>OU342944.1:5587424-8087424 GCA_910592295.1 Andrena haemorrhoa | reverse complement strand
TCCATCTTGTATGGCATTGTAACGCAGAAGTTTACGCATTTCAAAACTTTATAATCTCAAAACTTTCACTTCTATCGTGTGAGGATTAATAGTAACAACACTAACAACCTAGAGAGTTTGCGTCAGAACTATTGATGTGTCTTTGGAGGTCTCCGAGTGTAGTAGGTAAGGTAGAGGATCGGAAAAGAGAGGAGTGGGTTTCGTCCCGGGTCCGCCAGAGGACTCATCAGTAAGGCTACCTGTAGGCTACCTGGCGGAGCCCTGCCTTAGGCCATTGAGCTCTATCTTAACTGGAGTGTGAACGGAGCAATGACGGACGGTCTGACAAGGAGCACAAATACGAGGGATTGTTTTCTCTGTCTTACTAGACTATAGATGCATAGTGCATCTCAGTGAACTTATTCGCGTGTACAAGAATGTAAAACATATCCAAAAAAGAATATTCTTATGAATAATGATCGTAGAATAAAAAAGAGAAAAAAATGTGTCAAAATTACTCATGATTATTAAATTTTGAGAGTCATAAACTACTTTTGATGCTAACAAAGATCATTAAGGGGGGGGGGGTCGTGATGGCGTCTATATACACCCCCCTTTTTACACAGAAACAAATTTACTACAGGATTCGGAGCGTAGATAGGAGAGGGAGAGATGATATTATAATTATACTAGAAGGAAGAAGGGGGGATTAATTAACAAAACATTCTCAATTATCTTTTGATTTCTCTCGGACCGCTGTTCCCTCTCTCTACTACTTCTTGTCACTGCCGTTCAACACCAATTAAGAGAGAGTTCAATGCTTTAAACACGGTGGGTCCAGCTGGGTATCAGGATTGGGACGGAACTCGTATAAATAAGGACGAAAGGGCGACGAAGGACTTGCGAGAGGGAGTCGAGTTTGCTGGCCCTCTGGCGGAGACATCCGGCCACGTCACTCGAGACCGCAGGAGACCGCCACATACGTTTGGAAGGAAAGACTTGAAATAAGCGGGTTAACCATGATGAGCCTACGTGACAGGCAAATAAATGCCTTGAAGCAGATGCTAAATTTGAATCAACCTGAGCACAAATTAGAAGAAGCGATACCCGTATGGAAGGTATTAATTTACGATCGTCTTGGCCAAGACATCATTTCACCGTTGATATCTGTGAAGGAGCTCAGGGAGCTCGGCATCACGCTCCATATGCAATTGCATTCCGACAGGGATTCTATTCCCGAGGTACCGGCTATTTATTTCTGCGCCCCGACGGATGAGAATCTAGGCCGGATCGGTCAAGATTTACAGAACGGTTTGTACGATATATACCACTTGAACTTTATATCGCCGATATCTAGACAAAAGATGGAAGACTTGGCAGCCGCAGCATTGCTCGGAGGAGTAGTGTCGAATATTCACAAAGTGTTCGATCAATACTTAAACTTCATATCGTTGGAGGATGATCTCTTCATTCTCAGACATCAGAACAGCGACGTCATATCGTATCACGCGATTAATCGCGGGGAAGTAAAGGATACCGAAATGGAGTCTGTTATGGAGATCGTAGTCGATTGTCTGTTCTCCGTGTTTGTGACTTTGGGAACCGTTCCGATTATAAGATGTCCGAGGGGAAATGCTGCGGAGATGGTCGCTAAAATGATAGACAAGAAGTTGAGAGAGAATGTGTGGGACACGAGGAACAATCTGTTCGAAAGTGAAACGACTGGCCACTACAGTTTTCAAAGACCACTTCTAATAATATTAGATCGTAACGTAGACATGGCCACGCCATTGCACCATACATGGACGTATCAAGCCTTGGCGCACGACGTGTTGGAAATGGCATTGAACAGGCTTGTCGTCGAGGAGAATGTTGGGAGGTCTCCCGCAGGCGGGACACGTTCGAAAACTAGAGCCTACGAGTTAGATAATAGAGATCGCTTTTGGTGTCAACACAAAGGCAGTCCATTTCCTAGGGTAGCCGAGGCTATACAGGAGGAATTGGAACAATACCGCACGTTTGAGGAGGATGTTAAGAAACTGAAATCTTCTATGGGTATCGATAACGAGAGCGACGTAGCTGTATCGATGGTGTCCAATAATACGGCACGTCTGACGAATGCTGTGAATTCCTTGCCACAGCTTCTGGAAATGAAGCGGCTAATAGACATGCACACGTCGATCGCGACGGGTATCTTGAATTCTATAAAATCCAGGAGACTCGATACATTCTTCGAATTGGAGGAGAAAATTATGAGCAAACAGACGTTGGACAGAAGCGTGTTCGAAACGATAAGCGATCCAGACTGCGGTACCCCCGAGGATAAATTACGTCTGGCTGTAATATATTATTTATGTACAAATATGTCGGATGCCGACTATAATAAGCTCGAGGCGGCGCTGTCCGCTTCCGGATGTGACTTAAACCCTTTAATTTATATAAAAAGATTGAGGAGTTATACTAGAATAGCCGAAATACAAAATAATTACGAAGGTGGCGGAACTAAGACAGTGAGCATGTTCTCAAAGCTTATGAATCAGGGATCGTCATTTGTGATGGAGGGAGTGAAGAATTTAGTTGTTAAGAAGCATAATCTACCCGTGACGAAAATAGTCGACGAAGTAATGGAGTCCAGGCAATCGTCACAAACGGACGATTACTGTTATCTGGATCCGAAGCAGCTGAAACATACGGAACAAATGCCAAAGAATCGACCGACATTCCAGGACGTAATCGTTTTCATTGTCGGCGGCGGAAATTACATAGAATACCAAAATTTAGTGGACTACGTGAAACAGAAAAGCGGGGCTGGGGTTAATAAACGAATCACATACGGTTCAACAACGTTTATTAATGCGAAACAACTGCTTAAGCAGCTTTCGCTTCTGGGACAAGAGGTTCATTCGTAATTCTTACAGATTATATAGTTAACAACCGAAGAAAATGTATATTTATCTCCCTCCTTTCTTACGGCGTACGCTGACTTTTCATACTGCTGTTATTGCCTTGTAAAAATGTAAAATAAATAAAATTTGTTTAATTACACTAGACAGAATTTACCTAGGTATATTTACACGCCCCTGGAATGCCCGTGTCACCAAAACCTAGGGTCTAGGGTATTCGGGGTTGCCTGAATCTAGGGAATTTTTTAGCTGTAAGAGAGCGAACCTGTATTTGAATTGTTTGATCAATGGATCACACATAGTTAAGTGGTATCGTTTCTATTGAAAATTCATTGCATATCGTGTTGAAATATTCATTTCCTTTAACATAGATCCGTAAGAGAAACCGAAATGGCGTCGATTAAAGGAACGAAGAATTTTATTCGGCGCGCTGTTGTTCCGCGAGACCCGCAGCAAGCCGCCACGGAGTACATTCTATCCAAGCAAGAAGATCGCAACATTAAGTAATATACCATACACAAATACGAATGTTACTTTCCTACAAGTACATTTTATTTTCCGTAGGATAGCAAGTAGAAAATACTGATGTAGAATCCCGTGGATAACATTGCCGAAGTACTTAATCCTTTGTGTTACTTTATTTTACATTCAAAAGGAGCTACCAGCTGTAGAATTATATAACAACGCCAGTCGTATGCATTTTATATTAGAAAGTATCCGGAATGGGATAAGCCAAGAGTTTTCCCGGGGTCGGAACTGGTCAGAGCGCGTTACGAGCTGAGAGAAGTGGAGGAGAAACTGCACGCGAAATGGGAGGAACAGGAGAGAAAACGAAAATTCATGGACGAGCAGTGGAAGGAGATGAGACACCAGGAGCTAATACTCCGTGAGTCGTTCATACGGTTCAATAAATTCGTGAGGGAGAATCAGGAGAAGCGCGAGCGCGCGGAGCTGAAGATCAAGGAAGAACGCGAGCGCCAAGCGATTCGGCAGGAAGAAGTAAAATGCTAAAATAGAGTCAATAAAAGTTGCTCAACGTTCAATGAAGTAGAACGCGGCCCCGTTTCGCTAACGCGGTACCCCCGTTTTTCAGATCGCGGATTTGACCGGAAAGTTAAGCTACACGAAACACATCGTAGCGAAAATGAAGGAACACGTGGGGGAGTATAAGAAGTATCAGAATTATTTAGACAGAGTGATCGTGGAAACGGGGGAGTTCCAATCGATCGCCGAGATCTTCAATCGCTACGAGACTTTGATCGAGGCGAGAACGCTGTTGTCCGAGCATCAGGATAAGAACCTTCAAACGCTGGAAGAGACAGGAACAGATATAGTAATGTACATTTATTAACTGTTTGTTTGCTGTCGGAAAAAAGAAAGGACGCGACCGTGTTTTCTTGCAGTACCATATGACAGAGGCAAAGTCCCAAAAGTTCATGGGATTGAACAATAAGCTGGTGCAACTACAAGCTAGACGGGACCGAGCGGAGGCGCAGGCGCTGAAATGGGAGACGATCGTGTCGAAGATAAAAGTGACCGCCGCGGAGAAAAATCTGGAGCACACGCAAGTGAGAACGTGTTGCTGGAACCTCTACCAGCTGATCTGCAAGAGAAAAAATATTCCCATCACGTTGGGCAAAGACGACGCCGAGCAGCAGCTGGACCACATTAAGCGAACCATTCTTGAACTAAAGCGAATCATCAAAGTGGCGAAGAAACGGGCGAACATGGAATAAGGTACACCGCGCGCGATATCGCTTTTCTACACTGTTTGTAAATAAATATATTTCATCATAAATATATAAAATGTGTGCTAATAAATATCCTACTATCGTTTAAAGATAAACTAAAAGATAGATTAACGACAAATTACGATTAACATCTTATGAATGACACGAGATGGTGGTATTCTTTCATCTTCATAAGTAAACTCCGTCGTACGAATATTGGAACTCCACTTTCGTCTGTAAAAATTCATGCGAAACCTGTTCCGCAGGTTGCGTCATTATTTCTGTCACCACACCGATGACCGGACCCATTAGCTCGTGTTTTGTAAATATTAATGGTTCCGCAACTCGTGGACTCTCCGCTACACTTTTTTATTGATATCTCTTTTGTATGATCTTCCTAGCGGCCGGTAAGTGGCAGCCAGATATGTTATGCAGGAGTTCCGAGTAATCCTCTTCGAGCCTTTCCTTCAACTTTTCCGTGGCTGCGCCGCGTGTCAGTGGCTGCTCCAAACCCTCGGATACGATCTGTAATTCTTCTTTCTCCACGCATCTGCACGGTTTAATCGTTTTCTCAGCACAGATTCGTTAGGAAGATACGATCAATGAAAAACCGTAGAAAGAAAGGATATTTAAAATGTTAAAGGGAAGTGAAGGAGGGCAAGGAAATGTATAGGGAATGAGGGACTTACAGGGCGCAAGGCTGGGTGGGGGCAACGTATTCAACAGGGGGTACGTTCAATATTGGCCGTTTCGCTTCATCGAGTCGCAGATGTTGCGACTTGGTAGCCTTGTCCAGCCAATATACTTTGTGGAACATTTCTGTGATACGTTTCTCGATGATGCCCAGGTACAGCATAACATTCCTTCGCGTTAACTGCTCATTATCGCCCAGCAATTCTAAGATGGGCGAATTGTCGCAACGTATCGCTTTGAAGAGGGACTCTATCCCTTTCAACAGCTTCTCTATTACGTCGTCGCACTGAAACGAACATCGCGAGCGTATTGGTTGAGAAATACCTAAACGATCGTTAAGCGAACCTAGCTGCTCAATCGCGGAATACGATTTTCTAGGCCTTCAATATTCGATAGGATTAGCGAAGCATCACCTGTGCCAGACTTTCTTCAGCCGCGTCGGCGAGAGTGGTCTGCTCCTCGAGCTCGTTCTTGAACTTCTCCAATGTCTCCGTCTGCTGTTGACCACGCTGCTCGATCAGGGCACGTGCCTCGTCTATGGCTGCTGTCAGCTGAACCATCCTCGACTGTAGGCTCTCCAGCTCATCGTTTAATTCGTTCACGTAACTGAACAGAGCGAAGTTCTCTTCCTCCTGCTTGACGAAGTGTGCCGTGAGCTTGTCGATTTCAGTCTCGCCTAGATAACGTAACGATTTAACACAGAGTGCGATCATTCCTAGGGGTTCCTATCAACGAGAAGTACCAGTGAAGTCCTTGATCATATGCAGAATCTGCTTATAAGACGCGATTTTGTCCTTCTTCGCCTCCTTCTTCGCCTTCTTTTCAGCTGCCCGCTTCGCATTCAAATCCGTCATTTCACGGTACTGCCCCTTCACTCCGAGAAACTCCTGAAGCTTCATTTCGTTGTCCAACGTTCGTTGTAGCTCGCACATCTCGGAGACATGAGTGTTCAGGTCTCTTATACCCCTTTAAAGAAACAAATCTCGTTACAAGACGCTTGTTTACCAGGCTACCCGCACAGCTACCGGAAGCAAGGAAAGTGCGAGTGGCTCGACCGCCCGACAAATAAAATATTCGATCACCGGACGTTATCACGCGCCACTGATTCCCGACCGTTGCTCTCGGCTCCTCGAGTTTCTAATACAACGAAGAATAAGCCAACCTACGCGAATCACGAATAGCTTTCTGATCGTTAATACGGCTCTCAGAATTATGGGGACAGCGATTCGATCATTTCAGCTTTCTTTGGTAAAGAATGCCGCGAAACTTGTCCTGACGCAGCACGTTTCCAACTTCGTTTTCTAGCATTATCGGAAGGGGAACAACAACGCGCGTTACATTCTCGGGTATACCTTTCACGGAGAGCTTGGATCTTGTTTAGCTCCTCGTCTCTTTGATTAAACGCTATGGTGGCTTGCTCTATCAAGTCATTAATAATTTGCTTCCCGGTGCTCAGCTGGCCGACCAGTTTATTCCAAAGCTCCGCAAACCGCGCCCGGTCCTTCAGCAACGATTCAATCTCCCCCCGGAGCTTAGCGTTATGAGCGATTATAAGGTTGAATCTCTTCGTGGCCACCTCGAGTCGGTTCTCCAGCATCTCCACCGCTTTGTGCTTCTGCGCGGCTATGTCCCTCAGCTGCGTGTCCGATCGGACTTGCATTTTCAGCCTCGTCACTTCCTTCGTCAGCTAAAGCAAAATTCATAAACAGTGTATTTCAGCGAACGCTGGCGGCAGAGGTGAGCGCGCGTGATCACCGAACCTTGGCAAGTTGTTTATCGAGCTCGGCTATCTCGTCTATCTCCGTTTTTATCATATCGTCGTATTTCGACTGCAGCGTCATAAGACACTTCAGCTTCTCTTCCGTCTGCTCGTCCTTGCGAACGAAATTCTTCGAATTCGCGGTTTTAATGTGAAGGACGAGCTCCGCCTTTTCGTACTCCAAACGATTGATCATGTTCAGCTGGTTGCGTAGCTGCAGCCTCGCGTCCTCCACGCAAACCGCTCGATCATTCTCCATTATCCTGTACTGTCTCTTCAGCCGCGAGAGCTCGGCTTGAGCCATCGTCTCGAGTTCCATCTCGTCTGGCGTGTGTTGCTGTTTGCGCGCCATGGCCTCTTTCGGCGATCTCGATTATCACGAATCTTTGGAAGACACGGCAATTTTATCTGTCTAAGGGGAAGGAGAACCGGTTTAGTGCGGAACGATTTTATATTTCGCGTATCGAACGGTCGGCAATTATCAGTTGTTAAATGGTAAGTACCTGCTACTTGTTGGCTTGCAAGCTGGACGGTTATTAGGGCTCGCTAATCGTTAATCATTCGTAGGAGGTTACAACCCGTCGGATCACAGATCTTTACGGAAGTGGCCAATGTATTCGTCTGTATCTTCCTGGTCTTCCACGTCGATGGTCTCGAGGATCCACGAAGGGAGGGAAAACGCTTTCCAGACGTAACCCTCGATGACGTTCGACGGCGACATTTGAGAAAGACATCTGCCACCCTGTATAGCTCTGCCAGCTGTACGTGCGGCACCGTTGTTCTTGTTGGTGCTTCCGGTTGCCAAGCACCCTCTCAGGGGTGTATGGTGACAGGGATCACGATTTCGCGCGATAGCGAAATATTCTGATTTCTCCGAGCCGAAGGAAATAACTTATCGAGAGAATTTTCAGAAATTCTTTTACAAATAGGAAAAATTATAAATTATAAATTACGAACGAGCGCTGGACTTATTATCGCGCAAAGAAACCGAGCCTGGTGGTTTACAATAATTTTAAATACCATGGTTCAGGACTCTTACAAAGCGATTAAAACATATCAACGATACCTTTGTTCGTACATTATATTACAAGGTCTTCTGATAAAGTCAGTTGGTCGAGGAACCACTAGGTGGTGCAAGCCTCTTAATGATAACTGATGCTACTGCTCGTGTATAATTACACCGCTAAGTAGAGCGCTTAATGACGGCTGCCTTCCAGTATTGCTTACGCTAATGATCAACGAATGGTGTCAGGAGCAACGATCTCCAAAGAAACATTAGCACATTTCATTACGTACCTTTTATTCGCGTAATTTCTAAAATAACAGTATGACAGGGCAACGTTCTTCTCTTTCATGAGAACGCTTTATTTAATACATTCATCCAGTTTAATGACAGAATTACAGTGAAATCTCCCGAGTCATTCCCCCACGAACCAGCATTTTCTAACTCTCGTAAACATCTGGGTGGCGGATATTTTCAAATTGCAAACTCCGATGTAGAATTTCGTTCGCATTTTTACATTTATGATCTCCGGTCGTGGAACACCCGGCTACATTTTCGCCCGGCGAAAGTGTACGCTTCGTGTACGCGAGCAAAGAGAGCATCGAGAAACATGGAAGTTTACGATACGACGATAAGAGATTGAAACGTAGGTGGATCGTGCATTAAACACGATCCATGGATTTCGTGAGATCGAGTCAGGTGGCGGTTCGACCAGGTGGGTCAAGTGGTGGGGCAGACGGCTGGAGGTGGGCACAGGCAAGGGAGAGGTTAGTATGCCTTCGGTGGGGAAGGTCGACAGGTCGATCGTCTCGTGTGCGGACGCGGTGCCTTGCCCCGCTGCCTTTTCGTTATTTTCGCCGCGCTTGTCTGTGCAATTCACCGAGATCGAGCAACGCAGCGACGTGTACTCGCGGCACGCGAGATATACGTGAATATCTCGGTCCGCCGGCGATAATTTAAGCCCGATAAACGCTTGTGCGCGACAGCGCGAGCGATCGAATTCGCGATACCCGGGCCCGATCGAATTTAGCAGCGCGAGTGAACGTTTTCGTGGCGGATCGGAGGCCGAGCTGGACGAATTACTTTCAGCCGGAGCGGCCCTGTGGTGGGGAGAATCTACCTGGCCGAGGAGCACCGCGCGCGATTCCGTAATATTTATTTTCCACTGGCGGGCAGTGAGTCACTACCTGGCGGACCACGGTGCGGCGAGCTGGTCGCCTCGCGTGTCGCGTCCCTCCGCGCGTCTCTTGCGAACAGTGGGTTCACGCCGTTCACGGCGACGCTACGGGTCCCGGGCACCAGAGGATCTACAATCACGGCCAATTCCAGGACCACGGCGGCAACCAATGGGGATCGAACAGGAGTAACAGCATTCCCGTCAGAATACGGCGCCGTCCGAAGTGTCTCGTACAACGCTCGCTGCCATTAACGTCACCCTCATCTTTATTTAACGATAAACTTGAAGCGATCGCGACTCCTTGCTGTTCCGCGAAGGTCATGTCGATATCCGTAGAAACGAGACGCATAACACCATCGAGCTGCACAATAAGTGCCGCACTCGGCTGTGTTTGCCCGACGAGGGAAATTTCACTGACACTCGAATGCTACCCGCTCGTGGACACAGTTGTTTACGGATTTCAGTGAACCGCGAGGCGATTCTGCGTGGGCACTGTATGTCGCGGCTGGTTATGCGTGGGCGGGAGAAGGGTTACGTTTGTACGCTGTACCCATGCTTGCTGGCGGTTTCGTAGCGCGGTTACATTGTTGACTTTCTATCGGCTAAGCAGGAATACAGTTGCCGACCAGTGGTTCGCGTGTAGTCACGAGGAAACGGAGCATAACAACGGAATTAGTCCGGGTAACAGTTCACCCCGTTTCTCGTGTTCAGCCGGAGAGACGTTGCATTGACAATCGATCGATCGTCATCCATCGTATCTGAGTATCGATCTCCGAAGCACGGAAACAGCGTGCATCCGAGCGTGCTCGTGAATTTTCGAAAGCCTCTCGAAAGCGACGCTGTTCGCGAAGGATTACGTCGCCGGGCGCCGTCACAGCTGATCGTTTCCGGTAGTGAGAGACATTAGTCATCGACGAGGGAACCTGTTCGGATGCCGATGGTTAATTACGCGAGCCGGGCCCACGGGAAAAGTGAAGTTCAGCGGGGTCTCTGCTATCGCACCTGACGGTACAATTTATTAACGACGCTTGAAGGTGAGCGCTATGAATCACGCATGGATTATCGATCGCCCTGTTATTCCGTAACGTTCACGAAACAACATTTGAGTCACCGTTCTCGGCGACCAAACAATATAAGTGCTGCAATACCTGTACGAGCCAGGGAGATAAGCAACGTTATCGGCGCTTTTCAACGCGGAGGTGGGCGAATGAAGCGTCACGTGCTCGAGTATCTGTCGGGTAATCGATATATGCACAGCTAGCGTGCGCATCGATTCTCGATTCGAGCGGGACGAAATTCAAGTCGGACAGGCAGCGGGAATCGCGCGGGAACGTTTCGCCTGTGGTTTTGGACCGGCAAAAGATACCAGATATGTGTTTACCTTCCGAGCGATCAATCGGCCGCGATGTGAACACCGATCTGGACGCGGCGCTGAATCGACGGCGGGACGCCTGTTGACGAGCGCGTTTGTTCACATTTCGAGCATTACAGATGGTTGTGACGTGCGATCGGTCGGCCACCTGGTCCCGCGTGTGTCGTTATTACCAACGACAATAAAGGTCACGGCGTCGGCCCGATACGCGACATTCGAGTGACGAGCGCGAGTGCGAGAGGACGCGCGGCGACGATGCTGCCGAAAAAGGACGGGCAGCCGGTGCCCTACGCTCTCGAGGACATGATCTCGGATCTGCAGTCGAGGCGGAACTCGCTGGACCAGGAGGACTACGAGGACCCGGTCGAGCTGTTGAAGAAACGCGACAGGGATCTGGTGTTGGCTGCTGAACTCGGCAAAGCGCTTCTCGAGAGGAACCAGGAGCTGACCAAACAGAGCGAGGCGCTTCTGGAGGAGTACTCGTCAAAATTGGAGGTGAGTTTTTTTTTTTAAATATACAGGTGTATGGATAGTCGCATTGATTCGATCCGTGTTATTATTGGAATAGGGGAAGAGGGGGATATGATGGGGTATCAAGGACCCCGTCTTGCCTCAAACCATCGTTTTGCAGAGATTGATGTTATTTGTACAACAAATAAAAAAATATTGCAATTTTTAATATTGTACGTTAAATTAAATAGAATGGAGATTATAATGTAACATAAATAATTGACTTACCGTTTTTAAATATATATATATTATAAGTCTTTTTAGTACACAAAATAAGATCCACGCAGGATGTGGACGATTTCACAGATCTAAACCAAAGACGCGTACTTCAACACTTATTTCTACCAACGACCTAAATATTACAATACAATGGTTTCCTTTTGGTACTTTTATCAAATGTTTAGCATTTTTCTATTATCGTTTTTCTACGATACCCCATCTTACCTCGCTACCCCATCATGCCACCCTGCCCTACCTAGTTGGAATTCTTTGGGTAGCTTAGTAATTTTATCAATGGGTGGGCGCTAATTTGAGTATATACTCGAGTACCTAAGAATTATAAATTACTTGTATTCTCTATTCTCGCTATGTCTAACAGTCTCGTTCCTTTCCCACCATCTCCTCGTTTGTCTCATAACAGAAACAGCAACGCGAATGTAAAATGCGTTATCCGTTATCTGATAATTGGATCCGATTCAGGTAGTCCGTTCAATCGCAACGGTTAAGGGGCAAGTAAATTTATATACACCGATAAAAGTGCCGTTTGGATCTTGTGATAACTGTGTATCTTCAATGAAATCAATGGCATCGGAAAGCAATCGTTGGAAGAGTAACAACTGCGATTCACATTGCGTAAAGGAAGGCTCTATTAGATTAATCGCAGAGGCGTGGTTTGCGTATACAGTTCCCACGCGGAACGGTGCGCACTGTTTCATTAGGCTGAAAGCTTGCGCTAGGCGCACCACATTAGCCGCATTAATATCATCAACATCTTTTAACTAATCCACGAATAGCGTGGAATTATAACGTTTATTCTAAGGGAGTGTTCAACTTATTCCCTCTGGCACTAGGTGTCCTTGAGTGTTCAGGATGCGTTGAAAAAGATCTTATTAGTTTCGCAAAGTGAACATCTTCTTATCCTCCGTTTTTTCTGACGCAATGGGATTCCTGAAAGGCATGGAATGCCTCTCGATTCCGTTCCCAAGTAAAATACCGAAAGAAGTCAAGAACGCGAGACTTTATATGCGATTGTTTTCTTTTTATTTCAAACCATCGTCCAAGTGAAACGTTTGGGGTTACTCGCGCGTCCATTTCGAGCGCCGGCCTATTCATTACCGTGAAGAACGAGCGATTCGCGTTGCGTGCGGCTCATCTTCCTGTTGCAGTAATCTCGGCACACCTGGAGAGCGAGTCGAAAACAAAAAAGAATGAAAGTCGACGGCGAAGGAGCGGGCACGCGCTCGCGAAGACATTTCTCCATGGATTTCGCCGGAATCGGGCCACGGGGCTGGACTCTGAATTTCAAATGCACCTTTTACGACCGCGTTGCGACGGTATCCGGATCGTGGCACTGCTAAATTTATCCGCGAAAAAGCAATGGGGGTATTAGGTTCGTTCGTGGAAGAAGCGCGATATCTCTGATAAATCCATTGGCGACACGTGTCTGTTCCCATTTTGCGCCTTATCAGGCTGCGTTCGCCAGAGACAGCTCTTTTCCCTCTTTCAGTAGTTTGACCTTCGCATATACGTAAAATCAATTGTTACATTTATTACTCGCCAAGTCTACGGCTTGAGCTTCGAGGCTAAGCTAATAGAGCCACGTGACAAGCGTCTGAAGAAAATTCGAACAGTTAGCGCGCCAAAGTACACACCGCGAGAGTATCGATTCGCTGAATAGAAATTTCCAAGCGGGAACCGCGCCGCGCCGCGCGCAGTCAGCATTGTAATCGAAGACAAAGGGAGCAGCAACAGGCCTGTTGTTCGAGTGGAGGTCAAAAATAAGGTGACAGGCAAAACGCGGAAAGGTAGAAGGAGAAGCGGGCACGCGGAGCGTGGTGCCGGGCATTGTCTTCTGACGTTACGTTGCCTAAGTGACTTGTTTCCACGCTTTCGTGGCTTTCTTGTTGGCCGTCGCGACCGCGCGTACGCTCCAGGGCCCTCTGTAACTCGCGACGTGGGTACCGGTTCTACAGAATGGGAAAGATCGCTGGCAACGAACAGCCCTCCGCGGAGCACGTGCCATCGGAAAAGATTCATGTCGTTACGTGGCCGAAAACGCCATAGCTTTACGCTTTCGTGGCTCCCCGACGATGTTAATCGCGTATCGATTCCACGTAGCGCGCTCTCGCGTGAGCTTCTTCTGCGGAAAGTGTTCGTCGAAAGTTCGCCTAGTCCCAAGGCGGGTTCTTTAGAAAATCGCCGCTGGTATCTCGATGATCGATCCTTCCACGCCTCGGGTACTGTTTTAGAAGAAGCAAACATTCAGAACGCCCTCTAATACCTAAGTCAGTAGAACTCGACTGCGGGTGATTCTCCTGGAAGAATTATATATATCTAATAATTGTTACTCTGAAAGCCGCCGTCTTCGAGGAAGTCGATTCTGAAGTCTGGCGGAGCACGTGCTGATTCGTGTGGGTAGAATCCAGCAGAATTGGTCCGCGTAAAGGAAACTCGTAGCTGAGAGGATGCTAGAAGCCCCGTACAAATTAGACGGTTAGCGAAACGCGATGACGGTGGCGAACAGACGGCTGTTATCATTGCCGAGTGTAATTAGCGGCCGCAACGGGGAATCGCGAGTTCGGTGGCACGAATGGAAGAAAAACACGTAGCTGGCGGTCACGATCCTTCGGCCTCCGCGATCATTCCTGTTACGGTGGAACGACGCGCGTTCCGGAAACTCTGGCGTGCTTTCTTTCAAATAGACCTACGTGTCTTCCGCCTGGTGTCCGGATATAATTATCGTTTACGTCAGGAGATGTTCCGCGAGGATGCTTCGGATCCTTCGAACGTGCGGAACGAGCCCAGACCGTTTCGCGGGCAATCATTCATCCGCGGACGCGCTATTTCTCAAAGCCAATTAAGCGGGACATTATTCGCGCCGTGTTGGCCGAATGTCATTGCTGTTGAGCGAACGATGCATCGTCCCGATAAGTGTTAATGTTTGCCCGGCTGTTTCCCCTCGTTACGCGCACGTGCTATTCACGTGCGCACGGGCATTCCGCAGCCCTACCGTGTTAGTAATCGCGCTTTCGTCCCGGATCGATGTGAGAAACGTTCTGCCGGCGTTAACGAATTTCACTTTCACGATAGGCACCAGTTCATAATCGATGCACGATTATGCATCGACTCGTGCGAACAGGCGTAGGTACAAGGCGTGCGCCGTCGCGCGCGGCTCGCAAAGGAGATGCGCGCGTAATGCAGCCACGGCACGCTTTTCGTATGCTTGGCGGTGCCGTTGCATTTCCGGTTGTTTTAATTAGACCCGTGTCTGTTACTTTTACGGGTGGCGTATCCGGCGTTATCGCACGTGCCGACTATCATTAAAATTTCGTTACGTAAATGCCGCTAGAAAGCATTTCGTCGGCAGCGATCGGCGACGGTCGTTTCCTCGATCGATCCACCCACCCCCCCAGTCGATCTGAAATTACCGGGCATGCCTCCGACGCGCTGGCTCTGTACACGTGCTCCTTGTGTACACACGTTCAACTGCGCGTTAATTAGAGTAAACGGGATAATCGTCGATCGCACACGACGTAACCCTTTTCCTTTGACGATCGGCCGGAGGCATCGACGCGTCGCGAGGTATGCAATCATTTGAATAACAATGCTTTCGAATCGCGCCGTTTAGCCTTCCGTGACTGAATTACAAAGAATGGGGCGCTTTGGCAATCCAATCGGGAGAATTTTAAGCAGCTAATCGCGGTAACGAGCGTAGCAATTGCCGCGTTTAGCCGTGGAACGATTGCGCCGGGAAAAGCGAGGCATATCGTTTCAGATTGCAATCGAAACTTGGGAATAATTCCCTCTGCGGCTCCGACGTTCCATAAATCTGCAGAAGGACTTTGAATATTCAGTATTTTATATCGCGTTCAACGTTTCGCCAGGCGACCCTTTTAACCGGGGGAAAGTAAATATTAAGGGAACGTTCAGTGGAGTCGGGGCTCTAGAATTCGTAGAATGAATTTCGTCGGCCTTTCGACACGCGGGTCGCCAAAGGGCGAAGGAAAGGAAGTGGGTCAGACCAGCAATGAAATCGAGCCGCTAAGTTTGCCTCTTGTTATTGTATAATTGGCCGTCTGAAAGCGGCAGCAGAATAATCGCGGCACCGTGTCGGCAATAAAAAGCGGTCACTTACACGGCTGCCACAGCCGAGATCTAGAAAGCCAGAGATTCCGCGGGCTCCTCTTAGCCGGGGCGACCTGGGAATCTCGAGCGCGCGAATTACGCGATCCCCCTGCTCGCTTCTATCGCGGGGCGAGCCGCTTCGCTATTCCGCCTATTAAAAATTAACATCTCCCATTAACCCTTGCGCTAATGGCGTGAGTGCGTGATAATTAGGCGCGAGACACGTAAAATCATCTCCACCGCGCATTGGCGTACGCCCCGAGGCGACGGGATACTTTAGTTTCAAGCTGCTGTTTCTCGCGTTCGCGCGTTGACATATTTCTGACGGGTTTTTCGCACGCACTACATCCTCGAAATAATTTTGTAACGCAGGTAGTTCGTTGCGCGTATGTTTTGGAGCAACGCGGCGAAATTTGCGAAGGATGACCACATCTGGATGTAGGAACTAGGAAGTGGTCCCTCGAGACTCGTTAATTCTCCATTCTTCTATGTAACAGTCTTCTTTTGGTGGTTTTACTTAAATTAAGGTACAGGAACTCCGTTATGGACACGGTTCTTGAGCAGATCGCACGAGATCGCTGCAACCTATCGCACACTATCGGTGTTTGCATAAATGTATTTATACCCCAGCAAGTTCGTCCTCGGTGTTCCCGTTAAATAATTAATCCCCTGTATCGTTACGCGAGTGTTGGTTTGCTGGCGCATAATTTTTCTTACGTAAACACCTTCCGGAATAAAATATCCTTATGAAATAGGGTTTCTTCACTTTATTAAAAGTTAATCGTTCTTATGGCCTTTCAACATCTAGCGAGAAAGCAGATCGGCGCAGAAGAATTTTGCCAGCGTCTTCTTGCAGCGATATTTTTTTATCGAATTCGATTGAATCAGAGAATACTCTGTTAGTGGGGTTTGCGTTCTATTCAATTGGATGAGAAGTCCCAAAGAGGTGCATTATAAACTGATCTAGGATGCCGTGAGAAAGTGTGGAATGAAGAGTCACAGTTGGAAGCAGGTTGAACCAGGTTGAACCAGGAGGTTCTGCGCCTATGACTGGAAGCTTTCGTGGGGCCCACTATTATGCGCCTTAACGTGTCTGTAGGAAAGTGCCTCGTGAGATCGCGGTTAGGCGATTAAAAGGGGATCCAGAACTCCACGCCTTTCCCCTTAAATATTTATCACATTTCCTTCGAGAGCTTCGCCGCTTTTCCTTTGTCGAGCGCGCCAGGCGCGAAACAACACGGTGCTTTTCACTATCGCATTCTCGGGTAGATTAACACGGCTCGCTGACCTGCCTCTGTTTGGCCACTCGGGGCCTTTCTTCGGCGAAACGCCCCGCAGGAAACTCTCCCTAACAAAGGGACCCTTCTCGCAGTCAAATACGAAATACGTGGGCACCTATTTCACAGCGGAGTCCGTGTACCACTCGGTAACTTTGAGGCGTCATTATATTAAATGGCAATAATAGAAGCCGTTCAGCCTGCGGAACTATCAACAGAGCCTCAAGATAAGGTCCAATTAATTCGAAAAGCCACTGCGAGGAACAATTGCGATTTCCAGCAGCAGCGAAATGAATACAATAACCGTTCCCAGACGCAGGCCGGATTAATCCGCGATAGAATAATGGAGCCGGTTACGATGCGGCGATTCTACGCGTCTAGACCAACGGGAAGCAGACCGGAAGTCCTCGAAAAACCGAACCGTTAGCTAGGAATCTCGCAGGATACGTTCTACCCTCTTTCCGTCCACTTGTCTTACAAGTGCATTAAAAGGAACGTCGGGCGTTCGCGTGTGTCACCTAACGCGTCAGACCTGCAGCTCGCGGTGCAAACAGGCCCGGAATACCATTACTTTTATCGCGACAATCCATAAATTTCCCACGTTCGAGCGTTAGAAAATGAATGCCCTTGGTCCCAAACGCGCAACGTTTTACCAAAGAACCAACACAATTCTCCGTCGTTGTTAAGAGTGCACCGTCGCGGGCGAACAGTTTCACCGATCCTAGGGAAACTCGAGGTAGAAGGGTTCTCGGGTTCTCAACGCCGCGTTCAGAACAGCCGTCCCGAAATTTCGGAGACCTTAATTCGAGGTATTTCGGTGAAAAATTATCGTGGCTGTTCCTGCGACGAGGCGAGTCGTTTCGATATTAAATCCTCGTGGATCCATGCGATCGATAGCGATTATAATCCTCGTGGAAGTTCGACAACCGTTAGCGCGACCCTTGGACGGTTCTTGCTCTGTTCTTTAGTATTATGGCAGCGAACCGACACGATCCGGCGTGTTTATACGTGCCGGACCATAAAACTGCGGCATTATGGCCTGTTAGAGGCCGGCCCGCGTACAAATTGAGCGCGATCGACGGTGCAGAAGAAGCGAAACCGCTCGTAGAGACACCCGGGAGGGTGGCCGGGCTTAAAAGAGCGGAAACAGTAACGCTGATGGGAGAAGACGAAGTTGAGCGCGGTTTATCGCGAAATGGGCTAGTTAGGAGGCCCCGTACCGTTATACGGAAACCTGCAAGTGTTTGTTTTCAATCTTGTTACACCTCGTTCGTTATCTTTCCTCATTGTTCCGCCGTCTCCTTGGATCCTCGTTCACGGAGTCGTTGCTGCGTCCTCGTGCCGACGAATGCGCGCCGTTGTACGAGCAATTTCCCGTCAAACGAGCAGAGATACGGTGAGATTGGTTGGACGGTGAACGTGCTGGCCACTTTCAAACGTACCGAGACGTTTTAACAAGGGTTCGGGTGGATAGGAAGCCCTTGATCGTAATAAGATAGGTAGCAGGTACGCAGCGATGCATTTTGCCAATAATTTCGTGCGTTTACTTCACTCGCCCGGCTTCAGATAATAGGACAGCTATACCTGAATAAGATTATTCAACTTGCGATGGAGAAGCTGAGTGCAATTTTTTTCTCCAGCCGTGACGCCACCAGCGTATCCGTGTTTTAGTATTTAAATTATTACTGTTATTATTATCAGCTATTATTAATTATGTAGATATAAAAAATAAATTTGTATCTTTTAAGTTGTAAAAACTGGTAAAAGAAAAAGGAGATATAGGGAGTCAACTTTAGTCAACTTAATTTGATCATTTTCTCCGTTTGCTGTCATTTTAATTTTGAAATCAACAGTTAGCAAAGTTATCTGTCAAAGAGGGTTGCGGAACGACTGGAATTCACCTGCGAATGTTACCTTTTCGGTAAAAAGAGATCAGCCTAGAGAACTAGATGGCCTCAGCGAAGCTTCCACTTGGATTTCTGATGTAGACAAACCCGTCGCCCTGTTCTCCCCGAGTGTATACCATAAAGATCGCCTGGAAACTGGCTCAGCAATGGCTCGCGTGCAAGTCGCGGTTAATTATCACGTCAGAACCGTCGCGGATCGTTATTTCCTTCCGCGGACGCGTTAATTCAATTGTCCCCGCGAATGTTGCGCCAGGAAAAATTCCGTGGCTGCGCGCTGCTGGCCCCGGCGGTTTTTCCACCGCTCTCATAACACTTGCGCGGCCACGGTGCGTGTGCACAAACTACGTGCACTCTCACCCGCCGGTGTCGAATGACGACCTGAAACGGGAGATCGGTTATGCCCGTTTCTCGGGACGCGGTTTACCGCCTCGCGGACCATAGTAAAATAAGAAGCAACTTTTTCTCGGCGACTTGGTCGCTCCTACTCGGCCATTTCCTTATTTCCCACGGCTCGGTACCGCGTAGACTGGCAAACTAGTCCGGCGATCGTATGTTAGATCGAAATCCGGGTACCACAGAAACTTCGTTTAGGCGTAAACGATTTCTCGGCTTCAGCTCCTGATTATCTCGTTCTACCTTGACGGTTATCCGCGAGGAGACACCGTTAGCGCTGTTAGAAATAGAAGAGCGTCGGGTGTCGCTCCGCGCCGCCTTTAACTGATATTTCACACCGCCTCTGATTTCGTTTCGAACTTGGAATCAAATCTAAACGATAGTAGCAATCGGATGAATGAGTCTGATTGCATCGATGTCTTATCAGCTGGTATCGCGTGCAAATTGGCACACACCGTTCGTATAACGAATGTCGCGGAAAATTTTGAAAAAAAAACTTCGGTTTTTCTGCGCGTTGTCATCTCGCGGATGGACGTGTCGATAAGATAAGAGCCTTCGTGAACACGCGCACGCTCACGCCCCGCAGCCTTGATACATTTCGAAAGGTGCAAGAGCCGCAAACTCGTTACACAATGCAGTTTTAATTGCCGAGTGAGTCACATAAGTTTTGTAAACAATAATAGTAGCCACGACGGTGGTCGGCGACTGTCGCTGAGGATTGCGTTGCGACACGGGCCTTTTAGTTGCCCGTAATCAGCGCGCAATCTCATTAATCACGTACTTGGCTGCTTTCGCAGATTCTGCGCGGATAATCGGGCCGCCTTGTTTTCTGCCGGCAACGGTGTTTTGCCAGCGTGCTCCCCGTTGTGTATCCCTCGGACGAGTTACGACTATCAAGCGCTATTGCGGCAATATCGCGCGCAGCCGCTTTTTATCAACGTTTGCACGCAGTTTAAGCAGAGCCTAGCGCTCCTAATTACCTAATAGCAGACGTGATTTCGCAGTGAAATCATAGCTGCCACGAATTTCCTTTATCGCGGATGGTTGTTAGTAAATTGACGGTGCTCGGCGTGGTCCACTTTCCTCTTGAAAAACGTGGCCGTCGCAATTAAACGAACATATGCTTGCGATCGAGATCTTCGACGTTTCTACTTTCGAGCGATACCTGTACACATTAACGCGCGATGCATAGATGATTGCAGGCCAGTAAGTTTCTGGCAAGTTCCGGCTACGCCATTTCCACGCCGGTTGCGTTGCGCAACCCGCAGCCGAGAGCAGATTTTACTGCTCTCCGTCACAGCAGATTGGATACTCGCTCGCGTAAAGTGGCTCTGGTTCGCGGCACCTTTCGAGCCAGTCGGTGAATCGAATTGGGCCTATCGGTTACGTAAAACGATAACCCGATACCGTGCCACGGTTAGCACCGCTTCATTCCGCGCATTGTGCGCGTAATTCTGTGTCCGCGCGCCTGTTCCCCAGCTAGATTCTCGAATATCGATGAGGTAATCGTGACCGGCTCACTAACGTATCGTCAGCTGATCAAACATCATTCGTTTCCGCGAATCGCGAGCGCAAATGTCGGTTGCACACTTTGTTCGAGCCCGTTCCTCCGCAGCCAAGGCGATAAGCTCTGGAACGCTCCTCTCGCGAGAGCTCAGATGCAATCGAAGAAGACTCGCGCTTCGATCCAATTAGCCGCTATTTCCCTGATGAAGCGATATTCCTTGGCCGTAATAGGCCACGGAGAAATTACACAACGGTTAACGCCGATCGCCACGGGCTTCCTCCGTAGTAATGCTCGCGGACGTATCCGGCTTTGCCACGTTATCCCAGCCACCATTGTGACCCAGAGACAATGACGATCTCGATATCGAAACAGCTTGGAGCTTAGAATACCACGATTCCTCTGGGAAGTACTTAAAGTTGATTTCTTATTCGCTGCAACTATTAGTTAGCTACTTAGGTCATGTTGGGCCGGTACCCCAGACGAAGGGAATCGTGGAAACTTCTAAAAACTACTCATTTTTCCGTTCGATCGGGTGCAACCGGTTATGCAAACGTGCACTTTGCACGCGTGGCGTCGACTGTGACTTTTCTACCCCGTGAATAATATTACCGAGAACTCGTTGCGCTCGACACACGTTGTAGTCGGCTTGAAAAGGTCGAAGTGATAGAAGTTTCGACAGTATCGGTTATAGAATTGAACTAATTTTTCTCACGATTCAGTCTCCCGATTGCCGCGGACTGCGCAACGCACGGATGGACCGAGTTGCGCTGCTACGGCGATCGCTGCTGGTCCCGTCACGGGCCATTGCCTCTCGATTACAAGCCTGCTTCTCCTTCTTTCTATTCCTCCTCCTCCGGACGAGAAGGCTGGCTACGGATTAACGTTTTCCTCCGAGGGAAAGTGAACGAGAAACGACGCAACCAACGCTCCTGCACCGAAAGCCGAGCGTGCAGTGCATACCTACCTACGTCAGCGCGAAGTGCAATGCCAATTAAAGCGCAATTATCGCGAATTTTTTTCTAACACACATCGTTCGCCACACCAGCGAGCCTGCTGCACGTGGAAGGTTTTCGGCAGAACCTGAGTCACGCCTCTGGTATGCGCGCACGAGGTAACGAAGGTGAAAATAATTCGTTTTCCAATCCTTCTGTAGATAGTCCGCCAATTTCTGCGCGGATTTTGTTGCAAAAGAGTCGCGAGGAGTTTCGTGATTTTCTATTCGTATTTATATAATTCTAATACTAAATGGTATTGGAATTCTGAACCGCACTGCAGTTCTTTTGTGATACAATTTATTGAGACTTATATATTTGATGACATCAAGTTCCAAAGATAATATCGGCTCTTTTCATTGCATTTTCCATGGTATTTTTGAAGAATTTGGGGGTTTACTTTAATTGCTGCAAAATCTGCTGGTTATTCGCGTAAACCAATGCCTTGAAATAGTCCCAAAGAAAGAAGCCTGGGGCGGTTAAATCGGGGATATGGCTGGCCATAATAAATCACGAAAAACGGGAGATTAATTTGCTAGCAAAAGTACGTAAAAGCGTTGAACAATTTTTCCGCGTTCTTGAAGCAGTACACTTATTCATCTGCATGGACAATAAATTTCGTGAGTCTTTTCTATTGAAATGTCAGGACATCGCTGACATATACCTTAAATTAAAAACATTAGAATCTATTAATTTTGCGCCACCTGTTATTTTAAACAATGCATACAACGACAGGTGTCGAAGTTTGCACAGCCCATACGGTTGCAAGCCTTCGAGTTTATCGCAAGAATCTAACAACGTGGCCGTCAATCTGTCAGTTTATTGCAGTAGCGTTACGGAGTTTCTTTCCAGCTTCCTGATCCTGCATTTTCCTTTTATGTAACTAAATACAAGATTCGGTGAGTAGAGAGCGAAGCATCCTTCATTAGAGGATACAGATTTGCGGTAAGGTCTTACCCGCAGCGTGTAATTAAATTAGCCGTGGTACTGAAACCCCGGTCTGCAACAAAGGACGCGTGCGTTGCCACACGCTGAAAACAGCAGCACGTCATTCCGTTTTCGCAATGAAAATCGCCGGAAGTTCGTGGAGCCCCATTGAAACTCGAAGCTTTCAGCATTAAATTCTTCTGCGCTGAGTTTGGAACAGCTGCGGATACTCAAAGCCCGGTTACGAAATTGAAATTTCTATATCAAAACCGTTCCTTTTACTTCGGCGTGTCGGAGGAAGGGACTAACCAGCATATCCTGGCGATGTCAATCTTCTCTGCCACGTGGCATGACAAATCGAAGATCCGCGCCCATTCGTGCCAATCGCGCTGTGCCCACTCTGCTTCCTCGTTTCGGTTGTTTCCCTTTCTATTGGGGCGGATGTCTGTCTCTTCGAGCAGAAAGCGACAGGAGCTCGGCCATTAAATTAGAAGCCCGATAAAGTGTGCCGGAAGGTGTATTCCCTGTCCGTATAATTAGAATAATCTTTCCGTTGTAGACAGTTTCCTTCTTCAAACGTATTTGGGATCTGTACGACGCTCTTAGTCGCCTTTAAATTATCCCTATCCTCGCTTCGCAGCCGTGTACCAATAGACGGGGTGGATATCGCAAGAGTAATGCCTCGAAAGTGGTATGATAGGTACAGGTGTAATAATCTTTTTCGTGTTTCCCGGCGATTAATGTTATCTTTCGATGCGAGCGATCCGTCACCTCGTAGCATTCGCGACGGCATTAGAAGGGATGTCGAAAGAGCACGAGTAAGCAGTGGACGAGGATCGAGCGTGAAACGCGACTCGTGACTCACGAATAGGTACTTAGGACCTTGCCGCCACGCACACTGTTTCGAGGCAACCGATAGTTTAGCGGCAATTATCTGCCTCCATCGGCTCGTCGATATGCACGTAGCCTCTAATTGAACGTTCGGATTAACTGGGAGTAACAGATGCTTGGGTTTCGCGGGGAGGATGAGCGCCTGTAAAGGTCGCGTATCTGTGATTCATCTTTCTGGGTATTAATAACGATGGATAGCGATGGGAGGCTTAGCCAGGCTTAAACGGCGTTGTTACCGATGCTCGATGTTATTCGATTATTCGGATTACGTATTCTTTTAGTAAGGACTGTATTTTTAGGTAATAAGTCCCCTTGTAAATTCACCCGAGACTACGAAGGAATACTTGGGTTTGTATAAGAGACGTTACTTCATCGTTAATCGAAAGTGGAATTACGGAAATAACTCTTCAACGCTATAAGAAGTTACGTAAAAGTATAGGTTGATTTCAGAAACTAAATCGAATTATATGGGTTGATCTCTAAGTGAAGGCAAAGAAGATTGGTTTGCGGAAAAATCGAGCGGCTTAACGAGGACTATGTTTCTATAATATTATCGTCTTTCTCAAGTGCAACGATGCAAGCGCAACATGCAATTACGTTTTCATTTAAAATGTACCTATAATATATCTCGTAAACTATTCGATAATCTTGCCTCGCTAGTCTGTGAAAGTAGTGGAACTCTCTTGCAAAGAATAAATTGTGAACGGAAGAAGTGCATTACACCGCATTTGCATTTAAGAAAACACTGCCACAAAAAGATAATATCTGTTTACCTACACAGTTATCGTCCATAAGGAAAGCCGGTAGTTTAATTTGCAGAGAAGCTGCGCTAGTAACTTGCCGCCCACGCGCGTACACTTCTTTAAAGGAGATTCACCGTCAGAAAAGGGAACGGGCACTGTTTCCCGAAGTAATCCAATGTAGACACGTGTCTGTAACGTCATCGACAGTAAAACCAAAGCGATCGGGACAACAGACCGACTTGGAGAACGGGATGGAGATCCATGAGTCATGGATCTCCGCTGGTACATAGGTAGCCTGGGGCTGGTGTTGCCTCGTGGATAAGCGCGCGTACAAGTTCCTTGTCCGTCTCCTACACAATATACGTGCGTGTGTGTCTTACTAGTCTCTGACCACACTCCCATATGTACCCTTCTCGTTCGCCCTGTACCTTTTGCTCGCGTATCCCTTTTTACCGCATCATTCCCACGTGCATTCCCCGTCGACCCCTGTTTGGTCCTTTCGAAGAGGGTGAAGCAGGGCGCACAAAGGACTCCGAGAAGGAACCCGTTTTTAACAAGTACCTATCGTGGGTGTGAATGGATAAAAATATTTTTAATGAAAATTCAATAAAATTCATTAGGTGATTACGAAACTTTATTTGAAAAATAAAATCCTATTTTCTTTTTTTTTCACAAAGCCCCTTCTTTGGGGGTGCCAGATACCTTTGGCCCCTCCCTCTGGGTGCGACACTGCTACTCTCTTAGTACATACTTTGTTTTTCGTACCTGTGAATTCGAGTTTGTGCTACTTTATGCTTTAAAGAAGGGGAAGGCGTAGAGCCCACCGTGGTACCCCTGGTGGAATTATAAAAATTGATTCCCACGATTTCTATGAAATTCCGCGAAGGAATTCATTAGCCTCTGGCAAACTTTGGGGGATCGACGAACAAGCCTTCGGCTGGCCAGCGATCGGTCGATGAGTAACCACGGGAGACCAAGGCCGTACCTTCTAGCTCGATAACACTCCGTCGACATCGAGCCTCGCGATTGTTGTGTGTGCACGCCCCGCATTATAGCCGCCTTTTCATTTACCTGCTCGCGCGTGCATCGAGATTCCCACCGCAGAAACCCTACCAGAGACAACCACTGATGCAATCCGATAAAAACCCTGTCGTTTTTCTCCGCAGTAAAAAACTACAAAGTTTGCTTCCCCGTTCGCTTCGGTTTCCAGGTACAGACACCATTACGCGCAAGGATATCGAAGCAGGGGTATACGCTGTGTATCCTCGAAGTGATGCTGTCGTAACTAAATGCGATTGCCGCGTCCATTTCCTTTCTCTTCCTCAATTAAAGTGCAGGGCGTCGAAGTCGCGCGAATATCGAGCGGTAATTGTATCGCGGCCACGAATCGTGCAAGCGCAAAAGAAATAGTGGAATCCCAGGTATATCTGAAAGCTAGAAAGGCCGGTTCACTCGTTCTCTTCGCTGGCATTAAAAAAGTAGGATTCTGTACCGCCGCCCCTGCGCGCTGCAACCTTCTTAGCGACGACGAAAGTTGCCCCGCGCTTTTGTTTCGATCGTGCAGCGTTACGAAATAGCCAAACACAGGCTGTCCTTTCACCGGATTCTCGTGGCTCTTGAGCAGACGTCAGTCGTAAATCGTTGAAGCGGGAGAGCTGTTGCTCGTGACTCACGCTGGATCTCTTTAAAATTCGTGGAGCGGCGCGGGCGCCGGTGAAACGAGCGGGGAATTTCAAGAAAGGGAACGCTCGGCGGAATCCAGTTTTTTTTTTATATTCCGCTCAGGGCCGTTTCTGGTAGCCTTCGTAGGTCGGCCTCTCGATGAATCGAGGTCGGAGGTAGTGGAGCGGTTCCTGCGGTGACTCGACCAGCGGCGTTCAGGCTGACCGCTCCTGCGATTTGTTTACTCAGGAATTAGATTGTTTAATATACCCAGACATTGTGCAAGAACATTTGATACCGCGTTCATTGAGTGCGGGTGGTCTGGAGCGGTGAGTAATCTTGTAACGTCTACCGATCATCCACGCGATCTAGTTAGACTCCGAGTTCCCCGGTCGCGAGACAGTGGTTTCCACGGAATGTCCCATACGAACCCTTAAACTTTAAAGACAATGGTAGCCGTCACTGCTCACGAACCACCCCTACATAGATTTTATGTTAAACGACCCGTAGTGCCACCGGGCTACCTGGTTGTTTCCCCTCCAATTTCGATGCGTCGCGTATCAAAGCCCCGTTGCGTGCCGGCGTGAGAAGGTTAAAGGCATCGGGCCGCGCGCACGGGGTGGCCGGCAAATTGGCTTTCATCGATCCGTTTAATGGTGTTAACGTGTGCCACCCGTTTGTCTGCGACAGAGCCTGGAGCAAGAGAGGCACCTGCTGCGGAGGAGGCTCGAGGAAGTCAAGGGCGAGAGCGAAGCCAGGGTGCTGGAACTTCAGGCGGACGTGGAGACGCTGAGGAGCCAGCTGGAGGAGCAGAATGAGCGATCGAGGCGAGCGGAGCGGGATCAGGCGACTCTCGTTACCGAGCTCACCGCTCAAAACGCGAGGCTCGCCGATCAGCTGAGGGAGGCGGCCAAGCAGGAAGAGCAGCTGCTCATCGAGGTCAAGGTGCTGAGGGAAAAGTGTGCCCTCCGAAGTACCACGCTCCAGGATCACGTCAGCAGCCTGGAGGTTCTCAGGGACGAGGTAAATTAACAGTTTCCGGCTACTGCGCCGGCTCAAACTCTCTCTCTCTTTGTCCAAGTCTCGGTCTCGCAATCTTTTTCTTAGCAAGTCTCGCTGCTCCTTACGCAACCCTCCCCGTCGTAGGGGGTTTCACGGCGGGGGGGGGGGAGGTTCGTCTCGAAGGATCGACCTAGTTCTTCTTTGGTCCGATCGTAGATTATGGTAGACTCACTCCGCGAATTATCCTGGGAATCGCGTTTACCGTTGCATCGCGGATATTGTTAGAAGGAGGACGTTATGCTTTCAACGATAGCTCGATGATAGTGTTGGAGGAAGTGACGAGGTAACCGTGAGAAGTCGAGGCTGAGCGTGGAGAGTATAGAATCGTGACCCTCGGCGATCGACTTAAACTCGCCGTCCTTCGTCTCCGCGCCCTTTGTTCTCCCCTTACAGGAGGCGACGTCGTCTCGAATTTCCGGAAACGCTCTTCACGCATGAATTAAGTGCGCAGTACACGCTGCACCCGCCCGTCACGTCAATGTTATCGATTGTAGAAAGAAAAGTGTAGAAACGTATCGGTGCGTTCGTAGGTCGCCTCCTCGCGTGAGATGATACTGGGCTCTTGCTTGTGTAACTCGCGGTGCGGAACTCAATTAAGACGCCTCTTTGACGTGCAATTGCCAGTGAGAAGCGATCATCTTCAAGTGGCCAGATATGAGACGCGTTTGTAGCACTCAAAGCGTCATCCTTTAGAATCGTAGCCAATTTGTGAGGAGGAGTGAAAGAGAGATCGAATAGGAGTGGAACGCGAGCCTGTAAGTCGGTCTCCTCGGCGTTCCAGGTGCAGCTAGTGTCCGCGCAAAGAACGGAATTAGAGAGGAGGTCCTTGGAGCTGCGGGAGGAGAGGGCGAGGGCGATGGCGGCCCTCGAAGAAGCCGAGGAGAGAGCAGCGGCCTTGGAGCGGCTCGGCCACGAGGCGGAACACCGGGCGAAGCTGGCCGAACAGGAGAGGTGAGTCCCCGCGGCACCGCAGCAGCCGCTTTAATGTTCTCGGATAACGCGGTATTGATTCGTGATAACGTGGACCTCGGTCGTTTCTTCGCCGCGGCGAACGTGGATCACTGTCGAGCTCGTTAGATCGCGGCCGGCCCGCGTAAGGCGAAGGTTCCTCGACTGGAAACGAGAGGACATATGGCAGACTTGTTCTCGATTCTTCGCTTCTTTGTTAACACTGGTATCGATTACTCGATCATTAGCTGTATACCTAGAGCACGAAGTGGGTCGATGTGTCGACGCTCAACAGCAGCCAAAGCTGTTGCTTCACTCCCGAGTGGTAGTCTCGCGTCCGAGACCATGCCCAACGATTAACCACATCGGTGAAACGAAAACCAATGCTTGCCTCGCAGCGTAACCGACGGACCCAAGTTACACTCTCCATTCCCATGCCCACACGCGTTCGTAAGTCAATGCTAAGACGAGGTGATCGGGCAGAACCGGGAAAGGTAGCAGTGTTCCAGTCGCGCGGTATTCAGCCCGTCATCGACTTTCCGCGAGCCCGAGTAACCACGCTCCGCCTGCTTGCCTGGCCGGCAGAATTACCGCGTTCTAAATTCTAGTAGTTCGAGGCAGCGTCACGGGCGTTTCGCAAACATCTGTTATTCGTCTACGAATATAGCCGCGGCTGGCTGTGGCCGTCTATCGCGGAGGAAAGTTTTGAGCCAGAGACGGGATCGATGGTTTATCGACGTTTCGTTTGACCCCATAGGGACGAGCTGGCGGTGACGCTGGCTGCCATCGAGGCGGAGAGGAGAGGCAGATCGGACTCGATACAGACCAAGCCACCGAGGTCCCTGCAGGCTGAGATGGAGTGCGAGGAGAGCGGGAGCTCTCTGGGGGAGCCGGAGGACCTGCGTGGCGAAGTGGCGAGGGCGGTGAAGCGGCTGAAGGAGCTCTGCGTCCATCTGAGACGGGGGGAGGACGACTCGGGGCTGCAGAGCGACTGCGACGAGTCCATGCTGGTGATCGTGAACAACACTGCGGAAACGGAGAACGTGAACGCCGCCAACAACGGCCAGGAGACGCCTCCCAGCACGGTAAACGCCTCCCCCAGTTGCTTTTGTTCAACCATTTCCGGTTTCCGGGCGTCGGAGCACCTCGAGCGCCCACGAAACCTCGAGGAACGTGCTCGACCCGCCGAGCGGGGCTAGCAGATCCCTGATAGCAGATGGAGCGTGACTGGCGGTTCTAGCGGACAACCGCCTGCATCCGTGCTTTCATTGTGCACGCGTGTCCGCGGTGTCTGTTTACGCCACCGCTTTCGTCGAGTGGGCTTCGATAAGATTGCTGTAGCGCCCCGGCCAGCGACGGAGATATCGATTCGAGTATTGGTGTCGCGCGCCAAGCAGCAGCCGCTTTACTCTTTCAGTAGAGTCGCCCGTAGTGGGCTAGACGGCGTAGCGAGGAAAGCCCTTATAAGTGCTGATATCTCCGCAGTCGTGGGACCCTCGTATAAATGCCATTCTAATGCTACGAGTTTTCAGGCTCAGGCTAAGTCTCTTTCTTTGTTCTCAGACGAATTGTCCTGGTGCTTTGTTGGACCTCGTCGAGGAGGTGTACAACCTGGCCCTGTCTGGAAGAGGTGCACCTGGGGAGCTAGGCTTGGCGGTGGAGCTTCACAGGGTACGGGAGGAGCTGGAGCATACCAAGGACCAGCTGAAGCAGACCCAGGAGGAGCTGAAGAGGCGCGGGGAGGCTCTGCTCGGCACGGCGAGCAAGCTGACCGTGAGCGAGGCGGAACTGCGAGGCGTGAAAGAGGAGCGGGACAGGGCTCGCGGTGACATGGAGCATTCGCAGTTGACGAAGGACGAGGTCGTCACCGAGGCGTACAAAGTCAGGGACCAGGCTGTCGCCAGGAAGAACAGGGCTGAAGTCGAGCTGGCCAAGACCAGGATAGACGTCCTCCAGGCTAACAGCCAGCTGATGGAGGCCATTCAGCAGAAGATCGAGCTCAGCCAGCAGCTCGAACAGTGGCAGATGGACGTCCAGTCTCTGCTGGACGAGCACGTGCGAAGCAAACTGATGCCCCTCGCGAGCACCATCACCGCTACCAATCTCGACAGCCAGGACATCGTCCCTCCGGCGAGGAAGAAGAGGAGCAGCGGCTCCGCCAAGAAGATCTTCCGTTTCTTTTGACGCAAGTGATTTTCCGCGTCACGCGAAACCGACACAACAACAACGGACGACTTTGCACGGTGAGAAAAGAAGACTGCGCTTCAGAAGGGGTTTCTTCTAGCATCTTGGTCAAGCCATTGAGGTATCAGGGACCATTCGACCTGTTCATCGATCGACTATACCGAGAAACAACCGGCTGACTCGAATTCAAACGGTGAACTCGCGGCAACACTCGACGTGCATCACTCGCTACGACAGTTTCTTCAGCACAGAAGTCGTAAACTTTGTCGTTCTACTTTTTACGCTGTTCGTGAGCGTATATGTATTTTTAATGCAAATGAAACGGAGGCTATCCGTTGAAAAATCTCGTACTACCGGCGTGATCGCAGGGACGATGGCCAAGTTTATGGTGACGCGAAGCCGAACTGTTTTCGAATGAACTTTCTTGGCGAAAGATTTTGTGCTTTCGAGTTTACAGGCACTTGCAGGATCGTTGAAAGGACGAGGGAGGCTTCCTTCGTGTAGCGCGAGGAAGGAAGGAAAGCGTTAGTACTGCGAGTAGCTTGACGCGTGCGAAGCTGTTACCTGTGCTTTGCCGCGAATCCTTCTTTTATCTTCGTCTGCGAAGGTTTCCAGAATGTCCGGTGATTCCGATAATGGCACAGCTCGTTGCCATTTGCAGGAACGATCTCTAGTGGAGTCTCCTCGCATAGATCTACGGTTCCGCGGGTCCTAGCTTGTTATTATCTCGAGCAACGCGTTTGAGGAGAAACCGTCGGACTTCCTCGATCCTATATTACAGAGTAGGGCTCGACGAGGCCTAAAGAAAGTCGACGGTCGTCGACGTGGCTGTAAATAGAACGTCGTTTGTGATACGGCTCGTGTCTTACGTTAGCTTTACCAGAATCGAGTTTCTTTATCGTTGATTGTGATACGGATATATTTTATCGCTGTTGCGATCGACTCGTCGATCGAATTTTAAACTGTAACGACGTTATCGACGAAGGAAAATCGATCAGAGACGGCGAACCAGTTCTGTCGAATTGGTACGCACGGGGGAATTTTAACCCGTGTTTCCACCGCCTTCTCTGTTCTTTTCTTTTAAAAAATCGAACTGTAAAATAGGTACCTATTTTAAACGTAATTATCAGCGTCCGTCCGTCCAATTTAGTGGACCACAGAGTAGTCACTGCTTGGAAGCCGTGAGAAATTGTTACGCCTCGGTGGTGGGAGTCTCGATCGATCCAGCTGTCGCGACCCTTACGCGCAACTTTTACAAACGCAACGGCAGTGCAATAACACTAGGGAAATTACCACGCGGATCTCGTTGGTCAGCCGCGAACGATGTTCCCCGGCATTCGATCTTCATTCCAGTCGGTGAAACGCTTAGCTTTAATTAAGGACCGGCGTTAGGTAACAACGAAGCGGTTGCTCGCGGATCATGGACGCGCGGGGCGGCGCGTCCTTTGTATATTAGTAGTCGACGGATGAAGATCCGTCGATATTGTACGATAGCTGTATGATTGCTGATCTGAGCAATTGTGACAACATATTTATTTAATAAAAGTCTGTTTTACGGATGCCCTGTACTCTCCAGCGACAATAACAGCGCCACACTGATTGGTAAGATCCTTTACAAAACCACTGTGCCTTCGCCAGCAGCTGCGCAATGCAGAAACAGTGTGCTGTTGGCGAAACAGTAGTTCAGAGTCTACTTAAACTTGTAGCAATCGATTGCAATTGACATGAATAAACGACTGTATATATTTCGCTTAGTGTAAGTTGCATAGACTTTCAGAAGGGGCGGGTGGTGGTGGTCGGAGATGAAGGTAAGGGAGAGCGTTCCTCGACGAATAACAACGAAGTTGAAAAGAAACAAATAGGCATTTATTCACAAGAGGCAGGTGTAGTTACAGTAGTTTCTCATTCTGTCGCTTTTATATATATATTTATATATATAATATGTATATATACGTATATATATATATATATAATAGTATCTCACGTCCGTTTATAATTATCGATCGGTCCAACTACGCAATATAAATGGGCATGAACAATGGGGGAGGGGGCGGGTGCATACAAAGTGTTTTTTTTTTGTCCTTTCGTACACTCTAAAACGACGGCGGCGCTCGACGTCAGTTTATGAAACGAAGCGTCGCTCGATTAATATTCCTCTCCGCTCGTCAGAATTTCTCCTCGACTCGCGATGCGCGCAGCAAGATTCTATTCTAAAAAGAGACGAGAAAAGAATTTGTAAAAAAAAACAGTTCTGCGTTTCAAATAGAATCTCGTTGGCCTGCTCCCGGTAACGGCATATCCGCGTGATATATTTCTGTGCAACGTCGACTCGAATCGATCGTCTCCAGTTTTTCATTTCTTCTTTTTTTGTTTCACCTTTAACAGTCACCGATCGCTAGTCACTTGGAACGCGATCGTCACTGGCGAGCATTGTTTCCTCTCCTTCTCCCCTTACCCTCGGTGATTAGTCGATGGTAACAGTAGTTTATTTAGAATATTTATATTAATACGCGACAAGACGACGACGGCGATTTCCTCTACGCTTTCCTCCCCGTTTCCTCTTCGTTCACCATCCTCACCAACGCGACCGATAATGACGGCGATACAACAATAGAATTAACAATGAATCGATGAAAGCGTGATCGGTGATCCGTACTATAATGACAAGGTCGAAATCGAATAAAACGATGACTAGGGACGTTCGCGTCGCGGGCGAACCAGAAAATTAGCGTTTAGTTTGCTTGAGATTCGTCGAAACAATCGAGTGAATCGAGTCGAGTATACTGAACTCCCATAAATGTATAGAGAGGTACGTACTCTTTCTTGTTTTTTTTTCCTGAAGATAGAGAGATAGAGAAAGAGAGGGAGAGAAAGAGAGAGAGAGAGAGAGAGAGAGTGACACTATAATTATCAATGAAGCATCGTGTTTGTGCAGAACAACTCTTCTATCAGTTAGATCGCATTTCTTCTTCTTCTTCATTAAGGATATTACACGTCACAGTAAATATAGTTAGGTTTGCACTATTCTATGTCAGTTACAACTGGCTTCCCTTCTCCGTTACCCTCCTCCACCTCCTTTCGCAACCTCTTTCAACCTCTTTCAACCGTCTGCTCGGTAGTTTCGTTTTATCGATACTCTCGTGTCCCCTCCCTCCCCCTGGCGACATGTCAACACCTATATTAAGGAGACAGTTAAGCTACGCGCAATTTGTGAGTGTGTGTACGTGTGTCTGTGTGTATGCACTTTTAGTTGTACGCCCGATGCACGTGTCGACTTTACGGTGTGCAAACGATGTGTCCTTAACCCTTCAACCCCGTCATCGACAATTCCTCTTCCTTTCTGCTTCTTCATCCCCCTTTAGTCTCTTACTTTTCTACACAGGTGTATAATAATATTTACATTCACACCGCGTCATTAAGCCGCGCTCGTCGAGGCTGTCTCATGCCACCCCCGATCTAACTTTTAAGTTAAATATATAAATTCAACAACTATATATTTATATCTGTATGTACGTGAGGGTTCGTGTATATATACATATATATGTATATGGATATACATAGATATATATATACATATCAAAGCAAGAAGTCGCATCAACGATATATTCAGTAGCAGAGGAAACGTCGCCTGGTACTTTCGTGTAAAACTGGTTTCCGGAGAGTATCTGGAGCGCGGGTCGCACGGGAGGCCTCGTCGCGCGACGTTTCGTTAAATTTATTGTTCGTGACACCGGTTCTCAAGCCTACCCGCGTACAGATTCAGACTGACCGGATTGTAACGGAAGGAACTTAAACGATACAGGTGAAAGGGATATCCGGAACGAAAGGGAGCGTCCAAGATGGCTCGACTGCTCCCTCGAGGACGTGCCCTTTCGAGGCAACACTCGGCCAAGGGGCGAGCCGTTTCGCATACGCGGCATCGCCAGCTCTCTCTCTCTCGCTCTCTCTCTCTCTTTCTTCAAACACATCCCTACGTGTTCGTCCTCCGTTTACGGTAAAAGGCGTGGTGCGATCCTCGTAACGCGTATTCCTATGTACAAATAATGATCCAGCTTCGCCGATTCTATCTCCCGTTACATCCTCCAATCTAGATACATAATTGTCACAACAGCATTCTTCATCAAGCACATCAAACCCCACGCACACTCTCACGCTCTCTCCATTCAAGCCTCACCCAACCCTTCCTGCCACCCTTCCTCTATCTAAACGCTACGTAGAAATATCTCTTCGTTCTGGGTCCCGCACAACTTTGTATTCATTCGCAACGACGATGGCTCCCACGGCGTGGCCGTCCTCGACGGGCGACGAGGAGGATGCGCTGCGAGCAAGAAAACCCTCCCTCCCCTCTAAGAGGACCCTTGAGACCCTTGAGGGATTGTCGTTGCTGGGGATGTTAACGTTCGTCCACTGCGCGAGCTTTCTTGCTGACAGTACGCGCGTGAGTGTCGTCGCTCTTTGTCTCATCTCTCTTTGTCCACTGTAGGTGGTTGCAACCACTCATTTCTGCTCGTTCGACGCATCTGAATCGCTCGCCAGAGGTCTGCCGTGATCGCTATAGCCAGAGCAGGATATATCGGAGGCTCAAAGTCTTTCTCCATTAGGAATCGTGTCAGCCTTCGCCTCCACTCTATCGTTCCGTCGAATCGATGGAGTACGTAAATGTCACCTTGGGCGTGACCCTTCGGCAGCCCCGGTCAGAATCTATGCCACCCCGCTATAGAGATCATTCCGACCAGAGGCGAGGAACGCGATCCAACGAGCGGGGACTCGAGTCGTTGACTTGTACTACTGAGGACAGCTCGGCGGCCGTTCGCGTCAGCCAGTGGTTCCATCCGTTGCAGCCGAAGCAGCATGATCGCGACGTCGGTTTACATAAATCGTCGCTTGTCTATCGCGAGGCTATCGTACGAAAATAATCGGAGGGGGTAGGGGACGAATTAGGTTCGTTCGTCTGTACAATTCGCTGCGAAACATCTGCGTGGAAAATGGCTACAGGCTACGCGGTAGAAAATCAATCGAGAAGGGAAAACGGCGCACGCTGGTTCACGGCTTGATTATCTAAGCTACTGATTGACATTAGGCATAGGCGAGCGCTTGCCAACGAACTCGTTCGGCGACGAACTTCCCCTTTGGATCGTCGATGCCGCGCCAGCATTTTGCGCGCGTGCACGTGGCGAGAAGTGCTCTCTAACGCGGGTGCACGTGCGTGCGACGAGATCCGCGGAGAACGTACGGGCGCGTAACGTTTCTGCGAGCTCGCGGCGGGTAAAGCTCTGTGGACAAAGTCGTTGGGCGTCTTGTGTCGCGAAACCTTTGTTATCGTTATAATGTTGACGGCAATTGCAGCTTCTGGCGTGACGGCGATAATTACTGTTCAGCGATGCGCGGTTACGAAGACAACGATTACGTTATGCACCGTGAAGACACGGTTAAAAGGGTAGTTAGTCGCTCGTGTAGGCGTTAGCGTTATTGCACGCAGCGATCGTGCGTGCGATAATAACGTCTATTGCGTGCCAAGATCTGTACCCCGTCGCTTCGCTCGTCCCTGTCTCTTCTTCCCCCGTGGATTTTAAAGGACGGTCGCGCTAACGTCTCTGTCGTGTCGCCCTCGTTTCGCAAGGTGCAAGCTCCTCTATAGTTGGCCATAAAAAATAAACTCCCTCTTACCTGGCCGTGTGTGGTACGTGTGTGTCTGTGTGTGTCTGTGTGTGTGTGTGTGTGTACCGTGTGGTGTACTCGCGTGGCTTGCTGTGTGGTACGTCTCTATCGCGTGTTCTCTATAATACGCGTGACGCGCGAGAAGTTGCCGTGACCTGGTCATCCTCGCCTCGCCTCTCTAATCTGTACACCCGAGAATACACGTGTTATAAGTTATACATTTAAGCTCCCTCTATAGCTTGTCTCCTGCCTGCATAATCCTTAGAATGCCTCGTGGATACGCTAGAACGCTACATCAGTCATCCCGCAACACTCACGCACCGTTCCCCTTTCACTCCTCCCGGGCTCCCTTTAAATCCGCCGCGAATTTACTAAGTTTTAGCGCGATAATTACCACCCCCGTATATACAGATTCGATCGTTACTATCTCGACACATCCACGCAGGACACTCTGCGCCCTGAACCCGTCGCGCCTCTCGCCCGCGCGATCAGTGTGTTGTGTGTGTGGGTGTATGTGTGCGACTTGACGCCCAGGCACAGGATCTCCGGTTTTCTAAAGGGACGCCTCCGCCTCCAGACGAAAATCCTGCTTCCGATTACGTGGGGCCGAGCCACGAGCTTCTCGCCGTTCCCCTCGACATTCATTTTACCCCGTGATCAATTTCGTTTCTGTCAGACACTGCGTTTAACATACATAACATCATATCGACACACGTAAGCGTAGTCCACTATAGCTGTGGTAATTAGTATAGCACTCTGCAGAATTCACGATTCAGTCGTTTGACGGGCAAGGAATTGATTTCTTCCCTCTCGGTATCGCCGTACCCCTACGGCGCCCCGCACCGATCGTCCCCCTGTCCCTCTTCTAGGGATTGCTCTCCCAACGGGCGAGCTGAATACGCCTGTTGTCCAGAGAGGGCGAAAGGAGCGACCTCAGCGACGCGCTCGGCGGCGATCCGCTGAAATACTTCAGGGTCAGGGGCGACTGCAGATGTCTGTGTCTGATCACCTCTCGCTCAGCAGGCAGCGGCCAGAGTTCCTGCGCAATCACCGAGAACAGATCGACTAGAACGCACGTGGTCGGCTCACCTCGATCGGCGACAAGTGCACGTGGAACGCGGGAACGTAAGCTTAACACGCGACCGATTGCCGCCGCGTCCCCTTTCGTTTTCCTTATATTTTATTGCGGCTGAGCCTGATCATTTACCTGCAGCGAGAGAGCCTCGTCTCAGGACTCACCCTGCTTATTTCTACGTCCAGTCAGAGAGCCAACCAGAGACTTGAGGGTGGCTCCGAGGCCCCTTCCGCTCGGGGTGTTCAGGCTGCTCGCGTTTCTGAAGCCCTGCGGGTGTGCGTCTAAGCATTTCTGGTACCTCAGCTGCGCGAATAAACGAATGAACAGGTTAAAAGCTTGCGCAGCCACAAGTCTGCCTGTGACTCTGTCACCGAGTTGAAACGGATGGATAGGTAATCAAACGTAGCTAGATAGTATTTCTAACAAATCAATCACCTTGCAGGCGGCCTCGATAGTTTTGCAAAGAGCTCCGCTGCTGGGCTCGCAATTGAAGACGTGTGCGATGAAGAGATCTTGCGCGGTGTGCATTATGAAGGCGCATTGCTTCACATTCTGGCCGATGCCGAGGAACGACAAGTAACGTACTCGACACTCGGTGATTAGCTTCTCCTCCTGAAACATAAATCCGTTCCAAGATTTTACTTCCAGGTGTTAAGAATCAGTGGATTTCCTAAGCTCGGTCACTTACGTTCGGTGTGAGGATTGAGATCATGCTGGGTGCGACAGCAACGTTCACGTTTCGCCACTGATTCAGAGGTGTGTTAGTTACGATATGATCTATCGCGTCGTTCAGAACCTCCATGCCAGTTGCTTGTGTCACTTGCATGGATCCGAGGTACTGTGCTCGCAGCACCTTCTTCGGTTCCTCCATTGGCGTTGGGAAGGATTGCGCTGCGAGTGGAGCAACGTGCGATTAGTCAACCGGTAGACACAATTTATCCCATCGCGTGTCTTCCCCCTTCGATCCTCTCCGATACTCACTGACTAGTGCTTGTCCGTTTCTGTGGAAGCGTCGATGCTCCGTGGGCAGGTTGGTGGGTCTTGTGGCCAGGCTCGTCCGTCCGTTGATGTCCACCGGTTTCGCCAGATTCTGGTGCTGCGATCGCTCGATCATGATCTTCTTGCAGATGTCGCGGAGCGTGTTCGCGATGGTGCGCGCCGGTATGTCGCAGCGGAACACGTGGCACATGTGTTTCCGGGTGGATCGGTCTCTGGCCACGTAAGCGAAGTCCCTGAAGACAGGTAATTCATTAATTCACCGCCAGCGCAAACAGCAGCTCGGTAAATGTTATCGTATGCAGTGTGTGGTAAATGTGATTACCTTTCACTGCGGAGGCCGTCGGTGAAGAGGAGTCATGAAAAGAGTTATGGTCGTGTCATTAAGAACGTTCAATTTCCAATGCAAACGGTGTTCAAAGGGACACTTACCGGCAGTGATCTCTGCCAACGCCCCACACTCTCACCGTGTGGATCGGCTGTGTATTGAGCACGGTGAGGTTCTCCGGGTCTATCAGCTTCAGGGCGCCCTCGTCCAGGTCCATGAACAGGTCTTTGCCCTGGCAAGTTCAAAGTTACACGCGATACAGTCACAGCTTCGTTCAGACATCGGTACATTTAGATACCAGATCGGTACTAACGTCACCCCATCGTCCAACCACGTCCAGAAGGTCGTTTCTACCAAGAGACAGGTCCACGATGCATTTATTCACGGCCTTGCTGCTTCTCTCCGGCGTCAGATCCTCCTCGGCGATCTCTGTCCAGCCAAGAGAGCGCACCGCGAATCTGATGGGCTTGTCTCTGCCCTCGGAGTCTGCTCTTGCGGGGTAGCTCCTTCGCCTAAAGGGCAAGTGGCAGGTGAAACGACTCTCGACAGAGACGCGAAGTAGATGAGCGGGTGTGAAGGTTGACGGTATCTTACTTGAGTGCCAGCTCCACTTTTCTTTTGCTTTCCAGCTCCTGGTCCAGAGCCGAGCTAGTGTTGCTTCGGGTCACGGTGTTCACCATGCCACTGAGAGTGTGGAAATTATTTATCTGTAACAACAAAGGTACATCGGCCGTTAGCAGCGGTGCGCGATCGTGCATCTAAGAAGCCGCGCGTCCGTTGTACTCACGCTGTCGTTGTCCTTGACGAGGCTTCTGCGCGACTCCCTCTTGGAGTGCGGTGGTGCCTCAGGAGGTTCCCTCTGTATATTGCCGCTCTTCACGTGCCAATAATAAGGCCCATTTTCGTCTGAAAGGAAATTCGATTGTGCATCACCTTAAGAGGTATCAGTGCTCTCTTTCTCTCTCATTTACTATAAAGATCCAGAAACTTCACTTATTATCGGGTGGGTTTACAGAGGTTGATCGATGATCTAATCAATCGCATCGGCAACTAGACGCGCCGGATACCCACCCTCGTGCTTCTGCCAACCAGGCGGCAGATTCTCGTCTTTGTCCTCGGAGTCTGTGCTGTCCACCTCCGACGGCTTCTCCTGGGTATTATTCTGCAGAGTGGCATTGTTCTTTTGATCCTTGGGCTGCCTCCGTTTCACAGGAACCGCGTACAGCTCGCTGTTCAGCACACCCTCGACGTGCGGCACTCCGCCCATGTCTGTCGTCTCGTTGTCCGCCTTCTCGCAATAACTGTAATATCGAGGCCACGCGATTAACATAATGCGTTCGCAGGACCCGCTGCGCTCCTCGCCACGCTAACTAGGCGCTCGCGTTTACACCAAGGATTCTCGCCGCGAGCCTGAAGCGTTATCGTTCAGCAAAAGCCACGGGGGTAACTATGAAGCAACAAGGATTCTACTTCAGTCTCGCTTTCACGAACGACAATAATATGTATCGAGTTTGCCGAGGGAGTTTCTTAGCGAACGGTATATCCTGCTGATACACATCCCTGAAAAGCTCTCCCCAAGAGGACTCGAGTAATCCTCCAGGTCTGATTTTCAGAACATTCCCCTCCGCTTGCCGGGATAAAAACGCGAGCATCCGATTCCTTTTGAATTCCTCTTGACGCGAGCTTTCTAAGGTGCACATCAACGACGCCCCCTTGGTCCGCAACCCCTCTATAAACGTAACGCGGTCTCTGCTGTCTCTAAGTAGAGTATGAAGCCATCCCGTCAGGCAACGACACGATGGATCGTCGTCGTTAACATTTACTTATCGCCGTTGACGACGCGTCCGTCATGATGAATCGGTGCTCCCGCGTAATTGGCCATCGGACGGCTCGTAAAGTTTTATCGATCACGGCGGCGAGCATCGACGGAGACGAATCGCGTTCGCCGCTTATTGCGCGTCATCGAGGCTACTTACTGGCGCATCCTTCACGATTAATCTTGCCGAGCGCGACAAAGAGACAGAGAGAGAGAGAGAGAGAGAGAGAGAGAGAGAGAGAGAGAGAGAGAGAGAATAGGAATCGCTACAGGTGGGAACGAAGTTGCACGAGAGACTAGCAAGTCAGCCAAGTAGATCGGGATCGTTCTCTGCGTCGATCAGCTTCTCCAGCGAGTCCGTCTACTTTCACTGCGTTTGCGAGATGCACGACCCACGGTTCGTCTACGCGGACGAGCGGCAAGTTCTATTTGAAAATTGAAAATAGTAAAAGCGGTGCACCGACGAGCAAACATTAACCAACATGAGCTCCAGGTGATTCGACTTCATCCTCCCGATAGAATCTCTTCTTCTGCGCCTACTTCCTAGCGAAAAGGCGCGGCTTTGAGATCGGTTTACTTTCTAACGCGAGGAGCGCGTAGGGACAAGGGTCTACCAGCGTGGAAGAATTTTTACCCCGAATCCTCTCGACGGTACGGACGCGTTCGCTTCAGGGAGACCCGGCGAAGAGCAGGCGAAAATGGGGCAGCGAGGCGCGGGGAGGAACGCGTTCGACTCCGTTAATTAGGGAACGTCTTTAATGAAACTTTCCTGGCAACTTCCGATACAACTGGCCCTCGCTTCTCGTTACTCTAAATTGCAATTTCTTCCCGGCCCTGCCGAGCGGGGACGGCGGTGTCGTTGTAATCGACTTAATCTCGCGTTCAACGTTCCCTCGAATCGTCCTACGTCCGCGTGAAACTTCGTCCGACCCTCGTGACCGTTGCATGCAATGCTCGACGTATTCGCAGCCACAACTTTGGAACACTGCTGTACAGAGGGGGGGGGGGCAGAAAGATAAGCAACAGGAGCGCTCGGGTCTCGAGTTTCCTGGGGAGCAGCGAGGAGCAACGATCGCCGGCAGAAAGCTTCGCGATTAGAGACGTAACGCGAATGGCGGCCGTCGAACTTAGTCGCGAGCGATAACGGCGCTAGCGGCTACTTGCAACGGGGGAACAGCACACAGCGGCAGCAATAACAACAACAACGCACAACAACAACAATCAACAGTAACAAACAGTGAAGCAACAACTCGACGGAGAAACGTGTGCATTAGTGGTCTAAGGGGGCCACGAGCTAGGAGAGAGACTCTGGTCGTACGTACTTTATCGAATCGGACAGATTCGCAGCGTCGATCGAGCCCGCGGATCCTGACTGAAGGGTAGGCAGAATCGAGGAGGAAGACGGCGACGATCGAGGATTCCCGTTGAGGGTGTCGTCGACCAGAGCGGACTCCGCAACACCCTCGCTGCCGTACCTGAATCAGCACGTTCGCGAACGCATTACTCGAAGGGAATCGGTTCGCCATCATCACCGCGGTTTCCTACGTAACGATCGAGTTTCTATCAATCGGCTACGTTAACAGAATCCCACTGGCGAGTAATTACACCGCATTATCATGCGAACGTTCTTTTTGTAGATTTTCTTGTGGGAACGTACATAAGCGGCGTTTATACTGGGAAATAGATACCACATTGTTCGCTGGACTGTTGTTTACATTATCATATTGATGCGACTATTACAAAGTCATGAATGCAGGGTAATTATGGTCCGAGCGTATAACTGTTCGCCCGCGGCGTTTCGCATAATTAAATTACGATTTACGCGCGTTTACCGTATGAGCTGTGTCGGTGGGTTTTTTTTTTTGGTAATCAATGCTAGCGGGTAAGGTGTCGTATTGCAAACGTATCAGGTTACGGCAAATAGAGGTTTCCTTCGTTTCGAAAGTTTCAAGAAAATGCCTCTTCCCGAAAATTGGGAAATACCGCAGCGCAGTACTATCGACGATACAAAAATTCAATTTCCGTGGAACATCCTCGAAGGGATGGAGAAAGTTTCGCTGGGAGGAATTCTTGGAAATCGGCGTCATCTTCTTAGAATCGATATTCCCTGTACTCTCACGCCCTCTTTGCGAAAAGATCGGTTCATACAGAAAAAATAGCTTCTAAGATTTTCAAATCACGCAATTCCTCTAAGAATTTTCAAATATTCCCACCATCTCTATTAACGCTATATACTTCTATTTCAAATCTCGAGATTCGTAGACACTCCTCTGCAAATCCCCCAAACTTTCTAATTGCAAATTTCCTGGGAAATATCGTCGCAGTTCCAAGAATTCTCGAAATTTCCTTCCTCCTTAATCTAACGCACTCCTGATACGAACTCCGAAATTCGAGGAAACTTCCCGCGGGAGCTCTGGAATTTTAGAGTCGCGAAATTTCTCGGTAACAGCGACACACTTTCCTCGCATTCTTGTATGTACCCGATAGTTCCCTTTCTAGATTCGGACAGATAAAATCTTCGAAAATGGCGTCATTCTCAGTCACAAGCGTCTCGAGACAGTCACAAGCTTAAATATTAATCATAAAATTAGCGCGAGCCCCGATGACACGAACGAATCATGCTTTCCTCGCGCTTCCAGCAATTTGCTCCATTTTGAAAACGAAAACTAATCTCGTCGACGACGCGACCGATAAGGCCCCGCACGAGGGGCTTTGGAAGTTGGCCGAGTGAGAACGGTATCGGGCGTTATAAATTTTCCGGCGACCGAGTACGGATGCTTAAAGACGAACTTAACTGACCGTCACGGGCGGTGCACGTTGCCGCGCAGAAATTACGCGGCTGCAAGGAAGTGCCATTTTAATTAACGATCGGGGAACGGAGCCAGGCACCGACGTGGTTAGTACAGGGTCGCTAACCATGTCGAAGTAATTAAGGGATTAGCCGAGCGGTTTGCTGACTAACGCCCGCTCGCCTCTCCTGAGCCTCGTTCAGGCCAGTCTTCAGAGTTTCCTTCGAACCCCGGCCATCGAGCTCTCGATTCTCGATCAGCTCTGGGACCGTAATTTCGCCGCAGACGGGTGGCAAAACTTGGGGCAACGGTACGTGCTTGCCGAGAATAATAGCTGCTCTTCTAGCTTCTACTCCTTACGTCTACGTTAAACGATACATCCGTTGCTCAAACACAACCATCGGTTCGGTCAACACTCCGACACCGCCGGACAATCGATGGCAATGAAAGTTGTTACCAGAAGCCGATCGGTTATTAATTCAGCGTGTATCAAGGGCACGAGGGAAGGAGAAGATGGATTGTTCGGTAGATTCTCGATCGCTTTCGACAGCGCGAAACCCGATCCTTTATCCGGACCGGTGGCCCCCAGCCTGAATGACACTTATCCCTCTTCACCCTCGAGTTGAACCATATTTTAAGACGTCGCGCACTGTCAGGGTCTTCCTGCCGATATTAAATTTCGCGGGGCGTGGAATCACGGCGATAACGTCACGCTGGCCGTTACATCTTCGTAAATGATATAACGATACTGTGCGCATACAGAACGGGGCCGCGAAACGCGATCGTACCGCGGGCAGTGCAGCCACAGACCGTAACGTAAACTTTTACAACCGAACTGTTAATTGCGGCCGGGAACCGGGACGATAATTCCTCGTGCACGTTGCTAATTGCCAACCGCAGCCGTGCTCTCTCGATCGAACAGAGAAATTTCAGCGCGAGCTGTTAAGAAAATTCAAGAATACGCCGACTATTTCCAACGGACGCCGAGACATCCACGCGCGTTTTCATGTTAGCGAGAACTCTCCGCGTTGCCGAGGCACGCGCAGCCAAAATTAATAACGCATCCCCGTTTCGCGAGAAGGGCGTCTCTGTTTCAAGGGTATAAAAACGTTAGCTCGTCGCGATTACGCGTTCAGTTTGGCTCGTTGGAAGCTCCCCTTCGGAGCGGCGTTCCGCGACGCGTGGCCACGTATAATCTCGTGTTTCATTTCGCAAGAAAGACTCCTTTCGTGCACGCCTGGGACAGCCGGAAGAACGGAGAGGCAGAGACAAGAGGGAATGTGGAAATGGGGAGAGAGAGAGAGAGAGAGAGAGAGAGAGAGAGAGAGAGGAGAGGTGGTTCTTGGGGAAACGGAGGGAAGAAGGCGAGAAGAGGCGCGTGGGAGGAGGAAGGTGCGAGGTTTCGCGCGGTCCAGTGCCCAGAGCTTAATAACACCGTTTTCAGCAAGTATGTGGGTTAGCGAAGGCACGAGCGGGAGCTTGGAAATTCGCCAGAAGTTGCCAGGCAGGAGTAGGAGCCGTGCATAAATGCGGTCGGACCGCGGATGGCGATCGATTAGCCGGAATACCATCGCGGCAATTCTCTATTGATCATCGCCGATGCGACAACTTTTCCCGTGGACCGATTGTCCCTTCTGTCCGATTATCCTCGGTTTCCACCGGCCGCGGGCCCGTATATCATTCGCCGGCAAGCGAGGAACGCTCCGTATTTCGGGCACAATGAGCGAGACCTTTCCGCGATTCCAACGTAACTCACCGCAGCCCCGTCGAGGACCGTTTCGCGCGTTTAGATTCCGCTCCCGGTGCCCGTTATTATGTTCTCGAGGCGCGCCAGACGGAATGTGTTAAAGCCTCGGAAATACGGGTCGCGGAGTTGAAGGAGCACCCGGCGAACATTGTGCGAGCCGCGAGTGTCAATATTTATCTAGCTCGCCTCGCGGGGAGCCTTTCCTAGCGGCGTTCCTCGCGCTTTCTTTCGGAAGCACTGGCAACGTTTTAAGGGGATTCTGGAAAGCGTATTATTAAATTACTCCGAGCTGCAGCAGCCGGACTAGCGATTTCGTTCGTTGCGTCGGCAGTTCAAAGCTTCGCTTGTATCGCGTACACCAAATGTGTCTGCAAATGGAGATCGGGGATGATCAAGGCGAGACGCTGGTCCCGTCAAGGGGCCACCTCGCTGATCGATTAAGCAGCCCATTTGCCACTGTTTGCCACCGGCTCGAGAGGCTCGCGTCAGACGGGGCGGGTCGGGACGGAGAAGCGTCCGCGACGGTTCATTAGCGATTACGCGAGGCGAGCGGCGCGCTCCGGACGCCGTAACGACGAGAAATCATAGGCGACTGCGTAATAAGCCCGATCGCGGTAACTGAAATCAGCTGTCGGCGGCTCGTAATTGTAACCCACCCGATATAGGTACAGACGCACGCCGCCGCCGTAACTTTCAGCGGGGTGTAATTAAACCCAATTAGGTCGTAAGGTGAGCAACTTCTGACGCACCTGCCTGAGACCGTAAATTACACCGGCAAGAGTTCTCCGTCTACCGCAACCATGATTACGGTATACGCAATTTCGCAATTCCCCGGCGAGTCCCGGTTGGATATCGATGGAAATTAAGCAGTCCGCTTAACGCCAGTCACTGGTGGCGAGCGTTGAAGAGGTGGCCGCCGAAGCGCCTCCGTTTTTAATCGTAGGTAAATTCGGCGTGTTGGTCGCAGTTAATATTCAAACGGTGTGTCTGCATTTAGGTACTATGCTCGAGAAAGGGGTAGTCCATTAGCAATTTAAAAGTCTTCCGCGGGAGACTAACGAAGCAAAGTCTTCCCCGCAAATCCACCGCCGCTGATTTCTGCGCGACATTCATTCCCCAGAAAAATCCGTCGGCCACCTTTCCGGGGGCGCGGGGAGCCATCGAACGAAATTACACGAGGGAAGATTAACCGGGTGGCGTCGACGGGGGGGGGGGGGGGGGGGGGTGGTGGGGTTGGGCGCCTAATTTGTTACGCCTCTAGGTGACATTCGCAGGTGGAGAAGAAGCGACGTGGCTGGGGCCGCGTCTGAAGCGCGGTTGAGAGGGTGAAAATGGAAAAAAGCGATATAAGAAGAAAGAGAGTCGTATACGAGCGAAACACCGCGTACGTGGGCGTTCGTACGAAGTACAGTAGAGTCCGGGGTAGGGGGTGGTGCTCTTCTCCTAGCTCGATCAATACACACTACCAGCAACCCCTCTGCGTCCCACGGCGTCCCTCGTCCATTTCACCCCTGACACCCTATCCTCCATCCCTCTCTCCCCCCTCCGCCCCCGCCCCCGTGCCCGCCACCTCTCCCCCATTCCATTTCGAGCAACCCCTACTGCCACGGTTTAGATGGTCGAGACCGCTGTCGTTTAGCCACGGCCGTGGAACGCGCCTCTTATCAGGCGACCGCTCGCTTCTCGCGGTTTTCGCAAAAGGAAGAACCGATTAGCTCCCCTATACACGGCTCTCTAAATAATATATATTTCTCTCTGCTTCTTTTGTCGCGGGACGTTCGGGCGCCCACAGGGTCGCGCGCGTTCGCACGTGCTTTATTTGCCGAAGGGTAATTCGCGTTGTTTTTCGATTGACCGCAGTTAGGACTGGATCAAGTTCACGCTCTAGTTTTTTTCAAAGGGATGGAGTTCGCGGGCCCTTTTGGCCTCTGCTTGGCCAATCGTTGCGAGGGCTTGATTGAATTCTTACTGATTTGATTCCTCTTTGGTATCGACGAAGGTGACAGTAGGAGTTTGTCGATAGGGTGGATATTTTTTATTTTTTTTTAGATGATTGGTTCTGTGTGGTGTTTTTTTTTTTAAGTGAACAGGTCTGTTGTGTGTATACTGTGGAATATTGTCGCAAGGTATAGCCGAGGGTTTAGGGGAGGACGCGGCACTGTTCTAAGTATTATCGTCAGCTCGGGTAGCTTGTACAAGAAGGGTGGCTAGTTAGGTCTTGTCGAACCGACAGCGTATTCCCTGCGGCCTTTACGCCCTTCGGAAGGGCTCTCAGGGCCGTACACACAGTCAGCTGTGGTAATTAAGTTTAGGGGGGGCGATGGAAGGAACTCTCCGGAGTTCGGGAACACGATCCCGCTCTCTCCTGAAGATACCGCCTGCTTTCGGATTAAATTCTATAAATATCGCGTTGTGCCGGGAGCCGCGTTTTGAATTCAGATTCGGGGAGGGAGACGCGACCCCTCGTGCCTCTGTATCAGAATTAATTAACTCAACAGAGGTCATTTGAGGGAAGTCTAATTACTTTCAAAGGATACTTCTGGGACACAGCTGTATGTCGATAAATAATGTCCCGAACTTGAAAGTTTTCTGATATTGATCCAGCCTTTCATTTACGGAGAGGAAAAAAGTTCGCCCAGGTTGACACGCGCGATTGGCTGCGAAGTAGGTACCAGTGAACCGACTCTTCGACTTTCCCAAGGCTCGCGGCTGGGAAATAGGGTCAACTGTGGGTAGAAGGAACGGTTGATCTATGCCACTTTCGTAATCAGTAAGTTCCAATAAACGGCGCTGCCTCGATAAGGTGGCGCACTGATGGGAATCAAATTCTGTGAGACCATCGAAGCGTGAACAGGGGGTGGTTCATTCGTTCAAATATGAAATGTAGTTTTTCCAGAAAGTTGCGTTTGTTCTAACATGCTAACTAACACCTGTGCAAAAATTGATTAATTGTTCCTAGGGGCATTTTGTTTTTAGGGGGCTTTCTGTTTGCTTTCCAATTGATAACTCTCCAGCTGACGTCTTTGTAGATTTGGGACTACACACGGCTCAAACGATTGTAGCCGATCGAGATTCGATTGCGGGATAGCTTACCATGATGGACTTCTTTTCACCGCTAATATTCTACAGTATTTCATGAACATGGTTTAGAGCACTGCCAAACCACAGGTGCCTGTCTAGAACACTTCTATTTAATGAGGAAACTGTAACGGCGCCTGCCATGATCCTATGATTGTCATAATTATATAAATCTTCGCGGTCTGCTCTGTACGAGATGCTGTAGCATAAATGATGCCAAGAATAAATGTCAAATAACTTTCATTGCCAAGTGGAGAGCAACAAAGGATACAAAAAAGAATTCCCATAAGGCCTTGAACTACCCTAGTGAACAGTACCGTTGCTTTCTGTTCTCAGTCGATCGCAACGAAGCTTTGACAGCTAGAATTGAATCCATTACTCGCTCGTAACGTCCACGGTATCCTTGAAGTCAAAGACGAACAAAGCATCGTTACCCTAACTGCCTCGCGTGACCCATTCGACAGCTCAGCAGGGGGCCGGTCATAGTTAACGGAATTTAGGCTCGCGACTCGGTGAGTCCAAGTTCGAAACTCCCTCCCCGCTGGCGAACCACAGACTGTAAACTTTTATTAGCCGAGCGACTAAATTGGGCGTTTTTTCGTCACGGCATCTACACGCAGGGGGTGGTTAATAAACTTTTGTGGGGGCGCCTCTCCCCGTGTACTGGTTTACGAGCTCTTTTTTACGAGACTCGGAAACTCAGCCGCTCCACCCTCTGTCTTCCGAGCCCTAACACCTCCCCCGCCGTTTCGGCCGTGCTCTGTACGAGATTTTAATCTAACTCGCGCCGAAAGTCCCGATCAAAGAGGAACGAACCGCGCACGGCCGCCGCTGGTACACGGCTACGCGCGACGGCGAGCAATTTCATCGATTTTATCGACCACCCCTCTGCCCCTTCTCTCCTCCCTTTTTACGTCGACATATCCTGCTGCGGTGAACACATCGGTTCGCATCAGAGATGGAACGTCCCTTTTCCCGTGCAACATTTCAGAGCTTTTACATCTCGATCCATTTATCGTGTACGATTCTTTACTGCTAGTAAACAAACGGGCGTAGGGTAAGGACCGAGTGCGCGTTGGGGCGACGGTAAAGCGAGAGAACGTACGATTGGATGATAATGTAAGGAGGCAGTACTGATAGTATTAACCCCAACCTCCTTCGCCTACCTCCTCCTAAGCCCCAACCGTCTAACATCGCGCGAACAGTCGAAGCAATTTGCAAGAATCTCGGGAGCTACGGGAAAGACTTGAAAGCAAACAAACTGCAGCCTCGGGCAGGATCCCCGAGAGACGAATGGGCCAGTGTCCTTGCACGGGGATAAGCCCGGCCGACAAACAGCGCGAGAAACGGAAGACCGAACGGGGACACCTCGCGGCGGACAGTTCGTTCGCGACTGTCCCCTTTCCGGATTTCAGTTTAGCCAGATAATCTCGCCCCGGCTGGAGATCCCGGCAGGACCTTTCGGGACATTACTCTTTCGTCCTCTCCGGCAAGAGACATCCGTGCTCCAGCCGGCTACGTCGAATCTAGCAGAGAGCTTTTTCAAAGCCCGACGCGGCTGAACTTATCAAGCGCGGCAACTCTCCCCCTGGATCACCGATTACGTCCTACAGGTATTACCAAGAGAGGAAGGAGCGCCCTGGGAGGAAAGAGGATCCCGACGCGTCGCGGAAAGGAACGGCCCGCAGGACAGGGGATTCCGCCGCGAGGATTTATAGGGGGTGGCGCGCGTGCATGCATGGCGAATTTCACCGCGTTACGCGGAGGACGAACGGCCGAGTCTCACGTGCTTCCGGTCAGCCGAGAGCGTCCACGTCGATGGACTCGACCTATCGGAGATCCGTGAGCCCCCGTCGACGCCTGACGACTACATTCGCTGGGGAAATTGACTTAGGACGATCGCGCGAATGCAAGTGAAGCAGGGGGTTCCCTTTTTTCAAGATTCTACTTTATATGTTGATCGAGTAACGATTTCAAGATTAATTCGATTAGATCCGAAGAGTTTGTTTAATCGAACAGGATGTTTGCTTTTTCTTCTGTGAAGCAGTTCGCCGGTAATTACCACGATTTACCCCAACGAACCGAAGGGACATCGGTAGAGCTCTTTGCACTGGTACCGGTTTTGCTAATAATTCTTCCGGCTTGCGAACGATCGCCCAGCGCTGCCACTAACCGTCGCGATAAGAGGCGAATGTTTGTGAATTTTTTTTGAAAAACTGGAAGCACATATTTTTACAGAACTTTTTGCACTTAAAGGAGCAACGTTTAAAGGAAATTTGGTCATTTTTTCGTACAAAAATATTTCCTTTAACGATGGAAATATTTATTTCTCGAGGTGGAACGATACCTGGAATCGTAGAGGATAGACGGCAACGTAGTCTGTCGATGTACAGGGCGCAATAGCTTCGTAACATGCACGATATCACCCCTGGCGCGTGCGACGCGCTCCGTGTTCGTGGCGCCTGAAATCCACCGTTTACCGATCCGTTTACCATCGTGGCCTTGGGGCTTCGAACGTATTGTTCTCGAAACCATGGAACAGGCTACAAAGCGATTTCCGAAGGCTGCGGATTGTATTTGTAGGAGGAAGTAAATGAGCTATAGTGGTTTGCTCTGACACTCGTCTAAGATTTCGATTCTTAAGGCGTGCAGGGAGTCTGGGAACCGCTCTCGCGGATTTTCTGACGAAGCCAAATGCCACGGGGGCCTCCAACGAGTCGTTAAAAGCTCGTCTGCGGCGGACAGACGAAAATACTTGGTATGTACTCGCGAGTCAAGAGACCGTCCATTATACGTCTTAAAAGGTTATATTTTTAGCGAGTCAGACGCCTCGAAACGTTTCGATGGCGTAACGAACCCGCTTTCCTCGCGGACCGTGATGAAAAGCGGCCGCGCAAAGCGCACAGTTCATACCTCGGCCGTCTGACTAAAGCGGTGTTATTCTACTTGCAACGTGGCGGGCAGGCAGTCCACGCCAGAAAGCAACGACTTAACGACTGCGAGACTGTCTGGTACACAAAAGACCGTGACAATTAAAGTTTATCCCGTGCGCGATAACGAGCGGCACGTGATAGAAGCGACATCCACGCAGGCTTAACGTTAATCGTCTTACCGTTGAGGAAGACGAAGTGACGTTAATTAATGTCGCTCAGAGCGTGCGAGATTCGCCCGACACTGTCCCGTTTCGAATCAATAAGGCTGAGCCGAGGGGAAGTAGACACGCCGTCCTATCAATCGTAGGAAAAATCCATCGGCGTTAATTATTTAAGTCGCCGGAGGATCGTCCCCGTTTAAGTTCCCCCAGTTATCGCCGGGCTATCATCCCCCCGCCGGCAACGTTGGAATCGCCCAAGTGTCCGACAGAATCCTCGCCCCGGGAGAGGACAATTGTACGAATGTTCTGCGAAGCGGCTCTCCTTAACCGAGGACAGCTACACCTGCCGTTATCTGCGAGGCGAGAGCCCCTATTACCATTAGAACACCGAGCGCTTTCCCGCGGATGTTAATGGAAAGCAGGCGCGTTCGGAGCGGGCCGAGTGGCTCGAGGAAAATCGTCGCCACGGCCATTACGTAGACCGTAAAGTCGAGGACCTTAAGCGATCCCGGCTCCCGCGACCCGGCCCCTCCGCGTCGCCCGATCGCGTAAACTAATGCATCCGATTCCCGAGCGGTGCGCAACAATTTTACCGCGGTCTATCGACGGGGCCCTGCTAACGAGATCGAACGCCCAACGGATTCTGGCCCGTCGGATTCGTACGTAACGACTCGATATAATAACGCGTTATAATTGATTCCGCGGATTAACGCGACGATGATTCGACCGTCTGTCCAATTAACGAAACAACTTCGCGGGATTGTCTCCGTTTAACGAGGTTCCCCGGCCGAGGCAGCGCCAGTCGGGCAGAATTTCAGCCGATCGATCGTCGAACCGTGTTTTTTCTTTCTCCTCGCCCTTGGTCCCTAGCTCCCTTAGTCACGCCGTGCAATTTACGGCGAAGGTGACGGTGTATTAACGGTGTCTCGCGACGAGTTCGTTGAAATTCCGACGGCGCGTACAAGGCACGCGGCGCTTCGAGGTGTTTTCCGGGGCGATGCTGCAGCGAGCGGGGGACGGTGAGTGAATGGAAATGGGGGGTTGGAAAGCGGAGTCAGGTGGCGGGGGAATGGATGGAGCGGGATTAGACGAGCAAAGTGGATTCCAAGTCTAGGAGGCCAAACAGAATTATTCCGGAGCATCGGTAATTGTTTGCTTTCTTTGCCAGAACTGATAGCGCCAGGTTCTAGGGTAACGCGATTAAAGGGATCTCAGTTTCATGTAGTATTAATACGTTCATACGATTAACCCTGATCGTATCTGGTCACGTGTACCGCCTTCTGGCTTAAAGTGCCCATAACTGTCGCCGGTTTTCACGAATGTTTATTCTGTTCTGCGAGGGGCCCTGGCGATAATGAGAGTCGGTATGAAACATCGCTGCGAATAAAGCTCGAACCGTAGCAAACTACGCCGCGTCGTTGTCCATGTTATTTGCAGCAGAAAATGGAGCGACACGCTATGGGGAAAGCTCCCCACGATCGAGATACAAAGGCGAAAACAATTTCGCGGGGCGCTCGATTCTTTGAGAGCCTCAAGAGCACGGCGAGGAGCCGCGCGTGTGTGACTTTTACACAAGCAACGGATTCCCCGGCTCGGAAGATGGGCTCGCGCGGCGGGAAAGCGAAAGAAAGAAAAAGAGGACGATCAAAGGGGAGCGAGGGAGATGATTAGGCAGCAAGGGGGATGTGTACGCTGGAAAGGCCACCGAAAGGGAAGAAGAGCGGGAAGGATCAGACGGGCGAAGTGGATTCTAATTTTAGAGAGGCGCCGTGTGTATCGAGCTTGTCTCTCGATGATCACAGACTCCGGCGACTGATATGAAAGCGCGCTGAAGTGCAGCCCGGCAATGAAATACGATTACAGCGTGCACGCCACTTGCACGAGTACTCTGCAAACAGCAACAGCGAGATCTTGCTCGAGTCACAGGCAGATCGCTGCACTTGCACGTAATATCGGCGAAATTCTACTTCGCGGTTGTTTGGAGGAGCGACGCCGTTGGGGAGACTATCGAAAATTTACTTAAGGCGTTAGACCGTAGAATTAAGAAAAGGAAGGACAATATGTATAGTTTTTGTAAATAAAGTCGAGGGCCAATTTTCCACGACTTTTAATGTATTCTTGCACTATTCGTACACACTCGCCACACCATTCATGCAAGACTTTAATAACATTATCTCCTTATGTCTACATCACTTCCATACAAGTACTGCACTGCTGCTACGTAATTCCTATGCCATTCTTGCACCACATTTACACTAACCGGTAAACTGCAGGGTACCGATATCATTCTTAAGCTATTCCTGGATTATTCCTATATATTTACATCACAATTCATCCCGTATACATCGCAGTGCATAGGTATTTCATATTCTTAACACAACACACGACACACAATACCTAACACAGTTCATAAGATTGCAAACAAGTTTCAAGCTTCCCACGAAACGATAACGAAGTTGTAAATGGCAACTTTCAACTATGTTGCTAATGGCACCTGATTGTTCGCAAAGCAAAATCCTGGTTTGCAACTTTGTTACGCTCCCGCGAGAACTGAAATTTCGACCTGTAACTTCTCTTGCAGGTGCAGCGTGAAAATTTGCCTCTCTTGCAGGTGCGGCACTTCAAAAGTGGGAAGTTCAGAATTTCATTGCACGATTCTCGCACCTGCAAGGAGGCAGATTTTCGTGCTGCACATGCAATGAAGTTGCAAACTGAAATCTGGATTCTCGCGGGAATGCAACAAATTTGCAAACCAGGATGTTCAACTACGAACACCGAAATTCCATTTGCAACAATGTTTAAAAAATTATCACTTGCTACATTGTTCAATTTTCGCGGGGAATTGAATTTCAATATGTAACTTCGTCGCAATATAATAATCTGTTAAAGTGTTCCTCATCTAAATACAAAAACCTTTGCATAAAAATATGCTTGTACTCTCTGAAATAAATTTCCATAGAATCGTTCTTTTTCTGCCCATACTGACTGCGGTAACCCCTTAATATGTGTCAGGTGTGTGAGATGCGTGGAACGAATGCAATACGTGAATTACGTGAAGCATGATGAGTACGTATATAGAATATCCATACGTATAAAGAATGACAGATATGTAATCTATTCCTATACAGTCAACTCAAAGAAGGAATCGACGATCAATTCGCGTTAGCTGGAATCCACCTGTTTCCCCAATTTCCCGTTGCGAAAACCCGTCAGTATTGCTCACAGTTTCCTCGAAAAACTGACATTCCAGCTGTCCGTTTCATGAACCCTGCATCCCGGTACCATTCGACACACGCTGGTCGGAAACGTACTGGTCAATAGAGGTCGTCGATTAATTAGTCCACCGACAAACACGCAGCGTTCGTGGGAGGGATAAAAACGGCTCCGCGCGTATCAAAACGTCACGTGCCAACGGGTCCGATGGTGGGCGCGTGAAATTTATTTGCACGCGTGTGGAGCTCCACGCAGCCTCTATTTATAGAGCCCCCTCGGAGCCGATTATACTCGAATCGCGGCCCCCCCGCGCTATAAAATCCATTTCACTGGCGGCGAGCCGCGATTAACGAGGCATTGAACAGGTTCGAGGCGTGGTATGGCGGCGGGGGCGGGTGCAGGGCAGATCGGGTGGCACCGATCCCAAGTGCAAGTGCAAGTGCCTTGGAGGACATTCGGCTTTAATTAACGATTGTCGCGAGCGCGGAATGGCGAAGTGGCCCAGCTGAGTGTGCCCGGATCGCGATGAGTTTCCACCTGAAAAAACTCCATGCCCTTCAATTCCCCTCCCCCCTGCCACTTGCACTCCCTTCGAAAAATGGATTAATGAATCGTTGGTTTCTCGACGAACGGCGTTCCAGTCGCGCAGCGGAATTGTTCGGTTCCCTTTCGAATTAGGCATGTCGAATTGATTTCCCGCATCGAGGCGCGCGTAATCAAGCGTGTCGAAACAGATCCGATATCGATTACGGAGAGCCCTTTTGGGGGTAAAGGATAAATCGGTGTTCCAGTGTGCCGGGGAACGATTTCCTCCACTCTCCTAAGTCTTCCAACACGATAGATCCATAAATAAAGCCCGATTAAGGGATGTTTATAGGAATGGCACAGATATTTATTAGAAGGCTGGATTTCTCGCCACTCAGTGAATGACCAGGATAAAGTTATTCAGTGTTTAACATCAGGCGACGATCAGATCCGTTGATCCGTATGGCGAAACTCTCAAGGAGCGCCGCGCGTCGAAGACTGCGCCGAAAGAAAGCCAGCAGCGCGAGCAACGGGGATCGTAGTTCCCGCTGAGTCGCCGATCGATATTCGCATAACAACGACGCAGCGTGAAATTCGCTGGCCGCGATGAAGCGGCCGGATAACGGCCGCTTAATCGTTCGATCGTCGTTATCGAGCGGACGGCGAAAGACGCGCATGTTGCGCCCGGCGTGCACGCGAAAAATCGAGTGCAGCTCGTCGGGGAGCGCGCAATCCCCGCTTTATACGTAATAACGCAGCCACGCGAGGGTGGCTTTTATCGACCACCCCCCTTCTCGTCTACTCCTAGCCTCCTCCGCTCTCACCCTTTCTATCCGCCCCTAGAATCCTCCCACCAGACTCTTTTCAGCCGCCCAGGCTTCCGGGGCAAGCGGTAAACTCCGTGCAACTTTGACGACCGCCCCTCTAACCTTAAGTAGAGGAACACGAGCACCGAGTCTCGTTGCTTAACTCTCACGAAAGATCGCTGCGAGGGGCGAACCGAGGCCCACTTAAGTTTTATTCGCGACCACCACTGCCACGCGCGCCCCACGCACGTTTCCCTATGAATTCCCCATGTAGCCATTGCTTGCCGCGTGCTCCCGTGATTAGATAGCGCGGGAGAGGATCGCCGGAAATCGGAGAAGAGAACGCGGCTGGCGAGCGGTGTGGCGCAGGGCTCCACTTCTATCTTCAACGGCAACGGAGATACTCTCAGCTATTCCCGTTTAATTGCCTCCCCCTGCACGAGGATATTGGGCCACCTGACGCGCACAGCTGTAAGACGGTCGCTGTCCTACAGACGCCCGAGCCTACAGCGTACAACTACGCAATTAAGCGTTATTGGACATGCACCTACGAGAATGTGTATATGCCACATAATTGTACAAAGCGTTGAAATAACGAGATTAATTAATCGAAGCACCTGCAGCTTCACATTGCCCCCTGTCGCTCCTCAAGAATATTTCTTCCGCTTCACTCGAGCCTCTGTAATTCGTCCATGCGCGAGCAACCGTTTGGCCCGGCAGAGCGAAGTAAAAAAAAACGTGGAAAAAATAAGCTTCGGTGTGAAAACGGCGGCGAGGCGGCGCGGGTACGACTATTTTCCGCTATCCGATCCATTTCACGCGATGCCGAGCAAAATGCGGGCCTCTGACGAGAATTTGCGCCACGCACTCTTCGGCAAGCGAAGCGTGTGCGCCGGGGGGCGCGTTCTCGTCGACACCGTCGTCGGTTCGTTATACAGCGCTGTGATCGATGGCGCGACCGACTGGCGCGCGTCGATCGATCCGCTGGTCGGACCGTTTCGAACGATCGACGACGAGTCGCGCCAATTTCGAAGTAGGCTAGATTTTCAGCGAGACGAACCTCGCGAAGTGTCAGTATCGCTTAGAGAAACGGAAGGAGGAGCGCGTAGGTGCGAGTCGGCTCAGTGGATCCCAGTAACGGGCGGTTCGCGGCAGTGGAGCGAATCAATATTCCTCCCGACGGCTTTAGAGACTTCGATTACCGAGCGCCACTCGTTTCCAGACGCTTCGACGTCGCCGAGTTGCACCGTTTCGCGGATGAAGAGCGAGTAGGGCGGCTGGCGAAGGGAGAACGGAGGAGAACGGGTGCGGGGGGCGGAGGGTGGGTCTCGAGGCGGAGTAGCTCATCGCTAGGGAATACAGGAGGGGGCAACGAACTTTAGAAAACGGCTATCCAAAACACCACTTACAGTCAGCTGCCACGAAGATCAGCGTGCAACGGTAGTCGCGGCACGAGCTCGACCTCCACCGCGCTGGGATTGTTATTCATTTAGAAACGGTGGAATCAATACTCCTCTGCCCTCCTAATTCGGCCAGGGAGAACGGGTGCCGCTACTGCGGTGGATGGGTTCAGGCTTTCAGTGAGCCGAATTCGACACGCCGCGGCGCGAACCGACGCGCTTCCCCGTTTCACCGGCGCGAAATCGACGGGCCAGCGAATCGATAGGGGACCGTTCGAGGCTCCCGCGAACGAATCATTGAGGCCGGGATGATTGGTATCTACGAGAGGGGGTGGAAAACAACGGGGGCGACAAAAAGAAGGCGAAAGAAACGTCCCAACCCCGCGACGGCCGACGACAGACTGAACGCCGCTCGACAACGAGGCGCTAGATTTCGGGCGACTTCGTGGCCCGTCGGCTGTATTCGGCGCGGGCCATGACGTCATCCTGCCGTACCATCGCGTGCCCATACTACTGGCGCCTCGCGGTCGCCGCAGGTGGATCGCGATGTACGTGTGTATTTTTTAGCTGCGAATGTACCGCGACTCCTGCCCATCGCGTTTCTTTCGCGTCTGCTTAGACGGACGAAACGCGAAGCCGCATACGAAGTGGCGTTTGAATTAGATCAACGGGAAACCAGGGGGAGTGCCGAAGGGAGCTGCTTCTGTTGTGGATGGAGCGCCCTCGACCGCACCGAACGAAAGGGTTCGACTGTAGCGGTGGTTTCAGGGGGTAGGGGCAGCGATCGCAGGAATCGGGGCCCATGCAAATTTTTTAGGTCACTTATGGTTGCACGGGGATCAAGATAGCGAGGTTCTACGAATGCCTTACCAGTCGATAGTTGCGGGGGCAGTTCTCGAGACTTACCGCGGGTCAACGACTCTGTACAGTGTTGCTCCGGATCCAAGAACTATCGTTCGACTAGTCAAACGAGTTTGTTCTCAGGCAGAACCGTTAATGCTGTGTGGAAACATCGCGGCGGAAAGTAGAAGGGATTTCTTTACGACTCGCTTTTCGGGGAAGGCGTGTCACGTAGGAGAGTACAAGCGATGCATTTGAAATAGAGGCAGTAACCGGATCTAAATCTTCGCTTCCTGCCTTTACAATATGTATCTTTTCTCGGTCGGGGCACACGAGAGCACGCCTCGCGTGCAGGCCGTCGGTCGGCGACACGACCCGCGATCACGCGAATTTTAAATCAGGCCGATCTCGATAGGGCAATCTTTGCCCGGGGGATCGTTGAACGGCGAGAGCGCGCGATCTTCAGGCTCCGGTCGTTTAACGCCGCCGGATCCAGCCACGTTCGTCGAACCTTTTAATCGCGATACCCTCGGAACGAGTCGTCATCGAGGGGCAGTAAAGAAGTTCCGCAGAAGTCGTAAAGATACGCAGCGGCGCGATGGCGCGGAATATCCGGGGAGAATAAAAGAGGAGCCTCGGTAGATGATCGAGCTCGCCGGGCGATGCGAGGAGCGGCGCGGGGTCGGGAGACGCGCGAGATAGAGCACTATCGCGAGAGTGGAAGCAGCGATTTCGCGGCCTCCCCGCTGCCCCGCTCGCGCGAAACTTTTCACCCTCCTCTTAATAAACGCGGGTAGGAGGCTGCACCGCCTTGGGGTGGGCTCGCAAGTCGGCAAAGTAAATTCCAAAGTTTCGCCTGCACGCGCGTCTGCACGGTGAACGGGGAGGGCCGAGAGAGATGGGGCGAAACGGGGCTGAACAAAGGCACGGGAAGACGGACGGAACCGGGGTGCTCCCGCGACGATGTTTGCCGACGAAGAAGTAGTTTGTCTAATTGAGTAGATAAGGTGGAACTCGCCGACAGCGGAAACGACTTGTTTACGCAAGAAACGAGACTACGGCCTGATATACCCGCCCCGTGATCACTGAGGGGGTACGGGCACGACTAGACGGCGCAGACAAATGCACTTTTCCTCGGTGTAATGGGACAAACTGGGGGATCGAAGAGGCATTCAACTGAGAAGAAAAAGGTTTCGCTGTAATTTGATACAAAAGGTGTAGTACCTGCAGTCGATCGGATCCGTTGCAAGGTTATATCGAGCAGTGGGAGATGATAAAATTCTTTTATACCCGATCGAACTATAGCTGCCAATAAAACAACACCCCGTAATTCCTCCTATCATCGAGCACAGTTCAGCGGTCGAGAATCGCGCGCTTCCTGTGAACGAAGGACGACAGGGGAGAGCAAAAAACGCGGCATAATAAAAATATCGGGATCGCGTTGTTTATTCATCGCGCCGTCGAATCCGTTGCCGACGAAGGGGATTAAATATTTTCCACGTGCTCGTGACGGACGCGCGGGGAGAAATCCGCGAAATAATGGTGTCGCTCGGAAATGTTATTTATATCCTTCTCTATTACCCCCGGCGCTGAATAACAAAAGGAAAAAGTGGTTTCCATCCCCGTGGCCACCGTTCGTCGCCGTATCGGCCGCGGGGAGATTGAAAGACGGCACGCGTGGCCGAGCGCGGTATGTTCCTCCTCTCTCGCTATCCCCTGGCACCCTATACGCGGGGCGATTTATTAAATTTACGCGGGGGTGTCCTTTTGAATACGCCCACGCACGTGTGCGTGGAACACGGTCGGAGATTAGGGGACGGAATTCGACACAGAATGCCGCAGCCCAATCAATAGAGTACAGTGGCCCCCCCCGTCGGCCTTATCGAGTGCATTCTCCCGATGCCAGATATATTCCCGCTTCTCCGAAGCCAGCTGCATTCTCGTCCACGTGACCAAAGTGCCGCGACAGAGGGGTTGTTCCACCCTCCGTCCGAGCCGGCAGAATGGCTGAAAAGACGGCCGCCAGCGGACGGGGAGCAGGAGGGTCGTTGGCAACGATTGAGACAAAGATGACGAACTGATAATAACGCGATCGTCCATCCACCTCCTCTCCCCGTCCTCCCGCGCTCAGCCGCGGCGGGGCCGGTAGTCCTGGCACGAAATCGTTTTCTTCCATTCTCTCCCGATATTCTTTCGGGGAGCGAATTGTTATTGCGCCCGTTGTAAAATTACCCGCCGATAAAGCAGCCGGTCCTCCGACGGGCAATCTCGCCTATAGCCTCCCCCTGCCACGATAACAACGCTCTGGTCGAAACAATGCGAGCGCAGGGGGTGCGGGTGGCGAAAATGTCGATGCCAGGTTTCCCGTTCTCTTTGACGGTGTCGGGGCAGGGGAATGTTTCTTCGCCGTTGCGCCGGCAATTACTGCCTGATCGAGGCTCTTCGTTACCCACTCGATTACACGGACACGCTCGTCCATGTGTAAAACTGAATGGCAATTGGGAGGAACGTTATTGCGTAGGTAGCAGCCGTTCCGGAGTAGTCAGGGTGTACGTGTCGCGCGGCCAACGAGACGGCGCGCTTTATTGGCGGTATTTCTCCTAGCCTGGGCGTAAAACCGCGAACAAAGAAGCCAGCCTCGGGAGGACGACCGCCACCGACGTCCGCAGAGCCAACGTAAAATGGTCTGAAGGTTTCGTAAGTGTAATTGCAGATTCTATCGGCGGGACCACGGTGGTATCGACCTCGGGTGGCGGAGTTTTATGGGTTCATTCGTCACCACCCACCCCCCCGTGGCTCGATAATAGCGCTCCGCCGTGATATTCACCTTGATTTCCGGCGCCACCGTAATCGGTAGCCACTCTCTTTAATTTCCTTCGTTCGCGCGGCGACGATCCACGCAGCTAATTGTCGCTTCGGAATTGCTTCTCGTGGCCCTCGCTGGAACGGAAATTCGCGGGGAAGTTTCGCCCGGCCGTTGACACGCGTCGTTGTGCCTCTGAAGCCTGACAGAGAGCCGCTTGCAAACAGTACGCCGCAACGGCGCGATGTATCGCGCGTCTCCTAATTCCCAATCGCACGAGTTAATTATACGACGCGAGCCCGGCAACTCGCGGTAAACTCGATAAGGGTGCCCAATACTCCTCGGGTCCTCGGCGCGGAACCGGCGACAGAATTTCTAATCACCCGGCCAGGATTATCGACGCCTTTGAAACTACCACCCCGCGCGGCGCCGCAAGTTTCGCGGTTCTGCGGTGCTGGAGGGTGGTGCGCTTCAAACAGGCCATCGAAATTTCTCCCACCGTTGCGGTCGCCGAGTGAAAGCACTTGGGTGAAAATTGTTTCGCCCCGGGAGCGGTGTTTCGCGATCATAATCTCCTTGTGGGTGGCGCAGAAATTTCAAGGACGCGTCGAAAATAGGCAACTGACTCACCAAAATGTATCCACGGAAGGACACTGTTCTTTTCTTTGAGATACTTTGGTCGGCAACTCGTCGAGTCGAGTATAAAATATTCCCAGAAGAATTTTCAGTGTTTTCACGACTCACAAGGGAAGGTCCCCAACCCGGAAATTGAAAAAATTATGAAACTGTATTTTTTTGCTGCCCAAATTCACTTTAAGGGAGTGAAATTGACCCGTGAAAATCCGGCTATTTTCCGATTCTGTGTTATAACTCGCGAACTGTACGAACTGTAAGTTACTAATTAAAAGCAGTAACTTTTGTCTGAAAACTCTTTCTCTATCTCTTATAGATTGTCAAGGGTTAATTTCACCCTCTTAATTTGGACAGCAAAAACAATGGATAATACATAGCTACATATCCTCTACATATCCCCAGTTTCATAATTTTTTAAATTTCCGGGTTGGCGACCTTCCTTTGTCAGTATCGCTCACTGTTTTTCTCCCTTACGTTTTATTTATCGTCGATTTAATTTCACCGGTCACCAGTTCCTCTATTTCTCTCCATCCTTGCAGAACAGTTTCAACTCCACCAGCTTTATGTTTCGATCGAAAAGGGCGAGACAATTTTCGACGACCTGTTTCGAGTGACCCATTCTATCCAGGACTCGTTCGTGTGCATCTATCGGTTCCGCAGCACGCACACCTGCACGTCGAACGGATAACTATTTCAGGAGACACGGCGAATGTGGCGCACATCCATAATGGTGGACAGAAATGACGGGGCGCGGGCAGGGTCGAACGGAACACGATCCCGAGTGCCGCTCCAACGAAGACGATAAATTAAATCCCCGGGAGCTAAGCGCAGACTCGCGTGAGCAATGAAATTGCTGAACCGGAAGTTATCGCGGCTCAAAGCGGCACGGTCCGGCGGATCTCCTGAAATTTCGTTATCAGCCCGTCCGTGGGAGACAGGCAGAGAAACAGAGAGATAAACGCGGCGGACGGGCGCGAACTGGATGACACGCAAACGGTTTAACGTCGTTTCTCGCGTGTCGAGAAGCGAAATGTTTCCGAATCGTTTGGTCCCCGCGCTGGCGCAGGTTCGTTAGCCGTCAGAAGGGTAAAAATATACCCAAGCCACCATCGACGACCCAGTTCTCCATCGGGTCCCATCGATCGTTCGATTAATATTTCTCGAGCGCGAGATTTTCAGCTGCTGGCGGCGGAGTTCGCCTCCACCCGCCATCCTTTTCGGCCCGGTAATGCGTTCCGTTGCCTCGATAAATAAAAGAGAGAGAGAGAGAGAGAAAAAACGGAGGAGAGTGGCGGGGAATTCGTTTCCTTCGGCGCGAGAGCGGTATCGACGAAATTCTATTTGCGTTACGGCCCGGCGCAAGCTTTTCCTATGGAAATATAACGCGAGTTTCGAAAGTACTCGTCGCTCTCCATCGTCGGTAATCCCCTCTGCGTGCTTCGTGCCGTTCTCGCGGCCCTTGTTTATCGAGTCAGGTATCAGAGAAAAGAAGGCGGCCTGCGGGGGAGGAGAAGAACGGCCGGGATAGAGACGAAGACGGAGGAGCGGTACGCGGCAGGGGCAGCGTTACGATTCTCGCGGGAAGGCCGGAACGACTTGGCGAGCACGAAAAAGAAACGTCCCTTCTGTCGAGGGTCCACTCGAACGCGGTCTCTTCTCCAAGGAAAAGGAGGAAAAAAAGCTGGCCGGGGGTGGAATATTTATTCATAGATCTACCTCTCGGCGCCCGAGCGCCCGCGTCCACTCGATTCCTCCACTCAGACTTTCGTGGATTGTAACGGCGACGGAGAGCACTCCATTTCGAATAACGGCTCGCGAAACATTGGACGAGGCTGTGCGAGACGTCGGCTAGAATAATTTGCGCGCGTGATACCCCTTCTTTATGCGAGTTGCCAACCGTAGGATCCGCGACAATGGTAGCTCGCACGAAGGGGCGCGAAAATATTCGATGATGAACGCGCATCGTGGCGCCCCCGGTGCTCTTACAGACTCTCTCGCGTAATGGTAATGGAAAAGTTCGACGGTGATTCCCTAGCCAGGGCTGTTTTGATTTCGTATACCTACACCGCGGAAAGACCCTCGTCAGCGTCAACTTCATTCGCGCGACTTTGTTTAAACATGGACAGAGAGAGAGAGAGAGAGAGAGAGAGAGAGATAGAGGGGGTGTTTCGTTGCGTGCGTCGTTGTCGTCGAAGCTGCTCAGCCGGCTCTCGATTTTCGCCCCGTCGATCGATCCTCCGATGCACTTGGCTGCGAGCATCGCGGTGCACCTTGCTACAAAGACCCCGGGCGCACTCGTAGCGGCGACTTGCATTGCAAAGCACTTCCGGTCGAGAGGATCCTCCTCGTCTCGTGACTCCCCTAGGGGGGTGTACGAAAGGGTCAAAGGGTAAGAAGGGTTCGTTGGCCCTCGATCAACTCCCTGCCCCCTCTCCCGTGCGCGCACAGGTCACCAACTATCAACCTGCGCTGTCTGTATGCATTTGCTTGCGGTTCGAACCCGTCCCTTCCCACCTTTCCCCTTCACTTTCAGTCGCCACTTTATTTTCAGACCCTCCTCCCCCTTCTGCCCCAGACGATCGACGATTACGGCCCCGCCGGAAGTCACGGCTTCCTCTTACCCCCGCTGCATTCGCCGCTGGCGTCCGCGCTCACGCCGGTCACCTGCTATTGCATCGAGATTCCAACGAGGCAGTATCATTTCCTTGGGATTTCGCCTTTGTTTTCCCGCGCGGCATGCGACCCGGCCTGTCCCGCGCCCCCCTTCCCGCGCGAATCTCGTTCCGCTCCCCGAAATGCACCCTTTGTATGCATACGATTCGCCCAAGGATTCCCAAAGAACGCGCCGCTCTCGACATTTTTTACAATCGCAGAATTCTGCACCGTAAAGCGACGGAGAAATCGGCCCGGCGATCCGGACGGTCGTCGCGCTCCAAAATCGCAAAATTTCCTCGTAAACTTTACGATTTTTCCCTCTACCAGCGGTGGCTTTATAAAGGAAGGACCGCTCTAGATCTCTAGCCAGGCAGTTTTTTTATTTCCCCCCTTTTATTCCGCCCCTTTAAACGTTTCTTCCGTCCGGCTCGCGCGCTTCATTCGTTCGAGTTCTTACGCCAGCGTCGTGTCGTTCTTGTCGCGATTCGCGGAATATTTTAATGAGAAGCGATGTTACACGAGCCCGCGGAACGTTGTCGGATGGAGAACGCGTTTAATTCTGCCCGCGGAAAAGTACGAAATACGTTTTAGCTAGCCTGAGGCACGGCGAGCGCGCGGATCACGAGACTTTCCGGATGTTGGCCACGCACGAGCGACTTTTGTCTCCAGGAATTGCCAGCTTTTTTAAGCTCCACCGATTTTCCCTTCAGCCCCGCGTCGCGCGGAACGTTGGCCTTTCAATCCGACACAGTTGCTCGAAAATACCCTGCAAAATATCCCAACGTTCTCCCAGGATTACCGCCGTTTTCCGCTCCGCCTCGTTTCCTATTTCTGTTTACTTCTCCTCTTCCCATTTCGATCGCTTGATTTCTCGTCGGCCGTTCGATATACACGTCACGTAGTTACATGACCGTTTCCTTATCAGATTTTTTTCAAAAACCGCCTCCCTTCGCGTCCCCGTGCGGAAATCGTTTCACCGGCGAGGGCCCGGCCCTTCATCTCGGAATCGCGAAAATTTCTTCGGTAACTCGGTCGATCGTCCCGCTCGTTTGCCCGTCTCCGAGGAACGGAGCTGACGACGTAACGCTGCCCCTGGAGGGATTTGCTCGCGCAACGCGCGTCGACACGCTGCCAGCTGGCCAGAGAACTTTTTCCGCCACCTATCCGCCCGGAGTACTTTGCGAAGATGAGCAGGACGATTCGGTGGCGGGCGAAAGAGGACGGCGCGGGGAGAAGAAAAGTTTACGACCTGACACGTGTCCCGCGTGATAAACCGTCGTCATTCATTTCACGTTTCTTATTCCGTTTTAGTGCGCGCCTCCTCCCCGATGCCTCGCGAACAGTCCGCTTGTATCGCACAATTCCGCGGAACGGCGCGGCGCGCAACTTCGCCTTAGAGATCGATCCGAGCGCGAATATACGAAAACGATAATAACGTCGATGCTTTCCCCGGCGGTTCTTACACTTTGCTGGTCCGAAAGGAAGTATCCGCTCCGTGAACGCGCAACTCGCCCCATTCACGCTGGCCCGCAGTTTCCCTCGAGCGGTGTGCAGCCGACCAAAAATCACGCAACGCGAAATGAAATTGCTCCCGCGAACGTGTTACGGGCTCTCAAAGAACCGCCCTTCAATTTCCCTAAATTCGTTGCAAGCATCCAAGCGAGACGAAGCGGGCGGAGGAGGTCGGCTACGTTCGAGTCTTTACACGCTGGATACCCGTGGAGGATCGCGCACCGAGGCGCGAGAAATTTGAATTCCCCCGCGACCCTGTGCGGCTCTGCGGTCGGTCCGATGGCCAGCTTAATCGCGGCGTAATTAACGCCGTGCGATAATTAAGCGGCCACGGCTGCAGCCACGCGGGAGGATCTCGTCGTTACGAGGGCGAGAGACGCGCGCGTTGCGCTCTCCTCTGCTCGGCTCTCGGGCGACCCTTAAGCGCGGTAATTCGTCCTGGCGCACTCGTCGTCCTCAGGCGGGCGTCGTGGACGAGGGACGTATTAACGAAGGAACGTCGGCCAGGTACGGCTCGTTAGTGGACCGCCCGTTAATTGAGAGTTAAATTCCCGTTGTTCGCGGCCTTTGTTTACGGCGATGCGTGACGCGCGTGAAAGATCGCCGGAACGTTGGCAGCGCGGAGGGTGCGCGAGGTTGAGCGCGTCATTACGTTAATTAAAACGATTACGCGACTTCGCTCGCCGGCTTCATGCTCGCCGACAGCTGTTTCGTCATTGCTGCCATCATCCCCGGTTATTTTCGTCGAGCAGGCGTGTCGGGAACGATGGCAGGGCGGCGGGGAGACGGGGGATGGATCAATTATTGCCGCGGACTTTGCCAGGACACATCGCGCACGCTGGTAAGTGGTCCGTTGGAAGCGCGTCCGGGGCGCGGAGGACACGTTCCGTCGGGATCTCAAGGTGGAAACAGGAACACCCGCGTAGCTTCGCGTTAGCATATAAATGAAATTCGCCGTGGCCCGGTGAATGCCAATGGACGAGCTGGGCTTGCGACGGCGGTGCACGTGTGTGCAAGTATGCGGGCTGCTCGAAACGCCTCGCTTCTGACACACCTCGCCTCCGAATGGTTACATCTTGGGAAATTCTTTGTCCGCTGAGAACGAGGGTTGACGCGTGCTCCGTGGATCTGGCTGACGAGTCTTCCAACGTGTTCCTATTCACGCCGGGCTCTCGATCAGCGTTTGCTCTTCTACGCGTGTCCCACTGATCCTCTTGCGTAACATCACAATGTTCAGGTTGTTCTTTTAGGAGGATACTTCCCGTTCGTTGGAGGGTGATCAACTGTTGGAAGGAACGGCGAACGCACGAGCGCGATTATATCGCGGCTGTGCCTCATTGGTCGCCGCTTTCTTGTCAATATATTTCTCCGTGGCAGCCACTCTCCGCGGCACAGGGCAATTTCAACGCCTGCGCCGCCTTCCTGTAATTTCCCTTCCGTGTAATATATCGGTATGAATCATTTATGGCGTCGTTAATTGAGTCGGTACAATGCGACGGCCGATACGGTGGGTCGCGGGAGGAAGTAGCGCGAGCAATGGCACAATCCGGCGGCGCTGGCAGAATGTCAATGAGCCGTCCACGGTTTTGTCGACGAAATAACGTGTCCGGGGAAATGCGCCCCGTGTTGGAAGGATCAGCGGGCATTGTACGCGGAAAACGATGCCAACGTGTGACCAAAGCCGATTCCTCCCGCCCATTCTTTCGCCGAGAATCGCGGATTTCCCGATCAACTCGGCGCGTCCAGCTTCCGGAATCCGTGGCGAGCCAAGTGACTGGCATCGGGTATGGGATATCGGAGGGGAATCAAAGAGGACACTGATCCAGCGAAAACACCATCGTCGAGGAGCGGACGTCACCGAATTATATAAGAGGAAGGTTTTCCACGATGGAAAGTCTGCCAAGTCGATTCGTTTCCACCTCGGATCTTTCTATAACTGCCCCGAAACGCGGAAGAGTGCCGGCACGAAGAAAGGGAACAGGGTCACCCGATGCACCGCAATGTGGAGTCACCGTGACCGCGTTCGAATTAAACAATGAACAGGCCGCCAATTAAAACTTTGCCACGAAGTTAGGTTTAAGTGTGGGGGGAGGACAGGAGCCAAGAGGGAAGCTTCTCGGGGCCGGACATTAGGCGGTGGGCCGGAAAATAATTATTCGGATCGGCCGTTATCTCGCGGCGTTTACACGGCGTGGCAGGGGCGGCGATAAGATGCGGGGCGGAGAAGCGCAGTGTGCTCGCCTGCGGAAGTTCGTGCGAGAGTTGGCGTGGCCATTATCGGCATTAACGGGCAAATTCGACGATAGCCCCGGAGTGCAACTGCAATTAAGGATGCTGGAGGAAAACCGATTCGTGCCAAGTGTACCCCCTCCTGGCTCTCGCTCTTCCTCCGCCTGCAACTTATCCCTGCAGGTCGTTCAATACCTACGTTTCGATCTGAAAAAAAAAAGAACAACGGGGCGAGGGTAGGTGTTTAACGTCGATCGGCGAAGGCGCGTTCAGCTGTTCCACCTCTATAGAAACGTTTTGAAGCTCTCCTCCTCGCAGCCGCGTCGTTCGATTTTCGACGGTTCGCCGGGCGTTCGCGATGCGCCCGTTACTCGGCCAAATTCGACGAGAGCTGCCGAGTGCAATCGCAATTAAGGTGCATCGATGAAAAGCGATTCGTGCCAAACGCGGCGCAGCCTCGCCCGACCGATGTGTTCCTTTTCCACCGCGCCGCTCGCCGGGAACGCGGTAATTCGATGGACGAGGGCGGAATCTCCTATCGGCTGTTGGCAGCACGAGCCACCCCGCACTGGCTTCTAAAAGTTCCGCTGCTTCTTACGCGGCGGACCTTAAAACACGTTCCCGGCGAACCCCTAATTCCGTTTTACTGTGCCAGCAGTTTCTCTTTTCCTGGGCGTGTACCGCGAGAAACATCGTGTGGGGACTCGCGACGAGGACGCGATTACGTGTTGTCGATCTTCCCTGAAAGGCTCCGGCGATTCGGAAAAGAATTTGCAACGAGGGAGCTTCTTGTCGTCGCCAATAGTCCATGGCCCACCAAGAATCTCGAGCCTGCTGCGTCCCAGAATGATACTGCATCGTGGCGCATAAAAGTTGCGCAAATCCCAGGAATTGGAGAGCGTTGACACTTATCCACTCGTTGCAATTGAATTATTCAGAGGCGGCCCGCGAAAGCGTGTCCGTCGCGTTACCGACGCATCCGGCTTCCTTTTTACTGCGCGGGGGGGTTTAGGGGCCCGTTTACTTCGGGATCCGCAATTTTCCTTTACGATCCGAGCGGCAACTTATTGACGCGTCGACAGCGCGTCGTTAAAATTTAATAAACAGCTGCGAACGTGCGCCGCGTTACGTGAATACCGCTTTCGGGATAATGGGCCCCGCACGCCACCCCCCTTGCGCCCCGGTTCCGTGCTCCTTCGCCGTGGAAAAAGCAGCGCTAACGGGAATTTAAGCACGGCCGAATAAGCTGCCGGTTGCCGGCCGTGGGCCGTTTCACGGTAATGCGATTTATCGGCGTTTTGCGCACTGCAGCGAGAATCGCCGATGAATACGGAAGGAGGGAATAGGCGGGCGCGCCGAGGCGCTCGATCACGTTATCAGCGGGATGCACCTGAAGGGGAGTATCTCGTTCGATTATGGTCGCAAGGCTGTTAAACCTCGGCGAAGCTGCAGATCCAAGAAGAAGCTTTAGTAGGTACGGCCCGCAGACGATATTTAGCCGCGGTGTAGAACAGAGTCGTCGAGTTGATCACAATCGTATTGGGAAGTCTTACGGAGCCGTATCAGGTGCATCGAGGCGTGCAGCGAAGTTGGAATCCTGCTGTATTAACGTTGACGGGTTGTATCGACTGGTTCCTCTTACACGCCCGCTCGGAGGGGTGGTCGGGTAATTAGATAACTGCGGAGGTGTTTAGACAGCGGCTAGAATGGATGTAAAAGGGAATTGCGAGCCACCGTTAAATATTTAACGCGCGACGATGCGAGAGGAACGACGCCGAGGAACATCCCCGAACAACCCCCCGCGATATTTTGTACCGCAATTTACTGCGCGATTATAAATGTATGGAATGTAAATGGAGAATGGTCCGTTTAAAATTCCTACTTCCCTTCCTTATTTCTGGCTCTTATGATTTCCACCCTCTCCTCCCCATGCAGCCCGCCCCCATACCCTCGAGATGCTCCTTTTTTTTCGGGGAGGGAGACTACGGCACGCTATAAGCGCTTTAATAACGGTCGTCGGAAGCGCGTTTATACAGCGGCCCCCGAGGGTTGGCAGTCAGTTTCGCGCCTGTAACCAGTGATTTGCATAAAATAGGTCAGTATTTATTACCAGGCTGGCGTAACGAGACTCCGTTGTCCGTAGTAATTCCTTCCTCTTCGTGTCCGACGAAATTGTGAGATCCAGATCAGCCCCGCCTCTTCCCTCGCTCTCCCCAAACCCCTAGGATCGTTGCATCGGGCAGGAAAATCACGAGCGCGGGAATCGCGACGTTCGAACTCGCTCCCCTTTATCGGGGGAACGGTAATAGGGGCCGCTCGGTTGAGGGTTTCATAAGGCGAGCAAAAAGGGCAACATTCGGAGACAGAAATTTTCGTGAACGCCGACCATCCCCCTCCCGGTTCTAGAAAAATCCGCAATATCCGGTATATCCAGGCGACCCTCGGCCGGTGTAAGCATTTTAATAACAACCAGCCGACCATCCCCCCCGGCCCCGGCGGCAGCTCTTGTCTGCTAGGAAGCGACGCGGCTGTGTTTGTGCGGCCTCTTGCAGCGATGCCCGGCGATTTGCATGAAATTGAAAGGCTCTTGGCGGTGCGCTGCGATCGACGCTGCCGGTCGCCCCCCCCTCTCTCTCTCTCTCTCTCTCTCTCTCTCTTCCTCGTTAGAATGGAAATCGCGAATTGAAATTTCCACCGGCGAGCGTCTCCTCGTGCGTGAGCCTGCACGCCGTCTAGTCCTCGCTTTTCCAGACGATGGGGATCGATAACACGCGTCGCGTATTCTTCGCCCACGTACACCGAAGAATATCCGATTTGCACCTGCTGTCTCGGGGCCGTTCCGCGAATTTCACGCGGCGAAACGCGACAATTGCATCCCCCCGTCCGCTCTCATTACCTCGCCCCATATTCAGAGGCTGTCCTCTTGAAAAAAAGTTGCTCCGCGTCCACGGTGTCTCTCTCTTCTTCCGCCCGTTCCTTTTTTCGTCGCGGTAATTCGAAATTCGATACGCGACGCGTCGCGCGATAACGACTTTTCCGTGGAACATTCAGAGGTCAAAGGAACGGGCGCAGAGGGTTTCGCCGTTAGCAGTTGGATACCCATCGGAATGGAACATTCCCGAGGGGGGTTTTTCCCAGCGATTCTTGCGCGCGATACCCGTACTTTCGTTCCTCCCTTCCCTTTTATAAGTCGCTGAATGCGGGATTAAGTCTGATCGGGAAAGCAGCATGCGAAGGGAGCGCATCGACAGGGCTGCATGCATTCAGCGCACCGTATTTATCTCCACGGGCGTGGAATCGATACACATTTGTACCTCGTGGTACCGCGGCGCCTAGGTATGACGCACAAGGCGTGCAACAAAAGACGTGGGAGGGAATCTATCGGGGCTCGCCGTCTACGCTGCAGATTGCATTCAGGCGACGCCACAATGCTCCAACGTTTCGCAAGTAGAGCACGCAGAAAGACAGCAGGGCAATGATTTCTGTACTACGCGATGCTGTGTTATAAGCGCAGTGCAAAGAAGCTTTCGCAAATGGCATGCTCTTCCTAGTATCGATCCTGGATTATAGTAGTTCTCGCATTACTAGAAACTCAGGCTACTCTTCGCAGAAGGTACCCAGTGATCGCGAACTCTTTTACCGTTGAGCTTGTTATTCCCTCGGAGCATTCCAGTAGATCCATTTGCTACTTTAGGGACAGTGTCTTTAGCCTCGATTATGGAAAGCTGATGCAAGGTCTCATCCCCCCGTTTATGAAATCATACCCACTTATCGAGACACGCGCCCTCCAACTTCCCCTCCGCGTTCAGTACACGCTGACCGATTTCCATTCAACGAAACACCGATGCGCGTCATCACACAGCCGACGAAAATGTCGCCCGATATGATTTAGGGGCGTCACGCCGATCCAAGCGTATTAGTTGCCGCGCTCCTCCGTCGACGCGATGGCAAAAAGAGACCGGTGACCGATTTCAATTTCATCGTAGCTCGACGAACGTCAACCCGTCACGGGCAGAGAAATCATCCAATTACCCTCGATGGCAGATAATCGATAAGCCGCGATGAAACCGCGATCGACGGATAGCCTCGTGAAACTTTTATTCCGCGAGGAAGAACGGGGCCGCCGCGGGCGCAGCCGCGTGCCGGCTGCCTGTGGATGTATTCGTTGCATTATTTAACCGTTCGATGCTGCCGTGGCGTAAGCATCACCCATTCGTGAACGTCCACGAGGACGTAGCCGCGTTTCCGTAGACGAGCATCGCCAACAATGTGTCGTTTACATGCGGCTGTCCTTTGAACGTTGCATTACACGCACCTCATAGCCAGAGCGGACGCTATCATAGTTGGCGGAACAGTAATGCGCCCCTTCATGCTTGGGACACACACACACACAGGTGGCGCGTAGAACGATGCCCCCGAAGGTACAGATCGATAAACGTGTTTTTCACTATTCACTGCAGCTTGCTGTAAGGCTGAAACGAAAATCTACGTTGATGTGTCTAGCGCCTTGCGCTGCCCGCGTTCAAAAACTATGTTCCAATGGACCCCGGGCTGTGGACTCTCTAGAACGCCCGCCGCATTTTCGCCCTACGCAGATTTCACGGCACCGCTGCATATCTGCTCGACCAATAATACTTGTATTTCTCGGCTGTTGCAGAAAGCACTTGCTAACTTGCCTCGCGCCCCCGAAGTTTCGCGCGCGTTGCTCGCTGTTCCTGGATTACGTCTGACTGTTTGCTGACCAATACTACTTGCACCGCTGCCAGTTCATTAGGGAATTGTATTCCGGTAGTGCGTTTCGGAATCGCGGCGATCCTTTGATAGAGTGAACGTTGCTCGACTAAATCTTCCCCGTCTCATCGAGTTAGCTTTATCGCAACTCCTGCAACGGATGATGGGGCGGAACTGGGGCGAGCGTAAACAGGCGGGGGGCGGGATGAAAGCGCGGCAGAATGAAATATGTGCGACCTCGAGTCGAAAGAATGGTGAAGCAGACGATACCGGCGGGTAGAAGGGGGATTATTCGCGCGTATCAATTGGGAATCTTCGACGAGGGGCGAGCGAGTTTATTTCGCCCGGCGTTCCTCGCGCGTTCTTTATTCAGACAGGGCGCTCCCGTCGTCGCGTGATCGACGATAATGTCGCGGGACGGAACTTCCAGAGATCGATCGGCAGAGAAATAAAGAAATTTGGGGAGCGGGAGGGGCGCGTTGCAGGTAGCGGCGTAAGGAGATTACAGGACTCGGCCTATCATAAATTTACATATCCTATGCGGGGGAGTAAACTGTGACAGGCTTCGGAATGTAGTGACGAGCGAAAAGAACACTAGACGAAGCAAAAACTTCACTTTAGGTAGCGACGACACCTTTGGCGCTCGTAAGAATCTAACGTCCACTGTCTCGCTTTCCTTCTTCCATCGTCTTCTCTCTGCCTTTGCTCTCGCGAAGCCCAAGAAAGACCGCGGAGGGCGACTGTCCCCCAGCGTGGACAGCCACTTGGAGGAAGCAGTTTTCACGGGTCCTCTTCCATCTTGTTCCCCGGAACGAGCGTGCCAAAAGCATGGAGTGCCAGAGACGGCGGGGACCCTCTTTGGTGATCTTGACGGGGGTTGTTGCGGTCGCGACGGCAGTGACGAAGGAAACTAAAGGCTTCGAGGTTCGGGGGAACGGCGGTGGAGAGCTGGCTCGAAAGAAAGGCCGCCCTAACAAAGGCGCCTTATTTCACGCCCAATGTATCCCGCCACAGACACGATCGTTAAGATACCTATCCTTGCGAGGTGCGAGTTCCGCCACCACGGTCCGCATCCACGCCAATCCCCGACCCTCTTTTCTCCACGGAACCCTCCGAGATGCTCCCTACTCATGGGGCGCGCGGTTTTTCGGCCCCGAGTGCCCCGTTGGGTGTTGTCTAGGTGACTTACGAACGCCCGCCCGTGAATCGTCCGAAAATTTCTTTTAGAACACCCCCCTCGATCGTTCTTTCGTATTAAGCAGACAGAGATACGATGCTCCTTGGAAGGCGATATAAAATATAACGAAGATAATACCGGATCTCCACGGGCTTTTAATATCCCACGAACGCATTGTCGATGCGGCGTGGATAAAAGGGAGAAGCAAGGGGAGTGACGGGGAAAGGGTGAGGAGGGAGGAAGAGCGAGAAGCAGATAGAGGAAACTTATAGCCACGTTTTCTCTCTTCCGGTCGGGCCGATATTATACAAGATGACCCGCAATTCGCACCCTACACCGAATGGCGGCCGTCGTCGTTCCTTATGGGTTCACGCTTCCTGAATGGGCCTGGCCCAGGAGGGGACTTTATCAGGATACAGGCACATGCCCGTTACGAGGCGTCGCTTTGTGCCTGGCGCTCGATTATGCGCGTATTCAGCCCCGTCGCGCTGTGTGCCCCGTCGTTGAAAACCGCCCGCCAGCCTGGATATCGCCGGGCGTACATGCCGCTGCACAATAACGACCCGATAATAAAAATGAAAAGCCGCCCCGACGTCGCCACGGATCCTCGCGTACCGCCGCGACGGTTATCTACGCGGGATAGCCGCGAACGGAACGGGAGGATAAGCGCCAAAGAGGCGAACTTTTTCTCCACCTTGATGCGCCGCGGTAATTATCCCGATAGTCTTTAAATTGTCGCGTTGAAACGGTTGTGTAGCGGTAACGAGCGACGAGGCGCGATACGTCCGCTGAGGATGACAAGCGGTAACGCAGGAACAATGCCAGCACCCTCGAGCTTTTATGTAAATGGAGGGATTCTTAAGAAACGGGCATACTGAACACTGGAATTGATAATGGAACATTCAGGTTTCTTCTGCCTGCACCACATGTTCTTATCCTTCTTCCACAGTAATAAAAATTCAATTATCCAGGAAAGAACCAGGCCGACGATGCTCTACATTCGCTGCCACTGGAAAGTAATCGGTCCATTCACGATGAGCTGTAGTTAGTGGGCCCATCGTGGCAAGATGATTGGCTAAAAACGAGAGCAAAATTGACGCATAATAACGGCGAATGGCGGTAGGTAAGTGAATACGAACGGTGAGGCTGATGGTTTCCTGGAGGGAAGACGGGACTTCAAGCCCGATGGAGATTGATGCGGATTGCATTAATCTACCCTCTGTCTGGCCTGTCCTTACCACTACTACTGCGTCGAGGCCGGTTTCCACTGGACGAAGAATAATGCAGATATATTAAGCCTCGACCATTCCCTGGCTCGTTCTCTCCTTCGTTTCCCGCGTCTTTTCAAGCTATAAGGGTGTTGTTCCACAGCTAAGCGTACAAGTGACTAGACCAGTAGATGATTGAACTCATAAATGCAGTCAGGACGATTACTCTGACAGATTTAGCTTACTAGATAGCATTCGCTCCTTTTCATCAGCTCTTTTAGCCAGTCAACTTTGTAGCCACATTTAAAAAGCGCCCTGTATAATCCACAGCCGTGCACGTCCATCCTGCTAACCCCATTCGCGGCGCGTTATCAGCTCTTGCCCCCTTTCGGTTGGAAATATCCGTCTTTCCCCGGTTCGTCAGTGTCGGGGCACGGATTTACCAGAGTTCCATGTGTATGCACGTCCGCGAGCAGCTGGAATTCATCGGGTCTCTTTTCCTCTTCCGATGGAAAAGCGGGCTCGTTAAAGAGGATCACAGTTGATGCCAAAAGCGAGCGACCGTTAATTGATACCGTTGTGCCATTCAAGCTGGACCTTTGATTCGTACTCTAATCGATTCAGCCCCCTCCTCTCTCTGACTCTAGCTGTGCCAGCTTCGGCTCGTTTCAACGAGGCAAGACGGTCTTCGAACTCGCCCCACTCGGGTGAACACTCTTCCGATGCTTCGGTCCTTTGAATTTTCCCCTCGCAACGCGACGGGTAACAGAAACATCTCGCGCTGCAGATCGATCTTCCGCTATCGCACGATTTACCAACAGCGTAACCAGTTCGCTCGCCGACACCTAACCCCCTGCCAGAGCGAAACAAGGTTAAGGGTTGTAGGCGGAGATTCGACAGAAGTATGAGAGATAGCGAGCCAAGTACGGGAGAAGTTTGTCGCAAGTTTAGATTGAGTTCAATCTCTCAGCCACGCTCAGATCGTTGCACCCCCACTTTCCGCCCTGACGCGCCCCACCCCCCCGACCCCCTTTCACCCCGGAAGCTTATCGTCTAATATCCAAGCTAGAAGAGGGGCGGAGGGATGGAACGAAATATCAGGACATTCTGTGCCCGGACCCATCCTCTGACCCGCTTCCTCTCTTCCCCCCTCGTCCTTCTTTTCTCGCCGTTGACAAAGTGGCCGACCCTCGGAATTGCACGGACTGCCCCTCGACACATTTTTGCCCGGGGACGTTACCAGATTCTGCCGAGGGGTGGCGGACGCGGTGACAAACTTTCATTGGCAACTTTGGCAATCGCGAGTCCCGGAAGGATCGTTCGATCTACGACTAGCTTTCCAGCTAATGTGAGAGTCACAACTACACGGGTCCCCTGTATCTCATACTCGTGATCGACGATGGGCACTGATAGAAACAGACCTTTCTCGTGACACAGGGAACGGAAGGGTCGAATCTGTTTGCTGGATGGATATTTACACCGAAACAGTTTGCTCGCTGAAAGGTAACTCGGATGGAAATTTACACCGAAATAGTTTGCTCGCTGAAAGGTAACTCTGATCGAATAGCTTGAAAAGGAAAAGCTCGTCCAATTAATTTCCCTCGTTTAGCGGGGGGATTCACATTTTACATTTACCCCAATTACGCTAATGGATGCCTCCGGGTAGACGTGGAATTCCTCCGGCGAAAGCTTCAGCAGGAATATTGTTGCAAACGAGGTTACCTAACAAGGCTGCCGCGAAAGATTTCACGGAGTCGGAACGAGAGTTGCCGCAGCCGGTTGCCGAATAATCAAGTACGTTATTAGATCATCGATTTTCCGGGATGACGCAGCTACCTCTTGCCGCGCGAAGCATGGAATCACTCGGGCACGTCAAGTGCCTAACAACGTAACGCTGCGTACGTTTCAGGCGCATCAGAGCAAACGAAGTTAACGTTGCACCGCGATGAAAGCGCCCCTGCAGCCAGGGAGATTCGCTTTTCCAGCCTGGCTCCGCCGGAAAATTCGATCAGCCGCGACGGATTGTCGTTCGTTGATGGCTTCATTACCCGACTTCACCGCACCAGGCAACGGGTGCAGGTAGAGACACGCGTCGCGACTGTTTCGCGCCGGCCCGACGCGACAGACGCGACAGAATACGAGCGCTTTAAATTCTGCCTCGTAGAGTCCTCGTTTAATTCTGCCTCGTAGAGTCGCGATCGCCACTAGCAAAAGCTTGGGGGAGGATTTCGTGATGCTTTTACCTCGGGCCCTTTGAAATACATATAAATAACTCGCTCGAACAGCGTCAATCCCTACAAACGAGGCCGATTGCTGCCTCTGTTTTAGATGTCTTTCATCGAGCTCTCGTAATTAATATCGCGGGCAAGGCTTTCTGTGCGGGGACCATCGGGATATGAAAGTACACTCCGCAAACGGAGAAGCCATTCATCGATCACCCATTGAACCCTTTCACCGGGCAACTTTCGGGTTACTAATTGCTCGAGGTGGTCGCTTCAGGGGCCCCGAGTATCGCGTTTTACCTATTCTGCTCCGGCCAGAGGCTGCAGGCATTTAACCGGCCGGGAACGGTGAACTGAATTTAGGGAAGTCCAAGAGGAGGTCGGGAAAATTGAAGTGAAAGGGGGGTAATAAAGGAGGGGGAGGCGGTTGAAGAACGAGGAAGAAGAAGCGACCTTTCAGGAGACCGGGTAGAAGTATGCAGCCTCTGCCAGACGCCAGGCGTTTCCTTAATTGCATTTTTATGCTCGCCCGGATTTCCGGCCCGCGGAAAAAAGACGAAGCCAGAAGGGCAGAGGGGGGACAGGGTTTGGAGAGGCGGATGAAATGGGACGGCGGGAAGAGAGGAGTTTATTATCCTGCTGGAAGAGGTTCACGGTTCCACGGGTGTCCATTAACGTATCTCGATTCAACGCGGCCGTGGCGAACGAGACGTGCGATCGACGGCTCCATCGCAGCAACGATTTTCTTCCGTCTCGTTAAATCCTCCCCCGTCTCGTATAATTATCCATCGGGAACGAGCGAACGGCTCCGCGAGCCCGCCGTCCCTGCCGGACGTCGATCGTACCGAAGGAAAAACGACCAGCAACGAGGATGAACGATAATTGCTCGAACCAGTTGTTTCGTAATGGTCCCAAAAGGTGCAATCATTTCGATCGTTTATTAACGCGGCAGGACACTGGCAATTAATTACTGGCCCGAGGTGGAGGGATATCCTGAATCTAATTTCGATATTAACGGAAGTGGACACAAGGAAGCGACGATTGGCTCAGTTCGAGCTCTCCAGAATCTTGTATCCAGGATCAACGAGACGCGGGCGATTCGTAAGCATCGCTGACGCGAGATCCCCGTGACGGAGGAACTGAACGCGAAGTGGAATCGAGGATCAAGGGAGTTCCTGGAGGTCAAACAGTTGCTCGTGAGTAATCGTTGCTAACTCGGACTCATTCTTCGAGGCTGTTCATCTTCCCTCGACTCGGTTCCACACCCCGTCCCCCAGGAACCTCTTAATTCGCTCGAGAACGTTAACGCTCGGCCAGAGTCATATGATTTGAAGATTGAAAAACGAACGTCCACGTCGGAGGACATTTCTTTCGTCAAGTTCCGCGCCATTTCACGGCGCCGTTTTATCATCTCGTGGAGCTGGGGAAAGGGGGGGCGAGCCGGGGGCGATGGCTCTTTTTCAGGGGAGCTCGAAGCGTTTCCCGGGGCTCGATAACAGGTCCGAGAGACAAAAGAGGTCGGATGGGAGTGTAGGAACTAGAAGAGGAGGAATTTCGACCGGTCGAACAAATAGCGAGGGCCCCGGAGCCCGTGTAACAGCCGGAAATAAGTTCGAACTGGCTTGTAGCATCGGCCATTCGTTCCTTCTGTCCGAGCCCCTTTCACCGCTCCGGATTTATTGAAATTTTATGCGGTATCCACGGATGAGGTCCAACTCCGAACTTTTATCAACGGCTCGGAGTGGCTGGACCTTTATATTACAGGGTTCTCTCGATTCTTCGATTTCACGGAGCCGACTTCTCGCTTATTCCACTTGCCCGCGACTCCACGACGGAGGCGGGGTTGCGGGGGGACGGGCAGGGAATATCTCAGTCCGCTGTGATAAAGGAAATTCAGGGTTAAAGGGCCATCGAGAGCCTGGCTTATGTTTAAAAGCGAAAGCATAAAAATGCCCCCCCACCCCCCTCTGGAGAAGATGGAGACCGGTCAGGGGGGCGAATATAAATCGCGGATATTTTCATCTTCGCTCGTCGGATATTAGATCTGGCATGGCCAATCTCGAGCGGGGCATTTCTTTCAAGTGGCCTGGGATTATATCGAATGATTTCATGACTTACGAGTAGCTCTGTTGCAACTGGATTTACGTAGGTACTTCCACCCTTCATGCACTCGCTATAACGTATACGAAGTTCGTGCTTGTTTAATACATATACAGGGTGTCTCATCTACTTTCCTTCCGCCGTTTCATAGGAGAAGCGACACTTTTTGACGAAGAAATTTAATTCTCGGGTAGAAGGGACATCCTGCATAAGGCGAGAAACACCGTGTGCTCTTCTAGGTCTATTCTAGACACCACACTGCAAGATCCACATCGAGAGCGCTATTAAGACAACAATTCATTGTGTTCTATACAGTTGCAGGCACAACTCGGGCGGATTGCTACCACGTGTCGAACTATATTCCTACGACCTTCTCGAGTGCGTGGAACACTCGGAGCCGGACAGTTGCAGGGAAGATTAAGGTCCGGGAACCGGACCACGGTCACGTCGCGCCATTTCGCCTGGCTCGGAGGCAACGGGAACGTGATCCGTTTAATGCCCTCCGTGGAAATGTGACGGTACTCACCCTAGGTTATGGTTGTCCGTATTGTCAGGCGCGTCCTCCGTGACGGAGTCCTGGGTTAGGGGGCCTTGAGTGACGTCAACCCCCATGCTGCCCAGATCCAGCGTGGCGTATGTTCTGCGTGCTTGCACCCTCGTGCCACCGCCGCCGCCGCCGCCGGTCACATCGCCACTTCTGCCACCGCTGCCTACCAATTCCTGGTAGAGCTCATCGTAAAGGGAGCTGCCGTTCCCGTTGCTGTTCAGCGCGTCGTCCAGCCGGGCTGGATCCAAGTGGTAGTTTGGATTCTCGAACGAGAGCAGACCGTTCTCTGGAACACAGAAGCAGGCGTACTGGTTAGAATGATTTGCGGCCGTCGCATAGCTTTACGACTATACTATGGATCGTTTAAGTCCACGGTTTATAGTGGTAGGCGTAGGCAAGTCACGCGACATTCTAGGTAACTGATGGTGCCTAAAATCAGACGTAGCTGGGCAAGATTTGTCAACGGGACGGAGCAACGTGTACTGCAAAGGACACGGTCTACTTCGTGGAGCTACTTTTGTGTAACATGCGGTATCCACGCGTGCTGCGAGAGGTCGGTATAGAGTACCACTAGATCGCAAGAAGCAAAGGGGAGGGTCAAGGTTCTCGTTCGTAACGGCTCACGTGTAGGTGTAGCCGGGGACGTCGATGGAAGCGTGAGACGATGGTACCGAGGATCTTTAATCGTTTTACGAGCAGCGAAAGAGAGAGAGAGAGAGAGAGAGAGAGAGAGAGAGGGGGAGAGAGAGAGAGAGAGAAGTGTACGATATTGCGAAAAAGTGACAGAAGGCTGGCGAGAGATAACCTGAGCGATCGATAGTCTTGGAAAGTGTGTGTGCGCCCGGCTGGGCGATAACGAGAGTGTCGCCGAATCGATCGTTCATGGTGTATCAAGGCACGCCGGCCCGGCTGAAAATAAATCAACGAAACGAAAATAAGTAGCCGCTGGAGCGGTAAACGCGGAACGAGGCGAGGAGGCGCAGCGGATCAATCGCGTTGGCGGGCTCGCGGGCCGGACACGCTTCGAAAATCCTCGGGACGCAGCAGCGACGGTTAAGAGGATTAAAACGTTGACCGATCGATCGCGGAAGGTTGAAAGTTGAGAAGCGTAAGAATGGAGGCTCTAAAGCGCGTGACACAGTACAACCAGAGAGATTTTGTTTTTTTTTAATTAAATATGACGCTTTGCGATGCTCTACTCACTGATGCTCCTGAACAGGACGGCAGTGGCTAGGAGAACGTTGTACAGAAACCGACAGACCGTGTCCATGCCGACGCGACGCCGGTCATATTGTTAAATAATCTTTCACCGATAATCGTGAAACGATGCCAAGAAGCTCCGTGTACTTATCGACAAGCATCGGTGTGTTTGTACATTCGTCGTGTACAATGAACGGGCGCGCGCGCGCGCGCGCGCGTGTGTGTGTGTGTGTGTACGGGGGGGATGCCTAAGTCGAATCTCCTTGGCCTCCTTTGTCCCTTCCTTCCTTCCTTCCTTCCTTCCTTTTCTTCTACCTTTCACACTCCTATCTCTTCTGCGTCTACCTATCTCCCTCCTGCTCCCGGTATTGATTCAACCGCGAGCTTTAAGCCCTGTGCCTCGAGAGCCGGAGCTTCTTTCGGTCAAAGGGACGCGGGACTGCGCTCGACTCGACCCGCTCGCCGAAAAACGCGCGCTTATCGATACCCTCTGTCTGCATAGATTAAACCCTATACAGCTCGAGCTCCAGGCTGACCACGACACAGTTGACTGACTCTCCTTTTAAATGCGAAACAATGGTACATATTGATTTACTAAAGAGACGATGCCAACGCGAGTAACCGCGTTAACTGGCCGAGTTTGCCCGAGGAACGATCGAGAAGAGCGTCGAACGGACCGAAGCGACGGACACTGGATCGCAGAGTGGACCAGATCGATTAAAGTCGAGAGCCCGTTCGTGAATCTTTGTGCGACGCACGCCGGAGGGGGTAGCTTTTAACGCGCGAGACTCGGGGAAACAATGAGGCCATCCACGGGAAAGTTAATTAGCCGATCGAATCGACCAGATGAAACTTGTTTCCGCGTCCCTTTGATGCCGCCTCTTTCGGCTAATTCGACGTTTGTTGCGACCCCTAGCCACTTTTACCGACCATCGACCAGAGTTGATGCCAGTCATACCGCCGTTACGAACAAAAGGGTATTCATCTCTCTCCTCTCTCTCTCTCTCTCTTTCCCTCTCGCTCGCTCTCCGTTCGATACTTGAGGGATCAAGGATCTTTCTATCGCCGACGATTTTATGACTCGACAGGCCGGCATTTTTCCCATCGGAATTCCCCATCGGCGATGCTCACTCCCGACGAGACGAGTTCATTTTTCTCTCTCTCCGTCGAGGTTGATAACTATCGCGGAATTCCAGGAAAGTTGGACGATTCCAGGGGGTAATTCGGATGAATCAGCGGAGGGGTGACTGGATTGCGTGTTCATTATATGCAGCCCAGAGTGAGGTCTGCTTCCGGTTTCGGTTGCAGTCGCTCGGCCCTCGAATGCGCCTCGTTATTTCGTTCGAAAGAAGTTTGAGCCGGAGAAGGGACAGAGAAGTTTAAAGTTTCCGCGTAAAGGAACTGTTGGAACTTTGAGATAGAGTTTACATCGCCGTTGCTCGGCGAGAAAAGCCGAGGGAAAGTTGCATAGAGGATAGTCGAGAATCGCTGGCGATGGTAGAACCGTCGTTAACGTTCCATTATTTTCGCGTTGCTTCTCCTACGCGTCTGATTATTCAACGGACACACGCCGGGACCGGCGAAGGAATCGTATCACCGATAGAAAAGTTCGAGAATTTTCGTTAATTCGGAGGGGGGTTGGTCGGGTGACTCAGCGCGAGGGTGGATTGTCCTCGCCGCGACAAATTGGCTGGCGACGTCGCCTTGCCGCATGCTCGTTATAGGTATGGCCAACCGGAGTGCAGTCGCAGCCGTAGTTGCAGCTGCTGGCGGCTGTTCGAACGAATCTCGTTATTTCGCGTGCGGCAAGTTCCGCGGAGGGGAATTTAAATGGGGGATTTTACACTTTAAATGCACTTTTCCAGCTATGTATCCGGATATTCTTGAAAAACTGCATTGCGGTAGAAACGATTCGAAAAAGGGAGGAGGACGGGGGATGCAATCTTTTTCCTCTCCACGATGCAACGTATTAAGTCGCGGGCCAGAGCCAGCAACGTGTAAGAAAGAGACACCTCGGCCTCTCGGCGAGTGCATTTCGTTATCTGCCGCCAGTGAGAGAAGTCTTGGAGAAGAGCCGGAATGGAGGCCGAGCAGGCGAGTTTTAAAGTTTGGACACGCTTTCGGCGTTAGGGCCGGAAGCAAGGGAGGCGAAAGGAGAACGAGAAGGGCGTGGGAAGGCTGAACAAGGAGAACAGGGAAGGGAGAGAACTCCGTCACCGCCCCTCGATGAGTCACCCTATCGATTCCTCGGCCGAGTCTAGGTGAAGTCTAGGGGGTGAAGGGGCCTTTTACCACCGGCGAGCACCTCTCGTTCTTTTTTTTTCCCTCTCTTCCCTTTCGTCTCTCTGTCGACGTCCTTACGTAAGTCCTTTCCACGGAATATTAACTTTCATGGGCGCGGAGCAACCTCCTCTGTCCACGTTCCATCGCCATTCGGAATTGCGGGGGTCACGTATCTCATAAGTACTGAACGCGATTGGTCGAGTCCGCGGGGGTATTCTCGTGGGAGGGCTCGAGGGGGTAGTCATTTTTTAACGGGACGACGCAATGCAAACCAATCTTCCACGGGACGGGTCAACGTTCGGCGATAATTCGAATATTGAATCGCTCGATTAGGGAGTCCGGTTCAGCGAGGCGCGGAGTTTCCGGCTTTCCCGAGCTCTCGCGTCTCGCAGGATAAATGAATAAATACCGAGTCGCGCGCTCCGCGCGGGCAATGAAGAGGGGAGAGGGTGGTTCCTGTCGGGGCGTTATATTTCACGGTACATAATCCGAGATAATACCACGGAAATCTTTCGCCGCGTTCCATTCTCCCCTTGGCGTTCACGGTTCACCGCGATAAGATTTTCCATGGGTGTCGAGGAATAAAGTGATTCTCGCCCCGTGGTCACCCTTTCGACGAGTTCAACGTTTATTCGAGCTCGGTCTCGCGATTATGCTCGAGGCGGGTGTCGATGCTGCCCGCTCTACACCCGCCACCCTTTTACCCCCATAACAATGGAGTTACGGTCTTAAATGTCTCTCGCACGGCGGACCATAGAGAATGGGGTGCGAAGAATCAAGTACCGTGTCTCGTTATGGCGAAAAAAGGCCGGGGCAATTTCGAAAGCGGCCGTTAAGCTTTACGGCCAGCCGAAAATGCTGGCGCCCCTTCGAGAAGGTCAAGATTTTTCCAGGTAATGGTGTCTGACGTTGCCCTTTTTCCCTGTCGACGTCGTTTCACCCTGAATTTCCATTCCACAGGGACCTTCGGTCTTCGACCAACTGGAGTAGCGAACCGTCCACATTTCTTTTAAACACCATTTTAACACCTTCATTGTTCCACGAATATTTGAACGACGTGTGATACCTATGACAGGATGGAGTTATATCATCGCGCGTTATTTATCTGCAGGGAGTCACCAGTGTCCATCTCTGCGCGAGACTGCAGTCTATCGATTGGAACGAGGAGAATTTATAGCAAGGAAAAATAAGAAGGGTGCAACTATGTTGGAGTGGAGGAACAGCCGTGAGGTTTTGTTGCTTCACGCGAAACGATCATCACCGCAAATTAATTTCACCTTGACAGCTACTATTCCGTCACTCACCGACCGTCGGACGCGACTGATCGACGCAGGACGAGGCGGAGCGGTAACAGGGGAGAGAGAAAAAATCAGAGAACGAGCGCTTACTCTTTTTTTCTTGCTGATTCGCGTACCCAGCGCCCCGCGTTCATTTGCGTCGAACAAGCTTCGCGAACAACCTCGTTCGAGGGCAATTGGCCTTTCTCCTCCTTCTCGCTCGACTCCCTCGCAATAGCGTTTCCCCGGAACGGTACAGCGCCGATAGTTACGTAGATTGGCTTCACAGAAGGATGCTTATACCTTGACTCTTTCCCCCTTGCATTCGGCGAGTACAGCCGCGCGACGACGATCGAATGACGCATACTTTGGAAACCATCGTCCCGCTGGCGCTTAGACGTCCTGGCGCCGTTCACCTACGGCGCCGCACGCAACCCTTAAACACTATTAGCCGCGCCATACCGCCCCCTTGCTCGCGCCGGCGTCGACCACTTCCGCGACGTGTTATCTGGCTTCTCGATACCGTCGAACACTCACCACGGGTGGACCAATAAAGTCCTCTGGCCAGATTAGAAGGCCCCGGCGCGTGCACGCTCGCTTATTGCCGGCTTATCGGCCGCGAAGCTTCGCCACGAGAGCACGATCGCGAAGGGTAATTGCGCGCGACGTACGGTGTTATTAGCGGATAATTGCGATCGATATTTGAGGATGGTCTGCGCTGAATGTCGCGGTCCGACTCCATGATCCACATAGGACCGCTGTCACTGATGGTTGGGCGATTCATCATCCTTTTTCCGCCTTTCCACGTAACGCGCGGTAATTGCTTTTCAATCCTTTCGCTGCGCGGCCGTTCTATGGGAGTTTAAACACTCCAATCAATGTATCGAGAAATTTTAGTATGTAGGGCGAGAGTGGGAGCGACGACTGGTTCGCCGATCACCAACGAAATATTGTATTATGCACAGTAATTCGATATTGCAAGTGAATTACTCCGAGTTTAAATCATTGAATATTGAAGGTTCCATATTTGGTGCACGGGCCGGGAAATATTGATACAACTCGTGACGATGACGAATCGGGGGAAGTATCTTGCATGCATTCCACTCGAGTATTCTGCAGTTTTTAAATATTTAATAGAAGAGAACGGATAACAGGGTAGGATCGGGCGTATCGACGGCAATATGGATGATAGAATTCAGTTTGCAAGGCGACGTCGATCGGGGGAAGACGGTCGTGGAGAATTGAGAGCGCGTCTGACCAAGGGTTGACCGTTTTCACTTACGCGCGCGACTCGACGACCGAAGCACCGGCAGTGGTTTATGGCTCGTGTAAAGCAGAGACGTCCAATGAATATGAATAAGTGCCGGGGCGATTCGCGAGCTTTATCTACAGAGATGGCGTCAGGTATCCCCCGGTAGCTTCCCTTCCTACGTTTCGTTTCCCTCTCGGCTCTCCCTCGCGAGTCTTGCCGCGCCGGCTACTTTCCCCGATTGCTATTTGCTGATGCGTTAGCGCGCGATTTAATGAAGAATAAAAGCCCCTCTCTGGCCGGGACACTCGCGCGGAATTCGCCTTAACGGGCGATTTATTCCTTCCTCGCGGCGAAGCATAAACAGAGAGCGCACTTTTAAGCTACACAGAAACGAAATTACGCGGCGTTTCGTTGCGGGGGCGGAGAAAATTCTCCGTGGCCGTCGTCTATCTCGTCTGTTTAGAAGATTGGGAGAGAAGATAGCGGGGAAACTTGAACGTAGGAGGTCGGTAGACGAACGAGACACGCGAGGATATCTTTCCACCCATCGAACCAGAGTATTCGGGGAGCGGAGCCGTCAGGGGTCAGGAGGGCCCTTGGGGAAGGAATTTCGGCGGCGGGAATTCAATGGAAAGGCTCTGACAAAACGGGTTTCTTCGTGACGGCGACAGGTGCTCCGTCAATCGCGTTCGATTCGGGGGGCAGTCCGTAAAAATAGCCACGCGCGCGCGCGCACACACATCGGCTCAAAGGACGTTCACAGGGGGTGGGAGAAAAAGGGCCGCGTTGTAACGTGTACGTGATGGCAACGCTTGGAAAGTGCAACAAAACAGAAGTGACCGAGTCTGGCGCAAAGCCATCCGTCGCGTCGCGGCACGAGCTATCGATCTGAACGGTTCCCACTTGTCTCGGCCGTGTTCCGCGTGCCAGATAATTCCGATCCGCGAGTCGGCCTGGCGTTGAATTAAGATCAGTCGATGAGGGGCGTTCACTGACGGACAACGACCGTTCGACTTTCCGTCGGGCCAATGAAGACCTTTGACGATGTGGCGTCTCTTTGCCTATTTATCATATATATATACACACACACACTTCATCCCAAACGCTCTTGTCGTACCGCACGGGCCTTTTAATAGAGGCCGTATAATTACGAATGTATAATCCCTGATTACAATTCCGCGCTTCCGGCGTTACGTCAACTCACACCCGTCCCTTTCTTTCTTACGTCAATCACGCGGAACATCCGAATGCCATTAAAACGAGTTATGCAAATTTATTCCAGCAGGGTGGGCGTCAGAGTACACGGCGGGCTTCGGCTGGCGTTCAAGGTAACGCAAAAATCTTCGCTGTCGCCCGGGGAAGGGGGAGAGGGAGGAAAAGCAGAGGGGCGCGACGGTGTTCTCGAATCCAGGGCGGAGATAATCTAATTTCACCGCGTCTTCTGGCCCGCTTTGTCCGTCACCGCCATCTTGGAACCGTTCGAAGCACCCGCGGATGCGAATCGATATTTCAAGGACGGTGCCGCCGTACGCAAAATAATTAACGACGGTGTCTGGTATGGTGGCCGCTGCCGAATCGAAGATTGTGCCACAGGGACAAACTGGCTCGAGAGGGTGGGAGCTGGTCGGCGGGGAGGGTACTGCGAAACGAGGGAAATTACGCGGACGTTCTGTATCTCGTGCTTTCCTTCGCCCGGACTTTATAGTCCTCCGTGAATAATTTAAGCTGTACCTTTCCTTTTTTACCATGGACTACACTCCGGAGGGTAGTAAGTCGAGGTTAGTTCGAACGATAAAATGTAAATTACAATTAAACGTCAGTCGGCGAAAAAGCACGACGTAACGGGACGAAATTCTTTGATTCCACTGCACGCTCGCCATCGATGGGCATGAAAAACGAGCCATCCAACGATCGTTTAGCATCGCGACGGTCGAATCGATTAAGCAAACGGGGCGTAAAAAAAGTTTTGATAAATTCCACCAATTGCGCGACGGGTCAAGAAAGTTCGGAAGGTCACGCGGTTATCGGGAACGGTTATACGCGTTCAGGACGAGATAGTAACTGTCCTTGTATTGTGGGAGTCCTACCAACTTGCGCGTAGGAGAAGTAAAATTGTTCGGGCGATAACTTCGTGTCTCCGACGACGCACGAGGGTGGATCGTCCTCGTTAGATTCGCATTTAGATTAAACTCGGTGCCGCGGTAATAACCTAACTTTGGTCATCATTTTTTCGCCCGTCGCGGCGACGCGAACCCCTCTCGGCGAGCGGTTTCTCCTCGTAATTCAGCGCGGCACGATTTCGACCGACGGGGCTCGCCAACTTGTGCGAATTCGTTTAGAAGGCGCGGCGAAAATTTCCACGCGAAAGTGGCTGCATTAACGAAGGGGGATCAAGAAAATTTTTCCGGGGATCTAGAGGAGTCTTGTCGAGCACGACTGAAAATTCGACCGGGAAAAGAGCTTCCACGATGGAGGACGATAAATCTTGACGCGATGCAGTTGCAGCTTTAATTCTTGGTTGGATTTTCAGTTCAGAAGAGGGAGGACGCGTGTCTGCAAGTCGATCCGGGAGCTTGGTCGTGCTTTGTGGCCATGGACCCTCCATTTCCCGAGCGTGCCCGGCTCGCGGCGTATCGTGTTGGCACATGTGCTTAAGCGGCACGAGACCGTGCCATTTTGCAGGAACGGGAAAGCCGTGGATGTTTCTAGCCCCGACTTTCGATCGCCGTTTTTCACCTAAGACCCTTGTGCGCCATAAATCAAGTTGCCTTTAACTTTTCGTGTACCGAAAGCCCCCAGTACTTCGCCGGTGTCGCGTTTTAAGCTCTACGTCTGCCGCTTTACCTGCCACTCCTTCGTTCCATAATTCGAGTAACTAATAGGCGCGCTTAGTGTGTAACGTGTTGTCTGTGCGATACTTGACGCTCCTCTGCACAATACAATTTATCGTTTGCGTAGGTACGTAAGTACAAGCTCGTTGCGGTTGGGTTCCTATGGAAGTAGTAGCAGCGCGTCGACGGTCAGACGCGTATCGAATCGCTATACGCGTTAAATTTTCTTTCACATGCTTTATAGTCCGTTCGTAGACTCCAGTTAAAGAAGCGTGATTAAAAATTTTAAGATTGCATCCCTACAGTATAGACGAAAGATTCCAACTGAATGATACACAAGAGAAGCTAAAGTTCCTGCTTCGTCGTAAAGTTTGTCCCCGGTAACTCATCTCTCGGGTTATCTTTCCTTCCTCGGTCGACGCACTTGATGAAACGCCGCCGATATATCCCCCCGGGAAGGTGTTTTAGACCCCGGTCTCCCTTGATACAACGCTCAGGGAACCCGGTCCCGTCTGCTTTCTCACGTGCCTTAACCCCTTAACGCCCATCGGGCAGCACGTACGCCCCGTACGACGGGCTTAGAAGCATCTTTCGGTTTTACCGTTCACCCGTAAAACCGATATTGCTCCGGTTCCTGGTGAAATTTTTACCAAGGATCGTCGTCCTGGCTTCTCGTTGCGGTCGGCGGGGGTTAGCAATGGCATCTCGACTAATCCTTTTAACTACGGTGCACCGACTTCCCCCCCCGCGACGTTACGTTTACGACACGCCAGTTTTACCGATCCTGGGTGTCGTAGACCGCCAGGACGGCCACGGCGAAGGACGACGTATCGTTTGATCCCCCGAGAATTTTCCTCGCTCGGCCAGTTACGATCCGTTCCGCGGAAATAATTTCTGTCGTTTGGAGACGCGCGCCGCCCTCGAGGCCGCTCGTAAACCCAGCAATAATGCACTTTGTACGGCGGGGCACGTGCGTGCACCGATACCGACACGCTGAAACTAATCCCCCGATCGTATAGATTATGTAAAGAGAGTGTAATAGACTACGGGAGCCGGTGGATTACGGGATTATAGCGAAATCGTGCGGTATCCGGGTGTACCAGGAGTAAGAAACTACCGGGCGGATTACACCCGCGGAAACGAGGCTTTGATTATCTCATACACGCTACTTTAATAGCGGCCCATTGCGTATTAAACGCCCAGATGTTAGTGGCGGTGGATCGTTGCAACGTCCGGCCAGTCCAGCCGGCGGAATCGTAATTTGATTGTAACGTGCGCGAGGATGGCAAGCGAAACCTAAACAGCTCCACGTTACCTGGAAAAACACGAAACATCGGCCCCGTATCCGCCCCCCCTCTGGTAATGGCTTCTAACTTCCGAGGCGGCGTAAAATGTACAGTTTACTGTCGCTTTTTAAGCGCTTCCCGAGGAGCGTGCATTTGACGTAAACCGTACAGTTTATCGCGGCTCGAGTTCACCAGCGGGAAAGTTCGGCCCCGGGCAAGTCCCTGGGAAGGAAACTTCTCGATTAAGGGGGGCACGAGCGGGGGACGCGCGGGAAACGGGGGCGGTCGGCTAACGACGAAAATTGAAACGCGCCGCCTTGTTAAGCTCCTTTCGAGGTTATTTTACGCTAACACGGGAAACGTCGCGGTTTAAGTTTCAACGAGCAAAGGTCCGGTGTCCTTCGCGGCGTTCGCTTCTCGCCGGCCAACCAGGAGATCGTATCCCCGCGGCGCGTATAGCCGTTTAAATAGCCCACCGTGGCACGCCCCGCCCTCCCCCGCACGTCCTATAAAATTTCCGTCGCGAGACGGTAATAATTCAGGGAAAAAATATGCACGCCACAGGGGCCGTCGGCCCCCGTGAATTTCTCCGTCGGTAGCTTTCGGAACAAGAGTCGACGTGAATTACGCCGTAGAAACGGATGGAACGGTAGCGATATCGCTGGCAACCCTTCCGCCCCACGGAACCAGTAATGGGGAGATTTCCCGGAGGGGGCAGGGACCGTGCCGTTGGAGCATCTGGCGAAATATTAGCGGTAATAACGCTATTTCCCTGCGATATTAGTTGTTGGCCGAAAAAGGGCCCCGGTGATAAAACGGCGCGAAGTAACGACGACGCGGCCCTCGAACTCGAGCTCGCGGAAATATCACCCTCGGCGCGCAGCTACGTTCGCCCGGACTAAAAAGTGAGGAGAAATACGAGACACATGCTCTCCAACCTATCTCGCTCCTCTGCTAACAGTTGCTTGCTTGGAATTAGCAAGAGCTTTGATAGACGAGAGGCCTATTGTGGTCGCGTTAATTGTTTACCTTCTCCACTGGATCATGAACTTCCGCTAAAAATTCAAATGGAGATCCAAGGAACCCGGAACAATTTCACCGCGCAAATGTTCAGCTTCTCCGCGGATTAATTCGGGAAGAATGCTCTGTTCCCGCTGGGGAAAGGAGGAAACGCGCATTAGAGGTGAAACGAGGTGCGATGTGGATGGTATCGCTCGCAATCCTTTCGCAGGGGTGGAAAGCGGCGGAGGTGTAAGGAGATTTCCCGGGGCGGGCTGAGTTCGGTGTTGGAAGTTTTCGCGAAATATTAGCGGCAATAACAGTATTTCTCGCGATATTAGCTGCTAGTCGTTTAGTTCTTCCAGCTCGCAACCCTTCCACGAGCTTTTTCATGGCTGCCCATTTCTCTCGCGTTCCCTTCGCCCCCGTGAAATCCCCTTTCGCGTCTTTTAATTGATCCGCCTGCACCTCGCCGCTGCCTTTCGCGTTCAACGGCGCGAAGGCTCTCGCCGGCTTCCAACGATCCTGGGAAACGTGGAAACGTATCACTGGCGATACGCCAGTCGCGGGAGGAAGTAGCTAGTGGCACGGGCTCACTCGTAACGGGCCAACAACAGCTTTCTGATATTTCGCCGGAAGCTTTTGTTAGGCTGAAATCAATGTGGCCTAGGGTCGAACGTTTCTATACACTTCCTCGATTGTTCTCTATGTTCGTTCAGGCGTTTCTGTGTGTTCTACCGCGCGGAGATCGAGGCGGATTCGCGAATGGGCTTCAATCTGACCAGTGATGCGCTCACGAGGACTTTACAGATTCCGGGATTAGTTTCATCCGAGCCCGATTCCCTTAGATGGTCACTTTAGACATCTTCCGCCATTTCATATAGTTGTCGATGGGTGTTCCAGCGAAATGCCCCGAAAGAGGACAGTCGAAGACAATGCTTCAGTTGCGACGACGATTGCTTTCAAAATCCCCCGCAGCAAGAGCCTTCAGTAGCCACGTCATGAAGCCGTGGGCTCCTTTTATATCGTCCTCGCGTTATTGCAAGCCCCAGTTTCCACCATATAATTGACTTACGGACTCTGTGTCTCGGGTCCCAGCTCGAAAAGAAATTGCGGGGAAGATTTGCTGGCTGTCGGCCAGCCACCCAATAAGGGACAACGAAGGCACGACCTTTCCGTGACCAGTCACGAAACGGCTTTCCGTATCGATCGATCGATAGTTATGCGTCGTTCAAGCTCCTTGCCAGAACACAACAGAATGTTGCGCGACATGCACACAGCTGGCACTCTTGTTAACTTTGACTATGAAACGCTCGTTACCGAAGACATTTAGCTTGATAATAAGATGCAATGAAAACATAGGGATGAGTGGCTTCTTCGTAATTCCATGCATCGCGAGAGCATTCTCGCGAATCGAACGACGCGGTATCGTATCCTCAACAGTCGCGAGCAGATTTTTGAATTACACGTCGCGATACTAATAGCCTCGGAATACACGAATACCGGGCGGGGATCAGCGTGCACGACTAAGTCTCCCTTAAGCGGTGCAGGCCGGTGAAAAACGAACTTCGCACATTATGGAGAATTATGCGCGGTCCCGTTGAAAATTACGGTGTATCGCGCGCGTACGGTCATAAATAAAATATGAGCGATATGCAAATGCGATACGCGGCGTGCTCGTTAATTAATAGACTGGCCTGAAATTTGCGACGGGATCGCGCCCGTCTGTCGTGGAACTTGTTTCCGCCCCCTCTCGCTCCCGTGTCGCGAGGCTCGCACGCTATTAATCGCTCATCGTGTCCGGTGGAGCGAGATGGAATCGCGTCGCAATTAAACGAAACACGGAAAAAGCTCTCGCGCGTTAAACCCTATCGATTTGCAATCTCGAGGAGCGCGGGCCGCGACGAAAGGACGGGCGGGGTGGAAAGAGAGTGGACGGAAGGCCTGGGAGCGGTTTCAGGATCATCGGGACGCCGCCGGCGCGCGAACGTCGAAAGGGGTGAAAAATCGTTCGGCTGAATCGAGGAAGAACGAGCGTTAAAGATACAAAGGAGGGTAGGAATGGGGATAATAAAAAAAATCGGCACGGTTAACGCGACCGAAGGGGAAGAGAGAAAAAGCTGGTCGGTAACTGCGGCATACACGCAGGGGTTGTAGGATGAAAAAGCACGGCAGTGGCGGGGGGGGAATTGGTACGTGGCGTTAACGTAACTACGAGGGTGGAATTACAAGGGGGTTAATCAACGTGCACACACACCGGCTTTGGCTTTCGAGTCCAAGGGTTGTAAATGCGCCCCGCTAGTCCACCGTGGACTTTATGCTCGTCGAAAATAGAGAGAGCTCCGAAGTAGGTGCAACGCAAAGGGGAGAAGGAGAAGACGTATATGGGGGAGGGGCGGTGCACAGGGTAGAGAGAGATAGGGGGAGGAAGACAGAAAGGGGTCGAGACGAGGGAGGGAAAGAGAGGCATAGATTTTACGAGGTGGACGCGCCACTTGTCTACGAGCTCGCGGCGTTCCTCGTAAATTTATCTCGAGATCTTTCTTTTTTCATCCCCACCATCGTCGCTGCCACCTGGTCGCTTCCACCCCTCATTTTTTTTTATAATTTACTGCCGGCCGGTCGTGGCAACGGGCATACTTATGCCTCATATTTCCTTATAACTCGACGGTAACACGGTTTTTCACGGCGGCGCACGGAAGCCCTGGCTCGCGTAATTAAAAATGTAATCGTAGCTGAAACGCGGCCCGACGAGTTTACCGTGCGCAGGAGAATTCCCGTCGCCGCGTTTCGACGCGTCGTTGTCGCCGACGAGCGGCCATCGAGCAATTAAAAACGAATTTTCGAAATTGAACTAGGGGGAACTCGCGCGAACGACGCGTCGATGGTGGCGGGTGCGAGGGCGGCGCGTATTACGGGTCGGGCAAATAACAATCAGTTATATTAATGGTGCTGGTAATTAATTATTGAAAATTTTATGTGATAGCGCGGCCCGCGCCCGGCGAATAGTTACATCGCGGCTTGATATTGCCGGCATGGCAATTAATTATTTCCGATAAGTACAGCAGCGACGCGCCGTAAGAGCCGCCGAGAACTGCGCCGCTGCCAGCCGGCAATTAATTACCGCGAATTAATGTAGTCCCGCGTTCTCGCGGCTCCGCCGGCGATATTTCAATATTTCAACCGCGAGGCCGCTTTTTCTTCTCGATTAACCCCCGTTGACTTCTCGCGGCTTCTATCGGCCAGATCAGCGCCGAGGGGCGGGGAGAAAGGGGGAAACCCGAGAAGAGCCGGTAAATACTTGGAGAGGGAAGACTGCAGCTGAAAGGGGAGAGCAGGGGCGTTTCTAGAATAGAAGGCGAGATTCAGGACGGGTAAAATAGACAACAGGGGAGACGAGGGTGAAGCCAGAGCGCGGAGAAGGGTTGAACGAAGGGTGGAAACGTTTTCTGGGAGGATTCTTGGCTAATTCGAAATAACCTTCGCCCCCATCCCAGTTGGATTACAAGGCGGCGAGATTGGAAATGGGATCGTGCCCCGGCAGTAAACCCTTCCCCCTTTTTTGAATAACTTATTGCCACCCACCGCGGAATCGCAGGTGTCTCGAGATTTCCTGGCGAATTTATCGAGCAATTCCCGAGCGTTAAGGAAATACGCGTGATCGATGTCTATCGTGTAATGGCTAACGTATCTCTCGTGCGAGTCAAAATCTGCGCAAGCGAGATAACAGCTGGGAAATTAAGACGGGTGGAGAAAGAAGAAAACAACAAGTTAAAGGGACGCCCTTTGTAATTCGGGGAGTGTTCTTAAGGGTTCACGCCCCCAGTCTGGGACAGCCAATTTGTCAAGACTCTTTATCTTGCGTATCGAAGCGATCTGGGAAGAATAAGTGCAAACACTTTCTGAGACTAAACGCCCGAGGGTGATAGGCCTGTACACCTAAGATGTGCAAGAGGACAGCTGGCCGTTAATGTAACGAATCTAACGGAATAGTGGCAGTTCGGCGCGACACCGATAAAATACAGCAACGTACGACCAACGTAAACGCGAGCACAGGCAGGACGTCAGGGCGCAGGTTATTTACGTTCCCCGTCGAGAACTTCTGATGCGTGAAACGTGCCTCCTGAAATATGACGGAAGTCCCGTGTCTCCGCGGCCGTGCCATTTTTTCGCGCTTCCTTCCTCCGCAATTTAATATCCGCGAGCTGTCGCGCGGCAGCTCGGAGACCCGTTGCAAGGCTTGTCGCCAGGCGCGGGCAACTTTGCGAATTTTCGCGATACCCTGCCACGCACCGCGTGTTTCTTTCGCCCTCCTTTCCTCCAAGACGTCGTTAGCGCCGCCGCGTTAATTCTCAATACGCTGTACTTTTATTTCCTCCGCAATTACGTTCGCTTGCCACCGTTACTTTTCACGCTTTTCCTCTTGATCCCCCGAGTCCTCCCCTGTTAACCCCGTTCGCCAAGTACCCCGAAGCACGGGACGATAATAGTTGCGGGCACTTGCTGGTGCCAAGGAGCAGAATGTAGAAGTTGGGGGACACGGTAAGTGGAAGCGAGCGATCACTTTCGATATCGACGGTAACGCGTCGTTATGAGCGTAAATCCATTTACGGAAATTGTTAAAAGAGACTGGGCAGGCGTCCCTTTAGGCGTAACAGCCATCATAAGCCGGTGGATCTCGTAAGTCCCAGTTACAAGGAGGGTTTAACGGCGTCGCGGAGCATCGCGCGGCGTGCGAAAGAAGGGTAACGTCACGGGGGAGATAAGAGTGTAAGGACGTAAAGTGATACCGAGATGATAGAGAACATTTACGAGAGCAAAATGCACCGGGGCTCGTGAAAGCTGTCCGTATGGGATTTAAGGGGAGAGAAGCTGTATACGTTACTTGGCCGAGTAAAAGCCGCGCGACGAAACGTCGCGTGGAAAATCACGTCGTCGCTGGTCTAATCCAATGAAGCGAAACAATAATAAGATGCGCAGATATTTCTCGAAACCATTCCACAAGAATGTCAGAATTCACCGCTGATACTCATCGTCCCCCTGTTTCGATCCAGAACGGGAAAAGTTCCTTTCCAGCCACTTAAACCAGGGGCTTCGAGTGGGTCCAAGTCGTTCGACTTCAGCTGGATTATCATACCTTTAATTCGTAGTAATTTCGTCCCGGGGCTATTAAATGAAGAGGAAGGAAATAATTGGCAGGATATCCTGGCCGCAGATGCCCGCCAAGACGACAGATAGCTCCTGGGGAAGATTAAAAAAGAACAAGGAGGAAACGAGAAAACAGGGGAAAGGACGAGAGGCTCTCGAGGAATTCGTGACTAATTAGGACAATGGCGGAGCACTCGGTGAGTAAGCATGGATTTTAATGGACGGGCCTTCCAATCGTTAAGAGGAAGTGCTCTATTATTTTACCCGCCCCTCTTTCTGCGCTCGATTCTTTACCCGGGCCTGCCTTCGATCGTCTAATAGTCTAATCTAATCCTTCGTCCCAGGAATCCAGCTTCTATCCACTATCAGCTTCTCGGATGTCGTCTGATAGCCCCGGTTTATCGCCCACCGCGAGTAACAGGTTCGAAGGTGCGAGGGTTCGCTCCGCCCCTGCCACGGTTTAATCGCGCAGCAACAATTTCGCAAACGGTCCAAGCGCCGCCGAGCGTTGTGTGCGTAAGCCGCCCTAATGGAGGCAACGCGCTCAGATAAATTTGTTAAAGATACCGGCGCATTAAACATCGCGCGGAGCCGCGACAGGGGCACAGCACTTCGGCCTCGCCTGGCTATCGTTCCCCGGCATGAATAATTCAATAAAACGATAACCGCGTTGCGTGTTAATTTACCGTCGAGTTTCTCCGCTAATAATTCACATAGTTTATGATATATCACTGACGTTTCGCGCCCGACAATTATGCATCGCGGGCGAGCCAGCCGGCTGTAATTTGCGCGGTGAATATTTCCCGCGAGATCCCTCCCCGGGGAGGCCGGGTCTACCAGGGACGATTTTCTTCCGGGCCGTTCCGACATCGTCCGCGAGGAACGACAGCGTCGATTTTCGGCGGCGCGGGTGACGCGAGGTTCTCGGGGGGCTCGGTGGCGGTCCCGATCGAATTACGATAATACGTTCCGCTGTACGATTCACGAACTCGCTCGGAACACGATAATCCAGCCGTAGTCCAGTCGTTTCCACGCTGGCACAGCCTGATCCGGGGGAGGTAGGGGTTCGATCGGGAGGTCAAACATACCGGAAAATAATGAAACGACGGGAGACCCAGCTCCGTGTGGTCCGTGGCTGGAATTTATGAAACGTGGGCCACCAGGGTTACTTGCCCCTACCTGGGCGATAATTGCACGGTTCCCGGAGAGCATTATAGGACCGTATCGTAACAGGTTTTATCGTCAATATTTGTCACCGCGCGGACACAGCCACCCCCTCGGTCGTTACTTACCCCCGCGTCTCTCTTTACGGCCGCCTAAGCCAGTATCGTAATTACGCCCGGTTATGGGGGCATAAAGGGAAGAAGTAGAGACGAAGCGACACTCTCGATCTCACCTATAAATGGCCCCGTAAGGCCGATACTACGCTTCGTATTTACGCTACCCAGCCGGCTTGTGTGCTCGAAGGTCGAACGCACGCACCGCGGGCACGGCGCGCGTGCATAATGTGCACCGTCCCGCAACGCCTACGGGCGTAATGCACTGTTAACAATGGCAGCGAGACGCCCAGAGCGGTGTTTACTGAAATACTGTAAACGGTACGGTCGACGGGGCCTGTTGCCTATTCGATAATCCTCGCGATTGAAATCGGAGGAAACTCCCCGTTCCAACGTTAATTAATTCTGCTTCCAATTGTCGAGTCCTCGCTCCGAGTCCGTGTACTGCGTCATACTGTTGCGAGAAAGGCAATCCTCCGGGTTTATTCGATTTCCCAAGCGCAGCTCGTATCGAGATCTTCCAGTAAGCGTTTTATTTATAAAACAGCCTGAACACCGATGTTACTTCTTGAGCGATGCAACTATGGAATTATCACCATAATCTGACGTAATGCGACACGGTTAAAGGCAGTCGTGGAATACGCCCGGGGAATCCGCCTTGGAGGAAGAGCGCACGCAGAAATGTTTCCGACGCTGAATCGTGGTAGGATTTAATTCCAGCTGTCGCGGATCGGAGATGTTCTTATCTGCGGTTGAAACGCAATAAGAGGAGCACGCGGAGGAATATTTTCCGCAATCTTTGTGCCCGTTTACTTCGCGCTTGTTTATCGTCAGTGGCCGTGTAAAAGGAAGTTTCGAGATAGCAAGAAGTTTCCTCCGCCCCGCTTCTTCTTGTACTTTCGTCGGATGGTGTGGGGGTGCAAGTAGGCGCGGGGGTAGGGGAACTTATTCCACCGGTTGCAGTGAAACAGGGCCAGGAGAAGTGTGCTAACGTTATGCCGCGGATCTCCTTTGACGGGGGGAAAAAAAGTATTTCCCTCAAAGGGAAGTCGGCCACTTCCGAATCGGACGTTAAAGAAATGTCTCGTCTGAGCAGCGCGACCCTCGGGGACCATCTCTCAAATGTACTGCTTAATAAAGACGCCCCTTCAAAGGGGAACACCATTTTTTCCCCCCCAAGAATCATGGTGGGGGTACATGCAAATTCATTGTCGGCGGGAAGGAGTCGATTGGAAGTTTCGGCGAGGAGCGATTCAGGGTCAGCGGTAGACCCTTCTGATATGAACTTTCTCAGACACCAAGGGGGGAAAGTTTGTATTCTCGCACGGGGTGGAAGTTTCTCGTGAGGAGGACGAATGCTTTGGAACGCGCATCGATGGAAAGTTCGCGGGGGATGCTTGTAATGACTTGGATCGTTCCTGAAATGGCCAACAGACGGTCGTAATAACGCAGGAAGAAAAATGGCAACAAAAGCACCGCACTCGCAGCGGCTACTTTTCTTTGGCCCTTCTTTAAAGATTTTCCTTGGAACTCCCACGTAGATTAATAAATAGGTACCTACCTACGCACCTATATACTCTGCAAAGTGCCGACTACGTTCCCACTTTTAGCTTGACAAAGATTCCCAAGCAAAGAAGGAAGTAATCGCGGGAAGTGAAGCTTCCATCGTCTGCCCAAACCCCGCCCTCGTAATTTTCTTCAAGCCCATTGAATTCGGGCGTCGATAAATCCCACGAAATAATTTCTACACCCTTTAGATCCGCATTTTTATGTCTCCTAAAACGGATCCCCCGCGGCGGCGGCGTGCGCTATCTGCTAACTATCCGACGGGGAAGATTTCAGTTTAGGAAGCGGCGGGGGTATGTCTACGGTGCGCCGCAAGACCAGGATAAATTCCACAAGGATCGATCCTGCGCGGCAGGATGAAGTGGCTGGCTTTGCCTCCTGTGCCCCGTACCGTCCTCCGGTTCCCTCCGAGACTCCGGGATTTTCCTGTGTGTTTTTTAGACGGTAACGAGATCAGCGTTCGTTTCTACAGCAGACACCTATACGGATAGGGCTTCAACTAGAGCACGCGGGTTCCAACCCTCGCGGCAACATCCCATCCGTGGCAGTCCACCACGCTCGACCCTGCACCACCACCGCCCCCTTGCCCCGCCGCCCTCTGACCGTTCGTGCTTCTTCTCCGGGATAATCTTGTTACCAGCGATACCTACCCTCTTAATCCGCAGGAGCTTGTCTACGAACGAGCACCTAATCGTTCACCGAACCAGCCCCGCTATTTCTAACGTACGAATCCTCGAAAGCTCCTGTACCTTTCGATGTCGGAGGAAAAGCTGCTTCATTAGCCGGGCTGCTGCTCGCGGTTCGAGTCCAATACCTTCGTTCTCGTAGTTACACGGACGCCGAGAGGATCGACGCTTTCTACATTAACCCGTCTTCTTTCCCACCAACGAAATTAAACAGGTTGGAGGGAAGTGGAAGGTTGGGACGGGCGCGGAACGGTCGCGGTACGGATTCAATCGATCGCGAGCAGAGCACCGGTTACGTTTAATTTATTCACAAAGTAGGTGGAACAGATAGTTGGAGGATGAAAAGTGGATTTCTGGGTTATTGGAAGATCGATTGGTGGGGAAAGAGTAGGCGGCTTGTTAACCTCGAGCAGCGGAACGATTATCGATAAGAATGTTATCAAAGTTTCGTTCCATCCGAACCTCGCGCCCCTGCTCGGGCAAATGAGACGGCACTCCCGTTTCGTCATTGCCGATTAGGGCAGATGAATAGGAGCGAAGAGCTTAAAGGGCCGTCGAGGAAGCAGTTGCATGTTGCGCGTTAAGGGGGTACATGGGTATTTCGAAGTCAAAAAATCGAAATTTGTTTTCGCATGTTTATGATAGACACAAGTTTTAGAAGTATTTTAAAAAAGATTTTATTTATCACTGAATTAATTCAGTAAAATCCTTCAAAGTTGATATTTGTTGTATAACTCCGTGAATTTTTATTAAAATTTTTCGACCAAGTTCCATATTGTAGATTTTGAGTTAACGGATACTCATATACAGCGATTTTGTTTTTAGATGAGTCGGTCAATCGGAATCGCGTTCACCACATTGAGGCGCGCATTACGCAAGCAGTCACTTTGACGTCCTCTATATTAATTAATTTTTAAGATTTTGTAAACATTCTTATTTGAAAATAGGTCTTACATCCCTAAATAAGAATTGTTAAAAGAGCAAACGGTTTAAGTTATTACTGTCTCTACAATCTAGCCTAGAAGCAACCGTTGATTTTAGCTGTCTAATACCCATGTACCCCCTTAAAGGATCAACGTTCCCGCATCCTATTTCGATTCTTTGATTCCGAACGAGGTTGAGGCTTGTCCTCGTTTCCTACCATTTAAGAAGCTCCCCCTAGCATCCAGCCACAATAGCAACGAACATACTTTAGAGAATATTCCCGTCCTCCTCCTATAGAGCAACGCCGTTGTTCCAGACGGAGGACGATGAACATCTCGGATAAGAGCAGTACACGTTCGTTCGGTCAGCAACTTTCAAGTCCAATGGCGGCTGGGAGCAACCAGCTCGCACCATTTTCCGTTGCGCTATAATCGTGGACAGGATCGGTCGGTCTGCCTCTATTCGAGCTGGGATCCCGGCGTTTTGATCTGCTGACAAGGTCCTAAGGACTATCCAGCTTTAATAGAGAGTGCGACCCTTCAGGCAACTCGCGCCATTCCGCTTAGACCGAGTGGACTTTACCGCGACGCAGATGGCTGCCTCCTATCCCCGTTTCTTCCGAGACCTACGATAGAGCAAACAATGGCCCCGGTTCCAGCTGTCTCGAATTAACGCTAAAATGCTCCGCGACACTTCGGCGAAACCCAGGGGAGCCTGAGGGGTGCCTTCGTTGGCTGGAATCTACCCCCGGCCAGCGCGTTGGCTCCTTTGACAACGGACTGGTAATTACGGAATAACAATGGGGACGAGGTGGCCGCCGGATTTTTCGGGGAGATCCGGTGTTCAGACACTCGGACTCTGAGCGCTCTGTCTCAGATAACGAAAACGAGAGGTGTATATACACTGCAGCTAGGAATTCGTGCGACCAGATTAACTGTGGCAGATGTATAGCAGCTTTGGAAGTCGTCTCGCATCATGAGGTATATTTCCATGATACTTTCGCAAGGTAAGCTGTGCCCATGTATGATGAACTAACTTGAAGATCCACTTGGCCGAATTAGGGATGGCGGCAGTTTCGCGAAACGACTGCCGGGCAAATCTTGCTACTTAGATATACTCATGCAAGAGGGCGGGGGATGAAAGTTGACGCGACAGCTGTCTTATCTCGAGGCCAAGTAATTCCGGGATTTCGTGGACGAGCGTTTCGCCAGGTTGCCCTTCATCAGGGGTTAATCAGATCACGTCGGAAGGACACACGGGCGGCGGGCGAACGAACGGGAAACCGTACGAGAGCACGGGAGCGGGAGAGCCGGATTGCAGGAAAAGGGAAACACGAGGGAAGCCGCGGACAGGAGGAAGAGGGACCCCGGCACCGATGGTGGAGAGATGGCACAGAGATCGCGGCAAATCGCTCGTGCGCGTATTACAGGCACGTTCACGCGTGGCTGTTTGCACGCGACAGGCGAAGAGCAAATACGTGTTTCCATTTGATGTGTTAAGCCTTTACCTCTTTGTGTGCGAGTTCGCCAGTCACGCCGCCGAGCGACTATCTCCACGGAATTTCTCGTGCGTTCTCCGTCACTGGTTGTCGGGCTGACTGTGCGCACGTCTATCTATCCCGTCGTCGCGAGGCTACGTGTACCTGTGCACGCTTATACGCGCGTGACAATCAGTTACCCTCGAAACAAAACGGCCGATACTGACGACCGGCCTGGCCGATGATCTCCGCAGCGTTGGAAAAGTGGGTCGGTAATTTCATTTGCATGGGGTCGTGTGCCAACCGCGCGAGGGCAACACCGACGAGTGGGGACAGAGCAGAGGCACTGGAGAGAAGCGAAGCGGAACCGAGAGAAACCGAAGCGCCCTGAACTAGTCGCGAAGCGAGAACGGGGGCGAGAGAACAACGAGATAAACGGAGAGCTATGACCCGACAGTAGAAGGAACGGAACACGAAGAGGGGAAGAGAAAGAAACGGGGACGTTCGACGCAGAGTCGAAATGACATTCCCGTCACGAGGACGTTCTCCGTTCTACCGTCCCGCAGAGTTTATTGCATATTACGAGTTCCTGCTTCTCGTCTCGCGTTTAACGCGCAGCTGGCAAAGAGGAAGAAGCCCGGGGACGGGGAAGAGGACGATAAATACGCTTTGTAGGTACTCGTGCACCGCATGCAAACTTCTTTTCGATTTCACTCCGAAGATAGGCGACCTGGCACTGTCGCTCCGTTTCAAATAACGGAGCACAATGCCGATACACTCGAAACTGTGTCACGCTTCGTGTGCTACGCCCCCGTTTGACAAGAAGACAGGACTCTCCTTTCGATCCGAGATTCCTCGGTTCGCCAGCGTGCTCCACCTATTTTTCTCCCGGCGGAAATGCGAATGTCGGATCCGGGACCGCTTGCCAGATCGTTACTACCGCGTTCCTTTTATCGTTAGCGACGTTACAGCGACGCGGAGGCGAGCATAAATTGCGGAACAGGCGGCTCGGGCTGGCGGTAGAAAAAGCTTGAGCGACTTCCAGGACGCCGAAGACGGCCGGCGCGGAGGCCAGAGAACGTATTAATATTCTGCGGTCGGCGTAACCCTCGAAGGGTACATTTCGAGTCTCGACACACTCGCGCAGGGCTTCCATTTCCTCCCTCTAATCCACGAAATTCTCGGGGTAATACGTATACGTGCCTGCGTACATACATATGTACGCGATATATGTATAATGTATACCCATATAGATACACGTTCGTAGGACCACGCGTGCTCTCAGCATTTCGAAATACGCCGGCAGGATGTCTTTCCAGAGGTGGATCACCCTCTCGTCCATGACCCGACCGCATAATCGCCCTCCAGCTTGCATTCTCCGCATAATCCTGTCGTCGACAGGCGCACTGGAGTGCGGGGGAGTCGCGAAAGGTTCCACTGCCGCGTTTTCATTGCACAGTTTGTACACTCAACGTTCCCCGAAAACACGGGTTCCGTTCACGGCTCGCCCCCGTACTCCGTTAATGGACCAGCCCCTCGACGTCGACCCCCGGTTCCCCCGTCAGCTCTCTCCGCGAAACCATTTTTCATCCTTGTTGGTAGTCGCGTTCCTCGTGCTTTCTTATCCTCTTAAGCGTTATAAATCAACCTTTAACGTCGGTTTACTCGGCCGAATAAATTCACGGCGCCTATCGCGCGCCTCGCTCTCGGCCGGCGAGCTCTCAGGAATATTCGGGGGGCGTGTATCGGTCGCGCGTTAACGACCCACCCCCACGTTTACACTCGCGGCGAAGCACGCCGCGGAGGGCAACACTTTTTTCATTCTCTTCCTCGTCGACCCTCTGCGCCCGCCCGCCAGGACGAGCGGCGCTTTGTTCCCCCGCTCGGGGCTTAATCCACGGCGCCACTTTCTGCTCCAATTTCTTCCAGAATCATTGTCATTCGAGGACCTCGGAGCGTTTCAATTTCCTCGGTTCGGCGTGCCAGTCGCAGAGCTTTACATTCCGCGGCGCTCTCGAGGAATCCCGGCCCTTTTTGTCTTAATAATTGAAACGGGCGATGCTTTCGCCGCCGCGTTGGCCGCACAATACCCGCGGGGAGGGACGGATCGCCTGGCAGTCCTCCACGACAATGAAGTTTCCCCCGTCCCAGAAATAATGGGCTGCGCTTCTATAAACTCCGCGGACGCGCGCCGGCCACCTCTCCGGCCGGGTTTTCAAACGCGATTTTAACGTAATTAAAAATACCTACCGTTGGCAGACCGACGCGACGGGACGACGGCTCCGTTCCTCTTCTGTCGCTCGATAACGCATGGGAGAATTCTTAAATATACACAGGGCATATTAATCCGTCGAACGTCTGCCTCGCGGCGTTGCCGCTTAACAACGGCCCCGTTATTGTTCCACATTATGAAAAGCAGAATCGCGGGAATAACACTGGCTCTCGGCAAGTATATTTTTCCCACGCTTTTTTCCCACCCTCTCTGTCTTACTTTCCGCCCCGTTTTTTCTCTCTTCCTTTATTTCAACTACTCGCGGTCCTTCTGGCTTCAAGATACGGTGCTAGAGAAAAGTTCAAGCCGGATGCAGACTCTCTTTCGTCCCCTCATCCGCCCCCCGGCCCCTCTATCCACGGAAGTTAATAGGTAGGAAACTCCGCGTAAGCCTCGTAATAAAGTGGCGAAACGTACGGTCCTTTCTTCCCCGACAAGACAGAAAATATTTGTCCCGGTGCAGCCAGGCTTTCCTTCATCTCTGCCCGGGATTCCCTCGCTCTCGAAGGGCCCGCCTCTTACGACGATAATAATTTTGCAGGTCGGTTAATAGGCTTACGCTCTCCCTTTCGTAATTGCACGAAGCCTCCGGGGTATCGGCCATTATAACTTCGAGACTTAATAGATAGAAAATACCAGGTGTAAGTCCTGCTGCTAATAAAGGGAGGCCCTCCCCCTCTCGTCGTCTCGCAAGTCTCCAGGCTGCCGTGCCTTCCCTCGGAGACGCGAAAAAGGAGACACGGAGGGCTGGTGGCTTCGCAAAATCTGCTACACGACCACGCCTGCTTCTTCCTCGGGCCCGGTGTACCGGGTATATTTCGTGCACCAGGTGCTACCGCGCCGACGGTTAAAACAATTTGCTATAAATTTTCCCCGGCTAGAAGGCGAACGGGCGAAGGGGTCAGAGAGTGGAAATGGATCAAGAATTCTGGAAAGGATCCTCACCGTCTTCGCTCTTCTTCCGCCGCTCTGATCCTCGGTCTCCACTTGTCCCTCCTTCTAACCACCTCGTACACTCGGTACTTATACACTCCTTCATATTCTTCCCGTGCACACAATGCACTGGCATCCTCCGTTGAATGCTACATTGTAAGCAGCAAGGACAACGATCCACGAGCCATTCAAAATAATTCTGAAGGAGAACATCTTTCGGGTTAGTGGATCTCGAGGAGCGTGCTCGCGAAAAGGAAACAACGGGGTAGCTCGCCCCTAGCTCGGGGCACTGAAAAACTGCGGCGAGGCTTCGAAGCAGTCAAGATAGCCGGTCTGAAGGGACGAGAAGGATTCATAAAACAAGGGAGCCAGAGCGAGGGCGACATATTGCTGCGCGTGGCATGTATTATGCATGAACAGCCGAGGCCCGGTCTACTTCACCTCCTCCTCCTCCCCCTTCTGCACCTCCTCGTCCTCCTCTGTACTCATTCTTCTCTTTAGGCAAGTCTATTAATTCGAAACATTGTGCCTCCGCCCCGACGACCCCGCTACTTCCATCGATAACTCTAATAGAGAGGAGTTACACGACTATAGATTCCCATTCACACGGAATCCAAGCAATTTCTTTGCTTCCTTCGAGGTTGAAATTCCAGGGGAAATCGAATAAAGCGTGGCAAATTGTGCAGTCACTCGTTACGGACAAAGCCCTTTCATTTAGCCAATTTGCCTCGTTAATCGAGCAACTTCCCAGAGGAGATCGGTCCTCCTAACCGTGAAACGGTGTTTTCCCGTCGATCCGGCAATTTGCAAGATTGTTCGTGCTTCGTTCGCGGACCGTTGGGTATCCTCGACACATTGCTAAATAACCGTCGAGATACCTACTCGTCGACTCGTCTGCGAACGCTCATGCAACGTTCCTCTTTTTATCGTTCTGCCTCCTGCCCCGTATTTCCCCGGAGTCGAGAGCTTCGCTGTTCCGCCCGGCAACGACCGAATTATGCCGCTTTTGTGGCGAATACCACGACACTCATCGGGCTTGTCGGAAATGTTTCAAGGGCCCGTTGGATATACAGACACGACTCGCTGGAGGCTGCTCAATTACCTCTCCGTTGGCGATCTTGTTGGTGAAATGAAGAAGATACGGGAAACAGGCGATGCGAAAGTAGGCAAACATCGCGAACGGGCAGAAATTGCTCGAGGAACAAAAGATTACCTACAGAAGGATGGCGAAAATTTACGAGGTCCTCGGAAATAAGCTCGCAGCGTCGCGGAACGACTTAAACCTAAATAGTCGACTTCAGTTACGTCTGACGTCAGTGGAGGTTGGAGCCGTGTAGCCCTCGCCTCGTTCGCCCACGTAGAATCACGAGGGACCGAGATAAGCCGACGTATCGGATAAAGACATCCCTCTCGTCCGCCTGTCGGCGTGCGAGCTTCGCGACACGTTGGCCGCGGCGAGGACGAGGAGCGCTCGTCCCCCTGGCCCGGTTTTATCGCGCCATGAAAAGCAGGATATAATTCGCGAACGCAAACACGGACGACAGTGTACAATATCGAATAAGTAGCACCCCGTTGGCTTTCAAGGGCTGGTCGCATTACGAGCGGGCAGGATTAATCGTAAAAGCGGGAAGCTCTCCAGCACGGAGCTCGCGCTTAAACATTACTGTTCTCCTCCATTTTTTTTTTACACCGGGTAAGCTCCACGGTCTGTTTGCATAAAATAAAATCCCTTTTCGGGGGTCGAATGGCCGCGCGGGCCAACGTAACGACGCGGTGATTTTAGCGTCAACGTCGAAGATGCCGAGGATCGAAAGGCACCTTTATCGCTATATACGCTCTGCTACCCACGCTGATACACGTGTAAGCACGCACCGGAGGGGCACAGCGCGGATAGAGGGTGAAGAGCAAAGGGCCGACACATGCAACTGGAGTAAAGCAGGGTTGATGCGAAACCGATAATGTCGTCGCGCTGGCTCGTACGGTCTGAGTGTTCGACTGCCGGTTCGAGAAAGCAGCCGCCACCTCGGCCCCTCTTTACATCGGGACCGAACACCCCCATCGTAGCCCCTTTATGCCAACCCCTCGTGGCCGTAGCAGCCAGTTATGCGGGTCGCAGCCGCGACGAACAAATATGTATTAGAGTTTTGTTTGCCCCGGCGGATATTGCAAATGGAAAATGCCGGTGCGGGCGGGCCGATCGTAGAGGGTGGTATCGCGTCGCGTATATCACGATACGGCGGGCGTCGTTCCCCCCCCCACCGAATACAACGCTCCAACCCCCTCGGCGTTTCGATCTTTTCTTCGTCTATCGAGCGATCCTGGAACTGTGTCACATCCTCTCTATTTTTACGGCCACTGATGACGCGCTCTATCCCTGTCACAAGCTCCCCGGCCGTGCGCTCGAAGAGAAACAGGCATCCCGCGGATGGTACTTCAGCGAATTGCGAAACCTAAATGTAGTCCCGCGTTAATCTCGACATTACGAATTGCAATCGTGTACGCAGGTAACACACGTCCGTAAAAGAACGCTAGGAAGCTGGAGTCGTTTGTTTCGCGATGTTGCGTAGCAGAAGCACATTAATCCTGCCACGGAACAGCGAAGGAGGAAGGATGGAGCCGCGCTCTCATCGTGGATGCACCTCAAGGAACTCGTTCGTTTCGCGTTATGCGATGCAAGCCGCATACATCCGCGCCGGGACGTGCACAATACGCCACGCTGTACCGTTCAATCATGCGCGAGGCCCGCTCGCATTCGCGCCACGTAATCCTACTGTTTTAGCCGAATTTAATAGGAATTAATCCATCCGGCGTATTCGCATCAACGTAAATATCGTTAACGCGAGTAAACACGGCGCGGAACGTCTCCTGTTCTACGTGCGTAAATAATTGGGGAGCGGAGTTGGCGGGAGCGTTATCTTAATTCCACTAAATTGATGGAAGAAAGCTTCGAAACACAGAACCGACGATGAACGTCCAAACGACCGAAATGGCGCCATTACGTATAACTACGCGTTTCCTAGAATTCTCTGCAACTTCCAATAGTGACCAATTTACTAACTCGTATTAGAAGCGTGCAAGGTTCTAACTGACAATAGTTGACGACTCAGGTAGAAGGAGCGAGAAGTTTCTTCCAGTGACCACCGCCCAGATGACTAACGCAAAGGTGAAAGCTGCGGATGACAGTTCGCGTAACGGCGCCAGTAGTCGCAGTAAACGTGCAGTCATCCAGCGGGGAAACAGCGATACAATACAAACGATGTTTTCCGAAAGGGACGGGGCATGCCACCCGATCGATTCTCATCGCGAGAGGCGAACGAACGAACGAAAATCGTTGCGGCTCATCGCGAATGCATCCCAACGGCTCCGTTCCCCTGCCATTACCAGGATGCAAGTTTGCATGCGTCGCCCGCACGACACGCTGAACAAACCTTCGAGGCGTTACGTCGCGTCTGATGCATGCATGCAGCCGCGGGCGTGCTCGTATATATTTCAGGGATGGCGGCTGGGGATGCTCCGAGTAACGCGGCACGATTTACGGGAACGGGGGTGAATTTAGGGTCGGGACCCGGAGGTCGTATCCGAAGACGTTCCTGACGAGAAGGAAACAGGCGACCCTCGGGGGCCAGCTCGTGCACACGCCCGTTCACATCTACTTGCCACCGATGAGACAGAGAAATTTCGGTCGGCGGTCGGCGTTGCTGCAGCGAGTCGCGAGGCTCGCCCACGCCCCAGCCAACCGCAAAGTCTCGGTTTCAGGGGATGTTGGTTCAGCGGGAGATTTAGAAGGGGCCGCTCTCCGAGGATTAATGATATTTGCGGAAAAACAATGGCCGGTCCGCGCGACGAAAACCGCGCATGCATATTGAAAGGTTTTACGCGCGGAGGATAAATCTTGAGGGAGACAGGCTTGCTGGGATGAACGTTCGTCCGAGGAAATTCGAGGGTGGATAAACATGGAGGCTTGTAACCAGACTTTTCTCAGCTTCCCCGCGGAAACTAATTACCGCCGGGCGTCGTTATCGTGGATATTCTTGGCGATACGTTCCAGACGTCTAAACTTTCGCAAATATTATTAATATTCGCGGGCCCTTTAGCCGAGACACGCGAAGCGCCCGTCGAGGGCTGTCTGCGTTGATAGGCATAGCTCGTGGCGCGGTACATACGTCAGCCACCTTCTCGCCCTCATTATTACACTCTGTGTCGCGACTGAAAAGCCCCGAGCTGGCGTTGGAACGGCGATGTCACGGCGGATGGAGAGAATGGAAGGGCGTAAGGCGAGGCATGGAGCACAGGCTATCCCGTTCTAACTTTCGAGTAATTAAGTGCGTCGAAACTTGGTTAAGACTCGTAATTGTGTTTTACAAGGAGCCACCGGGATGGCTTGCCGTGGAGACGCCTCGTTCGAGGGAAGCTTTTTAACAAAGAGGACCATTGAACGTACGTGACTCGACGCTCCGATGAAGTTTGTAGGAAAAATCCAGCGCGGTTCTCCTTCAACTTTAAACGAGGGGTCCATTAAACCGCCGAACCGCCGACGTTTTGGCGACTTCGACCCGTGACGTATCCCCTGGCGATATCAATATTTCAATACGATTATGCCGCAACGAGGGGTAACCTTGTTACACTATGTAGGTTGCGAAACTCTTTATCCTATAGAGTGCATTATTTCGTAACGAGCATTTATGCTCGGGGAGCGAGATAATCGATGAGTCACGTTACACGACTGCCTTTCCAATAGAACTTCATTTGGCATGCAAGCAAGGATGGATATACCTTCCGCGTTGCTCCATCAGCATTCTCATGCTCCTTCTTAATGATCCGTTCGCGAATGGAAATCACATCCCTCGATACTTCCAGGATCGCGCAGAGGTGAGTATCTAAAGTGGCGAGGGCTCGATACAGACGCGTCGATTAGTCGAAGCATCCGCGGAGGCAAATTTACTTGCGCCAATTTCCGGTCACAGAACGGCTCTCAGCAGCGAGTCGAACGGAAATGATAAACGGATTGGATACACTGGCTATAATTAGACGATGCGCGCCAGCCTCGATCAATATGCATGTAAATCCAATCTTCCCCGGAAATCAATCACCCGTGTTCCCATCGCGAAGACCAAAGATCGCGAAAACCTTTGGCCTTTAGCTAACAATGAATTTCCACGAGAAACATTCCGTTAACCAGTTCCGAGATACGCAATTTCAGGCATGAATAACGAATCGATTCGGTGGAATTGCAACTAGTCGACTGCGATATCGACGCTCGGCGGGTTGAATTATTCCGGTGAAAAATCCTCCCCCCCGAACCCTCTGAGTCAGCGGCGGAAACAGGACGGAGAGGTCGGTGCTCCGATGACGAAGGGTCGGAAGTGACGAACGAATTGCGCGAATCGATTCGATATCGATGCAACAATTAGCTAATGCACCGTGGCGCGTCGCCGCGCCGCCACCGTGCCGCGAGTTTTACGAGCCCAGGAAAATCGCTTTCCCAGACATCCCCGGCCCAACCCCGTCGATAATTGTCGGCCATAAAGTACCATCCAACATTCACCGGTTTTCGTTCTCTGCGGGCCCGTGTTTTCCGCGCCGCGGCTACCGCCGTTTCCAGCAACGCCTGTCGGAGGCGAGCCTTTCGCAAACTTTACATTCCCCGCGTCCATCTTGCTCGGCTTCCTTTCAACGTTTCCATCCGCCCACGTCGAACACCGGTACGCCTCGATACGAGATCGATAGTCATGAAAAAGCGACGGACGGCGACGATGGGATCGCGTGCTGGGACCGGTTCAACGGCGGCACGTAAATTCTTGATGAAAAGTTAGAGTTCGATCGATCGAGCGGACTGAGAAGGGAAGCTCGTTGAGTATTTTTAACGGTGGCCGTCTTTCGGATACTCGGGGAGGAAATCCCACGCTCGGCCGTAAGATATATTTCTGTCCCGAGGAGAGATAGCCGCGTGGACGATCGGAGGTCATCTCGCCAATGCATTTTTAATGGGTATCGTCGTACCGGGAGCCGGTCGTGTGACGCGATACGGATCAAACAGGTCGCGATTTCGCCGGTTCCGCCGGTTTCGCCATCCGTCAGCCGTATCTGACCGTAGGTCCCGTCACGTCGCTCCGAATCTCGCGTGATCGAGCGCGTGCAATGAGTAACGAGCCCCGGGCCCTTCCTCGGTCACGCGACGAAACACGTCTCCTTTTCGTGCACGCCCGCCCGTACGTGCGCCTGGTCAGGGTCGGCACACATGCAGAAATACGTGCCAAAGACCCCGCGGCGTGACCACGCTTGGAAAAAGCTCTCGACGCTTGGGAAACGCCGGGTCGTGAATGCGTAAAGAGGAAATCTATTAAGTTCGATAGCGGGCCGGCGATCGAGCGCCGTTGTCGCGTCAACGAGGTCTCGTGCTGTGAAAGGCTAGCTTGAATATTAACAATGATGATTTGGCTGGGCTACGTTGGACACATTCGCAGAATGGTAAACACATCGGGGGGAGTTATTCTAGTGGTCTCTAGCTAATTGGCAAGGGGGTCGTTTGCTAGTGTCGCTCGATAAACGAATATGTACATCAACACGGAGGGAAGGAAGGAACGAGAAGCATATTCCGTGACCTTTAAACTGCCCTCGTGCCGCGAGTATGTCTGAGGCAGCTTCTCTGAATGCGTTAGGAATGTACGTTCGATAAAGCGGCGTGTGGCAAAAGAGCCAGGGAATATGCTCGAGAGGAGGACAATAGGGGACACATAACTTACGATTCACTCCGTGGAGGACCATCGTGGTCGTTTCACACAACTATAAAAATGTCCTCGATAGCTGCACTGGTTCCCGAAGCGAAACTCGTGCGCGAAGAATTCGGTGCTTTCCACCCTCCCACGAGGTTAGCTCATTTTTCTCGCGGGCTAAGAGACTCTGCGCGAGATGATAAAGGCAGCTCGGATTCCTCGACTCGGCTCGCCGGGGCGAAATAAAAAAAAAGGGACGAGTGACGAGGAATGTTTCTAACACATCTCCGCGTGTATCGTGCAACGACAAGCAGGCAATAACCCGCGCGATAGGGAAACAACCGTGTTTCTACGTTTTTCTCGACACTGTTACCGGATTCGCGCCTAATTCGACTCGATCCGACTCATTCTCGCCGAAGCACGACGATCGGGAATTCTCGTGAATACTCTTCCCGCTATTGTTTCTCTATCGGCTCGAATTTGGGCGAAAGGCAGAGGCGTCGACGGAAATGACAACGATTTTTAAGGTCAGTAGCGGACAAATGGCACCCCGAGACGTTGGGGCGTCGCGGTCGTCGCAGTGACTGGCGAGACTCGCGGCTACCCCCTCCAGCACCAACCCCCTTCCAACAATTCTCTTTCACCCTCTTGCATCCCCATGTTTCTCCCACCGCTCTCCAACCCCTATCTATACATCTATACCCTTCTCTCCCTCGTTTTCACGCGCAGAACATCATCCCTCTCTCGCCATCCTCATCCTCCCCCTTTTCTTTCCAACTTCGTCCGTTTTCTTCTCCCTCTTCGTGCACCCTTCTTTCATCCACCAACTCGATCCTTCCCTCTCTGTCATATGTTCACGAGAACCGTCCTTCTCCTTTTTTTCTACCTGACTCGACTCCCCGTCTCTCTCTCTCTCTCTCTCTCTCTCTCTCTCTCTCTCTCTCTCTCTCTCTCTCTCTCTCTCTCTCTCTCTCTCTCTCTCTCTCTCTCTCTCTCTGTCCCTCTAGCGTTTCCTCCTTTCTCCCTCGGTCTCGCTCGCGCGCTTCCACCCTCTCCCTTAGTCACTCAACAACCCCCCAGACACTGGCCAAGCGAGTGGTCACGTGACCGTTAGCTCGGCCAATCATGCGCCGGGTGACGTCATCCGCAGGGGTGCTCATGGTTTGCGAGCGAAGAACGGGCGTAAGGGTGCATTTGCGGACGTTCGGGGGACGTTCGTGGAAGGGATGGATGGTCATGTGGTCTGTTCGATCTTGGAACGATGTGTGACGCAACGGCAGGACTGTCGATCCTCGGGATCCCCGGGGAAGGATTAAAGCGGCGGTGTATCGTTGCCGGCCAACAAAAGAGCCCTTCGCGCTTTGATGTCTCGCGATGCTCCTTTTCCCGTATCCCCTCGTTATCAGAATATTTAAGAGCCACCGTGGCGTGAGAAATTTGTAAGCGAGAATCGCGGAACGGACCGCAAGGCTACACGCGGTAAAACCAACGTCCGCGCGTTCAAGTATATCACACGTTTACAAAGGATGGATATTCTTGGAGTAGTGAATCAATCGATCGGATAGGAAGCGCTTGAAAGAGATCGCGTTACGCGACACAGCGACGTCACCCTCCATAAATTGCGGCACGATGCAACGCATGCCGAGCCCCATTTTTCCCGTCCACCCTCCCCCGAAAAATGGGTTAGCGCCGAAAACTTTCCTGTTTGTATTCCACACTCGAGGAAGGTTTTTCCAGCGTCGCGTTACGAGGTCGTCGCCGTTGAAATGAAATTCCACGGTGCACAGCCTCTGGCCGGGGTGGGGGCGACGAGGGCGGAGGGCCGCGAAAGCCGGTGGTAAATCAACGCTGCGGGTGTTTTCTTCCGAAAAATTTCCGCGGAAAATCGCCTTAACTGCCGAGCGGCCCCCGCGATTCAGCCGTCACTGCGATCGGTACCGCTGCCAGATGTGGATTTACTGGGAAACTTTTACGCGCCCCAAAAAACTTCCCCGTAAATCTTGTACGTCGTAAAGATTTTCCATTCTCCTGCTTTTTATTTGCATTCGCCGCGCGGCGACTCGCGGGTACACGCCCGTAACTCATCCTCTCCCGCGCGAGAATAACGCGGGTTAATCCGTGCCGTAAACAGTTCATGAATAAACGAGGCGCGCGGCCGCGAAAACGCTCGACGAGAGCATTTCCGTTGAACACCGGTGCACCCCCTCCGCGCGAAAAGTATCGATCGGTGACGTTCGACCGGAGGAAACCAATTGGTCGCTCCCGAATTGGATACATCCTTCCGGGGATGCAACGAGGCACAGACACCACGGAAAAAAGAAACAAGGCAATCGGTTATCTAGTCCCATCCCGCTCTGAAGTGTCATCCAGCGATCGATGACTCTATTAACAGGGGATATCGCGCGAATAGAGATCATCGGGATTATTTCAAGGGCATTAGACGCGATAGCATCGGAAAAACTGTATAATCTGACAATATATTGACGTCCACTGGATACACTTCGATTTATGGCTGGAGATAGACACGTTTTGGGAATAACGGATGGGACACGAGCGTAGCTGTGCCCGTCGAATTCTGCGGGTCCTGAAAATTCGCGGTAACCTGGGCTGTAATTTGCCCGTTACATTTTACATAGAATTCTACGGGGCACCCGGTGCCCGAATAATCCCGGTTCACTTGACGTTCATAAGCAGAACGTAATTATTGGTTATTAACCGGTCGCGTTACAACGCCCATGCAGCTCGTAATTCTTCCATTAATAGAATTGATTCATAGAATCCATAAGCGAAATGAGATTCTGCCGTTCGCGGAGCAGTAATCAGCGGTTGCGGAAACTGCGAGCACATTTCGTGGAACGTTGGCGCGGGTCCGCGAACGAGACGCCAGAGCGCCCTCGTTTTAAGATTTCATTTACGACCTCGTAAATGATGCTCGGTCAGTGGGTAGGAACGTTCTTTTTTTTTGTCGAAAAAGCCAGGAACGAGGGCAATAGCGTCGGCCGCGGCGACTCCTTTGATTCCGTGGACAAGGTAAAAGCGAGCAGCGGCCAGGAAAGGCGCGTAATTAAAAGCGTGTTCCAGCATTTAATAATCGTGCGCCGCAATTTAATTTCAAATCCATTTGCCGCGCCTGTTCCCGTCAGCCTTTCAAGGCACACTCTCCACCGATGGAAAATGTATTGGTTTTATGTATATGGTTTTTTTTTGGCCCGCGGCTTGATTCCACCCTTATAATATTCGATGGAAGGGTGGAAGGAATAATTTGGGCGTAAGACACGAGATCTGTTTCTCCTGATGGATCCTCTTTTCTAATCGTATTCGAAACACGGGTGGCCAGTTGCACGGACCACCGTTTCGCTGGCATCACTGACGCCGAATGCTCTCTCGAGTTTCCACACCCTGTTGCACCCCCTTTTTTTATTTTATTCGGTATCAATGTCACCACTGACACGCGATACGCGTACCACGCGAACGTTGGCGATTTTCCGCGGGGGTGGCACGCTGGACGGGGACCAGTTATAAATTTACGATCCCTGCGGAGTGGCGGACTGGCGTACCGCGATAAAAACAGAGAAGCGTAATCGCGTTTCCATCGGTAATAAAGCTGATATTTGGTAACGAGACGGAGTCATAACGCGGGGGCGGCGATGCGTCCCCCTCTGAACAGTTTAGATGAGAAATATGAAGTTATGGGCGTTCGTTAAAGCGAAGGAGAGCGGTTTTAATGGCCGCGCTACGAGTCTCCTCGTTATGCACGGCGATACGTCATGCTCTCCGCTCGGTGGTTAACCCTCAATTTGTACGCTGGGGCGCAACAGACTTGCTGTTCTTTTAGGGAGAGGGGGGGGGGGGACGTGTCTGATTGATCGCCAGGTACTCGTCGCTCTAAAACTCCGTACACACCACTCTCGGTTTATCTTTAAACCCTGGGCGAGTTGCGGGGAAGTTCAGACGCCAGGAGCAGCGGGCCGGGACATTGCGGATTGGCAGCTGACGCGTATTTTTTTAATCGGGTCGGATTGACCCGGAGCTAGCAGTTATGTAACAAGTATTTCACCCTGTCGGGCAAGGGTCGGAGCGATCGACGTAACTGCGTGTAAATCAGAGTTTGCCCGGCGTGCGGCCCGCCTCTGCTCCATCTACTGCGTTGTTTGTCCCGTAGCAACCAAAACAGCTGCTCGATGGCCTACACAAATCACTCTCGGAACGTTATCGCGTAGCCACCGAACGCGCGCCTGTCTGCAAGTGACAGGATCACAAAAAAAAACTCACTTCGCCCACCTGCCACCTGGGTAATAACCGTGAATGGCGTCCGTGAAGCAATTAAGGAACAAAATGTGCCCGTTAACGGACGACCGTGCAAGCGTATGAGGGTCGATCGAGTCTTTAGAAAGGCGATCGCCCACTCAAAACCGAACGAACGCGCGAGGGACTAGGCAGAGGGGAGAAATAACAGCGGAAACTTAAACGGGGACATCGATTCGTTTGAGGCAGCAACTGCTACTTCTTTGGCAGTCGGTGTAGATTCCCCTCTGAATACCGTGCTCCGGGATTGGACGATCGCGGGAGAAGACGCTCGGCGGGGCCTCGGATTTTCCTCCGGGGCGGGAAGAATGGAGAAATCACGGAAGGCGGCCATCATATTTTTACAACCCGCGCGGCACGTCGCAGACATCGCCGAGCCTTGCATACACCTACGCGCCGACCGTTTTATCGTTGTCCTTTTTTCATCGGTCGCGCAACCCTCGACTCGCATGTAGGTTACGCGGATTAATACTCTCGAGAGGAAGCGTGGAAACAGCGAGGGGGTCGTGCCGCGTCGATGGGCGAGCTAAAGACGAAAAAGCACGGTGGGTGGGCCGCGGGGGAAGGAGGACGCGAACAGTGGAATGAAAATTCAAAGGGAAGTAGAAAAAGAAGGAGCTCCGTGGATTCGATTGGATTTATTCCCGCCGCAAGGACTCGGCGGAGCGGGATGGCGCGCGGGTGGTTCGCGAGCGACAAAAGGGAAAAGAGGCAGAAGAGGGCGCGAGAGACAGAGAAAGCGGAGGCAGGAAGCGGGACGGGGAGTGGGAATGGAAAAAAGAAGGGTGCCTCGAGGGTTTGCATATTTTTTTTCATCCATTTAACGATCACCCACCGGTCGAGCTCCATGCAAGCAGCGAGCACTAGGCGAGCACCGGGGGAGCGAGGGGCAGGTGTGGATTACGAGGATGTGGCACTTTTTAGCGATGAAAAAAAGTATGTCGCATTAATTAAAAGCGACGCCGACGGTGAACGCAATTACGGGGGCTGCGCGACGCCCCGGGTTCATTCGGGGCCTCGCGTTTTCACCGAGCAACCTGTTTTTCGCTTATTTTTGTTCCTATTTTCGCCGTTTCCTTGCCCCCGTCGTCGCGCGGCCGTTGGCCCCGCGCCGCCGCTTTCTCGGCTGGCGTGCCGCGACTTCGGGAAAATCGTGACACGGTTCTCTGGGAATTATCCACCAGTCGGCACGGGTTGTAATTAATGCTCGACTTAACGGGACGTAAAATACCGTGGCGGCGAGGCGGAGCGAGCGCAAGCCCGCTGGCGAGTCGTCGATCCGTGGCGTAATAAAACGTAACGAACCCGAGATTCGTGGTTTCCAGAATGAAAAACGGACGTACGCAGCCGTATTTTTATTCGCTTTTAACCCGATCGACCCGGAGCTGCTCTCGTCGTTGCTAGTGTTCCGGAACGATCGCGGGCCTGACGCAGGCTCGCGCGATCCCAAAGATTCCGTGGGGAGGAAGAAGACGAGAGTGAACGTATGGCTGACGAAAGCGAGGAGGGTGGTCAGCAGCGTAACTGCGAGGGACGTGCTGCCGTGCCCCCCGGCAATTTCCGTCCTCGAATTGAAATGTTATTACGTTAGCGACACGTTCCGGTCACCCCATACCCCCGTCCTCTCGCTCTTTCTCCCTTTCTCTTCCGTTCCCCCGCTTCCTGTTGTCCTCCGGCAAATACGATTTGAAGTCGGTGCTCGGCGAAATGGACGAAAGAAGGGACCCGGAGTGAAATCAAGAGAAGAAGCGAGCAGCGGCTGCGAGGGTTCTTCCCTGTGGCTCCGGTTGGTGCCCGTAAAGAGGAAAGAAACGAGGAAAACCAACGGAACGTCGAATCGCTAATCCTGTCGTGCTACGGTGTCGAGGCTCCTTTTGTCTCTCCCTCGTTTCACCAGCGTGCACAGCACTCTTCCAAAATCAAATTAAATCCGTCGGACGCCAGACTATCCCTCCTGCAGCCGGCCCCGTCTTTATCCCTGGTGCATGTCTATTTGGCCGTCGCAGACCCGGCCGAAAGAGCTCCGCGGGACTTCATTTCGCGTCCTTGTAAAGCGACGGACCGATACGAAGGAATGTGGACCGGATACTCCAGCGAGCTTCGGTATTTCCGGCTTTCGAAGTCGCCCGATAAAACGGCACTGGAGGATAGATTTGTGAGAGCGGAGAACGAGGTAACCGGAACGCAAGTTCGTTGCTTGGAAATCGCTGATTCGAATGTCTCCGGCGTATACGTTCCGTCTACGTGAACGGTTTTAACGGCCGCGCCGATATGGCGAGTCGCGGGGAACCGGAACGCCACGCCAGAACGTACGGGCAAGTGGAACGAGTCGCACAATGGTCAGACCAGAGAGAGAGAGAGAGTTCGTCTGACGAGGTCGTTGTCGAGGACTCAGGTCTACTGCGGGGTAAATGCGCGAGATCCCGCGAAGAATCGTGCAGCAAATACCCTCGAGGTTAATAATTCATCACGGCTGCAGGTCCACGATCGACGAGATTGATTGGAGTTAGTCAAAGTGCAGAGGGGAGGATCCGTGAACTTTTTACGGGATTAAGGATCGCGTTATCCACGCTTCTCGTAAAGGAGTTATAGTTTTGCGAGCTGGAGGTTGAACGATCTCTCGTATTCGGAATCGTTTCTAGTCTTCTGGTCCGCCCGTAAAGGCGCAACGTTACGCCGCCCATCGTCAGAGATCATAATCCGCCCGCATTTTATTCCCATAATTATCATCGTAATATCTCCAGCGTCCTCGGAATCGCGCCGACAGTTAACCAGCCTCCGCTTTCGAGTGACGCGATCGTAAACCGCGATGCGTCTGCTCCACCCCCACTGGGGTTCCGTTAATCATCCTCTCTTGTCTCGTTCTTTTGCCTTTTGTCGCGGTGAACGCTCCGCGGCCAGGCGAAACCAATCTGCATACAAGGGCGTATTGTAACGGCTTGTCGAGACATTTTACTCCGATGCGTTAAGAAGAGAGTGCTCGAGAGGCGAGAAGGGGTAGTCGACGGGAGGAGAGAGAGATTCGCCGAGTGGAGGCAGAGTGTCTCGAAAACAGGAACATTCCGGTGGTTTAATGCCGACGGTGCCCTCGCCCCCCCTCCCATGGCACGGTAGGAGGACAACGCGGGGTAGCATTTCTCGCTCTTGTTCCTTTCTTTCCTCCATTTACTCTCCTCGAGATCGAGGGGATCAGGGGAGGATAGAGGGACCGAGAAATAAGAGGAGAGAAACCACAGTTTTGGACACCGAAACTTCTGTGAAGCAGGCACAAAGAGATAAAGGCGGCAGATGACGTATTCTGTTCCGCGGCGGCGACGAAAAAGAGTAGAGAAAGATAAGGAGGAGAGGCGAGACAGGGTGGAGAGAGGGAAGAAAAAAAGGAAGGAAGGCTCAGAGGAGAGCTCGTGACTTTTATTGCGGCCGAGCGTGTTAATCCCGAGCACCCATAAATTCATCCGGCGGGAATTGCTTCTTAACCGGCGCCATCCCCCCCGAGTCCCGACAACCTGTCGAAGTCTTAACTAACGTACGTGATCTCCGCTTTTCCGCGAGAGAACTCGTGGAACGCTGACGCACCCCCTGTTTTCAACCGGCAGGCATCCCTGGCCCTTCGTAATCTACGAGCCGCGCGCCAATCTCCTGCGAGGTAAATTCGAGAGAAATTACCGCGTAAAACTACCGCGAAGCGGGAGGAGCGTAAACGCCCATCGATCCCACGAACGACAAATATTTAATTACGGGGAAAGATAGTCGGCCGGCGGTGCGGCGTAAATGACGAGAGAACGGGCGGAAGAGGCTGCAGGGGCGAACGGGCTCAGGGAGGGGCGGGCAAAAAAAAAGGATAAAGGGAAATGGAGGCTTTCAATCTCCCATTCCTCCCCATTATCCGCGCAGCCATTCCGATTCTTCGAGGTTTCTCCCGCCGTCCCGGCTAACAGTTAGTACACCCGCCGAATTACACCGGAGGTAATTTCTTTCGGAGGCATTAATTAGCTTCTGTTTTCCACCGCCATCAATTTGCGACTCGCGCTGCAATTCTGCCCCCCCCCCTCCCCCCCCTCACGTGAGCTGCGGCGGCAGCCGCGTTGCCGTGCATCTTCCGCCGGATCGATAGCCGGCGAAATTTAAAGATAGCTGGCAACTCGAAAGCTCACCCGCTAAATATTTCATGGCAAACGAAAGCGTTCGCGGAAACACGATACGCCCGCGTATTCTCGTCGGGCGGTGGATAAGGACGGGTACAAGGGTGAGCAGGGGTTAACGCCTCCGTCGTCTCGCCCATAACGAATTGCCCGAAATCGCGCCGCGTGAAGCGTTAATTAAGGCGGTTTATCGAAAAGAAAACCGATACCGAAAGTAAATTAGAACGACGAAGCCTAGGACGAGCCCGCGCGACGACCGGCGACAACAGGCAACCCGGCAGCGGTGAATGCCACTGCCGTGCCTCTCTCTCTCTCTCTCTCTCTCTCTCTCTCTCTCTCTCTCTCTCTCTCTCTCTCTCTCTCTCTCTCTCTCTCCGTCTCTCTTTTCACACTTTGAAAATCTGGCTTCGAGGGACTGCAGCTTGGCTCTTTCCGGATCTCTCGTCAGGGTCGTTTGATATTCACGTACCCGTGAGTTTTGAGGGAAACCTTATACGCCACTTCGATCCCCCCCGACAGGACTTTTGCGCCGCGTTCCCAAAGCCCCGCGGCGAAACTGGCACGGAACGAGTCTCTTCACCGTGTACATACGCCTATGTACGCGGCATATACCTATCCGCCAGGCGCAATTTGCATGCTCGTCCTCGTTTTAAAGCCTACCGGTGATTTCCGGCGTCATAGTTTCTATACCTATGAAAACTCGACCCGGATCCGTCCCGTTGTAGCCGTCCTACGGTGTCGTTTCGTTGCTCGTGATTCTCCTGGCGTTAATAGCATATGTCGGTACACGGGGTGCTTCGCGATTAGCGCGCATAATTCCTCGGGGATTAATTCCACCGTCCACGGTAATAGGAAGACTCTAAAAAAAAAAATATGTAAATGTCTGGACGGCTCTATTGAAACTCTGGAATGAAATGCAGACTGGTGGGGTTTTCATTAAAAGAGAGGGAGGTAGAAAATTGCAAGGTTTCGTCGAGGCGTTTGGATATCCAGCAGAAGATAAACAGCGTGATATCGATGTCAAGGTATGAGTCGGAGAAGATGACGCGCCACTTGGAGGCATCGACGGGACGGGAAGGAAACTGGCAAGAATTAGCCGCGAAACGAGCAATCCCGGATGCACGTGTACCCGAGACCCCTGCAGGAAGCGGGGTCTTTCCTTTGAATACGCTTAATTGCGAGAACAGTTTCGTTTCCAGGGGGGAACCAGACGGTCTGACGAGGAGCACGGAAATGATTAACGACAAAAGGTGCCTCCGCTCGGATCTCCGCGAGCAGAGCGAGACAGCAGGGCGAAAGAAGAAATAAATCTCGAACGTGAACAAAATGAACGGGACCCTGCAATTATTCCGCGGCTTCGAAACTATCGGCGAGCTCCAGGCACGGCAAAAGGGAAACAGTTTAATTATTGGTCGACCCTCTTTTACTAATTTCCAGCATTGTACTGTCTAACGATATCGAACCGTTTCGTCGATGAAACACGTAAGGTGCCGGGACACCTGATCGTCACCTCGCGATTAAGATATATACGGAGAAAGATGAGGTTCACTTGCGCGACGTGTGCGCGTACCTACAAGGGGAGACTAATTTGAGAGCACACAAGCTTTGACAAACTTTACTGATTAAATTGAGTGGTTTATGTGTCATCTCATTCCGTTGGATCGAACGGTCGGCATACGAAGGGATTTATCGTCCGTTTATTTGGTAAACACTACGCTGGCTATCTACGATCTCGACCGGATCGATGGGGCCTTTGAAAAATATAATGCTCGGAGAGTCCAGACGGTAGTCAGACTCCGAAGTATCCGTGGATACAGCGAGCCTAGACGAACCGCGAACGTTGCACCAGGGGAGGCTGAAAATTCAGTGTCTGCTTATCCGCGAATATCGATAATGTGTGCCGAGCTTAATCAACCGTTACGCGTACACGTTATCGAAATCAACACGGAGCGACGCCGCCGGAATTGCTGTGAAAACTCAGACAGATCTGACACTGCTGATAGACCGAGAGGAGAACTAAAGCCGAGGATACGAAAAAGAGTTCTTAACGATGGGAATCTCAAAGAGAAATTCTCCTCGGGGGGGAAACGTACCGGCCCCTCTGACTCGGTTGCTCGCCGTTGGCGAGAAATAGAGTTTAAAAGTTCCGTGGAACGAACGGGACAAATATTTCCTTTAATTAAGAGAGACCGGCCGCGACACGATCGAGGAAACTCGATAACGAAGGACACTCTTCTTGGCCCCGGCCGGGGAATTAAGCGGCGGATGATTTATTCGGCCGGTCAAATGAAACAGCGCCGAAAAGGGAGGAGGTTATTCGTTTATTTGGCAAATATCGAGCCCGTAATCTTGGATCCAGGTCCGGAATAGCGTGCCATTGCAGCGGCGAAGAAGCGAAGGCGAGCAGACGGAGAAGCGGATAGAAAAAGCAGAACGGAGGGCGAGAGCGCGGAACGAAGAGGGACAAAAGCGGGGGTGGACGAACACTGACTAACCAGGGAGGGTGCGCGGGGGAGGGGGTTGGTCTGACGCAGCAAACAGAAAATAATACCGCGGCCATTGTTCCCGTTTCGTTTTTCCGTCCCGTTTCATCCACACTCCACTAACATCGGCGCTCTCTCTTCTAGGAACCCTCCTCCATTGTCGAGTTTCGCTAGGACCCTTTGCCTCTCTCATCATTTCCCTCCACCTTCCTTCCTCTCTCTCTCTTCTGCATTCTCCCGTCAGTGTCTAGCTACGCGTCCCTCCTTCATCCATTTCCACCCCGCCCCCGTCCATTGGCACACGTATTCCCATATTTTAGTCGACTCTGAAGAGGAATACAGAGATAGAGATAGAGAGAGGGGGAGGAACAGAGGAATCCGCGACAGATTGGAGCATTCATTCGGCACGGGAAAGGACGAATAATGCACCCTTGTGTCTCGCCACTTTCGCGCCGAATAAATCAATTCTTTTCGTCCGCACTCTCGTCGCTGGGCGCTTCGGTTCGCCAACGCTAACGCGTTTACACCCCTTGACGCGTAACGGCCATTCGCAGTCGTCGCGCCCCGAATGGAATTTCCGCACTTGAACGTGTAACGCGACGAGAATTAATCCGACGTAACGCGCGCGCGGCCGTACTTTCATCTTTGCGCGCGGCAAATCAGCTTTATTAACTCCCGTCGCCGGAGACATCGCGTCCTCCGTTTTTCCGCCGCATCAGAGACCGACACCCCCCCCCCGTGTATCCCTCTCGCGCTTTGATCGGTCTCCTGTAGTAAAATGTGTAACCCCATTTACGGGCATGCTTTCAATCCCCGTCAAAGGCAGTGATTCCGCGTCGTTCTCCAATTTCAACTTGGCGCCGCGATTGTTTAACTCGGTAAAGGATATGTTTATAAATCGACCGGCTACGGACTCTTTTGTCCCCTCCTCGCCCACTGTTTTCGCGCGCGCATTCAGCTGTTTCCCTTCTAGGCGTAAAACAAGGGCAACAAAACCGCGAGGGGTTGGAGAGATAGATGGAAACGTTCATTCGATCGATGGGAAAGAGAACGATCCGTCGCTCGGCCTGCCTCTCCCCTCGCGAAAACGAATTAATTTACCGAGTAATTTTCAATATCTATCGAAAACGTCGATTCACCGCCGCCCGCCTCTTGCTCTCCTCCGCTCTTTTCCCATTGTTCGCTGCGTGTTTACCATTTCGCTCCGAGTCCCCGGGTAATCAAGAAATATGCTGCGTCCTCCGGCGTATTTTTATCAGCGAATTGTTATGGTCCCTGGCAGCGGAGCGAGACCATATTCAGGCCGCCGAGTCGAACCGGTGACCGATAAGAGTCAACAAACCCGCAAGTTCGATTCAATCTCGGCGGGCGCGTCTAGCCGGGGAGCGTCGGGATACGATCGGTTAATTGAAAAATTCGACGTATCCAATCCCCTCCCCCGCTTTAATGAGATTTTCGTTGCCGTGGATTATCGCCGACATTATCGGGGCGTTTCCGGCTGACGTTGAACAGCATGGAAATGCCGGGACGTAATAAACCGTGGGGGGTCCCTGGACTTTTTTCGGCTCGTTAGCGCAAATCGCGCTGTACCAATTCTCCGGCCGCCGTCCGGGATAAAGGGAGCACGGCGACAAGGGGAGTCCGTTCTCCTTTTGTGCGCTCTCTCTTATACTCATTCGCCAATTTCGTTCCAGTAAACGCAATATCGCTGAGAGGACTTCGGAGGAGAATTTTTTTTTACCCAGGCATCGCCACCAGCTCTCGCCTCTTTGTGCTAGGACGGAGCAAGCGTAAAGAGAGGCCAAGCAATGACCGATAAAAGTAGCTCCCTCAAGCAGCCCAAGTTCGATTCAATTTCGCCAACTTTCCGTCGTCGCGCCGTGTGCCACTGCCGCGCCAAGTGCTGTCATCAAACTCGCATCCACTTCTCGACGCGAGAGAGTGAGACAGAGAGAGAGAGAGAGAGAGAGAGAGAGAGAGAGAGAGAGAGAGAAGGAGGAGAAGTGGCTCTGCAGCTCGGCCACCCGCGAAAATCCACTTTCCAGCTTTGAGCTCCGCTACCGAGCGATGCATCATACCCGTCGAATAAGACGGATGGGAATAATATTCCAATTAGGGACGTCCGACGCAGCGTGCTTCGATCGCTCGCCATTATGGGCGGCGATCTACGTACACGTGAATTATGCGACGCCGTGTTCGACAGCCCTGTACCGCGTAATAACGCGGCGGTGGATGTTTCCCAGGGACTAAGCAGCACGAGGAAATTGTGCGGAAAGGAGAATTCGAGGGATGTCTGGCACCAGGGTGGTGAGAGAGATCTGCCGATGCACTCGGAGCACACTCGAGTAATAGTAAAGCGATGAAAAGCAAAGGAATTTAAATGTTACGCGTTGGGCAATTGGTTCACCGAGCACAGCCGCTTTCATTCTGTACGACGATACAATCTAATCGCTGGAAGCCACGAAAGTAGATGGGTCGACGTCGATTCATGTCGCCGCGGGGCGATAAAATTGTCTCCCTCTGAAAGTCAAGCTCCTCTCCACTCTCATCGGTGGAAAAATTGCCGTAATCGCCGGCCGTTACACCGATGGCGCGACGATAAGGGTAAATTATCCTCGGATTAAAAGTGTCTCGGCCGCCGGTGTCCGACAATTTCTAAGGGATCTCGCAGGATCCACGGCGATACTCCATTTTTCTCGGTGGCCGCCATCGAAATAGGATAGAGTCACGAAGCGATTTATTAAGATCCAGCGAAGTTCGAAGCAGAAGGGAAACCGAAGCGCTCGGGGTTGGTTGGGGGCCGGAAGAAGAAGAAGAAGAAGGATAGCCGGTGGAAGGCGACTTGTCTTGGGGAAGCTTAACGTTCCAACCAGAATCCAGCTAGAGAAAGCTATCAGCTCCAAGCACCATGCCCGAGGACTGCGGATCTCGCGAAGCGCAACGTGAAAAAAATTCAGGATACAGCGGGGCTTGTTTGCAACGGAAAGCTTCCGAGTTATATGGAGCTTGTCCCGCGTCGAAGGAACCTCGCAGGGTGAACACGGCGGCGGGATCGCGAGGATGGATCGACGGAATTAAAAGTCACGCGCCGACGACAAGCGTAATGAAGCGGAAGGCCCGGCAAGAATCACGGTCTGTCTGCCGCGAGGAGAAAGCTTCCTGTTAATATAGGACACCCTTAAATTCTCGTCCGCGGTACGGAGGGGGAGGGTGGCGCGGCACGTTCGCGTAACGACCGTTTGGGGTCTAAATCTTGATAAACAGCTGCGAAGATTGTTAACGTTCGCCCATTATTTAGTGGAGAGGCCGAGTTCTCGCCGCTCCGGAAGACCAGAGGAAAGGAAAGAATTAGAGGGTAGACGTTGAAGGGAAGAAAGAGTTTGGATGCCGGCCAGACTCCGGTTCGGGGGCTGAATAGTCGATCGCCAAAAAGGGGGATCGTTTAGGGCTCTGTTGAGAGCCCCGCGAACGTTTTGTCGCTAGCACGATGGAAACGAATGTCTCGGTATTCTTCGCTAAAATGGACCCTAAAGCATGCCGTTCGGTTTATCAGTTGGAATAGACACTGAGCCCTGTTCATTTTAGACGGCATCCTGTGACGAAGCTTCTTTTTTCTTGGCGGGGCTTGAAACGCGGACTCGGCGGAGGAATTCGTCAAGGGTGCAGCCTTTGTGTAGCCGTCTACGAGTCGTGCCAAGAAGGCTGCACGAGAAACGAGGAATATTACGGACCTTCAGCCAACAGACATATTTACCCATGGACGTAATCGTGATCCCTGCGCCACTCACTTCTGCCAACGCTCGGCTGGCTAATTTCGCGATGTCGTCACGACACTGTATCGCCCATTAACGTGATATACGGCGGATTCGTTACATGGTAATCATCAGTTTCGAAAGCAAGCCATTAGACGACAATACACCCACATGATGAATCATCGTTACCGTAACCCTGTCGTAATAACATCTGTAACTAATTCGCGCAGCAGTGGGCCATAGAAATGTCCCTCTTTAAAAGGCCCCAGTAATGCTATTCGTACTTGGAGCGAGTCGAAGTGTGCTAGTTAAAAGTATCGTAAAGAGAATAACCACTCTGAGTTGAAATCGATGGAACTTAACAATACGGAAGTAACCGCATCTCGATATTCGAAGTGTGCTGTTAAAATGCATACATTTACTGGGAAACGCTGCGCGGTGATGGAGGCGGTTCCCCTTGACCCGAAAGCGTTGATTACCCACCGAAGACTCCGTGTTAAGTACGAGTTGTTCCCGAAGAAGCAGCGACGGTAATGAAGTAAAGTTCGCGTTTCCACGTTTTATGCCGGCAAGTACGTTTAATCACACGCCCGCAGGAACAAAGAGGAAACGAGCACTCACCGAGGAAGACGCTCTCGTCGATATCGTCGGCTTGCAGGTCGAGGTCAAGGTCGACCTCGCCGTTTGTGGGAGCCTGATGGCTCCTCTTCGCGAGGTCCATCAGCTCGGTTCGAAGATCCGGGTGGCCCGTGGCCAGAAGTTCGGCCAACAGGGTGATGTAGGACGAGTTGAGGGAAGTGGGGCTGGTAGCACGTAGACAACCAGGCAACCAGAATCCTAAGAGACCGTAGGGAACCACCGGCACCGCTCCGGTACTGACGAAGCCACCGTTCAGGAGTTCGCCGCACAACATAGGTGCAGCGATGACCTCAGCTCCTCCCTCGTGACCTTGGCAACGCCTCGATGTCGACTACCTGCGGCAACAGATCCAATATAGATGGGATTAATCCAAGTCGGCCGTGGGATTACCGCGATTCAGCGCCGCGGGATCGGCAGCTGATTATAATCGTTTTAAATCGCCGGGTAGATCGACGCCCGCCGACGAGACTTTTCGTCATCGTTTCAGAAGATTCTCCTCTACTCGATGGCCGCTATCTCTGCGGGCTCTTTAAATCACAGCTGGACAAAGAGGGGGTTATACACCGCTCGGGGTGAGAAATATTCGAAACGTGCACGGCGTTAAATTGCCCGCCCCGTGGTAGGGTCGTTACTCTTTCGGTATCCGGCCGCGAAACCGAATAATATGCCGCAACGAAAGGCGCTACGCCCCGTTGAGAGGAAAACTTCGGGGTCATCTGCATAACAAAAGAGTCGGCGTAACGCTGGACACCGAGGGGCAGGAACAATACGATCCGTGGCTCACACGTTTCTGCGCAATTATCGCGAAACAGGCGCGAATTAATGTGACACGCGTTCGCGCACACGCGCGCGCGCGCCGATGATATACGAACCTGATACGAACGGCATAATTCGGTGGCGGAGCCGCGATACGAAAATACTTGATTCGCTGGTGGATTCACTCGCGGAGATCGATCGCCGTGCCGCGCCAGGCGGAATAGCTCTCCCGACTCGATTTCACTGGGAAACGCACGACGGAGCAGAAAAATCTGACACTTCGCGACACGTGCTGCGATCGCGCAATTCCCGCGGCGAGGCTCGCGAAATCGAGTATCCAGCCGTCATCTCTTCTGTGTCCGTCGACCCAGTTCGATCACACGGTGGGAAACTGCGGTGGCGGTGTCACTTGCGCGCGAAATTTACGGGTATTTTCGGGACAGCGAGTCGAGATGGCCGATCGAGAGAGCCGGTAATGCGGCAGCGGACCGGCGTAAATGGAGTGTGACGAAGAGAGAACCAGAAGCGACCCAATGGGTGGAGGGACATTCCTTTGGTGCCGACCACTCGTCGCCGCGCCGCGCCGCGCTGCTCGACGTGACGTCACCGGTGATTCGCGTGGGTGTGGATAAGCCGAATGATCTCACGTTCGCCGAGCTCCACCAAGAATTTGTTGCAACCTATTTCCAGCGTTCGCAGTATCGATCTGTGCATCTGACCGCCGGCACAGCTGTTTCCAATGTAAATATCTCTTTGGGCGCGGATAGGAGGAGCACAAACTTGCATCCGACAAAGGAATTTCAAATGCTGGGGCTCGTTTAGCCGAGGTACAGAAAATTGTGCCAATAAAGAGATGACTGGCCTAGGGTCAAGTAAGATCGTCAACTGTTTAACACGATCAATTTATTCGTAGCCAGATGCAACGGAGGCATCACATGCAAACAAGATGCCCCAGATCGTTACGGCCCTGAAAGCAGGCACGCACTTCTTTCGTGGATCGGCGAGGTGAACCGTCACAGATCGGAGGCGAGAAATACCGAGGGAAATGATCTCCCGTTAATTCGATCGTCGACGCACGGACTTCGCGACATACATATTTCATGGGCATTCGGATTACATACACCTCGAGAAATCGCTGCAGAACTCGAGTGCCAGAACCTCCTGATCGGAATTTCCAGCGTGTGCAGAGCGCATTGGCGTAACGCCGCACTGGCGTACCGAGATCGATTATCCTTTTCGCCACAACATTTTCCAAGGATAGCATACACGCTGTAATTGCCTGTTAATCTCATCTACTTAAATGGGCAGTGGCTGGGAAATCGTGATGCGATCGCTCGGGAGAGGACAGGTGAAAAATCTCTACTGCGATTCGCTCAAGAATCTATGTCATAAAACTTTACTTCCCTGTCCTTTGAGGATCCTCATCACCGTGGAATCTTTGTTGCAAACTTACGGAAGCTGGAAGATTCCACCCGCAACGCTGCTACTCCGAAAATTACATGGCGCAGGGCGGACATGTAACGTAATTTGCACGGTACACGAGCAGAATATGCAGTCGATATTACAGCCACGATGTACAAGCGCAATTTCTCGGTCGCCTTTTGTTAACGACACACGGAAAACGATTATATTCGGTTCGGGAGCCGAGAGGAGGAAGGTTCGTTGCGCTAGACAAGCGAGCACAGGTATTAGCAAAGTGATTTCATTTTCGAGAATCACGCGCACAGCTACGCCGCTGCAAGACACCCAGTTCCAGATGGAGAGGCGACGTTTTATTGTGTACCATTTTTCGCGAAAAAGCACACTGTGCACAGTGCACACGCGAACGGAATATTCTATCAGGACGGCGGAGCGTTGCGAAATCTTGGGATACTGACGTGACCGAGCCCGCGAATACAGTTCTGGAAATCGCTCCCGAATGTAACGAACGCCCGTCTGGTCGATTTATCGGGCGGACTAACACATTCCGCGCGATAAATTCATTTAATGATATCGCTATTGAACGTTAATGTGCCGTTAAGTGTACACTCCGCGCACAGCGTGCAAATTCTGATATTCTTGTTCGCTGGGCCCGCTCGATATAAATCCCGATACGACGAATTTAATGCAGATATATCTCCCCCGCGACACAATGCCCGTGCCCATTTTTCCGTTCCGAAATTTATCGGGCCTCGGCACGACAAAAGTATCCGCCTGTAAATTATTCGCGGAATAAACGTTCGCAATATTTCGCCCATAAAAGCCGCGGCCTTCGATCAGCGATATTAAATATCGCACCGATTTCAGGTCTGGAAACAGGTATCGAATTGGTTAGCGGCTACGCGGTAGGTGCAAATATTAACAGAACATATCCCCGGTCCATAAAGTGTAATATTTGCACACGCTGCTCCCCCGTGAACGTCACAATAGCACCGAACGCTTTTATTGCCCGTCGAAAAGAATGACGAGACCGCGCACGGTCGTAACCGAAATTAACATTTTTTTCAAAAGTTTCCGATTGAACGGGGAGGAAGGTTTACGGGGGCAAGAATCGAGGCGCGCGCGATCCAGACGTGCAAAATTGATAAAGGCGCGCGGAGTGAGTGGAGTTGAATCGATAACAGGGTTGAAACAACTTACGCAGTCGGAATTACGGTGTTCGGCTCCTCTGGTTCCTTTTTGCCGCTGATTGCACGCGATTCAGGTAACGTTCATGATCGTCGAATTACACGGTTTTACCGGTGCGGATGAATCATGACCGGCTAGGAATACCGCGATACCGGTACTGACGAAGTTTGCAGATAACACCGGGGGCACGGGCGGGGGGGTTGAAGGAAGCCATCGACCAGGAGCGGCAGACGAACGGGCGCCGTGACCACCCACCCCCGCGTGCTCCTTTTATTCAGCGGCTTATCCAAAACTGGAGCAACCCCCCGAGTTGCACGACTCGAGAGAGAGCACGAAACGTACGAGCGGCGGGCACGAGATATTCCTTCCACCTTCGCGGCCATTCATAAAACAAACCTTAAATGCCGCTTTTAACCGCTACATACGGGGTGATTTATAACGGCATCCTCGCGTTTCCACCAGAGATCTCGCGGTTCGTTTACCCCGTGGTAAAAAAAAAAAAAGAAATAGGTACGTCCCGCCCAACGAAATTAAAGAGCAGTCCGACTAGACTTCTGGAGTCTATGGTTGGCTCTTAATCATCGTCCGCTTTCCGTGCGCTAAATTCTAATTGCTCGCGGGACACGACGGACCATCGACACAAACGGTGCCTGTGGACGAATCTCGCCCACTGCTCGCTCGGAAATTTCAAATTTCCAAACTCACGGAACGTTCTACCTACGTAACTAAGAATTTCTCGTGATCTTCCCCCGTCGACCCCGTTCGATTCCCCTAGGGCCGTTGAACTCCTGGTGCATTCACAAAGTAAGCTGAAGTTCGCGCAGGTCGATAGATGTATAAACGAGTCGTAAGTTTCACGGTGCAGGACTCCGTGAGCGGCCTCGGCGCGGGCACGTACACACGAGTCCTGGAGGATCGTTTCCACCCTCGTGTCTGGGTAAACATCGTCGACGCGTCGTTACCGGCTCCAATCTCGGCTGTGGCCCCGCGAAAATCCGACGGGACTCGATATCACCTGCCGGAAAATCGTGACGCCGTCGAACCGCCGCCACCGAGCGGCTCCATCACATACACGAGGCACACTCCGGGCTCGATATCGCGATGCCGCCGGTTACCGCAGACCTGCTAGCCTTCAGCGTCTACCCTTCGACCGGGGGCAGACTCCGTTTCACCACCCGCTCCGAGGCACATCCTCGAGACGCGCAAACCCACACGGAAATATCAATCGAAGTGGAATCGGAGACATCAAAGATACGGCGATAAAATATTTGCACAGCTAAACGGGGGCGGGGGAGACCCGCGACGCATCTGGTCTCCTTCTTCGGCCGCGTCGATTCGAATCACGCGTAATATCGCGCTCCGAGGAGGGCACGAGGCGTCCCGGCAAGTGGATACGGGAGTTCCGCTGATGAGAAAGTTGAACGAATTCGCTTTTTTTTTTATCTCGACCCGCGCCGCGTCTTTCTACGACGGCTATAGTAGAGTCGATAAGAGGCGAACGTCATTTGCTCCCCCTAACTTCCAGGGGAGAAGCGAAATCTTCTAAATCGAAGACGAGCTCCCTCGACAAGGATCCCGTCATTAAGATTTTTGATTTGAATGCAAATAGGCTGCTAGGTCTCCGTATCTGCGTGCCATCCGCCCGTTGGGATATTTTGCGCCGTAAATGGAAATAGACTTTATTTTCTCGGGGCGGGACGGTGGAGCGAGCCCCGAGCGCGATCTCGTTTCGCGTCGAACTTTCGTAATCAGTTTCGCGCGGGATGATAACCGGGGCTCTCTCGCCTCGCGAGAATTTCCTGATTTTTCGGCCGATTTAAGTTCTCGTGCGTTCGAACGCATCCGCTCGGCTCGAGGGGCTCGCGCACGCGCTGCCAAGTAGAAACGGATCCTACCTACACCGGCCGGCCAGGTAAGGCAAGACATAATTTACTGGTTTCTGCTTGTTACACCGACCGCGCGACGCCCTGTCGCCCTGGCGTACCTCGTAAAGACGACAAACTCGACGTAATTTTATCCCGTCTAGGTGCGCCTATATACACAGACGCATGGCGACGCCGGCCTTCGTCCCTTTGGCCAAATGAGATTTTACTTCCAGCTAGGTACGCGCGTTCTCTGCGACACGCGCTTAACAACACTGTACACCGATGGAAATGAAACGGTTTATGTGACCTAACGCCTCTCCCGATCCGCTTTTCCTTCCGTCCGCGTTCTCCTCTTACACAGAAACGCCGTTTCCGTAATCTAACGTTACATCTTCTTACGGCGAAATGTTTCTTAACAAGGAAGAAGACGACGCACAGTGGTCCCAAATCGCCAAAAGCTGGCCAAAATTCAATTTTCGAAGTAAACAGCAGCTTTGCTAGTGCCAAGTGTATTTAGTATATGAATAAAACAGCATTCGTTATTTCAAACAACGCTTATAATCCATAGTTTTATTTTATTATTTTCGACAATATACTTGAACCACGTGACCTACTAAACGCAGAAATAATGTTGAGTTTTTTCACTAGAATCAGAAAAAAAAATGTTTTCAAAATAATTTTTGAAAAGTTTTGAAATTAATGTCGTCATATTAAATTCGACTTCCTAATTATATCGTTTTAGTAAAAAATCGGAAAATAAACAATTTTCACAAAAATTAATTTGAAAACAACGTTTATACCAGTGACATTAGATCCGCCATTTGGTTTTTTGCAATTTTAACTTCAGATTCGTAATCCCAAAAACCCCCGAGCACCGATTTCTGACTAAATTGAAGTACGTTTCGAGGGGTTTGCCGCTTTGGAACCACTGTGCGACGGCGCTGCGTCGAAGGGAACGAGAAACTGATGGGTTTACGGGCAAACAACGCTGAGAATAATTCACAATTACGGCTCCGCGTTTTCTTCGGTTTCCTGGCTGTAATGTTGTAGGGGTGAATATTTCTTTCTATCCCTCTGCTCTTCCAACGCGTACGTTTCTCCACTTCCGTGCGTCGTTTATTCCTTTATCTAGATTACTTAATATGTTATCTACACCCTCACCGTCATCCGAATTCTCACGTTACAGACATTGATTGATCCATTAGGGAACAGCTTCCTACACCCTTGCTTTTACCGACCACCCTCGCTCCTACTCCGAAAACCCTCAAAACCTCTTGCATCAGTCCCGTTAGTTCAGTACTATTGGATCAGTTCTAGAGCGATAGCCGCACGTCATATTCGCGGCAAACATTTGTTAACACAGTGTTAACGTTTATGGGAGCCCGATCGCGTGGGCCACTTCGATTTCGCGTCATCCCGCGCGAAAACAATAACCGAGAGTGACGAGGAATTACTATAAACAATAACGCGGTCGCGAACGTGTACACGTAGGTATCGCGTTTCGATCGGCGACTAACAGCAGCAGATTACGTGGAAATGGGTCTCGATACCGCGATAGCTTGGCAATAGGATTTGCGAGTGAGTCGAGGTTATCCCTTCGGAAGGAGAATTTACATGAGGATTTACACAGTTTGCTAGAGCCATATGAATAGAGAGAGCGAGAGAGAATGGGGCGGAGGGGGCGCGCGCGTTGGGTCCCCAATGTAAATTCAAATATATTTGACGTATCATTCAACGGCATTGTATACGTATAGAAATTACCGCGCGCCGCCGCGTAAGGATCCCTCTCGCGGAATATGCTCCGTCCACGGACGGTCCGTCTCCCCGGGATGGAGGCGGCGCATCTCGGCAAGGGCGGAAGTGTTGCCCGCGTTATGGACGTATAATTACGTTCGTTAAATTCTCCGTGCCTACTGAACCAGGCGAACAGTTCGCTATTTTAATTAAAACTTTCTGTTTGGCACTGTTCTGCAGAGCGAAATTATGCAGCGCGTTTAGAGCACGAATTCAAACTCGAGCGATGAGGTAAACCAGCAGGTAAGCCCCGGCTTGGTGGACAGGGCAGAGGGTTGATTGATCGCGTGTCAGGTTCCAGCCAACCTGGCGCCAGCACAGAGTCTCTCAACCTGGCGCCAAGCAGGGTACTTTCCAGCCATAACCGTCTCGGTACAATCTGTCCTCGGCCTCTTATCTGCACGACATTCGGGCATAAATTTCCTGACTCATGCGTTCCACGAATGATCCATAAAAAAAAAATACCTAAACATATCCAGGCTTTTCTAGAGAGTAATCCTTGAACTTAGCGTATAAATTCTCGTTCAACTTGGCCCTGAGGCATTCGATTATAAGTCGCGGTTCGAGCGTCCCTTTCTTTTTTATTTATTTCTTGCCCCCGCTTCAAATTCGCAGGAACGAACAGGAGGATAGGCGCGATAAGAAAGCCGCGAGTTTTCGACGCATAAAAGGGCGGGCGGTACAAATCACAGCCCTGCCTGCTGTCTCCATCCACTGCTCCTGTCAGTCACTTATTCATTCTGTCTCTTTCTCCTCTCTGATCACCCCTCCGCGCCGACGGACCTTTTATTTGATCGACGACTGACGTTATCGCTGGTAATATTGGAGAGAGAGGCGACTCCACCACTTCCGAGCGATCTGGCTCGCTCCATCAAACATTCATGCTGTCGGCCACGAGCCCGTGTTGCCGCTCCGTGAAAATGCGCCCGATAAAATGCACCGGCCGTCCCTCCGATCCCCTCCGGTGGCACTCTTTTGTGCGCGATATAACCGGCGCCCTGCCACTGTTAATATTCCTCAGGTCAACTTCCGCTTCTCGGGGGCCACTTTCCCAAGATCGTTCCCACTCTTCTCAGCCCCGGCGATCACCGTTTCCGCGTGGAGACGTCGCGACGCCGCGTGATTTTCAGGCTCTGTTTGCCCGTGACGGGGCGACTAACGGAGTCGATGCGGTCGTAACGGAATTGACTTTCAAGGAAAGGCACTCACGGGCGTGAACGAGTCTCCTCGGCGAACCTGGCAGCTGTGTAGTTTTAAAAACCGTGAACGATGGCCAGAGGGGTGGCAAGAGGGAACGCAAGCAGAGAGGGCGGACAGGAAGAGAGACTTTGAACGTAAAGAGAGGAGAGTGAACTCTAGACCACTTCGTCACACTCGAGAGAAGACAGAGAGGGCACGGCAGCTTGTTCTAGTTTACGGTTCTCAGAACCAACTCGGTAGAGAAGACTCGGCTGGTACCGTGCCTCCCGCGTGGCTAAGAGGCCAACCCGAAATTGTCGCGAAACTTTCGCGGATGCTGCTCCGAGCAACCCCACGACCAACGTTCGCGGGAGAAGCTTTTGGTAGATTTTAAAGAAGTTGCTAATGAGGACCTACCTTCCACTCTCTATGTACCGAATCAGTACCCGATTGAAGCGAAATCGACTATCAGCGTAATACTCAGCGATGTTTCGCGTCGATTTCCACAAGGTCGTCGCCAGAATCGGCCTGGAATCACAAGCACGTCAGCGCATATTGGAAGACGCTGGGTCTGCTAGGTATTCGTCCCAGGAATGCAAATGCATCCGAAGCAGATAGTAATGCGTAGATTAATCCTCAGCTGATCGAAAACTCCCCCAGAACTAACCGCGTTTTCCTCCAATCTGTACCTAAATCTTCAATATTCTTATCTTCGAACTATCAAACGACTAAAGTCTTCTTTTGGGTTGGATTGCTTTGATACTAAATAACCACCATACCGGTACTTTTTCACAGTTTTTTTTATGGACGATTTACTTTTACAAGTAATGTAAAAAGTTATTTAACGCTAAAGATGGTCCTGCGTAGCGCGCAGCTGTAGTACATAGTCTCAGGTGAACCAATCATCTAAAAGCAAAATGCTTTGGGGTGAATAATTTCTACACTGAAGACTACAATGTGGAAGTTTACTGGCGAATTTGAACAAAAATTTGGACGCTACTCACTAATCAATTTTTCCCGACATTTTAATGGAAAAAGTCGCCTTTAATCAGTTATAAAATGTTTTACAAATATCTAATGTTGATGTGGAAGTTCCGCACTGTGGAGAAAGGAATTCTACACGTCTAGTTAAAATTTCAAGTGTGAATATTCATTTGTTCAAGAGTTATGATGTACTCGGAGCATAAAAATGTAGTTTCGAGATAAACGGCTTCAATGTTAAGTCCCCTACGCTAATACCGCTCCGCAAAGCCGTTACTCGACAGCACTCAATTTACGTTCAGCGCTAATAATGTCCGCAATTATACGAATTTCCTCGCGAAATTTTATCGCAAATGCACCAAAGTGTGGCAATTTCAGATAATTATTAATAATGTGTAGCAATAAAACAATCCACTTTTCCAGTTCTCAATAGTCCTGTACGACCTTACAGTATCTCTGTCACCTTTCGGTTTCAAGAAAGGTCTTAGTTCCTCGCATGCGAAGGTCTGCGAAAACTAAGAAAGAGGTTCGTGGCAAAGTCCATAAACAATGTAACATTTCTATTCGCGTTGCAATCGTTCAACACAGCACATTAAGAGATATGATAATTCTCCTCTCGCAAAGCCACGTGGCATAGATCAATCGAGTTCGCGGTATCATTATGTACTAATTACACTAGTTTACAAAATAAAATAAAAAATTGGGCAACAGATGCCACTATTTTTTTCTTATGTAAAATGGCCCGCTGATTCCGAAAATAAGATCTAATAAATTTGCTATGGATACGTTTCGGGATAGCGACAGGTGAACTTTGTACCTGTATGTCAAAAAGGTGGTCCCACTTAATTGCGAATATGTCGTGTCGCGAATGACCGATATGGTCGAACATTATACCAAATTAAAGATAATTGTAATTATTATAAATAAGTAAGCAAATATATATTATATACACATTTGTACATACGTATACAACTGTTTTGTAATATGAAGTGTTCGTTAATATAAATGTTTGGTTGTTATACCGATGAGGGTCTACCTCACCGATTTCACTCATTTTTTAATATGTTGTCAAAATCATGATCGTGATGGTGAGATGGACCCTCACTGAAAAAAAGAACTTGACAAATAAAAGTTTCAATCTATGATATTAAATATTTATTGCACTTTTTGCTATAATACACAGAATAGATATTATAAATTATAATTTACTTATTTATAATAATTTTTGTGATTTCATTTACTGTAAAATTCTGTACAATCGTTACAAGGATCGGTTCTATAACCGCTTTGTGACTTATATCAAACCTAAAAAATAAAAGTAACTTATACTTATATAGTCTGATATTTAGGTTCTTTATAACGGTTATTCAGAATAAAGGTTCTTCATCAACTCTTTCAAGAACCGAAATCTTTATAATAACGGTTTCAAGCCCTGGTGAAAACACTAAAATTTCATTTTTTTTTCGCGCTTTTTGTGTTTTTTTCATCTTCCCTAGCAGCTTGTTTTCTTCGTGAAAGTGCAGACTCAACTGAAGAAATGAGAAATTGGGCCCATTGTTGTGATTTCGATTTTTCCCAGATGATTAAATGATTTGTCGATCTCAATTTCGGTCGAAAAGAATGACTATCTTCACATATTTCCATCGATTTCACACGAACTACTAAACCGATTTGAATTTTTTCCATAGAAAACCATAGACAATTTTTGTTGAGTTTATTTTCGGAATCAGCGGGCCGTTTTACATTAGCAAAAAATAGTGGCATTTACTGCGCGAAATGGCTGCAAACTACGTAGTGTAATCAGTATCATCGTGACACAGCCTGTAGTTCGATGTAACCCTGCGACCCTTATCAACATGTCTGCTTTACATAACTTTAAAAGGACTGGAGTTGTTTGCACGCCACTTACAGTAATTGCAGTTACTAAATAGATATGTACCCACTTAGGTATACGAGTTAAACTTCCGCAATACTTATCGTCAGAAATAGAACCGCTGGCGATCGCATAGTTAACGAGAAGCTTCACATCAAACTTCCAATATTTTCACGTCGATCATCAGAATTGAAATTACTTCGGCAGTGTGCATAGATAAGTGCACAGATACCGTCCCCGGTGTATCGATGTTGTTTTATCAGAGAGTCGATTCAACGGGAATAATACTGTTATAAATCATTGATATTCCAGATCCAACTGAACATTCTGTTCTCCATCACGAACGGTATTGTTTAGGTACACTAAAGCGTGTACTCGCGCAGAGGTTTTATGATCTTTACCGCGAATGTTTCTGTCGCGTGAATTACAAACCAGCCGCTCCCGTTCATTATCTTCCTTTTAACCTCGATTCACTGGCGACTCTTAATAATCCATTGCGATTTTACTCCCGACCGAGTCACACGCTAATTGATTCACGGCGAAACATGCAAACATGGAAACGCAAACATTTTATCCGCGCTATTTCCGCAGAGGCGTGGAAAATTTACAATCAATTCGGGGGCCGGAGTTTCGACGGCTGTCGCGCATTTGGCAAATTTGCAACGTTGAAGTGTTGTTTCGTCGGCTGATTTATCGCGGCAAGAATTCGTGACAAGGTTTCCTAGTTCGGGAAGCCATTATTCACCGGAGCATCGGCGCGACTGCGGTGAACATCGTGTAATTCCTCAGGAACGAGGCGGATTCTCGAAGCGTCAGGTGGTTCCCAAACCACATCTGATCGATAGAAACGAGGTTTAATGGCAAGGCCGCCATTGATGGCCGCCCCAATATCCGTCTTACATGAGGGCGAACGTACGTGGCCCATGGTAATTGACGGCCGTTTGTCATCGTCACGTAGATCGTTCCCTCTTCTTTCCCCTCCGCCGCCCAGGGCGCGAATAACCGACATCGTCTTCCGCATCCGGCATTCTTTTCACGTACGTGAAATATTCGCGACATGTCGCGAAAGTTCACCGCGCGCCGCGAAAGTTTCCCGGGGAACTGGATTCGTTCGATCCTCCAGAGTTATGATGTGCCTCTTTTCTTGCGTTTCTCTCGCAAGTACAACCGTCTGGAAGATGTATGTAGCGCGCGCGCGACAGCGGACGTTCCCGCAGAAACCTGAGCCAATGTTTGCGCGGATACACTACGAATTAACGAACAGAGTTTGGAGCCGAAGCTGGGGAGATTCTGCGGTGTTTAAGAAACGGAGTAGACATTTCGGAGCGTTCGTTAATGAACTGGGAGGGGGCTTGCACGAGAGCCAGGGGGCGATAAATATTTATGGAAAGGAATCGCTATTTAAATTAAGACGCGAAAGGGAACGACGTTCGGCGGGAAGTGATTTAGCGTCGATAGAAGCGAGAAGAAGACGCTCTTCTAACCGTGCGAGTCGTTACCGCTAAAGTGGCGTACTCTTGGATATTCCTCGCACGTTTTTCAAGTGTCCCGTGTCAAAGAGTTCGCAGAAAACTCTGCCGAGGAAGCAGCACGAGTCGCCGTCCACTCCCTAGAGAGGATTTTCCTGAATTCGTTTCAACTGGATTTCCTATCCACCAGTCAGGCACACACACAGAGAGAGAGAGAGAGAGAGAGAGAGAGAGAGAGTCCCGTGTAGATGGATACCGAGACGTGGAGTGTCACGCGGCCGACACGAGCGAAATGTATCTTCCTGGAACAATATTTTCGTTTCCCTCCAGCGTGATCCGTGTCCCGGGCTGTTTGTGCGGGATACACTCCGAAAAGGGGAAACGTACACCCGCCTATTATTACCGTCGAATCAGATTTCATTCGGCCAGATTCGAGTCGAACTTGAAACTCGTTCCCTCGCAAATCCACCGGGCGGATGTTTCTAAGGTTTCACGACAAAGAGTGCCACGAGGGCTTTTGCCAAAGGAAACGAATCTCTTCGTTTCTATAGAGCGACGGCACACCGACGCAAGGATAGTATCGCGTTACATTTCCCAATAATGCAAACGTTACTTTTCGATACCGTTCGATTTGCTCTAACCGCTATTATCAGGATTTCGATGACACTGCGATGGGAGAAATGAACTGATCCGGAGGCTGCCACGAGAACGGGTGGAAAGCTGGAGAGGCGAATGAGGGAGGGTCCGGGGTAGCTCGAGAGGGAAGGAGGGCAGGTATAAGGGAGGGTTGGTGATCGATTACGTTGGTACATGCACAATAACAGGGGGATGGAGTCATGTATCCGGGCTAAACAGCCCATTTGCTCCGCACAATGGAGGCGACGCTGCTGTGGGCTCGACTTAATTACCAGAGGCTGCCTTTGGCAGAGACCGGGGGAGGCAAAGAGAGGCGAGAGGGAGGGCGCCTTATCGGTAGCAAGCTACGCGTAAGCACCGTTTAACAAACTCTCAAGAATCCAAAATTCGCTGACAAATCGACGCCCCCGCATGGTAAATTAATTTACTCGCCCACGAGACTTTAGCTGCCTAACTATTACATAACTGGGAGCAGCTGTATAAAAATCGGCTTGTCTTGAATGAACGTGGAGTTTGATCGATTACATAGATATCGATCAGGAAGCGCTGCTCCACTTGGTAAATCGCTCGCGAACGCTCAAGCATCATTTCGTCACTTATATCTCGCGCATAGACGCGCGGCGTATGTAGGTACTCGAAAACGGAACTGTAAGAGTTGCTCGAGAAACAAAACAGTTTCCCGATAGTTTCCCTAGTGCGAAAACGAACAGAGTTTGCGGAGCCTAGCCATTAGTCCGGGAGCCAGCGGACCTCGGCGTGTATCATCGCGGAAGGAGGATGAATTACGAATCTGCTCGGTACTTACCAAAGTTTTCATAAAGTTCAGCGCTGCGAGAAGGCCACGGCATTAAGGGGTACAGAGCTGCAACAGAGAGCACAGTTGCGGTTAGCGAGAGATAAAAGCAGGAGGGAGTCAATTAAACGCTATAATATTCTTATGAAATGGCGCAGCGTTGCTCTTATTTGATTGTTCAAATCGTCAACCGCGTACTAGAATAATACGTTGAAAATAGTAATGCCATAAAATAGCAGGAACACATCTGCGAGATATTAATAATTAATAGAAGCACCTCGCACACGCATATGTAGGGTATATAAAGTATATTTTTTATTCCTGCCACAATTGCGATACCGCATAATTGGTAATAAATTTTACATGTTTTCATTTATTATTATAATTTAAATCAAGAAATATTTTGATTTTGTAAAGTTAAATTTGTGCTACTATCGACCCCATGCAGTGTTACAACTGACCCGGGGTCAGAGACGATCGGTGGCGTACAAACAGCTTCGATGGATGTGTGAAACGGGGACTGTGTAAAGCAAACGTTTTGGAAATGTGTGTGGAAGGAGGAGGAGGCATGTTCCTTTTATGATAAGGTTACGTTTGTCCCCGTTCTCCACTACCTGCTCCATGTTATATATGCACGTCCATATGATGCGTCGTATATTCAAGTTTAGCAGGGCAGTTGGCGACTAGAATTGTACTGATCAACGACGCTTGCCGTATTGCTTTTCGTAACAAAAGAGAACAATGACGTATACGTTTGTGACTTTAGTCGTGGGTGCTTTAAGTTTACTGATATTATATTTGCTGAAGGTGTACACCTATTGGAAGAGGCAAGGAATCCCGACCGCTAAAGGAATAATACCATTTCTGGGTCATGCGTTACCCATACTGACTGGGAGGGAAAGTTATTTAATCCTTGCTAGCAAGCTGTATGAAGATTACAAGGGCCGTAGCATGGTTGGATTCTACAAATTCACAGATCCGGTACTATTAATTCGTGACCCAAAGTTGATGGACACCATCTTGAGGGCCAACTTTTCAAGCTTCCGCGACAATGCGGGGGGGCCTACACCAGAGGTGGAATTTCTATTATCCACGAATCCGGTTTTCTGTAACGGCGATGCTTGGTCGTCAGAAAGAAAGCGATTGATCTCGGCGTTTTCCAGCACGAGTCTGAAAATGCTTTTCGAGGTTATCAGTGGAGTGTGCACGAAATTCCAAGATTTTTTGGACAGGCAGCTAAAGTCAAGTGGCAAGTACGAGGTCGAGCTGACATGTCTGATCTCAAAATTTATGCACGAAGTTATGGCGAGTGCTGCTTTCGGCATCGAAGGACACTGCTTCCACGATGAACCGCATCCACTGGCTTTCGACAGGTTCGGCGACGAATATTTTAGGCCAAGTGCCATAGCCAGTGTCAAACGAAATATTGTACTGTACTTGTTTAAGTTGAATAGCATAGTCAGATTCGGTATTGTCCCGAAGCAGCTGGAGAAGTTCTTGAGTAATTTAATCGACGAGTGTCTCGAGGCCAGGAAAAATGACACCACGCCGAGGAACGACTTTCTTCAGGTAATGGCGGACCTTGAAAAGACAAGTCAAGAGAAACAGAGGAGAAATGTCCTCGTTGCTCACATGACGGCTCTCTACACCGATGCGATCGAGACAGCCACCGTCGCCCTCGGCTGGATTGGCTATCAGTTAGCAACTCACAAAGACGTCCAGGAAAGATTGAGAGCGGAAGTGCAGTCCACGATCGCCAAGCACGGCGGCAAATTAACGTACGAAGCGTTAAAAGAAATGAAGTACATGGATCAAGTGATAAACGAGTCGCAGAGGTGTATCACCAACTTTGGCACCCTCAACAAATTCTGCACGTCGGAGATCGAGCTGGAGGGATCGGATGGGCTGCGTTGCCGCCTGAAACCTGGCATGGAGGTCACTATACCCGCGCGGGCTCTGCATCGTGACCCCGAGCACTGGCCTGATGCGGAAGTTTTCGATCCAGATCGTTTCAGCGAAGACAGGAAGAACGACATTAAAAAAATGACATTCCTTCCTTTCGGGGAGGGGCCAAGGATATGCGTTGGAAAAAGATTTGCTCTGGTCCAGATTAAAACTTTTTTGGCTGGCTTGTTGAATAATTACAGACTCGAACTGTCGCCAAAGACCCAGCTACCTTTGAAATTGTCACAAGCACATATCACAATAGGTGCGGAGGGAGGCTTGTGGGTGCATATCTCCAAACTTTGAGTGACATTTGTCACGGTCGTCATACTTATTCCATGCATGTAAACGTAGCGAAACTATTGCCGTTGTAATATTCATATCGTGGTTTACGTTGTCACGTGAAATGTAAGATCTTGTATGAACATGAATTAAAATATTGTTAATGGGAAACTTTGTGACGTCCCGGCCCCACCACGGTATCGCGCGTAAGTCCAGATTTCTTCCACGAATAAAACTACGGTAAGTATGTACTACTTAAACTGTTTTGAACAGTGAATTGCGAATGCAAACGGCAAAACGGCAAAAAAACGGAATGTATCATAGATGATACGTTTGGTGTTAAAGGGTTAAACATATTGAGATTTAAATTTGTACGGAGTCAATAAAACATGTTATTGAAATAGCAAATTCCTACTTTCTCATCGCGATACTGAAGATTCATCGCTTATGGTGCTAATATGTGCGCACTTGTTTAAGTGATTGTCAACATCGCTATCGCGTTACCACTACTTTTTACTGTATGTGAAAAGACGATTAGGTATATGTAATTAGATAAATAGACGAAAACATATTATAACAACATATTTTATCTGGCGTAAACCGCAAGAGGGTTATAGTCTATCTTCCTTACGCAAAGGAAGGAGGCAGACAAATAAAGAAGTCGGAAAGACACACACACACACCACACACTGTTTGCGGGGGTTTGTGTCGAGCACAAGTCTGTCTTCCGCGTCTCAGAATGTAGGGACTCGAACAGGTTCCTTGAGTGGTTTCCCGTGTTCTCCATCGCCATGTACACATAACTGCGCTAAATGTACGCATGTGCGCGCACATATTCTATATTTTATATGTATATCTCATCGTCTGGGACGCCGGGAACGCGGGGGCCCGACAAACTTGCGGAAAAGGGAAGAGCTGGGGAGCAGTTCCGATAAAAAACGCGCGCGTATGTTTAAATGGGTGCCCCCATTGAGCATTCGAGTCGAAAATCATTTTCGCCCGGGAATAATTGCTCCACGTCGCGTGAAATAATGAAATTACTGGCTCGAACCTTTTTGAATGGCGCACCACCTCGAGCGAATCGTTAAAACTTGTTGCAATTTTAACTGCGCACCTATTATGCGTTTCGCTCTGTCTGTTCTCATTTACTTTTCACCCACCCTGCATTACTTATGTAGCTTACGAATGTTCAACCCTTCACCCATCTGTGAACAGTTTACTCAATACATGACACATCTCAAACTCCTTGATAAATCCTTCAACTTAAATTCCCTTCTCGATAAATTGAGACCAATTTAAACCAACTAGCCATAAGTGACGATTTTCTTTCGAAACGCCTTGTAGGTACTACGAGCACCAACAGATTGTTAGTCAAGTATCTGTCAAGGATTTCCTCACCTTCTATCGATAGCGCGTTCCGCTGACGAGTACATACATTCAATTGCAATCTAACAAAACCACGGTCACAGGCCACTGAATCTCAATCACAATGTTTGTTAATGTACCGAACCGAAATGAATCCAATGTTGAACAATTTACAAAGCAATCGAGCGACGCTTTCCAGTCGTCTAATCCGCGAGTGGTTGCCATGGTGAATGACCCCCCAAAAGTACGATTTCCCACCACTCGGACAAAACGCAATGCATTCGCGATCACCTTTTACACTTTTTACTGCCATCTGCGCTGGAGAAGTATCAAGTCGACTTGAACATCTGATTATTTCCATTATCACCAAGGGAGGTCGGATGTATTGGCAGGGCTGAAGTTGTTTCGAGAACAGCGATCGGGGGGAAATCGACCCCCTCCAGGGAGCCTTACGCGTGTTCATGCCGTAGCATGAGTGAGAGAGAGAGAGAGAGAGAGAGAGAGAGAGAGAGAGAGAGAATGTTAAGATATGGAGCGCGAGGCAGGCATGCGGCATGGTAGGAGTTGCCCCTCACTCGCTCTGACCGCCAATATATCTGACCTCCACCATAGTCTGTACAATGACCTCACGATAGAAAAAACAATCAGAGGAAGACCATTGCGAGACATTGATAGCGCATGTAGCGTTCTACACGCGCAAGATCATTATGTCGTAATCGCTGCTGCGATGATAACAGTGTAGAGTCACCCCCTTTGCGTCTCGCATGAAGTGATACATCAACGACTGTTGCACAACAGTCGCCGTATGTTTCAGTTTAGAACAGCAGCCGTTGCCGAAAGGAGTGTTTCACGATTCACCTGTAACTTTTAATCGTATTCAGCGAAAAGAAGGGAAAATGGCTTGTGCGTGTTTGACTCTAGTCGCGGGTGCGTTAATCCTACTGATCATCTACTTGACGAGAAAGTACACCCATTGGAACAGGCACGGAATTCCGACCGCCAAAGGAGCGATACCATTGTTCGGGCATCTGTTGCCCTTAGTAACTAACGAGTCAAATTACACGTTTCTCAGCCAACAGGCGTACGATAAATTCAAAAACCGTAGCATGGTTGGATACTACATACTAACATCTCCGGCACTATTAATTCGTGACCCGAGTTTGGTGAAGAGCGTGTTGCAGTCAAACTTTTCAAGCTTCCATAGGAATGGATGGGAAATTGTGCCGAGCGTGGATCCTCTGTTGGCCAAGAATCCTTTCTTCTGTTACGGCGATGCTTGGGCGTCGGGAAGAAAGCGATTGACCTACGCATTCTCCAGCACGAGACTGAAAACCATTTTCGCCGCTGTCAGCGGGGTGTGCAAGAAATTCGAAGCTTTCTTGGACAGACGGCTGAAGTCCAGTGACAAGTACGAGGTCGAGCTGAAATATCTGTTTTCAAAATTTACGGGCGAAGTTGTGGCGAACGCTGGGCTAGGCATCGAAGGATTCTGCTTTCACGACGAGCCGCATCCAATGGCTTTCGACAAAATCGGCGACGGACTTTTCAAGCCGAGTGCCATAGACGCGATGCTGCAATCTGTTGCGTTTTTCTTGCCTAAGCTCAATAACATACTGAGGATTAAATTCGTACCGAGGCACATGGACAAGCTGTTCAGAAAGCTGGTCGCGGAAAATCTGGCGCTCAGACGAAACGAAACGACACCGCGAAACGACTTCCTTCAGTTAATGATCGAACTCGAGCAGACGGAAGACGGAAAAGTGGACAAGGAGGCTGTCACTGCTCACGCGCTTTCCTTGTACTTCGACGGGTTCGAAACATCCAGCGTCACCCTCAGTTTCATTGGCTATCATTTGGCAACGCACGAAGATGTTCAGGATAGATTGAGGGGGGAAGTACAGTCCACGATCGCCAAGCACGGCGGCCAATTAACGTTCGAAGCGTTGAAGGAAATGAAGTACATGGATCAAGTGATAAACGAGTCGCAAAGGCGTATCTCTAGTTTGGGTGTCATGAGGAAGAAGTGCACAGAAGAGGTGCAACTAGAAGGATCCGATGGCCTGAGTTATCGCGTGAAGCCTGGCACCAGAATCCTTATACCGATCCAATCGCTGCACGCGGATCCCGAATACTGGCCTGATCCACAAGTTTTTGATCCAGATCGATTCAGCGAAGAAAGGAAGCACAACATTAAAAAAATGACCTTTATTCCTTTCGGGGAAGGACCAAGGATGTGCGTTGGAATGAGAATGGCTCTGCTCCAGATAAAATCTTGTTTGGCTAGCTTGTTGAACAATTACAAATTAGAACTGTCGGCAAAGACCCAACTTCCGTTGCAAATGTTACCGGTGCTTTTGCTATCAGTGCCGGTCGGAGGCATATGGGTAAATATCTCTAAATTGTAAGCAATAATTCTTTGAGATTGTCTACTATTCTTACCACAACTCCGCACAAGGTATACGATAAAGTTTATGCAATATTGCATGTAATAATAAATATGTGATAATGGAATTAGGTAGTGTAACGTATATTGACATAACCTTTCCACGCTGTTTACCCGTTAAGCAACTTGAATTCGTAGTAGGATGTAACGACTGACGTTATTGTGACATCAGCACGTTACGCTAGTAAGATAGCAGCTGCTGTAAATCTGACAATCTTTACACTGCAAGATAAAATTCCAAACGTTGCGATATGAGTAACTGATATTCAAGCCATCGAATCCTTTCTATCAATACTTCCGGCTTATCCACCCGTCGAACCGAAATGAATATAATGCTTAAGAATTCATAAAGCGATGGAGCAACGATTGGACATCCGGCAATCTAATTCGCGAGCGACTTCCGCGGTGAATTGCGCGAGAAACTCGATTCGACGCCGCGCCGCTCAGGCAATATACAACGCATCCGCGTTCACGCTGAGTACCTTCATTCTTTTTTCATTTTCTTTGCCCGTCGGTACTTCTTCCTATTTCCGACTGATCCCTCGTCTGAACCGATCGGTTCTACGCTCGCCCACCGAGGAGCAAGATAACGGAGGGAACACGTATTCGCGGAAAGCGAAAATGTGTGGCGTCGTTCCACGGAGAGGTGTACAGTGGAGTACACGACTAAGGAGAAGGGTAGTTTGGGGGATGAGGATAGGGGCCTTCGCGTCGTAGTGCATCTTTCTCTGATTTCCCGGGGGAGAAGTCGCCTCGGCAGCTCGCTCGTTGGTATCGAAGCTAGGAGGAGGGCGAAGGACAGAGGCATGGAGGTGGATACAGCCGCAACGTGTGTCCTCGCGTAGCATGATTTATTTTATTGCTTTTCGAGAAGCTAGCATAATTCCACCCCCGTGCTACTGGCGGTTATTTTCCCCCTTTCCCCCCGTGCTCCGTATGTAGAAGGACGGACTGAACGGATCGAGGACCCCAGCAAAGGATCAACAGGTACAGGACAGCCAGTATCCCTGGACCAAGACAAGATATCGAACAACCGCCAGTGCATGCGTTATAAGGATACCGTGCACGATATCAGCGATGCACGTTCACTATTTAAAATATTAGCCGCGGAAGTTAAACCGTACTCATGGCCGGCACCCAATTCGAGTTGGAAGCGCGAGACGGAAGTACGTACGGCATCATTTAATTAAAACGGACAGTGGTAACGGCGACGCGGTAAATTTAAAATTACGAAGTGAACTAATTCTCTTAATTGGGATATCGCTGGGAGAACGACGCTGGGAGAACGCGACGAATTCAATTGTTTTTTACTGAAACTACAGCAATAAATTTATCCCCTTTAATGGACTCTCGAAACTTGATCCTATTGACGTATAAATCCCATTGTGCACATCACCTGCTACAACCACGACCACCTCCCACATGACCTCCCAGATTTCCCTTTAATTTGTATTAACGGTTCACAGGGCCGATGGAAAAACGAGGCACCGTTGAAATTCCCTCCACTCCAGATTCCTTCCAAGCTACACTCGATAAAGAACGCAAGTCTCTGGAGGACGATTCGCGCATCTACGCGCGGTAGATAAATTCCTCAACGATCATCAAACGGCTTCTTTCACCTGCGTTCATTCTCGTGTCCGCCGAGCTGTATTTCCCTCCTTTTGCTCATGCTCGACGATATTAGCATCCCCCGGTTGAAAGGATAACGGAAGAACGTCGAGCCGGAGCGTAATATACTTGCTCGCCGCCTTTTCCGAATGCGCGTCGCCGAGGGTGAGGGGGTGGTAAGAAGGGAGGGAGAGAAAGGCGGGGGCGTTAACGGAATGGAGAACGGGAGGGATAGCGCGACAGGGTCGCACCAGGAAATTTCACGGAGTGGCGCAATAACGTTTCTTATGCCACGTTTCCGGAGTGGCGTGCTGCTGGGGGTGGGCAGCTTGCAAATACTCACCGCGCGCGAGAGGAAGAATGAGAGCGCAATAGAGAGAGGGTGAAAATAGCAGGGAAAAGGGAGGAGATGCAGTCACTCTCTGGCATGCAATTAGGAGCTAGGCATCGTCATGGAAAGGATCCCTCCTCTCTTTCAACGTTCCTGCTCCAGGATCATCTTTCTCTATCCACCCCAATCCCGCCCCCCCTGCTCCGAGTTCCATCTGCCTTTCTCCATCTTTCTCCTGCAAACGTTCGCGTTCGATTACACGCATATACACAGATTCCTCGCCATCCGCGTTTTCCTATAATTCACGTCAGAGTCTCTCGATGCACACCCACGCACATGGCACGCGTAACGGCCATAGAAAATATCGACGAGCTGTGACTCGGAAACTGGACCACCCTCCCAGCGTCTGAATCGGAAAACAGGGTACAAGATCTAAAAATCACCAGTACGTCGACTCGGCAAAGGATCGACTGTGTTTTGTCACGAAGGCTTCCGACCAAATGACGCTGGGATCGTTTCGTTCGCAACGCGAGTACCAAGCGTCCAAGGGCGACGTTGATTTCGGGAAATTTCATTTTCACGGACGACGCGATTTATGACAGAAATTTTTTAGATTGGGCTTATCCGCGGCCGAAACGGGAGCGGGTAGAACAGTGGGGTGCGCGAAAACAGAGAGCAAAAAGAAGGGTTTGAAACATTGCTGCCGCGAACGGGCGAATGGGGTGAGGCAGATAGTGCCATTCAGTGCTACCAACGGATGATTCCCGCGGGAACGGGAGGGTAAACACTAACGCCAATCCAGTTCCCTACTCTATTTCTCTCCCTCCCTCCCGCACACCACTTTCTGCCTATCTGTTCCTCGTTTTTTTATTCGTTTTTCTGGTTCTGGCAGCCTCCCACCACGCGACGACGCGTAATAACGATAATAAATCGCGTCTGAGTGATTTAAGGGTTCATTTAGCCGGTGAAACTTTCACGAGAGCTCGGTGGTTGGGGGAGGCGAGGCAGGGGACCACTGCCGGCAGATTATGGAGAATAAGTCATCTCCCGTTCTTGTCAATTCGCGAATTAGTGACACCGACATCCGCAGCGTGACGATTCCTCGCAAATTGCCGGGCGGCCCCGCCCGGTAGAATTGAGAGATTGCAACGCGCCTGTAGCCGGTAGAGTAGCGCCGTCCAGGCATGGCTGGCGCAGTCTGCTCTCTCGCTTTCGGCCAAGTAACTTTCAATGGCTGGCGGATTATTCCACTCGTTTCGTGCGATTTATACGGGGAACAATGGCCACGATGGAGCTGCTAATAACAAAAGAGCCCGGCAAACGCTATCAGATTATAAAGTATCGATCACTCGGCCGGCTGTCGAGGCGAAAGTAAAACGAATCTTTCGAACAATAGCGAAACGAAATGAATAACGTTCGAGAGCAGCCAATAAAATGCTATCGGTATCGGGAACAGTCTGACGAAGGTAGCAGCTCGCCGATATAAGACACGGGGCCGCTCTATTACCGGAAATTAACAAAAGCCATGCACGTACGCGCTCTGCCGGGTGGAGTACGTGTGGCCAGCGAGCAGAAGCTACTCCTCGAAACGAGTTTCCTATTCCTGGTTCTCGTGCTCCCCTGGGTTACTCGGTTCGAGCAAGCGCGAAAACAATGGCTTTAATCTCGGCCAGTCACAATACCCGACTTGCTGGTATTTCCTAGCCGATAAAGCGCCACCGTCCATCCTGGTCTTCCAGCCTTCCAGTATCGAGAAGGACCTCGAGAACAGAGAGCTCCGGGCCACTCCCCGCAAGACTCCATTCAACGCTTCGCGATTCTCGTCCTCTCCCCCCGCATAAATGGTGTCAATTAATCACGGGTGGCTCGGCCAGGCTTCTGCACTTTTCAATTCGATCCCCGATCTAGCCCCTCTCGAGTTCAATCTCGCCCGAGAGCGGATACACGCGGCTTTATCTCCCCTCTCTTATTTACCGTGTCTCTGGCTAATAAACGAATCGATCGATCCAAAGGAGTACGTGCGAAACGGGGGGACGCAAGCCGAGGGGGCAATTTTGTTGCGCCTGATTTTCTGTTCCCTACGTTTCCTTGCGCGTGCGAAGCGGACGGATCCGGAGCCCTGGCCGACGGTGAAAGAGGAAGGAAAAGGCGGAGGCACGTCTCCCGGTATCTTTACGACCTCCCAGGGACATAAAGTGGTGTTATCCCTCTGTAGCTGGTTCTCTAGTAAAGATGGTACACGCACACGCTCCAGCGTGACAGCCCCGTACACCGGCGAGCGACACGTGTAACCGCGTCACACGGACGCGACACGACCCTCTCTATGCCAGTTAGTCTCGGGCCGAGATGCTAGGATAGCGATAGGACATCAGCCTTTAAGCATCACCCTTGAACCGGTGGACGGTACAAACCTCAATATTGTCGGAAGAAAGGAGGATAAGCCGGTGTCCTGGCTACAATGGGACCCCTACCTCCTCGATGTAGGTGTCGAAATTGTTGAATCTATGGAACGCCGAGCTTCCAGCTTCTCGGGGGGGAGAGAGGGATTATTTAGCGGGGCACGGTGAAAATTCATGAGCGTCTTTTGTTCCGCGAGCAGACACTCGTTTCCGAATGACGCGCGGCTGAATTGTTTCTGTTCGCGGACGATGTGCCCCGATATGCATATGCATATGCATGCCTGCGTACACGAGGAGCCGTCCATTCAACGGCGTAACAGGTGTACTCCTTCCCCTCTGCAAGATACGACCCTCTTCTCCGGTCAATCTAACGGAGATATTAGCGTGGATGTACGATGTTCAAACACTGTTGCACAATCCGTTGCTAAGGGCCTCTTCAGGAAAGACATCTGTCTGATTCCAGACTGGGTGCTTCGGCTAGCTTCGCACCATCGGCTCCTGCGTTATCTCCTCTGGAATAGGCGTAAGGGATAAAAGTCCACGCACGTCTGGTTACGACCGGGCATTTGTTGACCTTAAAACTTTTACACGCACGGAATGCAACAGTCGGGGGTGTTTTATACGTCTGACAGCTGTCGGTTACAACGCTCCTATCATCCAGTTTGTATTATAGGCCGCCATAAAGTTACACTGTCGATCGATTTCGCCTTCGCCGTTACCCGTGAACGAATCGTAAAATAAAATCCACAAAGCAGCATTGCTTCCCCGGAATTTTTGCGAGACGCGGCTGGAGTCGTTCGCGCCGGGAATGTCACCGTGAAAGGAGCCGTTCGTTCGTTTTCTCATTCTCCTTATCAGCTACGCACATTTTCCTCCTGTCTCGCCTCCTGCTCGACTTCTCCCTTTTCCTTCGCGTCCCACCCACGCACTTGACATGCGAGGTAAAAGGAGGTAGGAATCGTCCGTCTAGGTGTTCCACGTCTCTCGGGTGAGATAAGATCCGTGAAAAAAAAAGAAAGGGGAGGCGAAGAAGCGGCGAAGAGAGACGAAAGGGGGGAAAAGGTCGCGAGGCATTGCCGGGCAAACCTCGCGATGGAAATTGAATTTCCAGGTCGAAAGTTCTCGGGAGACTCCCTCTGTGTTACTTGGCCCGCCGTAGCGCAACGTGAAGAGGTTTCTGTAAACCATCGGGACGTCGCCGTCGGGACAAAGTCTCGACCAGTTGATAGAGGCGTGCTGCGAGTCTTGACTTCCAAACGGTCGAAATTAGTATCGTCGGCGTAGCAGGAAGATCAATTTGCCCTCGTAACGGGACCAATCTCGTTACGGTTCTCGCGGAGCCATGAATGCCCGGGTTAATTTTTCTTCGTGAGCCCCTTTTCCCAACGGCGGCAATACGTTAAATTTCTGTATTACACGGGCGGACACGCGCTGGCGCCGCTTTACCGTGCACCGTTACCTTAAACCACCTTTTCCCGGCAATTTTCTTCCGCGAACGGCTTCGTAGTTAACGGCACGCAAACTCTTGCCACGACGTGGGTAGATTTAACGGGTAAATTACACGATACCGGGGCTGCGATACGTAATTACAGACGCGTTAAAACAAATATTTCACTTGCCCCGACCTGGCCTTCCACGCACCAGATTTATTTCCCAGCCCTCGCCCGCCCCGGCGGGAGATAAATGCAATCTTTGCGAGCCGAAGCGCTTCCTTCCGCTCGTCCTCCTTGAATATTTAAACTAAATCTATCGGGTTCACGGTCTACGCCCTCGCGTATTTCATCGACTTTCGTAAATCATTGCTGAGGCTATTGATTTTGATAGGAGGCGCACTAAGTTCATAAATCCAGCGCCAGAGATTAGTTGCTGTCTGAGCGAGAGAGGCGGCAGAGGGAATTTCTAGAGCGGCCGCAGTATCAGAATTCGTGTCCCTTTCGGAATCCTTATGGGGTCGTTATCGAAGGGAACGACGCTCAAAGCGGGTGGCTTTCTGGTCAATAGCAGTTAGTGCCGCACGTGAGAGCGACACGTAAATATTGATTACAGACAGTCCTTGGCAAAAGCGCCGCGAATAAACTCGACTGTGCATTGCCGACATGTACGTCAGGCCAGTAATATAACGAAACGGGAATTACGCTGGGAATATGTAAATGAGTGACGGACAGGAAAGTGTACGTTTACCGTGACAATTTTTGCAAACGTGTGTGAACGGGCCAAACGATTTGAATAAATCCTTCGATAAAAATCTTGATTGTTACACAAGATATGAAAGGAAACCCTAGCATTTATACGACGATCGTTAAATATGTAATACTGTTCCCAGTCTAACAAGCGATACTCCTATTTGATTAAAAAAATACAGAAAGAGGGTAGCATTTCCTAGGTAACCTTAACATTTTTCTTCCCCCCTAACTGATCTTCTCCAACATCTGGACACGCCCTTCATCGACCGTCCCTTTCGCGAATTAAGCTCGGGATGAGGTGGTATCTGAAGGCAGTAAGGGTGAGAAAGTCAAGGGCAAGGGCGTGGGCGTAAAACCAAGTAAGAAAGCCCGGATGTACGAGGGTTGGAACTGGAACACGGTTTGCTGCTGGTCCGGAGAACGAAGAAATAGGAATGAATCTTTCGTTGCAGTTATTGCATTGCCTACCACGTGCCACCATGAATTATATTGTAGGAGAATTCTGCAAGCTGCACGGAACGCCTGGAAGATCTGCACATTGTATCCCCTATCTCGCGTTTTTCTTGGACAATAAAGAGACTTAACCTAGGATTAAATTTCGGCTAAAGCGATATTCGAGAGTGACTAACTATGTCGAGCTGCTCGCAAGAGGGTGTGAAGTAAGGTCGAGCAGAGTGTTGTGCCCTGCGTGGTGGCTCGCAAGGCTGGTAGGGGATCTGGCGTAATCGTGGTTTCGGGAGTGTTTAAAGGATAAGAATCCACCGGGTGAACTGCACCAAGTTTGTTTAAGCTCAAAGACTAAGTCTTTATTCAAAAACACTAAACTAGACAGAAGTGTACAAGTAGGTTTTAGCCGTGTTACCCAGTCGAGGGTCGGATCTCCAGTCTGTCGATTTGCGGCGGCAAATCGGTTTTTGTTCCGCTATTGGGCGTGGGCCCCCCGCTTCGCGGCGCCGTATGTGGTCACCTTGAAGCGCTCGCAATTCCGCTGATTTTGTAGATTCGCGCTTTGCCTCGCAACCGATTTGGCTTAGGAACGTCTCGAACGTTCTACGGTAATATAATATGTATAACGTGTATAATACGTGTGCTTGGGCGTTGCCTGGGCACAACATCCCTCCCCCCTTGGGGAGGAAAAGCCATAGCTTTTCCAACTGCCGATGATAAACTATCTTAGGGAAATCCCAAAACTCGTAATAGTTGGATTGATTATCATCGACTTACATTTTTCTTAAACTAGATTATAATGGTAACGGTGAGTGTGAATATAAACTGTCTTATATATTTGACAGTGAGAGGTTATAATATTTATATAATATAGCGACAATAGTTTGTTTATGATGATTATAGCGTTTCAAAGAGAATTAGTGGAAGACGTTTCTTCCTTACTAACTATTTTGATTATCGCCTCGGGTTTTTGCGTGGTTTTGTCGCGATTTGTGTTATTCGTTGTACAATGCCGTGGTGTTCTCGCTTTGCATCGTACAATGCATTTATAGAGTGCGAAGATACATAGAGTGATTGTTATAAATCCCGTTATTGAAGATAGTGTGAAGAAGCTATAATGATACTCGGTTGGTATAATCTCGGGTTTTTCTAAATCGTTTTGTAAGTCTTCTAATTTTTTGCTAACTTTATTTAATTCTTCCGGGTGTTTGATTATCCTTTTAAGTTCAAAGTTTGTGTTTCGATATGAATTTACAGTGGTTTGTGGAAGCGTAATTTCGTCTAGTGACAAATTGTAACCAGGTAAGTAGTTCCATGTTTTTTCTATTCCGTATTGCTTACCAGTTTCTATCGTGAATTCGGCGGTAGTGATTGTACATTTATTTCTTATCGTTATGATACCAGAGTCCTTAATACTATGCATGTTTGTGTTTTTACCGTCGCAGGTTACTGCTAGTTGTATTTGTTTCGGCGCGATATAAATCCATGTACCCGGTTGTTGTAATTCTATCAGGATCGTGTGGTTTAGTGTCATGATTCGTATTTTACAATTGTTTGGTTTTTGTGTCAATTTCGTGTACAACTGTACTTCGCAAGGTCCGTATGGTATTGCTTTGAACATTGGGTGATTAGAGGTACAGAGATAGAGATCGTTTATAATTTTACATTCTGCTAAGTCTTGTTTACTTAGTTGTATGTAATCTTGCACTGAAGTGTCAAGTACTACGTATGAGTCGAGGGGTTCTATATATGCGTAGAACGAGTCGTTTACCTTTGTAGGTACCGGGTGTACCTTACTTAATTTGAATTTCTTTGCGCTCAACAATGGGATGTCTAGTACTACGGTAATTGATTTAGTATCCGAAAATGCGGAGAGAGTTAGGATATCATATAGGACATGCATGTTTTCTAATTTTATTCCGATAGGGAAGTCTAATCCTTTCGGAATAGATGGGAGTGCTGAAGTGAGGTATGTTATGATTTGAGCTGGTGGTATTAATCGTGGGTTAAGGATTCCTTTCTTTATATCCATTATGAATTCTAACAGGTCCTGTGCGTCGTGCAATAGTGTTTCCGTGACGCTATTTATTAAAATGAGGTGCTCGTCTATTGTCTCTCGAAATCTAGTAATGTCAGTTGACTGTTGTAGTTGATATTGAATTTGCCAAGTCGCGTTTAAGAGCGTTTTTTCGTTGTCTTGTATGTTATGTATAGTCTCGTTGAGAAGTTCGGCGTTGGCTCTAACGATTTGCATTTGTCCCTTTATTATATTTTTTAGTCTGTTTTCCTGTCCCTTTAAAAAGTCTATTTGGTCGTTGATTTTCTTCCTATCTTCGGAATCCATTAGTCCGAAGAGTGATTTGCCTATGTAACCTAATCCGTCTATTAATCCGCGGCGCTGTTTTTGTGCTGAGCTTATAGTTTGCTGGACGTAGGTAAGGAGTTTAGCGACGCGGTCTAGCTCGTCTCGAATTCTCGTGCCGAACGTTTTGCAGAATTTTTGTAAGTTATCGGTAGAAGGCGTTTTACATTGAGCAAGTATGTCATGTAGTACAGCTTGGAGGGTCGCTTCACGTCGATATATATATGATATGTCTATGTGTAATATTAATTTCCAGCTATCTCGATAAATCTGTAGGTCGCCTAGGTTTTCGAAGTAAATGCCGGGGTGATCTTGAAATTCTTTTATAGCGAAGTCTGTGTCGGGGGGTGTCCCTCCTACGAATAGTGTCGTCGACTGTAGGACGGTAATCCTATAATAAAAAAAATATATAATGTCGAGGTGTAGTCGGCGTTTCGTTCTGTTAGTTGTGAAGTCTTTCGTCGTGCGAGTGCGTGCTCGAGATAAAAATTTGCTAACGTGAGGCGGTTCGTCTTCGTAGGCTCGATTGCCGTGTCTCTTCTCACATCGTCGTGGTCCGTCGCATAGGACTGTCCGGACCAATTTTGTTATTTAGTGTTGAGGATGTTATCCTTGTTGACGATTCCGCGAGAGCTCGCGTTGTTTTTGTTGGTGCGTTTAGTGCAATTTAGTGTTTGGTGTCCTCGCGGGCGTATGCCAGTTTCCTTATACTTTTCCCTTCTTTTCCTTTTCTAGTACTTGGAGTTTCCCGCCCCATCGGGTTTTATGAACATCTCGTACCGGCGGGCGGTGAGGGAGTATCGGGCGGCTCGACGCCAATATGAACTAGAGAATGCAACCTGGATAGAGTGGGAGGAGGAGGACGCGTGGGGCATCCGGGCATTGTTTGGTGAGTTTCTTTTTGTCTTGGCGTCGTTTATCTCTAGCCGAATTCTCAATCTTGATTGTCTCGCGTCTGGTAATTGTTCCAGAGCGTCATGGAGATCGTTTCATTGGGCCCGCGCGGCTGCCGGACCTGCGGGGCTGCTGGGGGGCGGTCCTCGAGGCCGATTTTCAACGGTTCTAAAATAAACTTATTTTAACCTATATTATTTTGTCTAAAGTTTCGCGTATCGTTAATTCCCTTCACGTCTGCGACCATTTCCCTATTCCTGCCCTATTCTATGAAATGTTTAAGCCGGTTCGCGTGTACGCGACGCGTTTTTCGTCCTTTTCCTATAGTGTAATTATTATTGTCGTGCGTAGCTTGTATCGAGTAGGGACCTATCCACGCGGGTGTTAGTTTTTTAGATCGTCCGCGTCTCAATGTCTCGTCGTGCAGTAGCACTTGATCTCCAACTTTAAAGGATTTGTCCGCCGTCTTCTTATCGTAGTACGTTTTTGATTTTTCTTTATTTTTTCCTATAGTCTCGCGGGCGATGTCGTTGGCCGACCGTAATCTCTCGCGCAGTTCTTCTGCGTATTTGTCGTAGGTATACGTTAGCTGGGGTGGTTGTCTTAACGAAGTCGGTAAGGTAGCTTGCCTTCCGAAGACAAGTTCGTACGGCGTGTAGCCCGTGGTCGTGTGAGGGGTCGTGTTATAAGTGAACATTGCGTACGGCAACCAGTTGTCCCAGTCCGTCTGGTCGTCCGTAATAAAATTCTTTAGATATTCCGCCAGTGTGCGATGGCTTCTTTCTAGTGCTCCGTTAGATTGGGGGTGGTAAGCCGTAGTTTGAATTTTGTCGATTTTTAATAGCTTACAAACATTTTTAAAGACTTGGCTCAGAAAATTAGTTCCTTGATCAGTTAGCACTCGTTGTGGTATGCCGTATTCGCAGACTATTTTGGTGACAAATTCTTTTGCTACTGTGTTTGCTTCTTGATTTTCGAGGGGTATGGCTTTACTGAATTTGGTTAGTAGGTCTTGAAACGTTAATATGTATTTGTTTCCGTTGTCTGTCTCGGGTAAGGGCCCTACTATGTCGAGTGCACATTTCTCGAACGGTTCTGTGGGGGTATCTGTGATTGTCATTGGAGCTTTGGCTACTTTTGATAGCTTATTTTTCTGGCATTTTTCGCATTTGGAAATATATTTCTCTACTTCTTGTCTCATACCTGGCCACGAGTGTTTTAATTTTATTCGTTCCATGGTTCTTTTTATGCCTAGATGTCCACCTAGGGGTGTGTCGTGGAATTCGCGTAACAATCGAAGTTTTTCGTCTTCCGTGTACGTTGTATCGCTCAATTTTCCGTCTGCGCGGGACTCGTCTTTTTCGCTGGTACTTTCGCTGGCGCCGGCTACTGTTTCACGGTCAATCTTTTGTTTCGTTCCTCGCGTTATCGCGAACATTCTGCTGAGGGCGTCAGCGTTCTTGTTAGTCTTCCCGGTCTTATACTCTATGCTATAGTCGTATTCTGCTAACTTCAATTTCCACCTCATTAATCTAGACCCAGGGTCCTTAACGTTAAAAAGCCAAGTAAGTGGCTTGTGGTCTGTCACGATCTTGAATTTGGTGCCGTATAGGTATGGTCTGAAATGTTGCGTTGCCCATACGATGGCTAACAATTCCTTTTCGATTGTACTATAATTCTCTTCCGCCTTGTTCAATACCCTGCTCGCGTATGCTATCGGCAGATCTTGTCCTATTTTCCCTTGCGATAATACTGCTCCTATCGCTTTTCCGGAAGCGTCCGTTGTTAGAACAAACGGTTTCGAGAAATCTGGATATTGCAATATCGGTGCTGTCATTAATTTTTCCTTTAGAATCTCGAGGGCTTCCTGCTCCTGCGCGGTCCATCTGAATGTTTGGCCTTTCTTTAAAAGTTGTGTCAATGGTTTCGCGATTTGTGAAAAATTATCTATGAATCTCCTGTAATATCCGGCTAAACCTAGGAAGGATTGCACGTCTTTAACTCCTTTGGGTATTGGGAAGTTTCGGACAGCATCTAATTTTGACGGGTCGGGTTTGATGCCGTTTTCGGTTATTATGTGTCCTAAGTATATGGTTTCCTTGCGTAGAAATTCGCACTTGTTGGGTTGAAGTTTTAGGCCACTCTCTTGTATGCGTTTGAACACGAGTTCTAGTCGCTCTTGGTGTTCCTTTAACGAACGTCCGTAGACTACTATGTCGTCTAAATACACGAAACATTTTATTCCTTGTAGGCCCGACAGCGCGGTATTCATTAATCTTTGAAACGTCGCGGGGGCGTTTTTGAGCCCGAATGGCATTCTATTATACTCAAAATGTCCGTACGGCGTTGAGAATGCGGTTTTTTCGCGGTCTTCCTTTTTCATGGCTATTTGATGGAATCCTGACGCTAAATCTAGAGTTGAGAAGTATTTCGCTCCGCCTAATTGGTCTAGAATGTCTGTTATGTTGGGTAGAGGGTACGAATCGCCTATCGTCGCGTCGTTTACCTTCCTGAAATCTACCACTACTCTTAGCCTGCGTTTACCTGTAGCATCTGGTTTTTTCGGGACTACTAGCAGGGGAGCGTTCCATTGGCTGATGCTTGGTCTAATTATTCCTTCTTCTACCATCTCTTGAACTTGTCTATCTACTTCCTCTGTATGTGCTTGGGGCAATCTATACGGTTTCACGTATATAGGTTTGGTACCTTGGGTTAGGGTAATTGAATGTTCCGCCTTTGTGGAGTATCCTAGTTTGTCTCCTTCTAATCCGAATATTTCGTTATATTTTTCGCAAAGTCCAAGTAAGCTGGCCTTTTCCTCGCTATTTAGGTGTTCGGTCCTGAGGTTTTCGCGCAAGACTTGCATCCTATTTCTCCCGTGTACAGCGTGTACCATATATGTCGGCGCGTCGCGCTCTTTATCGCAGATTGCGTCCGTCGGGTCAATGTCATCGCTCGTCAGTGTTTCTAACGTCACAGTCGGCGTATTGATAAGGACTTCGTCCGCTGTGGTGTTCATTACGCTTATTACGCATTGACCGTCATTGCCTACCGTTAATGAATTTCCTATGAACACTCCTGGCTTAATAGATTGTCCTTCTACTATTCCTTCTCCTTTACTCGTCGTTCTGGCTAAGAGAATCGTTTCTGATCGCGGTTTTAACGTTACGTTTCCTCCTCCGGAGTAAGGGAACCGTACTCCGTACACTTCTATTCCTTGATTTGCCCGAATGCATACGTCGTGTTTGGTCATAAAATCTTGTCCTACGATTCCGTCTGCTTCTAACGGAAAGTCGTCTCTTACTAATCGGCAAGGGTGTGTTATTAATTTATTCCCGACTTTTATGTTTAACTGTATTAGACACAGCGTCTTGATTTCCATTGGAGCTATTCCTCGCAGGGACACTACTTCGTCTTGGGCTTGGACGTCGCCCAACACCTTTCCTATCTTTATTAACGTGATGTCGGCACCGGTGTCGACTAGCATGTTTGCTCTTTCCTCTATTAGTTCCGGCGCCGAGATTTCAATGGTATTCTCTATCTTGGAAGTCACTACTAGATTCGCGCGATATGAGTCCACTCTGGCTCCTGCGTTAGTTTGTCTATCGTCGGGTGTTCCGCTGCTCGCGTTCGCGTAATCTCGATTTCCGCCAGATGATTCTCGGCTCGAGTTCCTGTTAAAATTCTGTCTAGAGTCGTCGCGCCTGTAATTAGTGTTTGTATAGCGCGGTCTATATTCTCGCTCGTTTGCCCTTTCTCTGGCCCTGCATTCTCTGATTTGGTGCCCCGGTTTTTTACAATAGTGACAGACTACCGTGGCTTGATGAACTTCCCTTTTTATGTGTGTCGTCGGTTGCGTCGGATAGTTTATTCGCGGCATGCTTAGTCGCGTATAGCAATTCCTCGCTAAATGTCCTAATTTATTACAGCGTTCGCAACGCGGTACGTTTGACCCTTCTCTTCTTCTGGGCTGATCATCGGACTTCCTAAAGTTCCGGGAGTTATTTAGACCCATTGCTTGTTCTTCTTCTATTGCTGCTCCTATAGCTGCATTTAATGTCGCATAGTTTCGAGACCTTATAATCGTCTTTAATCTTACATTCAATCCGAGGGTGAAAACATCTAAAGCGCGTTCTTGTACCGATCCTACTAACGCGTCATTTACTTCGTTGCTGTTCCCTGGCTTTACCGTTAGCTCGGATAATTCTCCTGCTAATTCCTCTACTCTACACGCGAATAGTTTTACACTCTCGCCATCTCGTTGACGACAGGCGTGAAACTCCGCTCCGACTGCTCCTATTGACCTTTTGTCCACAAATAATGATGTTAAGATATCCTTTAATTGATCGAAACTCTCTATTTCCTTGTATTCTAGTACCTTGGCTGCCTTGCCTTTTATTTTTGTTCCCATTACCGTTCTCAAGAAACGCGGTAGCTCGTCCGCGGGGACAAACTCTGAGGCGCTTGCATAAGATTTCAGAAATTCTGCAAGTTCGTCTGACGATTTTCCTACGAATTTGTCGACTAACGACAATGCGGTAGATAATTTTTTTACGTCTAGTTGTAGCCCGGGGGGGTTAGCGCCGTCAAGTAACGACATTTCTTGTTCCTTCGATTTTACTCCGTCCAACAAACTAAAATCCGCTAATAAAATCGGATATTCTCTATTTGGTGTTACGAAATTTTCCGGAGACGATTCTGCGCTTGAATCGTCGTTCCTCCTAACGTTTAATTCTAACGGCGGCGGTCGAAGTGTGTGACGAGACGGTCTTGGATGGTCTATAGAAGGTAGAAGATCTAGTTCTTCTCGTACGAAGGTTAACTTTTTATTGAAAAACGATTCGAATGATCTCGACAAGATTCTTTGACCCGGGAGTTTGAATTGATTCGCGCGTTCGTCTTCTATAGACATGCATGTACCGTTTCTGAATTTCTTTAGGACTCTGGTTTACAATATTTACGTTCGCGTTTTCTGTTTCGGACTCGGTATGAGTTTCGTTTACTCACAATGCTGCTCGCAACCACATGTCGTCGGCTCGGTCGGACGTCCTCTCGTACGTGAACCAACGGCGGTGATTAGATGAAACTGGACCCAGCAAGGTCGATCCGTACAGCTGTTTGCTGCGTGCTCCGACGGCTGCTTCCCTCGTACGGCTCTCCGTCCGTCCTTCAGGTGCGGCTCCTACACGTTCCTCTGTCTCCAAGTCCTCTCGTGCGCCTCGGTCCTCGGATCCGTGACGTCTTCGTAGATGGATTTGGTGTTTGGTAGATGGTTGATTCACCCGTTCACTCACAAGTCGATTTTACTCGTTGTTAGGCTCGTCGTCGTTCGGACTGCGTCGAACGTCTTCTCAAAGGCCGTTCCTCGGTCCTCTGTGCTACCTCGATAGCGACGATAGCCTAACCAGCCTATGTGACTGCGATGTCCCAATAATCTTGTCAGAGAGAGTTCACTCTCAGACGATGTCGAGTAATTGGTTGCGTCAAGGCTTGGTAAAATTTTTACGATGCAGATCCCACCGCTGCCACCAATTTTGTTGTGCCCTGCGTGGTGGCTCGCAAGGCTGGTAGGGGATCTGGCGTAATCGTGGTTTCGGGAGTGTTTAAAGGATAAGAATCCACCGGGTGAACTGCACCAAGTTTGTTTAAGCTCAAAGACTAAGTCTTTATTCAAAAACACTAAACTAGACAGAAGTGTACAAGTAGGTTTTAGCCGTGTTACCCAGTCGAGGGTCGGATCTCCAGTCTGTCGATTTGCGGCGGCAAATCGGTTTTTGTTCCGCTATTGGGCGTGGGCCCCCCGCTTCGCGGCGCCGTATGTGGTCACCTTGAAGCGCTCGCAATTCCGCTGATTTTGTAGATTCGCGCTTTGCCTCGCAACCGATTTGGCTTAGGAACGTCTCGAACGTTCTACGGTAATATAATATGTATAACGTGTATAATACGTGTGCTTGGGCGTTGCCTGGGCACAACAAGAGGGTGTTGGCGTTTTACCTGCTGCTTCCACCCCTTGCTCCAAGGGGAAAGGGCTTCCACCGACGTCTCGCTAAAGAAATAAGCCTCTAAATTTTACGAATTCCGTGAAGCAGACTCTCGTAAAGGTCACCATAAATTTACCCCTTCAACCCGTAGCCATGCCAGAGCCGCGTTACATAATCAGCTTCGGAACCCTAGTTAGCTATAAACGAGCAAAAATGTCGAATAATCGCACCTGAGTCTGGTGAATATACAATTCCGATACGCACAGGGAAAGATTGCCGAAGAGAACGCTCGATGCAACCGTAAAATGAAACTTTGCCTGTCCACTACTCGCCGGGGTCCAGGACCGTTCTGTCCGAGCCAGGCTCGATGGAAACTTCGGCAATTACAATGTCGTAAACTTAATTAACATTGCCGCGACCTCGCGTATTTTTAATAGAAAACCCGAGAAACTTCGCGCTAAGGGTCACTTGCTATTCTTAAGAGAGTCGAAGTTAAAAGCTAACAATGAAATAGTTACCCCAACGTTCGAGATGTTAAAAACGCGAGGCGAGTCGAGATCGTTCCTTAAATTCCGTCGATTCGTTGAAACCGCTAAGCTCGAAGAATAGCGAAGAAGAGAGACTCTAGAAAGGGGCTCACGAACTTTATAGTTTCCTCTTAATTAGAACGCAGTACCCGGATGTACAGCACAAGGATCTTCTCCTTCGTGACCCGCATACACCGTTCGAAAATTTCCCCGCGGACTTACCGACGAGCCTGGGATCACGTGTGATCGAACGACGTAATGTTCGGCAAGGAAAACGAGTCGTGGATGTAATAGATTTAAGCTCGAGATTTTTGTTCCCGTTGACGGCGTTCGGGAAAAATCGGATGTCAGGACGCGAATGTAATTTGCTCCGTTCTCGCTCTGGGGGAGGGGAGTTGATGTCTTAATTGGATTATGGGAAGTCCATTTACCGACGCGTGCGTGCCTCGGGACAGAAAAAATACGACGGAAAAAGAAAGAAACGGATGAAAAGGGGAATTCCATCTGTCGAACTTATAAACGATCGCCCCCTCGTCCCGATTTCATTTCACGACCCGCCGCACGCCTAGACGTTTCTTCTACCTCCGCCCCCCGATCATAATTGTCATAACTTCCTGCATTTTCTCGCCCTTTTATATCGCCGCTCGTCCATCTTTGCCTTCCCGCTCTCGCCGCTGTACGCGAAAGAAAGTAGAAACGATTCTCCATCGGCGGGACCGCCACGGCGGAAGACATTAGACATAAATAACTGGGACGCGTCAAAAACTGATGAAATATTTCCCAAGAAGCGATATTAGCACGGACGGCTGCGGCAATAATTCTCGATCGGCGATCCAGAATCTGAACGCCAACGCGAGTGAGTTACCGAGGCTGCCTCGGACCTGTACGCGCAGACTTAACCGGATAATAGAATTTACATACGTTCGGTGGAACTTTCTCCCAATTTTTTTTCCACGAGTTTTATTAGCCGGTTAAATTTCTACCTCCGGTTGCGAAAGTTTCGTGAAAATCCTCGTACTCTGTTCCTCCCGCCTCGCTAAACGTGACTATAGGCGCGGCTGGGGGAACTGGATGCACCCCCGCTCGATTTCCTCCCGAAGGGCGGCCGGATGAGATTTTCGGGGAACGTCGAAAGCCGAAAGTTGAACGGAGAAATTTCGTAGACGGCCACCGGCCGCCGCTTGCGAGGGGTCGGGTAACGAATTTCAGGAAACATTAGGGCTCCCTTCGCGGCGGGGCGAATGGTCCGTCCGGCAAGGGGGCGATGCCGGGTTAAGGTCAGACCAAGCGGCCGATTCAGGATCGTCTTGCCTTGTAACCGATCGTACGAGGGGGAGCTCGCGAAGATGTCGCCGAAGGAGAGAGCAAGGGAAACAGAAGGGAGCAGAAAAGAGGAGGAGGGAGAGCGAGAGAGCGGAGAGTATTGACGTTGTGCCGCTTTTAAATATTGCATCCAAGTCACGTTCAGGACCGTATCCTCTCCGCCCCCAACCCTGAGCCCGGTGCCACCCCACCCCCAACAACCTCGAGTCACCCCCTACCCCTTTTTCCAACCCCACCAGCCAAGCGGCTGGGCCGAACGTCGCATAACTACCGCAAGGTTTCCAGGGAGACAAAGGAAAAGCCTGGAGGAAAGAGGAAGATGGGACGCGAGCAACGAAGAACCAGCGTCTGCGGGGAGGGAGGGAGGGAGGGACGGAACGAAACGGGGGTGTACGAGGGAAGAAAAAACATTCGTGGCCAGTCTTTTCCACCGTCCTCCCTCGGCCCTTGGCGGGGCGTAAAGGAAAAAAGAGGAGAGCGCAACGCGAAGGGACCGGAGAAAATATAATGCGCGGAGAGCGGTCCCGCCGTTTGTGAGACAGACACGTTCGACGCTGCGGGAGAATGGAAACGAGAGAATGAAAGGGGAAAAAGAGAGAGGTCTACCGAGCCTGCAAGCGAAACTGCGGTTGTAGTCCCTTTGTCGCCTCTACTCTTTGTCGGCACCCGGGTTTGTCATTAGAGCAATTTTCTAAACGGTTTACTTAGTCTATAGTAAATGGCCGGGCGAGCAGATGTTTCGTGAGAATTGATAGATCGGAAAAACAGAATCTGCACTACACGAGAATTTCGAGGGTAAGGTAGGAGTAAATACGGCGGCCCAGCGGGTCGACCTCCACCCCAATGCTGTCGTATGATCCTTGAATATCATTCGCGAGGATCGATCGTTATCCGATCTACACGTTCACCAATTTATTCCCCCGGTGTCGAGGACTCGGCCGACTGTACGCGGGAACAACTGCGGCTACTTCCGAGTATCGACCTGCCGCAATGAAAATATATAAAATTCTAGGTCCCTCCTTTGAGACCCAGAGCTCGAGAGTACTACACGCCCAGCGTGTCCTTAGAGCTGTGGACGGCTTATCTTATCGAATATCGAAGCGAATTAACTATGTCAAGGACGAAAACGGAAAATTATACTATTGGCCTCTGTTCGGGGTGAGCCCGAAAGGGTGTCACAAAGTCTACAAGCGTATTCTGTAATAAATCCTTCTAACTAAACCAACTGTAATGAATCTGGGTCTCCAAACTATTTGCAAACTAAATGCTTGAACATGTAAAACAGCTAATGGTACCTACGTGTGGCGACACAACAATGGAGGTCAGTTTGAACATCTGCTTTGAAGTAGTGCCTCGGCTAAAGTTGACCATGCTCCAAGAACGAATGCTTCTCGAAACCCATGCTTAAGTACCTTTCCCTCGGCTTTTACATTGCAAAACTAAACGGTGCCTTTTAGACGCGTCCTGCATAAAAGCATTTTATTCTGTCAAAGTAAAACTCGGTTCTTATCCCCACAGGGAATACGATACAAAAATAGCAAATGACCTTAGGGTGCGTTAAAGTTGAGCACCGTTTCCAACACACCTCGCCTTTTCATAATTCGCGAGCCACGCATACATACGAAATATTAACATACAGTGCGTCAGTCGTATTATTCGAAGCAGATTTTAGCGCGAATCCCACGACGTGGACGATCGAATGCTTTACAGAAACAGCAAAATAATTCACGCAACACGCACGCTGTCACCGAATGAAGCCAATGGTCGAAACGACGGTCGTAACGCTAGAGCTGTGGCAATTTTAGCCTTTAAAAATTTCCCGCGAAACTGCCGCACGGCACGCGAACCGACCTATGGAGCGAGCCAGTTTAAAGCGAAAACCGTTCGAACCAGCCGAGGACGCGAATGATTGACAGCGATGGAAAAGCCGCAATCGAACAACGCTACTGCCCTTTGAAAGACTCGATGTGTTGTAAGAAAGAGAATGGTACTCACTCTGTGCGCCCGGATGGTGTTTTCTTGGCCGGGATCTTTAAGGAGGCTCGCGCCAGCTGTCTCTTCTTCCTTTTCCTTTCGTCCAGCGTTGAGTTGATTTCACTCAGGCCCCGATTCGGCACACAACAATAAAATGAGGGAAACTGAACGCGAGGGAAAAAGACGCACGACACTACGTTACACTGTACTAATGAAGGGAGAGCGACACACAGCGCCAGGACAAGGTTAGAAACGCCGAAACGCTCGAGCGACGAGCCGCAGAGCGTAACGTCTAGTTCGCCTCGAGGGCGTCGCGGCGCTGCCGAGCGACGATACGACCGCGTTCCTACGATACCCCCACGAATCTGTCCCCCGTTTCATGCCATTCTCCCGCGCAAACGCTAGTGGCCACCACTCCAATGCTCCCCACCCGAACTCGCGAGCAGGTATGTTGGTTTTTCGACCATGTCCCGCTCCCTAATTTCCACGATTACCTACATCACCGTAACTATCGAAACGGGTCTTGCCCGAAATTTCCGCTACCGATCCGAAGCACGTTTTCCCTAACAATGACCACTCGTTAATCGACACGGTTTTTAATGCTCGTTTCAGGAACGCCGTCACCGAAATTGGCGCCGATCGGCTGAACTATTAAGCGAGTTCGAATCACGCGGTTCGTTAGTCGTATGGTGTATTGTTTCATCAGTTCGATTTACCTTAACAATTTCTTTTGAAGATAATAGTGACATTTAAAATCATTGAATGAACTCTTCCTTCGATTAGGATCATCGATTTGATGTTTATTGATTTATAGGTTATATTCACACGAAATGTATGACTATATTTGGTCTCCTAGAAACTTGAGTGACGATAGTCGTGAGTAATTTCGGTTACGCGGTAAGACGGCAATTATTATACTGTAGTTTTCTTTCGTTTATTCGCTGTTTAATGAATGTGAGTGCGTCAATAAACCTTGGGATTCTAATATCGTCGCCAGGCTTCTGTTTGGTGCGATGAGACCGGCCTTCGACGTGAAGTTTATCGTCCTCGAACAAACTTTGGTTATGGGCTACTCTGCGTGGACTATTGGACACGTTTGCGCATTAGACAAGAAACCGAACGCATCAGCGATCGAGGCAGTCCTTCAAGGCCTGGTCATTCAGAGATTGCTCGTTAGGAATTCTTTCTGGAAGATAGCTGCAACCTGTGTCATCAATGGGTGAGTGATTTCGAACAATTACGTATTAATTACCCGCCACTCTGGCACGCCTCGCGTGCATCGACGATCATAACGAATCCAGATGTCGTCATTAGCGGGTGGCAACTGTTAACGAACGAAACGATGGAGAAACGAGTGTTTGTCGAGGGGAGTCGGGTAACAATCAGAAAATTGGGAAGGTTACGTGTTCAGTGGGGAGGCGTTCTCCCGTATAATCGGAATCCCGTTAATGATTATATTAGACAATGGGCTCAAGAAGCGTGGCACGGGCGGTATGTGTAATTGTGTAGTTGCCGAGAGGTAGGGTCGCAAAAGAGAATCGCGGGGTCGTGGCACACGCTCCTACGACAAAATCGCTGTGCAGAACCGATAACAACAGCTTCGTCTACGCGTAATTTATGGTTTATCTTGCGGCTAGCGAATAAATGCACCGTGCTGCTTTTGTAACAACGCTGGGGAGCTGCTCGCGATACCGCGTATCGCGTTGGGTTAAGCGGCGTTAAATTCAAATGCCATAGAAATAATGGGTTGCTGCTTTTGCGAAGCATCAAGGCAGATATTCGCTGAAACTGTGCGAAGCTTTAAAAGTTCTCTTGAAATAACCTTTCGCGTTATGTGTATACGTTATCAGAAATGTTCATCACTTCTGAGTAGGTATTTGTAAAATGGGATCGTAGAGTGCCACGACCAAGCGATGCGCTTTTGTAAAATAGCAATAGGAGATGAAAGAGGTGCCCGTTTCTTCTTATCTCTGATTAAATACTGCCCCCTGTTCGTGGCATTTACAAATATTCAACGATCCGGGGGCTTGTTAATTATTCGGGCCGGTAGGTCGGACAGAAACGATTACCCGTCGACCCGTGAAAAAAAAGCACAATTTCCCCAAGTAATTTTGCGTACTGCGGGCTCCGTCGGCCGTTTATTTATTAAAACACTCGGTGGTATGGACCTCTTTAAATCACGCGCATCCCTCGAGTATCCCTGTCCCTCTAATATTTATTAATCTCATTCGCGCTGACCACTCTTGGCACGAACACGCACTCCGCGCCGGGCGTCCGTTTGTCTGGAATCGGCTGCCGCAATATTGCGCGTGGTCTTATTGATCAATGATCCAGAACAAAACGTCTGCGGAGACATCCGCGCGATCGGGTGACTTTTCAAAGTACCTATCTTCAGTTCAAGCATCACCAGCCCCAACTTCCTAAAATTAAATGGCCATGTTCTTTCTTGAATAACCGATAGACGTTGCAGCGACGCGATGACCCTATTTGTCGCAATCAATCTGCCAGGCTATTAACCCGTGGCCCCGCGAAATGCCCAAGAACGTTGGCGAACCGTTGAAAACAAGCCCGTTACGTAAACTCGGTACACGGAGCGCATTAAAGTTGTATAAAATTAATTAACGTGCCGCAGCGCCTGACAGGAAATTAACAGCCATTGTATCGTCCGGTGTATCAATTTATTAGGTTCACCCGCGCGCGGCTCGCAGGGTGGAAGCGTGCACGGACATTAAACGATTATATTTTCGAGCCGCCCCGTATAAGCGCCAAGCGGGCAACGATGATCGGGGTCGGGTCGGCCAGTTTACACGTCAAAGTTTACCAAAGGTTCTTCAGGGCCGATGCACCGGACCTTCTCGTCGCACGGCGCGGCGCGCGCTTCTCTCTATCGCGGACACTGTGTTCATTATCGCGCGCGCCTAGGTATAAAGGGCCTGTACCCGGGATGCCAAACAACGCGCGGGCTTGCACACCACGATGCGCGGACGCCCTACCAGCGGATATACGCGCGTGTAATAATAACACGTACTCGTAGAAATAGTCGTAACGCGCCGGTGTACGTGTGCGCGCACACGGCCGCCGGTGGACAGAACGGGGGTGAGCCAAGGCGAGCGTATTAGGGGTGGGTGATTGTAATTTCACACATGACGTAACGCGTCCCCCTACCCCCGTTTTCTGCCGTCACCACCCCTCCCACTTCACTTCCTCCCTCCGTTGTATTTTGCTTTTGTACGTTACCGGCATATGTGTGCCTTACGCGCACAACCGTGCGAAAGCCCGCGCCTCTGCGCCTCCCTGTCTCCGCCGCCCCACATCCCTTTTGTCTCTCTGTATCTCCGCGCTCCTTACTCTATCCGCCTAACGGACAGACAGCACTTGGCGCGCTCTTTCTCGGCGCTACCAGCATCACGCGGTCGGAACCGCAACCGTGCCTGTAGTGACAACCAAACTGATGGTGCCGTGCTGATTAGAATTTTCGGTTGAAAGCGTGACACTGATAGCTGCTCCGGTATAACCGAAGGGGCGCGCGGAGGGCGGCAAGCGAAATTAGGCACACGCGCGAGAGATTCATCGCCGTTGAGCCGCGGAGACGCGCGACGTTGGGAACTCTGTTTATCGGTAGACACTCGCCCTGCTGCGGCGGAAGCTTGCTTTATTAAGAGCAGCTCATTACGCCTAAGTGGATGAAGGATTACTTTGAAGGATAATTGAAGGATCTGCCGTCGTCGTTCATTGTCTCCCTGCCTTTTCATCCGCCTACACGACCGTCGTCTTCCCGTATTTTCTTGCTGGTCCCGGTGTCTCGGATTAGGACTGGTTCTCCTATTTCTGTACTGATTAAAATTTCCGTCTGAAAGGAAGACACCGATGCGTCTGCCAAGGATAATTTCCACAGGACTCGCGGGCGAATCACGATAACAGGAAGAACGATGTTCCACGGAGATTCGTGTTTCGACGTGGAACGTTTAGGTTCCAGTTCATCGTCGCGCGGGGGCGTTATTAACTTTGAAAAATGTCAAGTAAGTCTTAGAGGCTGCGCCGGTTCGAAGGTACACGCCGAGAAGTTTGTTCATTAAAGGCACTGGTCGCCCGAGGGATTGTTGATCATTCCTTTAATTAAATGCACTTTATCTTCTCAGGGCTTCGGCAATTAATTCCTGCGCTAACTTCGCACAACTTCGCGGCACATTCGAGCGCTTACGTTCCCATTTGTTCCGTTTCACGTAGACGCGGATACGCGTTTCTTTCTGCATAACCGTGGAAGTCGATGCACCTTGCGGCCGGGGGCGGCCTTTAAATATTCTAAAGGGTAGTATGTACGTCTCTGGTCTGCCAAATATCTCTTCTCCCTCCCCCTGTAGCCTTTATACGCTCCTTCAAGTGATATTTAATATCTGGAAACTGGCGTTAGCCAGTGAGTAAGACCGAGAAGAGGGCGGCGGAGGGAAAAGAAGACAGAGACAGAATGGGGGTGAAGGGATGGGTTTGGAAGGGAGCGCCTTATCAAAAATTAAAATTTCATTCGGCCAGACCGAGCTTCTCTATCTAGATCCTCGGGGCGGTTTAGAGCTACCAGAAGCGAAAGTAGTGGTACAGGGGTGGTAGGAGGAGAAGCTCTAATCGTGAGAAACTAACTTTCCCTTCGAGAAACTTTCGACCAACCATCGTTTCGTTCTATCCCACCCGCCCCCCTATTCTAGTCTCTCCATTTTGTTCGAATTTATTCCCTCGCCTCTAGCTCTGGATTTGAGCGGCGTGCATTTGAATTTATGACCGTTCCTCCAATCGATGCCTCGTTACTCGTTCCTCAGATTCAACGTTGATCTCGTTTTTCTCTCCCCCTGATTCTCGCGGAGCCTCGAGACCGAGCAAACGACTACGGTACGCTGTATACTCTTTTAACCGCGCCCGTTCCAAGTAACCGCCAATCCCCTTTATCAACGATGCAAATAATGCTGAGGATGGAGTATGAATTTACCATTCCAGCCAGTCCCGTCCCCTGTCCTTATGTCGGTCACGATGAAAACGCAAAAAATGTAATTATCCGGGGCGGACCGTCAGGAGCGAGCTTTATCGCCGCGTCGCAAAGGATTATTAACATCTACCGCGGAGAAGAAGATACCGAGGCGTAATTACATGGGCGAATCTCGAACAAATACCCGCGGGATTCAATCGGGGGTACAAGAGCAAGCCGGGAATACACGAGGCGGACGCGATTTCTTTCGTTCCATCGCTGGTTACGCCGTACACCGGCGAGTAGCAGCTACGGAATTAATTGAAACGCACAGCGCAAACATGCAACGTGCTTCAGTTTTATGGAGGAGAACGTTTTCGCGTATTACAGCAGCAATGGTTGATTAATTCCGCCACGCGGTCTGTAGCCGACGTTGCGCGTTGCACGAGGAAATGTTTTACAAATCCCTCGACGGCGCTTTTATCTCCAAATTTAGCCAGGCCGACAGCACCGAGGCCTGCTCGCGACACGCTGCCCGTCGGTGTGAGAAAAATAATGCCCAACGATCTTCGGCAGAATTTTTCTCGCGCGAGACCAGGATCGAACAACAGAGAGGCGGGGTGGGGGCTGGGAAAGCGCGGGGAGTGAGACAAACGAGGGTTGAATGGCCGTTTGCAAAATTATTGGGTAGAAAGAGGGAAATCGGGTGCAATCCGTGCGCGGCTAACCGCAAATTCCGAACGAATATATTCGTCCCTTTCTCGTTCCCTACCGGCGCGTTTATTCGCCTGTCTTTCTCTCCCTTTCATCCCCCTTTCACCCCCTTGGCCGCCGCCTCCACCCGACGTCGAATTTCCTCGCCACCCCGCCGTTCCTTCCCCTCCTTTTCTCCCAGCCTGCTCATCGGAAATCATTGCCACGCCGCCAATTGTCAGCTGGTGGTACGGCGGATTGGCTCAGGCGCAAACGCGTTATCTCTGTTATTCGAAAAGCGGTTCGGCGAGGGGATTCGACGGTTTCGGAATTAACATTTAAACGCCGGAGTCGTTCATCGATCGTGCCTTACGCGTCCAACCCCATTTCTTTCTCCGAACACTAATGATCTGCCATCAACGCCGGGGCTAAAGCTCACTCTTTCCTTTCATTCTCCCGCACACCGCAATACACTGTCTTGCTCGATTTCTATTTCGGACCAAGCCGTGTCGTACAGACGTTTTTCGTTCCGCTTTTATTCGAAAACTTTACTCGCCCCTTGTTTCTCCGCATGAAATACCGAGCGCGAGAGCTCGCGGTCGTTTACAGAAGGTAAATCCGAGCGGGTTGCTTTTCATATCTCCCCTTTAATATCTCGCTGTTCCGCGTCATTGTTCCCGCCCGGCCTCTCGGCTCGCCTTTGATAGGGTATCCTTCTCTCCTCTGCTCATCGGAAATCATTCCCACACCGCCAATTGTCAATCGCCGGCAGCCCGGATTGGCTTCGATCCAATACAACTAAGTTCCACCCGCACTGGGGATTCTGCGCGAGCGCGCGATCGTGTTATCCGGATTGTCCGGAAATCCGTCAGATCGAGACAATCGATGGTGAGCCGTGGGCCTGCTGACTGCCATAGACGGGGCGACGGGGGCGGGGGAGGGGGCGAAAATCGGGGGCGTGATCCGTGACCCGGGGAGCCGCGACGGAGATTAATTTGCACGGAAAATTCGAGGATTAAAATTGTTCCCGTGGAACAAATTTAATTTGTACGTCCGCTTGTTTTGCCGTTTATTTAACACCCGATCGATGAACGGCGGACGTTTACGCCCCCGGATTGCGAACAGCACTCTGCTCCTTAATAATTCCGGGTCGCGAAACTGGAATCGAGAGACGTCGATGGTGTTATTGGCTTGTTATTGCCACGGCGGAAATGAGATAGGGGAAGGGTAAAGGGAGCAGGGAGCCGTGGAAACGTTGAGACGCGCTAGTGACGTGAGAAAGTCGACGTGGTTCGTTAGACGTTCCAATCAACTAAACGATTAACGTTTCGCCAGCCACGGGTACCGCTCGAAAAGAGGATTAAGAGGGGTGAATCCACCCGTCGTCGGGGGAAAGTTTTTCAACGCTTTCGCCGTTTTGGCCTGGTCCACGGGGATTCATATTCCCCTCGTTCTTTGTATTAAAGGATTCGGTACATTCAAGTACCCGCGATTCTTTGGCGAACGAGCGGGGCAGACCCCGTTCGACTGAAGCGGTATCGGAACGTCGAATCGGGAGTGGAAATCGACGAAATTATTTATGGCCAGAACTACGGGAATTACGTGCACGCCACGATCTACCCTTAACATCGTTGCGTGCAGCAAATTTGCATCCACATTTCGAGCACGAGGTCGACAAGGGGGGAACGACCGGTTGCGCCAACGAAACCACCTTTCAGGATGTGTACGTTTCCCGGAGAATTCGCTGGGAAATGTTCAGCGTGAATTCCTGGTGGTCGATGAGGAGGATAACTCGTCCCTGAAGTGCAGTAACCTCGGCAGAAGAGTCTCGGGCCCACTCTAGCATCGCAAGAAGGTCTTATGACCCGTGCAAAATGAATGCATCCCCTCGCAGCCTGCATCCTTCTGATCCCCACCCTGGCCTCTCCACCATTCAGCCACCCGCTAAATCGAGCGTGCCTGTAAAACGAAATACGGAATTTCATTTGAATCCTTCGTCGTTTCGGTCTCGCATTCTACCATCTATCCAACACCCCGCCCCCCAAACCCCCGTCGGCCTCTTCTTATTTATTCTTTATCTTTACTGAAATAAGGGGCAGCGGGTCGATAAAAATATTTACATAGAGATTGCACCCCTGGAACGGGGACGCCAATTCCCTCGCGCGACACCGTTTCCTTCCCTCCGCAAAAAAATTTATCGCGAGCGAGGGAAACCCTTTCGGGGGGAAAGGATGATTCTCGTGGCGTCGTGAACCGACGCGCACCAACCGAACGGATTAGAACCTGCATTCTGACGCGTTGAAGATGGTCTCCGAAAAAGGTGAACCGTGACGGAAGGTAGCGATGTGTTTCCCGACGGTAGAGAGACGAGCGTGGTAGTTTCGCCCGTTTCAGACTGCGGAAAACATCCCCTCGATGAGACGATGCGGTTACGTCGGTTTCCTCCTTTCTGCCTCCCTTTTCGCGTCCCTTTCTCTCCCTCCGTCGACCGTACTTGCGTATCCCGAACAGGTTACAAACGACGGGCACGGTATTACAAGCCGCAAATTACACTCCCCCGCCCTCCACGCCGCCCAGCGAATGTGCGAGGCCAAGACTGCTGGATTACACCCCTCGCTGCGAGAGGAGCTTCCGCCGGAATACCTCTCTCCCTTTCCGCGGAAACGGAACGATCCGGCTTTCCGAGATAACTTAGGGAGAAGAATATTAACTGTCGTTAGGCGGACAATTATTGAGACTCGGTAATGCGCGAAAATGTCCCCCCATTCGAACTCCGGATCGGCGCTATTTCCAGCAGTCGCGCAAGGGAACCCGCTGTGTCACCTTTCGCCACTCAATTATACTGGAGTTAGGAAAGAACCGAGTGGAAGGTTCGGAGGTTCGAAAAAACAAGTTCGCCGTAAATCTCTCGAGGAAGTAATATCGTGCACGGTGGTAAGTAGCGCCGCGAAACTATCGACGTTCAAAGGGTTGTTTCGCAGGTACAAACGCGAACCGTAAAGTCCCCCCTTGTAAAGTGACGTCGTGGAGCGTGCTTTTTCTCTCCATAAATTACAATATTCGTTGGGTGGTCCCCTCTCGTTCGCTTGACGCGCGTTCACGCCCCGAAAGTTGCAGGAAATTCAGCAACAGAATTCACACGCCCCGTGGATTTCCTAAACGATGAATTACCGCCGAGCGGTGTAACTCTCCTTTAATCGCGCGGATAACGTTGCGACGGTGTCTGGTAGTTCTAAGTTTGCCCCCGATAACGAGGATAGATCTGGGGTCGATCGATGAGCCGGCCAAATCAGTTTAACCCGAGTAATTACACCCGGCTAAATGCGTTCTACGTGATTCGAGTGCTTTAGCTCGTGAAGAATTAATTTGCTGTGCGGGGAGGGCGGCCGCAAGGCCCGTTTGATGGAAGGTCGAATGCCGAGATGGAGAATCGTGGTCGTTGACCAAAAATTATGTAGGAAAGGTGGCAGAAAGTTTTCGGTGTAATCTCGCGCTTGCGGCTTAATTTTCCGGAATTATGCACCCGTCGGAGAACGCGCCCGTATCTGGAATCCTCATTTCCCCCGCGGCGATCCTTTTCGCCTTTTCGCCCGTAATAACGCCGCACAAAGTGCCTCCCGGTATTACGTCGTTTCGTTAATTAATTTACACCGGGGCAACACTGGATTACGAAGCCCGCGAACGATTCCCATTCTTCTCCAGCCGGGGTGTCTTGAAAAGCCATAAAACGAGAAAACGATGTCAGCGTTTACGTAGGTACCCTTGTCGCTCGGGCTTGTCCGATTGTACAGGGCGGACAGAAAACAGGGGTTGAAACAAGAAAGATTTGTAAGTCCAACTTTGTACTATTTGTGTTTCTGTTCTCTAAGCTGAAGCTGTTGGTTTCTTGCTGATAATCATGATTTCGGTATCTACAGTTTTAAGTGGATTACGGATCACCGTTTCGCCAGCAGCACGCGGGACCGTAAACTGGGGGAGCATTGGCAGTTACTTAAAGGGGGCCCCATCTTGAAGCCACTAACGAAAGACAAAGTGAAGGATTTCTTTGTAATAAATAAAAATATAGGGCTTGGATTTTTTATAGAGTTTTAAAGCAATCTTTATTTTGTTGGAAATTTTTTTTTTATGAAAAATTGTACAAAATGGCGGCAAACAAAATGCCTTCCCGGAGCACTGCAAAAAACTGGCCCACACTCCCGCGAATGACAGGGATCACCTGAGAAGGAAATACAAAGGAGATATATAAACAGACGAAAATTTTATGCATTTTCACACCTGTAGTAGAATCACCAATTATTATTGTAATAATAGATATTATGGATACCTAAAGCAAATTTGAAAATGTTCATTTTTATATTATATAGCAAAATGTTCCAAAAACATGCCAATGTTCTCACAGTTTGCTGTAGATTGATCATCCAAGAACTGATACAGCCATTGACGAAATTTTTATTATTAAAAAATGTGTTATCGGTCACTAAGCTGAGTAAGTGGGAATAGTCCCCGAGTTGAGACGAACGACCAGTTGATTTTGTCCAGACTGTAACCCTCATTCGACGACTAAAGGGAATTGGATGACTTTCTTTATTGAAGCAGAGAATTGATTTGCAGACACACGCTAATAAACACGCTATCTATTCTTGCAGGTGCTCTTCCTTCCAAAATTCTTCGACTCTTTTACTATCGTTAGGTTCCTCAAACCCTCTTGTATAATGACGAATAGCATCTTCAGTCGGAATGTAAATCCCTCCCCCAAGCTTGATGCAGAAATTTACAAGCTTTCTTGGACGAAACGAGTAAATTCGGGGTGGGTCACGAAATTGAGGCGATGCGAGTGAACCAGCGCTCGTCTCATCTCGGGAATATTTCCCTCGGAATTGAAGAGCGATGGAGAGCCAGGGTGATGCTGCCGCGCGGTGTTTCAGAGACGAACGTGAATAATAGAAAGGAGTTAGTAAGTTTCTGGGAAAGGCGAAAGCGTTCCTCGTATGGGTACAATCCTCTGGCGCGGAAGAGCGTTCGGAAACCCAGGGCGTGGGAGCGGGACCACGGGAAATTTTCGCAGGCGGGAGCATTACTTTTTACGAGTGTAGCACCCCAGAGACGAACCGTATCCGACGGAGCGCCCTCGTAGGTGCTCCATATTTCATACCCTGTTGCTTTCGACGCGTGCTACACCCGCGTATCCGGCAGTTCTTACGCTTTAAAATGAGAATAGATGTTATACGTGTTCCTCGACGGCAATGAATACAAAAACACGCGATATACCTGCAAGTTTTAATACATCCCCCGCGCTGCATCGGATCTCGAACTCCCGCAGGCCCCGGGGGAAGGGAATATGAATTTAACGCAGCAGCCGTAATATTATTATCGTTCGACAGTTTTACGGATACTACCGCAACTTCCTTGTGTAATGCACGGTGAAATTATAGATTACCTACATTTGGGGGGATCATTGAATAGCAAACCTTTTATTCATTTTTTTTTTAATATTAAGTATTTATTACATACAAGCATTTTATACAATACGAAGTATTCTTTAGACATGACTGATGATATTTAGCGTCCTCAGTATTCATTACATTTAGAAACATTCTTTCGTATGGTATTGAGATTATTATTATTATTGTTATTATTCGATATAGTTATTATTATTATTACATGTCCTTATAGAATAGTTTTAGTTAGACCGAATAGAGTAGTTTGAATAAATAAACTCGATACATATATATATATAGTCGTTTGCATACTTCTGTCTCGAAAAGCAACGTCGTACTTTACCTTTCTTTTCCATTTAATATAATTAAAACATAATCGTCGTACGGGAGTATCGTCGTGATGCGTAAAACTGATCTCGAAATTCCCTCTCGGTGTGTGCCGTGACTACGCGCTTGGGAAAGCTTTAGGCGATTAGGATCGTATGCATCTCTGTACAGCATTCTGTGCAGCAAATCTTCGGGAAAATACATGTTCGCTGTTGGGTTTCGCGGCGATAGAAAGAAACTTTCGATGCGAAGCAACGCGGTATTACATACGTACACGTTCGAAGGGGCTTAAATTAAAACGATTTCGAGGAGAAGAACCGGTGACCATGCGGCGTCCAAGTATTCTCGGAGCGACAGCAATCTACGTGTACAATGAAGTCAGGGGAACCCGGCGATATCGTATGCACCGCGAACGCAATGGGGGGAAGTGATTAAAAGAAAAACAAGCAAGAGAAGAGACGAAACGAAAACGTTGTATAAACTTCATTAATCGATGATCCTCTCCAGACACGTCTACGACTGTCCTTTTCCATTTATTATCGGCTAGTCGGAAACTAGATTAATCGGATTACTTTATTATACCCTCGATATAAACAACCGTACAGGTCGGACAGTATTATGCACCTGCGATTAAGCAAGCGTTCGGAACACAAAGCATGCTAATGATATCCGTTTCTGTTATAATAGTATGCCACAATAGTAACAAACAACTCATGTCTTAGACACCAATCATTACAATGTTTTTGCTCGATGGACTTATCAGGCTTTAAAGTTATCGTTCACTCTATCTGTATACTAGTATGATATACCACTATAATGAATAGCCACCACTGGATAACGCAACGTGACCGTGTAATTCCGTCGAATTCGATTCCCGGTGAGATATCTCTGGCGAGGCTGCGAGCTCTTCACTAGAATTTGCGCCATCGACGCGCTAATCTGTTATCTCGAATTGATACTGCGTAACAGCGCTGGGGGAGGGAGGAGGGGGGGTGGGAGGAGAGTTTCGCGTCTCATCGACTACCCCCTATCTAGCGGAACGCATCATTTACAAACAAAGTAACGTAGCTCTATCGTGCTCGTTAATCCCGCGAACGTATGCAGTGGCTATTTCACAAAGCGATCGCCGTCATCTCGTCATCATCACAGCTAGGAAAATTCACGTTAAATCCGCGGAGGGGGGTGTAGGGGGGGAGAAAAACGTAACGGTAGATGAAATCTATTTGGATACCTAGAGTACCAACATTTAGATGAGTTTTCTAGAAAAATATATAGAAGGAATAATAGAAGAAAAAAGACAATACGATAAAAACAGTAAAATTGCTTGACTAGTGAGCGCGCGCCCCAAAAAATGTAAAAGTATGGAAGAAATGGTTTTCTCGTTTGTTTTTTTTTTATACATCATATCTGCAGGATGATCTTACTTGGATATGATTATACATAGATTCACTTTCTCTATATTCAAATTCTATAAGGTAATAATTATACTATATCTCTTATGTAAGGACAATCATTGGAGCTTACCTCCTACGTCGTTTTGGCAGATGCAGTTTCGCAAGATACTCTTTCATTCGTTTCCCTTAGCCAATTCACGATCTTGTGCTATGTTCGTCAAGCCGTTTTACACATTCGTTTACGGTTATACAAATCGCGAGTGTACCGATCGTCCGAATGCATATATCGGATTCGTTAAATCACGCTTCGGTTGCATGCTCGTTGCCGATCGAGTGTTTTGCAGAACGTTCCGAAACATTGTACAATGCACGGGCGAAAGAAAAGCAAGCGCGAAACTAAATCAATGAAATTTAATACAATAAAACATGTGTACGCGTGGTTCGTTTTCGTTTTTTTTTTTTCGAATCGTGTCTCGTATTTCGTTTATAAACAGGCCTTATTCCCTTCGAAGGTCCTCCTCTAAAACGTTCGATTTATATATCTAATAGCATACTATAACGGACTGAGAGTGCCTATTTGCTGTTTGCGTAAATATTATTAATTAACATTATATATTATTTTACAATTTCTCGCGACAGCTCGTTCAAGGACATAAGGTTTCCCTTCTCATTTTCCCTTTCTTTCGACGTAGTGCCCCCGTTCGTTCTCTCTACTTAGTTTCGCCGTTCTTTTTTTTCTACACATCGATTAGCGCTTATTTACATTATTTCTTAAACGACGTCGTTCTGAGTGTGTTGCAGCGGAGCGAGCAACCACGCGTCGTATTTCGATCCAATTGTCCCGTCCTCCTTTCACCATGAATGTTTAATACGCGCGCATTATGATAAAAGATCTGCAGCAGATCAAGAATAATGGTACATTACAATTTACATCGTACACAGAGTAGACAACGCGTTATAGTGATACAGCATTGGCGTAGACGTACCTGGTACTTGACTATTATCTTGTTGCTTGTTGTTTATAAAAGAATCCTGGAACGGATTTACATTGGCATTAGCTGCGGTAGGCATGTATGTGTTGGCCAATGGTGTGAAGGGTATAGCTGCTGGATTTAGGTTCGAGTTGAGGTTGTCTTCGTTTGCCAGATTGGATGTCAATTGGAGTATTGGGCCACTACTGCTATTACTGAGAGAGTCGAATTCCGTTAGGTCTAACAGGTTGTTGGTCACGTTGTTTTGTTTGCTATAAAATCAGCCAAAACGGAAACATACAGACACTAAATAATAGGCGAGGTAACACAACTAGAAACTACTGCTTCAGCGTATCATTTGTAATTCCGAATAACGAAATTACAATCACTAGATCGGCTAAGCCAGTTGGTGATCCATACCTTCGAACACTATTAATCTTACTAAAATTAGTATATGTACATGTAACGATACAATCTTCGATCATCTAAATCTCTTGAACCCCTTAATTCGGAGTGTTCTATAGTAGCTAAAAGTTCTCAGCAAATGGCGAACGAAAGGAAGTGTTTAACAACTATGTTAGTTTCTCTGCAATCTGATCGAGTCACGTGTCCCTTGCACGAAGTTACAATTAAGGAAACATTTCGAAATGAAATACTCCTTGTAGCAGTTAGTTCTTTGCATCAGCACTATACCGCTGACTAGTATCTCGAAAGGCAGCTACTTTTAATGCTGTAAAGCACCTATAAGAAGCGTTTCGTATGTGCTTGTGAACTTATGTAAAATTCTATGGCATAACGGAAACACAATAATCGGGACAGAGAAGAATTTCCTCTGCACGATGAAATCAGTGATATATAAGTAATGTATATACAATATACTACCATACAGCAGGTTCACGGAATTGGTTAACAGCGATTATTTCTATTTCGTGTATCGGATTTCTCTCATTCGCAATACGAAAATACATCGTAAAATATTCATGCCTGATTTCGGCATGGGTAACTGCTTCCTATAGGAATTGTGGAATGGACCGTGTAAAACATATCCTTGTTCAACCAAAGAGTAATGTTAAAATATGCGAAGGTCGATAGTACATAGCAAAAGTAGACAGTAAGTTGACACGTACTGCTGGATGATGTACAACACAAACATAAAGAACATGTACAAAGTAGAGAGCAAAGAAAAGTACAAGCCACACCATATTGATACGATTAATTCACAACATGCATTGATGGTAATAAAACTCGGCAATAAGTAACATTAATAATGGACGCTGCACTTAAAGGCATACAGAACGAGCTTGAACAATAACTAATTGGAGGAAAGATAAAAAAAGTAATCGCTCACCAAAGATGACACGTTGCGATAAAAATTGGCAGAAACGTAATGAAGAGTGTTTAGTAACAACTTAAATCTATCTTTGATGAGCTCGTATGATAAAATTACAAATAAAACTTTTCTTTCAGATGAGTCATTAAATTTATGCTATTCATCTTTCTTTACATTATGTACACTGAATTTATTATTATTGATTAATTGGTATTTAACGCTATAGCTCTGTTAGTCGTTTAACATTTCCATGCTTCGTGTAACATTACATATTTTTATGCCATTAACATATTACTAAAAAGAGTCGACGTACATATATAAGTTCTTTTAATATTCTTTTAGACGTCTACCTAAAAATAGTATATTTCCTTTTAACTAGTACATGATTAAATATAAATTATAAAATATATGTAAGTATAATAGACAATACAATATACATTCTTCATACCTCACATGTTACCGTTGATATATTGTAATCGTTTCGTATAATTCATTGTTAGGTATTGGAATAGTCGTGCGATTAGGTGAACGTTTTTAAATAGCAATAAATAATTGCCAGTATATTTATTTCGTATCTGTCAACCATTGCTCTGGCTACTTTTGCAATGTACAACATACGTGAAATTATTTGCGTTAGAATGACATTTGTTATAAAGCAATTGCTAGCAAGTTAAATTAAGCGCAATAAACTTTGTTATCTAAACAACTATGTATAGTACATATATATTTTTTTCAAACTTAATTGTTTTGTTGTTATACGAATACTACAAAAAACATCTCAAACAACAAAATTCATTATATACACATTAACGATCAATTCTCAGCATATCGCGTGCCATCGTATTTTGGAATAAATATACAGGATTATCGTCTTTTGCATTTCATCTCTTTTTTCCTTTTTTTTCATTAATTCACTTTAGAAATCAAATATGGATACTTTACTATATTCGGTTTTCTGTTTTTCTTTCCCTCAATTCTGGACACGAAATCATACATTACAATTAATACATGTACAGTTAATGTGGCACATTTCCTAAGCCTACTTTATATATTCATTTGGAAAACGATACTCTACACTCTAGCCATTTGGTTCGTAATATAAATTTCCACTTGAAAATGAGGAAATTGCGGTATAAAATAATGGTACTAAAACCACATCGTCGATGGTGTGGAATAAACGTAGAAGAGAAGCGATATTATAGACAATTATTCGAAAATAGACTAGTGTAATTACTAAAAAAAAATTTACAGACGGTTATTTATAGTTCACATTGTGTGTGTGCGTGTATATCAATCCATTGTGAATCTATAAATAACTTTCGATACATAAATGACTAGAGCATTACCCTGAATCATTTTTTGATTTAAAATACAGGAGTACTTCTTGTATGTATCCATAATCATCAACGTTGCATCTGTCGTGTAGTGTAGTCTTGGTATATAATTTCTGACGCTACAGTTTTACACGTACTGCGTGTCGTAATTCTAACTGATTTTTCATAATTCGATTTTTTCCCCATATAGTTGTAATATAACTGTCATCGTTTCTTCTTTAAGTTAGGAATACGTTCGTAACATGCTTATCTGAACGGCACTATAGATCAGTCAACATTTTCACATACATAATGGCTAGTATCGTGCGATGATTTATGGTATTTATGTTATTTATGTTAGTTACATCATTAGCCATGATGTTTCCAGTAGGAATTGATTGCATTCAATAGTCATAAGAACGTAGCATCGTGTATGTATGTTATATATATGTATATATCGTATTCACGCAAATTCTAGATAAAATATGCATTTGATAGAAATAACGTTATGAAATGCTTGCTACTAGGAATTCGTACGATGTTTTGGATGAGAAAAACGGTTTCGTTCATGGAAAAATAGTTCTTACACTATAGCGCCTGGAAAAAATCAGAAAAGAATATTTTCAAATGTTCTCATGGAAATTCCTTCGTGTGGGAGTGTACGCCTAGCCTGACACAGAACCCTTGCACGGGCATCAATATAATATTTATTGTCGAACGACGTAAAGAAACAAATGAACTTACAATTCTTTGAGATGCTCTTCGATGTAATCTATTAGTTCTGTTATTATCATTTTCTTTTCATTTTTTACCGATGAGAAATCCAGTTATATCGTGGATCTTTCTTTCATTAATCACGTTTGGGTTAGATGTCAATATGTAATTCTGACGTTAATGTAAATGCTCTCACAAATCTGTAACTTTTAATTTAATATACTTACACGGTGGCATTGTCCAGTGTAATCGATTGACTGTTGATACCGTTTCCGTGATTCGTATGGTGACCATTCAGTTCTCCTTCCACATTACCCTGATTATTATCCAATACAATTTTACTTTCGTTAATGCCGTTACTATGCGTGCCGTTGTGAACAATGTCCGTCGTGTCATTGTTCTCCGTGTGATGAGCCCGCTGCTCGCCGCTAATGAACTGCTGGGTTGCTTCGGATATCAGACTGGCCGTCATAACGTCCTCCCCTTTACTACCTGGGCTCGTTTTGTTTTCATCGTTAGGACTGTCTTCCTTCAACTTATCGCCATCTCCACCTTCACCCTGCGTTACACACAACCAGAAACGTGACAACGGGAAGAAAACGGAACAGACAGGGCAATCGATACACATCACAGACGAATTCTTGATACCTTAGTGGGCGTGTTACTCTGATTTTTCCCCCGAGTTCTAAGCATAATCGCCTCGACACGCTTACGTCTGGCGAGTCTTTCCTCTTCCTCCTTCTTAAGGCGCTCAGTCATTTCGATCCGTAGTCTGTAAACGATCACAAATCTGTCGTTTAAATAGATCCTTAACCGATATAAAATTTATATTAAATTCTATCTGAAACTCTCTCACCTTTCCGCTTCTTCCCTCGCTTTCCGTTCAGCCTCTTCCTTCTCTAACTTCTGACGCGCCTCCTCTTCCCTTTTTCTCCTGTCCTCTTCCTCGCGACGTTTCGCCTCCTCGATCGCCACTCTCAGTCTCTGCTCCTCAGCGTCCCGAGCCTCGTTGGCCAAACGGAGGGTCTCTTCCTCCAGGCGCCGTTGCTCTTCCTCTTCGGCACGCAATCTCTCGGCCTCCAGGCGCGCCTCTTCCTCCTGTCAAAAGATTTTTTTTCATAGAAGCCTCTTGGTTTCCGCGGACAATACGCTTTTCCTATGAAAGGGCTCCCTGAAAAGCGCACCTGTCGTTGGCGTTCAAGCTCGGCTTCCCGTTCAGCCTGTTCCCTGGCCAATCTCCTGCGTTCCGCGATGGCCGCCTTAGCCTCCTCCTCCGTGGTAATCCTGATCTTCGCTATCATCGAGGCTAAAAAGCGGCCAACATCAATCACCGATTCACTCGTCGATGCCTCGCGTCCTACTTACCTGACATGTCGATCTGCTCCTCCACATTGTTCTCGGATTTCACTTCAACTTCCACCGCCTTCTTCTCCTGCCTGTTGTCTTCCTTCTTCGCGGTCTTGGGCGTCTCCTGGGACGGCGCGGTCGCCTGGATCTCCTGGCTCAAATTCGACTCATCTTTCGCCTGTTTCGACCCCGGTGCAGAGTTAGGTTGCTCGACAACAGCTGGCTTCTTGGCCTCCTCGGTCTCCTGTTCGGCTGCACTGATTTCCTGCTGCAACGAAACGAACGTGGATAATGCGACCGATCATTCGCCAGAAGCGTTACGGACGGCGCTTCTTTCGCCGCGGCTAAGGAATATTAATTACTTGTGTCTTTTCTGTGCCTTGATCTTTCTTCTCCTCGTGCTTGTCGTCTGACTTGATGTCTTCCTTGGCCTCGCTCTTTATTATCTCGGCGGTGCTATCGCGAATGAACGGCGCGATCTCCGCTCCAGGACTCTGCAGCGGCGTTGCTCTCGGGGTTATCCGCGGCGACGCTTTCGCGTTCTTCACCAACTTGTCCGACGGTTTCTTCGCCTCCGTCGTTTTTGGCGTGGAGGGTTTCTTTGGAGTGCTATGGACCTTTGGCAGTGGCGGCTTCGAATCCTTCGTCGGTCTCAAGTCACCCGACAGATCTGCGGGGAGAATTCGTGACTCGTGACACGGCCACTGACTCGCTTCTTCGTACACAGAGTATTTGAATGTGCAATTTTGAAAAAAAATAAATTAAAATAAAATATAAAAAAGAAACAAGCAAATTTAAGGGGCCACGGGAGCATTAGTTGGGATCAACGAGTCCACTGGCCGATTCGGTGAAATTAAAAGCGGAGGGGGACGGTTGGACGGTGGTAAAGTCCGCGCGCGTTCACTTCCCCTGGGAGAGCATGATTTCTCCCAGGACGCCTCTACACGTGACCGTGCAGAAGGAGGACCGTGTACGCGATTAACTATTAGAGAATTGAAGAAGGCATGCTCACTGTGTCGTTCTGTGACCGAAACACCGGTACCGGCAATAGAAGCAGGTCGCGGTCGACGCGGGGCAGCTGTACGGGGACGCAGATTGACGTTACTGCTGCCCACACTGCTGGCGCTTTGCTGACTCATGGAGCTGTGCGGTCGTGATGGGCTGTTCGGTGTCACCTCCCCGCTGCGGATGCCTACGCGTACCCACCCAAGGTGAACATCTCTTCATTTACGTGTTTTATGCGTATGTTTCGCGGCGTGTTCAATGCAATAGAAACAGACCGCCGTGAAACCGCGGCGGACGCGGACCACCGCCGCGTCGCCGCGACACTTCACGGTGATCGCGGTTAATACTGATAGAGACTTCCAGGTGGAAACCGTGTTTCGCCCTTTAAAATTATTTCAATGTTTCGCTGGCATCGTGCAGCTAGTTTCAGCGCCGAAGCGTTCCACGAGCCACTCAAAGTACTCGAGTGCTCGACTCGGCTCGAATATCTCAACTAGCAGCAAGGATGATAAGAGAGATACAACTTCTACTTGTCAATTTATAAGATCGCTGTTATCACTGAACTCGTACACTTTCTTTCCGCCGTGGCTAACAGGTCTCCCTATGTATTCAGATAACTCGTACTAGGAGCAGAATTAGTCGCTACACCTTTCGATTGTCATTTTTACTGCGATGCACGCAGGGCGACTTTAAAAACGGTTGATACTTTCTGCCCCGAGTACGGCATCCTAGTATACTCAGATCTTCGATGAAACTAGCCGCAATGTTAGCGAAATCATTTCTCAAGAGCACCCATCTTATACCTGGAAGCATCTGAACAGATGTAACTGTAACAGCCGAACAGTAAAATGTCTCACAGATCATGTTTATCACGGTGATTATGCGATCGCGACACGCGAAAGTCTGTTTCATCATGTCAGATCGTTGGTGTTCAACGCTCAAGGTGGCTCGACAAGCTAATCTTTTTCTTCTCTCCTTTCTGTCACGCGTTCGTTGACGGTACGATAGAAATGAGAACGAGTAGCGTAAATTAAAGAGAGAACAAGCACCGCCACCAAAAATTATTACTGTCTGTGCCGCTTGTGTGTATGTACATCCAGAATAATCGAGAACATCAGGCTGAAATAAACGTACAAGAACGAAATCTTTGTAACGGAGCGAAAGAAAAGAAGATTAAAGAACGAAAATGGAGCGGAGAATGTATTGCACACTAAATACAATTGTAATTCGTACAGTCCCAAAGGTTGTGAGCGAAATACATCGTGTACATGTGACTAGATTTATATATACGTATATATAAAAAATGTGTAGCTTACCGGAAACGTTAGACCTTCACCCCTGGTACCGAAAAGCCGGCGAGTACTGTCGCTTCTTAAGCAGGAGCGTTTTGTTAATCAATTGGTACGCGTTAATGTGTCGATTAAAAACGGCAAGAGAAGTGCATGCAATCGCGCGTGTATGTAGGAAATCGGTTGTTAAACATCGACTGTTAAAGCGTGAAACGAATCGAAAGAATCGCTTTGTTAGTCGCGGCAGTACCGTACGCAAGCGTGTATGTATAACCGTCTGTCTGGTCGTCGCGACATTGCTACAGAAAATCCCCGAAACGGTCGCTCGACGATTTCCCGTCTTATTGATTCACAATGGCTCCTCCTCTATGCGCCCATGCGTGCACATGTGCACCCAACTCAAGTCACCATCCACAGTCATACGGAACGAGCACGAAGTGCTTATCACGGTCTCCTATCGAGCCCACTCCGAGAGCCGTGAAAACCCCTGCGCGTTATCGCGAACGAGTTAATACGAGAGTTAGTGGACGAAGCAGATTCGTGGCAGCACGCAGACCGCCGCGGACAAAGATGAGAGCCCGCCGACGAAAGGTGCCGAGAAAGGGATGTGTCTATATTTACACGTGCGCGATGCCTCAGCGACGACGAAATGGGTCAGAGAAGCTCGCTGAGTTGAGTGCACAGGGACGACCTTACCTTGCTGCTGCTGGGTCTGGTGTTCGCGGGCCTTGCGACGGAGTCTCTCCGCCCTGGTCGGCCTCGGCATTGGGACCGCGCCTGGCAACGTGCCCATGCTACGAGAGTTATCTGAGCGTTTCAGGCTCTTGCCCCCGGACGCAGCTAAATGTGACATGCTGCGGCTCATGCTAGAAGCGCTCAGAGGCTGGCTCTGCTGTTCCGTCAGCGTGCTAAGTTCTGTCGGGCGTTTCCTAGGCTGCGCCAGCTGGTCCAGCCTGGACATGGAGTAAGTCCTACCTGGCGAGCGTGTGAAGGCCTTGGCGCTGGAGCTGCGTCCCGTCGACGGAGGTGTGTCCCGCGGCGACGGTATCGTTGGCATCAGATCGGTCCGTCTCCTATTCACTCGCAGACAAACTGAGCTAGGGGTTCCTGGGGTCCCGTCGCTCTCTTCACCTGCAAAGAGTGTCAACCCCCTTAGAAGCCAAAGCAGAAAGCGACGAACACGACCGCGCGCCGACACTCGTCACGTGTGAATGTACAACACATAGGCGCGCGTCGGATCCTTCAACATCGCAACACAGAGTCCTTCCAATCGGCAATCATGTGTACGTGTGTGTGTGTGTGTGTGGCTGCGTGTACGTGTATATACGTGAGGCTGCGGGTACAACGGCATTCCCCCGTTTTTCGACCACTTTGCTCCAACTGTTGCACGTCGAAGCGGTACGGACAAGTGTGCACGTAGCCTGGACATCGTTCGACAACGCTACCTCGGACGTGGAATGCGATTGGATGCGTCGTTAAGACGCATGCTGATATCGTGGATATCAGGGGGCAACGCGGAACTGGGGACCGTGGGCGAACGACGCCGCAAAAGCGGTGTAGACGAAACTCTGCATGCGAACGGCAACGCGGAAAATCCCATGCATGCGTAGAACAGACATACCATGTAAAAGTCTTCATTGTATAGGCATTTAAATTAATACATCTAGTGCTACGAAAGTAAGCGTCTTGAAACGTTCGATAGATTCGAGTCGATCGTTTAATATCGATGAGGCAGATACCAATGATAATCTATGTGTCTCTATCTGTAACTGGATTGACGTATGATCCGAATACAAAAACAAGTAGCGTTGTAGTAAGTTGGTGAATGATATGAGTGTACGTTTCTCCTCTACAACGAAAATGCGAATGAGGCGAAAGTAATGCGTAATAATTGAAAAGCTATCCTATCGCGTGTTTCACGCCCCGAAAGTTCTATCTGGTAGTTGAGGCACCTCAGCTTCTCGATATCGATTTCTTCTTCGTAACATTACTAATAACAGGGTTACTAATCATCTACGATTAAGGGGATGGACGGTATGTTAAGTAATTTTCTATCACAACACTTATCTAAGACGATTAGTAAGTAGCCCATTGCAATGTACATAAACGTGTTAGTATTGTTAGTATACAGAGTCCCGAACAGCATTGGATGCAGACGAACTAATGGTAAACGTTGCGCGACACCGATGTGTCCAGTGAAAGATTCTCGTAAACACCGGAGTAATTAATTTCCATAGGAAATAAGCGAAATCGCAGTGCAATTCGTTCTTTAGCTGCGGCAAGACACAAATGAGAATTGACCGCCGAGTGCTGTCTAATTCGATAATTGGCATCCAGGACCACGTGTATATGGTGTTACAAACGTGGTGCTGTGTTAAATCGTAATCCATCGGTGTCGCGCAAATTGATGGAACGCGTGTTGACGAAACGCATACGGTAGAGTGTACAAGAGACATGGTTTTACGGCGTTTAATTGAAAGTGACATGCTTGCAAGAGAGCATATACCCCGAGTGTGCTGATATACGAGAATAGAAAGACAAGGATATGCCGACAGCTCATTCTGGGACAACAGAACAAATTCTCCCCGTTGCAGATCTCTTTTTCTTTTCGAGTTCAGGACTCACCACTGGCAGCCCGCTGAACCATCGGACGCCTAGTGTCGCTATCAGACTTATCATCGATGGCAAAGATGTCAGTTGTAGGAGGCAGAGAGAGGCTGGCTCTCTTATGTTTGGCAGGGGTTAAGGGAGGATCGGGGCTAGAATTCCAATTGAACACCTCGTACATGGACGAGGACATTCTCATATCTGCAAACAAACCATTCAACGCTGCAAACATTAGGCACCCTCATTCTTCTCTGTTCATTCTTCATTTTCTTACTTCGCTCGGGGTGCGGGGGTAGGGTGGTTCGACAGAGAATACGGGGTGGGCGGGCTAGTGGGGTATTATTAGCATGAGTTAGATTATAGTGCGATTCACAGGTATTTTAAGATACACTTCGCCTGACAGAGCCACCACCAGTAAGTACAGATAACAGCGGATGCAAAAGGATTTTAATTATACGAAAGGGAAATCTATCTCCGTTCAGGGCAAATGATTCTCTAGTAGATTACATTTACTCAGGCACGTTTCTCGCTACGAGTTTCTCTATGTACCCTGACGCTTTTACTTCGTGTAACGCGTTCGAATTACATAGAAGTCGGCGAGCGAAGATGAGGTGCTTCTCGCGTGTATATAAGAGGGAAAGCTATGCAACAGAATAGTACGTAGCGAATGGAAATATCTTAACGTTTGTCATCGGAAATTTCGATTCCATTCGCTGGTGAACGCGGCGAGAAATCAAGATCGGTGGGTATGGCTATGGCTGTAAAGAAATATACAAAAAGGTGACATCGAGTAAAAAAAAACCGAAAAATAATACTGGCGAATCGATCTCATGCTCTATGACGCAATCCTTTTTTTTTATAATATGAACAACCATGGAAGTCGTGTAAAGTATCATGATCGTGTGTTGGTGGTCGATGTGTGATGTTCAGCAGTTACAGTCAAAATTTTGTCACACAGATGGAAAGAATCGCTCGGCTCTGTAGCCGAGGATCCCGCGACTTTTAACTCGACTTCGAAACCCTTACGTTCGTCAGCTCTCATTTTTCTCGTTATCCGTTCGCCCCTCGTGACCGAACGAATCTGAAATCATAATCGAAAAACAGCGCAAGCAAGAACGTGCGCAAATATAAGTCTCGTTCGTTCTCCACGTATCATCCGGAACACAATGTGCATCCCATGCGTTACGCGCTGCAGTATCGATCGCGTATCAACTATGTACGACTAGAGAAGCGCTGTGTGTAAAACGAACGCAGTGAGAAAAGAAGCTTCGATGCACGTTTCCACCGTCCGCGCCTCGAGACGACGCTCGGGTGCCGACGTGGAACAGAGAATATATTTCACACACCAACGACACCATTCACTAACGATTCTCACACGAACTCGCGGCTTTAACTGTATTCTGAAACGGAAACTGGTGACTGTCGGGCACAAACACGACAGGGCGTCTTCGCGGTAGATTCATCGAGACGGATGCGAGTAAAACCGAATGCCGCTGCTACGATTTCGTTTGGACCCGCGGAATTCGATCGAGACTGACCACAGTCGGCAGGAAATCCTTTGTCTCGTTCATTCCGGCCGGGAAACGGCGTCGCGCATATTTCTGCCAACATCAGGATTCATACAACATTTCGAGCGCCATTTAACGGCACCGCACGCGCAACGTCAATGGTGCTCGTTTATTTGACGTCTGTCGTAACCCGCCGTGCCCGTAAATTAACGTCGCCACGGTAAATTAGCCGACGCCGTTTGTCGTGATAAACTAAACGCGCTCGTTTCCTCGAATCCGATTCGGGGTGGATCTTGCCGGTTACCGAGAGTGGTCCACTAACCTTCGCCAGGTTTCCGGTCGAGTCCCCCAGCGGAAGTAGCCCGCTTCTTGCTACCGTCGAGCTCTCTCTCGGAGGATCTCCTGGTCAACGGCTGGGCGGCCGAGAACATCATGACATTGGTGGTGGACGTCGCTCTACGCGTTCCCCAGAATGTAGAGCCACCGGTGTCGGCGGGCTCCAGCATCCTCGGTGTAGAGCTCCCGAAGGCGAACACGATGTGGGATCTCTCGTTCTTCTTCTTCGCTTCTATACGAGCCTCTCTCTCCTGATTCTTCCGGAGGATAGCCTCCCGTCTTTCTCTCTCCGCCTCGCATATCAACCGTTTCCTCTCCTCGACTTGGTTCCGTCTGGAACGACGATGAACAAGTGTCGGACACGCGATTCTATGAAAGCGGACATCGACATTGCATGTTGTAAAGCACTGGTTTAAGAATCTCGCGTCGCAATCGCGACGATTGATGAATGGTACGTGAGAAAGATTGGGGCAGAAACGAGTAGAGGGTGGTACCGTTCGCGCGAGTAATATGCTACCCTTGCGTTTCTTCCGAGGGGGGGGGCGAAGTTTATGCGGGTGTCGCGGTAATTTCCCGGGCTTCTCTGCGGCTGCGAAACAGTTTAGCCCGGCATCATATTAACCAGGTCAACTTATAACCTCGTAGAGCACGTAATCTCGTAAAAAGCGTTTAAAGCGCGTCGACAGTGTTCCGCTGGAGCGTTTCACCGCGCGAAACCTCCAAATTCGAACGGCTCCCGCTCGGACTGCAAAAGTTCCTCCCCTTGCTAATTACTCTGTCTACGTCCGTGTTCGAGCGATTTGAATATAAATCGCGGCTTATCGCGAGTTCTCACGTGTCGAGGGGGAGTACCAAGTCGTAAAGTCGCGTAGCGATGTTCATTGGCTAGGGGGGGCTGGAAAATAAAAGCACAAACCTGTCGTTGTCACGCGATCTGAGCTCGTCGATGCGCCTTCGGCGTTCCTCTTCCCGCTGCTCCCGGAAACGCTGCGCGGCGAGGGCCTGCTGCCTCAGCTCTTCCAACTTCCGTTGCCGCTCCTCGTTCTGTCTCTCACGGACGAGCTTCGCCCTGTCCACGTCTTTCGCGCTTCCCGTCGACTCCCGTCCTGGGAACAACCGCCGAGGATCGATTAGTTCTCCCCTGCCGCGCAATCCACGGGCTTCTACTGTAATTTTGCTCCGAACACCGCAAATCGTTAATGGTTCCCTTCGGTTGCTTCACTCGCACGAGCGTCGCGGTCACAGACTAACATCTGGGGCATTTTCTGGCTGACGACTGGTATCGGGGGCATACTGACAAAAATCCTCTACCTTCCTCGCCATATTTGCTTAGATCGCTGCAGCGTTTACACGGTGAATGTGACCTGGACACCAATCGTCAGCCACTGAAAGTCTTGGGAAGGTGTTCGGGATATTCGCGACTCCTCTGAATGAACAAAATGAATAGGTCGCGTTACTGGAAACTGGCAAAGTATCGAAATGCTAGAGGAGCTCGCTTCGCGCTACGGAACGCGTGATAGTTTCAGTGCAGCCAGCAAATTCACCGGACGATTAAGGATCGGTTTTTGATCATTTAGCAGATAGTATCGTGAACGGGGGATTGTTGATGAGAAATGAGGGTGAGTTAGTCTCGGCATTGCCCTTTGAAAAGGTGATACCTTCGTTCTCGCTAGGAGGATCGCCGTCGAGAGAGTCCTCGTCGTAGAGACTTCGGCGTCGCCTCACATCTGTCGAGAAGAAAGCGAGAATATGTGCGTACGCACGTGAGAGTCGGGTATATTACGAGCAAAACTCGCGCACATCGACACATCCGCAGGCATGCATCTGCGAGCACACTGGACAATAAACGCGTCTCGAAAGCGGCCAGCACTCTCTTCGCTCGATCAAACATGCGTCATGCAATCGCCGTTGCGCGTAAACGGATTGGGTCGTTGGAGGAACTGTGTGTCCCGGAATTGCCTTTGAACGCCAGCGAAACTGACGTCCCGGCGTCCGGCACCGTTTCACCGCGAAATCGAATAAATGAAACATTATTAAACACGGGGGGAAGGAAGCTAAAAAAATTCTACGAGAATGTTGTCGTCGCATCGGTTCCATTACCTCGGCGGGGGTAATCAATTTTCCCGAGAAATTTCCTTTTTCGCTGCGCAGCCGTTTTATCAGCTCGCAAGAAATACCGAGGCTGCGGGGGTGCGCGAGAAATAAATCCACTCTTCTGTCTGACAATCTGCTAGCAGCCGCGCGGAAAGGAAGGCCATCGTTTCCCGCCGTATCTAGACGTTGCTTTCCCTCGGGGACTAATACAATTATTAAAAATAGGGCAAACCGAGGGACGCGTACATGTCGCAAGGAAGAATGTATTCGATTTATAAACTGAGGATTGCTGCTCGATCAGCCTGGCTGCAGAACTCTCGGGGCTTGATCAAATTCTTTTTATTTCTCTGCCTCGATAAATTCGCGTGCTCGGGGTAGGTTGATCTGATTATTCGGTTTTCTTGACTTCCACCGCGCTTCGCTCGAAGGAATGTTCGCCTCGCACGCGCGGCAACGGACTTCTCGTACGCGGGCACGTGCAAGCACACAAAGCGCACATGGGTCTGAAACACGGAACGCACACAATAGCGGGGGAAGGGAGCATGTGAATGTGGTCATTTCCAATTTCGACAGGGGATTACTATTAATACGCACTCGTTACGCGTGGCATTAAATTCCGTGCAAATGTCGCGACAAGTTTGGCACAGCACACCGCCTGTTATTTGCCACGCTGATTATTACCTGACGATTCGGCGGGGGCCTCGTCACTTCCGATTTGGGCGAACCAGTGCATCGTTTGCTCTGCGGAAGATAAATTCGAAGTTTGTTCCTATAGCGTTTTTTTTTTTTATAAACAATCGATGCCCATCGCCTGCATCGAATTCCACGAACGATCTGCACGTGTCGTTGATTACCATGTTTGTCAGAGGATTTTATCGTTTACCGAAATCATTTGAACGCAAGAACTTTCCAAAGCAGAGTCCCATGCACCTTTCTGCAAGCTCAGATATCGATCTGTGTTACTATTGACAGTACAGTCGCGCGACACTTAAACGACTGTCGTTAATTGCGCCCCGCTTTGCTTATTTTCGACACCTGCTACGCCCCCAGCGAGCGAAGGGGCCGTTTTATCCGACGATTCTGGTAGTCGATCGGGAATGTCGTCGGGGATGGAGGGAGCCCGACAGGAATAGCGCCGCCGGCGATAATTGATAATTGGAAAACGAATGGGCGACGAGCGTAACGGTTGCGCATACAATTGCAGAGGAGCAGCGTATTCGTTCTGGTAAGAACGCGATCTAGAGCCGATAACTGCCAGCAAGAACGGCAAATGGAAGCTGAAGTGGTTGCACTATCGCGCGGCCAATTATGCACCATCGGAAGTAGTTTAAATCTCATGCATTTCGTTCTCCCGTTAATTGCAATTATATTATCGCGTCTCCCTTTTATCGCTGGCAACGAGGTTCGCTTCTCTGGCGCCGGAAATATTAGCACGTATATTTATTCGTCTCAACGATACGTTTAATCACGGCGGGGACGCGACATTAACGGGGCAACGTCAAATGCGTGTGTAGGTACGAACGAGTCGGGAGAGGAAAGATATGAATATCAATTTCGATGCAGCTCGGCGCTGAAAGGAGAGTACCGTTCGATTATCGATCACCGCCGAGCCCCCCTTTATATTCCAATTAATTGGGATTCATGTGACTTACTTTCGCGGCGGACTTGGCCGCTTAAAAGGGAGCTGGTCGGCGGTTCGTTTCCATGAAACGACGACCGAGGAAGGCTACCACGGCTGGCGCCCGCCGCGGATGTTGTTTCCGGCTCGTGATTGCAAATGTCAGAAGATAGGAAAAAGTGTGAGAGCAAAAGGGGAGACTCGTGGACCGTGCGCGCCTCGTGGCAACCGTTGATGGTAATTGGACGTTTCATTAGCAATGCGGATACGGAATCGAACGAGGGTGGGAGGACCTGCTAAGTAAGAGGAGAAGCGAAAGGGAGAGAGGGAGACAGGGTGAAAGCGTTTCGACGTCACGGAGATAAAGTTCTGTGCGGACGCACCGGGAAAGGGGGTTGTCAACGGAACGAACTATATATCGTAGTAATATCCACAAATTAGAGGCAAAAAGTATTGGGAGCGCGTTAAGCGCGCAACGTTAATTAATACGGACGTTCCACTTTCGCGGGAGAAAAACATGCAGCCCCCGATTGCGGGTTACGCGAATCAATAAGTTTTCCCAGCCTGATTCATATCCAACGGGCGCTCCAAAAAAAAAAAGAAGTCGAAGGACGGCGGAGGATATTCGTTCGCGGGCAAATGAGAGCGCGCCCTTTTCGCGATGATTATGCCCAGGCGGATAGAGACAGGCAGATGGTAGGAGAGATGGAGAAAAAAATTGCCAGGGAGAAATCTTTGGACGATGATTTAAATTACAGCGGTCTCGAGCCACAATGGGTCCCGTTTCCCGCGAAAACGGTCGAAAAACGTCGAGAGGCCCTCGGCGGTGGATATACACACGTCGGCTCTGTTAATCTTCCGTCGCCTGGAAGTGAGTCGGAAAACAATGGAAATCCAGCCTTTTCATCCGCGTCCGTAGGCCGCGCGTTGGAATTGAAATTTTACCGTGAAGAAACCCAATTGTCGGCCGAGAAAGAAGGAGACAGAGGGAGACAGAGGGAGCGAGAGAAAGTAAGCCTGGATCGCGATAATTCCAGCCGTTTCTGAAGCCTCCCCTTATCTTCGCGAGAACCTTTCGCTGCAGATTCAGAGTTCCATCCGAACCCGTGGTCATTCAATGAACGCGAGCCGCAATTTTCAATTGCAAACTTATTACTCCATCGAACCAGCTCTCCCTTTATCCAGCGGCTCACTTCGTTACTTTATCGACCAGCCCCAAGTTTATCTAAAGTTCTCGATTCCTGGATTCTCATGTCGAGGCGAAATTAAAACTGCTCATCGGCGCTTCGCGATTCCAGGCGAATACGTCACTCTCTTTAATACCTGTACATTGAAAACTCTTATTCTTCGACTGTTCTGGACACTTTACTGCCAGGCGAACATGAATGGTAAGGAGCGAAGATGATACAACACGAGCGATCTTTAATCGAGCATCAGAAAGACGAGGCTTCCTTTCGCCGAGAAGAAACGACAAAGAACGGCGTGGTTGTTTGAACGTCCGTATAGGAGCCCATTGTTGTTCCCGATAGAAATGCGGCTGGCTGCTTCGTTGCGCTACAATGCAACGGCGACGCTGCATGAAACAACGTGGCTGGGCGTATCTTGGGTCTTCGGAAGGGAGAAAATCCGTGCGTGCACACAAAAGCCTTTTCCACTATTTCCTCAGGCGCGATGCACCTTGGGACGGTACGCCTTCGGTAAGCCACAACGGACGGTCAAATTGGTGTTTCAAAAAGGGAAAGAACTCCGGACTAAAAAGTGGCGAGATTAGGGAAATACGTGTATCACGAACAGTGGGTCACTGGGAAATCTGGGAAATCATGGCTCAGTCACGTTGCTTCGGAAACTCTCGAATGCGAGCGACACGCTTCTTTAAGCAGGCACGTTTCTATTTCCACAAGGTCGCGGGTAGGAACTATGTCGTCAGGTTGCACGTTGAAAAATCTGTCAGTGTATACGGCCAAGGGACGTTGTTAATCTTCCAGCGTTAGGAAGTGGGTCGGAAAACAATAGGAATCTGTTCTTGCCATCTCCGACCTAGGCGAACACCCGTTCTTACTATTTTTCTGTCCTCGCGGCGCTCCCCGACTCCACTGCACACCACTTCAGACACCCTCCTTCCCATCCTTGCTCCTTGAGCTTCTCGTTTAGCTCATCGGTACGATATTCGCCCCCCTCAGCTCTCCTCGAATAATGCATAATGCCAAGTGGCCCTCGTTTCTTCAGGGAAACATCAATGGACGATCGACGATGATTTATTATCGGAGACTTGGATCGATCCGCCATCGCGACTCGTTATTACGTCTCAATCTTCCTCTGCGCGGGGGGAAATCCTCGTGTTTTAATGCTTTCCCGTTCGACGGAGCTGCCATTAGGCTGGCATCCTCGATGTATTGTTCGAAATGAATTTTACGGCCCCTCGACCACGAGATCCACGACAATTACGAACGATGACGGGTTTAATGATAGCGAGAGAGATAATTCGGCGTACGAAGTATGTAAAGTTGCAGTGCGGCCCTGAACTGTCATACAAGCGGCTTGAATTTTCCGAGGGCATCGGTAGTCACATTGAATTCGGCTGCGTCGAGTCGATTGGCAACGCAACGTGTCGAGTGGCTCGTATTCCATTTTAATGGGTGGCACACACTGGAGTCTGCGGCTGACGATCGAAATTGTCCTGGTTTCTCATCCTAGCGCCACCGGAGTGTTCTACTAATATTTAACGAGCGAGCGAGGTTCGCGTGTTGCAACGGATCCCCGACCAACTTTGTTTCTGTTTCTGGCCTCGGGGCACGATAATTGTCCTTGCGCTTAACGCGTGTCTGTATATTTGTGGAGCAACGCTTCTAATTACGTTATCGACCTCTCTAATTTTTTTCCCCCGTTAATTCAGCCTCGCCGCCTCTCATCCAAAAACACTGCCTCTCGAACGAAGTGCTCTGCCATTTCCGTGCTGGTCATTTAGTTTCGTAGCATCGCCACTTGTTCTAAATTCTCGCCCCTTTGCTGGCTTTGACGAGAAAAGTGGATCTCCCGAGTTTAAGCCGCTGTGCAGCCAATTAAAAGCATCGTTATCGCGCACCTATCGGCGGATCTCAGCCGAGTAAACATCGGAGGCAATTTCTCCGCGGGGGCTTGGATGGCAGAACGGATTTTTTAGGCTTCCACGGATCACCGGTCCTTCGTTACCCATCCAGACAAACGCACCCGTTATTATCAATCTCGCGGACGCTTCTCACGGTTGATTAAACCTGCAGCTTTTGGAAGCGCGAGGGATCCCAGGCCAAGCCGAGTGCGAGCGATCGGAATTAAAACGTTATTAAATCCGCTTGTCCTATCGCGCGTACCGCGCAATTCTACTCGTTATCTGGCCCGTAACAGATATTCGCGCTTCGTATTCATGGGATCAGAGATGTACGTCGATTACGATTCCACCCTGGAGTGTAATTTCCGCGTCTCTTTCGACATTACCCGTGCGTCCATTGGATTTTTATCTCCGCCCGTTTCGATTACACCGAGATCTCGGGGGAGTATGAGAATTGTCGAAATTATGGGACCATTCGTAGCGTTATTCCAACAGTGAATACATTGTAGTTGGCCTTGAACACGGGGTTGAATTCCTTCAGACTTTCGTTCATTTCTCCGCCACCGTTGAACCAAATATCCGCCGCAGTATTTTTCTTTCAACCTCCTTGTTTTTTTTTTCCAAATGAGAAGTGATGATGAAACTATGGTTGCGGCGGTTCCCTTCGCATTTCGACCGAACGGTCGCGGCTTTGTTCACGAATTCACGAGCCAGTGATCAACGACAAAGGACTACCCTAACGCGAAGCAGCGTTAACAGAAAACATTTTGCGAGAGGCAGACGACGAATGAGAAACGAAACGATACACCCTTTCCCGGCGACATGCCATACGTGTACCTAAAAACGTTCGCTCGCAGACTACTCAGTGGTTTTACGGGGCATGCATGAAATTGTGCGCACATAATATCGCTAGGTAGGTGCCCGTGATGTACGCAATCGTGTCGATAAATGGGAAGAAAAGCGACATGGCATTGCAACATTACGCGCGTCTGTAAAGAACGTTTAAACGTCTGCGACACGGCTCTACCCTAGATTACGTAGCTGGCTCGACGGTTACTCGATCTGCTTACCCTTCGTGAGAGAGTGGCGATTGTGTGCAGAACTGGACCTTTGGTTAGGTTCCTCAGAAGTGGCTCCAGCTGCAACAGAAAGCACATTACGAGATTGATCAGACGTTCCTTTCGTGAACGCTCCGCAAACACGGTGGTCACGCGTCGTTGCGTATTCGAGGTAGCTCTTCGGAGCATTGTGCCCCGGAGACAGTTGAAAATCTTGACAGAAGCCTAGGCTTCGCGTTCGAAATTCTACGCTGACTGTCGCGATTCCCTTTCATCGCGTCAGCTCGCGTACCTCTAAATACTTGTGTCGTGCTTGCGTCGGCCACTCGCCACCAACTATTCACCAAAGTTGCCTGTGAGAGAGCGCGGAGAATGGCCCCCTTTATGCCGACATCCATTGACTCTCCGCGTCAAGGCTAACTATCGCGATACGCTCGCGTCTCTCGTCCACCGCTGCTAACAAGCTTATTAACGGCGTCTTCATTAGCCCCCTACCGCCGCTAATAAACACCTTGCGGTCGCCCAGGAATACATCTTCCCGGCAAACAGACCGCGAGCCTCGTCCCAATTATCCTTACATGTGGGTAGAATCAGCCATCTAAAGGTTCCCTATACTTAGGCTGCATAAACATCGTGGAAAGCCCGAATACCTTCAACCTGTGCTCCTTTCCAAGAGCACAGCTCGCAGCTCGGTGTCTATAATAGAGAGACAGAATCCTCTAAGCAACGACCGATAGCTGCCAAAGTAGATACAGCCCCATACCGGTCTACCATCCGAAGAGATCCAAGAGAACGAGCTACACGCGCGAAGATAAATCAAGCAATCCATTCTCAAGGCCCGTGGCGTATAATAACGCGATTTAGCTCGGCTTACACTTCGCGGGCCACTCGGCTAGCGATCGATTCCAGGCTGGCGACTCGCCCCCGCGTTTATATCACTGCAAGACCGAGCCACTGACGTGGCTGATATTTTATACACCATCCGCGGCGATGTTGAATGGCACCGCGAAACCGCGAGGCGTTCAATTTATCAGGCCACAATGGATGTGGGATCCGGCGTAATTCAATTGCTCACGATCGGACGTGATTCGGCGATATTCACGCGTCGGTATATCGGGACCAAGCATCTCGTGGCGAGAAATTAACTAGCCGCAGAGTCGTGCCACCCCCGTGCACACAAGTTGCATTGTTAATAACTACGGCCGCGTGCGTGTTATTCGGCCTCAGCGCATTGAATATTAATTAATTCCCGCGTCGCCCCTCCCCCGTGGCCCCTGCATCTGCAGCCGTCGAAACAAGCCTGCTGTAAAACGGACGGTTTCATGGGGGCCCGGAGCTGTGTCGCGAGCGGGCCAAGGGAGCGTAAGTTCCACTCGCAAATCCGAGGTAAACGTCGATAACGCGCAGCGCCGTTCGAAGCGCGCTCATTTCCTGTCAACGAACTGTATTACACTGCCGCCGCCTTGGCGCAGGTGTGCATGCATACGTGAGCCCCTGCTGCGGCCAGCGACGAGGGGGGGTGGCTGAACTTCGACATTTCCACGGGCCACCCTCGGCCCTCTCTCCTCCGTTATTACTCGGAGACGTTCGCCCGGGTCAATTGCGCGGAAGCCCTCTCGCGATTGCACTCTCGAAGCGGGAAGAAGCTGCCTTCGAGGTCCCTCAATCGATGGCTCGAGTAAATTAATTGAGTCGCTAGAGGCAGAAAGATCGAGGCGTTCGTTTAGATGTCGCAAGACGCTGAAACGAGATATTTGTGAAACGGAAGCCTGTCGATGTTAATTAACACAGAAATTTGTGGGTTACTCGGTACGATTCACGCGAAAGCACGTTTTCTACCGTGAGCTACGAGAACACGGCATGCACAAACGTTCCAGTCACTTCGGCCAGGCGCTTCCCCTTTGAGCAACCCCCATTCCTGCTTACTCGCAACAATTCCCATTGTGCCACACGCTCGGCGAGCAATCCCTGATTTGCTAAATCCACCCCGAGAACTCCCGATTACGGCCGTCAAAGAAGGGACAATAACAACGGGAATAGTAGCAAGCTTGAACGTTTCAATGGTCCATCAATTACCGAGAGAGTTCCCTAAGTAGGGCGTCGCCGTACTTAACGCGCTGTCGAAATTAATGCAGACACCGGCCAAGTTATTGGAAGTTTAATGCATCGACTGCTCGGCTCCTTCCGCCGTCCAAGTTTTTCGCCAACGAAATACTGAGACGGCGCATTTGCTGCTATTAGGAATTCTTCCACAGAGCCAACGAGATCACCGGAACGGAATTAACGTGCTGGCTATTACGGGAGTGTAAATGATTCTGTGGTAAATTGGACCCCGGAGTCGCGCCGCGCCAAGGGTACGATAACGATACAGCAGTCGACGAGTTAAATATTAACGTACTGCGGACCGAGAAACTTTCCAGCGGCCGTGCCGCGATAATTTACACCCACTATCGGACGAATTACTGGGATCTGTTACGCTTGAAAATCGCGACAACAACTTGAATTCGTTTCACTGGGAGAGAAGCGTAGTCTCCTCGTAGAAAAAGGTTTCCCGCTGTCCCAGACACCCAGACTTTATAACGTTCTAAATCAATAAACGAGTGTCCACGGTACGAGGTTTCATCGTAGTCCTCGCAGACTCGCTTTGCCTGGCGCAACAGGATTCAAACTTCGTTTCCTGGTTCAGGAGACGCAATATCAGCGGGCGAGGGAAGATGAACGACAACCAGAGTCCAAGTAGAGGCTGCATTAAGGGGAGCATCATTTTATCGAACTTCCGCGGCAGGATAAGTCGGCCTAAGTGCTTCTCCGCCGGACGCGTATCCTTCGAGAAATCGTTCTCGAGCGGCTGTTCCTTCCACTAACCCGGCGATCCGAGCTATTAAAACGTCGCTATCGCGGATCGTCTGGCCGCGATAATGAAAACCGAGAGGCCGTAATTCTGATGGAGACCGAGCCGTAATTTCTTCAATGGAGTAACGATGGACGACGACGGCGATTGTTAGCCGTCAACTCGAGTGCCATTACTCTTCTGGGAGAGGATCCAGCCACCGTCTGTGTTTATTTCGCGAAATAATACCGGGAAAGGTATTTCTCGCTAAAGTGTCGTCGTTTCTTTTATTGCACCCACTCTCGACGTCCGACTTCCGAGAACAACGGGTCCTTTTGTTTTCCCGGATGCTCTTTATGGGTGCTTGTTAACACGGTGAGCTTCACTGTTATAACGAAGAACGAGATCGAGAATACCGCTGGGTGATGAGGCACAACGCTATCCACTGGGGACCTGCGCCTGGTGCAGGCAACCAGTGAAAACGGGGCGTTTTCGAACGGCCGTGTTTTTTAAATGTCCAGGTTTTATTGGAGCATCGTCGATATTAGTTATTCCTGGGGACTGATTTCGACGAAAATGCGAGCAATGGCGGCGTGAAGACCGGCGACTGTGAGGAGGTTACGCTACCGTAATGAAATGAGTGTAAACACGTGAGGGAATTCATGACCATCCGCCTACAAGTACGGACGAAGGTCGTAAGCTCGTAAGCTCTTCAGTAGTGGCGTGATCCTTAGCATATCACCATCTATTAGTGTTTTCGAGGCCTAAGCGAGATAATAAATAGTAATGATTAATAACCATCGTCACAGACGGAACAATCGTGAACATATAGCGGTGTTATTTCAGTGCTTTCGGCGTGCAACATTTTCAGTGAAGTAGCGTACGTCGATTGGGAGTTGGGACCCTATAACCGTTGAAAAACATATATTTGAGATATCTTGAATAGCAGTAGAAAAAGCAGTGGACCTTCCTGAATTCTCAAAAAACTCTATTCACGAATCCGTGCTTTTCAAGAGGACACATTACCAAACTGTTTTCCGAGTGAAATCGAATCAATTCCCCGCGCGGGTGTCGAGTGTACCAAAACCGTTTTCACGTGTCAACGAACAAAGGGTGCTTCGAGGAGCAGGGAAACCAAGGGGATGAATACAGCGGAATAAAAAGGAAAATCACTCCGAGGAATAAACACGAGACTGTGGAAACGTTCGTTTCCACTTCCTTCTTGTATGAACGCTTCTCCTAAGAACTACCTTGGTGCTACATAATCACATTCATGAATAACAGGCCTTTCAAATCGACAGTCTCCTCCCCATCCTCTAACTACGTCGAACTAATTCAAGAAAACTTAAAATTAGAATCCTGATCGAAACTTGAGGAGGCAATGAATGTTCAGAAGCTGCTCCACAGGGAAGACGGTGTCACAGCGGTTCGCACTCTCCGTGAACAGACATCAAAGGCTGATCCCAGCGCCCCTAATCAAGCATAGGACCCGTAATTCTCGCGGAGCGACAACACCCCCGCGCTCCATAAATTCCCGTCGAGGACAATAGGATCTTTTATGCCCGCGGCTCGTTCCGTGCGATCCTGGATCCCCGTCGAATCTACATTCGCGCGATTCGAATTTACGGAGGCCACGGACACCAGCGAGCTATCAAATGTCGCAACGTACCGCAGTGGTGTAGGCCGTTAATGCGAGCGTCGCATGCACGCCATCACGCCGGCCACAAATTTATTGGAGGGCAACGAATGCAACGGGACTCTCGACGTGGTCTCCGGTGTCTCGGAAGAACACCCCCTAACTCTGCTCGCGTGCGCTCGGGACCACTGTAATTATTTGTTCGGTAGGGAATGCATCACCGCCGCGTGTGTACTGTTTCTTAATTGCCTGTCGATGCTCGGGGCGGGCTTTGGCGGAATGGAAATCGAAATCCAGACCACCCAACGTAATTGCAACACGTTACCCTATCGCCGTTTTCGGGATCGCGTCGCTCGACGAGAAGCAGTTAAGAATCACCAGCTTTTTTTCCCCCCTCGACGACGAGGACCGACTACGTATCCAGCCAGAGTGAGAAAGAGATCGCGGAACGGTTTTTCCAGCTGTCGAACAACGTTCGCGTGTAATTTAGAGGCGACACGGTGATCGACGGGCCAACCAATAATCCGCGGAGAGGAGCGCGCGGATATGAACGCGCCAGCCAGCGACCGGTTAATTCTTCGTCGTTTCATTTCCGGGGCTAGGGGCGAGTTAATTTACACGTCGTTACTCGTGATTATCTCAGCGTGGCCCGCCACGCACGGCCGAATACATTTCAAAGACCGGCGAGCAAATATCAACGGTTTAACTAGTTGGCAAACACCAGCTAACGCGTTTAGCAGGGCGTTAGCCAAACTTGCTGCCTCTGCGAGCGCTCCGTTCCAGCTAACGGGCACACCAAACTACACACCCAAGGGCCCTGAGGGGATACATAGTAGGTCTGATCGATGATTAATTCATGGATAAGTCGCGGATCCAGTCTGTACGAAAAATGCCTGGATAAAGACAGCAAGTGGGTCATCCTTCAACCTAAGACCTTTATTTCTTCCTTTCCCCGTGAAATGAAAAGAATTCCACAGTGTTCTGTTGCCTGTAGACCTCGATCTTTCCCCTCTATATTAATTCGCCGTGCGAAGTACCCGAAGAAGTAACTCCATTGGCTACTGTAAGAGGCTTCCCCCTTCTTCGCGTTAAAATGATCGACTTCGCCGTGAATGAGATTCATTTCAATTAAACGCGCCCCATATTTCGCAGAACGAAAATGCACTGACAGCCGCCGCGGAGGCGAGGCGCCCCTAACGAGCCCGTGTAGTCAGCGAAAATTGATCGATCCGCTCTGCAGCCAAGTCGCGAATGCATTTTTTCCTCGGGCTTGAAAATACTGGCGCAAAGCGTGGCCGGTATGCGGCGAGTTTTCTCCACACGCGAGCTTTTGCAATTCACTCTATCGCCTGGCGTTTTCCGTGGAATTTTAAAGTCGTCAAGATTCCTGTTATCTTTCAGCTGTCAGACGGTAGATAACTAGCGCTACAGATCTCGGAACGATTCGAATATTCCAGCACCGATGCTCGACAGTCAGTCAAGCCCAATTACGGAGCAGAGCTAACAATTCCACTATTCCCATCCCGTAACCACCCCGGCGACTGTGTTCACCAGAGATACATGAAACTCGCCGTCGGCCACCATTAAAACCATCCGAATTCCACTGAACTCTTACGGAAAGTCACGGTTGGTACTTTGAACCGTGATGCATACGCTCGCTATCCGTCTTGTGGGAACTCGTTGCATCGATTGCACTGGCGATGCACGAGCAGCGACACGAAGTGTAGTGACCGCGCGTATACGTGCTACGAAGGTGCACGCGCGTGTACGTGACGCGGGAGGTCCTCGTAACGATGTTCGTCCTGCAAACGGTCCTAAACGCGACGCAACCGTAAATCGACGGGGGAGCTCGGTATTGGGTCGGTTTAACGGACACCAGGGCGATTAATTGCTGTTCAGCGCCGAGGCGAGGGAAGAAATTGCAGGTGCCTGGGTCCTTCAGCTCCCAGGCGTCTCGGTTAATTATCGACGACGCGGAGCCTTCTCTCCAGACACTTGGCGAGAAGACGCTCAAGTCGCGACACGTAATCCCGAACGGGTCCGTGGAACGTGCACACGAGCCGGCGGCCTCGGCGATCCGGTTCCTTTCAAATTGAATTATCGACAGCCTGGGGATCGCTCGATACTCCGCGCGAGAAAAATATGGAAAAACGGGTAGAGGATTTTGTACCGCGATAGCCGTTATGGGTATAACCACGTCGCATTATGCGCAAATTGCGGCTGGTATGAAAGCACTTGATTTGGCAGAAATTCTTTAACGTTACGTGCGCGTTCTCTGTGCTCCTACCTGTTCGCAAGTTTGAGTGATCGCTATTCGTTGGGAGCCAAACCCCGAGGTAATCGATTCCCCTGTTATACGAGAAGCCTGTTCGCGGGTGCTCCAAAGGATATTAAGTTAGCGTGTAACGGAAGGAATCGGGGTTCTTTGTCGGCGATAGAAAGGTTGTAGAATTCTCTAACATAAGACCGTTTGGGTTTGGGCGGAAGTTATTTCGTGCGTTTCAATCACCCCGGTTCTCGGACGTTTAGCGACTTGCGCTTGCGACTGTAATCGAGAGACAGCGAGTGCATCGTCGTTGATCGATGAGCCTGCCCGCCGAGTAATTAATCCGAGGATCTTCCGCGCGACTATGCTCGTTGGTGGCCGTGCCGACGCAATCGAGAAACGGGTCCCGACAGCGGCTTCTGCGAATCGAATTTTTCGAGGAGCAAGGAATCGGATGACTTCGACCACCGAGCGACGCGAACGAAGGGCGGAAAGTGACCGCAGGCAGCTGGTAACGTAATTATCGCGAAAAAATAACGATGCAACAGTCTTTCTGTCCGGGTACATTAATCCAACGGCTCCGCTGACTGTCCGTCCAAAAGAAAAGAAGTCGTTTAGCGGGTTCCTCGGAGGCAGGGAGGGGCGAAGAAACTTTTAATCAACGGAGAAGACTGCCCCTCCAACCCTTGTTCCCCTGAAACGACAAGTCTGATTATCCTTCTTTTTATTACGGCCTCGTGAACACGTTTGCGACAGCGCGCAGTACTGTATCGTACAAGTATTGTTAGCATTGAATGTAATGGATCCAACGATACGATTGGAGACAATTTTAATTTTCGAATTGCGGTTACCAGCGACTCGAGCACTTTGTAAACAGGCGAGGCTCGCTCTTCGATCTTGCAATCTGAATATCTAAGAGGATAATAAAATCCTGCCGCATTTTGTACCAGAGATTAATCCTTTCCTTAATTGGAGGCGCCCTGGTTACCAAGGAACGGTGACTTTTGTGTTATGCGCGAGAGAACGCGGTAAGAGTTGAACAGAATCGTTCTTTGCTCGAACGCGAGCGTCACTCCCTAGACGATCGTGAAGGAGATTGTAAAAACGTAGCGAGACTTATCACGAGCAACGTGGCGTATATCTATACAGGGAGCGTCGCGTGTCAAGCACCAGAAGCTGCAATGATAAATGGCTATGTAGCTGCTAGCCAGGCATGTCTCGCAAAAGCTGTAAGACGTCCGCTCCCAGCTGGCAACTTTTGGACCTTAAATTCGCCGCTCTGATACCTGTGCCTGACGCTCTGTCTCGATCCATTCCTCTCGCGCCTTCGTCCCGCGAAATTGGAATTTTAAATTTCGTCGGGACAACGGGACACGAAGGGAACAATTAAAGTTTTAAGTGCTCCAGAAAAAGAGCGCCGAGCTCCTCGAACGCAATCATTAGTATTGCGGTGGACGGTGTCGTCGCGGTGGCGCAACGAAAGAACAAACTTTTCCTCGGTAGTGAAATATTCGAAAGGAGTGACACTGCTTGATTGGACACAGAATTCATCCCCCACCTTTAAATCGGGAATATTAGTTTCTGCGCGACGCATTTTCTAATGAATTTTAGTCGTTCACCGAACGAAAGACTAAAGCTCGAATCTCTCGGTTCAGTAATCCGATCGATCTGTGTCTTCTGCTCTGCACGCTGATATTCGCCACGGGAATAGCCGAGAATAAAAACGACGAGTCGGAAGATAAGAAAGGAGCATGTTCACGCGTCTGATGGCCAACTCTCGATGCCACCACAACTCCAAACAACGGCGTACAGTGGCGAGACCGTGAAATCGCGTATAAACTTCGAGATACGACCGCGATACCGCGACAAAACTTCTCGACGACAAATATTTAACGTTCTAAACGATCCGAATGGCGCTGGTAGAGGAAGGTCTCGCGCACAGAAGTGTAGAAAACATTCCCGAGTTGTTAGTAATTTATTCAATTAAGTCGACGCCGGAGAATCTGGATAAAATTATTTAGCGAGCGCGTTAACTATCAGGCGGACGTGAAACGCAATTACGGCTTAATTGAATGCACGTCAGTTTCGTACTCTGATTCGGTTTAATCTTCTGACCACCTGTGTCACGCGACTGAACGCATTGTCCTTCGAGGAGCGGAGAAGTAATTTCGTTTGGAGCCGGATCCTCGCCGGACATTTGATCCCCTTGAACTTATTTGCATCGAGACTTTCCGCCTGTCTAACTCACGAGCGCGTTACCTTAATTTGCCACTCGGTCCACCCTCCATTCACCGATATGAATACAAACAGTCTATTATCGCGTAGAGCTTGGCGCAACCGGACGGCTAAATTTGGGGCCTGGTTAGCGATGCCGATTTCTCTTAAATTTCACTTACTATCCAGGCAATTATACTTTCATAAGCCCGTAGGCAAATAAAGTTTATGAAACGGTCTGCCCACTTTTCCAAGAAGACAGATAACAAAGCGGTATTCAATCATAACAGACAAAAGTCAAGGCGAATGGGATTTTTTCGCAACCGATAGAGGAGAACGATGGAAATTCCAGCGATTGTATACGTCGCAGTTTCCATTTCGCCGTGGGAAGAGTTATTCGTTACGAAATGAAACTGTGAACGCGAGGAAAAGGGAGTAGCACGATAAAAAAAAAGCGGGAGAGAGCACGGCGTGGAAACTGAACGCGTATCGTTGCATATTTCGAAACAAAGGCGGGCTTATTCCTGACCGATGAATTCGGATCTCGACGGACGTATCAGCGCGACGGATCCTCCTATTTCGCGCTCTCGTCGAATCGCAAACACAAACACCTATCTGATCGCGCACACCACCGTCGACAGAAGAAAGACGCCGAGAGGGTGTAGGTATATCTAGTCGAAATGCCACCTGTGAAAGGGTCGCCCCCTCTCTGTCGTCTGGGCGGCACACGCGCGGCAATATGCACGGATTTACTCTAAACGGGTTCCGTCGTGGGCGCGAAATGACAACAAAGACGCCTTTTCGACGAATGAAGCACCCGGTTGTCACGAGTCGCCACCGTGCTCCCGGGTTGCTCGTGTCTCGGCAAAAGCGAGCCTGGACACCTTCACGAGCGACATTAAAGAGTCCTCGCTGTCGCAGTGGAAATCCTGTGTGAATGGAATCGGTTTCAGGGGCCAAGGGATTCCTGCGAGCGTCAGAGACACGCTAGACGAGAAATGTTCTCGAGTAAGAAGCTCGATTACTACTTCCGATTCTCATTTACCAGGGGCTATGGCTCCTCGTTTCCTCCTCAAAGGGGGGATTCTCTCTCTCTCGAGAAAAAAAAACGGGCGATTCTCGATGAGACCGTCCATTACTCAGGGTCCTGTCCCACAAAGGTGACCCGTCCCACCCCTGTCCCCACTTCCCCAACGGTCTCAATCTGACTCCTTTTGTCGCGGATTTCAATTGCCGAAGACGCTACTTAGAGGCTCCCCTTTTTTCTTACGGCCGAGACAAAACGGGTCAGTCTGTCGGCGGGGAATTAGGTCAGTTGATTAAAGGGGTAAACGGGGGGGGCAGGCGTGACTCTTCATACGGCCTTGTATAAAATTCAATCGGCGGGTTTACATATGCAAGTGACTCGCATTGTTTCGCTGCTGTGATTCAAATCCCGGTATATCTGGCCAAACATCATGAATCTGTACATATATCCACGTCGCTCGATAAATCAATTCTGCGCGATGCACCTCGCGAGTTTGCGCCAGACGCTTGAAAACCCGTTGTTTATTGCCCACTCCTGTCGTGGGAATCCCTTTGTGTTAGCATAATGCATGGTTAATTGTTTCTGGCCCTTGTACTTCCTACGAAGACACGCGTTTGGCGTCAAATACATGACGTAAGTTGGAGCTCGAAGCAGCGCACGAATCTGCACTGGTCTCTAAAGGTGTGAATCCAAGACAACACTGTACATAACACAAAAATCTCAGCGACAATTAAATGTAAATAATTGAACTAGTCGCGAGAAACGAGATTTTTGAAAATATAGCATGAAACTTGTCTCATGAGACTCTAATTTCATGAAACTAATGTCAAAATAATTAAAAAATAAGAAAATAATTGTCTCGTGAGAGTAAAGTGCCACGCGGGACCAATATTTTTCTCTGATCGTGGATTTGCACCTTAAGGGGAGAACACTTTAGTTTGTACGGACTTCTTCCCTTAAAGGGACTAGGCAGTCAGATCGCTCGAAAATCAAGTATTTTTTGCGAATTAATTACAAGGAGATGAATACAAATTGTGACTAGTACTTTTGGGTAATGTTTATTAATACTATAAAACAGTGAAAAAAAATGATTTGAATAATATATGCATATGTATGACAGCGCTACAGTCATCTGATGTGTCGGCATTTTTTCTGGAGTCGCTGTAATTTTGCAGTGATTTTGGCCGTGAGAAATTGAATTGTGACGTATTCTCTGAAATTTACACTTTACCCTGACCCCCATTCTGCCCTGAACCTATTGAAAAAGAAAAAAAATCAAAATTATACAAATGGCGGCTATAAAACGGCAAATTTTGAAGAAACGTGATTTTTCGCCAGGGAAAAGAGCCATTTTATTTTTTTTTTGTCAAAACAGAAGTTTTCACAGACTTATGCTTAGGTTTGGGTCGTAACAAGACATGTTTTACATATGCTCAATTTTTTTCAAATTGATTTGGACCTCCGTTTTTTCGCAATCACTGCAAAACGAAGAGGAAATGTGATTCTGAGAAAAACGCGTCCAAAGTTTCAGAAGAGGAACTAATCTACCTGCGTGCGCGCAGGCCTTTTCGACTGTAAAATCCTTAGTTTTGCGAGTTTTGACATAAACCAAACGGCATTTTACTCGGGAAGGGCGGTACTTTCGAAAAATGCAATAAAAAAAAATCGAATTTCTGACTGCCTAGTCCCCTTAAGAGCATATGAACAATCTCTGCAGCGTCACGCGATAACAGTCAATTTAAACATCTGAAATCGTACGAACCACGAAGCCGAGTGGAACTCTTAGAAACAAAGACAATGCACTGCCTCGCGTAGGATATCATGAATCCCGCGAAAAAAGAAGAGCAGGGGTTGCTCTTATCGTGGAGACGAATGGGACGATGTAACGTACCTGATAAAAACGAACGGTCGTGACAGGCGGAAGAAAAGCGTGCAGTAATTACAGTACAATAAAACGAAGTGCACGGGCCATAAAGCTGTTCGCTGATAAGCGTCCTCTTTTGGCCCATATTATATAGCATCTCAAAGAACCTCGGCCGCAGAGAGCTGAAAAATCAGGCTGAATCGTTGCCTGTGCTCTCCTTTCTCTCGCGTAACTCCCATCCGCCATTGTGATCAAGATCGTTTATCAAGCGCCCCGCCGAAAGAGATCACCCCGATGATAGGGAACAATCGGAAAATTTGTCGGGTCATTAGCATCGCGCGACGACGGCGTCCGCCTGTCTGATGGGTCGGCCAAGTCCATCTGCTATTCCACCTGCTGTCCGCATCGGGCTGATTAATGGTATCAACGACCCCCGCAGCTTGAGATCGTGTCCCTGTGTACGGGAAACGGGCGATCGCTCATGCACTTCGCTGGGGAACACCGGCACTGTGAAAAATTGAAAAACTCAGCCCTAGCTTCTAGACGCGATCGATCGTCTGGATTAGCCATGGTGAATCTTTGAGCACAGAGCCGAAGTTTCAGGTGTTTCGGGATTTCCTCGGGGTAAACGAGTACGCCAGCTAGTTCTTATTCACAAGGTGAAACTTCGCTTATTTATGAGTCTTGTTTCCTTCCCAAACGAACGACCCAGGTCCCAGCGCCAAGGAAAACGATTCTACTCGGAAACTTTGAAAAATCGGCGCGAGATATTAGCGGAGGCGTGGGGGGTGAAAGGACGGAGCACAGGAGTATTTGCAATGCTGGTTGAAAAACATTTCGATGGCGAGACTCGTACCTATGGTTTATTATTAGCCCAGCGAAGGTTGCCAGGCGCGTTCGTTCCTCGTGATGAAAAAAAAATGGGGCAAAATGAAAAAGAATCAACGACGAAGGGGGCTTGCAAATATGCAGGGCGGAGGGTCGACGGGAATTCGTCAGAGGGGGTGTACACACGATCTACATATAAATTACTGCCAATCACGGGGAGCACAGCGTCGCCTGTCCCGATAAAAATCTGAGAAAGAGGCAGCGCTGCGAACTTTTATGAGATTCCTGGCGCGCAGGCATCGAATATCGCTTTGGGCATCGTCGATACACGGAGGTCAGCCGCAGCGGGGAATACTGTCGGGATGGAGAAGTATCGGGCGAGTATCGCGGCTGATTTTACGTATGATTGGATCGCAATATCCCACAGCACGATACCCATTCTACCCCCGTCCGAGCCGTCCTGCGAATCGTTTACGAGAGAGAGGAGTGTCAATACTAATAACCGTGGCCGACGATCGACGATCGTTTCCCGACGACCGATTGCCTCCGTCAGCGCGATCGTTGCGACGCGGCCGTATCGCTTTGGGGTACAATGAAAACGATTGTTAGAGGCGGAAAAGCGTTCGCGAGGGCTGCCTGATACGATGGATCACGGGTAAGTGGGATTTCAACCCCCGGCAACAGGATGGGCGATCTCGAACGCGAAGGAAACAACTTGGAGCCTTTCGGCGGCTTCTCGAGTGCATAGAAATATATTTGCAAGGGTTGGGAAATGGAAGTGCAGAGCAAAGCCCCAATCTCTAAATGATCACCGTCGTGATTAACGTCGACAGCGAATTCGACGAGCGGTCTGAAATTCGCTTCTCGAGTGCAGTATAAAATGAAGACAAAGAGATGGTTTACCATCGTACGTTTTATGCCCGAGCGATTCATTTCATTACATTATCCCGCGCCAGTGGAAGTGGCTTTAACTCGTCAGACCAGTGGAGAAGATGCTGGTTGAAAAATCCGATTGCGAGTGGGAAAGTCCAATAAGAAACGGACCCGGGAGAAAAAGCCAATGGAGCGGCGGGTAGGACACGGAGAACGGCAGCTCGCGTTAAAGGGACGGGAACGCGTTCTGACAGATGGAATTCAAGAAGAGAAATTTCATTTTCCGCCTACAACGACGAGAACCATCCCGACGGTGGGATTTCTTGCCCGTGGCAATGATCTCTTGGGGGAGATCCCGTTAGACGCGATTCTTGCATTGCGGATTTAATTCAGAAACATACAAGCGTCGATCAGGCAAGATGATTGACGATGGTCGAACGAGATCTGGGAGACCAGAGGAAATCAACGCATAAATCACCACAAATTGGATGCTCGTACCCACTGTCAGCTACCAGATAGCTTCGACTCTCAATGTAGTCGAACTGTTTCTCTAGAAACTGTTCTTCCGAGCCCGCTGGATTCTTTATAGTGTGTCAACAGGCTATTCTCCTCGGGTTATCGATCAATTATCTGCTTTCTGCGCGATGGCGAGAACAACAAAGCGTCGCACCCGCTAACCACGGACGATGTGACCGTGCAAAGCACACACGTGTCCAGCTGGTGTCGCGTACACGACGCGTGGGACGTGTGTACATGCGTGTCAAGCAGATAGAGCAGGCAAAAGGACAGCCGGGGCCTGGCGGACAGAGTTACAAGCGCAATAGAATTTCATTATAAGTTGCACGTAAGCCACGGCCGCCTGCGGGAGCAATATCAGTCGGCATGAAGTTCCAGGTGGCGAAAGCTTCAAAACGGGGCCAGACCGTCTCTTATTACTTCTCACTGGTCGACCTAAAACAGCGCGAACGTACCGCCAATCTGACAGGAAGGTCACTTTACGCCAACACCATCGCTCGGGTAGGCGATCTCGCGAAACGGAGAGGAGGTAGGCTCGCGTATACCCCAACGCCGCCGCCCCAACTCGGGCGAATTAATTTCCTTCAACAGATAATAATATTTTCCCCGGCCGGTGAAAAGAAAAAAGCGGCTGCCCCAGATTGCCGTGAAGCGTCGAGGAAGTGGCGAGGGATCGATAACCAGGACTGGAGGCTAACTGCGAAGACGAATCGCTTGGGGAAAACGTGCGAGAAGTTTCCGCGCGATAAATAGTTCCTGGAAGCTGTGACTTGCGGTTTCCGTGCATAAACCGTGTCCCCTTGAAAGAATATTCCAACGTTTCGTTAGTGCCGCAGTTAGCTTCGGTCAGAGAGTTGAGGACTCCGGTACAGTAATGGCTCACACCCGGAAACCTCAAGTAGTATCAGACCGTGTCACCGAAGACTCAGACATCTACATTTCAGGAAGCTACTCAGCCTCGCTGAAATTCAATTTCGATTACGATTCCCCTCGTTCCTGCTTACATCAATCATCGTGCACACAAAGTTCTATCATTACACCTGCTTTCTAATACACGAGCTGTCCAACGCTGCTCTTCTTTCCGAACGCGGCACAGGCAACGGCGCAGTTAAGGCAGCAAATGGGCATAGAGCTCGGCGAAACTTTCCCACGTCGGTTGAAGAGGGACACTAATTACGTAGAATTTTTTTCCCCGTTCTTTCAGCGAGGATTATACGGCAAGTTTCCTCCAGCTGCTCGCGCTCCGTTCGTCTAAAAATAGTTCGATCGACGTTAGGCGTCGCGGGGCATCGCGAACTTTGCCCCCATCCCCGAAACTTTCTCCACCCACTCCTTTTCCACTTAGTCGAACATCCAGCTATACCCGTTCCGTCAACGGCGGGTGTTCGCACGAGGCCCGCAACCGAGCTGCACGTCGGAATAATTGCACGACACGCCGACGTGCAACTCCGTCCGCGAAACAGCTGCACGGGAAAGTGCATTGTTCGGGGGGGTTGTTTTCGAGGGAAGCGGCCAGGAAATAAAGGCTCGTTGGACATCCTATCCTTCTGTCCCGCGGCGTAATTGCGGCCCGAGCACGGCTGGCTGATAAGGTCGGCCCTTTTTACAAGAATCTTTTGTAGAGGCCGCGACGAGATGTTTCCTTGGGAAAAATAACGCCCAGTCGAGGGAGAAAAGGGGACGAGATTAAGGCACAGTCTCGTCCCGCCGAGTTAACGACCCCACCCCCTGTTCGCCGACGTCTTCATCGACGACCACTGGACACGAGATCAAAGTCCGGCGAGCCCCGAGCCATTCGTGCGCGGGACGGAATCGAACGTCTTCTGAAAGCGACTGTTTACTTTTCCAGGTGGCCGTGCGAATTCGCGGCTAGACGCGGCGAATTTACCGACCCGCTAGTAACGACGACGCCAGAGTATCCGACGAGTCGGTGAGTGGATAGAACACAAGAGTTATAAATGGGAGTTGCCACTTTTACGACTGCTCGCATCGGAATTATTCATCTAATCGTTGCCGGTCGAACGATTTGCACCTGCGTGCCGTCCAGAGCGAACGAGTCACGCGATATTTTATTATTAGCAGTGCGACGCGTTCGTTAGCGCCCCACCATGTATTGCATAAATGATTGATAGCTGCTGGAGAGAGAAATAAAGAAGAGCGACGCTCGGGTAATTGTTATACCGAGCACGTGAAGCTGGCTCCAGTGATAGATAGCCATCTAACTGTAGGTCGCTGGGAAATCTACGCGGCAACGCTTCGCCTTAATTTGCAGTCACAATTATTTCGTTAAACCGAGGGAACGGCTGCCTATTTATCAAGTTTACGGCTCCGAGCGTCTTTACCTCGGCACCCGTTTACGCGGCCGCCGCAATTTTGGCGTGAAATCGAGCTTCGTTCGACCGTTAAGGGGATCTGCTAAATCTGCCCGAGAGATACGTTAATCGTCAGCGGCCCCGTTCACTTCCGAGCGTTTTATGCATTTTAATCGCGGGTTACCGTCGCTGGGTATTTATTAACCCTCACGCGAGCCCGCCCGCTTACCTGTACCGTCTAATCGAACGCGAAATTGAATGAAACGCCGCGATAAGGTGTACAACTTGCAGGGTAATGGTGCCTGTCGGGCGTGATGAGGTGTTTAGAAACCGTGTCATTAATAGGAGAGCTAATTAGGAAAGTTGAATCGTATTTCACAGAACACAACGATGGTTATCGAGAGACGCGTGCGAGAACGGTGAAAGTAAACGGAGGAATGCCGTGCAGCTCCCTCGATCTTAGCTCCAACGAGCTCCCGTGGAAAACAGCGCGTTCTTCGGTGTCAAATGAGGACCATAGATCCTCGCCTTTGCCTCCACGTTTACAGAATTTCTCAAATATTTCCAACCCCCGAGTCCCTCGATATTTGCCTCGCCAAACTCTACTCGTTTCACGAAATTAGTGGTAAAACTATCAGGCACGATCTTTCTTGCGTAATCTATTGGTCAACCGACAGCTGCGGTCGGGTGTCTTCGAGGTACACAGTTGATGTCTGTTCTTTCGTTTCGAGCTGCATGGTGCGCCACGTCAGACCGACGAGCACTCTCGTCAACGTCAAGCCTACTCTCTCACAGGAAAACGGCTAGAGTATCGCGAACGACGAGAAACGTCGGGCACGTCGCTAGTATCGGGAAACACGCACCCTCTATCGCAGGCAGTCGGATTTAATTAAAACACCGGGGAGAGAAGGCTGCTCCGTCGACGGTGAAACTTGAGCGAGGTTTCTGCGTAGACGGTTTCGCGGTTCCTAGTCCAGACTGGTCCCCCTCTGGCACGTGTCCCGGAATTATTAGGTAGGTATACTTGGATGGAATGAAGTCGTGAAAAATTGGAAGCACGACAGAGGTGCTGTTTGAAATTGGCCCTGGCGCAATACTTTTTCTGCCTTCGCCCTTGATCGTTACAATAGACATCTCAAGCTGCCACGCCTTCGATTTCGAGTGGGAACTTGTCCTAGAGCTCCATGTGATATAGGTAGTTGCAAGTGTATTTCCTTAGGAATAGGTTTTCGGTATAACATGCACTAATGTGCATCTACGCAATAGCGCTGGATTCTTGATAGTTTGAAGTTCTTTTTATGGTATACTTTTACTTGGTCCTCGAATTGAACTAACTGCTGTTCGTTCATGAATCATCAACGTGCCCCACAGGATGTTGAGCAGAATCCTCCCAGCGCACAAATTTCAACGGGAATAAAAGGAAATGGGTGGAGTTCGATCGGTCTGGAAGCTGTGATTGCAGAAACGACCGGCGGCCAGGAGAAGATGGGACAAGAACGTGTTTCGTAGAGTTCCAGATGGACACGGAATTCGATTTGCTGGCTGTGTAACAACGCGAAACTTGACTTGATTTCCACGCGTCTCGTTTAGGACCACTCATGCGAATTCCTTTACGAGGAATGTGTAGACTCGACACACTGCACCCGAAACGAGTAGACAATGGACTAGGTAGCATAGGAGATACTAAAGAATGAATAGCGACGTACGAGAGAGTTATTCAGCTTAGTCAGGAAAAGGTTAACAATACACCTTGGCAAACAATGATATCGCCGTTGTAAAAGCTCTCCACGCGTCGTAATTTCCAGCGATCCCGGTTAAACGCGTAAGAAAATGAATGGGAGAGAGATCGGTGCTTAACGAGTATTTTCGTCTCGGAACAGAGTGGCGCGGATTTTCCCTGGAAATCGGAAATCTACTAGGCGAAAGATTTCTGGGTCATCCCCGATACATAAATACCACTAACCAGAGGAAGGAAACTATTAACGAAATGCATCCTCCCATCGACTATCGATTGGCAACCAGTAGGAGAAGAAGCTCCGCTACGTACTAGTCCGTTCGTGCTCCGTGAAATCCGCGAATCCATCTGCGATTAGCAATTACCGTAATTCAGGGAGGAAGCTTCCTTTTTGGGGCAGGAAATTATTACTATTTCCAGACGCCGTGCGCGATAATGAGGGTGATTAATTGTCTAACGGAATGGGAATCTAGAATCGTATCGAGAAAGTATGGGAAAGGAATGGATGAATAAAAAGTATTCCAGTATCACTTAATCCCATGGAACGGATGAAAATTGCAGATCCCATTCGACGTCGTTCGTACAGGCGATAGTTTAAGGACGATCCTCCAGCCAGATAAATTCCTTCCAGCGGCTACTGAAAGGAAACTGGAGGGAGCCTTACAACTTCTCGATGATCAATTTACAGGATCCCCTCGCGCACTCATACCTCAATTTAGCATCGGATAAGACCTGCAGAAACCTCGCGGGGAGCTTAAACGCTGCAAATGAAGGCTGGCCGAGATGAAATCCAGCGAAGAAACAACTCGACAAGAACCCCCCCTTCCGCGAGACCGGCTCGGAGCCGTTAAAGATCTGCATCTGCAGCTCGATTTATAGCGCGGATCGTTAATTAGAATTCGCAACAGTTAATTAGCATTGGAAACACCGTCGGGAGATTCTGTTATTCCGACGCGAGGCAAGAACATCGCCGCCGAAGCGCTGCGCGAAGCGTTCGCTAACGACGAATGCATTTATCATGCTTCGAGGATCGAGAATGGACGTTGCATAAGAGTCGCGTAATGAGACAAGATGCCGGCGATGTGTGCACCAATACGGTAACGGCGGGTCTCTTAAGTGAATGAAGACAAACCAGCGCCGATAACTCTATTACAGAAACAGATCTATTCAAACGACGATGCTTCAATTCCAATTCCATCGATCGCGATAAAAATCTCATTAGAAGTTCCCCGACACTGTAATCCGCTGAAATTCAAAGATACCCGAGGGCGAGGTTTATCCATCGGAAGAATAAGTTCCCCCGGATCGCCTGTCGATTAAATCGACCGTCGCCCCGCCGGGATACCGTGGAGCAACGACGAAAGAATTTCCATCGCGATATCGTTACCGAATCAATGAACGGGAAACTCATTTAGCCAGGAAGCCAGGCACGCGACCGCATTCACGGGCGACAATGGAGACATCACGCAATATAAGTTTAATTGGTACTCTCTCGCCGGGCTTGCTCCAATTAACGGGGCGACGTCGCTCGTCCGCGGAGGACGACGCGGGGAACGATTCGAGAACGACGATGACAGGCCGCGGAACAATAGGCGGCATTTTGTTAAAAAGCCGGGAAAACGGGGATAGACAGGCTCCTCCGGCGTTTCCGAAAGACTCTCGACGAGAACTTGCAAGATTGGCTCGGCACGGCGGGGCAAAGACTTTTAATTTGGCACAATGGCAAACGACAGGGCGGCGGGGGCGGACGAGAAACGCGGAAACAGGGCCGACAAAAAACGTAAGAGGCGCTGCGCGTGATTAGTTGGCCGGTCAGAATTTCCTACGTTCGACATACTTTCCAGTACGTTGCCTCCTACCTCTCTCAGCTTTCGCGTCTGCTTGGCTTAAGTACCTGAACCACGGCGATCGTCTCGCTGGGTACTCACCTGTAACAGGAAAAGAAGACAGGGAAATTTAATCGACAGTTCGACGGAGCGCTTCGTAGAAATGATATAGCCGACGCGTATACAATATTTCGCAGGACGTTCGGAAACTCTCCGAGGAAGCACCCCGCGCGTCTGGCTTAATAGTCGGTTGATCCACTTCCCGATAAATGTATCGAGCCCTGAGCCCTGCCCCGGAAGAAGGGCGATCATTTCTTGTAAGAGATACGGCGCAGAGCCACCGATCATTTTTAACCGTCGTGGGAATTTATCGCGGGGCAGATAAAGCCGCGACCGAGCGTTTAAAGAGGAACTGCGGCCCTCGCGTATTTCTCGCACCTATTCCGTGCAGGAGCGGCTTTCCTGAAATGGCATCGGCGGATCCAGGAGGGGGTGGAGGGGCCTCGGCGAGGGAGAAAAGGGAAGAGACAAATCGTGTATACGAAAGCAGAGTCGCGAGAGGAGAGGGTTCTCGAGGGCTTCTAGTTGGCAAGCCGCGAGGCAGCTTCGGCACTTTCGCGACCCTCGAGCACCGCGTGGAAAGGAGAAGAAGGCTTCCCTGCTCACGAGAGGGCACCTGCTCGTTCCTGAAGAAGCCAGACCGAAGTCAGCGATTCCTATCGTCGTCCCAGACTACCGACTTATTGCTCCCTATCGATGGATTGCCACCCTCGAAATCACACCCCCATCTTCTCCACCGAGCTCGCTTCTCACCATCCGAGATGCTTCTAACATCTGTTCCCAATCGTCGGCGGTGCTCGATAACGCCGATAGAGACGATGCGCCTCGTGCGCTCGAGATTTATTTCGGATCATCACGTTCCGCAGGTCGTTAACACGGATTCGTGCGGGACTCGAAGGCGGAGTGTTGATAAATCGTTGGCTAGAGCTTTGTGGGTTAGCGGGTTCGGTGCCAGCTTCTGGGACAGATGTATCGCACCCCTGTCCCAATACCGCGGGGCGGATGGATTTTGTATTTTGACTTACGGCACACTAATTGAACCGGTCGAAAACATCGCTCGCAGCAATGCTGGCCACCGTAGCCGCTCGCGACAGCAGTAATTAAAACGACGACCCCGAATCACCGAGAGCTAGGCAATTTCAGCCACGTAAGCGATAGCTTTTCGTGCTCTTGCTAACAATCCCGGCGATCTTTGATTCTCGGTTTATCGTTGTCGAAGTTCGTGGCCAGTGCAATCCCAGCCCCGTGGATACCGCGGGGGAGCAGAGATATCAAGTCCTCGCTTTCACAGACTTGCTGGAAATTCTATCCAAGTTCCATCGTCCTTGAGCGAACGCTCCAGAGCCCCAGAGAGCGAGGAGCCAGAGAGCGAGCGAGGGATTATGATCGATTGCCTACTCGCAACGCGTGCATGCTCCTTCAAGAAATTTTCCTTGCGAAGCTTCACGGCGCTGTGTTTGCACGGTGTCCCGGGGAAGAGTGTTTACGCACGGCGGATTTCCTCCGCGAGTCTCTATCGGAGCAGGCTGTGCGAAAAAATAAATCCCCCGGCACGACGATCCATTTTCTGCTGGGATCTCAGTCGGTTTCCATGTTTGCTCAACGATCGCGCGTCCTTGGTGCTGGCCGCGTTTTCCCACTTTTCCTTGTGTGTTAGAGGAAGCACAGGGGAAACGTCGATATTTACCGCGCGCTTCTTTTTTAATTGCATCCTGGTCGGATGCTCCCGGATTAGTTGCCCTAATCGTCCGCGATGAGAGGACGTGAGGTTATACAAGGGATTACGGGCACACATCTCGGGTTTTCGATACCGGAGGGAACAAAGCTGCCTCTTCAGTATCTTATGCAAAACGAAAGCGGAGGACTCGACTAAGGGCCAAAGTACGGGATGAAGCATTCGACAAGTACGAACAAGTATTTCAGCCGGTCGATGAAGGCTAAACGCTCGGACGCCGTGGAAAAAAAATGAGGCAGCGAAAGTCGGGAATATTCGATAAATATTCAGCGGGTGTGGGTTACGGGGATTTGCATCCCAAAGACAATGCGATCGCGCGGAACGGCCCTCGTTACCCACGGTTACGAACAAGACCCCGCGACTTGGAAGGGCTTTCGCAATGGGCACACCGTTGCTAGGGCGGAGCAGCATTAACGTTTTAACACACTTCCGCGTCGTCGGATCATGATGAATCTCCGATCGATAGAGCCAGAGCGGAAGCGGGTTCGTTAAACGACGCAAATCGTAGGAAGCGGTGCATCTACCGCATTGCGAGAACCGCATTACCGAGCCCACCATCCTGGCTGGTACCGCCCATAATTCACAGACTTCTATAAACCCACTGTCTCTCTATCTCTCTCTCCCTTTCTCTCTAGCTTTGTGCACGATATTCCATGGTTTGCTGTTGTACAACGATATCCTTCACCATTCATATGTGTTTTCCGCCAGGCTGGCTTGTTTGAGCTCAAAAAGACCTTCGTCGGTGGTCAGACGAACACCATGGTGTGTCCTATATATATATATTTTAACAAAAAGCGTCCCTGCAGAATCCCAATTGCTCTACCATCTTCGGTATTGCAGAAATTTCTGCGGGACTTAATGTCTATCGCGATCTGTACCATTTTGTTACATTCATATATGCATACCATTTATGTACGCGTATAACGTGGTACGCAATATGTGAGAGCCTTCGCGAGCTCATTATATTGCTTCCATCCGTGGTAAATATGCGCAGACATGATGTTCGCAACAGCTTCTCCGCACCGCAGCGTTCTGTTCCAGCGATTCCCTCTCGAAACGATTACACTCGTCAACGACGAGCACTGGTGGTCGAGACTGCTCTGTCGCGGTTTCGTTGCAGCGCTGATCTCACCAGCAACCATCTTATCCCCGGTGTTTCCATGTGTAATCCTCTCGAGATTACGCATCAAAGTCGAGCCACGAATTGCAGGATTTGTCGGGAAACACCGGAAAGTCGGCTGTTCCTGTGTGTCTCGCGGGATAAAGAGCCCGCGACGTTTCCAATTTAATGTATGCGCGGCGGCCTTAAACGCCGCACCCAGGAAAACACAGATTTCCTTTTTAAACATTCCGGGAGAAGGCTGAGAGACTTTGCAGACTTTAGAAAATTTCCTTCTCCGAGCCAGGGCGTCGCGATATTATTTCAGAAGTCTAGCATCGCGTTACCTTGTCTCCGTACAGGAAATGTTAGGAGACAGATAAGAATTCTCCATCAGATTATTCGAGGCATCGGGGTCGTGTATAAGTCGAAAGGGAGGCAAGGAATTTCGGATCCAAACCGAAAGTTTTTACGTAGTCAAAGTGCATTCCGCCGCGTGGGAACGTTCGTCGAATAGAAAAGGAGGCGTCGTAATAGCAGTATTTGAGAATCATGCATTTTCTCCCCGGTTACGTGCTCTTAATTACACATGAATTTCATTGTGCCTTTAGCGCATCGTGGTCCGCGATATTATTGATTTCCCTCACCACCCGGGTATCCCTCACTTCCGCATAATCCTCGTCGCGATTACGAGCCAAAATCGATACGCCGGGGCGTTGGTAAAAAATTGTTTGTCGCCGGGAAGCTCCTCGCCCTTGTACGGGATATCTTCGAAAACCGTTTTGCACTTCCAAAAACCTCCGGCAAAAACACGCCTCGGAAGTTAGTCGATATGACAAAAAGCTCGTTGGGTTCGGAACTCGACCACCGGCGTACGGCGAAACCCAGAAGCTCGCCGAAAACCGCGAAAATTGAAAGCATCCCCGGCAAGAGGTGCCGCGGATTTCGCTTCAGAAAAGACGAAAAAGTTGCATCGGCTGGAAGCAAACGGGGAAGGGTGTATCAAAACTTCGTGTTTCGTTTGTTACTTCGCTACAGACGAGCACTTTCGGCAGCATCCCCGTAAAATTAGGCCAAACAAGTATCGATGGCGTGGCAAAATTTCGCGACGCGCCATCGGAATGGCGGAGGTGGAATTGGGCCGCGCGATATCTAGCCTAGTCGAGTAAAATGTCACACAGGGAATGATTTGTTTCGGTGCGCCGGGTATATGAAGACTTTTTGATTGAACAGCATAATAGATTGGAAGTTGCTTGATGACGGTGGTATATTCATCGAGGTTCCTTCAAGATCGTTTCAGAATCAACGCAACAAAGTATAACAGATTCTAATTAGACAGTTTAAGTTGCTTCGTGAAAGCAGTCAACCATTCAACGTTCTCTAGCGAACAGCGGTCGAAGATTAAGGACATTTATTCGAAAAGCTAATTTACTAGGAATCACGGTGCATAATAAGCACACAGTCGCAAACGTCAAAAGCTGAGGAGAGCCGATAATGGATTCACTTGTGACTACGGAGTGCTTTGAGCGGCGGGCTGGTTTCTCCCCGCACCTTCGCCGACGAAACTTCTCGCTGCTACGAACGGGGCAAATTCTCGGGGCGAGAGCCGCGAACAGGTTCCCCGGGAAAGCTCGATAAAAGGGACGAAAGTCGTTGGAAGTCCAACAAAGAGCGCGCCTGGAAAGGAACTTTCGGATCGCCTCGCCGTTGCGGTAAATCGCGCTGTTCTTTCGCAAACGAATTTTCCAAAGAGACACCAAAGGCCGTCTCGGTCTAGATAAAAGGTTAACTGTTCGCGATCCACCCTCCACTTACTGTTCCCCCCCGATTCCTCTCGCTGAGAACCACTTTTCCCAGAGAGTTCGCGCGAGCCAATTTATTTGCAATACGAGGAAGCCACATTTTCCCCGAGATCTGAGGACCATCAATCTTTATTCGCGGCCTTCGAACGACGCTGAACCAGGAGATTTATGTCTAGCCAAGCTGCGCGTTGTTCTGTCGAGTTACGCGCAATAGATTCTTTTTGAGTGATGCTGCACACTTTGCCGCGGCGATACGTTGAGAGGAGCGGCGTTCTCCTAAACGACTAGATCGGTATCGGTTCGGCGCTCTAAAAGCTTTCGTCCCGTCGGGAGTTGCTCCCGAGGTCCCGTCCGTCGAAAACTGCATTAATGGAGTAAACGCTTGTAGATGTTCGGCCGCGTTGCATTGCCTCGAAGCCGAACGAGCCCCCGCAATGTGGGCAAACTCCGCGGAGACGTGCTTTCCGGAGTTACCGGCCGCTTTTTCGAGCACACGTTCTCGCGCCCGAGTCGAGTGCGCGAGGGGAAGGCAAACAGCCTGGCGCGCCAAGTTTCTGCCCGCACTCCGCGTTAACCAGCGTTAGCAAATATTCGTTTGTTCGTAGTGAACACATCGTCGGTCCTCCGTCTAAAAGCATCTAGGTTCAAAAAAAATCACCGTTACGTGGCCCCGGCTAACTTGATAATTCACGCGCCCGTCTGTGCCGCAATTTGCGTCGATGCAACTATTACGACCCCCGTTTCCCTGGCAAACTCAATTTCCCTCATTAATTACAGCATCGACTACAAACACGCGTGGCAGCAAATGAGACTGCCTAACTGCCTGAAAGTTGATACAGTTGGCTGCCGCATTAATTGTCCTCGGTTACACCGACGAAATTAATTAATTTGTGGAGAACAGCTCTCCTTATGCTACCCCCGTAGTAACTAAATTCGATTCTTGTTACACTGCTTTCAACTCGCTTTGTAGCCTGGCAACGATCGTATAGCACGAAGCGTCCCAGTGAGTCTCGGCGAATAAATAAACGAGCCGCATGCAGTACGCGGCGCGCGCGTATGCTACCAGAAGGAGCGGAAACTAGATGGTGAACAAGTACCTTCGTCGCCAGAAGTTGAGGAGTTGTCCTCTGGTTCGGGCGACGATCCCGGGGACCCAGGAGACTGTCTACCGAGCCTCGAGTCTGGCCTGCCATACTCGAATCCACCGGTGGTCCCTGATCCTCTGCTGTTTTCGTACTGCCGTCCCTTTTCGGGGGACAGCGATCGCCCTCCGTCCCTCGGGTCGAACGGAAACGCGCCGCGCTTCCCGTCCCTCGCCTCGAGGCAGTGCAATCTTTTGCCGAAGTCGGTGGGCATCGCTGAACGCTTCCTGGGGGATTCCGTGACGGGAATACGTTTACGCGTCGGATCGCCGAAGGTGCCGCGAAACAGCCAATTCGATCGTTAATGGGCTCGATCGAGCGGAAAACTTGAGTTACTCGCGCGAAAATCGTATTCCCAGGATACAGAACGATCGAATTTCTGATCAGATCACCCCTCGTCGTTTGATCTCGATGTGCCTGCCGTGTACGCGGATAGGAATATTTAACGTGAACGATTAATAGGAATTACCGCGTTCGATACTAACGCGAAGTTGGACGGATCGCTTTACCGCCCGGGGGAAGCAGAGCAGTGCAGTGTTTGGTCCGACGATTCTCGGGAGAAATGCATACATGCTGAGTGTGCTAGGGGTGAGCAATGCGTTTCAACTAATCTCCGCGTATCGGACTAGAAATGATAAGCTTCTGTCGTGATATATAATGTATAGAAACGCGAGAACGGTCGATTGGGAATTATTTTGCGCATCGGACTGTTCATCGATCACTCGCGGTTTATTTTTTTTAAATAAATAATACGGTTCGCGTTGCTTCGAGTCTGAGCAATCTCCAAATACTGCAGCCTCCGGGCGGAAATCGTCTTCCGTCGACAAACCAGCGCGAGAATAAATCCTCAAAGGCGAGATAGATGAAGGGGCACAGATGACCGAGATCAAACCCCGGGGGGGAAAGTCGTCACACGCCAGACGAGCGTCTCGCGCCCGATCGTAAACGTACTCCCTAGAGTCGGTTGAAGCGGTGGGCGATCTCCTGCCAGTATAGTCACGGAATTCTGTGGACGTTCCCGAGGACGACGACTGGGGCGATCGTCGTCCGCTGGTCCCAGAGTCTCTTGTTTCGTGGCAGGCGTCACGGACATTTGCCAGGTCAACGTTGGCAGTAGTCTTTGCTTCTTTGGCGGGAGACGGCGGCGGAGATGTTGGTGGTGAAGGTGATGGACTTCCTGCACGACCAGAATTGTAGCACACTGTCGCCTTCCGCAAAGTCTCCCTGCACAGCTCGGAAAACATGCTGCCTCCCCCATGGCCGTGGCCCTTACGGACCACCCCCAGCCTTTTTCAGCGTCTACTTCCTCGTCCTTTGCCGATCACAGTCAAGCTCTTTGCGCGTTGCAGCTTGTTCACAATCACCAGTCGTGACCACGCGCGTCGGTCATCCTCGCCGGTCCGTCGGGAAACCGTTAGCTCGCGGCCCCACCGTCATCAATGATCGTTCGACACTACATCGTTACCCGTCGCGTTTAAACCTGAGGTGCACGAATTTAATCCGAGGATCAGGGAACGGTTCGGTCGGTTTCAGGGGAGAATCCTCGAGCGACCTTTCGCCACCCAGGCAAGCTCCCTCGCAGAGACCCTCGAACGAAGATTCTATGCTCCTCGACCTCGATTCCAAAAACAATACCACTTCCGCGGCGGGGTTCCGCGAAGCCAGAGGATACCGTACCTCCCAGGAACAGGCGTTAGAAAGATTCTAATATCAGCCACAATGTCCAGGGAGACTTAACCTAGCAGAGGAGAGGCTGAAACACCAGCGGTGAAGAGCGTGCACGAAGATAGCGGCCTCGATAAAAACTTCACGAGGCGAAGCGTTCGCTCTGATTTAGTTCCTCGAGGCCTGGTTACAAATTCCCCGACCCCTGCACCCGGCGCACGCCGGCGTAAACACGTTTACGCGAATCCCGGATAAGGGAGAGCCGATCGGGAAGCAAGTTCGGGCCGTTTCCATAAAGCACGGCGAGCATACCCGCCGTGGAGGGAAACGATACGCCCCCCTCAGGAAACGGTGTTAGCCGGGGTGGCGGGCCGGGGGAAGGTTGCGCGAAGCGTAGGTCGTAATAAAAACGTCTGGCTGGTTGCCAGCCGTTTGAAAATTTACAGACGGCCCTCGGCCACGACAGGCCCGACAGCGCGGACTGTCGTGAGCCTTGGATAAAGCAAGGGCCACCGTGCACGGAAGTTGACCGCGTCGTGTAGGGTTCTCGTATGCATTATGCTCAAGTAATTTCACCCGCGGACGCTATTAATTCACCACAGCGATGGAAACGCAGCGAAGGATGCTCGCCAGCCTATACTTTCGCTGCCAGGATACGCTGATTCGTCGTTGAATCATTTTTTACACGTCAGCCAAACCTGGCCTACCTTCTCCGGCAACGGGGGCGTATTTGAATTTCATTCCAGGCCGAAATTGCGTAAACGCCAACAGACCGAGTCTACCTACTGCGCTCATCTGCCGGCTTGAACGATGAGGATAGAGCAAACGTGTGAGTACAGCGGAAACGACGGGTGCTCGATGATGGATGAGATTGTCAGTCGTTTCTGAATGGAAACGGCTGCTGGAGTCTATTTAAAGATTTCGAAACGGGAAACACTCTTATCGCCTCTATAAACCTAACCGGCTTTATTTAAATCCATTCGCATGGCCCGGATAGAGAGGGAAGCTTGAAAAGTAATCCCCCCCTGGCGAGGTGACGAGCAAATAGGGACAATTACGCGCCGCCGGGGATACAGAGGATCGCTGGAACGCAGCTGCGACGCGCGTCACGATAATCGAAGCGGTATCTGCCGCCTGATAATAGCTGGCTGACCGAAGACAAGTGGGTGTCTCTGTCGGGGTTGCCCACTTGCCCGGAAATTCTCCAGACAATTGTCGGTTTAACCACCGTTGCGCGCCAGACAATACGTTTCTGATCGTTCGATTCTACAGTCCGCCCCCTCGAACCGCGATCGTTGAAGGGTGCCTCGAGAACTCTTCCGCGCGGAAACGACTCGGCGAAACACGCGAAATTTCACGGCGCGTGGCCTCCTTCCGATTCGCCGACGAATCAGGCCGCATTCCTGCGCCGCGGACCGACACAGAAGCGGGGAGGTAGCATGCCACTGGAAACGACACACCGACTCTCGCCCTGCCGTAAAAGCGTCGCGACAGAGATAGCTGGCTGGTTTCGGTAATGGGGACTCGGCCGCGCGCGAAACGATCAGCGGATTATCGCGTTTTGATGCGGGCGCGCGGTTAACGTGGATAACGACGGGTCCTCGAACCGCCCGGGCCTGGCGCACGATCCCGTCCGGTTTGCCGGGGATCGACCAGCGACCTTCGCGACCTAATGGATATCCCCGATTCCGGTGGATTGCAGCGTGTTGCTGACGTCGACGACACGGCCGCTGTTGCCAACCGCTGCGACCGGTCCGCGGACGTTATAGAAGGCAATCCAAAGGGCGATTTAACCGCAGACGTCACTGGTTCTAGGCTCCGCTATCGAGAAGATTGCCTTCCGCTTCCTTTCACGGTCCGACAATGTTCCGGATCGATTGGTAGAACGCGGCAGGAAGGAACGGTAACAGCTGATGTACCATGAGAATCGAAGGAACGAACAACAACGGCGCGACAAGCATTCGCTCCGCTAATTCACACGCTCGGCTAAAAACAGGCTCATCGACGGATGAATCGACTTTGCTAGCCAGCGAGCGAAATCACCCGAGCTTCCGTCAGCCTTAGAAATGGAGCACAATGGCACGGTTCTCCTGACGTCTGACGCGCATAGCCGGCTCACGCGAAGCGTGTAATTCATCGGCTAACATGTAAGGCGCATTGTTTTCTTTTTCTCCCCTCGCCGTCGAAAAGCTTCCAACTCCTCTATCGGCTCGCTGAAACACTATCGCCGCGAGTCATTTGCTCGACGTTCAATGGGGCGCATTTGATACGGGGACGTCGGCGAAACGGGCGTTCAACCTTTTCAAATGGAATCGTTGGACCTTAGACGCCGCTCGGCGGAGGATTGATACTTAACGATCGCGTGGATGGTGCCGAGATGTTGCAACGCCGAGCCCTAGCTGCGAACCAATCAATCCGTTAATTACGGAAACGTCGGGGCAAGGGACGGGGGGGACACAGCGGACAGTTAGTATTTGCGGTTAAACCAATTTCGGTGGACGCGGGGAGGCCGAGGAGTCGAGCAACGGGCGAAAAAGTGAAACGCTTATAGAGCGAGGACGCCACCGCAGCTAGATCCCACAAGCCCAAGCTAATTTAGTGCCCCCCTATTATTTGGCGAGCACCGTGAGAATCGCTGCTCGCTGCTTGCTTAATACATGGCGTGCTTACCGGACGGTGCGCGTACGCGAAGGATAAATCATCCTGTCTAGGCGTGCGCGCATGTGTAATTCGCGTAAGTATTAATTAAGTTAATTGTCCGTCCTTATCGGGGAGGGAGAACGCTGCTGAATGTTATTAATAAACGAGACTGACGCTGGCGGAAACTCGACGACGCGTCCCAGTAATTGTCAGTTACCATACACCGATGATTCGCCCATGCTTCGAGCGGGGCGAAGATAAATTACAGTTTGTTGGAGTTAACGCTCGACAGACGTTAACGAGAGGAATACGTCGGAAGATTAGACGGATGGCGACCACGTGATTGGAACACCACGCGAATTCTGCCTGCGTTCTGTCGCTCTCGTCTAGGGAAACGCTTCGGGCAGAGAATTCTCTTAAACGCAGAAGGACTCGGGGCAATCTTTCACTGGACCGTGCATGGCTCGAAGAAGTGGAGAATACTCGACGCTGAAGAGGGTGCTTCGAGGAGTTACGCAAAAAGGGAGCATCGATCACCTTAGGGACATCATCGGGCGTATGAAGATCAACGCAACGATGGCGATGCTTTGCAGCAAGCTGTGTGGCCAACGGGCACACAGCCACGTGATCGAAACCTTCGCTTCGAGTAGCCACTAATTGCAAGTCGCGACGAATCCTGAAGATTCCCTGTCACAGCATTCGTCCCATCGAGTCAAGGTAGTAGAGCAGTAGAAGATCACCCAAGTTATACTGCACACTTTACAGAAGTTGTCAGAGCTTCGATCGCATCAGCTTGCACACAATCTCCTCCCATGGGCGAGGATATTCATCATCACCGCTAAGGATGCAACCCCGGCGAGGAAGGAACTCACAAACGGAGATGACGACACAGCGTGGAGGAACGAGCCTACCAGGGGACACTCTCGACGGTCGCTCGAGACAGGACAGACTACACGGGGGCAGAGGAACGTGTATGTTCCGCAAGGATCCACGATGGAATACTAAAAAAAAAAGGAGGTGAAGGAAGCGCACCTCGTCGTCGAGGCGGCAGGAGAGAGCGCGCGTCCTCCTCGTGGCGACGCGGCACGTCATCCCGGCCAGCGGGCGGACAAACGCGAGCATAGATAAGGGGTGAATACGCACGAGCCGGATCACCTGTACACCGCACGGTCTTCAGGCGAGAACTGAGCCCGCGAGAGAGGGAGCAAGAGAGGGAACTCGCTCCGAGAAGGAGCAAGACGAAGGAACGAGGGGATGACGAGAGAGGGACGGCGCATCGCGTCGAAGCAACCCCTATTCTGAAAGCTGGCGGTGGTGGAACAGCGCGGAGGGGAATAGTACAGCGGAGTCCAAGAGCGAGGTGCAACGCGCGCCGCTCGGTTAGTACGCGCGTAGCCTCCCGAGGGAGGGAACCAGAGGGTTGGAGACCGAGAGCAGAGAAGGGAGGCTCTCTCTGCTACCGGCGAACGCGTAACCCCTTTGCCCTTTGCCTCCTCCTACCCTCCTCGTGGCGGCGCTGCCGTAGCATCGATCAGCCGTGCGCCACCACCTTCCGAAATGGTCAACCCACCCCCTCCGCCCCCGCCACCACCCTCTGGCCGCCGACTGCGCGTGCAGCGCCCGACACCTCCGCTTAGCCGCGCGCACCGGCTAATTCCCTCGTTGATCTTCCGTCCTCTTGTCAGCTGACCCGACTCCAGCCCTCTCCTCTCATCTTCAACCAGTTCGAGGTCCACTCAAGCTTCATCGGCTGATCACGATCCCGCAGCGGAGATTTATTACATTCCACCGTTCTGCCGTTCCATTTGTCTGGTCCATCTACCTCCCCCCTCCGGACGTGCCGCAGCGCGGTTAAACAGCTAGCGGCGGATGTTTTCGCATCGCGGGGCTGGTCCTCGCGTCGCTGACCTTGAGCCACGGAGCAGAGGTTCGCGCCTGTTTGGTTCGACGAACTGCGCCGGAGTCGTTGGATGCTGAAGATCGTCGATCGAACGGGAGAGCGGACGGTTCGCTTTTCCAACGCGAGAGTCACCCTCGGAACGGAGAGGGATGCAGGGTGACCTTGAGGGAACAAGAGGGATTCCACGGGCTTGGAATTCGGGAGGGTCGCGGCAGCCTTTTCACCCCGAAAAGGAGGGAGAGGCAGACGGCGTTCCACGCAACGGATCCTCTTTCTCTCTCCCTGCCTCTCTGGCTCTTTCTCCACCAAGTTCTAGAGGATCGATAACCTTGAAGACGACGCACGTAGAATCCACTCGACTCCCATCGCAGACTCCAAGTAGAACGGGCGCAGATTTAAAGGCACACCGAAGTATCATCTTTTCTGCTAGGATCTTGTTACTACAATTGTACAGGGCGGGACACGACAGGGCGAATATCTGGCAGGCATTTCCCTGCAGCGAGGGCAACGATTTCCACCGCCCCGGCGAGCAGCTACCCCTTTCGTACCGCGTGCACGTTCCATAGAGAGGTGGAAAGGTCGTTCGACCGAATTCACATGTGATCAGGAGAAGGTAGCGCTTCGAGAAGGATGCTTTTGTGGGAATAATAAAACGAGGGTGAGTCGGTATTCCAATAATAACGCCGACGGTAACGTAGCAACGCCGGCAAATATTCCTCTTGGACGATGAAAATTTTCAATTCGCTTGCCAGCCTTTCGATAACGTCTGCGCCTCCGATCGAGCAACGATCGAACCCTTGCTATGCGCCACGATTGCGTTGCATTCCCAACGTTTTGGTCTGATTCCCACCCTTCCTCGTCCATCCACACCATCATCGACTCTCTGCTACCCCTAAAACCGATACGCGCGGAGTGCTCCATTACGTTGCATTCGACGAACAACGGGTATCATTCGGAGCATAAAATTTGCGCAACCCATCAGCCTGGAAAATTACTATCGGCTGCTATCGAAGCTAAGTAATTTCATCCAGATTTGTATTTAAACGAACCGCTGTAGATTAAGTTACTTCGAATCTAGTTATTTCAAGCCTCCCACAGAGGATTCAGCGGGGGGGAGGCGAATTATTCACGGCAGAACAATCATTCCGAGCGATTATTTAACTAAACGAATTCTTCCTTCATTTCTACACACCGAATCGTCCCGAAGTCGTATCCGAACCGACGCGAACGTTCGTCGATCCCTCAGCACGTCTCCTCGACTCATGTACATTGCTCCCGTGAGTGACATGACTGGAATCCACATACGGGTCCACGAAATTCCGGGCGTGTCTGGTCGGAGTGGCTCCCGACAACGTCCATTTCGTGAAACCAGAGTAATCGGAGTCCAGCGTCAGGCGACGTTACATTCTCGGGCCAAGAAATACCCGTTCAACCATCTCCTTTTCTTGTTTCGCGCCCGAGGAATTTCTCGGGGAGGGTGAGTTACTTTCCGGGATCCACAGTCTGGTCCTCGGGGCAGGGAAAAGCTCGACGGAACGTAACTCGGCGAACACCCCGATCTCGGAAATAATTAGTTCCATCCTCGTTCCGTTAAATATTTGCTCGCAAACTTCCCCGCTCCAGGTTAAGTTCTAAATTTTCTTTGTGCCGTTGATTCTTTCGCCGTTTGGGAACGGATTAAATCGGGATTCAACGGGCACTCGGGTACACCTTCCGGGGCTCCTCGTGGACCCGTATTTCTTAAACATAGCCACGACGAATGCGTGCCGATATTACGATCGCTTTTATAATCGATCCTCGCCGCTCTTATCAGCGCTTTTAGTACGGTTTCCTCGATGGGGGACACTAGCATAAAAAGCTCGTATGTACGGTAAAAGAAGTGTGCTGCGCGAGGTTCGATGGGCGCACGGAGGTTAATTATCGTGCATTACCTCGGGTTTCCACCGATGAAAGACATCCGCCAAAGGGGGAAAGCGATTTCGCTGGGAGACCTCGTCGTCTACGAGTCGGGAAGTGGGTGGAGCGCGTTGGATGAAAAATCGAGAGGCATCGGACCGCGCCACTTAACGATGTTTTCCTTGCCATCGTTCTCCTCCGTTTTCGTTGCGATTGCTTCGAGTGTCCTCTCGAATCGGAATTCCCTCTGCATCGCGTTTTACGCGCACAGACCGCCCCCCCGTCCCGCGAAATAATCTGATTTAATGCTGCCACTTAAACCCCGTACAATGCTCCAATGGATCGAGAGCGCAATTTCGAGCGCGGCACGGTGTACCCCCGGCGGACACTTTGCGTCCATCGATTTCCCATTTCCTTCGAGTCGCCAGGTACGCCCTAATCCCCTAATTAAAGCCTGCGCGGTAAAACGGGCGCGTTATCTTCCCCCGCGTATCGATACTTTCCCCGCGGACTCGCAAAATTTATGCTCGAATTCCGCGATATCGATTTCACGCTCTCGCGATTCGCCAGCACACCTACGAATACAGGGAACAGGCAAACAGCCGAGCGTCCCTCCGATAGAAGCCAGCCCAATCGATACTGTGCGCGGCAATTCTATGCGCTCTGTTGTCCGCATCTGCTTCTCCGCGACTCTTTCTTCCGTTCTCTCTCTCTTTCGGCGTGTCGTAATCGCCAATTCCTGGAACATCGAACTTCCTTGCGACCAGAGCCTCCATATTTGTCCCGCTTACGTACGGTGGCTCGCGTCGACAGGCTTTCGCGGACTTTCTCGCAGCAGTTGGCAGGCGCGAAGGCTGTTAGTAACGTGCGTGTTTGCGCCCACGTTTCATTTCAATGGCACCCCACTGTCTGCCTGTCGAGTGTCTTCCGTGTCCTTCCTCCACGGGAGCTCGGATTCATCCGCTCCTCCGATCTCGTTTGTCGATGTAGGCGTCTGGATACTTGCACGCTTTCTATATCAACATACACTGAATATGAAAGCATCTGCGTTTCTTCTGCTTTAACATAGTTTCTTCGTGAAGAAGATAGCACGCGACATCGTCGGATTAATTCGCAATGTTGCTAGTTTTGCCTGTCCTCGCGCGACTTATTCTACTTAATTTCTTACCATTTCCGTTCAAACCTCCAAATGGTCCCGGATTCAACGCTTAAAGGGGAACGTGAGATGCTTTCCTCTTCCTAAACCACTCTTACGACACCGGCTCAACGGTACAGCGATGAGATAAGGTCGAGCAAAGCACCGTGTCCGTTCCAGCGTGTCCCAAAGCTCTGTTCCGCACGCACGACTTCCTCCGTCTAATTCCGCGGGGCCTATTACCCCGATTCGGCCCGATTTATCGTCCACCGCGCCTTGATTACACCGGCGAAATGCATTCCCGAAGTGGACGCGGTCGTTGGATCTCGGCCAGAATGATATTTCGAAGATGAGCCACGTTTCTCTGGGTTTCTGCCTCGTCCACCAGCGGACGGGCCGACGGGACGGGCCGGAAGAAGTCCTAGAGAAAATTGAAACTGCCTCGTACGTGACTCTGTGGTGGTGTCTTCGCTAGAGTTCGTAAATAACAGACGATTCGTTGCCCTGGCCAAACGCGCCGCGATACACAATTCCCTCCGCGCGGACCGAGATTTCACCTGACCGAGACCATTCCGAGGAAAACCTTCGCGGTTTAGAGTACACTTCTCCGACTCGTCCCTTGCTTTTTCCGCGCCCAGAGTTCGCGAACGTGATTCTCCTGTTGCGCTGAAAAACCGTGTTATCTCTCGAGAACAAACATCTGTTCCTCGAAACGTCAGAGTCGAAAAGACCACCATAAATTGGGTCACTTCATCTTTATCATTAGAGGTTACTAGGCAAAGTCGAATGACGAATACCCTTGCAACTCTGACCTTTGCTGCTCTCAGCCGAGAGGAATTAATCGGTAAGCAGGAACCGCGCGAAAATAATAAAGAAAGCGTATAGTATCCAGTAAATATAGTGCACAGAAAACGTAGACGTATTGTCCTACGTGAATTAGATATCGAACAAACGAGGGCGAGGTCCCCGAGTCAACCGTGTATTCTATTTTCCACTCGAATTTCGGGCGGGGATAGAAAAAAAATTCCGAACGCAGCGTTTCGCCACGCGTTTCGACGAAATTGATACAGAGCGTTGCACGAATCACACAAGAGCACACTGATGAAATTGGCGGCGGCCGTATTCTCCGTCCCCATAGAACGCACGGGTGCACCCTATGAACTCGATAAACGAATTTCAGGTAAAAGCACCGTTCAATCGGGTATCAGATACGTCTAGAAGTCGAAGGCCTGCCGGTCTAGTCCTATCGATCCTCTCCCGTAGATTCCACGATATTGCTGGTCCAATCTTTCCGGCGCGACTGCTGCTCGGGAGCCGACAGGGATCGCCGATTATCGATCGTGGATCCAAACCGGGGGATACTTTTCATTCGCGCGACCAGGGTGGTTCTGCTTCCAACATAGCCGAGCGACTTTCGGCGTATGTAATTCATTTCGTCCCTCGGATTGTTGGCTTTCGATCTACGGCTCTAGTTCTGGATATCCCAGACGCGATGATTTAAGGCAGTTCCACTGGAACGTTGCGATATTTCGCCGAACACACTCTTAGGAGAACTTGTTACCGAGAAATTCACATGCCCGTAAAATATCGCCGAGCGATTCCGGGATTCATAAACTATCGGAGCAATGTGTTTCGGAGAAGCAAACCATTCGGTAGCTGCCGGGTTTTATACCGAAGGACGACGAGTTCGAAAGTGCTACTCTGGTGAACACTAACGTAAACCCACCCTATCTCCCTGTAGCTTAAAAATTCGCCCGATGCACTGCTGCTGCAACCAACCCTTTGCGAAACCGTGGTCCAAGTTTGAACGAATGCCCCTCCGTCCATCCCAGTTCGGGGCGAAAGTTGGGCGAACGAAAACAAAAAGAGCGGAGACTCCCTTTCGAGGGCGAAACTGCGGACCGCGAACGGCTAAAATTCTATTGGAAATGTTCCCGCGAAATGGTCCGAGTTCCGTGGAACTGGAGTTTCCACGCTGCTGGCATTAACGATCGGGCGTATAGCTCGTTGCCGCGGCCCTTTTTATCGTTCCCGAGATTTATGTCAAGTGTATCGAAAGACTCGGGCATTTTTATTCGATCGAGATAACGTCGACGCCGCAGACGCTTTGTTCCCGCATCGCGGCCGATTCTGCGGACCACCCTGCGACCGGTTATCGAGAATTATCGAGCACGGAAGACTTCCTTCATGGGACGCTCGTGCCCACAGATGGCACGGTACGATATATCTGTATCGTTCGCTGGAGACGATAATCGTGCCACAGACGAGGTATAGGATAGACCTAACATCTTATGGGAGCTCGTTTCACACGAACTGAGATATCGACTTGGTGAAAATTCAATGGTTCTGTATCGAGTTCAACATTAAATAACGGTGACTCCGTCGACTATTATACTCATCTACCCTATCTAGGAGCGCTCTAACCACGTGCTACAAGTGATCAGCACATTCCATTCTCTCTCTGTACTTTTTCTCTGGTTACAAGAGTAACAAGGTACGTTATTAGCCGGGTGTATGTGGTCCTTCCAAATGATTCATCCTGAGACACAATGTATACATGGGTGGGCTTTACTTTCCTGAACAAATCCTATTCAGGGATGAACTAGATGAACATCAAAGTGAGATGCTACTCGCACGTGATGCCAACACAGTGCCCACAGGGTTCCTATATTATTCCCACAACACCGCATAGCCCACATGTCCCGGTATGCAACGTTATTGCGTTTTCGATGGGCGAAAAATGGACCACTTAGTTCCTATGTTGGGAGCAGTGCAAAGTATCTTGTGTGATGTGTGAAATGTAAACTATAAATTGTGAAGAAGGGCGCGTAGAGTGTGAAATGCGACGTATAGTGTAGAATGTGAAGAGTGCTGCGCGTAGTGTGAAGGGTGCAGTGTGACCTGTGGTGTGGGACAATGGTATTGTAGTAATGTAGCAGGAAAAGCGGTGTAGGTACAACTTAGCATATGTTAGTTAGCACCGATACAGAAATGCTGCAGAAATGGCGTAGAGCTTTTTTTAGAGAGGAACAAATCGGGCTCATGATCATGCTACTTTTAAAGTCAATTCTACTTGCTAGTAGCGCTGTGATGGCATTCTATCCCAGGTCAATAACGTTGCATGAGAGACGAAAGTGTTACGAGGGCTCGGAAGCCCCCGAGCTGTGTGATAAAAATTTATATTGGATGTTTTGTCTACCCTATACCTCGTCTGTGATCGCACCATTCGATCGACTTACTCTTCCTCCTTTGTACCCTCCTACTCCAATAGTTTCGTCGATTAATTAAGATCCCTTTGGATCTTTCCCTGTCTCCCAGAATGTTCTCACCGAGTCTTGCACGGGAGTACCAGCGACGGGACGAAAGAAAACCAGCAAGGAAAAGAGACCTGCATCATCTTTCTCATTACATCAGAGCTCGGTCGTTTGAACACCGATAAATCAGAGGTAGTAAAGTTTTTAGCGTATCATCGACGAGATTCGAACACCGTCCCAAATAGTTAAAAGCAGCACACGCTAGGGTAATTAGTAGTTAAAGCGAAGGAAACTCGTTAACGTTAACTAATCTCGACGGTCGCATGTGATACAGAAGTTATGCAAAACACTGAAACCAGTTCCTTGTAGTTCACGATCACGCGGTACGAAGCGGATAAAAAAACAGTGACGTTTCGTCGTGAAGAGTGATTTCAGAGGAATTAATTTCAGTTTCTAGGGTTTAATAAACTGAAATCACGCTGACGACGAGAGGGAGTATGTCTTGCTTAACTGGAGAGCGTCGAGGCTGCGAAAAAGGAGCAGACAGCGGAACGTCACTAAATCTACCAGTCGTCCAACGACTTTTTCAGCGCCCACTTGGAACCGTACCAATGGAATCCCGCTGCTACATGCAGCGAGTCGAAAAAAGAGCGCACAAACTCCCTGCTGCACCGAGGAAAAATTATATTGCCCGCCAACGGTTCTTAGCTGTGTTTCCCGACGGTATTAAGGGGCGATCGCGAACCGTTCGCGGACGTGTTCCGAGTCGAGGATTTGGCCCCTCCTCAAACGAGCCCAGCCACATTCCCGTTCTTTATTTCCCACATTAACGTCAACAAGTTTCGTGCACCGAACTGTTTAGGAACATCGAGCTTTATCCAAGCATTCAGATTTAATATGGAAAAGGCCCTAAGCGCAACGCGTGTAAACTACGCGAAAGAAGTGGATAATTCTCGAGAAACTTTCGAACCAGTTTGCTAAAGCCCGCGGGCAACTTGGCAGTTTCGAATTTGTCGTCGTTCTTTCCCGGTGTTTCCACACGTAAAAGGCGAACAAGTAGAGTAAAAGGGCTTTAGTTTTGAAGATCTCCGCGAGGGTTTAATAGTTTCAGAATGTACTACAATGTTCTTAACGCGAGAATACATAAAACCTTTTTACTGCGAGAACTATTCCGTCGCCTATCGATTCGCCCATTAACTGGGCGGAAAGAGTTTCGCGGACTAGTTGCAGCCGCGATTACTTTTCTTATATTCGTGGAGGATCCTTTGTTCCCGAGGTGGTGAAGTTTGCCAAACACGCGATCCACGGAGATGAATCGTCGCGAGCGAGAAGTTTTCTCAGTCGGCGAGTTTCCATTCGAATTCGTCGACGGCGGCTGATCCTCCGCGAAAATCCTGACTCTTGAAATTTTGGAAAAGAGCGAGCGTCGAAATTAAAAGTTCACCGCTGGAAACTTTAACATGACGCACCGATTTGAAAAAGTTACTTGTCGAAGCTTTCTTCGGTTCGATACGCAAATTCGGGCTACTATTTCTGCATCTCCCTCCCAGATCAACCCTCAAACAGTGTCCCAGAAACATTGCCGAACGCTCCGAGAAGACCTAGGACCGATGGGAAAAAGAAAGGGCCAGAACTAATTAGATTCGTCTGATTTTCAACGAACGTCACGGAAAAAGTATTCGGCTCGGGAGCGAGATTCAGCGAGCGTGGCTTTCAAAGATGAAAGGGCCGACCCTAGCCAGGCGACGATCCAGGATAATCTAGCTGATCCGTTTATGGGGCGGATTTCGATTCAGACCCGGAAGGTCTCGCGAGATATTGTGTCCCCGTTTGCGATTCAGGAATTTCGGTCCCGCTAACAATGCCTGGATTAAGATGCATAAACGAAGCATCAGACCGTCCCGTTTCTCATTCAGCGAGGCGCAGCTTACACCCTCCTCGCCGTGTATGCGCTGCGCGAGAAGCATCTCGGCTTCCAGGCGGCTTCAACGGCCAGCCGATAAGAATAATGCTCGTCTTCCAGCGGAGCGATCGTCGCCTACGGAATTACCCTTTCATTTTCCCCCTGCGGGGATGGAATCATTGGCTTCGTTAAGAGTAGTCTGACCTAGGGCACCGAGACTGTCAACTGTCTGCACACGGTCTCTCCAGACACGTGTGCCTTTGCCTTTAGCGCACAGGTCGACGGAATGCTTGTGCCAAGAGCACACCGCTGGCTGATCTTGGAAGCAGCGCGACATGCCAACAGTTCGTAGAAGTCTCGTCAAAATTCTGGCAGGAAATGTTTGTCCAGAGACGCGGCGAGGCTCGTCGGGCAACGGGCGACCGTGAACGGCGCCGGGTCGTAGAAATTGCCACGGTTCATAGGAAGGGAAGCGGATATTACGTGAGCGAGACCGGCGCTAGACAGTGCTCGCGACTCCATCGTGTCACAACACTTATAAGAACCGTCTGGTCTCACGGGCGTTCGTGGTCGCCACCGGGGGCAGCCCGATGAATTATTCATCGACGTTAGATTTCAGATAAATTTCCGGCGGGGAAATTACTTTTGCGGTCAAATCAGCCGTAAAAGATCCAGGCTGGCGGATTCGACGGGCCGCTGGCTACGAGCGAGCTGCCACGGCGATGGAATAAAAATACCCGAGCGTCACGCGCTATTCAAAGCGATAATAAGATGACGGGGGTAACGCGGTTAGCCAGTTTTCAGGGGTGGTAACGCGCCGCAATTTCCGTAACTGATCGTTAGGAACGATTCTGTTTCGATCGCCCGTAGCAGGGGGGCGGACGAAGGCGCGTCTCGCGGATACGCGTCAATCATCGTGCCAATCGCGAGCCTTCCACCGACGTCAATCAGCCGAACAATACTTTCCAGCGAGGGCCGGCGCGATTCCTATCGGACTGGCCAACTTCCGAGGAACGTCCGATTTCATCGGCGGTATTAATCGACGATGCTCGCGAAATCGCATTACCCTGGTGCGTGGACGGGCCGTCGAGCCGCGAGACGCTTCCCCGTGGCCATGGTAAATTGGCGAGCCTCGTGCTCGTCGTTAAACGCGATTCCATGTACTGGCGAGGGAGCGAGAAAAAGGCTGAAACCGGGAAGAGTATCGCGGCCGGTGACTCAGCGATAAGGTATCTTAATCTCGCTCGCGATTATTTGCAACAGCGGGGCTCGTAAATTCAGCCGAGTACAATACGAGGGGGGAGCGTTGCTCGTGCTGCATATACCAATGACTGATGAGCGCAAGTGCCATTATCGGCGCGCCGTTATCAGGAATTAAACGACGCGAAATGATCGCGTTCTCTGTTCGCTCGTTCGTCTCGGTTCCTCGCTCGTTTGCGCTCGGGCAAAAGTTTGTCTGTGAAGGGAAGGATCCCTAGGCGAATCTGCAATGCCTCTTTATCGGGGGTGCTGTTCGTCGCGTCCCACGTTTCGCTTTCGTTATCACACACCCGTCAGGCAACAAAGAAGTCTCCGACGTCTTCTTTGCAACTTCGACAGCTAGCTGCTCATTAACGAGGCCCTGTCCTACCGCGGGCTTGTCGACCAGGACACGTACAACAGACCGAACTATCGCGAAAGTCGACGTGAAATATTCGACGAGCACAAAATTAATTGCTCGTCACGGCCCGTCCCCCTTCGCCGCGTGGGACACGGGATAAAGTGTCAAGGAGGAGGAGGCTCCTTCACGCTCCCGAGATCCCCTCGTCTCATCTCGAGCCGCGCGCTTGACAAAGTGCATATGAAATATAACGAGAATGTGGGATGTGCCTGCATCCACCGCGCAATTTCGCACGAACACGTTATTACTCCCTTCCAAGGGGGTGGTTGCGGTGTTGATGGAAAGGGTCGAATGAGCGCGGAGTAGACTGTCGATCGTCGACTCTCGGGTTCCCTTCGAAACCTCTGTTAATCAAAGGGAAATGCAAGTCTTATCGCTAGAAAAAAAGGGTAAACACTTCAACCTATTAACTGGGTCATTCTTTAGTCACGAACGCTTGCAAGTTCACCCTATTTAGCCACGGTCCCGAAGTCCCCTTCCGGACGGTAACCCTTTCGAGCTTACTACACCAGTGTAGCATACCACGCATTCGTTAGCTCGCATTACCAGCGGCAGTAGACCGGCCGAAAAGGTGCACACGATCCCTTCGACTCACGCGACAGCCAAGTTTCGTAATTACCCGGATCCGCGCGAGTGTTTAATATTAAACGCGATGACGCGGTGTGTGCGTAATGAATTAATTTATCACGGCTCGCCTATCCCTTCCCCGATCGAGTTTCTGCTGCACGGTTAAACTGCACGTCTGCACTTCTTCGTGGTTTCCCTCTACGTACCACGATTACCCCGGCTGCTCACCCCACTCGCACTCTACGGCGGCGTACTCACCTGAAACAGAGAAAGACCGTCGAATGTTATTAAAACTGTTGATCGCGACTCGGCGTCGCGTAACGCCTTGTTTTACGCCTCTCGCTAGATAGCCGGGAATAAAGGAACGCTTGCAACGTGCTCGTAAATCCCAGATAGCGTCGCGGCCATTAATCGCGCGCGAAAGAACCGCGGCAACAGCGGCGCAAAAAGGGGCAGAGGGGGGGTTATCCAGCCATGGCATTTCCACGAACAGACGGGCTCCGGTGAATCGACGATGAAAAGGAGCGATAACGAAGCACGCGAAAATAGAGCGCACTTGATCCGACACCACCGTTGGATCGTTCCATGGTAATTGTTAATCACGAGATAAATCAATCCACGCCCCAATTAATGATCCCATCGTTTCTGATTCACGCAATTCCGCCAGGGCTATCTTCGGCGAACCTGATTGGTTCGTCGCCCGGCCACGATGCCACCCCCGCGCCGGCTTTTAATCCATTTTAATCCCCCACGCTGCGAAACTCGGGTCGACTGCAACTTTTCATTTCCGATCGCCGTTGCTAGCTACGAACGCTGACCAGAAGCCCTACCCACCGGGCTCTTCCCTACGCCAAGCGGAGAAACGCCAGGAGACAGAAACCAGATTGTAGGGATATCTTCGAGGTCCGTCGGGTATCGAGTCTCAGTTGTAAAAAAAAAAGGAACGAAACGATTCAGTTGTGTATCGTCAGTCATCCGTGGAGGTTTCTCGCTGAAATCTCCCGTTTTCCTTTCTCGACTTATCAGAAGAAAAACTCGATCTACAAACAGTACCCGTTAGAAATGTTCTGATACATTGCGCACAATGATTCCTTTTCTTTTTCCTTTCTCTCCAAATTTAGATACAGAACCAATGACGGCCGAAACGAATTTTCTCGTGGGCCATTCTCTTGTAAACTCTATCAAACTTTCCGGAAAAAGTCGAGCGCCTTGGTGTAATCACCAACTGTCCGCGAAAGCAATCAAACCCCGCGAAAAGTTTGTGAGGACCTGAGGAACGGTGTCCCCCTCGAGCGACGATAACTCGCGTATCCTCGCGATTCACGGACGACGCACGGGCTCTCGTATCGACGAGACGAATCGAAACTTCAGAAGCAGCGATGACTGTCGAACGGGGACGGGGTGGGAGAGTCGTTTATCAAACGCGACTCGCGAGGTGCGGGGACGGACTTTTTAGCGCGTGACATCAGCAGATCTATTAGTCACGGGCCTGGCGATGAGTTCTCTGGCTCGGCGCGGCCGTTTGCAGCAATTACGACGAATCGCGAAAAGGGAACGACCGCTCCGCGTAAGGGTAAACAATGTCGGGGTAACGTTACTTTTCGCGGAAACCTTTCATCACGTTTAACGAGAAAAATCCAGCGAGCCACGTCGTTCATCGCGGTCAGGCCCGTTACGCGCCAAACGTAACTGCCTCTACATTCTCCATAATTGAAACGTCGAAATCTTTAACTGTGTAGGCGGAAGAACCGCTTACGGAAAACAGAAACACGACTCGCGTAACGATCTACTTTGCGCAGATCGCTGAACCGCGCGTTTGATCTGCGAGATTTTTAGCTACCGAGCGGGGGAGAGAATCCTTGGAGCATGAAAGAATTGAGGAATTGTTCTACCCCGCAACGAACCAATTCCGCTGAAGGGAACCGTGACGGACACATCTGCGAAGTTGCTATTCATTCGGGAGTCCCGAAATTACGCTCACTGTTAACCAGCACAGCGCTATTCTCTTTATAAATCGTCTCCATCGGCCGGAAACGCTGTTCCACCTCTCGAGGCGCGATCCTCGCAGCTTCGATTCCACCGGGGAATACCGAAAGGAATACTGATCGTGGGCGTGTCCTAAGCCAGGCTTAGGGCCCGGGACTGGCTGGCTCTCTCGTGGAGCGAGCAAAAGCCCGGCTTAATGGTGTATATCCATCTCCTTTCTAGGGAAACGCGCGGTCGCTGGAGCGACGTCTTCAATTGAGAACATCCAGCGGACCCGCCAACCAGAATTACACGGAATATTTTATCCGGCCAGCTAACGAAGAAGCTCGCAGCCCCGCCGGCTTTGTCCGGGCTTCGAGTTCACGCCGCGAAGCCAAGTCGATCGTTAACGCCGCGCACAAGGTTCGATCGTCATCCTCCACTCATAAGCATAACACCGCTCCGTGAGTGGAATAACGAGCGAATTCGACGCCGGGGCAACCTTCGCGACCTCCGAGGCTCGACCAACCTCGCAAATCACCCGAGCGTGTCTTCGATTCTCTGCAATACGATTATCCACCACGTTCCACCAGCCGCGTGAACAAATTACGCGAAATGCGGGCGCGCGGGAACCCCCGAACCGTGGTCCCGCGTACACTCCCCGCGTTTGGCGAAATCGGTAGCGGCCGAACGAATCGAGACCCGTCAGAATGGTCTGAAACGTTCTCGCTTTCAACAGCTCGCTTCTCCCTGGATTTCCGGAGGCTATTTCTCCTCGAGGGATTGCGTCGGAGAAGTGTGGAGCGCGTGCCGATGGGCGCGTCGCTTCCTCCGTTTATATTTAAATGATCATCGACTACCGGTCGCAGGACGTAACTTCTAAATGTACCTTCGTGAAAGTGCACCTTGCGGAGAGGTCGATGCCTCCCGTTTTCTTGGGCGGGCAGGTCGTGCGGCCCCAGGTTCTCCCTCGACAGCGAGCTCACCAGGATCCCCCTGAGAGTCGCGAGGGTGCTGCTCGGTATCTCCCTGTTCATATCGTCCGCTCCCATATCAACGGAGGTTCACCAGTGCCGACACGCTGGTCATCGGTTACCCACTTCCGATCCAGGGCTCCCAGTATTAATGTTTCTCATGATTCACGACTTCGGAATCGTGCTCACGTGGCTTCAGAGATGCGTGGCGCGCTTCGACGGACGCGAAGCGACCTGATCTCTGTCGGAGAGACGATCGATATACAATGGACTAGTCACACTTTCCCCTTTCGCTCCTCTTGCTCGGCATCGGTCAGATTTAATTGAATCCTTGGAACGGTTCTCGGATCTGACGGAGTACGATCGTTGCGATCAACGGCGGAGGCTCACCGTGCAATAACGAAACAGCGGTCGACTGTGAATTTATCGAGGCGTGATCGAGCGAACGGACGCCTCTTTTCACCGGGACGTACGCGAGGTCGTAACTGGCTTCTTCATAGGCCGTCGACGACGGTCACGAGCGCGCGTTGCGTCACCATGTAAATTTAATCGGCTGTTTAGCGGCTGATAGCCCGGTTTCGATGTGCAGCTAAAGGTCGCGTGCAGCCGCGCGTACGACGGCGGAGCACCGGGCTCGACGATATCGATCCGCCTATCCGCGCTCGCGGCCCGCGTCCGCTCGGAAAATCGACACCATCGTCGCCCCGTAGAAAGTACCTTTCTCCTCGAGCGATTTAGAAATTCCGTCGGCAAGCTTTTCCCCAGGGGAAACATCGGTGGCCGCGCGAGCACGCGACGCACCGTGACCAAACACTTTGCTTCGATATTCCTACAGGCACACGGACATAGACACAGACACAAACGCACAGTCCACACTTGCACGCCGAGCACAGGCACTTCTGACGCGGCTCGATTTCGAATTTCCCGGGCGCAATGGTCGCGGAATCGGGAGGTCGATCGTAGGCGCGAGGGGTCGACGCGGAACACTGAACTGTGACGAACTTTGTTTATGGAGCTCGCGTTCGGACGACGACAACGATTAGCGAGGAAGCATCGATTCTCAGACGGAATTGCGACGGCGAGCAGACTACTCGGCGGAACATGCACGACCGTGTGACTTGCTCGAGAAGCCACAGGTCCCTCCTCGCTGGCAAAGTCTTTCTTGCTCCTTCCTCGGGCTTCTCCCACTTCTCTGTCGGTCTGATTCGACGGACACTCGTTGGATACGTACACCTTCGGCAACGCGCCGCGTCTCGCACTCCCGTCTGTCGTCTCTACCTGGGACGGAGTGGGGACAGGTGCGCTCGTCTCTTGTCTCCGTATCGCGGGACTGCGTGCCAGTTTATTTGTACGAGGGCAGCGTTCGTCAAAGAACGACAATTTCATACCGAACTTTCAAACGTCAATGCATCGACGATGAGTTACGCTGCATTGCGACGAATCTAAACACTGCGGTTGTTACGGATAATTCGTAGCGGACTGTGTCAGTAGATTGAGTACGTTCTAGTCAGCCCTGGGCGCCAGCCTTTCCTCTACTGTGTGCCACTATTCGCCGAAGCCTTTCGATCACACATTTCTGCTGGTGATATATTTATCGTATATTTATCTCATATTTGAGAATGAGATTGCGTGAGTTCTTAGGATCCAGAAGGCTTCATTGAACGTAATTTATGTTCCAAATGAGCGCATGCAGGAGTGGAGGAACGATCTGGCTTCTGAAGCTAGTAGATAATCCGTCCTAAGTCAGACATAGCGTTACTGGGACCCTCTGGGATCTCAGGATGGACACATGCAACTTTTCCTCTGTATTCATCCTCAATCTAGTGCTACAATTAGAGTTGCAAGATTGTACAGGACTCGAATAGATTAATATATGGAGCAGGCGTCCAGCGAACGGACAGTGTTCCGGTCCACTAAACCGCGGGACCGTCTGCTTTACTACCTGCACTTATAATACTTCATCTTCCTGTTTCTCCCATGTCAATTACGTGATTACGCTTTAAGAGTCCCATTTGTTACCTCTGAAGCGGCACCGCATCGATCACGTCCGCTTAAAAACGCGAAGCTAGACAGATTTCAACAATGAATAAAAGAAACAGATGTTCCACTCCGCTACGCGATTTATTCAAACCGCCGCGTATAAACACTTGCAGCACTTGCGTCACCGATAACATTGAAATTTACAGGAGGCCTTGCATTCCTTTTGTTAAAAATAGACCGAACGTCGACGTCGATATTCTCCGCGGGATCCTCGATCCGTGATCTAGCGCCTCGTTTTACACGCCTCAATCCTCGCGGCTGAATAAAAACAGGTGACGCGAGCGAGCGTGCCTCGCCTCGATATTCAAATTATCTCGCCGACTGGCGACATTGGAGCGTTTTCCACGATCGCGTGGCTCTCGTTGTCGTTGCCGCGATAACGATAACGACTCGTTTAGCCACGCGGAATTCCGCTGGCTGCGGTTCTCCGTCGGCCAGATTCGCGTGGATGACGACGTCGACGCTTACTTTTTACCACGTGCCGAGCAGCCGTGCGGAACGACGAAAACGGCCTTTAAAGGTAACGTCACTCTTTCATTCACGAGGAATCGAGGGAACGAAACGGTCCGCGAAATATCGCCGAAGGGGAAATAACTGGGTTGCCGCGTTTTATCCTTTGAACCCGTTGCGCGTATCCTCGGTTGGTTAAACAGCGCGCAGATCGAAGCCGCAAAGACGCCTGTCGCTAGCCAAAGCGGCGTGGAATTGCGTGGAGCTCGATTTAAGAAGGCGAGGCAAGGAGTGCTGGCTGGTCGTCTCAATAATGAGAAGAGATCCCTTCTTCCATCTTCGCGTGGAACGGGCAATTTGTTGCGACGCCAGATCGATGCCTCTGCCCTCGTTAATTAAACAGACGAACGAGCTTAGTCACAGTAATCGCGTGATTTTGCTAAGTCAATGTTCGAGCGCTCGAGATGCAAGTCGCGACTGAAAGGGCAGCCCGGGGAATGGAAGACGATTTGCTTACGGATGAACTTTGCTTTATCTTTCATCTGGGTCATCCAAGTCGCAAGCTCCAGTTGTTAGCTTTGCTGGGCTACGCGTCCTTTGTCCAGAACGCTGAGAAGAAGGATTATGAAGCGTACACAGGTAACGGGGATAAACAGGTAGCCGGGGTCGGCTAGCTGCACAATCGTAGCGGGCATTCGACGACATCTTCGCCGCGCAGTATTGCAATTAAGGGGCAATTAAGCTGAGTTTGGAAGCTGCGATCGCTGCCAGCCCTTTGACCACGGATGATCTAGCATCGGCGTCGTGCTATCAGAGCGATATCTCTTTGTAATCTCGTCCCACACAGGGACGCACTCGTCCGTGAACGCCGTAAATCATCCGTAAAGCGCGAATCGTCCGTAAGTAACCATCGCCCCGGTCGCAGGCTGACCCCATAAACAAGAACGGAAGCCAGGGATTTTTTTTCGTGTCAAATGGCCTCATCTCGCCCCCCCTCGGGGCCAAGAACGCAATTTGTAAACTCCATGGCGATGGACAAGCCAACGACCGACGACCGGCTCCCACACCGACGTCCACGGATCGATTATTCTATGTCTTCTAATTCCACGAAGATTACCAAGCAATTTCCGGGGTTGGTCGTCATTTCTCGTGGCCCTGGCGATAATCTAGCCGCGAAACGGGACCGTCCACGATGCCTGCTAGTCGAGTTATCGCGAATAGAAAGCGCCGATGCGTGGAAATCTGAAATCATCCATGAACTCGGGTCGACTGTAAATAATGCTCCATGGGAACGTCTCGGAACGCGGCCGGCGATGCCTCCGACGCTTAACGACGATGCTAACTTTGTCGCAGAGTACATTAAATGGAATACTATTGATATCAAGATTAGCGACACCAGCGGAAAACGGCTTAAACGATGGCGAATGGGTGTGGCTCGGCGTCGATTGCTTCTACGAAACCTAATCCAGCCGCCCAGTCGCAGCTCCTCCTCGTTCGTATTTCTGATGGAAGACAAAAAAAGGGAGAACCGTCGCAACAAATGACTTGGTAATTGAGGATAATTACGGCAGGGGAGAGCGCAGCGAGTATCAACGGCGAATCGTCGGATTAAAAACGAGGCTCGAGGACGCTCTCGAGCTACGTGCCGGGCCGGGGAAAAAAGGCGCGCAGAACGCGATTGCGGAGAGAGCGAGGCGCATTACGAAGCGCATTTTATGCACTCGACGCACCGTAGACTGGCGTAGACGACGCTGTCGCGGTGGCGGTATCAGCGGTGCTCCGCGATGATAATGACCATGAAACGAGGCGGCGGCGGCGGCGTACGCGATCGCGGCACGCAAAAAGTGGCATCGCCTGAAATGGAAGGGCTCGGCGAGAAACCGCGCACAAAGGCGAACTTAAGAAGCTCCCTGGCGACTCTTTGAGCGCTGAAAGCAGCTACTTCGAAAGGGGGAGAGAAGCTGACCCCCTTTTTTTTTCATTCAGTCGGTCGAACCCGCAGGCGATTTTCCCCGTGACGCGGACGATCTTTGGCGAGTGGTTTTACCAAGGGACGGGCTCGCAAACGAGGGAAAACACACGAAGGAAGTCGGCCGCGAGAGTAGGTGACAGGAGACACCCCCTTTGCGACAGACTTTCTGCGCGAGGCAAAAGGAAGATGGGGAATGATGGGGCGGAGAGACTGTGGAGAAACGCGTTTCAATGACTAAGAGGCAGCTACTTCAGGATTGAGATAAGGAGGCTTAATGGACGTTCCGTGAGTTGCCCGCTATCTCCTCTATCATATCTCGCGTCCACAATCCTCTACTTTGTAATTACCATATTATTTTAACAGAAAAATTAGAGACAGGAAGAAATCCCGGTTCGGTTCAATCCTCAGCGATCCGAGTACCCTGTCTCTGTTCTTTCTGCATCATTAATCAGTTAAACGAGACTCGATTCTCCTCTCCGCCGCGAGGAAAACAATTAACGTCACCTGTCTTATGCGGCGAGAAGAAATTCCTTTCTGACACAGTAAAACACGCCCACTTACGTCAACGGGATTTCACGCTGCTGCGACGGGGTTGAAGCATTTTCCCGAAACAGCCCGCCCTTTAAGAGGAGGTTCTTCCTGGGAGAAACCAGCCTGGCTTCGCGGCGAGGAAGCCGACGGTGCACACCGATAGCGCGCCGTTACGCAAGAGATTTGTCTCAGCCCGACGTCATTTCGCGTCGACGCGATTTATACGCCTCCGAGTCCCGAGGCTGGTATTCCTGACGCCGATTTCTTGCGGCTGGCTGGCCTTGCAATGCCGCACGCGATGCAAAGCATCTCTGGTATTAGAACTAGCATCCACCTGCGAACGGCCACCGACGATGGCATCTTGGCTTTTGTGGCCGACGACACACCTTGCGTACGGACGCTAGCATCGCGTCTGCCCCTTCGAAGCATCCCTGAAGCCGCAAGGGTCCTCTTCGATCATCCGTTAGGACTAAAAGAAATTCGGAGGAGCCATGAAACTAATACGAGAGATTCCAGGGAACACTTCTTCCTACACCTTCAATAAATGGCACTCGTCATCCTGCCTACACGATTCCTCTTCGAGTCACCTCAATGTTACAGCCTCTTGACCTAGAACGATCACATTTGCTGCCTACGCTGGTCAGTCGTTTAGAATACTAGAGTTAAGGAAAGCTGCCAATAACCCAGATAGCTAGAATCCACACCCACCACTTGCGCGCACCATCTTCTGGAATCGACGACGATGCAAGGTGTTCTGGCGTCAAACGTTATTTCCTCGCGGCAACTTGTCCTCGCTGAAGATGCTAATGGGCCGCGGAAAACTATCCGGGGCCGTGACAAAAGGCCATCAAGGTAATTACCAAAGAACCGGCGAAAAATAGGAACGCCAGGGAGCCGGGATAAGCGTGAACTTGGCGAGATCTATCGGCGCCGCGCCATGGCAAGTTCGTAAAAGAGCCATTAGGAAGTTTCGCCGAGGGCGCCGGAACTTTGGCGCTGCATCTTAATCTCCCATTTTCACGGATCGTCGATACCCTCGGTGCCATTTAAAATTCTAATCCCAGGGGCAGTTTTCGCCCCGATGTTGCGAAAGACTGCGAAAATGGGCTGCTCTTAAGGCACGCGTCGCTGTGCCAGCACGGCAGCCACCCCCTAGCGCGATTCCGCTGGGCGAGACGAGCATTATCAGGCAAAAATGCTCTGCTATTTTCCTTTCGAACTGTTCCCCCGCAAAAGTTTCATAATTCCATGAACTCCGCCGATTTTCGTAACTTGGGCTTGCGGGAGAGCTTTCCGGTAAAGTTCCTCTTGGAATCCGACTTTTCACTCTTCGAAGACGATGGTAGTCGACGTGAATTAAGGCGAGGATTAATAGCACGTCGCTTCGTGCGTTCATCGATGTATAATTATTGGTGCTTCTCCCCGGTGCTCTCTGAAAACTTGCTCCATCAATGCCACCAAGGTTGCACGCGCATTCCTCGAGCTCAGCGCAGCAGAAACGCTCGAGCGCTTCCTCCGAGCCCGCCGTTTCGGTCACATTCCCTCGTGCATTTCATATTCGTTCGAGCTGCCGCCACACGTGGCCGTAAAGCCACCACCGGAAACGCAAGGGGAAGCGAGTAGTTGCGGATCCAAGGTGCCGAATGGAAAGTTACGCTGCTGGGAGTTCGCCGCGATTACGAGGCCACTCGTATGCAAGTCGCGGGCCACGCGCGCGCGTTCCTCGCCGGGCCTCGTCGGGCTCTTCGAGCGCGTGCAGACGGGGGAATGCGAAATCGAAGGTGCTTTCGGGACACGCGAGACCGTCCGAATGCAGAAGATTTCTCCCGCGGCGAGGCGGCGGTGATCGAGAGACTGGTCTACGAGGCGTACAGGTCGTTTCATAATTCGCGTGAAAGTTAGGGCAGCCTCGATTTGTCTAGGCTGGATCGTTGCGTGGCGCATGAAAGTCGTTAATTATTCCGCGACCGAAGCCAGCCGCACGTGCCAACTACAAAGCCGTATAACCAGCCAGCGTTGTTTCCAGCGGGCGTCGGATTTCACCTTTCAAAGCGATGTTCGCTCGCATCGAAGGACGAAAATACCGGTGCTGTCGATTGCGTAATACTCTTCCTTCTTTTTTCGCGAGTCAGGTTCTTGTGCAACAGCCTATTAAAACCGAACTGCAACGCTCTAAGATGGTGTGTCCTGTCCTCGCGGTACACTGCAGATGGCCGACACGTCGCGACCACTGTAACGTACATTTAAGGAAAATCTACAGAAACTTTCACGTAAGAAGCACGTGCTCCCTTCGATTCTTAGACCATTAAATCGAACGCGATCGCTTTAGGCTCCAGCGAGTTTTTTAATTTACGACTGACTCCAATCTTCACCGATTAAAGTCACTTTTTAATGGCCGCCTGAAAGCTTGATCCTCGGCTCGGCAATGAACGATGAGTCGTGAAAGTGAAGGAGGCCCGAGGAGGAACGTCAGAGATGAAGAGAGGGAAAGGAGGACCGGGGGATAGTTAACGGCGCGCGATTATTCAATTTCAGATAACGCGAGGAGACGTGGCAGCCGATAGATCCGTGTACGATGCGCGTCATGCATCGAGGATGCAGCGAATGCACACGCAATCGCGGGCGCTGGCCATTACCGTGTTTAGGCGCTGGAGCGGTGAAACGTTTTACATAACCGCAAAGCCCAGCCGCGTTTCCGTCACTGTTACCCTTAACTCTTTTACGGTGATTCGCCAGTGACGAGATGTTTCGCGCGGTTCTATCCCTTCGTTCCTCGATCCGCCTGTCATTTCGACACGTTGCTCCTGCTGGCTGACTGCTTCGATTCTATTCGGTCCTTTGAATTCAGCAAACTACAGGTTCCAAGTACGATCACCCTGTACGAGGAAATAGAAGTTTACTCCGAAATGTGTACACAGCGTCATGAATGCACAAGTGACCTGGCGAGAGCTGCATTCCTGTTACAATCCTCGTAGCGTGTAACTACGTTAATAAATAGGTTGCAGGAATTACTGGACCGGAACACAAGCTTCGTAGCTATTCTTTGCCAAGTGACTGCCCCGCCAATCGAGCTATGCGGCTCGGATGCAGATTCTTCCTCTGATCCGACCGTCAACACGCGTTGTCACTCAAGGCGGGGCGTCGCACGACTGCTTCAAAGTCTGACGTCGTTTCCTAGATAGCTGCTCCGACAATCGCGCCTCGCCAATTTAAATCAGGAGGAATTTACATTACGAATTCATCGACCCGACTTTTTCCCGCGGCTGACCGTTCATTCTCCCAGTGGCAGTAAAAGTCGAGGAGCCAGTTCTGGAATCGCTGGAAAACGCGTTCTGCTGGCCTACAGTGCGCCGAATAAAGAAAGCCGTCGCGGTTTCGTGCCGTATGAAAGTGAAAACGACCCGTCGCAAAGAGGGAAAGGCCCCGCTGGTCGAACATTCGCGGAGACAAATTCAATGCTACGCTCTTCGGCGTCAATCGCCCTTGTCCTGAAGCCAACGAACTAAAAAGACGACGCACGTGCCTCCTCGGGGAACCACGGACAAAGTGTAGAACGGTTCCTGGAAGAGAGCGGCGAAGAAGGTTGCATAATCAAGCGGTGATCAGTGGCGCGTTATGGCCGACGCGTTAACGCGAGCATGTCGTTGAAAAAGATGCCGCGAATGAAAAAGGGATCGCGAATTCGAAGGATATCGGGTTCGTAGATGGAAAGTAAGAGGTGTCAACGGGCCGCCGGTTTCTCACGACGATACCTTGACGAACCTGCAGCTCGGGGAAGCGAGACTGAAGCTGTACACCGCCACAAGAACGCGTAACGTGCCTCGGATCCGATCTGTTCGCGATGGCTGCTAGTCGAGAGGAAAAGGAACGGCAGACTCGCACAAGCGACGGATTTCCTTTAAAACCCGAAAGAAACTGAGATCTCTATCGGAAACAAGCTCGAGGTTGGAGCAAATAGATCCGCTCTGACTCTCAGAGCCTTTGAAGATCGAGGGAGACTCGGGACGACCAAACGGCTTGCATTTACATACAGGATAAAACGAGCCTTTAAGGGATCGCCGATTAAAAGCCACGCGTCCGGTTTCACTCGCAGGGGGCACAGCCGCCTGGCGGCATTGCCCCGCGAAGATCGCCGACTGCGCGTTGACTCACCTGCAATCTCTGTATCGGAAGAAGGTCTATTTACAGCGGAGGGGATCTTTCGCGACAGATCTAATCCCGGCAAGCCTGAATGCCTGGAATCGAATTAAGTGAACGCTGAGTGACAATCTCAGGTAATAGCCGGGCAAGGAAATTGAGTAACTATGCAAATTTTCCCTCCCGATTCTGCCACTCCGCCGCGACAGGGCTCGCGCGGAACCAGCGGGCCAATTAGCAGTCGAATACGCGATAACAGAGGGCCAACAGGTTACGCGACAAATAAAGTGACGGCGTTGCGTCGAGAATTATAACTAATTAGTCGAGATTGACGAGCAATGATGAAACTATGCTGCGACCCTTAACTTCCAATTGCCTCAATAGTATCGCCACATGCCAAGTAGCTTAACTCTCCAATATCGCAGACCCGCACGCGCATGTGTACGTATATGTTTGCAAATTCGCAGGCATAGAAATTCTGGCCACTGGTCTGCCGTTCCTTTGCGCTTCCTACATGTCACGATCGTGTCTGAAAGAGCAACATCATCGAGTTAATTCCCTCTCAAAGGAGTTCCAGCGAGGCTCGCCGTACGATTGCTTGAAATAAGCGGCGTTTTCGTGGACGTCTCATTAAGGATCGCCGGGACGTTTCGGCGAGGTCCAAGTGGCGATGAGGGTCGGCGAGAGACGTTGCTCGCGGCGCGTAAAAGGTTCGTTAGCGGCGTGGGTGCGCGGTCGGCCCGAGACGCGCTTTACTGGGGATGTTTTTTCGATTCGACCGGTAGCGGGTGCCGGGCGCGGCTCTCTGTTGATTCGCAGCGGCACAGGGTAGCAATTTAAAAGCTCACGGTGAGCAAGCTTTCGAGAGTTTAACGCGACCAGCCTCGCTACGTGGTCACGATTAATTTCGGATCGATGTTGGCTGCCGCCGCTTGACAATGTTACGTAATAACTTTCTGCGCCAGTCTGGCTCGCGCGGGCCATTTTCCCATATCGTTGCACCAATCGAGTCGGTCCAATCGATCGAATTAGGAGACGAAAGGAATAACGCGGCGAGAGGCTACCGCTTAAGTGTTAATAAAGAAAATATATGTGCAACTTGATTACAAAAGTCACAAGTTCGATTACTCACCAGCAAAGAGCGAGCCAGAGTAGAAGGCTTAGCGACACGTGTCACACCCTACGCTGCGAAAAAGCTGGAACCCCAGCGATTGCATATCGCGCTCGTCAAAGCATCGCTCGCGTCACAAGCGCAATTTAATTAAACGTTGCTCTCCATTACGCGGCAGGAACGCGGGAAATATTATATTTCGCTGGTAAGCTACCTCCGATTGAGGAGCGCCGAAATGGGCCACACGATTCAAGCTCCGCGCGTCCAGCCAGAAAAATATAAATCGGATATTTTAAGCTCGAGCTGTCCACGCGCGGCCGATCGATGCGCCATTAATTGTGCTCCATCCCCATTTTCCGTTTATTCGTTCTCATGGTCGCATACGGAGACCGGGCACGGCGGGGATGCTCCCTGTCCTCCACCGAATTCACGGGGGAAAATGGAGTTTACCCTGTGCGCAACGGCTTCAATGAGATCGGTGGTCGAACACTAGATCGGACCGAAGTTTCCGTGCCCGAAAAACGTACCGCAATATTCCAAAGCCAGGGAGTTTTAATGGCCAGGAGGGCTACCCCGTGCTTTTCCAGAGTTCCCGTTGTTCCGAGGACTCCTGGTCCCAGGAAGCTCCGCGAACCAGTAATCTGTCAGATGTCCGGGGCCACGCGGAAATCCGGGATTTCGATGTGTACATCCTCCATTTTCGTCATCGTTTCAAGCATTTCATCCGATATTTTCGTTTCAAGTCAGAGACACGAGGGGACTAAATTTCTGTTGGACTTTATGTATGAATTCAGTATTAAAATTTGGTGCACGACAGATGTGTTAGCATGTTCTGTCGCCGATTGCATACTTTAATAGTTTCATATTAAAATTTCACAGACTTCCTCTCCATCCATGCCTCTTCTCTCTTACAATCTGCCTATGTATATCCCATCCCTCACCCCCTGTCAATATTACTCCTTAATCTTCCCATCTGCTCCTATCTTCCACAACTCGCCCCTACAATGCCTCATAGAATATGTATCCAGGCAAAAGTTGGGAAAGCACTTCTGAGCGCGCGCAACGTCCGTTACCAAGAATTGCATTTGTAATCAGGCGACAAGGTGGCCTTTAGAGTTGCTCGACAGAAAAAGGCATGTCCACGGTTTCCGTGCATCTCCCGCAACGTGGAAGCTCGAGAAGAATCGGAAGCCGTTGGGGCGACGCGCGGCATCCTCCTAATTGCGTTAAGGTTCGTAACCAGCAGAGCCATTTCTAAGTAGCTGCGGGCGGTTTAAGGTTTTCCCAATAACGCTTGGGGCCACGTCTTCGTATCTTCTCCATAGACACTCTCGGTCTTTGTCCACGAATCGCTGCGTTTCGACCTCCGTCTCTGCACGATGCATAATGCATCTGCGTGATCAAAGATCCCAGCGAACGTGTTTCATAAGCGATTGTGTGCGGTGTGTCCAATTAAAAGCAATCAGCGAAACGGCAATTAATATTCGGCGAGCTTTCTCACCGAACCATGTGGACGGTCTGAAAATTTGTTCGCGACAAAATCAATTTCCTCTACAAATTAATATCGATGAAGACCGAGAGGGTAGAAGTCCAATCGCGACTGCCAATGAATTTGCCAATGGATTCGTTAACCTTCCCTGGGGCGAGCGACTGAGTCAGTTCCCCACGTGACCATTCGCATAGATCTCTGTGTTTCTTCCTAAACGTCTTGCAACAGCAGTTCCCGCACGGCGGAGTTCGGTTGCATCGGGAAGAGTAGACGGGGGATGTTGCCCGAGCACGTCCGACCTCCTGTCGATAGACAAAAACCTGTGCCTCGGCGGATCGAGTCGGGTTTACGGAGCCGTTCCCCACGACTCTCTGGCCGTGGTTACAAGACAGGCGCCATGATGTTATTTACGACGACAGATTTTCGATCGACGGGCTACGTGAAACGGTGGGATGTTCGATCTCGAGAAGTCGGTGGCTCGTGGCGAGAGTTCGGAACTGGGGCGCGTAATAGGGGCGAGCGAATGCAGCTCGATCGAATTAGCCGTTTGCAGTGGACAGCCTAGAGAGAGGCTTTTCATTGCGCTCAGCTAGAGCGCTCGATGGTTTACGTATCGACTAAACGACGGGAAAGAAACATCTTCGTCGCGGGGCCGGGCGCCGCTGATCAATGAACAAGCGGATCGAGAGTTATCGGGCACCGAGGATCCTTTTGGAGCAATCAGGGGGCCGTTTCCGGCTCGTTGGACTACGACGAACGTCTGACGCCGTTCGAGGTATCGAAAACGTGGCGGAGTAAAATGTAGGTCGACGGAATGGAAACGGTTAACCGCCGCACGAACCGCAAAAGAACGACGAGCCAACGCAGGCGTGATGGGGCCTCGCGTCGCGGACACTCGTCGCTCGTTTTCCCTCTGTTGTTCCGTGGCTGGGCGGGCAGGGGGAGAGCATCGCGGCTAGTGTTCCGAGAAAAAGTTAATCGAAAATCGTTCGAACGCGAAGAGTGGAAACGCATGTATTTTTTATCGGGGACACGCGATTCGAGGCGCTTCCGCCGGGACGCAGGAAATATTCACGCGGTCCGTGCCATCTGTGATAATTGACTTTTTAATTGGCCGCGGAAAACAGTCTTCGATCGTTCATGGGGGTATTCTAGAATAGCGCGCGAGTTTCATGACTATTTTTCAGAATTTTTTATGGGCAATCAAAGTAAGTGTACTGCACAAAGTTTTTCCTGAAATCTTAATCGTCCTTTTAACTATATTTTATTCTTTGAAACGAATGATTAATGAAAAATTGTATTCAGTAAGAATATGGTTATCGCCTGAATCGAGATAATTCGTTGAAATTATTTCTTCACAAAATGGCGCCATGTTCAACAGAAAAGTCCGCCAGAAAAAACGAACTTCTCTGACGATTAAGATTTCAGGAAAAACTTTGTGTACACTTACTTTGATTGCCCATAAAAAATTCTGAAAAATGGTTATGAAACTCGCGCGGTTGTCCAGAATACCCCCTTAAGAGAGGATTGTCCTCCCTGATTGGACAGTCGAGCGTAAACCTTACTTCTTCATAGATCATCCTTCTCCGAGAATTACAATCATACACTTTCTCCACTTTCCTCTACTTTTCCTCTCCCCTCTCGAATCCTATTCTTTCTAGTTCAACGTCGTGCACTTCTATCTCCATCTGTCCAACACTATCCAACCCTTCCTGCTTTCTCTTACCTCTCCATTTATCCCTTTGCATCAACCATTATGCATCCTCTCCTCCCTTTACACCCCCTTCAACCCCTTTCATATCCCACCACCCCTCCATACCCAACCATCTTTTCCTCCTCTCAGAAAACCTTTCTGCTGTACAATGAACCGCGAAATGTGTACACGAGCGTGTACCCCCCAACGAAGTTCCTCGCAATTTGCGTAACTTGAGGCGCGATTTGCCCCGTCCCTCTCGCAGTGGCACGACGATTGGAATCAATGTTGGGGAAGATTACGAATTCAGCGGGCTGACAAAGCAGAAGGAATAAGAAGTCGCGATGACATCGAAAGCGTGCGTGAGACGGGTCGCGCTGCGGGCTCCCGTAATACCTTCCATTCCGCTCGTATGCATAATCGATCTACTTCTCTTCCGGCAAGCGAGGAAACGGATGACAGGACAGCCGTGGAAATCAGGATGGAATTTATATTTCACGACGATTCGTCGTCAGGCGGCTGGCAGCAGTCGACGGGGCGTTCCTCGTCCTCCGACTGGCGAATTTTTTATAACCGTCGAGCAAAAATGCCAGCCGCCTCTAATGTTCCCCCGCATTAAACGAGGAATTATTCTGGTCTCTAAATGGTACCTAAAGTTACGGTGATCCTCGACACGATTCAGAGGAGACCGCGCCCGCGGTTTGGAAAGCAGTGGCCACCGAAACGGATCGCTTAACGCGCCCGTAACCGATACGCGACCGGTTTCGAGGGAAGGTCAGGATCAAGCAGCTAACTATAATTAACGAGTACGTTACGACTCGGGGGAGAAAAAGGAATCAGACGCGAGCGCGGATCGGCTCCGGGTACCGCGGAGAAGACTCCGACTGGAACGGAACCGTTGCGGTTTAAATGTCTGCGAGCGCGCATTGGGTTACGCCGATCGACCCTGCGACTTCGACGAGCCACTATCACGTTACAAACTTCTGAGAAACATTGTCAGTAAGGCTGTTACTTTTTTCACAGTCCGCTCTCCTTGAGAGCGAGACAGATCTCTGGGTCTCCGAAAGCTGCCCGGTTGTCGCAGCGCGAATAGATTGCCGACGAATTCGGTTTACCCAAGCGTCTTTCACAGATCAAAGCGGGGGAATAAGAGCGACGCGAAACCGCTATAAAAAAAGTTCAAGCCCCCGCGTGACATTTTCCCTTCGTTTGCAAACCCTCGCGAGGCTCGCGTGTGTACCGAAGGGGTACAACTGCACTCGACGCAGGCTGCGTTTCGTTTTTTCTTTGCCCACTTGCACGGTCGCGCGCAGCGACATGCACCGGAGAAGGGGGGGAGGGGGACTGGTGCAGCACGTGACGTAGGAGAACCAGGTGATGGTGCTCGAGAGCGAGGCTTTAGGCGAAATGTGGGTCAACCTCGGCGTAGTGCGTGCGCCTCTCAGCCCGCGAATCAGAAAACCTAGGCCGCTGCCTCCCTGAAAATACTTTTTTCTTTCGTCCCCTCCTGCGCCCGGTCCTTCCTGGCGCACGGCTGAATACCGACCACTGGAGCACTTATCGTTTTAGAGAAAACCGTACCCCCTCTGTACGCGACTTCCAACGGCGGAACGATCGTTATTCAGCTCGTATACGCGGCGAAAGCTAACGCGCTAAGAATCTGCACAGCCTGGCTGTTTGCGAAAAGGCAGTTACACCTTTGTAGAGGCTCGCAGCCTTAGAACAGGGAGACTCACTCGCGGTGCTGGTCGGTCGAGTGGAAACGAAATTGCATTTGCCGTGAAATTTAATTCGACGGTATCGGGAGCTCGGTGGTAAACACTCCAGATCCCACGTATCTCGGATATAAATCCCTCGGCGCGATCGTGGCGCGAATAACACGGCCAAGATCGATAACGGTCTCGCGGCAGAGCAACTCTGCGAGCTCTTTTCTGCGTCGCTGCCGCGTTAAGGGGAGGCCAGTTGTTTCTCGGACAATGGGCGAAAGGGAACGTGAGCGAGTCCCCTGGCTTCGGTACAATGCGAGCCAGCGGCGAGTCCGCGGACGCGCTACCAGAAACAACACCGTGGCCGCGAGTGAATGGGTTACGCCGCGCGATTTTAATACCATTAATATCCCCGGGATACCTGGGCCGAGTCGCTAACGAGATCGACGACGCCGCTCTAATAGCCCGCTCGCATTATTAATTTCCTTGAAACATCGTAGAGGACGAGGGGGGGCTGCTACTGTGGGAGAACGGGAGAAATTAAAAACGGGCGAGGCAAACGCGTAGGAAGATAAAAGGAGGATTGAGGGAGTAGAATATTCTCCGAGGCAGTCGACCAGCGGGTCTAGGAAAAATGGATACCACCCAGAAAGTCGAGGCTGGCTAACGCAACGCAGAAGGTAGCTAATTGCTGTTAATTAGCTCGTTAATGTGGATTACGCGCGATGGGGCGCTGACAGGATTGCGTAACTTCGTGGAAACGAGTTGGAGTCATGAATTTATGGTCCTTGCGTACGTAAAAACTGGGAATTCGAGGCAGAAGTTTCATCGCTTTGCGAAGAGACAAAGCTAATTTTTCAAACCCAACACGAGGGTCTTAATGAATTTTACTTGTAATTCCGTGGGTACAGCCTTACTAATATATAAAAGTGAAACGTTGTCTGTTTGTCCTTCTTTCACGCCTAAAGGGCTGAAGGGATTTCAATGAAACTTTGAATATATATATTATATACGTCTAAGATTAGATTTTTGAATTTTTTTATTTTGGAAACATCATAAATAATTCCCGGGAAAATGATGATGATACTTGTTTGCAGTGGGTAATGCGAAGAAGGGACCTACCTCACTTTTGACTAATAACAACTAATCGTGCAATCTAGCTTTCTTACCGCTAGTATCCGGTTTACGTGAAGTTTTACTTTACCAACGAGCAATAACTGCCGACACTATATCTCGCCTATCCTACATCTCGCCTGTGCTTCCGACTAGACCTGCGTTACCAGCCACCGACAATGTACCTACGATTCCCAGCTAGCTTTACCGACAGGAGATCGTACAGGCAACAGACTACTCCGCAGTAGATTCGAATCCGAATGGTACAGGGAGTTGCTTTATCGCCTTACCGATCTGCGCAACTTGTACCGTCGCTAGCCCTGAAACGAACCAGCCACTTTCCAATCAATATCTTCGACTCCATCGATCAATACACGACTCAAGCACAATGGAAATATAGAACACTCGAACAAATTATTCTGTAATAAATCGACGAACCTAAAAGGAGTCCTTTGGAAAACAAATGAAATTCAAGATACCTAGCAGATTACTCCGCCACCCTTATACAAGCACCCTTAGCTACAAGTCTCTTCTAGAAGCCTTCGACAATTCTCTCAGAAGTATCAGAATTCAAGTTACCGAGTAGATTGCTTTTCGTCGCTCGTGCAAGCATCTTATATTATCGACGCATTCCCCTTGCAAATCCGGATTGGGTGGTTTCCCAGCTCCTCGAGCCTCGAAGCAGGCCCTTTACCTGCGATTAAGCCCACCACGAGTTCCGCGAAGCGTTTAATCTTCGCCTGGACGCCGAGACGATACAGGGTGGGACGAGAGCGCACAATACGCGTATCAAGAAGACGAACGGCTCCGTATAAGCATGTGGGCGGATTGTCTCGCCCCCGCAGCTCAAACAACACGCTCGAGGAAGCCCTTCTGGGTCCTCTTTCCTCCCCAGTCCGCAGCGTCTTCTGCCTCTCGTTCGCCGCTCCAAAGCGATTCACCTTGCGCGGCGACGAGCAGCCCAGTCTGCGGACCGCGAACACTTATTTGCGCCGGAGACGAGGCGTGTACCGGGTTATTCAACGTCTGCCATCTCTCGTTCTCGCCTGTCGATCGACGAGAGAGAGAGGACGGAATAAATTGGGAGGAGACGGTACACAGACCGTGGTTTCCTCGAGCGTGCCTCGTCATCGCGGCACGTGCTGGTCCATTCCAACCGGTTCCCGATTCACCATTCGGCCAGCCGTCCTTTTTTCACCTTCCAGAAGAGTTTAACGATCGACCACGCGAAGGTAGCCATGGCTCGGTGAGAAAAAACGATTCGCATGGACGTCGACGGAGACGTGTTTATACGACATTGTAGCAAGAAGGGTGTAACTCAATTTTGGACAGTTTTTGATTTATAACGTGTAACATACATACAAAAAAATTCTACAACGTTTGGTACACAATTTATTGAACACTTTGAACCTGCAACCATTACTATTTTGTGTAATATTCTTGTTTTGGGCAGCTCCAGAGTTGAAAAATTCGTCAAAAATAGAAATAAAAACTTATCAACTTAATAACTACTAGATTTTATAAACAATTTTTTCCAATTTACTCGAAGTTGGTAAAGATGGAGCTGCACCCCTCTTGCTGAAAGGTCCTGAATTGAAGTCACTCTAATCGCTGGCAAAAATTTTACAGAAATTTTGTGGTCCGCGTGTGTCCAAGTTCTCAGGGAACTGAGGAGTTAACGGGGAAACGCGGGAGAGTTCTCGAATTCGAATATACGCAAGTCTAACGCGGGGTCTTGTTGAAACAAGAGATCAGTTGAACAGGGTCACGGAAGCTTCAGAAACCCGGGGCCGCAGCCGAAAAGCCTGGTTTATTAACAGGCCTGGCTCGACTCGCGAGAGCTCGCGATTCATTCGTGGCCGTTGTTCCGATAGCTCGTTTTACATGCGAGCTTAATTACCGTGTGTCTTGAAAGGGCTTTTGGTATGGTCCAATTAACGGTCGAACGTCGAGCCTGGTCGTCGCCCATTTTCCGGTAATTTAGCAGCCTGACTCTATCCACTTTGCGCGACGAAATGATTAGCTTCTATCGCGAGTATTCACGGCGTAAGATTCTCAAAGAGCACGAGGACGGACGGTTACCCTCGCGACGATCTTTGGAAAGCCGAACGAGACACTTTTCCGGCGCTTCCTCGATTCGTTTTTGGAAGCAGGTCCTTCAGATACGGACAAAGGCTACAATTTGCAGGCTCGCGTAGCCGGTGAAACGATTCGCTCGCGACTTGCTCCAGTTGCTAGCCGGGGTCAATCAGCGCGAGGGCGGAAGGGTCCTCTCGCTCCCAGAGAGGAATCCTTCGCCAACTTGAACCAAAACTTTATCTCTGATTCGCCGCTTCTGGCGAAACAATGGCCACGAGTGTGCTCCAGAAAGGTTCATACAATATTCATCTTTTTAAATTTCGTTACGGAACCATGCCCGCAAAGTATTACCACGCAATTACGAGTACTCCACTCGTGATATCGGCGAACGAACTTCTCGAGCCAGCGGAGCCTGGAAACGGGCAACGCACAGGCATAACGAATATACACGCGCGATTCAGCGTTTCCCGCTGGCTGATTCGAGCTTCACGTTCGAGGATTCAAAGCGGTATCGGCTGCACGCGTCGTGTAAACAGCACATTGCCAAGTCTAATCAACGAAACTGCGCGCAAACACGGTAAAGAGGATACCCTACTTTTGCGCTGCAACGGGAATCGCGAAATAGCGAATTTACAGGGCTTCGTTGAAAGGTTAACGAAAAAAGAGAATCCTCTATTACACACCGAGGGGAAAATGAAACGAGCATGCTGAAATCTCCGCCCCCAAAAGATAAAATAAGGTCGCGAGGATCCAGTTTCTGCATACACCTGATACATGAAAATCAAATCAATCGGACCCTCAGATTTTTAATACCGACTCGACTTGCCCCGAAATCCTCGAAACTTCTCCCCAACTCAACTCGCAGCGAGTCCGTCAACTTTCTGATCCCACAGCGCGATGCTTTGTTCGCGAGATATTACCCAAAGCGCTATCGATTCGAAACACGCGCACGCACACGATGTACGCGTTTATCCGCGATGCCACGGGGCATAAAGGTCCTCGTGTCTCGACCTATCCAATTAGAGCAATTTCGGTGAGCGGATACAAGGAAGGCAGGCCGTGGACCCTCGCGATGTAATTTCCGACCACGAAACGCTCCAAGAGCCAAATTCGTGGACGGCGTTTCTGCGTATTTAACCCCTTCTCCTTTCGTCAGCCGTCCTTTGTGAAAAATTCCGCCGCGACCAGCTGGAACGCGAACACATTCGAGCGTGTTCGCGGGCACGTAGCGCTCCAAGTTGAATTAACTCGCGACTGCGGTCGAGGGAGCTGCACAAATTGACATTTGGATTTTTGGCGAACTGCTGTACATTGTCGCTACCGCGTGCTCGTTTCAGAAGATATCTCCCGCTACAGACTTTTCGGTTACTCGTTCTGGTTCCCCGGGGAAGCTGTTTTCCAAGCGCCACGGAAATAGCGAGCATTCAATGAGTGCCGTATTCATACTCAGGAACGTTGAAACCTGAAGAACCTTCTCAACGAATGGGCCCCGTTCATCAGAATCGCTGAATCGTTCCCCATAAACGTTCAAAGGAAGAATGTTTGTCACCAAGGGCAACAGGAAACCGGCGGCATAATCGAACCCGCCTTGCCCGTGGAATTCAGCAAAGTTCAGCAGCTCGAATGCCACTGGTAGCGTCTCAAAGGGACGCGGTGAACCGGATCGATCGGCGAATTTCCGAGGAGCAGCGGACAATTCGTGATATAGCAGACCATTAAACGGGGCGAGCGCTATCGCGAGGGGGAAAAGAAGAATCCGGGGCTGTTTCGTTGCCTGGCGTCAGGGAACAAAGACAGGGCAAAAAGAGCACCACGGAGGGAAATTCCCCTCGACGGACAACATCGAGGGGGGGAATCCAGAAGGAGCAGCGGGCACGAGCTGCCTGATCCGTGGTAAGTTCACCACGAATTCCGTGTAAGTCGTTAGCGGGTAAGAAGAGGAATTCCGAGGTGCGCCATCGCGGACTAAACAGAGGTGGCGGTGAAACTCGTCCCGCTCGTTCTAGACTCGGGACAAACAGAAGCTCCAAAGAGCCGCGAAATCGTACGGTATTCCTCGAGAACCAGGCCCTACTTTCGAAACTCAAGGCGAGGAAGCATGGAGGAGTTTCGGCTTGCCCGGTAAAGGCGAAATTCTCGCGGAGAAGTTTCGTAAGAAGGGTCGAGGTGTCGGGTAAAAAATCGTTGCTGATTGAAGAGTTCTGTACACAGCAGGCAATCGATGGAGAAGTCGCGCGGAATGGAAAGATCAAGGTTAGTCACGCATCAGGGAGGTTCGAGCTTACGACGAGCACTTTCTACGATATAGAGCGAGATGAGGCCGCCTGGCAAGATGCCTGCTCGAGTGGCCTCTCTTAATAGGGAAATTTACTGGGAGCTTTTTCTGCTCGGCAACCAGCGGAAGATCATAATCATAGATCAGCCGTTGGGCAGACTTTGCATTCGGATTGGGATCGGGTCGAGATATCTAGAGTTCCCTTTACACCGAACGAGGGAGACTAATATCGAGTGTCTATTTGCTTGCACACTTTCAGCTGCTGTTTGCCTAAGCTCTTGAAAGCTGAAGGGAAAGAACAGTGTATTTCGTCTCCCACTTCCTTGCAATGTCTGGTTCTCTTATTTGAAATTGGTAGAAGGAAAACACGACTCCCCCACACAAAGGACACCGACGATTTATCATCGACCCGGAGCGTCCAGCGTGTCCCCCAACTCTTTACGGTCGAGTTTTACGTCTCGAAGAAAGGATCGCCGGGAAAACGAGAAACGAAAGCCCGACCGAGGTCGACGGAGTTTCCCGTCAAGACGCCGCGAGGTAAACGGGAGAGCTTCACACAGTGCCCCTTCAGGAAAATCGAGGGAAAGAAGCTCGGGAAGTCGAAGTCGTGAAAGTAGTAGCTGAAAGAGAGACGGTGATTCGCCGCGTCCACTTTTCAGCTTCCTGAATTCTCGGTTGCCGAGGCCGCATTGAAAACGGGAACAACGCTATGGGTGGATTGTTTTCGCGGCTCAGTATCCGCCGGATCTACCAATGGTCTTTGAAACCGTATTCAGGGGTCCAACGAATCGGATTGCTCCTCGGAAACGAAGCAGAAGCTAAACAAGATGAAGCGGGATTAATTCGCGCTATGGCTTGGTATTTTTTCTGACTTCGCTCGGCATAGGACAATTTATTGATTCCGTTGAAGCATTGCTGAGGGGATATCCTTGTTCCATGGCCGAGGGGGCGACAAGGGGGTAAAATAGGGTAGATAAAAGAGGAGGAAATGTTTGGCTCTAAGGCGATTCCCTATCCCCAACGAAGCAGAATGACGTGGCAGGAACGTACGCTAACTTCAGCTTATTTCCCATCTTCCTTTCGCAGTTGATTGCGCGGCGACGTGCACACCAGCAAAGAAACATATTTATGTAAGCAGACAGGACTTAGAGCTCTCTTCCCCTTGACAGTTTTCGTCAAGAAGGTTGCATTTTCCGGTAAAAAGCCAGTCAGCGAACGATAGCATTCCCTTTGCCATCAGAAGGAAGGACGAGTAGAGGAAGATTACTGAATGATTCGCGGAAAACAGCAAATGACTAGGACAAAGACGCTGCGCGGCAAGTTCTTGCACACATGACGCGTTTCAGTGCAACATCAGGCTTTTAAAGAGGATACGGTCGGTGAATCAACAATACGGTTCCCTAATGGACCTTCGCGGTAGCAAATTGAAACCTGATTACATGGAATGAGATAAACACTCGAAGCAGGAAGCACAGGCATTGCAGAAAATCGCTGAACGGCTCTATTCGTATCATTGAGAATCAGTAGCGGGCTATTGCTGCGATCAACTCTCGATACATCAGGTATTTGAAGTCGTAAAATGGTGCACGGTAAAGTACTGTTCCGGGTCAGAAATTTCTTGACGCCAAAGGAAGTATGAGCTACGGCGACGTCTGTCTCTAAGCGTACCATTTCTACTTCTTGACACCCGCCCTTCCCACTGCCTCACCCCATAGTCTTGAGACGATCGATCTCGACCTCCTCCCTACTCAGCTTTGATGCACACTGCTCTCGTGCACTCGGAGAGACCTCGTAAAGCGTATCAATACAGAAAGGCCATTGAGACACAAAGAACTATGAAGTGCTCGGTAATTGCATCATTTCGCGAAGCAGGATTTCTTAATGGTATCGAGAAGAACCTACCCCGTGCTTTCCGAAGCACCACACCGAATTCTATTTCAACTCTTCGTCGACGTAGATGATTCACAGTTCTTCGCCTTCGATATGGAGAAGAATCCAGGACGCGAGACCTAGGCGCAACCGATTCCACAAGTCCCCATTTCATGACATTTGCCACGAACAGTTTGGCATTTGATCTTCGAAACACCAGACGAATCCTCGACTAGAATCTTAAAGAAACGGGGACGGATAGAATGGTGTATTGATCCGTGGTCGGCGGACTGCCTCGCCCAATTTCTGATACATAAATCAGATCGCGTAGCCTCGCACGCACCCAGCGACGTAATTTGGCAAACGATTCGCCATCAGCGCGACGCTGAAATTAACCGCGGTGAGGGCCGACCCGATGAATTTCAGAGACCGCTGCAAGGGTCGCGCCGGTGGAGCTTGAAAAAGCTCCCAGCCGCCGCAGAGACGGCGTTTTCGCGACGGTCCCGAGGGATATGAATATTTAATCCTCTTGCTCGCTTGTCTCTCGTTCGACGGATGAATTTCTCTCGAGCATCGCCAGAAAACGTTGCACTTAATCGGATCGCCGTTCCGTCGCAAAAATCCCCGAGCAGGTCTCCCCGGCTCAACAAACGTTTCCAACCACTGGGCAACTAAAAGCGCTCGCGCGATTCTAAATAGTCGCGGGCACAGGAAACGTTGTTGGCAGCGATTACGAAATAAAGACGCAGATGCGCGGCCCGTCCTCGCATCCACGAACGCTTTTTCAACGAGCTAAACTACGTCTGACCATTGTTCGATTTCAAGCTCCAAGGTACTTCGGCAAGTCGAGGGGGCTTGATAGTAATTTGAGGATCGCCCGCTCGACGGAAATAATTAATATTTCGAAAGCCATTCGAGCTAAATTCAGGTTCTTCCGTTTCTAGTATTTAGTTCACTCTCGGGGCACGACATCCTCTAATTGCTTCGAGTGTACTGTGCAATCTACTCCAGCCGGGGGTCGAATGGAATCCTCTTCGGGTCGCTAGATCCTATCATACCGCAGATCCTCTGTATCGATCGATGCACGGAAAACGCGCAGCAATGGAGCCCCTCAGTGTAGCGACCCCCCAATCGCGCTTCGTGGGGCCACTGCCATTAACAACGAATACGAAATGTCACACCGAGGGTATTCAAAGTAAGAAGGTGGCGGTGGCCTCGCGATTGCATCATCGATTCTCGGCGGACGCCTGGCGAAAACGGTCACTTGACTCGCGAAGAATCCACGCGTGCAAGAAACACCCCCAAGCTTCTCTATTCACTGTCGGCCGAACAATACCGCTCCGGCGATGGTATTTGCCGATCGTGCTGAATAAATCTGACGGGTTGATCGGCGGCACAATGAGGTCCCCCTCTCCGGTTTCGAGAATTTCATTAGATCGACAGGCCGAGCGGAAGAATTCTACTGGCCAGCCAAGGATTCACGTTTTCGCGCTCGACCACTGTGCGCGCGGCAGCGAACGCACCGGTGTTATGAACGCGCTCGATATTGCACGTAACGAGCCGGCGATCATTCCGACAACATTAACCACCTGTATGATAATGAACTTAATTGGAATTCCGCCGCGATGAGGTGTTATCTGCGGAATGTAGCCTCGAGACCGTTCCGCGCGGCGGATCGTTCCAAAACGCGGCCTCAGAACGGAGCCAAGTGGTTCCCAGAAATAGATATCGCAACTACGGGACCGACCGTCTGGCTTCCTGCTTCGCGCTCCACAATTTCGAGCGATTAAGAGGCACCGGACAGCCGTTACCCTCTGTGCGTGCAACTCTCACGATCGATCATTTCGCACCGCGCCTCGCACCGAGCAACAAAGATCCCGGGTGCACGTAACGAGATTGTGTAACGAGATAACACATCCACGTGTTCGTGGACGACCGAACGAATTCATCGATCACGAGGCAGGGTCATTAGGCCACGAGCGCGTATCCGGCATCGAAATCGCTGGTTCGATTCGGCGGTCGTAGGCATCGATTCGTAACAGGGGCGTGGCTAAGCCGTCCACCCCCTCTGACTCTACGTTCATTAACTTCGTTAGCTACGGAATTTGGTTCGCGTTGTAATCGCCCTGCCAAGTCCCCGGCCTCTCTTCCCTTTGACTCGCGTGCGTTAATTGCGAGCACGGGTGAAAACCGGCTGGCCGAATATCGGAGGAAGCGTTCGTCGAGTGGCGCTTCGTTATGCTTAATGATAATTAAGAATCTCCTACTTTCCGATTCCTCCCTTTTCCCCCACGGCGATCGATGTGTCACGTAGGGGCAACTGAACCAGATACTCGGTTGCGTCGGTGGGTATTCGTGTGACGTTATTTCAGGTGGTCGTTAAAAGTACTCACCTGAAATGAAAAGAAAAAATATTTCGTTAAAATCTGTTCTAAGGGTGTATTAACCTAGTTAAGTGTAAAGGGTAAGAGGCTTTCAAATTTCAATGTACTTTAGCGAAAAGTGATATTTATCTAGTTATAGATGCAAAGCTAAGGGCGAGACGTTTCGGTTCTCTGGCTCCATCCCCTTGCTAGATTTTTATGTTTGCTTTTAAAATATAGGCCAGAGTTATCCATCTAGGCGATCCTGCAATTATTTTGAGCCACGTAAATATCTGGGTCACCCTCCAACCACGTTTCATCGTTCACGTACAACGGAACTAATTTATGAAATATTGATACCCTCGCTTCGCCCCATTGCCCACTGATCGGAAGATTCCGTAATCAATTACACACCGACCGCGATCAGCGGTGTGATATCGATCTTTGGTCCGACAAAGGCGACGAAAATTATTCAGCGTCACGCCAACTGTGTCCCTTCGCTGATATCAATCTTCGTAGTGCGGAAATTACTTGCTAAAAAAGTACCATCGGTGGCTGAACACGTAGAGCAGTCAAACATTCTCTTTCCTACGCTTTCTCGCCCGCGGGAGCAATATATTACCTTCTAAACAAAGCTAGTAAAACTATCGGGGCTCATCGATCATCCAGAAAATTAGAATTTCGCTGAAACCTCGTGGCTTCCACAGAAACCCGCAAAGAACAGCTTCCTCGGAGAAACCGCCCCCCGAACGGTACGAAATCCCCGTTCCTGAGGCAGCTACTAATAATTTCCGCCGGCAAAAGTTACGAACTCGACGTCCAACTAGGCTTGAGACCACCAGCCATCGATCACCGATCGACGCACTGTAGTAGGTACGTACACCAGCGTTTGACGTCCGTCGACTATAATGGACGGTAACATCGTACGGATTAATCGGCTTAAGGGCGATTGGATTAGCGACTATCAGGCTGTAGTCACGGGCCAAGCTACCGATCAACCGGAATAAATGACAAAGGATACGGAAACTTGGCGCTAAAGATACCGCTCGTCCACGCGAGCAGCTTTGTAAATCAAAGCGTCCGCTCCCAAGGCCCCAGAGTTAAGGTCGCGTCTTTAATTAACCCAGCTAGTCGGGCGCGGCTTAAAAATAATTAATGCGATTCTATCTGGGCGACAGTGTTTTTCCCCTTTTAATTCCTCGCAGAAGCACACGCAATGATCGCCGGGATGCATCGTCGGGAATTAAAGGCGCGTTCAAGGTGTCAGCATCGAGGCGCGGCGCACGATAACGTTTACGTAGTACCAGCCCCGATAATCGCGATGACTCGAGCAGAGAGCCAGAGGAAACTTCGTGGCGATTTATCAGAACCTTCCGAGCACACACGCCGAAATTAATGGGCGCAATAAGTATACGCGAACGAACTGGAATATTCATGTTTCGTCGCAGATTAAGGGCGGCGAAGTTCCGCGGGATCCCTCGCGGCTGCAAGTAGTAGAACCTCTGCTTGGCCAGACTTCGCAGACATTAGCCTGAATCCCCGCTTCCGGGAAGCTGGCGACGAGTATTCGCACGGTCTTCCATGTTAATTGCACCGAGGAGGATTTGTTGCCTTTCTAGCGGCGCCAAAGTGTTCCAATTCTCGGATTCCGATTGCAGTTCGAAGGGTGGAAATTGAAGGAACTTCGTGGAAAAATTTTCACTTGTCCCATTTAAGGCACAATTAATTAGTCCCGTGGAAAAATTAGAGAACCGTGCCGACTATCTGTGGGCTGTCGATTGAAAAGCAAACAGAACTAAAATAACCCAACACCGATAACGAAGATCCACGCCGCGAATAATCTCGGCACTTGGGTTCAACAAGAACGATAATGTCGACAATTGAAGTTTCGTTCCGTTGCCAGGAAAGACGATAAAATTTTATGACCTACTCTCGCAATTATTTCTCGCGTAAGAAACCTGCAAGTTATTTGTACCATAGAATCACTGTAACCGATATACTGCCCTACTCTTGCTACGATCTTTGAAATATAGCGTCAAGAGAGTCAGAAGATGGTATTTTTAGACAATTCACAAGAGTCGCACGTTGTCAGAGAGAATATTCTTTATCGAATATCTAATTTATAGGATTCTTTCGTCTCCTTCACACTGTACACGTCAATTTGTTAAATTTGTGGTTAAAAGTGAGACCTTTAACAAGTTGCTTGTCGTTTAAGAGCATCCACTTTCAAGGCTACCCTTTTACGGTTTCATAAGTAGGTAAAAAGTCCTCTGTACGCGCGCAATTAACTCTACCTCGCTTTCAAGAGCGGTTTTCTTTAGGCTTATCTTGTCAGTCTTGAAGATTTAAGCTACTGAGTATGTTCGTTTATTGATAAATACATTCGAATAACTTGCTCCATAATAATTTTCAATAATCTCGACAGATTAAGTACACTCCAGTTTGTCATTATTAAATGTTCCAAGAGTAATGGATCGAATAAAAGGCTGCAATCGCCATTGAATCAGCGTGACTCGGTAGTCCTGCAGTACATCGACGAAGTCGATAGCATTAACGCAAGACCAACGATAGTCTGTTGTAATCGATTACCAAGGCGACCCGTAAATCGAAACGCTTGAACGAATCGAATTTCTCGCCTCAAGAGAAACAGCAACGATTAAATCGACTGAAATCACTGATCTCTTTCAAGGACGAAGATAAACGATCGTGCAGAAGCATCTCGAGCAATCCTTTAATTACTTCGAGCAGAGTGGTAGCACGCAATTGTGTGAACGAAGCTTGCGCATTTCCTAAGTAACCAGACCACGCACAACGGACTGACAAGCATCGCGAAGTCTTGACCAGTCGTAAAATTACTGTAAAACGCTGACAAAGTGTGCTTGGTTCGCGCAACGCCAAGGCGATGGTCGATTCCTTTGTCTCCGATTTTCGAGGCGACCCACGAGTCGAAACGCTCCAACGATTCTACCTAGCAGGCACGAGGGGAACTATGAAACTCGCGTTGACTCGAAACACGCCGATCCCCTCTCGAGAAGGGAGAGAAACTAGCGTTCGAAACTATCGCGGGAGTGCAAAGTGAACGCCACCGGTGTCGCTGATGTAAGAGAACTTCAAAGTATAAGAGAATGAAAAGCGAATATATCGTTTTGAACCACTGTACATATTTCACGAAGAAGTAACGATGCATCGACAACAATATGTACATTCAGGAATGTACTCCCTCATTTAGGCACCGTCGCAGTCCTCGGAAGAGCTTGATTTATGAAATCCCAAAATCCGATCGCGCTTTCTTATTTCCAAGACTCTCCTCGACCACAGCTAAATGACCGCCTGGAAACACATCGAACGACAGTCGAAATCCCATATTCCTTACACAGAAAAATACGATTATGGCGGCGTTAACGTGGCCCAACTGCGGAAAACAGTATCTCCATGTTTTAGTCGAAGTTTGTCCCATGCACGGGTAATTTTGTTTCGCGTTACTAAAGCCAGGCTCGTAACGATACTTTGTTAATCGTTAGCGCCTCGCCCACGGTACATGACCGATCGATCGAGCGGCGATGCGTCGGGCGGACTGCAACAATATCGAGAAACAATGTTTCCATTCATACAATTTCGCATCGCGCGTTTCTGCATGTACGCATGGCCTCTCTTTGTCGAATTACAAATGCGCATTTCTCTGGCGTGCATAATTTATGCGGCAGATCAACGTATCGCGATAAAAGATTCGCGTCAAACGTTCGACGCGTTCCGGAACCGTGGAAATCCTTGGAAATGCATTCTTCGGAAAAGCGAGCACCAACTTTCGAAACGCTTAGCCGAGTGTTCGCTCCCTTAGTTGAGCAATTATGGAAAGTCTTTGGTCGAGTCCGCAGAATTAATTAACCTATTATTTCTAGGATCTCAGTGAAACTTTGCAGCTTTTTCTTCGCAGAGTAAGCTTGGATAGCGATGCTTCACACCCGAATGGTTTTCCTCGGACATTAAGAAAATGGGGAAACTGTGATTTCCACCTTTCTCGCGTTACGCAACGGAAGAATGTTGGGCGCACCTGCATTATCTTGTGATCTCATTGCCAGACTAATATCGACTGTCTATCGATCGATTCAGTGCACTGCAATTAATTTGCTTTCAACCGTTTCGGTATATTGCAATGAATTTGCTTGAAACCAAGCGAAACATTCGCGCGATATACGTCTCTATTTTTTATTTTATTTTACAAACAACTGTCTTTCACTGGGTACCGGTTCGCGGTGTGACTAACGAATATTCAGTCGAATCACGAGAAACCGAGCGCAATTGGCAGCTCGGCTGTTTCGCAAGAGCGTAAAACGGGAATTCCATTTGCTTTTGCGGCGCCAGGCGATACGTTCCTCTTCTACCTTCCAGCTGCGATGAAAAAATATTCGAATGTACCGTCGCATGCATCGGCGAAAAAGCAGTAGGACGAGATTGAAAGGCCTGTGTACCTTGTGGCGCGCGAAACTGGACATTGCAACAAGGTTTCTGGTGGAGATTTCACGGTTGCTTTCCTGTCGGCTCACCTGTCGATACGTCGAGGTACGACGAGGTGAAAGGGCGACCCGATAATTAGCAAAACTGTCAGCTTGCAGCGGGTATCAGCTCGCGTATCGTTCGCGGGCTTAAAAATGTTGCAGCTTTTTGAAAATACCGTGCGCTCGGCACGGTGTCTGATTAAAAACGGTGCACCGTTGTGTTCGTCCTTTCCGCGGAGGATAGTGGAGCGGCGAAGAAATTGCTCCTGCATGCGGGCTCTCCATTAAACAAAACTGCACGTTTCTGGAGTTCTCCATTAAACAAGATTGCACGTTTCCAGACCACTGCTAGCCGAACATTAACCCGAGCAACGTTGTGATGTGGCGGCTATTAAAAACGGCCAGATTGTCCTAGTATGATAAGTGACCTAACTGTACAGCTAGAGGTCCAAGAGGAAAATATTCCCTCCGCGTTCCATAAACCTCGGCTGTCAACTTGTCAGTGTTAGAATAAAAAAAAACAAAACAAAGGGAGCACCTTTATGGTAGCGTCAATTATAATCTTGGCAGGCGCCGATGGTAACACCACGAACGAATGTCGGAACGAGCGCCATAATTGGTAGACAGGGTCAACGATGAATACGAATCACAATGGTCTAATTGTGACTGGTGGAGTAACAATGTTTGACAGAGTTAAACCTAAGATTAAGAATGTGCAGGATATATTTGAAGTTCAGAAAAAAGGTAGACGTAATCTGTGACGAGTTCCATGTGCACTCAAACTTGGCTTTCAATTGCATCGATCACAATTAAGGTATTTCCATGGTAAACAGTACAAAAGTCTTAACAATCCAATGGAATTTTTCGATACCCTGCAACTCTCGGGCGAACTAAATTGAAAGACACGAAAAATGCCTGACAACATACAGCGACTTTTATGCCCGTCAGTCCAGAAATACGCGCTCTGAAAATCCCATAAATATTTCGCAGGCGGGCGCATCCATAAAAGGAGAGCGATCGAACAGCGGGTTTAAAGGATCATGAATCGGAAATGCGAAACGGTTCGGAGACGTGCCGCGTCGCGAACGACTTCCGCTTTTATGGACCAGCAACGAGCAGCACCCTTGCTTTCCAATCTCGCGAGCATCGGGCTACGGTTTTTCTTGACGAAGACTAACGGTTCGCTTGTTGCAGCTCGGTGCGAGCCGGCAGCAAATTAAAAACCGAGGAAGGCATTGTGCAAGCTGAATGGCTTATTGTGACGTTTCGACAGCTCGCAGATTTCGCGCGATTGCCAATAACAATATCCACCGCGGAAGGCGGCAAAAGGTTCGCAATGAAGTCGCGGGCGAGCATGCAAACGGACTTTTTTCAGCGGCAACTCTCGAGTATTCGCGGTGGAAAATTGTTAGCAACAGCTAACCAGGGTAAAAAGCACTCCAACAGCATAACGCCGCGTTGCGGGTTTTAAGTGACGTAGCTTTCGCGGCTGAAAACTGGTTGCCAATGGAATCATCCAGCTTCCCGAAGGCACCGTTCATTCTCTGGCGATGCAGCCTTGAAAGAAAAGCGACCCTATTCGCGATACATCTTGCCTCGACATGCGGTATTGGTTAGAACCTTCAACGAGCTAATGAAGTACCAAGAAATATGGCGCGACCGTGGAACGAGCATCCCTTTTGCCTCCGAGTGCTGTGGTAAATTTCTCGTCCACGACAGTTGGCTGGGAATAATCGCGAGGAGAGATGTATAGAGGATTATCAGCTGCGGTGAACGCGATTTAGCGATTTTTCGATGTGCTCCCACAACGGATGCAAGCAATCCATTGTTCCAATTAAAAGTTTCTGCCATCCACTCCAATTACCTTGCGAAGTGGACGGGCGATTTGTTAGAATAAAGAGGAAACCTGGGGATGGTTTGAAGAACGCTGCGCGGTTGCAGCAATGTTTGATAATGGAGTCTAAGTGGATGTTTCCAGGTATAGGTGGAGCAAAACAAATTCTCGGTCGAAAATGTAGAGTTACAGCAATAGATCCGACGCGATCAGAATGTAAGGAGATAATATTTGCACAGGCAAGTACAATACATAAGTCCCGGTGTATTTACCTACTCGTGCAACACACGGGGGTTGCACAACTAAGGTAAATATTTTTACAATATACACATTGCTGCAATTCTTTGCTGATAGTCTTAAGAAAACGAGCCAGCTGACAGATGTTTGAATAGTGCATGCATACTTGAAATTTAGGATTCACGCTTGGAACCAAACTGAACGGAGTGTGTGCAGTACACACTGTACACTCCAAACTTCCTTCAAGAACGTTTGTTTGGAGTAGAATGAGAAAGTTTGAATAGATTTCCGACCCCGTGTTCTTTACGATTGCACTCATTGTTTAAAGAAAAATTATACAACTTCGATATGAGCATAGCCTGATTACTTTGAGAAATGTCCGAATGAAATGAAGAAGGCTTACATAGCCAGACGTTGCCACGAGGCGCGGTGTGGAGCAGGTTGAGGTGGAGGTTGAAATCCAGGCCAGCCAGGTCCTGCCGTAGGTGGGTGCTGTCCATGACGAGCGCCCTTTCCGGGAGCAGAAAGAGGTGGTCGCTACCCTCCGCGGGCCCCAGGGTTCGCGGCACGCCGAGCCCAAGAGGCCCAGAACGGGCCGTCAACATCCTACCGCTGCTACGATTCCCGAAGATCGCGTGGTCGCGCGATGGCGCATCCTCGGACCCGATTCCCGACACGCTGACAGTCGGAGTTTCCTCCCTCTGGTCGTTGATCAACGCTTGCCACCCCTTCTCTTCGCGCCCTGTGTCCTTTTGCCGGTGCCCGGGCGCTAGCGCGGGTCCAACGAGGCCAACACTGTTGGGATCACTTGGTGGAATTGGGTGAACCACCCCTCGGCTGGAGGCTCAAACGAGGGCACTCGCGACTACGCTCTTCGGACTTGTATCCCATACACTTGGACCCTTCAGGGGTGCGCTTGGCGAATCTCACTGGCAGTTCGATATCAATCGATATCCGCGGACGCTTGCCCCGGAAATTAGGAGGGAATTGGCTGGCAACGAGAATCCACCAAGCGAGGAAGACGCGCGCTTATTCGACCGACCCTCTCGCGGCGCTCTTCTCTTTCATCGCGGCCAGGCGCGCGCTGGTTCGCGTTGCAATTAATACACGTCTAATTAACGGTCAGCACTTTTGTCGATCGCTAATTGCACGCCGTCTGGTCTCGCGTTTCAGGCGCGGACGGTTCGCTGGACTCGCGTGGCTCGAGCCTCGAAATTCTCTTCTACTCGCTGCTCCTCTCAACTCTTCCCCCGGCGCCCTTCTTATCACCGTTGCCTCTGCTGATGGATCGCCGTGTCACGATAGAACGGGCGCATTGTACGCGCGGACGTATCGTTCGATCGGCTAGACGGGACGGGACGAATGTGCTCGCGATCTTCTGAGTCACTCGGTCAGTCAACTCTGCTGAGAGGCAGAAGAGAGACAAGGGAGGCAAGAGACGAGCGGTACACGCGAGGCGGCAAGAATTGACCGCGCGTACGAGTGGCCTCGTTGAATTCGTTTAAAAGGCGGGCGGGTTCGTTAAGAAGCCCGGAGAGGGGTGGGAACGTGCCTCGAACTGACGTGACCACGGCGATACTCCAGGCGTAACCCCGACGATCGCGTGGCAGCCTTTGCTCGAGACGATTCTGGATCAAAGGCCAGTAGGAGCCCAAAGGCTCTCTATGTGTGCCGTGTGCTCTCTGTGTCAGCTGTGTTTGCCAACAGACGTCGTCCACCAACGCAGGCGTACTCACGCCCCGATGAGTCGTCGATGCCACGGTACAGGGAATGATTCAACGCACTGCACTCTCAGAGGCTTCTGTCAGCTTCACGAGCACGTGCCACTGTAAAGGGTAAGGTGGCAAGCCACCCACTCACACACAGACACAGACACACACAACACGTACACTGTCAGCTATCGAATCGATTGACGTGCCCAGTGCCGATATGTGGAGAGGATCGAGCGAATTTTCGCGAAAATCGATCGACGAGGCACAATAATTGTTGCGCGAGGAAACGCAATACAGGGCTCCCTGTCAATTGAACAGCTGAGCCGATGACAGATGGAGAGACTCGTGGTAACACGCCCGCACCGATCGTAACGCAATCCTTCGCGCGTGGCGGTCACCGTTCGACTGAATGACGCCGCGATGCAGCGCGGCCGCGAGCCGCGCCGAGAGGCGCCGGAAAGGCCCGAGCCACGCGCACCAGACACGATCGGCCGCGGATCAGACACACGGATTTTTCATGTTTCAACGGAGATTTAATTTCGGAGACGGGGTGCACGTACGCCCCAAAAGTAATTCCTATTGAAACTCACCCGTCCTCGTCTCCGGGTAATTCTACTGAATCAATTCGCGTGCTCTCGCTGCACGAGTAAAAATCTGCCGTCCCGTCGTCTCAATGCGCCTGCTGAACAATGAGATGTCTCTCTCATTCGCAATCATCTGTTTCAGATTTTATTAAATTGAAAATTAAGGAAAAGTTTGACGAGGAAGCTCTATTTACGAAAAATCTGAGGTGAGGGAACAATGGCAGCCGGGCAGATCTAATTAAAACACGCTCGATGCGAAGCTATCAAACTTCCATCCAACGCGGATCATGAAAATTGCACAGAGCTTCTCATATAAATGTGAAAGGTACTATTTTTGCTGCTGCTCGAATAATGGGAAAATTGCTCTTTTACATCCATAATTCTGATGTGCTAATTAATTAAAGCTTCATTCTATTTTTCAATACTAATTCCAGTTTTTCCACAGTCCAATTCCTAGCTATTCTCTTTATTAATATATCAACTGTACCGTATTAATCCCTTAATTATATTTTCGTTTATTTAATATAATAGGGTCGTTAACGTATTACCGTGGACGGAGATAAATAGCGATTGCTTTGCCGATAGCACAATGAAATGGTAATTGCAACCGTTTGCTGTATTTCAGAATGTAACAGTTAAGGAAGTGGTCACGAACTTACAAGCATTAATGTACGTTGTAATATAATAAAGTAAATACATATTCATGCGGTTGGCGCAACGAGCATACTTCCAGAAATTCTGCGTAATCACTGACTCGGCAAAGAAATTAACACTATAACAAGGAGTCTTTTGCGAAGCCACGCGCTGCAGCGAGAGCATCGTATCTCGTTAAAGCTTATTGCATTTCAAGTACTCATCTCGGTGATCCTGAGGCTCACAGAATCCCCAAGACTCCGCTTCGGCGATCCTTACTCCCCTCGCAATAAAAGGAACTCCTAGTTCAAGTCTCTGGTATCCCAAGCGCCAGTAGCAAAACGGCTACCCTCGTATCTTGAAATTGGTGGCCCAAATGAGACACAACGTGGAGATTTCTTATGGTGCCTCGACTGATCACACATGCACTCGGCGATTTTTCGGGCCAAGAAAATGCGAGCGACACGTTCTTGGAGCAGAAACGCGGGAAAGAACGTGGGAGGCGCTAGGCGGCCGAATAAGAAGGCTCGCAATGCGAGAAGATACCCCGACCGTAAGGAATGGCCAGCTGCGGTTAGCAATTTGCGCGAACCTCGCTTTTATAGCTAGAGAATGTTTCATGAAGCTGCACTGAAGCTATCCTGTGTAAGGTGATGATCGTTAGAACGTTTCCCAGAACGAACTTACGATGCAGAGACGTTCAGGAAAATAATACAAAGAGGAACGCATGGGGTGGAACGGTCATTTTCAGCCCCATAAAGAACGATCGTAACGCTCAACGGTTGATCCGTTACTCTAGTCTCGGTGCGATCTGCTGGGTCACTTTTTCACCCAGCAAGTCGGCCAACTTCGCGGTACCCTTCGATCTAATCGACGCAGAATCCGTTCACCCGATTACACAGAGGATATTCCATTATTAAAGAGATTCCGAACCCACCGTGAATCGTTTACCACGGCTTCCGAAAGTTCAGAGTATCAGCTGCTTCCCAGAATCCCCAACAGTGGGAGTAGAGTGAATCTAATTAAGCCTGACTGATCGATGCTAGGATACCGAAACTCGACCAATTATTCCCCCGAAATCCTCGAAAATGACAGTTTCGATCGTTGCGTTCAGGTTTCGTGTTGTTCGGCTCGAAACCGACACAAGGTATCGTTCCCTTAAAAATCCCGAGGCTCCCACGGATGTCCGAGAAAAATTTCGACCGAGAAGTCAGACCGCCGTACTTCGCGATGCAGAAGTTCCGTCCTCGTATACTGTTACACGCGCCGCGCGGAGGCGCTCGGGCGCTTCTTGCGGCTTGATCTTCCGCGTGCGTGCTTCGTGTACGAAGTTGCTGAAATGGCGATCGATGCCCCTTTATGGGGACTAATATGCCAAGTCCACTGGCCAACCGGTCTGATACCAGCCGCTTCGTACATGGCACGATCGGACGAGACACGAGCCGCCCAGCCTCGAGAATCGAGAGGCAAGGGCGGTCGGATGATTGACAGAGATCCTTGCTTGTTTCTGCCTCGCGTATTTTGTCCCTGCGCCTGTCTGTCCGCTAGCTAATCGACGCTTAAGCTTTGGATACCGGCACCTACCTGCCAACGCGATTTCAAAGTTTTGCCACAGCAGAGAGAGATGAGAAAAGTGCTTTTCGCAGTTGGCAACATACTTTCAGGGCATTGAGTCATCAAAACAAGTGTACGTGAAGACAGAAAGCCTGTACTAGAGTCTCTCCCCCATTGACTTACGATCCTTTGTTCCAAGGTTCCCCATTTAGCATACAAGAGAGGTAACTGAACTCAACACCTTATAGATAAACTGGTCGAATCCTCATGGCCGTTTCAACATTCGACGTTTGAAATGCGAAGACGTTTACCTGCCAGGAATATCCTTCGACTGGCACGTTCGGAAGAATAGCTGAGAATAATCGACCAAGAAATTAGAAACCCGTTAACCCGCGATCCCCCCTGCATTCGCTGGGCGAGTGCATGACGCAGTGGCAGATCAAACGATGCAGCCAGTCGCACAGAAAACTCGCCGCGCGAAGGATTAAATCATCGCTGGATCCGTGTACCAAGCGAGTCCAGTCCGTTACTCCGTTGTCGACACATGATATTACGCCATTGTAATGCTCGATACGCGCGATCAGCCAGAAAAGGGACGCGGGTACGTGACGGCAATCCCGGAGACGAGCGACCCAAAAGTAGCTCCTGGTACCGTTCGTGTTAGTTACCATCTTTTTTGCCAGCAGCTCCGTCCGTAAGCAAAAATCTACTTCCTCCATCGGCGTAAAAACCGCGCCACACAGTCGTTCCACCTCGTCCGGGCGTAGCGCGTTAAAACAGCCAGCGTCGAGAAAAACGGCCCCTTCCGCGTGCAAAACGGTCCTGCGAAAATTACGTCGCGTCCATGATTTCTCCTGCCCGACGAACGAACTCCGACCATTCGTGTGTCCACTTGTTTGGCGAGCTTCGACAATTAAATTTGCAAGACTGCCTTTCAAGTGACTATTCCTTTGCCACATAAAGAGACGTTTTAATTCACAAGATGAGCCAGATTCTTGTTTCTCGAATCCGTCATCTCTCTCCACGAATTCTCCAAGCCGAACTTAATCATCGCAATGTTGCGCCTCACTTCCCGGAGCTTAATTGTCAATCTAAGCAACCGCATTAGCGGCCGTTCCTCGTTTCCTTTGAAGACATGTCGCAACTAAATCCCGCAATTCGTGGAGCACGCTGCGGGTTCGTGCCCGGACAGGGTGATATCTTGAAGGCGCTGCAACATCCTCGGCATGGCTCTGTGACAACCCACATCCATTCTGATCAGAATCCAGCCGCGACGAACTGTTTCGTCCAACGAACACCCGCACACGTTCCCGCCGTGTTCCGCGCGCATTCCTCCGGCGAAGGCGAGCAGGATTCTGCCGGAGACCGCGCGTTGACACGGAGGCGCATCTTCGCTGTCCGGCTCTCTCAGCCGACGCGAGGCTCATTAAAATAAAAAGGATTCTGATCTGGTCACGGTTGTCCGTGTTTCGCGGCGCGAGCAGATGGCACGCGGTGAAAGCGAGCACGCGGGGGTATTTCAATGGAAACCGTCGTTGATACGCAATCTGCGTGGCGGCCAAGATAAATCGACGGCGATTTTTCTTACGCCGCGCGGCGGCCCGCGATCAACGAGAGTCAATCTCGCGGGCGTTCCACTGGCAAGAAGAAAAGCGCCGCGATACAGCGCGACGATTGAACTGTTTATCGCGAGGCGCTACGGTGTGTGTTCCAGTTAACCGCGATTTCCGTTGCTAATCGGAGGCTCGCGATTCGATCCCAGCGGCGCCCTCGTTCGTCCAGTTCAAAAACGAAAAGACGAACGGTGGGGAAAAATCGATGGTCGACGACCCAGTTTTATCAATAACATCGCAGCCCGTTTATCTTCAGATTATCGCGAGGACCGACCGAATTGGCACGGTCCGATGACCCACTAACGCTCCACCATACCGTCCACGCTGCTAATCAGGATTAGAGGGAGTTAACTCAAACGCTGTCGCGTTATCCGATCCCGTTACACCTGATTCGTTTCGGTCAACCGATTCGCGCACGCGAGACTCCCTTTCTTCTGGTCGATCGAATAAGGGTCACGCGAGAGTCGCCCCAACTTCCCTCTGCTTCCAATTCACGACACCTCTGAGGTAGGTACCATCTTCGCCAGCATCCTACAGATCCTTACTTTCAATTATATCAAACACACCATAATATTCTGTATCTCCGCACCAACAAATATCCTGCTACCTGCGACGATTAGAACAAAACAAAACATAGCCGATCGAATGTAACGCCCAGCCGAGTCCGGTCCGCGAATTCTCGACCATGCAAACTGGCCTAGGATCGCCTAGGCAAAACGCGGTTACGTCTGGAGAATTGGGTCGGGGCGTGGATTCCTGGAAGGCGCGAAAGGAACGCAAATAATTCCGTTTAGATGCTCGTTCCCGGATCGCGGGCTCGTCCAGGGGCAATAACTTCGTTCCGCTGCAATAAATATCTCGACTAGGGGGCTCGAAGGCACCGCGGCGACAAGGAAGACGCCCAGCTCCTTTATTATTTCTTTTCCTTCTCTCTCTCTCTCTCTCTCTCTCATTCCCTCGCGTTTATTCGTTCTCCGTCGGGCTGGTCGAAAGCTTCGGCGAAGCGATTTCTTGCCACTGTGCAAATTAAATGGCCGACCGGTGGCCGGCGAAAGTGGAACAGCCAGGACCGAGGAAAAACGATCTTCCGCGAACGGCGGCACAAAATCACGAGCACACGCTAAAAGATCGCGAGGAGCCGATAAGAAGCGGAAGTCGCCGGATATGCGCGACACGACGCCTGACGTCGAATCGCGCCGGGGTGGTGGTCGGGGTGGTGGAATTCGTTGGTTAAACGCGCTCCTCATGATTTCTGCTCACGATCTCGCAGCCTTTTATATTCCCTCCCTCTGTCTTTCGCTCTGCGGAGGAGAAGGTAGGTTGCGCACCGTGGATCCTCCCGATATAACCCGAAACGGAGCAGAATCGACGCTCCTGGCGCGTCCGTGTCTCGCCTCGAAGGTTAGCGTAACGAATAAAAGCTCGAGAATTCAAATAACTTCGCGAGCAAAGATTCTTTGGCCAAGGACGGAAGCAGCGGCGACGAAGCTCGAAGGATTTGGTTTACAAGCCACGATTGTTGGCTCGGCACCGCGTGTGCCAAAACCGAGCGACCCAGCAATCAGTTGCCCCGTAAGTTACTGTACATCTCGTCGAGAACGTTCCTACGCGGTGTATAATTGTATCGAGAGGGTAATCGATATTGCACAAGGCAAGCGCGGGCGTTTCTTCTCGCCGTAATCTGGCCGGATTTGCCAGACGGGCCCGTTACAGTTTCTCGTTTCAATAAAAAGCTGGTGCAACGACGGAGCGGTGACCTTCTTAGAAATTCGACGAGGGTGACCGGTAATAGCGCGGGCTGTCGTCCCTGTGTGCCTAATCTCGGGTAATTAATACAAGGTATTGCGTCGCGCCCCGCTCCGCGCCGTATCTCGACGGACCAGCGAGCACTCGTCGAAAGTTGAATCAGCGAGAACGATAATCGGGGCGGGAGCAGATAGGCGGAAAATTATATAAACAATTCTGCGGATTGCTTCACCTGAATCTAAGCTTCCACGAAACTTTCACCGGATTCCGATCAATTATCCAACCAAAAGGAAGTAAGTTGCAGGCTCCAAGCGTGCTAACCGATTGTCGAGGAACTCGAGCGATACCCATGAAGCAGCAATGATCGATTCCGCTACTCTAACTATAATCTACCATAATCCAGATAATTGCTTTTTGATGAGCAACAGTGTTAACCGCGGAACAAGATTCATGTTAATTCCTGACAGAGGCCAGTCTTTGATCTTCTTTCTGGGAGAAAGGATTAAAGGATCGGACCGAGGTGGCGGCCTCGTTAGTTCCATCTTCCCGATTAAATTGCCCTGGCTGCCGCGGTTGGCTAGGCTCGCCTCTGTACCAGACTTTTATCGCCGGAAAGTCTCTGTCCCGGACTGCCGCTTTAAACATCCTGACGCGCTGCACAGTGATCGATCGCGTGCACGGCTGCTCGAATTGATAGCAATCAGTTTGCGCGTGTGCTTAAAAAGATGGATAAAGTCCTCTGGGGATGCGGTGGTATCGAATTACGTACGAAATCCGGAATTCGATCGAGTCACCGCCAAACGCAAAGCGACAGGTCGTTACGTTTGACGAACAGCGAGACGACCCTGCGGAGATTTTGCCCCCAATATTCCCTATCCCCTATCCGCGATCCGTTTATTCCAGATTCCAGTCCGCGGAATGATCTGCGATCGCCACATGGCTTCGGGTCGCCTGCCGGATGCGCGCGAGCCAAATGAAATAATTCGCTAAACATCGTAACCGCGAGCATTCCTAGCAGGATGTAGGCGTGACCGATGCTGGCTAACCCTCTTAGGCTTTCACCGAACTAGAAGACTTACACTCGGGCTGAAAAAATCTGGAATCGCCTTTTGCTACACGAGATGTTAGATAATAAGTTTCTCGGCGCTACTCGAATGCTGGTCAGAAGAAAGTTTAAAAGTGATATCACGGTGGTAGCACCGGGGTCCATTGTGGGGTCCAGAGTGTGTACTCTAGCCGGTGCTAGGTAGGAAGCTAAGGAAGGAGCGTGCTGGCGAAGGAGGATAATCTACATCCTCCGGTTCCAGTTCGTTTCGAGGTCTCGTTAATCGCGGCTACCGAACAGGAGCACGCTTCCCCGAACGGGATGTAAATCGTTGCTAATTACAAGGTAATCGAGGCGGGGACAAGGATCGCCGTGATCGAGGAAATTCCTCGAGTTCGTTGATTAATCGGGGCCCGTATCTCCGGCGAGTTCATTAGCGGCGGCTATGAACTGGAAGGCGCGAGAATCCCATGGCAGCGGAAGGATAATAAAAGGGATGCTCACGTGGGGAACACGATGCAGCCTGACCTAGATGAAAGATTCGATCGATGAACGGCATCCTTTGGCTCGCGTTAAACGCCTACGGACACCAGGCCATGAACGCCACGGGGAGAAAAGGAAAACGCGAGACGTGCTCGACTGGTCCTGTGCCTCCTCGTCCGCACGAGATCGATGTGACTCCTGCAGAAAGATGCAGATTACGTGCTTCGCCGAACGGGCAACAGTGTCTCTCCTTCTATACACTGCATCGCGATAAGATGCTTGAATTTAGCGTACACGCGGGGAAACATCCAGCAGCACCGTGAGAACAATTGGCCACTAGTCTGTGACTTCTGTCCGAAATTATTGGGAAGCCGATAAGGGAACACAGCGGAGGCTGAGGTGGTTACGTGCTACCCAGAAAATCAAGGTCTGCCCGGCCACGACCAGAGTTCCTCGAAAAGGGACGAGAGGGCACGGCCCGATCTCGAGACGAGATGTCTCGAGCGAGCCGAGAAAGAAACTCTCACCTCGCGTTTGCATTGGAGCACGTGACACGACGCGCGACAACACGCGATTCCCTGGCCACTTTCCTCTCTTTCCGTTCGGCGCGTCGCGCCTCGGGCTCAATTGCCCCTCGCCACGCTTAATTAACGCCACGTGTCTTCCGACGCTCCTTTTTTTGCAGTCGCCAAACGGCTTTCGTCTCACCTTTAAAGAAATTCGCTCATCATCGCGGCGCGAATGTCTGTTTACAATCTGTCAAGCATCGCATTCAGATCTAAATTTAACTGGGCTCACTCTTAAGTGGGCTAATAAACGTCCCCGTGATTTTCGGGATATCCAGCAGCTCCCGAGGCACTTGAAAGCGTATACTGGTAAACACGGGGGAAATTGTACCCTAGTATACGGATTAAGGCTGACAAGCAGTGGCTACGTACGTAGGTACACGAGCTGCATTCCAGTTCAAGTCTTACACGTGGGGGGCTTCCCATCAACCACTTCACCGGGTCAAAGTACACCGTGCGCCATTGTTAAACCAAAGGATCCGATCGGCGCGCTTCGCGTGCATCGTTCAGCCCGGGAAAGCCCATTCGCTCTAAATAATGCAGATGCGTGCGCGAATGCTTTCGTATGGAAAGTCTGACGACCGATAAGTATTCCGCGTGCGCCTGCTTGACAGACAACTCCGACAGATCCCCCGACGAGGGACCCAGCCACTGGTAGGCTACGCTTTCGATAGACACTCGCGAAATAAATCAAACCAGCCTATGCAAAGTCGCGAGATCCGAGACTCGTGCGATTTTTCACGTACCAGCAAAGAAAACTCTGCCCCCGGGGACGGTGTACACGTGTATCCACAATAAATTGTTGAGACGTTAGAGTAGTCGAGGAGCAGCGAGGGGAGTGGGCCATTAAAAATTCAATACGAGACCCTGTACACGCAACCAGGGCGAAGGAGTGGCAATAACTGACGCGGGATCATCATAAATTTCTCATACACCGCTACCAATTTCCCGTTTCGTCGAAGCACCGATACGTCCCCGATTCTATTAAAAGTAACGCGATGGTAGTTTATGTTTCCACGGGTCTTGGATGCAGAGGCGTTATTTTCCAGCTGGATCCGTGACACCGTTTTGCGCCGCGTTCTCGGAGCAGCGACTCATCGGGACACCCACCCGTGGATCCGTTAACAAATTTCATTTCCACTCGCGCGAATTTTAATTGAAATGCGCGGAGCGCTGATTGGAAAGCAGTGAAAAGGACTTATTAATATCATTACAGGCGGTGTGCAATTTTATTGCCCATCGGGCCGGAACGAAATGACGAGCGTTTGTTTGCTAGCAAATGACACTGATCTAACGAGAGAGTCGAGAGTCACACCGGTAACGGAACGAGTCGAATCATCGGCGAGCCGTGTCGTGTAACGTGTCTCCGCGACATTTACATCTAAATTAACCAGCGAGGCTCAATATGCGTGGAAATTGGACAGTCGATGGAGGACCTAACAACAACGGTGGGCATCACACTTTCAGATTAAACCCTCGGCAACGTCCGATGAGAAGCTCGCGTGACGTTCGAGCCGGATCGATATTAGTTAGCAATCCGCGCGGCTCTATAAGCAACCAAGTGACAAATAATCGAGTCGACCATCCCGCAGGGACCCCGCGAACTCGGATTTCACGTTCAAACCGATACCTGTATACAGTGTGCAGGTAGTTTTATCGACTTCCTGCTGCACCTGCGCTACTGCTTCCACTTTGACGTCGCGGTATGTTAATTCCCGTCTTTCTACTTGGGTTGGGCTTTTGCGCCATCCAGACAGCCTAATCGGAAGCAATTAGGTGCATCGTTCTAAATTACCTCCTCGATCGCGTCCAACTGGGAATGTCAAAAGAATAGGAAACGGCGACCCACTTCGGCCTCATCCGTTGTGAAGTGGATTCGTGGTTCATTGTACAAATTACTGTATCATTATTGACGGTAACCGTGTCAGGAAAGAACAAAGCGTTATTGCCATCTATGCACTTGATTGACTACTGCGAAATTTCTGATTTTTCAAGCTCGAACGCGTTCGTAGACACGGCAGCTGTTTGTTCCTTGAAATTTGTGACACAATTCCTGCGACACCTCTTTATAAAAAATGAACGTTATTTCAAGCGTGTGCTTACTCAGGCGATATTAAGTTCGGTCTAATCCGCAACATGTTTATGAGCATGCCCGTGAACGAAGGCAATAAAGAAGAAACTTGCTCCCGACAACTTTTAACGCTCGATATATAAATCGGTGGCACAATATCGTGAATAATGCATCGTGTCTGACGCGCGAGTATCGGAGAGATACGCCTTGCCTGCGGCTGAAACGGCGATCGATGTTTTCTGCCAGCCACGTGGGCCGATAATAAATAAACAATGGAGCGCTGCATCTGATCGCTCGGATCCTAATTGGAGGGATTATCGAGTCCCTAGTATCCGTCGCGGCGAACCGGCTACCCGTTTCATCGTTCACCGTACAGCGAAGAGCCTTAAACAAGTGTTGCATCAAACACGAGCGACTAGCCCGCGCAATTATGAGATCGGAAACATCGTGCTAGCTGTTCACACCTCTGACTGCCATGCAGCGGAGTTTATAATCGGTCGTCCTTCGCATAGTCACTCGAGATATTACTCATTAACAGGCTCGAATTACGCATTCTTTTCCTATTACTCGACACACTCTCTCCGCGTTGCTACAGCTTGTCGGTGTTGGGTGTAGGAAACTCGATTCCATTTCAAATGTGTCCAATACGAATCATTATCGTCTTCCTTCCCACGAAACACTACTTCCTTTCAACCGCCCGGCACTCTTCCAGACCTAGAGCACCTCAGCTGCGCGCCAGAAGCAGACCCAAGTCTCTGCAACGACTTGTAAACGAAGATAAGACTCTCCAGATCAAAACATCCCGCGGAACTAACCGTCATCGCGTCCCAGTCGAAGACACTCGTCGTGGAAAAGCCGTGGAGTGTTTGCGCCGGTTGGAAAGACGCGAGTGTCAACGAACCACGGAGTGGTCGAAGCGCGAGCACATGGTTGCTGGGCGTCGCGATAAACCTGGCCGGAAGTCGCGGACGCGAGCGTGCTCGAGCAGCGCCCGATGATCCCAGCGCTAATGAAGAGGAGCCACCTAAAAAGCAGGGAAACAAAGATCCACGGTCGCCTAGACGCCGTGCACGGCGGCCGCGTCTTGCCGTTGCGCGGCTTTTCCTATGCAAAAGGAAACGGGCGAGGGTTGCCAGGGTGACGGCAGCCGGCGCCCGTCCAGAGGGGTCGATACGACCACCTCGACGTCACCGATTCGTTTCACGTACGCTCCGAGAGACCCCCACGAGGCGTTTGTTTACCCACCGATGCATCCTCGAGAAACGAACACGACTCCCGAATTCATCTTAGTCGCGACCCCGCCGATTTTTCTCGACCCAGCGCAGAGAACGTTGCGGAGAAGATTGATACGGACGAGCGTGCTCCCAGGAGGTCTTAGGAAGATGGAGTGGTCAGGATTTTCATCCTTGAGAAACCCTCTGTTTAATTAAACGAATCGGGGACCGGGAAACGAGGAATTGCGGGGAATTGCGCAACGCGTTTACTCCGATCGTAGAAAACGGGGTAGAGGGTTGGGTGCGCGGGCAATTTGATTTCGTCAGGCTACCGAGAAGGCTGTTCACTTACGTTCGCACAAATCCGTGGCGGATTGAAGTTCAGACCGCTAGGGCAATACCGGCGCGTTCGATGGAACGGCGAGTTTGTTGCGCAAACGAGCCACGAGCCGAGTAATTTCAACAATTGGAGGCAAAACCGGGCTAATCGCGGCGGAAGTCCCGATCATGCACGGGGTTTACAACCGCGGGCACGTCCCAGTAACCCGCGAAATGCGCCTAACAACGAGAAAGAGTGGTATTGTTACGACTTACGGGGAAGCATAAAGATAATATCCGACTTTATCGACACCGTCGATCCGTATCTCGACGGTGTTCGCTCGGTGCGTTCCCCATTGTCGTATTTACAATACGCCCGTCTCTGGCGCGGACTCTATTGTTCGGGGAAGGAAAAAGCGACGTTAATTTTAACATACATCTATTTCTACAATATAAGCAAGACTTTCTCTTCGAAACGATCGTACGAAGTGGAACGCTGCAAGGCTGATCTACGCGGTCATCAGATAAAAACACTTTTAAGTGGAGAGGAAAAAGAAAAGGGAGCCCCGGATTTAAGGTCAGATAAACCGGTACGAACTGCGATGCCAGTCGTAAAGCTCGGCTGGAACCGAGTACCCTGGATCCACCTGCGCCGCCATTTACGCAAGAGAACCTGGCAGAAGGAAGACAAGGTCGAGAACAATGCTCGTTCGTGCCGAACGATCGGCCGCAGCTTGTGATGAACGTCCACTTGTTCTTGGCGAACGGTAACACGGGGGTCAGGCTTTTGCTTGTGGAAAAGGATCGTAACGTCTCGGCTTGTATACGGGATCCTGCCGTCGTTCGTCATCTCCGTAGAATCCCGGGCACCGTGGCTGCTCCGACAATTAGAGGAGGAAGAGTCGTTCGTTAAACCCGCAGGTCGGGGGTACATTAAACAGACACTGTGCTCCAAAGTCTGGGCCACGGAATGGCTAACAGTACCGACTGGGTCAGAACAGTCTGGGGGTTCGAATGTTTACCCGTAAGAAGCGACCGACGAGAAATGGCGCACAGGGGTGCCGTAAACTTGGTCCTGCTGCTGCTGGCGGCTGCAAGTAGATGTGCCCGTGCATGAGTCAGGCGGAAGGAGCTGGCTTTGGTGTTGGGAAGACGGTGATAGCGGTACCCCGCGATGCTATCGGAGAAATTGCCCAACTTCGTGATTCACTCGGTTGCACGGTGAATCATTCTGGGATAGAGGGTGAACACTTCTATTTACGCATCAAATAAGTCGATCTAGGATTGAATGAACCACTTTTCTTCGCTGGGAATTAACTTTTCACCTCACAGTTTGGTATTCAGACAGTGCTGGGTTCGTTTCCCGCTGTGACTCTGGTGACCAGTGGCGTCGTACTGAGAAACTACGATCCAAATCAGGGATCGAAAAAGTTCTGGTACTTTTCAATAGGTTCCATTTAAAACATGGACCGCGGAACTTTTTTTAAAAATGTTCTCACATTATAAGTTCCCAGAAGAACCGATAAAATAAAAGTTCTTAAAAATAAAGGTTCTAGTTGGAGTGGAACTTATAAAATATAAAAATAAAAAATTTTCTATAACAGGAACAGATATTTTGTTCATCAATATTAAAAAAGTTCTCAATCGTTGTAACAAATACTGAGTACTATTCAATGGATAGTACTACAACAATATTAAATAATTATTACAGTTAAATTGATATTCTGAATGTGTTATTTATTTGTAATACTTACCTACGTAGATATTTCTAATGTTATGATTTTCATACCTTTTATTAAATAAACATATGAAGAATATGATATTATATTGTAAAATAAAACTAGTACCTAATAGTTTAGTACTTTTCTTTATCTTATGAAAACTTTTTTAATAAATGTTCTAATGTAACTTGTTTCCATGGAACTTTTATTATATAGGTTCTAAAATATCTATTCCATGAGAACACTTTTTAAAGAAGTTCCTAAAGGTAACATTTTTTTCAATAAAAATTCCACAGAAATTTTCTTAAACAACACATATAAGTTCTAACAGAATTTTTTTAAAAACGAGGGTTCGAGAACTTTTTCGATCCCTGATCCAAATATGTATTTCACACTGATAAAGTTTTAATCAGCGTGGAAGTTTCTCGCGAACGAGTAGAGACAGAACGAACAGACGCTCTTTGTACCGCGCTTCGTCGTTTTACTTAGGAACGGATGAATTAAAGAGGGGCTACAGCCCGGCCCAGTTTCCATAGCCCGCACTGGCTCGTACGTGAGACGCAATCGCATCGAAGTGGAATAAGATTTTCGTGTTCCGACGCGTGCCAAGTGCACACCCTCCCTATTCTCCTTCCCCTGTGCAGCTGGCCATGCTGCACCGTCCTAGTTACGGTGCTCGCTGAAAGTGTAACTAATTAGACGCTTTCGAAAGTCGCCGCAATGTAACAATGTTTTATTGGCCCGGCCGGCGAGATGCAGACACTTATAGGCTATCTTTGTTCGCCCGTTAAACAATGAGAGAGGCACGCGATGAACGGACCGTGAAATCTGGCTCTCGTTCCATCGATTCCCGGATGGATCACGAAGCTCGTTTCGATTCGTCCGCAACGAGAAAGGAAAAAGCTATCGAGTCCCCGCGCAGCGTGTGTGGAACGCGAAAGCCCGTTCGTGCAGTGAAAATGGATTACACGGGTGGGCCAAACGAAGGGTGATCTAATTGGAACGCGTCTCCAAAGGGGGATAAAATACGTAGAAGTTTGACCGGTGTAAAGGTTGGATGGAACAGTGTCAAGGCGACGCGTAAGTTGATGTGGGACTAGCGGCGCAAGCTACGTCGTGACTAAACGAATCAGGATGAAGTAGTGCGTCGGAGGAACGTCCCAACTCGATCACCCTGTGTTTAACGTCCCTCCATTCAAACATTAGGATGGCACGATAATACACTCCCCATCATATTAATGTCGTGTCACGCAACGATCAATGTAAAAGAAATTCTTCTCAAGTGTCTGTCAGCCGTGTGGCATGGATGGCAACTAATGGAACTGCCCCTGGTAGAATATGATCGATTCGAAGGGTCGGAAGGTGCGGAATCGGGAGGCGCGTGTATGGAAACCGTGAGCCATCCGCGGGGTTCCCATGGCGCATGTGCGATTAACCGCAATGGAACAGGAGGACGCGGAAGAATACCATCTATTATCGATCGCACGCAGCTTTGACTTTAAATTGCTGGAATCACGAGGAAGATCGAGTCGCGTCGGGAACAGGAGTACAATACGGACGTCGTTGCGTGCATGACATCGACGAACCGAAGGGAAGAGGCGGAAGGCCAAGCCCGGACGGACGGGCACGGTTGGTTCCCTGTTCGGTGTCACTCGGTCTCATTCGATTCCTCCGTGATTGCACCAGAGGACTGACCCGATTTCACGTGACACTCTGTCACAGGTGTGCCACGCGGGAGGGTTCGTTATGACGGTTTACTTGGAGACGGTCGTTATTACTGTCGTTCCAGGCCGATGGGGCCGCGACTCGTCAAACGTGCCGTTCGAGCCGGTGACCGGAACAGAGAGCCATCTTGACGAATTCCAACGAACAGCTGGATGACGATAAGAAAACCCCTCGACAACGATGAGAATGCTCGAACCGTCGCAGGCACGCGAGATGGAAAGTCAAAGGACTGGCCGAAGGAACCTCGTTCGAGTAACTTCCCCTCGCGGGGAGTCGCCGTTTTCTCTGACTGAAGCTCGTGCTTCCTCGCGGCGACTGCGTCTTGACGTGGCTAGTGCTATAGAGATGAATGATGTCTCAATAAAGCGGACTGCTACCCGGACAGTGCACCGCGGAGACCCTCGATTTCCCCGCGCGATCGGTATCCAGCTGAAACGGAGCGATCGTTAAGTGGGTCAATTTGTTCTATCCTAGGAGCCTCCCCGCCGGTGGATCGATTACGATCTCGAGCGTGATTTACGGGGCTTGGATCCGCGAGGCGTGCAACCCCGCGAGGAGAAACTTCGCGCTCGCGTACGCTTGATCTTTTGTCACACTTATCGCCGAAGACAAGGCGACGTGGATCGGATGAAATTTATCGCCAGGCTCCAGAACGGTAGATACCTCGCGCAGGCTGCCCCCCCGACCCATGGCTCAACAATAGCCCGTTCAACGTCCGCGCGTTTTTATTTTCCTACGTGTTTTCTGCATCCAAGCTGTTTTCGATTCAAGCGCCTATTTTTTTTGCGCCCCTTCATCGTTCGAATAATACAGTATTTCTCGCGAAAGAGAACGGACGCGAACCGTTTTCACGAACGCAGCTGTTTTACGAGCAAATAAAAGTATTAGGTACCTATTTCGAATGTTCGGAGGGGGCGTACTGTGTGTGATTATGCGAGGCAAGTTAAGTGGATTAAACGTCGGTTTGTGCCAAATGGATCGCGAAATTCAACGAATCAATGTCGGTTACGTAGTTTTTTTAACGCAGGGAGCAATTGAGCGCCGAGTACAATGGCCTGTTATTGAGCGGTAAGTGATCCCGTAAATTGACAATTTACTGACACGCGGTTCCATCGTTTTCAGAGAGGTGGGTTGCGAAACCACCGACACGTCAAATTAGTGGCCGCGTGGACGAGCTTCTATGTTTCTTGCAGAATCTCTGTACCGTCGCGTGCACCGTGTTAATTTATGTAAGAGTCGTGGAAAGCAGTTTCTCCCTGGAGGGTGGTTTCAGCCCTCAGGCTCGTGCCTTTACAGTGAAAACGTGGAAGTAGTAACTGTCCCTTAACTTCGCTTACTTTGCAAGCATGTGAAGTTTCATTAGAATCGTAACGCTTCAAAGATGTCCCTGCCTAAGTCTACTAATGAAATTACGGAATTAATTAAAGGATACGGCGAGCACGTTTGAAATGCACAGGGATAGGGAATCTAGGAACAGGCTTGGATAATTGCAGATAAAATATCAAGAACGAATCTTTGTTCTCTCTTCCTCGAAAGATCGTCCGCGGAATCGTTGGCTTACATCCTTTTTAACGAACAGAAATCACTTCAGACGGATTAATGGCGGCGAGGTACGGTAACTCGGCTGAAAGGGGATAAAATCCGTTTCAAACCGGCGCGCAGATAGCATCGGATCCATTTAAGCCGGAATACAAATGTCAAGGAGAGAAGATGATTAAACTCGAATCCGGGACGACGGTTTAGAAAAATAATTCGCTTTCTCGCAATCGAAAGATCTTGAGTAAACGGCCACAAAGGATGTCCTCGAATTTCCATCGAAAAATGTCATTTCCCCTCTCGGAAGCGCGAGGTCAGAAGGAGATAGGAGCCCGAGAAACCGCTCAAGAAACGGGGGGCGAAAATCCAAGGAAACGGAGAGGCACGTTGCAATGACGACAATGATTCGATAGATTTGGCCACTGCTAGGCCACGATCGTGATAACACTCGCACGATAATCCGCCTAACAGTGCGTTCCAACGTAATCGAGCTGCGTCGAGTAACACAGTAATTAACAGGCACAATTAAGGTTAATTGACCACTTCCAATCGTATTAACCGTTTCTCCATGCTGGTGATAATTAACCGCGGAGGAGCCGGCCGCCTAGCTCTGTTTTAATGCGGGGCTATTGCGCGTTAGTTATTAATGACACGGAAAAAAAAAGAAGAAGAAACGGAACACGTATTTTTATTCTTAATGATCGTGCCGCGGCAGGAGAGAAAGTCGCGTTTTCCAGCACGCGTAAAATTCATGCAACGTCGAAATATATGTTTCGCGTTTTCTAAAAACGTACGCTCTGTCATGCATCGCGCGAAGGAATCGGAAGAAAGCGTCGCAGGCCGGCTGGTTTCGAAGAATCATCCGTGGAATATCGCGGAATTTCAGGAATGACTCGCCGGTCCGCTGGTAATTACTAGACGCGAGAACGATAATTAACAGAGGCACGACTTGTTCCTAGATCAGGTGTCGCCGATAACAATCGGCAACCACTTGCAGTGAACGTGAGCAGGATCATTTGGGCGAATGTTTGAACGTTAGGGAGACGGAAGTCGACTAGACCCAACCCCAATTTAATGATTACCCTTGCCTCGTCGAAGGGGAACAATTCACTACTAACCACTGACCAGTGGCTACCGACCACAGCTAATTCGCCTCTGGCCATTGATTACTAACTGTTTCTTACCACTCACCCTCTTTCGTCCCATCTCGTTGTTTCTCATGAAAATTGACTAACAGAAGGAAGTGAAAGCATATTCACGTTTGAAAAATTATTCCTTCCTTCCCAGCATACAATACTTCCTCGAGAAATTAAAATAGATAGAAATCAGAAGTAGCGCAAAATATATAAAGAATATTATTCGAACTACAATTTAATGAAAATTGATCAGAATATCGTGCAATTCTAGAACCAGGAGTTATTAAAACTCGGTTCATTAAAAACACGCGTTCTTCTCCTATAGAATAATTTAGAAAAAGTATGATCCGCGTGAATTCATTATTGGCTTTAATTAGCGCAGAAACTAGGAATCTATTGGAGCTGCTACTAATAAGTATGCCGCTTTCCAAATATTTTTGAACGCTGACGGTGCAGGAAAAACGCGACGAATGCAGCAACTGTCGACGGTTGGAATCGAAGCCAAATTTCTATTTCTACCCGCATAATCGTCGCGACATCTTCGCGTTAATCGTTGCCAAATCGAATCCATAAGCGAGCGAATAAAGAAAAGCTACGGCGCAACGGTACAATTATTTCACGGTTGCGGATCATTTTGCAATCGATTTCGCAGCCAAGATGAGCTCGAAACCAGCAGAGGCACGTACGTGTTGTAATTTGCAGCCGTTCTGACGGGTTTCATGGCGGCGAATATTTATCGCGTTACGGTTATTAGGACGAAACGCATAAATGTCAAACGGCTGGACGGCTATTTTCACCGTGTGCGTGTCCTCGCCGCTGACATCTCTAAATATCAGAGTCCTGGTGAAAGCGCGACGGTTAAATACCAGTCCCTTTTACTTTTTCCAAGCGGCAGTAACATCTCGACGGGATATCTTCATCTGTCGATGAAGGTGTTTGCTTAAAGCCTACGTGCGAAACTGCGGTTGGTTACCTGGCTCTTGGACGGACATTTCCGTGTTACATTCAATGGACAATCAGACTATAGGCGTCGATCACGCGAGGGTCTTGGAATTCTGCAGTGTTGTGACTCACCTGTAACAAAAAAAAAGGGCAGAATTTAGTGTTGTTGCGAAGTGAATGGTTGCAGTTGTTGCATGTACTTACGAATGCTTCAAGTAACATTAACCGTTCACGGACAATCTAAAATCTCTATATGTACCCAGTGAAAGTTTGATAAAGTCTATGTTGAGAAGTGTCTGGAATCTCCCCGTGGAACAAAGTCAGCAGACGTTACCCGAAGATTAATAGCGAGCTGAGCGTAGAGCGAGAAACAGCCCTATGCACCATTTCTCCTCAAAGTTTGCCTATCATAACGGAGTCAACGGGACGTGACGGGAAAGGAGGAGCGCGTAGCATCCCGTGTTTGTTGATGACACGGTGGCAAATCGGCGGACTGCATCCTCCCACGGGGAAATTTAATTGAATCGTCTGCAGACACGTGTCAATCGTAAACCGACTGGAAAAAAAACACCGCTACGTTTGAAGAGTCACGCTCCATCGTTCGCTGCAATCAGTCTCGCCCAAGCAAAGAATATATAATAATTTATTCCATGCGTACTTTGGCCCCACTTTACGCTTTCAAGAAGGTAATGTGTCACGGTCGCGTCGCCATTAACGTGTTGATCTCGCGAAACTGATAAAACATTTTACGATTCTGGGTATCTGTGGTTAATACAATACTCTGCTGTATTCCCTTTTCACGGTGGTCACAGTTAAAAGGTTTAATCGATTGTCGCCGTTCATTTACCGAAGCGGGCACGCATCGATCCTCCGCCAACGAAATAAACGGAGACAAAGAATTATAACCACGCTAATGAAACATTCTTGCGCGATTAAAGTCAACACCGTCTAGTTGTTGTCGCGATTTGATAAACGATAGCACGAGACCGTGTACAAATGCCCGCGATATCGGTACACGCGACCGAAACGACCGCCTTATCATAAGTGTCCCTTTTCTGGGACCAGATCAAAGGTTCCGTGCCGAGACGATAACCCGTTTGATAAGAAGCGACGCCGCGCTATCGAACCGCTTGCCGACGGCCGCGGGCCGCACGATAGTCGATGCGAGAGAGGTCTGTCGTACCGACGAGCGAGGGGGATTCTCCTCAGCGAGTTCACCAGCCGCCAGTTCGGTGGCGGGCTGCCGAGAGCGACCGGAGCGCCACGGATACGTGGCGGATGGAACGCGAAGCTGCGCGCGAATTTAAATACCGTGGCGCGTAAGTCACGCCTCCGTTTGAAAAGACGGTTTTAGAAACCGGCCGTGTTGTCGGGTGGATATCGTGGAGTGTCGACCCACCCGTGCACGTAAAATTAGAACCCCCACATGCCCGGCGAGATTCGCGTTCCCTCTCGTTTATCCTATTTCTGCTGGCCTCGCCTCGAAGAGGTACCTCGATTCACTGTGCTTTTGTTTACCTCCCGACGGGAGAACGGAGGCATCTGTCTCGTTTAATCGGAGCACTATGTACAGTGGTGATCGATCTTGATTCACTTTAATTCTAGATTCATCGAAATCGATAGGGTTGTTCTGAAACGACAGCGACATGGACGTGATTCGCGCGGGGTCGAAGCCGAGAAAAATTTGTTCTCTGGTCGAAGAACGCGAGAGACGGTAGATGTTCGTAGCGGTCCACGGCGTTTTGAGTTCTGACCGAAGCCGGAGAGAGTGAAGAGAATGGAATTCCTAACGCGGCGCGACGCTCCATTTACCGTTCTATGATTAAATCTGTTAACTCTGGTATTACGTCCGCAGAGTGACCCGGTTGTGGATTTAGTAGCTGACGTTCCTCTAGCAGCCAACGAAGGCGAACGAACGCGGACGTTCGACGTTACCGCGGCGCTAACATAATTTCTACTCCTTGGGAGTTTGTCCCGGGTTCCCAGACGTACGGCTACACTCTATGACCGCCCGCGACCATAAACGATAAGAGGAATTATGCAGTTAATTGCAAGATACACAAATAAATCACGGTGTATCGCGTTGATTAACGATCTGGCGGCTCGCCGTGTACGGGGACACACGAGGAAGGATTTCGACGGGATAGACAGACAACAGACCTATCCGATGGCTCTCCGTGGCTGGTTACCTAACTTCGGGGCATCGCTGACCCGCGAGGGCAACGGGAATTCTAACGTCTCCGCGATTTAGAGGGCCAATTACGAGGAATGGCCGCACAATGGATGCAAATGCGCGGCCACGCTGAGGGAACGGAGACAGACAGACAGCGAAGGGAGAAAGGGAACGAAATACGAGTGCAACCGCGGTAATTAACGGTTATAAAGGCCGGCCCGGGCTCTCTCAATAAACAGCCCACGAGAAACGGCGAGCAAACGACACGATCTTAACTAGGCACGAACTGACCTTTTTCCAGCAGCTTCGCTTTCGAAAATATTAACGGGAGAGACGGGGACACCGTTCACGGGTTGTCGCGATCGTTGTCAGTCCAAGATTTACGCGACCGATAAAAGTCTCTACCCCCCCTTGGCGTTGCCGGCGCTGATGGGAATATTTGTGAAAGACCGTGCGCGATAATCGGGCGTGATCGCTATTTTAATTAGAGGGACGTTAACGAGGGGCCACGAGTTACGCGGCCCTTACTATTTCCACTGGGAACAATTTACTCGCGAATTTGATCGCCTGCTTAACGGGATCGATGCCTGTCGTGTATCACGGCAACAGATTATTGCCATGCAAAGTGTAAAAATAGAGGGATCAACGTTACTCGAATAGAATTTCCAGAAACGTGACTGCATGCAACAGGAACGACCTCTCGTCCCGGGGGTCAGCTAATTAACCATAATCACGTTGCCACTTTGTGTGGCCGATTATGCGAGCTGAGTGCATTCGGCTGCCTTGCATCAGAGAGTCCTACATTTGCATAGTTCAACTGGAGGCTCGCTGCACCGAGAGCGTCACACCTCCGCGAATTTACACGGTTCTTTTCGGCGACTCTATTCAGCCGACATTCGTCGGCGGATCATTATAGCGGGGAATCAGTGCAAAGTGCGCACCTGGTTAGCGACATTTCCACGAGTTTTCAAGCAGAACAGTGGAGGCCTTGCGTCAGAGAGCGGTTCGAGGGACAGATTACGGCAGATTGCGGGAGAGGAAGGAAGCGATCAAAATGCTAGGGTGGCAACCTTACTCGTTAGCTTTCTAATTACAAACCGGTCGAGACTTCTCCGTTAAACAGCAACCGTGCGTACGATAGGACCTTTCGTCTGCTTGGCGGGATCTGCCATTGGAATCTGTCATGGGAACATGTGGAGAGAGAGACTTCGAGCCTTCTCATGCTTTGCAGAACGGCACCATTGTTCTGAGCCTCCGCGCACCAACCAGTTCGATACGATGGTAGTCAGTTTCATATAGCGCATGGTAATCAACGTTATTACTGAACTGTGCACCCGAACTTTTAACTACCGCCGCGATATGAAAGATAAACAGTCGATATCTGACGCCGACAGGTGCCTGTTATCCTCAATGATGGCCATTTTTAGGTGCCTGCTAGACCATTGTATAACAGTCGGGTTGATTACTTGGAAACTGATCGCTGGGGAACACGAACCATGCCCGCCGAAGAATGCTCCGCGGTTCGGGCTACCGGTGGCCTCGATCTTCCTCGCGTTGTCACGATATAATTGTTATTACGTGTCCGCGAACGAGCCCAGGGCATCGCGGCAGACACCGTGGCGCTCGTGAACAACGCCGATCGATTTCCCAGGCATCGCTCCGTTCTGGATAACGTCTCGCGAACTTATATGGTGCTCCGTGCTCCATTTTCTACGAGTCGCTTCCAAACGTTCCTTTTTTCTCGCCGGTTCGACGAAGCCGTGAGCTGCTTTAGAAGGCGCTGCCCGCGTGCTCGGACGGCTGGAAACGCATTCGACGGATCGAGCATCGATACGCTTCGCTCGAGACAGCGGAGTCCGTGAACTTGCAACGGGAAACGGAGTGTATCCGGGAGGCGATTGTATTTCAGAATAATGTTTATCGCGCGGAGGCACTAACCAGTCCTTAGGAATGACAAAAATAACAGCGCGTGAGAAAGAAAAACCGAGGAGATCCGGGACACCAGCTGCACTTAACTCTGACGTATAAATAAGCACGTTTTCCGGGTGCATTTTCAGCCAACGAAGCCGCACGGACACGCTCGAAAGCGAGATTAGACGGGTACCTGGAGAATTCGAAGGTGCCTCAGAGGCCCGTCACGTGTAAACACTGCAAACGGGTCGAGTCATCCTGAACCTACAATTGTCTAGGATCAATTGAGACAGCAAGGCGCAGGAATGACTCGAAATCCCTCGAAACGCGATGTCACGCGAAAGTGCGATCCAATGCACGTGCACCGAACACGGTACAATGGCCAAAGGGGCGATAAGCAAGCGCTTAATCCATGAACAAGCTGAAACACCATAAGGGGAACGTATCTCATGGGTGACCCTATTGATGTATAGAATCGTAGAATGTAGAAATCCATTGAGTACGCAACGTAGCGTAGAACGAACAAAATGCGGCGCATTGTGGGCGAACACGAGTCGGTATCCGCATAGAAACCTTGTAAAGTCCGTTTTGAAAGAGCCGTGGCTGGCACACGTGGGCAACGATATCTGGTACGTGATAAAGATTTCACCATAGATCACAGGGAGCACGATGGGGAACGGTAGCTCCGGCTGGTCACGAATCGTGAATGAAATCGAGCATGCTCGGTTCTTGCGCTCCGAAAGGAACAGGCCGTAGAGCCGGCGACTGGTTCCAATCGGCGGAGTGGATTGTTGGAGTATGGATATCATTGTTTGCCGGCGGACAACCTATCGAGCGTCGGGAGGCGCTTAAACAAATTTAACTTTGCAGTTAGACGGTTCGAAGGTCCCTCGGATATCACGCTGTTCGCACCGATGGTGTTGCAACGTTTCCGTGACGACAAATTCGTTCTCCAGAAATGTGTATATTACTGTTTCTATTAATTTTACAACTCGTTAATGCAGGTTCTAACTGAGAAACAAATCAACTATTGTCTGCAGGTGTTAACAGCCGGGTGTTGCAAAGTTGTTGAAGCTGTGCTAGTGAATCAGTGAATTCCGAACGGTTTGTACGGTAGCGAAGCGATAGGCTCCTCGAAACTGCACCAGTCGAAGGAGCAAAAACCAAATTTCCATCTAACTTCGTTTATCGGTCGACGAGTGGCGCCGTCGAGCCCTCAGGTTAAAAATAACCGAGCGGCAACGGTGCTACCGTGGAAAATGGCAATGTCTTCAGACGGCGGACATGACGTCACTCCCGTGCCAAATACTTCTGTCGGCTGGTAACGGAAGTCGTTATTTTTGCCGCGGCTTTTTTCTCCCTCCGCTGGAACCGCGGCGCGAGGATTCACGCTGGCACACGTCGTTTCCTCGAGCGTGCCAGCGCGAATCAATGAAAGCTTTCGTTCCTGCGGCGACCATTGCTCGCTGTTCCTCCAGGTAACTTCCAGAAGCGTCGTCGCCCAACGGCCCACGTTACTCCTCCGTGGCATACGATTTTTCACAGAATTCGTATGACCGAAACTGGAATAAATACACGCGACGTGGATACCTAGGTGCAAGGGGTTACGTTCGCAGATAATCGAGTAATGCAACTGCTGCATAATAGCACGTTAGGCGCCCCAATTCCACTTGGCGCCATCCTCTCAATGCTAGCGTTCATATCACACTATTTCCGCAACGATTACATCGCGGTAATGATACCACGGGATTATATGATTGAACAGCGTAATTTGATCCCTCTCCGTTGATTAGCCGCTCGGGAACCTATCCTCCAAATTCGATTTCAAGTATTCTGGAAGGGGTGTTTCGTGACGCAAGTGGGATCCCATTGATGGTAGTTTAATTCTGGTAATGGGAGAGATTTCGATGATGATGAAGAGTAGAATCGCGATGAAAGCAGCGATGGATAGGATTAGGGGACTCTTTCTGTTGGATCTGGTACACTACGGAAAAGGGGACTGGAGACTCGTGAACACATGTTTGTCTAATAAGGGCGTTTACGGTAATTCTACTTGCCACAATCGCACGGAAGCAACTAAAGAAACTCGACAAAGCCTCGACCCACGATCGTCTCGAGACTCGCGGTCTCCAAGGTACGTCTTCATCCAATTAAGCCTGATGCAACCGGCCACGTCCGATGTAATTGACCACTGGCGGATACCCAGAAGTGTGTCAATTTAATGTCTCAATGACGAGCGTCACATTATTGTGAACGCACAGAGGCGTGAGTCACCACGAATTTGCAGCGCGACAGGATTCGATACGCAGCGGGCGGCGTTTCGTTTTCGCGAGTCGTCCGATCACCGCGTGGAATCGCCGGAATTCCCGCCGCCGTGTCGCAGGGCCGACGTGTAATTGAGAGGTACACCTCGGCGAAGATAAATATCTGGACGGGGATCGTGGCCATCGGCGATTCACGATCCAGAGGCGCAACAAACGCGCGACTGTTCCTCCCTGGCGTCAGTCATCGGACGCTGACTCACGAGAGTGACTGTGCAGAGTGCAGCCGAGCATCGTCGGTTCGATGCATCGCGCGGCTGCTGTTTTTCTTTCTAACGCATCAGACGTCGCCACCGAAACCGTCCCAGATGTCCCGCGGATATAAATCTGGTAGCTTATATTTACGACGTCCGGTGCTACGGCAAACTCCACCCTACTAAAAGCATCCGCGGCTTTCCCTTCCACCGAAGGGAGAAGTAAGGAGGCCGAAGCAGAATAAGCATCGCGAGACAACGGGGATATTTTAATGCGAACGACTTGGAGACGACAGAATTTTGCATCGGCGATACAATGGGTTCGCTTGTTACTTGAAAAGGGCTGCTCGGGGCAAGAGAGACTACAGAAGGCGAGGATATTCTCTATGAATACAACGACAGATTTGCATTTCGATTGATTCTCCAAAAGCAACGAAAGAAAATTCAGGACACCCTGTAACCTCGCTGTCCGTCCAGTTTTGTGCGTCACGGAGTCATGAATGATAGATTCGGGAGGGGGGCGATTACCATCTGTATGGTGAACTATTTTGGCGTTGCTTGCGTCAGACGCGCGTCAACGCGAAGTAACGTTAATAAGAACGGCAATGTTTCGAGAAGATGCGAATGGGAGAGGAGCGGAGCGCACGTCGGTGACGCGACGGAGACGCCGTCCGACCGTTGCATCATAAGTGGAATTAAATCGAATAAGCAATTAGGACGAGCGATGCGATTAACTAAACGTTTTCTGGCTTGGCCTGCGGGGCTTCGCCTGCCGCAATATCGAACGCAGTCGCATTAACTTTTTACCCCGGGAACAACCTGTTTTTTTTTGCGTGCGTGTCTCCCGGTGACACGTTGTTTTCCCGCGGATCGATAAAACACCGTCGATCCCGACGTCGTGTTACCTGACAGAACGAATTCGAACCACCATCGACTTGAGTGCAGCGCCTGATCGATTGTACCCAAAGGCTAATCCCTTGAAAAAAGAAACACTTACAGCGCCTAGTCGCCGGGCTGTACAGCCTGGCTATAGCCCCGTGGACCTAAACCTGGATTCGCGACATTGACCGAATGGAGCCGAGGCGAAGTGTACCAGCGTGGAAGCTAAAGCGTGCGCGAGGAAAGCTGCTTGAAACGGTTCGGGAAAGCGAGGTGCAGAAGGGAACGACCGGCTGGACGAGCGGTCCACGGGCAGCGACCCGCGTGTAACTCGAGGCAAGGCCGAAAATTCAAGACGCCAGGGGAGCACCAACGCGAACGATCGTTCAACGACCCTGGGCCAAGTTCGAGCCCGACCCCAGCGACGGGAACGATGCAGCTGGGCGCAGCGTGGCGAAGCCGAAAAGCGGTGGTGAAGCTGCTGCGGTGAATGCGGCTTGCCGAGTTTTGATAAGAGAGGTGCAAAAGGGTAGGCTGTTACCTCGGATGATGGTGGTGACAGGCCAATCGGAAGCATCGAGCTTCTTACAACACCACATTACCGCGGCCGGCGAAACGACAGCGCGGAAGAAGAGAAGGAGAACGGGAATTTTTCGAGAACGGACCGAGAGAGACGTGGAGGATCGGCGTGTCCCGGCTCGTGCATGGAGAAAACACACGCTCGGCGGCGGCCTGTCGGTTGAAAGGGGGAGCGCAGTGAACTTGGCGTCGCGACGGAGCACGGCGCCGGCAAATGGCGTCGTCTGTGGTCGATACGACACGTCGGTGGGGTGGTTTTGCTCCGTTTCGTCTACGGCGAGAACGGGGTTCGCATGGGGGACCAGGAGATGGTGTTGGCCGAGGGTTGGCCACGCGGCACCCACGAGGGCCTCGCAAGACCGAGGAGTCTTTTACGCCTTCAACGTCACAGTCTTCGCCATCTTTCTGACGTCAACGAGGATTTTCCCCGACCCACGAGGGATCGATTTTCTTCCTTGCCTTCGGGAAGCTTCTGACAACTGCCGGAACGCGTACAGAAGTAGTAATTACAGAAATTACAGGCGGCTCAAGTTTAAACACCCGCGTAGGGAAGAATCGAGCGTGCCAACTCGATATTAACCTCGCAAGGACCTTGCTTTTAGAAGTAATCTGTGCGAACGAGAGCCCCAGCAAGTACACCCCTGAGACCTCGAGACACGAACGGTCGATGGATCGATTTATGGGCTCCGACCTCGCGGCCCAGGGTGGATCCTTCTCGACGAGTCGTCGACGACGGCGGACAGACCCCGGTCGATTTATGTGAAATTCGCTTGGATTCTCGTCCCACGGCCACGAGGGACGATAACGCGGCCTGGCTGTCCGCCTGACCTGAAAAGTGTTCCTTGCACCTTCCACCGGCTATCGAAATCTAATCGTGTGTGCCTCCAAGTCGAGGAAGCGGCTAGGCGAGACTATAATTTCAGGCGACGTGGAACAACACCCGTTCCCGATACAGGCTGACCCAAGAATGTCGTGGAAGAGTACTATGTATCATTAACCGTGGGAGTGGAAGCCTTTCCCAGGCATTCGAGTTTGATTAGTGTCTAATACACCGCTGCGTTGGAAAATTCCTTCGACGGAATCGCGATGGTGGAAATGTAAACGAACGTCGCAGGTATCGCGAAGGATACGGCGAGAATATGGGAGGACGAAAATATGGAGCAAGAAGCTAGGGGGCGAGCAGAGAGCTAGACACGCCGAGGAGAGACGCGGCATAAGGGCAGCGAGATGTGAAACACCATAAAAGCACGCGGGCGCGAGACAGACTGACCTGGACAGGAATAAGACGAGGTGAACGCACCCGCGTCCTTTCAGTGTCCTTTTATATATCCGATCTACTCTGCCCTACCGTGTACCATTACTCTCCATTCCCTCGGTTATCGATTACTCGGGTTACGAAGCCAGCGCGTATTATTCTTGCTGCATTCGTACCTCGTGGCATGCCGCCTAAACCCGATTACCCGCATGAACTGCAGTCGATTCCGCACAGAACGCAGAACGCTCGCTGGAACGTTGTCAATCTTCCAAACGGATTGCATTATCGAAGAGGTTTCTCAACCTGCAGGGACCACTGCAAAGCTTGATGATGTATTTACGATTCGGCGACAAGAAGACAGCATTGTTCTCCGACTACAATCTCTTTTACCGTCCAGCGGTTCTTCTCGCCGGCATGAACAGAGTACTTAGATATCGTTTAACCGATAATATCGAAATGCCTTGCTGACACGTAGAACAGGATTGCAACACATTTTCAACGATTTTGCTTTAGCACCTAGCAAAAAGCCTGCTTTATCTAGAGGCCGAGCCACCGTGGATAATCTCAATCAAATATTTATTTTCGTCGTCCGAGTAAAGGTTGCCAAAAAATGCCGGCAGCGCGAGGAAAAACCGTCCCTCGGGGAGCGGAGAACGCGTTACAAGGTTTAACACGGTGGCAGAGGCGAGCAGCAAGCGTATCGAAGCACGAGGCCTGCCGCGGCGGTGCGGCGGGATTAAACGAGCAAATTACGGGTTTGCAGTGGACCAGGACAGGCCTCTGGACCGGAGAAAAGAAAGAAAAGAGAAGGTAACCCGGTGAATTCCATGGGTACGCAGCCGCCTAATTTATTGCACCCGTCGGACCCGGGCGTAATTATCCCCCGCGCCGAAATCCTCGAACGCGTGTCCCCTTCTGCTTCAAGCCGCGTCAATATCTTCGTGAAACGGCCCCTTAACGCGTCCTTCCCCTCCTCGTCCCCGGGACATTCGATTCTGCGGGCGGGGGCATCGGACATCGGCCACTTCCTGCGAAAAGTAGCGCCTCTTTCGCTTTAGTACCGTAAACGCGATCCCGGGAGACGGAAAGTTAAATTCCCCCGACGCGATAAGGGTAATCGTGAACGGGGAAACGAGTCGCGTATCCTGCAACCGCGAAAGGCCGCGCTTCTTCGCGAGGGAATTCTGAGAATACTTCGACGGTCGGGGCAAAAACTGATGGAAGGGGACTAATTGAGTTAAGAGGCCTGGGCGTCAATTACGAGGAAGCGACGCGCCACCCATTTCCACGCGGTGTTTATCGAAAAGCGGGGAAATTAAAATTCCCAGGGCCAGGTGAAATCGTCGGGAGCTCGGTAATAGTAGGCCAGGCAGAAAGGGGATAAAACGGTGCCGAGTTATCGCGATCGCGCCCGCTAATTACGAATTCCTCGTGCGCCGCGACTCCGCGCGATATGAGATCGAATGAGGAATCTCTGGGTAATCTTATCCGCGTTCGGTCGCGCAGCCGATTCGCGGCTTCGTACGGCGGCTATCTGACAAAATTCCGGGAGGATCGTTCACCGGTAGGGCTAAATATACCGGGTGCATAGTTTCACCGTGGAATCCGCTCGTTCCTTGGAGCGTAAGCCGCAACAAAGTCGTATCCCCCCGTCCCTGTTTCCGTGATATCTCGTTTTCGTATGCGAAAACGCGCGAGACTCGCGGAACTGGCGGGGAAGGAGCATGTACGCTTTCGCAGATGACAAGCGTGACAGTACTGCCTACGTGATATATTCGCGCGTTCAACGATGCTATCTCGCTGGTCGCCGAGGAACACAGAATGGGACTCAGCGTATCTTTGGAAAGTCTCGTTGAAATCGACGCGTGACACTTCACTCGGCGGTTTGTACAGCAAATAGAGAAAACGGGGAGCAAATTGGCGCGAAATAAAATGCGCGATGATATTGCGCAGAGAGAATTATTGGACAATGAGTGCCGCGCGTCGATCGTAGGTCAGATTGGCAAAGAACGTGGTCTTCAACGGGGGAAGCTGTTTGACGAGGTAGTTATCGTTCGTAAATCGTCATTACTGTTACACCACGTTACAAGCCAGCTACCAGCCGCGCCGTTTTTCCGATCCCGCGGACCGGTGTCGCGATAAAGTCCAGCCTGAATCACGGTCATTTACCATGATTTATCCGGCGTGTCTCGGGATCCCGTCTTATTTCGCCCCGATAGCGATCTAGTTTAAACCCCTGCAAGGGTCCGGAGGATCGAGACGATCGATCAATAAACAACACCGCCGAGGGACTGTTATTATACCGATTAAATTCCTGGTTTACATTCGTCGGATCCGACTGGGCCCGAATTTGCATACCCTTCGAGGATTCGCGAGTCATCTTTTCCCATCGAGGCTCCGACGCGAGTGTCGACGCGATGAGAGGAAAAACGTTAATCGATCGCGAGACGCTCGCCTGGATAATCAAAGATACGAGTGCCAGCCGCCTTCTAAGACAGCCTCGTTATATTATTAGCGGACGATTGCGCTTCGAATTGTCGGCTGGAAGAAGAGGGCGAGTTTTTTGCGCGCGCGTTGTTTCAGGATAACCGAACAGGAGGGAATTACACCCGAGACACGGCTAGCGAGGGAGCCGCGATAAAAAGCAACACGGCTCGACGCGCGGGGCTATTTTCGCGCTTGGGCTTTCCAGAACCTGGCCCCACGACTACATTCCTTTCGGCGAGCGCTCCTTCAAACGCCGCCCAAAAAATTGCTCGGCAAACGTTCCCTCGCTATACGACGATGGCAGTGGCTTTGCGATCAGATACTCCACTGACCAGGATCATAACACTTATACTACGCTCCGAATATCGAAAAGATTTTGCAGCATAGGAGGAAAAGGGTCAAAGAATCTGAATGGAATTGCTGTCCCTTCCTAAACTGGATTGTACCAGAAGCTGCACGGTGGCAGTAGAATAAACCCAGCTATTTTTAAACCAACGTTCTCGTAACAGTTCTCTCGCGAAAGAATCGGGCATGGGTTGCTGATCAATGATGGTATTATGGTATTATTGTTAACGGGAGAGAACCCTTTGGTATGCAGAGTTTAACGTGACAGCAAGTGTCTGACAGTATTAACATAAACGATCGTGTAGCTGCGTTCGAAGCGAGTTAAGGAACCTGAAAACGGATCTATATGATTAAAAAATTAATTGGCTTCACGCATGACTCTCTAGATGGGGTCGTCTGTGTAGTATCTATAATCTATATGATGTCAATCTGGAATCGAACAAAGGCCTGGGTTCGAAGGTGTATTCGCGGCGCATTGAAGTTTAATTCTTCCGTGATAAAGCGGACAGCTTAATTTCGCTGGAATTCTTCCTCTAGGGGTCTCCGTTCCATAGGAGACCTGAATGCCTCGAGGTCTCTTCTTAAAATAAGGGCAAGTTCAAAGCTAGCTGCGAAAACGAGAGCGCGTGCTCGCGAAATGCAGGTGGCTGTACGAGAGAGGTATCTGTCGACGAATTAAAGCACGATTTCAACGTCTCCCATTGGACCGTCAAAGTATCGCGACTCGACCAGCTCATTATGAAACTAATGCTGAAACCCGAGCTATATTTAATCGCTACGCTAGTCGTAATTGCCAAGCATCTGATGTGTTTGCTAAGCCATTAATCGACCTCTTTGGTTAGTCCAGATGCTTAATATCCTCCAGTTCCTACGCAACAGAGTAATTACTGACAAACAGGTGAGAGGAAAAGGGGCACTGACCTAGTCAAAAACCGAGGACTAGGATCCATTTCTTTCGCGCACCATCGGGAAGTAAAGGGTCAGGGTGAAAGTATAAATACAAACACAGTCCAATATTATCCGTAATCTCAAGAATAGCCTTAATGGTCGACAGTGATCTAGTGGCCGACGCGCGCGACCGGTTTCCATCGCGAGACGGGAAAACATTGTTCGCGTGGAAGGGAAAATAAAAAGAACATTGGCTCGCGATAAATTCTATGAATGGCCCCGCGGGACGGTGCATTCATGGGACCCTCGATCAAACACCAGGAACAGACGTTCGCGTGCATGCAAAGCACGAGGCACAAAACCCGTAGAAACCGTTCGTCCCTGTTTTCAATATAAATTAAACCTGGAGAGAAGTGACGGTTCGGCTTGCCTACGCGAAAAAGTACGACGCTTTCACCCGCGGCTGATACATCGATGCATGGAGTAACGCCGCGGGTTTCATAATCCTTTAATGCTACCCGATAGCGGCGATAACCATTTATTATTCGAGGAAATACGGTTTGAAAAGGTCGAACGCGAGCCGACTGCTTGTTGCCCGTCGAAACGCGAATTCCGACGCGGCTCGATACCGATTCACCTGACACTCAAGAATGTCAAACGGCGGTGATTATTGGATTTTCGCGCGGTTAAAGGTGTCGTCGTATTTTTAACAGCGTCTGAAACAGTGGAAAGCAGAGGGAACATTTCGATGGGAAAGTGAATGCTGAAGGGGAGAGGCGAGCAGGCGTGAAAATCGCTGGAAAAACGAAACGTCGGTGATGAATCGAGTTACCATAGGCGTCCTTGGATCGTGGCAACGTTATGCTAGTCACGCAGTCTTGGCAGAGGCTGGTTTATCCAGGAAAGTTACGGTATCTAGCCGCGATCGTGATTATTTCGAGCTTCCTCTCGTGAAAGAACTCACGTCGCCTATCCCAGGCGCGTCCGAGATTTTTTCCTCGGGCCCGCACACGAGTGCCCGGGCGATGGATTTTCCTTTTTACGACACACGATACGGCATAATTCGATATTTATTTCCACGCTTCTCACGCGGCGGACGCAGTCGGGGTATAAATTCTACTGCGAATAAATTATTCTGCGCTGAGGTCCGTCGTAAACGAGGATCTAGGGGTCTCTCCTCTCCTAGAGGAGATAACTCGGTTCAAGGAGTGGCGTGAAAATTTTTGTTAAAAACTGAAAGGCGATGGCAACACCCTACCATGGCGAATAAACAATAAGGTAGAGCTGACTTAATGTCAATCAATGACGGAGGAAGAATTAATGGTACTCTAGTCCATTGTAACTGGATCAGCGACGCAAAGCTTGTCTTTGTTACCTTTAATATTTCTGAAAACAGTTCCAAATCATAACTTCGTCCAATTCCAATTTACCTAGTCCCATTAATTCAAGACCATTGTTACAAATACCAGCTGAGTACAAATACAATCACGGTCACATTAGGTGCTACAAAAAGATTTATCGGCCGATCAGCCATCATAAATTATTGCAATCTCTACTGCAATCTATTCAGGCTGGTAGGACTGCATATTTATAATAAAGCATTACATAGTACGGACAGCCTGCGTTGAGAGCTGAGTTATGAAACACCTGAGCACACCGTTCAATTTCCTATAATGATCTACTAGGTCATTGGCATCGATGTAGCCTGTTAGGTAACGCCCTGGAACTACGAGAAGGAATTCAGTAGTGTCCTACAGAAGGACGCAAGATGGCGAAAACGCGAGGTTCGTCCATCCGGTCCGACGACCTAGACCGAGTGGCGAGGCGACGGGTTACGAGAGGCCTTCACCTCGACCTTGAAGAGCACCGACCGTCCTAGCAAAGGTGAACCGGACGGACGGACGGAGCGCCTTTACCCGTTCAGAGTCTGTTCGACTCGCCACCGAGTATAATGCACGATTTCCGCGCTTATGTAAGTCGCGGCGTTTTATCGCGTACACGTCATCATTCCGGACAGAGAGTCTCATCATTGTCTTCCTCGTCTTTTGTTCCCCTCAGAGGCCGCTTTTGCGTAACTTCGGCGCTCCTGTTACGTGTTCTTGCTCCACTACTCGCACACCTTGCGCGAGCTACGCCAACGGTCGCATCGCTTTGAATTCTAAGCGACTCGTGCGAACGATACTCGATCGTTACCTCGAAAGCTTCGAAAGAGTATCTCTTAAAGTTACACCCACCGGAGCCCACTCTGCGGGCCGAGTTTAATTGCACCCACGCGTAAGCACGTTCTTGCACGGTCGTGCACCCATCATAGACAGCCGATGAAAGATTCCAATTAACCGTAATACCCCCGTGGCTCCCTTTAAAGCAATTGCCAGCAATTACGCGGTAACTTGCAGGAATTAACAGAGTGCTCGCCGTTGAAACGACGCTTCGTCGCCCGCCCCGAAGATTGAATTGTTGCGGCCACAGAGGCATTCGTAATTTTAGTCCACCGAGCGGTCGCGGCTTCCTATAATTATCAATTATCCGAGACACAACGAACAGCGTAATAAAGAGCACTGTGAACGTGCAATCACGGCTATCGAGGGAACCCAGAACCGCCCAATAACGTTTCCCTTGCGGCTGCGAGGGAAATTTCGTTCGATACGCCAGCCTCGTCAAATGAGTACATATTGGCTGTCGAGTCACACTCGCCCAGCCGGATTCCAACTTCAGGGTCATCGGGGGACTTTTACACGATTCAATGACTCGATTCGACTCCGCTCGACCTTCACCTCTCCGACATCAACCGGTCCCCTAAAAACGAGCGTTTCTGCAAACGTTCTCGGCGTCGTTTCCACCGCGCTGCGACTTTCGTTACCTCGAGCGAAGACCCGGGCTACGGTACGAGTGTTTTCGTCCCGTGGATTTTAGTGACTCGAGCCTCGATGCAAACAGATCGGGAGCGAGGAGCTGATAAGTTATCGAGCGGCCATATGCCGCTCGAGACTAACTCCGCTGATACACGGTATTTTCAAGCATCGTGAACAGAGATAACCGTGACTCATAATGAGAGATCGCAATGGTTCTCGATCACTTCGAGTAGCTCGCTGGGTTATGTAAGCTCGAAATCGTAGCTTGGCGATAATATGCAGCACTATTGCTTAATTGCGTCGCTGATTGGCACGGAACGCAGGATCTTGCAGCGACTTTCACCAGGATGGTTGAAGAATTTTCGCCGGAGGAGGCGGGAGTGCGTGATGCACGCTGGGTCTTCGCGAGATCGAAAAAGTGCTCGCGGAGAATCGAGTTACTCGCGGAAGACCACCCATAAACTGGACGAGCAAGTCGAAAGGGAACTGAATCTAGACGAGTAATTAACGTCGTGCTCGCTGGCCAAGGACTTAATCAGTCCGAGCGACGCTTTTTTCCCGAACACTGTACGTGCGTAATCTATTCTTTTTTTATATCGCACGTACACGCGGCAGCCGAATGATTAATGAACCCGCGAATACCGAAATGATTTACCGCGGCGCGCCAGGAACGAGCACAAAGCGCGCGCGCCACGGGCGAAAAGGTAGAGTCGATCGAGAGAACCGATCAAGGGAGACTCTCGACAATCAGACCCCGCCAGGTAATTTTCCTCAATTATCGCCGTCGGTTCACGAGCGCACTTACGCGATGACCGTCATCAGAAAACTATGAGACACGTCACTGCTTATCGCAACGTTTCCCAGCAACAGGCGTCCTTGGGTCCAGGCTCTGAGCACGCCTTTCTTAGCATTGTAAGCTTGTGGAAATTGGAACGACAGGGATCACGATCCGCGAAGATCCTGCAGATCTACCTCGATCTACCTCGATCTGCCTTTTACCCGCTGGTATCAGCAGAGCAGATAAGGGAGGCGACTAAACGCACCTGCGCTCGATAGCCTGCCGATGTAGACGGTCGACGGATGATCGTCGCAGGAAAAAGTGTCGCGTCAGCGGTAAACAAGAGAAATTAGTACGTAGCGCATTGACATCGTGATGGACAGAGGTCGTAAGATCGCATAGACGACGGAGGAGACAGTCACACCCAGCTGGCTAAAGCGACGCGTTAAATAGGACTTCGCAATTTAACATTGCTGGCCTCCGCGTCGGCTGGATAACTTGCTCGTTTCAGCCTTTCCACGAAGGTTCGTGTCTGTCAGGTTTACGTAATCAGGTAATGGAACGTGGGCGAGGTCGTCCATCCTGCCTTTCCTCGCGTCTTTCAGCGAACCTGGACCTGGGGCTCTGCGCGGACGAGCGCCTGATGGATTCGTTCTGGTCGACGCGTGAAAGAAGCTCGGTGATGGACGGCGATGATTACGCGTACAAGCTCGCCTGACACGGTTTCTCTCGGTTCTATCGCGTCTCTCCCAGCGAGAGACGTGGAAAGACTGCGTCAGCTCCGAAGACGCTTCTGTATTACAGCAGCAGTAAACTCTCGCGCGACTGCCGGTCCGACTTCGAGTGCAACGTGAGCGCACAGTCGTTCGCGCAACGTTGCTGAATAAATGATCGGTGCGGCAATGATAATTCGCTGCAGCGAATGGCCTAGATCGATTGACGCTGGTCTCGGAGGTTTCCTCGTTTGCAAGCGCTCGATCCCAGGCGACGATTGCACGAGGGTCCAAGTAGAAAGCCACGGGGCAAGCTCGCGAGCACGTGGGTGGTTCCGGGGTCTCGAGCAAGCTCAGAGAACAAACCGCCCCATTGTCCCGAGCGAGTGTTTAACCGTGGCTCTTTTCGATTATCGGCTGGGCCCATCGCGAATTCATCAAAACTTGTTTAGTCGTTTGCATGGCTAAACACCGCCCGGACAGCATCGATCTGTCGCGTCAAGCGCAACGAGGCTAACAAGTGCCGCAGACCACGAGCTTTATCTCTCATCTGACGCGTGGCAGACTTACCGAGCACGTACGACAAAAAGCGTGAAACGGCACGAGGAAAGGTTACTAAATAGCGTGCGGAACAGGAATTAATCCTCCGCTACATATGTCCACCGGTCCAAATGGATTGGAAGGAACGTGACACGGCAAACTTGTCCGTCAACGAGACCGTGTCATTAGGACTTATCGACGACTAATTAGAATTATAACCGACGCTGTATCGGCGATCGCGATCGGCAACGTTGAAAGCGGATTACGACAAACGTGTCGACTCGTTATCACCATAGGCGCTCTAATTAATTCTCGGCTCGCGCGCAATTCTTGCGCCGCGCCATTAACGAGAACAGACTGGAGAACGTGGGAGGACGGGCCAGCGCATTCGTGGCCGCTGCTATTTAGCTACGAAAACGTGCCGCTCCGAAGTTACGGTGCGGATTGCCCTTCGAACCGAGCCCAGGTCGAGGGGAAAAAGCGCGAAAGTCGTTCCGGAGCGGGCCTGGCAGGCAATTAAAAGGAATTTAACGAGCTCCTTATCGTCGGCCGGAGTGAGATTCAGAAAATTAGTCGGACACGCTCAAGGAAGCTCATCGTTTCCGCGGCTAGCTCCTAATACCTCTCTGCCACGAAATCGAAGAATTCCATCGGCGATCGACCGCCCCCTTTTCTTCTCCTCTCCCCGCGGAGGTACCGTTTTTTCCTTCACTGTGGGCGTCACGGTGGAATCGTGAATCACGTTCGAGATGGAAACAATTAAAGCCGTGTTGTTCGCGGATGTTAATGAGCAGCCGAAACGGCTTGCTGCCCGTGTTAATGCGATTCCTCAGCCGTGTAGCTTGTGGCTCGCGTTTCGCGGACGCGACTTAACAAGGTCGTTCTACGCGTGATTATTGCGCGTTCTTACGGTCCCGTGCGAAAGTCGCCGCCGGGAAATTAACGAGCCACCGTGAAAAACGACCACGTCCGCGTAACGCGATTTCGAGGAACGGCGGTGCCGTCGTGAAGGCATCGTTCCGAGATCCATTCCGCAGTTTAATGGTACTAATTTGCGGATAAATTACGACCGCAACCGTCGATTCGGTGTAAATTGATTTGGATACCGTTTCCACCAGCGTGCATCGGCACGCGGCAATCCGTTTCCCGTAATTCGGTTCTGTCCGGCACTCGATCGACAGGGGCGAGACGTAATTTCGACGGGCATCAACCGCGAAGGATCGGCTCGAGGCATAAACACGACACGATTACCTAGGCGTCGCTCGTACGTACGCACGCGGAGGAGCCATTCGTGTATAATCGCGCGAAATTATTGGCCGAGATAACAGGTTCCGCGGTACCGTTTTCCCCGGCACGGATTCTGCGTGATCGCCGATACGAGCGCACCTTCGGTGACCCACCTATCGTGAGAAACTATCCCGAGAATTGAGCCTTCTCTTTCAACCTGTACACGCACTGTCACGCGTCTACGAGCCCCGTCTACACGCCTATCCTCCGACCTCGAAAAGCCGCAACGCTCGCGCGCGATGCCTGCGAATCGCGTTCGTTAACCCCTTGCACTCGCGTCGCTTTTAATCCGGCTATCTCCCAGCCCGCTCGGAATTAATTCCCGCGAAGTGTCTTATTTCTGCCTATTTCTCAACTCTCTGTCGTGAACTCTCCATTATAGCTGAACCGCGCGACGTCCCTTGGGAAAACTGCGTGTTTTCCAACAGTGCGGAGGATTCCTGATCGGTATATACCTGTAGGTACTTCAGACTTCAGGCCATTGACGTTTAAAGCAGAATTTCAAACGCGTGCGATGATCGATGCTCGAGATACGCTGTACGATACAGCGAACAACGAGGTGCAGTGGTTTAACATGGTGCAAACTTTTCTTATTGCCGGATCGTCGGTTACCGCTTATAAAGATCCCGGCGCGTTCCAAGACCGCTCTAGCTTGGTCTGCTGTGATAATTACATCAGTTTCCTTCACGCAGCACGGCTCCCCGTATAAACAAATAGAAAAACCACCAAGTCAAGCTACGAAGGTTTAATTAACAAAACCTGCCAACTGTATCTCGCATTGCGGAATATAATGGAAGCGGTAACCGATTCGAATTACCGTAAATCACGGCTCAACTGTACGACCGTAGGGAGAATGTGCATAAAACTCACCGCCCGCTGAGGTAGCGACTTAGACTCAACCCACAGTCACACACAATCCACACACAATCAGGACTCTGCTTGCTTACCTGAAAACAACAGAAAAACGTTTGGTTATTATGCGGGGCGATAGTAAAATCGGGGGGGGGCAAATGTCATTGGCAATTAACGATTATTGCAATCGTATAAGTTGAATGAAACGAGGGCGTGGGCATTCGGAAAGCTTGGATAGGAGCGACCCAGGCAATCGAGTATTCGATATGATTCCATAAGACGAGAGTTTCACTCGACTCAAATTTCGAATGGCCGGGCAATTCCGCTGTGAAACACAATCTCGAACGATCGCGTCCAATAAAGAATAGCTCCTCTCGTTAATTCTAGAAAGTAACGACCACTCCGAAGGAGGCATGCGAAAATACAACCACAAATTAATAACAGCGCGACAAGCGGCTTTCTATTATATTGCATATTATCGGCGGAAGGCTAACCGATGACCCTAATGCAAAAGAACAGCGATAGAACGCGAGCGTGACCGCGATTTCTACGCCAAGACTTTTCCAAATCGACGCGTCCAGCCCGAGCGCGGCAGACAGCTGCGCGAAGACTTCCGCTTTGCCGGGCAAATTTATGCATTTCCACTGTTTCTACGAATGCCGCGCAGGACGGCGGATCTCCGTGATCTTCACGCGTCTAGTATCGCTCCTTACGCGGCGCGCAGCCCATCGTGAAGACGCTCGGCGTACCAATTCAGCGAGAGATCTCGCGTTTAGCTTCACGGTACGCTTCGCGGTGAATCGCGAGCCCGAACAGAGAACATATTCAAGCCGCGGGAATCGTTTCGCCATCAATTCGGCTTCCGTGTCCGATATCCATAACATGAATACTCGGCCCCCCTTTAGCGGCGATACACCGTGTAGAAACCACCGCTAGAAGGAAGCTGGAGTCCATGCTCGGCTGGGCTTCTTCGATCTGGGACTCGTTCGTTGCTCGCGAGCTCGTTGTCGCGCGTACATTCGGCCGGCCCGAGCTCGTTACGGATCGCGAGCCTGCGTTTCCAGCGGGGGATGGTGTGACGCGGAGACCGCGCGCGTGAATGCTGGTACGCGACGAATTAGCCGCCCAGCTCCTAACGAGAGAGGCGCAGCAATTTGTTGCGCGTTCCACGCAAATAGCTGTGCGAATAGGTCAAGCATGTAACGCGATCGGCGACCAACCACGCAAATCGCCCGCGAGGGCAGCCCTCGCGAAAACGATTCATTATCGAAAACTCGCTGAAGGCCGCCGCCAGGTCGCGCCCAAAGGTTTCTCTACCGAGTAATATCCCGCTCCCCCGGCACAGAGAAACGCTAGCTCGCGCGATAGTAATTAAAGCGCGGATCAAACGCGCGGTATTCGTCAGCTACGAGCAACTATTCGAATAGCAAAGGTACCAACTCGGAGGAAAATAGCGGGAATGGAATTTTCGTTACGTCGAAGTGAGTTCCATCGGTACGCAGAATGTCCGCGCAAGCTCCATCAACGCTTTGGCCTTGTGCTTTGTGGATGGTGTACCGAGGGACCAGAAATGGGCTTGAGAGGCAGAGAGGGTACACCTGCAGGTCACATGCACCGTGCGGTCGCAATGAGTCGACACATGAACTATCAGACTCTATCAAAGACCTACATAAAGTGACGCGAGTAACCATGCGGGTCTATAAAACGGACCAACAATCTGGGCTGATAGATTGATTTGAATCTGAACATAAACAGACCCGCAGCATCGGTGCTATTTAGAATACAGCTAGCATACACCTCTTCTCACGTTAAATGCCTCGACACCACTCTATCAAAAGCAACCTGTATATCGGACACCCTCTTTCCCCGGCATTGTGTTATCGTCCCCCGGAAAACAGCAAATTGCGACGCGCGCGAGTGCGGTAATAATTGCATAATGCCGCGCAGTAGCCTATCCCGGTCTGTCTGGCGAGTTTCAATCGTAAAAACTCGTTTAATGCGGCTCGTACGAGCCGCGGTACGCGTTTCTAATATTCAATTATACGGCGGCTCGCAGCCGTTGATTACAGCCCGGAACGCGCGCGCTCGCTCGCGAGTTATAACGCACTGGATAATAATCGAGCCGCCGTGAAGCCCTGTGTCGCGTACGCGCCGACAATCGTTTCTGCGTTTCGGCTCGTTGCCAGTTATGCAAATGTAATTGACGCCCGGATAAGTGACGATCGAGCGCGCCCCGTTAACGTCGGATTAACCCAGGCCACTCTTAGCTGGCAAACGGGGCAGAACCGGCGATCGGTCATCGAGCATCGATCACCGTTCGCAGTGCGTTCCATGCATTCTCCCGAAGGAATTGAAAGTACCGCGGAGCGGGTCAATCCAGGGATCGTTAATTGCTGCATCGCGACTTAACGAGGCAGAAAGCGATAGTGACGTAACCGCAATTACCGTTCGCCTCGCAGGGAGAGACAGCCGTCCAAATCGACCTTTCGCCTGGCCAACCCGCCGGCTCAATGCAACCGGGCAAGTTTTCGGTGAAGAATTCGCGGCGAAAGAGCTCGTTCAGAGAGCGTCCCGCTCGTCAACGGAGAGGTGATATTGCGGAAAGAACGAGCCATTCGCAGAGGCGGGAAATTACCGAAGGGAATTTAAGTTCGAAAAGGTGGGACGAGAGATAGGCGCGGAGAGCGGGCCATAGTGTTTGGACGGTGAGCAATTTGTGATCTCGCGGAAATCTGGACCGTCACAACGGGCCGTACAAAAGGAAAAGGCGGCTGCACTTTTCTGGCCTGGCCTGAAAAGCAGTGGAGAACAATGCCTCGTGAATTGCTGCGCGGCAACGCGCGCGAGCACGGAACAGGGGCACTTTTCTTGTAACCGTGTTACGTGCACCTCCTCGTAGACCGTTTCCCCGGGACTCTTATCGAGTTTCACGAATCCCCAGACACTGGTGCCGCGAACGCTGCCGGTATCTGGGCAAATATTTGTCCGGTTCCGTTGTACGTTGAACGGTACAGGGACACAGGGCCACGGGCACAAAGCTTCCCACCACCTAAACGCAAACAAGAGTCGAGTATGAATTAGGGACCACCATCCCCTGGCAGGCAACCTTCGCTATCTCCGGCTACGAGGAAAAACAAGACGCCAGCTGTCGTTCCGGTGAAAAGCTGCAAGAACAATGGTCGGTAAACGGAATAATGCGCCCGGTGTGGCGCAAACGGCGCACGGGGGACGGAAAGTTGGGAAAGGCGGGGGGAAAAGCGTCCGCGTGCGTACATGCCTCTCATATGAGCGATAAGATTTGTTGACCTAGGCCATGATTTATGAGCACGCCCGCATGCGTCACTCGTCGAGCAGGACACGTGCGACGCCTTTAAACAATCACCGGGGTGGATTAAGAGCCGTTGGCGTGAGGCGTCAATGCGATCACGAATCAGGGCACCGAGCCAGACGCTGCTGATTCACTCGGGAGTTGTCTCGTTCGAACGCGAAATGCGGAATAATTTCGCTTGGATTCGAGCGTGCCATATCTGATTACAAGCAACGATTCAAAGGTTGCATGAAAAGTGACGCAACTGACTCGAGAATCAACTTTCTCTGTTGCAATTTTCTGCCTCACGACTGCCGTACTTTGAGTGTATGAGCATATTGATTTGAAATTCCACTCGAGAGTCGGAACAGTGTTCTCTGAAAAGGCTCTAATGTGTCAGCCATACATGGCTGACGTGAGAAAGTGTTAACCCTGAACTACGTTAAAAAGAAGATGGAAGAAATCTTGAAAATGATTCCAAATGTGCTTTCTCGTAGCCAGAACCCTCGCGTTCGAGGGGCTATTTTCGTCGACATCCTTTCCGCGGAATTCCTCGTCGAATGCATCGGCGGGTTAGCACAACCTGTCGCGAAAGCTGCGGAAACGATACCAGGCTTCCTCGAGACGCGACGAAGGAAATCGACTTCGCCCCGCCTTAAAAAGCACGATAATATCGAGGAGACGAGCCACGCGCGCACGACCGTTTGGCTTTTGTTCGACGTTGAAACCAGTTCCTAAACGCGCGTTAGCGAAATTTCGTCGTGAAATCGATTAGCCGGTGTAAAGGCTCGCGGACCTCTGTAAGTACGTGGAAGTGATTGGTGGCTCGTAACAATGTCAGCGGAGTCACGATGCGCGTATTATGGGAAGAAATCGTTGACTTTGAACGCTGAAGAACCGCTGGAAGAATATTTTTGTCCCCGGGCACTGATAAAAGAGTACTTCGTTCCGGATATACCGTTGCCCGTTCTGTGCAATTTAACGGCATAATCCGTAGGACCGGTTGGACGTCGCCGGATTGCAAATTCGCCGCGACGAATTTCGGCGTGACATCTTTTTGCACGGCATAAATAAAGACCCCCAGCACAGCCGCCGTGTGCCTCTCCAAGCAGGCTGTGTCCCGTTTGTTCCAAGAATTTTTTAACCCGCAATTCCGTTTTGCACGACCACGCGAAATTCTTCGACAGCATCGATCTCCTCCCTGACGTTACGGTTCACGTATGAACCGGGTTTTGCGAACCTCGCGTTACACCCGGCAATTTCCCTTGGGCGGAGAAAGAATGCGCGCGGTAATTAGAGGAGGATCGATATTGCATTACAGAATTGCTCCGTAATTACCATCCCGGGACGTGGAATTGTACGTTTGTTTACTTCCTTTATCGCGTCGATCAAGGTGCTCGTATTTTCGCACCGTTGCTCAAAAACGGTTGCGTCATGCTGCATACGCGTTTCGTTGGTTTCATCTGCGTTGACTTAGAAGTAACCGGGTGAGATCGCGGGATAAAAGGTTGCGGTGGGAGCAAAGGATAAAGCTACTCAGGCGGCAAGAATGCGAACAATGGTTGACGTACCTAAATCGGGTTGCCCGTAGTCGGCGAGCATCGCGACGACCATTATGAGCAGTCACGATCCAGCCTCGACCAACTGTTTCACACCAAACATCGTTTAGTAATCGATTAGAACAGGAGCGTCGATTAACCAGCTGGTTTGGACGGCTCGTCGCTAGGTAAAGAGGAGACGAAATCTCTCGAGGAGCAACCGGTTGACCAAAAAAGGTAACCGGGACAAATTGAATATGAAAGTTGGACGCTTCCAATGTGCACGGTGAATCATCAACTTAGAATAACGTGTAGGCACGTATTGTCATAGAGAAACTCCTCGTTGGATTCATGGACACGATACTCGAGCTGTGATTTCCTCCTATCAATGATTACCACCAACATCGTGCACAGACTCGACGGCATAATGACCTTATTGCGAGTGGAAGGAACATAGCAAGGTTGTAAAAGAAACAGAGGGTGAAGATGCCAGTGATCTCGAGTCCTGAGTACCCCGTACCTTCCACTACCTCTCAATTTGGACTCTTAACTTCCAACACTCGAATACACTACAGCCACCATCCCCTGTTACTTTAGGACCTCGCTAGAGTTCTTCTAGCCAACACACAGCCTCGTAAAACAATGATGAAGTACACATTTGTTGGCTCGTACACGACCCGAGTGTACAACCCCACTGTATTCCTTCCACCCGCAACAAATCTTACGGTCTTGCTAATCGCGAACGCGATCAAACTCCGGCGAAATAGCGCCAACAGAATCCACGCCGGGGTCTCCTCCTCCTCCCTACAGGCGACGAGGACCAAACGCAAAAACCGTATTCCGCGCACGACCGTACCGAGCGACTTTCTCGTGTCGGTTGCCCCGCGTGTCTCGAGAATGCGGGAGTCAGAATTCCGTGGACTCGCGTCCTTGACTTTCGCGTGGAAGACGCGTAACTGGCCTGTCCCGCTCGTCCAGAATCGCGATGAACGAGATTCGTTCTACGACTGCGTGAAGCCGAGTGCGGCCTCCGCGATGAATCAACCCCCTTCTCTCCTCGAGTCGATGCACCGTGCGCCAGGCCCCCACCCCATTCCCTTTACCTTCGCGATTCTTTCGCCTCCGCCCCCGCAGCCGAGCCAGCGCTGGACGTCGCGACGCTGGGCGCCCCTGCGCCAAGGACTCGCGCGGTCTAAGGTCGGAGGAGCCACGTTCCAACGTGAATTTTATTCCAGACATTCCTCGTCCACCCCAAGATTCCCGCCGGCCTTACTCCGCCTCCAAGGTCCCTCCCCGCCCGCATGTAATTGAATTTTTGTGGCGACCAGTGAACCGTTCGTCGAGCCTCGGCGTTTTTACACGACGGCAGGCGGTCTCGTCGAGAGGATCGATCGACCGTGGCGATTTTTAGGAAGCGGTATTATTTTTTCCCCCCGATCGAGCACGAGTCTCTAAGAACAGAGTGGATAGGATGACTGTCGAGTTTCGGTGAACAAGGACGCGCTCGAGGTGGTTGGAAAAAGTTGATAGAGGTAATTTGGGACCGTGAAACGCGGCGACGTTGCCCGAGGAATTCGTATCTGGCTGCGGAGCGTCGAATCACCGCTGGGGGCCCAAGGGTGTACCCGAAAGGTGCGGAGGTTGCGCTCTTTTTTCAGCCACGGGCTGAGGGACGTCTTGCGACGACACTGAGCCGGCATCGGGCCAAACGACTGACTCAAGCAATGCGTCAAGAAACGCGCGCAGGAAGCGCGTAAAAGTTGACGAATCCCGCTCCTATTCCTGATTGTGAGACACGCTACACCTGGCTGGAGCCCGGCTGCCGGGCAGGAAATTACGTCGCCGGCTTCGTCAAAGTGTGCATAATAGAAGGAACCTGCTTAAATGAAATCGTCGGGACTCAGGGGCAGTGTTATTTCAGTAAAAGATTGCTGGGGGCACGATACAGAAACGACCGAAGCTACCCATCAAAGTTGACTGTAATTATCGCGTGCCTCGGGTCCGTAGAGTGGGCTGCTCGATTCACGAGTCTTATTCAGCTTTCCCTAAATACGACTTACGTAATGGGCACGGCTTCGTCAGCGGCCTAATGCCTGAACTTTTAGAAATGTAACGACGAGCTTACGCCATTCCCCCACCGTCAAGAATCGCGGATAAACGTGCGAACCAGAAGACTGCGACTTGGCGAGAAATTTGATAACGATCAAGCCGCAACTGCCGTTTATTGTCGTAGAATTACCGGGACTCTCTCACACTCGCTTACAATCCTGTATTTGAGGACCCGAATTCCATTCCCAGTGGAAGTTGCATAGAACGATCGATTAGTGGCTCCGTCGGGGATAAGGCAACTTTCACAGTCTTGCCAGACGAATCGTTTTGTTCCAGGGAACAAAACGGGCAACGGCGTGGCCCGGTGGCATAGAAATCGTCGGGATCTCGCGGTTCGTCGCGGTGCCACGGCGCGTTTAATGCCCGCGACGTGTGAAAATGTGACCATAGGTTTCTCGAGGAGACTGCGCGCCTCCGGACTTTCCTCCGGCGATTTCTAGCGAGTTTAAGCTCGAGAGATCGCATCCACCGCATACCGCATGATCCACGTGCGTTACCGTGGAAGGAAAGTTCCGGTTAGTCACGTACGCGGAGTGACGCATACGCCAATTTAAGGCCTAATAAATCGTGCGAACGGACAAGCTGCGGCGGCTCGCTCCGTTCATGCACAGCCTAGGCTGGTTCATTCCCGTTTTCCCTCGAAACGCTACCGAACGCTGCGATAATTAGCTCGTTTCGACTCGGACGATCCCGGGTAGAGATCGGGTGCGATTTCGTCGGGAATAGAGGACGTTGAGCGTATCGCGCGAGAATTAGCAATTCTCGCGATACCAGCGCGTCGGCGGGTTCGCAATTTCGCGAGCGATAAAAACGTGGGCGGTTACGTAATTGAAGCCTCCGCGTAACTAGGACCATTTAAGACCCGCAACGTTGACCTACTTCAGAAACACTCGAATGTAGCGAATAAAGTTCGGACGTTGCGGTATTCAAATGGTGTTTAATGCGATTTGGGACAAGCGTTCGCATGAAATGGTCCCTGAACGGTAAAACCCGCGAGACATATGCACTCTGTTTCGAGACTAGTGTCACTGGAGAGATGTATTTTCAAGGATGCTTCAAGATCACTGTGTACTTCTCTGTTCGTTTTATAAATTATGTAGAGAACAGACTGCAGTCATTGAACGCAAGGCTGATCTCTGTAATTGGCAGAAACTGAAGGAAAACAAGTCAAAGGGCTATTAAAACATTTTAGCGACCCGTAAGCATACCGAGTGGTTTCAACGACAGCTGAAAAGGCACTCTCAGCGCGTGACAACGCGCCATTTACGAAGTTGGGTGGTTTATATCCAGGCAATGTAAACACATCGGTGTTTGTCTATCAGAATCGATATGCCGCGAAATTTCGACGAGAATTAGCGGCTCGATGCCGACATCTTCATTTGAAAGTCATCCGGGTAGAAACGAGTCTATCAAACGGAGCAGATGAGAGATGGGAGCTAGTGACACGTAGAAGTAAGGGGAAGGATAGAGTCGAACGAGTTGCACGGGACGATATGCAAATGTTGCGGCGCAGATTGTTAACTTGACACGTAGAAGAGAATAGCGAGAGATACACTCGTGTTCAGAGGTCGTCGCCTCGCGAAACGCGTGTCTATTGAACGGAGCAACGATAAAGCCATACGCAGAGAGACGCAGAACTTGTTACTCTGTCATTGATGAAATGACTCTAATTAGGTATCATCGTGTTCCCGAGTTTCGCTTTTTTTTCTCGTCACGGTAAAGGATCTTCCGCGAACACCAAGCAGAGCAGGAAACGGTGATTGAAAACCTGGTCGGTCAATGATTACGTAACGGTGTTAAAATAATTAGTGCGTATTACATGGCGCAGCGTTGCGATAGTAATTAGTGGTGGCTTCGCGGAAAGAAGCTAACACCAGAGTCCGATTTCGATCAAAGGTACCTTAAATAAGTCCGAGAATTATGTTAAACGAACTTCGGCTGCGTGTTATTCAACGAACAGAATGCTGAACTACCATTCAACAAAATTCATCCCGATACCTCGACCAGATAATAAACCTACTGTCTATAACGAAATTATTGGATTGTGACTGAACAAAATCTAACTATATCTTGATCGAGGATACCAAATGAAACGATCGGGAATGAGACTGGACCTTTGTCTCGCCCGTGACGAAATTACTGATCTATGACTTAGCAAACTTCGCTTTTATCTCGCGTCCAATAAAGCCAGCGATGGGCAGAATTTTTATTAAAATAAAATTTCGAATAACGAATAAAAGTTTCTGAACACTACGATGTGCATCGCAAAGAATGAAACATATTTTGCTACAAAGTAAAAAGAAGTATATACAGAAGAACTCGCGAAAAGCAAGAATAGGATATCGATTCATCTCTACTGAACAATGCATGGGGAACTACGCCACGTCTCCGTGGGCTAGAGCTTATCAATAGGACGGGACGATTCGTTAAACGACGAGTTACAGCTAGAGCCTACCCTTTGCCGATTCGGTGTCGCGCAAACGTCGGCCAGTTTAAAACGTTCTGCATCGTTTCCTGTTTATAATGTGCCCAACTTGAACTTGGCGAACGGTGCGGAGCCACCAACCGAGTGACACGTACACGTGGACCCCAGGTCCTGTGCTCTATTCTGCTCCAGAATCACCATAACTTACAGCGAATATCGAGTTCAAAATAGAGAAAGGATGTCGGTATTAACGCGTCTGCCCGTCGTATAAATAGTTATAGTACATTGACGAGCGATCTTTGGAATCGAGTCGTGCCAAGGAATCAATACTGAATGAGCGGCTGTTTACAAATCGACCTGAAAGGACGGATTATCTATAGTTTTACTGAGCAGAGGCTCGCGTAGCCCTCGTACGAACGATTCGAGGCCAAAGTGAAACGAAGCAAAGCAATCGTTCGCAACGCGCGCGCTCAGGGAGCGGAGAAAAATCGAGAGAAAAATTCTCTAAGCAACGGTTGTCGTTCCCGTTGAAAGAATAGCTCCCGACCACACCAAAACGATAATGTACCGTTATCGTGCGCGGCTCCACGCCACCACGAATAAATAAATGCAGCCTACTTAAGCAGCCTCGTCATCTGTTGCAACTGCGCTCGGCAGCCGAAGTTTATTCGTAGAAGAGAAAACACCGAACGACGAAAAATAGAAGCCGGCCGTGATTTTTTTCCCCAGATTGCCGACCTGTTCGGTGATCCCGTATTTTATCTGCGTTTCGCCATCGGATATTAATACAAAATATAAGAGCCAGACGGTGTGCGCTGTTTTTGCTATGGCTGGCACGTACGAGGTGCACAGAGCGAACGGCAAATAGAGCAGATCACCGCGGAATATCTATCACGGCTTCGTTTAATGACACCGCATCGGGAGGTAAGTCACGTTTGTATTGTAATACACAGTCGCGCGATCCTCGCGACACACACGCCACAGTAACGGCTTTGATAACATTCTGCCTGCGCGATAACTCGGGGAATCTATGACTATACGGTGGAGAGAAAAGAAATTCGCCTAGCGAATCCTTTGACCACGATCTTGGGCTACTACTCCATAAATTGAGCTTGCCCAAGGGTCAGACACATCCTTTCACCTTAAATCTGATACCCCAAATTAATTGGTACCTAGAATTCCAATGGGTAATAGTGCGTTTTTGAACAGATCCAGCTAGACAGCCTGGTGTCTTTCGCTAAGCCGGAAAAGCACCATTTACGTGGTGGTTAATAACAAGGCTGTTAATAAAACTGAGACTGCCGCTGACTCACAAAACCATCGACCTCATTTCCACAGTGTTAACCTGCAAAAATAGTCTCCACGCGTACTGTAATTCGAAACATTTTAAAAGCACGGTCAGGCTATCTCGGTAACCGACGTTCGGGTTCGAATAAAATCGAAGACACGTGCGTTCATGGGCGGGCATAAATGGCCGACTTCCTTCCGTTAAAATTCGTCGGAGCATGTCTAATGCCAGCTGGCAAGTACGATCGGGAAACGCATACTAAGTGGACAATTCGAGTTGCACGAGAAATTAATCAAGGATCAACAGAGCTACAAAACAAACTGGTTGAGGATATTGATCCGCCGGTCTACATAAGATCGCTATCGCCGAGGTGCTTCTAGCATATGACTGGAACAGGGAGCGACAAAGGAGTTCCCGAATGGATTAAACGGATATCAGCGGTAAAACGTTGGAAAGAATCGAGCCGCCAGTCACGCGATGTAAGGGCGCGCCACGTCTTGCGATTTCATTCCGAAACGAATCGCCCGATATCCTGGGTATTTCTCTGGGTGATCTGCTACTGATCGCATTAAAATCACCCGCGGCATCCGCGGGGAAATCCTGATGAAGACGTACGAGGGAACTGGTTCGACGTGCAACAAGGTACACCGAGCGCGAGCCGGGAGCAGCGCGTAATACACGAGACCCGTGTACCCGGGTTTAATCGCATTATGTGGCGGGGACGATCAGAAATCCCGATTGATCGCCTCGCGACGCTGATCCCGCCGGACGATCATCCTCAACCTACATAATTTATCGACAGAATGTCGCGGCAATGTTCGCGAAAAAGTCCGCATTACCAATGAACGATCACGGAAACGGTCGGTACACAGCCGGTGGTCAGTGTCTGACCGATGAACGATAATCACGTATCGGGCAAATTACTCCACGGATCTACTTATAGCGAGTGACAAAATTTACTGACACCGGCAGAAACTTGATACAGAAGTTGAATTTCAGTCTGACAAACGACTGAAAGGAGCGCTGGACTACATACGGCGGGGGCTTGGAACTGCTTAGTGGAATGGCTGTTGTTTTGGTGCAGCGCTGCATTTAGCGATCAAAGAAATAAGTAGGCGAACTTCGAGAATATATTCGGCGCACCATGGCGATAGAAAGCGAGGATTGAGAGTAGAACGAGCTACAAAAGATTGGTGGCTGATTTTTGGCAACCCCTGTATGGGAATATGAGTGAGATTGTGTCCAGTAATTCTGTGATTCACTGTATACTAACAAGTGACAGTATTAAATACGCTGATGGTGGCAATAAGGAGGAAGGAGAGCGAAGATTACGAATTGAGAGGGTGCGGCTGTAGTACATACACCTGAATTGTTTATAGACGCACGCACTACCACCGCGTGTTGTCAAATGCGTTAATTCCCAAGGACATGGAAGCGGAACCGAACACCGAATATGCAGATGCTCTTATTTCAGCCATAATTAGGAGAAATACCGACGCAAAACGAGTAGGAGGAATGAGACAGGCGTAGTATCATCAAGGTGGAAATTTCACGAGGCCCGTAGTAGTAGCGTGGTACAACGTCAGGTGGCAATCGATCTCACCGGCGATATTCCCTAACCGACGACGATCTAACGTGACACACCGTGTATATTTATTACCGGTGGCCGGCTGTACGTAGCGAACACGTTGCACACGTCCCTCGTGCGACAGATAGCCCGTCACAAAGTTCTCTCGTGACCGAAGACATTCGAATGCCACGATGATCGGGAATCCGTGGACAACTAGTGCGCGCGCGCGCGCGCACGCGTCGGCACACACGGCGGCCAGAGAGCGTAGGTGTTAGACGAATCAGCCGGCAGTAAATTCGCGGCTAAGAGATAACGGTAATCGAGGAGCGAGAGAGATTACTCGAGCGACGGTGCGAATTGCAAGGCCGTCGGCGTGGATGACCTTAATGAGTAACGAGCATAGCGCTTAGGCGGACACGCGAGAGAATGACCGACAGCAACAGCAGCAGGAGCAGCCGGAGCACCAGGGCACAGCACAATGTGTGTGTTCTGCTGCTCTGTTCTACTCTGTTCTGCTCTGCTCTGCTCTGCTAGCACGTACTCGCACGCTGCGCGAAGGGTGTCGTGCAGCCGAGCGTGTGTGCACACGTAGCCCTGTCAAAAAGGTAGCATGTTTGGCACTGGCCGCGGGTGACGTTGCGTTGACAGGCGTGTCCCTGTCACCGTAACCTAGGTTAACTGGCCGCGAGCAACCTGAACGTTGCGAGAGCCACGGTAAACGGGCACGAAACGTTCGTATATTCGCGACGATATTCGCGATCGTTCCTCGCCAGGCACCGTGCGCGTGCAGATGGCGTGATTTTTATGGCAATTACGGTTCCCGTCGGCCGCCCATGCTCGCCGACACTCTCGCCGTGCACCGTGCCCCTAATCCGTACGGTAATCACGCAGAGTAAATCCAACAACGGCAATAAATACCTCGCTTTTCGACGAGCTCCGAAATCTCCTCCTTGTTGTCGGCCATCTTAGCACCAGTCACTGGTCACAATGCACGCTGGGTAAAAACAAACGAGCACCACCACAGCACCGCGATTGGTGGTTCAGCGCCACCTGTACGCCGAATTAGAAGTCAACCGGCCGGTGACGTTGGTCAGGGATGTAGCAGCGCCAGAATCAATAAAGACCCAAACATGGGCCCTATTCAACATTATTTAATACGTATAGATAGAAACAGATACGACAATATTTTACGTAAAATGATATTTAAAATTGAAATTGGTTCTTGTATACGTAATCTCGTTGGTTAATCGAACTTAATACAATGATGACTGTACGCCGATACGCTCTAAGCGTTTATTGTATTATTAGTGTCAATGCAAACGTCTCATCCTCTTCTACGCTGAATATAATGTAATAAAAGCTATGGAATGTAAGTTAGAAAACTGTCCACGAAAGAGTGCCACCACATTTCATTTGGCACCATTTGACACACTTTCGTGAAGCCGTTACTGGCACACGTCGTGAGTAGTACTGCGGCTGCTAACTTATTTCCGTTATATTGGCTTGTGGCGGCAGTCTTCGTTCAGTTTCTCTCAGGTTTGGACGTAATTTCCAACAAGTTTTCAACATGAGTAGTAGTGACGTTGTAATCGTATCGGCAGTCCGGACACCCATAGGTACAAATTCTCACTTTACGTGTTCAAATATTGTAACTGTCGTAAATTGTTGCATTCCCTCCATAGTACGCTATTAACCCAGTTTAAATAATATCGCGTAAACAACAGTTTTCAGTTAACAATACTCCCTTTATTGGACAGAATAATCCCGCCATTCGGCAAATACGGTCGCAATAATATATTTACACCGTTATTTTAATCATAGCCTGAGGAATTGAACGTTATTTCAGTTACAAATCTACCTGCACTTGTCTTTAGATAACACGCACTTGAACTGTTCACGATACTTTTACCTTCCTATCAGTCAATTCAAAATAGCAAAGTCTCATTTGAATTGTATGTTATCCTATTGTAACGTTATGTCACTTGAACTCTACACCAAACTTGGAAATCCAGATAACACAGTGTATTTTATTTATAGGCTCATTGTGTGGGTCCTTGGCATCCACGAAAGCATCGGATTTAAGTAGTGTAGTTATTAAAGAGAGCCTTGCAAGGGCTCGTGTAAAACCCAGCGATGTTTCTGAAGTGATATTGGGCCAGGTAAGTTAAAATTACGATTTATTCGATCGATCGGTCTCTTTAATTTCATGGAAACTTCGGCAAAGTTCGCTGGTTACAAGCATGACTTTCATAGGGTGTGGAAAACACTTTCTATTGCAGGTTTTGACTGCAGGTCAAGGGCAAAATCCTGCGAGACAAGCAGCCATAAAAGCTGGCATACCTTCGGCTGTACCTGCGCATTTAGTCAATATGTTATGTGGCTCTGGCTTAAAGTAAATGCAAATTTTCGTATTTATAATATATGCAAATATTTTATAGCATTTATTCATGACATTGCAATCGTAAAGTTAATGTTTGCGCTAAAATTTTTTCTGTACACATTATAAGTCCGTATGTTCTTTTCATGAGATACGATTATTTTCAGAGCAATTATGAATGGTTACATATCCATAAAGGCTGGAGAAAACCAAATTGTTGTAGCTGGTGGCCAGGAAAGTATGAGCCAGGCACCACATGCGTCGCACCTCAGGACTGGTGTGAAATTAGGGGATCGTAATTTCACGGATACTTTGGTATTTGACGGGTTAACAGACGCATTCCATGGGATTCATATGGGAATAACAGGTGCGGAAAGAACCGTATTATGCCAACTGCTTGTTATAATTAGCTTCTATTCTACTTATATGTAAATGATCCGTGCACTCATGACGGCATTGTATTTTTCATAGCTGAAAATATCTCTAAAGACTTTAATGTAAGTAGAAGAGAACAAGACGAGTTTGCTGCCAAATCTCAGCAAAAAGTACAGGCTGCAATGGCTGCGGGACACTTTAATAAAGAAATAATTCCTATAACAGTGCCTAGTAGGAAAGAACCTATCGTTGTGGATAAAGATGAGTTCCCTACGTTCGGAACGACTTTTGAAGGTCTTCAGAAATTAAGACCCATCTTTCTGAAAGTACGGCCAATATTGCACTTACGAGCTGCCGTATTCGAATGTACAATAATTACTCGGAATATTATTTTATGCTTAGACCGATGGTACAGTTACCGCTGGCAATTCGTCTGGAGTAAATGATGGAGCAGCAGCAACAGTTCTCATGTCAGCAGAAACAGCTACAAACAGGGGCTTAACTCCGTTAGCTAAAATTGTTGCCATAGCTCAGGTTGGAGTGGAACCCAGAATTATGGGTATAGGACCTGTTCCGGCGATCGAGTTAGTGGTTAGTATCTGTTTCAAATAAATAAAGACATGCGAGAAAATGAAGTTGAATGTTTCAGTTGCGAAAAGCAAAATGGACCAAAGAAGAAGTAGATTTATTCGAGTTGAATGAAGCTTTCGCGGTGCAGTCAGTAGCGTGTGTCAAGACTCTCGGTTTAGATGCAGCTAAAGTTAATATAAATGGTGGAGCTATTGCTCTGGGTCATCCTATTGGCGCATCTGGTAAATATGGCATTAATATAAAATGGATATACTAATTTTGTTGCTACATTCAACAATTTCGTAACACAGGCGCAAGAATTCTAGTAACTCTACTACATTCCTTGGAAAGGACTGGTGGAAAGAAGGGCATCGCTGCCCTGTGCGTTGGTGGTGGAATGGGGGTTGCAATCGCCGTTCAGAGAAAATAACAAACACTCTGTTCCGTTACGTGTACTTATTGTATGATGATCGAATTTTGCTGGCGCTTAGGCATAAATGTTTTGTAGCAGGGAAGTGTGCGGTGTACCGACCACGTGCAACTTTTGTTATATTTTATATTAATCTATTTTGTTATATTAATCTGAATAATGCTTTTATCAAGGATTTGTTGAATCAATATTGTTATACGATATATACAAAACGGTGGTTGTGTACTGATAATATGTATTTATAATACCGTTTACATCATAGTATTAGCTACATGCTAGAGCAAATATCAATGAATAAATCCGTTTTATTTATATTTGTTTTAATCACTAAGTTTTAACAGTATACATCCGTCAATCGTACTTACAATTTATACACTTTTACATTAAACTTGTACAGTATTTTGTACAATGTATGTTTACGAAAATGTTATTTTTATACATTGAACATCAAATTGTAAATAAATAAATTACAAAAGTAGAAACACTCTGTTCTTCGAATATTTAATCAGTTTCACTTTTGGTAGAATCTTCGGCTCTTTTTCGTTCTTCCAATATTTTCTCGACAGCCGCGACTCCTTCGCGTTGCCTTTGTTCAGCGCGCTTTGTTTTAAACGTACGTTTAGTAGATTTGAACACTTTTCTGTGGCCTTGTAAATGCTGCAACTGCTCCTTGATAGCTGGTATAATGCGTATCTTAAATTAAGAATGAATTACAGACATAATAACATTCGATTACAATTTTATTTCAAAAATATAATACATATACTTTACATAAGTCAGTAAAGAGTAGTGGCTTGTAATACACAAGTGTTATTTATAACTATTAGTAGGTAAAGTTTATGAAAATGGCACACCTAACAGTTTAAAACGTTGCTATGCTAAGCGGCACAGCTGGATAATATCCATCATACTTCTTTCCATCTTTAGTAAAACACACGTAACTTTTCTCTAATGGATGCTGCGCTACTAAGTCTATCTCTGGTATGCAAAGCTTTGCATATTTCTTTATAACATAACTCCATAATGAGTCTGTATGAATCTTGGAATCTTTCAAGCAGAAATAAGAGCCCCAAAATGTTGAATTCAATATTTTTTCATCAGGATGCGATAATCCTTGATTAACCATTCCTTCCGACATTTGTTCTTCGGTTACAGCTACTGTATCGCATTGCGCATACGCGTCTGGTACATAAATATCTTGCAGAAGATTATCACCGACATATATACAACGAGGCTTACTCTTCTCAGATATATATCCAAGGAATTCGACCAGCCCTTTCCAATTACCTTGGCTATATATCTCACCACGCTTTAAATCTTTTACTTCCACTATATCGCCCACTTCGTTATTCGTTGCTCGAAGAAATGGATGCTCATTGGTAAAGAAACCAGGCTTTTTGGCAAAACAAACAGTAATATCAAAGAGGGATTTCCAATCTTCTCCAAGGGCATGGGTGGCGATAAAATCAATAAAATCGACGTTAGATCCGGTAATAAGAAAAGTAACGCGATGTTTCTTTAGTTCTTGAAGCCAAGATATGGTGTTTTCACTACATTTATGTATGTACTTAGCAGGATTCCTTTTTAGACTAGGAAAGAAGTGTCCTCTATCTAGCTTGAAATGATCTTTATTGTACATTTCAATCAGTCCATCTAACATATCAGGCCAAACATTATATTCGTTCAAAGGTCCTTCTTGTTCTTCGTCGAGAGTGTCGATTAATCTTGCAAAAATAAGAGACGCCGAAATGTCGAAGTAATCTAATAAGCTCCTCATTTTCAACGACAAGGGACCGTTCCACGTCGACAACATGTCGTTACAAAAGGCATCTGTAACCTCCCATCTCTGTTCAGGATATATTTCTTTAATCTTTTCTATACTCAATAAATTAGTTCCATGGGATGCTCTTTGAATTATACCGTCAGCAGTTATTCTAAGTATATTTCCCTTCTGGAAGTCTAGGAACAATCCTTTCTGCATGAAATCTAAGTCCTTATCTTCCAAAGGCCTCGATAAATATTTTGGGCTGTACCCCCTTTCCGTTACCAAATAATTAGCTAATAGTTCGTACACCAAATGCACCAGGTTGGTTATTTTATAACGCAAAAGAGTATGGTCTAAATCGAAGCCGATGCAATCATAATCGAGAAACTTAAATGTGTTCATGCTGGCTTGGGTCGACGGAACTACCGACACCATTGTACAGTAATATTTAAAATTTACAGATTGCGATGAACGGTATGCTACAAATCCTGATTTATCACTGGCTTTATAGTTTAAAGTATTCTTCAGGCAAGACTTGAGTGGTATATGCAGTAAATTCCGAATTCTTGTCATATCTGAGATTACTAGCACATTTATCACATATTACGTAAATATTCAATACACAGTTGACACGATCGAACGCACACATTGAAAGCAATCGAATTGGAAGTAGGATGATTTATTCAATGATAATATTGCCCGTAAAATTTCGCTTCAAATTTTAGTCGGTCGATCTGTAAGCAACCTACGAATTCGAAAATACCTAGGCAAAGTACCGATAACGGCTCGAATTTAATGAAACGCGAAAAAAATTGTTATTTCCTTGTAACACTTACGGGTACAAAAATCCTTAAGCAAAAACACGTAAGTACTAATCATAGAAAACAACCTACTTTAAATGCTTACCACACATTTATATTCGACATACAGAGGTCGCATAACATATGACTATATTTATAGTTTACTACGAGAACTGTCGTAAACTTAGAGCATATTCTCTAAGGTCGTAAACTATCTATATAATGGTTACTAGTGTAACGGAATTACAATATCGGAGAATATGCAAAGTCGTAGGGAAATATATATTCTGCAGTTACTCACTTTAGGCGGTATGTGAACGAAGCGGATATTTCTCGCCTGGACGAAGAACATGTCGTAACTGTACGAATCCCCCCTGGGATCGGTGAAAACGCAATCCCTCATCACAATATTCATGTAACTGCAAGCACGGCGAAAATGAGCGCAAGCAAAAGACTTGAAATCCACGCTAGACCAATAACAACAAGAAAGGCTCAAATGAATGACACTTACGCGTCTGCGTGCTCCACGGTCCCATAAACTGACCCCTCATTTCGAAGGTCCACGGTTGTTTGCTCATTCTCGACAGCTTTCAATAAAATTGCAAGACTGTTGAAGAATTTGTATCTTTCTTGTTTCGAATCAAGAGTCATGATGCCATACGTTTAGATGCATAAGGTATAACCGGTATAACATTGCCGGCAAACTGTTAAAGAAGAATCTTGCCTTTGCAGGTGTGGCCATTTGTTCGTGGGCGGAACAAAATAACCATAGCTTTTGGGGGGTGCTATCAGTGATACCAATCAATGGCGCGCTAAATATGAATGAATAAATTAATTACGAGTGATAAAATTTATACATAGGGGAGACCGGGACACATTTATACTACAGTAAGCACTAGATAATCTATACTAACTAAATTTGGTCGAATTTTTTATTTCTGATAAACCAGGTCAAAGCTACAGTGGTTACCGTAAGGTGCTTAAATAAAAAAATTCTGCTGGGAGATCGCCTATAATTCCATTATTTATTTATATATCATATTGCAAAAAAACTACAATAAATTTAAAGTATTTACTTTCGAATAGGCAACCGTAAAATACATAGCAAAGAATATGTTTATTTTTTAACTACTTTTGTTAGTCCTAGATATATACGTTTGAAATTAAGTGATATAAGTTGTATAAGTTCGTTTCATGTTGCATTTAAAGTTGAAAGGCACACTTTCCTTATAGTTTCATCGCCTAATTTCCTGTATAGCTACGAGGACACTGTTCAGGTAGTAATACCGAACTTATTTCATGGGCTACTCCACAGTGTCGGCGGATCAGATTTTTCCCGAGTATGAAGTTGGGGTAGTGAGCGAGGGAGTAAAAAACAGTAGCACGCAAACAGAAAATAAAAAATAGGAAAATGCCTTCGAAATTCCTGAATGTAGAATTCCACACACAGGAAAATCTCAAGTGTGGAATACCCCACACATTTTACACTACTCGCGCCGGCTCTGATACGCCAGCCCTTTAAAACAGTCGCATGATTGTCCTGTAATTTCATGTCATGGAAAGTCGCCCACTTTTCTACGCACATTCGAGGACATAACTTATCAATGTTTCGTCATTTTTTCGCAGAACGTTTACGGTATTCCCTTGGTCTTTACGATGTGCTGAAGGTCTGGCATAAAGTTTTCAGAAATAATCGCGCTATGCATAATATGATTTTTCACTGTCTGAAAATATAAAAGATACATTAATTATACGCTGAATCGATTATCAAGGATTTCTTCAGGCCCGACTCGCCCTTATACATAGGAAAAATTGGGCAACTGTCCAGGGCGTAAAATTAGTAAGGGGCGCAAAATGGTTTTTCCATTGTTGGTATTTTTTAAAATAAAGTTTTAAATAAAATATTTCAAGTCTTACTGGTTAGTTAGTTAGTTAGTTACTTCTTTATTTCAGCGTAATTGCCAAAAAATGGACTCGCTTTTACAGTATTTACATAAAACGCATTTCTATACACACGCAACAAGTTGTGCTATAAATGTTTTAACCTACGAATACAAATTCAGAGTGAAGTGCTGAAAAAGCTCAAATAAATGGATTATTAAGTAAAAGAGTCCAAGCCGGATTATTATTCTGCATTAATTATTGAAGTTGCATCCGAGGGGAAGACGCATCAAGCGCAAAAAATTTCTTTTCATTTCGTCTAGCCAGATATTGAATAATTTTATCTCATAAAACTGAATATTTCCATCGCCTATTGACAAAGAGAAAAATCACCATATAAACGCAAGGCGAAGGATACAACTTGCTCGGACAAGTAAAGAATTTTCAAACGATTCTGTCCGCAAAGATCCTTATATTAAGGGCTGCGTTCTCCCAACCCCATCCCAATTCACGTAGCTGTTGAAATGCACATCGATGTTATCTGTTTGGGCTGGCGTTGAGAGACGTATCACGTCACGTTACGTTTCTCTTACCATTTCTCACGAATCATCGTCCGGTAGTTGCATTTGACACCTGTAGAGAACCGAGCAACACTATTTCATGAACTAAAATGCACATCATTTCATTCTCAATAGTACATAGAGCATGCCTTACTATCTCCTCCCTGTGTATGCTGAAGAAAATATGCATCCCATTAAAAGAAAAGGGGATGACCTTGAAATGACCTTGATCATTTGCCAATAATTTCCTGGAAAATTTCAGTGACCCTCCCAAACTCCCTCGATCCCTATAAGTTCAATTTAACGCTAAGCGCTACGTCGGGATGAAAGTCGGCTTAATCTCGTAATGGGCATCTGCGCGATCCACCATGGAGCTAATATTAGTCTACGTACAGTCACTCATAACCATCATTACTGGAGGAATTAGGTTACCTCACAACGGATATACAAAGGGGCCCTACAGATTGGTCCGTATCCTACATGCTTTCAAAATAAGCCGCGATGAACGTTCCAATTGCGATCTGCATCCCTGACGGGGACCTCGGGAAGAAAATCAATGAGATTACAATCACTTACGGATTCAGTAACAGATTTCAAGGCGCGCTGCGCGTACCGCGCCGCTCTAATTTCATACGTCAACGCGACAATGCCAGTCACCGTTAGGAGATGCGAGGCAGCATTCCTTTTGCAAGACACCGCGATTTCGAATGTTGGCCAAGGCCGCAGAGATAGGGGGTTTCCTGTTAAGATCATTCTTAACAAGGGAACCCGACGCGCATCGCCCGCCTTGCTCGGCGTAATCGTAACTTACTCAACAGGCTGGTAATGGCACGCAAATTACGATATTGTCTTCGAGATGATAGAACGAGTCCACCAAGTGGCACGTGTACGCACCATCTGCCTACTGTTTACACCCACGATCAGGCGTTTCCCTCGGGTGGGCTTTAGTTGGGTCGCATTGACTCGTTAGCACGTAACGATTTCTTTCAACGGCCCATTAGTGGCTCGGTGGAAACTTTAAAACGTCCTCCACGGCCGAGAATAGGTATCGATTACCAACTATTCGAACTACGCCAGTTGGAACTGACGATTGGATTCGGCGTCCCCGCAAGCAGCAAATGTAACATATCGCAATGCATTTTAATCATCCGAGCGGGGTTTGCGCGTCAAGGGTTGATCCGTTCGTGTTCCCCATTTAGGGCAATTTAGCCGATGCCGTGGTTCCAATAGAGACGGGTCTATTTCTACGAAACGGACTCGCGTGGTACACATTTTTCTCCCTTCTGCTTATTCAGTGCCGTGCGACCCGCTGTGATGAGTGCCCTCTTCCTGTAGCCTGCCGTCTCTTTCGCGCTTCGTCTAGTCTCCCTTTCCTCTTTCGGTTATCCACCCTCCGCCCCCTCTCGAGCTCTAATCAGCTTCCTGGATGGGGCACATTATCTACGCGATGGCAGATCGTAACTACGCGATACCTAGACAAGCTCCGGGGTTTCGATCATACGGTAGTCACTCGGCAGCCCATTGCGCGCAAAAGACCCGCCAAGATCCCGCGGTTACGCATGTCGCTCAGCTTATTATAAGATTCTGTGGTATCGGTGTAGTGATCCTGGAGCGGTGCGTCGGTTACCATCGAGCCTCAGGTGTGACCTCCTTCGGGGAACCTACTCCTGGCGTTGGTTTCCAATTGTGCCCCTCGGTATCCCGCTGTTTACTCGGCCAGAACGCGTGCAAAGGACGAAAGCCGGGCCTTTGCATTCGGGTCAGCTTGTAGAGGCTCGAAATCAATTCTTAATTGCAGCTTAGGGTGTTTGGCCAGCTAGAGTTTAGGGCTGGACGATCGACAGCAATTCGTACGGCGAATGATTGTTGGTTTGTGCAAACAGATGTGTCAGCGATGAAGACCGCGGGATGATAGAGAACGTGCCCACCGCGATCTTCCTCGTGCCCAGGGGGAGGCTCTTCAGGAAGCTTTGAAGTGACGCATTATCGGAACAAGCACAATGTCGTTAGGGCAACGCATATCTGGGGCTGTTGCAGTCCTCCGGGGCGCTTCGGAGGTCAAGGGAACTCGCTCGTAAGAATTCGGAAACTTGTGCTTTCTTCTCGACTACTCTTCCCTCTTACGTGGACCCATTTCCAGGTCATGTTCCGACGAGATCGAAAAGATCGCTTCCGAGGATGAGAGCAACGCGCGCCCCAAGATAACACCGCTCGACAGATTGCAAACAGTTAGTAGCAACCATACACTCTCCCTTAAGACTTTCTCTGCGTGCTATTTGAGTGTGAACGCAGGTGGTGGACTGGATCGGGGAAAACATGCTTCTGGTCTTCACGATCGCTGGAGTCTTGGTGGGCCTCCTACTCGGGTTTCTTGGTCGATTAGCCAGTCCCTCGCCGCAGTCGATTACTCTTGTCAGCTTCCCGGGAGAGCTTCTGATGCGACTGCTGAAGATGTTCATATTACCGCTAATTGTGTCTTCGCTTATCGCCGGTGATTATGCATCGTTCTAAGCGGGGCTGAAGAACGAAGCCCTGCGCGATATGGCTCCCTAAGTTTTCTTTCTCGCCAGGAATGGCGCAGCTGGATGCCAGAAGTTCGGGAAGAATGGGATTCAGAGCGCTGATGTATTACTCGGTAACGACCATTCTCGCCGCCATAGTGGGCATCGTGATGGTGTTAATGATTCATCCGGGCGATCCTAGGATTAAATCCACCATAACCGCGCCCAGGTCGGAAGACACGAAGGTCTCCACGCTGGATGCTATTCTCGACATAATTAGGTACGGGCAACCCGTGGAGTCTAACGTTAATGGGCAGCAGTAAAGTAAACGGCAATTTTAGAAACATGGTGCCGGATAACTTGGTGCAGGCGTGCTTCCAGCAGGCACAGACCACTTACGTGCAGAAGAAAGTGGTGATCATAGGGAGCACGAATCAGAGCGATTACGTCCTAGAGCCAACGTTAATGTATAGAGACGGGACGAACGTGATGGGCATGATAATGTTCTGTATCACGTTCGGCCTGGTCGCTGGACAGATTGGTCCTCGAGGAAGATTGATGGTCGACTTCTTCGTGGTGCTGAACGACATTATCATGAAACTCGTCAGTAGCATTGTGCTGTGGTGAGCGATCGAGTCACAACTTATGTACTTCCGCGCTTGGTAGTCCCCTCGAGTTATATATGCTTCGCGATAACACGGGAATAGAATGGGTTTGAATGTTGACGTCACACAGGTACTCCCCGTTCGGAATCATGTGCTTGATAGCGGGTAAAATAATGTCGATCAACAATCTGGCGGCGACCGCGCAGATGTTGGGTCTGTACATGGTCACGGTGATCGTGGGTCTACTCATTCACGCCGTGATCACTTTGCCAGCAATATTCTGGTTCTTAACGCGGCAGAACCCCGCCGTGTTCTTCAGGGGTATGATGCAAGCTTGGGTTACAGCTTTGGGAACAGCGTCCAGGTAGCGATCGATCGTTTACCTCGCAAGCGCTCGTGTGAAATGCTACAGTATACTGTTCCCGTGTTTCTCAGCGCTGCAACTTTGCCTGTAACCTTCCGTTGCCTCGAAGAAAATAACAAAATCGACCCCAGGGTGACTCGATTCGTGGTGGCGGTAGGAGCCACGGTAAACATGGACGGGACAGCTCTTTACGAGGCAGTCGCGGCAATTTTCATCGCTCAAATGAATGGAATCTCGTTGGGACTGGGCGAAGTCATAACGGTCAGGTGTGTGTGACCAAACGCGCATGCAAATCCTATCATTTATTTACGTTTCCCGTTGTTTGCATAGTCTCACAGCTACCCTTGCGAGCATAGGGGCTGCAAGCATTCCCAGCGCTGCTCTGATTACGATGCTGATTGTACTCACAGCTCTGGGTCTACCTACGAGCGATGTTTCCTTGCTGTTCGCCGTAGATTGGATGTTGTACGTTTAGCTTAGTACTTACTAGATTGAAACATATCGAGGTGAAGCGATTGCAGTAATTAATATTTCGTGTGACTCTCGAAGGGACCGGATCAGGACGTCGATAAACGTTCTGGGCGACGGCTACGGAGCTGGGATAGTTTATCACTTGAGCAAGGACGAGCTGGATAAAATGGATCAGGAACGAAAATTAGAGGGCCTCGAAACGGGGACACCTCTCGAGGACATCCCGGGGAGCTGCCGATGCAAGTGTGCATCTGTTCCCAAGCAAAGTTCTGAAACAAAGATCTGATTTTGTAAGGGCATTGACCTTCTTCCGTGCACTTTTTTCCCCCAACTTCCCGAACGGCGACATAAAGGAGAACTGTGGCCGCCTTCGCGGCTGCTCAAATTAAATTATTGCAATGGCATGCGACAGAATTGGTAGGAACGAAACTTTATTCCTTCACTGCCAAAAATGGTTTTTCGGGGCTCGCGCTCAACCGAGAGATGTCCGATACGTTGTAACTTAATCGCTGCTAGTGATACAGATAGAAATCCTGAACGCTCGCGACGGACGGGTGCGCGCAGAGTGCAATTAAAATGTGAGCATGTCAAGTACAAAGCAATATCGATACATAGATGGTTAATCGTCTGTTCACGGTGCAATAAACGTTAATTTAAATATCAAGGGTGCTTATTGTTTATTGATTCGAGTGGTCGAATAAATGGGAAATCGAAGCGCTGGATTACGGTAATTTAAGCAATCTAAAAACCTGTTCGCCGATTTATCACACACACTAGATGATTCCGTTTTAAGTGAAACGTAGGGTTTTGTAATATTTTGTTTACAATGTTTCTGTACTCTATCTGTTATTTATTGTATGCTTATTACATGAACAAGGAAATAAATATAAATTCAACTACATTTGTAACAATAATTTGTGTGTTTACATTTCGAATTAGGTAAAATAACAGGCAATGTTCGGCCGGTGAAGCTGTGGAATAGATGTATTTTTTAAAGAGTATATACTATATACATACATGTACAATACATCACGATGTGCTTCAACAATATTATTACTCTGGCTAGTAACTTGCAGTTGTTTGTGATATAATTAATTAATTAACGACATACCTATTTAGTTAAAAAATATAAATTCTTAAATCTAAATATCCTTTGGTTCAGTAGACATGCACCATGCCATATAAAAATCTGATCTCGAGTTAAGGAAAGTATAAAACCTAAGAAGTATAGCGCATTTTATACTTGCGATTAGACACAAATATTAATTTAATGGTTCTAAAAGGATACGTCCAAAATAGCACATATGTCTGTGGCATTATCAAAATAATTCTTATTAAGGAAAACACTCATATTTCGATAAGTGTCTGATAATTAAGTGCAATCATTGATGGCGACATAAAGGATACAAAAAGTCCTCCGAAAAATCCACTTGTCAAAAGATTTCGCCTGCTTATAAAATACTTTTTCCACTGACCCCCAGCTTTTAACAACAACATAGCCTATGGAAGAATTACTCCAAGGTCGAAGTTTGTTCAAGAAATAAAAATACTTTTTTAATATCTTCGCTTACCCATAATCCGAATACTGCAAAGATGTAGAAACCAAATCCGTATAAACCTGTCAACCCTAACAAACCAGCCGTGCCACCTGACAGAGCTGCCATAGATATCCTACAATATTCCACGACAGCAGCATTGTTCACGACAGCCGCCTCGCTATACGCAATAATTTCTAAAAGAATAAATGAATTTCAGTTCGCTATTCCAGCGATATTGTTTTGTAAATAGTCGAACGACCTTTAGAACGCAGAATAAATTACTTTGTTCGCAAAGATAACAGAACAGTATAATTAAAGGTCTTTCTTTACGACCCACCTCCTTTTTCCTGCTTCGTCTTAATCTTCCCCAACATTATTGTACTTGTTCTTGATATCAATGCACGGTTTGTATAATTTAACCTAACAAAACATTCGTTGATGATTACGTATATACAATGACTATGTGCCTACACTTTCGTAGCATTCTTGCGAGGACGCAGCTCGACGCGCCACCTAGGCCGCTAAAGTCAGTGACTTTATATTTTAAATATTGCGGTGTAAGATCGCTAAGCGACGTAAATATATGCTAAATTTATCGATAAACATTCGGTTGTTAATCGTACGAGTGACGCGACGCGATTTAAAAATGATAAAGTGATATTTGACGTCTGCCAAATGAGGGCATTTTCTATTGGCAGAAATTTCGCAGCGAATGCCGCGCTCCGTTCGTAAATAGGTGTTCGCAGCGAACCAAGGCAATCGGCTGGCAGATTACGCTTTGATTACGTAAGTTTCGTTTTATTAAACTTTTGAAAAACGAAGGGTACGCGTTTCCTTGCATGACATCCAGCGATCCGTGTAAAAAGTTTGCATGCAAACTTCAACAGTGTCTAAAGGGTTCGTGCTATTCGCAACGTAGTTGCACTTGATACGATCGAATGCATTTCTACCTAACCTTCGCCGTTTGCGTTCGGAAGCGTAATCCAAGTACCGTTCGAATTGTTCAATTTCAGATAACGTCTACCAGCCGTCACGCTGCGAGTCTGTTTTAGAGGAAATAAGGCAGTGCTGCATCGTGCACAGGGCAGTATCAACGGTTTGCGAGGGTATAGATATCTCGAAACCATACGAGCACAACACGGTGGATTATGTAAGTTTAAAAGACGTGCCTTTTATGGATTGTCCACTCGCTGGATAGAATATTTGTTAATTTACTTTTGGCTTTACTCCAGAGAAAAGCTCAAAAGTAAATCATGTTCAAACAACGGTTGACGCTGACTCGGAGAGTGCTCATTACGGCTCTCACACTTGTGGCCATCGAAACAATTTATTCGGCCAGAAAAGTTCCTTCCAGACCGTCGTAGATATGACTTGATGTTTGGCCGTAACGTAATGTATTAATATATAGTAAATGTGTTAATATATAATAAATAATGTAACGTACTGAGATATAAAGATGGAAGCAGTGAAAAAGGCGAAGGAGCGATTTAGAAAGTACCCAATTCTTATCGCTCAGTGCCACGAAGCCGGGGCAAAGTACGCCGCGTGCGTAGTAGCGAAGTCCAATTTGCAGAGGAACGATTGCGAGAGCGAGTTCAATGAATTTAAAATGTGTCTGACGAAAGCAGCTGCGAAGAAGAATACTAAATTATAGAGGATAGAGTCGTACTATACGAGTTCTCATTTGCTTTTCACTGCTTAATCTATATCTGTGTTTCATAAGAACTGTACTTCACATTTTGAGAATGGATAAGTTATCATTTAAGACGCACTGTTCGTTAGCTTTCCTACTTAGGGTAACTCTAGTGGTTTACTCCAATTTCCATGATAACACTTTTAACGTTCCATACACTGATGTGGATTATAAAGTGTTTACGGACGCTGCGAGACACATGGTAAAGGGAGACTCTCCGTTTGAGCGCGATACATACCGCTACACGCCGTTATTAGCTCTGCTTTTAACACCAAATATCTTTGTTCACGAGAATTTCGGGAAAATCTTGTTCTCTTTCGTCGATGTTCTAGTAGCAGTTTTGATAAGACGAATTCTAACGAGGCAAAATTGTAGCGACAAGTTGAAACTTATCTGTGCTATGATTTGGTTGTATAATCCACTCACAGTTATAATATCCACAAGAGGAAATGCGGATTCATTGGCAGTTCTTTTAGTCATGTTAACTTTGGATGTATTTCAGCAGGATAAATTCATTCTTTCGGGTTTAATGCACGCAGTATCGATTCATTTCAGACTGTATCCTATTGCGTTTAGCGTGCCTATGTATTTCTCTCTGAATGAGAACAATCACTTGCTGCCGAACAAGAATCAATTGAAATTGGTGCTTACTTGTGTATTTTCGATAGCTCTTTTAACCGTTGCAAATTATTATTTCTATGGATACAAATACCTTTACGAAAGTCTAATTTATCACGTGATACGCAAAGACACCAAGCATAACTTCTCCGTTTACTTTTACATGCTATATTTGACTGCCAATCAGCCACCGAGCATAATTGAGAAGATCTTCACGTTCTTACCGCAGCTGACGCTGCTGCTGATGCTGTCGTATAAATTCTCAAAGAAATCCGAGCTGCCATTTGCGATGTTCACACAAGCTATGGTAATGGTGACGTACAATCCGGTATTAACGTCCCAATATTTCTTCTGGTATTTATCTCTTTTACCACTGTGTCTCCCACGTTTCCGATTAAGCATTGCTAGATCATTATGTTTATGTTCTGCATGGATCTTCAGTCAGGGCCTTTGGTTACTGGCTGCTTATCTGTTAGAATTCCGAGGATTAAATACGTTCACGTACATTTGGCTTGCCAGTTTATTATTCTTTGCCGTTAACGTTAAAATTTTGAACGACATCATTGTGCATTATGAATACTAGGCTAAAAATAATTTAAGAATTAATTTGCCGCTGTCGGCATCTTTTCGTATGTACGATCGTTTATACTTTCAACTTGGAAATATACCATTCATTGTCATCGCCATTAAAAGAGGGAGTCACTGAATAAAGGTTTCTGAAAAGTGTGCAGACGTGTACTTCAATCAACAAGTTCGCAAACCGGAAAACCGAGCAATTCCTCGATCCTATCCGTGCTTTCGTGAGCCCCAATTCTCGGAAATCGATGTTGGGACAGGGGTGGAAGTATCGAAGAATCGGTAATGATTCTTAATTTTATTCTTGCAGGAATACAAAATACTTATTTACAGATGGTTTCGTAAAGTAATAGTGGTAGATTCTTAAAAGGAATGTAGATATATAATAGTAATAATAATACAATAATAGTAAATCTTAATGTAGTAATCTAGGTCAATTGTGAGCAAGAGCATCCTTTGGATCATCTTCAGAAATATTTCTCGTCGCTTTTATCTCTAAGCTGCTAACGTGACGATATTAATTATTATTGGGGCATTCCTCGTCAAATTGTACGGGAATGCTTCTCACAATTTCTGACGACACCACTCAAACGATAGTTTAACTCGATTGGAAAAGTATCCAACAAATACCGTCGATATCATTCGTCGAACGATCGAATATCGGTGTCGGACTGAAAGAAACGGTTCTTATTCTGCGAATACCCTGAACAGGGGTACGATCATCGTATCGAAAACTCTTAAAACGGATGCAACGACACGTGTCACGAAATGGCCCAATGTCGGTACACGAATAAAAAGGGACAAACTGAGAAGTACTGTTCGTACAAGTATAGGTCACCACGGCAGACGATGCAACATATAAAAATAGCATTATTTTCTTTCATTGCTTTTGTTACAGTTTATTGAACTGCGTGCTATGTGAAATGATCTATCCTTTTGTTTCCCTCGGGGTGAAATTAGAGTCGATCTCTGCCCGAAGTCGATGACCGAGTTCCGGCGAAAGTCACTCGGCGATAACGATGTAACCGAACCATCGTCGGATCTGGACCTTGCAGCGGTTTCCGTACGCGGGAACGAAGTCCTAAATTGACCTAAATAATCGAACTGAGCTTCGCTTGTCAGTGCTGCAAGGTCCAGAAGCTGTCTCGAATTAGCTACGCTCGATCGCGATCGAGACACACGAGCAGCAGCATCTCCGAGAGAAAAAGGAACGCGAAGAAATGATCCCGGGCTCGCCAGGATTCCATATTACCCGGAGGATAGCGAGTAAAGCGTGTTGCTCGCTGTACGAGGGACCGTATTCGCGAGAAGTGCATTTGCGGGGCTGTAAAAGCGACAGCACGTTCTGGTGTGGCTTTGAAACGATGCGCGCAGACAGAGAAACACCAAACTACTTTGCATGTTGCACGCGCGCGACGGTCTTCTTACTCGTTCCTGAAGAACGTACGCAACGTTTCACCGCATCCCGAACCACTTGTTCCTTCTCTGCCTCCCGCGCGTCAAACGGCTCTCACCCTTTCGTTATCACCATCTTATCTCTTCTTCTACCCTTTCCCCGTAATTCTTCCAGAGCCTTTGCCAGAATAATGAAAGGCCGAAGTCGACGGTGCGACGCGAAATTCGCGAGGGTGGGTGCGTGCCAGAGATTCACTGCATCCTGATGCAACTTATGGGAGAGAACTTATAGGAGACGGTGAGGAATCGCTGCGCTATGGGGCTGTGAAGGGGTACACAGGGGGTGGGAAAACGTGAGACTACAGGGTCTATTATATGGCAAAGATTTAATAAAATACTAATAACAGCGGTGATACACATTACACTGTACGAGAGATATAAAATAAACGGCACTGGCTGCTTAATAGTTAGCACGTAAACCAATCAACTATAAATAATAATAATTATTAATGTTATAATGATTCTTGATGGATGATTAATTCGAGTAAACGAAATGTACAGCTTAAGTATAAAAGATTGCGCCGATCCATCGCGATGATTACGGATACACGATAGAAATTTATCTAAAAAAAAGTAAAAAAAAAGAGAGAGAACGTACGTCGAAACCTCGTATAGATGATTATCCTTACAGTAATAATAATTAATGAAAGGAGAGAAAATAATAATTAAAGCACTCGGTGCAACGCATGGATAAAATGCATCGACTTACACGACATATAAACTCAATTAATATACACAACATTAAAATAAACATTCTCTTTGGTCTCGTCGTTTCTTTTCTTCTTTTTCTTTTCGTTATCGTTGCAAGAAAGAAAGAAAGAATGAAAAGGAACGTGTCTCGTCTCGTAAAATTGAGTCCTCCGGGCGTGTGAAAAAAAATTGTACAGAAAAGAAAAAGGAGAAACGATCAAATTCGATGAGAGGGCGGGATGAGGGCTAGGCGAGGGGTGAAAAGCTCGAAAACGGGAAAGCCGATTTTATCGCGCGAGTGTGTATGGGGTGGGGGTGGGGGGGGGGGGGGGGGGTGGGGTCGCGAAACGTTGATAAGGGCACGCGTTTAATATCTATCGACTGCCGCGACACGGGAAATCATTGAAGAACTGATATTTCTCGTCTGTTTTCCTTTTTGTACTTACATTCTTATGGTATATTTATCGCGTTGCGACGTGATCGAAACGAGCCCGAGCAGCTCGAGGCGTCCAAGGGAACGAATAAACGCGGATAGGGACGTTAGCTACACTCGGAATAAAAGGGGATTGTTGGCACACACTGTCGAAGGGTAGATTTCTCGCTGCTCTCGATTCTCAACGATAATAGTCTCAGTTTTCATTCCCTCTTTCACACTTTCACTTGCTCGCTCGCTCACACTCGCTCTCGTTTTCCCTGGCTCGCTTTATTCTCTAAATCTCCTTCGTTTCGCTAAACGGAAGATCTTGTGCGAACGATGCGTCGTCTTTGTTCTGCGGGCGACCAATCGTTTCACGCTACAGACAACACACAGTGGCAGAGACACAATGACGTAAATTTTCCGATTACGCGAGTACGGTAGCAGATAGACGCAGAAGGACTCGAAGTCGCGCCCGTTCGCGGTGCTCCGCTTTAAGGTAGCCGTGCATTCGTCAATGGGACGAATAGGAGCCGAACGAGACTTGAAAAACTACGGCACAGTATCCCTGTTTCCCACGCTTTTTTTCCTCGCAAGGCCGTTGTCCCGGCGCTTGAAGCAGGTTTACCTTGACGGCTGGATGGCTTTGACCCACTCTCCTATTTCCCTTCCACTCGCTCCAGGTACACGCGTGGTCAGCGAAATACGAGGAAGCCGGTCGTATCAGCCAGGCGTTAAAGTAAACACACCTTGGGCGTCGGCCTCGAAAAAGAAACGTGGGAAAACAAACACCTGCGGCTCAGCTGGGGTTGTAAGGAGCAGTTCGTCTCGCTGGTCGCACCTCTCACTCGGTCCCCATTGATGGATTGCACGGCGCGAAGTGGAGGGTGTTCGCAGACAGCTCTGGCGATGCGTCCTGCTGCCTCGATCTGGCCGTCGATTTCGCGACTCCGAGCGGATCGTCTCGGCGCTCGAGTTACGTCCAACGTCTCGCTCATTATTAGTCAATTAGCATCGCTGTACGCCTGCCACCAGGTATACGCAGGCGAGGAATCCGGAATTGAATTCCGACCGAACCGGTACGGAAACGGGCGGCTGTGGCTTCGCGACACCTCAACGGCACGACATTTTTCTATCTTCTGTTGTACGACGAGAAGGGTATCGTTTCTGATAAATTGACACGGTTCGCGTTCAAATGAAAACGGGCGAGTGTGCCATCGGAGCTTCACGGCAGTCTGCGTTTCCTCGGTCGACGTGGTTGCTCGAAATTCGAGAACTGAACGGAGCTACGGGATTCCTGTATCGCGTTCCGCGGCGATTCAACTCTGTCGGGCAGCTCGATAGAAAGATTCGATCATTATTTTAACAAACAAAAAATGGAAAGAGATCCCAGAAATCGGGGACACTTGTCCCGTCCCTTCTCTCTTCGTACGAAGATCCCGAAAGTGTCTAGCTAGACGTTCCGTAGGCTATTATACAAAGTAATGTACACTAGAAAGGATGATTCGCTGTTCGTAGTCAAATCTCTACAGTGAAGTACATATTTACACCAGGTTCCTTTTTCTCCTCTCTCACATGTCTCTCTCTCTCTCTCTCTCTCTCTCTCTCTCTCTCTCTCTCTCTCTCTCTCTCTCTCTCTCTCTCTCTCTCCCTCTCTGCACCGCGCACTTCTGTTACCACGTCGAAGGACCGTTCGAATCGAAATCGAAATCGACGACAAATTCACTCCGCCCGCGATTAATTAGTTAAAGGGTCATCGCGAACACTCTCCTCAGATGCTAGCTATAACGACCGTGTTGAAAAAGGTTATGGTTTCAATGGAGGTAGGGGGAGGCGAATTGAGTAAACGAATCGGTAAAAACTAGTTATCAAACACCGAGGGTGAATGGCGTTCTCGGCGGTTCCGGCCGCGGCTCGACCCGCAAACTTTGCCAATTCGACGCGCGATAGTATCCGGCACGTACCGTTCGCAACAAAAGTTCTCCCATCGATCGCGTTACGAGAGGATTGCGGCCGTACTCGTTGCACTTCTTTCGGATCCAGTTACGTTTCCATTCAGCTGATTTGCCTCGCGCGGCCCAGTTCGTCATGTTGCCCCATCGTCTCAGCGTTTACCTTCGCGCTCCCCGCAATTAGCGCACGCGTTATCGCGATAATTGCCCATTGTGGCCGCGCGCGCTGCACCAGGCTCCCGTCACGGACCGAGTTCACCCGAAAAGTTTCGCGAGCCGGTTCTTCAAAGTTTCGTTGAGCCTCAGTCGCCCTCAACCCGGCAGTGTTGCAAGGAAACCTTGTTGCACACCGCACGTAATTGAAATTCCATTGTGCGCGATTTAATTATGCCGCGATTCTTTGCGCCGAGGTGCCTGGGCCGCGAGTACCGCGCCTTTGCGTCGAACAAAACGTTGGAAAAAATCGGGGAAACGCTGGCAAAGGGGAGGTAATAACTAGCCTCGTGTCAAAGTAAAATGATCCCACCGGGAATGTCACCGAACGTTTCTAATTATTACCGCCACCATTCTGCGGTCCGTTTTCTTCTCCCCCGCGCAAAGTCCCGAGACTCGTACGCCCTCGCCTCTTCGAACGCGAGTTTCTTTCGTTTCAAAGATCAGTCGATTTCACGCGGTTATGCAGTCTTTTTAATCTGGTTTTTCCTTACGAACGCGGAACTGTCTACCGTGTTTAAGATGAATGGATATTCGGAATGCATCGAGGTTCGCGGCTCTATTCCGAGGGTGATGTCGTTAGGAAGAAGGGTGCGTCTTCGTGAAATTGTTCCCAAGCGTCGACGGTCGAGGCGAGTACGCGCAGTCGGATGTAAACTCACGGCGAGGTTATAAAAAATTATTGGTCGAGATTACTGCACAGCACGATGTAACGCACGGCTCGAGAGAGTCTCTATAAAAACGTAACAAGGTGTATTACCGGCTGCTGTGCCAACATCGTCTCATGGTCTGTCTCGCTGGTCGAGGAGGGGGTCGATCAATTAAACGGTAGGAGAAACGTCGTTTCGTCGAAATTCCGGATGCGACTCGATTTGGGGCGGCCGGTCGTCCCGAATCAGAAGTGCTCGCGTCGCTTCGGAACGACCACCCCTTCGTCCTCCCGCCCTTTGCGATATCATAATCGCGATTCGCGGAGCCTCCCCTGCTTGATTATACAAACGACGCGCCGACACCTAAATATTCGGGCAACGCTGCGCGCGCGCGATCTGAGAAAAAAGCTTAACATCGAGAAAAATATGGGGGGTATATATTATATATCTCCTACGCGTCGTTCAGTCGAATTCGAAATAGTTTTATGCTCGGTGATCGATGCGACGCGTTTTAACGCAGTTTCGTGAATGGCGCGCGAAAAAGTGTTCGTTTCCTAAAAAGTAGTCACTTCTCGTTTCACGAACAGGGCAGTGGGGTGACGGCGGGAGGGGAGGGCGGTTGAGGGGATTTAAGGGGAGGTAAGGGGGGCGACTCGATCGTTTTTAATACGCGCGCACACGCGTTATCGGGATCGCCTGGGCTGATTTACGATTCCCCTCGGCGACCGATAGTTTTTTCGTTGCCTCTCTTCTGTCGCCCCGCGTTTTACGATCAGACCCGAGCGTCAGAAACGTTATTTACATGGCGAACAATAGTAGGTATGGCACGTCCCATCGAATCGAAATGTTGCTCTTACTCCTCTCGTTTCCATCCCCTGTACAGGGGGGCGGGTGTCGCGATTAAATCACGACACGTGTTCGAAGGTGTTACACGGGAGGAACAAAAACGACCGAGTCGACGGATAAACTTTGCGAAATAGTAGTAATAGGCCATAATCCCTAGTCGTAAAGTATGAAATGTATCAACAAATTTGAAAAATTTCCCTCGCTCACCCGATTAGGCAATATTTTCTCTATCTCTCCCTCTTTATCTCTCTCTCTCTCTCTCTCTCTCTCTCTCTCTCTCTCTCGCTCTCGCTCTATCTGAGTTTCATTCTTAAATCGTTCTCGCTAGAGGACTCGTTAGATTGCCTAAGAATTTCGCGTTTTACAACACAGCGTTGACCAAGCCATCGCGCGAGGTTTCCCCGACGTGCGGCGCGAACGGCAGCGATTTCGAGCGCGCAACGGAGCCGCGCGAATATAAACTTTCAATGAGAAAACAACGATCTCGGGAATTGCACGAAAGGAAATGATTGCACTATAGAAAAATAAACTATTCGAAGATACGTACATACATGTATGTATATCTGTACATATACACCGTTCCCGGCGAGCCTCCACCGGGCGAAGGGAGGTGTCTCGCGGGAAGAGGGTTCCGCGCGGCCGATCGAGCGCGCGCGAGGAGGAAGCCACGCGCCGGCTCTCGTTCCTTTCCTTGACTAAAGGCGAAGAAATCGATATAATTTAATTAATAATTGACAGATAACCAATTAATACGTATAGGATGGCCCGGCGGCAAGAAGGCGTAAATTCCTAAGATTCAAACGACATAAACTTTTCTAATTTTAACATCGCCACGGGCCATCCAGTACATTGATTGTAATTACTTCCCGCAGTATACTTCGTTAACCTACATCGTTTAATAATAGAAATCATGTGTCTGTATGTATAGAATCTCGCGGCAATGCCGGGCCTCGTGCCGGCCCCTGAAAGTCCTGTATGCAATCGCTTTTCTCGAATACAGTTTATAGGCGAACAAGAGTTTCCCCGCGTTGTGTACGTGTTGTGTTCGTGTCTTTTTATTCCCCCTCCGGCTGAAACTGTACAGTTTGGAATTCCACCAAGCAAATATACATTTACACGTTGCGTGTGCGACAGGGTCGACGACGCGTGCGCGCCTGCCGCGCTTCGCGAAACATCCAATCCGCGCCCTAGGCACGCGCGCACGCGCCCCAGAAGAGTTCGTTTGCGCGTTTCTAATGAAAATCTGGAAAATCTTTCTCTCTCTCTCTCTCTCTCCCTCTTTCTCGCGCTCCCTCGCTTTTAAATAGTTAACAGTAACATCAGCATGAACATTGTACAGAGTGATTGATGTACAATAAGCCGGACTTCCTGTGGACAGTTCCCGGTCCCGATGGGGGAGACCGCGTCGACGAGGCTAGACGACGTCGCTGCGAGGAGAGTGCACGGACGAACGGCGAGAGTCGAAGATGCTTACGAGCACGATTAATACTACACTTTTTAATCACCGTTCCGATCCGTTCTCCCCGGCAGTGCGTGGCTGGCGCGAACGAAGGAACTGATCGTTTGCTTGAACGACGAATCGCGCGGGCGCGACGGATCGTGGAATGTGAGAACGAGTCCTCAATAGGAAGGAAGTGTACGAATACTGATTTTTCCGATCTTCGGCGACGAGGGTCGGCGCCCTCTCGGGGGGAACTGTCCGCCTTGAAGCTCCACGCGTAAAGTCGGATATGCACAATAGTGTTCCTTTCTTCACAGTTATAAAACTAACTAAATCTTACGAGATACGGTGAGCAATAATTCCAGTTTATGTACAGAAATTATGTTACAAGACGTTACAATATAAAGATATCCCTCTGACAATAGAAACGTATATTCGTTCGCCTAGCTTCGAACGGGCGGCGATCATCGCCGTCGCCCGTTTCGTCGTCACTGACACGGTCGTTCCAACTTTCGTTATCTTTTTTTTTTTTTACTTTTTCTGTTTCTATTCCGTTGATCACCGACGCGCCACGCCGAGTATGGGCCAGTCCGCAATGTGCAGCCTTCTCTTTCGGAATCGTTTTTAATAATTGATAGGCTACCCTGTTTCGTTATCATAATCAATGGTATTCTCCTCGATGTAGGTACATCATCGCGACGCGAATCAGTGATATATCTGTCTGCTTTCTGTTTCCCTCCTACGCTCTCTTTTGTCGCGCTTTTCAGACTCGAGGATACCTCAACTCGAGGCCGTTCCGTAGATCATCGCCGAGGAAACTCTGCCGATAGATCTTTCTCACCGTTCTTCTTCGTGTCCCCTCGCCTATGAGCTATAGACATCGCGAACGAACGGAAAAGGAACCGATACACTTTCGAGAGAAACGAGAGTAAATTAATAACGAGCGTAATCGAGCGGGGACTTCGATTCTATCGGGTCCCGCTCGACCCTCGCCCGACACTTTCTGAAACGAAACCCGCGATGAGCTTCACCTAAGACGCTGCCTCCCTCCTTCCCTTCGATAGTTCATTCGTTAATATCGTTATGTATTATTTACACGAAGCCGTTCCATCTCGCGAACGAGCTTATTTCAATAGAGTATTCCTCTCGTAGCGCCGCCGAACTATAGGCCCTATGTTCATATTGACAACAGGTGTATAATATTTATATATACCTAATCATTTTAGCTATCTATTTTACAAACATCGGCCCGCGAACGTCGGGCGCGTCGTCGATCCGTTCGTCGACTCGCGCCCGATCGCGCACGGCTTCGCTCAGGCCGGAAGTGGACGCGAGATCGCGACTGGATCTCGTCGGACAAGATCGTCGGGACGCCGCATCCTCTCGTTTAGCACGCTTGCTTGCGAATACTGCGCGAGATCTAAATGTTTCTTCTTTCTTCCCTACGAATTAAAAAAAAGAAAAGGCAGCGCGACACGGTAACGTCGAAGTAGCAGCCGAGACGTTGCCTGTCCACCTAGCCGGACATCCGTCTGCGCATATCACATATTCAAAAAGCGAGAACGTCCGACGAGCCTAGCCGTCGTCGTCGTCGTCGTTGTTGCACACGAACGACCGATCTGCTCGGTCAACTCGATGCTTCTCTCCGTAAGTAGACTGCTACTGCGACCACAACGAACCGCCACGAGATTCGAGTGCCGTGCTCGTTACTTCGTACTCGAGGTTCTTTAAATGCTTACCGAGATCTAAATTATGCGAATAAAAAGATTGTCGATACCGAGTGGTCTGTTCTCGTTCCGAAGAGCCCCTTCGATTTACGAGCCCAACCACCTTCGTCCTTCGTCCTCGCGAAACCTACGAGACACCGTCCCCCCGTTTCATCGTTCCCACCTTCCAGAGTCCGGGTTCAGCCCTATCCGAGCGTGTGCATTGACTTTCATGATGGTACCTTTCACATGCTGCCCAGGTCTGTTCGCGGTACAGTCGGCTACCAGGCGATAGGATACACTGTTCCCGTGTCGGCGAAGGAACCTTCTTCATCCCAGTTCAGTCTTCTTATAATGAAATACCGTTCACCGAACTTCTCTTTCCAACGAACCCGATCCATTCTCTCGTTCGAACCGTTCCTCGAAGTCAGTCGGGAGACACGTGTCCCCGATTCACTGTCGATCGCCGGTTTCCATATCGGTCGAATTGCCAGCAGGTGCGATCGCCACTTCTCCAGTTTCTTGTCGACCAATGCTCGAGGCGTTCGCCTTATACGTCACGGTCGAGGCTGTCCCCAGTAAGTCGTCGTGGCTCGTCGCCCTTTATCGGATAATCGCGGCATCAATTCCTTCGTACGCAGGCACGTATCGTAAACCTGGCCGGCCGGCCGGGCTCATTCTGTCGTGGATCCTCTTGGGCACCGTCTCCAGGACTTTCACACCTCCCACCGCGTACGTTTTCCTTTTAGCCAGGAGTTTCGCCGCGGCCCCGGATCCCGAATACTCGGCAAGCTCCTGCGGTCCTTCCATCGCTCGAACTTCTCGCGACACCTTTCGCGGCTTCTCCCAAGAGCCACGTACGATCCGGTCCTCTTCGCGGCCACTTTGCCCGCCCGGAATCGCGAAACTCCAGTCCGCGCCTCCCGATGGATGCCCGCGAGTGGTCGAGGACTTGCGCCTCGGGACGTCGAGGCGGTGACGCTGCTCCACCAGGTGCCGATGATCCCTGCTGGCCCTTCGTAACTGCCGAAGCACCAGCTCCACGTACTTGAGCGCCTCGCCGTTCTCGGCCATTCGTTGCATTCTACCCTTCACCCGAAACTTCTTCCCATCGGTGTCGTCCCCCAGCCTCGGTTCCCCGAGCAGTCGTTCCACCTCTGGCGTGCGCGCGATCGCGGAGGCACGTCGGGCGGTGTCACGGCGTTCCAGAACGAAGCTGCGGCGACTCTGATAGCGATAGCTCCTCGCTAGCGAGTCCACGAGGAACGCCTCGCGTGGCCTCAACGTGCTCGAGCGTGTGCTCGCGTGGTGAGCCTCCTCGAGGGCTCGACGATGTCCGAAGGTGGTGCTAGTTAGGCCCGAACGTCGACGGTTCTAGTTCGGATAGACCCCCTGGCCTCATACATGCGTCGCTAACGTCCCTACCGCCGATGTACGCTTCACCGTCGCGACTCCGCCGTTTGGGCCACCTGTGATGTAGTGTGCCGAAAGTGGAGCCTGGACATGACAAAAGTAACATAAAAGATCAATAATCAGCAGTGGCTCGCGGTACGATCGAAATGGTGCTTTCTTCGCGAGTAGAATTAATCGGTAATTAGCCAGACAGGCCAACCGAGTTCTAGCGAACCCCACGCGGTACCCTCGAACCATCAAGGCTCATCGCCTTTCTCTTGTTCCGCGTCCCGCCCCGTGAAAGCGCGCATTCTCTTGCTCCCTCCTGCTCAAGGATACCGATCGAACGATAAGCTGATGCGATACGAAAGGCCCGAGAGATTTAATCGGTCCGATTAGATCGACTCCAACTTGCAACTATCCCCGACGCAGATTTGCATGAACTAGTTCAGGTGAGCGTAGGAATGTACCTGAGATGTCGTAACTACGTCGCGGAATTTGACACACATTCACTGTCATTGTACTAACCTGCGGTCCAGCGCCGTTCAAGGTATTCAAGCTATTCATTCTCATAGCTTGCGTGTAGGGTGGCGGTGCTGGCGTTACTCCCGGCACAGCCGTGTGCGGCGCGTGTCTCAGCTGCTCCGCCGCTGACATTCTATTGTTTCGCAGAAAAAGAACCGATCAGAAATCATAACCCCGCGGTGATAGCCACGTATCCGTATTACAAATATTACGAAAACAAGCCCCGGTCGGGAAATCTGCACGGTGGCAGCGCAGGCTTTCTCAATTAACGAATCGAACCGTCCTTATAAATATTCACGACAGAAGATTCATAATTTACATGGCATATAATTAATCCATTGATTACGGTTGCACGTCGCTGGCAAATCCGTTGATCAAGAACATCGTAAATATCGTAACTACACGTAGTGGCGGGCTGAAGACGCGTCGAAGCGCTTCGAACAACGCTAAGTCTCGAATCGTTCTGAATATTTCTCGAAATGGGGGCTCGTTGAGAAGTTAAAGTATAGAGGGTCTTGAATATTTGCATGGTCTTTAACGTCAAGTACTGTCCCGGCACAATACCCGTTCATTCCCGCTGCGAAGGAAGGCTCGCTAAATCGTTGAAGAATTTCAAGGTGTTCGTGACGTGCAAGACATTCTGGACTCTCAAGATTTTCGCCGAACTGACGGGAACTTCTGGGCTTCGAATAACACTCGAATCGTTCGGCAATCGCCCGAGTCAGAGATTCGAAGGCCCGTCGGTAATCGTGCCGTTAACAGGACACTCGGACAACGTTGTCGGCGACGTAAAGTCGATTCACGGAACGTCACGTCTCTACCCTTGGCGATGATTCAATCGCCATTTTCGCCCTGGATCCGCGCTCCTCTGTAGGATTACTCGCGGGCGAAATATAATTACAGTTGGTCAAAGGTCCCCTTTATTGTACCGTGTCGAACTAGATTGCGGGTACTCGATGGTACAGAGGACGCGGGGGTCTTTCATCGATACCGTAGGAACTCCTGGCAACTTTACCTGAGGTAGGGGTTTCCATACGTTGCGGAGAAACGCGGGTCGATCGCGGGGGTCGCCTGCGGGGTGGAAGTGCCCAAATTCGCGGAACTCAGGCCGATCTTCTTCGAGGCGAGTATCCCGCCCGACGGTATCCTGCTTAAGGATTCTCTGGATGCGCCCACTCCCTGCGTCGTGGGCGGCATGTAGTCGCGGGTGTAGTCTACGTATGGCACGTAACCGTTATTGTTACTGCCGTCCTATAACAGAGAACGGGAAGGGGCGAAATGTTAGCGACAAATGCCAGGTTGGCCCGTTGGAGTGTGCTGTTTTTCTGAACGGGTCTCGCTTCTGGGATCAAAAGGAGGGCGTGGAATTGAATGCAGCTTGTGTTCCCGTTTCGTCAAGCTCCTTTTCCGTTCCCCCTTTTTTGTTTTCAATACGCGCAGAGCCCCTTCGGCGGATGGACGAAACACGAGAACCGAAATGTATAAACGGCACGGAAGGGAAATTAATTCCCCCGGGCACGGCATCGGCGCAGTGCACCAACTTTCGTGCACGGTCGACGTTCGGTGTGCCACGGTGGCCCATGAATTCTCCTGTTTCGAAATTATAGTTTATCGGGGTTGAAATGCAATTTACTTCTAAGGGGCTGGCAAGATAAGGGGAAGAGTATCGGCGAGTTTATGGGAGTGGGTGACAAGGTTAAGGATAAGCGCTCTTGGTCCTCGAGAGTACATAGTCCATGGAAGATTCTGTATCTGGCGGGGGCGCTCTTTCCTTTGGTAGATTGGTAGGGCGGGATATAGTTAGACGTTCCTTAGTCCGCACGTTTCGCCAATAATTTCCACTTACGTTATTTTTCGGTGGGAACGACGGCTCCGTGTAATCGGCGCTGTAACGATATCCCAGAGGATTCGGAACGGGTCCCGCCAATGCCAATGCGTTGACACCTCTCGTGCTTCCTTCGCCCTCGCTGTCAAGTGCTGTCACGCTTTCCGCGTTGCTGACACTCGATCCCGCTCGTATATCGGCTTTGACATCCGAGAGGTTGCTGCTTCTGTCACTCTCTCGATATCGATCCGCGTTCGAGTCTGTTTCCTCTGCCAGGGGAACAAGAAAAAGCCCATCCAAGTCAAGAGCAAATTCTTTCAACGCTATAAGAATAGGCAGGTATCTATCGCGCCGCCTTCGTCGCTCCAAACTTTCGTGCTCCACTGGCATGATCAAATACTTTGCCAAGCAACTGGTAGGGCGAGATCAGCCTCGCACGAAGATAGATAGAGGGCATTGTATAATCAAACACACGAGCGTAGTTTTATCGATGCCAGAGGTTCGTTTATCGCGAAACTGCAAACAGCTTAACGACCGTGCACGTCGCTAATAAATACTAAACACTTTGGAATAACGGGTTGGGTCACGTCGACTCCACCCTACCGGCCGGGGATTAAGCAGAATTGTATCAAGGCTCGTTTGCATTCAATAACCAATCCTTCATCCGCGGAACGTTTTTCCGCATCGTTAACGATAGATGCCGAACGATAACGGCCGTGTCCCCGTTGCGCCACAGGCGGCAGCGATACACGTTATACGGGGAAATTACGAAATTACGAGTCACGAACGGTCCCGGAAAGAAAGAAACAATGGAAAAGCGCGGCGCGGCAAACGCGGCTATAATTCATGCGAACATGATATTCCACTCACGCATGTCAGTCTCCTGGGTCTGGGCTGTCCTCGGCCGCGGCTGTTTGATGCGGTCGCGACACTGCAGAATTAGTATAATGATCACGCCAATCAGGATCACGCAGACGACCAATCCGCCGATGATGAGGATCAGTTGCCAATCGACTGGAATCAACGCTAAGCGTCACGGCTGGTTAAAATCTCGGGTATTTAGCTCCACGAGTGAGGCGTTGTTCTCGTTACTCTGTTCCTTTTGTTTTGTAAACGACGTCACAACGGGCGGGGCGAATAGAAGTTTAAAATTCGGGGGCCGCGAGTGCGGCCGACTGCTTAACGAGGCCGGCTAAATTTTACAAACTGCACGCAAAATGCGCGCGAACCGCGCGCGCGCCTCGTCGGTTAATTGAATCCTCTGGAATTTACGACGTAACGCGCGCATCCGCCGATAAAAACTTTATAAAATCACCGGCCGAACTGCAGGTGTGTCTTGTAAAGGTTAGTCAGAGCCGTGGGTATGAATTTCACGCGTTGAAAGAGAAGCGTGGAAGTGACGGAAAGATTTGTCGGAGACCACGACGTTCACTCGCGTCTGTTGACTTCTTCCGCGCGTGCCGGCGGCCACGGTGCAAGCAGTCGCGCTCAGAAAAAGCGCAGAATCGCGAGAAGGGGGGGAATATGTAAAGTACAGTGGAAAAGGGTCGGGTCATAATGGATATGAACTTACTGTGTGCCGTCAGCTTGATTATGACGGAATCCGTGCCGAAGCTATTCGTGACCGTGCAGTTGTAATCCCCAAAGTACGTGGATATGGGATCGAGCAGCGTGACAGTGCTGACGACCTGCTCGTCGGTGTATTCCTCCTGCACGTAGAAAGGCGTATTGTTCGACGAGAAATTGAGCTCGCGACCAGCGAAGCTCCATACCACCGAGTCCGCTTTTGGCACAGATACCGCGGTACACTTCACCTGCGAAATCGAGGAGGAACAGTCGAATGAAAAAAAAAGCCTCCGGTTCGTCGCTTGCCCCCTTCGCGCGGCGAATCGACCCCGGCATACACTCTGTGTCCGCCTTTTAAAGCGCCGTGACGGTATATCGACAGGGGAGAAACGAGGGAAGAATGGGGGAAACAAGCGAGACAGAAGGGGGCGAATGAAAAAAGAAAGAAGGGAAAGAGGACACGCGGAAACCGCGGCTCGTCGATCGCCACTCTATCCGTGTCTACGGCCGTTCCGTACCGAGCTGCCCCAGATTCCATCGAAAAATATCCGGACGGTCCCGCGTTCTACGCCCGAACCCATTCGTTACACGAGCCGTGGATTTCGAGACGGCGAGTCTGGCGGTCCGCCGCGGCCCCCAGTTTTCCGCGTATTTTCCATAAATGCCTCGTCGCGGATCCCGCCGGGGGAAGTTTACGGCGGCATAAATCGGGCCCGCGCCACGCTCGTCGGGTTTACGGGACATCGAAAACCGAACGGAGAAATAAACGTGGCCGATCGATGGAATTTAAAAGCCCGATCGTATCTGGAGCTACACGAAATCTTTACGTGTCAAGGTTTCGCGGGCTTAATGATCGAGGTGGCAGCGAAAACTGTTGCGTGCTTCGTTATTTCTACTTATAGAACACGCTGGCACAGCTTAACCTGGAAATCTTGGGTTAGGTGCTCTATTGGTTTCTGGTAGATGTTCGTGTAAAGCCCGGCTGTCTATCGCGGATCCCCTAAAGTAAGTGAAAGAGCAGTTGACGAGTACCTTGACGACTCCCTCGTCGGGCACGTACTGGACCCTCTTTGACTCGATTCTCGGCTGCGCCCGGATGTAGATGTAGGCGGAGCCGGAGAGCTCCTGAAAGCCGGACACGTAAGACCTGCAGAAGTACCGTCCGGCCGTCTCGTGATTCACCACGACGCTTATGTTCGGCGTGGTGGCGACCTGTCGCTCCGAGGCCTCGTGGTACCAGCGTATCTCCGGTGTGGGGTTCCCATCGACGTCGCACTGCAAGATCTCTGTCGCCCCGTATTGGGTCTCGACGGAGAGTGGTTGGTGGCGAAACTGCGGCCCGTCTGCGGAATTCAATTTTGACCTCCGGCAATCCCTCGAGATTGATACGACAGGGCAGAGGAGAAAGACAGGAGAGAGAGAGAGAGAGAGAGAGAGAGAGGGAGAAAAAAAATGGAATCGTAAGACTCTAAGCAGCACGGAACCGCTTCATCCTGTCCTATTTTCTACCGCGTTACCAAAGGATCACGTTCGCCACTTTTGCCCCCGCAAAAGAGGGGCCATAAATCGACAGTGAGCCGTGGAGGACGCTCCAAAAAATACGCCGACAAACGGTCCCCTAAGTAGCCCAATTTATCCTCTTGGCGCGCTTTTGACAAGCGTGATCCTAAATTTCGCTGATGCCCCGTCGCGCGCGGATTCCCCGGCGGCCTAGAGATCCTCGCTAAATAACGCGATGAAATGATATCGCGATAGTGTCCTGCCCCTGGACGAGGCAGCAGGGGTGGAGAGAAACGGGCGAGTCAGCGAATAATAACGCGTGGATTCGGCTGCGTCGCGACCTCGTAAAACCTCGACTACTTCGCCCGCTATGCAAGCACGCGATACGTAAAGGCGATCCCATCTACCATTCGCGAATTATTCCAATCCCTGGGTAGACGTTAAAACGCCAACGTTCGATACTTGGTCCCCGGTTCATGCGTACTCACAGGTTATGTCCAGGGTCTCGGTCTCCTCGCTCTTGCCGACGTCGTTGTGAACCTCGCACTTCACGATCGCGTCGTGAAGGTCGCGGGTCGCATTGTGGATGATCATCTCCGTGGCGTAGTCACCGATGACCTTCTTGTCGTTGATAAACCACCTGGGGAAACGGTCAAGAGGATAGGCTGGCGAGCGTGTAATTGCAGGATAATTTGCGCGGCCCTCGCGCAAAAAAAGAGGCCAGCCACAGGCGGTCGAGCCGCGCTCAGGCGAAAGAGGCATGGAGATAATTATGCATCTTTTAAAACACTCCAGTTTCTAGCTTTCCTCCTCTTTCGCCGACCTACGCTGCTAGTTTTCTCGCCCACTCGTCCTCCTGTATAAGTGGCGTTCCTCGGTCATTTTTCTCGCTGGTCGATCGATGCGAGCACCCAGCCGGTCCACAAAGGTCCGGGGACGCGGGGAACAATAACCTTTCGCGAATTAGTTGCCCCCTGATCGTAGTTTATGCCCGTTCTGAACGCGGGAGTCGCAAGATTTATCTCACCCGCCGGTACAATCGATGAAAAGAGCGGCGAGGATGGTTTCGGATGGCAATAAACGAGGGAGCTACCTCTTCTCGCCGCCCGGATCACCTTCACATACGTTATCGAAGAGGAAGACGGGAGAGAAGACCGAATGGGACCAGCGCGAAAGTTGACGGGCTCGTGTATCTCGCGAAAGGATCCGAGCACCCCTTTGCTTGCCCCTACGCCAAGCTTGACTTTCATCAAAGTCCCCTCACCAACAGCTCGCGAATATCCTCCTCGGCGCTTGTTTTATTATATTCCCCAGATTAACCGGTTGAGAAGTTTCGTCGCAAACTTCGGTTCCCCTTCGAAACAAACGCGTGCCTTCTTTTACGATTTCTATTTAACACAAGTTCGTAAAGTTTGAGGCGAGGCGGAGGGATGATTTAGTCGCGAAGTTGTGCCACTTCATTAAAATCGTTTACTGTACCCCTATAGTCGAGCGGCCTTTGCAAGTCGCCGTCGCAAGCAGAGCCATTCAAGCGGCCGTTTGCTCTCGCTTTCGTTTCGCGATCTCTCTTTTATCGGACCCGCGAGGACAAACGGCACGATCAGTGTGTGTGCGCACGTAGCGAATGGACACAGAGAACTCGCGGAGCTATCGAAGCGGGCAACAAGACCGCGGCGTAATGCAACGCACGGCCGGCTAACATTGTCCTAAACTTTGCATTGTCCTCTCTTTATAACGAGCATCAATTATTCGCTTACTCCGTGGCGCAACCGATTGCTCGCTAATTCTCCTTTTGTCCCGCGCGTGTGCGCCGCTGGTGCTGCTCGATAAAACGCCGCCTCTGTGCCCGCTGAAAACGCGCGAAACAAGCGCTCTCTGTCTCGGGAAATCCGGTGATAGCCCGCGTGCAATTCCTCCCGTACGCTCCCCCACGATTTCGGCCAATACCCTACTTTCGCTTGGGGAACCACGGATTCAGGAAAACGATGGTTTTTCAATAGAAAATCGATAGAGCGCTTCCGTTCCCTTCGCAGATACCGTATGAATGCCTCTGTCTCACGTAGATACCGTAGCCGGGGCAAACTCAATTGGCCTCTCAAAGGCATTTCCTCAACTGCAAATCGGAGCGGAATTTCACGTGCGCCGTAGAAGCGCGCTCGAAGGGACGGAGAGGTGTGGTAGCCAAACAATACGGCAGCGGTATCTCCTCATTGGCATCCAGCAACCACTCGATTTTCCTCCTACTGCAGCGAACCGCGGTATCATCAACATCGGCATCCCTTGCACGCGACATCGTCTCGAACTTAACGAACGCCCTCGCATCGATCGCCAGCCTCGCGGATTGGCTAGATGGGCCAAGAGCTCGCGAGAGCTCGCGTCGCCCGCGTTCTCGCCACTCACCTGTACTCCACGTCGGGCGGATTGGCGTCGGCACGGCATTTGAACCGAAGCTCGCTCCCCTCGACGATGCGGCCGTTCTTGCCCAGCCCGGAGCGGATTCTCAGAGACACTTTCGGCGCGTAGCGAACCTGAAAGCCAAGATGTCGGATAGGAAGCGTTGCAACACGGGATGCTTGGGACGTCGCGCGAGCTGATGCTCAAACTTTCATGACCATCGCCAGCAGAGCGTCCCGATCGATCGCGGAGAGGCGCTCCTGCTCGCGTGACTCCCGGAATACCACCCCCCGCCCGCGTACTTTATTTTCCGTCGGACGTAATTTCTCAGCAATTAATATCGCGCGGTGACAAGCTTGTAAACGATGCGCCATCGTACAAGTTGAGATAAGTTGCCTGAACATCCCCTGGACACGTCGCGGGACAGCAACCCCACCTCCGCCAGAGTCCGGAGTTACGACGTCGTTATGAATCATTAACATCGTTTTAAGAGGTCTGGCAGGGGGAGGCGGCTTCTCCGGCTCGCCTCACCCCGGGAATCTCGCGAAATAGAGGCAGCAGCGTCATTGTCCGCGGGATGAAAGCAAGCTGATGGGGGGAGAAGTGAAAGTAGCCCCGTGTCGACCGGCGATTACGGCACGGACCAGTTTTCGGGACACGGCGTTAATTATTCTTCGCCTCGTTACCGCGTTTCTGGCCGGTTTCGCGCGTTAATCTCGTTCTTCGGTAGAAAAATGGGCCGGCGAGAAAAATGCGCAAAAGCCCGGGGAATCCCTCGTTTCCTTTTCTTCTCCCCGTTCAAGCCACGATGGCCCACTTTTCCTCGGGTCCTCTGTTCTCTCTCCGGGCGCGCGTGTTCCGGACTCACCTCGACGCGCAGCTTGGCGTTCTGCGGCGTGCGGTCGGCTGCGTTCTGACTTTGGCACGTGAACGTCGTGTTGTCGTGGTCCTTACGCGGCATCACCCTCAGCACGGATTTCACGGTGTACAGGGGGCCGTCGTCGAACAGCTCCTTCGTCGTCTTGATGCCTCTGTGCAGCACGTTCCCCAGGCCGTCGATCCACGTGATCTGCAACGAAAATAGCCGCGATCGTGGTAAGCCGTTTAATTGACGCGTGACTTTGTGAATTAGCCGTTTTCTCCAGTCAATGGCAGCGGGCTTCTCGCCGATTATTAGCTGGAATTAGCGGAAACAGAATCGTGTCAAACGTGGATGCTGGCAGATTGCGGTCTTATGACGTTCGCTATTGCAGCTAGTAGGTACAGAATCAATTATGCCCTTCGAGACTGCTCGCTGCCAATTACCGCGTAACTCGAGGAAGCCGGTTGGGCGAGACCAACCATCTATCAGATTTCAAGGGGATCTTATCGAGCTGCGCAAAGACTGCATCCGAAGTGGAGCGAACTCCGCGGAGGGCGACCACGGATCGCGCATATCGGAAGTTATTTCATTATAACGGACGCCGTCATATTTTATTCAATAATTCGGCTACGATCGATCTTCGTGATAGGGGTCCAAGCCCAGCCCTCTAGACTCCGAGCATCGAATCACGGTTAGTGCAGCATCCAGGCAGCCGCGACAGGCTTCAATCGCGAGTGCAGCCCGCTCTCCAAACTTTCGAATTTTCTCCGGAATTAATTCACCCTTCGTGCTGCTGATTGAAAATCTACTCTCGTTACGCGTCCGGATCGACGTGAGAGATAGCGCGCATCACCTTCCCTCTCCTCCACGAATCTGCCCCCCCTGCCCCGGTCTCGTTACGGAAACAGACTCGCGAGCGACGCGCGTATCCCGTTATTCGAACGTTTCTGCGCTCCGTTTCGGTCAGATACCCGCGTGACGGTCCTGTTCCCCGCTGGAAATCGATCTAATCGGCTCTAATTAGAAATCTCGCGACGCGAGCTGAAACGCGGCTTGTTACCAATACAGGCTGTTTCCGGTCAGAAACGCCGATTTACGCGGCTCGTATCCTCCGCATGCGGCTTCAACCGGGCTGTCAGTGCTCCGATACGAAGCTCCTTTTCCCGATATTTCGCCGGTAATTCCTTGACAAAGATACTCGTGCGCATTCTGCTTGCGGCAAAGCCTTGTCACGATTCAATGGCTCGTCCGCTTGACAGGAGGGAAATAAAAGGATGCTACACGGCGGATTTCTTAGAAATTCATATTCAGCCGCTACTTAACAAAGCGTGCAATTAAAACGGTGCGAGCCCCAAAGTGAAGCAATGTTTCCGTCGTTCTATCGAATGTTTCCGGGGGAAGCTCGGGGAAATTGAACCGCGAGGCAGCCACTCGCGAGCACCGCAATCGGGCACTTTTTCGGCTATCCGGATAATGAAAGTGTGTGCTGTTGCCGGAGTACTGGCCGCCGAAAAAAAAAAACTCACTATTGCCCGCTGGACGAGCGTCGACATACACTTTGCCGCGGCTCATCTATTATTCGTCTAGGTGATCTGAACGGCGCGCACACGCGCTTTCAGAAGGACGCATGCTGGCCTGTAGGTACGTGCACGGGTATATCGTATCTACACGACCAGGAGAGAGTGTGTCGGCCACTCAGCCCAAGCTGCACCGACGCGAATCGATCGTATCGTCTATAATTAGGCATGCTGCATCAGTGCTTCTGCACTCTCATATCTCCGCGAGTCTCCACTCACTACGCTCGAGCACTGTTTACGATACTTGGCAGCGCGACGCCGCGCGGCGCACCGGGCCGCGTTAGGGCGCGTTGTAATTTTAATAAACGCGCCCGCAATTACCGTCAGAGAGGCAGCGACGACGTAGAGGGACCGACTACGGGGAAAAGAGAGGAAAAAGGAACTGCGTTAGATCTTCGGGCTCTGGATGGACGGTCTTTGAAATTTCTTTTCCCCGCCCGATGAATATTCGATGAGGGGGCGGGCGAGGCGACCACCCCCTTGGCAACGAACTTTTCTTGCATCTTGACTCGGGAAAATATACGTACTTTCTTCGCGCCCTTGCGTAGCGGAGGAGAGAGCTCGCCGACTTAATTCCTGCCCTGTCGCCGACTGCGTGGGTGGCAATCGCGCTGATGCCTGCTCCGTCTTCGCGTGGACAGCGAAGGGAAATAATAGAGGGCTTGTTCAGTTGAAAACACGGTATTAGCGTCGCGACGGGGTCGCAAATATTTGTCACGGGATTGGTCTTCGTTGAACCGGATGCGCATTCTGCTTGCGGAAACGGTAACATTCGTGATCTCTCGTTTCCCAACGTAAATACTTTGCAGCCGGATGCGGATGTGGAATTAAAATATAACATCGCCTGTTGTTATCTCGTGACAGATCAGATATGGAACGAAATGGCGGATTTCCGTCTTCAAGAGACTTCGGTGCACATTTCTACCTTCCTTTAATCATCCCATATCCTCATGAATGCAATGAATAGTGTAAGCCAAGGACGTCTAAAGGCGCCTGAAGACGTTTCAGACGTCTAAAGACGTCTCAAGACGATAAGACTCCAGTACTAAAGGTTCACATCCTCGTGGAACATATCTGTATTTTGGTGGACCCGTCGAGACGCAATGGGCCGCGTTTAGTGCAGCTCCGTGACCATGCGTTTGCGGTAAATCGATCTCGACCGCTCTAATTAGAAGTTCTGCGGATTCGTGGCCGCGGTAACATTCGCCATCGCGTCGAATGGGGGAGTACGATTGGAAATTACCGTGTGTATTTTATCTATGGCGGCGATCGGGGAAAGCTCGTGAACGGTTCAGGGGAGAATGTTATCCGTGTATACATGCTGCCCCAAAATTGCGGGATAAGCAGGTGCAAGCAAGTATGCACTGGGAGGAATGAAAGAGTCATTCACCATTTTCCGATCTGAGGCTAGGTTATCACAATATAAGCGGAAATATTAAGTGGGCAGATGAAATCTAGATCATCGTTCTGAACTTCGGAATACGTAGAAATTACAGGGCAGGTAGGTAAGTTGCCCACTTAAAACATGTAGGAGAGTGTGCCAAGTTCTTTGTCACTTGAATTAATAAACTGTATTATAGACACCGTGCGGACTGTGCATAGAAAAGAAAACGGACATAGGTAGGCACTCGCAAAGTTGAAAAATTAGAACGTTTATTCATAATGGGAACTGCGACACTTTCTTGTCCTTGCCCCGTTATAAATCTTGCATGCATCGTGCCTATACCTCTGGGCGACTCTCCCACCAATTACCTGCGTTCGGTTTTTGTGTCATTCTGAATTCGACCAGTGGAACTCTAGGACATTATTCGCGACGCGTTACCTCTCTACCGGGCTGCAAATTGAAATTTAAGTAACGTGGCGTAAATATTTAGATATCCCTTTGTGTATCGCGTGTGTGAGTGCAAGAGCTGCTGCGGCTGCTTCTACCTTGGAAACGAAGCCTCATACGTCAAAATGGCAAGTGGCTTTCCGATTTCTTATAATGCAAGGTGTCCGCCTGTACGTGTTTGTTTGATTCAAAATTTTGGGGCGCCCTGTATAATCGCTATCATAAAGTTCGAGAGCTACCCCCGATCGATCTATCCCACCCGAAATAAATGCACCGTGAACGTTCCTCCAGCGTTCACCGATTTCCTTCCGTCGAGCGGTTTTTTACGACCTAAATATCGCGGCGAACGCCGGTCGATCGGCGTTCCACGCGCCCCGCGATCATCCCCCTTTGCGAAACGGTGTCTCCGTAACCTTGGCTGCGGCCGTTTATTTCCAGCCGGGCTTCCCCTAACGCTCTTATATTTTTATAATTCCACGTAAGCGTGGGTAATCTCGTTTAATGTGTTCCACGCCGGTTCGTTAAAGGGTGCTTTATAGTCCTTTATGGAATTAATTAAGAAGCGGGAAAGAGAAGCGACGCTGCGCACAGAGAAAAAAGCGGAGGGGTGCGGGGGAGCGGGACACGGTAAAATCCCTTGCCTTTCCTCTCGCTCCGGATCTCCCCGCGATATTGCCAATCTGGCCGCGATTCGCGCTCTCTGTGAAACGTATAAATCCGTTGAAGACAGCGGCTGCTTTGAACGATCAATCACCGCCACGTCGACCTCACCTTTATGTTCAATTAATGAAACGGAGGTACAATCCGCGACAAAGCTGCGATTTGCGAGCGATTTCTCGCACGGTCTTGCCCTTCTAAAATTCTCGAGCACTTCTCCCTCGAGCGTGGAGGAAATGCTCCTCGATATTCATTCGCGGATGCCCACGGGAAATTATTAGCCGCGAGTCCGTCCGGACATCGAGGGCCACGAGCTGCTACTACATAATTCGCGATACGATTCACGGATACGTTTCGGGGGTCCTGAATTATTCTCAGTGGCCGGGGACCCCGCATCCTACGATCCATTAATAAGTACGAATCCAGATCTGCGCGGATCGCGAATAACCAGCTGCTAAATTAGGAACGAGACACGGAGGAATCGAACGTAGAATCCCGGCGGGGAAACGATCTTATCCCCGTGCCGTTGTCGTCTTTCGCTTAATTGCGACCTGTCGAATAATTCGATCGGGACAAATTGGCCCCGTGTCGCTTCCTAACGAGCGGGCTTTCTGCCTCGCCGCGGCTTGCTCGTTTTTCGTCGCGCCACGAGTTCCGTGCACCACGGCCGACTGCCGCGGGTTTCACGGAAGCGCGAAAAGCCGTGCCAGGCGATACCCCGTGCTCGTCAGATACCCTGCTTTCCCGAGCGTTCCCGTTGCTCGAACGGGCTGGGAGCTCGTTTATGGAAGCTGCTCGTGGCGTTCCATTTTTCGCGCGTACGCGCGCGTAGGAGGTCGTGCGAGTCGCGACGCCACCTCATTAAGCCGTCGTAAATATAACAGAGGCCGGGGAGAGGCGGCTCGCGTAGCGGTCGCGAACGAGCGACTGAATCCCATCAGGTTTCATTAGATAGGAATCAAGCCCGGAACGACAAAGGCTGGTGGGCTGCCGGGCCTGGCAAGAACGACTATTCGCCCCCCTAATGAAATTAATTATCATCTGCCGTGGCCGCGCGCGAGTTATCGAGCGACACGCGCTACACCGTTATAATTACCATCCTCGTTTCGTCGGGGGCCCGCGTGTAACTGTTCCTAGCCGCGAAAGCGACGCGACGGCGTGTGCACTTGACATCCGCGGTGCGCGACTCTCCGCTTCTCTCTCCTTTTCTCTCTCTCCTTCTGCCTCTCTCTCCCTGTCCCGCTCCATCCCCGGGAATGGAAAAGATTTCCCCGTGCCGTAAATCCAGAAAGTCCTTTCGTCGTGCCGCGTAAAAGCCGCGTAAGAACCCTTTCTGAGCGACGGCGCGGGGATTTCTCGCGGTTCGAGCGGCCGCGAGCGTGTGTGTTGAAACGCGAAGCGGTCGCGCGATGAATCCGTGACTGAACTTACGCGGGAGCTTGGGGAACGTTGCTCGTCGCTCGAGAAGCACTCAGCTGCTAAAGAGATTCCTTTGGATTATTGTAAAAATACATTACGCTCGAGCGCGCGTGCGAGGCCGATGAAAAAGATCGGGGGCTCCTCTCGGGAAACCGCGAACAGCGGTGAGGACGGGAGGATACGTACCTACTGATCAAGGGAATTAATGGGATATTGAAGGGTCTTTGTAAAAAGTTGCATTAAAAATATTTTTATCCGTTCACTCGGCTCCCTTTAAGATTAAATTCTGAGTGCGCCACTGCGCGTGGGTCCCCGCGAGTTAAATTGGGTCTAAGAATGTACCTACTCATCCTTCGAAATGGGTCCGCGTGAGTTGAAATGGGCATGAACCGCTGAAGTTTCTCCAATAATCCCGAATGCCTGACTATATTTCTTGAATCCATTACACATATTGGCGCGAAGACACGTCTGCGCCAAGGAAATCGTAAACAGAATATAGCGCACCAGCGAGAGTGTTAAAAACGCATATGTCTTCGACTGCCAATGAAAACGGAACGCTTTCTCGTCACTGAATTCGCAGAAACGATTCCTAATAATCGAGGACAATGTCCTCGTTACTGCGTGACGCGTAATAGACTCGTTCGAACAGTGACGGACGAATATCGTCGTTAATTTCTGCAATTGGCTGAAATCCGGGGGTCGAGCGAGCCCTCGCGTTCGTTAACCCGTATCGCCCCTAATTTTTATGGGCCTCCTCGCTGGACGAGCATTCCTTTTAATAAAAACTTCGCTGCCGTCGTTGTCTTATGAATGTATGCAGCAGCTTCCCCGGTGTTTTTCGTTCCTCGAATTCGCGCCGTTTGCACGGAGGGGGCCGGGCAAAACGTTTCCTTTGATCCCCGTAATAGAATTAAGAGCGCGACAGCGATATTAAAATTTTGTTTCGCGAAAACTTGGTTATGTTTCGCGGGCAAGTTTCTGCAACAATATGAAAGAAAGTTGGCGAGCTACGAAGTTGTGGGGAAACGAGAGGGAGGAAGGAAGAGAGTTTCGGCTGGAAAGAAGAGTGGACAAAGGTGAGGGGGTTGGTTCGGGTTGGGGTGGAAAAGTCGTACCACGCGCGCGATAATTGAACCGGCACGGGAATCGCCGGCAAGTCGACGCATCGAACGAAATACGAAGACTCGCACTTAGACAAGTGCCTGTTGATATGTATGGATTAAGTTTTTATTGGGGATGAGGAATTTGGACCTTGCAGAAAATCCAGCCAACTTTAGCTTTCCATCAAGGGCGATTAAATTATGCAGCAAAATAAATTGACGCGATCGACCAAACCTGATGTAGTAAACAGCACTGCATTTTAATCCCAGCTTCTATCCAAATAGCTAATTAACAGCGGGGAAGTTTAGACTGGAAAGATTGGACCGCTTTCCTTGCCTCGTCGAGGATAAATTTTCATCCCGGTCGCCCCGGAGTTCTCGACGAGTTCGACGGGGGGAAAAAAATGTCGAGAGTCGCGTAACCCGGGGCGAAATTCGCGGAACTTCTAACGATCCATTTCTGCTGAACCATCCTCGACCGCCGGCGACGTACACCGTGTAATGAAACACGGAGGACGTTCGTTAAGTTATGACGCAAATTATGAACGTAGAACTCGGTCGAATCCCTCGTAAACGAATTATTTGATCACGAAACAGTGGCGTTTGACGCGAAAAAAAGAAACTTAAACGGCTGTAGATTGCAATCGGAGCTTCTCTGTTGAGAAATTTCCCTGATGAGAAGCCCCTTCAGTTACATTCGACAGAAATTAATATCGTAAGGGTATCTCTGGCTGGTTTAGACAATATGTATTGTCACGACGACGGTTAGCTGGATGGTTCCTCAACAGGATTCGTACATTTAAGTAATAAGCCATATTAGGTACTTAAATAAGTGCCAACGGACCGGAAGTTCGCCAAGTGCAACCTGAGCCGTTCCACTTTGGTATTCCCATCAATTTCGTTGCTTTCATTCCGAGATTCAGTCCGACCGTTCCATTGAGAATGACTCCCACTGCTCGTATTTATGGAACCCGAGAAGCTTTCCATCGGCTAGCGAGGAAATTACGAGAATTTTCGGGGGAAACGCTGTGCAGCCGTTTTGGAGCACGCGATTACCACGCGTTCCACTGTTGGAAACGCGTTGCGCGCCACCCTCGCCGAATATATTCATTCAAATGAAACGCAATTACCCGTATCAGTATCATCATCCCGTCAATCCCGAGCGGACGTTTTCGCGCGGGCGAGGTGTTTAAAACGACCACCGCTTTAGACGGCCGGCAATCGTTTCCCGCGCCATTATACGCTAGCGTGTTTTAATTACCCCGACGATCTTCGAGCGCGGGAAAGCTGCTCCTCTTTCGGCTCTGTTTCCTCTCGCACGTCTCACTCTCACGAATTCCTGGGCGATCGTTCGCGAGCGTATTACGCCGCCCCGGCGAAATAATTCATGAGCCGGTTCCAGCTGCCGGCGCGCAAGTTGTTTCGCAGATTCGTATCAGTTCGGGGACCGGCGTGCTTCGTAATCGACGCATACGCTGCCGGCCGTGCACAACTGTTATTCATAATCACGATAGTTGGACCACGAACACACTGGCTTCTTTTCTCTTGTTCTCAGTTTCCCTTGTTGTTCAGCCCCTCAGCGCCGGTCCCGCTTACCGTCGTTCACTGCTGATTACTCGCACGGTTCGCTAGCATTCTGCTCGACAAGCGAAGCACGATAATTGCCGTCCGCGGCTCAGCAGATCCCGGCGTTATTGATAACCGCGGCCGGCATCCTCGGCAGCGCGATTTTCCGCGATTCCAACACCCCGCTTGTTTTTTCTGTTTTTATTTTTAACTCGTGAGAATTCGGCCATGATGCCAACACAGGTGGGAAACATTTTCCAGGCAGGAGAAAATAGAAGAAATGAGAATCGAGGCCGTACACACGCGCGTTATCGCGCGCGGATCGATCCAAGAGGCGTTTGTAGGTACCTCGCCGCAAAGCTTTCAGCTGCAGCACACAATAGCCAGAGTTTTGCGGGGGCTTTTCGTGATTATTCGCCCACCGTATGACCAGTGAACGCGCGTAATCGACGAATTACTACAGATCGGAACGCGTTGCTCGGCTCACGATTACACGCTCCTCCCTTCCCGTTTAGTTGGCGTTTTTTTTCGCCGCCGGGGATGGGGTCGTTTTTCGCGTAACGTAAACCAGAGAGTAACTATCGCTCGGGGGCGGTGTATCCCGAGTGTATTTTTTACGCCCCGCGATTTCGGGTGCGCGGGTTGAATAAACCCGTTGGCCACGGTTCGCAGAACGTCACGCGGTCCACTGCAATGGGCCGCTCGCGAGGCGATCCTGCCCGCTATTTACTGGCCGCAGTGCTCTTTTCTTGTTTTCGGACACACCGTAATAACCCTGAACCAATCCGCAGCTGCGAGTAGAAAAGGAAACCGGTTGGCTCGACCGGGACTCGGGCTTGAAGCTTCAATTTGCTCCGCGATTGCTCTAATTGAGCTACTCGGACCATCGATAAATTCTTTTTCCCCGCGGCTGATAATCCAAGTGCCAATCACCGGTACCGTTGAACATTTCCACCCGACACTGACCAAGAATCATCGATAGAATTCCCTTTATGCGGGCCTTTCTAGCCTACATAGCGTAATACCGATCCACTCTAACTGGAATTAACACCATGGAAATAATACAGCCGATCTGACTATCCTCGCCGGTTGCCTGACAGATACTTGAACCAAACATTTAGTCCCCTCTTTGGCACACGGATTGCACGATCAATCCCTCCAAGTCCACTTCGTATATGTATAGTGCCGAAATTCCAGCGATCGTTTGCACGGTGAGGTAATTTCAAGGTATGCGCAACAAGGGTCATCGCACAGGAGCGGTTCAGAGAGGAAGCCCACACGGTCGTTTCGACGTTTTCATCGTGCGCGATAATGTTTATGAAACCGGGGGAACGTCGATCGAATGGCCGAGCAAACCGGGCAAGCGATGTCGCAGGGGATGTCGGTGATAGAATCCCGGCTCGGTCAGATCACTTTGCGATCGCTTCTGACGATGTATGTTTACGGAGTGCACGCACGGGTCCCCGCGAGTATCATCCTCGCTCATCCAAGGAACGCCGAGCGTCCGGTGAATCAGGGTCCCGCACATTCCCCCGCAACCGAAACGGAAAATATTTGCCGGGGCATTTCGCGCGAGGTTTCCATCGAGCCCTCGCGAAGCCCCGTTTTCGCGTAACGACATTAATCAAGGGATTCGCGTTACTTTAATTAAAAACCGCGAGCTGGCACAGGCTTGCGCTGCCGGCATCGAACGCCCGTGAAACAAATTTAATTAATTTTTCGCCGGTGGTCCCGCGTCGACGACAATCCCCGCGACTCGTTATTTATCTAGGCTGAAAGGCGTTCTCCGGTGGCGCCGGCATACCGATCGAAAGCGGATTTCTGTATTAACGATTGCAATCGGTGTGCCGCAATGCGATCCGTGCTCGACCGGTGAATTAGCGGGCAAGCCTGGCCGCTGCGAAATTGTTCGCGGTGTCGCGACTCGGCCGGGCGAATTAACGCCGCATCATCGATATCCACGCCGCGACCTGTTCTTTATTACATCATCGATTCAATAAGCTCCCGGATAAAATTAGAATCCCCCGCGAAATTCTGCTATGCCGGGGCTTGGAACCGCCATCGGCTTCGAGCGTGCAGGTTCCAGAGAATCGCGCGGTCGATCGATAGAATCGGTGGAGCGGATTTTTCGCTTCTAGCCCCAGATTCTCCTAATCGATAGGATTATCTAGGTCGACGATACCTATACCTACACGTTTCTACCTAAATCTAACGTTTGACAGGATCGAGCTTGCAAACGAAATGCACTCGGCAGAATATAATTGGGAATGGGTGCTTGAATGGAAGTTCCATTTTCTAGCTGAATCTGAGTGCGACGCTATATCATCGGATCACGTTGCTAATATTCCCATGGCTCGGTAACTTAGCCCCCTAAAAGACCACGATCTAAAGCCCGAAATATTCAGAGCTCGCGCATAGATTCGCCTTCGTCGACGCGATGCTGCGACGCGCTCAGGTAACTCGATAATTCGATCGCGGCGGCTACGTCGCGATAACGCATCATCGTGGCACATCAAGTACGTGCAGCGCACCGCCGTCGAGGGATTAATGATACCATTATTCAAATGGCATCGGCGCCTAGGCGGAATTGAAAGGGGGCCTGCTCGCGCCCCTATTCCGTCGCGCATACGTGCGCGCAAAAACACGCCCGCGTTGGAAGGTAAATAGGCAAAGTCGGGAGGAATCGAAGTTGGGGCAGGGTGTTTGAGCCGCTGGAGGCTTTTTTCCAACGGTCGGCCTTTTATCCCGCGGCGTTTTTTCCGCGATGCACCGCGGGCCCGAGCCGCGGCACCCTCAGAGATCCGCTCTCCCCTTTCACGATCTCCCAAACGACGGCGCGCGACTCGCTGCGGATTCGAACTCGGTCAAGCTGCCATTTCGTCGAGTCGCTTCTGGCTGCTTTAAAAGCGTTCTGCCCCGTCCGTCATCGCGCCGAGACGAATGCCAAAGCATCGTAAAGCTTCGTTGGCTGGCGCACTGTAGCGCGCGTACCGCGTGCCTCTGGCGTTTGAAGATTTTTCGGGCCACTCCTGGGGGAAACACCGTCGTCGTGTGCCTTTTATAACCGCCGCGCGCAAAGTACAAAGCTTTTGCGCGCGGTAATTATGTGACCGACGTAATGTGGTTTAACGCGTTATTTCGGGGCCTCGGGGCTCTGCGCGTTTACGCTGCCAAGCCACTCCCTTTCCGTTTTTAAATTAGTTCCCGTTTCGCGGAGGCACCGACGGGCCCCTTGATTCCTCCGCCAACGACGAGCCGGTGTGTGCAGCGAGGACACGATTTGAATAGCGTAGAGTCCCTTTGCAAAGTGGAGATAGCGTTGGAAAGGATGATCGTGTCTGTCGGGGAGCGAGGCTTGAGCACCGATGAATCCCCTGTTTTCGAAGCGTCTCGATCCGAGCCCGAGATACCACTGCGCCTCCTTTATCTTACCAGAGAATTGTTCGTTTTATCTGGGTACTCCTAAATCCCCGAGCAACGCTCCAGCCCATGGCTTATCCATTCGAATCAATATTCAACAGCAAAAGGAGAAAGGGTCGAGAGTCTTACCTCTGCAGGCGGCTTGCCAGCCACGCTGACGCACTCGATCACCAGTTCCCGGTCCTCGGTGGTGATAAGGAAGTCGCCCTGAATGATCTTCGGCTTCTGGGGCGGGACCAGGACGCTCAGCTTGGCGAATCTCGAGCGCAACGCTGGCTGGCCGTCGTTCGTGGGCGAGGCCTGGCATTGGTACGTGCCGTCGTCTTCCAGCTCCACCGGGTATATGTGCAGCGAGAAGTCACCTGGAACAGAGAAAAACCGTCGGTGCTTTTTACTCGGAGCGTTCTGCGTGACCGTTCATGCATCTCGTTCTCGGTCGCCTTGATCCGAGCGAAAGAGAGCGACCGATCGAGCGACTCGCATTCCTTTGGACTCCGGAGAGAACTCAAAGGGTACCTGACATCTCTGTGTCTCGTTCGGGATTTCTGCGATATTGCCGATTCCCGAGAGTAATTCCTCCGCCTTCTCGATTATTTATGTTCGACCGCGGGGCGCGGACAATGGAGGGATCGATTCTCTGGGATTGCAACGAAGCTTGCACAAGCCGGGCGTTATCCCTTCGGTTAGGCGTTAAAATTGCTTCGCGCGAAGCCGCGATGAATTTTTAGCGAGGGCGGCGGTGTCGGCGCGGACGGAATTCCAACGCTCGGAAGGTCGGTCCGCGGGCAGATTGAACCGACCGTAGGTTTTTCGCTTGATACGCAGCCGGGTGTATCGCTGAGGGGGTAGGAGGAACGGAACGTGGGAGGCAGGGGGTCGGATAGAAAACCATTTACCCCCGTTGATTGAAACTAACGGTTTACGAGCGTCTGCTCGATGGTATCGCGCGTCGGCCCGTACGTAGGGAATTTCTCCGACTGACGGTTTTGTTTTCAAATCTCCGCGTATACGTGTAAGCTGTCAAGAACAACGCGAGCGCGAATCGACGCGAATTAGAACGTCCCGCTGCCTGCCGCGTCAGCTGAACTCGTATTTTTCTCCCTGCACCTCCACCCGCCTCGCCTTTCCACCCCCACCCACGGCCACCCCCATTCTCGCGAAGAAATCGAAAGAAATATAGAATACACTTTGCAGCAATTCCTTCGAGGAGCATCGCGCCCACCGATTATCACCGCAAGCAACGGCCATTCGCGCGATCGAGTAAACTCGTCCGCCGCGTGATTTATTCGGAGCAGAAACCCCCTTGCTCGCTTTCCCTCCACCCACCCACATCCATCCATCTATCCAGACATCTATCATTCTGTCCTCCACCTCCCCGACCAGCCACCCATCCAATTCCCTCTCGCTTGGCGTTTCTTTCATTCCCCCATTCATGCAACTTTCACGAGCCGCCTCCACGCTATGCACGACCAAGCGATTGTGCTTCGGCCCCGGCGAACAGGATGAAACCGAAACGAACGAACAACCGGACCACCGGAAACGGAGGACGAGGGACGGCGACAGGGGACCGCGTAAATGGAAAAATAGAATCGTCTCACTTGTACGCGACGACTGATTATTCCCGCGATAAATCGCTTCCGTTCTTGCGACAAGACTTTCGCCCTCATTTTTTTTCGGCCCTTGTTCGAGCCACCCCTTGTATACCCGGGCTTCGCTTCGGCGGAGACGAAAAGCGACGATCCTCGATTCCGGAAACCAACGTCCCCGAGTCTTATCTCCTTCTGTGCCGGGTGTTCGCAAATATCACCCCCGGACTCGCCGCTGAAGCCCGTGCTCCCTGACATAATAACGAAACCGAGTCTGTGTTCCCTAGGATCGCGATAAAAAGGCTGCCACTAACTGCTGGTACTTAGCGTTCTATCCGCGAGCAAGAGCGCCTGTCGAAAGTGGATCAACCATTCCGCGAGACGCAAATATTCACGGGTTTACAGGGCTTACGAGCCTTTTCCTCCTCCGCGAGTCTCGCTCGCGCTAACAACGATCCGCTCCGCGGAGGCAATAAACGTCGCATCCCGTTCCTTTTACGCTTGGCGTACGCCGCTGAAAGCCACGGGGCAAAGACGCGTATTAGCGTATCCGCGGAAACAAGAAGGCATACTCTGGAGCACGGTTTTCCGGCGTTCCCGGGCCAGAGCGCCGCGCAATATCGCGGAGAATTGGAGGCGAAAGGTATCGTCGCGGCGATAAAGGTACGCCTTATCGCGGGGCCAGACATGACGCCGCGAGAAACGAATAGAAATTGGTGCACGGTTTCTCATTCCCGTCCATTCCCACCGGTTATTTTCGCCATTCGCGTCCACGGCCCCGGTGTATCTCTATGCCATTTTGCGAGAAACAACGTCTCGAGAAACTCGACCGGGAATATCGTCGGACGGAGGCGCGACGTTCCGGAACCAAAGTTGAGGCGCTGTTTCTCCCCGTCCTGGAATACACCGGGCTGAAAAATAATTCCCACTCGCGGCGGCGGTGAAGTCGAGGTGGAGGATTTCCTCGCATTATGGGGACGGACAATAATTAGCACTCCTCCGTAGCCCATTGAGAGCGAAACTTTCGGAACTGCCAGGTGGCCAGGATGCCCCGCTCGCACCACCGCGACACGAGCCGCGTTTCCACGCCGCTTCGGTAATTACTTGCGCGTGGGACGCGCCCCGCGCGAACGACGCCGGCAAGGCCAATGACACGGAGAGCGCGCATTCCGAGTTCAGCAACGAACGTAACTTTCCCGTAAATAAAACCCCTGTGGCCGCTGGCAAAGAAAAACGGGGACAAAAGGGCTAAGTAAATGTTCGTGCCCGGGCTGGTGCGCCGCGCCGTGGCCTTTCTCCGTGTGCCAAAATGGCCGCGGTACAAGTGCGGAAGTTTGACGTTTACGGGGTAGCACTACTGTTCTCGTAGGCGTAACGTAGGGCTCGCTAACTTGACGGGGAGAGATCCTGCTTCCCGAGATACAATTCTAGAAATTTCCGACCAAGTGCTCGGACAAAGGGGAGAAAGAGGGAGAGGGTGGCTCGGAGGGACTGAAGGAGGCGCTTAGAGGGAGGACGACAACCCTTTAGGGGAGGAGGCACTGGAAGAGCTATAACGACTAACTGGGATGCGGCGAAACAATGCATCACGAACAATTAGTTAGACCGCGTTCAGTCGGTGATATTACAAACGGCCATAATTAATTTTAATTACACGGAACAGGTAACGAACACTCCACTACAGACAACTATGATTAATTGCGCATCGTCAGGCTGCAACGGCGTAGATCGCAGCTGGATCTGGAGAACGTTTAGCCGCGATGTGTTATGGGTCTCGGTTAACCATCGCGTCTCGATGGCTGGTACTACTCATCTTTGAAATTTACTCGTCGGCCCTCTAACTGAAATTTATTGTCAGACTGGATGTTGAGCTGTCCGGTGTGGGTGCTGATTGAACCGGTTGCGTCAGTTACGGTTATCGTATGGCAGGATGGAGCATTGTTTAATCATTGCAATGAACAATGAATTTTGTAGCTTATAATTTGTTAGCCAACAGGCAAATATTATTATTACAAATTACGTCGGTAAGTACGGACTGAGTTATTATGGGGGATTCGGGAAATGTAATGATTAAATTATCGTTGAGTAACAAATCCATTATGTTCTACTTTTGTGCTGAAAATGTAATCATGGGTAAGTGCAGTCAGCAATTATGCGTAATTTCCGGAGAAAGGACAAAGGTAGCATACTTTCAGGAATTACACGTTTCTCTAATTTCGAACAGCAGATTTCAGAGAAATCTTTGGCAGCTGAGAATATTTCGGAGCTTCGGATGTTCCGTCCGTATCCCGAAATAAGAACTATTGACTTTTTCCCGCCTGCCATTGCCAAAATTCGGGAATTCCATTCAGGGATTTCAAGCGTTCCAAGAGAAGGGTTTTTAACCAGCAGGAAACGAACGCCGCGTACGTGGAACGACGCGCAATACCCGGAAATTTCGAATTCCAAAATCGGGCCACTTTTCCGGTGAGGTTTCGATGGCGGTGCGCGGGGAGGGGCGGGCGGGGCAATAATCGGAAAGCGAAAAATTTGAATAAACGGCCGAAAATGGCCGGGTCGCGGCGACCGCCGAATATGGGTCACCGTTCCGTGCGCCCGCCAGTTTTATGCATAGGAATACTAATGATCCAGATTTACCGTGGCGGTATGTCAATCAGCCCGCGTCTATTACCGCCATTATTATTTCGGTTAATTGGATCGCAATTTCCTGTTACATTCGCGTACAACCAGAATTATACGGCATTATCATTTTGAATCCCGTCGCGCCAAGGAAACCGCACTCTCGCGTCGGCACCACTCTCCGGTCATTTCCGCCGTTTTCCTTCTTCTAACGCGCCCTCGGCCTTTTTTCGGGGGCATAATTGCACCGTCCACGAGATCGGAAACGGTTCTATTACAGAGAAAAAAAGAAGGAAAATGTTGAACAAAGAGACGAATATTTAACGAAGTAACCACTAATTCGAGATCGTGCGATACTCGTCGAGGTGACCATGTGCTCGATGAAACTCTGCATCGTTGAGGAACGAACGGGACCATCGGAATTGCTGTCGATCGCTGTTAGGCGTAACAGTAACGTCGCGTGTTTGCTTAAACAGCTCGTTAAGGGGGCCCGTTTCTTCGCAACTTCTGCCGCGATCGACAATTAGCCGTTATGAAATGCTGATGTCCTCGCGAGTATCGCGTTAGGCGAACGAGGAGCCGCGAACAGAGGTCGAAGGTAACGATCCATTAACCGACGACATCGTCCCATAAGCGTGACGTGCTAATTTCCCTTGTTCTTTATCGGAACGGTGGTTCCAGCCGTCTCGCAGACGTCACGGAGGATTTCCACGGTATCTGTGAATTACCGATATCTCCGTTGTGTAATCGGCAATCTCTTGGCACGAGCCCACTAATCCTTTAATCAGGAACGTAGCTCCGGCTGTCCTGGAACAATCGTGGACCGTTTGGTGCCGCAACTCAGCAAACAACGCCTGTACCGACGAAGGGGAGCGAGCGAGCGCGAGCTACGCATTGCCTTTATTGCTACGGTAAATCAAACGGATCTCGATAATGCACAGTTGACCTTACCTATAAGGTAAGGCCAGGTTTGCGCCGTAAATTTCGGCAACCGGCGCGAGCGGTAATTTTCTTAGCGAGCTCCGTCGGGCAATCGATACACCCCCGGTTTCACCTTTAGCCCCGAGCGGATGCCTGCGTAGCGAGAAAAACGACTCAATTCGCGTTCATTTACTTCTAAATACACAGAGGCTGGTTCTCGCGCAGAAACGAACCGGTTAGCGGATTAAACCGGCCATTTTCCCCTATCGATTCTTCGTTTACCGCGAAGCAAATAAGGCGTTCGAGCAGCGTTCTGCTCGGTATCGCGGACCGCCCAAGGAATAATGCAAGCAGAGGGATTAACGTCCATTAATTTCACTGTTAACGATCGAGTCGCAATTTAGGCGGCAGATTAGAGGCCGGCTGGTCTGACTGTTTCGTCCGCGACGTTATCGACCGCCATCGAGAGCACCGACGTTAGAGCGAACAATAATTACAGCATGCGCTGGTCAGCCGGCCGTGTGCCAGCACTTTATACCGAGAACAAATCGGCGAGCGGTTGATAATGCATCGCGAAAGATCCGCGGGGAGGTTGCGTGTTTAATACGCGAGCCGTGCGCGATACACGTGGCGGATGTGGGTACAGAGCGCCTCACGAACGACGTTACGGACGCTTCTCCCGGGAATTTATTCATAGCGGCGGTCGTAATTTTTCTTTCAACTTCGCCGCGGAGGGTCTTGAACCTCTTCTAAGGCGGTGAATGGAACGGCAACTTTGAGATTGTAAATGTAATTTGAAACAATTAAATTATTCATTTGCATAAGTTTTACTCGAGCCAGAGTCTGAAGTTACGGAGAAATACGACCCTCTTTAGATGCGAAGTGTGTCTGACAATAGGCAATCCGTTTCTCGTTCTTGCGTCTCTCCTTCCACGCTGCAGGTGTAATGGTCTGTCGTTCTCGGCTGTATAACTATGTACTCCCTCGCGGATACATTATTTCAGAGACTATTTTGCGCAAGAGTTCGCTCAGATCAATGGGCGCATTACGGGCGATATAGAAGTCGAACTTCTGCCGTAGCGCACGCAGTAGAAGTCACGGGGGAGATCTGCCCCGTTCCCGTTCAGCCTGGAAGGCGTGTCTGACCATACATCGTCCTCCTCTACTTCTTCCACTTCTGTCTCGCGTTCTCTCCGTGGAGCATTCGCATGCCTTTTTATTTTCAGTCTACACACTCGAGAAGAAATCGTAGCATAAGAGTGGCAGAAGTTACGCTCGCATTGAGTGGTGTTCTCTCTGGTTTCACTTGTTCAGCAGAAGGGTCTCCTTTCGTGCGAAAAATCGCGGGATAGCCGTGTGTCGGGGCTGATGAATCGCCCTGTAGGGGCACGCAGGCAACAGTGGCTATAACTCGCCGGCCGAAATTAGTAACGGTTAGGCCTACAAACGGCCGGTAGGCGAGCGAGCGACCGCCGGACGAGCCAGCCGTGACATTAATCGCGTCTGTAAATTTCAGGAAAGCACGGCCGGCGTAGCTGTGTACTTGGAACGCAACGAGGGTGAGCGTGGGTTCGGAGGGATCGGGATAGTTGGTCGACGACGCGACGACGACACGCTCTCCCCATCGGAACGCGCCGCTGTCGATCCGATCATCGGCGAGCATCGAACCCTGAAAATCGGGAATTGGAAACGGTACAGCGGAGCCGGCGATTAGAGCTTCCCTCGGCTTTGCTCCATTTCTTCCGGGAGGGAGAGTAGGCACGAACTTCACGGCGAACGTTAGATAAAGAGGTCCTTGGCCCCTCCCCCTTAACGCGATCCCCTGCCTGGCCGATCCACGGAGATGGTTTTTTAATCCCCGTGGAACGCCGACAGGGATAACTTACTCGAGGGTAATAGAAATTCAGATAGCGTGCGACACGGTCCCGTAGCGAGACAATGTTCGTTAACTGGCGCACCACTCGGTTCATATCTCGATAAAAAGCCATTCTAGTATGTCTCGTGCTAAGAAAATGCAGCTCTTTCACTGCAGTTGCTGCACTGCACTCGAGAAGATAGGTTTCCTCTTAACTTCCTCCACTAATTGTTTGCGTCCCTACTGAGGACATTGTGATACACAATCTTAGGCCCCGAAATTATCATTTACACTCCCGAAATTCCCCAACACTGTACTTTTAACAATATGTACCTACTTACATGTAGCACATCTATGGGATGTTCGTTCTTATTTTAAGCGTGACGGGTGCCAGCATTGACGCGACGTTCGATCGCAAACGTGACACGTGTCGGTCGGGGGCAATTATACCAGCCCCTTGTAGTCGATACCTATCGGGTGTCCAAATATTGTTGCCACCAGCGAACACGTGCCGTATTCAGAGGCGCGATATTAATCAGATATCGCGCGGATGTGCGCTACGCTGCCGGAATATTGCCCGCCGCGGTGTATGTATATCCAACAGCGGATGCCTTCTGAAGATCGAGCTTCGTCGCTGCTGGACATTGTCCGCAGATTTATGGCCCCGGCGATAACGGATAATTAGACTCGAATCGTAGCTCGCGCGATACCGATCGCTGGCTGGTTATCGCCGAGGAGTTTATACGCGCTCCCGCCTGCGTGTGTACACGTACACACCGCGCCAGCATGCATACACATGCGTATAAAGATTGTGTTTCGCAGGCCGGTGTCCCTAGGATTAGCATATGCATAGAGGGAGGCGGCGGGATTTTGGTAAAACTGTTCGGATGGCCTGTGTGAAAAGCTGGCTGGCGTGCAGCCGCCAAACCAGCGCGAACGTGACCCAAAGTTTCCGGTGAAACGATAGAAACGGCGATAACCATCCGACATTCGCCGCCATTATCGTTGCGAATCTGCGACAACGCCGCACCTCGGACCCATTCTCGGGCGACTTAGGATTTAGGGTAAACGAACGTGGATGCTGGTGATTTTGGGGAACAGGGGCAGAAGATCTGCCATTTTCACGCGTGAAACGGGCGAAAGGATCCGCCGCGGAAAAGGGAGGGCCTGAAAAGTATACTTGCCTCTGGTTTAGCGGAATGTTGGTTCCCGACGCGAGACGCGTGAAGCGCAAACCGCACGATCTCCGCTGCACGGTTGCCGGGAGAGAGAGATCGAGGGAGTGTTCGAAATTAGCAACGAGTCGGGCTTATTTACTGTCAGTTTCAATATTGAACGATATCGGGAGGAAGTGGGTCGCGGGCAGCGCATTTCGCCCGCTCATTTTCGATATAATTTCAGCATTATAACGGCGCAGATTCATATCGTAGTAATTCCCTCGCGCAACGGTCGCCACAGCCACGCCGCCGTTCCCATTAAATGAAACCTCAGCCCGCAGCAAATAACGAATTCGTTTGAACTGCGGGACGCCGGGTGGCCATGAATTTTCCGATTTAATTGCGTTCGATCCTTCGGTTTCGTTCCACCAGACCCGATATCGTTCGTCTTAATGGCGTCTGCTCGCGTTGGAAAATCCCACGGCCCACCGCCGCCTATCCGGGGCTCAAAGGAACACGGCGACCGCCGAAAATTCGTTTAAGCGTATTCGCGAAAATTGCCGGGCAAAAACCTAATTCCCCATTCATAGCGAGCATTCATTCCGCGACGGTCATAAAAGGGGGATTGGGACGTCGGTGCAGCTCCGCTGGATTTCCATCGGCTGGCATTGTTCCGTCGATCGCATTTTTCTTGCCACAGTAATCGTTCATGGTTATCCCGACGCTTTCTGGAGCGTGGCTCGGCTGGTTTCGTTGGCTCGATGGTTCCCTACTGTCGCACCCCCGATAGCTATCAGATATCCATGTCAAATATGGTGACGTACGAGGTGTAAAGATTAGAGCGTTACGTTGTAATATCCTTGACATTAGACAGGGAACCCGATTCCCCTTTGCTCCGAGGTGGCGGAACTCTTTTGCAATCATTGCAGAATTCCACGAGCCTCATTCTCTATGCGTCGCACGAAGTGACCACGCAGGGCGCAACAGCGTGCGTGGGTGGATCGCAATTTAAACGCTCGATTCGCGCTGGGCAGATGCGGTACCTGTCGAGGGTGCCTCCGGCAACGAGCGAGACGGGCGCTGAAAACCGGTAAGGCCGATTAATCGAGCAGGCTGCGCGGTCGAGGCAGGCGGAGCCGGTCCTGCAGGTTGCTCGTCCAGGTAACCGCTCCTACCGATCTGGCTGACGACGGTTGCTGCTGTTTCTGCTCCCGCATCGGCTGCCGTACTACCGTCTAAGATCTCGAGACGCGGATAATTGATATCCATACCGCGATCCCCGATCGCTATGCGAAAAATTGTCGGAATTACGAGGCGACGCCATCGGCACGAGGATTAATATGCTCGCACGATAGAAATTAATGCGTCCGCGGGGCACTGTCCTCCATTACCCGTATACACCACAAATTTCACTGTTAACTAGGCAACTTAAGGGTCCCCGTGTTAATTAAATGTATTTATCGCGCGGATCGATAACGAACGGCGACGAATAGGGGCGCATTCGAGGCCGGCGGGCAACGCGGCGCGCCGAGAAATTAACGAGCGATAAGGGGTTATTTATGGGAAACTGCCGTTTCGAGAGTTCTTATTTTACGTGCCGTTTCGATGATCGCCTCTTCCCGCGGAGATGCGTATAGAGGCGTGCGTGTAACGTATGGCCGCCGTCTAATAAATGAACGATCGCGACGTTAAGTGGAGGGAAAATTGCGATTCCCTCGTCATCGCGATACCGCACGCAGCAGGCTGGGGACCTTTGTCCGCGTTTCGTTCTTCGCGGCGGTCGGATCATTTCTCTCGTCAATCCCCGCGGAAACCGACGGATCCGGTCGTGCAGGTTTCGCATCCTGTTCGCGGGGCCATGGAAGATTCCACTTTGCGCGAAACGAGTCGGCCAATTGCCCGGAGTAGATGCGGAGCCAGCGGACGATCGCGAAATCGAGGCGTGCCCGATCGTACTGGCGTGCAATTAACGGGCAAACAAGACGTCAGGATATCGCTATTAATTTAATCGCCTGTACGGGAAGAGGGACTTGCTGCGTCTATGGCCAACCTAATCGCAACTACGTCTCATCGGTGGAGCCAGCTGTCCGAGAACGTTTCGCAACGAACCCTCTTCCCGATCATATAACCATCGACTGTACTTGACGGGGCCGACGAACTTGACAGGTAATAAAGTGGCGATGGTCGGCTAAAGGATACCCTAAGGATTAGCCCTTGACGGGATTGACCGGTCAGTTAAGTTTGCATCAAGTGTAATCCCCGTGCAGGTTGGAGACGCGAGGAGACACATCCGATCGAAGGGCAACCGGTTGTCGATCGGGGCGGCAGCCATAAAATTAACGCTGCCTCTGGCTGGTAGTTCGGTGATTTCTATATAACGCGATCGACCCCGTCGATCCATGGCGGACGCTTTAACCGGTAGGGCGTGTGCCAAATGTTTCGGAAGTAATTTTAAAGTTAGCCACGACCCCACCGGCGGTCGACGGCGTCTTCTGGCAAGGTTTTTCAAGACTTCCCAGCCGACGTCGCCGGCGGGTTACGTTGCGAATCCGTCGATTAAAACCGGGGACACGTACGCGACACCGGCTGCTCGCGACAGCAGCAGGTCGTAGCCGCTACTCCACGCCTCCTTCGTCAATACATCGATATCGCGACTGTGCAGACAGCTCGTTCAACTTGCAAGCTGTCGGAGATGGTCTCGCGCGGGGCCACGGCTGTGTTTACCAATCTGCAAGGCGGCTCGAATTGAGAGGAAGCCGAGCGTGAGGCCGTCTCGAACTCCATTGTTCGCGGACTTGTCGCGGCTGGGTCGCGAAGAGGCAACCATCCACGAAACGATTCCACGGTTTGGAGACGGTGTTTGCATCTTTAAGCGTCTCTGATTTCGATTACTTGGCCTGGGGAGCCGCGATCGGGTCGCGTCGACTCGCGGCACCCCGCGGCCGTCTCTTCCGATACCGCTCGGAACAGGTTGTAGGTATCGACAACCATCTACGCGCGGCTCCCTTCCAGGGATAGACTCGTTTCTCGCGGGTAAATCTCGCGCACGCCGAGACGGCCGGAATATTCCGCGGGCGTTGAAGTTTTCCAACAGCGGCAGCGATTTAATTGTTTTAGCAGGCGTCGAGTGACGTCCGTGCACGTTTCAATTGTCACATTACGGGCAACCAGATGCAGAATTCCATTGACAGAGATGAAGATGGCCTGGATGTCGGCCCAACATCTCCCTCTGATACGAAAATATTATTCTCGGCAAACTGTCCTCGGCGGGCCCGCCGCCACTCTCCGCGAGAGCATTCCTTCTCGGAACATCAAACGCAAAGGAACTAGCTCGGGTAACGGAGTTAGGTGGTACACTCAGTATATTAAGGGGCCGTTGGCTTAAATTGCCTCTTCGCCTGCTCGAATCTTATCGTTTCGAGCCGCTGTGATTGCAACGAGAGTGCGGCCCGGCCTGCATGGCGTGCAGTATATATGGCTGGCTCTCGTTGCATTTCCCTTATACGTGCCCGGGAACGGGCACACGGACCGTCGCGCCGCGCCGGCTGGCAAAGCGCGTATATAATATCGACACAGGGAACGCACACACGGTTGTATCGCGAAATCGGCTGTCGAGCTAATCCTTGTCGCGCCCGGCAAACAAATAGAAGCAAAGGAGAGCATATGGCCAGGCAGGCCCGTGGTTACCTCGATACACGCGCGTACCCGCCGATGTTTTATCGCGGCGGAGCGCGGGAATTTTTCACCGGATAAACCTCGGCACGGTTGCTGCGGAGCTTTTTTGCAGCGCGTCACTTTTTTGCGGTATTAGACGCGAACGGGCGGAGGGAAAAAGCGGAGGCGGAATTTCGCGCTGGTTTAAGGGGGTGGCGCGAGGACGAGGCACGAATTCTCGTTAAATTGGGCGGCTCGAACGGGGCCCGGTGACAGTCTGTTTATTATGATATTACGTATCGCGGCCGATGGACGCGCGATGATACACATCCGCGGCTGCCAGTTGGCCGCGGAGAAATTGCTGAATCTGTCGGGCGGCACGAGCCGCGGCACGCAAAATAGCCTGCGGTCGCGAATCGATTAGCTTGCCCGTGCCCCGTTACCAAAGGAATTCTTTGCGGTCCGCGTGGCGGTTAATTGGCAGGTAATCGAATAAACGGTTGCGATCCACCCTTGCTGGCTCAGCGGGCTACGCGAATTCCCTCGGTGAAATAGGCTGAAAAGATTGCCCGAGGATCTCTTCGTTGCCGCTGGTTCCATACCACGCTGTACCAGATCGAGCACTCAGGGATCCCGAATCTGCAACACGTTACCGATCAAGGGGACCAGCGAGTGTTGCGTCACCGCGGCACACGTTTCTCGCGACTCGTTCGAAAAGCAATTTAACTTTCCGCTCGCGCGCTTAATACCACCGCGTTATCGACTTCCCAATGCTGTCCCCGAACAACGCCCGGAGGATCGATTTGAATTTTCGTAGACACCGATCCATCGCTGGGATCCTCGGTTTCCTGATCATTCTGTCAGCAGGTCAAGATGCGAGTCGCGCAATGGCGATCCACACGGCGAACGCCAGGTCACAGGGAACCGTCCAGCTGGATGTGGTGCCGGTATCGTATGAATTTCACATGGTCATCACTCTCTTTCGAGCACCCCCACTGGATCGAGCGTTTGACCTCGCGCGTGCACGCGCGGGCGTCACGTCGCGACATAAAATATTTTGTCGCGTCGCGCAAGGCCACATCCCGCAACCCACCCTTTCTATTTCACCCCCCTCTTCCTCCCTCCGCTGTTCTGCTGTTCTTTTTTTATTTTCCCCGTAACAAAAAATCAATAGGCAGCCGCAGGAAATTGAATTTGGACCGCGCGAATCGGCCCGCCGCGCCGCTGTGTATCGCAGCTGCGTGCCGGCCCGAAGGAAAAAAAAGGGGGGAAAACGAGCGGAAAGGAAATGGCGCTGTCGGTCGGCCACCGAACCCCATCGAGATTCATTCGATTCCTGGCCCGTCTGAAAATATGTCCGACCCTTTGCACTCGTCCGTGTCTGCTCCCAGTTGTCCGTCTGGATATCTATCTATTCCACTGGTGCGTCCGTCATTCAGGCTGCACACAGCGCCGGTCTTTGTGCGGCGTACGCCCGCCGACATCGAACGTAATGGATGGAGAACGATGCAGGTAGCTTTGTTTCTAAACTATTGGGTGTCCGAATGTTTTTACGAATAACGATTGCGCTCCCCGGGGCTTGGGGCTTGTTTAATGGGTGATTATTCCCCGGAAACATGACCCCCAGCCGATCCCGGGGCATCCGAGCTGGCTCGCAAGAGTTTTTCAGCTACCGTTTTATAGAAATGAATTTGGCCACAGTGTACGTGGATCAAAGGGTGGTGTCGGTGTGCCGGGATGTTAAAGATCGTCGTTTTTCTTATCCATTATCTCGACTTACCTTCTTCGTCGCTGCCGATCATGGCGTAACGCTCGTATCCCGTGAGATTCCTGACGGCGCCCAGGCCGAAGTCGTCCTTTGTCCATTGGATCGGTCCCTTCTGGTCGAGGACCCGGCAAGGAAGCGTCACTCGGCTGCCAATCACCGCGGTCTGATCCATCGGTTCGATCGCGAACCGCTGATAAACTACTTCCGTGGTCGTGATCGGCCTCGCCGTGGAGGCCAGCGGTGATACGTTCGTCATATTCATGGCGGACGTTGTCCTCGTTCCCAGCGTCAGTAGCAAAGACAGCCAGATCATAGACGATCTCGATCGCGCTGCACTCCTTCGCCTCGCACTGGAAACAAAAAGTGGAGAGGAAACGGTTAGCGGAAACAGCTGCGGCGGAAGCAATCACACTCGAGGTTTAGTTTCAAACTCGCGGAATATAAAAAGAAGAACGTCCCACATTCTTACGCCGATTCATCTTACGTTATCTTATAAACTGATCTCCCCCAAGCTTCGGTGAACAATTAGGGATCGCCGTGTACCCTCAAATTGGACAAATCATCGCGTTTCAGCGGGGACGGTTGCGAGGTCGAGCTCGCCTTCGGCGCAAAGTGGCGACCGTAAATTGCCGCTCCGAACCGTGTCGATCGGGACCGGAGGTGAGTGGCGAGGTCGACAATCGAATTATACACGTCAAAACGCGAAATGAAGGCGACGCTAATAGCGCGACGGTCGTAACGCACTTACGACCTCCGTAATAATATTTCTCGCGCGGTTGTCGTTAAGGGTAGAGGCGTCGGGTTCGTTATTTAACTCTCTTTTTTCTTCGCCAGTTTCGCCCAGCCGAAGCTTGTTTAACGACCTTGCAGACGACGGTGCGCTCCTTCTGGCCTGTTTGCCCTCGGTCCCGTCCTTATTTATCTTTATACTACCATCGGATTCGGAAACGAGAGAGACAGAGAGATGGCAAGAGAGAGAGAGAGAGAGAGCGAGAGAGAGGGAGAGAGAGCGAGAGAAAGGGAGAAAGACAGGGCGGAGGCCGAAGAGAAGTCGTCGCCGTAAATGGAACGATAAAACTATAGCCGGTACTACAGCAATTTATTATTGCGCTCAAGAGCGTACAGCCGGTAGCGCACGTGATGCCACCATTATGAAAGGAGAGAGGGCTGGAAGAGACCCTTTTTTTACGAGGGTAATGCCGTTTTGTCGTTGCAGCGAAATATACAGTGGCTGCTGGCAATTATTACGTCGGGCGCTTTACGAGGACAAAGGGGGCCGATGCTGTTGTCGCGGAACGGCGGGACGGAACGGAACGAGGGCCGATAAACGATCGAGCAATACTTTAATAAAACTCGATCATCTTGCTCTGCCGTCGCCGTCGCGACAATTACATTCGCAGCCCGGGGCGCCGTGATCGATATTGAAATTCTTCGTCGCAAAGAGCCGCCTCCCGCTCTTTCGCTTTTCCGCGTACCCCAACAGGCAAGCTTCGGCAAAGCTTTCCATCCCGTCCGACGTCACGCTAGCGAGCTCGTTCCTTCTCGTCCGGAGCAGTTTGCTGCCGCGCGAATCTGTCCTCCGCGTCGCGGTTTGCACAGCAATTTCAGCCCCTCTTGACCCCGGGCGCCCGCAGTAAAACGCGTCCGCGTTCGTCGGCCGAGAAGCACAACGGAGTCGGGCGACGAATCAGCCTGTTAATCGTTACATCGACCTCTCAATTAACTTTCATTCGTCTGGCTAACGCTCGGATCGCTCCACGTCGCGCCAGCGTCCACCCTCTTCCGTCTCCTCGACCGGATTGCAAGCTCGTACGCGTAGTTACGTGGGCGCTGCTCGTCACGGGCTCTCGAACGCGAAAGATTCGTTCGCCGAGCGGTGCGCGCGTTAACCTGGCGCTCCGTGTTGTGCCGCCCCGCAACTTCCGTGCCATCTCCGGCCTCCGGGTGAGCAGCACGCACGCTTTGAGAAGCTCGTCCGCTCGTTACACGTCGCGGCCGTGTTTCTTAAGACCGCGCAAAGTTGGACGCCGCCGCGAGCCAGGCGGTTGGCTCTTGTCGCCGCCTGTTCCCGTCGCTCAACAAAGGGAGGATGTCGTAAGACGCTCGTACGACATCGCGGCAGGCTGCTTCTTACGAGCTCAATAGGATAATAACCCGGTGGCCGCGTCGCTACCGGCCCGGCTCAACCACGTTTCAATGGCGTACACGGCCAAGTAATGGGCCGTAATAATAATTGCGCTTGTGCCCGCTCCTGCCTCGCCTTGCCACGTCCCCGCGCCGTCTCCGCGGAACTTGGAAATGTGTCCGGGTTACGCGACACGCCGTTCTATGTGGGCCACGTTTCCTGTCGTCGTTGACAAATGCCTGGATCGGCTGCGGCTTTGCGGCTCGGATCGATCGCGGGGCCACTTTAACGCGTTCACCTGGGCTTCGCGCGTCGGCTACACGTCCCCGTCCATGCGGGAAATGAAAATATCTCGCGGTACCTTGGCACGAGCAATAAAAGGAAGCGCCGCTGCACCTGGCATCGATGCATTCCCGGGCGGAAAGTTCGTGGGAAGAAAAACCGGCCGGGTCGCTGGACTTTGGCGACCGCCCTGACCAATCGTGCTACTCAGCCTGATGAATTCTTTCTCTCTGGGTTTAATATCCGAAGTAGCTAGCGCCTACGGCGGTAAGAACTATGGAGCAACCGAACTGCGCATTTCCCCTGGCGGTTTGCAGTTCGGTTGATATTTCTGAGACGAAGAATCGACTCACAGAGTTACCGAATCCTGACAACTGTTGCGATCAACTGATGTTTTCTCTCCGGGTTTAATCTTTGGTACAGCTACCGCTAGCAAATACACGTCTACGGAACGGCGTAACATTTCACGACGGTGTATCTGCTTTTGCCTGGAAACACACCTCCCACGCTCAAAATTCACCCGCCGATCGTTGGACCGAAGTTTCCACAGCACTCTTACTCGCTCAATCACGGGCCTTTCAGGGACATTCCTTTTGTGTGGCACAACAGCGATTGATGCCATTAATTCGTCCCAATCCATTTCAATCTCACGATGCGGACGTTCCACGAAAATCCCATCCGTTATTTAACATGCCGCTGGAACATTATATTTCAGGAATTACGCCGGGGGTATTTCGATGGGGGCGCGGTAAATAATCGCCGATGGGTGAAAAATTTCGGAAATTTATTGTCTGGCCAGCATTATCATTCTCCCTTGCGTGCGCGTTCCATCGACGTCCCAATCTGCGGAACGATGACCTCGCAAATCAACGATTTTTAGCCGGTTGCTACTCGCGCGGCGGTTCCGCGTCGGGATACAGCCGCTCGTTAGATCGCACCCGAATTCCAGCATAATCGTGGCAATGCGAAACAAGCGTTTCCAATCGAACGATCGGGAAAATTCCATCTACAGTGGCGCAACGACGAAGAAGAGCCAGTTCGTTGCCTGTTAAGCGACGGGCCAGCGTGGAAAGTTAATTAGAGCTCGTGAACGGGAGGAAGATAATGCGACATCGCTGGCAGGGATTATAGAAAAGTGTCCAGCAGAATTGGACACCCATCGAAACGCGATCCATCGACCGATCGCGCGTTGTCGAGCGAGGACGGGGGCCACGCGAGCGTTCATCTCCAGTATCAATTGATTCAATCATACGCCCCCTTGCTTTTTATCGGGGACGCTCGTCGAAAACTCTCGCTGCTCCGAGGCGTGTGTACTCGCGTGCTCGCGTCCGCGTTTCCCTGCGGTCCATCCGTCGTGCCGCTGTCCGTAACCGTGTAACCATGCGCCCGTAGATCATCCGCCACCGATAAAACGGGGCAACGGTGGCGGAGCGTCGCGATAATTAATTGCCGGGCTGCTCATTCCAACAATTACACCTGAATGCCGCGGCAATTATCGGCACGGCGGGACACGCTCCGCGGCCGAACAAACGCACTCGTTCGACGGGCGGCTGCCTGCCGCCGCGTTATCGAAATTTTCCGCGGCGACTGTCACGCGTGGGATAAAAAGCATCGCGTTGCTCGTCGACGTGACGTAATCGAGCGACAGAGCGTCTCAGCTCGTCGGAGAACACCCACTCTCGCGACGGAAATTACGTAAGGCGAGCGAGCGCGCGCGCGCGCGCGACGACGTCGACGCGTTTTCCCGTCTCCCCGTGGAAAAGCGTGCCATTACGGGGGCGACTGTGTCTGACGGGTTGAAAATCGAACGCGAGCAGCCCATCGGATACCGCTCTCCGGGTCCTCGAGCTATCGAGGAGTCGCGTCGAGACACGACGCCTCTGGTCAATTTGTCATCGCGTGACCCAGTATCAAAGATACGAGTCCCCAGAGCCGCGCTGCTTCTGGAAACGTACAGCTTCGAGCGAGGATACGACGAGCGGTGGAAACGGTGGCACGGGTCGATCCGAACAGCCCGATTCCTCCCACTGTCATTTAAATGTTGTGTAACTGCGATACGTTGTTGCAGATCGCAGGCCCCGTGGCTTCTATTTATGGGAACGCGATTTCGCTTCCGCTGCGGTAGCTGTATTCATTGGGAATATTAGACTCGGGGAGCAGGAACTTAACGTTCCATGCGTGCCTCAAAATTCCCCGTTAATAAACATTGCTACGAGTGGTCGTGTTTCCGAAGACCTGTACAGCTCGATTGGTCGGAGGTTGTTATTTAGCTAGCGTTATATGCAGTCTCTCGAAAACTGTTTGTTATATAAATACACGTCTAACACGCCCGGCGTGCGTTAGAGAATTTTGCTACAAGCCCGCACAAGTGCAAGTAAAATACGCTCGGTACCATTGGCCCGTAAATGGATGAAAAGTCCGCAGCTGTGGATATGGAGTGTACGCAGTTAGCCGCGGCTGGAAATGCTCTTACGGGATCTAAACGAGAGATCTGCCTGTTTTTAGATAAACGTCAATCACGATAATGGTCCCTTCGAGCGGGAGACAAACACTGGGGGAGGGCTTCGATCGCGGCAAACTTGGATGCGTTCACCGCTGTTTTGCCTCGCCCTCGGCTCGCCAGCACCTGATAACTACGAAACCGTAATATATCTCTCTCTCTCGTGTACGCCTTTCAATTTGAATAATCCGATGAATAAATTTGCCCGGCCGTTCGGTTCGCCGCAATCGCAACGTTCCGTATCTCCTTTCGTCGGTGGGTACGCGTGCCCCGGCGGATTTCGCGGGGGACTCTGGGGCGTGTCGTGTAATTTTTCATCGGTCATAAACGCATGGAGACGGAAGGGCTCGGCCTGCAGCCAGAACGCTGTCGCTGTGGGTTCAGGTCAACCCGAGAGATACGATACCTAGTGAATCTAGCACAATAGTCACGCATCCTGGACTTTATAGGGCAACGTCATAAACCACCATCCTTGGTTATTAAGTTGCTGAAGTCATGGTTAGTTGTTACCGAGTGGGCCCGCAAGGAAATCTTTATAGAGCAGGGAATTCGTGAGTTAGGCTTAGTCCGCGTTCTGTTTAAAGTTTACGCCGTCACTCTGCTACGTGCGCGTCGTTCAGTCATAGCGCGCATTTCGGCATAGTTGACAATAAACTAATCCACGCTAACTAGACTGGTTTTTTTTTTCATGAAAGGCGTAATCCCCAGGCGGCTCTGTTACGTCAAGTTATGGCAGAGATAACGCAGCCCCGTCACCGCGCGCTATACTGCGATATCATAATCCGCGTTATTACAACGGGAGAGATTACGCTCTGCGGCCGGAACGGCGTTGAAAATGCGAGCTTTATTCCTCGGCCGATTGCCCAGCATTAACGAAGCCATTAGTACTTTCTTGACTTCTCCGCGGGGCTGCTTCCATCGTACTACCACGGACTCGCGGCGACCAGCTGACGCGTGAAAAAGCCGCGAAGTAGGTTGAACCACTTGGAATATATCATTTTTATCGAGCAGTCCGCTCCTCCAGCCAATAATCCATAATCGGTTCGACGGATTTCGATTAAATATCTATTAAGTGCGGGGGTTTTCGAGGGGGTCCCAGGAAAACACGGCGAAAACTGGGTCGAACGGGCTCTCGGGTGTTTTCCGCGGCTCGCCGGAGAAGCTTGGGAAGAATTTCCGATCGCGATAGTTGATCGCGTAGTTCGAATTAATTCCCGGCAACGATGTTATTGATGCTAAAGCAAAGCTTTGCGTTCGGCCGCGGAATATCAGACCCAACCGTTTTTGTTTTGTCAGCGGTCAAGGCAGCCCGTGTCGCCGGAAAATTGATTTATTATCCCGTAACCGTTTTCCCGGGGCGTGTTTGTCCGTATCAGTATTCATGGCGCAACGAAAACTGTCAGGCCGGGTCCTGCCTAGCCCTGCTCCGATGCTAGACGCGGATGTTGCAACGGGGACGCATTGTGTGCTCACACAACAATCAACACTGGCTGCGTGTGGTCCGGCGATGCTGTTGCTGCATACGGGCCCCATAATGGTAAACTGACGCGTGTGGACCGCGCGAGACAGACCGATACTACGATGGCTTCACGCGACGCAGTGTGTATTCCGGACGAAATCTCTCTCGAGGGCCAGAGGTGTCCAGAGAGCCAGAGGGTAGAGGGTGGACCGAAACGGGGGAACGAATTCGTGGAGGCAGGGACCAGCCGCGATCCGGCGCTTTCGCGCGAGTTGACGGTTCCCCCCGTCGTCCCCGTTCCCCTACGTCCGTCGATCCTGTTTTAATTAACATCGCGCCCTGTGGTCCACTATTTTCGGTGGCTCCAAGGCGTGCCGCCGCAACTGCACCGGAAGTGCAGCGATACTTACGCTGTCCCCCGTGTTGTACCGTTCCCAGCCAGCGCCAGGGCCGTTGTTTATTTAAGTAGCAAGCGCTGTAGCGTGTGTGACCCAGCATCGGTTTCACCGGCTGCCAACTATTTTTACGAGGGTCTATAAACAAGTGGAACGAAAGAAAGCCGAAACTGGCTCGTTCGCCCGTGGGCGCCACGGGCTTTGTTTCCGTTGCAGTTGATACAGCAACGTTTACGCGTGTTCGGGGAGGTGGGAGGTGGGATTTTGTTCGATCCACCCACGCTCTGTAGCGACAAGTTGATGGGAGTGACACCAGGTGCGAGTGTATTGTAAAGACGCTTTGAACGTGGTCTTGTTGACTTCTGAATGCATCGTACGTTTAAGGGTTGATACTGTTCCCGCGGATAATCAATTCCGCTTTGATTCCCGCGCGAATCCCCTTCCCCGCGATAAATTCACCGCTCAGCAATAGACGATTTTGCATACAGTGGAGGTGGATGTTCCACTGTTCATTCAAGTTCCCTCGATTCATCGAATATCGATTCAGCGTGAAAACTTCGGTCGCCGCCGCCGAGAATTATCCCGGGACACTCGGCGCTCGTTCCGCCGTAAATAAACCATCTAGGGATCCAGATGAATGGCGGTGTACAGTTGTCCAAGGATTCGTCAGCGCGAGAGACGCGCAAAAACGTTAAGCGTCCCCTTGACTTTGCCTCCGGTCCGATTGAATTACGTACAAGGGACGCGAGTGGTATTAAACGTGGACGCAAGAACGCGGTTCGTATTTTATCCTGGGTGGCGGTTTCGAGCCCCTTTTTCGAAACTGGTCGCTTGACAAGACGTTTTGCGAGGCACGGGACAATGTCGCGGTCGGATTCGGTGGTCCATTCCGCGCGCATGTCGAGGGCTTAAGCACGTTACCTGTCCCCTTTTATGCTCGGGAAAACATCCTGCCTACGAGACGCCAGACCCCGCTCGGAGCCTTTTCTTAGTGCTATCCGAATCACGAGAGGCATCACGGGGGAACGAGGAGAGCACAGGACACGTATACATAACATCGAAGGCACGCGGCGTGACAGAACGTTAGCCGCCTCACAATGAGAAAACCCCTGGCTGTCTAGCTTCGGAATCCGAGCAGCTCGAGAAGCGTCGCGTGATTTAGGACCCTGAGACCAGGACGAGGGACGTCGACCGCGAAAAGGAATCCTCGTGAATCCTTCACGTGGACCCTGGGTGCTTTCGAAGCGTGCAGAGCAAAACAGAGGGACTGGAGTGAAGAGGTGGTCACCTCCTGCTTCGATAATGGGAGAACTTTTGTTCGATGATATTTACTATAGCCTGTAGAATGAGGGAACGAGTCATCTAGGCAGATTTGACAAGATTCTCCACCCTTAAAACGATAAAATCGCAATTGGAACGAGTGTGTACTGAATGAGGCCCAGTGCAAGTAGTACAGGTCAACGAATGCGAAGCAAGTAGGGAGTATGTATTAGGTATACCTAGTCAGACGTATTCCCGAGACACATGCTTATCGAGGAATCGAAGTGAAATTCTGTTCTTCTCGCGTTAGAAATCGATTGGTAAATAGTGTTCTGTATCACGAGGACAAGAGCTGAACTGAGCCTACCTCACGTCGAGACGATTTGCGCCCCCAATATTCCAGTGAATGAAACCGCGTAACGCCGTTGTTCGATCGAGCGGCTGGATCGTATGGATCGAACGAAGGGGCTGAAACGGTTCCGCGCATGATGCCATCCCACTGGCGCAACGGTTATCAAGGCTGCGCGGGTACAGGGTGATATCACAGCTGGAGCCACTCAAGGAGCGCTCGTCGGCTGGCTGAGGGTGGTTTTACAACGGAATTAAATCGTACAACCGGCGGGGAATTCGTTCCGCGAATCAGATTTCATTAGAGACAAGTTGATACAACGAGCCCGCGAAGATTGTCGTGGAGAGGCGGTAAACGCTACACCGCGCTAACAGCGTGTCTCCGCGCACAGTCCGTCTTTACATACGAATAGCGTAGCTACGACTATACATATGTACCTACCTACGTGGCGGGGTTCGCATCCCCGTAGAGCGTACATCTGCAATGCAGAAACGAGAGGACCCATGTAAATTCAATATTTGCGCCGCGACGGAATGATCAATCCGATGAGGGAACTACGTCTCGTAGAGTTAAAGCTGGTGCCACGGAAGTACAGCGGATATATTTGATAGCGATCGACCGTCTCGCCGCAGACACAGGTAGCCCGGGCACTCCGGTTGTTCCGTGAGATTTTCAACGTTAGAAACGTCAATTATCGACGGTGACGCGGAGTAGTCGGCTCGTATTGGGACCGTACTCCACACTCCCGGGGCGTTCGACGGCGCGACGCGACGCCTTGAATTTTTATGAACGCCAACGGATAGAGCGCGGGAATTCGTGAAATGCAATCCGGAGACCCGCTCGCCGGCACGATCGATCGGTTAATTTATATTTAAACGCCGTCGGCTACGTCTGGCGTGAACCGTTGACGGGAGAAAAAAAGCGAGCGTCGGAGAGCAGCCGGTGGGTACGCAGCAACGAAAAGCTCGTGGCTCGAGCTCTCACCGCTAATCACCGAGCCCGTCTCATTACGAGAATCAAAATATCCGTGACAGAGGCAGACGTATGCGGCAACACGCTCGCCCTGCTCCGACGTGTGTACGTGCGCTGGTGCGCTCGTGGAGGGTTCGTCAGCCGACAACCCCTTCTGGGGTTGACCTTTCGCCACGCGGATCGATATCGTGAAACGATATTTCCTCATTACGGTCGCGCTCCCTGCCACCTCGACTCGCGGGTATAAATTTCCTGGCCAAAAAGAGTCGGACACGTTCCACCCCTGGCCACCGCGCGACCCCCCCCCCCCAACTACCCTCCCGTCCAGTTTGAAAAACCAGGGGAGAAAAATGGGAATTGTCTATTACCGGTGCGCCACGTCGCGAGCGGAGAAAATGATTCATGCGAGATTACACTATGCAAAATGTGTATTCGCCTGTGTGCGCGTGTATACCGGGTGTTCCTGGAAATGGGGCGACGGCGTGTCTCTTTTCCGCGTGGAGATAGAGAAAATTGGAGGAGAGGAATAGTACACCGTTCGGAGAGTTTTATTTCCCCGTCGTCGAACCGGCTGCCAACGGGGACTTTAAGGAGTATTTATCTTCGGATATTTGTATTTTAATACCGCGGCACGCAGATTGACGAGAAACGTAGTCCTTTTGAAAGAAGCACAGTCACGGGAAGATAGAACTCGCCAAACATCGCAATATTCCCATCCGCCAGTTTGTTCCGCCGCGAGTAGAGAAGAATAGTAGCCCGGCCTAGTTCCTGGAATCATCCTGTACACGCGCGTACGAGAAAATAAAAGGAACGGCCGGAGCGGCGGGAGGGGAAGGAGCGAAGAAAACGCGTCTTCGTTTTTGTAGCATAGACCGGCGGAGTATCCTGTCTCCAGATAATTATACCGTCTTCCTGTGATTTTAATAAACGCGGGGCTGAATGGAAACGGAGAGGCCGTCGTCTCGCCGCGAGTAATTCTTTTAGCTGGATAAAAATTTAACGCGACGCCACGGCGAGACGGGACAGAGGAGCAAGCGGCGCGGCCGTCGGCCCTCCGCACAGCCGGAAATATGAAATACTTCTGCGCGGAATAAAATTATCGCCCCGTCCAGCGTTATTTTGCTCGCTGTTTAAACGGCGCCGTGTCGCTCGTTACAACGCTCGCCTCACCCATTTGTATTAACCCCGCGCGCACGTACACTCCATTATCGTTGCCGTGGCTTCGTTATTCCATTACAATCCGCGCGCTTCCATTTACGTCGGCAAATTATTTCATCGTCGGGAATGTCGGGATGGCTCGTCGGCGAGGAAGGGTTTTCTCGGCTCAGTTCGTGACGCGATCGACGCTGTACACATATTCATTGCAGTTGACGCCTCGACGCCGCGCGGCAGGCCGAGCCACCAAGGCCACAGCAATACGCGTTAATTCGATTAATCTTCGATTAATTGCACTTCGGAGGGTTGGAGGGAAAGCCATAGGACGTGTCGTACACTGAGTCGCCACCCTCTCGCTGATCCACTCACCCGCGCGACACCGCAATATCATATCTGTGGGCGAGCGCGGGTCACGCGACACCACCCCTTGTGATATAAGCTTCTTACGTCGGATCGTAATGATCGAAAGTTGACGGAAACTATCGGGGCAACGTCTCTCGATCGCGCGGGAGTCGTCTTCGCGGATCATTTTGGGATCTTGAGGAGAATTATGTCTGATGGCGACAGTGGAGGTTCGCCGTCTGATTTCTATACGAGCATCAGATTGACAACTGTAGAACCCTTGAACGCTTGGAGCAAATTTACCACTTGAATCTGGCAGAGGGAATGCCGTCCAGTGCTGGGGCAGCGTCTCGAATTACTCTTTTCGATTGGACTCGCTCGGCCCTGTTCCCATGAGATTATAATTACACTGAATTAGCAGTAATTGCCACTCAATTACGCGCATAGATCCAAATGAATGTATTGTCAGATTAATCTGGCTGCAGCAGACCAGTCTGATTGTAACCGGAATAATGAGCAAATAAATTCGGCTTCCTCTGCTTCCACGTGCACATCCCCCGGCGTTGCGAAAGTTCGCCGCGCGATCGATCGGCCGGGTTCAGCGGTTTTCAAGATTATTTAATGAGTCCGATAACGAACTGGCGCGGAGGGCGGCGAAGTAGGTGAAGGACGAAGGATCACGAGCGCTGCGACTACGCGACCGACCGATTTCACGGGGCGGTGTTGCCGAAGGTTGAAACCGCGGCTGATCAAACAATAATATCGTTAAACCGGCAAGTGGAATAATCCGGCTATCGATAATCATATCCGAACGGATGGGTGGACCGTGGAAAGCACGGTTTGTTTGGCACGCCGATGAATCTCGAGTCACCGACGGCGGACGAGTGCCATCTGCGTCAAGTCCATGCCGTCCCGACGAACGGCGGTTAATTTAGACGCTGCGGCGTCCTTCGATACGCCGATTAAAAGTGGGTCTCCTCATTAAAACTTATTAGAGAACCTGGCCCGCCCGGTAATTAATCATAATTGCCCCGCGGTTGTCGGGATACTTGGAGACGTCGCGCCCCTTTCGTCGAATCGTTAGCGATTATTAAACGTATATTTCCGCCGAGGGGCTCGTTATCCTGAGAAAGAGTCGAGGGCAGTTAGCGGGTGGATGGGTGGACACGGCAATCGATGTCTCGAAGGATTTACGAGCCAGGCGACGGCTCTTGATTCGATCTTAATTTGCGGGGCCGCCGCCCGATTGTTTTTCCGCCCCGATTGAAAAAGACGGGGCGGGGGGGGGGGGGGATAACAGGGAAGCAATGGATGGCGCGCCTAATCCCGCCGCCGCGTAATAGATTAACACATCCCCCTCGAGACGCCGCCGTCGCCGAGCAAAAAGACGGAAGAACAAAAACCCCGGGCCGCGGTGAAAGGAGCGCTGGATGACGGGAGGCTCGAAGCAGCGCGAGATAAATAGAGCTTTCCATTATCGACGATGGCTGGGCACTTTTATTATCCATGCGGTATTTATTTATGCGAACAATGACGCGGCGCAGGCACGAAGGCACCCCGCCAGCGCTCCACACCGTTCCGCGGAACTTTGTTTTCGCCGAGTCTTCGTGGACGTTACACGGGATGGCGGAGGCGCGAGACACGTCTATCGCGGTAAAAGAGCTCGCGTCAATGAAGCTCGACGAAAGGGAAGAAGGCCATCCAAAAGGTTGGAAAGGGGCGGACGCGGGGGGAGAAAAAAGAAGGAAACGTTTGCCGGCGTATAACACGATTGCCCTTCTGGCTCTCTCGTCACGGCAGCTCGGATTTAACTTTCAAATAGCCCAGTCATCGCGAGTTTAATTTCACGATTATTTTAGCCGGTGGAAAGAAGTTAAGTAGGTCGAGGGCGCTCTTAATCAGCCCACCTTTTAAAGGAGGTAATACCGCGCACAGTTTTGCTTAGCAGCCACTACTATTAATTTCTTGTTCCTTCCGGCGACCGACGTCGGTGCTCGACCGGGGGAGAGCCACGGAGGAACGGCGGGATGGAGAAACGATGGATACGAGTGACACGACGGGACAGTCGGCAGGGGGGAGTGGACGAAGAGGAGAACGAAGGAGAAAGAGGGTGGCAGGAGATCGGTGTTCTGGATATCCCGACGGAATCTCGCTGGTCCGTGCTGACACTCATAACGCGTCAACGCATCCAACGCCGCGGCGGCACTTAACTCGATACGGATTCCGGCGTTCATTATTTCGCCAACTTTCGTTAGCATTGCTAATTAGACTGTTCGCGAGCTGCGAGCGAATTCTGGCACAAGTTCTCTCGAAACTACCGCCAGTCCTGGATGGTAATAAGAACGCTGATTATTATACTGTTTACAATCTCTGGGACGGAGGGCTACAGACTTGGCTAGAATCTGGCTGTCGGATTGCGACCGGAAATTTTGTCGCAAATTTCCTAGAAAGGCGCGAGCCCTGCGCGAGATCTAAATTAATTTCGCAGGTGGGTATACGGAACGCTTTTTCCATTGTCATTTGTACACGATTTGGCTGCCACAATTCTATAGCGAACATGGATGTCTCGAAAGAGGCAGTCCGATTGCCGGCTGGAGAGCGCCAGGGTTGAAAAAATCCTGCTTACTCCAACGCAATCTCCGCCGTAACAGAAAACAGAATGAAGAAGGTGACGAGTGATACTAGCTTTTGGGGAGCCGACACGGCGTTGGAAGAGAGTGCCGCCGGAAATGCAAATAAAAATTAAAGCAGATACGCGAGCAGCCCGTCCTGACGTAATCGTCGAGGCTGAGGGAATTAAAAAACCTAATTCGTGGACTTTCGGAAGATTACGCTGCCCGCTGGCCACGGGCTTCTCCCTCGGTATTTTTCACATTTCTCTGGTCCTTTCTGCAATCTTCCATCCTTTTGCCTGTCCCTTCGGTTCGTCGCGAGGATAATTAAAAATAAGCCCCCCTCCCCGGTCCGCTCGGAGGGGCAGCGAATCCCGTGATAAAAATAAGCTGTAGGAGACCCCGCCCACGAAGAAAAACCGTCGCTCACTGGGTTACCAGAGCGTTTGGGGTGTAAAAGGAAACCACGATAAGTTGTTTCACCGTACCCAGTCTACGTCACCGTCTCGTTGAATATTTAATTGATCCCCCGTAGCCGTGTCTTTGCCACGGCCGCCTCGGGGTGGCTTTCACGTTCGGGGGTGTAATTCGCTTTCGTGAATGGGCCGCGCGACAAGACGCGAGCCGGATCCGTCGCGTAACATGCAAAAACCGGCGAATACTACACTTGCAAATATTTAACGTATCGCATAACCCCCGGAGACGTTCAAGAGCGTTATGAATAAATCATGAGGGGGGTGGGGGAGGGTGCGGAGGGTGCGGAGGGGGAGCGACATCCGGAGTCGAAAGGTTACGAGGTACGTCGAGATCGAAAAAGAGTTCCTCTAACGAACGGGAACAGAAAAAGGGAGGGAGAAAAATGGAGAAAAGGGTGGACGCGGCGACGCGATAAAATGTATTCCGCGGTTTCTTTGTTTCACGACTCTCGGGCCGGAAGATTTTGCATAGCTTCGATTCGTTAACCGAAAAAGAAAACGAGAGAGAAATAGAAGAGGAGAAAAAAGCTCTAATTAATCCGTGGAAATAATGGTTCCATTGACTTCGGCAGACACGTTCCTGGCGTAAAAGAACGAAGGGGAGCAAAGAGAAACAGAGCATGAAACCACCGTGCGGCGTTTTAATGAATATTTATCACGCGATTCGCGGCCATGCTTTCGTTCGGGCGAATTATTAATCGGGCTGGCCCTTTACGAGCGACACGGAAACGTTTGTGTAGTCTGTCCTCCCACGCTCTTAATTACGCCGGACAAAATTGGACACAAGGCGTGGAATCGTTGAATCGACGATTCCACGTGCACGGAAAGCGTACGACGTTTTCCGCGAACCAAGCCGCACGAAGGGCGCGCTCGCGCTCGCCTGACTACGCGCCGACTGTTACTACTGCGTCGCTCCGCAACCACCTTTCTATTCGTACACCTGCAGGCTAATTTGGCCGACGCTACGTATATGCTTCGCATAGAAATTGTTGAAGGAACCAAAGGACATTCCCGCTTTTCAATGGACAGGTGTTTGACCGCTAGCAGGAACGAAAGAAGAGCGGTAAAAGCATTGAATAGTCGAGCGCTCTCGCGGCGACGGTAGTAATTATAGGTGCAGTTGATACCTACGTTCTTTCTATACGAGCATAATTATTAAAGTTTCGCGGCCAGTTAACTTGTTTCATCCAATGCCGAGGTATTTTCCAATGGCGAATTAATTAACAGGGTAATTTACCGCGAAGCACCGTTGCAGGAATTAACCTCGACATTCATTTAACTGGATTCATCAGCTGCATTGAATGCAAGCAAAATGATTTTAATAACTGTCTTTCAAGCGAAACGCCATTAAAGCTGCCACATTTTAAGATCCGAGCTTGAATGCTCGAGCGAAAGCCAACTCGACTGTAATGGCGCTGTCTACAATGCGCTTAATTCGCGAGAATTCACGATTCGTCGCCGGGCGAGGGCGGATTCTGCGATTCTCGGGGGCGCTCGCGAAACTCGGCTCGACCCGCGACGTGGCGCGGAAAGAACGCGCGGGAACAATTTTATTTCCCGCGGCTGGTCGAAGATTAATGGCCCCGTTTCGCCCCAGGCGTTCGTCTATGATTTCGCGCCGGTGAGGGAAAATTGTTTAATGATTGATAATCTATCCCGTCTACCAAATTAAGCTCCCGCGGCCGCCGGAGTTGCCTGCGCCCCGTGTATCGCCCGTATCGACGCGGGAACGGCAAAAAGGAAGCGAGAGGGCGAAAAAAGGACAAGCGAAATGAGATTTCGCCGTGTAGACCATAAATCACACAAACGGACCTAACTACTTTATAACCGTCCGGCGGTGCGGGCAATGTTATCGATGAAAGTTCCAAGCGGCGGCTCGGCCGTTTAAAATAAACCCAACATGCCAGGTTACGCGGCGTCTCCGTTACGTAATCTCGTGAGGAAGGAGACAGGCTCGCATGGAGATCGTATACTTAAGATTACCATTCGAACCAGGAGGCGGGGATCCAATATGTTCCACGGGAACCCCCGTCGCGTGGCTGCTCACACTGGCCAATCGATGGTGGGCTCTTGCCTGCTCGTTTATTGAAATCGTAACGGCGCGTTGTTAATTGCTACTCCTTTTCTCCGGGAGTCTACTTATCTGGGCGCAGATCTCCGTCGCGAGAAGGGTTGGAGTTGGCGCGAAAGAGAGCTGCAGGGATAGAAAGGCTCGTCGAGTGCTGAGCGCGAGCCAGATGTTTAAAAAGAAGAATTCGAGGAACAGTTAATGCCTGATGGGAGAGTTGATAGGAGTAGAGGGAAAGATCGAAAGGGGCGAAGCAAGTGGAAGAGTGTTGCCGTATGCAATGTTCAGAAGCCAGCGATCAGAGAAAACCTGCTCTGTTTGTAACTGAAGCTATAATCACTATTTAGTATGTAATTTCGACATTCCACCTCGACTACGTCAATTGTCCCAAGGAAGCCGCAAGTTCCCTCATACACGAGAGAGTTGTCCCGCGAGAGGAGCCGAAGGAACATACCGAGTCAAGTGTATTGTCTCTCTGTAGCGGGACGGGGGAAAGTTGGAGGGAAAGAATTTTTAAATATTTCAAAGCGCACGGCTGGCCTTTGGGGGGATCCAAGATACGGGGGCAAACACGAAGAGAACCGTGCGGGAAATTTACGCCGGTATTTCGTCCACTGGTCGCGGGCGCCATTGGCTTTTCCGAGTCATCGCACGTACTTCATGAGACTTCGGCGCGAAATAATTGTTTCCGTCCGAGGCGTGCCGGTATTTTCTAATTTCGGTTACGTATCGGCCAGTCGAAATCAGTCCGGTATATATATATGTGCACACGTACGCTTCACGTCGCTTACCAAGAAAGGATACCGTGGCAGGAAATAGTTCTGCGGAGGAGGACTGTACAAACAGGACAAGGGCCTTTGTGTACAGTGCCATAGAAACCGATGGGACGTGAGCTCATCGTGGCTTTCGCGAATGAACCCGGTCTATACGGATTCTTTTGCGAAATCCTCGCTGTCCTCCTTTCCAGGTTTTGTCTTTTAACATGCCTCCGGGAGCGCGCGTATGTTGCTCTCTAATGCATTTTTATTCCCGTTCCCGATAGTTGTGCATCGACGACCACACAGTGGATATGAAACGCAGGACCAACTTGCTTCGTTACAACTCGTAACAAAAATGCTCTGCCGACCATGCTCGTTATCAAACGAAAACTATTGATGCGAGGGTAATTCGAAACAGACCAAACCCACCGGCACTCCAGCTTACGCCATCGATCGGCTAACTCTGAATTTTGCGCCGACAGTGAAATACGATCTTGCTCGAAGTGGAACGTAGGGGCAGTGCTTGTGCCTAGCAGGCACATTTTCTCTGGGAAAGGCCAAGTACGCCTTGCGTTCGATCCTGCATAATTAGTGCGACAATTCGTGACGATGTTGGGGTGGGAGATTCCTCCGCGATAACGAGCGGTCCTTCAACTTCTCCACGCGATCCTTCATTTTAATCGCCACCCTATCGAATTACACTCACTCGAAAATTTCAATTGGCCCGCCTTGTGGAATTACAACGGGGGCCGTTCCAAGCTTATCGAGACGAAAAATTCCGGCCGATCCATTAAACTCGCCGCGCGATCCAACAATTTATCTCCCCCGGCGGAAGTTCCGGCCACGGACCCGATTAATTCGCCGTATCCGTTCCAAGGCCGCCAAGTCGAACCTCGGCTCGAAAATATTGGCTAAGGATGACCCGGCGACCTCGTCCTGTCGTGGAGTTATAACGCGCGGAGCCGCCCGAGCGGACCTCTCCTCAAGGACGCTGTGTGTCTCGGATGAGTTGGGAGTTTTCCGCACCGCTGGAGGCATCGTGATTTCGTTCGGCGATCGTTCACAGGCTTCCAGAGTCCGTCGGTGACCCGCGCCCGGCTCCTTCCATGCCCTATGCATTCGACGCCCGGCATCGATCCCCAGGATCCCCGTTCTCGACTCGAGCTGCCTGATCCGACCGCTCGCCCGGCCAGCTCGTACGTGGCTCGCCGACTTTTCGGCCCTTCTCCCTCGTAATTCGCGACATGGGGGCGCGGGTTTGCTTCGTAAAGTTTAATCTCCGCTTACTATGTCCGGGGTAAATTGCAATCTTCAAGTATTTTACTACGCTCGCGGCAGCGTCCGCAGACGGCCGCTCTGCCTCTCCTTTGGTATGAATTTAAAACTCCAACTCCTCGAAATGGAATCCACGTCTAATCCGAAGGGTTGAAAATGATCACCGCCTGCACGCTCTCCCGTCTCCGTATTTGCCAATTTTGCAACTTCCATTCAACTGCACGGATCAAGGTTTGCCCAAAGTTAACCGTGTACCGTGCGAAGGAGCGACCGCAGCAACGCTTCCGCAGCTCGCGTCTCTGAACCGCGACGGCCGAGCACGTCGAGTATCTTGCGAACTTGGAGATTATGCAGCGTGCGCCCACGCACGTGCTTATGCGTGTATGCAAATGGCGGGCGAGCGGCGTGGCTTAATTAAGAGACGACGTAACGTGCGCTGCACTGCGAATCGGTTGCGAATCCAGGGCTGATCTAGCTGCGAACAGGTTTCTTTGACACGCGGATTAGGGGCCGAGCGGAGGAACGCTTAGACGCCCTGTGCCTCCTGATGATGATCTAGCGCACCCTCCTGGGGGGAGTTTCATTGGGTGCCTCATATGAATACGAAATTGGGGTGTCCTCGTTACGGAAATGTATCATGTGGGTATATATACCTGTATATGTATATACCTATGTATAACTGGAAATGTACAAGGTTGCTTCGGACGGTGGAGCAAAGCGGTCGACGAAGGAGCTCGATGGAAGGGATAACAAATGCGATTGGATCGATTCGGATGCGCGTCTCTTCCCGTGCACAATACGAAAAAGGGTCTCCAATTGGTAGTACATTGTCGTGTTAGCGAGGAGACGGCCTATTTTGTCGAACGAAATGGAAACAGCGTGTTCAGGTATGTATAGCTTCCACGCACGTCCGCAGCGTGGAGGATCGCCCTTCGCTCGGCGATGCCCCCTATCGCGGCAACACAGAGGCCAGAGAGACAAAAGGGTGCACGGTCAGGAAAGGAGCCCCTCCGCCGCAAGATAGTGGCCTCGCTAATTAAATATATATCTCCATAAGCCGGCCGCACGGTTTTATCCGACCAATATTTTTCCCGGCCCCAACGATAATGCTCTCCCCTATTCCCATTTGTTACCGGCCAGGCGAACAATTAACTCGCTGTCCGGGGCGTCGATTAATTTATCACTCCTCGCTTTGGCATTTCAATGCGCCCATTTTTCGCCTTTTCCGCGACGAGCAATTACCTTCCTTTGACAGTCCACACCCCCCCTAACGCCACCCCCCCCCACCCCACCCCGCGTGTTTCTCCACGGCCCTCTCAACTTCCCTCGCGCGCCATTATGCGCTTTACAGAGTGACTTTGAAGTACGGTGGTTAGCGTGCGCGACCGCGGGAGATAGAATATTTTAAACTGCTCGTACGAGGACAGACAATGAAGCTCGGCGACGGGCGGCGTCAGCTCGATTAAGCGCGCGTCTTTTACAACGATACGAAGCGTTTAGGCGAGATAGAGCCCGCCGCGTGTTTGGCCTGTCGTCGTCAACAGGAAAACTCGATGCAGCGTCGGTCGGGAAGCGGAAAACAACGGCGTGGCGGTCGGGTCGTGTGGCGTACGATTTCTTGTAGAAAGTGAGGGTGGCGCGTGGGGTAGTTCCGTTTGCGATAGAGCTGTGCAGTTCGTGGCACAGAAAAATATTGACGCACTTCCGACGTCAGAATCTTCTAGGAAGTTGGAGCCACGGATAGCGCACTGGCTATTGCAATCGGCAAACAACAGGTTTTATTGATCTCTTAAAGTCTAGTGAACGGCTAATCTGGACTCCGACCCGCTGCATCCACCCTCACAATTAAAAGATAGAGTTGCAACAGCAGTCTGGCGGAAGAGCGGAAAGGATACGGTCAGCCGGTTAATTGGCAGCTGCCGGTTTCGACTGCCAATCCCCAGTCAGCCGCGATTTATTTTAATTTCCTCAGGGCAGAGATAGAAACGCGCCACCAGAAACAACCACTCGATGCCTCGCGCTTTTCCTCCGGCATTCCCTTTCTCTTCGCGCCTCCCCGCTCCCCGCGGCTCTTTTTCATCGCGCTCATTCGCATTCAAATTTATTCGAACACATAACACACACGCGCCCGCGCGGTATGCTCGACAGGAATGCATTCGCGTGCAACGAGTAAAAAGAGCTAGCAGCTCGCGGAGCGTGACATTCGCTCTTCTTCCCCTTTCACCGCCTCTTTTTTTTCCTACCCTCATCGGCGCATTATTCGACGCATTGCGGCTGCCTACGCATCTCTCGGGACGGATCGCGCCAGCATCTTCCCCTTCGATCCAGCTTCCATCTCGTTCGCTGCGCGGTTCCATCTCCTCCCGCGATTTTCTTCGATCGCGCGTCTCAGAAACGGACGCATCTAATGCGTTATACATACTAAGCTTCCCGAGACTGTAGAGAAATCATCCCTGGTTTCCTGATCCACAACGCCAAGAAGGCTTCACCGGCTGGTATTCGCCGTCTACTGCTGCTACGATCTCGCCATGTTCGTTCTACCGACAATGACAGCGTATTCCACGGGAACCACGAAATTCTGTCCCCGCAACATCGCACGTCCAAGGAGATTCCCAACTGCGAATAGTTCAGTGAAGTGCCAGGCGGGCACAACCATGGCGGGATCCTCGAGGCAAACTATGACGATTACGTCTACACAGTCGCAGCGCTGTCAACAATGATCCGGGGGAGACGATTCGAATGCGCGGCAGCCAACGCGGCTTTCGAACTTGCTTGATTGCTTCCTCGAGATCGAACGAACTGGTCTGTTATTCGTCTGAGGGTGAAGTGCTTGTCAGTGCTGTAAGGGAGAGATTTTATCGAGATACCGCCGCTTCGTTTAACGGTGAACAGGCTTTTCTAAGTTGCTACTGTCAAATCTAATATTCGAGACAGTAACGGCAAGAGATCCCTTTCCGAAACATTCACCCCCAAGATGACTTTCAATTCGTACGGCGAGGTATTTAGTAAACGGCGCACAAAGCCAGCTCCCTCGTTCGACGAGCGATCCGACGATCCCAGAATCCCGCAAACTACGGCAGTTGAGCGGCGATCCGAAGTTACATCAGGGTAATCCCTCGGACGTCGAGACGCACGTCGAGACCTCTCCTTTTTCGCAATCTATCGCGAGCAAACTAACCAGCTCGGAAAGCGCAGGGGCCGTCGGTGTCTGGCAGTCCCGCAGGGGTTGCCGTTAGGTAAAGGGTGGAAAAGGGAATTCTGGATTGCCGCGATCGCACCGTGCCGTCTCGAACCCCATTACTGGCGATTCGAGAGCGATACGGACGGGTTGTGTAACGCGAACAAACACCGCATTTCTCTATCCCTCCCGTCTCCCGCTCTTCTCCGTTCCACGTCTCGAGCGCCCGCGTTGCGGCAGTTTAGCCCCGTGTCAAGGAGCTCCGCGAGATTCGCGAACCATTGGACGTGGTTGCCACGGACCCTTCCACTTGCACCGTCCTCGAATCATTATTATGCCGTGACACGGGCCGGGTCTTGACATTTATTATCGACCGTTACTCCCGTTGCCGCGGCCAGGATAAATTAGCCCCCGAACCGGGGTCGTTACTCTGGGATACTCGTATCCGTCGCCGGCGGAGTCCGTCCGTCGCGAAAGCTTCTATTCTCGAGCCACCTCGAAGAATATCGATGCAACATTAAACAGCCGGAAGACGGATGAATGGAGTGCTGCCGGAGGGCATTGAACCACCCGACTACCACGTGCATAATGATATCTCGTGCAGCGCGATTCATTTGCGGCCTCGGAGTCGAATGAACCGGATCGATCGGGCCGGGGGATGGACGGTGAAAAAAAAAAGAAGAAGAAGGAACGGGAGGAAAAGTTGAACCGAATTTGCATTCCAACTCGTAGGATAGGTGGGTGGCGGCACGGCGATCGTGGGCATTCGAGTGACCGGCCGACCTTTCAACGCTCACCTCTCAGGTAGCAAGTCTGAAAGCTCGGCTGAATTCGTTACCGGGAGAACCCTCTCTCTTTCCTTCTTCCCTGCTCGTCTAGCCACTCGCGTCTCGCCTCTCTTTTCGCGCCATTTCCCTCTCGACGATGAATCTTTCAGAGGCGCGCACTTTCGGATCGACCCTCGGCGTCGTCGGCCTCCGTGGCCGTCGCTGGAACACCCACGGGGATGGTTAACGACCCCGGGGGGCGAGAAATTGTTCCGCCTGCCAATACGCTGTTCTAGCTCGGCTGCCTCATTCAAGGACGCACACAGCCAAAACATAATTCGCGATTGCGAATAACGACTGTCTATTCTGTCGGGGAGCACGGTGAACGACGAGTGCGAGGCCTCCCTTATAGCTTCCCTCCCAATCACTCGCAATTGCCCGTTTTAAGGCTAAACGCCTTCTTCTCCTATTCTCCTTCCCACCCACCCCGCTATCGGACCAACGTCACCCGCGGTATAATGGATCACGACTACGAAGTTTATTAATTTTTCACCGGCAACTCGACTAAGGCCGGCTCGAATTTTACAACCGAACTCACGTATTTACCAGCTATCTGGATTAAAAGCGAAACGCTTACGGAACCCGATGAATATCCATCCCTTCCCCCGCGGCTTAATTTATTCGAGTTTCGAAGCGCCTTTCCCCTCGCCGCCGCCCGAGCAGATATTATCGACGTTGTTCCGTGATTAATAGTGCCTCCGCGATACGTTTCGCGAAACGTTCCGTTTGCAACGTAACGCCAGTTCGTTTCTGGATTACAGGCTGCTTCAAACGGGGTGATTTAATGGGAACGAAGGCGACTCTGGCTCGAGGCGGTCGAGGAACGCATTGGGAATGTGGAATAAAAGTTTCTCGCGCGTCCCTGCGTTTTCGCCGGAATTGCTTTCGAAGATAAGTGGGGGCGTGCCCTCCGAGCGATCGAAATACGCGATCCCACCCTTAAAATGGCTTTTTCGCGAGAACCGTGGCTCGAGCGCGAGACATTCGTTGCACCTTACCGATGTACACGTTCCCGACAGAATCGTCCACCGCTGTGTATACCGCCGTAGCTCCCGATGCTCTACATAATTCTCGGGGATCCACTGACGCGCATCGACATTCGGCAGTCGCCACTGCCGCGACTGCTACTAATTCTTAACCCGTTCCAAAGCGGTTTTCGCAATTAACGCGTAACCGTGTTACAGGGCTGAACGGACAAGCTGGCCACCTTTTGACGCCTCTCCACCGACGAAAACTCGTTTGCCGACCGCACGACACGCCGTTAATTGGGCCTCGAAACGCCTGCAGCCCCTGCACAACGAGACGGCGCGCGGCCGCAGCCGCGCGCACACTCTGCGGCCGTCTTTTGCATAAACAATGATCGCAGCCTGGGGAAATCTTCCTCTGTGTTAATAAACGATCGTGGCCGTAAATTACTGCCCGGCTCTTTCGCTGGCTCGTTAAAAATTCCACGGAATAACACCTGCACACCCATGCTCGATGATCGTTGGTATTAAAAGCTTCGCGTCCCGTTTGCCGTTAAAAGCTTCGCAACTTCTTCCTATGTTACACACATTATCTGTCCCTTGTGCTTTATCGCGCGTGCTTCTGTTTCTGCCTGATCGCTAACTGACAATTAGCGTTCAAGGAGACAGTGGATCGTCCAGTGGAATTTATTTTCGGGCAATTGATCGGGGACGTATCAAAGTCTACGTCGAGACTTTGACGCAGAGTCATATAGTATTATTGACCTTCGTCTCGCAGCACGGGAGTCGAATAAATTAAGTGATGGGCACTTCTGGCCGATCATTGCGAAAATATTACGGTGGTCACTGGCATAAATGGATTTCATCTATCAGCACTGATTGCCAATCCTTGTTCCGCCGATATATGGACGTTTTGTGTCAAACTGCCATTTCGGGAAACGATGGGCAGCTATTATTATTGTTCTCAGCTGGAAACGTCAACCTGGCGACGATATTCGTTATCATATCCCGTAATAAGTCGTTCAAATTTAGCTCACTGAATTCAAGGTGGGACGCGGAATCAAGCTAAGTATCGTGGCTGAAATATTTTGGTCTACAATCATCACCCAGTGGATATTGCAGATGAAATTCCTGTTGGACAGTGTAATTCAAGCAAAGTATGTTTCTTAACTTATGTCACAAAGCTTTTGTTTTCTTATTCCCACTTATTGTATGTTGATGTATGAAATGTTACCTCCTTATGCTAATTTTAATTCCAACCTATGTGTCTCAGAAGGTACCTAAGGAATATAGGAGTAATTCCCAAATGATTATTTTGTTTCTTATCTTCTGCCAATGAGTGTACCTACGAATTCCTCCTCCCGTATCAAATCGTCTCCCCACGAACCTAACGTACCTAGCACAAGAAGAAAAGTCCAAGAAGAATCACCCAACTGACACATCAAACGGCTACCAAAATATCCATGAAAGATTGAGAATAGAACCAACAGGTCGTAGTCGATGGGTCCCACATTTCCACAGCCCCGTTAAAACCAACGGCCAAGTGTCGTGGAAAAATCGACTGGCTGACCCGATCGAGTGTCCTGAAAGCCTCGACGTTTCCGCTGACACGCGATCGTGCTCGCGTCGCAGAAACCGCGGGTGTCTCGCGAAGCGAGGGGAAACAGATCGTTCGGTGATGGCGATGGTAAGTGCCCGAAGAAAGTCACCTAGCCAACCAGGAGACCAGAAAAGTATCGGATGACGAGCACGATTTTTGTGACTCGCGTATCGTCATTACGCGGTCTCACAATCTTTTATTCAGCCCGAACAGCGCGACCAGCTCGCGGGAGCAGAGATTGCGCGCGCGACGAACTTTTACGCCTGCCTAAAAATTCCACGCGTTCAATTACACGAATCGAGCCAGCCGTCCCGACCACTCTCGAATTCGTGCGCTCGATTTCGCGCGGTTCTCGCGTGGCGGCCAGCGACCAGGAATTTTAATTGTTCCTCGGCACCGAGACGGGCAACGAGGAGGCCAGACGCTCCAGGTGCGAGCGAGTCTTTAACCATCGATTTATCGTCGCAGGCGTTGCCACGCTCCGTTTTATGGGGGAAAATAACGCCTGAGAAATTGTTGCGGCTTTACAGGCGCTGGAAGCAGGAAGCCTGGGGAGCGAAGGTTGTTTGCTTGGCGCATGAATCAGGCCTGTCCTCGAGTAGAAGGATTACAAATCTTTTTTTCTCTCGCAGGGAAAATAGAGATTGTGGAAATTCGGTGTTGGATAGTCGGGGTGAAAAGGGGCTAGGTGCTGTTCACTCTGGTTTAGTATACAGATTCATAACCGAACAAGTGGAAACGGTTCTTCGTTTCTTTATACTGAAATTGCAGCGAGATTTCCCGGGGACGATTACTCGGAACCGCTCTGTATGAAAGTACGTCGTCAGCGTTCCGTAATATATCAAACACGACCGTGATACAACGGCAAGTTTCCGCTATAAGGCTTTGAAAACGCGCAGTTAACTGTCCCTGTTGACTGGCGCACGGCTCGCTTCAGTTGAAAGAGAAGTCGAACTACGGCGCACAACTGAAGTGGCGCTGGCAGTAACATGTTTCGCCTCTGGATGCAACTTTGATTAGACAGGCTGCGTAGAGCGGAGGAGCCATCCATGGAGATTCTGGTGGCAGGGGTTCAGTGCCTCCGCGTACCTACACACGGGCTAGGCACGCTCGGCGTCGTTGTCGATAAAGAGCGAAACGTCCGCGATGGTATGAATATCGCCCGAATTACCTACTCGGGCCGTTCAGTGCGCAAACTTTTGCTACCTTTGAGCACCATCTTTCGGTAGCGATAAACCGAAAGTTTTCCCTTCCGAAACACTGATCCGCCGACGGTAGGGAAATCCCGGGGCCGGGACTCGTACGCGGGGCTCCGCGAAATAACTGGCGGCTGAAACGCGACGAATATATTTAATAATCCTGGCGGGGAGAATTTACGAGGCAGCTGCCAGGAGGGTAACGCGCTCGTCGCGGAATGTTACGTCGTTTGGATAAGCCTGGCTGGCTCGTCGTCAAATAACATCGGTCGAGTTGCGTCTAATTACTCAGATCCCGGCGGCGTTTGGCCAGGGGCTGAATTAGATCGTGCCTTGGAAACGTGGAACAGGGTCGCGTGTCTCTCGCGGCCTGACAAGGCGCCCGTCCCCCGGATTTTCATTCTCTCCGGAGGGCGTAGGAGAACGCGCGGAGGACGCGTCACGTCCGGGACGCGTCGCAATTTTCCCTTTCGAAGAACGTTAAAACGTCACGTTACGTGCCACCGGCTCCTAATGGCTAAAATATGCTCGGAGGTTATCTGGCTTGGCACGGTCCACCGCGACAGAATGGCTAAGAGGATCCCCAACGCTGAGGAACACCAGCCCCCACTGCTCGCATGTCTGATTAGCCCCATCAACGTGCTCGTTCTATCGCGGGAAAAAGTTACCCGGTTGGTCTGGGACAATGAATGGTACGTCTGACTGAACCGTTTAGCTACTCCACTGCTCCGTCTCTTCGAGGCAAATGTCTCTCCCAGGAGTTCCAGGCAACCCAGCCTTATTGCTGTGAAAAATCGAGACACATATCGGGACAATAAATGGGGGGGTTGCTCGTAAGATCATTGATAGTCGGGGGAAGTAGCTCCGGCCAGTTAATTTGGCGCCAAGTACGGCGGCCTCGCGCGGAGAAGGTGGACGGAGGTGGGTGGGTCCTTTATCGAGCGAATTCCGGGCGAGTCGCGTGCGAACGACATTCGTCCGTCGTTATCGGGACAGCCGATATCAGGAGAAACATTTAGTGTAACCGGGTCCTCTCGAGACACAACGCAGCTGGAATAAAGAAGAGACAGGGTTACGCAGCAAGGATCGTGCCTTGGAGCCGTAAAGAGAGAAGGGCCGGCAGGAAGGGTAGAAGGGGCAGTCGCCCGGCGCGTCACGTTTTCGCCGGGACACGTCGCAATTTTCCTCTTCGAAAAAGGATGCTACTTGGGAGGGTGGTCGGGGGTGTCGCCCCGGCGATTGTTAGAACGTCACGTTCCGTGGAACGACCCTCTAACGGCCGGAGCGTACCCTTTGAGTCTGAAAGAACTCACCCTCCTCTTCGCTCCCCGCGCCGACCCAACTAACGTTTTTCTTTTTTCTAATGACCGCCTTTGAACCGCGTGTCCAGGCCGGAGAAGTAAATGAAACCTGGAAACGAGTCTCCCCGGATCGCCAACCCGTGACGCGAACGAGGAAAGACGCGAGCTATCGATCGATCGGCCCCTAGCGGGCCCTTGTTAGCCTGGGACAGTAATGCGAGGACCGAGGAGTGGACTCGAAGTCCGGTTCTCGGGCAACAGTCGATCCCGGCGTTATCAAGCGCGAACGGCAACTCGAGAGACGTTCGAAATTAGCATTTCTCCAACTATCGGCTGTGGACAGATAGTGGCTTTGGCCGGTCGTCAAAGGTCCGCAGGAATTCTCGATAATTCCGTGTCTGGCTAAAACAAGTCGAAACTACTTGGCCCTGTGGATCCGACTCTGGCGGGGCCAAAGCCGATTTCCCGGCGATCGCAAAAACCGTTCCGTGTTTGGGAAGTCGGGGTGGAGGCCAGTGATTCTCGAACGCGCCTGTGCGGCGACGGGAAGAAGCAACGCGACTTTTCCCGGGTCGTGAAATCCGGGAACGGGAACGAGAACGAAAGTGGAGAGAAAGCGACGTCGCCCGACTACGACGCTCGGAGTGTGCTGGAATTTGTTGCGAGATTCCAGACGCGCGTGTCGTGAAAGCAGCGAAATGAATGGGCAATGAGGACTACTCGACGAGACACGCTTAGGGGATTAGAGAGGAAAAAGAGACCGTGTCGTTCCCCCGCCCCGTGTCCCCGTCGAGGGACGTCTCTGGTTTCCCTATCGAAGAACGGCGCCGCAGCCAGGGGGGTGATTACGGCGATTGTTACAGCGTCACGTTCCGCGCGACTAACCTGTAATCGTCAGGATATGTCAGACGGGGTAAAAACACACGTGTTCGCCTGGGGATGCTTTTACACGACGGCCAGGAACAGCCCCGAGGCTACTCGACACCCCCCGGTAAGAGGGTACTCGAGCTACTCCGGGAAAGCCCGATCGATAGAAATTTCCTTTCGCCATGCTCGGTGGCCCGTCATGTGGCAAAAGCGTTCGACATCGATGCCTACACTCGCCGAAGAGGCATTTCTCTCACTGGAGGCGACGACTGAGCTCGAGGATGGGGCTAGGGAACCGTGAATCACGAGAACCTACTCTGCTCAGATCTCCCTTCTACTTAACGTTTCTACGCTGCGAGCGTCTTAATTAAATTTTATTCCATCAGATTCGAGCCTTGCTGAAGTCGGGGTCCGGATAGGGTTGGACTTGGATGGGAGCCAACGTCAGGGCTGCGTTAAGCCTGAGTTATACGTGAATTAGGTTCGATTTGGATCTTCGTTAGATTCGAGGTAAGTCCGCCCTAAAATACGTAAGATACGACGTCTGCATTGGATACCTGCGACGCGTGTTTCGCAAACACTTGAGCGGCTCTCGGAATTGTGCAGTCATTAAGGAATCATCAAAGCGCAGCGGGAAATGAAAGTGCAACGATTCGAAATATTAATGAGAATTCGCCGTCGTCGTTTTCACTTTGTCCACTTAAAACGTTTCCACGGTGTCGTGAATGCGAGGCGGGGATTAAACTTCTTCTTAATTTGTAATCCTGCCGTGCCGTTTCCGCGACGATACCGACCCGACGAGCGGATATCCTCCGGAGAAGAGGGAGCTTTGCCGCGCACTCTCCGCGGCGCTTGAACGCCACTCGTTCCTCGTTCCCGTCGAGCGACTACGACGCCTTTGATATCGACGCTGGAGACATCGAAATCGCGCGTCTCGCAAGTTTCGCGGACGCGGCCGACGACGAGTTTGCTCGGCAATTTTCCACGGCAACCACGTCGCGGTAAATTGTTCGAACCCCACCGGCGCGTTTATCAACGTTTTCGTTACGGATTTTACGCTGTCTGCTTGCGAAATCGACGTTTTCAGCAAAGAAGACGGGGAGTGCATACGCGATCCGAACAGTTACCTTCTCCTCTAATTTAATTCAGACAGTTCTTCCAGTGGTAGTGATTTTTTCATACCGAAACTCATTTATCCGCTACCCTTTATGTCACTGTGCGCAATGCAAAAGTATTAGCAACCATTTCGGGTATCCCCATGAATCAAATTGCGTATAATTTCAATTTTCCAACAAAGCACGGGCGGTTGTGATTTAATAAATCCACTTGAATTTGGGACGCTATCCAGAGAATACACGCCTCTCGCAATTACGTGGAATTTTTTCGCAAATTCCAGGAATAGCTGAGGTAAATTATGCTTTCATCGATGGCGATGCATCGGTTGCATCATACCGGTCTGATCGGGGGCTGATTAATTGTCACGAGAATCGAATCAGCGCCCAGTGAAGAAGCATCGTCGCGAGTAAAGGGGACAAAGCTCGTGCCGACCAGCGAACCGGTCACCGGAGTTCATCGCGATAAATAACTTAGCCAGATGTCAGCGTTTCAAAAGAAACGGTCGAAAAGAAAGTCACGTTTCGTTCTCGACGCGGGACGGTGCTAATATAACAGCACGTCGGCGGGCAATGGGGGGGCGATGGAAGGCGATGGAAGACAGTGAAGGAGGAAGAGGCGGAGAGAGTCGACTGTCGGCGCGTCGTAAGGTCAGGCAAAAGACGCGCGTCAGCGTCGGGTGAGTAATATCCCGCGGATCGGGCTATAAATCAAACGCACTGGCCCCGGCTGCACTCAATTTTATCCGCGACGCTAAGTTGATCCATTTTCTTAGCACCTGGCCCGTCCGATGGATATTTATTGCGCCTGCTCCGCCGGGATATGACGTCGACCCGCGCCAACGCCGTCGGCTGAATTTCCAGCCGAGTAAGAAATTCCGCGCGACGAGTGAGTCTCGGCGCCAGGAGTGCGAATAGTCCTGCCCACACACACACATACACACACACAGACAGACACGCGCAGCCAGAATCTAGACCACACGCTCTCATACTCGCACCCGTTCTCTCTTGTCTTCTCTGTTTGCTGGACCAATAGCGATATATTTCTCGCGATAAAGTAAACCGAAGAGAACGGCGCGCGGAGTATCGAGCCCGGCGAGGCGCGGTTTAAGTATATTTTATCGAAGAGAAAAGGAGGCGAGCGAAGCAGAAACGAGGGCCCCGATATCCCCCTCTGACCCGTGAAGATCCGCTCGCGACGGGTGTCTCTGCTGGTAAACGATTTATTTCCTCTCCCTCGATGTCTATATACGCCTGCATGTGCATGTGCACTGGCAAACCCCACGCGCGCATCAATATACGCGTACATACAGAAACGCTCCTTTTTCTCTTCTATGGGGGAGGATTTAGAGGAGTTCCGATATATACCGATGAAAAGTCTACCTTCGTACCTGCGAACACTGTTGTCCGTGTCGATTTAATTGAAAAGGTGCCGAGCGATATCGACACGTTCAACTGGTACCGCGATTCCATCGAAAGTTTTCAGAGCCGGGCTCTGCGGACGACTTCTGGTTGAATTAAACCGTACCCTGTATAGTGGAATTCGAGTGAAATATCATTTCGCCAGGTTTCAGCATGTTTTTATGTGTTTCAGAGATGGCAAGGGTCTTTTCTTGGGTGATGTGGGAAGAGTAATTCGATCACGGGGAATTCAGGGTTTCTTCAAAATGGGAACAGATGGTAAATACAGGGGCGAGGTTCCAGTTCAGTTCTAGTAGAGTAAGTTTCACTTGTTGTGCTCCCGGTGGATCTTAGTTCTGCTTAGATCTCCGGAGAGCTAATGGGTTACACACACCAAAGTGTTAGTTTCGCGAACCTAGCAAGTAGGGTGTAGAGAATTCAACTGAGCTTCGATTTCCGTTCCGTGCGGCTCGCGCGACGACAGCGGAACGTCCCTGGTCAGACTATAATTAACGACACGGAAGCCAAAAGGACTGGTTGAAAGGAGCATCGTCGGCAGCCCCGGTTCGGAATTCAACTCGTAAAAATTCCAGCCCGGCTGCGAGACAACAGGAGCAGCGCGCCACCCCTTACACCGTGTATTCCAAACAGAGGGGATGACCTGGCTCTTCGCCGCGAGGTCTGAATGTCACGGCATGCGATTTCATTTACGGCGCAGAAGGAGGAAATTAAGGGGTGGCGCGCGGAACGCGGTCCCATCGAGGAACAAGAAACGAAGGTAACGGTGCCCCGGCGATGGTGGGCGAGAGGGAAGGAATGCGTCGACAGACGGCATTTGTCAGGTACCGATAGAATTTCGTGTAACGTGGTAATTCAATCGTGAATTCCACTCTGGCGTCGTCAGGATTAAAAACCACTAACAAGAATAACATTGTCGTCAATTGTAGCACGAAAGCACGAAGGAGTGTGACAAGCTGGGTACACAGGAGTAAATATGCCACCCCCGCCTCCCCCAATCAGATGCCAGCTTCGAGCCATTCTTTGGTCAGATAGCATACCGTGCAATTCGGTCAGTGCCTTGTATTTGCATTACATTATTCCTCAATAAAAATATGTTTTATGAGAATGTGTGGTGTATTCATTTTATAACATAATCTTTTATACAGATAATCTTTATTTTATACCTATTTCCTATTCACTTTTCCTACCTTCCAAACATATTTCCTACACTTCTTTCACTTATTACTTTTCCCCAAATTTCGCACACATTTTCCACGCTTCCCACACCATGTTTTAGAGAAATTTTCTACATTTCCAACAAGGAAAGACGTATTAAAACAAAAGATTATAGAAGTATGGAATTCTATCGAATCTAAAATTACTGAAAAACTAGTGCATAGTATACGGCAATGTCTGAAAAGCGTAATTATTGTTTTAAAAAAAAAAACGTCCCATATTTTTATTACCATCATATATTTAAAAGAAATAAGAGAGATGAAGGTAAAATGGAATACACCTTCAAATCTCGCGACCCACAACTTTCATCCGCTCCCACCCCTATACGTGACTCTCCGCTGACTTTTCCTCGAAATGTACGCCCCACCTTGTCCCAAGTGGACGCGGACCTACCCCTCATAAGCAGATGCCCCTCCCAACCGATAACTCGCTGGGACATTCTGTGCCGCGACCTCTCTAGACTAAGCATACTGTCGGACACATTTGCAATCCCATTTTCCACGAGCTTATTTCCGCACGCCACTCAGCGAGAAAACCCGATTGCATCGGGGTGTATCGACAGCCGCTCGACACCTGTACCTCAGAAGCGTGACAATTTTTGGCAGGTCCCAGCTCGCAAGGCTAGGGGAATGGAGCACGCGTTACTATACAGCAGCGAAATGGCACGTACCCCCAACTTTAGGTCTCGGTTTTCGGCGAAGGAAGGGCGTGGGCCAGACAAAGCATCCCGTCGCGCAATTTCAGCCGTAGTTTTCATTACCCCCGTAAAACGAATTAGAGAAACACAGTGGAGGGTTAATGAAGTAAGGGGGCCGGGTGGGTTGCGAGGGAAATTCTGTTAATTTCACAGCGGCGGTTCGCGCAACCACGGAAACGGTTCGGTCGTCGCGGGCTTATCCCGCGGATCCTGGGAGCGAAGTGGATGTAGGCGGTACGTACCAGCCAGCCATCTCTAAACACGTAGATGTAGGTAGATATCCTCCGCGCGCACGCGGGGCTCTAACCCAGATACGGCCGACGTGGAAGTTCGACGAGCTCATTACGAGGGAATATCAACACAGTTCCTGGGCCCCGACCTGGATCGGTCGCAGTTTTGCACTTTCGGTTCCCGCACTTTTCTCGTTTCGTCTCGGTATTAAACTGCGAGTGTGCCGAGGCTGGCCCTCTCTGTTTCTCGCGAGGCCGCCTTCGCGTGGTAAACATGCGAGTCCCGAAACGTTCGCGAGGGAAAAGTCGAGTGCACCTCGCTGCTGTGTTCCGTGTTTCCTCCACCTCACTCTCTCCTACAATCTCCGTTCCCCGCTCGCTCTCGTCCCGCTTCTCGCGTCAACCCTCCTCGACTTTCCGCGCTCCGCTCTTTCTTCGTCTTTTTAATCTTCCCCCCCCTTTCTTTTCCAGCCACTCTCGCAGCTACCCCTTACCTACCTCAGAAATCTCTCTCCGGCGTTCCCTCGTTTTCTCAAAATCTCCAGCCACCTTTTTTTCTCCGTTTTCGATCCACCCTCTCGTCGCTACCATATTTTCCCTTTCGCGAACACTCCGCTCTCCTCTCCGCCTCTTTTCTGCTCCCCCTTTCCTTCATCTCTTCTCCCTGTTCTTGGACTCTTTGTCCCGGCTGCGCCCGTCGCCGGCGCTCCCACCCTCTTGTCCTGTCGCATTCTTTGCCACGGAGTCGCGCGAGAGGTGTATACACAGCTTTTAACCCGGATTCAGGACCCGCGATGCGAGACGTCGGCTCACACGCGACACGTACACCCTCTCCCCGACGCGCGTCGAGCGACTGCCTGAAAGCGAACTGTGATCGCCGATCGGAATTCGGAAATTCAATTCGCTCGTTTCCACGATCCTGGGTTGCACGCTGAAAACACGGGGGAACCAGCGAAGAGAGAGAGAGAGAGAGGAAGAGCAGGAGCATAGGGGGTGGGGAGGACAATGGGGGAAGGAGAACATGGCTGGATTTTGAATTTTTCAGAACCTACGGACTTCATAATATTTGAAAAGCTACGGAGATGGAGGAGGAGACGGGCTCGCTCCATTTCCCTTTATACCCGCTCCCGCAAAGGAGCAAGAGGAAGTATTGTTCCCCGCGCGGCGAGCAGCTCTCGCCCCGTGTCACGGCAGTTTTTCACGCGCAGCGTACAGCCGCGGGTAACTCGAACTCGATAAATTATTCAAACCGCCACGATCTTCGTCGTTCTCGATCGACGACGAATCCTCGGTCCGCAGTCTCGTGTACAATGACGTCCATTATCATCAGACATCCCACTGTGCCTGGAGAGAATTAATTATGCGTTTTTAAATTGCACAAGAATCCTTCGTCGCTAAAAGTCCCTGGGTCGAGGCACAGACAGAAGTACAATCTTGCGCGAGCTGGAACTGGAACCAGTTCCGTCCATGTTATTGCTTCTCAGAAGCTGCTGGAGCCTCCCTGTATGTTTTAGAAATAAGGATAATAGAATTCCCATAAGAAAATACATGGCCAACCACTCTACCACGCGAACAACAAAAACCCGCGAGAGTCCACCTCGCTGAATTCTCGCGCGAATTCTATTTTCCACTCGCATAAAGGGCCCCTACGTTTCCCTGTAAAGTAACCATCGGGGCCGTTCTCTGCACTGCGCGTCGTGTAATATCCCGAAGCGGGGTGTAATTAGCAGTAAAACGCGGAAGAGTATTTCGCGAACCCCTCGCGCGCCACGTAGCAACGACGTAGCCACGGGAATATCCGATACCGTTTCAAATACGAGCCCGAGATACTTTAACGAAACAATGCTCCGTTGTCGGGCGATAGAGGCGAGCAGAGGGGCTTAAATCGGGGGGAAACAGCGGGAAAGGAGGAGCCCGGGGAGCGCCGTGGAGGTTCATCGTTAAAAATTCCCCAACTCCCGTTTCGAGGATCAGCGATATTTTTTCCTTCCTTCTGGTTGAGTTTCGCCGAGCAACTTCGGCCCCGAACTTATCGTCCCGGCGTGGCTCGCCTTCCCTCCGACCTTTCCTGCTCCCCGAGGTCTTCATCGTTTCTCGCCGCCCGCCGCGGGCGCTCCAAAGTCCCGCGAACTCGAACCGCGGCGATCAGCGAGGGGAATTTATGCCTCGAGCGCGAGGGCCACGGGAATCGATGCTAATTAACCGAGCCGCGCGGCTGCGTATTTCCATCGACCAATCATCGAATTATCGGGCGAACGCGCGCGAACAAACAGCCCTTGCTGTCACATTGTTGCTGCTGTCGAACGGGCAACTGTCTCCCCTTCTCGTCTCCGGCAGAGTTCCGTAGTTTTTATTCAAACGACGACGGGCACTAAACGCGCGCATAGACTCGCGCGAAATTAGTTGCCATCTGCGAACTTGCCGTGCAATGCGCGACGCGTCGAAAGCCACAGAGCCAGAGTGTGAATGCTGCACACGGAGCCAGGGGGAAGCTGCCCCTTCGACCGGTAGAATCGGAGAATTCGCTGCTTCACCCTACCTTGTCCCCCGCGCTCTTTCTTTTCCCGCCTTTCTCTGAGCTCGAAACGACATTCGAGAGCTTCGACGTTATTAAATCGAACGGAATAGCTCTCGACTCGCTATCGAGTCCGAAGGGATTCTGCGGCGGAATCGATGGAAACGCAGAAAAGACTGCGCTAATTGGCTCGAGTAGCTTCTGCGGGGTGATCTGGTTCAGAATTTTAAGAAGCTCGATCGCTATTCGGTTCGTGCGAAAGGATAGGGTTAATTTAACAGATGCAGGGGAGCAGAATTGTCTCACTATCGAGGTGTTTGGTATCCGCGAGCCATGTATCGACGTCCGAACAACGTCGTAAACCATTCAGAAATGGGAAGAAACACCTTGACGTTTACGTTCCGAGGTTTTCCATCGGTTCTCGGCGGTCGACGTGAAATCACGAGTTCACGGTTCGCGTGAAAAACGATCGGAGCTCCGCAACTGCTTTGCACCCGTTGAAATGGACATGCGGCGAAACGAGCTACACGCCTCCAACAGAAAGATGGACGATGGCCGTTGTAACGAGCTGCTCTACTTTTCCAGACTACTAAGTTTAACATTGGAACTGTCGGTAGCTTTCGGAGCGTTTTAATTGCACGAGACGAATCTGACGACCTCGATTGGCTACGGCTGGGATTTACATTAATTTTAAGTCTTTGGTAATTGAAATATCGAATCTGAATTCTGTACATCAACAACTAAAACGTTGCATCCTCCTAATCGCTAGAGAACAGTTCCGCCCGACGCAATGGTGTCGCTGTATGAAAAATTCCCGGAACTCGTTTAGCAAGAACGCGTGCATCCGTAGATACGCATCAGTTGTAGTACCGCGTACTTTTACGCCAGGCAATCTAGGGCATAGGCTCGAAGAGGAGAGCTTAAAATATACCCCGTATAAAAACAACTTTGCCTCGGAGTTTCTTTTAACCCAAAGTGTCCCCAGACTCGGTTACTCTCCGGGCGACTCCTTTACGAACACATGTTCCCTTGCCCTCAGCTAGCTACGAGCGGGAGCAGGCGTTCGAGTGACGTGAAGAGCCTGAGACAAGATCGACCCACCCCGTGTTTTGTAAATGTATCTTTGTGGGCTTATTTAAATATTTGCCAATATTTTACCGCTCCCGTGCGCCCGCGTCCCCTGCATCCTCCACCGAAACGCTCACGCATCAGCGAGCCTTGTTTACGGTGAGTGAAGCGTCCCACGACCCTCCCGGGTCTTTGAAAACTCTCGAGAAGCCAGCGGCACGAGTTCCTTCGGAGGGAAGGGCGCGAGAGTGTTCCTCGACTGTCGGTGACAGGGATCGACGGGGAAAGGTCGTTTGTACAGGTGACGGTGTAAAGTTGCTGGACGCGTTGCAACGCGATGACCGTGGCGGTACCCACTGTCACAGAGTAATGGAACGCTTCGGCGGCGGGTGCACGTGACACCGGCAGGCTTTAGGGTTGAAACGGCGCATAAACGCTTCGATAAACGTTGCTAACAAGGGACGCGTGCACGCGGGAAATCTGGGGGGCCGAGGGGCCGGGGAGCGCGTGCCGCCGCATTGATATCGCGACGACTTCATATTTGTCGGCTTGCATATTTCAAAGCGGCCTCGAACCAGTGATCGATCACAGGGCCCCGGAACCGGCCAACTTCCCCTTCAATTCGTCGGGAACCGTGATTTACTCGCCCTGACGCGGCCGTTCCATCATCTTCTACCCGAGTGCTTCGGCGAAAAGAAGGAAAAGAGAAACGGGGCAGATCATCGAGAGGAGGGAGGGGGCGAAAAAAAGAGGAGAAATCCCGCAAAGAGGGAGGCCCGAAAGATCGATGCTTCGCCTCGATAATTCGCCGGCGTGCTCGAGGAATATGGAGCTACCCGCCGTGGTATGGCTGCTGACGGAACTCACTGGTAAACACTCCTTTCCAGAATTCTGAAAAGAAATCGCCTTTAATTGGCGCAGTTACAGAAGAAGTCGAGCGACTCGCCAACTCTGCGGCATTTGCCAGCGCGTTGTACGCGGCTGACCTCCCCCGTCGCAGCCATCGACCGCTGCGAGAGAATATTTTACAGGAAACTGACGAACGGCCTGCTGGGGACGTGTTAACGAGGGAAAATACTCTCAGCAAGATTTCCCGTGGAACTGAGTCGAGCCAGGTGCAATGTCTCCTCCCCACGGCGCGGTTTTCCAAGCCTCGACTCGGCGTGATCTCCCTTTGAGATCTACCGGCTGGCTGGCGCGAGTGAAGCGCGATGAAAAAATTATTAATCGCTATCGAGCCCTTGCATGGCACTGGGAAAAGCTCTCGGCCGGGAGCACGCGCTCGCGCTTGGAGGGTGGGTTGCCGCATAAAGCGGCTAGAAATATAACGAGCAAGAAAACAACGCGCTGCCCGCCACCGTTTCACCCCTTTACCTTTGCTGGCAAAATGCTAGTCGCTTTTGTTTCCCCAGCTTTGTCCCAGGCGAGTGAAACACAGCAACGTTCCGGCAGGGTTGGAGGAAGAGCGACGCGATTCTCCCGCGGCCGGGGGAATAAATCGCGCGATACGTGACCGGACAGTGTTACGCGAATCTGTTTGCGAGCCATTGCTCCTGTGATCCCGATTCGAGGATGCTTTTAAACGCGATGCATCGACCTCCTATCGATCCCCACTCGCGGCCAGAGTGTTCTTTCCGCCGAGGGGTTATGAGTGGTCTGTGATTGAAAGAATGGGTTGCACGAGCGGCCACGAGCTACCGAACTAAACAGCTCCGGCTTTAATGGGTTCCGACGTCTATTTATTTATGTAAGAATCGAGGGGAATGGCTGCCACGAGTTACCGCTTCCATTCGATGCATTAATTTCGTGTTGTTTACTTCAGCCATTCAGCTGGTAAAGTGAACCTTGCCCCGTTGCTTTAATAGTAGGAATTATTACTATGTATTTCGTTGCCTTGATTATCAGCGCGTATCTCAGCTTCTTTTTGAAAGTTTCGCTCTGTCAACAGACTGACGTCGAAAGACCAGGCAAAAGTTGAAATACGTTTCACAGCAGATTTCACGGTGGCGAACAGAAACGAGTCTATGAAAGCTGGTGCCGCTGTTACAGAAAATACGTGAATGTACTGCACGATATTCTGCGGAGTTTGTGTACGGTTAGTTTGATTCCTGAAGGAACCGAGCCCTTTGGGAGTATTCAGCAAAGCAAGATCGCGAAGGAAATTCATTGTTGCCGATTAATATCGCCATACAATTACTCGGTATGCATTACGTTTCAGCGGCGCAGAATGTTTCGCGGACCGATCCGGGCCGGCATTCAGCGCACAAGCCCGTTCCTCGGGAGCGGTTGGTCGGTATGAAAGGCGCATCGCGCGTGTTCCTTGAACTTAGCCCGAGTCACGAGGTCGCTCGGGGGAAACGCTGCGGGCTATTTGTACTCGGTATCCGCTTTATTGCATGCGTGCCTCATTTACGAATCAAATTAGCGGCTATACGGCCGAGAATCGCCGTGTAATTTGTAGCCAGGCCTGCGCTGAGCACCCCGCGCCAACCCCTCCCCACTTACACCCACGGTCGACGGCGAGGGGATGTATGGGAAGGGAAATCACAGGGTCGAGGAATCGGTGGAACAAAGAAAATGGGGAATGGTTTATGTCTGGAAAGCGAGAGGGTTCAGACCTTTTGACGCTACTATCAGAAATAACAGACAGAGAGGGGTAAGTGGGGAAAGGGTGAAAGAGCGTGGAGAGGGGCGAACCGTGTGGGGGGCCAGCGAGAGGGCGCGAAAGAGGGCGAAAGAGGGCGAAGGAGAGCGAGGAAGGCGGAGGGTGATCGAGAGCAGAGTTCGAGTGAGAGTAAGCAAAAGCGAGGGTGAAGCTGTGCTAGACAGGTGGCGAGAGACCTGCGTGTAACAGGCGGAGGGAAAGATAGACTGGGGGCGTAACAGACAAAAGATCGTTTGTTACAATGAATATCTTAACGCTAAATTCCACGGGGCAGGGACTCTCGATCCCGCCGCGTTAAACGTATCCGCCGGAGCGTCGCATTAGGTACACCGAATTTATATGAACGAAGCGATTTCGTGTTAATACCAGTCGAGGGAGCAGCGAGGATCACCGCGGGAGAATTTAATTTGGCTCGCCCGCACGGTCCGCAAATAATCGTAGCCCTATTTCAGAATCACCGTCGGTGCCGCGTTACGTGGAGCGCAAAAAGCCTGCAGGGTGTGCAAGTTCGCTTTCGCGGGAGGGCGAAAATTCAGGATCGACGACGTCGCCGGAGTAGCTTAATCCCCCCTCACCATCGCTCGGCGCATTAAACGCGCGGAAATTTCACGTGGGAAAGGAAATTCTGGGTGGATGGCCAATGTCCACCGTCGCTGTTGCTTAGGCACCGTGCGCGGAAGGTTAAGAACGGTCCGTGTAAAATACGAGCGGCACGACGAGCCCTCGCGGAAGAAAAATCGCGCACCTGACGCCGGTATAATTCACCGTTCCGCAAATATAAATTTCCGATAAATTCAGCTGGCGCGAAGGAAGAGGGGATGTAACCCCCTATTGCTGGAGGGGCAGAATGGTCGTTCGGGCTCGATGATTAATACGTTCGATTTCATACCGTCGCCGGCCCTGTAAATATGTTTAATTTATACGAAAATGCGGCAGCCAGTCGAATTATTGATCGTCACCGGATAAACAGCCGTCCCCAAACAAACGAGTTCGCGTAAATACAGGCCCGGGTCCCGATAATTCGCTGGTCCATGTTACAGCGCGGCGCTTTTCCACCCCGTGGATCCCGTCAAACGTCCAGCTTCAAGCATTCATTCCCGCGTTTAGCCGACAAGGTTTTAACGACCTTGCGACGTAGAAACGAGGCGCCGGATTCGCGTTTTCGTTGCAATTACGTTTTTACGAGGATGAAATAACAACGTTCCATGGTCGTTGCCCGAACGCCGCGACTCCGCGCGAATTGCGAGCGGATGGAGCGCAGTGGCACTCGGGGCAGCATTGAGTGGCGCGCGCGAAGCGATACGCTCCAAAAAATTGATAAAATGTCCACAACCTCGATAAGCCTGGGCTCTTGATAGCCCACTGCCTAACAGCTAGACTCGCGACAACCCAGCGTTGCTGTATTCGTCCCTCGCTGTTTTTACGAGTCATTCTCCTTTCGTCCGCGATACTGGCCGACGATATAATTACTGTTCCTCGAATCCTCTCGAGAAGAAGCTACGGCGAGGATATCGCCGGCGTCGTGCCGTTCCCCGGCAAACAAAGGATCAGTGCAGGAAGCGAGAATTGTTACGTCGAGCCGGGAGTAAGACGGCTCTCGCGGCGATGGTCTTTTTCGGAATCGTAGAGATCGATCCCGAAGGTAGACTGGAAAGGTCAGGTCGTCGAGATCGCGAAGGAATAAAGAGAGGCGACAGAGGCAGAGATGAGAGATGGAGAGAGAGAGAGAGAGAGAGAGGGAGGATGGAAGAGCAGGGTCGCACAGGGAGGAGACGCGAAGGCGCGGGGCTGTGTGCAAGTTACCCGGAAGACGAGGCAGATCGGGCCTCTTCCGGGCGAGAATTGAGACGTAGTCGAGGGAAAGGTGTCTCGTTGTTTAAAGAGCGCAGTCGGTAGATCCCCTCGAGGGATTTCAGGGGTAGAGGAGGGCGCAGGGGATGGGGCGAGCGCGAGAGGAGAGAGAGAGAGAGAGAGAGAGACGGAGGAAGCGGAGGAAGGGTAGATTTCGGTGGTAGATACCGGGCAAAGGCTGTAGGCCGTTTACTATAGCGCCTTGTATGTACGGGGAAAGGCGAGAGTGGTGAGATAGAGAAACGGGGTTTGGAAGGCGAGCGCTGCCGGGGCGAGAGAGAAGGAGAAACGAAAAGGTAAATATACACAGAGTAGGCGAGACAGTGAGTTCAGGAAGAGAGGGAGAGGGAAACAGAGACGTTTGAAGGGTGGAACAGTGAGAGGGCGAGAAGGAGAGACGTAGAGATATAGCTTCAACTTTGGCTGTGCCGCAGTGGTATCGAGCGGCAACCCCACCCTTCCCTCCTGCTCGTACCCCTTCTGCCCCTTCCGTGCCCGACCCACCCTGCCTACATCATCCACCCACACACTACGGACCACCTCTAGGGAGTGTTATAGCGCTCTACTCGCTGCTATGTTCACTCGAACGAGTCCAAGTCCTCTCTTTCTCCCTCTGGCTCCCGCTGCCTCCCGCTCGTCCATCTTCTTTCTCTGACCAGTTTCTCCTTCTAGCAGCGGTATCGCCTCGCGCCTCCTCCAGCGCCGACCTCGTCTTCTCCCGTTTACGCTAGCGTAGTCTTGCCTCGCCATCCCCCACATCCATTCCTTCCATCCCCCTAGGTACCAGTAACCCGCACCACCCCAACCACGTGGCGGTACTAGCGCTAACGCCACTCCATTTAGCCAGCTGTACGGCGTCAGGAATACCGAGATCATGTACACGACTGTTCGCTCCTGCGTCGGGGCTTTGAGTGGCATTCGCGAAAACGCATCGGCTAGTCCCTTTGAACCCATTTGGCCGCTCCATTCGTACTCCCTTGACGTAAGACGATTATGCGCCCCAGGATCGTCAGATATGTCAAGATCGTGTACACCCGACCTGGGGATAATCACGTTTCGATCCCGTAAGCGCGCAAAGGCGCCCCTCGACACACCCCCTCTTAAATCTGGACAGCGAATTTCAATCTCCCTGTGTCGATCCCTCGTTCGTTATCGTCGGAACGTCATCGGAACGTCATCGCTGACCGATCTACGAGGAATTTCGAGAAGGTTGCTCGGAACTCATGGGCTACCAGTTCCACGCGCATCCGTGTAACAGGGAAGAATCTTCACGCAAATATGTATTTCGAAGTGGATACTCATTGAAACACGGGATGAATATCGAGCTTACGCTAAGTACTGGAAATGTCCTCCTTAGGGTTCAAAGCGCGTACGGACCTGCCATGTCATGAATTGCTAAAGCCGCTCAAAGCAGCCAGGATGGTCATAGACACTGTGACAGGCCTCTATAGCACCACGGCGAATTGAATTTCATTCAGCGGATAATCATTCGCTGCGCAAATATGTGTTCGCTATAGCACAGAACGAGACCGTTGAAATTAACCGACGCGGGCTGGAGCAGATTGCGCCGAAACTCTTCCCGATGCTAACTAACTAAACGGGAAACTGATCGTTCAAGTTGCCTGAAAGCGCGATCCGCTAGGTTCAATTGTATCTCTAGCGGGGATACGGGTGCGTTTCCGAGCGCGAGCTTCTATCAACTTCCTTCCTCGTTTCGCAGCATAGTTTCGACCAAGCTTTTTCGACCAGCCTGTATTCCCTCTTTCCATTCTCTATCCGCGCACCCTCTCTCTATCACTTAACATCAACGAACCTCCAGCTCAATCTTTATTGGACAGTTTAAGGCACCAAACGAGCATCGTTGCTTCGAACTCCCGCGCAGTCCCGGTTCTTGGAATGGGGCCAAACAATTATCGTTACACGACGGCATCGAGTCCCTGCCTTTAATCATGGCCCGCGACTTTCTGTCTGGCCGAACTGCCTCCGGCCAATTTTTATATTCCATTATCCCCCCCCGTCTTCCTCGAGAGACGCGCGCCTCGCGCACACGCACCACGGGCGGAAGAGATACGGCCGAGTTATGTATAATACTTGCTGTACATTCCAATAGCGCATAAAGTATGAAGCTACGAAGCTATAAAGCTACCTCTCCATTCTCGTATCTTCCCCTCGCCCACTTTCATCCCCCTAATACGCTAGTCCCCGAAAACTACTGCACGCAGCGCGGCAATGCATCTTGCGACGCGCGTACATCACGTACCTGCATACCTAGAAGAAAGTTAAGTGACGGGTTGATATCGATTTACGAGCTTAAGGCGACACCTGTCACGGACAGGACGCACGGAACTGTTCCCCCTATCGGTTACTCGCGATATTCCGTGCGAACGTCTGCAAAGGCACGTACTCATAAACCACAGACGGCGGCGTACATCCACTTCTGTCCGCGACGATGCTTTTTTCCCCCGCAGCCACGATACCCGCGTTATTAATCGCGACAACGTCTGGCGTGTAGACATCCAACGGTAAACAGCCATGCTCGCTCGTAACGAGTGACACCATCTGCACCGTGCGATATAAATGGCGGCCACGATGGGTACATACCCTGGGTCCCCGTTATCGGTGGTCCCGTGCATGCGCGATCTTCGACGAAGTCGTCATAAAATAACCCGCGATTCCGCGGATAGACTGCTGGAAACGTGCGCGGCAGCCGAGCGTTCCCGCCATTTCCTCGAAGCCGCCTCGCTGGCGAATACGATATTACCGCCGGAGGGCAAACTAATCCTGGCCACCCCCTCCTCGAACGGGGTCAACGGTATTAGCGTTAAGAACGGAAAACGGGAAAACGAAATACACGCGCCGGGCAGCATAATGCTAAAAAAGAAACCGCAATTTAATCCGCTCGGCTCCCACCCCCAAGGGGGAATTTCTCTCATCGTAGGACAACCCCCGCACCCCCCCCCCCCCCGTGAGCTGTCCAACACCTGTATACGCTTTTTGTCCTTGCCAGAAGCGCAATTATAGAAATTAGTCGGCGAAGTGAATTGCAGCGGTTCGCGACACAACCGTTCGCCTGTGAACCCATGCATTGTACCGCCATTCCTTTTGAATATATCGATCGGCGGTCCGCAGCGCGGGGGAGGAAAAGGCGTCGCGGACGGGGAGCGTGCAGTTCCGCGCAGGAAATTATTCTTTGGAACGGCGGAGCGTAAATAGACGGGGAAAAAAAGGGGAAGGAAACAACGAAAGCTCAAGTAAAATGCTCTTATCGTCTGAATAATACGTATGTATGTATCTCTCTCTCTTTCTCCCTGCATTCCCTATACCCTTTCACTGCCTCTCATTCTCCTTCGCCACCCGCACTTTCTGTCTTCGTGCGACAACTGGTAACGCGGGTATTCGCAGTCGATTTAATTCTGCGTGGCATTACTCGAGATATTTTTTCCGCTGCTTATGAGGAAAATGAGCTTGGCCAACGGAAAGAAAACTCGCTGGCAAGAAATTGCTGTCCCCATTCTGCGGGTAATCGGATCGTCGTAATTCCACGTTCCCCGTGCGCGCGGCTTTCGACCCTCTTTCGCTGTCGAACGTGTCCAGGGGGCCCCGTTTGTCCCGCCGAGCCGTGCCTTAATAACATTTTAACGTGTATGGGAACAAACGCGAAAAAATACACCTGTAACGATGGACGCTCCAGCCAAGTTCCGTGGACACAGACGGGAATTGGGGTGTTCCGCTCGTCGAAATTGGTTTCAGGGGTCGGAGGACGTCGAATCGAGTGGTCGTTGGGAAACGGGGTGATATTTAGAGGGTCGCGCAGAATTTCAAATGGACGATATAATTTTCCGAACAAGCTGTGACTAATTTACTGCCGGCCGTGAGAATGGCGGCGGGTTAAAAATATTCAGTTTCTTCCGGGTGTTGGAAATTCGGTCGCGTGCAGGTAATAAATTGTCCGCTTTTTGGCCCTTAGCGAGCAGATTTTTCATCCCTCCATGCCCGGCAGGATAATTGTCAAACGTACTTTCGGGCGAAATCCGAGCGCAGGTTTACCTGCTGCGAGCTGGTCGCGGTTCTCAGCGGTGCGCGAGGTCGGGAAGAGTAACATTCATTCTCCTGTTCAAAGAGGACAGCTACTGCACGCTTCGGAACGGCGAAAAACGTGTAGAAACTTCAACGGGCAGCCGCGGGGATTGTCACAGGAATAAGTTCGGTTTAGTTTTCTTTAGCACAGCGTGTCCAGTAGCTCCACATTCCAGGGATTCTGTTTAGTCTCGCAGGAACACGTGTGCCCGCCTGCGAGGGTTCAGCGACAGTGTATATTTGGGGAAGAGATCAGTAAAGGGAGAACCGTGTGACAGAGAACTCGGGAAAATGGACGTGTGTGTTGCGGTAGAGGCGTATCAAGAAAAAGGCGGGACTCTAAGCAGCGTTTAGCTTGCAACAGTGTTCCCTCTGCTTCCTTCGCGTGCCGCGTAATTAATCGAAACAGAGGGGCTCATTCATCCTGAACGTTTGAATCGGAGTACACCAGGCCACACACTTTTAATCCTCCGGGCCGGTTGGACGTCGCTCAATAGGAGGCTCATTGTTCATTCATGTTTGGAGACGTTACGCGGCACGATATTGTATTATCGGTAAAACGGATAAAATCCCGGGCAACAGACTACACCGAAGTGGGGACAGAGGGGACGAGAGAGATTCGTTATTAGAAAGAGTAAACTGCGTCTAAGTCGGACGTTGCGGTGGCTCGAGTGCCCCCGGGAGCTTTAATTTAACGCTTTTCCTCCGCTGATTTCAGCCGTCGCGGGTCGAGTTTCCTTAAAAGATTTTCTGCCACGGGGAACTCGGTTTTCCGCCGCGCTGCCTCCGTGCGAGCCACAATATTACAGTAGCGTACAAATTAAAAAAAAAAGGGGACGGAGGTGATGGTGGGTAGTACGAAGAAAAAATAGAAAGCACCGAGTCGAGGTAATCCTCCTCGTCCTGCTCCTCGTGCCCTCCTCCAACCCGACTGGCCACGTTAAAATTGCTAATACAAGTAAAACGGAATGCTTCTCCGTGGCCACCGAAAGCTATTCCACGAACGGTTCCGTTTGCTTTTCCGCGTGGTGCGGGTGGTTCCACCTGCGAGGTGCAAGGGTGAAATGAACGCCAAAGGGAAACGCCGGAAGGAGAAGAGCGGAGAACGAAAGAAATCTGCGGGACAACACGAATCCGTGGGGCAACAGAAATTGGACGGCGTTTGCGAGCCACGGTTCGGTCGGCGAGCGAGGTACAGGACCCTCTGGAGAGTGGCTAGTTATGTTTGAAATTAGCATGGAAAATCGTGTGCGCACCGAGCGAGCCGTCGTTGTCCTGTCTGCACGCTGGTGCGAGGATTTCGATGCCGGGCATCGTGCAAAGTAATACACGACGCGAGGAACCTCCGCGGGACGGTGCAATCGCATCGATAATGCGGCGGAGCCGACTCCGGAGCGCGGGGCAAAGGAGTAAATGGAAAAAGGAAAGAAACGGTGCCGTCAAACGAATTTCTAGCTGCGCGGTGTCCTGCCTCGACACCGTCGATGGATTTACAACCCTTCTCGTGCATCCCTCTGCTTCTTAAAACGGCAATAATAAATCCATCCGCGGCGAGGGAACGCGGCACACGCGACCACGATCCCCTATAAATCTGAACTTTAATTCAGGGCCCTCGTAGATCCGTGTTCCATCGCGAATCAAGTTCGCAGGGTTGGCTCCTCGTGCGTACCACAGGCAAGTACGTACAGCGCGAGCGGATAACCCGTGTCGCAGTGGCCGTCTGCGGCGCAAAAAGTCCAAGGGCTGGAATTTATGGGGACGCTCGATTCGAATCTGAAGAGCGACCACGCGGAACAAAAGCTGCTCGGCTCGTGAGCCGGACACGGTAGCCGGGATTCTTTGCGCGTCTTACGTGCGATACGCGCAAGAACGGGGGAGAATCGATGCCAGAGGGTGGTTAGGACCGGAAGTCCCGGCCGAGACAATGGCCGAGTCAGGGACGTTCTTTCATTTGTCGCCGTGAAAGAACCCCGAAGGTGTCCCCTCTGTTCGTCGACCGGCTACGTTCGACACCCAGCTCCTCGCAGTTCCCGGGACTTTTTTCCCCGTCGTGAATGAGCAACGTCAGGAGTCCAAGGAAACGCGAACGTACATACCACGCTGCGCTACTGGACAAATGTCCAACGGGAAGTTCCACGAGACTTTCATTAATCTTTCACGCGACCGCTCGTTCCCGGCGATATTGACTTTCTGACCGTTTTCGTGCGACCGCCGCCTTGCGGACCGCGGCAGAAATTCCGGATGGAACGCGACGGTAAACGTGGCCGAATAATCTCGGTTAATTGCCTTTCGGCGGGTGAAACCGAATTCGTTACCCCTGCGGACGCACTCATTACGCCCGCTTGAAAAAGAACCGACCTCCACCGACGATCAGCTATTTATGCGCCTCTCGCGGATCTCTATTTTATATGACGTTTTCGTCGTCGTACTTGCGTCTGTCAATTTCTCCCGGAGGATCTGCACCGGCAGTTATCCTCCCCGTGACCCGACGAACGACACCCAGAAACAGGCGCCACGCTGGTCCGTCGGAGCCTCGGTTTATGAAATTTACGATCGGTAGCTCGTAAAAGAAACATTTATGGTAAATCCGTAAAACAGGGGCCCGGGGCGTGGATAAGCTCTCGACAGCTGGGTTTCATTTACCGCCGGAATAACCTGTAACAGCGACAACTAATGATGTTATTGTGTATTCAACGTCGAGCCACGGCTATAACGCGGCCAGCGGATTCGTCGAATGTTTACCGTGCCGCGTTTCTGCACGGGAATATAATGTTTTCGAGCGTGATGCGCCATAAATTTGTTATCGATGCAACGCTGCGGCCACCAGCCTCCCCCGGCTCCAGCTGGTTCTTTCCGGCGCACCGCGGGACCACTGTAAACCAGCCTGCCGTCGACATGCCACACCGGGCGGAGCACCGAGCTTTCTACCCTCCTCGATCCCTTTCGCTACGTTCGCAGCCCCCTCTCGAAGCCTATCGGCTTACTCGCCGGCCCGAACGCGGAATCAAGTACGAGCGGATCTTCGTTAGCTCCGCTTCTCCGCCGGCGACTCCTCTTTCGCCCTCTCCTCGCGCCCTTCTTTCCACAGTCTCCGCGACCACGACTCGAATTGCCCGCGTAATCAGTTTACGTCTAATAATTCCCGGTAATTCTCGCCTATTATGAGAGAGGGTGTGAGTCAATTCCCGGCGTTAAAAGGGACGGACGAGAGGTCTGTCGCCCGTGGCCGACGTTTCAAATATAAACCCGAGCCGAGCCGCGGCTGTGGGACACGAAGGGGCGATGAAAAGAAAGAGAGAGGAGGAGGGCTCGCGTTTTGCAAGCGCAGCGAGTCGCCGGATGAAAAGTGCGCGATTATTAGCTTCCTCCTGGCTGCTCTGCCCAGCAAGCCTCCTCTGGCCACCCCCGCCAGTAAACGGATTATAGGGGCTTTGCCCCGAGGCCCTTTTCCTTCTTCGAGAAGCTCGCCGCCGCGCGCGCGGAAAGACACCAGTAGATCTCTACGCGCGACGCTCCCGATCGAGCCAATTCGGGCCAATTTAATCCTGATTCGAGATCCGCCGTTCCCAGAACGGAGAATGAAACGCGAAGGCCGAGGGCGAGGCTTCTGCTGGCCCGATCCGAACCTCCGACGGGTCTAAAAATAATTTCTCGCGCCCGAGGTAGTCGAGACATTTCTGACCAGACAGCGTTCCTTTAAGAAAAAACGAGACGGCAGAAATTTCAAACCTGCTCAACTTCTATCGGCCCTCGAGCGCTCAACACGTTCCGATTATGACATCAGCCGTGCTGAATGCGTTAACGAGCATCGCAACGTGATATCTACACACACGTTTGGACAAAGAAGCATTCGTCAAATAGTCAGCCCTCTCGCAGTGCGAGATCCATCGATTGCCAGCAAACAGCGGTCCTAAGAGGCTGCAGAGTGCAATTCTGCCATGGGAGTCGTCGTCTCCGATCATAGCGCGAGTACCTGGAGCACCCTCGAGCGTAATTCCACTGGAGGGCCCTAGGAAATCTCGAATCCCGTCCCGTTTTTGTTCACCGCGACGCACGCCGCCCTCTCAGCTCCCAGGAACTGAAACTTTATTCACGGCCTGCACCGCGGCACTCCGTGGCCGTTCGCAGGATCAACAACCCTGCCTAGCCACGAGAGCGAGCGGCGCGTATTTTTGGCCAGACGCGGTGGCCAGAAATTGCGAGCATAGGCGTACAACGCCGCCCGCCGAGCGTATATCGATTCTCGAGGTTGTACGCGCCAGCGAGACTCTCTCGCCCCTTCCTCAAGGTACCTGCGATAAAATAACTCTTGGGGGGCGAACTGCGGGGGAACACGCCCGCGTTGCTTCATTCACGATTTCTTTTAATTGCTCCGCGAATAAAAATTGCGCGAAGAATACACACCGCGGCGCGAAAAGTTTTCGGCACGGGCGGGTTGCTTTAGAAACGGACAAGTTCCATGGGAGCGCGTCCCCTTTCGCGACTGCGGCCCTTTTTAATTCGAGATGAAAAAGAATGGTCCCGTTGTTCGGAGGCTCGCGAAAAGTAACGTTTACACGACCATGATGTTCTGTATTAAAAGTTTCTTTGAAAACACGACGTGTCTTCCCTTCTCGTGTTCGTTGTTACGCACGCCGCGAGTGTGATTCATTCCTGCCGCGATCATTGTCCGCGCTGAACTTTTCCACCCCTCTAAGCCGAGCTTTGGGGTGGCTCTGCAGGTGACTGTGAAAGGTGTTCGAGGCGAAAATGGAGTGCGTTGCCCGTCGGTGCGGACGCCGATGCTCAAAGGCGGCCACAGCGCGGCAGCGCGAGCATCCCGTCTGAATCTAAATAGAGATCCCATGTGTCTCTCTGTCGGGCGTGAGAACCGGCCGCTCGGCGTTCGAGCGCGGACAAAAACCGTCGCATGGATTATTTCCTTTCAATTAAAACATTCCCGGGCTAATTGTTCGACGGTTGCGCCTGGTTCTCCAGCGAACAAACATCAAAGCGCGAAAGGGAGACGGACGAGAGTCAGAGAATGGCAATGAGGCTTTTCATCGTGCCTCTTTCGATTTGTTTTTCACCAAATTCATGCCGCGGGGACGATAAATTTCATCCAGCCGGATTACGTGGCGGCGCGTGCATCGTCCTCCGTTGTATATAAGACGCGACTTCCGTCGTTCTTTTTTCCGCGCGAGGAACCAGCAAAAAAGTTCTTCAGCCTGCCTGGTCGTTGTTCCGCTTCCACGCGTTTTCGAGGCGACCTAACCCGTTCGGGAATCAACCAGGGAGCTATACAGCGACTGATATTTAAGCACGGGTCCCAAAGAAATCCCAGCACTCCAATCTACCTCATTATTAAGTAAGAATCCATTACCGTGTTACCGCCACGCCAATAACGGGAGCTGACAGCCGCCACGCTGAATTATTCTGCTAACATCGGCCCGAACGGACACGAAAAGACTCCCTCAACTTTTGTCCTCATTATCCGCCGGATTAACCTGTCAAGTGCGCCCGATTATTCCGTTATCCCGGTTGGTAGCCGCGTTCGAACACGAGGGAAACGGGTCTCTGGGTCGAGCCGCGACTCGTCCCGCGACCTTCGTCGCGACCCGAACGTCCTCCGTGTGTAGCCACTTTTACGGCGGCTTTTCTCTCGACGGAATTACCGCGCTCCGCTCGGGGGTGGGTAAGCGGACGCTCTCTGGATTTTCCCCCCGATAGTATCGTCGACAGTGTGAAGCGCGCCGCGCGACCGAAACTCTGTCCTCCTGCCCCCAACCGCTCGGTCGCTCATTAAATCAGTTCGAGAGGTCGCGAACCGCTTGCAACCAGCTCCGCCGCGGTTCGAGAGTATCGTCGTGCGCGAATTTTCAACCGCAAGCGTCTGCTGGTGGCGCTAGAACGCAATCTGCGCTTCGGTCCGCACCGACTCCCATTTATTTGCATATATGCAATTCTTATCGCGGCCCTGTTATTCCAAGCGCGAACGGTTCGACGATGTTCCGGCGTATCGGTGCACGCCTTCGAGTGGCGCAGCCGGGCGATGCAAACCGCCTACGCTACCTGCACGTCGAATTAGATATTCGCGGACAATGTTATCAAGCGACGTACGTTCGCGGCGCGAACGCTGTATAAATCGGTACCGCGTGTATTATTAAAGGAGGCGCGATTGTATCGCCTGCATATCGAGCCACGACGCTCGACGATTCTGTCGCGATCGAGCAGCGATACCCGAGCATGGTTTCGTGGATTGCATGGAACAGAGAGACACTGTATACGTAGGTACAATGCGACAAGAGAGCCCCGGATTCTGTGGGGAAGAAAAAATTCGAAATGCGATGGAATTTCCTGTGGAAGAATTCGTGGAATGAAGAAAGCAAGATGTTAGAAACGCCGGACTGTGAACATGTAAAGGAACTATTGTTGGAATAAATTACATTATCGCGATGTAATCTGTGTTCACGTTTCTTCCCCCGATTTCCGAACACCACCCCGTTACTCTAAGAAGCCTCACGAAACTCGAATCTAAATCTATGTATACTCTACACAACACCCCACGAGCTCTTGCTGGTAAAGTATCCCGCGTTCCGTCACGCAGTCCCGAAACCAACCCCTTATTTTCACCCCTACATCAAACAGAGGCTCTGACCCGCACCCCCCCGTGGGCGCTTGCACGTGAATCAGAGACGCGCAGATTTTCAGACCGATGCCTTACAACGTCACAACACGCGCAGCCATCGTAATTTGCGTCGCTCTTTACGGTGTTCGGAACGCGCGGGGAGGTAACTGTAGCACCTGCCGAGTGAAATAACGACAGGAAACACAGGACGCGACAAAGGGCCGAGTCGCGGGAGGAATCCCCCAGAGGGAAAGCTTCGAGAGGAAGGAGACGGCTCCCCTGGGTGTCGGGCGAGCGGGAAAAATAAGAGGAATGGATCGATCTTTCCACCGATCGACCCGCCGAGTTTTCGTGGTAACCTCGGCGCAATGCCTTGCGAGCGCGCGCAACCAGCCAATTATGGGAAACGCAGAATGGGTGGAAATTTTTAGAAAACGAGGGTGGGAAGCTCGGGCGGGAGGAAATAAGTTGGCTGGAAGGCATCGCTCCCGAAACGACATCGGAAGTATCGATTTCCAAATACCGGCTTTTCCGTCCGTTCTCCTTTCCTCCTTCGATCGTATCCCATCGAGGAAACGATCTTGCTTTTATTTCGCCCTAGGGACCTGGGATATTTCGTTACGCTGGGCAAAGTCGATGCTGTCGTTCCGTTTTCCCTCTCTCCCCCCGCTCATTCTCCCTCTCTCTCACTTTCTCTCTCTCTCTCTCACTTTCTCTCTCTCTCTCTCACTCTCTCTCTCTCTCTCTCTCTCTCTCTCTCTCTCCATGCTGGTTCCCTGCATTCGGCATGCGTTCAACCGCCGCGCGAGTGTCCCCCTCGACGTTTGAGCTTTTCATAAGCGTGACGTACAACGCGATGAATTATCGTCATTACCGCGCCATTCATGACAACCGCCTGTCTTCGGCCGTGTTCTCGATATTCGACACTCTCGTAAACGTGCCGCAGCAGCTGCCGGGGCATGTTCTAATGAATTACCGTCAGATCGACATAATTGTAACCGCGTTACCATCGTTAACTACATTTCACTTCACGTCCGAGCTCGCGCGTACTGCACACACTCAATCTCTCTCTTCCCTTCTCTCTCTCTTTCTCTTTCTCTCGTCATTCCTATATTTTTCTAGCATCGTCTGCTCCACCTACTACCATTCAACGCGATCGCACACCCCGCGTTTTCTCTTGCCGCCGCGCAACCTCCGCCGAACTACACCTGAGACTCGAGCGCGTTCGTTTACTCCGACGAGCCAGAGAAGCATGAACGTGGACGCGAAACACGGTGCTCGCTTCGTTTGCACGCTCGCGGTCGAGCGGGATGAAGCGGAGCCGCGCGCGTCGTACTTCACGCTCGTCTGGCTCTCGCTGCTCGGCCACGGTTTGCTGGATAAAGCCTCGCTGGCTAGATCGATCGCGGAACAACCAGCTCCAAGCTTAGTCAGATTAGTATTTGACATCGACGAAATTGGGGACGTGTATTTCAGCGATAACTTCGACCTCGCTGATGGATACTTTGAAGGGCTGCTATATGCCAGCCCATAGACATCTCTTCGTGCTCGTAGCTCGTGATCATCTGAAAACTTGACTGCTGCGCTGTGTTGAACGCGAAACTTACGACGGAAGCTTCCTGGATCACAAAGAAGCAAAAAGAAAAAAATGCAAAAACGCCAACAAGTTGATTACCTAATGTTTCATACACTCCACCAGACTCTACTTTATATTCGGATAAATAAGGTGGCGATGCATTCACGGGCGACGCGATAAAATCGTAATAGGTGGGCCGCGCGACCGTGTCTGACCTAGCCCCGTGTAATACTACTTGGCGCGCACGCCGCTTGAATAATCTCGTGAAATCGAAGCGAAGGGAATCGTTTCCCCCAACATCTCGTTTATAGCGAGGCAGTACAGGAATAAATGTATCAGACCGTCCAATTACTCAGCTGCGTTCGTTCATCATAGAAACGATTGATCGGATGGTAAGCCTGGCGGGATCGGTGAAAATTCAATTTCGACCGTTGCATTAATTTTTCATTCCCCGAGTACGCCGCGCGCGGGGTGTAACTCGCGCGAATCGCCGTGTAATTCCTACTTCATCCGAAGCTTATAGTTATCCAGCGATATTTCCCCCGATCTTGCGCGAGTTTTGCCGCGAACCAAGGTCGAATCCCATCGCGGTCAATTAAACACTGCGACAAAACTTCGCGACATTCTTTTCGGCTACTTGCCGCCGGCTGGCTGGATTCTCGGTATCAATCTCCGCTAATCAATCGGGCCATCTAAGTTCCAACAGATGCTTTCTCCCCTGGAAGGCAGCAATCTTCCGATATTAAACCTCAGAGGGAAGAATCCGTTGGTGACCTACATAGATGGCTCAATTGATAGATCAGTCGGAAGGTACCCGGCTCGGGATCCCGGTGCAGCAATCCAATCGGTCAACTCTTTTAATCCGTAAACCTAATATTCGGAATGGCCTGTGCTGCCACAGTGCCCGGGGGCTTGGGTGTCTCTTGGAGGGCCGGCGAGTGCGCTTGGTTGCCGAGCTCTCGAGGTCCTCGACGGCGAGCCGCTGGAAACGTTCAATGGTGGCTCGGCACGCCATCGTCGGGCCACGGTTCGCAGGATTTTTACATGGCGCGCGGCTCCTGCGGCGTGTCTTAATCCCCTCGGTCGACGATTGCACTCGACACGGTCGTTTTTAGCCGGTGGGACGCATCGATTCGTCGCGGCTCGCCGGCGTCGCGAGCGCGAGAACAAATATCTTCTGGTGGTTTCGAGTGCTCCGGCAGCCGATTCGTTTTAATGGGCACACGCCGCTCGATCGCCAGTCACCGATTGAACCCGCTCCGTTTGAATTATACAGCGACTTCTGCGCGCGGATGGTACGGGAGGACGAGCCGGCTCGCTTTGAGCAGGCGGAGGGAGATTAAAACAAGAGAACGTGGAACGGACGCGTCGCGTCAATTACGGGGCGGTTTTTCTCGCGTACGAGATTCACGATGCTGGTGTATCTCTTTCTGTACGGGGAGCAGAGCAGATAGAGAAGGCACGAGCAAAATTGCCGATGTAGGATCCCGACATAATTCCACGTTCATTATCCGCGGTAACTCGATTTCATCGAGTCGCCGCTCACCGGCGCGGGTTCGACGTTCTTCCCGCGAACCAACGAATTCAAGCTGTCTCCCGGTTTTATTTAGCAGCCCCGTTTTCGAGCGAATTAACCGGAGAACCTGCCCTCGTAATCGCGTTAGTAGCCACCAGACGGAGGGGAGACACGGCTGCCGTGCTTCGTGACGTTTATTTTTCCATTGAAATAACAGGGGAGAGGAGAAAGGAGCGATGAAAGCACGCGCTGATTCCCGAGAAAAGAGTCGACGGACCGTGCCTAGATCGTCTCTGGCAGGTGGACGGTGGTTAATTACGAGACGGGAACGATACGAAGCAGAAGTAAATACGCCAGCAACATATCTATTTGCGGACTAATTAGAAGAAGCTGGCCCCAACCAATAGATACGCTCCTTCTTCCTAATTGCTCAGTTCTCGAAGCGATTGTACAGTTATACCACTTGCAGTGCGTCTTCGTTAAGGATCCAGCGACACTCTGATACCCCGTCCGGTGTTCTATTGATACTCTAGCCGGCTTCGTTTGCAGGGAGACGAATCTCGGAAGCGTCCAGGTCCTCGAGCCCCTTTGATAACGATATTTCCATCGATGAAACGGGATAATTGCCGTCGTGTCCCAGCGAGACTGCTCGTCGACTGAAAAAAGGAATCGTCCCCACGCGATGACGTGCCCTTACGAAGGAGAATCGGATCCCCGGGGGACCGTTGTAAAATGTTTTACGACGCCCATTAAAGACGGAAAAGCGTGCAGCTGGGCGAAAAGCGTTCCCCGGAGCAGATGGTAAAACTTGGAGCATTTTTACTGGCGACCTATAGAGCAGGTCGCTCGCGTGAGGAGGATAAATTCGTGGCAGGATGAGGCTGGACGAAGCGTATATATCTCGCGGCCTAGGAGACGTGTTCCCTGCTCCACGGATCGACGGGATACGTTACTCCTGGATCGATTTCCTTCGTTAACAGCGCTTTCCTTTGGCCGCCCCTATATCGTGTTCGTCTAGTTCGCCTTTGGCCGGGACGGCGCTCGGAATTACGGGAAAGGAAGGTACGAAGGCGGCACGGTACCGGAAGCAAGAGTTTCGCGAGGAAAACGAAATTTCGTGCTAAAAGGCTGAAAGAGAAGTCGATGGAGAAAGGGCAGCGTCGAATGGGACGGCTCCCGCAACACGCTTTTTCTTCTGTGGGAAGTTTGGCGCTGAACAGACAAATACGGGGATTAGATGGATGAATGGCACGTGGGTTCTTCTTTTCAAATTCAGAGAAAGCGCCCTATCTACTCACTCGATTGCCTGCGGGCCGACCGTTTGCGTACGTGTTCGCTACTTTTCGAGGAATGTAATTGCGAGATGGCATGGAGGGCGACAGGGAACGAGTCCAATAAAACACAAAGTGGATTCTCGAAGAGCGTGGCAAGACTGAAATGTGTCGCGTCAGACTTTCTGAGTCTTCTGAAAAAATGGCTGCTGGGTATAAATGGTAGTGGAATATTGTACTTGTATTAGAGACTCTAGGATTGCTCTGTGATGCGCGAGACGCTGAGATTACTCTCCCAAGCTCAGTGATTATCTCACTTCTGTGTAATCAACACTGGCCGTTCGGCGTCGTGCTTGATCAGTCAAGCCTGAACTTGAGATTTCGCAACTTCCTCAGTGTCTAGGATAACGAAATACCATCTGACGGTGAAAGTCATCGTACCACTTTAACCGGCTCATTCGCATCGACAGTAACGCGTTCGGTAGACAGGTTTATGTTGCATGCAAGAAACGCAGTTGCGCAGTCCGATTAAACACCGATACGCGTCGATTAGCCGACAAATGTCGACGCGGGGGCGTACGCCGACCGAGTCGTCGAGAAACCCGGCTCGTGGCTTTCAGCGAAGCAAGACAAACGAGATGGATCGAGGAGGGGAACATATCGCGGTGCATGTTTTCCGCGGGACGATTTGCATCCATCCGTGCAGCCCCCCCACAGACACATGGTTACATAGTCGATCCTCCCGTGCTTCTCCCTGCCTACGCAAGTTTCCGCCACCGCCCAGCAAACGTATCATCCCCAGTCTTTCTTTCCTGCCTCGAATGGGGGACGCGAACAAGCCGGTTACAGAGTAACGACGCTGATGCTCGAGGCACGCGAGTGGCGAGCAAAATTTTCGGGGTCTGTGTGCGTTTACTCCGCGTGCACGTGGAGTAAACCAGAGAGTTGGTGACGTTTTCTAACATTCCGCCTCGCTAATAGCAGAGCAAAAAGTGCCAAGCTCCGAGGCATGGGCGAGGGAAAGGAGGGGTTCGGGAGTTGGGGATAACTTAACGGTGGTTTCTTTTCAAGCTAGAACGGAGCCCAGCGTGCTGAAATAAAAGTCGTCCGCCGTGGCATGAAGCGTTTGACGCCAGTGATTCCGCGAATCTTGTCATCGACAACGGCGACGAGGACGACAACGAGGAGCACGGTAATAGCGGCGAGAATAACAACTGTCTGCAAAGAGAGGAAAAAGGGAGAAAGGGGAGAAAAGAGGGGCGGCGAGCAAGACGGCGGGTACGGCGGGGAGGTGGGAGTGGAAAAGGGGGCAGAAACAGGGGAGGCGAGGAGACGGATCGGCGGTCTCTTTTCGACGCGAGTGCCCAGAGGGTCGTAGAAATAACGCAAGCTGGAGAAATTACATTCTCCTTTTGTCCCCGACTCGGACAAAGGCACGGGAAGAAAAAAGGGACCATCGGAGCGAGAAAGAATACCTCGTTGAAAAGATGGACACGGAATAAAAAGCAGCAGAAAAATGAAGGTAGGACATTGCTAATTTTACCGCGAAACGATTCAATGAGCGGAGGGGAAAAGGGCAGAGGGGAGGGTAAAGAAGAACCGTACACTTCACGGCAGATATCCCCGGCGGATCATCGACTGTGTAGTACACGGCCCGTGAAGAGTCGTCGACGGGACAATTGGAAACGGGACGCTGCCGCTAACGATCCCTCAAATATTTTCCTCTTCGTGACTACAGGAACGGGGAGAACTCTTAGCAGGAGCTCAAACGGTACACTTTAACAGTACTTACGTACATGGGTGGTCAGGCTGCCATGGATAATGGCAATAATCGGTGACCCGCAGAGCGTAATTGTTACAAAAGAATAACTGATTAAACGAGAAGAATTGAATAGCGGAGGATTAATAAAACACACTAGATTTGCAATGCCAATCCGCGGAGACTGGCCCTGCACGAGCCTTTCAAAGTCTACTCAAAGCCAGCGGAGGTTGAGGTGAAAATTTTCGATCGGCAACATCCATATCTGTCCCTGGAGAGGCAAGCTTCAGCGCCAGCCGGGCAGACCGCGCTCTCTTGATTTATCGAACACTGAAACACGCGGTCGGCCAGGGGGCAAAGGGCCGATACATCTCGCCTTAATTAAAAGGGCTGTGCGGAAAAAGCGCCGCAAAAGCCTCGACAAAGCGTCGAGCTGCGCCTTTGACCGGGATCCAGCGGGTCCAACGCGTGCAGATATTGCATACACTTCCCATCGCGTCCGATCCACCGAAATTCTTCGGCCACCTCAAGGACGACGACATCGCGAGCACCCTTTAATCAGCGCGCGTACGAATGGCCACTTGACTCAAGCAGCGGGAATGCGCCGGACCCAGGCCTGGAACGAGTTTACCGGGACCCCATGCATACGTTTAACCCGGCCTGATTTGTGAGCTACCCGTTGCTCGATCAGCCGTTCCCCTCGTCCGCGGAGATACCTACACTCGGAGCCGCCACGATCCGCCGCCGCCCTCCATCTTAGCCTAGTTTCCCGCTGAATAAGCGGGGACGTGACGTCGCAAGGGGTTGTACGCGGGACCATGGCAATTTCGCTCCGGAGACAGAATTTCAGCGGCGAGTTAGTCGGCCGAATGGCCGTTTAACTTTCGTACTGTAGCGTCCTGTAGTCTGGCTGGTGGTCATCGCGTCGAGAGCAGTTCCCTGTTCCAGGCTTTGGTTTTATGAAATTGAAGTTCTCCTGCCGCCGAGGTTGTACCTCTCCCCGATCTCCGGCAATATCCACGGTATATTGCTCCCGCAGCTTCATTAAGCGGAGGGTGGGCTGAAGCAGCGACAGGTGGCGAATGCCTCGCGTTGCTTCGTTCTTAGAGTTTAATTTTTATGCTCCTGCTGGCTCCAGCGATTGCATCCGGCCGCCTCGCGTCGAGGAACGATCAGAGCGTCGACAACGCGGCATCCAGCGCGGACATAAATTCTTAACTGCCACTAAGTTGGCGAAATTTATGGCTCCCGCAGAGGCGCAGCTTGCCTCAGCGAACATTGTCTATTATCGTATTTACCGCGCGGGCTCTCGTCCTACCGCTATCGGCTCCATCCTCCTGCCGTTTAACCGTTCCCGGCGAAGGCACGCGGGAAAGTTGGTCGCGAAACTCCGCGTTCGCGACGGGATTGGTGGGAAGAGAGCAACAATGCCTCCACGTGTACATCAACTACGTAATGGATGTGAGAACTTTGGACAGATAGGGAGTCTTACGTGGTATATAGTAAAGATTTAAATTTCATTCGCTTGAAAATTTTCGAACTTTTGGAGCTGAGAGTACAATACAGGTAATGATACGGCTGCCGTTGAGGCTGCCGAGGCCTCGTTATACTTCCCACGTCTACCTAAATAGTGTTCGAGTTAATTTATATCGTAAGTCAGCGAGATGAAAATTACATCGAATTCTACCACATCGACATCTAATCGAATCGTGCAATCCAACGCTGGCGTTGGTGCACCGACAACAATGGGATTGGCGTCGCGGTAGCCGCACTAAATTTTTAGCATCGAGCGGGCCGAGGCGGTGTCGCGAATCGCGCGCAGTGGGAAATAAAAAATCACGGTGGTTTTTCAGTTGTTGGTAAACCTGCAGGGAATAATAAATTCTGTTCACGTCCGCGCGACGGATGTTGGATTTATCGATCCCCTTTTAAGTGCTTCCGTGATGCACCATCATCGAGGCTGGATTCGTGACTAAATCGTTTTGCAAATTTCGTCTGCTCGATATATTTCGAGTGGCGGGCATTTACGATTTCACCCTGCTCGGATCGGATAAAGCACAATGAAACCAGCCCAGTTGAATAAAAAATTACTCTCGCTGCTTCGCGTAAATGAAATGTTCTCGAATTAGCACACGCGTTACCATTCCCACCATTCGACGGCCCGAGATAATTATCTTTTACTAGCTTTACTACTCGGCTTCGCCCGAAATTTAGATTTTAATTTTATAACAAATTTTTTTTAGATTTTTTGGTGAAAATGGTCACATTTATCTGGATTAGTCAGGCATAATGAGCTGAGACACATTTCGTGATCCCCGAGTTCATGTATCTCCATTTCCACCCAACACTTTTTAACGGAAAAATTAATTTTTATTGATTGAATGTGAACTAAAATACCCTGAAAGTTTAGCCAAGATCCGCTTAACAGTTTCTTAGAAAAAAGTTCTCAAGAATCAGCTTATTCCTAGCGTCCGGATCAGAGCTTCCCCCTTAATCCGTCTAAAGTTTTTAGGCAACAGACAAACGCACAAGCATATAGAAGCTTTCTGCTTTATATATTAAGATATATTAACTGTCATTCATGGAATCGTGCTATTAAAACTTGGCGTTAAATGAATATAGAAAAATAGTGAATAGACAGCTACAAATGAGAGGATATTCGCTCGGTACATGAAACGTGGCTCGTTAATAACCATCTCTCACAAAGAATATTAAAGTACCCGGCGGTTCGGATCTAAGACCCGATCGAAACAACTTATTCCGAGAGTTCGCGAGGTCTGCCTCGTTTCCTATGCTCGCCCACCCACCGTCCCTCCTAATCTCTGGTATTTTTCCTCGAATCAGCAGAGTTCGCTGAAAATTGCGTTGATAATCGGAAAAACGAAGACGCGAGTGAATTCGCGAATTTGCCGGCCGTGCAGTGCCGTCCTCCTATCGGCGTGCATTCTGCGCGCTGCAGTTCGTTCTCTTTTTCCCCCGATAAACGCGTAATTGAATTTAGTATCTCCTGGAGCCGATGCGGAGCCTGGACTTCGATGGGCTATGAGTTTCACTGGTCGCTCGCAATCGATACGCGGGCACACGCGAGCCAATGCATTCGCGCCGCGGCCGCCGACTAACAGAGGAATTCTTACTTGCTAGGTAGTAGCCAAACGAGTTGGTTGTTTATGAAATTCCGATTGGCTTTTACTCGCACGTGGCAAAGGCCCGCGCCGCCAAACTCCCCGCCAAACTATTTATTCGTGTTCGCCAGGCCTGTCCGAATAAATCATGCCAGACACGACCGTAGCCACCACCCCCCAGGAAGTCGTGCGGGGGTTGCCAAGGCTCCTCCATCTCCTCCGGGAGGGCATTAAAAATTAGTTCGAACTTATGAGCCACCCCGATACGACGCTGCGCCCTCGTTGTGATTTTATTTCCCGCTCGTTTCCACGCGGGACGCTCGGGGCATGGTCGTTCCGATAAAAATAAATCGTTCAATTTTCGCGAAATACCTTGGTGGAAAACAGTTCGATAACTCGGAGCAAAAGTGCAGGGGATTCAGTTAATTAAGTAGTGGAGCACGCTGCGCGAAGAGTGTCTATCTGCAATTACAGGTACCAACGAAATACATTCGAGAACGAATTAATCCCAAAGCAGCAGTGTAATGTAATTACTTTGGTTAATTAAGTATGGTTGCTTCAAATGTAAATGTTTCTAGTTAAATACCAGAGTTTTCCTGCGTTATCTGAAACCCGTCTTGTCCAAACACCGAACGGCGAACAACTTTCCAAACCCCTGTCTGACATATCGCCGGCTCTTCTACTGGAAAAACCCTTAAACCCGGTACAAGATGTTCAGTCTCAATGCTATTCTGGTTCGCGTCGCCGCAAGTTCGATTCGAGTTCGATTCCCGTTCCAGTTCAGTTCTGGACCAAGCTTTGTCCAAGTTGTTCGCGAATCTATCCACGGCGTTAACTTTTGCGAGATCCACATCCTCCGCGAGGGGATCGCGCTCTGAGAACTCTCTCGCACTCTGATCTCGAGCCCGGTTTCGAATGCGTTCGTGGAAAATGGCACAAAGCTAGCCGCCTCTCCGGGCGTTTATTTCGAAGAAGATTCAAGTCGGTGTGTAGGATAACAGGGCGACGTAGGTACATCGCCGAGTGAAACGGGGAATCAGAGCGTCGAAGGGAAATGTCGAACGCGACACGACCGCGCCGTGTGTCTTTTTGCTCCCTTCGCGACGAACGAGGCCGACTCGTCGGAGTGGGTGCGCTATCTGGCTGGGAGGAGGAAAAAGATGCAATCACGGTAGACATTGATTTCCATGGGCGACTCGCGAATCGGCTCAATCAAAACACTCATTCCCAGGCAGCCCGGTTCGCGCGCCGGAATTCGTTGGGTTTAACAAGCTGAAAACGAGGATACGTTTAATCGAATGGAACTTGCCGGCTTTCAGTCTGGCGAATTAGGTCCCGCTCAGTTAATGCCCGGGACCGGTGCACTCATCGGCTTCTCTTTGTAATTTTAATTGGGCCCCCCTCCCAGCCACCGCAGCGGAGCCAGGTATCTTGATTGTGAGCGCGCGTTCTTGCACGGGCCGCTGAACTTTGACGCGATGCGATCGGAATACGATTAACTCGGGAACCGCGGCTCAACTGCAATAAAGATATATCCTTAACACTTGGCGTTTCCTCATCCCACGTCCTCCCACGCCATCCCGCAACCTCCCGCCGTTCTGGCGGCACGAGTTTCGCCCGGAACACTTCAAATCTCCGCGATAACGAGCTAAATACGCGCGCTTTAACTTCGCCGCTTTTCGTCGTCTCTATTCCAGGAGATTGCAGTTAAAATTGTCGGTTTCCTTTCGGGAAATTGTTCCGTAGTTTCGACTGCATTGCGGTCGGCTTTTACAGGTGCCTGTCTATCACTGGATGGCTCGATCATGTTCCCTAATCGTTAGAGGCGCCGTTAACGCTCTCCACGAGGGCGATGCTCGTATCCCCGAAAGCTCTCAACTATTTCGACTAGGGGAACACGGGGCGCTAATGCTTCCAGTATCTGGTTGCGGGAGCCGCGTCTCCTTTGCACAAAATCCGCATCGTCGGGGAAAATCGCTTGGTGCAATCGCGTCGATAGTATGAAGGAAAGACAGGATGCTGGACCCGGATGTTTCGCGTCTTGCCTGCTCTACTAATTAATCCAAGGTATCCTAGCCCATCAGCAGATTCTCCACACCCCTCCGCCCCTCGAAGTCTACTGTGGCCCCAGTGTCTTACAAACGGAGAAAAAGATCTCTAATTACCGAGGGCAATTAAAGCGTCCGTTAAGCTTCGACGCAACTTGCCAGGCAACTTCCAACTGCTGGAAATCAATTACCGTGGGTGCGGGTTCGAGGGACGGGCTGATTCGATTATCGCCGCCGCGTTCCCCGTAACGTCCCCTGAAAAATCCACCTGGCCGTTTGGAAGTTTCGCGCGACGATAAGGAACGAGGTCGTAATTAAAAAGGCGGCCGGGGCGGAATTGCAGCTGGTTCGAGCGAGGCTCTGCGGTTCATCCGGCCGTGCTGCCGTATCCAGGCTGCAACGGAACGATCCAATTCCGCCGGAAGCGGCGTCGATAACCGTGCCGTCCGCGTGATCTCGAAAGCTGAAGAAGCCTGCGGCTGTCCCCGTCGGGACCGCGTCACAATCCCTGCCTGACAACGCCAATAATATCGGGGCCGCTCTTTGTGCCGTTAATAGCCAATTGCGGGATCTTGATTAAGGTAAACCGCCTCTGTAACTATTTGGCCCTGGCATCCGATCCAATCGTACGCGGGGCGGTAAATTGCGCCGATTGTCCGAGACGGGATCGATGGCGGCCCGGGATCCAGCGGCGAAAAACATCTGACCCGCATTCCCGGATCCACGGGCGCGGAAATCGTCCGCGTTTTCTGCACTCTGCTCCCCGTCGTCGCGTCGCAACGACAGCCGGGGAACGAGCGAGAAATGGGACATCGATATATATGTAACAGTGAACGCTCATGGATTCTCAGCAACGAGTCTTGGCTGCCTTAAACACCGAGGATTCTGCTGTAGTGTCTGGTACGAAACGTACCTAATTCAGCTCCTCTTTGCCGTGCATGCTCTTTACATCCTCTACATCCAGCAGAGTTGTGTAAAGTTAAGCTTAAGACAGTGACACGCGGGGATGATGCCCGGCTAAGCTCCCGCTATGCCACTTTGCAAGCAGATAGAAGTTTTAGTGAATTCTTGGGAGAACAGTGGCATTCGATCAACTATTGTTTAAACGTAGAGGAACGATGGAATGAGGAGCGCGTAGGTAAAAGGATTTAGATATGCTCCCCGAGATATGCTGGGACGTATCTGAGAGAGACAAGCAGAGTGGAGCGAGAATTTTTGAGAGGCCGCGAGTGAAACGTTGAATCCGCAGGACGCTGATGCGCCGCTCGGAGAATTTATCTTCGATCCGCGGCCCCTGGCAGACCGAGGAAACTGGGGCGACCTGGTGGCACGGGGACGCGTGGGTGGCGCGCAGAAATGAGAGAAAAACGGCAGGAAGTGCAAGGTCCTGGGCGACTAATTATCGGATTAACTCGTAATTTCTGCAACAAGTGCCAACATCCGGCGTCACGGAAGGAAGCGGTTCGCCGGAACGAGACCAGAGGATACCACGAACGGAGTGAGGGGGGGGGGGGGGTGGAGTGAGATATAACGCGGTGGAAGAAGAGGGACACACGGAGCAAGAGAAAAAAGGAATGTATCCGCGTCGAGCGGCGACCGCGTCGCTCCAACAACGTTCGCAAGTTCCATTCGCGAAACTTCTTCGGACGAATTAGCGGCGCACGGTACGTGGCGGGATTCTGCCAGGCTGAACGAGCCTCGGCCGGCAACTTGAAGGACTGCGTACGCTTTCAGGTCACGTGCCACTGCGGGAACACAGCTTGCACCATTGTTGAGACGTGAAAAGTCACGTCCGTGGACGGAAGAAATAGGAGCGAAAGCGACCCTGCCCTGCCACCCTCTGGACGGAGGCGACGCCGACGCCACTTCTGAGGCGAGGCTGTATGGTGCAAGCTCAGAGACGTATCGCGGACCGTTAATCAGGAAAATCGTCCGGCCATTTCATTGATACGAGCGGGGCATTAGGCCAGTGACGCGGAGAATGCGATGAAAAATCGGGACGGTTAGTCAGCGGGGGGAAAATCCCGTTGTGCTCGAGCGCCGCGAGTGGACGTCGTCTTTCGTCTTGACGCCGGCAATAATGTCCCGCCTTCTCGTCGAGGGCTCGTAACCGAGAGCTGAAGAAGAAAAAAAAAAACCTATAAATTCCGAGGAGGTGAACTTTCTCCGTGCGACCGCGCCGAGGGCAACTCGACGGCCACCTGAATGGTGCGACGCCAATACCCTCGAGTATTATTATTATTGATACTCGATCGGCAAGTTTGCGCGGTTGCCGGGCAAAGTGGCTGGCAATGCTCTCGCGAGTCGAGGTGGCGGCTCGTACGAGGCCGCGAGCTACAGAGAGGGAAATCTTGTCGATGGCTTGAATATCAGATCGCGGCACGTCGAGTCGATAGATTCTATCGGCGGTCGTTTGTTTGGCAAAAGATGCAACTTTAAACGCGACAGGTACATTAAACTGTCCGCTCCACCATTTTTGCCATTTACAGAGAGGAATGTTTGATACTCTCACTTCAATGTTTTCCAAGATCCCCGATTACGGTCCTATCTGCGATCGCTCCACGTTGATGGCTCGGCCACTCTGACGGTCGTGCGTGTTTATTGCCGGCGCGGGCTCAACGCTCCCACGTATTTCTTCCTCTGATGACTGCTCGGTGATACGATTCGCGAGACAACATCGCGATTAGACCATTGGAAATGGAATCTGGTGCGCGGGCGGCCGCGGAGGGAGCGAAGAAACTTTCGCGACACAATAATGAGCCCCGGGAAGAGAAGTTTCCAGTGGGGGCCCTCTTCGCTGGAGTTCGCGGCTAGACGGCAAGAACCCTCTCGATTGGTCTCATTGGACCGGCGCGGCGGGTCGCAAAGTGGAGTAGCCCGGGGAATTTATTGAATCGGGAACACGTACGGGATCGAGGGCTTTAATTACGCGGCATTACGGCCGCGGTCGAGTTACGAAGAAAAGGGCGAGCGTGGATACGTCCTATAGAGAGGGTACGTGCGGGTGACTCGTTTATCTCGCGGTTTTAATTCCCTTGTAACGAGTCGCGATAACGGTGCCGTGCTGCGCTGTAAACTTCGTTAACACGCCATCGTCTCGCTTCGCCTTTCGAATCGCGAAAATATTCGAGGGCCGTGTTTCGCCAACCCACAGGTTGTTCCTCCCGCCGAGCAGAGAAACATTGAAACTCGACGTTGCAGCCGCTCGATCATCCCAGTTACATCAAACATCCATCAGTGGATGCAGGTGGGAACCTGCAACGCTTCACACAATCGCTCCATCATTTTTATCAAACGCCGGAAAGTTGAAAATAGAAAAATGGCCCGTTAATAAGATTGCCCCGCCTTGAGCCCAATACTCGCGAAACGGCGATCCCCAACCCCCCCGGGGCCCTCCTCCCGTGGAAAATTACACCGGGAACGGGGAGTTAAGCGCGATCGTCAGCGATTCATCGAAATCCCCCTTTCTTTCTGGCACAAAAGTAAAAGCTCGACATTGTACCGCTCTCCGAGAGTAATTACACGGTCGAAGGGGTTAAACGTGCATAGAGGAACGTATAAATGTCTACGGGCGCGACGAAAGCGCGCGGTAGAAGGAAAGAAGAGGGGGCGGGGGACGGTGAAAAATTCGAAGGGGCGGGGAGGAGAGCACAATGCTGGCCGGCGGGCGGACAACGCCGACTGGAAGCGGGATTGTGTTGCAGTTGCACGAGCCCGCGACGCATGAATGCACACCCGCGCACTGCCGGGCCGAATGAAGAACGGGGCCCCCGGGGTGAGAAGTGACGGGGTGGAAAGGTGGTTACGGGAAACGCGCGGGCTCATAATTTTCGAGTACCCCGTCCTCTCTTTCTCTCTCCCTTTCAGCGGGGAGCGCGACGCAACACAATTTTACAGGAATAATGCCGCTGCAATTCTATTTACCTTCGGCCAGTTTGCTCGTCAACCCCCCTCTAACTGGCTCCGCCTGGCTATTAGTTGCCACGACGGATAATTACGATCGCCCGGTCCGATCTGTGGGACGGGCACGATAATTGTTTCTAGACAATCAAGACGACGCGTCACTATTTCATAGGTGCATTTTTCACCTCCCGCGTAGATTGAAGCGCAGGGAAGACGGAACCTTTCGTTTGAGAAGATTGAAAGCCCGGCTGAAACGGATGCTTGCAAGTGGTGGTTGAACGTGATGCAAGGGACCCGCCATGGGCGTCGATGCGTCGCGCCTTTAGCTACCGTCAAGTTCAATGACAAGATCGTGCGAGACGCGGTACACCCTCGCCGCCTCCTGGACGTGTTGCTGGACGATCGAAGAGGCGCGCAGCGCCGAAACGTGGACGGACGAACGGGTTATAGCCGGAGGCGCATCGCCGTCCGCTCGACGCGTCGATATTATGCGGACACAGGGGCAGCGAAAGGCGAGAGGCGGGAGGCGGTGAATGCACCGGGCGACAAGAGAATTTGGCTGCGTTACGATGCAACGACGCGGCGGCGATCGTTCCTCGTGGAGGGCGAGTTGCCACGGGGAATGGAGGTACGCGGTATGGGCAGAGGAAGCCGGGGCGAGAATTTCACGCAGCTAGCGAATTCACCGCGACGGATAATGAAGGCGCGATCGATCGGAACTCGCCGCTCCCTTTGACCGATCCTCCCGGTGGACGGGGTCGTGTTTCCACGGGGCGAAAAGGACGGGCCGTAACGGGGCGGCGTGCATTAGACAGAGAAAATTAGAGGGGAGGGAGGAGGGATCGGGGAGCGGCGCCGAGTTGCCCGTGGAAATTCATGGCGGGTAGTCGAGACTAAAATAAGGCGAATGATATCTGGCGTTGCCTGCCTCTCTCTATCCCTTCGCGCGCGCCCCGAACATCCGGCATACGGAATAGAATCGGATATGGGAGGAGGAAACGCGCGGATAGAGGAGAATGGGGTGGCCGGGAACGGTGTGAAAATTTCACGCGTTCGCTCGTACGCCGGGTGACTGCTCCGAATGCGCCGCTATGAATAATAAGGACGCGTTCGAATTTCGAATCCGTTCGATCGGCGTTCGATCGCGCTCCCGATACGCCGCCTCGCGACCGAATTCGCGTGTGGCGAGGGACGCTGACGCGGTCACAATGACGTTTGCTATTTTTTTTCAATCGATAGACTCGTACCGTAATTCGTCGCACCTAACCGGCGAAACCTTCGAGCGAGCTTCATCTGCGGTGGAATCACGAGGACCACGATGGAAGGCGAGATGTTATCGTAGATTCAGGGTGGCGAAGTGACGTCAACCGGTGGACGATGTGAAAACTTCGCGTCCACGACGACTCCCTCGAACATTATACAGCATGACCGTAATGAGGATGCACTCAACACGCGTGTGCAACGTGCATTCCCCGGTTTGACGGGCGACTGTGAGAGCCGGGCGACAAAGTGCCCAGCCGACGATGGCCGTGATAAAAATGCATGTAACGCCGAGCCTCGACAGCGGCTGCACCGGAAACGCGGCCCATTTTCCGGCGAGTCCCCGTAAAAGACTTCCGACCGGATCAAAGGAAACATCGGCCGATAGGGGATCCCCGTTCGCCGAGATTTTATCGGACGAGCCTCGACAAAGGGGCGAAAATGGATCGTCGGAGGAGAGAACCTGGTCCACCCACGCCTTCCTATCCCATCTAATTTCGGCGAAGCCCGCGCGAGCTGGCTGTCTATGCTCGAGTAGTCCAAATTGGACCACTTCGTTCCACGCCAGTGTCGCAATTTTCTCGGGGGACTGCGAAAATGCATTCCCGAGCGGTTGCCAAAAATAAAGAGGACGACGGTGCATAGGAACGCGAGGGATCGATCGAAGAATCGTTGGAAAAGTGGCGAGCAGATCAGAGGAAATGCTTGATACCGACGATCTCCAGTCTGCGTAACATGCCTCCTGGCACAAAGCTGCCAGGAAGGGAGGCACCGCGGCGTCGCGACGCCGCCAGCCAATAAATATGTGGTGGGTCAGCCAGCCCGGCGCTCGACCGTCGTACAAAAAAACTCTACGCCACTTTCCGCTTAAAGTGTTTTTCGACGAAGCGCGGGACCCCCGGCCGCGGGCTGGACGCGAGCATCCACTGGGCTGCAGCGAGGACTGCGTTTTTGCTCTCGGTTTCGTCGCGTTCCGCTGGCCGCGGATCCAGTCCGTGCGAGTTTTCACTTTTGCCGGGCAGAAGGGACGAGGAGACTAGACCTGGCCCCGCCTCGAGCCGCTCTTCCCACGGGATTAGAAGGGAGAATCAGGATCCTGATCGCGGAACAGGGGGTACGCATAACGAATACGAGAATATCTTATCGATATCGAATGGACGTTCTCATTAGGGCTCGAAACCGATGTCCCCTGGCGAGTCGAGCCACGGAAAAACTGGTCTCGCCTATCGGGGACGGGAGGAATGCGCGTGGCGCAACTAAATATGGCTTGTCGATGGGACCTCGCTGTTTCACGCTAATAAACGTCGTCGTTCGTTACGCCGCTAATTACCTGGCTTCTTTCCACGGACGGACGTTTTGTTGGTGGCGATCGGGTCGCGTGAGATCCTCTGGAGGATCGTGCGGACCATTCCGTGGAAATCGCCGACGGTTATCCACGGTACGCGATGGTGCATCGGTTACTGCGAAACTTGCCGTGTCTAGCGCGCACGTATGCTCGCCGGAGAGGCAGCGGCGGAGACGTGCCCGCTATTTGTTCCACGTCCCGAACCAACTTCACAATCGGACTATCGAATATCCTGGGGGTATGTCCGATGGACCTGACGTTCGCTTAGTTTCGCCCTCTCCAGCCTGCCCCATTTCTCCGCGAGATGGATGATGCGCCGTGCCCCGCCAGCCTGCACCGAATAACGAAACGAGCTTGGGCAAACTCGCCCCGGCGTGTAAATATGCAATTTCTTTGTTGCTGAACGGAGCAGGGGTTAGGTTCCCTCGTGTCTTGGGCACGACTCTACGAAGCGAAGTGTGCAGGAAACTATCGGGTCTTGAGATGAAGTGGAGGAAATTACAATAATCAGCTCGTAGGTGAATAAAATATGAATGTTGCTTCTGTGTACAACATGTTCGTTAGCAGCCTTACGTCCGTAATTGACCAGGACACGTCAGTCTCCCAAGTGGAGGACAGATATAAAAGAAGAGGACGAATTCAGATCCCCAAGATTAATCCGCCGAAATTGACCAATTCGGCCCGTCCTTAAAAAAGAACGAACGCTCCAGGAAGCTCGCCGCGAAGAAGAGTCCTCGACGGGGAGGGAATTAACCAAATAGCTCGCCCGTGCAGCGAGCATGTCTCCGAAATCTCCAGCTTAATACCGTCGAGATGAGAAGAGAACCCCCGTAATCGTAACTTACATTCCCGCAGCCCTGCACCCCCGCCCTCTGTTCATTCACGTCGCGGAGACTGCTACGCGTACGCCCCCAGGCTAGATCAAACACCCTAAAATATACTACATATCCTCGAGGCGCTTCAAGTAGCTGACAGGCGGCAAGCCTCAACCGATTACCCGTTTTCGCTTCCAACAGATAATCCGCCACGGCAAATAACGAGTGGGCCCCGTCTAAGTACACGCTTGCGCGTGCACACCGACGCGCGCCCGTTTACGCGTTTCCCGCCAGTGATTACCGGCGTATCGCGAATATCTGCGCAATTAACGGCGTGTAATTAACAACGGCGTGCCCTGCCTCCCCTGCCTACCATCCCGCAGCGCAGAAATTGATGCCCGCGTTGCCTTTGACTCGTATATCCCCGGTATTAATTGGCCCATCCTGCGATCACCCGCTCTTCTCCAGAGATTTGGCCAGGCGGAAGCTCGTTCCGTCTCGCAAGCTGGCAAAATCCAAACGAGCAATCGATCGGGCAACCGCCTCTCTCCACACACTTGACGGCCAATTTGGCGTGGTCGTTTTGCTGGTTCGCATCCGCCCCTCCCGCCGCGCTTTTTTCCGCTTAACCGATCAATTATTGCGCGCACGCGATCCTTGTGCTAGCAAACAGCTCCGTGTGTCGCGCGCTGGAAATCCAGCGACACGAGCGCCAAACGTTTTCGAAATTGGTTCGCAACTGTCGCGCACAGATTCGCAGAGCGACGCGGTCCGTTTGGCCCCGATATTACAACGCGTTCGTTCGCCGCCGCTCTGAAATAAATCGACACCTCCGCGGGACCGTTCAAGGAAGTGTTTCAGACGTTTGAACAACAAGTGTAGCGTATTTACATACAAGTTACGGGCGCGTCGCGCATGAGATATCATCCGTGATCCGTGCGAAGGCCCCCCTATACTGTCTACGCTGCTTGGAAATAATTCTTCGCGATGAATTCGATGTACCTGCGGTTCGTAGTGCTCGTGTAAACCGCTGCTCAAGAGAATACTGATCAGAGGGGACTTGCAACTTCCACATATCTGATAGTAATTACACAGTGCTGTCTAGGAGGCGGGCAGCTGCCACCGCGAATGATCGAAGAATGAAGCAGTCGCGGCTTATCGGGCTCATTTTAACCTCGTACGATAAATTCGCACGGCGACAGCGATGCTGATTGCCAATCGCGTCGTTACTATCGACGCGCAGCCGTATAAACCGTTCCCTATCACGCTCGATTCGCGACCAGCGAACGGTCCAGCCACTCGAGTTTCATCGCGGCGACATCGCCGATTACAGGCACCGGGCGCCATGCAGGATCATAATCCTGGACGAAGACGTTTCAGCGAGATGCACCGTCGCTGTTCCAACAGTGTGTACACACGCCTCTCGGAGCGCGCGCGCGCCCCTTTCCCCCCTCGCCATTCTATCGATTCAGCGATAGAGCGAACCCACTTTCTGGCCAGCTTCTTGTAGTTTCTTTTATGATACGCCGCATAGATACGTGGCGTAATCGCGCGTGCAGCCGGCTACGCGAGCCGTGGAATCGATCCAACGACACTGAGCAAAGAGGAGCCTATTGACGCCTAGGTAGCTCGGTCTTCCTGGTAGAGCGCGGGTAACTAGATTACATTGCTAATAAAATCCCGTTCCTCGCGGGCCTGTTAATTATTCGCTCGCCGCGATATACATATTGGCCGGGCATGCAACGCGGCAATACTTTCCGCCGATCCGCGCCGTAAATACGGAGCACGTCGGATGCAATCTGGCCGGAATGGTGGCCCGTTATATTTCCTCGCGGCGAGCGAGCACACCTTCGGTAACAGAGGAGAACGCTGTTTAACCCGTTAAACGACGGGGGGAGGAAGGCGAGAGTCATCCCTGGCCCGGCGTCGAGAATGCCCGGCGTAATGAGCGCATCTCGTCTCGGCGCGACTCGTCGCCGAAGTTTAATGATTACACTTGCACGGGGAAACGACCGGGGATCAGCCAGCCTCCCACTTAGCGGGTTAATTGAATATAAACGAATCACGGGCCGATCGATTCCAGCGGGCGAGCGACGCCGTGCGAAACTTCTGGCGCAGTTGATTCCCGGCCGAGATCGAGAGCACGGTAAATCGTTCGTCGATTACCAGGGGGGAAGGCGTCGCGAAGAAACGGATAAGACTGAAGGGTCCGTGCGCGTGGATGCACGTTCGAGACCTACTACACGCTCCTCCACAATCCTGATAAATCGCCGGCTGCTCACTGGCTCCGGGGAAAAGGAGCTTCTCCGCGCTTATCGGGGGACATTATCAACGGGAATGGCCCGTTCGTCTCTCGTGCAAGTCGACGGACGTGACGATGATTATCATTCGTTGACGACGATTCGATTATTGCCGAGAGGGAAACGAATCACCGGCGATCACGAGCCAGAGATTCGAGCGGTTAAGTAGCGTCTTCGCGTGGCCGAGCGAGCGGGGAACAACGGCGGTGGATCTCGCGTAGAATCCGCCGATCCGTGAAGCTAAACTTTTAATCCGAATTTTCAGCATCGTTCTACCGAACGGCTCGGGGAACTCGATTACGCGCACGTCCGGCTCGCATCGCGTTAAGTTCACTAAAATTCCCCGTGTAATACGCGCGATCACGGAAATGAAAATTTCGTTAGGTATCCGGTGGCCGAAAATTCGATGGCCACCGAGATACGGAACGTTGGACAACTCCGTCTCGAAATTACGCTATAAAATTCAAGCGTTGCGAGCATCGATAACACCCTCGAGGGGCCGTTAATGCGTTCGTGTTAATAAAATAGAATATACCAGCCACTCTGCTCGTAACTCCCGTCTCTCTCTCACTCTCTCTCCTGTTTGCAGAGCCGGCCAGAGAAATTGGACATGAATTATCGCGCGTGTAGCAATAATTATCGCCCCGTGCAACGATTGTAAAAGCGTATTGATCCACTGCTGATCGTTTCGCGGGAACTGTTGTAGCGCATCGCGGGCCGATGAATTATCGAAGGCTGCGGATCCGCCACTGTCAGACGCGGGTGAAGAACGGAAGGCGTTCCGCTTCGTCGGGCGACAGATAATTCCCAGCCGTCGAATTATTACGAGTCAGTTTATACGCCACTAGTAACGCTGCCGGTCGCGACGAACGCAACGACACCCCGGCCGTATTAAATTTCGCCGGTAAATAATGGGGCTTCGTTTTGCCACTTCGAAACCGGCCGGCCCGGGCGTTATTCGGTCCGTCGAAATCAGCGGGTACAACGCGTGGGTGGCAGTTGCCAGCTGATTAACGGCCTTCCTACGATATTACAACGAAAGGGCCAATTCACGGCAATTGATCGATTTACTCGAACGCGTCCGAGCACGCGAGCACGATAAGGCAGACTTTATAAGGCGCCGCCGCTGGTTTGATATATCGCCGTGCCGTGGCCGGAGCGGAAAATACCCGCCGCTCGAAATGGAAAGTGAGGACACAGCGCCGATGCAAAATGAAACAACGAAAGGGAAAGCGTGTCAAGAGTGGCTCGCGCGTATTTTTCTCATGGAAATTTTCCTCGTCGAATATTCAGCGGGCTTGGGGAGGGAACGATCGATCTTACAAGCAGCCGCGGAAGGAACCGAGCGAACGCGAAACTGGAGTCGCGGATTAACCGGGGATTCAGCCGTGTTCATCGTCGAAACCGATGGAAGAGGGCAGCCTCGCGGAAAGAATGGACCGATCTCGGCGCTCGGGTCTCTCGCGATCTTAAGCTCCCCAAGACGGAAACGCAAACCGACGGGTAAGACGCCTTAAACAGGTACCATTTATCGTCGCGCGGCCGGAAGGAAGTAAAAAGTGGACGCTTAAACGGTCGCCATTTATCGTCCCGCAAACGGGAATAGTTACTTTACCTCGGCATACTTTAAACAATCCACCGAGCGGCCGCCTCCCTGTGTACGGCCACTTTTTCTGCCCGACTTTCCGGTAATTGCGCGACCAGCTCCGAGCAACTTTCCGCGAGACGTCGTTATTTTCCGCGAACGCCTCCTCGGCCGAGTCGCCCCTCCGGCCTTATCGATGATTACAATTCGGTCGGGGGAAGAAACCGGCAGCATCTCGATTTACGGAATGAAACTGTTGGACTTTTTACCGCAAATCTCCCACGGTTCTACGTCCCGATGCAAAACCAATTCAAGTTTTCACGAAGGATCAGGGAAAACGATGCTCCAGAAATAGTTTCCTGCGGTATCGTACAAATGTCCCTCCGGAATCATCAACTGAACCGCGCAGTGTCCATTAATACGTCCAATAAAGAGGAGTGAAATGGACATGGTTAGAGAGTGTGTGGCAGAAAAAAAGGCGGCCGCACAAACCTTTGAGGGATTCGATCCACTATGTTATAGGTACCATCAAAGTCAGCACAACTTTGACTCGTGATTTTTCCAGAAATATAACAGGAGAGTTGTACTCTATTCCCTCGATTTACCTGCCGACCACTTCGGAATGGCCGTACCGATTTTATCCCGCTGATCATTTCCAACCCCGTTCGGCAGCATGCTTTTTCAACATTCACGGATATACGGGACGGAATAATAAATTCTGTCGTTCAAACGGCCCCGAACGTGCGGCGGCCATATGGACACCATCCCCGAGCGATGTGGCGCGATTAACAAATCGATTTTTAAGCATACATGAAGCCACGGGAAATCCGACGCGCCGCTGCTTGGAGGTCTTTCAGAACATTCGATGAGGATGGTGTCTGGATTATCGCGGATAGAATACGTGCCAGCAGCCATTACGGTTACGCACACAATTTCCATTTCAATATTGGTAGAGTCCGGGCATCGCGTGCACCGTCCACGGGCAAGTCAATAATCTAATTCGCTGGTAATCACTAATTGCGAACAGGTCACTCCGCTGGAAAGCTGTGCCGCGATTACGACGTTCACTGCGAGCCGATTTAATGGGTATTACACGGGCCGCAAGCCAGCCGAGGCGGTTTCAATAATGTTTTGTTCCCGATCGATCATGCCGAGAAACCGAGAGGCAGAGGCGCTGCGGGCCGTAAAAACCGTTTGTTCTTTTGGTTTACGATTAATTCGCTGTCGGGTGCTCCCCCCCCACGCAGCAACAGCCCGGGGAGCCAGTTGAAAGAGGAAACTGTACGGGGGTGCTTTACATTCCGTATTTCTCGGTTCGTTATTTATGCAAACCGCCGGAATATACGATGAGAAAATGTATGTTTATGCAAATGCCCTATACAAACATTTATTTATGTTTCGGGGGCAACCTTAACCTTTAACCCCCTTGTTATTCGCTCCTGTCCCCGTGTCACAGCCTTCGTTCCGCCACCAAAGGCGAATCACGGAACGGGGGTAGTTAAAGGAAATTTATTCGCCCGAGGATCGCGCCCCAAAGATTCTCATTTCCGCGCGGTACACTGTTTCGCCACTACTTAATTGCGTCGGCTCAACGCGTGTACTCGTTCGGGCGGGCGCGCTGCGAGTCCAATCGAGGCGCTGGGAAATATGAAATAACGCGGAGAATTGAATCGTGCGTTACGAAGGTGAATTTATCGCGAAATCTCTGACGCGTGTACATCCTAATAATGTTATTGCCACTGAACGTTGTAATTACGGAGATTGACATCCGATACAGACAGGCACGACGGCTTTCGGCTATACCGAACTTCCAGCAGAATCATTTCACTTCACACGAAACACTCTGTGCGCGTGTAAGTCTCAATGAAAAAGCTGTTACTAACTGGCAGAACGTAAACGATTGAAGGAGATAGAGCAGCAGGATCAACGCTGTCACTCGTCCATTGTTCCCCACTATTTTGCCCAAGTGCATCGTTGTAAACTCGTCCGGAGTGCAAGGCCGGGATTTGCGAGCTTTTCTGTTCCATGAGTTTCCAACGATAACACGAGTGCCCCCGGGATGGAGCATCCTCGTGTCTAACTCGCAATTAGCGTATTCTAACGACGACGGCTCACAGAGAGAGAGAGATCCACCGCGCGCGTAACCGCTTCTTCCTCGACCACGTCGTTTCACGGGGAAATAAAATAAAAGGCCACCCGGCACGTACGAGTCGTTTCATTTGACTCCATTTTAATTATTGCTATTATGCCCTTTGCGACCGGAGAAATAGACGCGTAACCACGAGCCCGGGCAACGTTAACGAAACCGTTCGTTTCTATTTACACGTCGGCACGAGAGGGAAAGTAGGTATTCGACGGGTGGAAAATAAGGGAAAATAGAGGTAAAAGGGTGAAAGAACGAGCGCGGTCGGGGAAAAAAGCCGCGACGTGCTTTCGTTGGCCACGTTAATTAAAATAATGCTTACGAGATAATTAATTTGCGGGCAGGCAAAGTGATGGACGAGCAGGCGGCTTTATAGACGTTTGCGAACGCGCCCAACGAGGGAAATATAACCCGAGCTGCGCGGATATTTTGGTATTCGCAAATTAATCGATTATATATCATTCTTTCCGGCGCAGTGAAATGCTCGAGCGCTGCCCCGGCCACGATGCAGCACAATTCGCGCCCCGAGAAAGCTTTTCCCGCTCGGCCATCAAAAGAAGGCTGTCCAGCCCCGAATGCATTAAACACAGTTGGACGGTAATAATTATAAAAACGCACGGGTCGACAGGAATTAATGAACATCAACGTGGAAATATAAAGCCGATATTAAGCGGCGAAAGTACAAATGGGAAGAGAGATAGAGAATGACGATGATACGCGGCTGTGCTCCCGTACCACTTAATTAGAACCGTACTGGCCTCAACTATGAAATTAATTAACGTTAATTTCGTTCAGCAGCGAGCTTCGGCTAAGCTTTCATTAGCGACGGTTCTTTTATTCCCGTCGAGTCTCGGTGTCCGCGGGACGAACCGGCACAAGATCTTTTTCCACTCGATTACGCGCGTTCAGCCCGGCGACGAACAAGCTTTTCCAGCAGCTTCTAAGTGATGTGCGGCCCCTGTAACGCGAACCAAGTACACTCGACGATCCAATGTTAGTGGATTTATAGGTGACTAGTTCGGCTCGCGCGAGTCCACCGAGCGGCGATTGCGTTTCCACGGAATCAAACCGCCTGAAAGTTTCCCTCGTTCGACGGCCGGGGGTCCTGTTTGCCCCGGCAAGCAGCACTCAGTGACTTCCACCCCCGAAGACCACGGATCTCGATTTATAAGCCCGCCCTCGGTCAGGGTATTTGCATCTCGCTCTTAGACGAACATCCAGCGACGCTGAATTTTCCTCAATTTATGCAAATTCCATCGAGGATGCTGCGTGAGCAACGAAAATGAAACGCCACTCTCTGACCCACTTTCATGTTTCCCAACCGCGGAACGATTGATGGACCAACTTTTCGAGTTTATCGATTCCTATTGCGGTGCAGAGTTGCGAATGGATGCTGACTGATACTTTAATAATGCCCGGGATCAACTAGATTACTTTTCTACACCTTGTCGCGATAACTACAGTGAGCGAAGAGATCGTTTCCCCGCGAGAATGAACGGAGTGAAATAATTTTGATTAAATTTCCAAGCAACGATAGCGTTTGTGGGGCTAAAGTTTCTGAAGGAAACACGCAAAACAAAGCGATCTTTATCCGTTAAGAGTCGTCTTATCGCTCGAGCGAGCATCTCCCTGAACGATCGATCTCAATATCTTTCGGAGCGACGCTTTTTCCACGGCCGCTCCATCAATCTTTTATTGCAATTTATCGTATTGTGGAGAACTAATTCCGGTGGCCTCCCAGCCGCCCCGGTCCTCGTCCCTTCCGAGAAGAGATCGAACTCCGTGGATCGGCGGCATTCCGCGCCCGTGTAATTCCATTAGCGCGGACAGTGACGAACTGCCGGCCGCGTATCCGTGTCGGAGTCAAAAATTAATTTTATTTCATTCCGCGAGGAACCACCTGTTACACAGGCCGCCTCTGATGTGCGGTCGGCTTCTAATGTATGCGTAAAATAACTTGTTTCGACGGGAGGCCGAGCCGCGTGCCGTTTTAATTCCCCCGAAATATCTAAATTAACGTGCTCCCTGGCCGCCCTGCTTGCCACCCGTCGCCAGCTCTCGATTCAATTTCGACGCCGCTGGAACGTGTCGAAGGCGCAATTAAATTGCGATCAAGCAGCCGCGGAAGGGCAGATGGGCCCCAAAAACCAACGAGTTGTCGTCAGCCACCCTTTCTGTTCGAGGGTGTCCCCGTACCATCGACGCGCTGCGACAACCCTTTCCCCATCGCCGGCTGCTTTAATGCGTTCGCGGTCGCAACACCCCACGGGCTATCGCCGATTTTTTCATTCCCTCCTTCGAACGTGACACGCTCGTGGCCGAGGTACAGTAGCACAGATTCCCTTCAGCGATTCCCGACTTGCCGCTCGCGGGGCTGATTTATCGACGGGAATTCCGTGGCGTCTACGGCACGGATTGTCGCCGCGGAAGAATAACAACCCGAGGAATTGGAAGTAGCAAGTGCTCCTCTTCTCGCCTGCCGCACGAAATACACCTCAGTCGCAGCCGCGTTCTCCGTTTTCTGGCGTTTCAACGAACTCGAGAATCGAGGGCAGCCTTCCCGTGCAGGGGTGTATTAAAGGAACATTGCAAGCTGGATGAACGTATCGAGGGGATAGTGACAAATGGACGACAGGTTTGCTGTTGTTATAATGCAGAGGGATAAATTCTGCTCCGCTGCGTCTACTGTTAACTTTAAACCGAATATTCGAAATCGTTTATCGTCTCTATGGAACACCTGAGAGCCTGGATCTCCCGAAATAAACGAGATTGCGCTACGTCGATGGTTGCGCAGCCTTGAATCGCTCAAGCTTCGTTTGCCGCGAGGCGCGTGCACAGTGGTCAAAGTGACAAAGAGTCGCCCCCCAGCGCTATCTTTGTCTCGACCATCGGCGACGGGGCGGTAAACAGTAATAAACATCCTCCGCAAGAACCACCCTTCGAAGCATCCTTATTTAACACCGAAGGGTGGACTCGCAAGGCGATCGATCTCCAACGCCCTTGCCAGCGATTTTGCAACGATCGCTGCCAGCGATACGACGCCGGGGAAACGTACATACGTACGGCACGTTCTCCGGTTCAGCGAAGCACGAAGCGAGACGGTGAGAATTATGTGGGCCGACTTTGTTCGATGACTTTCGGCTCTCCATCGACGCCTTGATTTATTGCATTACACCCAGCACTGACACTTACACTGGCGCGCGGGGGAGCTGCTTGCAGCAAGCGACGGGCGAATTTTATTTACTTTTAGCGAATCGATCGACCATGCGAGACGGGGAGGCGAAAAGAAGAGAGAAAGAAAGAGAATGGGGCGAGCCAAGGGAGGAAAAGCGGAGAGGGTGGGTCGCAGGCAACCCCCGGCAGAGCGAACCCAACGAGTTACGTGGGCTCGTTGCTGCCCGACCCGACCGGCCTTTCGTTTCTCCGACGCTATATCATCGTCTACTTCCTCTAAGGCCGTGAATTTACGCCGACAAATCGGCCCAAAGATCGCTACGATTCTCTCCGGCCGCGCGGCGTTTCACGGTTCGCCGCCTCCTCGGCTCTCCACCGAATTACTATAATATAATGTTCGCCTCGACGCGCCCGTCTTTGTCAATGTTTTCGGCAGTCGCCTCAATCCACCGCCTCCTCCGTGCCTGCCTCTTCCGCGACGAGCTTTCTCCTGTCTCTGGAAATACCCTGGCATCGGGACCACGAGTACGCGAGCTAAGAAATTCGATCGACGATACTAAAAAGCAGGCGCCTGATATTTTTGCCAAGAGTCTGAGGATCAAAAGTGGTAAGTTTGAAAATAGATTCGCAACTTTTGCTTTCGCTGAACCGAGCTACTCGATGAAACGCCCTCGCGATTTCGAAGTTCGAGGAGCCAGATTTCAGGGCAATTTCGCGAGATCCGAGCATAATAGCGCTGTGTATCGTTTGCTCGGCCCAACACGGTGTTTCGCGACTCCGTTTTCATAGTTTCCGTAATTCCACCCCCGTTACGGAGGGAAATCCGCGCGTGCCTGTACGCAACGCGTTAAAGCGAATTAACGCCGCATTAACAACGCCTCGCGGAGTGGTTGCGCGGATTTAGGCGTTGAAACGTCAACGATCGCGCACTACCGGCTACCGAGACTCCGCTCGGTCGATCCGCTCCTTCTTTTGTAGCTTTCCACGGGTCGTCGCGATCGCCGGGGGCGCAGTAAAAACCGGGCCACGAAATAAGAAGACACCGGGCTATCGGCCTGAACCAAAAATTGCCACGGCACCGTATTACCGTTAGCTTTACGACAACGTATGCTTCTTTACGATTCCTTCTCAGCCGCCGACGCGACGGAGGGAATTCGAAACCCCCGCCCCGTCGCTACGATGCTATTTCCCTCTTTTCGAGGGGTTTTATGGCGAAGCACGGAGGTTGGCAACGCGGCTGCCAAATGGGAGGATAATTTCGCGGAACCAGGTCAAACTTTCGACGCTGCAACACCGTTCCGAAGGTGTTTCCCCGCCCCTTTTTTCCTTGTTTTATTACGAGGAACTCCCTTCCCCCGTTCCCTCTCGCCCAACGGCTTTGTATTATATTTCCGCGGGATACTAAGTGGCCCTTTTTTCCGTTCCGCGAGGAAGGCACCCCTCCCGCGACGGGATTTGGCTCCGCTTCCGTAGTTTGGATCCAATCGGATTCCGCGGCAAAGGGGAGAATAAAAGGATTATTTTCGATTTGAAATTGGTACGGGCGCGCGGCAGCTCGGTTCTGATACAGTAATTCAGGCGCGCGGTATCGTTGCTCGCGATCGTATTCCGAAACTGCGCAGCGCGAGGGGCTCGGAGCCGGCAGTTTCGCGAAACGAGACGATATCCAAGTTCGAATTTTCAGTCGGAGACGGGTCTTTGTTGGTCGTTAAAATGTCCCGGTAATATCCCATTCCCCTTGCGATACGTTCGCTCCACTTTTTCTCTCCATCAAGGGAGAGAGAGAGAGAGAGAGAGAGAGAGAGAGAGAGAGAGAGAGAGAGAGAGAGAGAGAGAGAGAGAGTGAAAGGGATCTCTCCGTCCCTTCTTTTTGTAATTCCATTCGAAATAGGAAACAATCCGCTGCAGCGTGTTGGGCTCGACTAGATTGAAAATGAAAATATTGACGCTCACGCGCAACTCCACGGTATCCTCTTCCTTTTGGGCGTATCACTGCGCCCGTTTTCGCGTAAAACACGAAACAACTCATTATTTTCAGGTAAAAGGGAACACAAAGCCCGCCCGTGGTCTCCATCGGCGCTCGGAGCTTTCCGCTCCGTTTCATCAACGAAATCCATTGAAAATACGACGGGGGCTTCCCGATGCGGTAACGAGTGGATAATACGCGTTCCGATTACGTGCATGCCTCGAAGCGAGTCCATTTACGCGTGTTATTGTACGGTGTTGAGCGACTTGGTCAACGGACCACGGGAAACACGTAGCTGAACTTCCTTGCGCGGAGCTGAACGGGAACGGAAACGGGGCAGTATCGTTAACCCGACGATGGGGTAGCTGAAAGTGTGCTTCCCATTTTTATTCTCTATTATTACAACACGAAACAATACTCGCCGGCCGCAAGAAACGGGACGGGGTAGGGCGCGGGTAATGCGGCGGTGCGCGTCGATAAAACTGCCGGTCGCGAAAATTGGGTTATCTTCGCTCGTTTGTTCGTTCCCCCGTTCGTTTTCGCGCACAGGTCGACAGGAACGTGGGCTGGCTATCGGTACCGCGGAGCGAACTTCTCCGCAACGGTACGATTAAAACCGTAGGATTATGAAACGCGAATGCGAATGCTTCGACCGTTTCGAGCACGTAGGCATGCATGCATGCATGCATGTGTGGGTACGTGTAGAAGAGAAAAAAAGAAATGAGATGGAAGGAAAGGGTAACACACGTGCAGATACGGGGCGGCGGAGAAGGACGGAGAACTGTAGGTCGCGTAACGAAGGAGCTAAAACCGCGGTTACATCTTCTCTGCCGTTATTTCACGTCGCGTCATGGAAAATGTAGCCGCGGTGAGCCAATTAAAATACACGCTCGGATTACGAGACACGAGGTCACGAGGATTTCGGGCATTAGGCAAATGCGCGCCACGCAGAGGACGCATTGACATTCGTGGCCCCGCGTAAAAACGGCAACTGCCGACGAACACCGGGGGCTTTTTCGTGTCGCTTTTGTCCTGAAATTATTCCAGGCTTCCCGCGGCTTTTTCGCCGTCCCCCTCTAATCCTGTATCTTTAAGGCGAGATTACAGGCAGCCCTCGTTCAAGCGTCGCTTAATATCACAGAATCGTCAAGGGGATGGAATTAAGGTCTTGCACCGGTGCAACTCAAACGGTAGAGAATTTTTTCGACTCTCGTACCGTGCACCTATCGCGTGCATCTGTACGCGTGTCAAGTAGTTATTTTCTAATCTAGCGAGACGCGAGAGAAGCGATGATCCCCGTGACTTCGGGGCAACTTTGCCGCGCCCAGGGTTCCGTTATCGAAGTAACAAAATGGTCTAGATCCGAGCACCCCTCCGCTATTAGGTTGAATTAACCCACTGCCTAGAATCGCAGAATTTTGATTGCCTCTAGCTCGCGCACGATCCCTGCCAAGAATTCATAATGTGCCCGGGAGTTTTCGTTTCGGCCAAGTTTCTTGAAGCTAAGACGATGCTTTCAAAAGACTTGATACTCGAGGAACTTGTTCAAAGTAAATGTAAATAATATGTACCTAATTGAATCTACGAACCTGCGCGATAGAAGAGCGCAAAACTTTCATTAAGATCCTTCTCCGCAAAGGAACTCGAAGATTTCGAAGCATTACTGTGTGACCATCTCCAGTGTACATTTAAGAAGATTCGCGCTTGCAAAAGCTCAATGTGGTTGGAAAAAGTATTTAAAGGTAAGCGCCAATCTGATTACGGTATGCCATTTTCTTTTAAAGCGAACGAAAGGGAAGTAATCAACGAATACTGCGACAACCTTTGCGACTTGGGCCGTATATTCAACCCTTAATTGCCAGTTCTATCAACCGCGTGGCAAACCCCCTCAATGTATGCATAGACTTTCGAAACTGACAGCCAGGGCAAATATTTACAGTATAATCCCCCACGAAGTAGCCTGCATCTTAATATTTAAAGCGGAAAGCTTCTATATGTCTGTGTGTTTGTCTGTCGCCTAAAAACTTTCGAACGATAAACTCGGGGATTACGAAATGTGCCTCAGCCTATTATGCTTGACTAATCCAGATGAATGTGACTATTTTCACAAAAAAAGCTAAACAAAAGTTTTTGTGTATAAAATCAAAACCTAAATTTCGGGCGAAGCCGAGTAGTAAAGCTAGTAATTAATAGGGTCAAAGTATTTCATTTTGCTTGGCTACCAAGTACGTTGACGTCACCAAACATCTGGTGAACGACGCCATACATGTATTTCACGTAGTATGCTACTCGCAACGGTGACTCGCCGCTGACCGTTTTCGACAAATCCGTTCCCTCGTTAATTATGTACAGCGCATTAACGTGCCCATTAATCACCAGTGGCGATCATCTATGGCGCATCTTGCCGTCGGCTTATCTGCAAAAGGGGCCCCGCAACGTTTTCATATCGACCACGTAAATTTCTTCGTGGGGGCTAATGGCATTAAATTCCCTCGCGCGCCATTTAATTCCTGCCCCATACAGCCTGCGTATTCAAGAGATCGATACTTTAACGACGCGTCCCTTAGATTTATCTAGCCCCGTCTCCGCTCCCTGAATCAGACCGAATATCCGAATCCCTGTCTCCTACGTCGTGTGCTGTTGCGTGGTCAATCGAAGTCGCGTATCGCGACTACCGCGGGATATCGATCGCATCGTGAATATTTTAAGTCTCGCGGCACGGACACGCGTGACACCAGCCCCCAGAAATCGTCGCCAATGGCGAGACGTTCGCGCGAAATTTCGCTCCGAAGCACGCCGCGATTTCAAGCGTCGACGAATTCTCCGAGCGAACCTGCTCCTTTTTTTCTGCAGCCGTGTCTCGCCCGCTGGCGTGCTTTTTCTCAGCCACAGACGGGGGATTAACACGTGTACGTAAACACGAGGGGATGGTTCGTTGCACCGAGTTTTCTACCCCCTGCGCACGGGGTCTCGGGACGTATACACTTATAAACGAAGGAAGCTCGAAATTGCCCAACGGAGTTGCTCGCTCCGAACGGAGTCTTTCTTAAAGCTACGGTCCAAAAGCCATCGCCGAGATAAGGGTCGCCTATGGACACTCTGAAAATGATTCTCGACTCACCCGTCGAGCGGCCGTCTCGTCGGTCCTCTCCTCACGTGATCCATGTTATCCTTGGCAGGGACACGACGCGCCGTCACTGCGTCCAGAGTAGAGAAATCCATGGTGTCTGGGGCAAGGAATCCGTGCATCATCGTCACTGCGAACCGATGTGAACGCACTATACAAACATTGCTCAGGGAGCCACGCTTGGCTTGAACAGGCACCGGCAAACACCAAAATGTGTACGAGAATCCCGCGACAAATGCGGTAAGGTCACGTTCGTAAATACGACCAGCTCGGTGTTCGCGGGGTCGACTCGCAACTGTCACACGTGTTGGTAGTATATGCAATAGCGCACGGCACACTCCGGTGATCACACACTGGACAAGTGGACGCGTACGAGACCACTGTTCGCGTCTCACACCGAGTGCCACTTATCCGCGACAAGGTAATCCATCCACCAGCACCGGGGGGGCAGGCTCTCTATCCACTATATCACTGCGACGACATTGTCCCAGGAGCAGGAGGAGCACCACTATCTCGTCGGCTCGTCGGCGAGAAGGGGGTTGCACGAGGGTCACGACTGTCAGGAGGAAGCGATCGGGAGGGTGTCGAGCGGCCCCGACGATCTTCGTCCTCCAACGTGCAGCATCACGGGATTCCGCGCGTGAAGGAGCACGGCTATGCACTCGCGGGTTTTCCACCGGTGTACGCGGGTGCAAGGATCGCGACGCGACGCGTCGGTGCCCACGCAAGGACGTGGACGACGGTCGAGGTGCACGCGCGAAACACGAAGGCGATCGCGATCGACAAGTCCCAGCCGTCCGACCGGTTCGTCGCAATCCACTGATCTCGAAGCAAGGACGTCGACGGCGACTACGGCGACGGTAACGGCGACGGCAACGGCGACGGCAACGGCAGCGGGGGCGGGAGCGTGACGCAGCTCAGCCGACATCCGACTCGCGCGAGAGTTGATACGAAACTACTGGCGAGTTCTCGGTCGACCGTGGTTGCATCCCCACCACGGGCCGCGCAGCGCGCCCCCGCCAGCCGCCTCGCGTAGGGCACACGCGCCCCTTACCCCCTCTTTCTAATGGGCACGCACCGAGCTACCCGGAGCGTGACACACGCTCACGCTTCTGGTGGGGGCTACGGTCGCGTGGCGGGCTGCCCCCGCGGTGGGAGAAGACACGGCAAGGGGTACGATCCGAGCGAAAGGGAACCCCGCGAGGAGGGGGTGCAACGGAGAGGGAACGACAGAGACGCGGTGCGTTCGCGCGTGCGCTCTCCTCTCCTGCGGGAGTACGTATCCTCGTGAAATGTTTCGGTAAGTACGTACGTACGGGATAATGAAGGCCCCGGGTACAGAGACCTCTCTACGGGTCTACGCGTCAACAGCCGTGCACAGACGCTGACTGTACCGTACGAATATATACGCGACAACCAGCCAAAGGTCACGGAACTGCTGGTGGCAACCGTTCCGCGGAGTTTTCGAACGACCCGCGCCCGCGGTCCCGCGTGCTACCGGGCGACGAGCCGACCGGTTCGATCGACCTTTTCGAGCTCGTTGCCGCGCTGTTCGAGGCAGCGTTAACGAGGATCCCCAGACGTTGAGCGAGACAGGCTTAAGGTGAAACCGTGGCGTCTGCTCGGACGTCTCGGGACGTCTCGGAATATCAAACAGGCCGGGTCAGACGTTTGCTCGTATAATAGCGCAGCCTTAAGCGCGATATGTCTTCAGAGCTTAGGTTTCGCTCTGCCGAAGGGTAAACGTTTGCCACCGGCAAATATTTGCCCGCGTTCGCGGCGGGGGATACACTTGTCCGCTTCCTTCGGCTCGGAACGCGGCCGGCTTGCCAGAGTGCTCGCCATGAAATTTTGAATGCATTCGGAATCGTTTGGCAGCGTGCGCGCACCACGGATCGGGGCGCACGCGCCGCTCGATCCTGCGGCATGCGTCCTCGAGGAGGAATGTAGGTGAAGCGTGCACGTAGGGGAATGACGACGATGATGGTGACGATGACGACGGCGACGTGGAGCGGAGAATCTCCCTGCGAGTAGGAAACTCTCCAGCGACAGCGGCCGACGATGATAACGAGAGTTACGCCGACGTTACACGCTGTCTGGAGGGAATATTGCCCCGTAACCGGGAACTCGGCGACGTTGAATATTTTACATTCATACGCGACAGTAAGGGCAGGGGAGACAGTAGGGTGGGGATGGAATCACGACTTGGAAGGGGTCTCCCTGAAGAATAAGCGACCTCCACCTACAATTTCGTAATATTTCTCTGCAATTCAAAAGTTCCCCGGCGACAATGTTCTTGAAGGGAAATGGTAAGTCGCTGAGGGCATTTTCGGACCCCGATGTTTGCTCCTCCTTCACACGCTCGGGCCCTGAATCTGTCGGCGAACCCACCGGCTCACAAATTTAGCACAAATTTTTAAGAGTATCCCTAATTGATCGCCCCATTGATTTCACATCACTCTTCCTATTCTCTACGGTCGAGGAAAAAGGAGGATAGAGTAAGAGCGGAGCTTCCTAAGGAGACAGCGAATCGAAGAAGTCGATGGAAGAATTCAAAGTATCTTATCGGATGAATACGAAAAGGGAGGTTGCCTTGATTGCTCCCTGCAAGAAACATCCTGCCGCGGAATTTAAAAACCCGTGTATCAAGCTGGAAATAGGTCAACGTCTGCCAGACAGCGGCGGCCTGAATAAGAGAGAAGACAATCTGAATCGACTGCACTTAATTCGGTCTGAAGAGTGGCCAAGACCGATGGGTGGATTCCAAGACGGCAGCAGCAAACCGCATAGTGACATTTCGTTCGGCGTAACCAACGGTGATAACGAGGAACGGCAGTGCGAGGTTACGTGCTTCCTCGGGAGGATATTAATCCGTAATGATGCACTCAGCCCGCTGGATCTTCCAAGTTTGAGCACTGCGATGTAGACAGAGAGATATCGGAACTAAGGAGTACGTAGAGCGACAGGGGAACTGAACTTGCTACGCTCTACTTGCGATGGCCCCTGCGGTTCATAGCGGCAGCCGGTTTAATTGAAATTCATCCTGTATGAATAGTGTCGATATTTTCGATCGATGCAGTCAACAGTCCTACTGATCGAGGGGCAGTATCAATTAAGATATTGGGGCAAATATTTGAGGCTTGCAAAACTTTCCAGCAGAAGACCAAATTACCGTGCGTCAACTTTAACACTCTGCAAACGATTGCACTACAAAAGTTGCGAGTTCGACATCTATGGGACCGTAGAAGTTACCATGAGAACTTTCTCCCGGTGCAAATGCCTCACCCCCCCATCGTCCCTTGTATGCCCACTTTCCTCTCAGAACTGAGACCGAGAAGTGATTTCTCTCCTCTATTTTTGTAACGCTCCAACTACGCCTGTGCGACTCCTGGCGGGATCGTAAAGATGTATAGGATAAAGGAAAGGCGAGAGGATGGCTGAGCTTTCGGCCCCTTCCTCCTGCTCCTTTACCCCGAAACGATGAGAACCGCCAGCTCTCGGGGAGACAGGTCCTTCCGCAGGCGGGAAGGTTGCTTGGCAAATCCTCTGGACACAGGATTAAGCGAGACACCGCGGCTTAATTGATTTTCTAATGTACCGTATTAACGGATTGATCCGTAGCGGCTACCCTCTAACTTTGTTATTGTCACGCGTTCGACCGGCGGGCTATCGATCCCCGGCGTCCCTTGGAAATCAGCCGGGCACCCAGTGATCGCTTTCACCAGCCAGGAGTCGATGAACCGCGCGAAGCGACGAGTAATTACCCGAACGTAACGACGCCGGGGGAATGACGTCGCGCCACGATCACTGTTAGCTTAATAGAGACGCACCTCTTTCTAATCTCGCTTAATGTCCCACCCCCGTAGAACTGTTCCCGGTCCTCCCTTTCGCGGGGGGGAAGAGAAAAATTTCAAGTTAGCGCCGCTTGTTAAGGAGGCTGCACCCGGTTCTCCGCGACTTTCCGCTGCAAATATTGAATGGGACTTCCGTTTCCCCGTTCCGTCCCGCCGTACGTCGAACCCTCAGCCGTGGCGCGTCTCTTTCTCAAGAATTCCCTCTCCGGCTGCCTGCGCTTTCCTCGGGAAATCGTGTTGTCTCGCGGAAAAATATCGCGGATACAGCCCGGGACCGGCTTCCTCTTAAATATTACAGAAACTTCGAGCGACAACGTTTCCTCCCGGCTTAATGGTAGCTTTCCGACGCTCCAACGTTTCGTACAGTTTAAATTTTCAAACTGCTTATTGTCTGCCACGAGTTCCTCTCCTCCTCGACGTTTTCCTTGCAAATCGCTTCTCTGGCTCCTCCCTTCAGCCCGCCGTTCCAGTTCCTGCTTTTCGCCGCTATTGGGGGTTGAACGGACCACGGGCAGATAGCCTCGCGTGGATACTTTTGAAACAGATCGTTTCGCAGGTACTCGTGCTTCCCTCTCGGCTATCATTATAGTCCATTGAGCGTGCAACGAAACGCGCAGTCATGGTCGAGCATTTGATTTAGCGGAGATTTGATCGCGACGTGTGTCGATCGCGTCGTGGTCCCCGCTGCCACCGTCAACACAGTTAAGATCGATTCGCGATTGCGCTTGTCGTGCGCACAACGACGCGTGAAAAATACAGTAGGTAGCACACCGCGTGCGTGTCCCGCGTGGTACGCTCGCGTCGATAGCGTTATCTCGGGCACTTGGTGATTGATGAATAATGTGCTCAAACGCGAGGACGCAGCACCCTCGGAGAACGATCTCGGGCCATTCCTGGCTGGATAAGTTAATACGCGCGAGAGAGGCTCAAACGAGCCATCGAGCTTCCTCGAGTAATTAAATATTTTTATTAAAATTTGTTGGATATGGTGACCTCGTGAATCGATCCTCGCAGCTTCTCCTTCCCGTCTCCTTCCAGAATGATTCAGTCCTGGTTGCCCCGGTCATTCTCCTCCGGCTCATCTTTTATTCAGCCTCCTTGTCGGGAGCGTTCCCTACCTCGTAAATTAATCGTGTCGCTCCACGTCACAGTGAAAAGCGTTATTTATAATGTTCGCGAACATCACTCCCGTGCGAGCCAGAGAGACACATTGAAATATCGCGGAACGAGCAGCTTCCTATTACACAGATGAATTTGTATCAAGCAATTCTGAGCGCGGATTCGAAATTTCTTACGACGGCGAGTCATAATCATCTTTCCTCCCGAGAACCGGAGATAAATTGGAAAAGTCCGGGGAAGTTCCAGGTCACGCCTCGGAATCGCTTTATTCGGGAAGCGAGGATACTGGCGAACGCGGTCAGAACTCGAGGGCCAGATTTTTGCAGCACGCGCCACGAGATAAGCTTCGCCCTCGTATTTGCCTAGGACTTTCGTAGGCAAGAAGCGAGCCGAGGCCGGGCAAACGGGGAAAAAACGGCTGGACATATTGCCATTGTGGCAGAACGCCAGGCGGAATCTCCGCGAGGGCGGCCGAACGTAAATTGAATCGAGAGGACCCCGTCGCGTCGGTGAGATGGGTCCGAAGGATGTTTATGACTCCTCCGATGCCAAGTCCTTCGATTTGGCCTTCGCTCCCGTCTAATTTCGCCGAGGATCTTGCCCCTGGTCCGCGCGTAGCCGTGTGTTTCGACGTGCTCAAGGAACGTCCCGAACGGCCGTATATCAGGGCGATAAGGAGCGCAAGGATTTCCGGATAGAAGCCGGGGAGTGTTTTCCGATAATATTATAAATTCGAGCCTGATAATTCGAGACGTCCGTTGCGGATGCTCCGTAATGTCGGCGAACGAATGGCACCGAGGAACTCGATTACGAGGCCGTGGCTCGATCGCGATATCGGCGACTGGATGTATTCAATCGAGCGCGGAAAACGCGCGGGGACCGCTGGATAATGTAATCCACGGGGGAGCGAAACTAGGGCACGATGTAATTGCGCGTGATTCATTAGACATTTCTGCGTCCACTGCTTTCGGCGAACGTCTCTTCCCTTTTTCTGCCATATTTGCGGCGTCATAGGGCTCGCGCGATAACTGGTATCTAGAACGACCTGGAGCCTTTCCGTTTACGAAATTCACCGGTTCCCAGGGACCGTCAGAGAGACGCGATTGCTACATGACGATAACTTTGATTTCGTGCTCTTAATGCGCAGTCTCTATCCCCTGTCGTTTGCCAAAGCTTTTGTCAGGACGAACAGAGGGATAATTGCCAATAACGCCGCTCCACGACTACGAGGAGGAGAAGAATTTTTCCTGGCACCGTCATGGACTCTTAATCGAGCTATTTTATCGTCGCTCGTCGCGGGCTAGATATATGCGTAACGTCGCGTCGGTCGAGCATTTCGACGTTTCGAATAATATCCTCGGGGATTTCCTAGTCTGTCGGCCTCAGCGGGCGACAGTCATTCGAATCGAGCCGTTCCCCGTCCGTGTAATTGCGATAACCGTTCTTTCATATTTCACCAGGTCGTTCGTATGCTTTTTCCCCCGGCCACGTTCGTGGTCGGCACCGTAATTAACCGTCGACTTTCGCAATTTCACAGAGTCAATGTTATTTCACCGCGGTTCAAACGGTATCTAATGATCCCTCTCCTCCGTCGTAGATTTCAGAGGAGGTTGGGATCTTCGCCTACTGTTACGTATTGATACAAGCTTTATTAATATGATGCGCTTTCACGTCGGCGATTACTACGATAGAGGTTACTGGATAAGTACTTATCATTGTGTACTTTAACGAAGCCGGTGTAGGGAAATTAAACTCCGGTATAGGTACATTCGATGCTACTGACCAAACACACCACCCTCGATCCTAATTAAAAGCAACTTCAATATTTTTTTCAGGGTAATGTAGCAAACACCCTTGCGAGTGAAAATCCAAGGGATTTAAATCAGGCGAGCACGGAGAGATTTGCATTTAAAGATTCTATGAAGTTTCTTTAAACACCCCGTTCGCCAATGTACGTGTTCAGCCCCTTTGCTTCGCGAGTCAAAAGAATGGGGCTTTTATTGAATGTAATACCTCACCATCGGCAGCCGGGGGGAAACGATCCCGGTGACGATATTTGACTCGCGAACGATCCATCCGTCTCGTTTTCACGACGATCTCGCGGCGACGCTACGACACGACTCCTAGAGGCTACGAGAGGGAGAGAGCACCGCTACGAGGACGAAGTGTGTCGAGTAGCGCGAACGTTTTAAGCTTTTCCTTCTGCTGCTTCTGTCTAGCACCAGCGCGAGACTTCTCTCTTTTCCTTGCCCCCTGTCGCGTTTGCCACCGAGTTCCTTTTATTTTACCCCCGTTTCCAGAGCTGCGGTGGCGCGCTTTCAAAGAAATACCAATTTGTCGAATTATTCCCTTCAAAAGGGCCGCCAGACCTGCACTCGACTTTTATGCGCGAGACGGCCGTTGCCAGCCCCGCTGCACCCCCTTCGGCCGTGCACCCTGGAACGTCGAGGTTCCACGGCCTCAGATAAGTCAACGACCACTTGAAATTAATATTACGACTCAAGAGTAATTTCGATAACGTTAAAGAGGCGCGGCCATACGCGGAGGCCGCTAAAATCGCTTATTGCCTCTTCAACGGTTGTCTTTCGGAGGGCTCCTTAGCCATCGTCAAGTTCACGACAAGTGTTTGCGATTCAAGTGAACAGAAGTTGTCCCCACACTAACGGCGAGTGCGTTCGGTTTGCAAATTTTCCAGCTAATATCCCGAACATCGCGGTGGACAACTTTGTTATTCATTTATTCATTAACAGGTTAATAACTCTCACTTTACAAAATTCAAAACAAAGTAAACGCGACATAAATGTAACACAGATCAGAGATTCCTCAATAATGCGCTGAATACACCAGTTTGTATAATATATGAGAAGCGTGAATGGACACCTAACTTGTTAAACGAATTTGCTTCGTAACATATTCTGCCGACTAAATGTGCAGGTACAAATAGATGAAGCAGCGAGAGGTTAATCGAAAATTCTTTCGCCGTTTCACCACGTTATTAATTGCGCTTGTGTTTCGCTATTAGGACGACTCAGTGACGACTTTTAATCCCGAGAAACACACGCCGTGACGGTGCTTCAGGCATTAAAGCGTAGTTCATTCCTCGAACGTAATGTCCTCTGACAACAATTTAATCCCTCGCCAAGCTTGTACAATTATGATGCGCTTCTTCATCCCATTGTGCGCGAAGAAACATTCTGCTGCACGACATAAAATCGGAAAAAACCGTCCCCCTCGCATGAATTTTTAATGCCCAAGCCGAACGAGAATCCGGTTTCATTGAATGCGTCCTTTGCGAGCGGAACCGTCTCGCATGGGATATAATTTGTCTGACGATTGATTCCAGAAGCCCCCTCGGTTTGTTTTCAATGAAACTATTGTGTCCCGAGAGAGATTTATCGGAGGATCTCGTGCGTTCGCGATGCTCATAATGTCAGCCGCTAATAAGGGCCGATGATGCGAAATTACACCGCGATCCGCGACTTATCGGGGCTGAATGTCAGTTAATGCGCTCGCGTTCCATGTGCACTCCATTGTTCTGTGGCCGGAAAATCCTTCTTCCGTTGTGGGTGATTACGTCCATCTCAATTAAGCGATTGAAATCGTCTGGTCCATTCGAAGCCCAAAGGTGGACAAAGTGCACAAATCATGCATAGGATTGACATTGCTAAGTAGTAAATTTATTTCAAACATGTTTGTCACTGAGGCAGCTCGAACAGCAGAAATAATGTGTTCACAAGCAAGAACAGTCAACAGACTGTGCGCATATAAATTTGCTTTTTCTGAACACAGCAACAGCGTGGTATCGAAAGATACGTAGTATAATCCACTGAAAAGTATGGTTGGCAAGAAACTTGACTGCGTGCACGAGTATTAACGATCTCCAAGTCTTGCAACAGCAACGTCCACTTTTTCGAAACAGTCTTACTCGAAGCGAACAGAAAACACGGCTCGCACAGAAAACTTGTTCCCTCCGCCTTTATCTTCAGTCGTAATATCAAAAGTTCCGCTTTCTATTCTATTTTAATTGAACAGAAGCATCTGACGGCGAAGATCGGCTTGGAGACGCAGCGAAGGAAGCAGCCTGCGGAAGAGCGGGGCGTCGTTGAGCGGTCGAGACTACTAGTTAAATTGTGTCTGACCGTGGCGGGGAGTATTCCCCTTCGAACGACAGTTCCTAAACTCGGCGAATTTCCGCGAGCCATTCGAACAATTCGCGTAGCCGGTCGACGAGGATCGCACGCGCGTCTCCGGGTGCCCGAGCTGCCAATCTCAGTTTCCATATTCCGAGAACGATATCGAGCGCGCGAAGTCAAGAGTACAAGGGAGCGGAATTCGACGAACGCCTGCCGTTCGCGAACGTCTCGCCGCCGCCCCACGGAAAGTGTCTTCCGCTCGAAATCGTTCCCCGATCAATTCCGCAGTGCCGCCCAGCAATTCCTGATACACCGAGTCCCCGCAGCCCACTGTCGCCCCGGGTCTCGAGGCAAATCTTTCCTAAGCACGTCGAATGAAATGTCTGCTAGCGGCTGGAGAAGCGACACCCTTCCAGCGAGGGGACTAATCGCGAAACAAGCGACGAATACGAATGTTCGACGGGAGAAAAGAGAGAGAGAGAGAGAGGGAGAGAGAGGAGAATGGAAAACGATCGTCCGACAGCAGAAGCATCGGCCTTATCGTTAAGAACTGCGATAGGGTAGCTGGGAATGCGAAGGGAAGCCCTGGGGCTTGTTCTCATCGCGGCAGTTAGGGCCGAGGAGGCCGCGGAGGCCGAGGCGCGGGGGAGTGGATTTGATAAATGCCGTGACATCACGAGAGCAATTATCCCTGCTACACTCTATTTGCAGTTCCCTTGCTCTTTTACCTCCCCTCGTGCCGGGGCCCAACCCCTCTTTCCATCAACGTCCCTGGAATCGAACGGTTTTCTCCTGCGGCCGCCAGCTTAGTCCACAGCGCTGGCGAGCGTAAAGGAACGACAAAAGAGTCAGGAATCGAGTGGAAATCCCGGTTGATTGACGGAAATAATAATCCACCATGGCTGGTGGATATGGCGGCGGACCGGTAACCCGTTGAACCGCGAGTTTTACCGATCGAATCCGAAGGAACGGCGGGTTCTTTGATCGGAACCGCTGCATGGCTTCCGCGTTAATGAATTCCTTTGCCGGGATACACTGGTGATCTTTTTTTTCGTGTTCCGCCACAAGCTCTATGTCCCGGTGCTCGCCTATTAATAAGCGTCCTGGGTGCTGGTATTACCGGATTCTCCTTTGCAATTGCGACCAAAAAGACGAGACGCAGAAAAATGAATGCGGCGACGGGATCCTGCAGTTTAATGGCGTAACGATAGAAATTCTGGCGGGAATACCGCGGGACATCGTCGCCTTTGTTAAGGATCAACGGCATCCCCCAACGAGATCACGCTGAGCAAGGGTTCCAGAAATTGAGCGCGCTACCCGCGGCTTGGCGTGCGTGCCGACGGTTGCATGATCGTCAGCCGTTATCGAAATTCCATGCAACCTCTCTTTCGAGCGCGTATTCGAGGCTCGCCCGCGAACGCGAACCGCCCGCCGATTTCCTGCGTGCGCGGTCTGCACGCGCTCGCGCGTGTCGCTCGATTAGACAACCGGCGAGGTACTACGTTCCGTGAGAAGTAATCTGCTTTAAAATATTTCCCGTCGAACGGTTATCTGCTCGCCGTTAAATCGAAGAGGGAGAGATACCGCAAATGGAGGGGTACATACGGCTGGATTTTAATGGGTTTTGAAACAACCGGGGAACAATGACTCCGAGGTGACTGCGATTATCGCTCGTGATTTCTCCGCCGGCTTCCGGCGCGGGGATTAAGTGCCAGTAGTCTGGCGTTACGAGGTTTTAATGGAACCATTCAGAGGGATAATCAGATTGATTGAAAGTTCCGAAGTAATTAGCAATAGAAGTTGGCGAAACGTCTATTGAGCGTTAGCTAGTAAAACTAGTGATTATGTGGCTAATCGTGCCATCTACTGCCGAAAAACACCAGTCCGTTTGCATGGCGTGGCCGTGCTTCGTCCACCTTCCTGCGTACTTATTGCATCGGAGGTGCTTTCGAAAAGAGTACTTAATAACAGCTTGCACACCGATGCGCCGCGGATTATCGCTCGATTCGAATCCATAAACACCACTCTTAACCACTTTATCTTCCACGCCGGTGGACGAATAAAGCACCGACACACGAATCGCCGGCGATCGTAAATGTCCTCGTAAAAACCTCGCCGCTCTTCCTTTCCCCCCGTTCCTTTTCCTCCGTCAGGCGCGAGTGCCCCGACCCATTTTTTCGTCGCTTTCGATCTGCCGGTAGCGCGCGATTGAAAAGGACGTTCGAGCGCACAGCCGGCCGCCGCGCCGCCTTGTTATCCTTGCTTTCAGGACCGCGAATTAACGGCGGATCCGATTATACGAGTCATTTACGGTCCGTTTCGCCGTGGACGATGGCGGGCAACGAAGCGGTTTCGAGCGGGCACGAGCCATTTCCACTCGTTCGACATAGGATGCCGCCTTTCGAATATTATCATTCGAATATAGAGCTCCGACTCCATTATCTGCCGGTGGTACAACTACCCGAAACTCAGCGCGCCATTAAACTATGGGGTCAATTTGTCCGGAACGCGCACAACCCCGGAATTACGTCCGCGTCCGCGTTGGGGAGCGCTGGAAAGAGACGTCCGAGAGAGCACTGGTTTCATGCACGAGATTACACTTGTTCTCCATTAATTTGATGCGAGATCGATAATGCGGTCGGCGCTGTTTCGCGGCGAGGCTACCAGGAAGAAAGGGGATGGGGAACGAAGGTGGGAATAGGGGCTCGAAGAGGTCGCGCGAAGCACATATGTAAAAGATACTCCCTTATCACACTTGATTTTCGAGTTAATTTCATCTCGTCCCACATGGCTGTTTCCAATAACGCAACAAGTGAAAAGTCAGACAGCAATCTCTCGCTTTCCAATTCCGCGCGAACGAGCCGAAGAATAGCAGATCGGCTTGACAACGGTTGCCAATCGAGGGATGTCGCCATCGATCACCGATTCCGCAGCGGACAACTAACTTCGCTCGTTCGGGAGGGGACACGAATCGACGGGGCGGGTCTCCCTCGTCTCGACTATGACTTCCGTCTAATTAGGAGACAGAATCGTCGACCATTTTTCGCCGTGACGACGACGGGAACAGCCGGGCAAGAACCAAGGAATCGTATCAAGCCCTCGTTAAGAGGAGCCCGGTGAAAACGTTGTCGGTAAAACGACGATCAATCACGATTTTCCTCGGTGCTCGTCAGTCGGCGCATGCATACGCGCCCCGGATTTTCAGGAACGAGCGGGGTCGTTGAACCGTTCCTTCGGGTTTCCACGTCCGAAAATACACGGGGATCGGGCAGGGACGACGGAGAAGCGTAACGAGAAACGTAACACAGACGACAAGGGGTACGACGAAGAAAGGGGCGGCCAAGAGGATCGAGAGAGGAGAGCCGGGAAGAAGACGACGAAGGGGAGAAGCGCAGGCACAATGCTCGGCCGGAGAAACTGCGGTGACAAACAGTGGACTGCAGCCAACGAGGCGGACAGGGACAGAGAAGCGGAGGAGGTGAGAGAGCGGAGTGGAGAGTGAATGAGAGAAAGAAGGAGAGAACCGAGGATGAATATATATCGCGATGCGACTCTTCTCAGAGCAAGAATTACTCTCTCTCATCTATTCTTTCCACGCGGTTATTATGGTAGCCTAGCTATTCCTGGATAAAGAGTAAAACCAAGGAAGAAATATAAGGGGGGGGGGGGTGCAAGTTTCGAACAAAAAAGAACGTCGATCGAAATGCGAAAGGAAGCTTCCACAGTCGACCGGGTTCGCTCGACTTCACCGCTCGGATCGAATCGATTCTTCTCCGATAAAGAGTCGATAGGCCACCGCGAATCATCGTACATCTACGCGTACGCGATCGCAAAATTTCCTCCTAATTTCCAACCCTCAAACAAGCGCGCGCTACGCAGCCGCGGGTATAACAATTTTATTTATCCTCCACGACTCAACACAAGAGTAATTAATTTAGAACGATACGCTTACCGATCAGTGGTTAGCGACGTCAAATCGGTTTTTTTTCAGCGGTTATCGCCGCGGCTCAAAAACATCAATGACCTGTTGACATTCGTCCCCTCGGCTATTCACCGTTATTTCTTTTCTGTTTTACATTTACAACGTAACCACCGTGAAACACGCGTCCCCGGGGGTAAGCACTTTCGTCGCAACACGGTTTGCAAACTCGTGTATTGATTTGTCGCTCGTTTCGCGACCGTCGAAACGATGGACCAAGAGGTTGTGCGGGGGTGTCGCGAGAACCGGGTGCCAGGCAACTTTTGATTTCTTCCATTCCAGACTCGTCGCATCTCGAACGGCTCCTCGTTCACTTTCAGTTTTCCCTGGCCTTTTTCCCCCGGCGAATTATTAAAATCTCGCCCGACCGCGTAACCGGGATGCAACTTTTTCAATTCTCGCCGCTTCAAACTTGCGGCGGGAACGAAGGGAATCGGGGGCGGCGGCAGCGCGCGGGGCGCTAACCTGCGAATTTCCCGAAACATCCGAAAATGAGATTTCTGGCGCGAGATTCTCGCGCGAATCTCGCGATATTATCCGGAACGTCGCTGCGGTCGCCTGTTCGGCAGAGATACGACCGAAACGTACGAGCCCGAGTTCGTTAATCGCGTCAGGTGGAAAAAGGAAAGCGCGGACGTTGCGTAGGTGGAGCAGCAGGTAGACGCGCGGCGACGGATCCTACGCCCATGTTAAATCCATGATTTACTCCAGGCGAGCGAGTTCAAAGGGAAGTAGGGTCTCCTCGGAGCCAAGAGAAACTTTAGTCTCCACCTTGGAGACGTCTCGAGTGCATCTCGTCCCTGGCCTCCGCCTCTGAATTTAACATCGAAGCTGCGCCGATACTACCCGCCCCGGCTCCCTTGCGATAAAAGTTGATCGTTGGCCGTCGATCGACCCGGCGATCGCTCGGCGCTACAGCTTCGGGGAGTTGTCGCCAATTGCCTCCGCGATAAATTAATCCTCGTACAGCGGCGGCGGCTGAGCGAACCTTGACCCATCTCCCCGCCGTACTCTGGACCGGGTGCGGTAAAAAAATTCGTTAACCTGTTCCTCCCGTCGTCGTGATTAAAGTTTGCGTAAGATTCATTGGTCGAGAGTGAGGCAAGCATCGCCAGGCGAGGGTTAAACGTCCTCGGCAGGCAGTTTGTCGGGGGATGAACGAGACGGGGGTTGGCGGGCAAGGCAAACTTCTTAACTCCGCCACTGTAACTAACTCGCAACCAGCAGCCTCGTCCCTCGAACTTAACCGATGAATAACTACAAAATAATCAGCTTGAATATTCATGGTTGATTCTCGCGCTTCGCGCCCAGTGCCGCTGGATTATTTGTTTCCCGGCTCCCCCTTTGTCGGCAGTTTCTCGCGAAATCCCGGGCCCGCGCGAGCATTTATTAAGGCAAGGGCTTCTGTCTCTCTCCCCGGGTGCCTGTCGCCGCGGTATTATCCAGCAAGGAACTCGGCCCGTCGACGTGGCTGTAATCCGAAAGAGTACTAATGGCCGCCTAACCGCGCCGGTTTACAGCGTAATATCGCGCGACGAATGTTATTTACGGGGCCTCGGGCTGCCCCTCTCGAACCGGGGTCGGCTCCAGAAGCCGCCCTGATGAATAATCCTAGGCCCTCGCCTCTATGGACAAAAGAGTCCGCGATGAAAATTAATCAGCAGTTTAAATGGAAATATTCAAGGCGCTAAAACGGCGCCGAACGGTCTCGTAATTCCTCCGTTAAACCCTCCCCCCCGTTTACGCTGCGACGGGGGCGTTTTTTTTCTGTTCCAACGAAAGATTTATCGAACTGGGGGAGTAATAAAATGTTTGACGATCGTCGTCACGTGATCGCCACTAGCGCCAACGAAAAATATCCACGTATTCCGTTTGGTCGGTGCAGTTCCTCTTCGTCCACGGGTCTAATTACGAATTTACCAGGGACAGGAGAGGGTAATTTGTAGACTGGATTAGCCGCCGTCTTTTCTCACGCCTTAGAAAGCTCTTCGGTTTAAAGATCGCGCCCCGCCCGACGTGGAGAAGCGTAATTCACCCGAACTCTCGTCGTACCTCACGGGGTCTAACGAAGGAGGCCGAGGTAATTGCAAAAATCGCGGTGAGATTTATCACGACGGTTCACCCCCGGCTTGTTTGTTCCCGCCGCCGCTTCTCGCGTGTATGCGACTCGATTGCGCCTTAGGCCGTGGTCACAGTTTTTCCGCCGCGATTCACATGCACGGTGCGCGACGACACTTTGATTCGCGATCGACCTTCGACATATCGGAACGAGACGGTTAGGGCTGTAAAATATCTTTGTTTGAACGGTCGCATACTATTCAAACGGGCACTGATTACATTTCGTAGCTCAAATATTTTAACCAAATAGTCCCTATTTGTGAATCCGTCGGCTGTACTCGCCGGAAACCTCTCTGCAAATATCGCCGGGCAGGTGTGCAATAATAATACAAGCGTGACCCACGAAACGCAGCCTGGTCGATTATATGTAAAAAGTGGGTTCAGAGGTAGGGTAAAACTATACAATACTTTCAATTATTTGTGTAAACACATTAAGTGTTCATTACTCTTCGGCGGAATTTTGAGGAAACCATAGTAGGAAATAACCGCAAATAATCATTTTCCTGAAGCTTACGTGGGACGTTTTGTAACACAGTCGTCGCGTAAAACGCCCCACCTATGTGACAAAACGCACCGGCATAAATAAGTAATTACTTTTTAATATTTTTAACAAAATGTTATAGAATAACATGTAAAAAATATGTAACAAAATGTTATACAGGTACGGATTCCTTTCGTTCTGCTTCGAAGTGAAAATTTCTTAAAGAACAATTCTACGTTCCTAAGCCTTATTACAAGAAAACGCGAATATCTTCATTATCAAGCGTGTTCGAAACCCTCCATTCAGAGTAACAAGGGAAGATTTTTGTAAATCCGGCCTCGGGATCTTCCCTTTTCTTACTTACAGTTAATTCTCCCATGTGTTTCTATATATTTCACATGCGTAGTTTCCCCCGAAATACACGGAATGCAATATAGAAACAAGCGGGAACACTGTTTGCGCGGTCTGTTTCTTCATCGAACTCGGAGCCTGGCGCCATGCCCGTCGAGTCGAGGATTACGCCCTTGTGCGTACAACGTATGCAATATCGTGGCGCAGTCGATAAAATCTGACCGGGCAGCAGTTCGCGAGTTCAGAGTCCCGTCTCAGTACAGGATGATGAGAAGCTTACCTAAAAGTGGGCTGCTCGCATGTGGATAATTGGATCCCCGGTATCCCTCGCGAATCCTGCAGCTCGTCTCGGAGTTCCTTCCCAGCACTTCTTGCCCTGCAATAAAGAAGGTCGCTATGTGAAAATCCGTTCCGGGCACGATAGCGAACCCGGGAATCGCGATACCGCGGCGAGAAAAACAATAGTAAATTGGTGGCACGTAATCGCATTATGTGATTGAAAAGTTTGCTTTACAAAGCAGTCGCGGGCGACGAAAGCCGGCGGCGCGAGCGGGCGTGTTTATTAATTTAAATTTTTAACACAATTTTACGAGGCGCAATTAGACCTGAAAGTCTATTAAAGCCGTAGCCATCGGAATAAAAGAGCGAAATAAAACAGCATTCGTTTAGGATCGAGTTGGCGACCGCAGTGAGCGGCGACGTGGACGGTTGATACGTAAAAGAGCGAAAGAGATGAATTAATTGCGTTTCGTAGCAGCCGCGCGACCGCCGTGGAAAATTTAGCGATATTGCCGGAGGCAGTGATCCACTAATAAACGGAACAATGTTACGAGCACGGGCGCGGCGTACAGTGAAATGAGTTTCCGCGGCATAAAACGGACCCTCGATTGACCAGACACCGGTGTGCGTATTGAAATAACAACAGGTACAGAGTAAATAGCGCCATTTACTTGGTTGGCCGGTTCGGTGAAGGATCGCCCAAGTGTAACGTATCTCGATGGAATAAAATATAAATTAGTTACGGGGACAAAAGTACACGGACCCCGGTACTACGGAGCGACGAAAGGACCGGGTTTTCTCCTTTCTCTTTACCCTCGTCTCCGTTCAGCTCCCCAGTGCCGCCGAAAGCAGCATAAATATTGAACCGATACGGACGGCTTTCTTCCTTAATTAGCCATCGCAGTATCGATCTTTTTCCTCCGCACCGCCCACGGGGGCCCCACTGTTTTACGATGGTTCGATTCCAAGTTAAACAGCCGGACCGTTTCGGCGAGCTGCAAACAGTCCCGCGATTGGCAAATCTCCGACTGCTCGTGAATTCTGTTGGTAAACGCCTCGAATCCTCTGCACCGAAATTCGTATCACAGCGAAGATCGATTACAGCCAGCGGTTCGGTCTTTACTCGGCTCTGGCTGCAGGTACTATGACTCAGCCAGTAAAACGTGTCACGGAACAAATTCATTCGTCGAACACTAACATTCCCCGCCGCCCGCATCATTTCAAGCTACACGGGGGTGTGACAGCCCACCGACACCTCGGGTTCACAGTATTTACCCTGACAGCGCCAGAAGTCATAAAAAGGTAATTCCGCGGAGCCGATGATTCACGCTTTGCTCGCCATCGATCGGCAAATCTAATTACGCGGGGTAGGCCACCCTATCGTTCGAGAGAACGATAAGGCGACCGGTGAAAGAGCCGCACGAATGACTCAATTACATAAATAGACAAGGGACATCCAGAAGGAAAGGCGTGCTCGGCGGTGCCTGCGGTCGCAAGAAGAAACGGCCAAGAAAATGGAAATAGATCGTCCCCCGATTCATCGATTCATTGGCTCGGAGCTACCCCGCCAGGGCAAGGAGCCATTCCTCGGGTTTGACCTGAATCACGGCAGAACGAGGCGCGGCAGTTGACCAACCAGACGGCCACTGGAAAACGATAGATAAAAGCCGATAGAGAGAGTAGCGGAGCACAGGTGGAGCGTATAGCAGGGGGTGCAGCGATTTATCGTGCATCAAAACCGATTAGCGATCCTAATCCGTTTCTCCGTCTTCGCAGATCGCGGAAGCGCCGCGGAGCGCGGTCAGATCGTTAATCAACCGGTCGTCCGGATCAGTGGCTCTCATCCCTGCCACGTTCGTCTTCCGTTCGCCGACGCAGCGGCCACGCGGAGAGGCGAACGGGAGAGCCTCTTTGGCCGGGGGTTAACCGTTTATCAAGTGGTCGACCGACGACGGAAGCATTTGCGGGACTTCTTGGGCGCCGTCGACCATAAAACCCCCCGGAAACGTGGATCGGTCGCGTGAACCAGGACGCACGATTAGAATCGACCGATTAGAAGCCGACGAGTGGACGCGCCGCGACTCGCCCGCGTTAATTGGCACCGTTTTTCCACCGCGCGCGTAAACTGCGACGAAGATTTGCTCGGCAGCCGGAAGAATCCAATTGAATGCTCGCTATACGACTTCGTCCTCCACTGTTCTGCACCGCGATTGCCAAGGTAGATGCTTCGACGTAGAATCTTGGGCGCTCCACCTTTCAGTTCACGATAGGCGTTCGATTCTATTACGATCGACACAGAAATGGACATCGGAGGAACGGAGTTTTTGCCCAGTGAAGGCAACCTGTTGAGAGGCGCGAACGCCGGTTCACCGCGCGAAATTCATCTCCGAGCGTCTTCTCTGCTCCCCCATCCGAGTAATTGCTTCGCAGAATTCGGATAACCGCGGCAACTCGTGTGTCTGCTCTCACCGACGCGGACGTCCCGCAGCGGAAGAAGCTCGTCTCGCCCTTCTCCGCCGCAGCCCGCTAGATATGCAGGGAAGATCCAGGCAATGATAGAAGGGCAGGTAAGCGGAGAAATTATGGCTGGGTCTGGGATCCTAATTATCGAGCAACGGTGGTTAACGCTCGTCGATCACCGGCGAAAATTGCGCTGCGACCGACGGAACGTACCGCGCCTGGCCGAAAACGAGCATCGGGGGCCGCTCGAGACGTTTGTTTCTGGACGTGTTCCAATTACCGTGCGCTGAAACGGGCGCTTGAAAACCGTCCGTGAATCGCGTTTCAATTCCAACTCGCAGGAGCGTTCAACATCCCTGAAAACGCCGCGACTTTGCGTGAGTAATTCGAACGTGCAGCGACTTTTTCATCCAGCAGCATCGTTCTCTATCGGGGCTCCATGGAGCGTAGGTGAGTTGACAACAGTGTCCGAAAGTTTAAGGTAATACAGGTTCATTGAACTTGGGAGCTTGAACCCCGGTCCCTTGCTCCGACCCATTCAGCTATCCAGGCCGTCTCCCTCAGCCGAATATCCCGTATAGTTGGCGCCCGCAGAGGCACGAAGGAGTCTGTACAGGCTCTGTGTATCGTAATAAATCGCGAGGAGTCATAATCATGCTCGGTTCTGGATAAACAGCATTCCCCAGCGACGCTTCGCCGAGCCCCCTTTGCGATCTAAGCGCGCATTAAGCGAGAATAATTGGCGTGGAAGTAGCGCAGTGATACGACAGTGGAGGAGGTCAAACGCCCCTGCGAGATGTCTCTATGGAGGATTGACGCAAACGCTCTGCCGTTGGCTCGAGGGACGGGCATCCGAATCTCTGGATAGCTGCATGTTTCCGCTGAAAGTGCCTGCCAGGAATTTGCCATCGCTATTTTTCAGGGGACGGCAATTAAGCGAATTCTTTCGGGCTTTCAGAGTCTGATTCCGCTCAGGTCGCCCCGTTGATCCTACGATTTTTTCGACCGCGTTTCTCCACCAATCCCCCGGACGCTTCGCGTTCCTTGCGCACGAGAGCTGCTGTCTACCGAGAGCTCGTTACCTCCCCTGCCGAAATTCCGCCGTAGAGTCGCATCTCGGGGACGATCGACTCGGGAATACACGGTATCTCGTAAATACCAGCGCGACACTCCCTCGTTACGCGGCCTTCGTCGCCTTTTAGGGGGTTTCATCGCCGGCTGCTGGAATCTGTCTTTTGTCGCCAAGCCGGCGAGCGTCTTCCCCTCACGAAACGGGAATAGAATCGTCTCGGGGAGGAGCGCGAGTCGCGTGAAAATAAAAGCTAGACCCGATGACGTTTATGGGGGTTGAACCAGCCAGCTGGCGCGCGCACACGCGCTTCTCAGACAGCTAGGAGCTTCAGATTCCTCGCGACTAAACTGGGGTATTGAAACTTGGGACCCTTTGAAAAGTTTCATCAATTTTGCCAGCCCTAGGATTCCTGGAACGTTAAAGTCTGGCGGCTAAGGGACTTTGAACGGGTAGAAACGATCCGTAGACGCAGAGCCATTCGGCTCTTCGATACCGCCAGTATTATCAGATTTCTGTAAATTCCTTTTTAAACCACTAAATGGTTTGAAAGCTCGCGAGAGGGAGAGTCGAACAGCCGCGAGCAGTCGCTGCATTTGCGCGTGTGTGCTCGCGCCGGATGCGAGGATCGAAAAAAAGAAGCTCGAGGGGGAACCGCGGGAAGGAAGGGTGGCCTAAAATTACTTAAATAGTCGTCGCCACGATTCACGAGGTATCCCCACTGGATCTGTTCGTCCCGGGCCAAAGTACATTTTACCGGACGATCCACATGTTTTTCTCCTCGACGCGCTTCGATTCCCTACCTTCTCTCCGACGCCCCTTGGATGCAACATCAACCGGCGTTTTGTATTTCGTTGCACGGACACCGTAAGATCCCCAATACATTCGACTGCCCTCGCCGCGAGGCGGGATAAATTCGCCCGCTCGATAGCACGGAATTCCACTCGTTTCTTCGAAATTCCCCGGCACCAAACGGGGTGACGCCGAATTTTCATGACACGTGCGGCACGCTCGATCAAGAGCATTCTCCTCCGTCAAGCCACGGACACGTGGCGCGTGTAAACATCCGCTTTTGACGGATCAGTGTCCCTTATTGGGCTTTCACGGTTCCGTGAAATCTGGCTCTGTGAACGGAGCGTGCTCCTTTCTTGCCTCGAGGGACCGCGTCTTGAATTCCAAACGAAACCGTGTAAATGCCTCCCTCGGATCCGGCGTTTCCGAGGTCGCTTCGACTCGCCTTTCAAGAAATCAATCTTACACGCTTTGCAGGTTAATAGTAACTGTACGAGCTCTATTGGGAGGGTAGCGCGGGAATCCAAGGTGAACGTCGGGCTCGATCATCGGTCCGAGAAACCCGACTATTTCTGTCGAACGCAACGAAGGAGGGTGCGCGTAACTGGCCCCGGAAAAAAGGCGTGGGCGAGCAGGGCGAGGGTACCGGAAAGCGTGCATCAAAGAGATCGCCCGAAGGGTCGCTTAAAAATCGCGCGAGGCCGGCGCGGCGCGACAGCGGCCGCCACACACAGAGGGAAGAAAGGGGAGAGGAGCGAGCCCGCGGTAACGAATTCCTTCGCTCCGAGATATTTTCGTCGGCGTGAAGCCAGTGTCGTTTGTCGGACGATAAACTTTGTCCCTCCTCCCGTGGCCGCGCTTCTTTTTCTTCCTGCACGGGCCGCTTGGTATTCCGCCCCCGCGGCCACTCTCCGAAACGGATAGGCGTTTTCACGCGTCCCCGGCAAATTTCCAGCTAAGAAAGTGGGCAGACGGCGCAAGGAGCGTCTCGATTAGAGGAGGGACGATCAGGGTAATCGAGGACAAGTCCGCGCTATTTTACGAAAATTCCTGCTCCGCTCACCCATTTCCGACCGGCCTAAGTAGTCTTCCAATTAGGAGGGCGAGAGTTTCTGCGAAATTTTCTATTTCTTTCCAAGTGCCGATGATTTTTGGAAAGCAGTGATCCAAGACTGACGGAAGCCTGGCCGCCCATGAATATAGAGCAGCGACCACTAGAAGGTCGTAATCGTACGCGGGCGTGGCAATGTCCAGGGGCTTGCTTTCCCGACAACTGACCAGGAGTCGTAAGCCGCGGAAACTTCGACCTATAAAATCATTTCGCGAGTTTTATGAGCGCCCCGAAGTTAGAGCAACGTGTTCGTGGGATTCATCACGTCCTGGCAATAAACTGTTTCGTTTCGCCTTGCCACGCGTTCCTCAAATTGCGATCGCGAGGCAACGTTCGCCGTTCCTGTGCAATACGCGAGCTTGCGAATCTTTTTTCGACAGTCCCGCGAATGATGCTGGAAGAAAAGTTCACGCAGCACGGAGAAGAAACCCGACGTTCTGAACGAGCGTCGTTACGACCGGCGCGAGGCAAAACCTTCTGAAACTCTCTTTGAGATTCTCACGAGGACAGGATGCTGGAATAATTATCATGGTCCGACGATCGGCCGCGTTTAATCGTACGCGGATACGTTTCACGAGAGGGATATACATATGTAAGAAAAAGCCAACTGTACAAGTCCGAGCGAAGCGTTACGATGATCCAATTAAGCTGAACACGCGAATGCGCGCCGCGATATCGCGGTCAGATTTCAGCGAGCTCGACTAGCATCCGTAATAAACTTAATTTGTATTCTCATCGAGCAGCCTTCGGTTACCGATTCCATCGTCCCGCGTCGACCAGAGTTTCGTGCCCCTAATTAATTAGGAATCGCGGAGACGGCGATTCAGCATCTCGAATGGAAGGGATCATGGTCGATGGGACGGACCGTTAGCCGTGCGATTCCGTTACAAAGTCCACTGTTAAATGGATTTCCGGCGGCGTTCGTGGAATATACAGGGGCGGGGACGGCGAGGTAAACGACGGGGCACGCGTGTCATTTAATTACGAGTCAAACGATCGGGACGAGCTGTCACTGGCAGAATTTCGAAATCTGGCACGGGCGGTGTTGCTGATCCAGATGAACGGAGATAAACAAATAGAGTGGAGAGGAGAGAAACGGGGTGGAGGGCGACGGGAACAGAGGACTTGGAGCTCCAGCGAGAACGCCCCACAGTTATTACAGGGCACGATACGTTATCGTGACAATTGCAAGCAGTCGGATCGGCTGTCCCATTTGTTGATTACGTTAAACGGCAGTTGAGATTTGAAAAGGCAAACGCTAATCCAGAATCTGCCGTCGCTCTCTGCTGAATTGCACCGAATAAATCTCGCCCCAGCTTGCAACGCCGTTACAGCTTCCAATTATTCTTGGAATTTGTTTAGGTAAAAGATCACTCTGTTTATAACATCCGTTATACTCGTCAATACTCGTTGATGTAATCGAATCGACCCGTAACTTCTACTTTCCTCGTGGCTGCATTAAACGGAACGCTTGAAACTCGCGGCTCCGAAGATAGGCGTGCGCGTTCGAGGGAAGAGGCTGACGAAAATCTCGGTTTCTTCTAGCTTCGAACGGTAATAGACGCAGTCCGACCGTGGAGCAAAAGTGAAGCGTGCACGCGAGGAGGGCAGAGGCTTTTTCTAGGTGCGACTCACGTAGAGGACATCACGTACAACACCCTCCCCCTCTGGTTTTATTTCCGTCGCGGTTTAGAAGGCACCGCTGTCCGGAAATCCGTGAGACATTCGGCTTGCAGTCCGTCTTGGGGCTCCCTCCATCCGTCTGCGTTCTCGGCTTCCTTTACTCGCGCTCTTCGCGGAGAGAGCTCCAAAAATAACCAGGCCAGACACTCCCAACCCTACGAGCTCAAACTGATCAGCTGCTTCCTCGGAATTCTCGCCCGACCCCTTCCCACCTTTTTAATTCCGGCGGACGCGTTAACCCTTTCCGCCAGACGCCACGTTTCTCAGGCAAGGAGCAAGCTTTCAAGAGCTTTCGGAGCGCCTCGACGCCGGGAGTGAAATCGACCGTTCCGCGAACTGGAAATTTCGTTTCACGTTTATGCATCGCGTGGGAGTTGGGCGAGACGTCTCCAGACGCGTAACGAGGGATCTGGGATCGATAAACGGTAACCTTAGGCATCCTTTTTTTGGATCCGATCGTCGGATGTTTCGATGCGTGAAGCAAGGGGGTGAATCACTCAGGAATGCCAGCTTCCCACGCTCGATGATTGCGAATAAAAGTGGTCACGGAGCGAGTTCCGTTATTCTTGCGGGAGAGTGTCAAAAAGAGATCAGGGCAGGTGACGGCAAGCCAGCAGCGGCCGAAGATGGTCGGCCACCCCGTTCCGCCGGAAACCTCGCAGCTTCGACGTGGAATTCCTAGCGGGTCGAGTCGCAGTTACCCAATAAGAGGTCGAGGCGATCGGTGGAAAGTTGGAAACTTAAAGGGTCTCGCGATCCGGGAAGATCATTTCGACGGAAAGAATGGGTCGGCGGATGGGGCGCGAGCGTGATGGAATCCAAGTGAAATCAGGGGTTGGGAATAGCGGCGAATCCACGGAAAATATTTCATTGCAAAGGGCAAACGTTCATCGCCCGCCGGTAAGAGTAGATAATTCAGCCTCCGCTATTTAAAACTTTTATAACGCTTCCTGTTTGCACGGAATTACAGCGAGCCGTTCCAGCGCTCGATGCACCGTTGCCTGAAACTTGAACAAACGGGACGGCTGGTTTTACGCGGATTACTCGCCCCTTGGCCACTCACGTCGGCGATCCACCATAGACAATTATCCTGAAATTGAAAACTCCATGATCCTTGAATTCCCTCTCGTTTCTTCCCGCGAAGCGAAAATCCGTGAAACCAGCGACTCGCCTGCCCTCGGGTCACTCCCTCAAAATATGTTGATACGCGTTCCCATGACGAGAACGGCGTGCGAGCAGTTTCCCCGCGACGGCGACCACCACCGTGCCCCCGACGCTCGCCGCCCTGTACGAAGAAAGTAAATTTTAATTAACCACGGACACCGGTTGCAATTAGTGTTACGGCGAAGTGAGTAATATCGGGCTTAAATACACCGAGGATTTACACCTTAAGCGACCACCGGAAACGTTTACGAACCCTGTAATCCCGTGAACGTTAAACGCCGCTAGGCAACGGGTTTCGTCCCCACGTTCGGGCGTCGTAAAATCGTGAAACATTTTCGGCCGGGAATTTTGGGCCAGCGGCGAGCTTCGACGAGCCAGCTCGTGTCTTTTGTTCCCCGGGGGATGAAAGAGGATTTACACCGGCGCTGGATGGATGCTGCGGCGGTGTGCGGCCGCCACGTCGACGCTTAACAGCGAAGGATTCAATTATCGGCCGTGGAAAGGGAGAAACTTCATTATGGAGAGTCAGGAAAAACAGTGGCCCTGGCGACGGAAACATTCCCGAGACACCGAGAATCGTCGTAAACTGGGGACCGTAGACGCGCCGAAAGGAACGCGATTTTCTGCACGACGAAGATGGGAGAGGCTGCGGCGCGGAGGAACGCGTGACTGGGAAAACAGCTTTCCGACGAAAGCCGTAAAGGCTGTCCCGATGTGTTTCGCCGCGTAATGCGAGAAGGTCTTTCAAAACGAACGTGAAATGAATATACGCGAAAGATCGGAGGCAAAACGACCTCGTAAACAGGACTGTTGTACGCTGAAACGTGTATTCGAGCGCGAGTTTGCGTATTCGTACGCGTAAATCGTATTAACGTAACGACGTCGCGGTATACTCGGTTCAAGGTGGAATCGGTTTACCTTAGGTACTCGAAACGCTTGGACGTTGAGAATTTGGATCGCTTAAGTAGTTCGTTTGGCCAGCCCAAGCAGCTTCGTTCATCAAATAACATCTGCTATTCGAGCTACAGAAAACGTCCGTGTACCTACTTGGCTAACTTTGACTATTTGAGCAGAGAGCAGAGCTCAACTCTGGTCCCTTCTTTTCGAGAGCTGCAATGGCCGCGAGCAATTGACATTAGTAAACCAATATGGTTACACGCTTCAGAGGATTTCGCGTCAAAAGGTATTTCCATTTCTATGGGCGGACCGACGTCAGCCCGTCGATTACGTTGCACAAATAAATTATCAAATTCACTGCGCGGGCTAATCCCCACTTCAAAGAACGGTCACGCTACAATACGAAGCCGTTTCCACGCTCCAGCAAGATCCCCCCTGTTAAATCGTCGATCCGCGCGGAAAGAATGCACGGTAACCCCGAAACAGATCGAGTAGAAAAATATTTGCAGTGTCGCGAGCCGCTGGAAATCCACTTTGGTCGGACGTCAAATCGTAAATGGATCAATTAACAACGCCGACGGGGGACGTGAAATCGAATTCCGGGGCCGCGCGAGGACAATCAATGTCTATCGGTTGGTTTTTCTTCTCTTTTTCTTTGTTGTTTTGTTTGTGGCCGTCGGGACCGTCAGACGGGCGCGGGGGGGGAGGGCGAGCAGAAAGACCGATCGGGAAATTTGCCTTCGCCGGGAAAGCGAAGCAGAGGGCCGTAAGCAGCCATCCGGCCATCCATTCCGAAACTCGAGCGACTCCTGAAAAGGAAACTTTCCGGCGGAAACCGTTCGATGCTAATGGCGGCACAATGGCCGCAAAAACAATCGGATAAGTTGACCGGGAGAGAGTGGGAGAGGGCCGGCGTTAGTGGAACCCGCGCACGGGCTATTTGCGATTCCAATCGTGGCCCGCGAACATTGGCCAAAAATCGTCTACGGACGAGCGGGCCCGCGCTTTTACCAACGCTCGCTCTTCCGCGATTAATTCGCGTTTCGATTCGATTCGCCGCCGAAAATCGTGTCCAGGCTGGACGCGTGCTGTCGATAAATCAACCGCTCCCACGTCGAACGTCGTTCACCCGCCAAGAGGATCGGAGAACTTACGTGTCAATAAATGGGCAATGTCGCGGAAATTCTGGCCGCGACAGGGTCCGCGCGATTCCACCTCTCGTTTGCTCCCGCGCCCATTGCTCGTGGATTCATCCGCGCTTTACCCAACGTTTCGCGAGATGCAGATATTTTAAGCTGCTGCGGAATGTCATACCTACCAGTCTGGTAGCAAAATGTATTTAACGAAGTTATATTTAGGATGCCCAGTAACCCAGCTTCTTATCTATAATGTAACCGTCGCATTGTGTGGGGACAGACACTTATAGCCGTGCACCGAGCGAATCTACTTAATCGGCGCTTCTCAATCTGTCTGTCGCGTCGTCTCGGATACGGATCTCGACACATGATTATTATTATTATTATTATTATTATTATTATTATTGTAATTAACGGGGAACCCCCTTAGAATACAGTAAAAACTTAAACTTAAAATAGAGTCTAAACCAACTAGATGTTAGTGACTATAAATTAACCAAACGTGTAGTTTCTAAATGGCTAAATAACCTCGCCCGAAAAGAGTTAAGCGGGCCAACAATTGATCGGGATTATCAATTCAGACTACGGGTTGCCGTGCACGGACAACCGCGATCGTGATATATTCAACGACGTTCGGTGCTTCGAGACGACGAGCCGTTATCGGTGGAAAACGCGAAGACAGCTTCTCAGTCGTTTGCAGAACATAATGGAGGAGGAACGGTCGAAAAAAAATGATTCCCCCCTCGAGGCTACTGCAACTCCCGATTTGATAATAGTGATATGGCGTGCGCGGAGGAGTTCCATGCTTGCGAGCGGGATCCAGCCGGCGAACGAAGCACGGGACGGCGAAACAACGTGGCAAAATCGACCCGAAGCTCGTCAAGACGCAGCAATTAGTTAGCGCAGTCTGGTCCGGGAGCCACGACGGTGGACCGCGACGGAATATGTACCGCCAACGGCAGCTTAATAATGGAAATGACAGAGCATTGCACTCGCAGATCCATTGGCGACTCCGGTGAAACGTGGCCCCAGGCATTTTGCTAATAAACTAGTCATACGATGCTGCAATGACGTTCGATCTGAGGAAGCTTATCGACGAAACTGTGTCCACTGTCGAGGGATGGGGATAGGATTTTTCCATCGGTGCTTCGACGATGCTCAAACGAGGTTCGCCGGAGTGGACGACTCCGTAAGACATCGATTTGTCACTAGCGAGAATTATTATAAAGTGGAGTTGCTGGCAATTCGGCAGAGAGGTCGGACGGTAGCTTACGCGCAACTCGGTTGCCTAGCAAACTTTCAAGAAGACACGTGGAGTGGCTGGAGTCGGGAGCGAACCGACTGAGAAAGAAGTCGCGAGAAGATTCAACGACGTCCAATTTTTTCAGATTTTTATCGCAGATGACACCCTCCATGGACGTAAGAGCGTAATCTTCTGGGTGAGGTACACTCGAGTTTCCTTGGATTTGGCGCGATGGTCCCCCCATTGCAGCTGGTGGCGTGAATGATTTGCACCTCTCGTGAACGAAAGAAACCCGGGGGAGAGAGAGAGAGAGAGAGAGAGAGAGAGAGAGAGAGAGAGAGAGAGAGAGAGAGAGAGAGAGAGAGGGAGGTAAGAGACGGGCAAAAGTTTCGCTGATATTTGTCGATGCGTGGAAGAACACGTTGTAGCGTAGCCACCGTGGCGGGTTTCCCATTTTCCTCCAATATGCGGAGGAATGCGTGTATATTCGCGGGAATACGTTGTTCCAGACGGTGAATCGAGGAGATTGAAGTCCTCGCTTGGACCGACAAATCTCCCGTAAAGCCATGCGACATTCCTCCGCAGGTTTGCAATATTGCTGAAAGTCGGAATACCATCGAACTCGCTGTCATTATTCCTCGGTTAACGGTACAAATATATACAGATGGAATTTCCAGTAATCAACCGTGATTATTATAAACCACAACGTAATATTGCAATGAATGTTCCAAGCTCCTCGGTTGGAAGCCTATATATCGAGACCGATGAAGCAGCAAACAGCCTCCAAGAGTTATCCCTCGCATTGCAATTGTTTCTCGCTTGCGAGCTTCGAAACGCCACCGACAAACGTTTCTGCACGGCCATATTGCGCGTCAGGCTCGCGATAAAGTCACTATCGAGCATAACCAGACGAACGTATCAGCCGCGGGCTCGTAAGTCAGAAGTATCTTATCGCGGCATGGTCCAGGACAACTGCGCGGCCGCTTGTTACTCATCGTTCGTATTCCTCGTAAAATATGAAACTCCAATACGTACGCGTTTGAGCGTGCTGGCCGCGACTTATCGGTCGAGCGTCCAGAACCAAGCGGCTCGCCAATTTCCAAGATCGAAAGCGATTCGGTGCACCGAGTGGATACTGATTTACGGGCCAGCGGACTCCTGCTGAATATTGATTGAAATGCGCTGATTGACAGCCGCGATGCAACGAGGAAGAAAAAAATATTATGCACAGTCGAACGTGCGCACAATTAAACGGCCACTGTGCGCCCTGTCTCCCTATCCTCTGTATCTCGTTCCTTTTTTTCCTGCTCGTCCAGACACGGCCAAGCGAAAATACATTAAGGGGAAAGTAGAGAGAGAGAGAGAGAGAGAGTGGCGGCAGCAGCCGGCGCACGATCGTGCTGCGAGATAATTCGGCCAATTTGGATTTTTCAACATTCCCATGCAAATGCTCGCCGCGGAGCATTTAATAAACACGAAATACACACGGTCCGCGGCGGCGACGACGCTGGCAAATTGATTGGATCAACGGTTTGAAAACGAAACGAATCGGTGAAAAACCGGATGCATCGCGTGCCGTGGACCACGCACCGATACCAACTTCCCTCCCTGCCCGATTATCGAGCGGTGGATGACGAGATTCGGCTCGCTTGATCCCTGCACGCGTTATCGTTGAATCTTACGCGCACTGTTAATAAATCGTTGATCGGGGTCCAGGGGGATCGTGAAATTGATCCCCAAGGACACACGGCGAACCCGTGCGTGTACAAGCGCGGCAGCGATTCCGAAGGAACTCTGGATCGGCCGTGCGCCATCGATTCCGCGGCCGATTCGATCGATAATGTCCTCTAACAAACCTCCGCGAGGGTACAAGTTACGAGCACCGGCTTCGCCTAACGACGTTTACCGCGTTAACTCGAATATAACGACCGCTAAATATACTTCCGCCTGTACGTGCACACCGGCTAGCCCACTAACAGTTCCGAAGTTTACCCGCCTCTGTGCGTTATTAATATTTACACAGTAGTTCCTGCTACGGGCGCATCGATGCATCGGGATTAGGGGTGTACAAAGAGGCTACCGGGCTCGGCGAGGGAACATGGGAGGCATGGAAACTTGACCGTGGCTGCTTCCTCGGCTATTACCCAGGGACGATTTAACATCGATCGTACGGTGATGAAGTGCGTGGCGGGTCGAATCGTTCCCAAATATTTACCCGCTTTCAGACTTTCACTTTCGCGTAATGATATCCTCCCCCGTTTTTGGTGTTTGCCCGTGTGCACGTCGTTACACGCGACAAACACTTCCGGTTTGGCACGAAGCATTAAAAACCGTGTCCGAACAAAGCCAGATGTATGTACGATTCGGTAAACGCACGCGGTCGGCGAGGGTAAAGTTTGCTCGGCCAACGCGATTAACGAATATCGCCGCGTGTAAACGATCCGTTAAGTAAAGGCCCACGAGCCAATGTAAATATCGATGTTATCGAATTAATAAATCCGCACTGTCGGTTCTCCGGTGACGATTTAAAGTGAAAGCAATAGCGTCCACGAGGATCGGTCCACCGTTCGCAGCGTCGCCCACGCGCACGTGCCGCGTAATTACACATCTCACCCCCTTGTTCGACCCGCTCCCTCGCCTCTTCCGGTTCTTCTTTAACCTTTACCAGCCTTCCACCGCCCCCTCCCGCCCCTCCGTACGAGTTTACGGCACGATGTCCGACCTTCGAAAATGTGTCGCGTGTCACCTTTCCTTGGTGTCGGCCACGCCAGCACGAGGTTTCGCTATGATAATCGCGCAACACGTCACGTGCGTGACAGCACGACTGGGGCTCAGTGAGTCAGCCCTCCGCACCCACCCCAGTCCGTTCCCTCTGTCTCGGGGCCACCACCAACACCGCCGCCACCACCGCCGCCCGACCAACGGCGGAGGCGTAAGTGATTATACCCGGTCGCGTCCGCTGTCCGCAGCTCGCCTCCTTCTGTCGGGCCATTAACGTGTATATACGGGCCGAAGTAATGAGTCATAACAGGGGATGCGTGCCGGTGGCGTAGACGGCTCGGACGTCCACCGACACGAATACTGATGTCGGATCGTTCGCAGGGAATCGCGGTAATGCACCGTCCGGAGCGGTGAATAAATGGAACTGGTTCGGATCTAGTGCCTACCGAGCATTACGGCCAGCGATGGATTGCTGCCAGGCCGAGGAGGATTCCGAGGGATCGTTCGCAACGAGATAGGGCTCCAAGACGCCTCCAATCAATCAGCCCGCAGAATCGCTTCGAGTAGGTTACCACGGTGCCTTGGCGTTTCAAATTTTCAGCCGATGCGCGACAACGTTGACAGTGGAAAGTGTCCTTAACGGACAGACGCGCGCGCGCGAGATTTCTGAATCGAGCTGGCATTCGGGAGCACCGGATAGCCGAGTTTAGCTCGCTGTTCGCTCGGTCGACAAAACGTTTCTCCCGGCTCGAAGGAAAAAAGAAGTAAACAGGAAGGAACAAAAAGCGGGGAAAATAGGAACAGCAGGAAACAAATTTCGTTGGGTCGGATAAGAAGTGACAGTGAGTTGCCTGGCTGCTGGCGGGGAACTTGGAAATGTGAATACCTGTCCGATGCACACCGTTAATGCGAACGCAAATATGCCAGTTTGGCAGATAAAAGGTTAATCAAGACTTTCCGAGAATTGATTTCTAGAAATTGCGGGGGGATTATGTAGCTCGCAAACTTTTGACCCGCCTCCGCTGACCCGGCGCTTTTCGGTTCTCGCCTGCCAGTTAAAAGTGGCGAGAATAACGCAATTACTTCGCAGCCTTTTTTTATCGAAACTCGCGCGAAACCTTTCTCGACAGATTAACGATCGCGGGCGAAACTGAATCGTGAGTCACGGGCAGGGTGAGCGCCGCTCGTCGAACGTATTTTCGCCCGTCGGTTATGACGATATCCTATCCGAACGTTTGACTCACTGGCTCCGATTCTGGATTTTTTTCAAGAGAACGGGTAACGCCGCGGCGCGTGAAATATCGACAGCAGCGCAGAGCGCAAGAGCAACCGTGTTCCAGCGGAATTTAAAAGTTCGGAGTAACCGGGACGTGCATGTGTGAGAAGAGAACAGATGGCGAGGAGCAGCGAAGAAACAAACACATGTGATGCGATGTGTATCTTTTTCTCTCATCATTTTTTATAGACCACTCAAGCTAACAGGCGCGTAGACTGTCCGGAAAAAAGAAATCGTTTGTTACGTTCTATCGTTCAACGTACGCTTCGTTTCAGACAGCTAATCCCGTAGTATCGCTCCTTCCTGCGATTTTATAGTACTTCACAGACATTTCTCGACCCTGTCCCCATCATTCGCCCCCATCTTCCAAGTCTAATCGGCCGCGAATCGACGAAAGAGCGAAGAGTGAATGCACCCCTCCCGCGAGCAGGACGTTGCACGCGGTCCAGCTGCACGCCGGAAAGCCGACGTATAATTACGGTCCACAATGATATTCTGCGGACGAGTCGTGGGCTACGTTTGAATCAAGCAAAGCTGAGATGGATAATGAGGGTAATTAAACGAATTTAACTCGCTCCCGTCTCTTGTCTTTCGCCTTAAACGAAGAGCGGGGATTTCGATGCTCCAGGAGCGGATGAATGCGAACAGCCCGGACTTTTCTCGTCCTCCACGATCTTCGTCCCTCTCCCCCACGCGTCACCTTCTGTTCACCCAGCTGGAATTTCTCGTTCTTCTTTTTCCACGACGCTCCTCCCTCCCTTCGCGTTCCGGGGAGTCATTACACAGCGTCTTCGGTAATTAATCCGACTTAAACGCGCCACGTTCCCACGTTTATGACGGATCACCGCGAACGCGGAGAAAAAGGTTTTGGGGGGTGGCGAGCCCGAAGCAATTTAACTTCGTAATTGACACGGTTTAGCCGTTAAATGTAAATGCATTGTACCGAAAGTTGGAGCACGAGCTGTCCGTGGCCCGATTTACTGCGAGAACTACCCCTGCCCACGGCTACAGCGAGAAACACCGTTACGCCAAATGATATTTATATTTTTTTCCTCGTTTCAGCTCGCTCGCTGGATCAAGCGATACGCTTTAAACAGATTTCCACTCAGCCTCTCGAAAGGAGTCTATAAATCTCGTGCCGACGGGGACGTTCTCTGGCGCCCGTTTACCTCCCCGATGCGACTCCAATTTTCTTCTCCCGTTTTAATCGGCACTTTTTAGAGCGACGTTGAAATTCAGTCCTCGCGGTCGGTCCGAAACTCCGATCTGTCCCCGCTGTCGAATGTCGATAACGATCGAGGATTAGAAAGGCCAGCAATTTCTTTTCAAGGTGCTTTAAGGGTCGTCGAGGAGCCTACGTGAATTAATCATACGACGCCATAAAGGTTCAAATTTTCTCGCGCTCCTCTGCACACGTCCTTCGCGAAGCACGACCGCCGCTACGTTTATGCAAAGATATGAATAAAACCAAAATACAGCTACCCTCGAGCGTATATTCATACGCCATAAACGCGCGACACTCGCGGTGTAACACTCGCGCGCCTCGCTACTTGTGAATGCAACAATCTTGCTCAACAACTCTTAAGCCCGCCGACGTAACAACACATTCAGCCTAAATTAGCCCCTGTAGTGTTAATTTATCATAACGGCGGCGGGTACATCGTCAGAGAGAGGAGCGAACAGCATTCCGTCCGCGATAATGGTGCTGGCAACCTTGAGTGTTTATAGGGTACGCGACGATGCTCGGCCAGTCGACAACTAAGTAGCCAGTTAACGATTAAAAAGTTCATTTGCTTTTGCCAGTGATACGGCAGCGCTGAACAGACGATATTTGCGTAGCTGGCGCTCCTTTCGCCTTTCGCGCCCGAGGGGAAGAAGAAGTGGGAGGAAGGGTTGCGAGTGTTGTGGTTCAGATTCGCGTTATTTATGGCGGTTAATTTTATTCCCCGTACGGCGCGACCGCGTTAATTAGAGCAACGATGATTTATCGTCGCAACGGCAACGCGGGACAAAAGCGGGTGAGCCACACTCGGCCGATCAGAAATAGGTTTCCGGTAACTCGACGAGTTCTCGCGACTCGCAGCTCGCGGCCATTGGCAATTCCACCGCCGCGACTCTATTGTTGATCAGGCCCGATGAATAATTCCGTGTGGCACTGTCGCGCGTGAACACACGCGGCCGGCCGGTCCCCTCCGCACACAGACACCCCCCAGAGCCAGCTGCGGAGAACCTTATCGGATGGCGGAGCTCGCCGGGGCTGTCCGGCCGCGACGTGCTCCCCGTGGAAACCGAGTTATCGTTAGGTCGTTACACCTGAGACGTAAGTTAGCTCGTTGCCGGTGCGCCGCGCGAATTAAGCAAATTATATTGCGACCGGTAGTGCTGGTTAGTTTCGAGCATGACCAACACAACTTGGCCAGGACCGTCGGATAGCTGGCCTCGCGATTTCCTAATCGATAATTCCGCGACGTTCGAACCTGGGTGGAGCGTCGCCTAGCTACCTACTCGCAGATCCTGGACCGACGCGATTTACTAGGGCCGTAATGATATCCCAGAGGCTATCGGCAGATCTTCTTGTCGAGGGGTATACGGAGGAACCAAGACAGGGTGTCCAATCCTGAATTTCAAGCTGTAATACGTTACTCCTTTTATAGACGGTTCACGACTAATTACGCAGACGTCCGCCAATTAGTGTCTATAATCCGGCTGGAATATCGACATGATGGAAACGGGGGCTGCGCGAAATGAATTAATCTCGATGGAAGGCTGTCAGTGCCCGCGTCATAATTATGAACCTATAAATGCCGTTTAAATATCTGCGAGGTGTCTCCGCTATCGGGTGCCCGTCCGATTTGAATGGCCGACGACAACGTCCCGACGTTGAACGGGCGAGACCCGGACGCGGGCTCTCGTTTCATCGGCGAGCATCTTCTCAACCCTTCCTCCTTACTTCCTTTTTCCTCCGCTGGAAGACGAGCACGGTCTGGCCGTGTATTCGCCGTTTGTTCCAGGGTACGCATTCACCGCCACGGCATCCGTCTCCCCCTTACCCCAGCGGCGATTCACCGACGTCTTTCGAGGCGTTGCAACGCGAAACGCGGGGGGGGGGGGTAGGACAATAAAACGCAGAGCAGCCAGCGGTGAGCGTCGCGGGGAACGGAAAGGGCGGATAAATATACAGAGTATAAAATAGGCCGCGTCGGTAATGTCGTCGTGGAAGGGCATTAAAAGTCGAAAGGGTGGAGAAAAAAACGCGAGAACGAGGGAAGGGTGGCTGGGCTACAGACAGGGGCCGACACTCGGTACGAAGCCAAGGCTCAGCCTGTTGGACCATTACCCTTTTTTATTATTTTCTGGCTAAAACAAAAGGGGAGCCATTTCGCCCCAGCCCCGGTTAGTTGACCGACTTGCACCAGAAAACTTCAGCCTCGAGATTAATTGCGCCCTCGCCCCCTTCTCTTCTTCTCCCTTCTGCGCTGCCCCTGCTCCCTACCCCATACTCGCTGTCCCTTCGCCCCTTTATCATACTATTTCCCTCGATCTCTCGCCGTGGAAAGTCCTTGAGGAAGTTGGCGAATGGCGAGTCGAGCACAGTCGACTGGAGTCGCCACGGGGACAGGGAAGAAAAGGGTGAGAGGGTGGACGGGGGGGGAGGGACCCCTGCCGGAGTGGAAATCCCTCTGTCGTTGAACGGGGAGTAGCGGAAAGGCGAGAGCTTCGAATTTATCAACGGCACCGGCGACGAATGGTTCGCGATGGTTTATCGCGCTCGTCGTCGATAGCATTCAGCGGACGCGTCGCCGTTATTCTGCTAAAAACTGCGGCAGGATGGTTGAGCGACAGCCACGCAAGAGGATCGAGGGAAATGTTTGCTCTGGGACGGATTTAATTGCGCGCTATTTAAGATCACCGTGCCTCTGGCGACCAGCTTGGCCGTCGAGGGCGTTCAAGATACCGTACCTATGGAATCGATTCTTCCCTCTGTGGCGGCTGAGAGGGACTGAGGAGAGGACTCGAAGGAAGCGCGTTAAACGCAAACCCCAAATTCTATGATCCGTCCGGGCGAGCAGAAACACTGAATGACGGCTGTTAAGGCTGCACTCGCTGCTCGAATGAGAAATTCGTCCACCCTCCTCTCGCGTGTAGAGGAATTGCGGATCGTATAACAGAACGAGCACGAAAAACTTCCATTTCTGTTTCGGGCAAACGACTCCGCGTAGGAGATCAATAGCCTCGTCGAGCGCGGTGCGGCAATTTGTTTCACTTTGTATTCAAAATGTAATAAACAGCGCGCCGGTGAACGTTGGATAAGGTCGTACAGAATTGCTTTATTTTCATCGGGGCGTTTCTCGTTCCAGTTTCCGCGCGGAACCACGTTTGATACGTTCAACTTGACGGCTCTATTATTACGCTCGCAACGGGCTCTCCTTTTTTCCCATCGCGACGACGAATACCTTTCGCGTATCGTGCCGCGATGACAACGGCGACAATACGAAGGAACGAGCTCGCTGGAAACATCCCCGAGTTGCACCACTGCCCTCCCCTACGCCCCAAAAAGCGTTTTTACGCGCGCCTTCGATCGCGAATCGATCCGTGTCCGCAGCCAAGTCCGTGCCAAGGGAGAACGGCGTCGAGAAGAAAGTGCTTCGGGTCTCGGTCCAATAATTTCGCCAAGGAGGATTCCCTTCCTGGATGGAGGGAAAAAAAGGGGGAGAAGATAAGCGGTAGGCCCGGTATCGCGACCCACAGAAGCTCAGCGACCGTGGAAAAGAGGTTCCCGAGGAGTTTCTTCGCGAAACTGCCGTGCAGGGAGGATTCATTTCCTGCAGTTGTCGTTCGACGATTTCGCGGAAGCGTCTATAGGTGCTCGGGGCGGTTGCCGGCACGTTATTTTTGGAGCTCGCTTATTCAAGGAGGCGGAGGGGAACAAGGCAAAGGGAGGCTCGCGGAAACGAAAGTAACGAGCTTCCTCGGCAAATTTTTATGCCAGCCTGTCACAGAGAACGCCGACGCCGCGATTTCGGGGCTGCGCGGCGGTAGGTACGCGGCGACGCCATCGCGGCATCGTTTTTCACGCGTTTCCCCTAAAAGTCCCAGCGATTCCTTCGCGCTAAAGCGGCTCGACTTTCCACTCGAACATTTCGACGCTTCGAATAAATTGTGTGGGAAATGGAACACGATCGACACGAGATTATATCCGCGGGAGTAAAATTAACGAAGGATAGCGGTAAGACTGTCATCGGACATGCCAATCGATGTCCAAGAGGATTGTTAGGAACGCTTTTACATGAATTGACAGCACAGTAGTGATTGTTCGAGGAAGCACTGATCCATTAGCCTGAGAGTTAATTTTAATGGATTTCCGAAGAAGATATTTATAACTACCGAAATTTCTTTTCGATATCGTACGAGGAATGTATTTTGAACTGGATGCTCGATGGAAATGGAAGTTCTGCGCTGCACACCGACGAAATTACCTTACTGGTGGGATTCTAAAGGTGAGATGCGTTGTAAAATGTTGATACGTGGGTAAACCATTAATCCCAAGGGGCATCCTAACCCATTAAACCGTTTAATGCACTTCCCGGCAAGCTTAACGAACATACAACACCAACGAAGAAATATACAATTTCGAAAGTGTTTCGCGCAACACCGACTACCAACGAGAATGGTATTAACGTCTCGATGAAAAAGATTCACGAGTAACAGCGGAATATACAGAGATGCACAACCTAGGCTAGAAAGAGCATGCTCTCGTGCGGATAGTAACGACAGAGACGATAATGAAGGTGTACACTCGTAAAAGCGGTAACGTAATGTTGTTTCTGAAGTGAAGCGAGCATCACGGCAATTCCGTAATAACCACGGTCTTACTTGGCTGTAGGAAGCCTCGAGAGGGCGGCGCTAGGCGCAAAAAGCCATGAACTGGCACGAAACACAGCGTACTCCTCGTGGCACAGCACCCAGAAAGCAGGGCTGCGGGCATCCATTCTCGTGTGGCTGGACGTCTACGTGGTGTTCCGTTAAAATGTCAAGCGGTTGCCGGGTGCAATATTGCGTCGTTATTTGATTTCGCTCGGGCACGATATTCCGTGGGCACCTTTTTCTAACGCTGCGTATGAAACATTTCGCGGGTGCTCTCTGCACGGTCAGCCGTGCTGAAACGCTTTCTAACAAGACCGTTCGAATATTAATCGGATGCGGAAATCAACTGCGAACGATCTTGCTAAGTAATCGCGACTGATGACGGGAAAAGCGATTATGGAAGTAGAGCAAATTGCGAGTTAACTTGGCCCGTCGCAGAGAAGGCAAACGTTCGAGCACTGACCAAGCGATACGCGGGCGAAAAATCGCTATCAAAAGCACTAACCACCCTTTCCACATCGTTCGTCCGAGCTTTTTTCGAACTCCATTCTGCTCCGTATCCCAATCGAGATAAAACACGGGAGAACGTCGATAGAGGAGGCCGGATATTTAAAGCGATGTTCCGGTTCGAAGCTGGATGTCGACGAATTCATTTGCACGGAACGAGGCGTTTACTACTTGCGTCGTTGAATTATTAAACTGGCCGCGTGTCGAGGGGTATCTATAATATTCCCACCGACTGCATACGTCCGCGCGCCCGCCTGTCCGATCGTCATGTACCAGAAATGCGGCCGCAGTTTATGGAGAGCACAGGAAGCAGGGGGTTAGAGACGAAAAACGAAAAAAAAAAGCGGCGAAATATACGCACGTACCGCGGGCTTTAATGTAAATAAATCGAACGCGGCCGAAAGTTCGTGGCAGTTCGCGCTGGCCGCGAATGGACGTCGGGTATTCATTTTCATGAAAGCGGATGTCTACTGGATGCTGCCGGCGCTGGCCGGTTTTTCTGACGGTACGAGCTTCCCATGCCTTGTTCGCGTTAACTTACTTTCCGAGGCACGAGAGCAGTAACCGTGTCATCTAACTTTCGCGCTTTTTCATCCCGACCCACCCCCTTATTTATCGCGGCCGCTTGAAACTTCGCCCGGTGAAATATTTGCTACGAGAACGAAGAATAATTGCCGGATAAAGTCTCCGCGGAAAAATTCCTAATCAACGGGGATGAAGCTGGCTCCTGGACGTGCGAGGGGTGTATTAAGCCTTCCAGAGGCAGTGGCCTTTTAAATTCTCACCCGATGAATTTATACCCGTTTAAATTGCTAGCCGGTTGAAACCGGGTGCCTGTCCCGACGCGGTGTACACCCGCGAAAGTTTTCATTATCTCCGAGGGGAAACAAGAGACGCGCGCCCCCGTTCGCCATCGATCCCCGCGGCAAGGCCGGCACGGGCGGGGGGGAGGAAAAAACCCCGAATAACGTGATAAATCTTTCAGCGCGAAAGCGTGCGGATTGAATGCGCATCCGCCGGTAATTAACCCGTCGCGATTCCGACTATAAGGGAGAAAAGAGGGCGAAAAATCGCGCGTAAATATTAACGGGGAAGCGTGCGCTAGTGCTGGCAGATCGAAGAGAGAGAGAGAGAGGCGGCCACGGGGGGTTGGTTCTTGAAAGAGGGACCCTGGATCCTCCCCATTATCGCAGGTGCAGCGCGAGGTTGGCTGGGCCGCGGTCCACAAAAAGCATTAGCACCCGCGAGGGCGCGAGTAAGGGCTCGCAGAAAGGAGTCCTTCAGCCTTTAATGGGCAGAGGTCTTTTCAAATTTCGAGTGGCAGCGCCTCTTTTGTACGGCCCTGTACCGCGCGTTTGGGGCATCACGGCGGAGACGCAGGACGAGGTTGGGGCGTCATGTGGCGGTAAGTGGGTGGGGTACGAGACAGGGGAAGAGGAAAGAGCCGGGGGAAAAAAACGTGAATGGTGATGCATAGATGCGACGGATGCGACGATGTTCCTCGAGCAGACGATGGACTCGATGTCGCGTGTCTGTGTACATGCGTGTGCACACGTGTACGCTCAACGTTCCCCACGTGCTTGCGAGCATGCGTGTGCGCTCCTTCGAGCCGGACGAGCTTAACAGTTAAAAGCGACCCCCGAGTGCAGCCAGATTCGTAGCACGACGAGACCCCGCGCCGATATACTTTGCATAGGGATAGGTCTGGGCGTAGTCGGCTCGACCCTGAACTTAGCCAGCGGCTATTTCTGCGTACCACGCTGGTGCTGAAGAGTTATGGCCGCCTGAACGCGTTCATCGTGGCAACGGCCGAATTTATCCTTTTCGACAGCAGGGTCGGGCTCGTCCCGGTTTGTTAACGACGCCGCGCGCTGTCCCATGTCTTGATTCGAATGGTTGACCGGCGGCTCACAGGTGAAAGACGCGAGACGGGTAAATTGGGCTCGCTGCACCCTTGAGTGGCATCGTGTCGACGATTCGAAACCTTTGCCACCTGACAGCATCGTAATTTGACGATATCGATTGCGACGAACGTCTGCCGTCGGCTGCATGTGCTTCGACTATGCAAGATTAATGCGACTGTACCGCCTGACTTTAATGCGACATTGATGGGATATATCGACGCACCGGCAAGCCGACCGGTGATTTTACAACGTGTCAACTAATTATTCAACGCGAAGGGTTCACGATAACAGCTCGCCTCCGACTAGAGTCGTTGGTCTCGTCTATTGTTTGATCACGCTTGACGTTTAATTAAGACGTTCTCTATTAGTACAGTAATTAATTCGGCTGGAGAACACGCGCCGTTGCGTCGGCAGCGATGGAGCGCGGAAAAGAAGCGCGCCGCACTAATCAACGCTGACACGTGTAGCTCGCGTAGAACAACCGAAACGGGGATTATTCGTTTTTGTTGCGACGCGAGAGTGAGACCAGCGCAATTGGCCGGTGGTTAATGGAGATTCGATGGAAACCACGGGCAAGGCTAGTCGAAGACCAGGGGAGCACGATGGGCAAGGCCACGACAAATCTGCGCCGATAAGATAACCTTTCTTCTTCTCTCACCCTCGTCGATTATCTCGGGTCACCCGTAAACCCCGTAATTAGCTCGACCTTATCAACCAACGATCAAAGTGAATTACGATCGGTCAGCTAAAATCTACGAGCGATGGGATCTCTCGAAATCACGTTCGGCGAGAACCGAATTCGACGAGCCTCGGCGCGGTGTTGAATTCCGATACACGAGAATTTCAAACGCTCTCCTTGCCTCGTCAAGGATGTACCAGCTGGTTGTTCCCTTTCACGGTACCACACCCGCGCGCTTCATTACGGCGTTGTAATTAAAAACCGGCAGAGTAAAGTAGCTAACGCGTCGCTTCCTCAATCATGATAACCACCCGGCAACAAAAGGTTGCATTATTTCGCCATTAAAACAGACCGAGCGCAATATTCCGGTCGGTGTTCACCGGCTTTAAATGTCTGCGAATTCTTTCCGCCTCGACGGGATAATGTTTCTCGATAATTAATCCTGGCGCACTACCAAATCCCCTTGGCCACTCTAATTTTTAGAATAATCCCCGGCGATCACGTTGTCGCGATCCCTTTTACGACTAGCACTTCGCCCAAATACGCGCGGCGCGGGCACGTGCAACGCGGTCGGCTTTTGGCACGAGAGGTTCGCAAACGGCGTTCCACGATGTAGCGTCTGCAAATACCTGTAGACGAGCGATTAGTCTCCCCCGGAGCCTAATATTCGTGAAACGACTGCTGTGTACTTAACATTATCCTCTCTCGCGGACGTCGACCACAAAAATCGCTCAATCAACACTAACCGCGCAAATCTACAAAGCGGAGGCACACAGCGGAGACAGTCCTTTTGTATGTCAATCAGAATTACTCCCCTATCCGCTTAGAAGCAACGTAGGTACCTATACTGCTCGCAACGGTTATCATTCGCCTCTGTGTCCACGTATGATGATAGGCAAAATAGAGAATTTGCTCGTTCACTTGGCTATCCTTCCTTGTCGATGATAAGAATCGATCTAAAGTCAACCCGTTCGTAACGGGGCGGTTATAATTCGCGTGAAAACAGAAGGTCGCGTGCCTCGACTGTCCTATATAGAACCATTCGCCGATAAATCGTTCGCCCTGAATAAATCAATTTTTCCCGAACGACTTCCGTTGAATTGGAAGCGGCGGGTGTTTGCATTGTTAAACAACGGGTTTCTCGATACGGACGTAACAGCGGCGCATCTATGGTCGGGTTCCTTTACGGGCTCATGCCCGTTTCCAATATCGTGTGAAACCGCAGTTGCGTGAGAGCCATTGGTTTCTGGTACCAAGACCAATATCCGGCCCCCGCAGTTTCGCCCTTCGTGGAAGCTGACTCCGAGATTAAAAGTAGTTAGCATTTAGATAAGAGCATTAAACGGGCCGACACAGCGGGGCGGGAGGGCTGCTCAATGACAGGACGAACGGTTTCTTTTTCCATCGGTTCGGGACACGTCGCTATCGCGCTGGAGACGAAGGGCCGAAGGACAGACAGGATAAGACCCCGTAAGATTTTCGAGTAACGCGACACCGTGGCAGCTGTGTCCTGACTGGATTGAACAAGCACGTAGAAGCCCCTTCGGCTCGACTCGGCTCTCTCTCTCTCTCTCTCTACTTCTGGTGTTTATCCGGGCGCGCAGAGCTCGAAAACATATTGCTGAAACGATGGACACGGAAGTCGGGCTAAAGGGGAATTGGGAAAACAGTGGAGGTTCGTTGGGAAAACAGAAATAGTGCCCGCTTCGATCATTTGCTTGATGATCCTCGAGGATTTGAAATCGAAGAGATGCTTCTACCGTTTCTAAACTGTGTACTCATCGAAACGGGGGTGGAAGGATTTATACCTCAGCAACCGTCTTCAAACGTCAATTAGATTGCCTCGGGAACAGTCGTCGATAACACGCGGGATCGCGACACGGAAAAGCGGGACACGTATCCTGGCGAGTCGCTGTGTTTTATCAGGAATCTCCCTGGATGGTGTTCGAGGGAGAACGGCATCGGGCAAGACAGCGGGAAGTACGTGACACGGGGACGCGCGATGAATGTTTAACGATCGAGGCGAGATCGAAGGGTGGCGGGACGAAGTCGTCGCGAAATCGTGGGAATTACGTAACGCGACTCGCGCGTAAGTGAATTCTAACGGATACTCGCGCCTCGCGGAGGATAGGGGATGGCGCGGGAAGCTATTCGTAGGGATCAGGGGGGAAGCGAAACGAAATCAAAGCGAACAGCGAAGATCGAGCAAAGGGGGGCGGGGGATAACGTGTCTGCGCGAAACTTTTTAACCAGTGGCCGAAGTATCGACGAGAAATCGTCGGCATGTCGGAAAGTTCAGGTCGCCGGGCTCTATCGCGACCCATATAGCGAGGGGACAATCTTTTCCAGCGGCGAGAGTCGTCGCGCAGCGAACAGCTCGACGGGAAAATTATGCAAATGGCACGGTCGACGCGAGGCTAGTCGAAAATTGTATTACACGCGGCATCGTCATTGCCTGCTGACGAGATCTTATGTCGGCGGGGGTTAATGCAGCCAGCTATTATAGCGCGTTAAACCGAACACCGAGCAGCGTAATCAAATTGCATCGGCACAAATTAATATTGACGTTGCTAACTGCGTTACATTGTCTGTGCGTGCTAACCGCAACTCGATAATGCGCCGGTGAGAATCGAAATGGGGAGCTTACAAGGGGGGGTGGTATTATCAGTCCCCGAAGAGTCTCTTCTTCGAAGGTCCTTGACGTAAATTAGTAATCTCCTGTTCCATCGGATTACATTCTTGGAAATCTAGTGGCTTGAATTATTAGGGAATCGTGGCTCCGATCCAAAACTTTCTATCCCCCTTTGCAAGGGTGTTCGTCTACGATGTGCAGACTTTCGAGAAGCCAGCGGGCTATTAGAGGGTCAGAAAGGAATGATGGCGTTAAAAGAATTATCGGCTTGATTTATGGGGAAACACATGGAGTCCCGAGACTGTTTCCCGAAAATGTCATCCGAGATGGTGCGCGGTGTCACGTACGCGGAACACGTAAAACGAGACTGCGCAGGCTGCGGACGTAGCTTGTCCATTCAGGCGCCAAAATACTCTACCAGAGTCTACCTACTAGCTCCGGTGGTTTAAAAGACGCAAGTGTCCTCTTCGGTTTCTTCTGCGCTAGTCTAAACACTTTTGCAAGCAACATAGTTCGGCTGGCGACTGCTCGGCTGATGTCGACGAAGGATGGCAGTGGATCGCGCGCTCGCTAAGCGGGTACAAATCGCGAGGACGGTCGGAGCGTTATCACTGAAACCGTATTATTGTCGAAAACCGGTGGCATTATCGTTATCAGTCGGGCTTTAGTAGCTGTAGGACAAGGTGTAAGGGCATGCCGAATGTTGTTTGCCGAAATTAACACTCGACGAAGGGGATGCGTGGCCGTTGCCGTTTGCCATAGACACCGATTAGCACTATTCACGTGCATTCCGCGCCGGGTACACGTGTCTGGTTCGAACGTCATTTCCATTCAATCGAGATCCCATTTCCCAGCGGGCCGACGTGGTGCGGCGCCGCGGCCGTGTCGGGCGGGCTTTCGAAACAAATCTCCTCTCTCGTGTGCGCACGGTCGCGTCGCGGCGGAAATGTACGCCCGTAATGAAACCATCCCCGGCAACGAGAAGACGTCAATTAGCGGCCGAAACTGCCTGCGATCAGTGCCGCTGCTTGATAGCTATCGAGGGACAGAGGCGGGCAAAGGGAGAGCGAGGGAGAGGGCCGTTAGTTTTTTCGCGCCGGCAACCGCCAGCTTCGATTCACAGCCGACAGCCGACACCCCGACGGATTAAATATGAGCGCGGGACGACGGCGAAATTTCGACGGTCCCGATTCCTCCCCGTGAGAATTACGTCGTTAAAGCGGCAACAAACTTTCCAGTTTGAATCGAATTCACCTGGTCCCCTGGCAGGGATGCGCGCGCGCTGCTCAAACTTTCTCGTGCTTCTTTCCGGGGGTAACTTCTGTGACGCGTGCGGCATGTGGATTCCCTTCAAATTTATTGGATGACAGAGCGAAACGTGTTTAGACCATCGTCCTCCAGTTCCGAGAGAATACGAAATACGAGAAAATTCGATTGTGCTTTGAGCCAGCCGCCGCTGACTTCGCCGTACGAGCACGATCAAGGGATACAACATTTCTTTCCGCGCAGTTAAACTATTATCCGTCATAGCACCGCTTCGCTCCTAATCTCGCACCTACGTGGCTAAAAGGAACCGTGTGTTGCTCGATCTCACCCTCTCTACAAATACACAAAGCGTCATCTGGACGGCCAGCGCACGTTTCGCGAATGTTCTTCGTGTGGCCGCGCGCTAAACCGTTCCGTCGGGCGTGCTCCAGATAAAGTACACAAACAGAGCTTCGCGCTTCCCTTCGTCGCATATCCTCGGATTATACCCGAAGAAACGAGCGTGTAACGTAATCAACGATCCGCCCGCGAATCCCGGGATTTACGGTGCGCAGATCGGACGGTCTAACGGCGAAATTTTTGGCGCGAAAATCTCGGCGAGGCGGCGACCGCTCGTGGCGAGTGACGTGTCCGCCGCGCCGGGAATCCCCCGCGGATTCCGACGTTTTACGTCAATGGGATTTTCATCACATCGACAGGGGCAGGATCAATAATAGAGGGGCGAGCGTCTAGACGGGGCCGCAGGGGTCGGAGTTTCGCGATGACTGTACACCCGCTGGCTGACACCAAGTAAGTCAAAGGTCTTTCGCAGCGGATTTATCGAGGGTGTCTCGCTCTCTTACTCGCTCCCTTTCATAGGGAAAAAGGGGCTGACCTCGGCGAGTTAACCAACCTCCGGTTCTCTCGCCACCCTCTCTTGGGTTCACGGAACGTGAAGGGGGTGAAGTCGTCTACGAGCTTGCCGCCGACGCGACGTCCTGGACATGTCGTTTACGTCGAACGGGGACAGCTGTTTCGAGACCAAACCCCCTATCGTATCCACGCTGTCCCGCCGGCTATTTTTACCGCGGACTCCTCGTGATTTACCCGCGAGAATCGTAACGCGTTCCCGATACCCCGTTCATCGATCGGCATTTCAAGGGCCGCGCTTGTGAAAATAGACTCGTTTATTTACTCGCGCGACTACACCGTGAGACGGGACAGTACGCGGTGCAAAGGAGATATAGTATCCAAAACCTAGAGGTAAATTGAATAGGCTGGCGACTATCAATCGCGAAAAGAGCACAGAGAAACGAGTGATAGAATTCATAGAATAGGTAGTTCGCGATTGAACAAGAGAATCTTACTGGAAACGTAATATTTCCCCCATTAATCGCTGGGATCAGTAATTGCTCCTGTAATAGCTCTGTTATTTCTGGACCACCCGTCAGAGTCAGCAAAATTGCATACCCCCAGGAATTGGATCATTAAAAGGCAAGTTAGTTCTGAAATGTTCCGTATGAAAGAGGGGGGCATTAGCAGGGGAACTAAGATGGGCATTAATTCTAAGAAGTTTCAGGGCGACAGTGCTGGTATTAAGACAAATGATTCGCTCCTCAAAGAAAAACGGCTCCAGCTGTATCTGCCATATCTCTTTCACGTTTCTTTCTTACAAGTAGGTGCATATCTCTATACGCCTTCAAAGTGTACCTACTTATTGAAATTAACAGCATCCCCTATGAAATACGTCACCAGCATTTCTATCGCGATAAGTGCACAAATGGAGAGCATCACGTTTCTACGTGCATAGAGACAAGAATCTAATTCCATCGCGTCCGCATGCACCAGCCGACCCGACTGCGGGTGACTTCGTCGCAATTCCTGTTCGCGATCGCTATTTCCGCCGTGCATTGAATAAGACCGACTTAAACAACAAACGCACCTGATGCAGCCGCGATAAAACGTAGACAGCCGATATCGCCGGCACTTCCACGGCGTTCAATCGGCTCGCCACAGTGGGAAAGAAAATGGAACGACCAGGGCCGGCGGGAATTTTTGGAAAGCAACCGCGGAAACACGGTGCAGACTCGAAGAAAGTGAACACTGTCACCGGAATCGCGTACAAGTCGATGTTTTACGAGCGTTTCCGTCGCGTTTACGAGCAACCCCGCCATAAATGCGACCGAATATAGACACCCGTCTATATACTCGCCCGATAGACAAAGACGGGGGGGCGATCTTTCTCTAACCTGATAAGGGTGTAGGTCAACAAGATGCCGGGGAGTTTGCAACACCTACAGAATAGTTGGGGCAAGTATTAAGTTAGCGCGACAAGTTCTGCGCATTGATTTCCTGTTGGACACAAAGTGGAAATCCTGCCACCCGTGGCGAAATGCTTTGTAGAGTACGAGGCGGTTCGGTGCGAAATATTCTGCTCCAAATGAAGGAAGAATAACGTATTGGATTCGAATTGGATAGAATGGTCGCGTCTCTGTTAATCCAGCATTGATTAGATACTCGAAATAGATTGTGCGGGCGCGCACGTGAAAGGGGAATAAACTCGATAGTAGCAACTTCGATGTATCCGATATAATTTAAGGCTGAATATAAGGCATTACGGAAAATTGAATTCCTGTCTCACGCTTACCAGTGAACAGCACTTTCCCAGCTACCAAATGGTTACACGGAAAACTCGCAGTTTCCCTACGAAAGCGGGGTAAAAAAAGGGGGATGCAATTTAGATGCAAATTGCAATCATATCGAAGCTTCGATCTCGGCCCTTCGTGGACCCTAGGAGCCGATCGACGTTGTTTTCGTCCCATAACTTTTTTGTCGGCTCCGCGCTGGTCCCTTTCCCGTTCCCTTACTTCGTTGGTCGTGCCTGGTGTTCGTAGAAGGGCCTACTTTCAGGGCGTAAACTTTTAAATGTATCCTAGTATTCAAATCGGGACGTTGTAACCGGTGGTTAGTTTAATAGCGATGGGGAGAGATAGCGGAGCTCCGGGTTAGAGTTGCGCGGAAAGGGACGTCGGAAGCTAGGCGAGGTTTCTACGTTCTGGGGAGCTTGTACATATGACTGGCAAATAGGCCGTTGGTCCTCTTGCCACGGGCGCAACGGGGACGGAGCAACGAGGGGGAGGTGGAGTGGCAAGAGAAAAACATCCTCGCCGCGAGCGGATTTTAAATTCAAACGAGCCCCGATTACGCCATTCAATAAACGACCGCAGGATTACGCGCGTTGCGAACTTTCGAACGACCTTTGAAACAGACACTCTCCAACGAATGCCGTCGTCCTTCTCTGTTCGGCTCTGTCCCGTGCACGGCTCCCGCCCTCCCCACCGCGCCGTTAAATCCTGCGGGTAATAACGAAAGTGCTGGCGTGTACAGGTCTTTCCAAGTGGCGCGATGCAATCGCGCGAAACGTCGTCGGTTCGCTCGGGTTTCGGAGCGGCTCGGCGACGAGCGCGCCCGTTCGTTCGCGTGGCCTACCCTCAAATGACTAGCGAAGACTACGCCAGAGATGAGTGGAGTATAAAAGGGTCGGCGAAGAGGCCGACAAGAGGGTCTCGAAAACCGGCGGCATTTCCTTCCTTTTCGGACCTTTCCTCTGCGCTCGTCACCCACCGCGTACTCGTCTCGAACCTCTTCCTGCTCCCTACCCTTCCCTCTGGTCTGACCGATTGAAAAATACTCCCTCGCCAAGCCCCTGCCCCGTTCTCGGATCGCGCGCCCCTCTCCGGTCGATAGCTGAGCTCGAAAATACCCTATGCCTACTTGCGGCCGACGCGATTACCCGGCGAGCCATTAAGAGTAGCCTCCGCTCAAAGGGAACGCTTTATTTTGAAAAAGGATTTCAACGGAAGCGGATTTGATAGCGTTTTAGTCGCTGTAAAGTAAGCGACATTAAAAAGGTCGAAGGGCCCTCTAATCGAGGGCGCTACGAAAAAGCTTAGGTGCGAGAGGATTAACCGGAAGTGCTTTTAGCAAGAATAAACTGGGAGTCGTGAAGCAGCGTGGCGCTGTCTCGTGGCCGGCTTGATAAAAATTACCGACCTAACGGGCGGAGAGGCGTCCGACTCGGCTGCGGATAGAAAAGTTTTGCTCGTTTTCGGTGGTGTGTTAAGCGTAATTCGGGGAACGAAATAACACAACGGCAAAAAGACGACGGAAAGTTTCATCTCGATTAACGAGAGGGGAGTGGAGCTCTCCTGTACCTAGGAATTTCTACAATTTCATTCCCTGAATTGATATCCTCCCCTGGGCGAGCGTCAATTAACAAAATGCGGCGTTCTTCTAGCGCCCGGAGTGGCTAAGAAACACGGTCGCGGAAAGAAACGCGTCTGTGTTTCGTCGGGCGATCGTGGCGCTTAATAATTTGCCAATTAGAAAGCGGGCACGGACGTGCTTCATCCCCTAACTGATTGCCCTTGACGCCCGCCGCCACGTTTAGCGGCGGCCTCGCGGCGAATAAGCGAGCGACCGTGGCGGGGGGGGGCGGCTGGCTCTGAGAGTGCAACGCGCGCAGTGTTTCTACTTTTTGTACCTCGATGCAATCGCAAAAAAAGCACGCAGACGTCGGCGAGGTTTCAGACGTGCCCCCAGCCGTGCTCGATAGCGAGCGGTCGCCCCTGAAATGACTAGTGGTGGCTGCAACGGGGCTGTGGGTGGGTGTTAGCCGTGGTAACGGGCGTCGGCGACGGTGCTGCTGGTGGTGGTGGATGTGAAGGGCCTGGTAGGGCTGGCAGAGGGTGCTGGAGGGCTCGAAAGAGTGGCGAGCAAGGGTGGCGAGTGCCGCGGCAGCGTTTCTGCTCGAGTGTCGGGAAACGGAGCCGGCTGGCTTCGCGACACGGGGATAGAAAGAAAGCTAGGGAGCAGAGGACTTCTGACGATTTCCTCGAAAAGCGTCGAGAATACTAATGAAAAGGGGGACGATGACTCGAAAACGAGCTCACGAGACGTCTCGACTTCGATGACACGGTCGCTCAGACGATCCCCCGTGTAATTAGCTCGACATTACCACCCCCATTATCAATCAAGAACGTTCGCGAACGTACTGACGTCAATTTGCCCCCGGATTGGAGATGATGAATTTAATGGCAGCGTGGGATCATTTATCAGGACCCAGCGAAATAAAAATTTGTCGAGCAGCGTAGATTGGAGCAAATCCTGTTGATCCACCACCACCACCACCACCCTGCTTTTCACTTTATTACTCTGTACTGGGGGCCCCGTCTTCCAGGGTAGCTGTTAGTCATGAACATACATAAATCCGAGGTTAACACGCGTCGCTGGTTAAACGTGTTCTCTATTACCTGATCCAGGTCTCTAGAATTTATGAAAGGCCCTAATTCAATTGTCATTGTTAATAATTTTCTTACAACCTTTGCGCAATCGTTTGACAATTATAGGTAATCCAATGCTTCACGCGAATCCCATCCGCTTGCAGACTGAATCGTCCATATTTCTTGGCGACTCGTGTCACCAGGTCACCCATCGATCGGCAGTCGCGAGCATCCACCGCTGGAGTAGATCGAAGATGATGAACTCTCTCCTCCCGGTTACATTTCGTCCGGTCGTATCTCCTGGGATCTGCAGGTCTCATTGTCAAACGATCCGCACACAACGCCAACGGCACGCAGATGCGCATGCACGTGCACGCGGGACGACCACACGCGCACACGCACACACGGTATTGATTGCTCGGCAGTCGGTGGCTTACGATTTATGTCGTCGCAGCCGCGACCGGAATAACCGATGTCACGCTGAAAATTCACTTTTTTCCTCCGCCACCTGCGTCACCATGAATCCTACCTGACAACCGGAATCGTCCTGACCCCGGCAGCCAGCCAGCGCGAAAGCGCACAAAAGTACGCCGGGGCCCGAGGAACACCCCGGATTTTATCATCGGCGAGCCCGGACAAACTTGCCCGTTTGGAGTGGCCAGGCTCGAGGAGCGCTCGAATGTCAAATTAATCAGGGAAATTGATCAATCGAATGATGTGGCTGGTTTCCTCGTCCCGCGCGAACATTCTATTTTGGTGCAGCATCAAGAAACGTATTTTCGGAGCTGAGGACGCCAACGAGGGGCAGGAATGCGAAGTTAAACCGCGAGGCTATCGGATCTTTAATTGGGCGAATATTGGAAAACCCTGTTTCAGTCGTGTCCGCAAAATACGAAGTACGGTGAGGTTTTTAGAGTGTTCGACTGAACTACGCGGATGGATGAGGTGTTTAAAGAAACGTCGCCTGCCACGAAATATACTTTAATTAATCGCGAAGCGAAGAAGTCGGATTCGTTAAGTCACAGACCGCCGAGACGGCGGTGTCAGAGCTTCAGCCCCCGGATTTTCTAATTTCGCCGTGCATTTAAATGCGGAGTAAAAATCTGTCGGAGGTGTCGGGCTCGGTGCCGGCCGTGTTACGACAAATTGCTTATTCAATTCTAGGACCAGAAGCGTATTTGATGTCGACCGTATTCTTGGTGAAAGCCAAGGGAGTAAAGTTCGCCCTTTCCGGGAGCTGGAGGCGAAAGGCGATCGTTGAAAAGCTGCTACGTAGGTCGCGAATAATTTTCGGGATCAGCCGGAATTGGAATTGAATCACTGACACGGGACCGGCGCGTGGAAAATTGCCTGGTTTTTGTTTCGACGTTCTTTCATCGGGGGGGACGACGACGAGAGCTTCTTTGATTTTAGCGCGTTTCTGAACGGAAAGATTACGTCCCCCGTCTTTGTTCGAAATTTCCAGTCAACGTACGCGCGCGCGCGATAAATCGTCTATTCAATTTACGCGCGAAAGGGAGCTCAAAGGAGAACGTGTCTCGGGGCCGGCTCCGTGAGACTTACATTTTCGAAGGAGCTGCACGGAGAAAGCGAGAGAGAAGAAATGCTTAAGGGAGGAGTTTAAAAAAGAATCGTATAAAGCGAAGATAATTTCCGCGATAAGACTCTTGGCCCGTATTACCCTACTAGTTAATAGGATCTACGTTGCTAACTTAGTTTGGAACTTAGTTGGACTTCCCGAGTGCAAAGAGTCTTCTCTTCCGCAGTCTTCCTCTCTTCTCGCAGACCCGCCGTAGATTAACGGGGCGCCTGCTCCGAGCTGAAAATCGTTGTACAGTTTGACTCCGAGATTTCGCTAATCTCGCTGCAAGCGTGCTTAACATTCAAATCCCACCCTCTGTACAACGATGCTTGGCCAAATCAACGGAAAGCCGATAAGATATACACATGCTGCGTTCGAGTTGACAGTTCGGATTCAAGAATTTAGGTATATATCGCATTGTCGAAGAAAGACCCATTCCCCCAGCGACATATTCTACGTCACACCGTAAGTATGATTTACTTCTGCAATCTTAACGTTTCTTCTGATAAAAGCTCGAGTTTCCCCGTATGTGATGCGTAAGTCGATCTCCGTATCACGGATCACCCTCGGGCGACACTGAGCGGGAGAATTACATCTTCCAGCAGGGTATTCTTCCCCCCGCGCGTTTTTCAACGATAGAACCACTTAATCTTCAGGAGTGTTTCTTTCGAGGGATACTCAACCTTCTTATTATACTTGCGTTCGAGATTATTTAAAGTTCAACGTGTCCTACACGTAAGAAAGGACCGATCCCTCTCGCTTCGGTTACAACGTGACGGGGCTTAATTGCTCGCCACTCATGAACCATTTCGAATTCACCGTAGCGCCAGCGCCATCGACCTACGAAATCCGCGTCCGCGGCGTCTCACTTTTACAGCCGTTTGGACGAGGGGGCAACGTCTCCCCGGACACCGTCTCCGGAGCGGAATTTTTCAAGCCGACTTTGTTTTATTACGAAGCATTCTTCCGCGCGTTCGGAAATACTTGCCGGGGCCGGGATAATTCCCCGCGGAATACGAGCTCTTACCCGGCGAGGAAACACATTTCCCGGGCGAGCACGTCGAGCGGGATCGTTTAGGAAAGATTAAACTTTTTAAATTCCTATAAATTGTCGCGACGATAACGAGTCGCTGGCCCCTCTCGCGCGCGAACACGCGCGGATCCCTGCCCGATGACGTGTGCACGCGCGTGCAGCGAAACTCGCGGCGGGCGATTAAGCGGCGCGAGCTATGATCCGCGTTTTACGGCGCCGAGAAAGCCCGGCGATAAGTCGGAAAGTAAGGGGCCGCGAGGGGGAGAGTACCGCTCGAAATCTCACGGCGTTCCCGTGGCCGCGCGCGGGTGGAACGGGACAATGGGATCGCGAGCAAATTGCCCGGTCATCGCGGACGCGGAAATTACCGCGTCGCATTTAGAGGATCCTCGTGACAAACGGGTATAACAACAGCGGCCGCGCACATTGCGCCCGTCGCCTGTGAAATTCTCGGTGGCCGTACGATCACGCGACAAATCGTACGTGCGCTGGCCGCCTTTGTGTCGCGCCCACCGCCGTGCGACATTCACGCGCACCTTTTGCGCCCCCGAAGACGGCCCCTTGTTCTTTCTCGTTACTTTGTGCCGTTGCATCACGCCGCGCCTCGTTACGCTCTGCACATAACGGGAAACACGGCCCGCTTTTACGGTCAGCTTCCCCCACCGCACGGGAAATGGTTCAGCAATTTTCCCGCGCGCCACGTAATTACTTTCGGCTGCCGAACGTGCGGAGTGACATCGGTGTAGGTTGACAGGTCGAGACGTCCGAGACGCTCGTGAATTCCGATGTAATCGGGGTCCAGACAAGCGGACGTGATCCATATAGCTGTTTTGCAGACAAATAAAACGAGGTCGTTTTTGAATATTCTAATGAAGTTTCCAGAGATGAATAGTCGGCGTCATGAATTATAAAGACAGATTTGTGCAATGGAGTCTGTGGTTCGAAGAAGCTCCTGATTCATTGTTTATGACGTCGCGGCAAAGGTTGAATGATATCAAACTTGAGAAGGATGTGTCAGTTATAGGTATACATAACTCGATGCATAGAACGGTAGGTAGGTCCTTTGAATCAGGAAAGATACTGTTCTACCGTCAAACACGCTGTTTCTGATCAGTTAAGAGTACCTAACTACCGCAGGTTTTTAAACGTGTAAAGGGAAAACTTAAGCAAATTTAAAAGATTTTTTGTTATTTCAGTAAATCTATGTTTTATCTTTAATTTGGTATTAAAAAACGTGCACACATAATAGTAATTATTTTATAATTTAACTTTGGAAGTGAAAAATGCAAAGGGAGCAGTTTCTGATCACCTTCACACGTTTTACTATGAGCTATCAAATTTTGCGTATAAATTTCAAAATACTTCATAATTATTTAGTAATTTGTTAGAATAAATTTGTATCATAGTAAGCTTATTATTTGATTTATTTTCCTAAAATGATCAGGAATTGGGTCCTTGACGGTATGTAGAAGATTCGTGTAGTCTAGAAACCCAAGGGGTCTTTTAAAAGCCACAGAAATCCTATTAGACTTATTACACCGTAGCTTTGGATAAGTACAGAGGATCGCGAAAGTGGACACGGAATTATTTCACCGCCATCGGTGGCGGGGTGAAAGTCGATATTTACCTCGCGAAACGTCTTTAAGATCTTCCCCCGCCGCCCGAGATACTCAGTGAATTTTAAATCCCTCCGAGTCAATTTGATCGGTTCCCTCCGTTTACCTACGGTAATGGTTTCGATCAACGCTCCATCGTTCCTTCGCTTATTGTCAAACGTGCGGCACGTCGATTGGATTATACATCGAAGCGGGACGCGATAATAGCACGTAATTCTAATAAGCCCTGGGTAATGTCGAGGCGCTTAAGTGCACCAGTGGCCAGTTATTACGCGAATTTGATGCAAGCTCGGGTAAAATAACAGACGTGTAAATTAACACGCATTCGACGGAGAGGGTAGATTTGTTAGCGTCGCCCACCCGGATCGGCCCTCTCGGCGATGTAAATCAATCCGTCGGCCGCTGGATCACTGCGCGACGCCCGATAATCTCCCCTTTTCCGACAGGACATCGCCTAGTTGGATTACCGTTCAATTCGCCCCGTCGATCCCCTGCGTCTTAGCGCAGGATTCACCGAATTATCGGCCCTAACAATCAGGCACCGCTAACTTCATTACCGCTACCGCCTTGACTTAAATACTTTCCAATATCGCCGAGGGATCTTCCTCTACCTCGCGAACATCCGTTGGCCTGGTTACGTTGCTCGAATCGCGCGAATCGTCGACTGGACGATCTGGCGGGGCCGCGCCGACATCCGCGAGAACAACGGCACGGGCAACCGCGCGATACATCGAACATCCGGGAATCGTTGATTGAAGCAGAAACGCCGAAACGAATTGTAACTCGAAAATAAACAGAACGGCGCGGCGTGTTTACGGTGATTGCGGTACGATTCGCGGTGTACTTTGGCAACAAGCCGCTCTGCTAATTCGATTAATCGACGCGCTCCCGTGTAACACGCCCCCCCCCCCCCCCCCCCCCCCGCCCTCTTAATAACGTTTCTGTAATCGTAACTCTTCGCAGCTTTCCATTCATTCCTGCCATTTTCGAACACGAGACACGGAGGGATGAAACGGTCAGATATTCTCAACGATATTGGACCCTTTGTTCAACTGTATGTTATTCTACTTCGGCTTTTCAATAGCGAGCCTGACTCGAATTTCCCTAAATCCTCTCCCCCAAAATCCTTTAACCCTTTCCGTAAGTGATCGAGAAATGGAATCAATGCCGTACGAAGTTATTGTACCGACTGGGAGATTAGTTGGAGCGTGAAACATCAGTCATGCAGGATTGCTCCATCGCGGATGAAACCACACGTCAGAACCGGAAACCACCGCCGTCCTCTCGTGAACTTCGGCCCGCGCAGTCGGTAGCTGCACTCGCCTCGCGTCCTCCGTGGAATAAGTAAGTCACGGTGCGCAACTTGTCGGGATGAAAGCGTAAAAACGTGTGCGTCTCGGCGTGTTTTTCAACGAAACTCGTTACTCGGTAAAAGGGGCGCTGTCTCTGGTGACGCTTATATCGTAAACGACGGTCGACGAGTTGCCTCGAATGGGGTAATTGAAAACTTGAAAAACACAGCCCCTCCGCGGGACCTAATTATACGGGACACAGAGTCTACACCGACGCCTCAGCAATCTTTCCCTCCGTCACGGGTTATTTTAGTTGAAATTTCTCAATATCGTTGAACTCGACAGTGACGGTCAACACGATGGGAAATGTGCGTCTACCTACTCGCGAAAGAAGAGGCCTAACAGCGAATGAAAACAGTACCTGCTTGGAAAGCAAGAATGACCGGCCGCGTTTAAGTGAAACGTCCCGTTCATTTAAACGGGTTGCGTGAATGTATGACCCGTGAATGCTTGTTCCATGGGATACGCGGTGAACTAACGCACGCATTGACATCGATGTAATAAGCTACGTTTCGAAATGACGTGCAATTCGACGCCAGTACAGTGAACGACCTCGTTTCCCATTTCGGAATCGAATACGTATGGCTGGTTGCAAATACGATTTCGTTCACCTACACGGCTCGATGCTCATGTTCCCATCGATACGCATTAACGGCGTTTTACACCGCATAAACTATCGACTCGGGCTCTCCTGCTAATTGCACTGATAGTAACTTAATCGATGAGCATCTCACGGGGATGATCGTCGAGTGGACGAGTGTCTCCAAACACTCTCTAACGTGAACGTTTCAATAAAGCTGATCGCTGGTATCCTCCTCCGCGCAGCAATTTTCGCAAAGGAAGATTTCAAACGGAAGATAAATCGATGCGCGTCCCGTTCGCGCATAAATCCATCTTAACCGCCGCGAGATTGCATCGTCGGTAATGAATTCCTCGACTGCCGTTGCGGCTCGCAATGATCGACGAGGAGCGTTTCTTCCCGCAACAAATTGAGTAACGAAGCGAGCGTTTCCACTCGTGACCCAAACGCGCCGCGAAGCTCGTCTTGCTCACATTAACCTTGCGCAACAGCCACTTCGATACACGGTGCAATTTCTTATTCACGGGTGATCGTAGAAATGATACTAGACGACAGCTACTTTCGCGGTCAAATCAATGGTGACAGCATTGATGCCTCGATGGTATCGATTGCTTAACGGAGCTATGAAATTTATACGTCTTTATGAAACAAGCTATGTACACCTTGAGCGATTTTGCCGTTTCCACGACACAGTGCATATTTCTGATGCATAAGACTCACCAAGAAGCCTTCAGGTCGAACGACGATGATCCCCTCTTAGCGTCGATTCATCCGTGTCGACGAGCAAAGTCCATTTTCTATGCGGTCCCGTGTCCTGCTGGGTCGCACCCCATCGAAGGGAGGGTTGTGATTTCCGCACGGCGTGCACACACATACCTGGTCGAAACGGCAAACACGTCACGATGCAATTTTGCACGCGGACTACGGACGACTGATATCCAGTGCTTACGAGATCTGCCTATGTAAACACGCCCGCCCGATACTTTAGCGGTGATACAACGCCGCGGTCCGTCGCACTGACAAACTGCCGTCAGGATCCGCAAGACCCACTTGCCCCATCAGCCGTACATAGTTCTGAAACGGAAAAACTGTGTTATGAAATTCGCGGTCGATGCACTTTGGTCGTAAATTGCGATATATATATATACAGCAGAAAGTGTTTGTGTCCTTCTCTGTCGCCTTGAAACTTTTGAACGGTGAACTCTGAGATCACGAAATATGTCCCAGCTCATTATGCCTAGTTAATCCAGATGAATGTAACTATTTTCACAAAAATCATAAATACATCTTTTTTTTTATAAAATCGTAATCTAAATTTCGGGCGAAGCCGAGTGGTAAAGGTAGTTTGGAATAATTTAATATGAAGAGGAATATTGATAATGCTTCGTCAAACAAGAGCGTTTCACAGAAGAATCACTGTAATACAAGAAGCTGAAAAGCTTCATCATTGATTAATAATTAACAGAGAAATGTCATGTTAATTATAGGATGATCCATCGTTTACCCAGGCGCATCGTGAGAACCGAGTGAATGACACTCTCCGGAACACGATGATCGCCCCTAGGGGATTGGCACGACGGGAAACGACGTAAGAAGGAGTGCGAGTTCTTGTAGACATAGCTCGGTAAAAGAAGTAATTTGTGCGTGAAGTTCTTACAGCGGTGATTACGAATAAACGGAATCACCGAAATGGCATCGCATTTTATGAGAATATGCGGACACATGCTTCTTGCTGGTGGAATTCGTTTAATTCTCGTATCGAACCACTTCTGGCAGCGTGATTCGGAGTTCCAGGGATGGCAAATATTTAACGTGGACTCCTTTAATGCCGCGGTAAAATGGACGGCCAGTGTAAATTAAGGTAGCCTTGTACCTCGAACGTTTATAAAGTTGGGTGGAACAGCGTTGGCGGTTAATTATAATTATGATTGTATACGAGTGGCTACTTGTTCCGCGGGTAGATGTTATGACAAGTCAGGGGATAGGTCAGATTCCAATGCGCTGGGTATATTCCAGCTGTTCGCTGTAATGTTGCTTTGAATGGGGTGGCTTGGACGGCGCGCACCGGAATCCCCAAGAAGCGGCGGCGGGTAACGCGTTTAGGAATCGCAAGTAGCACGAGTTTAGCCCTCGTAGCCGGCCGTAGAAGTGGTCTGAACAGTCTCCTCGGCGGGGCCGCCTCATCCAATTAACTCGACGTACATTATACGGGGGAAAGGAGAGCACTAAGGCGTGGCGGAGAAAACGTTAAGAAAAAGGGAGGAACGGGAATTCTAGCCGGTGCGGTGCCCCGGGGGCAGATTACCCTGACGCGAGATGAAAAACTGAGCAGCGGATGTGCCGCTTGATCAGAGAGAGCCAGGCTGAAAAGCTGGCGTCGTCCGAGCGCGCGATACGGCAAACAATTACAGATGAAAATTTCCCCGTCGTCCCGCAAGACGTCTTGACCGAGCTTTTTACTTGTTCGCCCATCGATTTTCCCCGTCCCGTTCTCAGCCAACCGTTCTCCTCTCGATTTCATCCAGATTGAAGAAGAAACAAGGGAGCTACGCGACCGAGGAAGCTATTCCAGGTGTGTTTTATTACACCAGGCTGCCACGGAATTATTTATTATATTATCAAATACGAAATGGAACCGGCACGGCCGCCTTGCGTCACACCGAACGCATTCATCTGGAGAATATTGCTTCTCCGGGAAAAGAAGAGCAGCACCAGCGACTCTGCGGAGAGTGAAAAGAGGGGAACGGAAAATTTTAGGTGTCGGTGGCCCGAGGGTTGGGAAAGAAGCGGGCAGATCACAGATGAAACGGCGTTAGTTGATTGGTGGAGGCAGCCTGAAGACGTCGACGGGAACACGACCCCCGTCAACAATCCGATAAGATAATAATTCCAGCGTTATTACAGTCCCCTTTCCAGGCTACTTAAATTCAGCCCCGGTGCACGCCTCCGAATGGGAACCCTATCGAAACTCCATCGCAACGATCGCTTCTGCTGTAATTGAAAATGTTAAAAGTTGTAGATTAACATCCACGCGGTTCAGTGGATATTAAAAATATGAGAGACAGTGGGTTTCGGAGAGTTCTCGGATGGAACGCGTGGAAACGTGCCAGAAGGAGCTTCGTCCTCGTTACAAGCTGGCTCTCACGATGCCCACGCCGATCGCGTAACAGGAAACATTTGAGAGAGGAAAGTCGTGTCGAAGGGGAAAAGGATCGGCTTCGTGGAACGCGAAGGGTAGGAGCGGTCACCGAGGAATTATGAGCGGCGTTTCGACTTTCGCTCGACGCGTCGACGAGACGGGTGGACCATTTGGAAAATGTCGAGGAGAGCCATCTTTAGCAGGCAGCCAGCGAAATCCCCAAAGTTCGTAATAGATAAGTTACCGAGCAGTTTCAATAAATTGTGTTCTACGATCGTATGAAGAGGTCGAGTATCGATTCTCTCTATTTATAGCCTTCCAGCCAGGAATAATGTCAATGACACGGAAATTGCGGGCACACAGATGCACGAAGTCTATGCGCGCTGGCCAACTTCGTCGCGCGACTCATAAGGCTACATCCCCTCGAGGAAAGGGAATAGGTAAACAGGCAAGTCGAGGAAGTAATACAGAGTGAAGATAATGCATTCGAGTCATGGGGATTCATCCCTCTGAATTATTATTAGATCCGAGGCTCGATGGAGATCACACATGAAGTCTGCAGGCTCCTTACAACGGCGAAAGCCATTTGATGGGTTGCACCCATCGGAATATCGGCTTGACCTCTCCATTGTACAGCGCACACCCCAAGGAGCTTGCTGCATTTCTACCAGCCAGTGCAGTTTGCATTTTATCCGCTAATGAGAGGGGTGGTATGGTCGCAAAGTTGCTGGACGTGTCACGGGCAGCGTTTTCCGTCAGCTTCGAGCTCGGACAACAAAGTTTCGCGGCAGTTTCAAAAAATAAGAACGCGAATGACCGTGCTCTGGCGGATGTGCGCAGCCGGCGTGCGAATAAAACCGCGCGGCACCGCTAATAAAAATATTATTTTATATTATAAAGTTTCGCCGCTGTAAACTTGGCCAGCGGCGCGCGCGAGCCGTTGTTACAGGGAGCATGAAAACTGAAAATCCGAAACACTCGGACCGCCAGGCCGGAACGGTTGGCTGAAATTTAAAGCCAGAAACTTACGGGTTTCCGACAGGAAACCGTCCAACAAAAGCCATCTCGGTATCCAGAGCTTTCCGGCTGCTGCGCACCTTCGCCCGCCAAATGATAAATCCCGTCCCGTTAAATGGACAACCGATAAAACGTATTGCGTTAAAAGGGCAATTTCCGTCGGTCCTCCAGCGGTGCCGCGTTCCCTTTGCTTTTTTTATTGAATGCGTTATGGTAACAGGCCCGAAAGAGATACACGGTAATAAATCAGATCCCCCTATTTCCCTATCCGTTTACTGCGCTGTAAACAGCCACGCATCGGGAGTAGTAGCAGCACGCGAAGCTTTGACGGCGTCGATCTCGAAATACAACGCTCTTTCGTGGTTACCTAAGAACGTGAGAAAACGCTGGTCTAAAGGATCTTGCGACGGAAATCAAGGCTTAAAGTTTAAAGAGTACTCGTTACTCCCATAAACTTTTGTTTCCTGCTCCATGCAAAAGCCCCTCGCGACTCGCTTTCGCCGGTTCCGAGAGACGCGGCGAACCTACGAGAAGCAAACTGTACACTTTCCTGTAACGCGTTTTAGATACAGTCTTTGTTTAACCTGCGCCCCTGGAGTGCCGTCGTGAAACGCTTTGTTGTAACGTGCATTGTTTACCGCTCAAAAGTCGTGGCTGTGCCGCGCTACCGACCGCTATTTCGGGCGAAGTTATAAATCTTGTACACGTTCCTCGCTCGATAAATCAATGTCTATATCAAGGCGACAGAAGCTATTGGTGAGATTATTGGGATGCTAATACCGTCGAGATTTCGTGACCAATTATATCGACAGATTGATTGACATCGTTTTCCAATGGTCGCATTTGGGTTTGTAAGCTTCAAAGTTTGCGATGAATCGAGCCGAGTGAAACGTCCCGATCGGGACTGAACTGCTTGCAGATTTAGTGGCGCTCGCGATAAGTAGCGGTCGAAAACGAGGACGAGCGATTCCACAGCGGGGCGTACGTACGTACGCTCGACGCGAATGACTCGATCGTCTATCCGTCGTTCAAATAGTGACAGGGTAAACGAGTGCACTTAGCGAATGCGTGATCACGTTTCACGGTAGGATTGGCGTTGCGCACGGCGGGGCGCGGCGCTTTAGCCGCGACAGCGTTGAAAAGGGCTCTCCGGGAGTCAAGACTTCGATATGTCATCGAATCAAACACGGGCCGTTGTCGTTGAAAAACGCCACTGTACCGGTTATCGCTCGAGAAAGTGGGTTAGCGCCGATTGGAACCTCGCGATTAAACGGTGGCGGTTAGGTAAATGAGAATTCTCGCTTATCTAAAGGACTTGGTGCGCAGAATCCTATAGAATCCATCAGAACGTGGTCAAAGTGGACGCTTTGTGTATGCTCGCAGCACGGATGAGGTTCGTTACAAACAAGGGGCATAAAAAGCCCCACACAGCCTGGTGATTCGATTCGTTTTTTTAATTAAACATCAGGGATCGAACGAGGATAGAGCGGGCGAACAGCGGGCCAGACGGAATCGGGAGGAGTGCCATTCTGTTTGTAAAACTCCTTCCTTAGTAGTCCCTGTTAGTTACCCGCGTAATTAGACGCTGGGCTGCGATTGGTTAAGAAGCAGGACCCTTCGTCTGCAAATGAGAACCCCTAGGAACATATACGATTCACGGCACGCGGCACCTGATTCCATTACCTCTGTGCCATTCCTGGTCGTCCTACGCCTGCGACCACTCCAACCCCTCGCCAACCTCTCCCTCCGCCATCCCCGTTTCACCAACCGAGCGACCCTTCGCCGCCGGTATACGGTACACGTCCCAGCGACCTACAGGTACCTTGTATCTACAATCTTCCTGTATTATGTTAGCTGTATGCGCGGCGCAAATCCCATGCGAACGGAGACACTGATGTCGCCTTGCACAAAGGATTATATTCCATTTTCTCATCCCCCACCTCACCCCCTAACATCCAAAGACTCATTCACAGTGACCCAAAGATTTGGAGCTTTGTGATAAGGACACACTCTGCGTCTCTCTCTCTCTCTCTCTCTCTCTCTCTCTCTCACTCGGACCGCATTTCTTTTTTCACGCCTTTTCTCCTCTGTCCTTACTTTTACTTCGTGTCTACGCGCTTGAAGCATTGAACATATTTTGCGTACGAGAGGCTCGTTTCAAAAATTCCGCGCGATCCCTGAGAAATCGACGGACACCTTTCACCCGCGACGGTCTCGCAAATACGTGCCCCGTGCTCTCGCGCTGTTCTCCAGAACGATTTCGTTAAGCTTTAAACGTCCAACGCCCGGGGAATGAGTTTCGATAACGCGACAGACGAGAATAAATCGAGCGTCCCCGCCGTTATTTATTTGAAACACGTTCGAGCCGCGGCTTGCGCGACTTTTACTTTTGAAATACGTCGGAATAGCGTCGGCTGGAACTTTTCCACCGTAATGCTGTCCCCGCCGGGCGCGATATTATTTCCTCGCGATGCCCGACGTAGAAACTTCATTACGACTCGTTATTTGTCCATTAAATCGGAATTGGAAGAATTGTCAGTTTCGCGGGGGGTCAACGGTTAAAAACGGCATTTCGCCGCTGGAACGGCCATATAATACGCTGACACGTTTATTCTCGTCGGAATTTATGGAGGCAGCGAAACGGTCCGGGTTTATGCAGCATCCACTGACAGATATCTCGGAACAAACGGACTAATCAACTCTGATTAACTGGCACGGCTTTTACGATACGCCCGGGGACGCGTTCAGCGCGGAAACAATTAAAAAGAATAGCTTGCCGATTATTCCGGCCCTTTTTTCATCCTCCATCGCGCATCGAATACAGCATCCAGCGATACGCTGACCAGCCCAGCGGTATCGTGTAAATGGCCCTCAAAGAAACGCAAGATTAACGAATTTACCGCGGTATAAATGGAAAATAACCGCACACAAGAACGCATCGATGGTTCCTGTTTTCGCTCCTCGATAAGTTCTATCCAGCGGTTCGCTGCACGGAAAGAGCGTAATCCGTGTCACGATGCGATTCACTTTCAAACAAAGGCGAAATTAAAATCCGTCGGGTGGAATGGTGAATCTGTTGCGATTCGCAATCATTTGTGTGCACAGGCAAAAGGCAAAATGACTGGAAATAGAAGCATATCGGTGGATGTCGTTCGGGCTAGTAGACACGTTTACGGTGTTACCCCGTGGCGGGGCGAAAGAAGCCAAATCTGCGACGCCGTGTGGCTCGTTTTCATACGCATAGGAATAGAAATGTTCGTGTTTGATTAGTTCGTACACACGTGGTTGGTGACGAACCAGCTATGCGTATGAAATAAACAGCTCAATTACGCGTGGTATGTTCACGTGAACGGTGTACTCACAATCAGCGGGAACGACGGGGCAGGCGGACTGTTAAAATTCTCCGCGTGCGAACGGTCGCCCGCGGGCACGATTTATCGAACCGCGGGGCATTACTTATCAAATTAACCGCCGCAGGAAAAATAGGTAAGCGGGCCGGGGTTAAACGATGCTGGTAAATGTCGCAGCCGGATGCATCCAGTTGGCCGCGATAATTTTATGGGCAACGTGTCTACGCCGAGGGCGAATGAAATCGTTTTCGCGTAATTACCTTCTGTTCACGGTCTGCGAGGGACCAGAACGAACTCCCATCGCGGTTAATAAGCAGAGAATTTCATAAATAGACGAGTATCCCCGTTCCAAGTTCCAACATTGTTCCTTGAATTTTCGAGCCATAGAGCCCGAAACTGGACGCCAGGCGAAATTAGTCCGCCGACGATGGACGTGATTGAGCCATCAGAAATGTACGCCACATCCCCAACGGGCGAGAACCCTGGATGGAAAAAATCGTTCCGAGAAAAGAGGGCGTTATTCGTCACAATACGTGTCCCCGGGGATAAAAACAACTCGGCCCCTTGGAAGTGGTGGTACTATTAAAAGCGAAGGAGACGTTTCCAGGGTGGTGAAGATAAGTGGGAGCACCCCGTGGCGCGGCACCGTGTGATTTATTCGCTGGAATACACGGATCGGTCGGAATTATCGAGGACGCGTCACGCGCGATATATCGAATAAGCGTGGATAAATTTTCGGATGGGAATACATTAGGGCCATTTTTACGGCGAGCGTCACCATCAATTCGCGCGCGATATCCTGGCCACGGCACGGCCGGCTGCGAAGATGAAGGGGTTGAAAATCTCGCCACCGCAGAGCGTGGCACGGATAGATCATACATCATTCCTTTGCGAGCGAAGCCTCCATATCCTCTTGCCTAACCCTCTCTCTGCCTTTCCCTGGCCCTCCGCTCTGGTCTCTGCCACCCCTTATCCACCCTTTAGCCACCCGTTGGCCACCCCGGGCCGTCGCTTGCTCCGCTGAGCTCCCAACGCCGTCCATTTACCCTTTCGAGCATCCCTCCCACGGCACCGTAACACGCCATTCCTCAACTTACCCCACCTCCGTGTCGGACGTGCGTGCTTTCTCGTTGGTCTGCGGCTCGCCCGGAAACCTGCCGTTTACGAGATTCTTGCGAAAACTCTGTTAAGAAGCTTGCTTGCAGCTTGGCCACGTTGGAATCGGACGTACCGAGTGAAACGGGGCCAAGACTGAGAAGGGTAGGGCGAGAGAGACCGCTGCCGTACTTCCCCAAGCCACTGTATAAGCGGAGGGATTTTGGAGATGTGCTCGGTTAGATTGGATAAAAGAGACTCTGAACAGGATTCCGCGGCAGGAATAAGGGCGCGGGAAGTGGCAATGATCGTAATAGTGGCGGCAATCGGACGAAAAGTTTGCCGGAAAGTACCGCGGTCGTTTCCCCGTTGTATCTTGTATTCTCGCGTTCCGCTGGCGCGATAACTAAGTGGATTCGCGTGGGTTCGAGCATCGAGTTTCTTCCGCTAGACGCGAGCACCGTCTCGCGGTTGAAGGCCAGCGGAGTAGCGCATAGGAGGTTATGAAATTAATACGAATTTCCTGACTGTTTCCCTGTCATAACCGCCGGCGCAGACTTGGCCATGGCGCAGGAAAACGATCGATTCCGGCGTGATTCGAATGAGAATGCTTCCTGAACGCGAAGCGACGGTCATGGGATGCTGTAACGGGTGTAGGCGACAAACGAAGCTCAATTTCGCGTGAAGCTCGGTTCGGGCAATTGCGGCCCGTAGCGTTACGTGATTAACGGTATTACGGCACGTAAAGGAAACGGCAAGGCGGCCCAAAGGTCGTCCTTCGTAATTGTTGGCATTGCCCTATATATGTGTGTATGCATGTACACTCTGTGCGTATATCCTCGTCCGCTCGAACAATGGAATTAATTATAAAGCCTGTTCGGATAGCCGCAGAGAGCCCGCTACTTGCGGCAACTCCGACCTGCTCTCTCCTGCCTTTCTCCCTTTCTCTAATTCTGCCGCGATGGATCTCCCTCTCCGTTCAACTTTCCTGTACAACGGCCACCTCCATAATCGGAACCTGACTATTTACAGGCGGCGCGGAGAGAAACACCGTAGCAGGTGGATACTGACGTGAGAAAGACGTGGCTCCGACGCTGCGAAATAATTAACGTCCTCGTAACCGTGTTCCTCGTGGGAGGTGTCTTTTTACGCCGCGCACCTCGAGCAGCCGACACTCTATACAGGTTGTCTGCGAAAGTTGATTATGAGACGCGGTACGATGTTACGTCACGTTAACTTTGCTTCCTTGTCTATTATAACCACAGTCAATCGGATTCCGGTGACTTCAATCTTTAAACGCATTAGCGGACTCGTAAATCCTCAGCGGGACAGCACCACCACTTAGTTAATCCCTCATCCTCGCACCGGCCGTATGTAGTATGTAGTTTGGGGCACGCGGTAGGTAAGTAGCCTCAGTGCATTACAGTCGGGCAGAGGATTCTGGCTGTTCGCCACACTCCTGTGTCACTTATGGATTTCTAGGAGCTCAGCGTGTATCATGCCAGTGGAAAGATCGTACATAGGTCAAACCGGCTAAAATCTTTCGCTTCAAAGCTACAGCTTCTGATATTTCAGCTTCTCATACATCAAAATTCGATGCAATGATACGCGACAACATCAGTGATGATGGCGGGGAAAAATCACACACCGTTGCACCGTATCGTACCTATCACTGAATGACACACAACGGCGACACGATGCGAGGATACGTAACAAGTAGATACTCACCTTGAGGCTTGAAATGCCCCGGTAAATAACCAAAAGTTAATTGCACCGCCATTAGTTCTTTTTACGCCGGTATTGAAATTTAACTTCTATTAAGTTCGTTAGTTTGAGAGGAAAACTGGGACACTAGAACAGAGACGTGGACGTCCTTTCACATAACATCATTACTAAATGATATCCGCTTCGACGTCATCAAGCAAGATGATATCTTTTGGGAATCGAGAGGTTCTACTTTTACATCCCTTGTACATATACCTTTCATCGAGTTCACTTTGGTAAATTAGTTTCGTGGCCATTTAATATCAGATACCTTGGTCGTCAGATATTATTAGCCGAGGTCCGTGTCGGTCCACGCCGTAATTTTACGTTTCTATTTTCAAACAGCGAGACATCTTTTAATTTCAAATCGAAAATTGAATTACACATGCTATGGAGTCACCTTTGAAACAGATTCCTGTTACTTTTCACTGGTAACGATTAAGTGCACCCTCTTTGACACGAATGCATCGGGGCGCGGATTTTCTCGCGTGTCTTTCATGAAGGATACAGTAGATACATATATATTTACAGTTTGTCGAATGATCCACCAATGTCCGACATAAGTCTCTCAAACGCGTCATGATTCTCGATTAGCGAAAGCTGGGATGACCAATTTTTCGACGTTTTTTAGAAATATTTTCCACGCTTGCATATTTCGCCGAGCTTTCCTGCATTTTGCTTGGCTCCAACGTAAAAATTCATACCGCGTGCCGGTCGGTTCGTTGTAATTCAATGTAAACGATATATACGACGGTTAATGGCTTTTTTCGCCCTTCACAAACAGAACGAACTGCTAATGACGAGCGAATGGTCTCGCTTATCCTGCGACCAATCGCGGAACGTTCCGCCGCGGTCGAAAATAGTAAAACGCATTACGCGAAAAAATTGAATCCACCCGGACAACGACAAAGAATCGCGTGCGGTCGCGCTTACCAAAGCGGAATTCATTTGAACTTTATTACGGCGGCCGCTTCAATATCACCGGCTGCTATTTGAATCCCGATGAATATCTGAGTATGTATTTGCCCGGTGCGTATGAAATGTTAATTTTCCAATGTTTGATCTTTACGGTCCAATAACGTCAGTGAACAGTGCAGCAAATTACCGAATACAATTTTCCAGCGATGCCTAAATTGGCTTGGACGAAAGAGTTTGTAATAACGCAGCCGCTACTATAAGTAGCTCGGTTAAAGGAAAAATCCAGTTGATAATTAACAAGTGAATGTGAACGATGTCATTCGAAATACGTTTGTAGGTGTATTATCAGGAGACAAGGTGCATTCAACCGTGAAATTGTAACCGTGTTTCCGCGTAATTTTAATAATACATAGCTCGGAATGATTAGGATTACATGTCATCGGTTTAAATCGTCAATCGAGTTTAAATGATATTCAATAGAGGCGGCAGCAGACTATATTCCCGTTACGCCTCGCTATCGGTGTACGGTGGAAATAATAAATGACCAAGATACGTAATATTGCCCTATTCCCCCCATTTACCAAATAGCAGATACAATGGCAATCGTAAACCTTTCATCGTTTACGTCCTTTGTGTGCGAACGATATCGGAATATTGATTTATTCGATGGCACGTTACATCGGCCGGCGCGGAATTCTCTACCGGCGGCATGATTATAATTAAATACACGCGAACGAGTTCGTTTAATTAATTGAACCCGGGCAAACAGAATGCAAAGTGAATCGGCCGTAAGGGCGCTGCACCGTTACAAGGTATGGCAATAAAATTTCCGAATGCCGCAGCGGATTCTTTCGTCCCGCGGAACCGCGAAATTCCGCTTCATAAATTACCTCTTTTTCCACGCGTCCTTTGTTGGGACGTACATAATTCCGGGCGGATATATATTATTTACACCATTCATTCCCGTATAATATCGCGAAATAATCACAAAATATTTGTTATTAATGACGCGACGGGCGCATAAAATATTATTATCGGCGCCATGAATAACGTCACTCGATACGCCGGCGAACAGAGGCGTGGCGCGGGTAAGTCATTCGCGATTTAAACGGTCTGCGTGTCGTCAAAGTCGCCAATTCGCGGTAAGAAATACGCAAGATTTACGAGAGAAATCCTATACAGAATCCTATTAGACGGCTAGTCGCTGTTTCCATTCATACAATCTTAGAGAATGGTACTCCCCTCATCCCCAAACATAGGGGAAAGCTCTATACACGCGGAGCGTATTTTCTTCCACGGTTCCTTACATTTTTCTATCGAATAAACGGATTCCCGACGTGCCCCAGTTTCTCCCCGGGCAAAAGCTCGCTTCGTCACAAAGGCCGTGATTGCGAAAACGTTTGTTTTGCTTTCAGACGGCAGCCGCCGTCGACGACGACGGCAGCGAAGGAGACGAGACAGGGGTTTGACTCTGGCCCCGTCCTCGCTCGGCACAAAAGCAGCCCCACTGTTTTTCCTGGGGAGGCAGCAATGCATATCGCGTATTTCGCGTCTCCCGTTCAAAAGTAAAAAGGGCGGGGACGCGGAGAAAAAAAGGTCCGCGCGCAACTTCCCAACAACCCCCTCGCCCACACGTACGCCGCTGATTGCGCGGGAGAAAGGAATCGTCTTCCCAGCGGTTCCGCGTTCGTTCGCTGCGAAAATTCAATTCAGAAGAATGAAATTCGCTCCTTTGCCGCGCGTCGCGTGCCGCGAACGGTGCGGAGAGGATCTCCAGCTTAACGAAAGCGCCCCAATTATTGCGACCGGAAGCTGATTTGCAAGAGGTCCAATCGAGTATCTCCACGCCACTGTTTTCCTATTCTCGCAGCCTGCTCGACGGCGATACTTCCTCGGCGGTTGGTTTGTCGAGCAAAAGCTTGGTTTCTGGGATACTTTGCGGACCGAGGCAAGAAACGCGTCCGGGAAGATCGCGGGTCTCGAGGACCGTCTCCTTCGAGAGGATAGTAAAGCACGCTGCGAATTATGTTTGCACGTCAAAGGGAAAAAGACCGCAAGCCTGGCAGCCGCGGTTCGCGTCCTTCTGCAAGCACAGAGCGGAACCTCTCTCGTTTGCGTCAGTGGGTACAGGCGCGGATCGCAAAAACCCTGTCACCGTAAGCATTCAGCCATTGAATTCACCGGCTTCTCCGCGGCCGGGCCTACCGAAAGGGGTAAACGAACAAATTGCATAATTAATGATAAGTTCCGCGCGCATTACGAGCTCTTTCGAGCAAGCTGCTCTGAAAGCAGCCAGCGGCTTTTATTAAATTAAGGGAGCGTAATAATAATTTAGAAGACGCGAGGTTGCTCGCAGCGGCAGTGCTCCTCGATGCGTGCGAGCTAGGAACTTTTATTCCCCGACGTCCCTTTGTAAATATTTCACATAACCAGCGCTAGTATACTTCTTCTACCCCCAACAATCTGGGGATTCTGCGAGGAAAGCAATAGGTTCGTACGAAGGGAGTGACATTTCTCACCAGCAATTTGTAATTCGTGAAGGCACGCGGGCAGACTGAGACAGCGACGGGACCGAAATCTGGATCCAGTCCGTCAGGCTGGGAGCAGAGAGGAAATGTTGTCCGAAGAACGGTCGGTACGAGCTTCGAGAAAGTTTTAATGTCAGGCTGCGAACAAGATTGGGACGCCGCGGCGCGGACGAGGGCACCCCGAAACCCTCCGGGATCGTTTACCCTAATCGCTGGCGCCTTTAACCTCGATCCAACCGCCTCTCCACCCCTCTGAAGTCCTCTCTCTAGCCGCCGCAGATTTCTCGGTTTGTGCAACGCCTTAAGAAGATTGCTGCGTTTATGGATCCCCCTCCGCTGGCATCGAAAGAGGGAAGGAGCTCGGCTAGCCCGAGGCAGAGGTCCTCGCGACGTTGAAGGTATCCGATCGATCCGTACGAGGCTATTTCGAAGTTGCTACGTCTTGCTGTTTTATTTTACCAGCGGCCCCCCTATAACGTCCAAGGTACGCATAGACAATTTCTCAGACCGTCTTCGTCGAACAAGAAAATCCGGAAATCCGAAATTTTCTTGCTCGTAGAGGATCGAGCCACGATGTACATTGGTTAGAAGAGGTAGAAAGGCGAGAAGCTACTCGCGAATTCTGGCCAGAGATCGGAAGAGGAAAGCAGGGCGAAGGAGCTCAAAGGAGCCCTTTAATCAATGCCACGTGAGTGGAATGCGGTTGTGTGCGTGATCGTGTTATTCACCCTTTCGGCCGGCTCGTAAACGGAGCGGGGGTCCGACCCGTCGTTGGAAAATAAAATTCGCGAACTTGCAACACGGGACGACGCCGTTGCCCGCAAGAACTTTACGACCTGCGCCCTAATTACGTCCCCTCGTCGTGCCCCGCTAAATCATTTCCCTTATATAGCCCCGACAATCCGCTTAAGTTTCTTTCCTGCCCCTCTTGGGCAGCCTTTGATTAAACGAATTACTTTTCCCAAATCGGCCGCGGGCCGGGCTAGGTCCTGGCGTCGTTGGATCGGGCATACTATTCAAATCCCCCGAGCGAGTCGCCCTAACCGACGCGCGGGCTACCAGCCACGATCTACTTATTAAAAGTTCCTTTCGTGTTTCCTCCGTTTACTGCGGCGATAAAACGCGGACAGCTCCCCGCGTCTGGTATATCCTTATGAAGCCGTTAACATTTAACGCGTATGCACGTCGACACGCTTCATGGCTCGCGTGTACTACTCTTACGGGGCCTTTACGTCGCGAAAGATGCGCGACAAACGCGCTTCACGGCGATTCACCGTTCCCTGTTTCTGTCCCGCGACAAGTAAACTCGTTTCTAATGTATTAATGTGGCCTGGGCTGGCGCCGTTCGCAGGATATCCTGTTGTCGACGTTGCATCTTGACAGGATTCTCCGGGATGAAGGGAGCGTGTACCTAGTGTTTCCATGCGCAGCAGCGAAATTTGAGACGAAGCTTTAGCACGGCGATGATCTACGAGGAGCGATCGAACGTTCACAATGGCTTTAGCGATCGCGTAACAGACGTGTACAACAAGTATTTGGTAATCGAGGCAACTAATTGCCTGCGAGTATGAAATTTGAACGGATCAATTGTCTCGGGATATGCAAGAACCGTGATGCTGACGTCGGAAGGCTGCGGAACGATGCACTTTAGACACAATCTAATGCCGCCATGCTGCTGGAAAACATGGGACCACTTAATTGGTAGGAGCATATCAGAGTATGATTATAGGTGGCGAAGGAAGGGAGAAATGAAATGTAAATCGGATGCTGAGAGGAAGTGGAAGTCGCCGGCGAATCTCGATGCTTGGTCAGCCGATTCGCGCGAGCAGGTCCGAACGGAAACGAAGCCCCGAGATAACGGCCGCGTAATTCCGAGAGGCGATGTGACACAATGTAAATGGAAGAAAGTCAGGGTTAAGTGAAAACTTAATGGTCTCGAGAGGCGAGCCGTGTTACGTTATACCCGCGTCTATTCCCGGCCGTATATTTAAAGCGTTTAAGGCATTCCGAATCGTGAAAATAGCCCGATTTGCATATATACAGCCTTGGAATTCATGAAAAATTCATGGGGCCGAGTGGCGGGTATACTCGGAATTATGCCTCCTTTACTATCAATTTCTTATTATTGCCCGGGACCCCTGTGTCGGCGGCTCGGTGGCTCCAAGATGCTGACTGCGACGACTGCGAATAGGTAAATACGAATCGTATTATACCCTCCGTAGGAGATGGGGGCGAGAAAGAGATGCAAGTGAGAGAATGGTCCGCGGCAGCTGCAAGCACCGTCTTCGTGTGCATAGCGTTCGCTAAAAGGTCTATCTCCGCTCCCGTTTCTACCAGCTCGACAACAAATTGCATTGTTTCCTGGCAAACAACGCCGTTCTCGCATAGGAACAAATTAAATTATTGAAGGGGGGGAAAAGAGCCCGTTGAATTCCGAACGCACCGGTTAATAACGCTTCAGAGACGCTGTTGCTAGAATAGACTTTTAATCGTTCCCAGTAATTACGGGCGAAGGTGAGACAATTATGAGGATTGCGAGGCTCCCGTTTATCGTGCCATTTCGACCTTTATGCATCGCCGAACCTTCGGAGAGGAAACCTGCTCGCGATGCCCGAAATTTCTTTACATGGGAAAGCTCTTCGAATCACTGTTGAAGTGTACCGAGTGTCTGTTATGTCGAGCTAGAAACGCTTCATCCAGATGGAACCTGTACGCGGAAGGTGCACGAAATCATCAACGTGCGTCGGATAGTACTGTGTACAAAGGAAGTTCCGAGCGAACAGATTCGGAAGGAGGAAGTTGGCGAACGATGGGCCAAATTTGGATTCACGGGACGGTGCGGGCATCTACGAGGTTTGTCGATGATATTTGCAGCCGACCAAAGTACAAAGCCGAACGGAAATAGGCTAGCAGTCGGATTCATTGTGTACGTGAAAAGCAGTTGAACAATGAAATAAATAAAGCAGGCACGGGAGGCAATAGGAAGGGGCGAACGGTGAAATTGCTTTTGCAAGAATACGCGCGGACTCTGTTGTGCCGAGGCCCAGATTGCGCGGGAGCGCGGCCGTGCTTTTGAGGCACGTGACTGGAAATCAATTATGGGGACCTACAAAGCAGCGTCGGAACATCCCACGTGCACTGTCGCTTGAGACTAGAGCGACGCGTTTCATTCTCTCTGTTAGAGCAGACTTATGATGAAACATAGCGCCGGGACGAACGCGAAAGCTGGCGCTTAAAGCTCGCAGGCGGGGGTTGTTTAAAGTATTTTTCGGTCCAAGGAACATTTTTTCCATTTGCGACTCGTTCACTTCGCCGTGTCGATTCCCAACGATGCGACACAAAAGCAAATGTATTTCAGATCGAACGAATCGATTCAGACAGATATTGCATGGATTTAGAATGAATTTCTGATAGAACTCGTTTTCAGGTCCGCTGGACGGCCAGAATTTTTAAATAAAATTTCGCGGAACGGCAGGTGACTGATAAATAGTAACGGTTGATGGAGGTTCGTTTATAACGAAACAATTTCCCACTGGCTGAGGGGGTGGTGTGACAATAGGAAAAAAACACGAAGAATCCCCCTGGCGCAGCTATCATCCGGAAGCTGAAAACAATAACGTTCACACAGAGCGCTAGACGCGCGCTTTCCCGTCGGTGTTCGACCGCCAGCTGGCCCACTTTTGTTCGCCCGGTTTCTGAAAAATAAAGCTCCACCTAAGGACAACCGCCGACATTCAGCGCGAATCCCGCTGCCTCGAATGCGAGAACGGGTCAAGTGAAATGCAAACATTTCCCAGGAGTGTCTGTTTTCACTCATTTTTCCGCCCTCTCGTAACTTTCGTGTGTACCCCACGAACGAGCCCGGCATTCTGCGCCCTGCGCAATTTCGCGAGGGCAAGCATTCGAACGGTCAGGCTTGTTTCTTAAGCAACGAATTAACTGCCGCCGAGACTGAACGCTCACCTAATTACAACGAGTGCCGTTTGTCGGGAACGCTCGACGCAGAACCGTTGTTTATCGCAGGGCAGAAAGCAGCGGACCCAGCGGTCTCGTTGTCGTTCGCAATCTCTTCTTAACGCAGACCCGCGCAAACGATTTAAGCCGCCGCGAGCTTAAGAGTTTGACCTGAAACGCGAATAACGCGGTCCCGGGCATTACGCGAGCATGATTTTCCGCGGCGAAACAGCTTCGAGTATCACGGTAGCCCTGAATTGAGCAGCGGCGGTGATACACGAGACCCATGGGCGGCTTCGTTGCAACGACGTTTCCACTACAAAACCGTTATTCACCATTAACAGCGAGTCGAGTTGCGAAGTTGGATTACCGATCCGCGGTCCGTCGTTTATTATCCCGTTGCACTCGTTCGACAAGAGGATGGCGGCGGCGTTTCATCGGAAGGACACCCAACCCTGTCGCGAAATCGCCCAAGCGAGGTATCGCTGTCGTTCGCGGTACTTGGCATTACTTTTGCTAACTATTTCTGGTTAATGGCGCGATCTCGTGTTCCCGCGAGTAAACGCGATTTGTAAGTACCGCGGCCCGGATTTCCCTTTGGTCGACGGAAATTAAATTCTTCCTTTGGAGGAAAGGCAGGGGCGAGCGAGGCGGTCGCTTGTGAGTTTTACGCTCGCCTATTGTGCGAGCCCTTCTCCACGGCCATGATTCGTCGTAAAGGTTGACCCAGTTTTTAGGGGAGACCGTTCGACGAGTTATTACGAATTCCTCTCGGATCGAACGAAACGAAAGAAGGGTTCAGGGCCGGTGAAAGGACAGCGGCAGCTGCGCTTCGCCGTGATCCACCTTGATTCCGATATGTTACCGTGAAGGGACTGTCGCTGACGGGGAACGAGTTTACGGTGGCATCGAGGGTGTATAGGTGGTTCTGCCGGGACTCGTGTAAACCCTTTCGTTTTACGAGCTTTCAGCGGGACGAGTAACTCCACGCATCGGCCAGCGAGGATCAAGGAAAAACCTATATCCTCGGTTGATTCACTAATAAATATCGAACGGCGACGGGTCGAAAACAAGCGAACACCGCGATGATATCGGGTTCGTCTTCCAACGGAGATAAAAATAATGGCGATTCTTCATGCTATCCATTTCTGTATAGTATCGGTACCGTCGATGACCTCGTTTACGTAGATAAAACCAGCCAGCAGTAAGGTGACCAAGGGGCGCAATAACGCATTCGACCGTCTTTCCTTTTAGTTTGACCTGGTCGTGCACGGAAAAAAAAACGAGCCGAGAGGGCAAAAATGAGAAGCGGCGATGGAGGCAACGGGCTTCCCATACAGTAAAAATGAGAAAGCACGCTGGCCAGATATCGAGGGACGAAATGCTTTCTGCGCGTATCCATATGCCTTGCGCGGCTTTCGCTAAAACCGAAAGCGACAAGCGGGGCTCTGGCGTTTAATGACGCGAAATGCATTTTCCAGGCAACCGGTTTAAAATGCAAGGCAAAAACGCACTAAAGCACCAGAGATGGGCTTTCTAATTAAAATCGGCTTAACCGGAACATACACGTGTACTGAATGGCAGCGAACACACAGTCGTTGTGTCCAGTTGAATGTGTCTGTCAACCCACGGAATTGTGTCCCTAGGTAGTCGTACTTTCGATTTGAAAATTTTGTTCCGGCTACCTTTTCAAATCCGTTTGATGGGAAACACGATGCAAACGATCGAGGGGACATCATCCGTTAAGTAATTCCAATCGAAACGATCTTCAGGACACCGTAGAAAAGTGTTGAATTATTTGATATCCTACATATGTCCGAACGCGTGTTGGCTATGGTGGCAATTCTTGCCTCCAATTCGACGCCAAGTGACTCGTACACCATTCGAAATTACGACTGGAAGGTGCACGGAAGATCTCTCCTTAAGGGTTGAAACTTCTCCGGGTAGACCATAATTTAAAGGACGAACGTATGCATCGGCCGCGCTCCCGACAAGAGATTCTCTCTTCTGTTATAAATCAGGGACTTCCGGCGGTGGTCGCTTTTCGAAATCCTCTCTCCGGGTGGAATATTTTTTCGACGAGCACCATCTTTCCCAGGGAGTAAGACGACCGGGGGACAAGTGGCTAGAAATTCCTCTGACCCCCTCGAACTTTATCGTCGCGATAACCTTTCCCCTGCTCCGGCTGATGGAAACACTGAATCAGTATGATCGGATATCGCATGGTACGTTGGATTCACTTGGTTACTTCTCCACTCCTATTTCTCTTCTGTTTCCACCGTAAAAGCGTCATCCCTCTCTCCCTCTATCTGCTCTGCCGCCCTTCTTTTTCCTTTCGCCGTGTCATCGATCGCAATATCGCCCGAAAAAAAAGAGTCGAGTGTAACGCGACCGGTCGAGACCCCCCTTTATTCGCAACAGCTGGCCAGGAGAAGCCGACGAAGAGTCGCTGAAAGAACGGACACGGTCTTCCTTCGCGGGGACCAAGTAGCTCATTCCGCTAATTGATCGCCATTGATATCGGTACAATCCCATCTCGGCCGTAAATTAATGCCGGCAACATTTTCCACGTCAATCGCCGACTCTGCTATTCTCCCCTTCTTAGCTCTCCGTTTGTTCGCTCCTTCTATTTCCCTTGGTCCGCGCCGAGCTGCCGCTCCAACCGCGAGAAGTACCGTGGCCAACAGATTTCCATAGGAGGGTGAAACTTTCGAAAGTTCATGATCGAATATTGTTTCTTTACGAGCCCCCTCCCCGATCGTATTCCCGCGGCCGTTGTTAATTAATTGCCCTGGTGAATCGAAGCCGCGGGACCGAAACGAGAGCGGAGACGAGAAACGTCGATGGGGACGCGATAACCCTCGAGATCCGAGGGAAAGATGGAAAGGTTAATTGGCGGAACGATGCAAAGGATAAGGCCGATACCATGCGCGGTTGTTCCTGATTGCGAGCGATCCGAGCGACCTAATCGAACGACACGACGCGTTTCGATTGCACCGCAAATTTGCTGCCTCGCCGAAGATAATCAATCACAAACAGCCCATCGGCGATCGGCCGATATAAATATCGTCCACAGGGCTGGACATTTGCTCGACAAATGTTTCCCCAGCGGGAAGAATGTATTTTTTAGCGATAACCAGGGGCCGATCGCGAGGATGCGGGGCCTGGAAGTTTCGCGATGGAACGAAAGCAGAAGCGCGCGTGTCGCGGCACGGTCACTCGAGCGGGTGATCCGCGACGCGCAGCGGCCACGCGAAGCCTCATTTTTCACCGCAGGATCGTCGTTCTCGGGGCTTCGACCTCCGACCCACGCAAATAGGGACTTCCCTCCGTAAACGAGGAATCTCTCTCCTATTGGGATAGCATTCCACCATCCCTGGGGGCAATTTCTGCCTGACCCGTGTCTCATAAATCCCGGACGATTTTTTACGACGAGACCGGGGAAGGGATGCGAATTAATAAATCTAAACATCGATGTAGGCCGCTAGGGCGGCGGGGCCGATTCACCGTGTCTCAATATAAATTCCCGGCGGTGCGCGTAAATGGCATAGCGTGTACGTCGTTGCGCGAAAGGTATCCCCCTCCGGCGGTTGGAATTGCTTAGAAATACGACCGGGGGTCTCGTTTCGAAATGGGGGGGAATCCGGCGATCGGGCATGTTCAATGGCGCACCCATTTGGAGAGCCTCGGGACGCGTCCGACATCCAGACCGCAGGCAGAATCGCGAAGGTGCAAATTGCCGTCTAATTTGTCGCCCCTTTTGGAGGACGGCTCGCGTCCGCTCTCGAGAACCGCCGGCGCTGGTTGGGCGTACGAGAAACGGAGTATAGAGCCGGGTGGCTGGCTCTCGTGATGGCACGTCATTCGACGAATATTGGAAAAACGTTACGAATTTGAAAGGGCCGCTGTCAGGAGTGCCGGTGGTTGTCGCACAATGCCCCGCATGGAACCGCAAACGCGTCGTCGACTGTGTTCTTCCCTCCCCCTCCGCCTCACCCGCCCTTGATTTCGTGCTCGTCCCTTAACCGCATACCGAGAGGACGGCGGGATTAATAGGGGAAAAATTGTGCCCGCAGAAAGCCGGTCCGAGGAACAGAGCCGCGTTTCCGTGCGTCATTCCAGTACGCGCACGTGTAACCGAACACCGGCTCAAGTCACCTTAACCCGTCCTTCCGCCCCTCCTGTTGTTCTACGCGGCAAAGGCATTATCCTGGCGGAGAGGAGGAAAGTTCTGGAGGATCACAGGTGCGACGTCCCCCGAGGAAATACGAGAAATTGATTTTCTTTTCGAATCGATGGATGGACGATTAATTTGCGACAGCTTCGCGCGGCGGGCTCCCTCGATTCGATATGATCGGACGTGGCCCGTCAGCTTTCTCTGTTACACGGTGAGAGCGCGTGAAACAGACGATAAAACGCGGCGCGGATAATTTACGGGGCAGTAAAGTGTCCTCCGTCGAGTACACGCGGGGAAGGATTCCTCGGATGGGTTCAGATTAAAATATAAATGCGTCGACGAGCGCGGCCTGAGATTTAGGGACGTATTCGCGGGTTTAATTAAGATCGGCCGCGAATTATCGTGGCGCGGCGGGTCCGCCGGCGCGACGAACGGAGCGGGGCAATAATACGAAGGCAGTAAAGCTTCCCTCTCGTCGACGATCCGTGATACGGTGCGAACAAGCCGTAATTCCTCGTGCCGTCGCCGCGAAATGATCGCGATACGGTTGCCGCCTAGATATTTATTATATTTCAAGGCTTCCATTTTCAGATTACCTCGCCACTCCGTTCCTCGTATCGTGGACTATATAATGCGACCGAAACGATTCAAGAAAGTCGAGCACTCTAGGGAATGAACGCGATCGACGCGTCGATCGGGACGAGGGACAAGAGGTAACGCGTCAACAAAATTACGATCGTGTGTATCGTCGCCGTGGAGGGTCCATGGATTGCTCGATCGATCTTAATTGTGCCCCTTGAACCTCAACCTGTTTTCTCTCGTTCAATTGCGAGCACGCTGTGCGACGGACAGATCAAGCTACGTCGGTAATCAGGGACACGAGCGGGAAAAGAAAGAGTGCTCGACGTCGACCGATGTTCAGATCAAACGGACGTCGAGTGGTGCCCAAGAAGCAATTGGTCATTCGAATCGGTCGTTCGAGGTAACCGGCAAATGCCACTTCCTTAACGATTCGAGAGGAAGTCTAACAACGCTGCATCGATCGTCGACTAAGTGTCAAATGCGAAGCCACGATTTCGATGATTATTTATGCACCCTTATTGTGCCCTCCCGTCATCATCAGAGACATTGCAGTACTCAAGAAGATTGCAAGAAGCACGATTAACAGCAAATGCCCAAGTACTCGGTGACCAGGTCAGTTCAAGTGAAAGTATAAACTTTGCTGCTTACAGGGGGGTGGAATTCTGGAATGTATCCTTCAGGTGAAAGTTGATGGGCCTCGCGGGAGACATTAGACAGTAAATGTGACTTCCGTATAGATGGTGGCCGCTACCGCCTGTCTTAATGGATTGTGAATTTATCCCATCCGTAACGATTCACGTCATCAGAGGTTAACGTCTAAGTAGGTCTAGAAGTAGGTCTCTGTTCGCCTAGAAAAGTAGCGCCGTCTTCACAAACAGTTACTCCCGCCAGCCCGGCAGGAGCGTTTCAATTAATCTCCGACGAGTTCCCCTTTTTCTTCAAATCCATCCTCGTCATCCCGTTCGGCCGGCGTGATTACGGGCGCTGGCCCCGACTACTACACTTCAATTAATCTGCATAGACTGCTCAATGCGGGAGGACGATCGCGGTGCATTGAGTCCAAGTTTATTTGTCTCTCGGCCGGGGGAATTAATCCGCCAAAGTGACGGGACGCAACGCGACGGGCACGGAAGTCTGCCCTTTTTTTTTTGCTGGCTGCCACCCCGTAAGACAGTTCCCTCCGTGCTTTTTTCATTTCACGCTCTTCTGGAGAACGCTCTAATATTCGCCGAGTAATTCCGGGATCAAAGATTGTCCCTACGCTGCGCCGAGCTTTGAATCATTATCAGACGGCGCCATTCAGCTCCAACTATGTATTCAGACGGATCGCGATAAAGGAGCTTGCCCTCGCGTAAACAGAGGGTGTTGACTTCTCCCTAGTTATCTACTTACCACTGGACGAGCCCGATGGATGTACGGCTCGGCAACGTGGATACACCAGGATTAACCAACTTTTCCACGCATTCCCACGCGTCCGAGCCCCCATTAGGTGCTCCGTGGCCATCTGTCATACTCATCAGGGGCGACCCTTGTTTTCGTTCCTTAAGTGGACTCTCGGCAAGAAAAAATGTATTTTCCAGCCGTGGGCGGGGTGAACGATCGAGGGAGCCTCGTCGAGCAAACAATACCGCTGACAGGTAATATTCCAGTAGATCTCCGAACCGTTATCGTCTACGGAGGGGGAAAGGAGACGTAATCGCGCGGTCGAGTATGAACACCCCCAGCAATCTTCGAGCAACAAATTCCTGGGGTAAAATGGAAACTCTCTCCGCTGAAGGGGGACGCGGAGCAAGCAACGCGAGAGAATCGTATCAATTAAGTGATATCTCGGTGCGTCGCGACCTCGAACTTCCACACCCGAGTCCTTAGAGGGCCGCGGAAGTTCGCCGAGTGGTATCGCGGCTGGAAAGAAGAAAGCAGAAAGGCGGAGGTCGCAAGGAACGGTGCGCGGGGTGACTTACGAGGCTGGTGCCGCCGCTTCACGGGGGCAGGCGGGCGTTGTTTACCCTTTATTTATGACGAAAGTTTGCCCAGATTTCGCGAATGCGCGGTCCTGGAGTCGGTTAAGCTGCGGAGGCACGCAGGGGGTTACGGAGAGAGAGAAAGAGAAAGAGGGAGAGTGAGAGGCAGGGACCAGTAGGGCTCCCGGCTGCAGGCACGGGGTGACGGAGGGAGAACACGATGGCAGAAGCTCAGCCGTGCAGTCATTTGTTAATGTCATCCTGGAGCACCCCCCTGCGCCTCGGCGCAACCCTCCCCCCCCGTTTGGAACTGGCACTGTCCTACGGCCGATGTTACCCCGTCTCATACGCGATAATAAGCGGGCTAGTTAGTGCAGCCCGTGGAATCAGCGAGCCTAACGATACTTTTTTTATTTTTTCCGCCCCTAGTCTGGGGAAGAGTCGGTCGAGTATCGCTCGAGGGTGACTTTCGTGGAAAACGAACAAGGACACGACGAACGAATATCGAATTCGCGCGACTTACAATAGCCGTCGAGAGAAATAGCTAACTCTTCTGGTAAAAGTGACATTTAAACTGTATATAAATGGTGCGACAGACTCTGGAGAATGTTAAATTAGCGCCGCGGATGGACCTGGAGAATGGTAAAACCTTGAATAATTAATTGATCACGTCCAGCGGGATAATGTTTGAAAGTGGAAATCGATTTTTCATTCCGGCCAATTCGGTACTATATGATACGCATATATATCCCGATAAACCGGCTTAATATTGTAGATAAGTGAGTGTGCGACTGGCCTTATTAGTCTTGGCCACTCGGAAAGTGCACGTCGTTGTCTTGTTGGAGGTGACACCACTTCACGTCAATTTCCGTTGTAAAGCTATTTCCTGCGTCGATCCACGAAATAGCTTTCCAGAGGGGAATTTTATCCCGGCAAGACGCGCTCAAAGGAGGAACGGAGAATCCTAGATGATCTTTGTTTCCTATTCTGACTTTCTAAACTGCAAAACCGATTTCAGCTTCAAAGATACGCTCCCAAAGTTGAATAAAGGAACGGTGTATTCCTCGAAAACGGAATACGCGATCTCCGGGATTCCAGGAAATATTTTTACATTCCGCGCGCGGTGCGTGCTGAGTGTCGCAAACACGGATCGATGGAAATATAGGTACAATTAGGCGCATCCAGCTTCTACTTACAAGGGGAGGATGCGAATTTTAATTTTAATTTTAATTGTAATGGTGCAATAAAGTCATTTAATAATAATTTAACCAGAAAATACAACTTTTTGTCGTAGTATAGTCTCGTAACTAGATACGCTTCTGGAGAACGAATTTTGAACCAAGAAGCTAAGTAGGGTTCCAATCCCAACAAGGGTGGTTTTTATATTTTTTTTTCTTCTCCTTACATTTTCGTCATTGCACGTGTTGTAACTAATAAAAATTCCACAATTTTCAGTTTAATATCTCGATAACAAAAATTTAAATTCAAATACGCGTTTTATGACACATGCCATGGAAGTAATCGAAAACAGGGTGGAATTCTACACAAATTGCATGCTTTAAATACCTGCGCTGTACATATGAATTTTTTAATTGTAATATGCTGTGGAAAACATATTTCGTTAATATTACGGAATTTTGGAAATTATTCATCACTGTAAATGTGTATATCCCGCATGAGACTTTTGTATTCTTTTCATCAAGACCTACTAAGTATTTAAAAAAAGAACGAAATCGATCTGACGACTTCATAAGTTAAATGTGTAATGCCATTTTTTATCAAAATAGCTGGCCATTCACAGCTAATATTCTGAAATTTGTTTATACATCGGCCCCAACATTTCCTGCCCGGTTTCGTTAAAAAATCGCTCATTCCATTCGTGTCCTCTCCTGGTTAGTAGATACGTGTAGATTTTACTGCAGGTATTCACCGAAACTTATTACTAAATTATCCCGATATACCATAAAAGGGGCAAATAAAATTCATGAATCTATGCAGTCCCGTCAGGCACCGTCGCGGTTGATCAGTTATTATGTCGTATATTTAAATGGCGAATGCTCTAAGTAGTTAGCGTGCGAGTGAAATTTACGGCTCAGTAGAATCTCAGGTGAACCAATCGATTGCTGATTGTAATACAAGGAAATCCTTTTTGTAGGGCTCTCCTCTCACTCTATCTCCCCCAGCCTTCCCTCTCCATTTCCTAGGGAGTTAAGTCGTTCCTCGTGCGAGAGAAAACGTGCTGTTGCTGGCGCGCACGGTGCATGACAACCTCTCCCTCCGAGGGAAATTTACGAACTGGAGGGAATGTTGCCGGAATAAAATTTAATATTAGAGTGCTCGGCATCTGGACCGATCCATTTAATCCTACGGAGGATCTGTAACGGCCGTAAACAGGTCATGGAGCTGAACGCCGGGCAGAAACTTTCCCCGAGAAAGTTGCGGCAGCCTGACGAGGCGGGAAGGGGTTGAAGAAGAAAAATCTCTTTTAATATTTGCAACAATATCGGCTGAAGGGCGTTCGTTGCGCCCGTCCGAGGAGAAATGCAGCTTCGACAAATTGCATTAAGGGGTCGTGACGGGGGAAACGAACGTGCCTTTAAAGGGAAACAGAAACAAAGGTGTACTCGAGCTCTTTGACGAGAATAATTGCAGGAGCCATGGTCGGATTAGCAATAAGAATTTTTCTTCCACGTGGAGCGTAACTGGCTGAACTCCGTATTAAACAACGCTGAAGACAGTTCAAGAGAATCCCGCGTCGCATGAACGAGAGCAAAGGCTACACTTGCGAGAGAGACGGACGAGAAATAATGTACGATAGCCCACGAAACTTTGCGGGAGCACGAACGTCGCGGACAAAGGGAGACGCAGGAGCTGAATGAAGGAGGCGATGGTGTATCCTTTGCACGCGCAACGCTCCAAGGAGCCTCGGTCTGAAGCGAACAAGACTAAAGACTATCCGGTGATTGGGGGATCGCGGGAGTTGATAATTGGACACGTGTTTCGTCGGGACACGGCCGCAGGTGAAGTGCTTCTTGATCGGGCGTGTGCGCTAATTGGGAGTGCAATTAAAAACTACGCCGGCTGTTTGTTCCCCGGGGGTAGAAGTCGACAATCCGTGCGTCCTGCCGGTGTGACGTGATCAAAACAACAAAGTGCGGGGACCTCGTATGAGTCGCGACACGCGAGGGGCGGGGGAGCCGATGGAGGTGGAGATAGTACGGGAAAACGGGCGCAAAACAAAACCAACGGGAATCAAATAGAAAGACGGAGTACGTTAATTGACTAGGCTGACACGGGGCCAGAAAACAAAACGTGTCGTCGCGCCGAATGCGTCGATGCTGACACCCCGCGCGTGTCGCTCGCACTCGAGTGCGTTGCCGCTCAAATACTGATTTCCATTTTTTCCTCTCTCTCTCTCCCTCTCCCTCTCAGCCCCGTGTTGTATACACATGGCTTGTTTCGAAAAATGTAAAAGAAAAAAAGCAGAAGACAAATACAGGAGATCAAATGGTGCTGGTCGTACCGCGGCCAATGAGGATCAAATGTAGCCGGTGTTGGATTCTTACGGGCATTCCGTAAGTTAGTTGTATCGCTCTCGAACATTCTCGCGCCGCTGCCACGTGTTTGCGAACGTTCGCCAAAACGCTTTTGCTTGCTATAGTGATCGTGCTTCTCCGTGGTTGCTCTAAACGCTAATTAACGCTTTACCGGCTTCTGTAAAACGCATAATTGTAGTTTGCTACCTGCCTGTTACAAACAGTGTAAATGTATGTTCGTTCATTATGATTCGGTTTGATTGTACATAATAAATATAGTGTCGTTTCAAACTGCAATATATATTCAATAAAAAGAGAATCCCACGTTCCACACGCGCGTGCTCCCTTAAATAGCTAACATTTTTGGTATTCAAATCAGAACGCGTGAAAACAGAATAATTTTCAGTGAAATTTGCGACCAAGAATTGCGACCAAAATTTGCGAAATTTGGACTGAATTACAGAGCGTTCTGGATTAATTCCATCGGTTGAGGTGAAACTTCATTACGAACCCGTCGATCGGGAAACGTTATTTAACGTCACTTCCCTAATTCGCCGATATTAATCGAATATAAAAAGTTGCCAAAGGGTGTATCGATGACGAATATTCGTTTTCGATCTCGAAGGCCTCTGGCAAACGGTCGAGTTAGCTGTCAATTAGTTCTCCCTCTCATGGTTCTAAATTCTAAATAATCGCTGGCATTACTGGTTAAACGCGAACGAAGGGACGTCGTAGTTTTTAATAATTTTGTTTTCACTCGCAGAGTGCACCATTTATTTAACGTGATTCCAGAGAATTGAAGTTATTGACAGTTCGTTGCTTTTCGTTTCGTCGTTCCCTATCAAAATGTGTCGATACGCTCGCGTTTAACGGGTTATTTGCAAAACAGGGGGAGAAGGAGAAAGAGAAAGAGGAAGAGGAAATACAGAGAATAACGGCGGGACCATTTCGGGCAGGCGTGCGATGCTGAATGCAGATTTGACTTTTGAAATGTGCTCGTGCAAATGTTTTGTTCCTCTATAGAGCAGCTAGATATAATTGCTAATATTTTAAATGCCGAGCTGGATAAAAGAGAAATTTCCCAATGGAGAGAAGGAACTGATGCGGGGAAATCCCGATAACTTTGCCATTTCGAGGGTCAGCGCCGAAAAAGATGGGATAGCGTTAATGAGCGAGATTCGCGAGGATTTTTATCTCATTTGCCATGCATTCGGGCGGAACGGTCTCGCGCAATTTCATTCCCGATCGTGGTATCGCGAACACGGAGGATTGTTGCACCCCACTGTCTCCCGATCGCATCCGATTGGACAGGCTATTCCTAATTTAGTCAGTGCCATTGTTTTGCCTCGCGATGCAGTTGCATCGGTATAAATCCAAAGCCGTTCGGCTATTGAGTGTCGCAACTCAATGAAAACGCGATGGATACACATATCGCATCAATAAACGATCGGAGAACTGCACGATACCGGGAGCCCCGTGAAATCAATAACGAAATTAAGACGGGTACTCGAAATAATGCAGAGTGTTGCAGCCGAGCAGAGTGGATGCAGATCGATCCTGCCTCGTGCCGCACTACTGCTATTCCAGTTAGCGTTCATGGAGATTGTAATACACGATTCTCCACGAAATACCAGAACGATCGCACTGGATGAGCTCAACGGCGTTGCACGCGAATGAAATTTTCTCCGAACACTTATATAGTTGAAAGTGCGTCCCGCTAGTTTGCCAAGGCGACTGTTCAAGGGTTCCAAGTTTACGATATCGTCGGGCAATAAAAGGATTTCTGATGTCCGGGGGGGGGCCACGTACGTCTACTTTGCGCCGCGATACGAAGCGTTTCTTGGCAAGCGGAAATAGGAAGCAGGACGCGCAGCCGGGCGAATTCATCCGGCAGTAACGCTATTGATCGAGTCGAAGTGTACGAATGAAAAGAGTGGGCGGCAATGATAAACTGGGGGAATGAAATTATCGTCGGTAAATTGCAGCTATCGGGACCTCTCGACGGAACTCGTTCCCGGCTATTTAGAAACGTATTTATCCCCCCAACAGAAGAGCCCACCCCCTGCCTCCCGTCCTCGCGGTGCCCCAGCCTCGCGGGAACCAAGGGGTGGTGGTATTGATCGGCCGATAATACAGATTTATACATAATAAACAATTCGCAAATGCGCAACCATCCACCGTCCCGCGTCCACCGCCATTATTCCCGCGTAATTGATTACGCCGGGCGACTCTCGCGAGCCCGAATCGTTCGGGCTCTGGTTTATTCTCGGTTACAAACGCTAATGCGCCGCGGACAAAACACGCTGTGTTTTACATAATTGCCGTGAAAATTACGCGCGTAATTTGCCGCGTCCCCGCTATTCCTGACCTTTATTAATTCGCGGTCGACGCTCGCTGAACCCACCGCGACAGATACCGCGCTCGTACGCGGCATATTAATATTTAAACAATTCATTCGACGGTTACGCGATAACGTCCGCGGCTGTCATCGACGGGGAGAGCTACTGGGATCGCGAGATGATATCTCTGTGCAGTAGATACATCAATACTCTATGTATCAGTTTAAAAATGAAAGGAGGGTCTCTGTCCCTGGCGGGCAGGCACGCAGTTAGTTCGTGTAAGTAAAAACGTTGCCCGTTGGTGGAGGAGCGATGTCGAAAGCAGTGGGCGAAATTGTGGAGAACGTGGTGTTCCAGACGAATCCGAGAACAAAGAAGGGCGTAACGTATGCCGGCAGTTAATGAAGTTGTCCGAAGGAGTTTAGGGAACCACTCGATAGTTAAGACCCCTAAGAGGAGCAACTATTATGTTGAAGTTTGCACATTAATTCGGCCGTTGACCTAAGCTCCCCGAAGTTGCTCTGCTCGGGAGATATCCCTCAAAGTAACCGTTCGAATTTCCTGCCGTGAGGAAGTTCGTAGTGTCACGCCACCATGTAAAAGGCTTTCATTACGCAAGCACTTTAACCGAAGTTCTGCCGGATCGGCGGCGGCGGCGGCGGCGGCGGTGGCGTCGGACGGCGAAGAAAACGTTTCGGGACGGATTTCGGTGACCTGGCGGTTTTCGAAATAATCTTAAGCGAACGGGGGAGCTGCTGGATCATTATGTCGGGAAACGCTGCCAGCTGACGTTGAGGGATCGTCCTCGCTGATTGCTCGATTCGAGGGCTACGCTTCACCGGTGCGAAACTTTGTAATTCTGACGTGTATTGATTAGAAGTATTATTTTTAAAGGAATCGTTCGCCAGTGCGACTAGAGGATAGTTAGCGAGAACCCAATCGGCTCGGAGGGACATTAAATCGCGAAACTATTCTCTCCAATGAGGAGGAGTTATCGGAAATAGATATGAAGAAGTTGACCTGTATTCGCGGGGGCTGATAACATTTTCCCGCTTCCCGATACCCGGATCGAGCTCCCTAATTAGAATAACGATCAATCTGTTTTATACGTATACCCGACCGTCTGATTTATAACAAACCTATTAAAGTTAATTGATAATTAACTGAACGATCGTTAATGGAATCCAATGCTTCCCGGTATATCGATAGCGATGTTCGTACCTATTATGTGTCTGACGATAACGTAATTACCTGGGACGCGAACGATTTCACGTAAATTCGCTTGCTCGTCGTGCTTTATGGAATACCTGTTTAAGCGCAGCGTCGAGCACCGTTCCCGCCTCGTTTGTAGCATCCGAAGTAACTAAAAGACCAACGTGCCTGCAAATTAACTGAACCATCCAAGTATTATTCAACTATCTTGACAAACTCTTTCTCGAATCCAAGACAAGAATGCCAAACGAGTCTTTGTCCCATTCAAATTCAATTGCACGAAAGTCGCGATAGTTTAACTGCTTCGAAGCCCACCGCCCGCGTGTTTAAAGCAAACGCGATAGCGCTTCCGCAACGGCGCCCGGCGCTCGTGTTAGGAGCGTTAATGGGTAACGCGAGGGACGTTGGCATTCTCGTTAGTCTTAAACGAAAACAGTGCCCGCAATCGAGGGGGCGCGACTAGCCCCTAACTGTCGATACGAGAGTCGAAAGGCGAGTTGTTTGCGCCTTTGGGCTCGAGCAAACCACTCGAGGAGCCCGTCGTACTCGCCCAGGGTGTTGCGACGACAGACCGTGGAACGGTAGACGTGCGTGTTTTCCCAGTCGCAAACGGAATATTTGCACGATGTAACGGCGAGAGCCCGGTAAATATTTAGGATGCACGCTACGCGCCGCAATTTCCTCGTACCTCGTGGAGCCTCCAGTCCCAAAGCGAGAATACAACGCAATTTCCATTTCACCGTCAACTTTCCCCCGCCATCAGCGGGCGGAATGGTAAGTGCGCAAGGGTTGACGGGGTTTCAACCGAAAAGTTGCTGCGGCGGAACTAAATTGCTAGATCTCCGGCGATTCGTCGATTCCAGCTACCAATCTCCAATTAGACATCGCCTAAAATATTCTCCGACTACCTACATTCGTAATGACTCGCTTAATATATCTTTGATACTTGGCGCCCAACTAGATAAGATCCACGGCATCAACTATTGGCAAACGAGCAATGTCTAAAACCGGAATGCCGAAAGGTATCTGTGGAAACTAATTCCACGAGTTATTGGAACGCAAGGGCACTGCCTCGCGAGTACCTAGATTCTGTGACATAAATTGCATTTAGCATTTTAGTGTCACCGTGGCAAAGTAATCTGCCAGCTATCGACCAGTTAGAACAGCCTGCCTCGTTGGTCGGCATTGTAACATTTACGCTGCCTTGAATGGAAAAGTTGCCGTGGACAGGGGGTTCGATTAAATTTCAGGGCAACAGTTATACGCGCCAGCTCGCTGGACACCGTTCCTTTGCCCTGGTACCCGCTAAATGCAAGTGACACGGGTAATACTGTTCCTATTGCCATTACAATAACCGTTATCGCGGGCAGTCGTTAAGTTGTCGCGTTATATCACGGTTACTGCCTCGTCGAATGCACTCGGAACTTTTATATCGGCGAACGGACCCTGCACGGCCAGCCATTTCGGTCCCGACCCCGAACAATATGGCTATTTATACGAATACTTGGGGCTGAATTACCATTGATGGCGGAAAACCTCAACTCGGCCATGCCCTGGCTCCACGTTCCAGTGGAAGTTCAGAATTTACGACCGAAAGATCCATCGTTGATGCCAAGGATCGCGAATCCCTGTAAAGACAAGAGGGGCAGCAGGCAGGCAGTCGTCGGCACAGCTTTCCAGCTCGTCCTTTGCCAATGCGACGGTAAAATTTCATTTGTACGGTATTCGACGTTTTATCCCTTTTTCTATCCCCCTCTCAGTCTTCCCACCACGATCGTTCTCCCTCACTTTCCTTTCGCTCGATCCGCTTTTACACCCACTCGTTCGCTATCGCGACAGGTGGTGACTTCTACGGGAGCGTCGGGGGATCCTTTGCGGTCCGACCAAATCGCGCGAGCCTTTTCCCTCATTATCTCCTCTCCGTGGCGTCTCTCCCCTTCTCGTATCTCCGCTAGCGATACGTCTCGGGGACGAGTTATATCCCACGTCGTTGGCGCGTGATCGAAACGTCCGTCGATCCGCGCGATATTTCCCGCGTCGCGAAAAACCCATTTTCCATCCGCACTGGGAGCGCCCCACGCTTGGAAATCTTTCCTTTCACTCGCGTTTCGCGTTCCACTGTTGCGACACTGGGATCTATTACGTTTCTGTATTGATCCCCGACGACGTGTTTTGCTGGTTCCTGTGTTCTCTTTGATAGATCTATAGTAATAGTCCTCCCAATTAAATGCATTGAAATACAGCGGTGTAGTTGGCCAAGAATATCTGTCTCACTAAATTACGAAGATCGTAGAGTATCGTTGGTAGACGTCTGAATAACTTGAATCGTGCCTCGTGCCGTGTGTCGCGGCGAACGGCTAAAAGTGGATTCACTACGGATCCTCTTGCTGCGCTTCTCTAAGTAAATCAGCTTTCTACGAGCAACGTGAAACTTATTGATTAAACGTCACGGTACGAATTTAGCTATCAACCAGTTAAGGCAGGCCAAACTTAAGGAACAAAACCACGATGAGAGTTTACATGAGACTTTTCGATTACCTATGAGGCAAAAATCTCGGCAAACACTAAATGTAAATAATGGAAATATATTCAAAATATATCCTGAAACCTGTCTCGTGAGAATCTAATTTCACGAAGCTATAATGATAAAATAATTGAAAAAAGAATACAATAATAAACTAATTATCTCATGAGATTAAAGTATCATAAGAGACACGATATTTTTGTCGAATCGTGAATATGCACCTTTACGATTCTGAAGATAAATAAAATTCTAGAACTTTTCTTTTACTATTAGCAAGCATAATTATGAATTACCGCTACCTTCGCCGATAATCCACCCCATTTTTTACTGAATCCTAAAAACGAACGGACAACGATCGCTCTCGATGTCGACATCTTGGCGGGTTTCTCCGATCAGCTCGTGGAGACGGAAGCGAGCGGACGGTAATCTTTGAACCCAGTGATTACCGGTGCGCGATAGTTGCGCAAGTAACTGACACCTGAGAAACCAGTCGCCGCGGTGTGCGTTTCGCGTCAATAGAATTAGGAATTACATAAGGAAGCGGGGACGAAATTACGGCTCATTAAGCTGGACGTGACGCTATTAAATCGCCTGAATCGCGCATTAATCCCGTGACGCGCCTCCCTCTTAATTTGCACCGAGACGATGCGTTTTCGATAAGGGGCAGCGGCGTGTCGTTCCGCTTGGTGGCACCTTCTGCGGTGGCGAGCGCGGTTAAACCAGTTTTAAACGCATCAACCCCCATGCGCCTGCTAAAGGAATCTTTATTGTATCGGTTACGTTGGCCATCCCCCCCGCGCGCAATCGACCACAGCACGTAGATTGCCTCGAGAATATTTCGTTGCGCGGACAGGCTGACACGTCCGCGGCGCAACGCGCAGCTCCTATCCACGCTCGTCCCCGCGTCGGAGTAACTCAATTTCCGTGAGGGCTGCTTATGACTGATGGATAATTTGCCGTGGACAAGCGGCGTAACCGGGTCTCCCGAGAAAAATAACGGGCGGCGGGGGTTGCGAGCGTGACGGGATAGCGTTCCGGGGCGGCTCGTCGACTGATTGCGAGCGCCCTCGAATTCATAAAGCCTGCCGATATCGCGTGATGGAACAACAACGGAGGAACGCTCCGCGTTTATCGCAAATGTTTCCCCGTTCAATTAAGTGTACCGCGGCACGTGTATCGATAATGTTGATCGCGTCGTGCGCGGCTGCCTGGATCCCGTTTAAATTTGTATAGGCGAAGGCTTTTCGTTCGGTGTCTTAATTGGATAGCGTGATTCGATGAATGGGACAAATATCGACGAGCAGCATCTCTCCTCCGCCAAGGAAGTAACAAGTAACAATAATTCGATATTCCGAGCGAAGGCTGTATCGCGATTGCAATTAATTTTCACACGAACGGGACCCTCCACTTTTACTTCCCCCCCTCCCGCCCCCGCTTTGCCACTTCTCCTTTCCACTTGGCCGGATCCCGGGAGTCTGTATCGACAATATCGCGACTATTCCCGCTTTCCGTCCGTTTCCGCGCTGATTAATGCGGCTCCATGGTGCGCGCACCATCCCGTGATAATAGTAAATTCATAAACGAACGCGTATGTGCATTATCGTTGGCAAGGCATTCAAATTCCAATGAACGCGGGCATACGTATGCATCGGCGGTAGCATGAACGCGGGGGTGTTGATACAGCTGGCAATTCAATAATTATCAGCACTCGCGTTAACCTACCCCGATACACGGCGTCGATGAAAAGTTTCACCTGGTCGGTGGACCTTTGCCCTTCTCGCTTCGCGATACAAAGTACGGACGAGAGAGAGAGAGAGAGAGAGACGGAGAGAAGCAGCTTGAGAGGCAGAGATGAAATGAGGTAACGAGGACGGTCGAAAAAGGGGGACGGCGAGACTTTCTCCAATGTTAATCAGAAATTCTTCGAATATGCTCTCGGAAGGACTCGTAAAATATTCAATCGAAGATGGATATGAAAAAAGGAATGTTTAATGACATCCTCGATATGGAACAGCTCCCCGGCGGATGATTAACCGATGGTCGTTGGGCTTACGAGGGAATCCTGAATACGCGGTGCCACGGGCTGAAAGGAAATCGATAAGCTAAACATAATTAATCTCGCCAATTATTGCCACATAAAAGTCGACCGCGCTCCAGCGGTGAACCCATTCCATTAACCCCGCGGACTTAAACGACCCGGACGAACTATCTTGAAGCGGTGCTCGTTAAGCGGACGATAACGGGCCCCCGCCTTTAGAAGTTTCGCGGAAAATTTCGTCGCCCGAGCTACGGCTCCGGGGTGGATCGATCTCGGTTTGTCCGCGATAGGGCGTGCAAGATTTTCGGTGGCACGGAGTTTCATAAAGGGTCCGGCGTCGGGGTCCATTCAAACCGCTCGATAAATCTTCATCCCGTCGACTGGCAGGTTGGAGTCTTCCGGAGGCAAATGAAATTAGAAGGGTGACTTACGAGTTTACCGCAGCGGGCTACTCGGCCGTTCCCTTCATCTTGCCGAGACCTGGCGGCTCGTACGTCGCCATAAGGGCGCGGAACTCGAATGCACATAGGAACAAGGATCGTTTGTTTCACTTTACGCGCGATTCGCCAGGGCAATAGGAGAGCCCGGGTCTGAGATAATGGCGGGGCAGACTCCGCGTGGGCAAACGAGTGCACCGCCCGGGGATGGGGCAGGACACGGGTGAGTAAAAAGCGAGAAAATAGAGGGAAAGGCCGCGCCGAGGGAGGAACGAAACGACAAGCAGGCAAGCAGAGGCCATAAAGTGAAAATTCTGGTGGTACACGAGTGACTGTAGTACAAATTCCATCCTCGCGGCTGGAATACCGGGGCCGACTATCTGGAAATCAATATCGCGGCAAGCCGGGGAAAAATCTGATGCACATTTTTTTCCACCTGCGAAGGGGTACGCGTTGGAATGCTGCGGCCGCGTACGCCAGCCTCGGCTTTCTCGGTGAACCCAATTACGCATCGTGGAAGCCCTCCGTTTACTTTGACTTCTGAAACGTTCCACGTGGACCATGGGCTGTTCCATTCCTATTTTTTGCACCTCGGCTACTGCCACCCCGACCGTCCCTCGAGTGACTTCATTGTAACGCGAAGGGAATGCCCGCGAATAGCGCAACGCATTGATTTATTGCCACAGAATCGTTGGATGCCACGGAACGCGACGCACCGCGGGTGCTGCGTGTCCGTTCGCTCGCGAGTCGTCAAAGGGGAGGAAAATTTGCCGACGAGGAAGTCCCGCAGAGGTCTCCTAGAGCACCGCAGTAAGAGGGAAAACGGGGGAAGCTAATCTTATTCAAAGTTCGACCGAACAATTTTCTAGCGGGACAAAGAGAGGAGAGGCGGGCTACTTGAAATGATAACGTAAGAAGCTTCTGCTCCACCCTGGACAACAAAGAAGGATGAAAGAGCGAATAATTTGCTTTCGCATTCTCGGCGGCCGCGAATAAGAGGAATTTCAGAAATTTCCTCACGAGCCCGCTACCGCGGGGTAATACATTTAAATATCCCTTCTGGAAAGGATCTACGTGAACCGACTGCAGTCGAATTTTTAGCAAGATTAAGCATCGCCGTTCCCTCGCTGAACGGCGGAACAAATGACTCGCGTTAAGCCGATAAAAATTCATTGCCGCCGCCTTAAAGGCCGCCTTTAGCAACGAAATTGGCACCGTGGACGCGTGAGATGTTTGCTAATCTGCCGAACTTGCTCTCGCGCCGGGATCTTAAATGCCCAGGCGGGCGGCGAACGAGAGGATTGTAGAGCGAGAGATAGACGCGAGGATCGCTTCTCTGCCCTATATTCTACGAGCATCGCGAGCTGCAGAGATATCTTAACGAATTATGTACCGAACATTTCTTTCCCTCGAGTCCAAGTGATCCCGCCTTACCGCGTAACGGTGAATTTTCCTTAACGACATCCGCTTTGGCAAATTGGGAGGGGCGACACTTGTAACCTCACAATTTCATCGAGATTCCAAAGATCCCCGTGAAACCTCCGATTACTCTGTCGGGTGAATTCCTCGCGTTACTCCCCTTTGATCGTCGCGCCGGTTTCTCGCTCCTCTCTCGAAATCCAACAAAACGTAACCTCGCAATTTGAGCCCCGATACGATCATCTTGTCAATCACAAGCGAAAAACCGGCCCGCAGAGCCGCGTCGAGGGCACGAGAAGCTGCCGCGGGGAAAGGGAGCAGGGGCCAGAGACTGCGGGCGACCTTCGCGTCGCAGAAACAGCAACGCTGAATCCTTCCCATTGATTCGTACTTAATTACAAGGGGATAGCCCCGGAGAATACGCTCGCCCGCAGATAAAATCATAAATCTTAATGCGGGGCTGCCGCGGAATAATGCCGGGGACACGGCAGAAAAGAGTAGAGGGCAATTTGCGGGAGGTGGAAAGGTGTGTCTTCCAGCGGCACCGTCCCGCCATATTCTCATTTTCTTAGAAGTAACGCCCCGCGCCCGCGGAAATTAAGAAATATTTCCCGCGGACCTTCCGCGCGGGAGTTCATTGTGCCACTCTGAATTAGCTCGCCCCATGTAATCCAGCGGGAACGCGGGGCTCAAGCTGCGAAACTGCGCCGCTGGCTGGGTGTCTAAATTAAAAACGCGGCGGAACAGCGAGTTTCGAAGCGTGTAGAGCGCGAGGGTAAAACCGAGGGAACGCCGGATCCCCGTAGGAATTTCGGTAAGAGAACGGGTAAACGACGATATCTCCGATTATGGGATACGAGGGGGCTGGGGGCGGCGTTGCGTTCCCTCGGCGGGGCGTGCCGCGCCAGGCGAGAAACAGTTTAAGTCTGGCTTTAATTAAATTCTGGTGTTTCCTGCGAAGATTTCGGATTCGCGCTCGTTCCGCGCGATAATTTATTTCGCGACGCCCGTGTAGCGGGCGCTCGCCGTACAATGCAGCGCCGAAGATTCCGCCAAGAAAGTTACGTTTCGGTGGGAATGAATGGAGCTGATGCGCCGCGGCTTGCGAGTCGAAAAGCGAGAGCCGGGAAATTCCGCCGCGGGCAACTTTTCACGGGTAAATAAGATGCACGGGGCGGGGGATGAAAGTTTGTCGTGGTTCCCAGGTGCCGGGCGAATTCGGAGACGAATTGAATTCGAGGCAGTCGTCTCGAAAAAACACAGGACAGCGAAAGAGGATCGGCGAGCTCACTTTGGCGAGCGCGGCAGCCGGCGCAGATAGTATGTATTCTGTATTGAGTAAGACGTTTCGCAATAAAGTTCTCGTCACGCAAACGATTAAATTGCCACGGCAAGACGGCGGCTCGGACGAGATGGCAAATTATTAATCGAATGCAAAACGGGGGGAGAGAATGGAAGACGAGAAATTCCAATCAACGATCGCAGCTTCTAACGCGCATTTTTTACGTTCCGGTGCAATCGCGAGTAATCGGCGAGCACCGGATTTCAATCAGCTCCAATATTATGCTTTTAACGGGGTCGAGCAGCAAGAGGAGTTCGAGGTACGTAATCAAAGGCTAGCGAGAGTCGAAGGAAAAATTGCTAGAAACGTTAGCGCTAACGCTAGACACGTTGATGCTCGTTTCAGGGTGGCTAGCTTTCTCTACGAAACACGTAAAGACAGCGATTACGACAATCGATTAATTCCTCGGGTCTGAACGTTACAGAAATTACCGATCGCTGGCATTCGGCCTGTGATTTCGCCGCGATCCAGTGATTTATACCGCGCACAGAGGCCGTCTAATACTGCTTATTAGCCCATCGCGGAGCGATACGCACCGAGCCCAATCGCTCCGATGATTGCCAAGTTCCGCGTCCTATTTCGTTTTATTTCCGAGCTGCTTCTTTCGGTAACCGCAACGTGTACTTTACCGCGCGCACCATTTAATTTATCGTTACTTCTTGCGCGGGGATATCGACGGCGTCCCGATGTGTCAACATTTGCGAAAAAACTTCTGCTCGACTCGAGCGGCTAATTGCTGCGAAGAACCGGCCACGTCATTTGCCATTAGCATCGAGAGATCGTAAGCACAAGTCGGAGCGAGTGCGTTGCCGGTGCAGCGTGCAAGGTAATTCTGGGCACAAAGAGAAGAAAGATGATTTCTGCTCCGAAAGGACGCGGGGAGGGTTGGATCGAAACTTTGTTACGCGGGGTTTCGTTTTCGAGAAAAATCAGCTTTCAAGGTTCGCCGAGCATGCGTGCACGTGACTGGAGCTTTTCGAGGTGTCTGAACGAGCGGGAGAAAAGAACGGCACGGTTGAACGAACTTTGCGTGCATTGTGTTACGAGTTGAACGAGCGTTTAGAATGCACGTGCAGATTTCGAGTGTACGATACGACGTGACAGCCAAGATTGAGTCGTAGGGCTCGAGAAAAAGTCGTAGAGTGATTGAGAGCCGTGCTGTAATCGTTAGCGGGCGCAGTTGTATCGAGAATTCTTCTGCAATGTTTCGATCCTCTGAGTAGCAGTTTTGGAGAGTTGTAGCAAGTAGCGTCACCTTTAATGTTAACTCTTTTGCACCAAGACCCTGTTTCACCGATGGCCCTACATTGGCACCGCGAATAAAAATACAAACCGAATCGTTCATGGGAACGGCGAACTTTCCAACCGCAATTTCGCCAGGAATCGCTCGAACCTCCCACTGAATGAAAATTCCTTGAGAAGAACACTGTCCCGAGCGATCGAGGCTCGGAAACATTGCGTACACGAAGACCGACCCTATCATCGCGAGGCACTCCGTCCACCCACCCATCGCGGTGCACCTACTACGTGCCGTTTTAATCTTCCATAAAAGCGTAGCGAGCGCTACACTTTGTACTACAGCGTGCTAATACCTCAGACAACATCCCCATGACGCATCGGCGAGGTAGCGAGCGCACGACCTGCCCGTATCCTGCGTAACCAGATCAACGGCAAAGGAAAGAGTGCTGCCGGTCGATCGGAGGCGAGCCAACGAAGCTGGTTAAACGAGGAAGAACGCAGGGAGCAGGGTATAGCTTGGATAAGAAGTACTATGCTGCCTGGAGGTAAGCAGGTGCGCAACATCCTATCGCCTCCTCTGGAGCTCCAGCTCTCTGCTCTACTACTGCATCTCTCTCTCTCTCTCTCTCGCGGACCTTCCTTTCTGAGCAGTCTGCTCTTTAAACTACTGCTCCTTCTCTCGCGTACACCTTCGCCTCTCTCTCTCACACACCCGTTCTCTCTCGACCCTGTTTCCCTCGCCATCTCCGCGCACCTTCCATCCAGCCATACCTGTTCTGGTCCCTCCATGCGTTTACGCAACACAGGGCGTACGATTGATCGTGATCGGTGGACCGAGCGTCCACCATAGGGAAGAATGTAAATTGCGGTCGCGCACCAGGAAAATAACCGGACCCCCTTTAATGCGCACCTCAGGACCGTCTTCGTAATTTCGACTGGCAGGTAATTCCTAGTCGCTCGTCCTTGCGATAGTGCGCTCACGGGCGTTGTACCTCCGCGACGATGAGCCCCGTGCACGTGGTAGGCGTCGCGTTCGGGTCATCGGTAATGATATCGCGATTACACGCGGCTAAGTATGATGGTTCGCGAAGTTGGCGAGGCGATTCGATCTTTTTCTCCCGATGCACGATGGTCGGGCGCTGCGTGAGCCCGATAATATGGAACGAAAGGGTTATTAGACGTGCCGCAATTTGGCGCCGCCCTCCGCACAGAGCACCGCAAAGTACACCAATTAAGAGGTCTACATATATATATATATAAATGTTAATATAGCTGCGATTATACTTCTGCACGCATATCCGCCGCATTGATTTATGAGCTAGCGGGCAGGTGTTTAGCAACTATTGCTGTTTAATTATGGGATAGCTTGGTTAGTTTAAAGCAGATCTCTCGTGATGGAACATGCCAGATGGGAAGGGAACAGTCGGTTCGAAAGTCCTTCCAAGTGAACCGTTCTTTTCCAAGGCTGGCGTTTTCAAGGGCATGCCTGCGGGGAACTTAAAATACAGCTGGAGATACCAGCAGTCATTTCGTAGATCCTTTAACGACCTTCGCAACAGCGTTTCTACAAATTGTTCATTGATCTCGTAAAGAATCGTCATAAAACTGCAGGCATATGCGGTTTTTTCTAACGATTCTGGAGGATCTGTGAAAGGAGCGAAGGATGAGCAAAAAACCTGGCTGTTGGTTTTAAGAGCCTACTATCAGGTACGATCGAACCACCAAATGGGCGTGTAATTACGAGATACATATTAATTGGCTGCACGCAGGCGAGGATTAATAAAGATTCAACTCGCGATACGAGCTAGAGAGAGACGGTTCGGGATCGTGAAAGTTCTTTAAACGCATATTACACGGATACGAGGGTAAACGAAGCTGCGTAGGGACATATTCTCTTTCTGGAGGCTGGAGAGTTACAAAAGCGAGGCACCCGCGGAATTAAAGTTGCCATAGCTTCGTGAACGACCAATAGAGACGCATCTATAGAGCAACCGTGGAGAACCGTGTGCTGGCCGTGCCGTCGACCTTCTATCTATTAAATTTACGTTCGGCCGTAAAGATATCGGAATTTATTATTCCTAAAATCAGAGGGCCCCGTTGCCCCTGTCCAATATTCGTGCTATCCTAATTTATTTCTTCATGATTTCGTCGGCTACATTAATTTCCCCCGCTCCGTTTGCTCCCCAGCATCTCCTTAGTCTGTTTCCTTACGGCTTGCTAAATCCCCCGACGGCGAATTTCTTAATCAAAGGAGCGTTGTTCGCTTCGCGCGTAATTTACAACCGTGAAACTTAATCACGCCGGTCCGTGGGAGGGTGACGAAAAAGGAGGAAAATTGCGTAAACGAGTCGAGGATAATTAGCGCTAAACGCCTGCTTAAATTCCCTCTCCTTCCGTTGTCCCCTGAAAAAGGCGAACCTGTCGTGGGGCTACGCGCGCGAATTATTCGATCCTCCCTAACTATCTACCCGGTTCGCTCCCCGCTGCTTTTCCCCAGCCGCCGAACCGAGCTGCAGAAAATGGACCGTCGAGACAGCTTCGCTTGAGTTTTCCTGGGGCTCGACGGATTTCCGCACACACGTAATGTGGGATCAGGAACCCCCATAGCGTAAGAGAGGACACGGAATAGCGAAGATCGGGGAAGTCGGCGATAGCCGAGGTGGTTAAGGCGGCTGGCCAGCGCGCAAAACTGGAGATCGCGGGTTCGAGTCCCGTCCGGAGGCTTCCCTTTTTTCCGTGATCCTACAGTAAAAATAAAGATCCACGCGGCTGCGCAAATATGTATCCACGTTTCCGAGGAATCGCGCTCTGGTTTCCAAGTAAGCACCTCGGCGTAGGTAGTCGTTGTGCCGACGCACCGAGCTAACAAACCCCCCCGTTATAAAGCATTCATTAAGAAGCAAGGACTTAAATCCCTCATCGAGCGACTTTATTCGAATGTCGACGTAAACGATACACGGGCAGCGACGAGTGGCACTGAGCGTCAAATGAAATTGCAATTTTCCATATTGCTGGGCTTCTTTTGTCGCGTTTCTCCGCGGCGCTCGTCTACCCTCGAATCTTCCCCGTTTTATCTACGCTCCCCTCGATTTCCGTTCTGCCTCCACGAACAATTTGAATCCGCCCACTAGCCAGTTGTTGTTGTCCTAGAGAGACGCGGGGCGAACAGGTGGACGAGAATATTTTAAATGGAAATTCCTCGTTGCTAGAGGGCTGGAGGGAGCTAGAGGAGGAAATTGGAGCGACAAAGCTTTATAGACGTGGTCAATATAAAGAGGATTTCAAGATCACAGTCTACGGGGTTTCCCACGCGGGTTAAAAAATGTATGGGAGTCGATAAGTGGCAAGACAAGTTCCCGGAGTTTCTCGAGTTTCCTCTTTGCTGTCGTTATACCTGCGAAACATGCTTCGCGTAAGATCACTGACACGAGAGGGAAACTTGGTCGGGGAAATTCTCTCCGTTGCCACGGTATCTCCTGCCCCGATCGTCAGACGGCAATTTTTATCGGTTCCGTGGCTCGATACGTATCCTATTCCGTGTACCTACACGCTCGACCTATCCGCAATTTGCATTCCAATGTCTCCCATCGACGTTTCGGATTGCCGTCTAACGTTTGTCGATTTTTCCGCGCGTCGCGACTTCGCGGGCACGCTGACATGCACACCGGATGCTCGCAGCTTCAACCTGCCATTATCGAATTGTCAACAAAGCGCCGTGAGCGTCGAAGTTGGCGCTCGAATCAGAATTGAAGAGCGATCCGTTAGGTATTTATCTGCGGTAGGTGCAAGTATCGTCTGATTAAAGTCCCTAGGCTCTCTATCGAGCGCTCTCACGTAGGCGATTGTGACTTGGAAGATCAATTTTCCCTGCAGATGCCCTTGTAATCAGTGCCCGTGTCGGTGAAATCGGAGTAAACGAACTGCCGCGTAACGACGGCGCAACGTGATCACAAATAACGGGAATTACACGAACTGATGGAACAGTAGCGGAAATTTTAAAACAATTACACCCGTTCTGGCGCCCGGAAAAAAGAGACATTACCACCTCGCCAATCCAATAATTTGCTTGGAGAGTCAGTGGCGTTTGATGGACAGCCTGTTTGTAGAACGAACGCGTCTCTGTACCGTGAACCCACTGTAAACAAACTGATTGTCAACAAATACGAACGCTTCAGCATATTCCGTATAACGAGTTGACGTGCGGGAAAATCCGGGCAACACTGCTTTTTTTTAATATCATCCCGCAACTTCGCCTATCTCTCGCCCGGTGTGTGTATATGTATAATTCCACGCGCGCGCGTAACAACGCGGCCCACTCTTGAAATTAGTTTCTGCTCGAACGGGGAACAAAGGGGGATAGGGAAGCGGGGCTCGGCGAATAGAAAGAGAGGGACAAGGGGAATTTTATTTCGGCCACTGGAGTCCGACCAATTTTCGGGTGAAATTATTACGCGAACCCTGGGCGCGTTTATAACCGCGCGTATCGCAATTATTTCTCACGCAATTGCAGCGCGGCGGGTGTTGCCGCGTTTCGTGCAACGAACTAATCGAGCCTCCAGGAAGTGTATCGTTATCAATCACCGTATTAATGGTGTTTAACGCGAAATAGCGAGCGGACTGGCAGTACCTACGCAGTGCATAGCAGTCTCTCGCGACCGAAAATCCGATCCACGGTGAAGGAACTCGCCGACGAGAGACCCCCGTCGACGTGCTATCGAGCGGCGGGACACGTTCAAAACAGCGAACACGGTTTCGTTTTGGTCGTGGCGAACGAGCCGAGGGGCGAGCGGGCCACGACACGGTGCGCGGAATATCTGATTGTTAATAAGATCACCGTAATGCAGTTTCGAGTGTGCAGGGTTGTTGCACGCGGCGCCGCTGCCGGAAGACAAATTAGAGGCGAAAGAGCTTGCGACCCAGCGCGAAGCGTAGACGAGCACGGGCGATCCGTTGTCGCTGCTCGTTTCCCACCTTGCCGTCACTGATTCTCATTCGTGCAAATGCCATTGCAAGGATATCGCGTTCCCTCCCCGCGTATCGCCGTGGCCGGGCAAAATTCCGGAATATCCCGGCGCAGTTTGTATCGAATAACGGCTCGAATTGTCGGGTGTATAACGCGTACGCGCCCGAATCATATCAGTATCTGCATCGAAAACACGGCTTCCCCTGGGAGAGAGCAGTCTGAGCTTGTGCTGCACACCGGGAAAGCAGCTCGTTCGTATTTAAACGGAAAAAAAAAGGCGAGGGAACGAAGGAAGAAGAGGAGCAACGGCACGTGGGGGGCCGTTGTAAAGAAAGAGCGGAACGGCGAAGGTGATTCCCCGTTTGCCCGCGACGTAACTGCGTTATTGAATTATTGGCGCTGTTTGTTGAAGAGACTGAACACGCAACGGCTATTAATAATCGTGAGCGCGGTTCATCCGCGGAGTCATTAACGGGGAAACGAGGCCGCGCCGTTGAAAAGATAAAAGAAATAACGACGCGCCCTTGTGACACCAAGAATATATCGCTGTTCGCGGTGCAAATTGTGCTCGCGGTTTTCCGCCGCGCACGACGGCCAGCGTTCCTCAATGATCAGAGATCCCCCGTGCCACCGGCGATGTCTCATAATTACTTATCTTCCCCAGCGAATCGGCGAAATGTTTATCACCTTAATGAAAGCCACTCGGCGGAAGCTTGGCGCGCCACCCATGGTGAACGGCAATAAGGCTTCTGCCGCCATATCTGACCGCGATCGTATTTAACGGGGAACGTTTTACCGCGAGGGGGAAGTTTCGTAGGTCCGTTAAGCGATGCTCGTTTGCAACGAAATTCTCCCTGCCACCGAAACAGGCCGTGCCAGTTCCGGCACCTCAGATCTACACGGCGGTCCAAATTGGGCGGCACTGGCCGCAAATTCAACCGCAACGGACGTCGGTTTTTCCTTCACCTGTGTTTCCCTTAATGACGCCGCCAAGGTCATTAATATGCCGCGGCTTATGAGTGGAAACGGTAGAAAGAGCGTGGCGTAATAAGACGTCAGTGTGCGGAGGTCTAATGATCGCGTGAACAACGAAACGCGGCGAGCCCCGCATTAAAAGCAAAGCACTGTAAATACTGGGTGTCCTATAATGCGCGGGACAATTGAAAGGGGGGTTGCTTCCCTGTCTACGGCTCTGTCACTGTCTGCGAGCGCCGAGACAAACAAACAGAGCTCTGTATCATTTATGCCTCAATGGGGAACTCGAGTTAGGTGCAAGGGTGGCCCGCGGTTATTCCAAGGCCTTCAGTCTTTCATGAAGCAGCCTCTCAGAAATTGAAATCTGTTCCATGGACTATGTTTTCGCTGTATCGCCAGTTACACGACACCCCGTATACGCCGAAGGTGTGTCTGGCAAACGTCGGAAGGAGAAGAAAAAGTCATCAGGCCAATGGGCAGTTTTGACGCGTTAAACCCAACGTGTCGAGATAACAGAGATCGTGCTCTAATTGCCGCATTAATGGCCGTGTTAATCCACCGGTCCGCTATTAGCGTGCCACAGAAAGCGAAGATGATTTATGTCAGGCCGAGATACGTCGATGATAATCAGACTAATGTACGTAATTTTGCCTGGATCGTTACCGTACGCACAAGAAACGCCTCCGATGGCGAGGAACGCTCGTACCGAGTGTTCTTCCGCGCGTCAAACCGCGATACCCGAAATTTCGGGCAGAGCCACGCCGGGGGAACCGGTTCCTTTACGAATGAAGGACGCGAGGAATGTCCCTGGATTGCGCGTCTACCTGTCCAATATAGCAGGTACGGCCGAGGCACGTGCAAACTTCCAGGAACCCGAAAAACTCCCCATCGGCGTTCCGACCTGTAGTCCCGGCGGACCGAAAAACACCTGCGATGTGAAAATTGAGGTCCACCTCTCGACACGAGATTAGTTTCGGAATTTTTGAATTACGCAATTGAACGTTAAAACTTGGGCATTCGAACTGAGAGAGGGGCTTGAACTTTCTGCAATCTTATATCTACGAAAGTTTGAACGAATTACTTCCGAGGAATTGCTCGAGAGCTTCAACTTGGGAGGTAATCGTATCGAATACTTTTGCTTGAATGGCCCTGTACATTCCACCGTGCTCCACGCGTTTCATGGAAACATTTGGCGAAACAAGGTGTGCGCAGTCCGATTTCCTATACTACTTAAGTGGCAAGGACTCAGCGGCCGAACGGCCTTGCAGTTCCAGCAGCTCGAATAAAATTTCAGGCTCCCGTCTAGTTTCCCCATCGATTTCTCCGGCTGGCTTTTTTATTGTGCCGACGAGAGCTGGGAACCGAAGCGAATTTCTGGGGGTCCACGGGAAGCCGTTGAAAATATTTACAGCCTCGTCGTAAACGCGGAATAAGATCGTGAATCGGTGAATTCGAGGGGGGGGTGAAAGGTTCGCGCGTTTGCCTATTCAGGGGGGATGGTCGCTAAACTTTTAACGACCATCGCTCTGCTGGCGATACGACGGGCATCTCCTCTAACATCGCGGAACGATCGTTATAATTAACGACGCGAATATCCGAGGTAAATCGAGAACAAGGGGCGGTCGCGATTCCTGTTTTCCGCCCGGCCGGGGCAACGTGACGCACAGACTAGAAAGCTCGTTATTTCCATTGCAAATTCATCGCTCGTCCGTCGCGCTTTTCCCCGAAGAAGCGTCGCCATTGTTCCCCGGGAAATCTCGAATCGAAGGTCGCCTCTGAATTGCGACGACAGATAAAGGTCTTCCCGGGGAGAAGGTTTCTTGAGGGAAATACGAAGTTACGAGCGTTACGAGTCCTTCGTCGTGGAGCAATTTGTGCCAGCATCGTGTGTAAACAATACACGCTACAGACGCGCCAGCGATTCCTATGTAACAGTGCCCGCGGGCTTGCTCGCGAAGAATATAAAAAAAAACGGATCGATGGAAAAACCACGAGTTTGCATCGCAACGAGGCAGACGGTTGTAAAGGCGGTGTCAGCTTCTCGGATCCTTCCATATTTCCGGACCGGGAATCGACGTGTACCGGTATGCGCAGCGGAGGAGGACGCAACAAGTAAGAGACACATGGATATGGAACGCGGCTGGAGCGTATCGCTGGTCACGTAACCGAAGAAGCCCGTGGAAAAGCCTCGGTAATTGCGTTTCGCTCCGGCGAAAGTTGACGCGGCCGATACATCGATCGGTAGTAATTGAGCGCTCGCCCTAAATGGTAGCGTGCCAGTGATGAGGAGGAGGAAAAGGGGGTTGCTGGACGAATGGGTAGGTGGGAAAGAGGGCTCCACGCGACCGTCCCAGGGACTGAAGGTGAACGATTTATCACGGGGACTCGCCTGGGAACGCGAGACAAGCAGAAAAACAGATCCATCAAAAGTTTGATGCGACGAGCAGGCAGTGTCTGAAATAACTGGCATCGACAGGGAGAAGGAGAGAAGCGGGGGACGGAGAGAGAGTGGAGCTAGATCGCGAGTCTGATGAGGGAAGGTCGCGAGGAGAAGACAAAAGAATAGGGGTCGAAAGAACGAGAGAAGAAACTGGACAGATGAGACGAGATCGTAGATAGACGAAGGAAGCCGACAGTAGGGAGAGTCAATCGCGGTATCTTCCCACCGTGCAAGTTTCCAGTTTCTCGTATTGAAAGTAAGCTTCTTAAGAGCGAACGCGGAGGAGGAAGGAGACGAGGAAGAAGGGAAGAAAAACGTGAAACGTCGCCAAGGACGAGGAAGAGAACGGGATCTTGCAGGAGGAGAGATCCTCCAGTTAGTTTCACGAGAGTTTTATTGTCCACCCGGTCGGAAGCGTGGCTGCGAGTCCCCGGAGTTTTCCCCCGCGGTGTAACAGAGATTCAATGATGGCCGCGCGAAATTCTGTACTCAGCTAGGCGTCAAGAACCGCGCAATTGCCCCGTCGCTGCCTCGCCACGTTCAATTAACTCGCCCGAGTACGAATCTACTTTCCACGGAGGACGTTATCGAGAATCGGGCTGGGGACGGCGAAAGAGCAAACAGGCATTCTTCGGAAAGTTCTTCCGCCCCCTCCCCTGTGGAACGCACCCTCAACGAGAGATCGACCCGTCGCGATTACGTAATTTTATTTCACGCGATCCTGGAGCATTCCTTTGTATAGTCGCGCGGAATCCTCCACGCAGGATCGTTCGCGGGAGGAGCGCAGCGACGGGCTAACAAATTCTTCGGATGTCTTCCGCGGAGTACAAAGGCGCGCGACTTCGTTCCTTAAAGCGTTGAAAGTTGCTCGCGAAGTCGTCGTTTCTTTCGCGGCTCGAATTTCCAACTCTCGGGAATGCTCCAACTTCGACGCGCTCCTCCAGGAACTGATAAAGGGCCCGCCTGTTTCTCTCCAACAATAACCATGGATCTCGGTATCCGGTATCCTCCGTAACATTCCCAACGACTCTCGAAAACAGGATGCTAACATTTTTTCCCACACGGCCGCGGTAATGCGTTTACGGCTGGCGCGACCATTATCCTCCCTTTCCCATCGTCGTTTCTACGCCTGATGTACGCTCGCGGGAAGGGCGAGCTTGCGCTGGCCTAAAGCTTCCGCAACGATCGCGTCCAGTCTTGCCTTTTCGAGAGGAGCGAAGAAAGGTTCGTTTACCAGTAACCTCTGCCGCCTCGTTTTTGCGGCATGATCGACCGTCGCTTTAACGTGTTACTTAATCACACGGAATTTCGAACGATTTGCGCCAGCTAAGTGGCCGTCGTGTCTCCCCGGCTTCTTCGGAGAGGTCGGAACGCGTGGACGCGCGTGTGAAGACGAGGGACGGATCCATTTTTCAAAGGGACCGCTCTCCGTTCGTGTGTCGCGTTTGCACGCGAACACTTGCCGCCGACGCGACGCGGCACCGTGGACGAGAGGATCGCAAAGTAAATTCTTTAGACGCGGAAAGGAGTGCCGTCGTTCTCGCGGTGGGTCGAGCCGGTGAACGACGAAGGGTAAAACGCTTTCGGACGTTAGTTAATACGGGGAAAGCCGGCGCGAAGCGTGCATGTAGCCGGGAGAGTACGCGGTAAATGTGAGCCCTAATAAATACTATTCCTCCATTTTTCACGGTGTATGAATATTTAAATCTGTATCTCGGTGCATTTCTGGTGGCAGCACGATATCTTCCGGCGGCAAGTGGAATCGCGTGTGTGTACACCGAGATATGGGCGGAAAAATCGATAACCAGCTCTCTTCTCGGTCGACTTTCCTCGACTTCGCTCTAGTCGGCAAAGGAACAATTTTTGTGTTCGAAGTACGAGTTTCTTTGAGCGGAATAAGGCGTATCGAAAAGACCAAGGGATCTGTGTCGGCGGTATAATTGCGTTAAACATTTCTCTGCCCCTTTCGCGCCGCCTATGAATATTCAAAAGTTCTAACCCCGGCGCCTTTCCGGTCGCTGGGCGATAACTTCTGGCCGAGGACTGCGGGGAACGTAGTCGCGTGCTCGCGGAAAGGGAGAAAGAAAAAAGAAAGTCGATAGGTCCCCGCGGTGAACTTCGGCGATAATTTTCCACGCAACGCGCTCGCCGCTGGAGTGGCGAAGTTTCGCGTCATCTTCGGCTGCCGGGAAGAACTTTCGAAACGCACCGTCACAATGTAAATTTACGGTCGAGGGCCGGGGGAAAGCACGGTCCGCGGGATTTCGCAGGTAGCTACGAGAATAATTAAGTTCCCGAATAACTACCGCCGCGACGAGCCAAGCCGGCCGAATGCTTCCCAGGCGAGCGAGCAGCGTCCAAGTTTTCAGCGACGCACGAACGACCGTGTACGTTTCTTTGCACGCACAATATCTTTTAGGTCACAGTGGCGGAGAGTACCGCGTGCCAGCCGTGCACAAAGGGAACGCCGTGTCGGCGCTCGCCTCTGCCAGGCCGGTTGCACCAAAAAAAAAGAATTCATTTTCTCCCGTTTCTTTGGGGAACGTAAAACAGAGAGAGGAGGAGCGGGGGGACCGCGAGCGTTAACGTCGCGGTAAAAGTAAACCGAGGGCGGAGGGAATGCGCGGCGACAATTCCGTCAGGCCGCTCTCTCCGGCGAAAAGTCGAGGACACCTTATTATCACGCAGGTATAAAATTATCAAGTGCGTCGGAGCCGCGTAATAACAGGGGAAGGGTGTGAGAAGAGGAGGTCGAGAAGGGCCAGGGAGCGCGATATTAATTTACAGCTCCTGACGAAATAGAAAAACTTTTCAAATTATAATTACGCGGGGAAAAAACATTGAAATTTATTATGCTCCGCGGACGCGGGGCTTTGTTAACGAGGATGGCCGGTGAATTTCATGAGGGCGAGGTAATTGGACCAACGTGGACACGCTCCTTTCCTCGCTGGTCGCCCCCTTTCCCCTCCTCCTCCTCCTCCTCCTCCTTCGCCCCCCTGCCCCTCGACTTTCTTTTTCCCCGAGTTCATTCGCGGGTACCATCGCTTTAATGAAATGCAACGCCACGCGCATACGGATCCCCGGAAGATCAGTCCACTCTGGCAGGGGTTCGTTTACGGGCGACGACGAAAGTCTTGGTAATCCGTGAGAATACCGCGCGGCAAATGTGCCAGCCACAAAGAATTAATTCTACTTCCTTCCACGCCTCTTACTCCATTCTCTGATTCGCGGGGCTCCCGTGTACGTGGAATATCGCCGAAATTGTCTGGCTCGAATTGAATCCAGATAAAACGTACGTACGCTGATTATGTAAATCTTAATGCAAATTTTCCTACGAATTTACCGTAGTTACGAAAGCAATCCACGTATCAGCGGGCAAGAAATTTTGCGTTACAATTTGCCGCTGCCGCGCGTATCAGAGTACCTCTGCGAATTTCCTCTCGCCGATGTTATGTCTCGGGAATGGAGAAATTTAATCGCAGATGCGTTGCCCGCCAGCTAGTAAATCGATCAAACCGGTCACCCGAGAATGCGACTGGCAGCGAATGAGAAGAAATCGTTCGACGACGTATTCAAAGCTTTATGTGGACGTGAGGATACCTACTGCATCGTGTATGCGAAGATACACAATGGAACTGTGGAAAACGGAATTGAGAACGATGTAAACACGCCGATGTGAACCGTGAGGAAGCACTATCGATTCCACCGCTAATAGGACCACGACAAAGAGACGCGAATCGAGTATTAGAGCGTTTCGTTTACGGGAATAGGAAAAGTCCATTTTCAACGCGTAACGGTGCCTGCTCTGGGTGGAAGCCAATGCGAGCGCCACGTAACTGTATGTACGGTTGCTCTTCCGCCATGGTCGTTACATCCTTGGAAAAGCGGCGCGGTGCGATTCGGTATGCGAGACATCGACGACCAGAAGTTACCCTTTCCCAGCACGACGACCACGGGAATAGGAATTTCTTCCCAGGCCATCGCGCGATCTTATTGTCCGGACGACAAGATTAAATGAAAGTGGCAAGCCTTCTATTGCTAACGGTGTGTCCCCAATGCGCAACCGATTCTTGTTAATATCGCGGGACCGAGAGGACACTGTTGCGAACTGAACCTCATTTGCTAAAGAGAACTCGTAACCGTAATTAGTTCCGGGAAAGCGGGTCTATGGGGAGGAAATTACAGGCCTGACTGGTCTTGTTTTTCCCTTGCGAAGATATCTTTATTTCTCAGGAAACGTCGTAAAGTACTTGCGAAGGAAAGCAGAAGAAAAGGCGTCCTCCTATTGAAGTATTTGCACGCGGTTATATGGTTTGCTCCATATTCCTCTTCCTTGACCAGCCTTGAGTCCTCATGGTAAATTAAATTGCCACTCGAAAAGATTGTTTAAACACGAAAGATCAAGCGTATAAAGTACTATATACCAAAATACCCCGCGCTTCGCTTCGGGCCTAAGAGATATTAATATATGGCCTCCATGAAAACACATTTCACCTCTTTTCACCAACCCGTTAGGGGCTGATTAGGGCAAAATGTTGAATCTGGGTTTCAGGCATTTGTGTGGGTTACCTTTGTAAGTAAAAACCTGATATCTAATCGGGCCGAAGAAATAATAAGGAGTCCGAGAAAACATATTTCACCCCTTTGTGTTGGAATTTAAAAAATAAACCTTCTTGTCGAGCACCTACGTCGCAAAAGGAATATACCCTCCGAATTTCAGGCTTCTAGGGTCAGCGGTTTGGGCTGGACGGTGATGAATCAGTGACGCAACGATTATATAAGTATAATTAAAGTATAGATGTAAGCTTTGAGTTATTGACTCGACTTTGAGTCGTCAAAAAGATCCTTCTGTTTCCGAGGACAACGGGGGTAGTTTGCAGAGGCCCAAGATAAAAGAATTCAACGCTACTGTGGGCATACGTGGGCAAAGAATTGCTAATTATCTGAATAGCGGAGGTAAACGAGCGAATCAATGAACGGATGATTTATATTACGTCGCGAGGAGAGTCGCGCTCTCAAGCGGTTTCAAGCGGTCGTGGAGAATCTAGCATAGCCGCGGACTTTGTGCGAGTCTCTCCGTGTTTATTTTCCTTTTCGTTCCACCCCTTCTGTAGCGAACGCTCGCAAAAGTCGCAATGACGACGAGTCACTCTTGAAATGCTTTTAGGCCGATTAGTCTGAATACATGCTGTTCCAAGGTAGACGGGGAAACCGCGACGCGACGCTGAATGCCTCGGGAACCGTCGGCGCGCAGAAACGCGTTGCACGCCTCCATAGTTTACACGAGGTCTTATTACGAATCGTCCCGGCTACCCTCGATACATCAAAATTCATCCTGGCGAATCGGGTGCAGCTACGAAACCGAGGAAGCGAAAGTCGAGGCATTAACCCCTTCGCGTCTGAATCTTTTATCGAGAAGAGTTGAATTTCGCGTACACCTACCGATCCGCATTTCTGCGGCCCTCCGAGGACCACATCGCCCTTGGTAGTGCAAGTAGTTGGAATATATCAGCACAGAGAAAGAAGGGAAAATCGAAGCCGAGGAACAGAATGTCGGAGGTAGTAGCCTCTTGTAATTCAATTCGACCACAGCGGGCTCGCCGTATCCAATTAGCATTCGTGTTTGCTCTACGTCTCGCCGCAACAAGCAGAGGAAAAACAATCGAATCATTCAAGAACGGAGCAACAATTGATAGGCTGCTTATAGGCACCGCGCCGGACAACGTGCACAACCAGTAGCGGACACATCGACGCACGCATGTATCGTTAATCGATTACCGCCGATTTCGCGTCATAATTCCAATCAAAGGGCGGATATTAGCGACGGCCATGTGTGCGCCGACCATCACGTGTAATTGTTGCGCCGACTGTTGCCCTCTTATCGTCTACCTGACACCCGATAGAATGTCTACCGTTTAATCGCCCAAAGTCCGCAAACCGTTGGGCGTTTTTGCCGCAGAGATTGGCACGTACGAGAGAATGAAGCTCCATCTAATGACAGGGGTTTCGATGCTGGCCCCGATCATCGGGCTGACTGATGAACCAGCTCTTACGTTACCGAGGGGCGAAATTGAATTCGACGCGGTATGAAAATAACGATCGGGGGTATTTAAGGATACTCGATACAATGGATCCTCGATTCGTCTACCGAATAGTAGGCCCGGGACGGGTGATGAACCGCCACGGAGGTGCAAACGTGTGATTATTCAGATCGGCCGGTTTTCGCGGGTCTCTGCGCTACGTGTATCGTAGCTCGAATTTCGAGGCAGCAAGCGGCGCGGCCAGTCGCAAAAGGGAGCAACATAACGATACCGTAATACGGACGGCTAGCCAATTTCAACCTGCAGAACCGGCTAAGCCCTCAGCGGGAGCATAACAACAGGTTACGGCTAAGAAACTCGTTCGTCCTTCGTTTAGAGGCTCGGTTTCAGCGAATCGAGTATCCTTCGGTAAAGTCGCGCGCGCGCGCGCCTTCGGCCTAGCAGAAGGGAGAGAAGCCGAGGGGAACAGAAGAATCGAATAGGAGGTGGTCATTTGGAATAATTTGACGCGAAGGTAAACGAACAGTTGGTCAAACAAGAAAGTGACTGTAATTCGAGCATATTATCCAATAGATCGTGCAAAGTGGCATTTAAATATCGCGGTCTGCCACGCCGCTTCTATCTTTCGCTCGCAACGAGCCCTATCGCAGCAAGGTCTCAGCGTCAACAAACGGACTGCCAAGTGCCAATAGTATGTACGCTGGACAAGCGGTTTCAGGCGTAATCCGCTGTCTCCCTTACAAGGGAATAGTAAATATCGATGCAGGTTTGGCGTGCGCGGCGTTCACGGGTCGAAAGAGGCCCAGCGAGACAAATTCGCTTTTCTTGGCAACGATATCCAGACGGGAATTTGAATTTAAATCGGACGATTGAACGGCACGCGCGCTTGCCTGCCAGTTTTTCGCGGCGTCGTAAAATTGACTTCACTCACCAGACCAGAAGGGGCGAAGGCAAGGTCCCCGCAATTTTCCATCAATCCTCAATTTTCCGCGTTCGCACGCGAATCTTCTTGCAGCGTACGAACGGGGGACGAGGGTGCACCGTGTCTGCCACCTGTACGTGAAACCGAATCATTAAGTCCGTTCGGATTTCCACCTCCATTTAATATCTACTTTTAATGTGTTTTCTTTACCTTATAAAATTTACCATAGCTTACATTCGGGCTTCACAGATTATTTGAATATTATAAAAGGGGATCGCGACTGAAAAAAGGATGGAAAACACTGACACAGACACTAGAGAGAATTCGCCGAGTCTCACCTTTCTCCTGCTACTCTGCGTGCCTTAAACACGACAAACGAATCGACGATTGCATTACAAGTTGACTAGCACGAGTCCGAGTGTAACCGCGGTCGTTAGGGAGCCGTAAGTGCCGATGCGGCTTGGCGCCCGATCCCGCGCCAAGGGGAAACGCGAAAACGGAACGACAGAGACGGCCAGAGAGTGCGAAATAGAAAATCAAGTTGGGCGATTCTTATTTCGTGTAACGAATAAAATTTGCGTAAATATTTATTCGCAAATAACGAATATATATTATAACTCGCTGGAAACAGAATACCTATCCATCATTTGCATCCGTATTGGAAAATATTCGAATAAAATTTTATTCCTTGTTTGTTTAAGTGGGCCGAGTTGGATGACGCGTCCGCAGTGGCCACTGGAACGTGTATCCAATTGCGAGCTGCGATATTTGAAATGGATGATGCAATTGCACGCAATTAAAGAATATCGAGCGCTGTTTACATTACTCGCGAGAACGAAGGATGGTTAAGTGAATGGACACTTGTCCGTGTGTTTATTTTGCCGTGCGGTTGTTGGAATAATGACTAAATGTGGCACAGAGCAGCGAGATGGTTTGAATAGTGGCGGGGACGAGAGCTAAAGAGCAAAGGCGAACGGGAGAACGCGAGAATAGGAGCGAGACACATAGCTGGAAGTAGAAAGGGACGAAATAGCGGGGTTGCAGAAAGGGGGACAGGGAGGGGAGGGAGGGCGGAGAAAAAGGAAGAGAAACCGCGGGTGCAGGAATAAAAGTGTAGTGAAGCTTCTGAGGCAGACTCAAAGTACGCGGAGTTATGGCGGATAAAAGGGGTTGCCGAGATAAATATCTAAAACGTCATGCGTAAAGTTTTAATGAATTAAAGAGAAGCTCCCGTCCGTCGTCGTCGCCGGCGTGCTTATTCAGTTCAGAGCTCAGAGACGCGTACACCCGGCTGAATGGTACGGCACTTCTTCCTACTTCCCTTCCCCTTTTCGCACTCGTTTGCGATCTCCGCCGAAGACCTCGGCGCAGAGCGAAGGAACAACGAGCGAGAAAGGCTCGAAAGAAGGAAGACACTTTCTTTGAACGCGGGGAGGACAGAACGCGCCGCGCGCACCAACGCGAACTTTTCTCTCGAGAAAGGAATAGCGCCCGGGTCGCTTTCATTCTCGTTTAATTATACTTTTTCAGGTACGAAAATACCGGGGACCAAGAGGGATCCACGCCCTTCCCTCGGTCTAGCTCAGCTCCCGTTACAAAGCGCGGCAATTATTAACTGGGATACCGCCGTAGCGTGTCTCGCGCTCAAAACTCCAACAAATCTTACCAAAGAGCATCACGAAACTCCCACCTTCGACCTTACAACTTCCCCGAGACATAAATCCAAGCTGCTCTCTCTCTCCCCTTCCCAAACCCCGACACATCGGTGCGCAAGTACCACGTTGTTCCCGTATCCGTGGACGTTGCGAAGCTGGCAGGTAGAACCGACTTGGAGTCGGTAAATTAGTTCCTGAGCAGCGCCAGCTTGAGAAAGGGGAGACAGAGAGAGAGAGAGAGAGAGAGAGAGAGAGAGAATGGGAGAGAGAGAGAGAGAGAGAGAGAGAGATCGTGGGGCGCAGGGATGGGGCCGGGCGGGAGGAGGATAAGATCAAAGCAGATTAAGACGGAGAGAGACGGAAGGGAGGGAGACGCGACGAGAAGGAGGTGAAGCAAGCAAACGAGGGTGGAAGCGAGAGGTGGAGCGAGCAGATGCGAGATTCTTGGCGGGGTCAAGCCTCCCGGCATCTTCGAGAACAACTCTAGCCGTCCTTCTTGCCACCACACGCGTCCACATCTTTGGGCCTCGTTCTCCGGTTTCCCCGGCAGCTCGGGGTAAAAAAGTAGCGGACACGTACACCCGTGAGCGTGGAATCACACGCACGGAGGGGGAGAGCCGGCCGGTTATTTTCCCCACCAGACCTACGTGGAAGATCTGTCGGACTGGTCCAGGCAGGTCGGCGATCGCGTGTTGCTCGCGTGGCCGAGACCAGCCGAGCGGCCACGGGCAGCCCCGAGTCCGGCTATTACACAGATTGCGCTATTACGCGTAATGGCGCTTTAAAGAACAAACGAAATAGCCGAATAGCTGAAGCGCCGGGGAACAAACGCCGCGAGGGGTGGTCGACTCGGCAGAGAGGGGAAGGTGCGTACAATCGGTTTCAGCGAAGGACGACGAACGCGTCGCGCCGCGAGGCGACGGCCAGGATCGCCGGATCGAGTGGCTCGGAGCAACCCGAGCACGTTGACGAGTCTTATCTATCGCGTGTCCCCTCGCCAAACCGGCTATCGCTTCGATCGGTTTATTAAACGCGCCGGGAGCTCTCCGTTTGCCCTGGCACCTGTTTCACGTGGAATTAAGAGTGTTCGTATTGTTGCTACTAAACGCAGCCACGTCGAGCGCGGCCCTCGGCGCGGCGAGGCATATGCAGCCCTTCAAGTCGAGCCGGCCACTGATACGGGATTATATTTTATAATAAGAGTAAACAAATCACGTCGGGACGGTTTAATTCCAGCGGGACGCTTAATGAACCCCGATACGAAAGTTGACGAGTCTGGCTACGGTGATATTAATGCTCGAATATATTCATCGTTCATTTGCATAGATTAGACGGGAGAGAGACCGAGTTTCCCGCAGTCTCCCGCCGAGGTCTACGCTTGAAGTATGTCCGTTGTTAATTTATTCACGATTACGGTACCCGGCGAGAAGACAGGGGAAAGAGGGAACCTTCTGAGAGGTGGATCTCGAATACGAGGACGCTCGATGCAGAAAAGACTCGGTCTCCTTGAAAGGACAGCTAATAGCCTTACGAGCTGTTACGTTAGACGGGGATGCTCGCCGCCACGGGCGATCACGAGACATGCCCGTGAAATGGCACTGACGGCTTCTGCGCCGGATATTTACAGGTATAATGTCGTCGACGGAGTAGTTGGTATAATCCGAATTAGTGCACTAAACCAGCTAGCTGACGTCTACTCAATTAACCTGATGGCAAGCGAAAGAAAGGAAGGGATATATTCCCGCTTCAGTGGATTCGCACTCGCGGGATGGAAAAACCGCCGTATTATATTTGTGAAATTTAGTGAATCTGTACCAGGCTAACACAAGCGCAATGATATACGAGGGAAATTTGCTGTAAATCAATTTCCTTCTCGTCGTCCAACTGTCGGGACTGATTTTGAAACAGCGATAAAAACATGGTTGACGATTAATCGAGCGAGCGCCCTTGGACGAAATGAAAATCAAGTCGAAATAAATTAGGGCCACGGTGAAAAATTATTATTTGATCCCCGCGAGAGAGAGAGAGAGAGAGAGAGAGAGAGAGAGAGAGAGAGCACAGGTGGAAACCGGCCGATACCTGCACTTAAAAAGAGGCACGAGCACTCCACGCTTTTAATTACCTACAGAGTGTCTTGAAGATGATCGATGGAACCGGCTAACGCTTCCGTTCGCAATTGTTTCACGTGACTGTAATACTTCCTAAAACGTGGCGGCGCGCGTGTGTTGGTCGGCTCTTAATGCGTAACTACAAACGATTATATAAGCTTCCCGTGGAATTAAGAGAACACTGCTGGATCCGTAATGTCTGCAGCTCTCCATTATATTCGGTGTATATCAGGGCGTAATATCGTTTAACTACATCCAGCGCGATTTCATTTACTCCAGGCACGTTTAAATCCCTCCTCGGGGCCGTTTCCAGACCCGCGAGTCGTGAGACCATTTTCAAAGACGTCCACCGTTAATAACCGGCAGCAAGATTGCACACGGCACCCACCCACGTGCCGTCGCAGTTAAATCCAACAAACACGCGTCCCCGTCCTATTAAGCAATTAAAATTCAAATGACCACTAGCGATGTAAAATTTCATTGAAATTAGTTTGCTTATGTAAACGGTGAACTGCCTCTCCCACCCCATATCGCGTCCGCCCTCGAAACGATTATGCCCCCCCTTTTTCTACGCTACCTGGCTAAACACGCCGGAGAATGGAAGTGAAGCTGGCTGGTCGCGTAACGATAATTGGCCACAGAGGACAACGATATTGTAACATGCAGATCTGTGTCAGTTGGCAGCAAACATTTCCAATTGCGTTCAACACAGTCTCCATAAACCTCGGCCCGCATTGTCATCTTTAGCACTGCTCCCAAAACGCCGGAAAATATCCTCTGCAATTCCTCGACCTCCTCGGCGCTGAACGAAACTCTGCTCCAACCACAGGCACTTACAAGCTCGTCACATCTCGCAATCCCCGCGCCAACGAGTGCAATCATCTGCGCAATCTATCCCCGTCGTTAATCGTCGTGGTGTACCAATCAGACACACCCGATATAAATCGAATGTAACGGTCGGTTTAACTACGATCCCGACAAATCATAAATAACAGTTACGCGTGTACGCGCAGCGGAACAAAAAAATTCTCCGCGGTTTCCTGTTTGAGTTCACGTTTCGCAGGGTCAATTCCCGCGCAGCCGGTGAACGCTTGGGCTCGCGGCTTTAATCAAATTTACATTTCTCCTGCGCCCGGATAGGATATTATCGATACCAATTTCACAGCTGTGGTGTCGGCTAGGCGGCCGCGGCTGTGCTGTGAAACAGCGCTGTTTGTCGAACAGGCCGTGGTAAGCGTGAAACAGGGGCAAAAGGAGACACCAAGATCCGCGGGTGTACATTCGGAAATTGAACCTGGGAACCGACATTGCGTGCGGAAATAATTCATGGCAACACTTTTCCCTCGCGTTCGGATAACTGCTCGACTATTATCACCGACCTGGTGCGACATGCGATATCGAGCGTGTAACTGAAGTGAACCAATTTCGATGGAATAATGGGGTGTTTATAAAGCTGACGCGACGTTTCTCTGAACGACCCTTTAAACCACGTCCCTCTTGTAATTTTAGTCACGCCGAATGGGAGTAATTTTCACGCTGGGAATTTCCCTAAGCGAGAAACAAACAGGTGAACCGTGTATCGCACTATAAGGTCAATTACCGTTTGCGTCTTTTGCTGCGGCCAGTTTTGAACAAAGAAATTACGCGGCGGGTAAATAGTGGTCGCAGCAGATGGATTTAAAATCGCCCGTGGTAATTAACAGCGGCAATTAAATTATGGTATTTAACCGAGTTAATTAAAATCTCTTTTGATAAATGTACATTGCAAAAATCGCCGAGTAGAATTACATACCCACGTTTGCGCTCTGCGAAAGAATTACGAATTACAATGTTAAATTCTGAAGTGGATACTAATTTAAATAGATTGTTTGCCTTCGTTTTCATCTTTCCAGCGGATGTAAAGGGAATGATCACGGAACGGTCTAATTATCGCGCGCTGAGAAATAATTACGCTTCCACGAAGCTGGGGCACTTCAAAGAACCTGCTCCCGATTTGTCGGTTCTACTTGTCGGACAGTTTACGCGTACATTTACACACGCCCAACTTAGATCGCTTGATCCGATTATTCCCCGGACGCGAACGAATTTCCCTCGTGGAAAATGGTAAACATGCTTCATCGTCGAGCACGATGTATTCGACGATACTCAATTACGAAAATATCAAACTTTTTCCGGGGAGGATTGAAACGTGTACGCGAGCCTCGGTCGTCGCGCATTCCGCATTGCGGGGGTCCGAATTCGAGTGTGTTTTTTTTTTCCATTTTGCAAATTGATAAAATCACACGGAAATTCGAGCGAGTGGAGGAGGCCGGCGGCATTATCGCGCGGCTCAAATTTAATTACATAAACGAGATACCTGAAAATGGCTGTGCCGAATTCACGGGCTCGCTGCGCCACGCGAGGTACGGAACTTTCGAAATCCGCCGGCAGGAGTTTCGCAAACCCCTTGCCGAAATTCCGTGTATTGTCCCTGTCACGTCTGTCTCTTGCCGCCGAACGAGCCGCAACGGGCGTGCACAGCTTCGAAACCACCGGAAAAGTTAATGTTCCCCCGTTTGCCGGATGGAAAACGTTAATGTGTCAGTACTCGCGCGACATGCCCGCGAGCATCTCATTACTTGCTACGCTCCTTGTTTACCTTGGAACTTGCGTACCGAAATTGCGGCAGTTACAGAAAAAGGAAGGCAGCGGCACGCGACCAACTTTCGTCATTTTCCACTTGCATCTGCCCCTCCCGTTTTCCCGCTTTTATCGTTGCCATTATTAACCCTTCCAGAAACAATAGAGATCGATCGACGCAGGCACCACAGGGAACCGTCGACTGCCGAACAATATGCGTAATGGAAATCCTCCTGAAAACAGAGAAAAAAGGAGTAAACTTTAGTCGCTCTGTGCACGCGAATACTGTATTTGAAGCCACTCGACGATACTCGATGACATTTTCAAGTGCGCTTTGAAGCTTGCTCCGACTGTGCCGGCCGATATCATTTTTCTTTCGCAACAGAGGTTTCGGTGTTCGTGCAAATTCGATTTCGTCCTGAGAGCCCCCTCTGCGTCCAGTGTTTTCGCGTAGATGGAAGAATAGGATCCATTTTAAAGCACTTTTTAAAACCGACGCGCGTCAGGTAGAAAAATTCCCAACACCGGCCGTAGCCGAGGATAAAACGTCATTAAACTTCCAAGTTGACCCTATCTTTGGAGCATTAAACTTTCATATTCACGGGAGAGCACTTTCTGCTCGATGCTGCACACATGCACGCCGGCATACAACGAGGGTGGGCTCGTGCACTCTATCAAGCATGCATTCGCGCGAGTGACACATAACGCGCACCGTGGCAAACTTATATTTCGACCAATGTTACAAAGTTCGAAACTCCCCGGGAAGATGTCAGGCTGTAGCGCTCGTGCCGTGAAAAAGTTCAACGAGATGTTTTCACGCCATTATTCGCAGACGTCGCGACGCCGTAATTGGAGAAGTTGCTGGCCGAGGCTGACGTGTACCCGAATCGTGAACGCGTCACGTTCGAATCGCACGGTCCGCCTGTGAATTAAAGAACGCCCGATACACGTCATCCGAGGGAATCGATAACGAGTAGCGGTCTGTCGGACCCTTTTTTTCCACTTTCGACGCGTTAACCGTCAATCGGACAGGCCCAGACGCAAAACGCTCAGTCACGAGCGGCGTCAATCAAAGGAACTTTCCATTCGACCTGTCTGATTTATTTTTCATTCCGGGTATAATAAAAACGTCCCTGAATAGGGAGGACAGACTTTGGTTATTAACCAGCGTGCACGGTTTCGGATGAGTCACGGCTGAGGAACCTGTATAACGGTAGAAGAGGCTGGATGTGGAGCATTTATAGGGCGCAGAAGCTAGGTACGATTGAAGGTTGAAGATCTCGTTGCTCATCGCTCTTGCGTTTATGCGGCTGGGTTCATTGCAATCGCCAATACAGGGAAGCGTTTGAAATCTATCGAGAAACGACATAGGCACCGTGCAGTGATCCTCGGAATACCACGGCACTCCGTGTCTTGCGGTTGCGTTTTACCGATGCAAAAAATGTGTCGTTGAAACGCCTCTATCCATGTTTCTAAATAACAGCTCACGACTCCGTATTAACGTGCGCATCTTTGCGCAGGTATTTTGTTGTGCGCGCGACCGTGTTTTATGGCCAGCGGATGTATTTGTAGCGGGCAAATAGGCTTCTTGCTCTTGCCATCTCCTCGTTTCTGAGCAGCGGCTTTAAAGTTTTTCAGGCAGCTAGGAATTCACTGAGAACGAGGTCGATTTTTCCGAGAAGTAACCGTCGGTAAACAGTTCCCCAATCCGTCTTGAAACCAGAAATAACTGCGTCGGTCAATGTATTTCGTTCGGGACCCGAAAACTCCTGGAACTTTTCCTTCCCTTTAGGGACCGCGACTCGACCGTAATCTCTACTAACAAGAAACTCGTCTACGTGGTATTTCGCCGATAGAGGAGGACGAAGGCACACTCACGGTCGTCGGTGCTGTTCGAACGTTTCTCAATGGCGTCGTACACGGATTTCGAATTGCTGGGATGCTGGGTTGAATGAAATCGCAGTTACACGGCGGAAAACGCGGCGCGGCACGCGGTATGATTCAGCGATCGAGCAATAATTAAAATCACTGGCTGGCCGCGGTTACGCGTTGGATCGCGACGCACGGCAGCTGCTGCTAGGCAATATCGCCAGAACGGCGCGCAAGAAAAGAAAATCGTTGGGTCCAAGACGGAAGGCCGATCGGCATTCCGATCCCCGGGATCTTCTAAGAAACTTCACCAACACAAGCCCCTCTCCGGTCACGGCGCTGCAGCTGCGAAGTGCAACTTTGCACCGAGGGTGATGCAACTCGTGATGCAACTATAATGGTGTCGTTGAGTGCAGCCCGGGGAGGCCGTGTTTCATATCGGGAAAACTCGTTGTCTCGGGGGGGGCTAGCAGTCGTTACGCTGCTGTCGCGGGGAAATTTTCATCCTGGATTGCAGAGATACGCGCTATCGGCTGGGACGCAATTAAGCCGCAACTGTATTAATTGCGACCGTAAGGAAGTCGACGCCGTCGCCGCCTCGTCGGCGGTGGTGCAAGAAGTCCTTACGAGGAGCCGGGATGTTCGAGCGCAGCGAACTAATCCCGATGGGTGGACGCCGATAAAGACTGCAACGGCCAGGAGCGTCCGCGGGGTCCAGCGGTGGAGTTACGGCTGCGCTGGACGCAACGGTTGCAATCAGCTACGCGTGTGCAATTGCGCATGCAGTGCACAGGTAACACAGATGCACGGAGTGGTCTAGGAGCGAGTCGGCCGAGCGGATCGCGTGCACCGGGCCTATTAAAGTATTACTGTCGCTCGCTCGGGGGCTAACTTTTCCGAAGGACACCGCACTTGCATCCTTTCGGTTCTGCATGGACAAATAGAGCAACTGGTTCGTGCCCTCTTCTCCGAGGCACGAACGTCCTTTCAGCCGACCTTCCTTCTTCGGTGCCGCGATACCTGGTGTCGTGCTCGATGCTTTCTGACATAGCTGCGATCGAAGTTGGTGAACAACATCGTTCCCACGTGTCCGCTTTTTCTATGGCCAGTCGACTCATCATTTTCCCCGTGCCGGGGAAAACACTGATCGTGTTGCGAGTCGTTGGAAAGTTTTCAATCTGGAGATGAACTGGGGTATCCTCCGTAATTATGTTTCTTCGATTCTTCCCGGAGGATGTTCATCGGCCAGGCGGACTTCTCAGTCTCGCTACGTCGTTTCCCAAGACAGTTTAAATTAAAGAAGTTCGCCGGTGATTTCGTAATTGACAAAACTCGATTTCTCAACTCGTTTAATTAACGTTACAGCTGTATTCGGAAGCAATTTTATTCGCCCCCTACCCCCGCAGGACGAAAAGTTGCACGGTAGCCTACGGGATCGAAATTGAACCATTACGTAATTTCAGAAGCAGCGCTGCGATTCGACGACTTTTTGCTTCGGGACGAACGACTCGGGAAGCTTGTGCTCGTAGGTTCCAGCGAGGAAGGAAGATGCTGCTTCCGCGGTCGGGATAGATGCATAGGTGTTGCACGAACCCCCGAAGCCGATGCCGTAATTCATGATTCGCCAACTGGAAGATTGTTCGACGAGCTAGCCTTCGAACTGCTTTGCTTTCCGCGATCGTCTCGCGCGTCGATTATAATGTTCCTCCACGCACGAACCGAGGAAATTATAATCTGCGGGATCTACAAAATGTCGGCTCCGTTAACTGGCGCGTGGGTTAAAAATTGAGGCCGCTGGCGGTGGTGGATGAAACGTATTAAATTACACGGCTGTCCTGAAAAAGGTGAAGGCAACGCTTCTTGCCAGCCACGCTCCAAGGTTCGGATATTGGAAATAAAATACATCGACGGAACGAAACGACATCTTTCCGCTTATAATACGCGCTCGGCTGAAAGTCTCCTGAAGGAAACCGCGCCAATTATAGCGGCATCACGCGAAAAAAGGAAACGCCGGCAAAGGGAAACGGATCAGAAGAACAATCCGACACGTAACGAGAGGTTGCTTTGTATGGAATTTGTGGACGTATGACTATGAGCTAATTGTTTGATCATAGAAGCTCTCTGACAAAAATTGGGATGCCCTCGATCAGAATTGAGGGGATATCAACGCATGGTATAATTAGGTGAAGCTCGAGGGTCAAAATGTAATTTGTCATCGCGTGTTCTAGACCACCTACGGGTTCAGCCAAGTCTCAAGTCCCAAGAAAGGGGAAAGAAGTATCACTCGAGGGATCCCCGGTCTCCGTATTCGGCCGAGGAAACATAACGTGTGATCTCGCTGCGATAAGGTATCTTAGCCCTGTCAATATCAGACGTCTAAGCTCTCGACCATTTTCTGGATGATGGTGGCGGCAACGCGTCCTCCACCAGGCCCTCCACCTGCACGTATTCTTCTTTCCGACCCGCTACCCTCAGCCAATTCGCTCTGGGCTCTTCCTTCCTCGTTTCCTTTAACTCTCCCTCCCTCGTTTCCCTTAACCCTTCCTTCCTCGGTTCCCTTAACCCACCCCGTTTCCGAGCTGGCTGGCTACGTGGCCGCGTGTTGACGAAACTTTCGCCCAAGTCGATCGATTCACGGGCGAGAAAACAGCCGCGGAATTCCAAAGTGGTGTTGCCCCACGGAATTTTTCTTCGCCTGATTGCCAGCAGGGGTGAGAGATATCGGAGAACAATCGACAGGCGAGGCGGTGGCTCGGGGCCAGTATCCAGGGAAACAATTATCGAGACAAACTTCGAAACGTTACACGCGGCGCGTCGCAGCTCAGTTCCCGTGGAATTCCCGAAGTCGCCAGCCACCCGGCACGGTAAACACCTGACAAGTTCGCGGGTACACGGCAGGGTAATTAGCAGCGGAAGTCGGCGTAACGATAGAGGCCGGGGCGCGGGGCAGGTATCCTGCAGAAAAACCAGTGGAAAACACCGAGGCTGGCTTTGCGTCCAGGGCAATTTGAAACGAAAGAGCGGCCGTCGGGGAAGAGACATAATTCTCAGAGCTGCCAGCGGAAAGCGTTGCCACGGTTGAGCGACACTGCCGGTCCGGATGACTGGCCGGTTAAGTTGAAATACCGGTCCCATCCTAGCCAGTCGGCCTCAACTATCGTGCCCCGATAGTCGTTCCAGCTTCCGTGAAGCTTCAGGCACGAGCAACTCCCTTTTACCTGCGAGCTGAGCGAGAATCGGCGGTGGCCGCGGCGCGGTGCCGGGGGAGAGCAGGCGATGCGGCAAGGTGAGAGGGTAGAAAAAGCATGAGGGGAGGCAGAAGGAGGAACAGAGAGGCTGGGAGAGGAAGAGAGGAGAATTGGAGAGCCCTTAGCAGCCTGGGCAACCACTTTTCTCTGGGCATAGGCGCGCTCTTGCCTATCCCCGTTCGGTCGGCTTCGTGGCCGTTCGTGAAGGTTCGGGCACGCGAGAACCACGCGCATCAAGGTCGCGGCCGTCTACCTTTCCCCTACAGCAAGTGCATGTGCATTGTGCTGCAACGTCGTCGCTTGGCGCACCACCGCCAAGGCGGCTGCCCGTCTTGATTTCCAGGATCGGATCGGCCTGCCGCCGGTGTCCCTCGCTGGAATGCCCTCCTCCCCTGCATCCAATTGTTCTCCCTGTTCTTTGAGCACTCAGGTGCTACCAATTGACGGCCGAAGATTTACGCGTCACTCGGCCCCTTTAGCAAGAACTCGCTAAGTACGAGCCGCGTCGCGATTTCGAGCTCGCGATTTCTTTATACCCCTGAGGGTCGTCCGGGTGGGTTCCTGACCTGCGAGAGACTCCCTTCAACGAAAGGACACTGGAGGACTCGGAGATACGCGCTGCAAGGACGATAGGCGTTAACGTCGAAATTAGTGTGGCCATTAACGAACTGCTGGCGGCGTTCGGAGAGGCAGGGAGTGGAGGCTGTTGCGAAGAATGGCCAGCTATAAGAATTCTTTACGACCGGCCGGGTAAAATATTATTGCGCGAGATGTTTATGCAAAGGTGTACGTAGCGCGGTGAATAAACGGCACGCGTTTATCCCATGGTGCACTTCAGGCCGCCGCAGTATCAATCCCCTTTTGTATTCCGCCTATCGTTCGCCGCAGTAAAAGTTTCAGTGGGTACCTCCTATCCATTCTCGTCTCGAATAAAATTCGACGGTGAACGATACGTAGGGAACCGGGCGGAATGGCAGGAAAGTGGAAACACCCTTCTTTCCAGCGGCATGAAACATTCAGACGAGCCGCGCAGCCTGAGTGTTTCACGTGGACCTGTGCGGCCCTGTTGGCGAGGTAAAAAGGAACAGCAGCAGCCGCCGTGCGTCGAAGGGGCCCTCGGTCCAGAACTAATCGTCAAAATATAAGCAGGTCCAGCGGAGCCACCTGCTCGATTCGAAAGGGTACCAGTTTCTCCTTAATGCATCGGCGAGAGAAAGGATGCGGCCGCATCGCAGAAAATTACGAACGAAGCACGATGTCTGCGCTGGCAGCGAACGCGAACACCGAAGCGATCCACCGGCCGATGCTGCGTTGCTCGCATTGTACGTAACTCGTCCGTCTGGTATATACGCGGCAAGAATTTTCTCCGCACACACGGGTCCCTCTACGCCCCGTGTACATCCTCCTGGCCTCTATCGTCGATGTATCAACATGGGAATAAAACGCTGGAGGAGATGTGCTCGAGACCGAGACGCGCCAGCTTCCAGCTAACGGTAACAAGGCATTAGGAGCACGACTAAGCTGAACGTAACGATGATTAATAATAACATTCTAGTACTGCGCTAATTATACTCGATCCAGACTGAATTGAACTGTACTGCGAAACATTCGTAAACCCGTTCGGAGACCGTATAAATAATCCACGCGCTCGTTGCTTTCGACCGCAGCTCACCGAGCTGCTCCACTTTTACTAACGCAACGCGAAGGCACCATTAACTTTACCTGATTTCCGTTCTTCGACAACAGGCTTCGAGACCCTCCGAGAGTAATTGAATCGATTTATCTGCGCGCAAGGTTGAGAGGGATCAGAGAAGCATCAACGGGAACGATCGAAGCAAATGAGCACCGCCAGCCACTCGAAAACACAATCAACAGAGGAAAAATCTCTACGAGGTTTGGGCGTGTTACCTTGTAAGCATGGATTGAGTTTCTTCGAAATATCGCGTGGACGTGTCCAGCGGACCGTGCGATTTCATCCCGATCTCCGTCGATCGCGTACGAAACAAGTAGCCTGAGTACCGTCCTAGCCAGACCATCTATAGCCTCGCACTGAAGCGTTTGCTCACTTATACGCATCGTCGGCTTCGCTACCCTATTAACTGAATCATTGTATTCAGAGTCTATGGGATCGTCCACCTGCATGGACAACTCCCTAAAATAGTGCCCATCATCGAAACTAACAATCCTGTATACACCACCCTACCACTGCATTCTCATGGTTCCTCTGCTTCGTTCGTAACGCGCAATGAAGTCTTAATAAAATCTGGCGGAACGGAGAGCCGTAAGTTCGTCGTGTTTGTACAAGCTTAGCCTACCTTGAAGGCCCCCATTCTTACAGAAGAGGCCGTCCAGAGCAGGCGTACAAACGACTTCCGGTAGCGTCCTTCCGGGCCCGGCTATAGGAATTCCAGGCGTATGAACGCAGACCACCTGATAGATGCACCACCCGGGGATTTGAAATGGATGCCGAAGGGAGCGTAACGCCGGGGAATTAAATGGCAGCCAGACGGAGACAGGACGAGGACGAGGGGAGTGGGCACGAACGAAGAGATGGGGAACGGGGCGGACAGGGGTTGGAGAGAAAACAGCAAGTTGCAACAGCTTGCCCATAGTTCAACCCCGGTACAGTTACGTGCTCGCCGTGAATTTCAATGCGGTTTACACGCCAAGCCATATTCTTCGAGCTGTAAATTGCCCGTCCGGGCGAATCACATTTGTTTCCGACCTGTCTATCTCTTTCTATCCTCCTCTCCCGTCTGGCCGCCGCCCGCGCTCGCCCCAGCTGTCTCCCTCTCGCGTGCCGCGGGCTTTCTCCCCCCCCAAAAAACGAAGGGAAACACAGGAACCTGCGCAATTGAGATAACCGAATTTACTAAATCGGTGGAAATACCTTTCACTGGACCCGCGTCTTTTTGCTCCCTCAATTACACCCCTTCTGTTGCAGCGCCAGAGTAACTATTTGCCCCTTCGTCGCGTGTAATTCAATCTGTTTCGTCGCGACCGTAAGCCACGCTGTTCAAGAACGTCGTAAAGTCCCTTATCCCGTTTCTTTAACATCCTGTCACTCCACTGTATAGGGTGGCCCGCGCGTCCTCTTTAACGCCATTTACGGTTAGAACAATCGCGTTTAAGCGCCACGCGAAACACTGGCGGGCGTCTGTGGCCGGGGATGGCTGTAGGGACTAGGCGACGAGGAGGTAAGAAACAGGGGCTGTGTAATGTCTGGCCTGTTCGCGTAAAAACCGTTCGAGCCGTGTCGCGGAAGAAATTTAATTAAAACCGATAGGCGCCGCGGGACGCCGCGGCGTGGGTACCTATACACGTATAAACGGGTGGAAGATGGAATCATCAAACGGATACGTCGGCGGTGTATTAGATATTTTCTGACCGCAAACATAAACCGCGCGTTTTCAGGAAAATTTCCCCGGAGGACCGGCCGGCGAGCTTGGGTATCCACGATTGCACGTACATCTGTACTGTACGAGCACGGTTAATCGGGTGCTAAACGAACACGCAGTTGCCATTCACGTTAATTATCTAAGTTGCGTGTAAGTCCCTAATTGGCGCGTCGATATCAGTTAGCGCAATTAATGCGGCAGGCTGCGCGGGATTCGGCACTGCGAATTAATGAACATTCAAAGGTATAATGAACATGTTATCGCTGCATCATCGATCGAAACGACAAACAGGATTAACTTTTCCTCCCCCCGGGTGCTGCCGATCGGCGATAAACAGAGGTCCTCTCGTAACAGGGTATTAATATCCCCTAACGCATGATTGTTTTGCATCGGGTTCCCAAGTCCCTGTACATAGGCACGTAAGAAGGGGTGTATCCTCCGCGAAGGTGGTGAATCATGCATCCCCGGCGTAAAATTGATAGGCCTCAAAGAAAGGTGGTTCTACCGCATGTTCGAATATTTAATCGAGTTGGCTACACCGTGGTAAAATATCGAGCACATCACGCGCTAGACACGCAAGAAATATATCATCGGCCGAACGAGTACGTCGAAGAAAATATAGCGCGCGGCCGGGGCCCTCTTTACGGCCGCGGAACGAGTTTAACTGGCATTTTCCTTGGTTTTAAAGGGAGGCTTTAATTTAAAGTTAACTTGTATACCGTGTCGGCATCGTAACCCCCAGACGAATAAATACGAGGCAGACGTGAGACACGGTGGAAGGAAACAGCCGGACACGTAAGTCGTGAAAACGTAACACAAAACCCATCTAAGGTCTACTGCGTGCCCTGAATACTTCAGAAATATTCTTTCCCGGGTCTATGCAAAAATTTGCCCGTCAACTTTTGCGCGGCTCGCTTGGTAAAACAAAGATAGCCCCGGTGGGTGATCAATTAAAGCACCGGAGCAGCAGATTTATCCGGGATACCGTTCGCGGGAGTCGGTCGAGGAGGATAAAAACCGCGCAGCCTGAATCGAAATTTACGTTCGCCGCTCTGGAATAAAAGGGTCGAGGGCATATTCACCACGGCTAATGGTTATCATACGGGACACTGTGGAAGCGTACCCAGCACAGCCATGCCAGTAATAACCCGCGGAAGCGATGGAAACGCGAACCGAAGATCATAACGTCGGCAGGAGAGTCCGGAATAATTCTAATACGCTTTCCCAGGATGTTCTCTGCAAATAGCCGAAACGGGCCGTCGCGAATTTTAAATTGCATCCTGCCCCATAATCCCATGTATTAAGCTTAAAGTTCGACGTAATATAGTAATGGCCGTCTAGCTCGCGGCGGAGGAACACCTACGTGAAACCTCTCATTAACCGCGTACGAGATAAAATCCCAGATTGCGCGCCTTTCCTCTACATCGTGCACCCCTGTGGTCGTAACGGGACGACGAGGGGGGGGGGAAAGAATCCTCGAACTTTCATTAGTTCCTGAATGGAGGTGCGGGGCCAATTACTTCTAAACCCGGGACAGTCGATCATTCCTGCATGTTCCGCGGGAAATGAAATAAAACCGTAGAATAGTGGAGGGATCTTTACGACGAGGACAACTCCGACAACTGCGACCTGTTTTCGTCGCCGAAGCGAACTACGAGGAAGGCGCGAGGCAACGGACGGGTGGAGAGGTGCTAGAAGAATAGGAGCAATAAGGTGAGAAGCGAATGGGAAAAGAAACAGTGTTTACGCGGTCGCCTACCAAGATTCTGCTAGACACCACGACCACGCCTAGACGGCCCTTCCTACTTTTGCTGGAATATTAATGCGCGACTCGATGTGAGGGCAGCCTTATCCACACACACACACACGCCGCGGTGCGGTGGGATGCTGGGAGCACGGTGGGAGCATCGAAGAGGAAGGTGTGATGGCGAAGGACGGCGAACGACAAGGAAGGGCGAACACGAGAGGAACCGGGGAACGAAGGCGCAAGCCGGCAGAAGGAGAAGGAAACAGAAAGAAGCGTGGCTTGATAGAGGCTCTTGCTACCGCAGGAAAAGAGAAACGTAGCCGCAGGCTGAGCAGGTTGCGGCGTTTGCTGCCTTCTTCTTCTCCCTCTTCTTCTTCACCGAGATACACCGAGTCGCGTCTTTGTCCAGCTCATTAGACCTCTCGCTCCTCTTGGCGGCAGGTCGAGATGGTAAAAGGTGGTAGGCTACAAGGCGGAGACCGTCCACGGCGAAAGAGAGATCGAGAGAACGGCAGCAGAGCGAGGGGGAGGGAAAAAAGGGGAAAAAAGAATATTTCCAAGGTAGACCCTTTGTTCCCCATGTTTCGAAATTAATGGCTGGTGCCTCTACCGAGACCCTCCAGCAGAAGACGATCATTTAATTGAGCCGAAGCTGAGCGCAGCCGCTGTTTCCTCGCCCGCTTTACGTCCGGGACATTATACTACCACTTCTTCTTCTTCTTCTTCTTCTTCTCCTCCTCCTCCTCCTCCTCCTTCCTCTTCTCCATCTTCTTCTTGTCCCTCTTGTTTCTAGGTGCTTCCTCCTCCTCCTCCTCACCTTCTACGCGTACGTCTCTTTTCTCTCGCTCCTCGTCTTCAGCGCTATTACCGTACCGACCCGTGCGTCTGTTTCCTTCGATTTTCTCGCTTCGCCAGCAAACAATGTCTCTTGATACCACTTGCCGAGTCTCTCGGCACGGTCAAGAGGAATCGTCGCTGGCCTGAGGGGCTCCTCCTCGCTCGACTCCGGTTGCAGCTGCCGTTAAGCAAATTTCGCAATGCATTCCCACGACGAGAAGAACCGTCAGAGCCAGGAATTATTGCACGTACTTTCACAACACAGCCAGAAAAAGAACTCGTCGATTTTTCTGTCTGGTGAATTTTATTTCGAACACGGTCGATGCCCGACAAGGTAGAATTTGCCAATACATATTTAGATATTACTGCCTCGTATCTTTCTCTAGACACCATTTGACAGCCACTGTGAATCGCGTTATTTTGGATAGGCGTTGAAGCTTTAATCAGATCCAATTTACGATACGATCGTGCCAATCAATTTCTAAATATTTAATCCACTATAAACGGCCACGTTTCGACGAGCCGTTAATTTTAGATGGTGATCCGTTGTTTTTGGAGTCACTGTTAGACACGTGAATGCACAAATTCGACGTACAATGGACCGTGCCGAATACCCCACAGAATCGGGATTGCCTATTACGTATAGCGGTCTTTAAAGCGTATGGGCGCTTGATAAAGTTTCGGGGCAAAGGGTCGCAGCCAGCCAATGTCGAATTAATTTTCAATTGTATGAAACTGATGTACATTGTAGATACATACATCCGTTTCGATCAATTATGAAGCAGCGAACGCAGCTTGGATACCGGAACGGCGAAATTGCGCTGTTACGCGACGTAAAACCCCATTAGGTCGAGAGCCGTTCATTAAATAATATTCCAATTTTCCAAGAATATTAACTCGTTCAGCGTGAAATGAATACTTACGCCGATTATTCGTGGGATCGCGGAACGGGGGGCGAAGCTCTCTCGGTTAACGTTTGAATGGTATCTTCATGGCCAAGGAGAAGCGGTATAAAACTGCGGGTGTGCATAAAATTTCAGCGCAGGACACGGTGCTTTATCGTTGGACGATCTGACAAAACAACGGGCTTCCGTGAAACGAGATTTCGTTTCAATCACTGTGCCCCGGTAGGACCTGAGCCAATTTAATCATGTCCCACGCCGTTCGTTAAATAATACATCCCAATTTCCCAAGGATATTAACCCCTTTAGCACGCAGGCAGCGGCGAAACTGAGGGAGCGCGATAAATAAATAATTTTAATGAAGCGCGTGCTTCGCCATTCCTGATTAGCCTGGTCTACGCGTCAACTGAATTATGCAGATTCCTCTCCTTGGATGTATTCAGCTCGTTATGACGCGTTAATTGCCGCTGGAAAAGTAACTCCAATGCGACGTCGATTAATTATTGTACGGCCGGGATGGAAATAGCCGGCAGCCGAACGTCTGATGATTATTGACAGAAGGATCACTCCGTGAGCACGTTGACAAATTATGAACGCCGGGATAATGGGAATGGAGCAAATTACTCGCGGATACCTTTCAAGCTATGATGGGAACGATGAACTGATAAAGACGATATCGGCTGTGCGAATGACAAAGCGATCGGGATGATCCATTAATAAACTAATGGATACAGGAATAGATCGTTCCACGACTGTCGCTTCGAGGTATTCCGAGGTTCTCCGTGGTTAAGTACTCCGGGTAGGAAAAGTGGCGGCGGCAGAAGCTCGGGGCAACTGGAAATTTTCAGGCGCGGGACACCTTCGTTTCCTCGTCATCCCCCGTTCGTTCGACGAAATCCCTGGGGGGAGGTCTCCACTGTTCTTCGGGACACGCGGAACCAGTTACATCGCGAGATTAGATGAAATCTGCGATCGCGTTTCCCCGGGTAAACACTTTCGCGCAGATTATGTCGGCGGGAGAGAGCATCCCTCTGCGACGGCAGTAAAGGCGGTCTACTCGACTCGAGAAAGGTGGAGATGATATCTTCTAAATAAACGTTTACTCTACTGTATATCCGCTGAATGAAGACGGCGAGGTCCCGCCGGTTAAGAGGCCTCGCCCTTGTAACTCGATCACACGGCGAGTTTCCTGCCCGAACCTCCCCTTGGAAGCTTTCCTCGATGGCCGATCATCCCCGCGGATCAGTTTCTGCCCGTCACAGAAAATGATTCTTTTTGCCCGTGTGCGGGTCCTCTCGATCCTCCCCTTGCTACAAACTTTTCTTCTTCTTTGGAGCACGGGACGATAGCCCTCAACCCCTTTGCCCTGCGGCTTCGCGAATCGTCCTCTTATCTAATTGATTTGTCCTCGGAGATAAAAGCTGTCAGCTATGGTCAATTCGATTCGAAAAACCGGACGTGTATCTTGCAGAACTTATCCCCGCGAACGGCGATAAGAATGGAAGCTGGTTTGAATGATCCGCAAGCATTCGGTGACAGATGGTGTCCACGTTATGGCTGGCAACGCCGGTAGAACGTTGGACTCGATGCAGGATTTCCTCTAAGCTTCAGATAATCCTTCATTGCACCGTTTATTTCGGAGAATCGCTGTCCTGTAATCTAATTCATCTATAACACCGGGCCGAGGACAATTGTAGCAGCTTCAGCTTGAAATAACTAAACCGGCCGACAATGTGCGAGATTACAGGATCCCGGCTAGATGGATGATTCGGGGATCGATAAAATCAAAGGCTGCTGGCGAACTTCAAAGCTCCCTGGAATCGAGCGGCAGAGACGGACGGTGCGAGCTTTCACGGTGGCCGGGGCATTAACCTCTCGAAAATTACAATACCGCGAGCGGCAACCCTGTTACAGGCTATTAGATCAATCAGTGCCTTGTCGCGATTTAACGCGACCAGGCTTTTAGTCGGAGAGGTTAATTAGAGGCGCTACTGGTGTCCTTAACTTTTCAATGCTATCGACCGTGGCGGGTATCGAAGAAACGTCTAGTAGTAATTATAAGCGACTAAGCACCTCCGAGATGTCTTCCTCACGATTCCCGTGGAATTCAACTCTCCAACTGTTCTTATTATGAAGTGTCTTGATTTCACTATGCAGTAAGCGAAAGCCCTATCATAAAGCAGTACAACGGAATGATGTTAATAAATTTCAGGAATTTCAAAGATCCACCAGCTAATTAAACCGGGAGAAGAGGGAAACGCGAGACAATAGATTTAAAGGTTAAGGATAAGCATGCCGCCTGGCCTTTGATCTCTTTCTCGAGTCAAGGATTTCATAATTAATTCAAACACGATTTCAAGATGACGAGGAACCGTGAAGTATGCGTTAGCTTCCTATCTCACATCTTTATTAGGTGCTTGTTATTACGGGCTACCCTTCTCAAATCCGATATCGCGGAAGGTTCTCCGTTCCACTCCTTTCAATCCAAGACGATTCCATTCGCGAGAGGGATAATACCCAGAAAGTTTAATCGAGTCAATTTCCAATTTGAAATTAAGATCCGCTACAATGTACGATCCAGCCACGTTTACGTGCATTCACGAGTCATGAACCTTCCAAAGGCAATTTGTGTAATCCAAGTTCCAGAATCACTGGAACAGTATTCCTATTTTGTAGAAAGTTTGGCTACGCGGTCGATCACAGTGTTCAGGGACTGTGATTCTTAACGTGCTATTTAGTATCATAGATGGTCCAACCACTCTCCGTCGGTTTAAGAACCACTGCTCCGAAGCTGGTCGTGTGATCCAGCGACTCGATACTTTTTCTTCCCATCGTCCCACGATTGTTCCACCTGATACGCCGACACCATCGAAGCCCACCTACATCCCACAGGGGTACGACACGCGTCCCCTCACCCAACCTTTGTCGAGGAATAAACAATCGGGAAAGGGTGTCCAAGTGTGTCAGAAATCAGGTGTTCCAATCGCAGCAGCTCGCCAATAAGCAAACATTGCGCTGAATCGCGCAGCAACCTGCACGGGAACAGGTTCTGCGATCGCTACGAGTACCAGGACCCTCATTGCGCCTCGGTTTCTCGTTTCAGATCCCATCGGATCCCCCTCGTTTTACCTAATTTCGCTGGCCAAGACACTTCTCCCTGGGCCTGGTTATCGAATACTTTACAAGCCGACTACTCGGTTTCGTGGTATCACGATCTTGGCTCCGTTCAGAGCTAGCCGCGTTCACCGCGTCCACCGCCTTCCCCTACATCCAAGGTGCGTCCCAAGGTAAACAATCACGTTCGACCAGCGCTCTTTGGGAATCGCGTTACAGCAAGAACCACTAGTGGCGAGCAAATAGGTAGCGGCAGCGGTAGCGCAGCGATCTAAACACAGGCCGGTTCTTTATGATCCCTGGGGTGCCTGTTTCTCCAGGTTGCTCCCACATTTTTCGGATCACACGCCCTCACCCCTATTGCGTTGCGGCTGATCTTCTGGGCGAAAATGCAGGCTCTGGGGCCCAGGGACCGTGAGGACTATAAATATAAAGGACGGTGGTTCATCGGGCTGCGTACGCCGCTGGCACCTGTCGTGTGGCTTCAGGTAGAGCCACGGTGGGGAGATCGGGTTCCGAGATGGGTGGAGGGACAGAAATCGACTGCCATAAGATGGTGGCTCTCCCGTGGCTGCTTCGAAACCGGTTCAGGAATCCGGGGCCACGCTTACACGCCAGTGCTTGTCAACTTTTGCGCTCTGCTTCTCGGCCCGGGCGGAGTTAGCCAGCCGGTCAGCGTTAGAAAACACTGCTCCGCGAGGATCAAGATGACGAGCGGCTTTTGCGAGTCACTCGGTTCCGATCCTCTCCCCTCTGCGTCGCTCTGCAACGCGCGCTACCCCCGTAGGATCGGAGAGGACCGCGCAATCAGCGGACGGGGCCACGATGGAAAAACAATCTGCGTGTTTTTGCATGCGGCGATGTACAAGAGCGTGCGAGCGCGGAGAAAGAGCAGAGGGCAAGAGGGGTTGCGCTCCACAGATCTGAGGCCTCGAAGGGACGGTCTTTCTCCTCCACACCGTTCGAGCACAGGAGCCTTCGATAAGAACGTTCACTCCAGGTGTTCGCTGGTATGCGCTTTCGACTCAACGACGCGACGCTTCCAAGGAGATACAATTTGTATTCGACCGGAGCCCACGGTTGTCTCTCCTTTTCCTTCCTTTCTTTTTAAAACCCACCCCCCGCGAAGGGACATCGTTGCCCCGACCAGCCGTGCCGGTCCGGAGTATTTTTAATCTCGTTTCACTTTCGGAAGCACTCCGACTCATCGATCCCCCTGGGCGTCGGCCTTCGATGCCGTTCTGTCGCGAAGCAATAATCGAACCGCCGTGCCGTTTTCCTCGGCGTCTCTGGACATTTAACGCCGACCCTCCTCGACACCCTCGACTCCGGTCGATCGGCAAATGGTTGGCAAGACGTGTCCCGGGGACAACGCGGTATCTCAATCGCGAGCAGCTCGGGCGGAATCGAACAAAACAGTTGAGCGAGTTAACGAGGTATGCTGGGGCGCAGTTTCGCCGTTTCTTCGATCGAACGGCTGGAGTAGATTCCGCCGCGGGAGCACCACGACCATAATGCCACGGTCTTCCTCGTTGCCCGTGCTTCCAGCGCGGATTCTGCGACGGGTGAAAAACAAGCTCGCTGGTCGCTGGGATCGCCGGTTTATGGGCCCGTGAGCGCGCAATAGCGAGGCGCATTCTGCCGATAGCTGCCAGACAGCTCGTTCCCCGCGACAAAATCGCCGGCCCTCATTACGGTCGATGATCCGACGCGGGGCAGCGCATTTCAATCTCCAGAGGGGTCGAACCAGAAGAAAGCAGTCCCGACGGCTGTTTGCGCTTACGCGTCGTCCTTGCGCGATTAACGAGCTCGGCGCTGCTCTTATCGACACTTTGACGAACGAGGCCTTCGATGAACGGCGACCGATCTTCTGCTAGACGCCCGATCGGCACAGCCGAATCGTTACAGCTCGTCGCCCAGTTTCGTCCGGTAATCGTAGCCGTTAATGGTTTAAAGCGTCGTAAATGTCGTGTAATTGAGGGGTGCTGGAGCGCTACGTGCCTGGGGTGTTTCCGTGCATAGACAATTAATCGTTCCTTGCACGGAATTACGTGAATTCGTTTGCTGACTTGTAGAACTCGCGCAATGGCGCTGTAACTTGGCTAACCGCGATCAGAGTGTGATTGCTCAGAGGTATGTCGAGTTAAAGAGATTTCCTTGGCCATTCGTTTGGCCAGGCGTTCCTTGAGGTAATCAAATGGACCGACTTTTGGTCATGAGAGCACGATTATAGAGTCTACGACCGGTTCTAAATTTCGCTGGCTAAAGACAGTTGCCAACGATCCTTGTAAGGAAGCGTGACGTTACTTAGGCTGTGACACTGCCTGGGCCGTAATTAGTATAGCAAACATCAATTTACCGAATTCTAAATGCGAACAGAAAACTTGAAAATAGAATGGACGTTACCAAAAGAGCTGGAGAGTTCTAAACGAGTATCAACTCCGTTCAACATCGACCACGAAGCTCAGAAGCGAGCAGCTTCCATTGCATGTACCTACATACCTATCAGGCGTGGCTCGATACATAATTTCAAAGCTGATTGGCTCCGATACGATCGGAAATTCATTAAGATCGATTATACGATGGAAATTATGCATCGATAAGGCAGGACAGGCAGAGAATCAAGAAAACGCAACGTCATTCCGCGGACACGCCGTCTCCGGGATCATGCAATTAGCGAGTCGTCGTTAACTTGGCTGGCACTTCGATATCGATCTTGCAAAAAATTAGCCCCAATTTCTTGCAGCCTCGCCCGAACTTGGCTCCAACAGGCTGATGCGTTTAAATGCGAATTCAAACTTCTCCAATTAGCCCGCGCCGAGTAATTAAATTACTACGGCATCGGGTCCGAAGGAGCGCCGAATACGAATTCAAGGCGATGACAAATTAACGCGATAATCCGAACACGAGGATATCGCCAGCTGGGTCTACTTTATACCCTAGAAACCGAGCAGTCCGATCGCGAATTTGATTCTTCCGATCCGCTTCCAATAACGTCCCCCGTGACTGTGAGCTGAGCTTCTCCTGCTTTGAAGGAGCTGGCGTTCCTCGGTAGCGGACAAGTATTTACGAGCGTCGCTAGCTCGAGCGAACGCATCGAAACGATTCGTTCCGGCCGCAACCGCGCTTCAATCTCGGCCGGGCTGAGGGGAATCAAGCCTTGTAAACAATAAAGCGTCACGACCACCGATTTAACGTTCGGCTCGCGATCGATGGCCCGGCAGGGCCGCGTGATCTCGTAAATTTCGCCTGCTAAACCCCGCACGCACCGCGCAAATATTACCCGACTTTATTACAAGGTCAAGCGTATCGCCTAACACTCTGCTATGCGAGCAACGTGAGCCGAAACTTTGTAAACTGCGCCCGCTTCGAGGGCTTCGAACACATTATAATACGATTCGGCTGGGAAATTATGGCCCCGAAATTCCGGGAAGGTGCGTGTCCCGTGGCGTATCGCGGTGCACCTCGTGTCACTAGCCGCCGCGAATGAACGCGGGAAAATGTCGCGAACCGCGATATGAACATTACGACCTCATTACGAGAGGAAGAGAAGGACGGCGAAATGCACCGGTTTCCACCAGCCAGAGGTAAATATTCCGAATCACGTTCAAAACTCTCCCTATCCTCTCTATGTTATCCTGGCATTTACTCCACCCGAATATGACTCAACCTTCCCGCCTCTACCCTGAAATCTCTTAAAACCCTGCACATTGCCTGGCTAATCCATTTCATTACAAATCCAACGCTAAGTAGTCCAGTTCGTTGCGATGCCCAGTTCAGTTCTAGGTATTATCGAGCTGAATCAGAGTCAGCTGTAAGCCAGCTGTACCTACCTCGCGGTCTTCCTGCCCACGGGAACAAACGTCAACTCGAGCACATATCATTGCTGTTAACTTTCGTTGGAATAAACCGTCCATTACGGCGTGTTATCGTCGGCTCGCGTACAGAGCCGTTCTACGCGATGAACGTTTATCACGTTCATTGGCCACCGTGGCCGCAGCTTCGATCAGAAACGCGTATCAGTTTGCGGAGTTTTATTTCGAATTTCTTGGAACTGGAACTAGAACCGGTATGCGGGAACGGTACGAGTCCCCGATAGGAATGTGGGTTTACTTATCCTCGCGGCGCGTAGCTGAGCACGGAGTAGGTACCGAAGGCAACGATCCTGCCTGGAAAGCCATGCGGATAGTCGTGATTCGCGATTATATAGCCGCGGCATAAATTGCTGCGCCGTTTTGCTACAGAATCGCGTAACACGAGCAAAATGCCAGTGGTAACCGGGCATGTTGCAGGCGGGGGGACGCGCACCAGGCGCATAACGTGTGCATCGACCCTAACAGGGCCGGCCACCGATGCATTCGCGTTCAGCAGGTGGACTGATTAGAAGTACAGAGTGAATCGTCGCGCGGGATAGCGTTACTTATACCCGGCATTAATCCCCGTAAGGCATCCTTTAATCCCCGCGAAACCCTCTCGGCGTCTCAAACCGAGCCGGATGCATCTGATCGCGTGATCCGAATGCCAACGTTATGTAAAACCGATAGGAAGCTGAGAAGAATCTGGCGGAATGAACGTTAGCATGGCGATGAACAGCGGGTAAAGAGGGCCCGGTTTAAGATAGCCCGGTTTTAGATAACTACATCCACGATCAGAGAACCCTCGCCTCCGACAATCACTCTTTTTCCACTCTTGTAGATAGTACACGCCTTAGAGGTCCTAAGCATTGCACGTTCAGTGCAAGAATTGGGTCACACGTGTGAATCACCGAGACCAGGAGTCCTGGGGATAGCGCGACTAAATAACACGGGCCGGGTTCCGCCCGAGATCTGCATATCAAAGCTGTTACACAGTAACGAAACGTGTTACGATGGACGTTCGATAATTCGTCACGGCTGGAATGCAGTAAAACCCCGTCTGGAGCGTCCTTCGAATCGCCTGACAGCGGGGATCGCTTTCGCGTTGGCTCTTTTACTTTCCAAAGCGGTACTTCCAATACCGAGCCGAACCATCCTACCGCGGAGCAATTTGAAAGCGAAACGTTTCACAGTTTCGGATAGGGGTGGGAAAGACGGGGGGGGGGGGTGGAAGGTCTACTTGACTCACGAAACCCCTCCTTTTAGTGGCTTTCTGTGCATTAGGAAAGGGTGGCGGAGCTTAACACCGCGCTTTCTTAATTTACGTGGAAATGATCAAAGGTGTGTTTAGTAGCTCCGAGAACCCGTCCATCATGAATGGTAGCAAAGCGTACGCAAATTGTTTGTAGCAAAGCCGCTTTGGTACCGTTTACGGAATGTAATGTTAACGATTTGTTTCAAGCGACAAAAGGAAAAGCGACTCGCGAAGAGATAATAATATATAGGACTAAAATATGCACGATGCTGGTCACGTTCAAGTGAATACGGACAGTTACAGATCAGACACGCCTATCTGGACTCGATATGTGAGTAGATGAGACTTTGAACCTGTTGATCTCGGTACAGCTAATTGTAAGTATGGATCCATACAATTCACATCCGGCACAGGCTCGTGAAAGCTTTAACCCTTAAACACCGCACTGGGTCACCGAGACCCAGGTCGTTTAGAAGATTCGTGGCCCCTACTAAACGGTAAATAGTGGGCAGCTGTTGTGGTGCGGGAAAAAACTTTGGGACCCCTGCTACGGATTCCGCACCATGAGACCCCTAATTTACCTGAAGAAGCCGAGTGACATCGTAACAACGGTATGGGTCGCGCAGACCCAGTGTGGTGTCCACGTCAGTATTTTCGGAAAAGTGGAGTTAACAGTTGCTAAAAAACATTATTGTTTGTGCGGTGAATTGTTGTTACGACAGTATTTCTACGCTGTGTAAAGTAGAACACATACTATTCAATCGATAGAAAGTGTTTAAAATGCAATCGGCCGGTGTGTAGGGAATACGTGGCGAAAATATGTTGCGACTGCTCTTAGCGTAAATGAATGATTTCATAGTAATTTATACTGTTTGTATAAAATGAATTATTATTCCAACCATTTTATTGTATAATTCAGAGTTGGCCAAAATGTAATCTAATTACAAACTGCAAATTACGATTAAACTGTAATTGTGTAATTGATTACACATTATTTTCTGTAATCGTTCATTTAGATAGTTGACAAAACCGAATGGTCAACTACCTACATGAACGATTACAGAAAAGAATGTGTAATCAATTACACAATTACAGTTTAATCGTAATTTGCAATTTGTAATTAGATCACATTTTGCCCAACTCTGGTATAATTTCACAGAGAACATTCGTTCGAAAGAGGTAAAAAATCACTCGACTTCACCTCTCGAAATAATTATATTTTTTGCAACCAATCATAATGACATATATATATATTTTCTTGAAGTATGACTCAAAACCTTTCAATTGATGTATAATAAAATCTCTGTACCATTTTTTACAAAAAACTGCGATTAAAAGAGGAAAAAACTGAGTTTTCAGAACACGGACGTCTTTGTTTTTTCAAAAAATCTTGAGCATTAAAAGATTTTTTACCAAACTTATTGTCTGACGAATTGATTAAAAAAAATTATCTAAATCGGTGCAGTAAATCCTGATATATAGAGGAAAGAGAATTCTGTGTCGCGTGGACCCAGTGTGGTGGAAGCGTTAAGAAAATATAGTGTAGTGTTTGAGGGTTAACAAGGACAACCCCGGAGATCCACAAGAGTCTGTAGTACTCGGTGTAATCTGTAGAGCCCAGGGACTGACAGAGATCCCAGGACCCCCAGGACATCCAAGACCTCCGAAACGTCTGCATTCCCCAGGATCCTCGAGGTTCCCTTGCATTTCCCAATACTCGCTGACTTTAGCACCCGAAGGGGAATTCCAGGAGTGTCTGCATTGAGTACCACAAGCCTCGGCTCACCTGCATCGAGTCTTACGTGTCGCGAGCCGCCCGTGTCGAGTCGAAAACGAAAACGAGAACACCCTGCTCCCGAAGTTAACGTGTGGGAGCGCCTCCAACGAAATTGGCTATAAATTTATGCGTCGTAGCTGTTGTGCATGGTTACCGGATTCTACGGCATAATCCGTTGAGAAAGTTCTCCACCGACACAGCCAGGACTTCCCTTGCGGGCTGCTTGACCGAGAAGGGTAGCAAGAACCGATGAGATCTGGAGCAGCGACCCCCAGCGACGCGTCTCGACCGCTTTATTAGATTCTCTTGGATTTCATTTCGTGACGGTTAAGCGAACGAGATTTTCGCGCCCGGTGGCCAACTGCCAACTGCCAACGGATTGAGTTTCTTCAAATTACCAGACCGCGTAAACCCAGTTAGCTTCCGGCTCGCGAACGGCCAGCACCCCCCGGCCTCGACGAGATGACGTCTTTGTATCGCAAACTTGCGTAACCATTGCGGAAAGGCTGCGTCGCTAAAGACGTTAGGTGACGAGATCCATTACATTAACTCGAAAATGGTGTCCCGCCGGGGAACGTAATAAACAACAGAGTCTCGAGTACGAACCCAGATTTGATTTCTTCTTTGTTCAGTTTCCATTAATGTTGCGCAGCTACAGCGGGGCATTACCATAATGCGTTCGTTACGAAATTGTAGCTCGATTATGCGCGCGATTAAAGAACGCGTATGTACACACTCGTTATGGAACGAACGATGGACAGTAATGGCTCGAGTACCGTTCGTCCGTTAGATCCCTGCAGTATTTAAAATCACTCTCGGTTTAAAAATAAATGCTCGCCAATCGGTAAGCATTCGACGCGACACCATCGATTCGCGCGGATAGATCGCGGCCCGTTTGTAATCGCGGGATCGTTCATAGTCGCGTATGTGCCCGTAACAAGGATGAAAATGATAATGAGAATTATCGCTGGTGTTTCCACGGCGCGGCAAGTTTATCGCTCCTGAAATCGGACGCTCATCGCCCCGCCGATATATATATATACTTTCGCCGCGTCTGCCTCAATTAAAACACGAGCGGGGGAACAGTCGAATTAATGACTGCTAATTATTGTGTCTGCCTCGAAATATTTCACCGCGCTATGATTTAATAACCTCGCTCAAGCGGGGTTAATAATGGCAAAAAGGGACAAAGGAGAGGGACGGCCGGCGACGGGAGATAAATACGTTTCTTCGAAGCTCGATGCCCTGCTACGCTCTCGTGGTTCTTTGAGGAATTTTTCCGACCAAAGTAACTTGCGAGAATGCCGTTCAACTGTTTCGCGACGGGCTGCGCTTGGATGTCCAGCGTTTCTGCAACAATCACCCGCCACGCCAGCAAGAAAATCGAATTATCACTGAGCCACGGTAAAGAACGTCTTTCCATCGAGTGCCAGTTAAGCAGCGCTCGGTAAGTAACTGCCTCGGCATGCCGTGACATACAATCACGAATTGTCACGTGAACTGTTTAAATGGAATATAGTAAAAGGCAGCTTATCGAAGAAAACATAAAAAATGGCAGAAAAGAGTAATGGGCAAACATTTTACGAATTCAGATTTCACATATTCGAGGGATTACTAAAAGTAGAGTAAAGGCGTGCGGATTATAAAATTGTGTAGGTATAATAGATTTAAAGGTAAATGGTAGTTGATCGCGTTACATGTGCACACGAATACGCGAGTTATCGAAAATCGGCCAGTTTATGACGCCACTTTCGCGCCTGGCGTCGAACAAATTATAAAATTTTGTAATTTCCGGATACGTGTATCGCGCGTTCATTAATTGGAAATGTCAGCGCGCGCGCGATAAAATTGAATACCGACGCGGGTAATCAGGGCTCCCCGGGTTATCCATGGGACTTCGGTTTTCCGAAAAGTCAATAAGCTCGACGCGAAACTGAATTTAATTTATCGAGCCTGAACCCGTATCGTTGACAGGCATTTTGTCATATGAAAAATGAACCTAATTAAGAACTCGGCCGACAAAATGACCGGGGATAATGGAACTCACAGTCTCGCGTGACCTAAACTGATTATACAACTGTAATTAGTTAATTGCGCCGCAATGCTATTAAGGGATAAATTTGAATTTATGTCCTCCCACAATAAGATCCATCAATCCCTACTGTTTATAGCTGCAGTTTATTTACACCCTGCGTCTGCTGCCCATTGTAGGACAAGAACTCGCCATTAAGGGGTAATCACACTGTAGAGCCCGGAAAGGCAGCCTGATTTTGAGATTTTTTTATGCGAGTATAGTGAATGGAATACAAATTCTGTTTGAAGGGTTTTATTGTACATACCTTGAAGTATGATCACAATTTTTAAACATTTTTTTAGTACAAAATGACGGCGCCACAGCTCAACAAAAGAAGCTTCTTCTGAAAAACAGTATTTCGCAGCCGCAAAGATTTCTCCTTCAATTTTTTACCTAGAACAAAAACCAACCATTTTTGAGTTCTATATAAAATTATCTCGGGAAGTACACGAGGAAATTAAAAAATACTGTTTTTTATACGAGTGGTGCGTGATTGAACAAAACGTTTCAGCAATTTCGAGGTTGTGGCAGTTCCGTGTTTTATTCAATCACGCACCATTCTTACAAAAATCAGTATTTTTTAATTTCCTCGTGTACTTCCCGAGATAATCTTATATAGAACTAACACAATTTCGGTTTTTGGTTCTAGGTCCAAAATTGAAGGAGAAATCTTTCCGGCCGCGAAATACTGTTTTTTCAGAAAAAGCTTCTTTCGTTGAGCTATGGCACCGCCATTTTGTATAAAATTTTTTTATTTTTAATTATGATCATACTTCAAGGTATGTACCTACAATAAAGGCTTTCAAAGTTTGAAGTTCGAACAGATTTTATATTCCATTCATTATACTCGCATAAAAAAATATTCTCAAAATCAGGTTGCCTTTCCGGGCTCTTCAGTATCATTACCCCTTAATGCCTGTAGCGATTATGTCATGAATGAAGTCGAATCTCACTTAAAAAATAAAAGCTCGTAATCGCAGTCGACTGATATGCGTGTGGAAAGTTTCAAAGGATGCCCTATCGGCGCTCTAAATAGAAAATACAAAAATTCCCATCAATCCGTAATTCCTCATGGGTCGGTAATTCAATGTACCGTCGGAGTGTCCGGTTCGGATGCGTGCTTTATATTTCGAATACACCGCCGGTCAACGATAAGAGTATAAATACGAGGGATCGATAATCGGTGTAGCGTAACGCATTCCGTTGAAATAGACACTGGATCGGGCTGAAAAAAAATCTCTGAAAGCATACCCGTATCTTTCTGTCTCATGTCGACGATAAATTTCCGCGGTGGGAACGCTGGTGCGCTTCAACCGACCGCGGCGGTTCATTTGCAGAGAAAAAATACACCGTACCCCGTGCAAATATTCGAATTTGCATTTAGATCAGTTTTTCGGCATTGAGAAATTGAATTAAGGATTGGCGATGCATATGTATGGGGAAATGTTTATGAAATCAGCAGCGTCCGATTAAGTGGTGAAACCAGAAAAAGAACGCGAGAGTTGGAACAATCCGCACAAGTATCCAACGTTTGTGTCTCAATTTATACCGAGACGAATAACGTTGAACAAACGATCTACCATTAACGGATGATTAAATACTAGTAGTATGTAATTAGAGTATTTTAGGGAGTAGATATGGGAGTGCATAAAAATATACTAATTTCATCATGCGTTATTTGTCGAGGCGTATCATAATCTGGTTCGTACATATCGGCCCGTGAACAGTGAAAGAGAATGCCGTTAAAGTACATCGAGTGTGGTCGAGATAAATCGCAGTTCTTTCAAGCGAGCCAACAATATTCGCATTGCCTCCGTGCGCTCCGTTTGAAATGCAGTGAAGATTAACCTGTGCCGTTGTACCGTTGTTTTATCTAAAACACGTTCAAGTACAGATTCCATTACAAATGCTTCAAATCTACAAAGTATGAATTTCACGTGCAAAAAGAAATACGTTAATCTCCCATTAATCGAAAGATTAGAACTTACGACGGACCCAATCTTGGCGTCATACAATCATTAAGCAAATCTATTCCAGCAACACGCTGTTCGACGCGAACTCATTAAACGTGAAAGAAGTTTCGCAACTTTCTCTACGTCCACTCTATGGCATCTGATTCGACTCGATCGAGTTTTCAATTCCAACGGTCACGTTGCTCTTGTAGCGCCCCCTGCGTCCGGCCGATGCAATTTCACATCGGTACTCGCTTACGCGTCGAGAAGCCGGGTTTAAAGTAAATCGAGAATCCTCAAGAAGATTCAGAGGCCGGGCAACGGAGGGGCAGGAGGAAAGGGAGAGGAGAGAGCTCGCACACCTGTCTGAATCTCGAGTAACGAGCCAAGAGAAACACAAGGCGACCCCGCGAATTCGTGCTGCTCCTTTCAGCTCCCCTTTTTAACCCACCGCGGCGTACGGAGCCTGGATAACGCAGTAAACCGGTTCCGTAGTATTTATGCACCGTGTGTACAGCGTACGCGGCCTGCGTCTCTACGAATGCAACAAGATGCGCCCAACCCTTTCGTCCCTTCACCCGCCACTAACGTGTGCGAAGACCTCTCGGTTCGCGCAAGATTTTTGTTTCCTTTTAACCCCCAATGCTCGCTCTACAATCGAGACACTTTAATCGCGTCCTCGTGACGTCACTCGAGACCGAAATGCGAGGTGTCACGCTCTCAAGGAAATTGTGCCTCCGAGGACACTGATCGATTTCACGCGCATGCGAAATAAGACCGAAATGATTATTTACGTACCCATTGCAGATTCTGTTTGCAGCTGTTGCTTGATAACATGAGCAAATCAGCATTTGACAGCATTTGAAATCTCACATCCAAACAATTGTGCTTCCTTTTATCTCCGCAGATGGCGTCTTTGATCAGGCCGCGGAAAACGCGAATTTCGAATCCAACGTAAACTGACTTAAGGCTCATTTTCGTGCATCGACAAACTGGGAAATTAGGCTGGGTGCGCGGGAACTAATTCGATAATCGAAATCGAAGACGATTTTTATGCCTCTTTGAAGCGGACTGTGTTTCACTTAGAGCATATATGCTCTAAAGTGTTTCATTGTGACGAAATGGGCAAAATGCTGGTTATTAACACTAACGAGAAGCGTTGATAACGTTCCTGCTTGATCTGGGAAATTCGACGCGGTGGACGATAAGGAAAAGCTTTTTTCTACTAAATAACTTAGCTCTTCTCTCCGAGTACAATTTTACCCTTCGACTGTTGTATAAATAGAGGCGAATTCTGTAGTTCATTTTATTGAGAGCATTCTTTATACATATTTCTATTATAATCGAAGAAGTTTGGTACGCCTGAATGTAGAAAAATAAATAATTTTTATAATACACGTGTTTGTCCGTGTTAAACTTAGAGGCTTAATTAAAACCATCCTATTAACAATTACATACACTTCGTTTTTTCGTGAAACTGCACATTCACACATACTTCATGGAATGTAGAATAAGTTACTTTACTGGTTCGATGTGAGAGAAATGGGATTCTCCTTCAGATTCGACAAAATCTGACAATGTAAAAGTATCATCCGAGGATGACGAATCGGATGGCTCTTTAAGAAATAAGTAATTTTAGTAGCAATTCTGTGGAATATTTCATCGTTAAAAGCAGGAGGAAAGAGGAGAAAGGAGAAAAACGACTTACGATCACGAGTAGCTTTATGTTCTGTTTCTTCCTCTGTAATAGAGCCTTTCTTATGTTCTCGCTTCCCTTCGGGCTCCTTTTCTTCTTCGTAATTAAAACCGTCGTCGTCGGTGTCCTCGTAGGCGGTAAAGTGGAGATAAGAAAGGGTGCACACAAGTGCTATGAAAAACAAATTTGTACCAATGCCGACAATGGCAGACAAAATTGGCCAATGGAACATTAGATAACGTAGACCTGATAAGTGTGCATTTATCATAACGGCCGCTGAGTAAAATTCAATGTGCCGTGATTGTATTTCGATATAAATGATCGTAACCGGGTGACTTTGGTCCTCTTCGAAATTACCGAACAACTCTAGAACTACGTTCTGCTTCTCCTCTGCGCTACCGAACATCATCATAGGTGAGAATGTGAGCGTCGTAAGCGCATGCAGCAACGTACTTCGGTAATGCAGCATCGCAGATTTACATGTATGTTCCACGAGATAACCGTCTCTGCTGCGCAGTTGCGCGCAAACCATAAACATGCCTGTTCGTGGACTGTGCGTTAATAATTGCATTCGTGTATCCGCTTTTAAAGGAACAAGAATAGAAACGTTACCAAGTTCCTTATTAGCTGGAGATTCTGGCATCTCTAAATGCAGGTTCACTTTGTAAGGTTGCCCGACCATTAGAAGTTGCTGTTTGTTCGTTAATTGAACAGATGCCGATGGAAAGCTGCAAATTCCTTTTTGTTCGTTGCACGATCTAGCGGAAGGAAAAGATGTACTATCGAGTTCCATGATTAAAGGATTACGGTACAGAATAAAAGAGTAAAAAATGGTGGTGATTCAGGACACGTTGAATCTCTTTATTTCATTAATGCACAAGCGAGAAGTGAGGCTCACTCGAATTGCAGATGCACTGGCCGTGTGTATGACATACTGGGCATGTAGGCATAGTAGAATGCTGTGTAGAGAAATATGGATAACCAGACGATGAGAACTCCACTAATAATGATGATTCCCCCGCTTAAGATTACATCTCTAGCGGATTGTACGCTTCTCGTTGTTTTCTTCTGAACATTGAACCATTTCTTATTAACTTGTTCCAGTAACCTCGAAACCAACATTGCAAACGCAATCCAAGTCACTCGGGGCAGCAAGTCGCTCGTAAGACTGCGTAATCTTAACTGCGCCTTCAGAAATCGCTACATGAGATAAGACAAATCATTTATCCATGTATTAATTCTCTATTTAAATCGTTCGATTCTAAAGTACAGGTTAAGTTCATTTCAATCAATCCGCAGCTGATGCAGAAATATATAGTAACAGTGCTATAGTGCTATCGAGGGCGCATATGAAATACAATGAAATAACACGAAATTACTGTACGTACTGATAAGAGTATATAAAGTACAGCATACTACAAATTTTATCGATATATATATGGAACCAATGAAACATTTAAACGTCTGTTAAATATATCCCTTTATTTGAAAAGTGGATATGGATGTTCACTAAGTTTTATCTATTCTAATGTACACAGGACTTTCGAGAACTCCATATAGATTTTCAATATCAAAACATATGCGAATGATACAAGTAACAATGTGCAAGACACACTCCATAGGAAGTACTAACACATTTCATGACATATCTTATATGTATAAAATATCACAATTGATAATACATTTGAAGTATCTTTAGATATTCTCTACATTACAAAATATTCATTAATGCGAAAATATATATACGATATATTCTAGATTATTTCCCTTTTCTGTGTTCCAATCGTGGTCTTCCCTTCTTAGTTGTTGGTTTATCTTTCCCTTTATTTAATAGCGGATGAGTTTCTGGAAACCGAATATGAATAATTAATCAAGTAACCTTCACCGATCACACCAACTGGCACGCATCGGTGAATCTTACCATCCACTGGCGCGCCCTGCAAATGTATATCGTGAGAACGATGCTTTTTCATAGGTGGTTCATGCGGAGTCGTTTGATTATCTTCCGAATCTTCTACGTCTGGCGATATTGGTAAAAATTGTAGCGAACCAATATCTTCCATCTCTTCGTCAGAACTACAAAAAGCAGCAACTCTATCAATAGATGCAACATCTACTTCTATCTCTTCATCCTGGGCTTCTTCACCTTGAACCACAGATTTATCCTCGTCGCTCAAATCAAATTCACTCTCCCTCTCTTCGTATTCAACATTCTCATCCAGCTCCTTGAAGTCTGGTGCAAACGCGGACCAATTCTCAACTTGATTTTGGGCCCAAATGGAAACTACACCGGACGATATAGAAGCAATAATTGGTCTCACAGGATGCCACTGTAATAAGATAAACTTTCGTAATCTATTTCGTACATCGCTCGATTCTGATAAGATGCAAGGACTTAATTACTCACCACAACATCGAGCAATAGTTCTCCTTTAGTTCCATGTAAAATTTTCACTAAATTTCCAATACTCTTTTCCCATACGTACAGAGCATGCTGCCTTGCAGATCCAGCGCACACGTACTCTCCGTCCCCAGAAAAGCAACACTTTTTCCACATGGTTTTATTTACAAGGTCTTGCAATTTCTGTATCGGCTCGGGTTCGCCATCCTTTCCACAAGCCAATACTTCTGTACTGTCGTACACACGAATTACTCTGTCTGATGTGTTCACCAAAAAGCAGGAGCCACGCCTGGCGAATTCGATACTCTTTACGGCTGTGTTACTAGCGGTGCCTTGCGATATTTTATAGGAAGCCCTCACGTTTAAGGACTCGGCATCAAGAACCAGAATTCTACCACGAGCATTTCCAGTGTACACAAAGTCTCCACGGCGGTCGAAAGATGCTACTATGTTTAAATCGCTCTAAAATGAAGGAGCTTTAAAGTAGACGTCAGAATTGTCGTACAGTTATATCGAACTTATATTAACATACATCATCATCAAGAGGTATAACTCTGTGTGTACCCTCAACATCAACCATTACCGCTGCATGTCTCATTGGACACACTAAGAATCTGTTAAGATTTCTTGGATGGAATTGTACTTTTAATATAGGAGAAGGGAATCTGTATTTCTGATCGCATTCTCCGGATAAAACATCCCATATACAAACATTGTTGTCTGTAGAAGCGCTTAATAATTTGTGTCCATTTCTAGACCAGCTATTCAAGACAGACGATGATAATATACAATTGAAATATATTCGATGACTCAGTAGTGTTACAGATTTGTCCCAAGGTGCTTACCTCAATGAACACACAGGATGGACATGCGCGCTAATGAGTTTGGCGACACCACGAGTTAGGAAATCCCAAATAACAATTCTGCCGTCGTTACATCCAACGGCAAGCAGAGTTCCCCTTTTATTGAATGTACAAGTTACTGCCAATGATATACAGTCTAACGTGCCATCAAATTCCTAATCGTAAACATAACAGGGTCTATAAAATCTGAGAATTAGAAATGCGCTGTGTAACTTTCATTGATACCTCACCTCTGGATAATTCTGACCGAATGATTCTGTAATAAAGTTAAAGACATTAGAACAAATCGTAATCGTATCATTATAATTGGCAATAAATTTTTCGAAACGTACTTACCTAATAATTCTAAATTCATCTTACTTTATTTACTGTTTATGTACATAGAAAGATACAATGGATCTCATGGAGTTCGCTAGGGTTATTTTCTGACAATTCTATAATGTTTTAGGAATTTCAGGACGTAGAGAAGAAACTAGATTCTTACTAGAATCTTACAGAATCTTATATTTTACATACTTACTTCGGCATATGTTACGTATTGCTGAAAAGTTAATTGAAAAGACCTTGATACAGTGTGATAAAAGCATTAAGTGAACGTGTATACATACAATAAAATTCGTAAGCATGTGTTCATTAGTTAGGGACATTTTGTGCATTTAATTGAATCGTAGACCAATAAATGTACAGACTGGACCCGACTGGACCGTAACAAATATGGCTTGCTGTGTTCTACGCAGCTGTTGAGTGGATTTTGAAGGCGTTAATTATTAAAAAATCTGTGACATTACATATACTAGAAGCAACATGATGTCCGCGCGTACCTGTACGTTCATTTGTTTCTTAACATCAATGTAATTTTTATAGATAATGGGACAATTTGTTTTGTTTCCGTATATCCGCAAGGATAATCATCATTGTAAACATTCAATTTTTAATGTATGATTGTTATGAGATTATCTTCTACCCTATTAGATTCACTGCTCAGAAGAACGAGTCTAAAGACCGGACGACGTACAGCTTTAACAGCTGCAACAGAAGAAGTTCAAACTACAGAAATCGAACCATTTCGTACTTTAGAAACGAATCCCCCAAATCATGTTACAAGCCATTTGAACCGAATATACACGATGCCATCAGATATTGAAAACTTAGTACGGGATAACATGACTAATGAGTGGAAGAAACAGCGAACGGTTTTCGCCGAATGTGGTATTCTAATTAGAAAGCCAGCGATTGAAACGATATCGTACATGGAGCAAGCAGATTACACAAAGTCAATAAACAAATATGTTTTATGTATCCTTTCCGATAGTTAAAGTATAATTTAGAATCTATAATTTAGTGTATAGTTACTGAAATTTAAGCTCCGACTACGCGCGGCTATATTTTCATTACAATTATATTAACTAGATGGCATAAACGGAGTAGGGAAGACAACAACCTTGATGCATTTACTACACTACGGCTTTGCAAGAAAGTTTATCGTGCTGCATTTACCGTGGGGTAAAATACATTATAATTCCTACAACGTACGTGTACGCGTTTTATACAATATATGTATTTTTTAATATTTCCAGTCAACACTTGGTTTCGGTTTCCGAAGGAAATTGCAGATTCTGTATTCATGCCGGGTAAACTAGATTTACCTATTCATGCGGGGCTCTTATTAAAATATTTCAAAAATTCAAACGCGTCGCTACTGTCGCAACTTGATGTAAGTAGTGCAAAAAGTTGTTCCTATTGTCGCGTGCGATTAAAGCAATTATTTTACAGCTGAAAGTAACCAAAGATTACACATGGAGCCAACGAGAAAGTACTAAATGTGGAGATCCACTTCTCGATCTCGTTGAATTTGGTATACAACGAATTAAATTTGCCTGCGGAGTTATCGATGTGTTGGTGAACGAACTTAAAGCTGCTAGTACAGCAGGGAAATGTAGGATGTTAGTTGTTATAGATGGTTTTAATGCACTCACTGCTGATCGCACATCGATACGCGATGACAACAAAGTGTACGTGCCAGCCGAAAGGATATCATTAACCGCATCATTGTTCAACAGCGTAGATTTTAATTGGTGTAACGGTGCTGCAATATTAACAGTGGATACAAAAGCGACTAAGGTACAGAGCAATTAATGTTCTTTACTAAGCAGTAGACTGTAACGAATCTATATATGAAATCTATTTAATTATTTCTGCTTATAGGATAAGAGAGACTCTGAATATCCAAGATATTTGCTTGGTAAAAAGGGATTCGAGTATTTAGATCCTTTTCTTCCTATTTCCGTGGAGAATTATACTCCCGATGAGTTCGTCGCTATTATGGAATATTATAAAGATCGAAAATGGATCAGAGATATTACTCCAGCAGGACAAAGAGAATTAGAATTGTTATCTAACAGGAATCCATTTCATACTTGGAATTACTGTTCACCATTATAGAATATTTTATATACAAATAAAAGTAATTGCTAAGTAATTTAGAAGATCCCTTCATACTTATTGCCTTCATTCAATTATTTTATTCAACTTAACTAAGTATCTAACTTCTCATGAAAAAAAACACAAACGTCGGTCAAATACATCGATACGTGTGTCTGAGATTTGCGTCAAGTATCAAACGACACATACACGTTGATACAGAATCATGAAACATTAGTTCAGTTCGAGACGCGATTTCATGGAATTTCCGGGTAACATTCTTAAGTGTTAAACTTATTTCTCAGTTGCCATATCTAAAAGTGTCTATGAAAAAAGAAGTAAACCTTGGTAGCGCGATACAAGAGACAACATTTAATCTGAAACATGTAGATATTCGTATCAATTGTACGCTCGAGGTGTCGACGTTTCAGTACATTGATCCAGGCGACGATTCCACCTGATAACGATTTTTATCGCGATGCTGATACTTGCAATATGCATCGATACAGATCTCAACGTGTATTGAGTGCTACACAAATTCGTTTTTAACTATACTTTATTGGTTTTTTTCGTACATGAAGTTCAAAGGAATGTGTAATATTTGTAACAATAACATCAACTCATGATACATATGTATATATATATATTTCCATATGAAGTATTATAGATAATTTGTAGACTACTATATATGTAACTGAAAAGTTTGTCAAATTTTAAACTCCGAATTTACTTGAATTGGACTGAAGTAAATCCAGAACTTTATTAATGTTACAATCTTCAACTTCCAACAAATGAGTCAATAATCCACCTTTATTTGAAAATCCCATTTTCATCATAGCTTCGGTAGCTGCTCGTATTCGTGGATTCGCGGAATATATTTGTTCGTCTTCTTCTTCTAAGAGAGGATATATTGTCTGACAAGAAGCATGTTCTTTCGGTGCCGATGGCAGAGGTGCAGAATCCTTTTGAACATAAAGCATATCAGTTATAAAAATTTCTCACACGTTACATTAATTTATTAAACGTTATTCGAAACAATTTTGCTACAGCTTACATGTTTCTCAGACGTCTCGCTCAAATTGGATGAAACCGAAGATGCATAACTGATCCCGGATGCTTCATTCTTGTCTATCATCGTCCATCCCTCTGTTGTTGCAGTCTTTTTAACAGGTGCCTCCGCACTCATAACTGGAGATTTAGAATTAGACATCGACGCTTCGACATTTGTGCTGGTGTCCGGTTTACTCTCTTCCTCTGGAACCTTTGCAGCAGGACTCTCAACCGTAGGTACTTTTCCTTCGGATTCCTCTTTTTTCTCAGTTTTTTTAGATTCAGGAGCATTCGGCGTCTCAGGAATTATTTCAATGTTAATATCTAAGTCCAGAAATGAATCGTTTTTATCTGCTTGCATTTCTATAAAAGGACCTGCATCCTTAGAAGACTGTGCATCTGTTTTCATTGAAATTAAAGAAAAATGGAGCAAAGGCATCTAACCACGGAGAAAGATTGAAGTTAGGGATAGGTGTCTGGCGACACCAGTTCTCTCTCGCTGGACATTCATCCAGGATGTCTTCGTTAGATAAATACGTACCATCCCTTCTGAAAAATTTCTTCATGTGGTGAAACAACCGTCTGCCATTGGAAGAGGACCACTCCAGCGGACGTGGCATACGAAGCATAAAATGCTTCGGATGTGCACCTGATGCCTCGCAAGCAGAGCACAGATCGTAATCTGAGCATTGGATGCATTTGTATCGAATACCAGATACGTTACAATCGCAATAATCGCAATAGATATTACAATGAACGACGCCTTCCTTCTTAAAAGTTCGCATTTCTTGTTGGCGCGGATCAAGCTTGATGTACAATTTTATCATCGTCGAATGAAAATACTCGGCAGCAATTTCTAACTCTTCGTTGCTTGTTATTACGATTACATCAGTGTCTATATCTGTAAAAGTGTAACATATTTGTGTATTAATAATATACCTAAATTAGATTCGACCGTACAGGAGAATTAAGATAGGAAACATATTTATCAGTTTTATGGCTGTTTCCAGTTGTAAGACAAATGATGTTCTTATCTTTATACATGTATGTAAAAAAAATAATTACCTATCCATGAAATGTTAAAGTCCTTGCCACGTATCTCGGGGAAGTAATTCATTAAGTTCTGACACAGACACGCAAAATCTTTGGTTGCTTGCGTCTCGAGTTTAAATCTTCGAATCTCTTTTACAGTCGAGTCACTGTTTTGTAAGTAGACTTTAAACTGTGCCGTCTGCATGATTGAATTCTGTACTTACAATTAAACAATCGAATTGTACATACAGAACGGAGAAACCGATAACTTGCAGCTATATCTCTGCAAGACACACACTGCTAAATCTATCGAAACTCTTATTAAAGACAGCACAAAACTTCTCTCGTCAGATTCCACTTTCCGTGTGCCTTCGTAATTCTGTTATGGCGCTTTTATAGGTATGCATTAGCGATACGCACGACACAACGTATGTACAACTGTCAGACCCCTTCTGCGTAGTTCAATTACAAAATGGCGGTTCCACTAAGAAAGTTATAAGTAAGAGTTAGTTGAATTTCACTTGGTATGCCTACAATTACGAGATCCCTCTAATATTTCCGTTGTCTATTGTTGCATGTAGAATCATACTGCGTGCTTCGAAAAGCTCACCTTATGCGAATTAATATTAAACTTTCGCGTACACGTAACCGGCGCCATTTTTGAATGAGATGCAACATTTGACAGATGCCCATGTGATTCCAGTGCATAAACGATGATTCATGATACTTACACCCCACTAACTTCAAATCATCATTCCGACATTATTGCATCATATGATTGGAAAATTCGCGAATGTTCGTTGTCTTTAAGTAGGCAATAGTAATACTCTGGATTCATATGATTTGCAGTTTTAACGAACGAGAAAGTAGAAGACATTTTATGCTAATACTTTTATATCGTATTACTTTATCTCAACATTTCTAATGATTAACATCTAACACTGTAATACAAGCCACAAGTTCGTTCAGCAATAAAAGTTTATTGTTTTTGAACATTTTAATTAGAATATAACCATATTTTCGTCATAAAATAAATATGCGTACAGAATTTGAATAAAATCGTTTACAATGGCATAATTTTTTAATCGATCGATTATGTACAGAAAATGTAATTATGAATAGAGACTGTATCATACTAACAAGTTAATGGTTTGCGTAAATAGTTAAAAAACATTACAATTTTACATATCAGTGAAACGTTCCTTTAAATGTTGAATTATATTAAATTTATGAACGATAGAATTACTTAATTTCTCCTCGTCATTCAAACGCTTGCGGTGGGAGCGCTTAAGCGGCTGCGCATGGATACGATGCTCCACTGCGCACGCGCGGATACATGTATGGAAGAGTGGGGATTGCGTTTATTTAAGCTTCGCTCAGATGCCCGCGCGTCATTTGCGGCCGGTTTGGGGGGTGGATGGCTTTTTACTATTTTATTTGTCAAAATTATATGTAATATAACATCTGCTATAGGCTTTAGTCTTACTTAATATCTTAACATTAAATGGAAAAGAATATTAAAATACGATACTTAAGGAGTTCAGCATTAAGGCTGCCGTCTCACCAGGCCTTGAATGTGTGCGTACGCTCACACAAGCTAGGAAAAGCGTGTACGTCTACGCGATGTAGTAAACAACAGTTTCAACCAACTTTCGTCCTGGAATCGGCAAGAGGGAAGTTTTTGAGGGTATAGTTGCCTCCAGTAGACATCAGTGCAGGGTGGTCTGGTGCGTTTGAATGCTAATAAGCACCGTACGTTGAAATAATAATGGATTTATGAATCGTGTACTGAGACAGACTCGAGAAACGACAGAATGAGGCTTCAAGGTTTCTCCGTTACCGGCGCTGATGGTATATTCGCGCCATGTATCATCAGAACCGGTGGAAGTCCAAGCTACCCGATAAATGTAGGAAAGATCACAGACCAGGTATAGAATTTTATTCTATACCTGGTCTGTGATGCGACTCTCCATACGTATCTAGCTTGGACTTCCACCGGTTCTGATGATCGGTGACGGAGAATCCTTGAAGCCTCATTCTGTCAATTCATTATTATTTCAACGTACGGTGCTTATTAGAATTCAATCGCACCGGACCACCCTGCACTGATGTCTACGCTTTTCCTAGCTTGTGTGAGCGTACGCACACATTCAAGGCCTGGCGAGACGGCAGCCTTAATTTATTCACCGTACTTTTCACCTGAGTAGAACAATTTTTATAAATTGACAATGTTCTTGGGCCATGATCATTCTGGAAAACACCGGTGTTGTAGTAGTTATCACAATATGGAATGCATAAAGCCGATAATGTCCCCCTCTTTGGAGAATCCGTTGAAAAAATATAAAAAACCTTGGTAATCTTTGCTGGACACAATTTTCTAATGGAATGTCGATCGATGCGACCGTATAACGTTATTGCAAATTAACATGAGTTTCCTGTAGGATAAACATCCCAGGTTCGGATCCACTTGGTTCTGTTAACCAGCAAATGACTTTCCACTTCGAGGGATGTTCATGTTATTGTTCAGTATTGAACGCCACGAATAAGTCACCTAAAGCTCTAAATAAACAAATAGGTAATACTACGATGGTTTATTATGTAGATATCTACCTGCGCTACTTTCTATGCAGTTTCTTGCATTTCACATAGGTATCTCTATCTATCAACCAACCTGTCGCCACATTAACATCGATAACGTTACTGAATGCCATTTAATATTCGATTACCATCTCGTCGTATACAGCAGTGTATCGAGAAACTTGCGTTTTTACGCCAACAATTATGCACCGCCGTGTCTTCAATATTCTATGCTCGTCCCTGCACACGCCAGAGTAATCCATTATAAAAGTACTCGCCCCTGCTTACGGAAATTCAGTCATTTACGTTCCACGCGGTGCAGCGTTCGGTACCATCGAAGCTTCGCTAGAATGAAGCTCCTCGCGTACCTAAGTATCATTCTGCTCGGTCTTCATCTTGCGACAGCGTCGATGTACGATAACTATGAAGCGTTTGTCCCATTGGTAAAACGACTTCTTAATCTCTATTCAAGCTCCGCAGTGTTTTTCGCACACCCAACTACCGTGCGCAAAGAAATCGACGGTAGGAATTCTGAGAAACCTCCTTATCTTAAGATCCGCTTTCGTGTCAAATCTAGAATGCTCGCAACCCCGTGTTTCTTGCGCCTTGGAAAGGGACAAGGTGTAATACATTTTCCTGTTGTTTAGCTTTGGAAATAACGCGTATGATGCACTCGTGGTGCCGTTTGCTCCAAAGCGAGAACATTGCCACCCTAACGATCACGTACGACCAAATATACAGCGTGGAGAAGTATTACCACAGGAGCATCGGTTCTCCGCTGATCGTTGTGCTGATACCTCACCTCCAGGCGTTTCACGAATTCTCATTGGTTACCGAATCCTTGAAGATGTTCACCGCCTCGTGGATCGTGGTCTTCACACCAACGGGGCTCGACGACACTTACGACCACTGCTACCATCCGTCAGGTAATCCGTTCCACCTGTCCTTCAACACCCGGATGTTGGTGATGTGTTACAAAGACTACGTCCTCCGGGAATGGTACTCCGTGGACGGGACGACTACGGAGATCTTTGAACTGGCCAGGTGGTATCCTGGCAAAGATTTGGACGCATCATTGGCGATCGATATGCTCACGGACTTGAGCATATGCCAGCGGAGGAACAATTTGCAGGGCGCAGTCTTGCGAGGAGTCACCGTGCAGGTAAAGCTTCCTATTAAAGCTAGATTCTCACTATCCGTCTGGACGGCGGCAAGACGGCGGCCGTCCCACTAGCGCAAGGGAGACACAGATGCATCCTTCTCCGTTGCGCTAGTGGGACGGTCGCCGTCTTGCCGCCGTCAAGACGGATAGTGAGAATCTAGCTTATGAAGGGAGGCCTGCCTAGAGATTTTCGAGAAATCGATTTTTCGCGTACTTATTGCAGTCCGTTTCGCGGGCAATTACAAACGAAAGATTGTCGTTATTATTAAAATTATTGAAATTAGGTATCAAGCGCTGAAAGTGGCCCCACGCGTCGCGCACTTGAAACTTGTGTGTATAGTTTCAGGTGAACCTGTGACCCGAAAGCAAAATGCTTTGAGGTGAATAATTTCTATACCAAGTGCTGTGATGTGGAACTTCCCCACCGAGTTTGGACAAAAATTGTGGTAGTTATGCGCGAAACAAAGTTTTTTTCGCGTTTTCACGGGAAAAAATCATTTTTAATAATTTATAAAAAAGGTTGCCACGATCCAATGTTGATGGGGAAGTTTCACATTATAGAGAAGGGAGTTCTACATGTCCAGTTAAAATTTGAAGTGAAAATATTCATCCGTTCAAAAGTTATGATGCACACGGTGTTTCAAAATGTAGTTTCTGGATTAACTGCTTCAAAGTTAAGTCCTCTACGCCAATACCTACCGCATAATTTCCGTAATTATTCGAATACCTATCCTCGTGAAACTTTGTTGTAAATATTCACAAAGCACGACACTTTCAGAATTAATAACAAAAATCGATTTTTCGAGATTTCAATAGTCCTGAGCCCTCTTAAAGTAGGGCAGAACGGGAGTGCCAATTTGCCTCTGTCTACCTATGCAGAGCTCGATGCTAGTCACGGTCGAGGGCAACGAAGTAAAAGGATTTTTCGGCCAAGTTCTCAAGGAGCTCGAGAAAGCTCTGAACTTTACTATCGCCATCGTGGCCGAAGAGTATGCTTACGGAAGCTTTAATATAACCACGCAACGTTGGAGCGGAGCGATGAGGTTGGTCGCCTCAGGGGCGTTGGACATCGGGATCTCCGATTTCTCCATGACCAACACCAGACTCGATTACGTCGATTTTACGATTCCCTTGCTAACCACCAGAGTCAATCTGTATATAAAGGAACCGGGCTACTTTGCTGTGAAATGGTTCGCTTACTATAAGGTACACTAGGGAAAGCTACACGATCGTTTAGTTGGCCGAGCGCTCTTATCGCGACGCTTCACAGATCGTGTCTTTCAGGGCTTCGGATTTACTGTCTGGATCTCCGTAATCGTAACGATACTACTCGCTCAATGTGTCATCACATTCATAAGATGTTCCATAGAATCCTGCGAGATGGGGCAGACATTGCGCAACGAGTTCATTCGGACGTGGGGTATTATATGTCAACAGGGCCTACCAGGTAAATTGATAGGCAGATATGTTATATAGGACAAATAAAAAGTCACTTATTCTCAGAATTCCCGCGGAATTCGTCGCTGAGGATCGCGTACTTCACCGTATTCATGAACGGTATAGTGATGAACTCCGCTTATTCCGCGTCGTTGATATGCTTCCTGACAGCTCCCATGCGATACGTGCCCTTCCGTACTATCGAGGAGTTCATTAAGGACGGCTCGTACAGCGTGATAGTCACGAGAAATTCCGCAGATTACGACATGTTCGCCGTAAGTTTCCCCGATAACGGGCAACTCTGACACGATGTGCTTTCACTGAACGGTTGCGGCACGATAGAGCGCGAAAGATCGAACCGAGACAATAGTGGAGAAGAAGCTACCCCCTGAATGGGGAGGAGCGAGCCGAGAAGCGAGCAATTAATCTCGAGAACGATAATCCACCTTTACGTACTTTCAGCATTCGAAAGATCCCCTGTCACTGGGTATGATGAAACTGATGAAACCAAGGCAAAGTCTGCCGAGTGATGTGTCCACGGCATACGAAGACGTAAGTTTGCCCTCGCAAGCGACCGTTTTCATAGCAGCTTCATATCTAAACGTTCGTAGATCTGTAACAATGACAAGCTGGCGTTGTATACCGGTTACGGTGTCGACATAGAGAAGATATCGACAAGCCTGCGCATCCCGTGCAAACTCTTCTCCCTTAATGTCGGCCGTGTGGACAGTCTAAGCATGATCCTGTCCAAGGACAATCAGTACACCACGGTTCTGAATTACCAGTCAGTGTTTCTGCGACCTGCGTCTACGAAGAGAATACACGCACGTTTAATTAAGATCTTCATTGGTTTCCAGCCTGCAGAAGCTATTGAGTACTGGGGTGCTGGATCGTTCCAAGCACGATCTGAATTTCGAGGAGTCGTACACGACACAGGCGGTTGGAATCGGTAGCATTATATCTGTGCTGATAGTTTTCTTCTGCAGCGTCACATTGGCGCTTATAATACTGATCGTGGAGATATGTTACGTTAAATGTAACAACACTCAAGGTTCCGATCGCTCCTCCAATTAAAACAGCCAACTGTTCTGTCCGCCGCCTGCTGCAAACACAGTCGTCACTCATCAGCATGCACAGAACGATTGCACGCGTGATTTTTCAAGCTACATATTCACATTAAATAAATGACTTTGAAAACCTGATTCTGGTACATACCTGCTTCTTATTCGTATACCTTCGTGCCGCTTCTCTTCTCCGCCGACATCCCCGTCCCGATTCGTCGTCGCGACAGGACTGAACGGCAGCGCAGGGAAAACCGTGGCTAATTCACATTCACTATCGGCGTAAATCTACGGACAATTTGTACGTAACAGGCGCGATCGCGCGGGTGGCAAATGCGGGACATTGTGTTCCGCTGGTAATGAGGCGCTGTCCTCGCCTCTAGATCCACAGATTTGATAAATTCGAACAGCCGCGTCACGGTTTGCTTGCTTTTTAGTTTAGTCAGTTATCATTAGCAGCGGACAGGCAACGCGAAAGGGAAAAAAAATTTCATCGAGTTGGCTGTTCGCCGGGAAACTTGGGAGCGTGAAACGGCTGACGCTGCTAATTGAAAGCTAATCGAATTCAGAAACGATCGGAGATAAGGAATAAATCGGCGCTGTATACCTACTAAATCAGTGGAATTACGTTAATGAAACGGTCGCGGGAAATGCTTACGATAATTGTGTTTTAACCGGATTGGAAGGTATTACCAGATTAGAAGTATTACTTAACTTAATACAAGGCGATTCGAGGTTTAAATGATTCCCCTTGGTGAGAGATGGCACGGTTCATTTGCCACGCTGCCTTCGTGCCACTGATCTTCTCCGTTTCGATGCTCTCGATGGACGTAAACGACATTCAGAATTATATGCGCCTCATCACAGACGTTCACAGCTATTACAGCGCGACCTGCATCATTATTGTACACTCCGGCAATCATACCAGTAAGTTTACTTCGAAACTGCCAACGTTGACTGTGCTCATGGCCCACGGTGGTCCGGAATCGTAGAAAGGTGAAGTAAATTCATATCACTGTTGTTTATACGTTATTAATTAGAAATAGAACGGTTTTACGGGGGTTTTCAGCCGTAGAATCTGATTCTGGTATTATTTCTTTCTAGGCTAAAGAACTTTTATATTCTCGGTCGAATTTCTAGTATGTAAACCTTACAAGGCCATCACTATTTAACTTTTTACACTTGCTTTTTATTATTTCTCCAACGTAAATGTTTTTTCCGTTGCGTAGTAAAATGCTAAAATCAATTTTTATGTGATGATAAATCGCGTCATAACGTGCGTTGAGGCAACTTGCTGCAAATAATTCATATGCAGCCATGGATTCTAATAAATACTCATGCAAAATTCAACGTGACTACGCGTGAATAACGTTTTGTAAAGGTAACTAAATCGAAAAACGTGATAAAACAGAGATTCGCGAAAGGGTATTTTTCAAAGGATTGTAATTCGTATATCCTTTTCATATTACACGTACTTGTAGGTGAAAAGACACTCTATAACTCTACATAGTCACATTTAAGTCAACTCTTACCCATAGAAAAATATAGTGAGGGAAATTACGTAAATTCAGAGAAAATGTGATTGTTTCAAAGCGGTTATTTTGACTAAAACGCCAAGGATTTCCTAAGGATTTTGGACTCTACGATTCCGGACCACCGTGACAGCGGTGCCCTCTATTAAAAGTACCTACACAGTGGACTTTCTGTCAAGTCTCCCATCCGGTCTCCCATCCGTTCTCGAATCGACAGGAAAGAGAATTTTCGTTTCAGATTTCAACGAGACGACGCTCGGGCAAACGTGGCCACGGGCTTTCTCCCGCAGAGGCATACTGACCATGATAATGAGCTTTTCCGACCTTCCGCGCGAGACCAAGAAGTACCAAGGCAACGTCTTGCGTCCGCTGTACGTCGTCCTTCTCACCACAAAGGAGACCATGAACGAGTTCGCGATGGCTACCAGACAGATCGATATCTCTTTTCCCGTCTGGCTCGTCATGTTCCTGCCGTATCGTGGCGATCCTATGAAAACCTTCTGCCAGAATCCGACCGGGAATCCGTTTAACTTGGTATTCAACACCGAGATGCTGATACTCTGTTACAACCTGCCGATACTGAACGAGTGGTACGCGTTGCGCGATAATCGCACCAGGGTCTCCAATCTGGCCATCTGGAACGTCGGCGTGGGATTCAGCTTAAGTACGAACAGCAGCCTGTACGCGAGGAGGAACAACATGTTCGGCGAAGTTATGCGTATAGCGTACGTCGAGGTGGGTGTGCGCGGGTTTTACGGCCTAACGTCTGAATTCATTTTCGCTCGATAATTGCCGCTGACGTCGCGGCAACCGACGACGATCCCGCGATAGGGATGATTTACGACGGTAATAACGGAGAGCGATGCAGATACAACCCCGACCGTTCCGATATTTCACTGACGGTTCACTATATTTATTTTCTAAGTGTCGTAGATATCACCGCATCCAATCAGCGAGCTTTCTGTATCCGTAGAAAGCAGGGAATGCGAGCCGCTTTAACGGGAATTTTCTTTTTTCGATTGCATGGAACTCAAGGACTCCCCGTTCGTCACGATGGTGGACGGGGTCCTCTCGAAGTTCTTCGGCAGCGTGATCCAGGAGCTGAGCCAGGCGTTGAACTTCACGATAGAAGTGATCGGCGCCCAGCCTGCGTATGGGAATTGGAACGAAGACGAGCAAACTTGGACGGGCGTGATAGGGGAGGTAGTGTCTAACAGGGTTGACTTTGGCGTCGCCGAATTTAGCATAACCAAGCATAGACTGGATGTCGTGGATTTCACGGTGCCGTTGATCCTGTCGCGCAACAAGGTGTACTTCAAGAAACACGATGCCTCCTCCGTGCAGTGGTCAGCCTACTTCAAGGTTCCCATCTCAATTAGAACACTTCCAAGTTTCCTTCGCGCGGTAATCAGTGCGCTTTCCTGTTGCCAGGCGTTCAACATGGATATCTGGGCGGCGATAATATGTATAATCGTCTCCGTTCCAATTGTTCTGACGGTTATGAAGACGAAGGGCCGCGTGGTGATGCAAATCATGGCGGATAATTACATACACGTTTGGGGGATTTACTGCCAGCAAGGCTTGTCAGGTATCGTCACCGTGAACGTTAGCGAAACGCATTCTATAGCCCGTCACCCTCTTTATGTCAGAATTCCCCGAGGAGTCTCCGCTTAGGTTGGCTTTCCTGTCGATTTTCGTGTCGTCGTTGATTATCCTCTCCGCTTACTCCGCATCGTTGATCAGCTTTCTGACGATCTCCACGGTTAGTCTGCCTTTCTCCACTCTCGAGGGATTCGCCCGTCATGGCTCCTACAAGTTGATCGTGTTCAAAAACAGCGCGGACTACGACATGATAGTTGTAAGCATCACACCGCGGTCACCTGACCAATTCGACGACTGAACGGGTACAGTAATTCTGGTTTCAGTCTGCCAACGACAGCGTGTCTTTAATATTGACGAAGCTGATGAAGAAGAAGCATGAGTTACCGTTGATGGTGCTGGATGGCTTTGAGCAGGTGACATTTTCATAAACACTTGGTTCAAGCTGCAATTACCGAAACGATATTCGTGCTGCCGCAGGTCTGCTCCGGAGCGGTGGGATTCTACGTAACCGAGGCGATAAAGAACGCCATGAGATACGTACCTTGCCATGTCTCTCACATAGAAGCGGACAGGATCGACAGTTTGGCGTTGGCTTTGAGAAAAGGCAGCCCGTACACAGGGCTAGTAAATTATCAGTAAATAATGTCACCTCAAATAATCGTTGTTAATCCCTCTTCAAGATGGATTGCTGGTGGTCCTTGTCAATCTTTTCCAGGCTGCAACGATTCAAAGACAACGGGGTGCTGAATAGACTGCGAAAGACGCACACCGTCACTGTCACTCATCACGAAGACGTCTATCCCGAGGTGACTTTGGGCGGTATCGCGCCGATCTTAGCCGTCCTAGCAGGCGGTGTGATTTTCGGCTGTTTCATACTGATGCTCGAGAAGATATGTTACAAGTACTGGGACGGTGAATGCAGCGGGGATTGCTCGATTGTTAGAAAATTCGAGAAGGCTATTCCAGGGAAAGCTTGTTGTAAGTCGAAGAGAAAGAGACAGGCGAAGTTCGAGTCCCAGGAGAAATATGTTCCGAGCCAGCAGCGTACGACGATCGGATATTGCCCGTAATGCTCGTTCATCGAAAATTAATGTCTAGCGCTTACTTATCTCAGATCAAGGAATAAAGGAATTAGCTGATTATTTCATTAAGTTTCCAGCCGCCGCGCCGGATCGATAAAATTACACACAAGGAAGAAGCTTTGACAATAACGCGCTCGCGTTTCTTACCGATTAACGAGGCTGGCCTCGTTAATTTGTTATGTACTCCCGTTCCGTGCATGAAATCGCTTTCACTTCATGCCACAGTAACATCGCCAGTCCGCGAGTAATTAGTTGCAAATTTCCGCGTATCGTTTCCTCCGCGTGCGTTTCAGCGGTATTCAATGAATCTTTCGGTCACGATTTTACCTATTTTTTTTCTTTGCATTGCGCACCTACAGGCCGTCACAATTCACGTGGAATTGGCTGGCGTAACAAAAGGCGCTGGAACTGTTTCGATACTGCGGAGAAATGGCCTAAATTTGCCGCTCCTTGCGGCGCTGGTAAATTATTAGTGTGCGTCGAGCACAGGCGTAACAATCTCGGTCGACTAACGACCATCGTTTTATTCATATAATCAAATATCAATTATAATAGGCTCGAATAGCTACACAGCACCATTGCATAAGCTGATTACGAGAGACTGCGTAATAGCCGCAATTACTCTCTGATCGTGTTAATGCCGAAGATACGTAGATTCGTACGAGACGCTTGACCCGCGACCTTTGGGAAGAAATTCACCCACGTGACTATCTTCCCACGTGAATCGAGGCAGCATCTACTGTGTCTGGTTGGCGAAAACACGGAGCCCTCGTTAGTTCCCTCGCATCTTTTAGCCCCGTCAAATGCAGACGTCGTTTGGTCGTGAGAAAAAATACTATGGCGGAATATATCATCCTCTCGCGTTTTTAATGTCAACCGCTCGTCCCGCCCGTCATTTCCAGCAGGGAGCGTTTCGAGGGACACGGTGAAATTTCTTTTTGCCCGTCTCAGTAACAGGTATAAAGCCTCGCAAGCTTGCTTTGTTTCGGGTATGACAAAATTATACATACGGAGCAGATTTCAGCGCAGCTTGGTCGCGAAAAGGAAAGAAAACCGGAGCAGGCTAACAATAACGCGAACGAAAGCGATCGCTGCTACTCTATGGTTACAGTAGTTCCAAGAGGACGTAGGTTCATGGGTAAACAATGGTGCCTAGTCAGCTTGCAACGAATGCAAGGCCTCCTGCCTGCCGATGTGGCACAGGTAGCGACACAGGCACCGGATACAGACGAGCACGCGCTTCGTTTCCGCTTTCCGTATGACCGGAAGTGACCTTTGCCTCGTTAGAAAAAAGTTGCACGCGCGCGCGCGCGCGCGCGACTCGATCCCCTACCGTCAGGCCCAGGTAGGTAGGTGTACACGGGGGATCTTCGAAGCCGGATGGTATCTGCCGAATGCCGGAGGCAAACGCCGCGCGTTACGTCTCGTATTCACCGTTTCCGATGGTAATCGCTCCCGTGGCGTTTCGCGGAAACCGCGACTCCGTTCGTGGAACGAGATTACGCGGCATCTTCATTCGGCCGAAAGAGGCTTGATTAGCTGGTGGCGAGGAGGGACGTTAATCTCGAGCGATCCACCGCGGCTGTCTTCGGACGAGGTAATCTCGCGTGGTACCTGCCTTCCTTTTTTCTGTCGGCGAAAAGAACCGGACAACCTTGGGAGAGATGCGCTCCGACAGGAACGGACCGGCATCGATATGACCCACGCTCGTTGGTAGGTATTAATTAAAAGCGACAGGGGACCGGAGGTAAAGATTTCGCCGTGCGTGCAATGTTATGGAAGATATCGCTGCAGCCAGTTATGCACACGTCTATCGCGATTCGCCCCGAGACCGGGCGACCTCGAATTCACCAATTTAAATGAGCCCCGCGGGCGATCGATCGCGACCCGATGATCCAGGGATATTCCTCGTTTGAAACGGACCCAGTCGTCCGCCGTTTAGCGCGGTTGCGCGTGGCAGTCATTGTTGGCAGGTTGTGTCATCTCTGGGCTTGTCCAGAATGCCATTATTATCGCGCTGCGTGCCGGCCAGACTGGCTAGGCGACTTCTATCCGCCGTTAACAATGATAGTACCGCGGACTGCGAACCAGGAAACAATAATGCTCACCGATAATAACTATTGTCAGGGAGCAAACAATGATGCCACGGCTCGGCTTCGCGGAAACTTCGGCCGGGAAATGAAGCTGTGTGTCGACTCGGTGGCGTAAGTATACTTGCGAGGCTCGTTACAACGAGAACCACGCTATAATAGCAACAGAGAGAGAGAGAGAGAGAGAGAGAGAGAGAGAGAGAGAGAGAAAGAGAGAGAGAGAGAGAGAGAGAGAGAGAGAGAGAGAGAGAGAGAGAGAGAGAGAGAGAGAGAGAGAGAGAGAGAGAGAGAGAGAGAGAGACGAAGGAATTAAGATTTACGCTTTTGCGAAGTGACACGTTGGACGTTTGCATGACATTAGCATCGTGTAATACGACGATGTGTATAAATCTCCAGTCTTTCAGGGAAATCTGTACGAACAGGAACAATGTGCGACTGTGCGGCGGATGGTGGCGGGCTTCGAGAATGATTTTGTTGAGAAATTGACGGTGGAGAAAGGTTGCGTTGATCCGCTTGTCTCGTAAATCCAGCATTGCGACTACCGAGAAGCTCATTACCGTGCTCGAAACCGTGGGTGGGTATTAGCGTTCGCGTCGGTACATTGGCGCTTGTGAAACACCCGTTTGCCGATAATATTCAGCGGAAGACGTCACCACGGTTACGACTAAGCAGATGGAAATTGCGAGCTGAGCGATTAACAGCGACGAACATGGATCGACGACCGCGTGAGACTTCTGAACCCCGGAGGGCTGAGAGAGCGCGTCTTCGTTGCTCAGTCAATGGACAGAGATCTCCTTTTCGACACTCCAGATTTCGAATACACTGTCAGAGACCGACCAATGAATTATCTCACTCGTTGTTCCCAAAATCGTAGGTCGTCGGAAGCTGGAGCCCTATCCTCTCGTCTCGAAATTATCCCCAGAGGGGCTGATCATGGGACCGCGAGTGCTTCTCGCTGGGAATTTCGCGCGGATACGAGCGAGAGGCCGCGGGCAGGCGAGATTTCGCGCATCTCGAAGGACGAGGCAAGGATGTTTGACAGTTGTCGGGCGTACGGCCTCTCCTTTCCTCTTCAATGCCACCCGCCACTCTGCCCACGTATACCGGGTGTCGCGTGGGTGTAGGCTCGTGCTCCACGCGTGCACGTAGTGGGGATCCCCCCGGTACCCCAGTGGTTCGCATGGAAAGGAAAGGAAAAGAGTGGTGTACCTACAGCTGTGCCGTAAACGCGATTATGTTTCGTCGCTGGCAAACCCATTCAGTGCTCCTTACGGCACCAAGGAACTTGGTGCGGCCGCTGCTGCTGGTGTCCCGACGTCCGACCGCGATGTGTCCCCAGTGATTCCGGACGCCTCAGCCGAGAAGAGGAGAGGAGCTCGCGGGCGGACACTGGGCTAGCTTCAGCCACGGGATCGCGTGCACGTGTCGTTCGTGGTGTTTGCTCTCCGATTGGAAAAGAAACCCGTGCGTGGACTCCGCTTCCGCGAGTAACAGAGGAGATCCCGTGTCGGTCGTGATTACGACGCGACAGTGCGGCAATCAGTCCCGATAAGGGTACACGGCTGTGCGTCTATCGCGTGCAAGTTGGGAGTCTGGTGTTCGTCAGGGCGGCTGATCGGGGGTGTGCGCGGCGCAGCTGTTGACCGTGGGATCGAACCATTTGAGTGAGTTTGATTGAATCACCTTACCCTTTTCTGTGTCTTGCTACGCTGTTACTGTAAGCTCGAACGGTGCGGATGGTCTGCGACGGACATTCGATTCTTTTACCTCGATGAAACGGTTCTTTGTTCCTGTTTGAAATGGATGTAATTACACGGTGGGTGACACATGCCTCTTAATTCACATGGGAACCGTGGTGCTTCCGTCTGGTAACGTAGAGGGTAGTCTAAGCCGATGTTCACGCCCTGCGCGGAACCTTGAAACTTTATCAACGCGCTCGTAAAAATAGAATATCTTCTGGCCTGCTTGGTAGTTCCCATCCTGTTGCATGGGATCGGTCTAGTTCGCCGTGGATAGCTGTCACTAGCCGAAGGAAGCGGATCCGCTAAGTTCTCAACATAAATATGTATACACTGATCTCCGCTCCGCGATAAACCCGGGGAAAGCACGAAAGGGTTACGGAACACAGGCGCGCAATTACGTCCCGTCGAAGTTCGAGCCGGCCGATACACGGGCAATTAATCTCTAATTGATAATGAAAAACACCTGGAAAACCGAATGGAAAAGCGTTGCGTAACGCCGGCGTGCAGCGCGGTGCGAACAGCGAATAATAATGTACGTTTCCAGCTCGATTCGTTCGGAGCCAGCCTCGCTAACCGTGAAACTTAGGATCCCGTGAAAAGGCTAATAAAACACGACGACGAAGGGAGACGGGAGGAGCGCGAAAGGGAGCGGATGCGTGCTCCGGAGTTGAAATAAAGCGAGGGAGCCGGGCATTCTTTTGTAATGGAAAATGCATGAACTTTTTGTTGCAGAGCTAACAAGTGAGTAGCTGCGGGCGCAGAGCGATCTCCGTTATTAGAGTTGCACGACGAAGCGGGACAAGAGAAAAGATACCGTGGAACGTGAAACGAGGCCGAGATATCGTCGATAGCCGAGTTATAGGCTGTTACAGCATCGTCGGTGTCTACCGGCTGGCCGAATCGCGTGCACCGCGGGCATCCTCGTATCGCGGAGCTCTGTCCACGGCGGAAACGGTACGTAAAATTATGATGCTTTTCTCTTGTGTACTCGAGCAAGCGTGCTCTATAATCGTTGCGCGCCACAGCCAGCCGCAGCTTGCCCCGCCGATCGTCCCTATCGATGCCAATTTTCCAGACACGCGGCTTGACTTGGCAAGCTCGCGAGAGGAGCAACTTGTACGTACCTAGGACTTTGCAAAGCGCACTCCTTCCGCCGTGACTAATTGACGAATAGACCGGCAAAAACGGTCGTAACGCATCGAATAGAATTGCAGATTCGACGGGTGGCGTGTGCTGGTGCGCGAATCGAAGCAAGAGGTCGTTGTTGCGTGCCACGTTGTTTCGCGAGATTTTCCACGAGAGGCTTCCCTCGCGAGTCTACGACCTTTTAGAAACTTCGTCTGATTTCTCTCTCGCCGAGAAGACCGCAGAAGTTGATGAAGGATTACAATGCTCGCCGTTTATTTCCCTAATGGATGCTGCGTTTAGACGTAGGACCACGCAGCTTCCATACTCGATCGGAAACCGCGGTAACCCGCGCGCGGTGCATAATGCGTGCCGTGTTCGAGTGTGCACATGAGAGCAGGGAAAGAGACGATGTAATATTTACAGTCGAGCGGTGAAAATTCGTAGCTACTGGCCGGGCGAGCGGCGACCACTTCTGTTTCCCAGGGACAGCCACAGGAAATGCCGTGATACAGTGCTCGTAGCCGCCGATACAAGGCAAGGCTATGCCGGGGAATCGAAGGATGATTGCTGGGGACTGGCGGTCTTCCGGCGAGAAACGAGACAAAACGCCGAGCGTTATATAACGGATCGCCAGCTGAAGATATTCGCGGCATAACAATCGCCAGGCTCGATCGATGGCTCGGCACGGAGCAGCGATCGATTCCTAATGGAACGAGCGAACGTAATAACCGTTCCGTGCGATCGGTCTCGGCGTCCATTTACGGCCGTTCAGTCGTCAGCCGTCACCCCCGACGTCCCATCTCGCTTGGGTAATTAGAATGCGCGAGTTAAAAGCGATCAAGCTACAGGTAGATACGCAATGAAACGGCCGCGGACGGTCGTATTAGCGTTGTGACACCTACATGCCGATGTTCTGCGTGTCGCAAGATGGCTGGGTCACTACCTACATGGTGACACCCACTGACTCCTGCGACACAGCCTTCGTCACGAATACTGGTTGTGCTGTTTCTCTCTCCTCCGCTGCCCGCCGATTGTAATTCACGTTGATTAACAGTTACCCGGTGTTCGATCGCGCAGAAAACGCACACGGGGACCCACGCCGACAGGAGCGATTCTCGATCGCCGGTTCCCGTTTCAGTTAATCGCCTAATCGACTCCATATCGACTCGTGCATCTCGGTTATCATAGAATCTCTAGATATCCGTGACGGAGGAACAACGTCGGGGCGAATTCTTGCAGGATTTTCGACGACGGATCCCGACGACCCGCGTATGCGCTCGAATGCCGCTGTTCCCCCTTCTTTCGACACGGGAAACGGAAGACGGTGATCTACGTCTCCGCGCCTGATGCTTTAAATATGCCTTTAAGTAGCGTACGTCGTCGCGCAGGCACCGCCAGGCTTCCATTAATAGACTGAATCTCTGCCTTTCAGGAAGGCGACGCGCGAACGAGGATGACTTCCCGATGAGGGCGCAGAAAAACTGGATCTCGCTTGTAGCCGATCGGAAAGCCAGCTGGGAGGATGGTGTACAGAGGCAGTTTGCAGACGGACGACCCGCGGGATGCGCCCAGGCTGGTCAGGATGTCCCCGCTGAGAGCCAGCAGGCCCGCGGGCAATCCTGTCGGCAACTCGCGAGTGGCCACCTCCGTCAATAGCCCGGCGTATCACGGCCCGTTTGCGCCGGCGATCGACGTTCACCGGGCCAAATTGATCGAAGAGAGACGTTTGGGCCGCGAAAGGGACATCGTGTCCATGGAGAAGGTAATTATGAGGACGACCGGGCTGAAGCTCGGCGCGCCGAGGCTGCGGAACATCAGCCAGATACGGGACACCGTGTTCGTCGATCCAGCCGTGATACCGATGGAGAAGATCGGTCGGGCGGAGAGAGATCGGCCCAGAACCATCGCCGTGGACAGCAGCAGCAGGTCCGCCAGGTCGGGGAGCTGCATGCTGGCCGATTTGAAGGATCTGGAGAGACTCCGGAACACACCACCTGCCCAAAGGTGTCCCAGGACCTCGGCGAAGACCGGGGCGATGACGCCGGTGCCAAACAAGAAGGCGGAGCTGTCGAACTCGGCGAAAATCCGGTCGGACATAATGAAGATACAGCAGATGTTCCAAGGGCCGGACAGTCCGTCGAGGACGACGGCCAAGTGCCCGAACGAGAGGAAGCTGGAGAGAAGGAACGAGCCGGAGAAGCAGGAGAAGAAGTCGGGAACGGAAATTAACAAAACGAGATTACTGGCTCAGAAGCTGCTGGAGGCGTCCCGAGGCAACCGGGAGTCGCTCAAGGATCGCTACAACAACCCGAGGAACGTCTCCTCGAACAAACAGGCGACCAGGGAGGCGAACGGCAGGGTGTCGGGCAAAGGCCTGTCGCAGAAGACGGGCGTGGATAGCAAGCAATCGGAGAGAGGAAGGAATCAGGCAGAGGAAGCTCACCCACGTCCCCCGGCCCGCAAAAGAAAGGAATCGAAGAGCATACTGGGCAGCGACGTAAATGGAACTGCTGGCGATGAAATCGATAAACATGATGGCGGTCGAGAGAACACGAAGAACGCCAGAAACGTCGCCGAAGATGGCATCGCGGCGAAGGACAAGTACACGGATTTAGCCAGCACGAGGGAAGAATCGAAGACGAAGACGAGGGGGCTGGACCGACCAGATATCCTGGATGGGTTGCTGAAGGAGTCGGACAAACAACTGGAGGATTTGAAATCAGACTTGAACGGCAGAGGCAGATCGCGGAGCCATTGGAGAGGATTCGTGCAGTCCATGAGGCTACACGACGTCGAGCTTCACTCTGACGGCGAGGAACAGCGGAAAGGTGAGCGAGTCAAAGTTTCTTGGTAGCCTAGATGACGAATGTTCTCGGATGTCAGGATTGGGGGGACGCGAGCTGGACAGCTCAATCGTCGAGCAACCGAGAAATGGAAATTCGAATTCCGATCCAGCTGATCTCTAATTCGTGCCCATGTAAGACACCGATTGATGCGACACGAACACGTGCTGGGCGTTAAGTGAGATTTATTGAAACTCCTGCCCGCCATCTCAATGACCCCCGGCGGTCGTAGGTTGTTGGTCCGTGCAAAGGGTGCGTTTTATAAGCCGGCAGATTGGATTAGCAACGTTTGCCGAGGTGTTTAAAATTACAACCGGCGCTGGCCATTAATCCCTTACCCCGAGGCACCCCTATTTTTAGACTTTCAGACCGTTCCCTCTCTCGCCCGTGTTGCTGGCGCAGGTCAGGGTAGCGTGTCCCTAACATATGTCCCAACATATGGATTTAGCCGGAGGTACGGGCACGTCGGGCTCTTCGCTTTGTACCAGCAGGATGAACCGTGAAATAGCAACTGTTACGCGAGCTTTCTACGCGTTGCTCCAGTTTATTGGTCGATCGTCTCGCCACTTAAGTTTGTAATCCGCTCCGAAAAGCGCCGAGCGCCGCTCGAAGGAAATCGAGCGTTCGCGTGGCACGGAATCCGAATCTCGTAATGATTCTGGTATGCCGCACGATCGTTTTGCCCGATATGAGAAGCGATTTCCTCGGTTCTCACGCCATGAATCTCCAGGAGTCTGATTTCTCTCCTGGCTGATCGCAGAGACCGTTTACCTTGATTCCGTGACGAGAGTCTCGAGTCTTGGGCGGCGACCGCGAGGTGTACTCGTTCGTTCTTCTATTTTTTTTTGTTCTCTCTTTCGGTGCCCGGCAATCCTTATCTACGGTTTATCTCCTTACATGTGGATTTACTCTATCTGCGCTCACATGCGCGCCACGTATCAGATAGGTGCACGAAAACGTTTGCCCTAGCCCTGGAATTCCACCTCGAAAAGTATTATCGCGTTACAATTTCAGAGACGGTTTTAGAGTCGGAAGGTAAAGGGGAACCAAGCGAGCCAAACCTGATGCTTGTTTTCTGGGGAAGAAACGATGGAAAGTCGAGCTTCCTCCCTTCCTCGGGGCTCTCTTCTGCTTCCAGGCAATATCGTCGATACAGTCGATGCTGAAACCGGCGACGAAGGCGCACCGTGCGCAATCTAATAAATTACAAGGTTGTCGTTGTACAAAAACATCCTTTCCATCGCGTTGATCGCGCGCAGAACACTCGGCTGCAACGTTTTAATGTCAAGCATCATCCGATGCGAAAGCATCGTTACGCACAGGTGGAAGAGCCGTTGCGCGTGTCCCTAAGAATGCCGAAGGGAAAGTTTCTCGAATAACGAATGTGCATGCAAGTATACATATATCGGAGCGACCAGCGTGTTTATCGAGAGTCCAATGACGCGCAATCAGCTTCATTGCCTTCTCGGACAATTTTAACGGGCCGATCTTGTTGCCCATCGACGCGGCCGCTTTTACCTGCATTCGACTTGCCCCGTTACGGCCATAAAAATGATTACGCAACAGGCTGCGAATCGCTCGACGGGCCTTGCGTACCGTTTCGCCTTGCGTCACGATTACGAGGAACGGCGAGAAGCGATTAAATATGTATGAAGCATCGATTCTTTTAGAACCTGTATCTGAGGGATTGTCTAAGTTTTCACGACTCCCCGTCCCGAGGCAACCCGCGGTTATCCTCATTCTCGAAACCTTGACTCCTCCGCGCGAGTTCAGGGAACCCCCGCTAGCTCGATGCGCATCTTCGCACCGTGCTCGCTCATTGAAAATCAAACGATACGCGATGCGAGAACCGTCCACCGTCGACCGCCGGCCGGCGTGCAGCGATTACGAATCGTCCTCCTCGATCGGCGACCGGAAGGCCGGCAGATAACTCGGGAACGCAATAGCCGGCGAGCCTCGATAAGGATTCCGGGGACGATCGATGGATCGATGCATCGACGCGACTCGAGCACGCTAAAATACCGAAGGTCCCTGGAGCGCGCGCGGGGTAGACAACCCAGTGATGGGTGCAGGGTCGTTGATGGCCCTTGCCCTTGAGTCTACGCCCTAATATTGATCTGGCGGTCCTTCCTACCCCTCCATGGTGGCCCACGGTGTGCGTACTATGAAACGCGTGGCTTCCCCTCGCCTCTCCATCGGGCATCCTCAGAGCTATCGTGGCCCCCCTCTGCGAGGCCAGCGTACGGGCCAGTGCTCGCCAGTGCAAATCTAGCTGTCAAACCGCCAACACTTTTCGAGGCGATCACCGCGATCGTCCGCCGTGCTAGCCCTGTCGCCATACCCTCCCCCCCCCCCTTTCACCTCCCTCACCCCCAACCTAGTCCCGTCTCTTGGTCCTCCGCATCTTGACGTCCTGCGGCTTTTGCGTCGCAGCCACCGCTCGACGCTCGCCTAAACTTTTCCTCTACCTCTCGCGCCTCCTCTGCCCCTCCTCAACATTGGCTCCCCCTTCCCCACCCTGTCGTCTCCTCGTGGATACCACGCGCGGTCCTATCAAGCCGGGTTTACACGTTATCGAACTCGGTCGATACGCGGGCGACTCGCGTTCCTCCTCGTCCTCCTCGTCCTCTTCCTCTTGGACGCGTGCACGCCGCGGTCGACGCGCGACCCTCGTCCTACGCAGCTAAAGTGTCTCAGTACAAACGTGACCACGCGGTTGGATGCACACGCGAGCCTGTTCCCCACGGAGATGGTGCTCTGCGACGTCTGCGACAACAAAGGTGAGAGACTGAGACATCTCTGATAAGACCGCCGCGTGCCGGGGACCGGGAAACTCGTGTCGCCTGCGTACCCCCAGGAATTAACCTCTCGCCGCTTATGTAAGGTGCAAGGGGCCCGACGAGCCTCGCGGTAACTCCATCACGCGAATATCGCGAGTTTTTGAATCCACTGGAATGTTGGTTGTTAATCGATTCATTAGCAGGATTAAGCGATTGGAGGTTTTCGCGATGGCACCTCGTGTCGCAATGTTTGATCGATTTTACTCGGAGAGAAGGAAACGAGTAGCTGGTAGTCGGAGCATACTTGTAACCCTAGACGGTGCAGCGTCTTCGATATCAATCGATAAGGGCTCCTGTGCTTTCGCTCGTAGCACCTTGTCGCGGTAGGATATTTATTGGACGCTCGGTGTTCGGCGAAATACTTGGATACGCGGCCCCAAAGGTGAGAGAAATCAGTGGCGAACGCGTGGTAAATGCCTGACATTTTCACCCTGATTACGTTCAACCGCGGTTCACTGGCTTTCGCGAGGCGCGGTGCGGGAAGCTTGCGCTCGAAGCTCGTGTTTCTTCTCGATCGTCGCTGTATTCTGTATCGATTTCTACGTAAAATTACACGGGAACCGGATCTTATCGCTGCCGAGTCGTTAGTCATGCGAACGTTCTTCTTTATATTCTTATAATTACTATAAGCTTCATGCTTCGAAACAGTAATCGTTGGCAAACGTGGCCGAATGATTCCGTCGTAGCCTCGCCAGCACGAAGATGCGTCGCGGTGTCATTGTGCACCATGGGCGTGCCATAAATTCCGTTCCGAGAAGACTCCCGATTAAAACGGCAGACTAAGCGGCTCTGGAGATTACGAGGACCCGGCTCGGTGTAAACAAGCATCGTTATGCACTTAATTACGGGCACTCAAACTGTACTCGGCTGTCCGCGTGTGCGTGCCCCGCCGCGGACTCTCGACACTCCCGGCAGCCGGGCCCCATTATTTTCGGGGGAAACTTTCTCACGCCCTGCTTGACATACCGCTGCACGGGAAACACGGGGATTTCATCCCGGAACGCCCCCGTAGAAGCTAGGGCGAGGATTTCGGTCTCCGCGAATGGAGTCTGGTTCGAATGCAGGCGTCGTAAATCGTAACGCGATCCACATATTTGTGCGGTTCAACCATTTAGCAGGTTTCCGATGAATCGTTGACTTTTGTTCAAGCATCCGCGAGATAGTACTCCCCCGGTTGAACCGCTATTTATACTCGACCGCCGTGATAATGTCAAGTCAATCGATCAAATGCTCGCTTTGTGTTCGCGTCCTCCTTGATTACGAGGAGACTCTTGCGTTGAATTTCCAACCGAATGCCGTGCATACGCGAGTATGCACCTACGCCGAACCGCTTTCGAAGCTTCCGATTTCGTACAAACGCGATAAACCTCGTGCTTTTTTTTTAGAAAGTTTCTCTAGGCAACGTACGCTCGGTATTTCTAAAGAGAGAACGGTGGGCCAACGCTGGAAAGCAGAGAAAAGATACATCCATTGTTCTTCGCGTAATTAAATATCCGCTGGTCGCTGGTAGGCGTTAAATCGAACGTAGAGGCAGAAACTGTGTGTCGCCGGGTCGGCACGCTGCGCCAGCAGGCGCCTGCTTATCAACCTCCATTCCGTAGGAAAGTCGTTATCGTGGAAAAAAAACTATCTATGATGACCGCACCGCGCACATTCCTACGGCGCGAAAAAACTATCGTTCCGCTTCGCCTCGAATCGCGCGCCACATTGTTCTATATTTTTTATCTCATTTGGTAACGGGTCATTAGCTTATCTACTGTTGCGGCGGCCACTGCACCGTGTTGAATCAAGAGCTCACGAATCACCGAGAGGTCTTCAGGGAACTCGATAATTGATTAACCACAAAATCTCTCAAGCATCCTAGGGGTGGGTTGTTTGTTAAATCCCCGTCCCTCCCCGCGCCGCCCTCGGCTGTCGCTGTGCACAGGGCCTCATCGATCAGTTTTCCTGCTCGGAGCAACGTCGAGCGGGTTCTTTGTCCGAATGTCCCGCATGCCAGGAGTCGTCCGAGTGACGTCACACGTCGAATTACACCGGGAGCTAACAAATTGCCACCGCTGACGGTGTAATTCAATTCCCGGCGACCGTCGGCCCCCGAAATTATTACTTATAGCGTATTCCCGCGGCGGCGGGCCATAATGACGAGATTCCAAGAAGCCGGGCAATAGAATTCCCATGGGGGAGACACAAGACTCTCGCGTGACAGTTTGCTCCACGACTGAAAACGGAGTGGACAATTCGGCTGCAGAACGCGGAATCTTCGAAGTCACGCGAGCGTATAATGATACCTGCTCCCCGGTGTACTAAAAGGGAGCCGGGTAACTACTTAATCGCGTGCTCCGTTTCCACGAATATCTGTGCCAATGGATAATGGGGTGGCTTTTGTTCGCCAACAACCAAAGGGCAAATCTGCCTCCGCTTCGGAAATTCATTGAACACGAATTATCGTGATACGCGCGGCAGGGCTGAACGAAATCTTACACGAATAATTATCGGGCTGGGTATAATTAACTAAGGCTCGGCCGGATTAAAATAATCGACCAAGTGCATCGCGAGCTTTACTCTAACCGACAAACGGTAGCAGTCGGTTTCGCAAGTCCCGCGGATAATGTTCGTGAGAAAGTCTCGCGAGGCCGCGGTATATTCGAATCCCAAGGAAATTTCGCGCATTCCGCGCGGTGCACCGTTATCCATTTTCTACCTGGAACGTAATCGGTCAGCGGGCAGCGACGCGTTTCCATCGGGATCGCTCCGATCGATCGTCGACCGGATACGTAGCCGCGACCGATGCCGACGATCCTGCCGCCGAGCGTGCTCCGGCTGATTGAAATTCGGTGTATAAAGATAGTACTTCCTGCCGAATGATCCTGTTCTTTAGTTAGCGAACGTTGACACCGAGCCCGGCAATGCCCGTTCACGATGGTCGTGAACGGCCACTTAAAAGCATTGTGCGCTCGTAATACCAGCGTGGCGAGTCGCTCCTACGCGGAGCGCCACTTGGACGGCTGCGCTCTCCTCGCTCTTCCTCCTTCCTCCTCGTTCGCCCGTTCATCTCGACGCGACACTCTCGATAAGTCGGCGAAACCAGCGATTCATAAATATTTAACGCGATATTTCACCCGCGCCGCTTCTAACGGTGCGACGAGAAAGCACCGCCGCGAAAGGCCGCGATAATTCGTCCGGAAACGTGCTACAACGTATTCGCAAGGCATTTGCGTCACGCATCATGCACCCGCACATAATTCGTGCATTCTTCGAAGCGGCGCGCTGCAGGCCCGCGTCTCCCGCTCCGGAGCCCGTAACTAGGATGCAAAGGTCAACGCCGCACGGCGAATGATTTACGATCCGATGCCCGCCTGCCGGCCGCTGCTAGCCTCCACCGAAAACCGGCCGCTTCCGTTTTTTATTCGCCGCCCCGAGGGACCCGGGCTATCATCGCCGCGCGTTTCGGTGCGATTTTTCAGCGACGACGGACCCAGACGTTACGCACGGTCCAACGAGTTCGGCCCCGTCAGCAGAACGCTGCTCTCCCGTGCCAGGAAATCCCCTTCGGATCGTAAATAATCGCTGGGTCCCTCGGTGGAAAATGTGGAGGCTGAAATACAGCCGCCGGTTTTACAGCCCCGACCGAACCTCCGCTACGTGACGTCCCATAGAAACATCGAAACTCGTAGGGGATTTCCAACAGAAACAATCGTTCCACGTTCGCGCGCATGGCCGGGTCTACGCCTCGGGCAGAAAATGTTCACGCGGTGGTTGCAAACGCGCCGCTCAGAAGCCTCGACTGGAAGAGTAATTTTCCATAAAACTCCGGCCGGAATGACGGCCGTTTCGGTGGATTGCAACACCGCGCGCACGTCAGCCGCGAATAATGGATATTTTATTATCCTGCCTTCGAGGTCCACGTGTGTCGTTACATTCTCATTAGCGGCTGACACGTTGCGAGCGATGCGCCTTTTAGCGGCGCTGGAATTACGAAAACCCGCGGTGTTCTCTTTCGACGCGGTTCCGAGCAACAGCTCGATGACGACGGAACGGAAATCCTTTCGTTTTCCGTCCTTCCGGCGAGGTCCGACCAAGGTGACCGCGCACGGTGACAAGTATCTTTGTCGACTTAATATCGAGCGGCCGGCGGGAAGCGGGAAATGCAAGTGAGGTTGGGAAGGGTTAAACGCGCGGAATTAGGCGTCACCGCGCGCGAGAGGCTCGACCGGGCGCAGACGGCGGTCGGGTGATCGCGGTAGCGGCGCCAAGTTGAGAACTCCTTGCATAATTGGAGTCAACGATGCGTGCCGAGTGGCCTTAGCCATTGTCTGCGTACAGTTAGTCGATTATTCCGCGAACGCGTTCCGAACTATTCGCACCGTTGACAAAACCAGCTGCCCGGTCGCTCGCACGATTCATATTCGCCTGTAAATCGGCCGCTGCCTGCCTCCGGATTCCCAGATTCACTAACCGCGGGAAAAGAAAGCTCGCGGGGACCTAGAAAAAAAGCGACTCGATCGGCGTGCCCCCAGTGTCGCGGCGCATCTGGCATCGTTTCGTGCGCAAGACCGATCCGGAGCGTTGAACGTGCACGCGGCGACGCACGATACTATTATCAGTAACGGTGCAACGCTCCTGCGACGCGTCATTGGCCTTGCCGAGGAAGAAAATAAAAGCTTGTAAAAATACCGGCGACAGCACGCGATTCGCCGTAGTCCCTGGACCCCCTAGCCGGCTCGAGTAGCCCGGGAGCTGTTGGAACGCGCCCGTCGCGCGAAAAACCGGCAGCCGCGCAAATTACGAAACACCGAGTCGCCGTAAAAAAAAGTCCGAGAGCATGTGGCTCGAGCACCCATCATCTGAGAACGGGGAATAATTAAAAACGCGGAGGGCACGTTGGGTCTGGTGGACGGATGAAAAGAAGAGGAATTGCATAGGCGGGGCAGCGGGATCCGTGGTTTTTTGTCGAAATCGTTTAACCGGTCGGCGTGGAGGTGCGCTCGAGGTTTTTCATCGGTGTCTCTCGAGTGCATTCAGCCTCCAAGTGCACTCTCCCTCCCCGCTTCCCTCGCGTCGCTTGGAAAACGGTTCTACCGTTTACGCATTCCTCGCAGGCAGTAGTTTCAACTGCGACTGTACGTATATCCACCAGCCCCTTTTCCCTCTTTCCTATCGGCGGCACACACTCTCTTTTCATTTTCCTCTGTCCTCTCTCTCTCTCGCTCGCTCGCTCCCCCAATCATTCTCGCGCGTTTTCTTTCTCCTCTGGCGTTCGTTTCTCCGAATAAAGCCTCTTCGATCGGCTCCGTTCTGCGTTGACGCGTATACCAGAGAAGAATGCCCCGCGTTTCAGCCGATCATTCCGCTGGCTGTTTTACGGAATCTAGTCACCGGCAAGCGAGGCGAGATGGGAGGAACGCTCGGATGGATTTACAGGCGGCATTGATCCGTGCGAGCGCGGAGATCAATCGGGCTGGTAAACATCGGCTGGTCAATTCTTAACGAGCCCACATTCTTCCCGGTTTGTTTTTCCTCGCGAATTGCAGACGCCACCCCGATTGTTTCCTGCTTTAGTATGCCCCGTATCAAGATTCATGAGAGAAATGATAAAGAAAACATTGCCGATGCCACGGCGAAGCTACTGCGCATCGAAATGCCGAGGGGTCAGCGACACGTGCCCGCTAATTATCATTCGCGTTGCTTGGAACGAATCGGTCGTTAGACACAATTTTCACGATACACACTGGGTAGCTGAATCGAACGACCTCTCCGCCGGTGCCCAACGAGCAAGACGGTCCGAACAAGGCCCCGAGACACAATGGCCAATAGAAGAAACATTCTCCCGGCTTGACCTCACGCACGGTGTGTCACTTAGTCACCGAAACGCTCGCGTATTCCCTCCTACGCATTCATGCGCGTTCACGCACGTGCTCCGCACAGCGCACGTAACAAACAACGTTCCTCACCGCGCCGATCGCACGTGTGCGTACGCCGCCTTGTGTGTCTTTAAATCATTCCTATCGTCGTCCATCGGCGTGTAGAAGGAACTGCGCCGTTCCTCCGCCGCGTTCACGCACCGTCGAGCTATCCACGGGGGAACGTGTATTAAGATGTCCGAGGAACGAATTCTGCAGGGAATTCTCGAGGGGAATGTTTGATTTAGTAATAACAGCACTCGTAGATCGTCCGAGGAGCTTAGCGACAAGCGTACCCGTTCATCCGTCAAGCGTAAAGTGTTAAAAGCCAGATACGTGTATCGCGTCCCCGTCCTCGTTTCCTCGCCGCTCCGACCGATCTGTTCATCAATTTTCCGCTCCAAAATTCTACGCTCATGCGTCGGGTCCGCTGCTCGTTTTCGTCCCCTGGGCAAGCGTCCAAATCATTCTCGCTCATTATGTAAAGGTGCGTGTTACAAACAGCCGTGGCTCGTTGATTCTGCATGCTGGATCGCGCCGCGTATGCGTCATCTTCGTCGCGGGCGTGGATCATCCATAATCAATCGTCAGCCCGCTTCGGCATTCTGCTCGGGACCGTGTTTCCTTGGGAATGCCCTGCTCGAATCGCGAAGGGTATCGGGCTCGGTGTACGCGGAATGGAGGTCGAAAGGTCTCCGCGGAATGTAGGTCAGGTTGGGAATGACGGATGCCGTTCGTTGATGTTCGAACTCGCAATTACCGAAAACCTTGGACATCGACGTTCACGGATGGTGTGGCTCTCTCGGGATCGATCGGCAGCGTCTGGAAACAGCGTCTCGGGGGGAATTACAGAAAATCGGACGTACCGTTACGAGGGGAATTTTCAAGGCACGATCGATCGTCGAGTTAACGATACGCGACGCGGGACCACGGATTATTGAACTCCTTTTCCGTTGTTCTCGCCGCCCGTTGAACAGCGCGGCTCGAAATCCTCGGTGCCTGGCCGCGCGCGTGTCCACCTTCGCGCACAAAGAACGCTCATTCGCATTATTGCAGAAAATAATGCGTCCCGCCCTGACCATGAGGCGCACGAGTAGAATCGCATGTAGGGTGTGCACGCAGCCGTGATGCACATTAATAGGTACACGAACGTGTACACACGTCGCCCTCGTGAACGGTGGGCGAGCGGTGTGTGTGCGTGTGTGCGTGCACCGTTCACCAACACGCGGCGAATGGGTTCCCACAATCAGTACACAATCGGTCTACCACCGCGACATACACGGTGAACGGGGGGAAAAATATCGAGCCTCCCCCCCCGTTCTTCCTTTAACCGATCAATTAAGGTGTATGGTCGCCATGGCAGTGGCGCGATGTTGCTTCAGCGCCGGCGGGAGTGGTTCCGTTAATGTTATCAGATGGGGGATGGTAATTCAATTGCCAGGGTCCTCGCGTCGCACAATTTTGTTTGCAACCGAAAATCTGCCCGAAGCAGAGACGACGAAGACGTTTCGCGTGGTTCGCGAGCGTTCGCGATTCGCTGCTGGAATCGGTTGGGGAAAGTATGCGCGCAGATGGCCGTCGGGCGCAGGACCCGAAGGATATCGCGAGAAAAGGAATTCCTCGCGTGTCACTTGGCAGTTATGCGAGGAATTTGTATCACGAAAAGTCCGAGGGACAGGGAACACGTTGGACGGTTTCTTGCGCGCCACCCTGTATGCACAGGTACGGTGCTGCACACGTGTGCGGAGTCTGTTACGCACACACACACGTAATGGCTTACGCACACCGGCAACCGTAAACCTCCAGTCTTTCAGTTCATGTCGAGACCGCGTACAGTGTGGACTCGCAGTGGTTCCCGAAATCCCATTTACCAGGGTCGCGTTCGAATCCGTCCCGCCCAGGTTTTTGTGCTGGTGCCCGCCGCGGTCGTGCCCCTCGGCCCTTCGTCTCCGGCTCCCGATAATGCTGGCGTACATCGTCGGATTCTTCTATTTCTACGCGGAGCTGCTGCGATTAGAGTTGCAAATGATCCTGCACCCGGACGAGTACAAGCTCTCCAAGTTTATGCTGTAATATGAACGGCGACGCCGGGCGGTGTGTCGTGGCTGAGCGGTGGATGCATCCAATTTTCACCGACGCATCCGATCGGATAAGACGATCGCGCGCTGAATGATGCGATACGCGAGCGCCCGTCCTTGAGGCTCCTTTCGGTTGACCTGCTCAAGGTAAAATACCCCCCCGTTTCCCGTGCAATCGATACCTGATTTGCATGAAGCTCGGCAATCCTGGCAAATTTTAATTAACGACGCGCGGAACGAGAGGTGCTTCCTGGCGTCGAAATATCGGCTTCTCCCGCATGGCTGGCGGCTGTTATTCCGCAACAATGCAGCCGATAATGAACGGACGATTCCCGTTACGCGATACCAACGCGATAAACTATGAAGCGTGAACGAGAGGCCCCCGACTCCCTGTCGATATCGCACATGTCATTTGTATAGAGTTAAACGGGGACGGACAGTGGAGGTACAGTGCCTGTGGACCATCGAAACATGTTCGAACACCGAGGCGCGTGAATTGGCGCGGTGGATCTGTTCGGGCTTCTCCGCCAACACCATTCGAATGACGTTCGCATGCCTGCGCCTGATACTGTAATATCGGAGCGGCGGATCCTGTGACAGGTTTGGCAATATTCGTAATCTGAGGAAGGGGCGCCGACGCGGAGCGGCAACGTCCGCAGCGAAACGAAAAAGGCCTCGCGAAGCCGGGCGCATCCGGAGATACGTCGAGAAGTGAAAGTGCATTTTGCAAGATGACTGTAACTGTGGATAATGGCGAGCGCAGCCGCCACCGACGCCCCAGTGTGCCCGCAACAATCGCCGAGGGCGACCGTGTCCATGGTTATTCTCCGGTGTCGTGGTCATCGTCCGCGTGACACGTTAGGATGTCACGCCTGGAAACGTCTCGAAGCGAACGCTCCCTCACTACGTGGAAAAAACGACGCGCAGATGTAAACATAATTAAACCGATTCGACTGTAACGTGGCAACTCATTGACCCCGCCGTGACCACATCGACGTCATCGGGCGCCTATCAATAATTCATGGCACGCTGACTTTCTTCCGCCGCTGAGGAAAGCGTCGAGCTGCTTATGCGCGTGCCTGCCTCAAGGTCACCGAAGTGACCCTACGAGGAGGAAGAGGAAGTCGAAGGGGCACGACCCTTCGCGGGACCGGCGAAACGAGCGCGATACGATCGGGGTCTCACTTCTTACGGCCACGTGGATCCTCGGGGGACAACATGGAGACTATATTGAATTGTAATAGCACGACAAGTTACGCGAGCTTCCCTTGCCTCGGTGGCAGGGTGATGTTCTCGAGACGTTCGATAGATAATTGGATACCGATTTCAAGGTTCCGATTGTCACTCGTACGTGTCTCGATAGCATTATCGTTATTAGGATATCGAGCGTCATCCTCCGGTTTCCCTCTTTCCTTTCGTTCGACCGGTTTTATCTTCGGTCAATAGCAACACGTCGTTCCACCTCGTGCAGAGAGCAGATAAGTGTTTCCTGTCGTTAAGCCTGACGATTAGGAAGCAGTGTTTCTCTTATTTCTCGAAATACTGACGGTCACCGATAATCCTGTTGCATGACCACGTTACCACAGCGGCATTTAGATAGCCGCTCGTCGTTACATAGGATATCCTGCGACTCGTCCTCATCCGGAACCTTTTTGCTCTCGTATCTTGCAGACTTGAACCTATGGAACAAGAGTATCAGTCAGCGATGGAGGAAATTGAGGAGGAGGTGTTCCGTGCAGGAAACCACCGAGCCTCAGGAAGCTTTGATAGAAGGTGGAACGACCCAGGGGGTTATCCAGGCGGTGCGATCTAGTCCGGCTAGCAGAGAGTCCTCCCCAGCCGCGAAGAGCCTTCAGGATGGCGGCTCGCCCAAGAAACTATTGCAGACCAGCTCCCTAAGACTGCCAGGTAAGATTATCAATCTCTGTGTATATAGAACTCTGTGTAATAGTCGAACGTTCTCCAGGCACCACTAAGGGTATCGCCGACATCCAGCACGTCCTGCGGAGTAAGTTCAGCAAGATAAACGCAGGGATCCGGAAGAGGAAGGCTCTAAGCGTGTCGGAGGTGTTCACGCAGAAGGACAACGCGTCGAACTTCTACGTGCCGAGCCCGTTGTCCTCGTCGACCAGCCAGAACTTTGACGGCGAGTCCTACGACTCCAGCGAGCCGACGTCCCTGCCGCCCTATCCGTTCCACGACAACCTCGAGACCCTGACGGAGGGCAGCGTGCCGAACTCGCCGAACTGCAGCAGCCCCCTGACCAACAGCAACAAGACGTTCACGTACTCGCAGAGCAGCAGCTACGACTCGCCAGTGCTCAGCCACGACCACAGTCACAAGGACGTGTACGAGAACGTGGTGTACGCCGGCTCGTCGCCCGGCTGCTGCCAGCGGTCCAGGGGTGTGCTGCACCGCAGCAATTCCGAGAACCGTGACGGTGCCAGGCAACACGATCACTCGTACGAGAACGTGCGCTTCCAACGGGGCCACAGATCGGAGCTGACCACGTCCTCGTCCAACGCCACTCCCCAATCCGACAGGCATCTGGCCAGAAGCAACTCCGAAACCAGGGATCACCATTCCTACGAAAATGTGCATTTCCAGAAGAACGCCAAGGGTAGGAACCAGTCGGAGCCGTCGTTCGAGGAGATCCACATACCGAGGGTCACGCCCAGAAAGAGGGTGACGGACTTCAAAGTCGGCGGACAGGTGAGCAGCTATTCGAACGGGTCTGGGACAACGTCCGTGAACAAGGATGACGGCCCGTCCAGTCTGGGGGCCGAGAGGAGCCCTGGCAAGAAGACAACCAGGAGGATGAACAGCAGAAGCGTCGCCAATATCCCTACCTCATCTGTTTCCGGTTTGAAGACTTGGCAGGTGAGTACAGTAAATGACGTAGGCTTTCTTCTACCATCGCTGACAATTCGCACGCGATCGATTGACCCTCGATTGACGTTCAGGGTACGCAGGACACGGACGAAGGCCTGAATACCGACTCGGAGCTCGAAGACATCGACGAAGCTGGCGAGGGCGAAGAGTCGAGATTCTGCACCCTACCCAGGCCTGGCAAGGGTGGCGCGTCATTCACGATACTGACTGCCAGATTCTACAAAGGTCCCGGGCACAAAGGACTCGGGTTCAGTATCGTCGGTGGCACGGACAGCCCACGGGGGAACATGGGAATCTACGTAAAGACCGTCTTTCCTAATGGCCAGGCGGCCGATCTTGGCACCGTCAAAGAAGGTACCATTTATTTCATTTTAAGCAGATACCGCGTGCTGAGAAGGCGAAAGGTGTTGTCAGATTACTATGTAGAGGTACCAACCTGCGGGGCTATTAATTTCCTAATGTTCTTTCAGGGGACGAAATTTTGTCGATAAATTCGAAACCTCTTCACGGCATGACGCATGCCGAGGCGATCGCCGAGTTCAAGTCCGTGAAGGCCGGGGACGTGGTGTTGCACGTCGGGCGCCGCGTAAACCGGAAGAAAAGGGACTCCCTGACTTTACCGCCCGCGGGTGCAGCGCCTCGTCAGCAAGTCAAGTGAACCCTCGATCTCTTCGTACCACATTCCGCGTGAAAGTCGCGCGTTGCATCCCCACGTTTCCGTGTCTAGGCGCTTCCAGAGATGCGCGCGAGGATCAAAGCCTCGGCTCTTGGGAGGAGCACAGTTTATCGGATGCGTTCCACCTGTGAGCAATATCGTTTATTATTGCTGGCAATAATAACTGCAGGACTGTGTTTTATTTAGCGCTGCAACGAGCTAGGCTAGCTTCCACAGGTTGCTTTCGGTTCAACGGTCTCGCGCGATGCTTTCAGTTGATCGATTCCTTTGCGCGCGCTCGTTTTTCGATTGTGTTCGAGGGTTGGATGGCTGACGAAGATACCGAGACGAAGCTTACGTTCTACATTGTGGCAATTTTACGATTCGTTGAGAGACGAGGCCCTTATTTAAATGTCGCAACTAATTTCAGTGCCAATGCGTCATGTAGTTAAGCGCAGTGCAATACGAACTGTTTGGAGTGGAATTCACGTGGCACTATTGAAATAAGGGACTTAAACGCGCGTCTGTTTCTTGGCTGCTGAGCCAATCGCGAGATTTCGATGCTTAAATCTGAAGAGCTTCCCCATCCTTTAGTGATTTTAAGGCTCACGTCAGCGTTCAGGACGGAGAGATCGGCGGCTAAAAGACGAACAACTATAAAGGAATCAAAACACGATGTAATCATATAATAGCGTATATGTATTCGTATTCGATGTGCCGATGTATCTATCGATAACTTTTAATCATTCTCTGAATTAATCACTAAAGCCACTATTGGCGCGAGACGACGCTCCAGAACTTCTGTACTCTTTCTCGTATCACTTTTTACAAACAGATGATGTATTTTTCCAGAATTTACTCGTGTTTTAACCATCCCTCGATGGGAATGATATACTTTTTAAGCGATCGCGATCGAACGACGCGTGTGCGGATAGAGAGAAATCGATGTCCTCCGATTCAGTAGTACTAGCGCAGACGATGACTTATTTTTGTAAAGCGAGGATCGTCGTGCGAACGGACGAGTCGTGCTGCTCGACGAGCAGCCTCGGTGTCGATTCGAACGACGATCGACGCGTCGTGTAGCTGCAATCTGGAAGGCCTGACCGATCGAAGGGAGGCAAGTCGCACGTAAGGGTCAAATTATTTTTTAACTATGCATATAATAGGAGTAACGATGATCGCCCAAAGATGAAGCCCAAAAAATATTTTTACTACGAGACGAGTGTGACGTGAATTAAATGAAGTACGCATATCTTAATAGAACTATATATTTTGACGGACCGAGCGAAGGCGCGTTTATTTTAAGGCGAGATAACGTTATTAGTATCTAGTCCATCTTGTAATAATTTTCTTTCGAGAAACGTTTTTCAAACCCCCCCCTCTCCCTTCTTCTTTCTTCTTTTTCTAATTTTATAGTTATACGATATCGGGAAGAAAAACGAGAAAAAATATATATATATATACACACACATACTTATATATATACGGTGATATACATATAATTATATATTTCTTATATCGACTTTTCAAGGCGTAACGAAGCCAACGTAAGCGTTCGATAATTAATTAGGCTTAAGGTGTCGCCTTTTCCAGCGATATTACTCCTCGACGACACATCCCCGCAAATTCGGCGGTGGGATTAACTCTAACATCGATATTAGTTTCCATTTTCCAGCGTCGATCGACGCTGCGTGTAGTATACTCGTCCTTCAATGGGGAATCAAAATCGCGGACGGAAGAGCGCGTTGGCAGCAACTTTCTTTGTCTTCCAGGGATCAAAGCGACCGCTAATTAAGTTGGAATCAATCTCTCCTAGCGAGTGCAACGACTCGCGCGGCGATGGTATACGCGGCGCGTGTCCTCCGATAAATGTTCGAAATCGTCCGAAGATAACTGGATAGGGCAGGATGAACGAAACGATTGGACCCGCTCTTCGTGGTTGTATTAAATCTTCCTGGCTCCGTTGCAAAGTACGGTTACAAAACTATCGGACCTGTAATTTCGCCCGCGAATGTTGCACATCACTGATTGGACTCTATGGGACCCGATCAGCTGTTCGTCACGCTCTGCCCAATTACGGAACACTCGGATCTAATTGTTCATTCTGTCAGATACTCTGCAAAGTCATTCCGTGATCCACTACGATCTAGAAACTAGCGGGTGCGGCGTACACACCGTCTGTACACGCGCGAGAAGCTTATTTTTTTATTGAAAAACTCTGTCGACAACTGCGTACATGTGTGTGTGTGTGTGTCTAAGCGTAACTGGATGTTGTCGCGTACATACGAACCACTTGGCAAAATGTTACTGTATTTCCTACTTATTATGCCGGGTCGAAAACGAATAAATACAGTTCGCATTATGGAATCCAGCGTGCGATACGATCACGACCGGCGTTCCCCTGATAAACGTGTTTACCATATTCCTCCTAACTGGCATTCTTGCTTCCTTGTTTTTCCACGCAGAGCTGGCGAGATTGTGCGAAAGAATTTAGTATCTGCAGTCAGCTTCGGGGGGTCACGAATAATATAAGGAGAGTTAACGGTAATCCTTTGGATAAGATAAAAAGCTTCACGGTGATGAATCGAAAGGCGATCGCAATTGCGAGAGATCGTTCTGACGGGGGTTAACGTGTTCGGCACAGCCTCCTCAAAACGAAAGAACGATATGTACTCTTATACCGTTTGCTTTGGTGCAGCCGTTCATTCGGATTCTCCTGGCTATTCAGAGCCGTTCGACGAGTTAAGAAGAATCGAGGGCAGGGGGATCTAGCTTGAATCGCTGGTAGCAGGGGAAGAAGATACAAAAGAGAAGGACACAACGATAATACCTCTGTCTAACTGATCATGGGGGGAATACAGTCTACGGTGCGTTACCCTAAACTCTACGAACTTAATAATTTCCATCCACGGTCGATCGAGTCGAGGGGGAACGAACGCTCTCAGATCTCGTTGACGTGCTGGTGAATATTGTACGCCCTGCCACCCCGCCTGGACTCCTTTGGCACCGTGGCCAGGTGCGGGGCGACCTCCACCTCGCCTACCCTCTTTTCATCCGTACTTTTCTCTGCCGTAAGCCCGAGGGGTTTCGCGTAAACGAACGTCGTCTCGGCCCCGATCGATCGGCCAATCATCGCCGAGCCCTTCAGTATGTTGTCCTGCGCGCTCAGCAATTGCTTGAATCGCTCGTCGTTCTTGTCCTCCTGGTCCCAGTGGGTCCTAGCCGACCTAGACGTCGTGGACGCCATTGGCCGCTGATTGGGCTCCTGGCTGTTGCTCTTGCCGGTCAGGTTCAACTTCGGATTCAGGTTGAGACCCAGCCACTGGGAGAACAGAGCTATGCCTTGCTCAGCGCTGGCGGTCACAGCCGCTATCAGCTCCTCGGTGTTCAAGGAATCCTCCTCCTCCTCCGTGCCCTCCGCGGCCTCCGTTGTCTCCGTGATTCTGCCGAGGGGATTTATTAAAGAGGGATTAACGGTGAACATCTTTGTGGCCGAGATGCATGGGAGAACGGTGCGGGAATTCGAGGGGTCCGTCTCGTCGCGGGCGAGATGCTCGCGAGGACGGCGGCGGGCGTAACCGGATACACGTTGCGTGTGCAGAGGTGGTCGGTCGCGTTTCATTTTCAGGGTTATACTCACGCAGAGACTTCGACTTGCCGCACCACTTGATTGAAATTGAAGCATCCCATGTGGTAGGTGGCTTGCGGTGTGCCCAGCAATGCGGGCTCGATCACTATGCACCCGTCGTAGCCAGCAACGCTGTGCTTGATCGACGTGAATTTCGCGCATATTTGAGCGAGATCGGATAGCAGGTTCATGCACGTAGGTTTGTTGGCCGCGTCAGCTGTAAGACATTGGAGTTTATCATCCGGCGCAGTGGGAGATTGCTAGCGAATACGTGAACGTATAGCGTCGCTCACCGATTTTAATGGTAGCGTTGTGCACGGGATTGTCGCCGTAGCTCAGGTTCAACGACACGTTCTGCTCGGCCTGCTTGATGTTGATGCACGCTGGACCACCCAAGTCGATCGTCGCCGTCAGATTCAGGTCGACGCAGCACAAACAATTGGTAGTCTGGCAGAGGCATTGCGACTGGGGCGTAGACGTCGATCTCCCCACGGCATCCGGCAGATCCCAAGAGAGCAGAGTCTCTGCCGAGGGAAAATAAAAGGCGCCATGAGAGAAACTCGAGAAGAGAAATTGGAACGAAACGAAAGTCGTCGATCGAAAGTCAATGGAAAAAATCGCCGGTGCTTTCCATCGGCCGGGCACGTCCACGTCCACGAGTTTTCACGCGATCGGCTGACATCGTTTCGACTTTCCTCGACCTATCGGAACGTTGGTCCGTCAAAAACCATGCTACCACGCTCAACGAAACGCGTTGGAAGTGTGTCGACGGAGCAGGCGCACGTCTATCCTCCAACTTTCTCGCCTCACCGGGACAAACTACGACTAATGCCTCGCATATCAGTCTTTATCCACCAACTATGAAAAAACTCCCCCCGTGTCGCGAATTAAACGAAAATGTTTGACGCGGCTGGGAAACGTCGCGACGAAGAAACTGCACTGAGGGTCGCGCGAAAAATCCAACCACCGATCCTAAGAATTATTAAGCCGCGATTGCTACGCGACTCGCGTGCTTTTATTTACCCGCGTGCCACGAACCTTCTCACCCGAGGAGCGCGCCTCGATTTTGACACTTGACTCGCTTCGTTCTAGGTGCTCCAGGGGGGGCAGGGAGCCGTTCGCAGCGTGACCGTACGGGAAACCGCGAGAAACGTTTCCACGGGAGCGTAACTGATCCTGCTCACCGAGAAATCCAGCCGAAGACACCATGACGACGGTGGTCAGCAGCAGCAGGATCGTGGACCTCACAGGCATCGCGTCGTTCACCGTGATTATTCGGCGATTGCTCAGGGATGAACGGTCCTCGCGGATGGAGTCGTTGGAGCACGCCGGCCTAGCACACCGTAGGGAACTGTCAAAAGGATACCCGCACCGTTTGACGAGCAAGCCGGAGATCCTGCCCAGCAAGGAAGAAGCTTAAATCTGGGCACAAAAGCCGGGCGCGGGTCTCGGATCGGCGATCGGTCGGCGGTCGGCACGAAAACTGGCGACAGGATTGGCCACGGCGACGATGAGGTGCCACGCCATTGGCCGAGGTGCGGAGGTAACAACGGGCAAGGAACCTCATCTGGGTGACCGGGTGACCTCCTTCGGCAACCTGGTACCAGGAGGACTTCAGCGGTCGGTCTGGGCCGTGGGCCGTGGGCCCCGACAAAAACACGCTGTTCTTCTTTTCGGATGACGATGCCGGTACCGTTTATAGCCGGGCAGTAAAAGCATTTCCTTTTTCTCCATTTCTTTGATAATTCTCGTCGCTCCAGCGGCACCGAGGAATCTCCCTCCTCCTTTTGCCGCGCACGGGGGCGCGCGACCGGTAAAAGTGAAAATTACCGAAGGGCGCTTCGACGAATTTCTACGAATTTTCGTGTAATCCGGGATATAGGTTGCCGAGCGTGTATGCGCACACTTGCGAGAATGGGTGTCGAGTTTATCCTCTTCGTTTCTTTCGTTTGTAGCCGGGAGAACGTGACGTTTATAGCGCGTAATAACTGTAATACTGTACTCGAGAGCCGGGCTGCTCGTTGCAGGTTAACGAGCACCGTCGAGCTGCAACCTTTTTCCTACCTTCTTTCCACCGTTTCCCGGCAATTATATTTTCATCGCGTTAAAGTAGCCTGCAGCCTTTGCCCCGGATACCTTCCCTTTTTTTACGGGTCGATCACGCGTGGGCGCGGAACGGACGCGTCGAACGAAAGGGGAAGGTAGAACGTATGCTTGGTTGGACACCGAACGTGGAAGATGATTGCGTTCGCGGTCGGACACTCGGCAAAACATATTCTCTTCGCTAGAATTCGAGCGAGGCCGCGAAACATTAGGTAGCAGTAGTTCGAGGCGAGTGTTCTTTCGAAGCACGGGGAGCGCGAGAAGCGTAAAGACGCGGGCAGATTTATTAACACCCCTCGATTTCCGTCCCCGTCTACCCGCCGCGAGCTACTCCTGATTGGATCGCGGTTTCGAAACGAGGCTCCATCTCCCAAACAGATTATCCCGCGTCGTTACGTAAAAACTCGTTTCCCTCGCTGACCCACATCTCTCCGTCATCTGCCTCGTCAGAGGATCTAGCACCCCGGGGACCGTTTTATCTTAAAATACGCTGCAAGGAGAGGCAGGCGTAGCTACGTCGCTGACAATTATTCCGCAGCCTTCCGCCACCCCCCCCCCCCCCGATGCCTGAATTCCGTTGTGGAATCTCCGTCCTGTCGGGCAAGTATTAACCAAGGTAAACCACTTCATGGCCACTACTTTCTTCGACCCACTAACCGGAGAAAGGCCCCTCCTCGACCACCAAAACACGGTTCTGCCCGAAGTCTTGGAGGATTTTATCTCTCCGAAATGAATGCCGGACGTCATCTCCTCGGTGCTTGAAAAATTACGCGGAAAGGCCGGGAATGATTAGTCGATCTATCTCCGCGCCGCGATAACAAGTTTTCCTTTATCTCTGCAGGTTAGCGTTCCCTGCTGGCGTTTGTCGGACCTACTTCGACGGTGCCGTACAAGACCGATGACCACTTTGCAGGTCGGTGAAAAGTTCGCGTTTTAATTGTACCGCGGCCGTAAAGGGGAGGTGCACGTCCGGTGAATGAAAAATGTCCGTCGTGCTCATTGTGGATGCACCGCGAACACTTTGGGCGCGACATAATTTTATGGCGATAGAAATTCGCGCGAAGTGGGACTGACGATTAGAACGGGGCCACTGGAGTTTCTATGTTGAAGTTTATTCATCGCGCTGCTATTATCTATTAGCTGAGATAAGAACAACGGTGGAATGATGAGTCGAGCTTAATTAATACAAGTCTGAAGGGGACAGAGTTGAAGCAGACTGAAATCTGCTCACCTATAAAAAGGTCAAGGATATTCACGGTTCCCCTTTTATAAGCGACATCTTACACAAACAACGTTTTCGTGAAAGATGAATCATCGCGACGGTGCTCGAGAGTAACTCTTTCATTGAGGACTGAGACTGTGTACCAGCTTGTGCGAACGTACTTGACCCTGATACCATTCAAGGAGCAATGGAACGTCACTTCCGTTCACCTATTGTCGTCGAAACGACGAGGATCGCGCCGGGGAAGCATGCTGGATCGGTATGAGACTCCTGTTGGTGGGGAATCGTCGTGATATTTACCTAGAGCGTATTAGAGTGCTTAATAATCGTAGCGTCGGCCGAGGCAGGTGGTGGTGGGTTGACCGACTTTTAAAGAAACCTTGGGGGGAGTTGGGCGGCATCTTCAGTTAGTCATTGGCCTCCGTAAGACGAAGAGTCGGAAAAAAGAGCCGGAGGGTGCGACGAAGAGAGACACGTCTTCTCCGAAGGATCACCTGTCTATCGATAACAATTCTTTACCTGGATTTCTTTCTCTATCGCGTGGGTGAGTACGAAGTTACACTGGACTAACTGTACCGCTTCCTCCGATGCCTCGGCGCTTTCATCTCCATCGCTGATGCAATCGCTGATGCAAATGGCACTGGGAACATTAACTTCCCTTAACTCGCACGTAATTTACCCCGAATTCTTCGACTCACTATACAGTATTTACCCTGAAGCCGTTCATCCGCATTTGATTGTACCCCTGCGCAGAAGCTTCGGAGTTAATATAGAATCAAACCAGGAACAATGCTATTCCATTGTATTAAAATTATAAGCTCCAATGAGAGGAACATACCGAGGCGTATCAATCACCGTTTCCCGCGCGGTGACCATAGATCGCGATCATGAAGACGATTGAAACACGCGAGGTAGAAGCGTGCGGTTGACTCGATCACGTTGCCTGCGCAGCGAGCACCAGTTGAACGGTGAACTCGTCTGGAGACGTCTTTGACCGTGACCGTGATTGAGGTCAACCGGTCGACGGCGGAGAGGTTCCAGACCTCGCGCGAGCAGCCACAGGTCTGCCAGCCGAATCCGAGAGAGAAGAACGTTCCTCCCACGTGCTCCCTGCTCGAAATGATTGACCGTTTGAAAAGCAACCGCGTTTTACTCTTTCCCGTGTTACCGTCAACGAACCGTGACACGGGGGACGTATTGTTTGAGGAGGTTCGCCACATCCGCCGTCTCTGCGTGACGCGCCACGCGTTCCGTTACTTTTCCCGCTGTTCCAGCCAATTTGTAGACTCCACGCGCAGCGATAATTCGGTAAAGCGACTATGGAAATGGCACTTAGGGGCATTTAGAGCGCGGCAGGAATTCCGCTGAGTGCGTCAAGTTTCTTGGAGCACGAGATGGAAACGATCTACACGCGTTCTTTTAACATTAAGTAGAGCTCGCGAGATAAATGGTACAGTCAGAACCATCGCACGATGAAATTTAATGGTGGTCCCTTTGATCAACACCGAAATCGTGGCAGGAAGGGGGACCGTAGAATGTGGATTACACGGTTGCAGTTTAGCGAGAGAACAATGGAACTGATGGACGCGCGATGGTGCATATAGAGCAGAGCCCGCAGCAGATGTTCATCGCGATAGTAAACCTTTGCATTTCAGAAAGACCGGCAGGATGCGGCTGTCGTCAGTCATCGAACTGTTGCTGATTCTGCTTCTGATCGCGTTCGCCGCCTATGGCAGAGTAATCGGTAAGGATCGCAGGCCAGATATTGCTGCGTTATACCCGTATCGTATTTGCTATATTCCTGTACCATTCTCGCTGAACGAAATTCTTGTCACTTGGTCCCGTGAGAAAATTTGAAAAACTTCACTGCGCAGAACGCAATCAGACAGAGCAACGAGCAATTAGCGATGCTGCGAACGGTTCCAAGCGAAGCGACACTGGGATATCGACGTTGTCACTGAAACAAGCGACTGACAGCGTCAACAAGTACTGCACCTGCAACGAGAACATATGCAACTGCTGCAGGGACTTCCACATACCGTTGGTGCAGCTGCAGGGACCAGGTAATTGTTGTGTAATTTAATTGGAGGTAATAGAACGAGAATATTAGAAAGCATAACAGCTAGGATGACGAAACAACGAATACACGCTGCGTTACGCTTGCTTCTCTAACTGTGCCCATAAACAAGTGAAATGAATCGCGCTCCTTGTTCCAGGATGCGCGTCCTTGCAGTACTTGCAAGGGGACAATTTGGCGGTGCAGCTCAGCTTCGGCGACAACATTCTGACCAGCGCCATCGTGAACGGTAAATGCTTGTACCGTTAATTGTGCCTTTCAATCCTGAAATCTCGCGCACCCGAAAAAAGCTATCTGCATGAAAAGTGTGTTAATTGTTCAGCCGTTTGTTCGAACGGTCCCCTTCTGAGTTGAGGAAGCGCGGCACGACTTTCACCGAACGTGCGTATAAACATCGTCGCCCACCACCGCGACCCCTGCCTCGTCCATTGTACAGGCTCGCTGTACCGAAAAGTCGATTTCTCTTCGAGATATGTACACACCGAAAACTAGATTCCACGTCACGCGCAAAGATATTCATAACGCATAGGCGTCGCTCGGTCGATTTACGCCCGTGTCGTTCGAGCGTCGAGGTGAAAGTCCCGCATACGTTAAACACAGGCGTGAGTTTTCTAAAAGGCCCGATCCACGTGCTGGCTGGCCCATCGAATCCCAGATTCGATTCAGATTCGGGTTTTTTTTCAGGAAAAAGCCCGAAGCCAGTGTGCGTCCCATTGCCAGGAGGGTTCACCAAATTCTGTGGCAGGCTTTACTCCATTCAACGCGATGCTAAGAATCACTTCAAAGCCTGTCTGGGGCTCGAGCTGCAGTCCTCCACCGAGCTGGAAGCCAGTTTGCGTGTCAGCTGTTTCAGGTAACGAGTTTACTTGCCTGTAGAAGCAGGCTTCTCCTTAGGTGGCAATTTACCCTTCTCAGAGTGAATAGATGAATTGTTTTTCTATTCCAGATTTGGACCCGACGGTCTGAAGCTGCGTCCAGCAGAGCCACTACCAATCGTCGAACAGGAAGCCGCGGACGATGACGACGACGATGACTTCTTCGGCTTGGGCTCCGACGATGACGACGACGACGACGAAACCGACGAGGACGCACCGCTAGCCAACTCGGTACCGAATTCCTCAGCCGAGGAGGACGAAGACGAGGACGACGATGAGGATGTCCTTGGATTTGGAGCCCTCCTGGACATCATCACGGGCGAAGACGAGCCCACCACGAAGAAGCCAAAGGTCACCACTGCCGCGCCTCTTCTGCAGTTCACGATCCCGCTTCTGACGAAGCCGACGTCTGTGTCGCCCCTAGAATCCTACGAAGCATCCACTGCTGGGAACAGCGTGGATGATGGTAGCGAGGAAGACGAGTATAATCAGTCTTCTGGCGTCGAGGAAGATGGTAGCACCGAAAACGATGCAAACGACGCCAACGATTTCACCGCCACAGATACAACCGCCAACGAGGCCGAGGAGATCGTCACCGAGGCTTCTAATAAAATAGCCCTGTATGCGAAGCCTGCCAAAGCGCCTACGAAGAAATTAACCGTGTCAGAAGCGAGCAAAAAGAAGCCCAGCATCACTAGCACCAGCATCAATGCGATCGAGAACGATACGAATAAAAAGAAGAAGCCTTTGAGGAAGCCGGTGAAGGTGGAGGATGAAGATGTCGACGATCTCCTAGGGGATGATGACTTGGACGATGACGACGACGAGGATGAAGAGCTTCTAGACGACGACGATGACGAGGGGGATGAGGTCGAAGATGATGATGATGAGAAAGAACACGAGAGTAACGAGGATGACGACGAAAAGGCTGAGGAAATCGAGGACCTTGATGACGATGACGACGACGAAGAGGACGCTGTGATCAGTGCCCTCGTGTACGACGAGAAAGAGGGTGGGAAGAAGCGGAAAGTGAAGAAGAATCATCAGACCAGTGACGAAGACGATGACTCGGATTATGGACTGGGCCTTCCGGGACTTTTAGCGAGAAGCAGGCATTCGAGGAACGGTCGTCAGAGCAGAGTTATGAGGCTCTGAGCCTCGATCTTATCTATTACCGCACCAGTCATAGGATAATTCAGACCCGCGATATAATGTTGTTCGAGTCCTTTCAAGGGTCAATTGGGCATGGTTTCGTTTTTTCATTGTTGAATAATTTTGCTAAGCCGATGAATCATTGCTGGCTAGATTAAGAATTGTGGAGACTGATGAGCTCGTTCATTATTTTCTGCGCTTGTTGAACGACTGTCGATATAAGGAAGAATGTTTAACCACGAAACCGAGGATCGAGAATGATCAAACGAATCGTGGGCACAGTCTGCGACCTCAGCCATATCGAATTGCTCGATTAGTTTAATGTTATTTAAGGACGGCCGCATATTTATACGTACTTATTTAATTATTTATTGCAAGTGTAATTTAACGAATCAAATAAACGTCTACTTCCTCAGCAATTGTGTTCCTCAGCTTCTTATTATAATGTAGTGGGTAAGGGCAATTCTTCAATAGGTACAGAGCGTTTCTCTGGATTATAATTGCAAAACCTGGAGAAAATCGTGGGTAACAGTCGTGAAACAGTTATTGTCGAAGCGAGTTGCACACTGTAGCATACAGAATACTATAGAATATAGCGTGAATTTTCTCAAAACGACCAAAACATTTGCGACCCCAAAGCTTTAGACGTCTGCGATTGATTAGTCGTTCCTACTCGAAAGACGGTTCTCTAGCAGTGGCCACCTATAATCCCTTCGACCCTGCCCATCTTACTTTCTACTGAAAGCTTATGCATAATTAATGAGCAAGGACTATCGTGGTGCCTTCGATCCTCAGCCTAATTTCAGTCTCCGACCAGAAGAGAAAGGCGACGGACGTTTTTCTTCGGCTTCACCTGCACAGAATCATGTTGACCAAGTTGTTGTACGTTCTCGTGCTGCTCGTCGTGATGCAGAGCATGTGTAGCGCCACGTTCCATCGGAGAAGACAGCAAATAGGTAATAAAACGCATTTACAAAGGCTCATAACTTGCATGCAAATCCTGTACCAATTTCATTCACTGCGAGCAGACATCGCCAAGTACAGTGCGTCCTTCTACAATCCGGAAAGTGGAGTTGGATTGAAAGCGGAACTGGAGGATTCTGGCAGGGACCCTCTGACGGCAAAGATTGGCTTCCGAGGTCTGCCGTGTCATTGCGAAAATCTCACCTGCTCCTGTTGCGCTGGTGTCAATTTAACGGCGATTAACTTCGATCGCCGCGCGTGCACCAAGTTCACCTACGATCCATCCGAGTTCGCTATTAACGTGGCGTTGAGCATGAACGAGAAGATAATCTACACAAATTCTCTGTCTGGTAAGAGGCCATTTATGTTCGTGAACAAATAAGAAGTTTAGTTCAGGATTCTTTAAAAAAAAAATTAGGAACTGCGCTTAAAGAAATGTTTCACTGACGTTGCAGCTAAAAATCCGCCGCCACTGTGCTCCCCGATGCCCTACCTGCCCTTCGTCAACTTCTGCATCCGTTTGTTCGACATTTACACCGTCGATAGGAACCTGCACGCTTGCATCGATCTCGAGACCCGGATCATCGGCCAGCCGATTCTGATATTGCACTTCAATTGCGTGAAAATGGGCACGGATGGAATTTCTTGGTCGAAACCTGGGGAAGAGGATGCTGTCGCGCTGCAAACGAAGCCAGAGGCGAGCAAGCCTCAATCGAGCGAGCTAGAAGTGTATGACGAAGTGGACTTCGAGCAGCAGGACCTCGAGGTTTACGTAAACTACACGTCGACGTTGAGTCCCGAAGAGGAGGCGCTAATTGGCCAGCTCAAGCTGTGATCGTGACGAGGCATCGTCCTTCCGCGATGATTAATTGTACAGATCGATTAATTTATTTATCACGGAAACGCTGAATGTCAACGGAGCCATCGACACAGTCATTCAGTTCTAGTTGTAGGCAATCCATATCTATTTATTTGTATTTATGTATTCTAATTGGAATCGAGGCTGACACGAACGATGATTCCTCGTCACCTTTCTATTTTATTCTTTTAAAGAATATTGTGAAAGGATATTGTAAGCGAAATTACAGTGGCGAGGATTATAATGAAAGAATGTTACTTCAATAAAGGAGCAGTATTTTGTATAAGGAGAACAGGTTGACTTTTTTTTCAAACGAATCTACTTTCAGTCATCCGCAGCATCCTTTCCCGCCGTTTCTTTTCCTTAATCGGATTACCAAGGCGATTTACTAGAAAATTAAACGCGGACGAGCAGCCCGAGCCGAACCTAAATTTCTCCGTAAATCGAGGTCAGACTAAGATATCCGTTAACCGGCCAGTCGAGATTCGGCCGTTCGGCGAGCCGCGCTATCGGATGAAGATGTCTTCCCGTAGCAGTTGAAGCGCTGATCAAGGACGCGCGATGAGGATCGAGTGGCGGTTGCTCTTCGTCGTGTTTCTTTTTGTTCAGGGGTCCCTACAATGGGCCAACAAAAGGGCCATTGGAGCGGAAGAAAGGACAGACGGGTCCCTGAACGAAGGTATACAGTCATCGGACGAGCATGCGAAGAAATTACAAGAGCTGCAAGCGTTGTTGAGGCAAACGACGAACTCCAGCTCGACCACGACCGCTCAAATAACTGCCACGAGGCAAGGCCCTTGTCAGTGTGGAAACGGTGTATGCGGATGTTGCTCCAGAATTTTGTACGATACGTGGAAACAAAAGGCTTGCGTGAACGTGACGTACGACCCGGATGAGTTCAGCTTCACTGCAAAGGTCTCGATGAACAGCAGAGTTCTGTACACGAGGACTGTGTCCGGTAAGTGGGTCTGATTTTTTTGTGGAATTTGAACGTGGTTCTTTTGTGAATCGAGAAGCTTTTAGCTTTTAGTGATTCCCTTTTGAAACTAGCTTGGTGCCACATTTGTGTAAGAATTTCTAGAGTATTTCTGCCTTAGGGAAGAACCCCCGGCCGATATGCGTGCCAGTGCCACGGATACCAGCGGTCAAGGCTTGCGTTAGGTTTTACAATATATATTTCCAAGGTAGAAATGTTCACATGTGCGTGAACATGGAGGGCAAGTTCGCAGAAACCACCATGTTTAAGGTGAGCTCCTGAAATGCGTCGGTTAACGGAAAGAGATTAGGGATGTGCGGGTACCCGAAATTACGGGACCCGATTTGCGATTCGTGAGCCGATTTTCTTGCTTAAAAATTCTTAGATCTGATCACACTGCGAAATTACAATTTAAATGTTATCAGATACCCGAGACCCGAATACTTTTCAGTTGTGATTTTGCTGTGTGATCAGATGTAAGAATTTTTAAGCAAGAAAATCGGCTCGTGAATCGCAAATCGGGTCCCGCAATTTCGGGTACCCGCACGCTCCAAGAAGAGATGTTTTCTAAATGATTGATGTCATTTCAGGTCGGACTTGATTGCATTAGATTGGGTGCTAATGGGTTTGCTGTTGTAAAGCCAGAAGACGGGGGTGGATTAGGTCAAATAGAATTCTTGCCAGGTGACGACAACGATGAGGATGAGGACGATTATGATTACGACGACGACGACGACGATGACGACGATCTACTTGATTTCTGAGGAAACCTAAGCTTCTGTTCGTGACCAGCGTGAAGTATTTAATGGTACAATTACAGTGCTGTGACTGGCCACTGCGAAGACAGAATGCATAATTACTGCATTCTTCATTCTTGTAGACCTAACAAAAAGATGACGAATTCATTATTTATTTCTATGATAAGTGTTTAATAAATCTTTCTACAAAAGTATTACAATTCCCCAGTTGAATGTACTTAAAACCATACACGTGCGAAATATATGTATTTACCTATATAAAAGCACGAGATCGCTATTAAATTTAAATGAATTTCGCGTGCATGTCTGTGATATTGTACAGTGAAAACTGTTGCATTCGAAGCCTATATTTTTCTATTATATCTCGATAATCACGTCCTGTTCAGTAACCACCGACCCGAGAAGAAAATTCACGGTGTTGCCTAGTGAAACTCGAATGGTCGATGTTGCTGGATGCAATCACGAGAGATACGAATTGTAAATGGAGTGAAGTTGTGAATGTACTGCAGTGAAAAAAAGTGCATTTGAATATGGTGAGCATGAATTCTAGAACGCAGAGCGTCCTGATTTCGTTTTGGTTGCACCTGTTCGTTCGGTGGTCTGGTGCAATCAAAGAGGAAAGTATGTTTTCCTTAGTTTTTTACCTTGTGAAACATTCAGCTCCGCTTGGTTGCGAATGCAGTTAAATGGATACGATATTAAATATGCATTAGGTGGTGTGATGCCGAAAGGGTTCCTCGCTCATAGGGCTGTTTCATCCCTTCAGAAACATTGCACCTGTCCAGTGACTTACTCGTGCTCCTGCTGCCAAAGCGTTATCATTCTATACACGAAGGCTGAAAGAAATCGTAAGTTCGTACAGTCGTGCGGTGTGTTTTTTCTACACATGTTAATTTTTTACAGTGTGTGTGAATTTTACGTATCAAAGAAACGGACTGAACATCGACGTAACGTTAAAGTCCACCACTATAAAAACGAGAAGAGTCACAGGTAAAACTTCTATAATTAATGGTAGTAGGACTTAACCCGGGACTCCACCTGAAAGCTAAGCTAAGCTATGCTATGTATTCTACGTTTTATAGCACAGCTTAGTTTAGCTTTTGGTGGAAGCGGTTCCACAAGAAGGATGCATTGAAGTTAATTTTTAAATTAGATGAATCCCAGATGGATTCCCGTCTTTATCGAGCTATCGTATTATCTTTTAACTCGAACTCTTCTTACAGATTATAAGCCCTTAAAATTCTGCATTAATGTACCAGGATGTCTCTTCTCTTCCGCGTGTATAAGCGTTTTGGAACTCAATCAGTTTCCCAGGTATAAACCATTTAACGTGACTTCAACTTTATCCTCTCTTCGATTGAATTCGTTCAATCTTTACTTGAAGATCGATCACAGCCTGCCTTCGACTGGACATCTTCAGCAAGAAACGACTGTGGCAAATAAACTATGACTGCGTCAGCATATTGACGGAATTGCCTATGGTGGCAGGTAACAGCACGATGAAAATGATGAACGGAACTGGAGGATCTTCTGGAGCGACCATGAAACCTACATCAGCGATGTCCACCACCAAAATGATGATGAACACAATGACTATGATGCCGACCATGAACACCACGGTGTCGGCCACGACAGTAATGAAAATGGAAGCAGAAACTGAGGAGACGACTCCAGATGTGGAAATAATAACGGTGCCAGGTAGCGCATCCACGACGATCATGGATATCGATTGAATGATAGTTATGGCCATTGAAGCGTGGTGGTGAAATTACCTAGGAAATAGTGGAAGATACATTAGATGAATGCACTGAGGGCGAGTTGTGGTGGGATTTTATTCATTAAAAAACATCTTAAATACATCGGATAAATCATCGTTTCCTTTCATATTTCCATTTGTAAATGGGCGCCGCATTCTTCGTACCCCTATGCACCAATTTCGGCTTCGTGACTTTTCTATCTTTCAATGCTCTTTGTATTTCCAATTTCTGTTGCACGACAGTCAGTTCGCGCTCTCTGTCAATCCGTTTCTGCAGTTCCTTGTAAGACATGTGCTTCTGCTGTTCAATCTTACCCAGCAGAGTTTGATCGAATTTTGGTAGCTTCATGTCCTTCAGTCTGCTCAATTTGGGTCTGTTTGTGCGTCTAGATAGCAAGGCCGGATGAGTATCCAGTCTTTTGGCTAAGTCGAAGTCCCTCAGTTCTTTGGAATCATCGGTGAAGAAAATGTGCTTATTCTTAGTCTGATTCACGACGTCTATCATGTGCAACTGACTTTGAAGCTTGTCTATTTTCTTAGCTTCTATGTTCCTTTTGTGGGCTACATATTTAATGTCTTGAGTCTCCATTAATTGTATCTGCTCCGGCGTGGAAGTGTCATCTTTGCTCTTTTCTCTGTGGACTCCCTTATCAATTTTGGAGTTGATCATGTGAAAATAGAACTCATCTGGATTCTTGTTAAGGGCACGTCTACGGAGAAGCTTCAAGGTCTTCTGTTTGTCGTGATGGTCCTTAGCTCTGGCGACGTAATCTTTCTTCTTCTCTAAGAGACCCAGATGCTGACGAGATTCGGGTTGATGCCTTTCCCGATGAGTCTTCTGCGTTGATTTTGCGGCCTTTTTCCACGAAGACATGTTGCTTGTACCTGAACGATTAATAAACAGTGTTAACAGGTGGAAAGAAAATGCCCTTCCATTATCGGAAAGTGAGCCTGCAGTAGCATTCGAAATTTATAAGAGCTTAAACAGTAGAACGATACAGTCAAGTGTAATAAGTTTTAAAAATTGAATATCTACCGAAGTTTTAAAAGAATTGTAGTATTATTGTATCATGGATATCATGACACTGCGGAACATAACCGCAATTGCGAGTAGAGGTTAGGTCTGGGATTTAAATTCCCCAGATCAACCTGACCTGTGCAGCGGAGGGAACATTTAAATTAAAATGCCATTGCATACACTTGTTTCGTTCCTTTCTATTAGAAAAGACGCGAAGTTCTCAGTTTGTACAGGAATATTTTATTATAAATGAACGATCTATAAGAATAATTAAAGAATGCAGGCGAAACAAAACGCTAAAATCATTCCAATCATCATGCGAGTACCATTACATACAATGGACTTATGTACAATTACAAAATAATGTATCTAAATATCTTTCATCGTTTTTCGATAAAAATGATGAGAAAATCAATCGTTAAAATGCTTAATTCGAATCGAAATATCATTCGGTTTGCGTGGATTGATGAGCTCTGGAGGGAAGAGGGAGAACGGTGTCGCCAACGGACAACGAACCCTGGTGGAACAGTTGGGTCCCCGAAGACACCCCTCTTGGCGATGTGACGCGAGTGTTTCGCATCCTCGCGATCGGTTCTCTTCCTTTAATCCTGTACCATCCGCGGGGTCGTTTCGCAATAGGGCTTCTTATATCAATTTGAGGAACTGCGACGTCCATTTGCCTCTGCGGCGAAGACACGCTCTCGATGGCGTCCCTTGAACGCTTTCCAGGCCTTCGTAAAAGAGAAGACGCTAAATTCGACAAGGGGTGAAATGCCTCCGAGGTGGTGGGTCTCGGGACAATGTCCTGCCGTGGCGAAACTTGCTCCCTGTCGATGTTTCGGGTAGTCCCCGCTCCTGTGGAACAATTTAACACGAAAAATTAGATATCTGCTTCGTGTCGAGCTTGCAAAAAATAATGAGTGCCTGAAATTATATGCTGAGAAGAGTTATTATGTGCATACCAGAGAAGTTTCTCATGACGGTCCTCACCGCATTGGCCACCGCCGAGAAGATCCCGACGGAGCTGCCGCTGTCACTGCTGTTCGACGAGGAGTTCGAATCTCTCCTGAGAGAACTGATCATCTGATTCGACGTGGAATAGGAGGCTTGACTAGAAAGGCTGTAATAATTATTCACAGTGGTTATGGAGCTACTGTAGGCAGGAGTGCCGCTATCGCTAGTGGGAAGATTGGTCCCAGAGGCGATGTGCCCCAGTTTCTTCAAACCAGAATCTATCAGATCAGAAGTAGACAGATTCGAATTGTTCTCCACGACCACCATCATGACCACGCGCGACGAGCCAGAAGATTGTTGATTCACGTTCCCATTTTGCTTGTCTGGGCTACGAATCTCTTTCTTCGTGTTCTGCACGTTCTCCGCGTAAATCTTGATCTGCGAATTCTCAAAATTCTCCTTCGCCTCGGACAGCGTGTCGTGTGCCTCGAAGTACTCCTCGTTCTCCGTCATGTTGACGGCGCTTGTCGCGCTAGGATCTGGAGAGCTCTCGTATTGGTCCGAGAATCGCACCTTCTTCAGGGAGTCCGATCGTTTCTCCACCTGCACGCACATGTCCAGACCCTGAGAGTCAGGTACTACCTCACCCTCGACTCCAGTCAATTCCATATCCATGACGTCGCTGTTACTTGCGCACTGTTCAATCGGATTAGATTGATCCTGCTCCTTCATGACATCCAGTTTTTTCGAGTTACTCCTGGGAGGGTCGTCCTTGTTCCCGCGGCTCGAGGACAAGGCTCGAAATGGAGTATTCTCCTGGTTCACGGAGGATGGGAAGCTCAGGTAATTGCTCTCCGCGCTCTCTTGGAAGCCACTGTGGGTTTGCTCTTTCTTCAGCGACGCGGAGCTGGTCTTGGGTGTCTTGAGGGTGAAGTTCGGGACGCTTGGCGTTTTGAAATCGAAGCTGTTCTTCTCCCCAACCACCATGGGTGTGCTCGTGGTCCTGTAGAGCGCCGGGGGCGAGGTCAGCGAACCAAAGTTGCCATTGTAGTCGTTATTTAAGCACGATTCCTTTCCATCCGGTATTAACGGCGGTGTCCCCAGGACGCTCTTTTGCGCCGAGCCCAACGAGTGACGGTGTCGAGACTTCCACCACTTGCACGTACCTTTGTTAGCAGAAAAATAGATCGGGCAGCATTAATTGTTCCTACCTGAGTTTACATTGATCAGCTTTCTGATAAGAAAGCAGTTAGACTTTAGAACGAATAGTTACCGAAGGCTTCTATATCCTTGCTCTGCTTGTAGACTTCACCGCACAAATAACAGTAGAGAGGGAGATGAGCGATCACTATGTGAACAAGAAGCGGTTTATCCTCGAAGATCTGCGACGGGATCTTGTGGGACGTGCAAAATGGACAGTCCAGTTGCTGTTTCGAATGCTTGGTCTTCTCGTGTCGTTCGCGGCACTGGGAGCAGCAGAACAATTTCTTGCAGATAGAACAAGACCGCCTTGTCTGTTCAATCTAAAAGTTTTAAAGCGTTCGAAAACCAACTGTGAACCATTTCTTGTGGAAAATCTTGCAATAAATACCTCCGCCGGCGTCATGCTTGGTCGAGGTCGCCGCGACTGAGGCGATTCAATGTTTACCATCTTAGTCCTGGAGCCGTTAGGTATACAAGGTACAAACGCATTGATGACAAACAATTATTCCGACACAAGGAAACGTTCGAAATTCATACCGAGGTGCGTTAATTTGAATAATTTCGCGGGCGAACGGAGAAATATGTTTTATAACTTATCCCACTGCAGAGGAAGCTTCAATAGCGTGTTAAGATACTTCGTAATTGTTAGAATACAGGCATATGTATTTTATACGTTGTTTACAGGTATTTGATGAAGGTATAGAATAAAGACCCTTTTATTATCGTCAATTTTATTATCAAATCGGTTCTCCTTACAGTCCATTTCCGTTATTCAGGAATTCTTTGCGATCTTACTTTTTCATTTGCCTGCTTCTTAAAATCCGCGAGCGTCATTGATTTCAGATTATCGATTACCACGGAGAAATCGGCGTTTCGGAAATCAGTACCTCCACTTTCTAACAAGGACAGTGCTTCCTCGTATGGTGGAGCAATTGGTATCTGTACCGGTTCGTGGTATTGGTACTCTTTTCCCTCGTACTGAATAAATCATAGATATACATAACACGATTTCATACATGAGCTCTAAATGCAAAGAACTTACATCAAGGGGGTAGCATGTGTCAGAATCAGGCTGATTCAAATCGCCACACACCACGAATGGCACAATGATCCTGTTAACTCCTGCGAGCTTAGTGAAATCACAAGGCTTCTGAGTTAACAGAGGATTCAACATATGAGGCGTGTAGCCCTTGGGCGGCGAGTAGTCTTTGCACACCACGAACGCTTCTATGCTCGAGTTACGCGAGCTGCTAGGCTTTGTGCAATAAACATAGGGGAAGAATATCTTTAATTGGGAGTACAACAGCGATACATCCTTGGCTCGAAAAATCTTTGCCACAAATGTACCGCCTTTTCTAAGTATGTGAGTGGTGATGTTTAGAGCAGCTAACAGTAGCTGTGATTGTATGTAAATGTCCATGTCGTGTAGACCCGTGACTGCAAAACAACCAACTCAATCAATGTTGCTAGCGCTCGTTAACTAAGATGGTGTATAGTAACTGAAGGTTACCATCGGGTGCTCCGTCGCACACCACCAAATCAGCTTGCTCATTGTCGAAGTGAGCAATGATTTTGTCGGCTGTATTGGTATTCGTAATATCCCCCTGAATTTGCGTGACACCTTCTATCGGAGCCATTGCCTGCAAATCAACGGCGACTATTTTTGGAGCAGTCGCGTCTCCCGTTTTTAGGGCCTCTTTGTAATTTTCACTGTGCGCACGAAAATATTAAAACGACTGTAAAATATTGTACAACGCATTCGGTAAAGGAATGTTTTTATTGAAGTATATGTACTGTAATTTGCCCGATAAAACTTGACTCCAGCTGCCAGGTGCCGCGCACAAATCCACAGCTTTGGTGACCCTTGCTTTAAAGAAACACATTAAATGATATATATCACTTTATTCATACAGCCAGGATAATTGGTTTTTAATACGTATCATCTAGAATGTGGCACTCGTTGTCTATTTGGAGCAATTTGAAGGCGCTCCTTGCCCTCCAACCCTCTTCCTTAGCTCGACGATAGTAAATATCCCGTTTGTCTTTCGAAGTTTTTCCCATTTTCGATCAAATAACGCAGGTTCGTTTATATTACTCGAAGTATTTTTAGGTTAATTCCAGGGAGCGGGAAACTAAAAAGACACCAGGCTTCGAAACTTAACAGCTAAAAGGAACTATGACAGGAATTATTCTGACTTTGTTACTATATGTTGCCGAGACTGATACAAATACCGCCAAATTTAATTCTTGTTCGATGGAACTTCGATTATTGTAGAATTGGAGCGGTGGCTTTAATAATTTCTTAACATTCCTTTACCTTGGCATTTTTCTCAAAACTCTTTTCCCATATCAACGTACACATTATACGTGAAAAGTATTTAGTAAGAATCGGACTCCTGTAGAACGTTCTAAGGCGTTATTAAATTGAATGGAACGCCGCGCATTAGAAGGTGCTTCTTTCAAGTGCAAATTTCGAGTATCCGTTGAACGAGACCAATTGCACGCGACTTTTTCAATTAATGAGCGAAAAATAGCCGCGGTGTCAGCAACGATTGTAACTCCAGCCGTTGATGATACGTTGCAAAAAGTATTCGAAAATTGCGCATCCGTTACAGTACCTCGCGCGTCCCGTGTAAGCCTCATAAATCTTCTCGACGACCGATTCATTTTCTCATTCAAGAATTCCATCAATACGTAAACGAAGCAAAAGAATCGCGCAACATTTTCCTCCCATTGCATGTATATTCAACAAGGGATCAAGATTACGGTAACGATATCGGTTTTTGTCTCATCTCCCGTGATCCGATGATTTCGTACGCGCGTTGCGATCTTACGTAATCGCCTATTTGCACATTCCCACGGAGTATCGACGATTCCATCGCGATTCCCGGGTTCCGCGAAAATCCGTGTTGATCGATTCGCGTTGCAAGATCTATTTTCTATTTTCTATTTTCTACCGATGGCCTTTCCGAACTCTCCGTCGGTGGCTCGACGGAGTGGCGCGTCAAAGTCGCGCTTGTTGTTCGCTCTGCACTGCGGATTTTCAGAAAAATTCGATAAGAGTAACGCCGTTTATCGTTGCAGTCGCGGTTTACGATACACATAGAGTATGGAGAAATATTCTGACCGGTCCGATAAGATGCAAATACGCCTGAGAGATAATGTTTCGCGTTGCCGGAGGCGGTGTTCCTCTGCATTATGCAGAAGCATTAGAAGGAGAGGCAGCGGGGGGGTTTCTAATGAGCCTACGATCCGCGAATTTCAAACAAGGAGTGGCGCTTTTCAGCTACCGATCGCCCCCGCTGTGCAACCGTGATGCAACGCCGATACAGTTGATAACAGACACATACCGACGCGTGTTTTCTAACGAGCTCCTTTATTATCGACTACCGAAGACCTTTGGTATTTAGTGCACGCGATAACTTGACAATTGCGGCGACAGGATTGTAAATAATTCCGATCGAAGACACAGCTACTTCTTATCGATTTCCCTTATCGCGCTAATCATCACCGTCGCCGTTATTGATCCCATCCCGGAACCGTTGCTTTATTATCCTAATTACTATTATTAGGCCGGCGCACGCGACGCGCCGCGCCGCCTTTGTTTCAATTAAAGGCAGATGCGCTGGATGCTTGAAAACAGGATGCGATAGAATTTCACATTCCAATCCGCTCGGGCATATCAATTGCCATCGTCGGTGTAAGAGGTCCTGCTAATGCTTCATCGCTCGCCGTGCATGTAAGTGCATTTCTGCAATTTGTTTGCAATGCATCCGTCGACACTTGCGCAAGCTCGTCAAAACCTGAACAATCACGCTTTCAAGATGATGCGATGGTTTTGGTACGTGGCTTGCTTCTCTCCTCTACCTAGTCACCGACCCAACCCCCGCTGATACTACAGAACCCATTATTCCTCTTATTAAGCGAATACAACGGTTATCCTTAATCGCCAGTCGCATTACGAAGCAGCGAAAGAATCCGAGAAACCCATGACGCCTCAACCACCGTGAAAAAACTGATGGATTCTGTTCGACGGCGATCGCAATGAACGTCTCCCCTGATATACATATACATTCGCAGCCAGGCGATAGGTTGCTGGCTCGACGGCTCGCGTTCGAGGGGTTATCGCGACGCCATGCCAGAAATAGTTGCTGCCCTGCGTTAACAATAGTTGCCCCTCGCGCGACAGAGATATTCGTATGCGCCACGGAACGCTCCAAACGAACGTTTCTCGTTCGGAGAGTTTGCTGTTCGCGGTGATTGCGTAATGTCTTGAGCAAATATCGTACGTGCGCACGGTATCCGCGTCGAGTCGACAAGTTCCCAATGGAATATGTTAATGTCGCGGCGTTTGGGACCGCTGGTGCCGCGAGTGCGTTAGAACAACGCCGACCACTCTGACTTCGCGGGGCTTCCCGAAATTCTGTAACCACCAAGTTGCTATTTCCAGCCAGGTGGAATTCTACGGGCACCGTGGGCGTCGGCTCGCTCTATCTCCCGATAACGACGCGGCCATGGTCGTTGGTTTCTTCAAAAGATATTGGCTTAATACATTTCATCAAGTGTGACCTTAATCGAGTGGTTTTGCAACGAGCGCCTTCCCGTGCGAGGAGGACTTCGCAGGCGCAACAAACCACCGCTGAGAGAGCCCGTTCGAGTTGCACGCGGCGCCTTGCGTGTATCCCAGGTTTCGGTGTAGCGAAAGTACATAGGCTCTTTTGGAATGTTCTTCAATCACTCCTCGTAGTCTAGCCACATAATTAAACGCGGAAAGAGTAAGCCGTCTGGGTGTCGGACGCGTCCTGCGAACAGATCAGGGAGGCTGAAGGAAGAGACCGGTTCGCGGTATCCCCGGCCACGAATTTGTACGAAATATTGTTATGCGCGGTGCAGAGAAGGCCTCCCGCCAGCCCTGACACTGTTTTCTCTAGGAAGCGCACCGCTTTGAATTAATATCGTTTGACATTGTCCGACCAATAAAGCCGAACTGTAGGAAACGCAATTACGCCGACCTTCCGAGATGCTCGGGGACCCTCGACGTTCCTTGTACACGTCGGCGATTGTTCGCGATGAATGGCCGCTGGACAATATCGCTCATCCAGCGAGGAGGGTTACGTCATTCGGGAATTACGATTGTACATTATTGGGGCCAATGTCGGAGCACTTTCGGCGATTTTCTCCGAATCGCGGGCGCAGGCAGGATCCGATCGGAAGGGTTCTGGCTCACCGCTCACCGAGCTGGTGTGTATTTTCACACGGCGGGACATGTGTAGCGCGACAGATAAGCCGTAATCGGCAGTGTTAACGGTCCGCGAACAAAGGACACACGAGCTCGATACAATTGTCCAGTGTGCTCGCGGCACGACCTTCGCTCGCCGCGGAAACCGTTCGTAGAAAAATATGTTCCACGTGTCCGTCACGAAAGCGACACGCTAATTGAGCCTTCTTGCCGCGAAACGGAATTAAGAAAGATTACCCCGGTGTATCATCTAGGCTCGCGTTTCTCAACGCGTTTCCTGCGTTCTCGATCTCCGAGCTGCGCTCGCCAAGTCCGCCCTGGAACGGATTTCGGCTCAAGGTCGGTTTGTCGGAAATCTGCCTCGACCCACGTGGCCGCCTATTCGCCGAGTTGCACCCGTTCCCAGCTGATTATACTTTCAGCGTTTCGCTGGGGTATTGAAAGAGTGTACTATACAGAAGCGGAGGGATCGTCTAATCGTAAAGCATCGTTAGAAACCAATGGCACGTTGACATTGGCACGTCGGGGGGGACGTGAGTCATGGGCGACGATGAAAAGTCGAATTAGCAAGGGGTGCAGCTCGCGCATAGGCGCGCCGCGACTATTCTCAGCCAGTGACACGTGTATTCATTGAGAGGTAACCACTGTGGCGTTTAATGCAGTTCGATTGGAAATCCAAAAGCAATTGAGGGTCGTACACAACGCGGGTTTTCGCTGATAAGAGGCTCGGGAAGCAACTTCGGTGGCGGTCGAAGAGAGCGAAGGAGCTGGGAAGAGTCGAGGGAAAGGAAGAATCAGCCGGCTCGATGGTCGAGAGCCGACTGCTCGATCTGGTCTGGCCTGGAAGAACGCTTCGGGGGCATAGAGCGCGCGAGTGGAATACTTATTGCATATCGGTCGGGCCGCGCCGAAGCGCTCGCGCCTGCGTCGCCTCTCTATAACTCGCTGATTTCGCGTGGCGCTTATTTATTTCGAAGCTGAAACTCGCCGCGACCACCACGTGCTACGATCGCAGCTGCAAGCTAGCCAGTCAAGTCAGTCAGTTTAGCCTGCCTTCTGCCTGCGACGTCGTCGATCGCGGTACGCGGCCAACGATACGCGCGTAGTATCGAGAGAGAAGCGAATTGGAGCAAAGAGAGCGCAAGCGCTTGGACGAAGGCGCGTTTGAAAACGAGGAAAGGAACGATACATAGAGCTAAGAGAGATAGAGATACGCAAAGAGCAATTCTTTTTTACAGCGTCACGAACGATTTATCATTGACGGCGCCGGTGCGTTGAACCTCTTTCTAGACTCTACTATTATCGCGGACGTTCCTGTAGAGAAGTTATCGGCTTTCCTTTAAGACACTAAGGGGAGTCTGCAAGAGTGCCGAGTGCAAGGGGACCTCGATTTTTTTATATTCGACCCTCTGCGACCACCCTCCTGTGATACCGCTTCGCCAGGATCGGTCCATGCTGCTGTGATCTGTGATCAGTGATAACGATATTTATTCTGTAGCGAACGGCTTAGACTTACTCCAGTCCCGAGGCCTCTAGTCCCCTGCGACGATCTCCTCGACGATCACGGAAGAGTAACGTATCATAGGTGAGTGCTTCGCGTAATAGTGCACGAGATTGCATCGGCAGCTGCATCCGGAGCGTCTGTCAGATCGTTCAACATTATTCATCAGAATATTTAACATCGCCCGTTATCTCTGCCTCGTATCATTCAGCCGTTTGCGCTGACTCAGTTTCTTTTCTCGAAAGCAAACTTTCAGTTTACGCTGGAGGTGTCATCTGCGCGCGTCGCAGTTGACGTCTAAGCAACTTTTATATTTCCTCTGGACGCTAAGTCAGAATAAGTCATCAGCAACGTCGCGGGAAATCAAGTATTTCGAGCTGACAAACATGTTGCGAGGCGTCGGATTATGTAGTCACCGAGAGTGGGTTATGCGAATTCGAGGGTCGCAGACGGTCCTGTTCAAATAATGGAACAGCTTCTCTTCACATAATCGATGTTCCGTCGTATTTGGAACACCCCCTGGGGACAAACTTAGAATGCCCAGCTCCAAAAGCTCGCTTTAGTAGACCGGCGAGTGAATCACAACGACTTAGTCGAGCTCTAGCGCCGCCTTTCACGAGTCCCATTCACGTGCGCCTTGGAAGAAAAATAAGAGGCATGACCGCGAAACAACTCGAACGCGATTATCGTGCAAGCGTGTCGCGACCCCAGGCAACTTTCTGACAATAGAGTCCGTGTGCATCCGAGGCAAACGAACTCATCACGAGCCCCCAAAGCCGTGTCGGGGAACCTAGAAACGCTGTCGAGGAAAACAGACCACTCGCCGGAAGCTGTTCCCAGCTAGCGAAGATAAACTGCGACGAGAATGTAGAGTAACTTCGCGGCTACGTCCGCGGCAGCGATGCTATCTCGGTCGCGAAGAAGTTAGCTCGCGATTGCAAGAGAAACTTACCAAGCGTATACAAGTGGCTCTGAGGGACGGGAGACCCTTTAATCGTCACCCACGTTTCAAGAGGGAGGATCGATGATGACCTTTAAATCAGAATCGATCACCTAGCACGACTTCTTCGCTGCTCGGTTGCAACAGCGGCTAAGAACGGTACGAGGTCGACGCTACGACCGAAATAATCCTTTACGGCTCTAGAACGCGAGTTGAGAAACATGGTGTATCCAGTCTCATCCCCAGAACGACGCGAAACGCTCGCAAGGACGCGGTTTCCATTCGATTAAGGCGCGATCTACCGATGTGGCTACTTGCTGGCGGAACGAAACCGCTGACGCGCATCACTGGTCTCCCTCTTCGTATGAAATCCGACGGAATAGCGGCAAATTCCATTTTTTTTCTGGTTTATAGCAATCATATTTGAATTAGAATCCGGTGTAACGAGAAAAGGAAACTGGTAAACAGATCATTAAAGATATGCGCGTTTGATACGGAACGAGCGAGATTTCCGGTTGATCGAGTGGGAGGTTGGCGCGTGCAATACGCGGAGCGACGCCAAAGTAAACATCGGGGGAGAAGTCGTGGATTCCGTCCCACAGTGGTTTGAGTATACTACATGCTAAGTGGACAAAACTATTTTTTCGCCGTATTGGGTTTCGATAGAGTTCAAATTGTTAGAAAACAATTCTGATTCGTATCGCAGTTTATTATTTCACTGAAAATATCAGTAAAATAAAAGTATGACTAATTCACTAAAGGAAAAAGAACAAAACGACAGTATAGTACTTTCACTATAATTATCAGTTTTAACATTATGTCTATTCCTGCAATTTCTGAGTTTTGAAGTTTAAAACCTGGTTTTTGAAATCAGCTTTCTCTGCATCAATATTAGAACACTGTTTTACTATATGTTCCACGGCGTTCCACGCATCAAGGGTTGAATGTACGGAAAGTAGAGACTTTTTAGTTTTTTTTTTAATCAAATGATGGATATGTAAAAATTTTCAAAACTGTTTTGTGAATTATTTTCGAGTGCGACACTCGGCAGGAGAGATAGCACAGTTGTTATATTTCAGACTTTATACGTAAATGGTCCCAAAAAGCTCGGCTCACTGCCCCCAGAAATAATTGAGTTGTTAACAAATAATTCCACTGAAACTGCTGTGCAAAAAGAAGTTGCAGGCACCATTCCGCTTGATCGGATGATTCAAGTAGTGGTAAAGCACATTTAGAGTTATTAGTTAAACTATAATACTGCCGTTTTGCTTTTCCTATTTTCTTTTCATTTTTTTTCTATTAATATTGTTAGTGACATAATAAACTGTGATACGAATCGGGTTTGTTTTCTAATAATTTGAACCCCATATAAACCCAATACCGAAAAAATAACTGTGTCCAGCTAGCATGTAGTATACTCGAACCACTGTGCGTCCCCGCGAAACCAGCTGCAGTTGCTACACGTGTGGGGTTATTTATCAAAGCGGCATCTTATCGCTTTTCCGACGCTCCGCGGCCGACAAGTCTGCAATTTTAATCGACGGCGCCTCGTCATTTCTGTTCCGACAGTTCCCCGCTGGAGTCAGCCGCCGTGACGCCGACCGATTTCTTAAGCGAACCAAACCAAGCTGCCCACGCAGAGAAGCCTACACGGTGCCAGACTTCCATCGACCGAAAAATCAGCCAGAATAGCGTGTCCAGCGATAGTCAAGCTTCTACGCCAGCCAACGATACGTTCCACTCTATACTTGTATACTGCCGTTGTACGAATTGAAGTAACGATCACACGCTACTGATAAAAAAAACCATCCCGATAAGAGCAGCACGGGAGAGACCAGGTGGGGAGGAATAAGGAAAAGAGAGTGGAAGCCAGGTGAGATCAATTGTGCTTGATCGAACCACGAGCAGAGCGACACGTTCGACGGTGCTTAGCGAGTTTCGTTGCGAGGAAGCCGTAGAATTGAACGTGGCTGAGGCGAGCTTAAAGCTGCCAGGCGACAAAAGGGTGAAAGAAGTCTCTCGAAGCTTGGTCACCGCTACCATCTGATACCAGCGGTGCTGTCGCTGCTGCTGTTCACTCACCTTGAACCGGGAAGGGAGAGACGACGTTCACGGTGAAAAAGGAGCTCGAGGAACGTGCCTTATCGTCCTCGACGAAGGAAGATATCTGTGTTCGCATAGGTCGCGGTCCGCGTGTCATAATTCTGCTTTTCGGTGGGCCTACTCGTGCTTCCTCGGTATTCCTGTCAATTTCAGGAGACGAGGGACCAATTGAATTTCTGAAAGTCAAGGCTCGACACAGCTTGTTTAATTCGGTGGTATCTGAAGATCGGGGATCAATTACGAGCACCCGAAGTCGCAAATATATTTCGCGTTCCTCTTTCGCGCAAACCTTGGTTTCTTGACTCTGCACTCGCGGGACCTTGAGTTTGAACTTAGACAAGAAACAATCGTGCTGAGGCAACAGTCTCCCGAGTAAAAAGGTGGCTGAAGAAGTCGTGTTTCACATCGCGTCGAGGCTAGTAGAAACGTAGCAGTGGGATCGAGCTAATAAAATCTCGTGGTCCGTTTGAGCGTTAAAATCGGAGCGCCGGATGCTCTTAGCTGGGCTGCTTTAAAGAAAACGCGCGCTGACGAAAGGAAAATAGAAATTTCTCGAGGCTTGGCGTGCCGCTGACTCTGCTCTAGACAGGGAGCGACGAAGACGCATAGGGCGGACAGAAGCCGATGAGAGTGAATTATAACTGACAAAGAGAAGGAAGGAGAAGATCGTTACTTGTAGCGTGTCTTTTGTAGCAGATTTAAAGGGCACACAAAGAAGGGAGAAAACAAGGCCCGAGGTAAAAAAGGGCTGGGAGAAGAGTAGCGGTATCTAAAAGAAAACGTGGGAAAGATAAAGTACAAGGAGACCAGGGAATAGTGAGAAATAAGTTCTCGACATGACGAAGAACTCGAAGAAGTTGTCTATCCCTGAACGAATCACCAGCGACGTGTTCGACGAAAAATCAGCAGCGGCCCGGTCACGATGGCGAAACCTAGCCGCCTTCTGGGTCCTTGGGCTCTGCAACAACTATGGGTACGTGGTGATGCTCAGCGCCGCTCACGACATCCTCGAGAGCAAGTTTCACTCGACGGTAAGTCGTTTTCATTGATCTGTCGGCGAGTCAGCTTCGCCGCGAGTTCTATCTCTTTTCACGCGATCCTATTCTGCACCTTCCCTTTTACAATTCCGAAGAATCGTGCCTCTAGAACGCGCACGTATTAATAGTAAGCAGAAAATGAACCACCGAAACTCGACACGGCCAAAGAGAATTCTGAACCGCTATTCTTAGAGCGGCTTATGCTAGATCTGGAGTCACGTGGATATAATTAACGGCACCGTAACGCCAGATTGGATGAATCTAGCTGGTGGTTTGGCAAAGTATCGGTGATGTGAACGATCAGCCGCGCTAGTTGTTTCCGGCAATGATGTCGTGACGATTCAACGCGGCTCCAATTGGTTCACCGCGGGTAATTTCGCTGAATTGTTTCGCGTGGCTGAGCTTCTCGGTCGCCCGGAACCCCCTTGCCTCTGGAGTCGCATTATATTAAGCTGGCCTAGACACGACAGTGCACATTAACACTTTATCAATCATTCGTCTTATCGCGTGTAAGCCTAGGAATCTTCCATCCTATTTTCGTACTTATCACTGAAATATTTCCTAGCCGCGATAGTACGTGGCCATATAAATATATACAAGGGGCAAGAATAGTTTGGGAATTCGTAAGAGATTGGCAGCTGACGCGAGTGTCCCACGAAGTGCTGACGCGATCCTTTCCACGAAAGTCTCTCGTTCGTTTTCTCATTGTGGAATGGCGTGTAATCGTTGGCGAGTCTCGCGGGACCTATCGAGGTCTTCCCAAGATTTCGTCTGTTTGCCTGCGAAGATAAACGACAAAAGACAATTACGACAGCGATATGATAAAAGTGGTCGCGCGAGAGTTCCAGGCTCGCTCCCGAATCAGCGAAAGCGCAGAATTTGCGTTGAAGCCGACGACTCGCGCGCACAACGCCTCGCTTTACATGGCTCGCAATGATTCACCGAGCTATCGGGCCGCATTACAGAACCGTGACCGGGTCCTTGTATCGATTAGATTCTTTCTGTCACCCGAAGATGCTCCGATTCCCGAGGAATGCACAGGCCAATGGAAAAGCTGGTGTAAAAGCGACTCGGCTATCGTTTATAAGTAAGAACCAGGCCCAATTGGTCGAAATATCCGCGGCTTTTAGTCGATAAGCTAAGCTCCAGTCCCGCCCCACGCAGTTGCATACTATTTTAGATATACGCAATCGGTATCTCCTTTACGAGTGATTAATTATAACATTGTCACGAAAGCCCCTCGAGGTCGTTTCTATCGCCCCGACGAGTTTCGACGCGTCGGTTTGCTAAATAAAGAGGCCACTTTCGTAAATATCGCGTAAATCAAGAACGTTTCGTCGTCCACCCTGAAAATAGAAATGACGGTGCGTGGAGGAGCTGGACCCTTTGCGTAGCTGGACAATTTGCTCGCTTATCGGTCAGCTAATGCATGCATTACACCGGTGAAAAGACGGCTTGAACGTGACACGATTACACGTTTCCGTGTCGCGTTTCCGTCTTCTATCGCGCAACGTTCCGATCGCATCGGGGCAGACGTTTTGTTGCTGGATCGTTCGTTACACCTGAAGTAAACTGCTCTTTCAGTATAAGAAATTACGGCGCATCTTGTGCTATCAACCTCTTGGCAGCCGTTTAACTCGAATCCCACGCGGCGGTGAAGCTCTGCAATCCAATTAGTAGCTCGTGTTTTGTTTCACGATGCAACAACGACAAGCATACCTACATATACTCCCAATTAGTTGTCGGCGATTAGGAGCGTCGTTTAATGACGTCCATCGCGAACTTGAGGCTGCGGGACAAGCGAAACGGAGGCACCGAGGGTGAGGGAGAAAAGACTCGTTAGCGTAGCGAGCAATTAAGCTGAATTAAGCACGTCTTCGGAGCGGTTCAGATTCTCGTGTGCAAGAATTCTCGTTATGTCATCGGGCAAATCTATGCGTACCTCTGGCATTGTATAATCCAATGCCTCCTCCTCTTCCTCCACCCACGTCGTCCCTCTTACCTCCTCCGATCGCGATACGGCTCTCTTGCAGCGCGAATCGTTTGCGTTACGTAAACCGCGAACCGCAAACGGAGATTAATATTCCCCGCACTCAAGGTGGTAATGTCCGTGAAAAGAGATACCGCGGCGGGACGGTCCCCGCTGGGAGACGTCCGCGAACCGAATTATGGGCAAATAATTGGCCATCGAAGCTGATTTTCTCGGCTTTACGTAACACCGCCGGAATGGAAATGATGCATTAATCGGTCGTTTCGTTTTTTTCCCATTTCCGCTTTCGTCTCCTCTGTGTTAAGAATGGCGTGACGGCGACGACGAACGGCTCGATCCTCAACACCACGGGGATCCGATCCTGCAACACGCTGTCCACCGGCGCGATACTGCTCGCGGACATACTGCCTTCCTTGGTGGTGAAAGTGATCACGCCGTTCCTGCCGTTTTACATACAGTGAGTGTCAAAATTGTCTGCCGATCTTCCATCTATCTCATCATCCATGACTATCGGGCGAAACATCGCCACAGATAGAAGCCAGTGAGCACTGGATGTCGGAGCACGAGTTCGCGGCCGGGGCCGCGAGCAGCCGAGGTCCCCTAATTGATTGATTCCACTCATAATCGATCGACATGAGATAACGTAGTCGCGGAGTCGAAGCTCGCACTCGCGAATCGGGCGACGCGATCTGATGTGCTTAAATGTAGCCCAGATCTCTGACTGCGGATGCCGAATGCTTGAGTTATCTTATCGGTAGTTTTCCCAAGGAGTTCTAGTGGTATCGTTCGTGTTTACATAGTATGCTCGAGAGAAAAAGGTGGCCAAGCAATTGAATCATCGCGGGAACCGTTTGCTCGGCACACGGAAAGAATCGTTGCTCGCCACGGATGCGCGTTGCCTTTCGCGATTAGCGGGTGCAAAGGGCGTTCGATATCCTGCCCGTTTCACCGGATCATGCATCTTCCCCCCCTGACATTCCTGTAAAATGTTCCTTCCTCTGGGCCCGGAAGGATTTCCGGGGACGGTTCATCTTCGGAGTCGTGCCCCTCCGCGGGCGCGCCGCTATTTCCCGTGAATGAAACGCTAATCGATTAATCGAATCGTTAATTACAGTGCTCGACTGGCTACCTGTGTGTTATTTTCCGCTGCAGGATTCCTCGTGGTGTCGTTGAGCACTACTGAATGGCTCGCCGTTCTGGGCGTCGTTGTAACGTCACTCTCTTCCGGTTTGGGAGAAGTTACGCTGCTGAGTTACAGTCACCAGTATCCTAAGTAAGTATCGTTACCTTCGGTATATTTACCCTCCCCTTCTGTTTTAATCATTCCCCCCTGTCGTTTGCGAGCATCTCTTACGAATGTCATTCTCTCTTCCTCTCTATCGACGTCCATCACGTACATAGGAACTCTTCCACATTCTGTTTCTTCATTGCGAGTGAAAGGAGCGGGAAACTCTTGACGGGTGTTCAAAATTCGATATTCGAGGTTCACGGTTAGAAATTGCGGGTGCGTTAGTTGAAATGGGCAGAGATGCACGCGGTGAACGCGTCGAATTTTTCATTCATCCCCTCTTCACTCTCTTCTCCGCGTATCAACGGATACTGATTGATTGACGCATCTCTTGATCTTAGTGGGTGCTCGAGGATCACAGCGTGTGTGCATGGGAGAGCCATAAAAAGAGTAATAAAAGAATAAAGTAAATGAGGGTAGAGAAAGAAAAGGAATGCCATATAAAGTTTCTTGATGCAGGTACATACCTATTGCCAGCGATGCATAACCCGCAATGTATTGACAATGTAGTTACACAGTTGTTCCAGTAAAAAAGTACTGATAAGATAATGGCCGTCGGTAGCTTGGCCTTCCAATGCTTCAAAGTAGAAAAAAGAGACAGTCATAATAGCACGTAGAATTCATGCGAAAATCAGATGGGGGAAAAAAGTGCAGCACGGGAGTCTGAAAAACCCGTTGCAAGCACCAGGTACGCCTGTACTCGTGTGTGATAAATATTATTCACAATCTACTTTGTCCATCTCCCTGTCTGTCTCTATTTCTCTGTGCCATTCTTTCTTCACTAACAATTCATCCAGCCATCGTAAAAGCTCGTCGAAACAGACACGCTCGGTGATAACATGTGCCGGAAACGCGTCCACGGGTGGTTCACGTGCAACTTTCGTGAAAATAATTAACGGGACGTGTTTACCAGCTATAGGAAAGTTTTTCTTTCGGTTAGATATCACTATCACAGCTGTATGTCGAATTTCCCCCGCCTCCCCGCGCCCAGCATTGCCGTTGCGCGTTAACCAAATACGACTAATTGTTTCGCAGGCAAGTAATCGCAACATGGTCTTCCGGTACTGGGGGCGCTGGAATAATCGGCGCGCTATCTTATGCCGCCCTCACCACGTGGTTGAGCAACGAAGATACGCTGCTAGTTATGTTAATCGTGCCGGTCATACAAGCGATCACTTTCTGGTTGGTCCTGGTGCACCCGCCGCAGGCCACTATCCCGATCACTAAGAACGGCATCGAGAGCCAGGAGCAGATCATCGAGGTTTCTAGGAAGAGCTTTAAAGAGAAGATCAATCTGGTACCGGGGCTGATGAAGTATATGATTCCACTCGGGCTCGTGTACTTCTTCGAGTATTTCATTAACCAAGGATTGGTAATGCCTTTTGTTTCAAGCGCTTTTGTAGAATCGTTCTCCCCCTGTCTTCTTTTACATAGCGCCCGCTATTGCTAGCTATTGCTATATTCATTTACAGTGACGGTTTTAAACTACTTACACATTGCATTAACTATTCAATAAAGTGTCTCGCGAGTGCCTTAAAAAAGAAAACCTTTTACAGTACGAGCTGATCGAGTTCGATGGGATTTGGTTGCCGCACCCCGCGCAGTATCGTTGGCTACAAGTGGATTATCAGATAGGAGTGTTTATTTCGAGATCGTCCGTCAATCTCGTCACGATTAACAAAATCTGGATCATGGCTCTCTTGCAGGTAACGATGCGCCCGATTAGATCGAGTTTGCCCGCGTGGATAAACGTGGATCGTGCACGTGTTTACCGACTTATCGATGTTTGCTTCAGTTTGTCAATGTCATAATCCTGCTGTTCGAGACTCTGTACTATTACATACCGAGCATTTGGATCGTGTTCGCGTTCGTTTTGTGGGAAGGCCTTCTCGGCGGTGGAGCGTACGTCAACACGTTCTATCGAATGTCCACCGAGGTGAGTGATTAATTATTTGACGAAGCCACTCGTGTCGCGGTGCGGTTGCATTTCAAATTAACGAGCGAGCTCCTTCTCCACAGATCCCAAGAGCGGACCGTAAGATTTCATTGGGGATCGCCACCATGGCCGATTCCATTGGTATCGCGCTGGCGGGGTGGTTGTCGATGCCCGTTCACAATACCATCTGCAGGATGCCACAGCCGTCTCGAGTTGGTAGCTAGGAGATTCACAGAATACAGTATTCAACCGTGCTCAAGCGAACGAGCGCAACAGTACGCTCCGCCGCGAACCATACGATATTTATTACCGAATCCTCTTCGACACGTCCGTCAGGACTCTGATAACGCCGACAACCGAGAGATAAGTTAACTCTGTAATCGTTTAGGATATTTTACTGTCAGTTGTATAGCGCACGCGGTTAATGCCGCGATAATCTGCTTATTACCTCGAATACACTAACTTCTACATTGACGCCAAAGAAGGCGAAAGGGTGCGATCGTTCGCCCTCGAGTAGAACAAGAGGGACAGGAAGGACGACCGGACTATCGTCAAGTTCCCGCCTTTTTGCGAAACGCAGGAACAATCGTGTAGAGTCCGAGAAATGTTCCCGAGTGACATTTAGCTCCCTAGACTGTAAGTTCACGATCGCTCTGAGATTCGTTTGGTACAAATATTTAAGGGAATAGGAACGGAATGTCTCAACAAACGGTTGCGTTTATTACGATCGTTTCGCCGTTGCGTTTATCAATAATAGCTCCGGATGCCTTCGACAAACAATGGTTCAAATCACAATTAAATCGAGCCACGCGATTAGGTACGTTGCACTTAGTCAATTCGCACTTTTCAAGTGGGATATCGCAGCGAAATGGTAAACACGACGCAAGTGTTCTGACTACGGCTATAGACACCTGTACATACGCGCGTTTTGTGTGTTCCAACTGCTAGGCTTTACACCGTCGTGTTGTTGTTCGTTCTCTTGGTGATAAGAACGACACCAGTATTTATAGTTAGCGTAACAAGCGGCCTTTCGCCACCTGTTGGCGCACGGCTCGCCACGTCTCCTCTTTTTCGCGAACGAAACCGGCGAGTTCGATTACGACTCTGTTTTCCAGTTACCATTACACACGCGTGTTATCCTCTTCTATTTTAATTGCAATTGTCGCTCGTTCGCCGATAAAGACAAGAGTTTCTTGCGCAAGCTCGTTCGCACGAGCTTCGTTGAGTGAATCCCGTATCTGTTGTACGGCTCAGGCGTTCCGCATTTCTCATTTCTACTTTCTTCCAAAATGTGCGTCCTTTCTCCTTGGTTTTAAGCTGATTGTTAGTCGAGCAACACCGTAAACATTCCTCGCAAAAAAAGTTGCTCGAGCAGGTGGCAGTATTAATGATCGGGTCACAGAAACGGGAGGACCAATAATTATCGACGATCGTGGGCGTTCACTCGAATGGCCCCACGATGCCTTCCAGAGAGGTACTTTTCCATCGAAATATTTCGCCTCAACCTGATATACATATTGTATATGTGATATATTGATAATACTGTTTCTTATATTTACGAAATATGTATGTATATATAGAGAAATATACATGGTGTTAATGAAGATGTGGAATGTTCTTCCAGGATTGATTTCTATGCATAAAAAATAATGAAAGATATCGTTTATATGTATGTTCAGCAACTTGAACATCGGATGCATGCCACAAGGCTTTTCTAAGTTACACAGTGCTTCGAAATGGCTAACAGGAACGATATTACGAAATGAACGTGAGTCCCATGTGTGCCTTCATTTATTCCGTACAATAAATAACAAATACCGTGACGATGTACACACGTATTCGTTGTAAGACGTAAAATTCTCCTCGCGTCGGTGATGCTTCTTCTAGATGAATATTAAAAGATCCATCAATACGGCAGACCGTACGTAGGTGACTCGCGATTGCTCTCACACCATCTTTTATCGAACAGCTTTTGCACGAAAGCGCGAGAAAGAAAAAGAAACCGATACAGGAATAAACACTAAAATCCTTTCTCAAAATGCTCGTGTTCTTTGATTAGCTCAATGTTCGTGTCGTACTTACCGGAAACAAGGTCTGCGTAGACACAAACAACGAATGGAAGGTTCTTCGAGCGATTAGGAACTTTGTCTTTCTTAATTTTATAAGTCCCCGGCCACGCGTTTGCATAGAAGCAAAGAACTCGGAAGTTTCGCGTCCGAATATCTTTCGATCATCATCCCGCGTCAACACAACCTCCTCCCACGCGTCTCCGCGAACAATATATTCGCGGCTCCATCCTTCGGACTTAAGCCGACACTTCACAATTCGATTATCCCCCCCCGAAATTACTCTAGATCCCTACGTCGCACATAAGCGTTTGATATCAGTCATCCGTATTGTCTGGTTTTGGCTCTGACGCTCCCAAAAGTCGTCTAGAAAAGTAAACTGGTCGAACCATCGTCTCCCAGTAGAACGAAAATGGCACGTAGGAACGGTGAACACTTTGGAAAAATCAGCACTAGTAATAATTTTGATTGGCCTCGCGCGGGAGCTGCAGCGATTACGCGCACCGCTCCAGAATCAGCTTCCCAGACTCCTCGTACTCCTGTCGCGACAGCCACATCTGCTGGAAGGACCCAAGGGAGCTGAGTATCGATCCTCCGATCCAGGCACCGTAGCGACGCTCGCTGGGGCTGTTCGCGCTAATTATTTTCAGTCTCATGCTCTGCGAAATGGGGCGATATCGTATAGACAAACCAGCAAGAGGAACGACGCATATACATAGGTACCGTAAAGGATACACTCACCGGCGGTGTTTTGCTGGCTAAATCGCGGTTCAGTCTTTCGCTGAAGCCTTGCAGGCAGGAGTTGCCGCCGGTGACCACCACGCTTCCGTACAAGCTCTAAATGAACACGGGTTCGGCTTGAAGTATTTCATCATAGCTGCTGCATACTGCGAATGGGAATAAATGAAGTGCTCACGGGTCTGATGTCCATGTCACACATGCCCACGCTAGTCGTGACGAGTGGTCCGACGCCGAGGATGCTGGCACCGACGCCCTTCACGTTGCTTGGGTCGAACAAGGCTTCGGGAATCATCAGCCTCACGGAGCCATAGTCGTCGTTGTAACCGGTTGGGAACTCGTAGCGTTTCATGGGCAGGGTGTTGGCCACGTCCTCGTCGTACGGGCTGTCGGATACTTGAAGGACGTTTATCTGGAAGTCTTGCAGCAGCTCTCGAACCATGTAGCTGAGCCAGGAAGACGTCGGTTGCGGGCCTGGCTTCCTCGTCCAGCGTGGTGTCTCCCTTTCGCGAAGCACATCTGTGGGAATGATTGCGCGCACAGTGCTGAAGAAGATTCTCAAGAATAGCAGGCGCAGAAAGGAGTCGGAAGTGCGAAGAATTATCCTGCAGCTCATCTCCGGAGCATCCGATACACACGGCGCGGTCACCGATAACAGAGACTCGGAGGAGGAGGTCCTATTAACGCGACTGCCCGTGGAGAAAGATGTCGGGGCGTAAAAATACTTCTGACACTTGTTGCTTTTGTTGCAAAGTAGGTACTGGCATGGAGGAAGAGATGTTACCTTTGTTGGCGACCAAGCAGGCGGGTGACAGCTCGACGTCCTTCTCCTCGAAGAACTGCCTGCATTGCATGGTGATGAAGTCACCGCCCAGAGGGCTTTTCACGATTCCTTGAGTGATCACATAGCCATCGTGGACGGGCACCGCGCTCGTGTGAGTCGCACCGCTGTCGACCACCATGGCCGTCGATCTGCCGTTCGCGTACGCCGCCAGAACGGCGTTTTTGCAAATGTACATCGCCGGCACATTGAACTTCTCGAACATCAGCTCGAGGAGCTTCTCGCGCTTCAGCCTGGTGTTCCACGGGCATTCGGTCATCAAAATAGGATGATGCTCCGGCAGGGCGTGCAGACGTTGCTTGTAGGCGTACTCCGTGAGGCGCTCGAACATGTCCCAGCCTTCGATCATCCCGTCCTGCATTAGGCTAATCAAATCCATCTCTGGGGAGCGAGCGATCGAGTTAGACGCTGGAATCTAAGTTACGGTGTAACGTGGGAGACACTTGTTTATTGGAAGACTCTTGTAAACTTTGTAAATACATCTGACGTTTAGAATGGTGGAGTACTACTCGTCATTATTATTTCCGTACTGTCGCAGCATCAAAGGGGATCATTTTCGCAATGTAAACAAGAGCGACAGATTCCACGACACTGACCTCCTTCTTAATCGAATTTAAAGCATGCAGAGGCCACGAGGGTAGGCAGATAATTGAGCCGAATAATTGTATTCTCGACGACAGGATTACGATTAAAGTCGTTACCCTTCTTTCGCACTTGAATGGCTGTGACATCGATGTTGTAGTGTTTCCTCACGGTCTGATTGCCGTCCGGCGTTTCGATGGTGTCCTCCCATATGCCGAGGGTGGTCGGTATTTCGGCCTTCGGTGTGTCCTCACCGCCATAACCAACGCGAAGGCTCTGGTGTCCGACGTCGAAGATGATAGCGCCGACCTCGTCTGCGGGAAAACCGAAACGCTCAAGGGGTTTCCCGTCGCGGGGGCGACGGTCTTTTTTACGAGAAATATGTGGACCGTGTAGCACATACCTCCACCGTAGACACCACCGCTCATAGTATCTGAGAGGAAACGGAACGACGGCGCATGCCCAGCAACCCTCTTCGACCCTCACCGGTCCATGCCCCTTCTACCCTTCGCCGGAGCACTACATATAGGGCATAGAGGATTCCGCGAACCCCCGCTTTGCTCCTTTTGCATATCCGAATCGACGATCGGGAGGAGTACGGAACGCGATCGATAAGCGCGCTCGCGAAAGGGTTTTCGACCAGGGTCCATGCATTCGTCTCTGCGAATTTGTCTCCTGAAACGAAACGACGCGCAGGTAGAAAAACTGGGCTCGGAGGTGTCTCTTATTTTTTTCTCCTCTCTTGTAATGGGAACGAATGCAATCGTTTAAGAAACGGAACGGGCGGGAGTAATCACCAGACGGCAGGTTCCATTATGGAATTAGTGTTGTATATTTTACAAAGTAAATAGAATATAAACAATCTAAAGTCGTCTAAAACACAATAGTACGAATTTCGTGGTAAATCATTTTTCATATATCATAAAGTATACGATTTGTCAACAGATCGATATCTCTTCTTTCGTCGCCGGTGGTTTCACGTGGCCTCAGCCCCCCGGGTCCCGACGTAACGAGAGACAGAGTACAAGACTCAAAATTCGTCGTCACAGTGCCGAGCGTGAACGATCGATTGGTTGTACAGTGAACTGATTCGATGGGCAACACATGTATAGACACGGCGGATGAGTATTTCTCCATTAACGACAGTCGAATAATCATTCGTTTCCTTTCTGCTCCTTTTTGCTTTCTTATGGTATCGGATCGGTCCGTCGATCGTTAATCGACGCGCGGTTTCGAGAACGCGGGGGAAACATCGTTTATTTTTTTTTTTTTTGCTTTTTGGTATTTTTACCTCTTGGCTGCGTTTTCGTTCGCCGAGGCACAAGTACGTACATTTAGCATGGTGGTACAGACATCTTACAGACAATATGCTTTTATTTTTTGTTCAATGAGTTAAGATTTTACGCTATAACGCCTCTACTAACGTTTCAGTCTCTTGAAACGACATCAACGATAAACGACGAACGTCATTGTTTTCGTGTTTTCTTCGCCTAGTTTCGTAGTTTCTTACTTATCTATACACACGTATAACACACTCTTCGTGGAGACGAGAAGTAGCCGCGCACCCGCGCGGGCTTAATCAACAATCGAGTCAGGTGAACGATCTATTCGCAGCTCGATAGGATGACGGTCGAAATCAGTAGATTGAGAAACGATCTACGAAAAGTGGAAGACCAAGTAAACCTGTTAATAAATGGCGTATTGCTCGCTCGGGATATGCACTCGTTAGAATGAAAAGTCGCGTGACCATGATCTTGCTGCAACTTAGTCTTAACAGTAGGACGAGTCGCGTTAATCGACGTTATTTTATATACGAATAAAGGTAATAGGAGTCTCTCTCGGTGGGCGTTCACCCACCCGTTACGTTACTTACAGTCGAGTATAATAGTTTGTCGCAGTCTTCGCGTGAAATAGACTCAAAGGACGTCATGGTCGAGCTCGACAATATCAAACGTTACTTCGGCAGCCTGCAAAGGAATCCGCCCAGGTCCTCGAGCCGGACAAGTAAAATCTCTTACAGAGTAATAGTGTCTCCTGTTTCATTTTTAGAACGAAATGGCAGTCGATAAATTCGATCGATAAACGTCCCTCCCCGGAAGGGTTCGAGGAGATTGGTAAAATTATCGAATCACCGTGACAGGGGGGTGGGACCGACATGATTGATTCCCCGTTCCACGAACGGAAAGCATCAGAATCGAACTAAGTGGCAGTTTAAAGAACACATCGTCGAGTTAGTACATTCGTTTTATAGGATTACGATTGACACATTCCCATCGACGTAGGCCAGGAACACGAGCAAGGAGGGTCGCGTGTTCATTCGGCGGCCGCTTGGCGAACGGCCCGCCCGATGTAATTAACGAAAGACGGACCACGGTGTTTTCATTACATCGAGATAGTTAGAATGGGGTTTCTCTTTCGTTTGCAGCATCGCCGTGAAGGTTCACCGTAGGTTCTACACTTATTTACACCGCGATTACGAAGTCACGGACATTTCGTTGGCTGGCGTGGCCGCGATCTAGGTCGCACTCGGCCTCGCTTAGCTCAAAGGGGTCGGTGAAGCCCCTAGGTGGGGCCAGCTTGGGGGTGAACAGATTTCCTGATCCATCACGCTCCTGGTCCCGATTGCTCGACTGGTGCTTGGGATGGCCAAGCCCGGCGATTGGGCCGAAGTTGGAACGGGTCTCCTCGCTGGTATGACGCGCCAGCTGTAACATCCTGATCGAACGAGCGCCCGCCGATTAGAGCACTCACTCCCTGCGCCCCTCTGCCCGGGCTCCGCGAATGGATACCGTGTTTAACACTTACTTGGGTCTTCCCCTTCCAGGAAACGATTTTCCCTCAAAAATCGGTGAGGATTCTGTAGACGTGCTACATTCTGGTCCGTGGTACAGGAAGTCTGTAAACAGAAAACGGGCCGATTTTCCCACAGCGATCGACACGAGCATCCCTTCGGCGATTCTGTATCCTCTCCCCCGCCCTCCCCCTACACGCCTACCCCCATCGATCCCGTTCCACAGTCTCGCGACAAGCGCAACACAAGCTCGCGAATGCTCGGTCAGAAATTTCGGTGCACTCTAACGAACGTAGACAGGCAACGGGAACGGACGTTTCCGGTGGTGGACTGCGGTGCTTGGAAAATCTCGCGACGCTTCGCCTCCCCCCCCTCGTTTCCCTTTCGATGGACGGCGAAAGGATCTCGAGGTGGAGCACGAAGCCGGCGCGACAGATAGGATCGAACCAATCAGAACAGATCAGAAAGAGAAATAGAGAGAGAGAGAGAGAGAGAGAGAGAGAGAGAGAGAGAGAGAGAAAATAAAGAGACTAGCCGTTAAACCGAATAGAAGGATGAAAGATTGCATACTGTGGACACGCGAGTCGGCCGCAGACACCGAGTGGTGCGAATCGACGAGGTGATTGGAAGACTCGGTTCGGCTGCTGGTCCCGACTTCCGTGTCGCTATCCGAGCCCTGGGTGTCGTATTCCTCCGACTCGGACTTGCCCTGACTGACTTTGTGCGTTTTGTGCAACGGCGCAGAGGACGAACGGCCTCCGCGCACCTTAGTGTACCGGTTGCAATCCGACTGCAATCAGACGGAATTGGTTCGATGAATTGGCACATCGCACGAGGAAACGAGGAGACGCGCTACACCGATCCTTCCCGCAACGACCCCCCGTTAATCCCTGTTATGGTAAGGCATTCGTAGCTAAGCTAGAGAGGCTCTAGATCAGAGCCATCGTCGATTCGAAGCGCGTAAACTGAACTGTTCGGAGCTCGCCGCGATCTATACCGATCACAGTGCCACACCACTGTGCCGCCCTGATCGCGACAACGCCCGCGAATGCACTTGGCCCGCTCGCCACGCGAGAACCACCGCCCTAGACGAGGGGGAATCGAACGATATCGAATGGCACTGATCTAGCTACGATCCCGCACTACGGTCGTTCTCTATCGCAGCTCGCCGAATGACGATAATGTAGGTCGCATTGCAACGATGATTCGATACAGAGTGTGTTCCTTATTCTACAGCTAGATGAGCTATGACAAGAGTTGGCGAGAGATGTGTAGAAATGGCGAATATACATATGTAAGAAGTATCGTTTGCATCGGTGTTGCGGTTCCTCGATGGACTGATCAGGACAGATGCGAAACGAAGCAAGGTGGGACCAGCAGTCACAATGATCGATTCTCTATTGATGCACATCTGTTCTACTCGATCCCGCGCGTCTCTACTGAATCTCTGGCTAGGACCCGGCCACCGCCGCGCCGCGGAAACGGGCCGCGCGTTCCCGCGTCGACTAAATCGCGGCGACGCGGCGCGTGTCTCTTCGGCTTCTCGATTAAACCACGGTTACATAAAAAAAAAAGAGTATAAACAATCTCCGTGACAGACGAATCTCTAAAGAGTCCCGAAGCTAGGCGACGTCACACGTGCGAATCGGAGCGCGGTCGGGATTCTGCGTATATGCGTTTTGGAGCGGAAACTGGTGCAGCATGCTGAAGCGGACTCGTACGTTTTCTCCTTTAGTCATAGTATTATGTTGCAGGTCACTTTTCATTGGTTTCCTTTTACGCTCGTTTAGAGGAGGGGAGGCACAACAGCGGTGATAGGAAGGAAGCGAAGCTTTGAGACGGATGTTTCCTTTAAAAGAAGATAAAAGCTCGTACGTATTATGTATCCCTCGTATCATCTCTCCCGATGAATGAAGTCGATGTATAAAATGTACCAACAGTTTCCCATTAGATAACGTTCTCCGCGAATGTAGGTAGCTTTTGTGTCGTTATGATTTTATTTTAACATTCGTGCTGTCCAATTTCTATTGGCAACAGTTATGGAAAGACGAGGGAAATGATCTTTTCCCTTCCGAGTGGAAGAAAGCTTGTAACAGTAAGCGATCCACGCTCACTCGTAACATGGCCCGTGTATTCCAATGGCTACGATCGCGGCTTGGTGTCCAAGAAACTGTTAACCATCGACGCGCACCGGTTTAGAGCGGGAACGTTTAATTCCTGACGTACGAACTTTTATCTGGCGACAATTGAACGTCTCGATTTTTCGAGATCGCCGGCGTGCCTGAATGGAAGAGCATGCGGTGTGCGCAAGTGTGTTTTCCCCACTGGCTCGATGCTCGGTGAATAGACGCGAAATGTGAATGGTGGAAAGCGATCGTGAATAACAAAAGCAAACTGAACGACGGACGATACCTCTCGTAATTGAAGAGTGTCGGCGGCGGACAGTCGGGGATCGTGGTAGACGAAAGTCTGAAGAGGAGCCGCGGAATTACAGCGGCTGTCGCCTCCAGGTGGTACGCTCTCCTCCAACTGGAACGTGGCGTACGGGTAGATGTCCTCCGAGTATTCTGTAATCATTTCCCCAACACGGTTCTTCACCACTTGTCGCTCGGGAACACCGTCGGCCAATTTTATTCTAATTCGTTAAGTAGTTACCTGGGATCTTTTCCAATGTAGCCATGTCGTGTATCGGCGAGCGTGGCGGCTTGCGCACCGTAGCGTAATACTGCTCGCGCTGCTCCATGTTCTGTTTATTGTCCAAGGCGGCCGCGGTTTGAGCGTCGTGCAGACTCGCCATTTCCCCTAAAAATGGACCTACGGTCACCGTCGTTAAACGTCACCGTCCGCGCGGGCATGCAGCCGGGCAAGGTTTACGGATAAGTCACGTGGCACTCTACTAACGTTTCCGGAAGCAGTAAAACACCGCGCCGGCGGCGGCGATAACCGCCAGCGAGCTGAGTATCAGCGGTATAATGAGCTTCAAGTCCGAGTAGACGGACGTGTGCTGGGGTATGTAATGATCGATCTCCACAGTCGGCATCGTGCTGCTTGTGTGCGGTTGCAAAGTAGTTATCGTAGACTTGGCGACCGAGAAACCCGCGTTATTGTGCGCCCTTATTCGGATGTCGTACGTCGTTCCAGATTGCAGCTCGCTGAGCGTGTATGTCTTTTGTACCTGAACAACGAACACTCCGGCTATTACCGTAATATCGAGGATCCGTGTCGCTTTATTCGCGCGTAACGACGTCTCCTTGTCCCCGTTATTGCTATTGTCCGCCCAACTCGGGGGAACAAATTTGTCGCATTCGGAAAAGCTGCGCGCGAAACTAAAGTGATCCAAAGTCTTTCATTACCTCGATATTATTCGACACCGATGTCCAAATGTTCTCCCCGTTCTTCCTGTACTCGAGCTCGAAGTACGTGATCGGGCAGCCGCCGTCGTTCCACATGCCCAGGTGAAGGGTGATCCACGAGACATTCACTATCACGAATTTATCGGCGTTACTCGGCGGGTCTTCCGGCTTCGATCCTTTGGTGGTGGCCTTCACGATCTCGCTGGGCGATCCCATACCGATCCGATTGAACGCGGTCATGTACATCTGATAGACATTGCCGCACCACAGACGCGACAAGACGTAACTGTTGATATTATAAGACACCTTCACCTCTTCCCATTCGCCGGACTCCCGCTTGTAGTGAAGAATATAACCCCTGATTTGCGCCCCGCCATCGTCGCCGCTCTTCCACTGGACGTTGATCGAATTACTCGTCGTGCTGGTGGCGTGAAGTAGCGGGGCTGCCGGCGGAACTGCGAAACGATCGTGACAGAATTATCATTTCACATGGTCTGCACCTTTACACCATTTTCCCATTACTTTTAACCTAGGATCTAATCGATTTTCACCCCCTCGGTACGTTTCCTTCCGACAGGACCTTCGCCGGTGCGCAACGAATGTTCCGGCTATGGAACTTCGATACGTCGACTACGTTAAAGACAAGTGTTTAAACCGCGTACCTTGCACGGTTAACCGGTGCATAATACTATCAGAGCCGTGGCTGTTCTTCACGTAGCACGTGTAATTCCCGCTGTCTTCTCTGTGGAGGTCCATGATCTGCAGCGAGCCTTCCGGTAACAAGGACACCCTGGCGGACGACTTCACTATCTGGCCCCATTGTTTCCATGTCACCGAGGGTTCTGGCTTCCCCACTGTCTGGCACGGCAGCGTCACGTCCTGCTTCCATGGGACGACCAGCACAGTGCCGAACGAATATATCGCTGCTCGGACTGATGACAACCGAAAGCGGTGGTTAGTCTGAGGCTTCGTGTAGCAACAGTGGTAACGGCACCTCCGAAAGGAGGCGAAACTTTATCGGTATCACCGCAATCTTACCCTTCCCTTTACTTACCTTCGTTCGAGGGTGAGATGGTGATATGCTGAGTCTGCGGCCCCTCGCCCACCGATGTGACGGCGGCGATACTGAACTCGTACTGGTTCCTCTTGTGCAGATTCTCGGCCTGGTAGCTGGTCTGGTACTGCGCCAGCGGGCGTCTGTGCCGTTTTCCCTCCGGGCCGCGGATATGAACGTTGTAGGCCGTGATGTTCCCGTTGCTCCTAAGGGGCGGTTGCCAGGACACGATAATTGATGTCGCGGAGCTGACGACCGCCTTCACACCCGCCGGCACCTCCGGAAGGTCTTCCTCGGTGACGCAATACAGAGGCGAGGACGCGACGCCGTCCCCGGCTCTCGTCGACGCCAACACTTGGACAGAGTAGTTCGTGTACTTCTCGAGGCCGTGAATCACGACAGTCAAGGCGCTGGTGATCTTCATTTCCGACTTGGCCGACTCGGTCAGGGCGTCCATGTTCTCCCATATGACCTTGTAGCCTTTCAGGATGCCGTTCAGACTGGAGTTGGGCGGCGCGTCCCACGAGACCTGCAGTGATTGCGAGGAGAGCGCCGTGCACCGTATGTCTTGGGGCGAGCTGCTCGGCACTGAGGACATTTCGACGGCCGTCAGAAATCAATTGCGACGATCTATTAGATTCAACTGTGCTTGGCAGATTCTAGCAAACTTCCTTCCCGCATTCCGTTTCAACAGAGCGGTTGAAACGTGAAAGAAAAAAAAATAACGGTAAACCCTCGGGGGCGCCTCGGATGGCATCTCGAGCATAGCTGCTCCTCCAGGCAACTCTAAAATCCGACCAGGCATCCCATCTGCGGGATGGTTTAACGCGGAATCTGTTTATTTCGCGAGACCACGAGATGCCCCTAAGAAACACTCCTCCGCGAAAGTTGGAGGCGCAGAAAGCACTTCGGAGTTTAACCCGGCCGCATTCACGACGCCAAGGATTAAAGAACTTATTTGCAAGCAGATCAGTTCGCGGCGGCGAGGTTGCCCGCCCCTGAATTTATTATTTATTCGGAAGCCAGTGTCGGATATACGGTGGTTGGTATTCATAGCGGAATTCATGATGGGCACGCGGCATCGGGTATTATTCTGTTCATGAATTTTTGAGCGCCGCCGCGCGGACTCCCGCTGGTTAAATCTATCCGCCCGCTAACCCTGCGCCCCTTTGATCCCTTGCCCCACAAGATTGATTGCGAATCAAGAGATAGCTTCTCTCAGTCACTTAACCAACATCTCTGCCCGTCCAACGTTCCCTTACCGTCTTCCAAAGTAGACGCAACAACTTCCGGCGTCATGGGGCCCTGGCCGAGCGCGTTGTAAGCCTGCACCACAACACTGTACGGCGTAAACTTCTTCAAGTTCGTCAGCTGATATTGTCTACCAGGCATCGAGGTCCTTGCCAGACCCAAGGCCACGTTCGCCGTGGAAATCCGCCTCTCCACGGTCCTGTACGTGTACTGGTCCGCTGTCAACCTAGACATCACGTTCGTAAGATCACTTGCCTAACTGATAGAGCTGCTTAAATCCCGACCATGATCTTCTCTTCCGCACCGGATAACAGAAAATGACCGTAGGTACCAAGAGAGCAGGGAGGACGAGCACGCGCGAATAAGAATCCCCTTGGTTCGCTGGCGAACGGCAGTGTAACGAGTTTCGAAAATATTTCAACGTCAATGTTTTCCGTGGGAAGTAAACGAGAAAGCCACAGGCGGGCAACTGTTATCTATCACGGCTCCGGAGAGTGTAGGATATCAGCGTTACTCGAGAAACACGCGCCCGCAGTGCAATTTGGTATGCGGCCGCGGCATAGGAAACGTATTCGAAGGTATCGGTAGAGCATCGTTAAAGGGCGCCGGTTCCCTTGGATCGTTACCGCTGTTCCTTGTAGCCGACACGATAACCAAGTATCTCCCCGTTCCATAAATCATGATCAGGTGGATCCCAGATGACGTTAAACTCGGTCGAGCTGACAGGCTCCGCCTTGAGATTCCTCGGCGGGCCGCCCGGCTTCTCCCCTTCGGTCGTCGTTTCCAAAATCTGAAAGAAGGAATACGTCGCGAAATCCGACGTCAGATTAAACCACCACGACCCTACTTTCACGTCCCGTTCTATATTCGTCCCTCTTCCTTCGGACCGCCCCAACGTATACCAAAAATAAAGCGCGCGCGCGCGCGCGCCTGGTTTATTCTTAATCGATCCCACTTGCAACGATCGTGAGCAGAATTCGACGAGCGGGAAGTCTGTAATTCGACGTGTCGCGTGTCGCTTGTCGAGACTGCGGAAGTACTGAATCGACTGAATGACAGTCACCGGTGGCACGTGAAAATGATTCGTCGCCCGGCGCGCAGGAAAAGCGGGATCGATCTTGCACGTTGAACTTGCGATACTTACGTCGCTGGCTTGACTCCGACCTAATTCGTTCTCAGCGTAGATTCGGAACTGATAGGTGACTGCTGGGCGCAAGCCGCTCACGTAAGCGTGAGCTTGGGTGCCTGGCACTGTCGTGTGAAACGTGTGATCGTGCCACACCTCTGCAAATCAGATCGACTCGATTACGAGGTGGGAACGAGTTCGGGGACGCACTCGGCGAACGTGTCATCCTCGTTATAACAATAATTCCAAGTTCCCGAGTGAACTGAACTTTTGTGAAACTGTCGATCGGTGCGTCTACTTGCCAGTGTCAGTCTTGTACTCGATAATGTACTGCGTGATGGGGCTGTTGCCGTCTTGGCTGGTGGTCCAGCTGATGTTGATGTACCTGCTCCCCTTTTCGATCACGTGAAGATTACGCGGAAAATCTGGCGGTTCTGCGGCGGTCCAGAGAAAAGCAGAAGCATTATACCCGTCGGTCGTTGTTGATCGCGATTGTTATGGTACGCGTCCCTGTATCGTTGTTATGCAACGCAACGCGAATCATCGACCCAAAACATATTTCATTCTGCGGCCGGCGCTACGCACGGTGGTTATCTCCACTGTCGCTCGTACGCGGCCGGGCATTTGCGCGAAAACGCATTAAATTAAATGGACGAGTCGCCGAGCGCCGGTATACATTCCGATAATTACGCGCACGCCGCGACATCGTTATATGCAAATACCAAGAATCCGGAAACATTATCGAAATTGTTCCGTCCGAACGACTCCGATGCATTATGCTCGATAACGTCGTTATCGGGGATTATCGCGCGACGCTCGACGCAAAAAGGAAGATAAAAAAAAACACTGCCACTAAATCCCCGTCCGCCGACGGGATTCTTAATTCTCCTCCTTTCTCCTCTTTTTCCGCGCAATTTTTTAGTCCCCCGGTCTCTGATTTACGTGTCTCGCGTTACGTCGATGCCGCGGATAACGTTAATAATTCGTTCCCAAGGCGAGACTGACGTAGGTGTTTTTGCTCCATCGTTTTCCTCGTTTCGAGCAGGATATATGGTTTCCGGCGTTCGTTCGCTGCGCGGGAGGAGCTCGAACCGCGTTCTCACCTTGTATGTACAGGTGAATCGCCATCTCGTCATCGCCATAAGCGTTGGACGCGATGCAGAAGTACCTGCCGCTGTCCTCCCTGCTGGTGCTGATGAAGCCGAGGGTGCTGATCGTACCGTCCGTCGTGTTCTCCTCTTTCAGCGTGTACCGATAATCGGACAGCTTCTGCTCCAACTGAGCGCCAGCCTTTTTCCAAAGTATTTTCAAGGGATGATCGCCTTTCGCCTCGCATCGGAGCGAGGCGTTCGAGCCGAGCCTCGCTGTCTGGTTACGATGTTTCTCCACGAACTGGGCGGGAACTGTCCGGGACAATTCAGAATAGCGATACACGGTGTTCGACTAACAAGGATTATAGTTTAAAGAGATAAAAAGTGGTCCCCGCGAATTAGCAAGTACTAATCGCGTGTGCTGGTTAAACGAGAACGCGGCAATGGCAATTTTTAAGCAGTTCTACAATAAATTCTGACGGAAATACGTTTCAGTGCGGATGTATCCCGAATGCATAAAGGGGGTGCCGCGCATTAAACAGTGAGCCATGTAACATAATTGCCGTAATTAGTTTCGCCATTTTTCCCCGCGCTCCTATCTCGGATAATTCCTGCAGGCGGGGTGAAGAGTTAAGTGCAACACATTGTTTGCGCCGTGTCTTATAATTCGCGTGAGAAGATCTACTCGAGTCCTGCACTTGCACGGTTCCGGCAACATATCACGGGAGGATCGAAGGGTACCATTCAACTCATTCCCCTTCGTTTACTCCCCTAGCGTTCTACTCGCCGTTTTAACACCGTCTCGAGACTCGTAAGTCTATCGGGCGGAGAGAAAAAAAAACGGCTGCCCCAGAAGAAACGTTGCCGTAGATCTGGCCGAAGTAGACGTCTTACCGTTCACCGTCAAATGGACGACTTTGCTGAGGCCAGCGCCGATCCCGTTCACCGCCTCGCATAAGTAGAATCCCTCGTGGTCCTCCTGCACCCGGCCGAACACTAGCGATCCGTTCGAGTGTATCCTCAAGTCCTGAGTGTGCTCGTGCGTGACTATGTCGCGATAATTGCCAGGTTTCTTTCCGCTCGCACGCCGCCACGTGACCGCCGGCGGCGGAAAGCCGTCCGCGTGGCAGTGAAGCACCAGCCTCGACATCCCTTCGGAGGCGCGGACATCTTGGGGCTCCATCACCCAACGGGGTGGCACTGTTTCATAACGGCCGGTCGTTAGTTACCCTTCGCGCGGGGGCGAGTTTCGCGAGGCGACGACGCTGGCATCTGAAATTTCATCGTCTCGTTTCCCTGCCATTTCACTTGCAGATTACGACGACGACTTTTAATGGATCCTGAATCCCTCTCTCTCTCTCGTGCCTCTCTTTCACCCCGACACAATTATCGCGGTTGAAGTCGTTAATCTGTGAAATTTTGACGAGTCCAACATCGCGCCCGCGGACGGATTGAATTTGTTAATCGGTCCAGGGAGAGCCAGAGAAACGAAGACCCGGCGAGGCTGATGCTTTTGGCAGCGAGCCGTTTCAGATGCCATCGCGTCTGTGTCTAAGCTTATTGCGCCGAGGCAAGAGCGAAGTTCTCGAATTGGCCTACTGCAACTTCCTACTTCAGCGCAAAAGTGAAACAAAAGACGTGACTTAAGGGTCGAGAGAGGGAGGGAAGGAGCAGTCGTCCCGTTTTCCACGGAAGTCCGAACTCTTAGCGACGTGGAACTTTGCCGGATCGTGCCGATCGTTAAACGTGTCGGATAATTGCTCCCTTCCTGTCTCGATCGCGTGAAAAGGCAAGACAGGAGTAACGCGTGGAGACGAGAAGGTGGTAGACGTGACCGAAAGATAGAAAAGAGGGCTGGTCGTGTGCGAGGAGAGAACGTACGGTGCCGATGCTTAACGTTGCCCTCGGTCCGTGATAAAACTGCTCTAAACAACGTGAACGATAAACACGGTGGAAACCACAGTCAGAATGGAACAGTGCAGAACATCAGTGCTGTGCGGACATTTCGATCCAAGAACAGTGCGGTGATTGTGCATTTGCGTACATACACGTAAGTAGGGAACAAGGACTTTCCTCGGACTGATTTAAACAGTTTCGCCATTTTTGGCGCAGTTACTGGATAGTTGTACGTGGCGAATAATTCTTGGTACGCTGACTCGCGACCGCGCGTTCCAGCCAGATCATCCCCTATTCCCTACGAAACTAATCCACGGATCCGAAGCGGCTCAAGGTTTCGCCGATTCTTCGGCGGCTTTCGGTGACGTGCAGACTAATTATTCGCCACGTAACGTCGAATCGATGGAGCTGAAGTCGTTGTCGTGGGCTAAACGGCCTCGGGGAGACGGTTTGGGAGGACTTTCTCGGGGGGATAATAAGGGGAGTGTCGCGCGAAAGGAATTGGTGCCAAGTGTTCCGTAAACGGCTGAACGAAATAACTAAGAAAAATGAGGAGACAAGAAAACCAGAGAACAGAAGGTGTCGGTGCATATATGCGTGTGCTGATTAAGTGAACGGAGCCGATAGTCGGCGCTCCAAGTTGAAGTTCGAGCAGCGGCTGGCTGCTGGTACTCGCACGAATTCAAGATGAAGAGGTGCTACGCCGAAGCCGAAATTTTCGCAAAACTGGCTGGTGCCGTTTCATGCAGAATCCCTTTCCTTCGGAGAGCACCGCGATCCCAGCTTCCGTGTCATCCAACTTCGAGGTCGCGAGCACGCCCTCCCGCCCGCGTTTCTCGAGCCCCACGGCTCGTCTCCCGTCGCTCCAGATTCTTACCGTTCCCCGTAGCTCTCTACTCCTTTGGCGGTTCCTCGAGAAGCTGGCACGCCCGGGGCCGGGATCGCGGTACCCTGGCAGAAGTCGAAGATCGGGAGAAGTGCGGTTTCATAGACGGTGCGCCTGTGAAATGTACAACTAGACAAAGTACGGTGACCATGTATGGTGAAGACGCTATCATATTGTGCGGTGCTCAAGTGCGTTTGGTGCGTCGCTTTGCTGGCTGGGCGGCTGCTGCTGCATTTTTTTACGGATTATTACGGATAGTGAATCTAGAGCTGCGTCTTTTCGACAGATGGACCGTGAATTATATTGTATAATACCGTATAATATTGACCCCCTCTGACACGGTGTAAATGTAGGGGAGACCGGGGTTAGTTGATACAGATTTAGGAAAATGGTTCGAAATTGTATCAAAAAGACAAATCGTGACGAAATATCGCAAGATATTTTTGAAAAAGCGTATGTCGCAATAGAAAAAGACTCAATGTCATTAAGGCAAAGCGCGAAAATATACAATATTGACAAATTGAGTTTATTAAGATATATTAACAAAAAGAAGAAGACACCTCATGTTACAGAAGACAGAACAAAAATTAATATAAAAATGTTTTTCAAAATTAAAATAAAAATGTTTGTTCAAAATTCTATTCGGTTTTTAGAACACGTCTTTGCTCATTTTTAGTCTATATTGTTGGAAAGGTATCTAGATTGAAATTAAATTTTTCAAATTTATTAGTTATCCATTAAACGGATACTTTACAGATGTATGAACATGCCCCAGAGCAATTCATACATTTTGCCTTCATCCAAATCACACTTTTTCATTCATTTTATATGTATTTTCTCTGGTTTTCTCTGAAGGACCCAAGTATATTTAAGCATATTTGTTACTAAGTAATTAATTCAAACAAAAATGAAAAAAATTGAAAACTGAATAACGTATCAACTAGCCCCGGTCTCCCCTACTCCTGGATATTTTCTAATTAATTATCTGCGAAACGATCAATGATGAATAGCGCGGACAATCGAGAAAGTTGGAATCGGCAGCCCTAGGTGGACAATCTCATGCTACTTCGAATACGCGCGGCGATGGCTGCGGCTGCTGCTGCGGCTGCACGGCTGCGTTTACGCGTGATTACACAGTGATAACAATAAGAATATAAGAATATACATATATATTAGCTCATCCACCGGAAACAGATCCATTAGATATTCCATTAAGGACACCACGAAACACTTGAGACAAAAGTGCGGAACTGTTCTATTGAAGCAGATCTATCTTTCCCGAGAATAATACACCACATCGGCATATCCACAATTAGTATCGACTATTCTAAAGATAAGTGACCACCAGACGTGTCTATTCTGACGCTTGCTTTGCCCATACGGAGGCACTGAATCTCATCGCGGCGACCCCATTTCGAGGTACGTACATTTAAGGCCAGGCGGGGCCGATACGCTGACCCGTTTCCGATGGACAACCACGTACGTGGGCAAGGTACCGACAAGATATAGAAAAAGGTGCGCTGCCAGGTGCAAGAGAACGAAAAGAAAGGTGGTTGTGAACGGCATTTAATTATAGCGGAGCGGGGGTGCCGAACCCGCGGCTCGGCGTTATATCTCTCGGTCTACTTTACCACGAACGATCAACTCGGCCGTCCAGAGGACCTCGGCCACGGAATTGCGCGCCAGGCAAGTGTAGTTGCCGGTGTGCGCTTCGCTCACGCGCTCGATAACTATGGTACTGGAATGGGCGTCAATGTTGGTTACGCGTAGCCCGGCGGGTGTCTGCGTGTGTCTGGGACCGTTTAGGCCGGAGTTGCCGAAGCCAGCTTGACCGGGCCCGGCGATCGGCTCGCCGTCCTTGGACCAGGCGATCGCGAACGGAGGATCGCCCTTCTCGACCATGCAAGTTACCTGAGCGCGCACGCCCTCCGAGAGGTCCTTGTTAAAGCTAAAGGGAGCTATCGTGGGCGGAACTGCACAAAAAAAAAAGATCAAGCGGTGAGCGTATGTCGTCAGTGTATCTGTGTGCGTGTATCAGATGCGCCCCTCAATCGGTCAGCGGCTCGGCCCCCGACGATCTCTCGGCGACGGCGTGGCCCCTGTTGAGGAGCATCCTTCGCTGGCGATCCAGTAGTCCACGCACGTTTCGGTGGCTCGAATATGTTCAGTATGCTTGGAGATTGTTTGAGAATGTTGAGGCTTCGTGTATGGAGGCGTGATAGAGATCGGGGTACGGACGGGACGGAGGTTGGCTTCGGTTGCTGCAAGGTGAACGGGGCTGTGTTTGGAGATTAATTCAGGGTTAGCCTCTGGGAGCGAGACTCTTCATCCTTGTCCAGATTCGAAATTAATAGTTGAAAGCTACGGGTCCAGGATTGCAACTTATTCTCCTAGAAATACCAGTTCTACAACAGTTGCACCGCAATATGCAGATTGTTCCGTGCCTCTGAAACATCTGCGCCACCATGAATTTGAATATTACACTGTGCCGCCTAATCCACGGTCCCTCGTACAAAACAAATTGCAATTTCATTAGCGAATGAACGGAAAGGGGATGCACTCGAACGTATTGCGCGAAAACCAAGGAAGCAGCATATCCCTCCACTAATCCCGTTGACTGCACTGTCACGCAGTCGTGGCTCGTCGCGCGCCCGGTAGAATGGGCTCCGAGAATGGTCCTCTAAGGTCTGCGACGGTGCAAACGGACGTCCACTCCTTTGAAGGATCAGCCTCTTCGCGGAGTTTAATAACCCCATTGAAGCCTCGAAATTGATGGCACGGCGGTGTCGTTTGAACGCGGTCCGTGTGCACTATGCTTCCCGTAATGGACGTGCGCCAGCCTAAAGTAATGCGATAACATCGGCGCTGCTTATCGACTTGGCTGTGTGCGTCATTACGCGTGCACCATTATACGAATAGGATGCGCATTAACATGGACGATGTCGCCGCGGGCGCTTCGGTGCGGTTATCGCGCAAATGAATGGCGGTCCCGTAATAGAATAAAGGACCTATTTACGTGTGCGAACGTTATTAAAAGACCCGGGTATCGCTGCCGCGCCGCGATTTCATGGATATCGCATGGTTCATCGATTTAATACCTATCCCGTAATAACGCTAACGGCGCGGCCGCTTTGTCCTCCGCTGGGTCGCTGAATTTTCGCATCGCGCCCCTGCACGCATCCCCGATCGCCGCAGGAAAACGCACGAGAACGCGTTGCCCTCCTCCAAGGGTGTTCCGTGTCCGGCCGCGGCTCCTGATCCGGCGGGTCCCGTCGCGACGCGGGAACGGGACGTAATGTCGCAGAACGACAATAATAACTCGCCTCGTTGGCCCCGGCCAACAGAGATACACGCCGTGGCAGGATATTTAGGGCCCCGGAGGTATTAGAACAGAACGCGGGCGGTTGTTTGAGAATAATTGAGAAGCCGTGCCGGGGTGGCAGATAGCGTGACGCTGTATGAGTAATGTCCAAAGGGGCGCGCAGCCGTGTGTGCGCTCGCGCACAGGGCACGTTGGCTGCAGCGAGACAGTTCGGCAAATGAACAAACAAAAAGGCAAGTTCAATGTATGCTTGACGATAAACGCGCGTGGCGTTCTACCAAAGGGAGCGTGGAGGATGAATTCTGAAGTTTCGCGTGCCCGACTGGCTTTGCCTTCCTAAATTTAACACCCGAAGTGCCGCGGACATCTCGGGATCGTTATTCACTGTCGCTCGGCCTCGAAGCTCACGCGCACGCAACAGATTCGTAGGAAACTTTCAAAGAGGATCCTGGCCAGACGACGGATACTGTCTGCTCTCCGAGGAGCAACCAGTCAGACTCTTAATATCCCAGGAGGAAAGAATCAGACTATCATTTACTGTGACATTCGCTACGCGCGTACGCACACTGCCGCGCGGATCTTCTCCTCCCCTGCGATGTGTGTAACCGAGGATGATGTTTTGGCTCGCCGCTTGTCACAGCGCGACACGTTAAAATCGCCCCCAGGCCGTTCGTTTTGTACGTACACAGGTTCGCCAGTCGGGCAAGAGTTTCGTTCGTTCCGCTTGCACTGATTTGTTCGTCTAGAAAGGAGGGTGGTTTTTAATGCCGACCGCTCCGTCGCGCGACAGAAACGAAAACGAGGGAAAGCGGAACGGCAGCGGCTGCCAGCGGGTAAGAGAAACAGAGAGAGAAACAGAGAGAGAGAAAGAGAGAGAGAGAGAGAAAGGGCACGCTTGCGCGAGGACGTGTGTGTGTGTATATGCAAACGAGCGTGAAAAGAGCGACGGGGGAGGAAAAAGAGAGAGTTCTACGAGGCAGAATCCTCGCCCGAGGATGAGGAGTGCCAACGATTGATCTTGCGCGCTTTAGCAACGAACGAGAGTTCCCAACCGGTCGAGAGGTCCTGTCGAGTGCCGCTTGGCGATTAATATCGACGATCACGCGTGCTTTTTCCTTCGTTTTCCCCTGTCCATTCCACGGCCGTCCGCGTGCCGCGTCAACGACGATTGTGTCGCGTCAATTCGCTCACCGTACGAGGGATGGAGGGGTTTCGCGCTGAATAATACGCCCGATTAAGAACGCAGCGAAACGGAACGGGGGGTTTGAGGCGATACGCGGGGATGTTTCTTGGTTGCTCCGAAGGGTAATGCGGCTGGGGTACCGAAGAAGATTCCCTGACAGACTTGTTAATACGGTGGAGAAACAGAAAAAGATGGTCGAGATTGTGATCGGTGCGATGTAACGAAAAGTTCGTAGATGAGGAGCGTCGGGTAGAATTTTCAGTCCTGTCCAAACGCTTCGCCAGCGTATGCTGGACACGAGCTTTCCATTGTGGGATGTGTGGTCGCACGCGTTCACAATGCGACTTCAACGACGACGGTGGTGGCATTCCGGGATCCATGGGATGGAGCATTCAACTTCTCGATTTTTCTGGCTACAAATCGAAAGTGGAACGGGGCAGACCACCGTCATCGCTGTCGCGGATTGCACAGGGGTCCGCGGTGTGTCAGAGCGGGAAGAATCGCGAGGGGGAGGACGTAGAAGTGTATCCAGGGGGAAACCGTGATGGCCCCTGCGTACCGTGGACCAATAGCGATGCCGTGTAAGTGGTTTTGGCGGCATCGTTGCTCGCAACGCACGTATAGTTGCCGTTATGAGCGGTGGATGCGCTCTGTATCCTCAATGCGAGATCGAACTCGTCGATGTGGTGGGTGCTGGCCTCCCTGGATTCCAATGGCCTGCCATCCTTCAGCCAGGTGATCTTCAGCGGCGAATCGCCCTCGCTGACCACGCAGGTCACGTGTACCCGCGCGCCTTCTTGTATATGGGCAGGAAAGCTAAACGGATGGATTTTAGGCGGTACTGAAAATTACAGGAATCACGAGACATTTTATTTCATCACGGCACCGCGAACAAACCTCCTCCTTTTTTTTTGTTAATTTCCATGTCGGTTTCACCGCCGAGAGTCTCGAGCTCGCGGGACCAAAGAAACTTTCCCCGTAAAATGGGATCGATGCCGGTTTCCCTTTTTCTGTTTTTCTTTCCCCCTTATTTTTCGAAACGGTCGCGAGACGCCGCGGTAACGATTGAAACGGGAACAAAAGCTGCGCGCATCGATCGTTATCGTTCGACGCGTCGCGCCCGGCTGGCTCGACGATGCCAGGGACTTTTGATTGCTCGTTCCTTTCTTTTGCCGCGCTCTCGAAGCGATAGCTCGACTCTGGCGATTCGATTCGAATAACGTTTTCAGTGCTCCGTGTCCCCTTAAACCGATTACTCCCTTCTTGTCGCTCAGCGAGACGCGCGCGTTTTCCTCTCGACTCTCGAGTTGAATCACAGTATGCAAGGGGGTGGTTTCGTGTATGTGTGCGTGTGCAGGGTGTTTCACGGTCGTCGTCTGGACACGACGTTCTTTATCCGGTTTCGATACGGTTCGACGACACGTTTTATGTGCCCTACCTGCGAAAACGGCTCAGCCGTGATTGCTGCGTAAAAATCGTCGATCTGAAACCGTTATTAACCCAAGGAAATGTATCACAGTCATATCCGTTCGGTATCATTAGAACTGGATACGAACAAATTCATTATAGACAGAACATTTAATACGTTTCGGGTCGATTGGAATAACAGCGCGCGTCGAATAACCGTGGCACGATTTTATTTGGTACGGCGAGAATCAACTCGACACGGCGAAGCCATCATTTTCAATTAAACATTCTGATGATAATAGTTCGGTCCGAAATGGGAGGCATTCCAAACTGCGAAGACCCACGAGCTTGCCCGCCGAGAGAAAACACGAATCGGATAGAATTTCTTTCGGAGCCGTGGACAGCGATTGCAATTTGCAAATATCGAGGATGAAGCCGTCCTGTTTCGCGTGCCCGGGAAAATGGCCCGCGAAACCGTAGAAGAAACGTCGATCGTGTTACTCGCGAAAGAGGAGAAGACGAATGCACGGAACAATTATGATCCATACGATCCTGGAGGAGGAGACGTGCCGTGTATTTTCCAGGATTTTAGCTCGCAGCCGGCAAGCATGTATCGCCTCGGATGACTTCTCTTCGTAAAGACGACACGATGTCATTGCGTTTCAGCGGAGAAACTTCGCGGCCGATTACAGGGACGTTGCTCGTCGACCCGTAGCCTCCCCGCGCTGTCAAAGCAGGGAAAATCCTGACAGAGCGGATCAGCGCCGACGACGAGATACCACGGCGGCCTGGTGCACGGTGTTATTCCAATTTAAGCAGATAAAATCACTAGCGGGAGGGCTGTTGTAAAAATGAAGCAGAGGGAAATAGAACGGGGAAACTTTACCTTTCACTTCGATGTGAACCGTCTGAGAATCGGAGCGGCCCTGCTTGTTTTTCGCCGTGCAGGTGTATGAGCCGTGATCGGTGCTGCTGTCGACATGATGCAGCACCAGCGTGCCGTTCGGGGACACCTCCTGACGTCGACTCGCTGGCAGCACTTTACCGTCTGCACCACGGAGAAACGCTTTTCAGTTCAATGAATCAACTTCCGAGTGGACCGATTCCTCCTTCCGCGAGCGAAGTAAATTGACAGGCGTAGAAGGAAAAGGCGTAGAACCTCGCGAAGCACGGAGGAAGGCAAGAATTTCTTTGGAAAATGAGTCGCCTGACGCGTAGAATTGTTTCAAGGTACGCTGTCGTATTTGACAAGTGGAATGACTTCTCGAGTAACTGAATCTTCGATGCATTCTATCGAATTCCGCGGCAACTTTTCCGCCGTCGGTGCGGTGGCAGTAGGGGCCACTCGTCAAGCATGAACAGAGACCATTACAGAAGCTTTATTACCGGCGTTAAGTAAATTTAACTACCCATAATGGTTCCGTAAACCGCGGCCCGGGCGATAAATTACGCTTGTATTGGCGGGGCTGTTTCCACGGACATAGAATCACAGCATCTCTGACAGACTTCGCGCGAAACGGTCGGTGTCACGGTGCCGCGCGTAGTCGAGTTTTCAATCCGCTTTCGTAGTCGCCGAGTCGTCGACTTTGAAACTGTTACGGGGAGGGGCGGCGCGGAACGGTATTGCGCTCACGCCGTTATGCTACATCGCTCGTAAAAGGGAGAAAGTTACCGGTACCGTTTGAAACTTCTCCGGGAGTTCGGTTCATCATTACCAGAAAAGAAACGCTCGAACTTTGCCGCGCAGGGGCTCGGGTGCCTAGAGTTTCCTCGTCCGAGGAATAAAACTCACCCCTTCTTCTCGCCCTCTCGCCCTTTCCTCTCTGCACCGGCGCGCAGAGGCGCTCGGGAAAGGGCGTTCATTTGGACCGCTCGAAAAACCGATGGTACTTTCGGTTCCTCCGAAATTTCATTCGTCCCTTTCGCGCGGAGATTTACGAGGGAGGCTGACCGCCGACGGTAACTTAATGCCCCGCGAATATTTCAGCTCCCTCGTCCCGGTGCATATTTCCCGCGGAGCGGGGAGGCGAGTCGAAAAGATGGCGGTTATAGGAGGCCAGGAAGGGTTGGAACAGTTTAGAGGGAGGCTCAACGAACGGCGCACCAACGCGTCGGCTTTAATATCTTCCATCGGGCGAGCACGATCACTGACCTTTCTCCCATGTGACGCTCACGATTGGGAAACCAGCGACCGGACATTTGATGATGGTGGTTTCGCCGGCAACTGCGGCGTAGTTTCCCATCGGTCTGACGTGCGGCAGGCCGTAAATGTTGAGAGGAGCCGCATGGTGCACCTTCGACACCCTGTTCGCAGCCGTGCATCGATATTCCCCGCCGTCCACCACGTGCACCACGCTTATGTTCACGTGTGATATTACGTCACCGTGTACGGTTACATACTGTCCTATCATAAACCTGCGAACAAGCAACGGAGGATTTTCGTTACGCAACGTTACACCGCCCTCCCGTTTCTCCGGGGCCGAACAAAGAGGAACGGAATTCTTCTCGATCTCCTTTCGATTCCGCGACAATGGTTTCGAAAGACTGAGGGGGTGAATCTTCAGTTGGAGCAGTCGCGTAGTTCGAGAATATCATACCGTTCCATTGTCTCTTAGAGGAGGTAACGATATTCGCGACATGGGGCGCTTCTAGAAACAAACTTTCCTCGTAGATGTTTGGCGATATTCCACCAAAAGCAGAATAGGGCCACGAGGACGCTGAGGAAATTGAACTTGAAGGGACACGTATAATTGGAATTCTGCTAGATGGAATTATTGTTGGCGTAAATTGTCTCTTGAGAGGTCCTTAAGGAATAGAGGTGCCAATAGAACAGCGGGATATGGAAGCTTCACACTTTCTGAAATCCAGATGTGAACCACGGAAGCCTGCGTGTATATGTACTCGGCGTTTGTACGTCTTCCCTTGCTCAGCGCCGTGCTCGGTAGCTGAACCATTGTTAGCTATTTTAGTTAAATGGCTAGGTAACGAATTGGCCACTGTGCGTCAAAAACTAACAAAGCGGGATTGTATGGTCGCAAGGCTGGCACACGATCCCGCCAGATCTATCGTTCTAAATCGAGCGGCTCTAAAAAGTTTAGACTGAGCCCGGTTGATTGGTAATTTTCCCCTCAATTGGTTCAGAGAATCGAAGCCCGCAGGGAGGTATCCGTTCCCACGGGCGGCAGCGTTATAACCGGGATGCTGGTCTGATTTTCTGTCGATCGTAATACCCGCGGTTTAATAACCGAAAATAATTGCGTACACACCATCCATCGATTTTTGGGCCTGGCTTACCTCTCCCTGACTCCTTCAAATCGGAACGAAATTCGCGGCGTGACGACTCTCCTTTAACTCTTAATATTCCCTATCTGTCGGTGGAAAGTAGAAAGAGGTGTTATACCTGTCGTTCTGGGGCAGAGGAAATCCGTCCAGGCTCCAGGAGAAGTGTGGCGTTGGGTTTCCGGTGGCGATGCACTTCAGCGAGACCGAGGGACCAGGCTGAATAGTCTGCTCGATGAATTTGTATAGAAGCTGGGGCGCAGCATCTGAAACAAACACCGCTGTGGTTAAAGATTTCTGAGTTATTGCTTGAAGTATCGACGAAGAGAATTCAAAGAGTCCTCGGAACGAAGGTGAGGCTCAGCCGCTAAGTAGTTCAAGTCCATCGTTGGTCAGACCTTCAAGGTGCTGCCGAATATATGCAATCATCTCGAGACAGTTGAAAAACAAGCTGAACTCTTTAATAGAATGAAAAATGCAAAATGTACAACGAGCCAGCGTATGGGCCTTTATATCCTGTTCTTCCTCGCCCCATATAAACAGGCGGAATTCTACCGCAAGTGGCTAAGCGCTTCGCCTGCCAAGCACAACCAATACATTCTGCGCTGGGAGCTAAATGACGCTTCAACTAACATTATTACTGGGCCGGCGTGTTTCAATTTCACCGGGAAAATCGATCGCGTCGAAATTCGCCCGGAATCCATCGAGATTTCGAAATAATTCAATGGTGCGTGGTTACATGCTATAAGCAGGTAAATGCACGCGGATTATTCACGGCGATTTACCATCGAGGATTGTACGCATCGCGTTCGCGATTAGATTCCCGGCCCGTTGCACGCAAAAATACCCCCCGGATTGCCAACTTCAACATAGAGCCTCGGGCGCTTTCGATTAAACGAGACCGCGGTGCGATTAATCTTTCTAAGCAGCACAGATCTGCCGCTCCTTGGATCGCGTCCGACGTGAAATTTCACGACGGTCGGCCACGAGAGCTAGATTCCCGAGGGCCGTTCGCGCCCCGAATTTCGATGGGGTCCAGCGGCGGCCGCAAATTCGGTGGGGCGCGGCGCGTGATGAGTTTACCTGCGGGGGAATTACGAAACACCGGCGTCGGCTGCACCTGCAGCTCAGGTGAGCTGACGGGGTCACGCGGACGGGCGTACGGTGGAAATGATCCTGGCCGGCCGCAAGGTGGGGTATTATGCACGCAACATTTACATGACAAGCCCCTGCACGCGGGCAGGACTATCGATCGGCGGTTTGACGCCTGAACTCGAGTGCCGCCTAGTGAATTAACCCCAAATTATAGAGCCGACAATAACCGAGGCACGGAGCTGCTCGGCTGTTTGCCCACGGCGTAAATCAGGATGCCGTATTGCTCGAATGCCACGCCCCGTTCTGCGGATCTCGTATTATTGTACGCACACCGGCTGCTCATTGTCCGTCCTTCGTTCCCTTTCACCCCGTGCGCCACCCCCTCGCGCTCGTTTATCGAAAACTTCCCCGGCTGACCGATATCGCGGACGATTGTAGCCCGTGTTCAACGTGCGCCCGCCGCGAATCGAGCATCGACGTTCAATTTGCGGATCGCCAGGCCGAGCTTTTAGTCGTCCCTGTTCAACGCGATGTCTGCTCGATGAAATATCGCGAGCTTCCGAGGCATTCGCGCGAAAACACGGGAGGGGAAAGGGTGAGTGGGCGGGGTGGAAGAATGCGAGCTTTCTTTCGAGGAAACGGCTTCTGTTCTCCCGCTCTTGTTTTCGCCGCTCTTCCTTTTTGCATGGGCGAACTTAGTTTTGCTGTTCATTAGCCGGAGGACTGCTCGAGTTGTCTATTTTTCTTTTTACATCGAGCACTCGGGATTAATTTCACGTGCGAGCATAATGCGTAAGCATCACGATGATATTAGTGTGCTAGGGAATGCTTTGAATCAGCTTGGTCAGGGTTCTGCAGTAGTACGAGTCAGTCATAAAGTCGCCGCGTCTCGGGGCAGCGTTGGATCGTTACGTCACGGTCGTTTAGTTTATCTGTTTCGCGTTGCATCTGCATTTGCGACACTGTCGCAGCTTTATTATTAATTAATATGATTATATTATTATATTGTTAATTTATTATTGTTGATTAATGCGTGACACGTCTGGATATTGGAGAACAGTTTGATGTTTATCAAAAATAATTTAATTCATTCCATCGCCTAATTGACGAGCCCTCTTGTATATTTTAAAGCATCAGTGCGTGATTTGAGCTTCCATCAAAACATCTGATCCCTCGTAACACTTGCGTCGGAATATCAGAATTTTCCGATAACGTTTCACGTTTTTATTTACAAGCTTCCAGACACGTCGGGCCATCGTCGATCCGCTGATACGAAGCGAAGCGTGTCGCGTGTCACGGCGCGATTTGCGATTCGGTAATTCGACAGGAAGACATTATTTACCGGGCTCGTGATTGCCGGTCCCGTGAACGCGCTAAAGCGGCGGAAATAAAATGGAAGTTTGCCAGTATCGGGACCCGCTGGAAATTCCTGGACCCACGAAAATGACAATGGGATATCACCGTAAAACCTCCGGCCCCGATCGCGTTAAATCTTTTTCATTTATTCGATCGAGCGGCAAGTGACTGGATATTCACCTGCACGCGCTTCATAGCGGGGAGAAAAAGCGCGGAGCAAAACTATATTAATTTCAACCCTGTCGCCCAGACAATTTAACGCCTTCATTTTCGCGAAATATTTTGCAATTTCGACGAACATGTCGCCGAATAATTTGGCTCGGGCCCAGAACCAGCAGTCTCCCTCTCATTTTTCTTTTCCTCCCCTACCGTATGTGCGTTCTATAAACGGCTCTGCTCTGCCGTCCGAATAAATTGGAGGAAAAAAAAAAAGAGGAATCTACTGGATATACGCTTTCTACGTTACACGCATACATCTGTTTCCTCTTTCAAACTCGGTCCGCCATCGTTACAAAAGTTTTCCGCTTTGATTCCAATCCTCTGTTACGCTCGTGTATTAGTCCGATTCCAATTATTCCGAGTCGCACAAAGCCGTAGGCGTTTACGGCGATTTCGACCTTTTTAAATCCTGTTCGGCGAACGCATGAATTATTTATCAGTATCTGCTACCGGCGAGACGGGGATACCTACTTATCAGTGACACTAAACTGTACACGCGTTCCCAGCCGCCGCGCGGAGCGACTAGAAAAATACGAATACTTTTCGACGTTTACAAAATTCCCCCCCGACGCAACGCCTCTCCGCTGAGAGATGGAGTCGAATGGGGGAGATAAACGGACCTCCCGTCCCTTTCTTTGCTCCCTCGCTCGAGAGCATCGCTCAATATTTGCGAGAAGTACTAACGTTCGCCAAATAAAATGGAACTTCCGTCTCCGTTTAGCTCGTTGGAAGTAATTATCGCTGCGCAGTGTAAAATTGGGCGTGTCGGGGCTGTTTGCGATGCAGTAACGGGCTTCTCCCGATAGCGGCGATACCGTAAGAAACTTTTCCGTCCATTATTCGAGCGCGCCGAGACACAACGTCGCGATTAGAGGCTAGATGCCTCGAGGCGATAAACGCCGTCGCTCTTACGACTAATTAATACCGTAAGAGCTGAGGGAATACTAGCACGGGCTGTATATTGCCTGACTCGAGTGTGCTTTTGATGGGTGGTGTACGAGGCACTGTCTTCTCTCGCGCTGCATGCATTCTTGCCGGCAGCATAAACACTTTCTGGCGCTTGATGCCCCCGAATGCTAATTTACCCACCACGTGGTAAGAGAACTTTTCACGTTACTATTTCGAACGCGTTTCGCACGATATAACCCACGTTTCGAGGTACAAACGACTAGCCACGGCAATAATGGATGGATCGCTGAGGGGGAAGCGGGGGGTTGGTAAACGTAGACATCTTTGCCCGAGGCACCCGGTGGGTGAGAAATGTCGTTCGATGCTTCAACGTTACGTATACGTGACACTGGGACGGAAATGGCCGTCGGTATGTACGTGCACTTAAGACGACCGACTGACAGTGTCGTTCAAGGTAATGGATTACGTCACGTGGAATCGGTGTTCTCGTCCCACGGTCTCAGCCGCAAAATATTCGTCGAAAGCGCTGACGTTGGTCCCCCCCGTTAGCGTCTTCCCGTTTTCGCCCACGCAAGTTTTTGCGCGCGAATTTCAAGCGACACCAACACTTCCAGCAGCCCCTGCCCGCCGCGCCGCCGTTGAGTTTCTTTCATTCCAGGAGCCGGCAACCCGGCTTCCCACCCTCGTGACTAAGACAAATGGTATGTATTTATTTCACAGCACGCCAGCCAGTGGATTTCTCCTTTCTCCATTATGCATCGCCCTCGTTAAGCATTTTTTTTTTGTTTCGGCGACGCTCCTCCCCCCGGTCTTTCTTCTCTTCCCCGGCTCCTTCCCTGCCCCTCTCCCTCTTATTCACTCCTCTCCTCCCCGCCCGCTCCGCCGTTCCCTCCTTCATCTTCTTCTTCCGCGCCTCGTTCGTCTTGCCTCCACGGTCTTACTCCACTTTCCTACGGCTGGCTTTTTTGTCGCGTCGCCCCTGCGCGCCTTTCTCCCGGCGGCAACCCGTTTCCCGAGCGAGAATAGGCGAGACCGCGACGCTGAGAGATCGGCGGAACCGGCGGAGTAATGAAAGAATTCGGTTGCGTGTATTGAACCGAGAGATTTCCTAGGTACTGGGAGGGATAAGGTATAAGAGCCAGGGGGAGTTTAGATCGCACGGCGATGGAGCAGCCGGATATGACCCAGCTGGGACGGGACGATAGCGTTGTTAGATGAGATATAAATTCCAGGGAGTTAAATTCTGAAGGGAAATTATAGACCGGGAATTTTATATTTCGCCTCGGACGTTTGGTCGTTGGAGCGGATCCGACGCCCTTCATCCTCAAAGGGAGGGAAGAAGTTTCGGTAGATTGGTCATCGAATTAAGCCCGCGTCGTGTCGAAAGGACGAACTTCGCCGTTAATTAAAAATATTTAACCCATCCGCGACGGATAACAGGATAAAGGCTCATTGTAATACGTATTTTTATCGCGTTTAAGAGACTTACTTCGCAACGACCGATAAAAACTGCGGCCGGTCGCCCGAAGTTTCGCAATAGGGACTGCTCCCCCTGCCCGCCCCTTAGTTAACAGTGACCCCGGTAATAGCTTCAATTTAGCCTTATTATTTTCAGACGGGCAAACTTTTATAAAACTCCGCGGAACTCGTACGCTTGGGTTACGAGCGCTTAGACATGCTAATCCGTCTTGACCCCCTCGGCAGACTGCTCTTTGTACACACGTACGTGTGCAGGTGCCTAGGCGAGGCGTTAGCTGTTCGAGAAGTTCGTCGCGTAACTCACGCGGCGAGGAGATATATATTTTCATTGACCTTAAATTTTTCAACTTTCGGTAAAGGCAATTTCGCGGCAGGGCACTCTTAACGGCAACTCCGCGCTCATTTCTCTCACCTCTTTCCACGCACCGTTCACCGCGGCCAGATGAAAGTTTAGGTATTAAATGCACTCACCACCCAGACGCAGCTCCGCCGTCGCCTGGACCATCTCGTAGTCGTTTTTCGCGAAGCACTGATACATCCCCTTGTCGTCCCTCGCGATCGACGATATATGCAACGTGGAGCCGTCGTTCACCAGGATCTTGCTCCTGCCAGAGATCCCTTCTCTCACGGGCAGCCCGTCTTTGGTCCAGGAGATGACTGGGACCGGCTGGCCGGTAACGGAGCACTGAAACTCCGCGTCTTTGCCCAAGTCGACGGTGACCTGTAACAGTTATCGATTCGCCAAGGTTATACAGAGCACGTTCACCCATAAATGTCACTTTTAATCCCCCTCCCTCGACTCTCGTCGGAGCTTGATATTGTTTCCCCTTCGGGAGAAAGTTGGCAAGTCGATTGTTTCGGGGAAAATCTGCTCTGCCGCGGGAGCTCCGCGACGTGCCCTCGAACGTAAACTTCACGTTGACCGTGCAACTGAAGCGGCCCTTTGAGAGATGTAATCTCCTGCAACAGCTTTATAAATAATTTTTCGCCTTGCTTGCAAACGTAAACGGATCAACGAGTTGGCAAACACAGCTCGCCCGACACCGGCTAGTTACCGGCACGCGGTTCTCTTCAAAGCATTACACGATACTGCTGCCGGGATGCAGATGGACCGTGCATTTTGTAATTATAATGACGCAAGGTCGGAATCGTGTCCCACGGGACGCTGTAATCCGGTGTGTGCTTACAAACGGAACTGGATAACATTGAGCCAGCATCCCTGCGCTTACGGCAAGGAATCAGTCTATTAATCTCATCTACCAATTCCCGTCCCCAATATGGGAAAACTTTGATGGATTATTGATCCCGGAAGCCAGCCCTTGATCCTGTCGAAGGCTGTTCGAAAGTTATGAGACGTTATACGACCTCGGTATTGTGAGTAATTTCTAAAACGGCGGATATGAGCGACGGTAAAACTTGAACCGGGTCTAGCAGAACGTAATCGAAGTGGAACGCCAGTAGAAAACGCCTGACATAGTCAGACGCGGCGGGATGGATTCCGAACGGCCGTGGTCGGGAATACCAGCGAATTGAATGTCCTGTTGGGTATTTCACCATCCACCTTCGAGAGCTTAATTGCTCCCGGGTCGTACGAGCATCTCCCTTTGATCAACCCGACGGCCTGCCTGATTTATCATTAACGAGAATCGTTTCAGGTAAATGAGGAGCGGTAAACAGTTTAACAATGCCACATGCACGGTCACGTTGGCGATCCATGTAAAGCAATACTCATACGCGATATCAGATTTATTTTGCGACATTGCATTGTTATAGGGTCTATAAAAGCTTCAGTAATACTGGGTGTATTAAAAGCTTTGTCAGCTAAGGGGATTATTACCACTGCGTTGGTGCTTCGTTAGTGTCTTTCACATTGAAAGAATGAGTTTATTTCTGTCGAGTGCGTTACGATTAACTGTGCAACACGGTGAAAAATTATAAAGGTCGGTTTACACAGCCACCGAACCCGGGCCGAGACTTTGGCGAGCATATAGCCGCCGGGCGGAAGATCAGCGCTCACCGAGTCTCTGCCGAGCGGACATCAAACACGCCGACGCGGCAAATCACTAATTATAGTCTGAGCGATAGCGACAGTTATACTGATCAAGAATCTGTTTGGATTTCGGAGCTTAGATAAGTCTAACAGCTGAAATCGCCTTCACGAGCGAGGCATGAATTTTTAAACATGTCATCAAGACCGCTTTCAAAAGCATTTTAAAAGCAATAATTTTATTACTCTTATATACTCCAAGCAGTTAGTGTAGAAATGTAGTTTAATAAATAGAAAAAAAAAGTTTTATTCCATTACTATAATTATTTTTGTTGCAATAAATTCCTGAAAATCGCTGAATTTATCGGCGTGCTAACCGGAATGACCTCTTAACGGATCTTCTTACTTATTGTTAGGTGACGGCTGAAAGAAAACTTATTCTATCGGGAATTAAAAAAAAGAAACAAGTATTGCACGTTTATTCTACCAACTTTTAAAACTACAAAAAGAATTGCAAGTAAAAATATCCATTTATAGCGGAATAGAAGCATCGTGAATAGAACGATATCCTTCAAGATGATGCTAGACCGCGATGGTTGTCTGTCGAGTAGAAAAGGCTCGTCCCAGTCGGACGTGTTAGACCGCGTACCGTGACATGTCGGCAGGGGTGCAGGAATGCCTATGAATGGAGTGGCTTACTGGCATTTGCATATCCGTCTTGGGCGGCTTAATTGATTGCTGATCGGGAATGTCGCCCTTTGATCTCGCTGGGAATCCGTCTTATGTATTATTAAAGAGCCTCGTTTATCCGGGCAAATAGGGGGGGGAGGGTGGGTCTACGAAGGTGGGCGAACGCAGGAACGACGATTCTGCGCCCTGATTGCCGGTGATATATCGATAGACATATGTGCATAGAAGCGCACCGTACACTTTACCACAGGCTCCTCGGGCTACGGATTTCTAGAGCGTTCCCAGCGTCAAAGGATCGGAAGAGATTCCACGGGCATATCGAGCGTGTTCCAATCGTGTGAAAAACGAGGGTAGGCTCTTCTTATGTGGCTGGAACGGTCGCAATAAGAGGGCCGGTCGGGAGCACGAGGTAAACGGGTCTGGAATCCCGCGGCGGGAGGGTTTTGCACGAGGGGCCGAAACGGAGGAATTCGAAGATGGTGCGCGTCGAATCGAACACTCGTGGCCATTAAATATTGTCGAGAGGGCACCGCGTTGCTCCCTCTCCGGCGGCGTTTCTTCCCTCCCCGAGCCCAAAGGAAACTGTCTTTTAAACCGAAGGCCGTTTTAAATATCCTTTGATACGGTATTCAACGGGGTTGGGAAGGGACGGGATATAAGATGCGCAGGATGGCGCCTTTAAAGACGACCTAAGAAGCGTCGCCGGGGAAAAAAAAGAAGCGGCCGAAGGCGTCGCCGGGTTCCCACCTCGGTCCCTTTGTCGCCCCCTTTGTCTTTACGACTATCTCCCCTTCGCCCCTCATATATACAACTGCATTACCGTGGCGCGCAGCGATACGTTTATGTCGGCAGTATAACCGCGAGGTAGGCAGAGCCACGCTCGCCGCTCGACGACTCCTCTCGGAGCGCGTTATATACGAATCGAGAGGACGACTGAAGAGGAATTATTGCAAGAATCTCCGGGAAAAATGGGGGGCAAATAGTCATGAATTCCGTCGGACGCGCGCAAGATCGCGCTCAGCTCGTCGCGGAATGCGGAGAAATGTTCTAGCCCCGCTGCGCTGCCAAGAATGTCGCGTGGCGAGCATTCCGGAGGATACGACAAATGAAATGTAAAGTCGCACGAATGAAACGATTCCCCGCGCCGGAGAATTGGACAAATTGTGCACCGGCAGCGGTATAATTCATTGTGTACGATATAATGAGGTTTTCATGCCCACGTTCAATTATACCGGGTCTTTGCCGTTTTCTTTCAATTTCGCCGGGAAAGTTCATCGGCCAAGGTAGAATGGAAGGGCCGTTACGTATCATCTCCGGAGAAACGTAAAATAATGAGGCATTTAAACGTCTCAGCAGAGGTATCTCAAAGACCTGTAGCTAAAAAAGAAATGGGCCGATGCTTTCAATAAAGCACCAACCGCGTCGGACGACTCAACGGTGGGAAATTATCGGAGGGAATGGCAGTCGATATACGAGAGATTCCGACCGCAATAAGCGTTTCTTCGCTGATGACTGTAAAAGTTACGCGAGAAGCTTCCGGCAAGCGAATGCTATTTCATCGAACTCCGTCTCCGTCCCCCTCGCATCCGGCCCCACGGTATGGGCCATTTCTCGATCCCTATTCCCTTCTTTTATACATCCGCGACCCGCCCTCGCTAGACGACCTCGTATCGACCACTTTCTCGCGTTTTCCATCGGATTGCGCCCCTTTACTGTCGCATTTTCCGTTCGGTCGACGCCCGAACCGAAGCTCATAACCCACCGTATCCAGAGAGATACACCCGCTTACTTTGAGCGCCTGTCGAATACTAACAATCTCGGCATCGAGCAGCCCCGACTACGCCACGGATGGGACGTCTCGAATAATGGTGCGGAATGCGGCCGCAACGATCGACGGTCGAGTCGCGTGCACGGGGGGTTGGAAAAATTCAACGAGAAGCGGACAACAACAAGCGGGTGGCAGTGGATTATCGTGCGCTCTCCTCGTTTGACCTATCGCTTCGAATGTTATTAATTAATTCGCTTAGCGCGGCCAATGGATGTCTAGCTAATATGCGTGCAGGGATGGGCGGAGTGCGGGGCCATCGGCGGCAGCTCGGCGCCCGTTGTTCTCGCGCACCTAACACAGAGTTTTCGCCGGGTCACGCTTAACGCGCTGAAACGCGAATCGTGTTTTCGAGCGAGGCTTCGAGCCCGACGCGGCCTAATAACTTCCGGCCGCCGGTAAGTTGCTCGTCAACGGTGGCTCGGCTGATCAAACGAACGGTTACGCGCCGATCGATGCTGTTTCCTCCGCTTCCGGTCCACGTTACCGGCACAATGCCTGTTTATCGTACCAGGCAGAAGCATCGCGGGTACAATTAACTGGGGCTTGTTAAGAGATCAAAGGAGCTGCGAAGAACTCGCCTCCTCTAGCCTGGCTGCGCAGCGCGCTACTAATTAATGGGAGTTAATACTAATTAATAGGAGCGCTCCGCTCTCGGCGGGGGGCGGAGGGGAGCTCGCTGCTCATTATTTCGTCGGCCACGTTCGCGCAGCAGGAAGAAGTTCTGGCTGGGACATTTTCCAGATTTATCCAGCATCTTGGAGGCACGAGAGGCCGCCTTCCCCTTTCCTCCCGATATCTTGTTTACCCGCACGCGATTCTCAGTTATCCACATCTGCATCGGCGGGAATTAGTCGGCGAGCGTCTCGCTGCCGATGGGTATTTATTCGAGGAACTCGCTGGCGTCTGGCGCGCGACGCTCGAGAGACGGTGCTCGTCGGGGTAAGAGGAACGAGGATATCTCATCGACTTAACAAAGTCACGGAGCAACGAACCGTTACGTTGCGCGGGAGTACGCCGCTCCCCGTTGGTAGTTTGCAGATCTGCTGGAAATAGAATCGACGCTCATTGAGAAGCCTCCGCTTGGCTGGCGAGGGTGGCGAGGGCGCAGCTGCGGGAAGGAAAAGTAACGGCGGAGGAAGGGAGCCCTCGAGTTGTTTACAAAATAGAATAAAGGAACTGTAACCTGTTGAGATATCAGGTGGATGAAAAGAAGCTACTTATCATCGAGGACTTCAGCCCTTTTGCATCCATCGTGGAAACGACCGAGTCGCGGGGGAAAGTATTCCCAGAGCTGCACGCGGTGTGGCCGCTCCTCCCCCGCGCTACTGATAATTCGATCCTTGATTCGCGGAAGTCGGCGAGACGGCGATGCAAAAAAAGTGTCGCGCCGCGGTCAGCGACGTAATCGAGAATATGGAGAGAGAGAGTGTCTCGAGATTTCTCGAAGGACGAGTGGGATTATCGAGGGTGAGGCAGGAAGGGAGCGGAAGACGACAGAGCCGACCCCCGATTCGTTTCTAAAATCCAATCGACGGGGAACAGGATACTAACCTGTTGAAGCGCCAAATGGATGAGGAGTTTTTCAAGGGGTTCTTCGGTTTCCTTCGCATCACCTTCCCGATTACAGACGCAGGGAACGTTTGCGAACACAAGGGTGGCTTGGCACGCAAGTTGACGCGCATTAATGCCAGCAATTGCCTCTTCGAACTTGTCGCTTGAGGTAGCGAAAAGATATCGAGTCCCTAACGAAACCCAAGTAGGTACTTACAGACAACTCGCTCAAGCTTTAAGAAGGTGAATCTTTAGAAAACGGCGGCACCGCCATCGTGCAATTCGTTATTAAAGTCACGTATTGCAGAGGGGAAGAATTGATTGGGGCAAACGTTTACAGAAACGGATCGAGCGAAACGAATGAAAGATGCTCGATACGAGCACAATGATGAAAGACAAGTGTGGAGAACTAACCTGTTGAGGTGCCAGGTGGATCGAGAGGCTACTTATAATAGAGACCTCCAGTTCGACCCTCTCGGAACCAGCTGTATTATTGGCGTGGCATACGTATCGTCCGGCGTCCTCAGATCTGGCCGATTCTAGCACCAGCACGCCTGCCCTGGCGTGAATCCGTTCCGAGTTGAAGATCATCGCCGTGCCCGACACGGACTCGCGAAACCACAGGTACATCGGTGGCGGGATCCCTGGCGAAATGCAGGACAGCACGATATTCTCCCCGGTCCGTATTGGCGCTGGGCTCATTCGCTCGTTGAATCGCGGCGATACCGGACTCCGATGCTCTGAAAAAGAGAAGCACACAGACACCGTATTTCACCTTGCCCCCAAGACATCTGGTAGAACAGAATATAGGTGTTGTGGGCGGATGCGTCGCCTGTTTTTGGGGGGCGTAAATCTCCGACGGCGCAAAAGTCACTTTCTCTGCGTTTCCGATGCAGTGAATTTATGAGTATACGACGGTCCCAGGTCTACGAGGCGCGGACTGACAGACCAAGTGTCTGCCAGTTGAGCTTTTGAAAATACAAGGCGCCCTTGTGCGCCCTTCGTGGCCCGGCAACTAGCTAACGCTCAACAATAGGTAAAAGTACCAAATAGGGTTTACGAGCGACCTCCCGTTGGAAATCTCTGTACAGAGCGAACGATACTCGCTGATTTAATTTCACCACGTGGCACAACGTGCAACGGACCATGAGCGGCCCAACAATCGAGATACACTCACCGTTTCGTCGAACGAACGTTTCGCTTTGAATCTCCGATTTCATTCCTCAGATTCCCCTCCCCGGGCAATTACTTTCTCGTGGAGCGAGCAAACGGCGAAAGTTCGCTATTGGAAGCCGGGGAATTGATGTGTTATTCCAAGCCCCGCCGCGATGAGGTTTCACATCCCCGACTCGATGGTTGCGTTAAAGGTGGGTATAACTGGCTGTGCTTCGGCGAGCTCCGCTCAAGTGGGCCATGAATCGCGACGACGAAAAAAGACGCCGCTAAAAACGGATCCTCTCCTTCGTCAATTTCTCTCCGGCTGGCCGCCACTCGATACCGCCAAGTAGATTTCGAGTCCCTTGGCCATTCCCGGGAAAGAAATCTCCGCGGGCTTGTTGGAGGAGACAAGGATCTCGGTATCAATCTTTCATGCGCGCGAAGGTGCTGCTTTTGTTCCTGCCACGGTATTATCCGAGTTACTATGCCCGGCAAATTTACATTCATTTCCTTCCTCTCGCCCAACTCCCTCGTCCCGCATTCCCGCATTACTTTTCCCGCTTCAGTTACGCGTCCGAACGGCGAGCCTGTATTATTAATTCGAGCAGCCGAAACAGCTTTTACCTCGCAGCGCGTTAAGCGATGGCAGGGAATGTTGTTTCACCGTGCCCGAACCGCATCAAAATTTCATGTTTCATAAACATTGCACCGATCGACGTTGCATTTGAATAGTGACAGGTAATTGCGAGCCGAAATAGCACTGGGATTTTTCTCCGCTGACGTGTGTCGCGGTTGCTCGATCGCCGAGCAAGGTAAATGCCAAATGGTCACTGCGACTCGTCAACATCGGCTATCCATTGTTAATCAAAATGTACACGTATGTCTAGCAACCTGGAAACACGCGCTGACCAATGACGAATTGGAATTATTTTACAGAACGCAGCCCCTACAGACGCATTAGCCCTTTCATTTATTCAAATAGAGGTCGGGTCTTAAATGGTGGCCCGCGATGACGGACCATTTCATTTCTGTTTTAGTGACGCTTAAACGCCGGATAGTGTTTGTCGAATAGTTGGACCTCCCGACCCCAGAGATTTTTACGGCTGCACTATTTTATAATGGCACGTTCGCTTTGTCTGGTCGGCGTTATTATTGTAATTTAAGCTGATGGCGTATTGATCGTCGCTTGCCTCTATCTACCTCCCTCTCGCTCGCCCTTTAGCTCTCTCGCTGCCTCTCCAACCGTTTCTCTCTCTCTCTCTCTCTCTCTCTCTCCCTCTGTCTCTCTCTTCAGGCTATACGATCTTCCTCTCTCTCTCGCGCCAGTGTGCAATTCCAGTTGCCATATTCCAGCAACGCCCCGCCACCACACCCTTGTTCATACTCCCGCTGGCTGCACCGTCCTCGTGCATATGCACGCTCAAAACTTTTTACGCCATTTACATCCGACTTACGCCGAAACGTCGGCCGTAGTTTCCCATAGAACGTCCGGCACCGGGAAAAAATGCCAACTCCGTCGGGTCGATCGACGCGCGGAATCGAAAGAGGGATCGTCTACCAGCGATCGCGCCGGCGACGAATTGGTCATTAGCGCAACGATGACTCTTCCGTTTCGCATCGACGCTCTTTATTCACACTCGACGTGCCACGGGCGTATCGGGCCGCTGTTGGCTACCTGATCAACGAAACCATCCACTCGCCGCGTCTAAATAGAATACGCGTCATCCTTACGTGCGCGATTCCTCGCGCGAGGCCCTCGAATGTGTGGCCTTTTGTGCAACGCTAATTGAGAGTCCAACTGGCGGGGAGGATTACTCGAAAAATTCTAAAGCGTATTTCCTCGAAATGCTCTTAGTACGAAGGCAGTAACAGCAACAATGTTCGCGACAGTTAAAAAGTTAAACACGGGGGAGAGAAGTTTAATTAATAGGATCGGCGGCGAGTGATTTCCAAGTACACAAACTCGACTGGCAAAGAGGAGCACTCTGCCGGCGCGCGGGCACGGTATTTTTAAGCGAAACGCAACGGCCGAGCGGACTGAACGCGCTGAAACTAACATCTTGATACCCTTTGAGCCATCAGTCATTGACTGCGTAATCCGAGGGCTTTCCGCCGCTGCACCCGCGAGCGAGAGGGCACGCGAACGTGGGCAGACGAGGCCAGACGCAGCAGCGGGGAAAAACGCGGCCGAAGGGAGAGGAAACCGCCGCAGAGCGATGTCCAATTAAACCTTTCGCGCCGTCGACTCCAATTAAGACTCTATTAAATATACACCGGCGCGTGTATCGTCGGCAAAGCGAATTCCAAATGGCTCCAGGTCTTTCTCACGTATTTACTTGGAACAAGCGGCTTCACCCTGGATAAACTTGCCACTAATTAGCCGTGCAGCGTGTCACTCGCCGCGCGTCGCCCGTTCGTGCCCGCCTTTTCCCGCCATTAAGACACCTCCGACCGGCACGAAACTCTTCCCACCAGAGCCTCTTCGCTCCGGAATCTCGCGATCCTGTCTTGAACGCGTGCTCCCGCGGTGGTTTGCTGGCTAGAGGGGCCGTGTGTGAAACTGCAGGGGAGGAGAGGAGAATTTAAGTCCCTTGGCTGCCACTCTCTCGAAAACGACGATAAATGTGACCGTCGAAATAAAAGGGGAAAGCCGCGCGCGTTCTTCCGCGAGCGTGCGCGCGAGGGGGCGAACTGTGTCGCGAGGGAGGCCGGGACCTTGCGTCGACGGAGCCGATGTCGAAAGGGCAACCGATTCCACCCGCCGGGCGAAGACAGGGCCGGCGGGGAATTAGTAGATCGTTCGGGCTTCGTTAATTACTCGGCGACGCGAGTTTCTGCATTAATTGTAGCTGATATTGCTGGCAGCCGTATTACGTCGTTGACTAATTACGCCATCGAAACGGCGGCCTCTCGAACCGATGGAGCGCATACGTAATTTAATGCGAGCCGCTGATTGCTTCAGAATTCAGGTCACAACGCGCGACACCCGGGCGCAATTTGCGCGCAAGACGTATACTCGTGTTTCCGCGCGTATCGCCCGCAATTCCGGATAATTATATCTCTGATTTATACGGACGGCCGAAGGGGAACGGAGGCCCTCGGAACCTGACGCGTTTTACCCCTTCCGTCAAAGTTACCCGCCACAGGTCGACGCGAGCGGACGGGGGCAAAGGGATGCTCCAACAGACCTGCAACTCAACCGGGTATATTAGATTAGAAGACTCCGGCTTGGAAATGAAGATTTACCGCGCCATGAGCGTTTCAAACAGCGCGCTGCAACGGCTCCGCTCCGCTCCGGGCCCTGGGGACCTTGGAAACTTGGGGTTTAAAATCGCTGCGGTTCGGACGAAAAGTAATTCCTCCGGTGTATGTTAACGTTGGGTTTAAAGAAGGAGATGGGTACACGGGAGCCAGTCTTTACTGTTTCGCGTCGTAATTCCCTTGAAATGAAATAGCTGGTTGTTATTGGCGAGTATACAACTCTTCATTAGCGCATTGTCCAGGGTATAAAGCGTCGCGCGAACGGGGATTGTGAATTAGACTCAAAGGGATTGCCATCGAACCGGGGAATAGTTCTTACAGAGAACTCCCGCGGAAAGATTCTTTCCCCGCGGTTTTTCCGTTAAGCATCCCCCGCTCGCGACGGCTTTAATGCGTTCTAGTAGTGATTTACGTGTTTGGAAAGTGTCGGTGTAGGTGGGAGGCGGGCAAAGATTCTTCCTTCCTCCGAGCTCCCAACCCCAGCGCTTTTTTGCGGCGAGTTCGACTGGGAGCGGGATGCAGGACGGCGTAATGCGCCGCGTGCCTTCTCCCGTTTGTTCTTCGCGACTGGATGGTATTTACTTACTCCCTCCTCCTGTGTATACCGTGTATCTGTTTCCGTTGGTGCATAAAGGGAGCTCGGGGTTGGCACGGCAAAAACGCGCATATAAATAAAGAGAGCGCGGAGCGAGAAACAGAGAGGATGACGGTGGGTGTCTGGTATCGCGCTGCAAGGATCTTCTATTGTTGAATTAACGATCCTGCCGCGCAGCCCGAGGATTAACGTGTCATATTCGGAGTCTCGAGGCGTGAAACCCAAGAAGATTAATGCCCGGGATGTAACGCCGGCGTATAAAATTCAAACTCGACGGGACAAATAACCTGCGGGGCGGACGAATCACTGAGTTCGACTACTGCGCGCGCCTCGACGTGAGAAGCGAGGCGCTCTGCCTGCATTCGTCTTCGTGGATGGACGCCCTCGTTCCTCTTCATTCAGAAATTTTTCCTCCGATACGAGTCGATCGCAGCTGTGTATCAAAACGGAATCACGGTCGCTCGAAACGTCGAAATTATTGCTCGGATATATGGCCGCTTGAACTCGCAACATCTGATTCTACTTGATACCTCGAGTGCTCCAGTACCATACGATTCCACACGACTACCACGACAATCATCCGAGTGCGACGAGCTCACGGACGAAGAGGGAAGTCGGGGGAGCAGGACCTCGAGCGTGTGCAATTCGACTCGTCGAGCCTTCGAGCGGATTCCGAACATTACGAACCGCCGGCATTACTCGTCTAGTTCCTTGCAAATCATCGTATTCGGCGTGCTCCTTGTTCCCGTGCACGGGCGAGTGTGCACGCGCACACACCGGGGCGAGCGCCGTGCACGTACGTACGTAGTCCGGTGTAGAGGGTGCAGAAAAGAGAGATACAAGTAGGTTGGGCTCGATAAGATTGCAGGGTAGCGAGCGAAGGGATTGGAGCCGTGATGGCTGCATTGTTTCTTGCCGACGTTGCTCCGCAGACTGGCTGCATCCTGGCACTGTGGATTGTACTTTGCGTTTTCGTCGAGTCTCCAATAGGGCGATATCCCTCCGACCCCCTTTTCTTCGCCGCGCGCCCTCCTTCTTCGCCAACCCCCGCAGCCTTCTCTCCTCTTTATCTCCTCGACCACCCCCCCGGTTTCCCGCCGGCCATCCCCGTCATCGACCGGCAAAAAAGCCACGGGGGTATCATAAAAGCGCGCCACGAAGGAACTGCTCGCCTTATTCCACGGATTTACGAAAGTTCAACAGTTCTCCGGGCTGCCTGGCGAGAGTCTTTAAAGTACTTAGAAGTAATACCGTGAACGTGCGCGGATAGTGACCTGTGGATCTCTCCTCTGTTTTCCCACCGTCCCTCCCTCCTCCACCCCCTGCCGCTTCCGTCCACGTTTCTCTACTAAACGCGATAAATCTGCATTTACAATTTCCAACGGTGCGCGTTTATCATCGTGACAACGCTCTCCGCGCTGCTTACCCCCGGCGCTCCCGAGCGTGGTATCGCGAAATTTTGCTGGTAGCTTCGCCTGAGAACTTAGAAAAGATAACACCCCCCCCGACACTCCCGCTCTTCAGGCCGCGTCTTTAACGCATACCAATATTTCCCTGCCTTTTCCCAGCTTCGAGGAGATACCGATCCTGGAATCGTGACTGAGCTCCCGCTGAGAGCAACTCCGTAATTCGTTCCCAACTTTCGCCACTATCATAAATGATGCTGCACGTAGAAACTTCTCGGGTGGGGGTGGGGGTTCTGTTGCACGGTGGATGACCACGACGTAAGTTACATTTGGGGATTTCGGCCGAGACTCCGAAGAACGATTCATCGTCGGACTGGCACCCGCGGTTGGCTTCCATTCTCCGGCTTCGCCGAGCAAAAAGCCAGGCGACGACGAGTTCCGGCCAATAAAAGCGAAGATGCTAAACTCCGAAGAAACTATTCGACCGCCCGGACTAATTCGACGCTCGGTTAAATCGAGCTCGACTGCCGAAGTGGCGAGAGGCGAGGGCGGATCTCGGGGCTCGAACTTTCTTTCCGTTCGAGTTACCGCGGAATCGAATTAAACGCACCGCCCGGAGTGGATATCAATTGATCGCTCGAACACGATCGACCCGATACAGACGCAAACTTTCCTGCCTATGATCGAGCACGGTTGCGGATGTACTAATAAAACTTTGGAATTCGTCGGTTTGTTCTAGGAGGAATCGAAGACGAAGCCGGCGCTGCCAGACAACGCTTCCTCTGATTTGCGGTTCCCGAACATGTGCATCGAACTCGAAGAGCAGACAGAGACAGCGAAGAGAGAGAGAGAGAGAGAGAGAGAGAGAGAGAGAGAGAGCCCACAGACAGAAATCTGAAAGTGGAGACCTGTGAAGGGGTTCTGGAGCATGTAACGTCTCCGATTTCTCAGCGAACTAGTTTTTTCGGCTCCCGAGGGGAAAATATTTCGTAGCTGTTCCCCGAAACACGAGAAGGAAGTACTAAACATCGCGGGGGTGAGACGCGACGCGGGGCAATGTACAGATTAAACTTCCCTCCCCGAGTCGTTCGCCCGAAAAAGTTCCCGCACGGAGAGCATTCTCAGATTTCTCTTCGCGGCGGTTTCCTTTGGTCGCGACGAGTGGGCGACTGGGGTCCCCCTCGGACGAGTATCGGGAAAGGAAATGCGCAGCGCATATCTTGCATTGAGTGCTGGCTCCATTAGACCCGGGCCGCAGTGCGCCCGCGTCTGGCTTAAGGAATTCCAGTGTTAAATGGTCCGCGGTTCATCCCGTTGCGCTGTCTAATGGACAGCGGAGCTTAAAAGGCGGCGCTTCCCTAAAATGTCGCGGCTGCGGAGTGTTGTAACTGCGACGTGACGGCGGCGAGGAGGGCCAAGTAGGAGGAGAGGGCTCGCGAAAAATGCCAGGCCGGGTAATGGCGGTGACTGTGATGAAAAGGGGAACCGACAGGTGCCGCGAAAACAAGACGCTGAAACGCGAGCGGGCGCTCGCCTACCGGTGTTTTCCCTCGCTGTGCCGCAGTTGCTTAGCAAGACAGATTAACCTGCCGGCGTCTTAACGCCGCGGCTTGATCCCCTGAGTTGGCTCGCGCAGTCTTACACGCGTTAGATTTTAGCATACCAAACGCCTGTTTCCTCGCCCCCTCTGAGAGGAGACGTTCGACCAGACGTCGAAGATTTAGAAGATTCCCTTCCTCGAATGTACAAGTTAGCGTTAAATGTGGCTTCAGCCGTGAGCTCGGTTACGCCGAGGTTTCCTCGAACGCCGCGCGAAAGCCAAGATGACGAGACTCTTACTTGGCTCGCACTTGTAGCACTTGCAGCAATGGCCCGTGATTTCGTCGTTGAAGGCGGCGAGCGACTAACGAACAATATGTTCATCTCGCATTCGATTCGGCGGCGTCTCTATTCCGGCAAGCGGAGCATCTCGGCTTGCACTTTCATCATTAGCTAGCCATTGTTCCAGCCGCTCATCCACATTCGACCCATTTTGTGTCTTATGAATCAGCAGCTCTGTAGCACCAGCCGCGAAGTGCGCCAACGAACCATCGTGTTCGCAGCTAGATCGTTAACAGGGGGGTTGATTAGCATCGCTTAGATAATCGCGCGAGCACCGACAAAGGTTTGACGCACGACCACACCTCGGCGAAATTGCATTAGAGAAAAAAGGAAGATCGGTTTGAAATAAGGAGCGAGAGGGGGCGTGCGGCAGAAACAAACGCGTCGTGTATATCGCGCGGGCACATGCACCGTGTCCGCGACAATGCTCGTAATTACGTTATAACCTATTTACCGGGATGCACCGGGAGCAGCGCGTAAAAGCTGCTGGCCATTCGGAATCAGCTCGTATTTTCAGCGATGTCGGTATATTTTGTTTACGACTCGGGGCACTTCGTCGACGCAGAAACAGGCGCGCGCGCGCGCGCACACGCAGCCGAACAACACCCACGGACCCCGTAGTGCGGACGTTTCGGCCATTAGCATTTCGGACACTCATGATTTATTCATGAAGAAAGGCAGCGCGCGAGCGTTACGCGGCAGCGGCCTGTCGGCCTCTGCTGCCGGGAAACGCGCAACAATGCATTATGATTTACTATGCAAAAGGTATGCGTGAGACCGTTATATAAACGCTTGTGTTTAAGTAGTATGCGCGAAACGTTCCCCCGGATAACCCTGAGAAATGCCTCGAATCAACGGCCGCTCACGTACCACCCCCCGCGCGACCAGCAACTTTAATCGGCATTATGCCGACGCAGCTTCCTCTGCATGGCCGACGAGCAGATACACGTGATTCCGCCTCCGGCTGGCAAATTTTTCTCGGGATTACCAGTGACGTTCGTCGCCGACAAAACACTGGCCGGCCAAAAACGTGTAACGGCGCGAATTAACTGGCCAAAGTGATGGAACGCCCGACAATCAATTGTAATTTATGGACAGCCACTTCTTTCCCTTATCTGGGTCAGCAACAACTCTGTCTCCCCCGAGTTTCGCGTATAAAAATCGCCGTAACAACTAACGCTACTATCGTGTCGTTGGAGTTGTCGAAATAGATTGACCATAGCCGCTGCCTCTCGCCACGGAACCTCGACTTTCCGGCGTTGGGCTCTAGCCGAGCGAAATTTCCGCGTGCATTTCACGTCATTAAACATTCACTTGGCTGAAAGTTGGAGGTTGGGGCAGCTCGTGGATGGACGATCCAAGGGATAACGGCAGGTGTGCGATACAGGAAACTTACCAGTCAGGACGAGCCGGGCGAACGAGGAACTTTCGACAGTGTCCATTGTGACATGGTGCACGGTCCGGCATCGATAACTGGAATGGGTATCGGCTGAAATCACCGAGAACACTAGAAGCTCCCCGGTCGGCAGCATATGATATTTCCCATCTGAAAGCAGATACGTATCACTGATTCCACGATATACACTATACACCCCTCTCTCTCTCTCTCTCTCTCTCTCTCGCTCTCTCTCACCCACACAGAATGTTCGTTATCCCTCTCCCGTTTCCCTTTTATCGAAATTCCAAGGCAATCGTTGCGCGTTCCTGTGCCACGGCGCGCTTCCATTAATATGCAAATTTCTATAATGGAAAATCCTCTCTGTTTTCCGCGGCGTCCCTGCACGTGTCATAAATCGACGAGCAATAAAAGTAGGAGGACGGAAAATGATTTGAAAACTAGGCCCCGAACGTTAATGGTGGCCAACGGCGCCATTAAGTGGCCGTGTAAAATGAAAATTCGACCGACGGGCCGCTGTCTCCCGGCCCCTGTGCCGGGCTTGACCGAAATAAACGGGTGCGTTCGTGCCGAAAGCCGCGGGGGATGCGCGCGGGAACCAGTTAATTCCATACACCCGCGCTCGGATCGATGCTCGCGAAAAAATCCCGCGACTTACCGCGCCGTCAATCGTGTAACCCGGACTTAGCGCGACTGACCTTTCGCGAGATAAAATGTAGCTTCACACGCCGCCGTCGAGCGGATACCGTATCAGGCCGTCCTTCGATCTCGTTCCTCCTTTTTTTCAGCGAACTCGACAAAAAGTTGAACGAGCAACTGGGACACCGATGATAATACCCTCGGTTTACTAGATTCCCGAGTTGGTATTCTCCCGAATCCAGTCTCCTGTATTCGTCTCAGGATGTACGTGCAACTGGGTCCAGGGCATAGGGGGACAATGGGTGCAGAATGATTTATCGCAGCACCTGTCATTTTCGAATATTTAATCATGCGCGAATCGTCGCGGAGTAACGGGAAAATAATTTCGCGGGGATGTTTGTTCGTCCGGGACATAATATCGCAAAAATACACATCATTCGCGAGAGTTACGCGGACCATCCGTCATAACGGTCGAAAATAATTCTAGGTCAGCCATCCGAATCGATGGTCCCTAAAATGTACACATGGCCGCGTCGGCTGACGTCTATCCTAGTCTCGAACACGTCTTGCCGATCGACGCCTCGGAAAATCGTCGATCTTGGAAAGTGCATACCAATTCGATCGCATTTTCCCGGCCATCTATCGAAGTAACAGCGCTCAGAGGGCAACAATGCAAAGGGGGATGCACGGGCAATGGGTAAATTGCAGTTTTAAGGAACCGTTAAAAGCCATTCGGACAGGCTTGGAAGTTGGCGAGCTCGCGGGCAAAGGGGGTGAAAGTCGGATGGGGGGGCTGGTGCCTTTGGTGGACAACGAGGGAAACGAAACGCTTGACGAGAGGAACGGCGACGCGGGCCCCGCCCTCTAATGTAAATTACGCGAAATCGTTGCACGAGTGACGCTGCGCGACACAAAGGGACGCTTTAGTCGCTATTTTTCCTGCTTTTTTCCCAGGCCGACACGAAATATATTACGTAAATTCCCCTTTTCCCGCGGCAGTGTCAGCGAGACTGCGCGGCTCCTCGCTCGCCGCCCGTGTGTGTGCCGCGCGACGCGGCGGAAAATGCATCGCGGGAAAATGTTTTTGCTCGCGTTCGCACCTCGACGTAGGTATAAACGACTGTATTTGCACCGATACAGTATTCATGCTCGTTGTTCTACCCGCTCCCGACTCGCGTCAGCCACCGTCCCCGGCTTTTTGCATTCACCGGTTCGTGTAACAGTGTCAATATTTCGTCGCTGGCTGCCGCGCGCCCCGACGCGCCGCTCGTGTGTGTGTGTATTGCATTATTCTCGAGGAAATTGCTCGGAATTCCAGCCGTTGAAACGCGTCGGATATAACTGGCGTGAGTAGGAGTGCGCCTAAGCCCGAATAGCATCGGGTGCCGCGCCACGGTTTCACGGCGACACAATTCCAACGGGGGAGACAGCCGAATAAAAACGTCAGGGCGAGAGGGGCGGGCGGGAAATTCGCTGCGTAAATCGACCATAAGATTACGAAGGTCCCCGTAATTGGGGATTGTGCCCGAACGGTTCGCGCGATCGAGGCGGGCGTACAAGTGATACGAGGATCCCCGCGCGCGCGGCTGATGAATAGCGCGGCTCGACTACTGGCAAAATTTCAAGCGACCGAACGCCAGACGGTTCCAGCCCCGATAAACGCAACGGAACGTTAAAAACATCCGCCGGCAATTTAGTCGCCCGCTCTCTAGTCTGTAATCGATCCGCCCAGCGATATAAACTGAAAGTAGCAGTATTTACCGGCCGCGCAGCGCAAATAGTAGCCGCGCCGGTGTAGAAATCCGGTAACTGAGCGTCAAAAGTATTGGGTATAAATATCCCAACTATTCCAATCGCTGCAAGAACTCCGTTATACCGGGTAGCCGTGTATCGGAAAGCTTCGTTGAAACGCCAAACATCCGATCAAATTCTCCACCGTTTAACTATATTTTTTTTTTCGAATGTTTCGTAGACCTCGAGAGGGGGAGCAAGGATGGCCGGCGTTGTAACCGAGGAGCACACGTGGCGCGGCGGAATTTCTTTCCCGCCGGCGGAACGGAAAAGTTCGTATGCGCCCCGCGCGACTAGAATTTCGCGCCAATAAGAGTAATGGACCGCGGCGGAGGGCCCGGCGATATGAAACACGAATCGCGAGTGCGGGATATACAGTCCGGGGGGCCGGGAATGACAGGCGTCTATTTGGCTGATGGCGCAGGATTTAACCAGCGTTCGGCCACGCGAATATTTTTGCACGTACACGCGGAATAATATGCTCGGGTAAGCCGCGGGACGAGGGCAGAATAGCGCTGTCGGCCGCGCCGTGGTTCTCCCGGCGAAACTATGGTACCTACCCGGAGTGCTCTTTAGCCCGAAAAGGGCGGGCCATTGACGGGGAGAGAGAGAGGAGCCAACCGATTTCGCGGGGTTTAATCCCGCTGCAGGTCTTGGGCGGAACGTGTTACCCGGTCGGGACGCGGCGTTTCTCTTTTCCCCGGGGTGAAAACACGGATGAATGGAGATAACGGATTTCCGGGGCCGGGTCAAATGAAACATTTTTTAATACCCATTAACGAGCTGAAATGCCATTTAGCCGGTGTAATAATTCTGAAAGCACCCGGTCCCGAGGGAGGGACGCGCCCGCGTATGGGGCTGCCATGTTTCTTCCTCTCTCTCCAGGCCGGGACGCGAAATCGGGAATACAATGGCACGCGAGCGAATGCGCGCTTTTAGCCGCTGGAGCATTTAATCCTGGCGAAAATGCCAGGTGAACACGCGTATTGTTCCGCTATTAAAGGAGCGCCAGACGGGTATCCGTGTTTACGTCCTACTGGGACATATCGAGACGTTGGCAAATTGTCGGATAATACGAATTATGACGGCCGTTTCTTTCGCCTCTCGATGCGGGATAACGCAGCCTCAGCCGCGGCTCCGTTGTTTCGTTGGGCGGAATAATGGGAACAGCCTGGGATTATAATCGCCCCGTGAAAATAACTGTGACGTGAATTCCGACTGCAACAGCTAACCCGCGATTTCAACCGTCTCGACACAATGGCCCGGATATGTACGTGATTTTCTCAGGTGCCAATAATAATTCGCGGTTATGCTCGCTGTTAATTAAATTGGCTACCGCTGTTTCCACGTGTAAATTGAACTTTGCCGCCTGGATGAAGTGGTAAAGTGACTTTGTACGTGCTATTACCGCAATATACTATTACAATCGGGGCGATAAAACGTTGGGACTGTGGATACAGTGAAACGTTTGCAGAGATCTGCCGGTGGAGCTTCGATAGCAAAGGGATCGGTGGTAACAAGACTGGCACACTGTAAATCATGTATCCGTCCCGGCTATTACTGAAATATATCTCAATCTCGATTTATTTCAGCTGGGAGTTGGCGTTCTCCAGAGCGTCGTGTACGAAGCACAGATTCCCGGTTTTAAGGAAAGTTCGTTCTACTCCCACGTGGGAAGCTTCTCTAGAGAGTGCAGCGTAATAAATCAACCCTCGGATTTTCGAAACCCCTCCCTCCCCCCCCCCCCCCCCCCCCCGCGCGCTTCCGTGTCTTGTCATTCGCTTATCGGGGTTATGAATCTCTGGCGCGGGATCGCGATAAAACGGACGCTTTAAATCGTACGAACTTTCGTCGTATAAATCCTTCTCGTCCCGCCGCGGCTCCCGTTCAACGCGCGCTTTCAACGGAATCCCACCAACATCGCCTGTGCTGATTAACAGTCGGAGCTGCGATTGTTTCAGCCGCTTCGAAGGAAAAGTGAAGGAAACAAGTCTGGCCCGTTCTCCGTGGAAAAGCACCGACTGTTAAACCGCTCCCCTTTGTACGCGATCCCAAGTGGAGTTCGACGAGCCAGTCACGAAGAATTGATACGGTTACGAATGACTTCGGCGACTCGGCACGCGGAGTTACAAATATTTCTGATGGTTCGTAATTATCGGTAAACAGTTGCCTTCCAGCGAGTTGAAACGCGAAAAATACGATCCCACTGAACAAATAATATTTCAAATTGTAACCAAACAACGTTTCCAAAGGGAAAATAGCAGGAAAATCGACAGCTCTGCTGCAGTTCCCAACAGTTGTGTGCTCGGCCTCGATTTTTGCATTGTGATCGCTGAAAAGGTATTTAATTGTCGGCGATTTGTTAAAAGACTCTGCGAACTTTCCAGCAGCAGGCGGCGAGTACGGCTTACTCTTCGAATTGTCGAGGATATCTTATTCTTGGCCAAAGAGCGTAAAGTCGTAAAATGTCGGGCGGCGAACAACGTTGCTGAGAACTGTTCGGAAAGTTTCTCATTCTTGTAACAGCGATAAATCGATATCTGTTAGGCGGCGTCCGTTTCTCGCCCGTCTTTTTATACCGCGCGTTATTCCCCCGTCGATTTCAGAAAACTTTCGGCGGAGGGGGAAGAGAAACTTTGGTTTTAAGCTGGCCGCGCTGCAAAGTGTCACATTCTGTTTACTTTGCTCGCCACTAGGAGAGTGCAGCCATGAAGAATGCACGGGAGCGTGGTCGCGAAGCCAACTTGCAATTCCGGCGATCCGACGCCCAATTATGATATATTTATCGTTCCTAAAATTAGCGAAGTACGCCAGCCGCGGTTCGGATCGCGATGAGAAATTCACCAGCCGCGTTTTAGGTCGGACAAGGTGTCGGGCTGGGAGCTCCCCTCGTTTCACGGACGACGAAAAGCCTACGGACAAGTAACTTTCGGTTTGCCTAACTGACAAGTTCCCTGAACTTTCGAGTGCTGTGAATGAAAACAACCCCGAAGCTGTTATCACTGCGATATCGTTTCGCCATCGTTCTAGATTCGAGCTCTCTACAGGGTGTCCAAAAATCGCGGGACGACTCGCGGCACGTGCACGCGCGCACGTAAACATGTCGTATGAAATTGCAAAGTCAGTTATCGTTTCATTTCGAAACCTCCAATTCCGAAGTGGTGAAAGATTGCTCGATTCGACTTGCCACGAGAAACTCGGACATTCCTGCTTGTCCGCCAATTTCGGGACATCCTGTACCCAATACACCGAACACCGTGAACTGTTTCCGCTTCGATTTACGAGCCACGAAATCTGGATCAGCTCGCGTGTTTCCCTTAACGCTTCTGTGTGCCCGTGGATCGTACACAAGGGGGAAAAAGTCGTGTCCGCCTCCGTTTACAACTCTCCTCTTATTTGTTTAACGAACAACCAGGGTTGGTGTCTCGGAACGGATTCGTGCGCGCTTAAGTTACTCATGCATTTTGATGGCAGTCATCGAGCGCGGATCTATCGCCGGTAATTACATCACTGTAACCGGTTTTTGCGTCGAATCCACTTAAATTAAGAGACCCTCGGAATGCATGGGCCATTGAGCACGGGTCGAAGGGATTAACGGGAGAAAGAGCTAGAAAATAGGTCAAGGTGGAGAGAACAAGGAGGAGAGAGAGAGAGAGAGGGGGAGAGAGAGAGAGAGGGAGGGAGGGAGAGAGAGAGAGAGAGGAAGAGAAACGGCTCGAGCGGGTACATTGGCAGTGGAAATGCATAGTTAGTCGGAAGGGTTCGTACAGGATACTGCGGGGTGGAAGATAGTTCGGGGGTTTTGGTACAAGGGGGTTAGGCGGCGAAGGGGGGAGGATGATCACCCCAGGCGAATTTGCATTGTGGCCGGACGCTTCGTGTTTGAGCTGCACTGGAGCTCCGTGGATTTGGCTGGCTGTTCGCTGCACTTTAATCCGAGGCAAACCGTCGATACACTCGGTCAAGCACACACCGAAGCCGCCCGTCACTTTTTCACGGTTAAATTAATGACAGGCGATAGCGGGCCGCTGGGTCGATGAAAATCGGACAAGTCTGACGACGCGCGACGCGATGCATCGTTCTCGACGGTCGAGGACCTCCACAGTCCACAGAGGAGTCGCTGCATTCTGATGCAACCAACGAAGCTAGTTGTGGATCGAAAATCGTGACAAGCTTGCAGGCAAGCTATCTGCTCCAAGTTGCAGCGCGCCGGCTATCGGGCCGCAATCTTATCACGACTCTCGCGGGCCGATATTGCCGAGGAATTATTAAAGTCGATTTCCTCGCGCCTCGTATCCTCGCGCGTCACCCGATAGGCGGGGGTGTTCGGTGCGAGTTGCCGCTCGATAGTAAATTTACGAGCTCGGCATGACCATGTCGACGTTGCAAATTATCTGATAGTGGATTTCGACGAGGGTAGTCGTCGGAGTGCTCGCCACTTGACAGTCGAAACTGACCGCGGCCAGGTAGCGACTGTGTCATCAAACGCTTCCAAGTTTTACCGATAACTAATCGGATGGCGGCGAAGCTTGATCACGAAGGAGCCTGACGTTCAAAATACATACCTGTGATGTCTAGCGAATCTCACGCCACACGGCGGCCGCCCTTTAAAACGACCCGACTGTATAGACACCGCGATCACTGACGGTTCGGCGAGCAGACGTCGAACTCAAGGATTAAGCCAAATTTCCCGACGAGCAGTCTGCCGCGCGAAGAGGGCGCCGCCGCCAACTCCCCACTGTTCTACGCGAGGAAAATCCAATCTTGCGATTGAAGAGGAAATCGGGGGAGGACGACGACGGAGCGGCAGAGCGGGCCTGAATGGAAAACGAATCACTCGGAAAAGTTTTAGTCGCGCGCCGATCAGTCCGTCTACGGGAGAAAGTTCCCGTTCATTCGTCGGTATAATCCGTTCGAAAGGGAACGAGGCGGACGGAGCACGGGTAACTCCGATCAAGTTTATAGGAGCGGCTTCTGAAGGAGGAAAGAAGAGGCAGCGGAGGGATGAAGGGGGATGCACGTGTTGCAAAGCACACGTGTGTCCCTCGAAGGCGGAATGCTGGACGCGATCGAGATACCGCCCCTGGGCGCTCGACAATGCGTAAAGTTCCGGGCAAGACCCAGCCTCTAAACTGGCAAGTTGTCCGGGCGGCACAATGCGACCATTACGGCGGCGGAAGGAAAGAAGTTGGAGAAGTTTCGCGGCGTGGGCGGCCGCGGCGGGGCAGAAACTCTCGTCTGGCAGGAGGTGTCGAGAAACCGCCGGAGATAAAAGTCGTAAAATTTAATGCGCATCGCATTCAATCAACGTTCGTTTGTGAACATCCGAGCGGTTCCCTTCTCCCGTGACCCTGCGATGGACCCTGCCCCTTGCCTCCTGGCTTTTCCTTCTTGCGATTTCGCCACGCTCCTTGGAAACACCGCCATCACATCCGCCCACTGATTACGTCGTTACAGTCAACTGTGCAGTTACCCTTGTATCTTCTTTCCACGCAACCCCCAAATTCCTGTTCAGTGACGAATCGACTCTGTGCCGCGATGACAGCCCCCGAAAAATTCCAACCGCCGAGCGGATGCGACGTTGACAGACAGGAGAGCGTTCGCCTCGATGAAGCGCGAAAAAATCGAGGGGCGCACGAGTAAAGGACGCATATACCCCAGTTTTTATCGTCGGCGTCGTTCCGAACAATTTCCTCTGTTTTCATAAGCTCGCGCTCGTCGGGGTCCTCTCTCTTTTTTTTTTCAGCGTGTAATACCAGAATCCATGGCGGGGCTTAGAGAGGGCGGCCACGATAATGTGTATACGCGGATACTCGAATCGTCCCCTCAGACTCTAATTAACTCGGATATTGACCGGGCCGGCGCGGCATATCAGCGTCCCACGTGTGTGCATATGCCTTTTTGCCTCGCCACACGCCGCGCGCCCCCGTCGGACGCACACACAAACGACAGGGGTAGCGGGCGAAAAAAGTGCCACACCAATTTATCGGGCTCCTACGTTTTTATGGTCGCGCCATTTTTACGACCCTCCTCGCGGAGTGAGTGTAAACGTCAAAAATTCTGCGATCACGTGCACCGAGACGTGATATCGGCGTATGATACCCGCAAGGGTCCTTTTTGAATGCGTAACGAGAACGCCAGCGGAAATTGCGTTATTCCGTTGCAAAGAATATCGAACGCTTTGTGCTCGTTAAGTCGCCGGTTGTTGTCCTCGTCGATACCGCACGAAGTGGTTGCTGGGTATTCCCGTGCAACGTCGGTCGACAAAGCTCGCGCAGGAAAATATCTATCGCGCAGGCAAATGAATATTAAAGATTCATGGATTTAGAACATCGAACTCCGCCTAAAGAGATACTTCTGCGTGCGCGGGGCAATAAGAGAATATTACCTCTGCATTATTCGTGGCCCCTCGCGACCATAAATTTCAGTTCGGAAGCGTATCGAAGAAACAACCATCTAAAGAACGCCCGACACGTCCGACGTCTCGCCCTTATCATACCGCACGCAACTGCCCGGCTCGATTTCACTCACCGCTCTTCGGGGTAGGGAAGATGTTGAAGGTGGAATCTTGAACCCAGGACGTGACCGTCACGTACTCCTGAACGAACGTTGGTATTTCGCACCTGAGCACGCCGGTATTGCCCGTCAGGACGTAAGCGTCTCGCACAGTAACCACGTACTTCTGATGCACCACTGTAAACAGACACAATAATTTCCGTCAGCTACATACACACTTCTCGCCGAGCTTGCCGTCTGCCCTTGCTTCTCGCCACGGGGGGATTGATAATAATTATAAAACGCGTCGTACACTCGACAGTTTTTCCCAGCGTGCACGCTCCCAGGAGCCTGTCGTTGGCCTCGACAATATATACTGGACATTTTCTACTACAAGCTCGTTATTCCGACCGCGAACAACGCCTCCTTTCAAACCGTCTGGGAGCCGAGCTTTCGGCAATTAGCGGCTCCTTCTCGCGTCCCCCGCCCTGCTCCAACTTTCAGGGCGCTCCTGCGTAATCCACCCGGTCCGCGTAATCCAAAGCCACGATTCTTTCGGGAGCCGGGCGGAAATTCTCTCGATTCACGAGTCTCTAAATGCGATAAGTGATTCTTGGCAGGACGTCGGGATTGTTAGGGCCGCTTTCATCGGAGAGGGAAAGAGCCTCGCGGCGGTAGCTTGTCTCGGTTGGTCACGAGGGATGAAGCTGAATCGGGGGACGGGAGGTGTGGGTGTGCGTTTTCTATTTTTCTCTGTTCGAACAAGCACAGAGTACATACCTACCTACTCGCGAGCACGCACACAGGCGCGAGTTCGAATATTTATGATAGCAGGTATGAAAATGCTGGTGGAAACGAGCACTTGGCAACGCGCGAGAGGCAGCGAATCTTGATCTTGGCAGTGAGTGCCGCTTGTTAGCCGTAAGCGAGCGCGAGCTTCAGGCCATGCATCTGCGAGCTAGCCGTGGGAAGGCACGAAGCTGCGGGGCCGGCGATAAATGTAGTTGGCTCGGCTCTCTTGAGCCGCGATCATTCTTCCAGCTTTCCCCCGAGTGGTGGTTTAGAACGTCATTCCGCGGAACGGCCGATTACACTTACGACCAGCGAGGTATCGCGCTTGCGGAGCGCGCGCGCCCCGGACCGACGGCCAGCCACTTCGCGTCGCGTCCGATTTTTACGCGCGGAATGAACCGGGCGCGGCGAATCGCGGCCAGGTGCTAAATATCCGCCTCTAAACGCCCAGCGTTTCGCTAAGTGCGAGCGTTAAATCCGCTCGCCGAGGATGCAGTCCGGAAATGCGTTCCAGCCGCGGCGCTTTCAATGGCATAATTGCGAGTAACGATACTCTGGAAACGTTCCACGGCAATTTTTAGCCGGATTACGGCCGCGTTATGGCCCCGAGCCTCGGCGAGCACGCTCTGTCTGGTGGGCTCCGTGTGTTTCGCCGCGGTTAAGTTCCGTTCGCCGCGAGATACCGCGGAGAAATAAAGTTACCGCGACTTTCTTGCCTGGAGGCAACTGAACACGCGCGACGATCAAGTGGCCGTGGATTTTCCGGGGATAGTAGGCAGCTACGTAGCGTAGAAGTGGGATGGCGGCGCGTGGAAGAGCCTCGGTTCCCAGACGAAAGGTGAGAAGAGGCAATCGGTCGGAAGAGGTGAAATAAAGGTACTCACCGGCCTTTACCGTGATTTCACGGCTCAGCACCCTGCCGACGCTGTTCGAGGCTTGACATCTGTAGATGGCCGAGTGGACGTCGTGTCGGTAGCTCTCCGCTCTGAACGGCAAGAAGTACATCGAACCGTTTACCAGCGTCTCACGGATGTGCGGTATAGGGATCACCGGTGACCCGTCCCCCATAAGCCAATCAATCCTCGGCAACGGACTGCCTTGGGCCGAACAATGGATCATTGCCCCGGTCTTGTTCGAGAACTCGACCGAGGAGCGTGGCTCCGAGATCAACACTGGACCCTGACTGTCCAGCACCACACCTCGTCCTGAAACACACGAATCGCCGGCGGTGTTGGTTTAAAGCCGTTGATATTGATTTCGCGGCGCAGCAGCGGTTGAAACCGAGAAGGTTTCGCGAGAAATTGAAACACCTTCCTTTAATTCGTGGACAAGAAGCATCTCGTATTACAATACGAACCTCTGCCGTGTCTCTGCCCGCAGGTAAACACGGAGATCTTTCATTCCGTTATGAAACGTCTCACGGTAGAAGAATCGCTGAAACCCCCCGTAGTAGCAATATCACCGGAATCGATCATATTCGATCACCGTTCTGTCAGTTATCACCGGAGCTTCCAGGAGTAAGAGCCACGTGACGTAGTAGGGCGTAGTGGAGGAGGAAGCCTCGCATGGTGTGCACAAGTCGTATTAATATTGTATATATATATAACTCTATACACGCGAGGGTTCCTCCTCCGCTGCTCTCCTACTACGTCACGTGGTTCTTACTCCTGGCAAGCCTGTTATCACGCGCGGCGCGAAATCATTTTACATGTTTCATGGAACGATGGCTGGTTCATCGCTCACAAAAATGGTATGATCCGAGAACCGTCTTAGCCATTTGAAGGGAACGAAACGCATACGTCGCGTATCAATATTTGATAACAGGCAAGGGGAGAACTGGCCATGAAAAGATAACGAAACAACGGGGCCAACGAGCAAGCTGAATAATGATAACCGAGGCATCTTCCAAGGGACAATAAAACGCCCGTGTACGTGCGTCCCACGTTCGGGTGAATGGCGTGCGAATCGTCGTTCCTCGACGAATTCGCAGCGCGATTGCAACATTCGCCGCTCACACTCTCCCTCTCTCCACTCATATCATTTCCACCACCCCCGACCCGACCCAGCCTTCCCTCTTTTATATCCCTTGTCTCTCTATCAACGGCTCCTCTCTCCGCTCGGCACTCGTTCAAACGAGAAAATCCGATGGAGCATCTCTGGCGCAGCTGATGCCAGCACTGTCACGGGAGAGAAAGAGAGAGAGAGAGAGAGAGAGAGAGAGAGAGCTTTGTCCCCGGAATTCCGGGGCGGCTTGTTTTTTCGGCGATCGACGGCCACGACCGGACGAGGTGGCGACGCGCATGGGAAATGAGGTGAGGGCGGCAAGGGACGGAGGGATCGGTGGTTCCATTATGTATGAACGGCGATTTGATAACCTGGATGCGCGGAATCCGGAAGACCGGTAAGAGTGCACCGGGGCTACATCCACAGGGGCTGCACACGCGTGCATGTAGCCGGAAAGACGTTTATGTCCGGGCGCTTCCTGCATTCTACGAGCACGATGCACCTGCGCCACCGGTTTATGGCCGTACACCGTCGCCATCTACGCCGCATTTATACACACGCCACCCAGCATCGCCATTGCCGCGTATGCCTCGTCCGATATGCACGGTCCGCGGCGGTGCATCGATGGCATCGGTGCAACTGTGCATCCGCTGCACCCGCGGGCGCTCTCCCCCCGGCTGCGTTGCACGACGACACGGCCGGAAATGCAATTAAATTGGTGTGCGTGTAACACAGTTCGCCGCCCGCCGGGAAAACCCGCCCCGTAAAATGGTTATTAAGGAAGAGGGCCGGGCTCTCTGTTTCGTGTAAAAGGAAATTCTCCGCCGTTGTGTCGACGGGCAAGTTGCTCGAGATTTTACTTAACCCGATGACCCTGGCGGCCCATGCTCCTTTTCCCCTGTCTGGTTTACTACTGTGCTACAGTCCAGTTTCGCCGTTCAGCGTGGAATTCTTTAGCGTTCGCTTTTTAGAATTTTCTACGAATATTTTCGACCAAGTCCAGTGGTTGAAGTTATTTTAGATTTCATTAAAGAGACGCGCTAAGTAATACGGTTTTGTGGAATCACTTAACACGCCGTATTTCCCTCTTTCTATAGGCGATACCGTATGCGAGACCGCGTTCCAGAACGCGGTCACAGTATCTCACCCATATTTGTCCCCGTCACTTCAAATCCCTCTGCACAGTGCTCGGTGAAACGCGCTCTATCCGGGCGCAAAACCATGTACCCTCGAGCTAATGTCTGTCCCGCACGTACACGTGTCGTGCGGAAATCGCTGCACCAAGTTCGAATAAATTTTCTATTAAGGGCCCAGCACGTGTTTCTGTTCACGTGCATATAAAGCACAAATTTGACATTAGCTCGCGCGGTGCGCTGCGACGTGGCAATAATTGCAACGACCAGGAGAAAAACAGACCGAGAACAAATCAATCACGTGTATTTCCCCGTCAACGCGGTTTTTGCTTCTCCACGTAGACGCTCGCGCTACAAGCGTACCTACAAGCCTACCCTGTCCTCATAAATGCGGTGCACTTTCTTTTCTCATTTTTTATACACGTCGGTATATTGCACTCTGGCGTGCAATGAGGGAGAATGTACGGTTCGGTCGACTGTAACGAGTGTCGCCCGTGTAATTGCGGGAAACCGCGTGAATCTATCGGCGACGGAGACGGTTCGCCGAGTTTTCTTCGCGCCGTGCACGGTGTATCTCCCAACAGCTGTTGATCCTTCGTGTAAAACCAAGTCGAAAATATGGAATAAGTATTTCTCCTACAGAACCTCGTTTCCCAGGAAATCGACTTTGCCCTTCGTTTTCCAGGAAATTGTCCGCCAAATACGGGAATCGTTCGAGAGCTCTCTCCTTCAAAGATCTCACCATAACAGTCGCTGAAAATTCCCAAAATGGATCAGCGCTCAATTCTATTTGCAGTGCTGTCAAATTTCAACTCCACACACGGCGTGCGGAGAGCTCCTGTCCATTTGTAAGCGTTCGACAAGCGGTGGCCCTTATTTCACGATGGTGGGATATATCGTCGAGCAGCTTGAAATTTATCCCCGGTTCCGCCTCGCGCATCTGTTACCACGCGTATATAAGATTGCCCGTAATACGCAGGCTGCCAAACACGATCGAACGAGGCTTAATTAATCACTGGGAAATTCGGCGGTAAAACTTGTTTGTAGTTGCCTCACCCGAGGCATCGGTGTTTAATTTCGTTTACGCGAGGGAACGCTGTTGCGGAGCGCGCTTCGCCAGAGCTTCGCCTAGCGCAACACCGCCCTCCACGATATTTTTTCTATCCGAAAAAATTGACACGGGGAAGTTGGCGACGAATCTGTAATATATTCTCCCGTAGATCCGCCGATAACTGTGTAACGGGGAAGTTCGGTGCGTTTGCGCGTGTCCCTTCTGGTGTTGCATAACCAGCGGATAACTACATTCGCAGGCAATTATACGCGGACGATGACCTCGTGGCAATAATGCCACCGCTGTTTCTCTTTCCCGGCGTAAGTATTTACCCTCGCGTATTTGCCCCGCATTGTCCCGCGACTCGGGAAACTTCAAATATTTTGCAAGCTTGTCTTCCGCGACTCTGGAGCGCCCCTAGATTGCGCCGCCGTGTACGTCTGGCTGCGTACACAAACGACACGGACGATTAATTCATCAACTTGCGTGGGTTTAACAGGTGCGATAACATCTCTGCCAATTATGCATCGACGCCATTCGCACCGCGCTCTCATGCTCGCTCTTATCGTCCTCGGTGTCCTGCCTGTGAACGCATTCAGTCAGCGTCGCGCCTATTTAACGCTCGCACTACTTGACGCGCGCTCGTTCCACTGTGCCCGCGTAACTTTGCCGGCGAAATGCTTCCTCTATTATTAGGACCGCGAGAAGGCGCTTCTTGTAAAAGTTATATGACTCTGGACGCTCAGTTTGTCTTCTCGAATAGAACCAAGATAGGTATCCTGTATAAAGGAGCAGATGTAACTGCAATGCCCCGTGAAAGCTTCCACCGCGGAACGAGTGTGTTTTCACTACAGAAGCTTATGCAGTAAGCGTTCCCCTGTAATTATGGCAGTACAGGAATCATTTCAAGCGAAAGTTTGCACGTAGCATACCGCGTGCACGTAACCAAACGACACAAGATACCTTCGCACAGAACTGTGCTCGCTAAATATTTTGGCGAATGTTGACTATCTTCGCACAGGCGTACACGAAAGGGGTGTTTCTCGTTCGAACCACCATCGCCGTGTAATGTAGCCGAAACACGGGGAACATGAGTAACCAAAGCGGCACGAAGAAAAACCCTTTGAAGACTTTGCAGCGGCCACCCCCCCGCCCGCCGGTCGCCATCCCATCCCTAGGTGCATTCCATTACGCACATATGACCGAGTGACGGTTACGAGGGCCGCCTCCTCGGTTCCGCGGGCGCGATACACCTGTGCCAGTCCACAATTATGCACCGGCGCCATTTATGCCGCATTTATACACTCGGCTCTGCCGTCGCCATTGCCGCCGCCGCCGCCTCTCTTTTCCGCCGTTCCACGTACACCGTATCCGGTTGTTCGGTCATGCGGGTGTGCGCCCCGGCGATGCACCTCTCTGTGCACACCAGTGTGCATCGACTGTGTAAACGTTGCGCCGCTGCAGCGACTGTTACACCGACGAGCCAGCCCTGTATTCTCGCGTTGCACCTCGCGCTCCTGATTAATTACAGAGCACCGTTACGGCGCACCGGATGCTGCATCCCGACCGGTATTATCATCCACGGGACTAGGGGATCCGCGACGTCACTGACGAATTAACCGTCGCGACTCGTTCGACATTTCGCGAACGTTCTCCACAGCTTTCCTTATCGGAACGACCCCGTTCCAAGCGGGAAGAAGACGAATCGTCCCCGACTCGCCCGACCAGGGAATTTCGATATCGACGAAAATCCATCGGGGAAATCGTTTCCCCCGCGAACCGCACTCTGTCCCCGAGCTCGGGAACGTCGAGGACATTTAAATTCTCTAATTAGACTACGCCGGCGTTCCAGTTCCGGATGAAATTTAAGTCGGCGACGCGCCATCGGCTGCCTTCAGACTGCAACTTGGATCGAGTTGCGAGCAGAATTACCGAGCGCAGACGAGGACAGCGGGCGAAGTTAAATTTCGTTGATATTTGTTCTCCGCCAGGGGCTGCGGTAAGTTATCGAAGCAGTAGTTCCCTTCCGGCTTGACTATCGACAGGAATACTGTCAGAATTCTGTCTGTGATTAATCCGGTGTTGATAGAACCACGGCCGAATCGATTGCCGTCATACGGTGGTACGCGTGTACCTCGCAGCGACACGATTTAGCAATAATCGTGATTGTGCAGGTGCATTATCGTGCGATCGGATTCGGAGAGCGCGCGCCGAGGAGTGGCATTCAATGGGCCGCCAGGAAGGCGGTGGATGACGTAGGCTGGCTGATCGGTTTTAAAGCGCGTTCGTCGGAGTTCCTTTCGTTAATTCGGGCCGGTTTAAACAACGCCGGTTCGCCGGGGATCGATAGCAACGGCCTGCGATTATCCTTGCGTTCCGCCCGGGCTAATCCGACTTAAGCGCCTACATAAATACGAATATATATTTCGCATACGCGGATCCCGAAGTTAGCTGCAATGCAGCAGCGCGAGATACCGCCGCTACGGATTTCGCCGGCACGCGTACACCGTTACCGCCGTTTGATCTGGATCATGGTTAATTTCACCGTTGGTTATGGCGCACAATGCCGTACCAATCACGCCCTGACTACGCTGCATTGCGCAGTCGGATTGGTCCCTACAGCGGGGGGCACGTATACCAAGCGCCGGCGGATCGCGCGCGATTGTGCGATAGCGAGGTGAGGCGTACGCGCGCTCGCGCGCGCGCGCTATCACGGACACGCGTGAACGTAAGTCACCCCCCGTTCTGGGTGTGGTGGACGAGGGCGCGCGTGTAATCGGCGACGGCCGGATAAAGCCGTGAGGCGGATCAATCCGTGACGAAGCCATCGACTTCGAAATGCTACATTTCGTTTCAATCTGCCGACGTATCGCCGGCGTGTACAGCGTTATTCCACGGAGGGTCGCCCGACAGCGCCGAAAGCAGATACATTTTCGAATTACAACCAGAGCGAATACGAACGATAGATCGCTTTGTCGCCGGCCCGCCTTTTAAACCGGGCCGATACCGTGTCGACGCTCGGCCCAGTAGAATGAGTGATTTAGAGCCAGACTCGCCGACCGACTCTCTCTCCGCTGCGCCTCGGGCGTTCGTTCTATCGCCCGCCGCCGTGATACTGCCAGCCTGTACTTTATTTATTCGGTGACGCTATCTTGACGCCAGAGTGAAATTAATTAAAACGGGCGTTAAGAAAAGGGACGTAAATCCCGTTTGCGATACAGACACGACCCGTTCCCTTGTTTCTCAACGGAAGACGTTCCCGTCGCTCTTGCGACTCGGCACGTTGAATTCGCTGAAGAATTTGAGAGCTTTGAAAGAAGAGTCACGCGCACGGTTGCAATTATCCAAGATTAACATCTCCGGGAGACAAGCGCGAGAGGATCATAGGCGCTTCCGCTGTGTAATTTACGGCCAGGCTTTTGCCATCCCCGAGAAAAACAAGCAAGCCATTAATAACCGACGGTAAGCGCTGATACGCTGCCCGCGATGCACTCGGCTGGCAGTGCGCGAAACGCTCGTTTCCCCGGTTTTTCGGTGAAGCGAAGTGCCCCGGCACGGCTTCCGGGTCTTTCGATTATCTCCCCCTTTATCCGCGACAATCCTCGACACTATGTACCATGTCGGCATCTTACTGGCTCACTTTGAACGGCGTCGATAGTCCATGCTGATCCCGGAGTACATAGGTAGACACATTATGCACGCACCATGAAGCATATTGGTCGGGCTCGGGGCTGGGGGGAAAGAAAGAAGGGAAATCGACGGCATCGACGATGAAATTAGTTGGCTGCATCACGAAGGGTCTTATCCCTCGCCTCCCTCCCTCCCTCTCTCTCTCTGTCTACGCCTAACTATTCGATTTCCCTTCTTCTTTCTTCGATTCCATTCCCTCCCCTTCATCGTCTCCTCCCGCGCGACGCGGATGAATATATTTCCCTCGGCAGCGTCTTCATCCGACCGAATGGAAGAATCTAGCGAGACGGGAGCAATATCGGCGGAAATCGAATCGCAAAATGGAGAAAATGACTGCGAGTGCTTCACCCTATCGTGAACGGGGGGCGGGAGGGGGCTAGGCGAGAAAATCAGGGGGAGAGGCGAACGGCGAAAAAAGAGAGGAGATGCGAGAGAAGGCGGAAAGTCTGAGGGAGACGGACAGGGAAACAGGAGGAGAGACGAAGGGAGAATGAGAGAGAGAGAGTAGGGAGAGAAAGGAGGAATGCATTCCTGGGCGAGTTAATCCCTGGAGTCTGGAATGGCTGACAATTCCATGGATCCATGCCTTCTGCCTTCCGCCATCCTCTTCGTGGTCGTGTGCGTGCTAGTACGTGCAGGGTTCTGCGATCGACGGTGGCCCCGTGTGCGGTAGCATGGTCTCCGTATTATCGCGTGAAATCGATTCGCCGATTCCTAATATCGCGAAACTCAACGCAAATGGATCGTAATACGGGAGGAAGCTGGGATCTTACGTGCGGCCTCGCGTGTCTCTTAACGCTTTCCCCGCGAGTCTGCGAAGGGGCTGGGGCTGCTGACCCGATCGTTACCATAAGCAGCTTACGGCGAGCCTGGTGAATAGTCAGTTATCCCCCCGGTCTATCCCCCTCGACCTCGCGAGCCACCGCTTACTTTCCTTTATCTTTGCTTTTTCCGTCTTCAAAGTGACTCGGTAGTACGGTAGAAGCTCCCGGTATTAATTACGAGGCTCTTCGTTCGGGTATTCTGTGCCCAGCTGCTATCAATCTTCAAAGTCTTCTTTTCCACTTTAAATCGCGATGTTTCGGATTGAATTTCTCTCGGCGACTCACGCGTTCGTCTCTTTTTTCCCTATCCCCAATAAAGATAACGTAGAACCCGATGAATGTAATTTCCGCGGTTTTCCAGCACTGTCTGAAATCCTCTCGAGCATTTACGTTTTCGAGGGTGCAACTCTTTTTCAACAAGCGTCGACAGCCGCAATTTCGAGCGGTACCATCAATCTGCCAATCAATCCAATCTCCTTCCTTCTCAACGAGTAAACCGATTGGTGTCTAACTTTTCGAGCACGGGCGGGGGAAGTTTCATCTTTCAACGAGCTGGATGCCCGCTGTTAACTCGTTAATTGCCACCGTGAATGATAGGTATACGCGCGTCGTTGAAAAAGAGAAAATGCTTACCTCGAGCTAGCTATTGGTACATTACCATGTCGCGTCGAGGAAAATAAATCGATTTCGCGAAAATTAAAATACACTCCTGCGGCATCGTTTCTTACGTCGTGCGAGGCGAAACGTCGCGGCCCCTTTAAAGGGAAAGGTCTCCGGGAAAAACGAACCGTCCTATCGGCCAGAAAATGAAGCGCAAAATGCAATTAGCGGGTGCTACCGGATAATTGAAACGGTGAACAGGAAATGGGCTCGCGGAAAGGTAATACGGTTGAGCCCTACTTACGATTCCCAACGCCCAAGAAAAGGACATCTCGAGGAGCGAGTAAAAAAGGACGCGGCAGTCGTGCGCCACGTCGAAGAAAGCGTTTGACGACATCACGGGGTCGTTCCTCCGTAAACTGCTTAGCAGAGGATAGCGGCCGGCGAGTTCCTTCGCTGTCGGAGTAACTTTCTTAATCCCCCTCCTTAGCGGAGTTAATCTCCGCGATTAATGCCTTGCTAACCCGTCGCGCTGGGAGTCTCTCCATCTAGATGTCGAACATTGCTTAACATTTTTCTACCCATCCGTTTCCCCGTCGATCCGACGATTGACGAGGCGCACTTTCATTCGAAAAACTTTAAACGGGCGTGTGCTAGTGGCCGGGACGTCGCCGAAATCTCGCTCCGCTCCTCGCAGCAGGGAAACAGAAGAAGAGGTAACGCCAGGGTATTGGACGGCAATAAATTCCTCTGGCAACGGTCAATAATTTCTTCAGTGTCCGCGCGCGCGAACGAGACGGAGCGACGTCAATAAGCGCAGCGATAAATCGGATATAAATCAGTGCGGTGTGCAGGCGCGTACGATTCGCATGCATCGATCGCGGGGGCAGAGACAAAAGAATTAACCAGACACCTGCGTCGTCGGTTCGCGCGGCCCCCGACGCGGCAGCTCGTCCTATTTTTCTGGGAAATTAATCACGAATGTCGCGATTGCCACGAGGCTTTTTTTGCGGAAGGGTGAACGGGCGCCGCTCCGTCCACCCTCTCGCCCCCGCGCGGATAACAGCGTAGGCCGGCAATTCTCTCCTTCCTTCAGCCCGGCGTGTTCGTAGCTTATCACTCACCAGCATCCGCACTCCAGCGACACGCTGAATTAGCATAATACCATCGGTGTCGTTACGAGGCAGTGGAACTCTTCAGGATACTTCAATGCTCCGATACAATGGAATATCGATCCGGGACGCGAGGAGCCAGTCTCGCCGGAGGTGCAGACGGCGAAACGGCACGGCCCTTGACGTGTTAAAGGGAGGAAGGCGAAACGTGCGGAAGGGGGTGAAAGGACGAGACAAAGGTCCGCGGCAAGGGTTACGCGATCTCAAAATAATTCCCCACTTGGCGGCGGGGAGAGAATGAAGTTGCGGCTGCCACGTGGGTCCGCGCGTAACGGTGAACCCGCGCGTAACGGAATACTAAATAGTCTCTTCGACCAAGTTGACGAACGGAACAACGGAGAGGGCCGGAGGTAGCGAAACACGCGGAATTAATCGTTGCGCCTACGTCGTGGAATTTTTGTTCACTTCCACCGCCTGCTACCTCTCCGACAAAGAAATATACGACCCCTATTAAGAGGCGTCTGCCGTTTCGTGCCGCCGAGTTAAGTTACAACTAATTTCTCTGCCCGCCGCCGCGCCGTTTCGCGACGCGAGCGAAAAGTACGCTCGCAGGCAGGCGAACATTACGTGGAGCATTTTTCATTTGGCTCCGGTTAAACAAGTAGGGTACGGTCCGAGAGAGAGAGAGAGAGAGAGAGAGAGAGAGAGAGAGAGAGAGAGAGAGAGCGGGCTGTACTCGACGCGTTGCCGGCTCGCTCGTCGGTCGATCGCGTCGCGGCAGGGAAATTTCGGCCGTCGGCTGAACTCACCTTTAGGTATAGCGCGTAATTCCCGACGCTATTTTAATAAAAAGTGGCGGGCGCGACCGCGCGCGAGCCGTGAATTCAGCAATTTGCGCCGCGCTTTAAAGCGTCGTTCTAATTTCGGCGACGCGGCGATTCCGCGTCCGGCGAACTTCCTGCTGCATTCTGGCGCGCGCACTCTCGCCGCTCGCGCATTCCGCCTCATTTCGCATTCTAATTACAAGCTGCGTCCGGACGTAAATCGTAAATTATTTTCAATTGTGGGATAAAATATGGTCCGCATACAAAGTACCGGCCCGTCAGGCCACCCTCGCCGCCCGTAAATACAGTCTGGCCGCCAGATATTGTTCATTATACGCTATCCATCGTTAATTACTCCGAATATAATTAAAGGGGTGGCATTTGCCGGGGACGAGGTGGCGGGCTGGGCAAGGCCCCGAACTCTTTTGTCCCTTTGCCTGCCATCGGTTCTTTTCCACCTTCTCTATCCCGTCACTTAATACCGCGCGAGTGTAGCGAGAGGCAAGACGTTTATTTATGGCAATTTAACTCGAAACTCCATTCCCGACGGGCGCACGGTTCGTTTACCGGGGCTGCGCATTTAAAAGTTCCCCGCGAGACAAAAGTTCCCGCAGTCCCGCTATTCCTACAATTATTCTGCGCTTCGCGTTTCTCCGATTAATTGCTATGTTTTTTAATTGCTAAGCCTATTGCGGGGCACGCGTACGCTGTAAGTCCATTTTCACGTCAACGGCACCAATTGCGGCGGCCAAATGTCAATGATCGGGGAGGGGTTTTGTGCGCGAGGGAAAGGGACATTCGACCGAAGATATTCGCCGCAAATAGGCCCTTTTCTGCTTTTATCAGGGCAGTCCAGCCCCCCCTGCGATTCCGCTTTAAATCGTCCGGCCTATGGTTTTTCAATATCTCCGTAATACGAGAAGTTATTTCGCGATTTAATAGCCAGTTACATTTCCCTCTTTGTGCAACGAAACGGCCACGTCGCGATATTTTACAAGGGCGCGCGATATAACCCGTATGTATTTCGCCGTCGGTTCCGTAGATAAACCGCCGCGCAATCGATGATACGTCGCGCGGACTTCGTTTGTTAACCGGCAAGACATTTCCCGCGGGGAGATTAAAAAATAAAACGAAAGCTTTATCCGCCGCACGGGTATAGAGGTTGTATAAATTAATTGAATCGAAGAATGTCGGGTGTTATGCGGTGGTAATCCGCTGCACGAGCGTCGCATCCAATGGTGATGCGGTTGGACGCAACTGACCACGTGGACCAGACATTTTCGTAATTCAGGCGAAGCCACGACATAGCCGGACAACTGCCGCTGCACCGTAACAAGTCCCCGCTACGTACACGCTGGTAGCGATCCCGAATAAATTAAACTTCCCCCCCTGCGTCCTCGGGGTGGCGTCTTTTGAACTCCCCTTCAGCTTTATTCCGACATGCATGACACCCCTGCAGGCAGGCGCAGCAGATGCGTATCTTTGAAAACTCGGGCAGGCTTGTAATCTGGACGCCATGGTGAAATTCGAGTCGCGGTGACGAATGCGCCGGCAAATCCACGGCGACATCTCTCGCGATATGAAAAAGTTTGCGTGAATGGAGTCTGAGTTGTGCCGAGGCCGGCGGTATCTTTCGAAAAATTCATTAACGCGTATGGACGCCGCGGGATAGAAACTCCCTACTTCAGCAAACTTTCTAATAAGTTGATGGATCTAATATCGAACCTTCCGCGTGAGTTGTAATCCCCTCCGAGTGGTTTAAGGAATACCACGAAAGTTGCTCCCTATTCTTCCTGTGCGGCGTAATGCCATCGTAAGAATTGTTCACGCCGGATCAGCGCACCAGTGGCATCACTGGAAAGACAGGCGACCCGTGACCGAAATGGACCAGCGCAGCAGAACGCGACGAGCCGTCGCGGCCATGTGAGCCGGACATTTTCGAAATTTAGGGCAAGTCACGATATATATCAAAGCGGGTGTTGGTTGCGCAGCATCGCCGGCTTGACAGATCGATCGTAATTAAATCGATGCGATCCGACGCGCTGTTCCCATACCCCCCATGGACTTAACTCTAAATCTAGGAATGGGGTCGATCGAAGCCACCATCAGGATGCATTATGGAGCCGGGGAGGACATGCTCGCAGATAGGTGGGCGCGGTGGCGGCGGGCAACGGGGTTATCTCGCGCCTATTTGCACGATAGTCCTGTTTCCGATTAATCAGGTCCCCTGGAATTAACGCAGTCCCCGGGGACTGCGTCGCATCTCACACGTATGCATACCCATTAGATGTTCATCTCTCTCCCTCTTCCTCTCCACCCTCCCTCTCCCTCCTCCTTTCGCCATTCCACTCACGTTTCCTCTCTCCTGTCCCCAGCTGCGCACCTCCACACCACCATTTTCCTCTTCCACCCTCCGCCGCTCTCTCTCTCTCTCTCGCTCCCTGCCTCCACCCCTTTCATTTGCATACGCGTACACTTTTCTCAGTCGCCCGCTCCCTATCAATTATATTTCACTCTTTCTCACTCACTTGATTTCTGCTACTTTGTCCCCCTTATCCTCTTCATTTATCCCCGTACCGTCCTCTTTCACCGTCCTTCCGTTCCATCGTCTTTTTTGTCACATCGATCCCTTCGTCCCTCTATAGCCCCGGCTCGCCCCAGCCGCCGCATTTCCACCCCGCTCTTATCAATCTTCCTCCGTTGCTCTCGCTTGTCGTGCACAGTTTTTTTCAAATGCACCAAGTTAAGCGCGTCGAGGGACACATCGGGGGGGTGGGCGACTTATCGGCGGGTGTATCGGCGATCGCACGTCGACCGCTTCAAAGGGCGACCCTCCTAAAGGAATTTCTGCCCACTGTCGAGGCCTACCCTCTTTTCAAAACCCATGCCGATCCTAGTTATTCGGGACACATTCTCTTTATCATCAAAACCCCCCTTCGGAGACGCATTCGTACCGATCGTAAGTACGCATTTTATCCTGTCCTCTGTTTCGTACCTTTGACGCTTCCACCGACCGTCACTGATCGGTGAATCGAACCGTTCTCTAATTATCTTTTTCACCGCGAGCCAGCCTCGAGTGGCCGCTATAATTGGAGAACATGCCCACGTCGATCCCCTCTATCTCGCCGACTTTAGCTCCCTTGGGGGGAGAATGCAGTGGCTAAAAAGTGCCGCGTGGCGCAATGCCCCTCGTTAATCGCGCGTGTATTTGCCTTTCGGTAACAGGTAATTAATAGCGGGTCGATAATATTTTCGAGCGGTCGCCGTGTTCAAATAACGCGAAAGGGAACGGGATCGGCGGCCGCGCCTGTGTATTGCCGGTTCATCGCTCCCATATTCGATCCATGCGGCTGCATATTGCCCGTCTATCGGCGTAATGTTATCTGGGACGTATGCGCGTTAACGCGAGAATTTATTCGCATTTCGTTGGGAAATCGAAAAGAGAGGTAAAAACAGGGGGACGCGATCCGCGGCATTATTCCCCAAATACGCCGCGTGCGTCATGAAAATGCAACGTCACGTTGGGTCCCCATTACGTGATGAGAATTAAATTCCCCTCCGACGTGTACGGGCGAGCCACTTTCGCGGAGACCATCGTAAATACACCGACATTCGTATATCTAATAATTAAGTGCACTGATCACTTTGAAATGCAGCGTCCAAAGTACATTTCGCCCCGTCCTCTGAGCAGGTCCATTCGTTTACATATCCTTCATCTCTCGGCCCGCCTTTCACCCTCCCCATCTTTCATTCCCGCCCCTACCCTCGCGCGCACATCTTTGCCGAGTTACACCGTAACCGTGTTATCCGCAATCATTCCCGTTTATCTACATAATCCGTCTTTATCAAGGGAAAAGTTACCGGAGCACTCGTTATTGTACTTTCCAGGGACGAAAATTTAATTCACAGCTGGCCCGTGCTGCGAGCGTTCATCGCTCACGGAACAGAGAAACGGGAATAGAAATCTCGTCGGGAAAGATCAAGCGAAAGAATGATATCCGGCGGATTGAATGGAGACTGCGAAACTTCTCGGGTCGATGTGGAACTTGAAACTTCCAAGCTGAACGCATTGTCCGTCGCGAATTACTTTCTCTAGGTAGCGTGAGCGTTGGAGCGTGCATCGCTCAACACTTACATATGTTTCTCTGATTTATCGGACAGTCAAGCGGAAAATTTATATTTTCGCGGCAACCCGTGCAGAAATTTCGATAGAAAACTGAATTGGTTTGCGCATCCGTCTGACCCGCGCGTAATATTATGCATCATCGATTATTCCTATAATTTCATGCCCGAATCGCGAATAATATCTCATACCCCAGCGGAATAATCCATCCGCGTGCTAGTAAGGCTCGTTTCTCCCATTCGAAAAGCTGCATTAATCCAGATTCGGCCAAACATTCCGGCGCGCCGCTTATTTTATTCGACAAATATTGATTCTAATTTTTCAACGATGCGCGACCCTTTGCGCGGCGGAGCGTTGTAATGGACGTGATTCCCGCCGGCGCGAAATATTTCTTGCTTGAAATATGGAATATAAATTACCGGGTTGCGATCGTTCACTCGCCCCCTCATTACTCGTGCAAATATACGGAATTACACACCGTATTTATCATTCGCTCTATCACGATTTAAATATTCAACTTTCCGTTGATTGCGAAACATCCTCAACAGTCCACAAACCCTACCTTCGATTTCCCTCATCTCCGTGAAATATAATTCTCGAGCAGTATCTTTGTGTCTGGCGGTTTGCGACCGTTTGATCCGAACACCGCCAGACACAATAATTTGCGCTCACATTTTTCAATCCCCCAGCGAATGGTTAATCGTTAATGCGTCGCGCCGCTATATAATCCCACTGCGTGGACAGCGGCACATCGACGTGAGAGTTTGTTCGCGCTGCGAAGTCGCGTTTATTAAATCGCGTATTCGAAATCGCGTGCCATGTTAGCGAATATCGATTGGTAGGTAGGTGGGCTTGACAAGGCGCTATCTGACACACTTCTCTGTCTGTCAGCGCGCCGCGCCTCGAACGGCAACTAATAAAATTCATGAAACTTGTTACAGTGCGCTCGATGGAATCTGGTATAAACCGATATGTCCGTTCGATTAAAAACAGAGAGAGAGAGAGAGAGAGAGAGAGAGAGAGAGAGAGCTAGAAAGAAGGAAGAGAAGTGGAGTAAAGAGAGCGAATGGTTAAAAGCGGAATTCTCCGGGCTAAATAGCTTCAAACTCAATTGCACTTCGGCGCAACGTTCGCTGACAAAGTTCAACACCCCGAAACCAATGGAAGTAGTTATCAACGAAATTTACATTTAACTTTCCGTCGCCTCGGCGAAAGTTCGACAACAGTCTAAAGGTGAAGCGCAGAGACTTTCACTCGGAGGATTGTTGGAATCGATCGGAGCGGATGCTTTGAAACGAGAATGCTCGATGAACACCTCGGCGTGTCGAATTTTGCCGCGCACTTGTATCGTTTCCGACGCAAGCGATTCGTTGAGCGTGTGACGGGACGCGCGTGTCCGATGCTCAAAGCACGGGCGCACAATTATTTTCGCATAGCCCGTCCAGCCGTGTAAAACCCAGTCGCCGATCAATCGATTTAAAATGCCATTTCTAGCCCAGATGGGATACCTGGCTGCAAAATGTCCGAGATCCGTGTGAAAAAAGGTACCAGCATTCGGCCTCCTTTTTCCGAAGCCGCTCCAATTCGTTATCGATTGGAAGGAAAAAGCTGCACGACGTTCGTTCAAAATTGTACATTTTTCAGAAGACTCTGTTGCACCGTGCATTTCGAGAAGAACGGTGCTTGGTGCTCTTCGAACTTCGATGGTGAAACGCTACGTCTCTGTTTCTTCAATCAATTTCTGAGGCGAGAGAAACATACGAGTGTAAACACGACGGAATTAATTGCGAACAGCTCGAGGACGAAAGTGGTCTCGATAATGTAAGAATGGTGTCCAGGGACGGTAATGGCGAACGTACAAATAACGGGAGAATAACACCAAAATTCCGAATTAGCGACGTTAAGTGAAAATTAAATATAAAACGCGCTAGCGAGCTGTCGCGTATAATTATAGGGAAATCACCGGGCACAAATGCAGTCAGCCTGGATGTAGGTTAATTGGTTTTGGTGCAGCTATATACATTCTATCGAGAAATATTAGCGACCTTTCGCTCGCGTATAGTCGGTCTCGTTTAGCGGCAATTTTTAACGACCGTTTGGAAGCGTATAGGGGCTCAATTTGTTTCGTTAAATTGATACAGGAAACGGGATACTGAGTTCACCATCGGAGAGAACGGTGCACTCTCTATCGCGGTGCTCGCGTGAACCACTCGAATTAATTGGTTCCCCCGTAGCGCAGCTGATGTTCACAATATAATTTCACGATATAATCTCGCGCGCTCCAAGGCGGAGCCGAACATTTAGGCGAGAAAATTCGTAAATTTCCGGGCGAACGTTACACGCGTCCTGCTCGTTGTTCGTCCGGGCGCGTACACGTCCCTGCTCGAAATTCCAGCCGTTCGTAAAATCAGCGCCACTCGGGCATGCGGTTCCGCGCAGTTTTTTGCAGAGAATGCAAATATCCACCGGTCAGCGAGCAGAAGCATTTGTTAGGGTAATATTTTTCCCTCGGAGCCCCGGAGGGGCAGAATTTTGTAACGCGGCGCGCGAGTTACGCCGGGAGCCGGCGGGGCTAGGGGGTGGTGGTGGGTCGTTTACATCTGGAGGCAGTTTCTCGATATCACCGCGGGATTAGTCGATTTTTGCGCGGCACCGTTTGCACGGTCGCCTCTTAGCGCTGGCGCCCTTTCGCAGGTTGCTTCCGTTCGCGTTCAACCGACTGAACGAAAGCCCCCGTAACGCTTCGGGGGCGATGTATGCGCCAACACGGAGAGGTTTTCAGCGTGTGCGCGCGCGTAAAATTCGAATATGCCACGGCCGGAAGGATGGGGGCAGAGTGGGAGCGCCGCGCGTCTCTGTCTGCCGGGACGAGCCCATATTTCCCGACCAGATCAATGTTAATTCACTTAGCATAAATTGCGGGCGGGAAGGTGAGCGACGATGGTAGCAGCTGCGCCAAGTTTCCTACCACGTTGCAAAATCCTCCGCACGCCCGCTAACCGGGCGCAGACCTACCAGCGTTTTCTTCCGGCCGCGTCGCGCCGGGCCCGATCGCTTTATTCGCCGTGAAAGCGCCGACGTTTGACTGCGAGCCGCGACGACTAGCGCTGGCGAATAAAGTGGAAGCGGCTCGATCAATTGAAGCTGCGCGACAATTCGGATGAAAGAGAGATCTCCGCGGTTCCGGCCAGACGCTCGCAATACGGCGTGCGGGTACGAACGTTCCAGCGAACGATGGAACTGGGTACTGAATTCAAGGACAATGGTAATTACAGCGGATACGATCTCACGGAGTTGTAGAGCTATTCATATATCCGAGGATTGATTAATGACATTCTGCCTGTGGGATCCCTTTTATTCTGTTATTTCGACTACCGCTGCTGCGGATAATTTTCATATCCCCGTTACACATTGAATTTCAATGGCCTCGCGAATGTCCCCCTTAGCCGAGATTTAGCTAATTCCGCGCTTTCGCGACGGTTCCCTCCGACATAATTATCGTAAAAGAAATTTAATTCCAGGAACGCTGACGCGTTCAATACGCGTTCTTGGCGTCAGTTGTAATCTACCTGCGGAGGGTTTACGCGCGTCTCTATGGATATCGCGGCTACCTTTTTACGAGTGGATTCGGGACAATTCGATGCGATTTAATTGACATCAGCCACGACGATTGGTCGTTATTAAAATAAGGGGCCAACAGCGTCGAGTATTTTCGCAATTTCCTGGCCTTTGTGGGCCCACGTGTCAACGACCTCGCCGTTCTTTCATTTTAACTTGCCTCCGCGATAACGATGTGACAAGGCCAGGCTGAGGAACGGAATAGCGATTTACAAAGCGTCCCAGTTGTACCGTCTACTTTAACTATTGGACGCGATAGTTGCCCACGAGGCTGTGCCTTTTACGACAAAATACAAAGCTGTTAACGCCACGTTATAGCTGCGATAGCTCACGCAGCAGCGTTATCCAACGTCACCGGCAGGCTAGAGCGCCGGGACGAAACCATCGGCTCGTACTTGCGCGTTATACACTCCATTCTCCGTTGCGCTTTTTCACTCGGCAAAGCGATACTGACGCGATTAAATGGTCCAGAGAAGAATACTCTTTTTTCCTCCGCCTTTCTCGCAGCTTGTCGACTGTCGAGAAATTAAGCGTGAAGCGAGGGGAGGCTGGCGCACGTGTAGGTAGTTACCAGTCTTCGAGGAACGATCCAGCGGGACTGTGATCGTGAAATGGAAATATCGTCGATATTTTAAAAGGCCCTTCTTTTAGTAATAGAAGTACGATGTTGTAGATTATGACGAAGGGGGGAATCATTACACCAAGCCCGCACACATTCGCGGTGGCAAGTGTTAAGAACGTTAACTGCGTACCTATAGACGCAATTAGTCGCGGTTATTGGAATATTTCAGATCGCGTTTTCGTTTGGAAGAGTCGACGGGGGCCGCGTTTACATTCGACGTAATTAATTTTAAATCGCGTACACGCACGCCGGGACGTTAATAGCGTCTACGTCGGCGAGGCCGCCGCCGCCGCGCCGCTCGGAAATTACCGAATATCGGAAATCCAACGGCGACGACGATGGCGCGCAATTTGCGCATTTCCGCTCTGCGGCCGGCCGCGCTGGACGTACCTACAACGCGAATCTGTGCGAAGCCAACGAGCACACGCTACCGAATTCATATCGCGGTGGGCGTTATTGTTTACAGGATGGGACAAAACGTCGGGCAATAACAATAATAACACGCGGCACTAAACTGGATCGAATCGCGGCGGTAAATTGATACGAAGATTCTGGAACAGAGTTCCGATCGATCGTTCCGTGCCGCCGAAACTGGGCGAGATACGCTTATCCGCGGCGTATCGCCGGATCCATTTAAATAATTGAATAACGAGTCGTTGCGGTCTCGCGTTATTTCACGCCGGAATAAGCTCCGGTCAAAGATCAAGCGCCGCGATGCGACCGGCTGTGACTGGACGCGCAAGATTCATGGGGCGGGGGTTGCGTCGGGGCGATTCGATTAATTTAACCGCCGTTGTAACGACGCAGCGTTATTTTTAATCAACCGGCACAAATATTGCCGGTCGTACGAGGGTAATAATTGCCTCGTACGAGCGTAAACAGCGAAGGAGCGCGCGGACAGGAATCACGTTCGATCATCGAACGGGGGGGTTGCTGGATCCATCAGCCGCGGAGTTCTCGCAGAAGCGGCGACCTCGGGGACGCTCGTCCGCGTCGGTCTCGTCGCGTAGTCGAGCGACACGCGCGGCGACGAGAGATTTTCGATAGGCGGCTCTTGGCGCTCGACGACAAATAGGATCGAGGGAAACGCGTGCAGGCACGTGACAGTGTGCGTATCGATCGCGGTTTCCTTTTGTGCCCCGAGAAACGATACGGCCGCGGTGGAAGATAGGCGGCAGGCGCGCGCGAAGCGGAGGGAGACGGAAAGAAAGGAAGGCGGCACGGGGTAAGCTAAACGAAGGAACGAGAGAAAGAGCGAGGCGGAGGGACAGGAAACGGCGCGGAGGGAGAGAGAAGTCGAGCTTTTACGGTGATTACTCGTCGTCGCGACTGCATCCGCGCGCATTGCATCGGAAATGATTTCGCGCCCAATTAAACCATAGGAAACTCAACCCTCCCTCGGTACTAGAAGGGGGATGGAGGTAGTAGTCACCCCCTCTGGTGCACTTATACTCTTGACGCACCCTAGCCTTCTGCCTCGCTCCTCTTTCTCACTCGCTCTCCCCCTGTCTCTCTCTCTCGCTCTCTCTCTCTCCTTTGGAAGTTCCTCTTCTCTCTGTCACACCGCCCCCTCAGCGGGACCCCCTTTCCTCTTCCTTGTACAGGCTCAGCCAAAGCTTTTCACCGAGTCGTAGCCGCGGTGACACGCGGCGCAAATTAATATTTTTAGCCAGGTAAAACCGCGGTTCAGACTGGCGAATGGCAGCGCAGGGAGGAGAGCGAGAACGTTGGGGTGAAATTCAGGCGATATTGCGCCCGAGGTAAACGTGCCGGTTTCATCGAGTGTTCGTTAACGAATACCGAGAGAGCGCGTCGCAAGGGCTTCCGGTGCTCGGCGGCCCTCCCGAAAGACGTATCGCGTCTCTCGATATTCTCTCTCGTTACCAGGTGGCGAGTCGATGCTTTTCATCCAGAGACTTCGGGCCGTTTCGCCGCTGGTTCAGCTCTGAATTCGCCAGCCTCCTAAAACGGCCGGGGCAACGGTTTCACGAGCGAGGCCGAGGCGGAAAGAGAAAAGAGCCCCGCGCCGAGGGAGGAGCAAGGTTCAAAGAACCCGGCTGGCGCGGTGGTTCACAACAGATACGCGCGGCCAGCAAACGAAAAATCCGCCCCCCGGAGTCGACTGCCCCCTGGGCTTCCATCCGCGAAAGGAGGGCGCAAAGGGCCGTGTCCTCCGATCAACAGTGACACCTTTCCGCCCGAGATACGAGGTACACCCCTCGCGATCGCACAATGCCAATAAATTAAAGCGCGCTACGAAGGGAAACGAAAGCTGATGCGAGCCACATTGAAGGCGAATAAAATGAAACTCTCTGCCTTTCCCATCGGACTTATTATTACTTTTAGCCAGAAGAAAGGCAGACAGGCGCGTGCGGGGTTGCTGGGACGGTGCTCCAATTAGTAACAATTTCGAAACAACGTCGAAACGATGCTACCCTCGATGCAGGGGCGAGGGGGTGGTCGAGAGGACGATCATTGCGCGTTTCGTTCGGGTTAGTCGGCCGGTGGTAGTGGTAATAGAGATCGTGCCGGGCAAAAGGTTACAACGAGCTGTATTCACGGCGAACAATGAGAAAGCCGATCCGCGGGGCAGTTGGGGAAACGGGGGAGGGAGTGGTGTATGAGGTGGAAAACGAAGGAGGATCGGCTGCGATTCACAGAATTTGTTACCGGAATACATACAGAGAGAGAGAGAGAGAGAGAGAGAGAGAGAGAGAGAGGGAGAGAAAGAGAGAGAGAGAGAGAGAGAGAGATGGAGGGAGAGAATGAGTGAGCGGGTGAACGAAGGGATGGAACGAAAGAGGGCAAAGAGCACGGGAATTGCTGGGGTTTGTACTCGAAAATGCAAACTTTTCTCGTTAACAATTAAACCGCTGTTCGCAGCGTTCGCTACGGCGCCGAGCGAAACAGAGAAAGACGAGCAAGTGGTATCGAGGAAAAAAAGGATCGGGCGGTTGGGTGGCTGAGGGCAGAAATTACAAGTGGAACGAGGACGAGGCGGACGGTCGACGACAAGGACGACGACCGGGGAAGGGGTGGAAGAAGACGACGACGCAGCGCGCCTAAGTGACTCGACCAGCCTGGCTTGTTAATTATCGACTCAGAGTCGGGGGTGCACCAGAAACGATGGGCGACGCTGGTGAGGTGGCGTGCCCGCCCTAATCACTTTTCCTTTTTCCACCCGCGGAGGTGGCCCTTGTTTCCGACACGGCGTTTCATCTCATCTTCCTGTGTGCCTGCGCGACGTCGCTCGCCTTCGTCGCTTCGCGTCTCCAGACATCTCCAGATATGTCTCTGGGGCGCCGGCAGGCAGGCAGGCTGGCAGGCAAGACCTCGCCGCTGGCCCGCCGGTAAGCTCCGTCATACGAACACAATGGCTTTAACTAGTTAACAAGCACGAACCGGTGACGAACACATCTAGCCGCGGCGGAGTTCAGGCGCGCACGACTACACGCGGAACGTGTCAAAAGTCGAAACTCGCGGGGTCGGAGACCTCTCGAGGCATAAGACCCTCCGAGGGGAGCCAACGTCCCGCCCCTCAGTAATTCGGTATTCGCCTTAATTCCCTTCCGACCCGGACGGAAACGTCGATATTATAAATATTAGGATTTCCCGCAGGAAGGGATCAATCCGCGACATCGGCAGAAAGTATCGGAATACAGCAGGGGGTGGATTGGGAGTCGATTCATTTATGTAACGATTGTGGGGAAATATGTTCTGCGACGGATATTATTGCGCGCGGTATTTCGACGTCTTTTCGTACACCGACTATGCGCGAATTTCAAGAGGAACTTAACGGAAGAAGCATTCACGCGTACTTGCCTCACCAATGAATTGAACAAGCACATACTTTTACTGTTATTTACTACGATTCATTTAATATAGACGCGGGAAAACAAATACGTGTCCAAAGTAGGGCTGGAACTATTTGAATAATTTAATATTCGCATATTTTACTAGTATTCGAATGCTACGAATAAACTTCGAATATTTGAGTATTCGAATGTTATTTTTCGAATACTATTCAAAATTAACTTACAAGATTTCATCCTGACAAATGAACCTAAAGAACTTGATTTATAATTCACACCATACTATTCGAATACTTAAATATTCGAATAGTACTCGAATACTTGGATATTCGAATTATATTCGCCAAATAATTGAGCAGCTGAAGTATTCGAATATTCGAATACCGAAAAATTCGACAAACAGACCCAGCCCTAGTCCGAAGGTCTAATACGGAAGTTCAGGGCTCCAGGCAGTAAACTTGAGCGAAACGCAATGCAGCCTGTGCGTGACTGCATTAAATGTGTGTACACACGCAACCTAACGCGCCCGGCGCGATGTCCATTTACGTAGGTACTCGCGGCGTAATTGCTCGTTCCGACGATTTACAGTGGTGAATTCAATGCGGACATTACGACTTCCCTGCGCAAAGTATACAGCTTGCAAACGAAATAGTTGCTGGAACGTGTGTGAATAAACCTGCGAGTGGCTGCCGTGTGCCGCGTTATTAACAAAGTCCGGCGCCGGAGGACGAGGCGCCGGAAAGTTCGTCAAAACCGACTCCTGGTGTAAATTCAGTAAACTATATTTCCGCGACTGCTTTGTTCCGCGCGGGGTAATTGGAAAGCCCTCGAGGGAAAGAATAACACTCGTTTCGCGGAGAATATATTACGGCGATAGCTGAATATTGCCCGAGGATCTTGCTGGAAAGCATTAAATTCATCGGCAAATTTCTCGATAACAGGAATGCTGTTCGTATCACACGTTTCAATTAAATTACAAAAGTTGATCCAAGGGAACTGCATTACCACGCGGCAGCAATTCCGCTCCCTCGTCGAGAGCCGGGAAACCGTACGATTATTGTTAATTAAAAAACTTCCTCCGGCTGGCTCCGTTTCCGAGCGCTCGCGTTGTTATTCAGCGCTCGCAACTGCGCCGAAATTGGGTACGATAAATTGCTTCGAACAACGCGTGTCACGGGGGTGGGAACGTCGCGGCGGCGTATTAATAACGCTGCTCGAATTGTAAGTACGTGATTAGCATTATCAATCCGCGGTTCGTTTCCGCGGCGGCCATTGAATATTCCCGCTTATTGTAGCAGACGTCACGCGGCCGCGTGACACGCGGTTTAATCGTCTTTGTTGCCCGCTGAAAGCCCGAACACTGCGCTCCCCCGACGTATGCTCCAATGCGCTCCCAATAATTCCGCGACACGCCGGGAATGTGGAGAAATTGTATCGTGAAAGCCTCGCAGCGGGCGGGTCTTCGATATTACAAGACGCGCACATGTAGCGACGAGAAAGAGGAAGCGGAAATTGGGCTGGATCAATACCTAGTCACTCGCGCGTCGCTGAAATCATCGCAGAGGCCGCCTTGGGAAACATTTAACTGCCTGTGGTTCTGCACTAATCAACACCAGCCACGATTAAACGTCCCGAAATACGAACGCTAAACGGCACAACTTCTTTTAATTATTCACTCGCGTTTTCAGCCGCACCGCAGATTGCACTGAATTCTTCCAGAGAATTCCCAAATTACAGCTGGTTTTAATTGGTTTAAGCGAAAATACACTTTGAACTCTCCGAGGCACGAGTGTCGCGAGGCAAATTGCAAAGAATTTTAACAACCGCGACGCGATGAATGTTGGATTTCGACGCGTGCCGCCCCGTACCTTTACGAACCCACTACACATTCGAAAATCGCGTCAATTTAGCAAACTCGTTTTGTTCTCGCCCGCCTCCGTCGGCGGCTACAAATTCAGCCGCGTGTTTATGTAAATGCGCGCCGCGAAATCCATGCCCCGCGCCAAAGGGAGCTCGGTTCTCCCTTGTAAAAGAATAATCCAGCAAGGCGAGCGCGGGAACCCGCGATCATGGTCGGGAAAAAAATTTATAAACAACTGCACGCGCCCCTGTGAATCCTGCCAGCCCTTTGCGTCTCGGCTTAAATCTGGCCGGGGATTTGAAAAACCGTTTCGCGGCATCGTTTCCTCGGCACGGGTTTACACGATATTCGGTGGGGCATGAATCCCGCGAATTACGAGAACAAGAAATATCACGAGACGAACAGGGAGGTTTAAAGAAATGTTCCAGATAAAATTGAATTTTAAAGTAAGCGTATAAGTCTGCCGACGAATTTCCGAGAATTTTCCCGGATCTTGCATGTGTCCTGCATGTATGCAATAAGGGCTAAGTCCATGCAATTGGTCCTTAATTCTAGGAACTCGACTTGCAATCCTCTAGTTCACGTATGTCGAACACATGGATTTACGATACGTCAGTTTCTATCGAGAAGCTCCAACCGGTTTGAGTCCCAATTAGACTCGAAGGCTTCTCAGTCCAGAAATCGAGTAAATTGAAAACGGTGAAATGAAAGAGCGTTGCCCCGTCGTGTTGTTAATAAACCGGACACCAGGTGTTTCGTACAAACAATTTCGACGTCATACCACGTGCGCAACGGTATTAAACCGCATTAATATTACGGTAGAGTGGGCACATTTGATGGGCGCGAAGCAATTGAAATGCGTTTCATTAAATTTCTTGGGGGAGCAGAGTTTGCCGAGTACAGCGGAAACGCGTTGAACAATGGTGCACGCACCATTGAACTGCGCGGGCGCAGTTATAATGACAAATTTCTCGATACGAGCCGGCGGGGCGCTCGGCTTGCCGTGAGTCCTTTGAGCGCCGCGAGGAAATTGAAATAAATGAGAATATCACGGAGCTCTTTTAGCGTGCCGCGTGAACTTGCCCAGCCTTTGTCAATTGACGTGGAGAGTGGAGGGGAAAAAGAGATGTACGCGCGCGGAGAGTAGAAAGGGCTGCGCTGGTGCAATCGTCACGACTCTCGCAGTTATGTGCGCACTCTTTTCGTTAGCAGTCGCAGCCACCGGGCGCCTCGCGTCGCGTGAAACGGCGCCCGTTTATCGCCGCCTCTTTCACCAACACCTTTCGTTAAATGTCTGCGACTCTTGAACGCGAAGATCGCGTCGGGCTTTATCTGCGCCGACTCCGCTCCGTCTGTGTTGATACTGGCACGCTCCCCTCGTTTCTTTCGCCCCGGTCCCGTCGTCGTTCGTCCGACACGGCCGCTCTTAAATTTGTTTATTTAACACTTTGCGCGAAAGAGAACGAGCCGGCTGAATCCGAGACGACGTGCGCAAACACAACTTGTCGCGGCTCCAGTCTATCAGGAGCTTCCACCCCTGACTCGGAAGAGACGCTGGTGCTCGCGAGTAGCTCGAGAAGAAAGAGCCGCTTGAATTTCACGCTCCGCGAAACCTTGACTTTGGGTCTGCTCGTTCCAGTCATCTGTCAATTAAGCATTGCAACTGTCTTTGCTCTTCAAGTCCCAAACATTTTCTACGTCACTAGAAATGTTTGAACCATTCTGTCACAATTGCAATCAGCCACGCATCATACAATGATATTTAATGCCCGACCGAAATTAGTCCGATCTAAACGGACTCGTTCTACTGCGACATGATTCAACAATTGCGGTCGCGTCGTATAATTCAGCGGTTCCTGGGTCGCCGGCATAATTCACGGCGACATTGTACGCGCGTATTATATGTACATATAGTTTGCGGTCTGCACTGATAATCCTTGAGCAGCTGCCTGAAAAGCGCAGCCAACAAAAGTCCTCTTCCGGGTCGGACAGGCCGGATTACTCGATCGAGAAGGCTGGGGACACCGTAATACGCCAGCTGTATGACACAATTAGCGCAGCACAATCGTATGACAGAAACCGACGTTCGGTCGGATGAGAAGGAATTAAACCCGCGGATCCGTAATGTTCTGTGTACGAAGAGAGCCGGGGAGTCGTTGAATAATGCAGGATCCAGCGTCAAAGAGGCGAAGGGGAATCGATAGCGTAAAAATAAGGCACACGTTGACCCCGACGCGGCGGTGAACGGGCAAGGTTCAATACTCCCGAGCGAAAATTTCATCAGAGAAGCCCGAATGGGATAGTTAAATTCCGAGGATCGACTAATTTGAATTCTTTTATGAAAGTTTCCTGCGCGCCCCCAAGGTTCGCCCGCCGATAAAGGCGGATTCTTTCTACGGTCGTTGCAGAAAAATCGCGGCGGGGAACCGGATTACCCGCTTCATTTCAATTAACCGTTCGATAAATTCGCGGGCGGCGAAGCTGCGGATGGGAGCCTTGTTCGATTCCGCCGCGACGCGAAACAGAATCCCTCTGCCCCGACGAATTTACGGGGAGGAGATTCTCGACGGCACCGTTCGGACGCGGCGCATCGACGGTAGAAATTACATTTTATTTTGTAAACCGACCGGCACGAAAGCTTTCAGGCATCGCCGAGGACCGCGACGACGGGAGCTCTGCGATGTTCTCGAAATCATACGCTCAGTTAAGTTGCCGGAAAAACCGATCCAATCGAATTCCGCGCCGAATGTAGACATTCTAAATGATGTTGGAGAGTTTCCAACATAGGGTTTCCCGATTGGATAGATCGACGGATCGCACGAGGACGGGGATACCTAGCCGAGCCCCAATTACGAACTCGTCGGCTACAATGTCTTCGGTCTCCCTTCCGACGCGACGTCCCGAGCCGTATCCGACGAAGTCGAGTGGCACGGCCGTGGCCGGGCGATAATCTTGAAATCAATAAAGTGTCACCACAGTGAATTTCAGCCGCGAGCCGCAGGCTTGTGCGCAGACTCGCATTATCCTAATTTACGAGCAGTCCGTGGCACGGCCGAGGGTCGCGGCTATCCGTCAAACGGAATTGAACGGGGGGGGGGGGGGGGGGGCGCGGACAAAGTTGTAGGCGGCGATAAAAAATGGAAACACTTTCGGGGGAAGACGAATTTGCCGTGCAACGCGGGGAGAGGAAGCCCCCGTGACCAATGGTGGAGCGGTAGATCCCGCCGTGAACTATCGATATCAGATACACGGTGATAAAACTTAAGAGACCGACGTAAAGTGTGCCGTAAAAGGAACCCCGACATGTTCATTGGACGCAGCGACGGGACAGAGAAAGATTTCGCCTCTACTTTATGCCGCTCGAGGGGGGAAAAACGAGTATCGCGCGGCACCTAATTCCTGTCTACGTTGTTGCTTAATACTCTTTATTCGCCAGCGAGCGGGCATGCCTCAGCGTCAGGTTCCCCGGAAACTCGGATAAGTAGGGGCTCGCCCCTTTCACCGTTTAATCTTCCCCGATTAAAAGGGTACTTTGACGGAGTTGCCGGAGAATTATACCTACAATTTCGGGCCGCCGCGGTTAATATGGCGGCGGTCCGACGATGTCGATCAATTCGCATTGAGAACGCTGCAGGTAAAAGGAGACCTGGGACTAGCCCTTTATATCCGCAAGGAATCCCAATAAGTTTTTCGTTGAGGCTCCAATCCAATCCGGGCCGGGTGATTCTATCCGCTCGCGTGGAAAGTGCCTTTTTCCCAGGGGGTGATGGCCGCGGCGGTTCTCTGCGCGAAAGTAGCCGCCGCAGTGTACGTACATACGTGTAGACGCTGATAAATAACTAACGTGGTGAATTCTCTCAAGCCGGGGGTTCAATGGACTGCTACCGATCCGTGGGGCAGCTGTTACTCCATCTTCGTCCCGCGGCTAATAAACTTGAGTGCACTATTCTTCTGCGCTCGAGTTTTCCGGGTGGGGGAGGAATCTAATCCGTCTAGAATTAATACATTATCGCACCGGGCCAAGTGTTTGCCCGGGTCTCCGTCCGGTTCCCGCCGGTTGCTCCCCGGAGAAGAAAATCCAAGACGCGGCTGCCCGATAGTACATACGTTACGCGGACCCTCCGCGGAGGGCACTGAGCTACCCTTCGCCCATTACCTTCGTCCGATATACGATATTCACCATAACCAACGGATCGTCACGACCGCTCGTTGGAGGAATGACCGTGGACGCCTCGGAGGACCGTTGTCCGCAAGGAATCCCAATAAGTCTTCTCGTTCTCCCGGTGCAATTGGCGAGTGCCGATTCCTCGCGTCGCCGTGAAAGAACCGCCTTTCACCGTCCGACGACGAGAAAAAGAAAGGCAGGAGGATGCTGGTACAACGAGTGGAGGGATCGGCGGGCAGAGAAAGGGGGACGGAAGAGGGTAACGGAGAAAGGAAATGCCGAGAAAGAGGTGTAAAGGAGACGGTTCAGGCCCGAAGAGGAGACTCGCGAGGTCCTCCGGATGGGGATGGGGCAAGCTACGTGCGAGAGCTGATAAATAAATAACACCGAGGGGGTGCAAGGGGGCGAGGAAGGGTTGCGGAGGAATGAGAGAGAGAGAGAGAGAGAGAGGGAAGCACGGTCAAGAGGCAAGGATGGCAAGGCGGTAAAGAAAAGTAACGCGAGCCCGTAAAAGAGAATCAATTCGATTCCCCAGTCGTGCCTCCACCATCGCCCTCCGCACCCCGTATCTTTTCCTCACCTCACCGCCAGCAACTCTCGCCGCCGTCAAATCTCCTTCCCTACCCTCCGTCGTTTTTCTTCTTCCCCTCCGGCCAACCCCCGCAACCCCCATCCGTAGCCCGCTCCCAAGCCTGCACACGCCTGTTCCTTCCTTCCTTCCTTGGCATCGCCCACACTCCTTTCCCGCGCAACAAGTGCGCCACGACTCACATCTTTAAGAAACCACCCGTCCCTCCTCCCTCGTTTAAGCCACCATCGCCGCTACTAACACCACCGTCGCGTCGTCCTCCTTCCTCCATTCCTTCTTCCTCTTCCCTTTTTCTTTCTCCCCTCTACCGGTCCTCCCTTCTTCCCGTTGCGTCGCTCCCTCTGTTCATCGCGCCCCTTGGCTTTATCCCCCAGCGAGCCCACAACTACCTTCCAAATCACTCCCGGGTCTTTCTCCACTATTTTCCTCTCTGCGATGGCTTACGCCCGCAAACCGACTGCCAACCGCGGCTCGTGCACGTACTCTGTATTCCGGGAAGGTTATCCGTAAGCGTGTATAGTCGCGCGCGCGTCCCTCTGTCTCCCTTCGCAAACGGGGGTGGAGAAAGTGGCGAAGAAAGTTGTCGCTCGAAAAGGGAGGCGGGAGCCGCGCTGAAAGACGGACTTCGCGGCTCGGATAACACGGATTCGACGTTCTCGAGCCGATTTCTGTAGAATCCGAGAGAGAGAGAGAGAGAGAGAGTTCCTGCAGGGACCGCCGTGCTCCGTGTTTTCTGCCTCGATAGATGGGAAATAGGGGGGAACGAGGAGTAAACGCCCAGCGTCCCGGAACGGTATTCCGTTCGAGAGGAAACGGAAACACATCAGCTGCCCGGGCGGCGATTAAAAAGTTTCCACGAGCGTCAGAGGAGAGATCGCCGTTGAAACGCGTTCGCAATGATATTCAAATATCAGGGAAGTTGCTCGATGGTCGTAAACTCGACTCGAAAGTTTATATCGCCTTAGTTCGCAAAGTACGGATATTTAATTATGAGAAAGACCCGGGCTCTGCTTCAACGTTTCTTGGGGGTGTAACAGCGGGAAACAAGGGAGCCTGGGCGAAGCAACGAGATAAAGAGGAGTCGAGAATCCACGGCAACAAGTTCTAAGCTGGATGCCTACTTGTTTTTTCAACCAGCTACGGATTGTCATCGGACGAAACACGCTGAATATATCGGCGATCTAACAGCCCCGGGGACGTTTATAGGGGCGCAACAAATAAAGCCGATCGCTTCCGACTCGATGGCATCAACCGCGGCTCGGCCACCGCGATACGAAATTACCTCAGAGTATCCGAGGACAAAAGTTCCCGCCCGCCTCTCGAGCCTCCTGCATTTATACAGCGAAGAAACTCATATGAGGCAGAAGCTTCCGCGGCTATCGAATATTTCGGGGTCACCCGCAGACGTGGCTTCGCCGACGCCAAACGCCTCGAACAGTCATTAGTCCGACGATCAGGTCCCGGCGATCTCGCAGCGATAATTCGTCGAAAGGGAAAGTTATTAATGATCGAAGTTGGAGGGAGCGCAGGTAGCCAATCCTTTCCCGCTTAAAGTTACTCCCGGATTGGCTTACAAATTACACGAGAAGTTGCCGGGGATAATGGATTCCGGAATAAATGAAACTGACGTCCATAATTTAAATGGATACCCGTGGTACTTTCGTCACGTGGTGAGCAATGCTGAGCGGATTGCGGAGTGGCAGAAAATCAATCACCGGACACTTCGGCAGCGGGACAGAGTCGAAGCTTCGGCCGGTCGAGGAAACGAGCACGGAAACGCGAGCCCCGCGCTGCGAGCCGATGCGCTTGAAATCGCTGCTTAGAGTAGTAATCAAGCGACATCAAGCATTCTATCCGAAGCGGGCATGTAATACCGTCGCTCTGCTCCAAAACGTAAAAAGAGGTGTTTACACCGTCCATGATGCAGCTCATTAGAGAATCAAATCCGTCCCGTTAACGAGTGCCAGAGGAAATACACCCTCCCCGGGGAGGAAGTCTCTTTATTACTCAAATACTTTCCGACCCGAGGGAAGCGTGCGTCGGAGCCTCATTTTCTGGCTTCGCGTTCAGCCGCGCAAATATTTACCCGGCCAAACGCACTTCCCTCCCCCACGTGAAACAGCGAACCCCCGCGGTATTGCCTGGCTCCGCTCTCGGCGAAATGGCCGACGGTCGAGCACGGCGAAACGGCCTGGGAGGAATGATTTTCCGGTGCGCGGGTACAGCCGAGCGATTTGTGTTCTTACTTACCGCGGACAAGGATGAGGGCGCTGGACAGGAGTACGATGCTCAACGGCCAACTGGCCATCCTGGCGTAGACCGTTACGTCGATTCAGCTTCCTCCTGAAACAATACAAGCGTGCCCAATCAATCAACCCATCCATCCCAATCCGCTATCCGCGTATCCCAGCCAACTCCAGCCTGTCTTTCTCCCTTCAACCCTTCTCCGCCATCCTCCCCGAAGCCGTGCCTCCCTCCTATCCCGCCCGCTCCCGCCACTTTCTCCCTCGGCCACTCTCTGTCCCTCTTGCATCGCATGCCCACGATCGGACCTCGTCCCACCTTTCGCCCCGTCCTTTCTGGCAGGCTGCCCGCTCTGCTCTCACCCCCTTCGGCCACCCTATTCCCCTTCGCTTCGTGCCCAAACCCCTACTTCGTATCGACGATTTTTTTTTTCCCTCTCGAATCCGTGCCTAGGGGTTTGTCCGCTCAATGAAAGTCCTCCCAGACGGTGCACGTCAGGCGACGTACATAATCATAAAACACCGCGACGCGCACGCCCGCCAACGTCTAGCTTCTGTATACACGCCGATGCGTTTATACTTTCTCCGGTCCGTTCTCCTGTGTTCTCGTGCTCCCGATTCCGAGGTAGCCGTGCCTCTGCGCGAGCCTTCTGGCGAGGATTTTTATCCACCCACCTCGGAGGGTGTTTAAAGGGGAGCTCTGCGAAACGAGTCTCCGGTCCTTGGAATTGATTGTGCACACAGGTGTGTATCGACGAGGTGAAATAGATTGTGTTGGAATACGTGCGTCTCCTTTTTGCAAATTGTTCGGCTGCAGATCCCGGAGCGCGGATCACTTTGATCGGGCGCGTATGAGCTCTCAAAGCGGGCAAGGATAAATTTCGTTCGGGGAAACGGGGAAAGGAATCGATGTTCCCGCAAAGAGAATATCAATACGATTCTTCTGTTGTATCCTATTTACGAGTTTAGCCGTTCATCTCACACTCCGACGCTTCCTTTCTCTACCTTCGCCCGTTGAATATTGAACATTTTTTTCCTCGCCTCGGTTTTCCACCGGCTCGTCAGCTGAATGGACACACATACACGCGAGCCGGCGGCGACTGTGACGATTCGCGAGGCGTTGAATTCGCCTCGCTCCGAAGAAAGCGATACGGTTAACGACCCCGGCGCACTTAGACCTCTATTGCGCCAGAGTCCTCCTATACGTTGAAAAATCAAACAACATCCAATTAACGTAGACTCGCGTGTGAAGAATAATTACTAAATAATAGCAAGGCTAATGGATAACAGTAATTCTCTCCTACGAAACGCTAAATAGAGACACTTCTAAACTTTCCAATGTAAAACTATGGCAAGCTTATTTATTCCCCAGAAATTAGTCTACACCTCCCACGAAACCGCGAAGAGAAAACATTTTCAATGTCCAAACTCATCCAGAACGCTCGGACACGGACGAGTACATACTCCGCGGCCACGTAAAAGACTGCAAACACACAACATATTTGCTAATTAGCGAGATGTAAACGGACCGAGAGTAAGCAGCCGACAGCGTCATTAATCTACATCCAGAGAGTCGAACGCAGCACAGCTGTGTTGGCTTAACTGTATTTTACTATTGCAAATACGATTTTCGCATTAATGGGAGAACGACGGCTTCCCTTGCTACTGCCTAGCACCCCCACCGAGGCTAGATATACTCGAAGTAACGTTAACAGGAGGTGCACGAGCCTAGCAGGCCATTTATCGAAGCTCTCAACGCGTGTATCGCATTTACGTCTAGACCCCTGCGGAAAATGATTCTACATTCTGCGGAGGCTAAAACACCACATTCATCCCTGCATCTGAATATGAAACCTACCCCGCTTCCGCACCAGGAAGTTCAAAAACTCCTAAGTAGCCAGAGTTGCAAAGATTCAAGAAGCATTAAAAATGTGAATCCTCGGCTCGCGCGGTCTTGTTGACCCATAATCTTCAATTGTGCCGTGGGGATAGGACAAGTGACCCAATACGACGGAACGAATACAGGTGCTTCAGCGAGAAACGAAATAACTGTGCTTTTGCGCCGTTCCTTACAGTCTCCTCCGCGCTGGCTGATTCAAAGAGCCGGAATTTGGAGCGTAAAATCGTTTGATTCGCTTCACAGCCCCGCCGTCACGTCTGCCCCTCATTCTAGTCTTACGCTCGCTCATCCCGTCGGCGAAGGCGACCTCCACCCTCGCTTCCTACCCTCCGCTTCAGCCAACCGTCCAAGCCGCCTCACCCACATTCGAGCATCATATGCAGCCTCGCGTCCTTCCGTCTGCCTCTCCTACGCCCTGCCGCGCCCTCCAACCCCCGGCGGATGGAACGAATATGGAAGGAATCTTCTGATCCCGGCGATTAAAAACGAGCCAGCCCGAACGGTGAAAGCCCGCAGTTCGGGAACGTTGTTTATTCAGGGAGAAGCCTCGGGTTCGCACTTTTGTTTCAGCGCCGGGGACAACGTTCCGCTTTCTACTGAAAATTTTACTACCCACGGACGCGAGGGGATGCGGACTAGGGGGCCGATATTTCTAGAAACGTTTCCTGAAAGATTAAAGAAGCCCTTGCGCCGCCCCGTTCGATCACGGAGACGGAAGAGGACACGGACTCGGTCCGAAGATTGGGTCATCCCGCGAGGCCGGTATCTATCGGCCGGGTCGAACGATGCCCACCGTTGTTCCCGCGGCGAGGCAAAATCACCGTTATCCGACGGCCGATGAAACGGAACCGGAGGGCAATCCCACCGTTCACAATTAAGTTTACGGGCAAGATGGGGAGAGCGCGCCATTTCCCCGCCACGAAGGAACTGCTGATTGTAAAGCGTAAAGTCCGTTTTGGAAAATGGAGGGTGGTTGGGGAGGGAAGCGTGGAGGAAGCTTGGGGGAGCCCGGAGGGAGGGAGAACGGCGGGGTTCCTGTATCAGGTATTTTGTGACGTCAGGAAGCAGGTGACCCAGTTCGATGGAAACGTCCAGGGTAATCGAATGCGATGCCTCGAATTTCGCGAAAAAATTATACGGCAGCTCCTATCTTTTTACTGGCGAGGGTATTGCCTTGTTGAGGGTAGCGAGAGGCTGTAAAAATGCCGCGACACCGGTGTTTCTTGCTTTAATTCGCGGACGTTTAACGGGGCCGTTATTCGAACTCTCGCCTCTCGCGCATGTGGAACACGTACGCGCGCTTTAGGCAGGGAAATCAGTGTAACGCGCGGGAAACGACGATCCACGGGCGAAGTGTCGGGAATAAAACGTGATCGACGTAAAAGGCAGCGTGCAGGGTTGAAACGTAAAGAAGCCGGGGCGGGATCTTGTAACAGTCGGGGGAGGGTGGCGTCGGTCGGGTGCGAGGAACGCAAGGCGACGTACGAACGTAATTGTGGCGCTAAAAGCAATTTCCCGGCGCGTAATCGTTTTAGCAAAGTGCTTTGCAATTTAGTGAGACTTTATTAAAATAAGGAATTTCCGAAGCCTGTACTTTATGACTGTCCACCCGTCTCCTAATCGTTCGCCGTAGCCCCGGTGCCTTAACTCTATCGATTTATCGAGCCATTGAATTTTGGAAATCCATTTAGACCCATTAGGTTGTCGCGTTATCATTGTATCGTGGTTTCTGGTTATCGACTCCAGGAATTAACGTGCCTCGGGAGGGCTGCCTCCAAGGTGCACGATCGAAACGTGCTTGTAATTAGAAAAGCTAAGGCGAATAACAGCGCGAACTGTAATTTAATGGAGTTACGGTATATTCGATGTTCAAGCGGCGACACATAAGTAAGCAGGACAGGTGCACTCGCCCGCGCGTACGCAAGCACATATCTCTCGAGCTAACCCCTGTTTATACAGAATTCATAACCGGGGAGAACAAAAGGGTCTCATAACTGGAGTTAATATATCACGGCTCCAACAGGAATCTAAATCCTGTAAGAGGCGGTGCACGTGTAATAAACGTGACAACGTTTATATTTCACCCACAGGCTTTCGTTAGGCATGAACGACAGTCGGTCGATCGAATCGGAAATGGGAGACCCCTCTCCCGTTGAGAAATAGAGGAGAACCCTGTCCGGGCCAGACGTTATAAATGTTCATAAATGTTGCGGAGTCAGGACGATCTGAAATCTAAAAGTTACGGAAGTTCTCCCCGTCGACCGGCATCCATTTGCCGCGAGCACGAAATTAATACGCCTGGCCCCCTGAAAAAAAAGCAAGCAACGAGGGTAACGACAAAAAGGTGCAGAGAGGCTATGGTGTTCTCCGGCGACAGTTTCATTCCATCGTTGTCAACGTCAAGAGCATTCTTCTGCCTCGCGACTCACTACCCCATACTCCTTATTTGCGGAGCTCCTCCACCGCCACTCCTCTTCTAACGTTCATTCATCCGCGTCTCGTTCTCGCGTCCGACGCCCTTTTTCCTCCACCAGCCATTCCATCACCTTAGGTCTCGCCAACAACGAAGCGGCCGGCTCCTGAGAACATCCAAGGATCACTGTCCTCCCCCGAGTCTCTTTGCCTTTGCCATCCACTTTGTTCCTAGCGGCAGCCGCCGGCAAACCCTACTCTAATTTCACGCGTAGAATAACACCCGTCCATAATGCCTGCGTGCAATCTCGTTCCGCGGCGGTCGGTACACCAGCGACACGTAATATCGCGCATTCAATTGCAGACGGCAGAAAAATGTGCCCTTGAAATTACCGCGCGTCCGTCTTGGCTGGGAAAATCCCGGACGCCGCGACCGGCAACGTAATACAAACTTTCGGGACCACCTGCTGTAACCACATTTCGGCGGGCGTACACGTCGGAATAATGCTCCGCCACCGATGCGTTAAGGTCCTTGAACCCCGCATTACGCGCCCCCGGCGTCAGGGAAATTTCTACGTGCCCCGGAATACTATAAATCTCGCGACGTTGCCGCGAACGAACTGATATTAATTAACGTGAAAGCCGTAGGAGAAAACGTTCTCGCGCCCGAGCGTATCAAATACACCCACCCACCCCCCCTGTCCATCCCCCGGTAATTACATTTCACGAGTACTGGCATCGTTTCCATGAAATTAATCGCGTAGACCTGCCGCGTTGCTCGATCGCCGCTCAAATTAACGTCCGTCCCACGCGATTGATAAATAAATTACGCAGCTCTGTGCTCCTAATTGCGTGCCCCGGAAAAGTGGGGCAACGTATTCGCGGGGAACGGCGAGTCGTCGCGACCGCGTCGCTTCCACCGGAATTCCATCCATTTTATCTGGACGCCGAGGCAGGGCCGCTGAAATACCGAATCGTCGATGCACACCTCAAGGCTCGCCGCGCGATACGAATCGCCGCACGAAGACAGGGGATTCTTCGCCGTGAAAAATTCCCATTATCTATCCGGGGAATTTTCATTCTCTCGGAATACTTCCGCGTTATTCTATTTGCCTGGACTCGTTTTTCCCCCGCAGCTCGTGCACCACGCCTTCCTCCGGCCGCGTTCGACGGTTTGACCGCGTTCTCTAACCGAACAAAATAATATATCGGCACCGAGGCCGGCCGTGTACCAGAAGCACCGGCATTCTCCGAGGCGCCGCGGCTCACCCGTTATTTATCGTGGATTGAAATTCGGAGACAGCGACGCGCCGAGGAATTTCATTAAAATTATGACTTAGATATTGGAACGCGTCGGTGACGCGCGTGGAGGCTCGTTTGCGGTACGTGGATCGACTCCGCGAGCAATCACGCGTCTACGCGAGCCGCGCCATTGCATCGGCGCGATACAACGTGAGCGGGATAATTGATACGTAGCGTTAGATGCTTTTGCTCCCAAAGTAATTTCTGTCACTGAAGCGTACCTCTTCGGCACCGGGTTACAGACACTTTGCAAATATACTCGACGACCGCTGGGCGAGTAATAATTCAAAATCAAGCTTGCCCTATAACAGTCACCTCCTATGGAAACTATTTCCCTGGCGTAGAGTTTTCTCGTACGTGGTCCGAGCTCAACACAAATTGTTGCGTCGATCGTTCAATATAAATCAGCCTGTATACGACAGTTTCGTGTTTACGCGAGGAATGCACGCGGCCGTACTTACGGCAAGGTAAGTGCACAGGTACCTACACGTTACGTTGTATATTTGCGCGGAGAAATTTCTAGTTTACGGGCAGGGGATAAATATATTTTTACAACGGGCGAGATCACTGACCGAACGGCGGCGGCAGTAACCCGGCGGACCTGGCCATTCACGAGGAATCCGCACCGTTTCACTTTATCGCCCCGTTGTCAGGCTATCCTGGAAATACGGAAACGTCACTGTACCCTCGGGGATTTCTTCGCAGCGAGCAGTCAGGCCCGAGCATAGAACGAAAATATAAGCTCGGGGTTGATAGAGAAAAGGGGGCCTGCGCGCGCCCGCGCACCGTGGGCGAAATTCCCCGGAAAATTTCGCGAAAATTGCGGACGGCGAGCGTTGTATCGGGAGGCATTGCGGTTTTTATCGGCGCGCCTGTACAAACCGTAAATCCGACGGTTCTACTTGGACGGGTGGCGTTTAAATTTCCGACACTCGCACGCGCGCGGACAAAATTATTCCCCCGCTATTCCTCTTCCCCCTTCTCGATTTTTCGACAGACCCAGTCGGAGGAGGAATATTTTTGCGCGCCCCGCCTTGGAAGAATATAAAATTTCCACCGAGAGAGCTCTATCGTGTCGCTACGCCCGCGCGGATTTTCCGCGTAATTGCTTTCCGACGCGCGGGAAATTTCGCGGCAAACGTTTTGTCGAAGGAACTTTCCATTTTTCCTAATCTAACTGTCGACTGTTTTGCATTTTAATGGGCGGGCTCGTTGGAAAAATGACGGGAAGTGGTCGTTAATACGAAAGGGGAACTCTGTTACATTCTACCGACCGAGGTCTTAATTAAATTTTTATATTTGCGGGAAATCCAGCGACACGTAAATCGGTGCGAGGAAAAAAAGGGAATATCGTAACTTCGCGGAAATTATTATATTAATCGTGTGTGACGCCCGTGGATGTTTTTAACTCGACGGAGTATAACGTTCGCAAGTTTGACCTGAGCGTGAAATATAATTTTTCGAACAGCGCTCGTTTCAATAATAAAATTTCCTCGGAGCGTCTAAGCCGCGTGCTATCCACCGTAATATTAGAAAAAGTCGCGGCCGAGCTCACCCTTTCTTTCAGCGCCACTGCCGTCTCTCCTAGTGGAAATAAAAGCTGGAAGTACATAAAGAATTCCATAGGCGTGCGGAAATTTTCGCGGCAGCTCCGTTTCGATCGATATAGCCGGGCGAAGCTTTAAGTGAATTCGACCGTCAGATGCTACAATATCATTTTTCCAACGGCAGCTCGCTCCCCGAAGTGCGGTAAACGCGAAAGTAAGTATTCATCCACTTAATTCATTGCTGGAGTTTGCCGAGCAGCTACGTCCCGGTAACAATGTCTCGGGCATAATAAGGTAGCTGAAGGAATATTAACCCGTCCCGACTCGCGTCGCGAGGAAATATTTATCGCTAACCGCTGCGGCTCGTTCGCGCGTGCACGCGCTGGTATCCAAGTTAAAACTTCAAATCCCCTCGCAAGCTGCGCACGCGAACGTAATCGGGTGAAAAATTCGATTGCTATGCGACGCGAGACGGAGGATTTGCAGTTCGGAACAACAAGGACAGGAACGATAGCGGCAGACACGCGCGGACCGAGAACACCCCGGGTTGCAAGTTTCGCGATGAAAATGGTCGCGTGGGGTATTAATTGCATCCAGCCCGCGTCGACAATTCGCGAGCGGAATTCTCGAAGAAACGGTAATTAAGTTAAGGCAGGTTAGTTAGGTTCGCCGGCTACGGATTCACCTTGCAGCTGCATGCTGTTATTAGCTTCCTCGCGAGCAAAGCGTACGGGAAGGATAGGTAACGCTGCGCGCAATAAAGGAAATCATAAAAGCGAACGAAACTTTGAGACGCGTTTATAGCGAGAACACAGGGTCCGGAAATGAAGCTCTGTCTATCTGGCTGAGAAGCCTGCCGCTTCGGCAGCGCCCTTTATCGCGAGAGTTTATCAACCCGCCATCTGACGAACAAATACAAATATTATTGGAAATATTTATTGAGCAGAATACACCGAGACTTCGTCGCCGCGGACGCTGGAAAACCCCGAGGAAAGAATACCTAGAGGCGGACAAAAGCTTCGCCGGCTTTGTGAAAGGTTTAAGCTGGCAACGGTCGAAGACAAAATTTTTCAAACCAGCTGGGATTATTCGATGGCTGTAAGCGGTCGCATTGCGGGACATGCATGCCGGCGAATATGTGCATGAGAATGGACCACTTGGTGCCCGAAAAGCGCAGGTAGGTACGCCGAGGCGCAATCTGGCGTTGAATTCGCGGAGGGACAACCGAGGAGAGGTGGGGAAAAAAGGGGCGCTGTTTCGCGCGGAAAATAGCGAACGAATAAAAGTATATCGACGAGGACGAAACACGTAGACAGCTGGAGGACTCTGCGTTCTCAGCTAATGCCCGACGGACGACCTGCGGGCGATCTTTCGCGCTCGAAATGAATCTGCGTGAAACTACAAAGCACCGTTCAGGCGTGCTCAAGATAGCGGAAAATTCGATTGAATGGGCGTAATTTCTGAATAGTGACGCAGCTCCGCGGTGAGTGTCCGCGACTCCCGGCGGAGCTAACGAGAAAAATCGCCGCGAAACTTTCTCGCGGGAAAGCTGGGGAGCCGTCGGGGTGGCTTGAATGCTGCCAATGATCGGAGGATTTTTTTCACCGTTTCAGGTACGCGAGGATCCATTGTCGCGGAAGTCGCGTGCAATCCCCGGCGGACAGCTAGAATGCAATAACGTCGGCGGCGCTAATGTTCGCGGAAATAATGTATCGCCGCTGGTAGTGTAAATTTCGCCCACTAGCCGGTCGATACAGCGTAAATATGCGTTAACGGGGGACGCTGAATGGTGGGGCACGTACAGTGTGGCTCGCGTCCGTGTACGTCCATGTCCGTATCAATGGCCCCGCTAATGTGTGCGCGCCCCCCATGAGTGTGTGAACTCTGGTGAACGCCGAGCGGGAGTCAGCGAGAAGACGAGAGGGTGCGGGGCTGCGGGGGCGTGCGTGGTGTAATGGCCTGCTACCGAGGGTGCATTAAGGCGGTTTATGTACGCGAAGAGGTATGAGGTCTTTTAACCCGACTCAAATGCTGGTTTCATTGAAACCGTGGTGCACACTGTGTTCCGGGGGTAGCGTTATGTTCGATAATCAATTTGGATGGCTTATTAAAACGCCGCGGATCTCGGCTGCGCCCGACGGTCTTCGATCATAGATCCTCGCGGCGTTTCGATGCGAAGACCGCAGCGGCAGTTTGTTTTTAGGAGAAGAACACGATTTCCGCGTCGAGCAGGTTCTGAAAGCAAAGGAGACGGGCGCGGATGGGAGAGCTTTGTGATACAGGGAGGCGATAATTTCAAGGTAAATCACACTCGATCGCGGTGGTTGAGTATCGGTTTTGCATATTCCACTCTCGCGGTGTAATTAGAGCCGAACGAAATATTCGATTTCCGGGGTATTGCGTGTCAAAAGCTGCGCGATTTGCCGCCCCGAGCCCCTCTCGAGTTTTACCTTACATGTGGATTAATAAGGAAGAATAATAGGGCGCAGCGGAGAATGGTTATTCAAATTCCATGACCGTGGAAATTTTCGTTAGAATGGAAGCTCATTTCGCTCTGTAGCTACCGGATCGTCGCGTTAAAGGGGAATCTATGGACTTTCGAAAACCGGGGTGAATCGGGGCTCGTGCCTATCGCGGCAAGAAAGGGGCCGTGGAAAAAGACGCGTGACTGCTTTCTATTAAATCGTTACCGAGCTTTTGTTGCGCCGGCACAATGGACAAAACGCAGATGAAAGGAAATGAATGTACGGCGCGGAGGGGAGGCGTCATTTGCAGAGAGCGATGATGCACTGTCACGGCAGGTGCATTAAGGTGGTTTATGCACGCGAAGAGGATCATCCACTTTTGGATCTGACTCGCGTCTCTCCCTTTCTCTCCGGACGGATTATGAAGGTAGTAAAACGTTTAAATCGATAACCAGCCGAGTCGCTTTCGTTCCGCGGGGGCCCGTCTTACGTTCGCCGGGGAGAAAATTGTTTTCCGTTGTTTGTCGGGAAGATAAATCGTGTTTCGACGCCGCGTTTGAATATTGCATGAAAGGTTCGCGTCGATACGCGCGCTCGCGCCGAAGAATGGAACGTCAAAAACGAAATGAGTTATTTACCGCTCTTTTTGTTAGGCGTTCACGTACACAATAAATCACATTTCGAAAATCCTTTCGGCTGCAGCGTTTCGCGGCGAGAGGAATTTATTATCCAACGAGCTAAACGATTTCAGCCGGTGTTCGTCTGCCGCGAAAGGACTCCGCGAACGAGTCGCGGTCGATTTATAATTCCCCAATTTGATGATTGCGCTATAATTGCCGCTGAGCACGAGGCGCGGACGTTTCACTGTCATACCAGATACGCTGTCGAGCGCGGCCCAACTCCGCGAGGAGAATGGAGAATCCACTTAAAAGGCTTAAAAGTTATATACGAGCGAGATTCACGCGCCCGAGGAATCTCGTCCTCTTCGGGAACACGTAATCGCCTTTCGCGACGACGACCGATGATAAATGCATAGCGGAGGCGATTGAATCAATAACCTCGTCGCCTTTTCACATGTTAAACACGCGCTGCCAGCAGAAAGTTCACGCGACTCCTATCTCGACGTTTGACCCGTCGCGCTGCCGTCATCGTCGAGCGGCGATGAATTTATTAAACGTTACAGCGCGCTCGCGCCCAGCCAATTACACCGCGATTTATCTTCGTTCGAGCCGATGTACTGCAAGCTCCTCGCTCGACCCCAAGAGCCGACCAATCATAATTCGAGACTGGAGGAGACCATCGAGCGCGGAGGGTTGCTCGGCGAAATTTCCAGAAAAGGCGGATTCGCCGGGACATGCCTGGGCTCATTCTAATTTATATTGGCATGAATTAAAGGATTACGTTATAACCGGGGAGTGAATTATGGGCCGCGTTATGTCCATTCCGATATATCGATCCGAGGCGCCGGCCGAAACCATACCGCCTCCCGATACATTTTACGGAATGGACACTTTCGACCGCATCGCCACGCGATACCGCGCGGCTCACGATCACACGGCGGCATGGCGTGCTTTGCTCTCGAATTAAACACGAGACGGGCGTGCGTTACTCGCTCCTATCGGACCTTTATTTGCCACGTGTCCGTCCTGGGCAAATTGAAAACAAATTAAATTCCAGAAGCTGATTGTGAGCCGAGCCACTGTGCAATTAATGTAAAACGCAGGTCTGTAATCCGGAAGAATGCAAATACGGAGCGGGAAGCTTCGGAAAAATCTGTCGGCGCGCCATTGTTCGGCCGTTGTTCTATCGGCCGCAAAGGCAAATTCAACAAAGCCGGACCGATTCGTTTCCATTATTTTATTTCTCCGTCGAAAGGACACGAGGCGGACCGGGGGAGGCGGGGTTCGCGGATTGGTTCGTTTCCATTTCAATTGCAAATGGGTCGCGCGCGCGACGCAACGCGCATTAAGTCGCTGTTGTTTCAGACGTTCTCGAAAAGTCCACCGAAATCCACCCCCCGGCTAATAATACTCCGCGCCGCCGAGCGACTCCGTGTCGGCGAGCGCGAAGGAGCGCCGGGACAGTTTCATCAGCGAACGAACTTCGAAATATCGTTTCCGCGTAGTCGTCCGCATTTATTTGGAAGCTGTTTCCTCGCCGCTGTCGCCGGCAGTTTCCCTCGATTACGCCGGACGCCCGCAGCAGAGTCAACCGCTCCGAGGGGAGGAGGAGGAAAAAAAATCGCCTTAAACGAACGATTTACAGCCCTCTTCGACTCGGAAAGCCAGTTACGCGGGCTTCTCTCCGAACGCGCGAAACGTTCGCGGCTTGGGAGACACGTCCCATTGGAAACCATACCGTGGAACAATAGCCATCCTCCAGCGAGAAAACCGGTATTGTCCCCGTAAACGTTGTATCTCCCGGAGGTGTAGCGAAAGGAAGACAATGTACCACTGCTTGACCCGCATTTCGCCTCTCACGAAACGCCGCTTGCTCCCCTGCGCTCCATAAGCCAGTTTCAATCGGCCCAGCCCGGCAGAGTCGATTCCTCCCCTGGCTCTAAAGTCTAAGTAGGTGGTGCGTACAGCCACGAGGGCGAAGGACAGCGCAGGAGTTGTATCGAGCAGAACGAGCGGTTAGATGAAACGTTCCTTCTTACGGGTTTCGTAAGCCTCCGATCGCAAACAGACAGGTAAAAGCAGAAGCGGGGCAGGGAAGGCTGAAAGCTAATAGCTCTGACGAGCATCGGCTCTCGCCTAAAGCGAACGCGCGCCGAGATGGCCAACTTCATAAATGGATAACATGTGCTGGAAACACGACGTGAATGAAATAATGAATGGCGATTGGATCGCCCTCCGCGGGACGAGTAACAATGTGCAGAAACGGGAGGATGAAGAGTGGATGTCAAAGGCTGCGCTAGGCTTAAACTATTCACGATATTCGATCTCGATCTCGGTGAATAGAAAAACAGCGGAAAAGGGGAAAAGGGAGGGGTTGGAACAGAGAGGGGAACAATCAGATCAGCCAGTCGCTCGTTTCTCGCTCGAGCTGTGAACAAGCGAGCGCAGGTGTGCGTCACATATACCTGCTCGATCTTCTCCAATTAAATTCTATTGGAATTCGCGCGAATGCCAATACCGGACGGGCGGGAGCATTCATTGTGTTGAGATAATGAGGGGCCGCGCCTGAGGAAAGCGTACAGCTTAACGGATAGAATACGGTATAGCGGAGCCCCGTGCTACGTCATGACCGCGCTAGAGCCAGGAAGCCGATAGTGCAATAGCGCCGGTTGCGTACTCCAGGGGCCAGACCCCAGGTCGCCGTCTCCGTCTGCCCCCAGCTTTATTATGCTGCGTTATGCCACGGTATGCTGTATTACGTGCACGGCTATGCCGTCGTCGTCGCTCCCGAGGACCGTCCGTGCTGCGAGACGCCGACGCCACGCAAACCAGGCCCCTATGGCGGTTTAATTGCGACCGTATCGCGCACATGTTGTACGGCACGATGATGGAAATTTCGTACGTTCTCACGGCGTTCCGATATTGTTTGCCCGGGTATCGATCCGAGGTGGGTGTAACATCGCGGCGGAAGGAGCATCGTGCAAAACTTTCGGGGCCTGCGTGCACGCAGCTTGTAATTAGGCGGCGTCTTATTGGAAGGTTAAGTGATAATTAGAAAAGCGCGGTGCCCTCCTTGTGTCACTGAACGCCGCGACGCGACGGCTGCCTGTATTTCGTCCCCGCCCTAATACATTAATTCACAACTACCTACTTTGTCCCGCGCAGTTCGTTGAATCCGTAAATGAGTTTGCTGGCTTAATTATACTGTTCGGGGAGCCGGCTGCAGCCAGCCCGACACTACTGACACGCCGCTCGAGAACGCGTTGCGATAACGTTCACGTGTGATTTTCAAGGAAACGCGCGCCGCACGCTCTATTATGTAACTAAACACTGCTTTAACGCCGCGGAACGGATTCCGGTCTCGTAACGTCGCACAAATGTCCGGACGGAGTAGCGCGAGCGGCGGCAATGCGACGGTAATGAACAGTTTTGAATCTCATTACTGAAGACACTTCCTGGGTAATCCCCTGTTAGAGGAACCTCTAAGCAATCGGCATTTGGAATCAATTATTAGTACTATTGGCAGTGTAATAAGAACGGTGGTTCCTCTGAAAAATCTCCGGCAGTTCTAAACTGCGAACCGCTATCTGGGTTTCCGGCGTTCCAAGGCGTTTCGATGATCACGCGAATTACAAGAGTCAGGCTCCCGGCCCAGACCGTTGCGAACTTTTACCGTATCTCCTCGAATAACTTCGTTAATTCTGCGTGGAACGAAGGGTTATGCCGAGGGTACGGAGGAATGCGGACTCATGTTTCACTGGCGCTCTCGTCCACGGCCCTCTTGCTCGCTGCAGCTTCTCAGATAAGACGAAATTTCATCGCGATTTTCAGAACTATTCCTGACATCGCCGCTGCCGTCCTATCTTCCGCCTTGATCCTCGAACAACGTCTCCTCTCTCCCCGCGTTCATCGCGATTGGCCGGTCTCGTAGCTCGCTAGCATAACGCGACGCCTGAAAAATTGGATTCCACCCGCCCCGGCGCACGAGCACATCCCCGTCCGTCCAGCGCGGCCGAAGAGCAGAAATATTTACTAATTCCAGCGATATCCATCTTTCTAACGAAATCTCCTATTCAAATTAGCCGGCGCTGCACGGTCGGCGGGCAAGCAGGTTATTTTTGTTCTTTGCCGATGCAAATTGCAGCGGAGGAGTTAGTGGAGCGGCGGGGCCGCTCCGTTGCACGCAATCGAAGTACGGTCGCTTTTAATTAAATACGCGTCGCGATAACGAGCGCGCCGACCGAACCGAAAAATGAAGGGAACCACGGGAATAAAAGCGAGGCCGGAAGAAGGGTAGATTATTTACTCGTCGATATTCGGCATCGACGTGAAGATGCCCGGGCGCAGCAACAACGTCCCAACTTCCGTCGGCTTTCCGCGGGGGATAAGAGGCGAGTGAACCGGCCGGCGATTACGCACGCGTGTGCAGGATACACACCGGGGCGGTTGTTTTGCAAGCTTACTTTCGAGATGGGCCAGCAACTTTCCAGACTAAAGAACGAGTGTACTCGGAACTGGAAGATAGAGAGAGCTGCAGAGAGAGAGAGCAAATGGCATAAGTTGGCCGGTGCAAACTCACCTGCTATTCTCCAAGGCTGGAAAATACGTTGCGCACCGGGAGGAAGTGGCGGGGGCGGGTGGGCGAAAAGGAAAATAGCTGTATATATTCGTACGAGACGGATGTAAATTTCAAGGACCAAGCAGGAATTGAGCAGTGTCCACTCTGCATGCCGCACGGGAAACTTTTGTTGAACGTACTATGTAATGTCCTTTAACTCTTCGAACCGCCACCAACCCCTCACGGAGGATCCTCACTTTTCAACCCCTCCCCGCCGGTCCGGTGCTGGGTGGCGGGCGTCAGTAGAAATAGTTTCGCCGAGTTAACAAAACGGCGCCGAGAGTTTCGAGCCAGCGCCGATTTACTGCGACCAGACACACTCGCCGGTACACCCCCCCTTCGCCCCCTTTGTGTGTTTACTTTACGACTTCGTCCTGCTTCGTGCAACTTGCACGCGCTTAACCGGCGAGATAAGAGTTCATGACGTAGATAGCGGGATTAGGGAGACAGCCGGCTGGATTTAAGCCCCCGTCGGGCCCGTTGCTTCGGAGGCTCCGACGGAATCGGACAATGCTACCTCGCCGGACTGGCAATCAACGGATATCGCTTTAATCATAGCCACGCGAGTCGGCGATGCTACTTTAGATACCCCGCTTTGAATTACAGCGGCGAGAGCGGGCAGCCTGCTAACAGTTATCAGAATATAAAACCGTTCCGCGGATAGCTCCGCTCTCGCTGGTAAAAGTATATCGGCGACAACAACCGGTTAAATACGGCGTTGTATAAACATTAAATTATAAACCGGGTAATCGGCGGCATTACATTCTGCTGTGATAATATTGGCTCGTGACAAATAATCCCATTAATGTACGTAGAATATTTGCATGATGAGATGCTGTGTAGGTAAACACGTCGCGATCCGTCGAATGTCGACGCGTGCCGCGGAATCGAGGTGTATTCGTAACATATAAATTCTCTATAGCAAACAATTTCAGAGCGGGCACGTACCTGGGCGCGTCGCGCGAACGGGAGAATGCATATTGCGCTTAATGCTGTTTGTCACGGATGTTTCAAGAAACGATGCAGCGGAGAAGAAAGAGAAGAAGCGGGTAGGTTCGAGAAGGATCGAGAACTTATTTCGATGTTCGCCTCGGCAGTATCGACGGTTCAGTCGTACCTACCCCGCGCATGTATAAACCCTTACGTAGACCGGGCTCATTCGACGCGAGTAATAAGAAGTGACGTGTAATTTCGCTCGACCTACATTTTACCAGCGATTCACTCGACGCACGATATTTTAAGAAAGTTTCGCCTCTCGAATGTAACATTGATCGTCCCCCTATCGGAGCTTTTATTTGCGTCTGTCGCGTGTAGGTACTCCTTCCTTTTTTTTTTCCCCGCCATCCAACGGCGTGCATCGTCAAACAGCGTCAAGCGACACGAACAGAATTAATAAATCCATCGGGAGCGCTGCGACTCCTCGATATTGCAGTCGGTGGATTAATTAAACCATCCTACCTTGTAATTGCACGCCCATGATTGTCAGGCGAGGAATTTTTAAACAAGACACAGAAGCAGAACAAACTGGACGCTACGCTTTCATCGCGAGGCAGCACCGAGGACTGAACGTTCCGCTCCTTTCGCGAAACCGTCTCGGCAGAATTCGATGGAAATAAATGGGATGGTCGAAAAAACGTTCGAAAATAACGAGAGGACTGCCGCGCGAGTCGCTAGCTCTTCGGGAGTCAGGCGATAAGAAAAAGAAATTCCATTTTCCCGCCACTTGTTTCGCCGGCTTTCTTCCCCTTCTTTCATTGGTCATTTTCGCTTTAACTACATTCAGCAACGGGGCACGGCCGCGACGGCCCGATTAAATGAAAATTGGCCACGCTTGTCTGCGAGGATCAGCCGGGGCAGGATTAGCTGCCCTGTGCGCCGCTCCAGGATTTACACGTTTTCAATTAAGGACATTTAGCGGACGACTGTCCGTGGAGCATGACGCGGAATTATCTCGAAAGGAAAACGCTAGCCAAGGGAGGAGACTAATTTAAGTAACATCATCGGCAGCCTCCCTCCGGACACCGTTATATCGAGGTATAGTGAAAACTCGCTAGCCTGGACTACGCAAGTTCCGCGGTTATTGTTTTAAACGCGTTAAAAGCGGCACGCTTTTAAGCGAGAAGTTACACCGAAATATGCACCGGCCGCCTGTCCTCTCCCTAGGCAGTGTCATATCGTTGCGCGAATCATGAATTTTACACGCGAACGACCACCATCCAATACCGCATGGTAATGCCCGCGGAGCCCTTACGTTCGTTTGCATAATTGCGGGCTTGCAGAACGCGAGCAAACAATCGGTGCAGATTATCGAAAAGCATAGCGCGAGCGTATGTGCAGCGACGAAATTCATTGGCGCGCCATCACGTCACGGCACTTCGATCATTATCCGCGGACCATTTTACGAACTATCGTTCCCAATGTCCCGGCAACTTCGCCGGCTCGGAACTTATCGGGCCAAAGCTCCCCGTTAAAACGATTAAACAAAACACCGTTGGAATTCGATTTTCAGAAGCCATCCGCGAGGGAAGCTACTAACTTCTGTCGCCTCGCGCTCCCACGTATTTTCCATTTCTAATCGTGCACTACGGCGAGGCCGTTTCATCGAGGAAGCAGCGTATGTGCAGCAGGTAAATCTTATTTGATTATTTTAAGCGGAGATGAAGTTCTCCTGGAGCAAATGCTGGCGAAGCGCGGAGGAGGTATCGAAGAAGTTCAAGACGTGCGAAACTACGGTGGTAAACAAAAACGGTATAGCCAGACGCGGCAGGAGGAAAAGTTCGTAGGGAGCAACAGAAAAAGTCAACAGGAAAACTATCCTGGCTATTAAAGGAAAAACTGGCCGCTGCAACGCGCGGGGCTACTGACTCTGGCGTTAATTAATCATCCAAGGAGCCGAGTTACTCGACTCTGATGAATTATCGCCACCTGAGGAACTGGCTCCGACGATATATACCTTTCATATCTGCCTACGAGAATCCCCCATTCTTTCCGCGAATTTCACTGTTCCGCCGAAAGGAAGTGGAACGTGACAATGATGCATCGTCAATACGGTGCGCGGGGGACGAAAACTACGTAATACTTGGCTGCTCGAATTTAAACGGTGGGACCGGGGAAGGGTAAAGGGGGTCGTGAAATCCACGCAAAGAGCATAAAGAAGTTCGCGGAATTGAATTGTCACTATCTCGCTCATCGATCACCGTCGAATACGCAAATACGTGTATCATCAAGGAATCTGGATAGCAGCGATTTGGTTTTTGTCCAGCGTATCAGAGCCATGCCGCGTGCACACAGACCCGCGACTTGGTTATCAGCAACGTTTGCGTAGCGTCGATATCGCGCGCTTCATGCAGGAAGCTCCACGAGGTGGAACCAGGATAAACGAGCGAGATCCCGACCGCCCGAATTCTGCGTTTCGTCTCGCGCGTCATTAGCCAGCGTTCGCGTCGAGATCGTTCTCCCTGGTCCGGGCAACATGATCCGACGTCCAGGAGCGGTAGCAACGAGGATAGCGAGAGAAAAGAGAAAGCGCTCCCAAATCCACTCGCTCGTCTTCGTCGAGGAGAGAGTAAAACCAGGGTGGTGGAAGCAAGGGAGCAGCGGGATAATGCGCGTGATCGCAATAGAAACGTGTTCACGTACATTGTTGCCTGTGGACATCCCGGCGAACATGATAGTGCTGGTGGAGCGTGTCACGTGCCAGATGAACGGATGGACTTGCGGTTTTTTCCTCGCGCGAAGAAAAGTCGAGCGCGTCACTGGACGGTCCCTCCGCGTTCGTTGGAAACAACGGGCGAAGCGAATGGGAGCGAGGAAGAGGGGGGGCTAAAACACGCGAGAACGGCGGCGTCGGTTGCACGAGACTTGGGCAAACACCTTGGAGTAGGTCGCGAGTAGGTTGACACCTTCGGGGGAGAGGTCGCGCGCAGAACTGACACCTCACGCGCGCGGTCCAGCTACCCTCAGCATCCAGCAGCAGCAGCAGCAGCGGCGGCAGCAGCAGCGGCGGCAACGGTGGCGGCAACCGAGGGGGATGAAGCGGAGCACGCGCGAAATTCCGCCCCTGTACTGCGCCCACCTCCTCGTTCTACCTCAACCTCAACCTCCAGCGTAGCTCGCCTCCTCTCTCTATCAGCCGCGCGTTTCGCTTGCGCCGCGACCACGTACAGACCTGTTTTGTCCTGACTCGAACCTCGCGCCGTCGCTTCACCCAGAAAAGGATGTCAAGGGGCGAAGCGAAAGGCGAACTGGCCGATAATTATCGGCCAAGTAGTCAAGTGCAACGTGGTTTTGAAAAATAAAAAGCGAAGGGTAGGAAACTCTCTTTTAGCAAGATTGTTTCGAGGAGTAGCGGAGAGTTGGTAGTAACAAATGTCGGAATACATCGACGACCCGGGCTTCGTCATTATTTCGAGCACAGTTATTGCTCGGAATCGGTAGCTTTGTCATGATAAGTTCGACTGCGGCAGGCAACTAACGCGAACTCTCCCAAATCCTACATCTTCGGCTTTAACAACCTTCTTGCTGGAAAGGTTACGTACATTTCAGACTGAAAAGAATTTTATTAACCTCGTTGTTACACAAAATACATTGCCGCGAGTGTCCCTTCCGGGGGGGAATGCGTTGCCAGACTCCGTTCTATTTTCTACGGGTGGCACGCGTGAGCGAAGAAACATTCTGCCACGGACGCGTTACGGATAGCGTTTCCGCGAGCGCAGCCGCGTAACGAAAGTTAATTTCAGTCGACCTTCGGCATCTGGCGGGCGTAAAGGTATATATGAAAGCGAGCACGCGCGAAATTTCACCCTTGTGCACTCTCCGGCACACCGGCGACCCCTTTACAGTTCCGCACCTCGTCCAGGCGACCCTCGCACCTACCCAGGGGTGAAACTTTTCTTAATAATTACTGGGCAATGGAGGCCATATTGTGCGACTCGATGACCCGACTCATTTAGTATTCGAGTGTGTTAGAGGTGCTCGCCGGGAACTTTTGAGATACGAGTACACAGGCGTGACACACAAAGCGTGTTGCCGTTGTTCCTCAAGCCCCCAATGTTCGCGCAACGTTGACGCATTAAGCCGCGGTGCCTTTTGTCCCGGGTTTATTGACCTGCACGACGGGGGAAGTTCTTCGGGGGTGGTGAAACAACCCGATTCGAAATTCGGTGACACCGGAACGGGTAAACAACCACGGATGATCCTTCAGGCCCTCGAACTGAAGGATGACCCATAAAGCGATTCATAAGCTCGTCCACCCTAATGCCAGCCACCCGCCATGAATTATTACCGAATATTGACTGCGTTACGTGCGCGAAATTTCGCCGCCGCTTTTGCACGCCTCGCACGAAGGCGCGAAATGGCGGGCGATTAATACAACTCGAAACATTAAAAGCGCGAAACGGCGCGGCTGGCACGCGCGAATGCAAAGCAGACCGGGAACTTTTAATACCTCGCGTAGTATACAAAGCTTTGCACTTATAACGCCTCCGTACGCGAGGTACATACCTACGTCATTACATCGGTTCTCCGGATGCAAGTGAGACACGACGACACTCCGTTCCCCATTTTCTCCGCACAATTACGAACCAATACGGGCTGACGAAATTAGGGAGGATTCCAATCATGCGCGTGATTGCTTGTTATCGATCACTGTCGATTAATCGCAGGCACGTGCAAACAGTTTGGCGTATTTGTAACTGCGGCATCGATAGGTTTTTAACCAAGTCGACGGCGCAAAAGTTGCAAATCCCACGACGAATGCGTGCGTATAAATGTCGCGAATGGCTTCACTCGCATTTATCCTCGAGTATCGTGTTTTACTATCCAACGGAATATTACATAACTAGGTAGTTAACGTAAAATCCAAATGAATTCGCGTACAAATTAATTTCGAGTGGAGCGGAACCGAGAGCCCGGATAATTAATGCGGTACTGCATACACCGGTTGCCTAACGGTTCGCGTAGGAGTTTCTGTCATTGCAAATTACAATTACCCAACCCCCCGATTAGGGGATGTATACATATTTCCGCGCGCACGGTTCGTGACTGGGTACCCACGGGCGATAATCGCGTCGCGAAAGAATAACTAATGAGACCCGAGATGGCTGAGACAATGCGATTCACGTTCCAAAGGGAAGGAAGACATAAAAACGCGCACGTTTCATCGAGCGAAGAACAACGGTGAGTGATCGAAACGAAAGGGCGGACGAAGACCGCCGACGCAAGGGGCAATTCTTTCACAGCCGATCCAGGGGGGGAGGAGAAAAAGTCCTAGCAAAGAGGCGGTGATTAAAATTCAACCGCGCCCAGATCTACTAGAATTCTCCAACAATTATCGCCGTGGAGTTCCCTATCGTTTCCCGTTTACCTCTGAGCGAGGGCCTCTCATTGTCCGAGCAAGACCGAGTGAAAAGGGGAGAAGGAAGGAAAGCGAAGTCGCGCGGCGGAGACAGCAAAGCGCAGAGAAGAAACGCGGAAGGGTGGTAGTGCTGGTCGCCTGTAACCAAAACAGGGACGCCGAGAGAGGAGCGATGCTTGTGAACGCGACCAGGGTAGGCATCCTGCGCTCCGCGGGGACAAAGAACGGAGAAGAGAAAGGGGGCACAAAGATATGAGAAACAGGAGCCGAACGTACGGCCAAAGGAGAGGAGCAAGAGGAACGCGAACGATGGAAATTGTTCTTTCACCGGATGACGGGGCCGCGAGCTTCTATTCCCCGATAATAACGAAACGTTACACCGCGCGGCATCAAGACATCCGGTTGACAAACAGGAATCCTCAGACTGCTGCCCAGCGCTGATGACACTTTCTGGTAAGTAGAGCCCGCAAATGCGATCGCTGGCACGGCAATTAATTATCAGAGCGCGGCCTAGCGCTGGTCCAGCCTCCGCCGAACGTTGCTGCATCAAAATGCTCCGAAGTCGGTCAGTTGCGTTGTCTGTCGGGCATAGAATTGATACCGATACGGATGTGTAACTAATCCCATTATCCCGACAGCGTGGGCGATTTAATGATGAAACTAATTATCGTCGAATTACAATGACACTCGATACCCTACATCCCTGTACACGCGATTCTCAGTGCTCCGCGTTACGGGTCACGTTAGACCCTCGACTCCATTAGTACCGACAGTTTTACGCGCGCGACCTGTAACACTTTTAAACGATTATTACGCCGGTGTAATCGCGAGTATTAACGGTAGCCAAGGATAGTATCTAGTAATTAGAAACTTGAGATCATGATAGGTTACGTGCCACGCGGGAATTTCCGGGCCGGCAGTGCGGTGTAGCTAGCTCGCGTGAATATAAGAAAATAAACTATTTAGTTACTCCCTTGGCTCTGATTTAAATGGATATAGCCGTAGCGCGGTTTATTAAAAGCGAATAACAATGTAACCGGATGGAACTTATTGTTCTTCCTCTGATTTCTGCCCCCACGGATCACTCGTTAAATATTCATAGCTCGACGGTTACACTTAATCCGATGGAGTAGCCTTAAAGGCTCGCGATCCGTTCTTTGCCTCGTCCCGGCAACCTCTTCAACTCTTTCTTCGGCTCCGATGGACGGAGAAAGGGTTTCGGCGCGTAGACTCAATTAAAAGGCCCGCTTCGATTATCGATCACGTCCGTCTGGTAACGCCGCGCTGCTTAGCATAGCCAACCGTTACCAGCTGTACAAGACCTCGAGAGTACTTCCGGCCGCAGGACGTTGCGGCTCGTCCTTTGAGAGCCGCGTAGTCAAACCCTTGTCATAATCCAAAGACGGCGGTTCTCCCGGTGAATTTACGACGGGTATAACAAATGTAGGAACGGTAATTATTTGCATATTCCGACAAGGGGCGAATGCAACGGGTCTGTATATTCCTCCGAAAATGCCGCTGCCTGCGAATCGCAGTCTTCGATTAATCACGAATTCTGGTTCGTCCTCCACTTCACTGTTCCCGAGCGATCCACGCTCCATTTGACATTGGCTGGTTAACATAAATGACCACGAAACGACCTCGGCGTCTCCGCGTACCATATTCTCCCCTCGATGTTCCTTTAATACTCCCGCGCTGGATTCCCTTCGTCGCGGCGTCCTGCTCCAATCATATCCACGGCGTTTCTTTGCAGAAGCAAAGGAAACACTTGAGGATCGCGAGGACGCGAAAAACAGAATTTATAGCACTCCCCTTTTATTCGTCTTCCTTTTCTCTCTGGAAATATTGTTTTAAATTTCTCTGAGAAAAATTGACTGCTTCGAAGAAGGAGGCTGCAAAGTTACGCGGACGGCCGGGGGAAGCCAGCACCTTTCCTAGGCGGAACTTTTACAGATGGAACGTTTGAGTGTGCCGGTGCAGGCAATACCACGTATCGCCCCCTTGGAACGGGTTTCATTCGGTCCCCGTGGTTCTTTGATGAAAAGTAGACAAAGAAGAACACCCCCGCCCTGGGACGGCGAACTGCTTATATGAGAAGAACTTTGCGCCGCGGAGTGGAGACAGACGGACAGAAGTTTATCTGGAACTATGCAGTCGACAGTTACGGACAGTTTCGCCGGGCGAAACGATTCGTCCAGCCTGAAGTTGTTATCGTTAATAGCTACCAGTTATCAGCGCCGTTCGATTTCGCCTTGCCGCGTCGCGTTTGTAGAACGCGTTCGGCACCGCGCAATTTACACGCGGCGGTTCGTTTCAATGGACTTTAGCGAAGACAATAGGCAGAAAAGGCTAGCAAAGAAGGTGGTGTTGTTAAAATTGCGGGACGCTTAAAAATAATTCCAAAGAACCATCGAATTCCGTGACTACTGCTTACTCGGCAAAGTATTACAAATTTGTGAGATCGAAGTTAATCAATGCCAAGAAGAGCTTGCCAGCGGTTCTGCCGAGGGCAATAAAGAGCATAGGAAAGAGTCGATTAAATTTAAGTACAGGCTCGAGTAACCAATCAAGTTGTCTTGCCGTAAGAGCAGTTAGCGCAGACTTGCTGTGCTCGGTTTGCGGCATGCGGTCTGCGGCCTACGATATTGAACATCGCGAACTGTGGAGACATGCCCATTCACCGGCGGTATTGTACACGAGGGCAGGAGGAAAAAAACCGATTTATTGTTCCCCAGCTGAGTTATAATTGGCTTACATGTTCCGAGTGCGTTCAGCTGAATTGCGAAACCGACGGTCCGGGAATTCGGAGCGATATGTTAACGAAACGATAATATTATATTTCCATTCTCGATTAAAGCGATTGCGCCCCGCGAGTCTCGATAGGGAAAGTTATCGCGTGTCTAGACGGATAATACTATTTTACGAGGCAAAATGTAGAGTGAGCTTCAACGAAAAGGGAATCCTTCCCGAGGAGACAATAAAAAAAAAGAAGTTTTAAAATGCATGCGTAGCGCAGCGAGTATTTTTATTTCGACAATAACCCGTCGTCGATCCGCAGGTCGATGTCTCGAGGATAGCAGATATTGGAAATGGCAAGCGGAGACAGAACAGTCTGGCTGATTATCCGATTATCCGGTTCTCCGGAACATTTGCAATTTACGTCTGGAAGTACCATCGGTTCAACCCCTCCTTTGGGGTCGTTCCTTCTTCTCCCACATCCTTCGTTACCACTCTATCTTTCCCTCCTTTCATCTCTCTCCGGAACGTTTACTCTTTCCTCCTTCCCTCTTCTTCTCCCCTGTTCCTTTCTTCCTGCCTCGTTTCATTCCCCATGTTGTACCCTCTGTCGACAAGTCGCGAAGAATTTTTCGTTTCTACTTCGCAGAGATCGATCGTCCCTGGCTGATGAAGCCTGAAACCCTTGGCGGAGAACTCTTGTCACGGTATTCGACGCGCGTTGCGAATGGATTTAAGGAACTCGCTTCTAAAGCGTAATCGGGATCAACGATTCGGATACGAGCGGTGCACTGAACCGAGCGCGAACGAATAATTTGAAGATCGTTCGTTCGAAGTCTACAAATTAGAGATTTCACGGAAGTCGAGTATATTGAGAATCACAGGTGGCGCGAGGTCGCGCGTACAAATTACAGCTGGCACGGGTAAATCTTTCGAATTACAGGCGGACAGGCGAAAATTGAAATTAACAAAGAGATCGCGCCGATATCACGCCGCGCGCGTAAAACGTCACCCCGCGAGGTTCAATTTATACGCCCCGTTGATTGCCCTCTCATTTTTAACGGGAATGCAGGCTGACTGAAGGGCGGAAGTTATGGAGTTTCGGCCCTCACCGGTCGCCCGCGTCCGTTCTCGTCGCTTCGCTTGTTTAGCTTACAAGTTATTGCGTCAACGTCGCGCTTCTTCTCTCATCGCGACAATGAACTGAACGGTAAATAAACAACTCGGTGATATTCTGGGAACGAGTTCGCAATACTTTCTTCCCCCGTTGAAAGGGAGCAGCTCCAATATAAAACAATATTGAATTCTCAAACTCCGCGGATGGAATCCGGCGAGCGGGCTCGTACTTTCGTCGCGTTTCCTAAGAATCCACCCTGCTACACGCCCCCCTGCCCGCGGTCGGCGCTCATTCATTTCGACCTTCCGTTGCAGGTGGAAGAATGCACCGCGGAGGGGCCGAGGATTCGCCCGCCGTCGGGGGAGAATTGAATTTCGTCACCGTTGAGCCGTAGTAAAATGGCGAGAACGCGACGGTAACTCGAGCCTCCGGTTCTTGTCGCGCTCGCCGTTGACGTTTTCACTTGTTAACCTCGGCAACTTGCCGTCTCGCCGTTGGATCTGAGGATTATTCATCACCGCAACTACCGAGGGGGATGGCTTCCACAGGGGGTGATGGCGGACAGAACGACATCGTTGGAAAGAGGAAGAAGCGACGAGGTACAGCGGGAGGAGGTTAGGGAAACCGGGCGCCGAGGGGGAGGCGGAGGAACCGGGACAACAGCGTATTCCATGTTCCCTCGTGTCACTGATTATTCCATTTACGAGCCATGCCGCATGATTCTGAATAGAGGTACACACCGCGCTGGGTAGATTCAACCCGAACCCCTTTCCTACCCTCTGTGCCTCCCATTCTTCCTCTCTCTCTCTCTCTCTCTCTCTCTCTCTCTCTTCCTGTCACCCTCCCGTCCCTCACTCGCTCCCTCACGCAGGCTGTGCCTCTCGTTTCGCCCCGTAGCCCGTGTGCGTCTCGCTCGCTCGCAGCATCCCATAGTCTATCCATGGCAGAAAAGAAGTCTCGTCTGAATCGGAAATCAATTGAATCGGCACCAAGCTAGCTCGGTTCAGTTTCGCAGCTGGCGTCGGCGGTGTACCGCCAAAAAATTCCCGCGAAATGACACAGCGAATGGCACCCACCGCGGTCCTACCGCGCCAGGCTCGGAGAAGGGAAGAAAGCCTGTACGGGCGGATGGCGTTTACGATTCAGGGGATAGAACCTCGTTAAAGTGGAATGTTTTTGCGAAACGCCGGGCGGCGTGTCTGCGTTTCAAAGGATCCGGGTGCAGCCATCGGGCGAACGTGGTTATCACTGTTTCAATAAATTCAAATCGTCCCGCCACGATTCGCGATCGTTTCGGCTCCCGTCTCTTTGGCGAGTGTGTTCATTGACATCGATTGCAATTATACGGCATACGTTTCGGCTACTAACTGTTCCCTAACCGTGACACCGGGGGGACGATTTTCGATTAATTCGATTATCAGCCTTCGGCCGAAGAGAGACTATTATACAGCTGGAAATTGAAACGGGCCGCGAGGTGCGTTGTACCTGGCGCCAGTTCGAGCTGCGAAGTCTTGCACGAGCGGGGATATTATGCGGCTCGAAGGGGGATTTCGAAAAGCCTCCCTCTATTTTTCTAAGATGTGTGCACTGGGGTGGAATAAAAAATTTTGCGACAGCAGCATCGAGAACAGGGTATATACGTCGGATATGCGACAACGGGCAAACACGCGGTTCCCCGTGCATGCAAATTCCGCGGATGCAGGTGCGCCGCGTCATCGTTGCCCGTTCGTCCGCGCGGCGGTGACAGCGGCGCGTTGCACCTGAATTAGTCGTCCCGAAGACAGACGGGCGGGGGAGATTGTTGGGGCGAGGGGTGAACACCGGCTCCTCCTCTCTTTATTCATGCATGAAATCCATATTCTTCGGAGAAAATAACGTGCCTCATCGCGAGGAAGCTCTGTCGCCACCCCGTACTAGAGGCAACCCTTTTTGGTCCTAGTCAACCTTACCCTCGCGCCACCCTCGGGCGTTTGTAAGCTCCACCGGAAGAGCCGGGATTATATTCCGGCGCGGAACCCCACCAGACGCTCCGGTGCCATGAAAATTTCAAATTTTTCAGCCCCGCTATTTGAAAATTCCCAAACACCGCCGCGCCACTTATTTGCTTCGTGCGGCGCGGTTTAGTTTAAAGACGTGACGATACAATTGAGCCGCTTCGTTAACGCCTTCTTCTACGCTTCAACTGCGGCACGGTAGTTATCCACGGAAATAAATCGCGGTGCCGTCATTTGACGGATAATTCGTACATCGGGGGAAGAGGTTCCACTCGAATGTAACGAGAATCGATTATCAGACAGAGGAATAATTAATTCAGAGGCAGCTTAATTCAGCAGCATCGATATTATTGCACCGCCCCTACTCGCCGTGCGAACGATGGCTAGATACTACTCCGATTGCGATCAATGTCTCTCATTCCAGCGAACACAATTAAGAGACCTCGTCCCCGACTCTTCTAGTTATTACCGCGTGAATGACAATTTCATGGTGTCCCTCCGCTAATAGACGAGCACGGGCACAGTATTCAGAGACGTTATCATTGAAAAAGAAAGTTTCCCTTCACTGTCAACGGCACAAGTGGCTGTAAGGGTGAAAATGAATCGGGGGAAAAAAAGACCTCGAGTGCGTTTCCCAGGGAGGACGGGGAGGGGATGGCTCGTCATTGTCGACTTTGAACTCGCGGCCATCATCCGAGCGATCGAAAGAACGCCCATTACGCGCCCACGTAACAAGATATTGAATTTCTGCGGGGTTGTGAACCCCAGTCTCCGGGCGGATTCGTGCCTCGAGATATAATAGAACGCCTCCACACCTACTCGGCCGTGCTGTATTTCAGACCTCTCGCCACTTGAGCCGCAGAGCGACTATACACACTCTAACAAACGCCTATTTTCAGACAATGAATATTTTAGTGCGTCCATGAAAGCACGCTCGAGCGTTTTCCTTTTTTTTTTGTCCTTGCTACTCTCGTCACAAAAGGCATCAACGCCGCGCCGTGTAGTGGCGGGACCAAGTTCAATATCTACTCATCTCATACCCATCGATTCAATATCCAAGGTTCATTTCGTTAAAGTCGCGATGCAGAGACCCTCCATTCCACGTATTTGTGAAGTTGCACGTGTTACGAGACTACCAGTGATCTACTACTTTAATGAGATCATCGTAAATTAGGCTGGACGATATTGAACGATATACGAAGTATGGGGTTTTAAATGTGTGACCTGCACTCTTTTGGAAAAGAAATTTTGAAAGGATTCAAGGACGATTCTGATATTTGATATTTCAGGTTATTTTGCATCTTCAAATAATTGAGATAATTGAGTAATTCTTCTACGCGAATTTAACTTCGACAGAAATCATTCATTTCTATGAGCTTGTTGCTCACTAAACTGATGATGAAAGCGATGGAGAAGTGACTTCAGTAACGTTTAGAACATTCATTTATGGCTTGAAACTTTTAACAAGTGAATAACACGTTCAGGGTCCTCTAAACTATGGATGCACAATTGCAGAGATCGAGACGCAGTTAGACTGCTAACGGAACTTCTTTAATTTTTACAAAAGCCATTTTTAATCAGTACATTTGATCTTGTAAGCTTAATAACGAACAAATCTGGCTACAAAGTTTCAAATGAACGAGGTATCGTATCGTAGTATGGTAAAAGGCGGAGACTGTTCTTTCGATGTTATTTTCCGTTCAATTCTACATAACCGATGATAGTTAACCAGTTCTGCTGCCACAGACGAGGTATAGGAGAGACCTATCACCATCGACGAAGTATAGGATAGACCGATCACCTTATGGAACCACAGACCAGGTATAGGATAGACCTATCACGCAATGTAATTTTGTGTCACATGCTCGGGGGGCTCGCGAGCCCCCTTACCATTTTCGTGTCACGTGCAACGTTACCGGTGAAGTCTCGACACAGATTGTAACGCTACGCATGGCAGGAATTAGAATTCAAGAAGTAGAAATTTAGGTAATTCGAAACCGCGATTTACAAATGATTCCTGTTATAGGAATGTGTCCAGGTGTCTAGCAAGTCCAGTTGGAGTAGCCAGCGTTGTGTCCCCAGAGATCCAAGAGACGCAGGATTAGAAATCGAGGGTGGATAGCCACAGATGAGCCGGATGGGAATTGTGACAGACAAAACTAGGAGATTAGGGAAAGAGTGCACAGTAAACACACCTGGGAGAGTTACACTGTAGAATGTATTCAGTAGAAGCAAGAAGCTTCTAAAGTAGGAGTCAAAATTATATAGATAGCACTAAATAAAAAATGTTTCAGTGGAAAGAAGCTACTGTCTTATACACCTTCCTTCACCCCTAGATATTCCCTTGAAGTACTACATCATAGAAGAGTTGCAAAATGCCGAGAGCGGCAAAATTGGTGAATTGGTAATTTTTGAATATTACATTTTTGTATGAAACAGAAGGCTTTTGTTATTAAGTTACATTCATTGCCGAAAATTATATTTTAAAATAATTATTTATAATTAAATATAATGGGCGACAAAAATCACATTTGCCCAGACCGGCGGAAGAGCTGGTTCGGGCCTTGAAACTACATGTGTCCATCCGAGGGTTCGAACACATCCCCTGCTGAGACACGTGTATGTAGAATGCGTGGGATGCATAGCTGCAGTTGCGAAAGGTGCAAATTCGGGAATCAGCATTGCTACGTAAAATTATTTGGGGCCTTGACGAATTTCAAGTTAGCTGGGAGTCGTTGGAGCGAGACAACAACGTCAACATCCTCTACCAAAGTCGCACCACCGAGGAGCGGTGTAACTTGTCAGTTTAACTTTACCCGCGACAGTGATCAGATCTCAGTGAACGCGTGTGCATATTATTTCGTGATATCTCGATTCGTGGATTAATTTCATCGATTAGTGGACCATATGGGAGCTCGCTTAACAAGATTCTACTGCAATTCACCCAGTAGCTAGAAGACTTCTCGAGGTAACACTTTTCTCGAGTCCTAGCATGGGTCCCCAGTATTGGAAGACATACGGAAAGTGCAGTTTGCAATGTTTGCATAGCTACAGCTGCAAAACGTGCAAATTCTGCAATCAGAGTTGCTACGTAAAATTATTTGGGGCCTTGACGAATTTCAAGTTAGCTGGGAGTCGTTGGAGCGAGACAACAACGTCAACAACCTCTACCAAAGTCACACCACCGAGGAGCGATGTAACTTGTCAGTTTAACTTTACCCGCGACAGTGATCGGATCTCAGTGAACGCGTGTGCATATTATTTCGTGATATCTCGATTCGTGGATTAATTTCATAGATTAGTGAACTATGTGGGAGCTCGCTCAACAAGATTCTACTGCAATTCACCCAGTAGCTAGAAGACTTCTTGAGGCAACACTTTTCTCGGGTGCTATCATGGGTCCCCACTGCTCAGGGACATTTAAAAACGTGCAGTGCTTTGTGTTTAAAAACATGAGATGGCTGTGCGTGTTAATAGTGTCAACGCGAGTGGAGAGTCAGTGTTTTACGCACCTAGAACTATTTAAGACTAAGCACCGGTGCTCAAATTGCTTTTTGTACGTGAAATTAAAGTGACATATTTGTAAGTGTGATACATTCTATTCGATACTACTGACCTTGGACTGTGAACCTGCTGAAGCGGCTGCCTGTCTGCATTCATAGCATTGAGACTGTGTTCAACGATCGGTGAGTGGTACATTTTAATTTTTTCAATTTTTCTTCATTCTATTGAACAAATGATTGCTGTAGCGAGCACTGTGACCACGATTACATACTTAGTACTCGTGAATAGTAAGATTAACGAGCGTGCTTCCAAATGTTTAATACAGACAAAAACAATATGTAAATAAATTTCAAATTCGAGGTCAAAGTTCTAATATCGCGGTTTAAATATTCCAAATTATTTTTCTTGAATTTTATAATCAAAGCTTGATGCTTTGAATAGTATCAGCTACTAAACCTAAAATTGTATACATGACGGAAGAACTTGCACGCGGCTTAGTTTCAACAAGCCATAGTCCTAGCAATAAGTCTTAGTTTAAGAACTTTAGACGTAAGACTTTTTCCAAATTTTCAAAAATGCATTGGTCGAATATGGACCAGAAATATTTCGTAGAAATGGGTTACTTTCGTAGGTACCTCCACGTTGGTGTAGCCTGGACTTGGTAACGTTTTCCAATGCATTGCGTCTTGCAAAACGTTATCAAGCTGAAGCCTACGATCTAGTTTACGGGTCCAGATCGAGCCAAACTTACATTCGGTGAGTTTGGTTCTGTCTGGACATCTATTCAGAAATGCACTTGCGTACTTCGAGCGATAAGCTTCTGTTCCGCCTCGTTCCTTTTAAATATAAGAGTGCCAAACGCACTCTTCTAGAAATACAATTCACCTTCGATCGCTGATTTCGATTTCGCGCATGGTGTGCTCGCCCTTCATAGGCCGGCTGTGTTGGGTACAACTTATTACGGCTTTACACAGAGGACCATTGTTAGACGATGATGTGCGCCAGTTCGTGACCATTCTGATTTTCTAGTTATCGCGCCGATACCGGGCTTCGGTCCACCTCGGCCCGCTCTGTGGTCTCAGATGGCTCGTTCTCGGTCACGCTCGCCATGGCTGTGTACAGTCGTGATATGGAGTACGCCATGTAGAAACGAAATTTCGGTGGATCGAGGGTGAATGTTCGCGCTGCGCCGCGTCTTTCGGTTCTTTAGTAGTTTAGTCTCTTTTGCAATCTCAATCGGGAGATTCTTAGCTTTCGCATATCCCTCGAAAGTTACGCAAGTGCATATTTGCAATAGATTATGCCACTAGGGCCCATTGTAAAGAGTGCGATAGGCTAGATTTAAGGGTGGAGGTATGCTTGCTTGTTGAGAGTGACATCTTTTACTTTTGCTTTCGCTTACAATTAGCTTCACCGTGCATCGTATCGTTTCCCATCTAATATACTTTTAGATACTTGGCATAGTGTCTCTTTTATTCCTTACTTTCAATTCTCTTTACCTTTCTTTCCGGAAATATAATTCGCTCTCGGGAGAGATCTTGAATTAGCACAAGATGCTCGGGCACGATACACTCGCCTGTGCAAATTGTCGGCTTTGTGGTGGGAGCGCGTATTGCAGCTGCATGTGATTTAATTGTGAGGCGGGCTGCTGTGATTCTGACCCCTCAGGCGCGGCCCCGAGCGGGGAACTCCCGTTAATGGGGGGGGCTGGATGAATGGTGGTACCGTATTAGCGTTTTGTCTGTGCAACTGCAATGCGTGAGTGTATCGAGCAGCTCGAGATCTCTCGCGACGGCGAATCCGTGTCCGTGGGTCAATTATTTTTCTATCTCCGCAATGAGATACTTAGAGTCTATTTGTCACTTGAAAGCAATGCAAGCGTATCTCTAAAATTTACGAAAGAAATTGTAATGGGATATGTGTAGAAAGATCGACGAGAATGTCTGTTACGTGCGCATGTTAACCCTTTGGACTTTAAAGTAAAGTCTTTGGAAAGAATTCTAGTAGTCTTTTACCTTATAGTGCAATCACGGTCCAAAGGGTTAGTATACCAAAGCATAGTCTGTTATGCTTATTCTGCGAAAACTAAATGTAGAGTGGCGTGTGTGGCTGCGAAACTTAAAAAATTAAGCCAGGCGCGTCTAGTTTTAAGCGCATCATCGAAGCATTCGCCGAGGGATTCGCCGAGGGATTCGCCGAGGGATTCGCCGAGGGATACGCCATGGTTTCCTCTGTTGAATTCTTTAATAAAGATGGGTTTGCCTGATTTATTTTATTTCATGCATGTCTTCTATGGGTTCGCATCATTTATTCGATTTTATGTATTGCTTCAATGGTTTTGCCTCATTTATTCCCATTTTATGTATTTTCCTAGTTTTCCTAATATACCATATTTGATTATTTCAGCATTTTTTCAAAATAGTGAGAAGTGATAGTGAAAAGTGACAGTGAAAAGTAACAGTGAAAAGTGACAGTGAAAAGTGACAGTGAAAAGTGACAGTGAAAAGTGATCGTGTAAAGTGACAGTGCATGTAGTATTTAAGGCCCCATGTAAAATTGCGAAGTAGTCACTAAATCATTAGCTTTGTTGCTCGTTTGTTGGCTCCTCATCCCTGATGAGGAGGTCGCCGCTGGTTCCTTTTCCGGAAACAAGCGACTGAGCATGGAATCGGTATGGGTGGATCGGTTCCATCCCTTGGTGTTCTTGTCCAAAGGGAAAAGTTTCGGGCGTAGGGGGTGTACCTTTTGGTACACTGCCTGCGTAAGTCACCCGGTCCGGTACCCATGCTCCGTGTTAGACGGCTCAAGTCAGGTCACGCTTAGTGTTGCTCCTGGCGAGTCGCATCGGTGCCCAGTCTCCGTGTTGGACGGCTCAAGTCAGGTCATACTTAGTGTTGCTCCTGGCGAGTTGCATCGGTGCAACGGGAATCGTCTGGAAGGCGCCGAGCGCTTTTCCCTTTTGTCTCGGACATTAGGGTGGTAGGAACTGCGCCATTCAATACTCTTTTCATGCTTACCCTTCGTCTTTGTTTCTTACCTGAATTTTTTTTAATCGAGTGATTGCTTGGCAGTTCCCTAGCTTCTACGTCTAAACCGAAGGGATCGATGGAACTTTGTTTCCATCCATCTCTTTGGTTTAGTAGGCTCCATGTACAGGGAGATCGATGGAACTTTGATTCCATCTAGGAGAATAGGAAGAGGGACAGTAAAATAATATATTTAAAACAAAATAGTGAAAAGTGACAGTGAAAAGTGACAGTGAAAAGTGATCGTGTAAAGTGACAGTGCATGAAGTATTTAAGGCCCCATGTAAAATTGCGAAGTAGTCACTAAATCATTAGCTTTGTTGCTTGTTTGTTGGCTCCTCATCCGTGATGAGGAGGTCGCCGCTGGTTCCTTTTCCGGAAGCAAGCGACTGAGCCTGGAATCGGTATGGGTGGATCGGTTCCATCCCTTGGTGTTCTTGTCCAAAGGGAAAAGTTTCGGGCGTAGGGGGTGTACCTTTTGGTACACTGCCTGCGTAAGTCACCCGGTCCGATACCCACGCTCCGTGTTAGACGGCTCAAGTCAGGTCACGCTTAGTGTTGCTCCTGGCGAGTCGCATCGGTGCCCAGTCTCCGTGTTGGACGGCTCAAGTCAGGTCATACTTAGTGTTGCTCCTGGCGAGTTGCATCGGTGCAACGGGAATCGTCTGGGAGGCGCCGAGCGCTTTTCCCTTTCGTCTCGGACATTAGGGTGGTAGGAACTGCGCCATTCAATACTCTTTTCATGCTTACCCTTCGTCTTTTCTTTTTTCCTGAATTTCTTTTACTCGCGTGATTGCTTGGCAGTTCCCTAGCTTCTACGTCTAAACCGAAGGGATCGATGGAACTTTGTTTCCATCCATCTCTTTGGTTTAGTAGGCTTCATGTACAGGGAGATCGATGGAACTTTGATTCCATCTATCTCTCTACGGGTCTCGAAACGCAGCAACCTCCTCGTGGTGAGACCTGGTAATCGGTGAGAACCGAGCCGATAGCTGCTATTGTCAAATATTCTAATTAGATTTAAGAATTTCTTTAACTTGCAATACTATGGTACAATGTAACTTGAAATGTTGTTTGATTGTTCGAACCAGACCCCAGAACACGAGTACAGTGTTAAGATAAAAGAATAACTGCAAGTTGGCATATTTCAGCGAAATACTGGAACTGATGGGTTTTTGATGATTTCTAAAGTCTTCTCTGCTCCAGCACGTTACTGAATATACCAAGGTACAAATCCTTGGCGCGGTATTCCACGTTACATCGTGAAAGCATGTCTTCGACAAATAATGTTGTTGTTTATATAAATTTTTATGTTAAATAAATTTATTTTGCGTTTAATAAACCCGAATAGGACTGGGCGAATGTGTTCTTGTTTTGTTGTGATCCTTCTTTCTCGGTCGTTGCACGGAATACGTTTATAAAACAATCTTTAAATTGTTACTCTAATCACAGACCAAGTATAGGATAGACCTATCACGCAATGTAATTTTGTGTCACATGCTCGAGGGGCTCGCGAGCCCCCTTACCATTTTCGTGTCACACCCAACGTTATCGATTCAGTCTAAAATAAGATTACAATGCTACGAGTGGTAGGAATTAAAATTAAATTATATCGGAAACATTTAAAATCTTAAAATAGCCTGAATGATACGACTACTTTCAAGAAACATGTTGCATAATTCCGTTTACTAATACATTTTGATAGAAGCATAATTTGTATGTATTTTTATAAATTTCGATCAGAAATATTATATAAATACAACAGAGCGTAATAAACATTTGTACAGTCTCTTAGTTAGGTTATATTATATGCTCTACCCGATTTCCTAAAGCTACTGTTGCGGCGTAATAATAATGTTTCGGAAGGAGGATGGAAGGTTTACAAATGTAGATTAAAAGAACGAAATAGCCAATAAACGTTTCTAGTCATGTAGCATATAGGTTACATTTTCTGTCACTTCGAGCAGCCAGCCAGCAGCCAGCCATATAATGTTAACGCGCGTCCAGCCTACGCATTTTCAATAGCGGATTTCACGAGCAGATTTTCTGTCCTCGAAACAAGTCACACATATACAAGCCCGCACACACCTTTCAGCATTTCAACACATTTCAGAGTAGTTTCGGAGTTGGACGCTGGTCATGAGCAGAGGCCGCTAAATTCAGTCCTCGATTTATGGGTCGGTAATACAGTTTGGGTGGTGACACGAAGTCCCATAAGGTGATAGGTCTATTCTATACTTCGTCGATGATGGAACCACAGACCAGGTACAGAATAGACCTATCACGCAATGTGATTTTGCGTCACACGCACGGGGGGCTCGCGAGCCCCCTTATCATTTTCGTGTCACGTGCAACGTTACCTGCGAAGTCTCGAAACAGATTATAACGCTACGCGTGGTAGGAATTAGAATTCAAGAAGTGTCATCAAAATTAGGTCATTCGAAACCCGCGATTTACAAATGATTCTGTTAGAGTAACAATTTAAACATCGTTTTATAAACCAATTTCGTGCAACGACCGAGAAAGAAGGATCACAACAAAACAAGAACACATACGCCTTTTAACATTGCTAGCCTATTCAGGTTTATTTAACGTAAAACAAATTTATTTAACATACAAATTTATATAAACAACAACATTAATTGTGGAAGACATGCTTTCATGATGTAACGTGGAACACCTCACCAAGGAATTGGAACTTGGTATATTTGAGTAATGTGCTGAAGCAGAGAGCACTTTAAAAATATTCAAAATCCCATCAGTTCCAGTATCTCACTGAAATATACCAAGTTCCACTTATCTTTCCATCGTGACACTGTGCTGGTAATCAGGGATAGTAATAATCGAACAACACGTGATAATTTCATATAAGTTTATTTCATATACATGTGTAGAAGGAAGGGAAGGAAGGATTTATTCAAACATTTCAACTTGCAGTTACTCTTACATTCTAAAGTTACTCGGGGTCATGTCCATGACAATACATGTCAATGTCAAGATCCAGGTCATCGGAGCTGCCTCTCCTACGCTGCATAATTAGTAATTATTAATTGCCCATTTCTTTCTCAAGTTGTATTAAAGATAAGTCGCTAAAATGAAGTTTCGTATATTTATTCATTCTTCTAACTTATATGTATGTAACTACAATACAGAATTACTATTGGATCACATAATAATGTGACAAGTTACATATTCATCATACCCACAAGCACAGAGCTTCAAACAAATTTATACAAAAATACAATAGTTTTAAATTTAATTGCTAAGAAACTATTCATCATTTATCAGCATTCGATTCGTTTTTTAATTCGTGTATTAAATCCAATAATTTCGTACGTTTTGTCAACACTAACTTCTTAGCTTCACTACAATCACATCCATTCACTTTGCCAGTTTCTATAACATATCTTATAATTACATCTGTTACACACAAAACATAAATTCCACAATCATATCCGTTATCTTGTTGTGGACAGTCCGGTTCGATGAATTGCTTGGCAGGTTCATCTTTATCAAGCAAATAGCTCATTACATTACTCGCAAATTTGGAAGCAATGCTACCATTGTAACCCGTAGACGAATCGAAATGGTAACAAGTTTTATCCCTTTTACAGTATACCAATAAACTCCAATGCGACCCCCCCGCTGCATCTTTGCTGTCGCAGTTGTTCAATGGGAAAAGTATGCACTTGCACTCTGACACACTGACAGTGTCAAAGAATGCACCGTATTGAGACGGATCCGTCATCTTCAACAATTGAGTTAATTCAGGACTGATAAAATATAGTTCCGTTCGCCCATTTTTGTTAAACCGTTTATCGAGATATTCGAAGTAAAATCCTATTATAACATCGTTTAACCAATTCGGTTGTTGAAGTAACGCTACATCACTTGCTCTCAGTAAACAGTCATAGTAACTCAAAACAATTTTGTCCGATTGGCGATCCTTCGCCATGTTGTCCAACACCAGAAGTTAATGACGACGAAATTCCTTAGAACCTAAACGCTAGCTGTATATGAAATGAATTAGAGTTATCACAAGTATATAAATTGGATCAAGAGAAGCTACTTAAAATTATCCATAATAGTAATATGGTGTTAATAAATGCACGCTAAAATCTTTACTTTGCAATGGTTTTTATTCGATGAAATGTGAGTTGAAAGTTAAAAATGTACATATTTACAAAGAACTAATCATTATATACTTACATTTTAAGGGTCTCTTAACAAGAGCAATTGTCTGTATTTGAGTGAATGCTACAGTACTAGTACAAATATTCTCCGATATATATTCCGGCGTTATATTAATAACATCTTGTACACGTGATTAACTATCACCGAAAGTACCTAATGCTTGTTAATATATCGATCACATTATTTTCATGTGAACACTTTTGTCTTAACAGAAATCAAAGCATTTCTAAATACTTCGTATCAAATACAATTTGAATTCTCAGCAATTCTCAGTGTCATACAATGTCATAGACAAACCAGAATATGGAACAGAAGTGTGGCTTCTATAAAAAAATTGTATACAGCGCCATCTGCCATGCTAATCTGACAACTTTTAAAACTCTTTAGCGCTTAATTTAAAACACGTAATTACTAAATGAGTTTAAATATTGTTTAAAAGAAGGAGAAAGTAATATATAAAAGTACAGAGAGCAAAAGCACAATAGATTGTAAGTAAAGTTTGTATTGAATCAAAAGCACATAGTGGAAAGAAAGTGATTGTATCTCATTGTCAGTACTATCCACTTATACGTGTTACACAAAATAAATGATTAATTGAACATTAAAGTACATTATTCATTTTATTCTTTAGCGACCAATGTCACATTTACGTGACACCATTTTCAGACGTATAAACTTAATAAATGTGATAGAAGTATCTCTCTCCGAAAACACGAAAATTCTGTATAGATATTCCGTATGTTCTTTCTAAATATTCGAAATTAAGTGAAATATTTGAAGCCGCTGCTTATAGAAAAATTGGCTATTCCATACAATTAAACGCAGCTTAATTGTTTTTCGAATAATTGAAGTAACACGAAACACTTCAAATGTCATCTATTATTAGATTCAATGTCTTTGAGTAACGATAACGTCCATCTTAGGTGGTGAAACGACGAAGCCATCGACCCCTTTAAGGCAAAGCTCCGGGTGGTTTTCGGGCAGCGTGAAATGAAATTTTTGAAATAAGCACGCCAAAAAGATGAAAGATGTGTTTCTAGCTACAGATTCACCCAAACACTTTCTGCGACCTGAAAACAAATAATTAACGAACAAGGTGTGATTAGAAACATCTTTTGCAAATATGAAAATGACCAGGATCAGAAGGAAAAGAAGATTACCATGTCCGAAAGGCATGAGCCACGGATCGTCGATAAATTTTCCATCTTCATTGATGAACCGTTCTGGACGAAACACTTCCGGATCACCCCAATGTTCTTTATCCATGTGAACACTTTTTAAATTAGCTATTAAACCATAGTTCTTTTTAATTTTATAACCGAGTAGGGTAGAATCTGTCATTGCTCGATGGATAAGACTCGTTCCAGTAACATTCGCCATTCTCCATACTTCTGATATAATAGCGCTTAAATACGGTAATCTATAAACAAAAATGGCAAAAAATGAACAAATTGAAAGACAATTAATATTTTAATGATTTCGCGAGTACCTATTAACTTTAGCATATTACAATACTTATGTAGGTTGTAAAAATGTACCAAAAATTCTTTTCGATTACAGCATTTTCTTTCCAACTTTTTATTCAATTATTATTTTGTTGATTAATTATACCTTTGTCACTGAATTTCGTGAATAGTAAACATTATAGAAATGTATATCTAAAAAACAATTAAACCCGAAAAACCAGAAAAATATAAGCTACCCTGTTTTTATGCGCAATTTAAACGTCCGTTTCAGTTCTTAATAAACAATCTCCAACAGAGCAAAAAACTAAATTTTTGGTACACCCATACATTTTTATATTTTAAAAAACTAGTAAATTATACGAAGTGCGTCTTACCGCCTTTTATCGCTAAGAGAAGGACAAATATCCTTCCCAATGACTCTATCAATTTCATCGTGTAATTTAAGCTGTACACACTGATGCTCTACGAGGTAAACCAATGTAAATCCAATTGTATTATCTGTTGTGTCCACACCAGCGGTAATCAGATCCTTTACAACATATATTAGCTGCGTTTCTACAACATAATGTTTCACATTATACATTTTATACAGATGAACTTTAAAAAGGGTAAAAATTCCATTTTGAAGTAGTTCTATTTTTACTATTTTAGACTGTATTATTATTATTATTGTATTCGGCTTTTAATTCGCTGATAAGTATAGATTAATTAAAGAAACATACATTCATGAGGATAATTGTAATCTAATAAAAAAAATTACCATTGAAGGAAGTAAACGGTGACTTTGCTTCTTGTATTTCAATTTCCTTTAAATAAGCGTCGATAAAACTTGTACATTCCCCTGTTGCTTTCTTTTTATGTTTCGAGATCGTGTCCTGCAAAAATAATAATATTAGCTCAAATTAAGGAGTTAATTAATGATTTTTGCGAGAATTAAGTTACTAATTATATTGAAGGAAAATAAATTAATAAGTAATATGCACAAGTATTTCTGTGAAAAAATAGTATTTTTTAAGAAAATGTTTACAGGAAATTTAAATTATTTATTTTAAATTAACATATTGAAAACATAGGTAATTAGACAACATTAGACAACTGCATGGTCCCAATGCGAAAAATGTTTAAGTGCGAATCAAACAGAATATAGTTATTGGCTATAGGAATATATAAATATTATTAATATTTAGACGGTTTAAATATAAGTCTTTTGAAATATTCAGTAGGTACAGGAAAGATACATAAGAATCAAGTACATATTGGTGTACCAACAAATCGAGCGAAAAAAATAGCTTTTTAATTTGCTCAATTAGTTATTAAGAGATTGCAATAGAGAACGAATCGACATACAAATTAATTTTAAAATTCTAATTTTTAGTACATATTTTAAATAAGGTTTATATCACAGAAACGACTTACCATAATGAACTTGTCTATGTGTTCATGTCGGCTTTTGAATGTTGAAAATCCTAATAATTTTGGGAATATATACCTTAAGAAAGGAAACAGAGTTAAAATGCCACCCGTAATATTCGTAGTCATAACAACCGCTTTAAGCAAGAGTATCACTTCTTTTAATTCTGGAGTTTCTGCTCCCACATCGAATCTGAACATCAGAGTACGTACTTTAGTGACACACAGTATTAGGAATTAATAAACATTTTTTTAATTCCGTTTGCATACTTCTTTCCTTCTATTATGAACCATAAATTGCTCAAAACAGCTACGGTAATGGGAGTATAAATATTTGCAGGTGCCCCATCTTGCGTCAAATTAGTAATAATATCGGTTAATCTAATTGCATCCTGTTGAATTACTTGTTCCGTTGTGTGCTTTCCGAAACCAAATTGTATCAGAGTTTTCAATGAGAACCTAATAATAGATAAACTGAAATATTAGTATTAGAAAATAATGGTCAGGCAAAGTTGGGCATCAGACCGAATAAAAGATACTTCCTCTTTATTCATTATTCGAGGCTCGAATAATCGAAGTTGTCTTTATTCGAAGAATTTATCCGACGAACAAAAGATAATTTATTTATTCGAAGGATTTATTCGTAGCGTCGAATAAGTTATTCACCCGTAATTCTTTTTATTGCATTATCGCGGTCGTCTAACAAACATCATAATATGACGTACATATATATTTTATACTTTTTAAAACAGATTTATAAAATAACGAAAACAACGGCACAATCGATGCACTGAAATTTGCGCCATATATTAGTGTAAAGCCTTACTAAACAAAATTTAAGGACATTTTCACACGATACACATTTATGTCCTTCGACTGGTATTTTGTATCTTTTTGGATCTATTCCGATATTTTGTATACTCTTGTATGTTATTTAAGACCGCTGCTTACCAACTGAATGTATCCGTATCACCAGACACTTGCCACAGAAGTGTCTCGTGGAAAAAGGCCCTAACACTACTGCGAATATATTTACCTCTTCTGACTGTGCCAAACATCGGCGTCTGTGAACAATAATCCCCGTCGCGAGCCACCACATCTAAACTTAAATAAAAATCCATCGGATCTGCCATCGAATTCCGGTCGATTCAACATTTCCGTGACAGCTTCTTTCCCGGAAACAACAAGCAACGGCTCAGAGAAGCCTAATCTCAGGCCAACAATTGGCCCATACTTGTCAGCTAGTCGGCACAAAGCATCGTTGTGATATTTCGTCTCTTTCACTAATTTTGCAATATCGAGTGTATTTCCAATAACAGGCAAACCACGTGGTCCTTAAACGTGCAAATATGTAAATGGTTTGTTCTTAATACTACGATTGTTTATGCAGGGTTTCCGCAGTAATCGTTGTATAAGCAGCGTTGCGTACTACATAGCACAATTATAAGTCTCAATCTAACGAATTTTGTTATGCAATTACAATGTTTTTTAATTTTTTTAAACTAAATTATTGTGCATGTTTCGCACTGTATTGTGCGCCAATAACTTATCAAATGCTACAACTGTTGCTTTTTGTTCTTCCAAGCTACTTTTGTCCGCAGAAACAATTGTACACTAAGATTTGTATGTTAACCTGCAGAGAAAATTTTGTAACAAAATTTTTATATTAATGTGCAGAAAAAACATTATAAGACACGCACATTCATGTGTGTTCGAGTTTTTCTAAATCGGAAGTTACAGAAAAATATTTTTATTACATTTTCTATGTGTTTTTGAATAAAGAATCGCGCGTTGTACTACGATTAATGAGACACCCTGTATAATGGCTTCGAAAATTTCAAAACTCGAAATACCTGGAGGAAATTTGTGCGGCCGTCTGTAACCAAGCAATATTTTGAATATTAGTATACTCACAAGACACAGAATACCAAACCACATTGTTGGTTTAGTGAGTATACTTGAAACCACTGATTTTTATATGCACAATTGTTTAAATTACTGTAACTTGCTTGTAATTAAACGCCACGATAGAACTGCTAGCGAAATCAAGGGTAAGCACTAAATGATTAACAGAATACTGTAAATGCACTTCTAATTATTTTTCATTGACACATTTAACCAAAATTTCACTTTGTGAAAGCGCAAATTGGTAATTTCACTCGTATCCGCGCTCTACTCGCTCGTGAATTAAAAGAACAATTCGATAGCTCGCATTTTGCACTTTTTCACTGAACTTTTAAAGAATATGTATTTTATAGTATAAGCGATCCCTGGGTAGTTTGGCTTCACTGGGAACAGTACTTATAAGAGACGCACGCGTAAGTTTCCTCAACCTTAAAACGAAGTGAAGCGAAAAACTGAGCTGATACCGTGCGGACCTGGCGTTATATGTGAAAATAAACCTTTCACTACGGTGTTACACAAGCGGCAGCAAAGCTCGGACTTTCTTCTTAAATACGATGAAAGTTGATACGATGATTAGTTATGAAACAACTCCATCTGTGAAGGCATTCTTGAAGACTTGTTCCTGTACACAGTGTCCTAGGAGAACTTTTAATAGCGCAGAACAGTATTTTTCAAACTTTTTCAGGCTACTGCCCCTAGTTCTATCAAATTGTTCCAACCGCCCTCTGCCATATATAGGGTGTCCCATTTTAATATTCCCACTATAGTGTGTAGAGATACATCGACTAGAGTTTTGATCGAGGAACGGATTAATCGGCCCCCAAAAAGTGAATAGTCGGCCGCTCGTTTTCGTTGATACTTATTTAGTTAGTTTCAATAAATAATAATTATCACCTATTTTTAATATTTTATGTAATATTCATTTACAGTCGACGATATTTCTGTCTTTAGGCCTCTCTACCAAATTCCAAGTTTTATTTATTAACAATGAGTTTATTTCAATGTTAATGGATTGTTCCCATTGAATTTTATCTTCCCTAACCTACTTCTTTACCGCTTTTTCAACAAGTTGTAACTTTGTAAAGTAACTTTTTTTATTGATATTTTATTGATTTTAATTTTCTGACATGGCCAACTGGCGGCATGGCGGTCACCGGTGCGGGCGATCGCCGTTGCTCACTAGCGTACCGGCCACCAGAACCACGTATAAATAGTGACGTCACAAGCAGTGGACGAGGAGTGGAGCACAGGTCGAGCACTGATTGCGAGTGCGTCTATGAATGTACTTATCTAACCAGGCTTATCCAACGAGCAGAGCCACGTGTCAATTTTGCACCTACTTTCAATGTGTTGGTTACGCGGCGCTGCGCTTCCGCTACTTGAGATGTTTCCCACTCCTCATCAGGGTTACCAGAAAAGCACCTCATATGACGTATTAGGGAGCAGTAGAAGGGGAATCCTCGCAATGTGCCTCTACTACTCCCTACTACGTCATATGAGGTGCTTTTCTGGCAGCCTTGCTCCTCATCTACTGCTCGTGACGTCAGTATTTCCCCACACTTCTGTGCCCGCGGGTATCTGACGCAGGGTTGTCAGGAATTTCCCTACCGTAGTGGAGGGTGAACACCTACAGCAGGGGCGGTACATGTGGGTGATAACATCATCACACACACTACGGTAGGGGAATTCCTGGCAACCCTGATCTGTTGGACGCTTGTAGGATATCCAGTTGTGCATGCCTGGGCTAGACATTTTAACATAATGTCAAAGAACGCAAAGCACGCATATTAGTATCCTTTATATTTTTCTCAATGTCATAGGAATCCTTAATTATATGAAAACGCGAGTGGGTAAAAAAAGACCCAAGGGACGTAGTAGGGTTAAAACAGGATTACTATCGTCTATTACGTTTTAATCGTCTCTTCAGTGCCTCTTATCTCCCCCCGAGATATTTAAAACGTTTTACATCTATATTCGTGTGAATCCCTTGTAATTGCACATCCCAGAATTCTGTGATTAAATATAATTAACGAGGTTCTTTAATAACAATATCATACTTCATAGTACAAATATGTGTTTCAAGTAGGTAATGTAAAGTAGTACGTTGCTTCGAAAGTAAGCTCTTCGTTTCTCCCACGCGTTCTAGATCCCAGCCGAACGATGAAATCTTCAAGAGGAGCATAGAACGTTTGACTCCAATCGCTTGTAATGCCCTGTAATTGCAGTCGAGAAAGTAAAATAGGCAGTGCAGTGCTAAGTATGTTAAAATTAGAAGCTGAATATATCCAGTGACCTTTAAGAATGAGGTTCCGTGGTCATCTCAAGGTAGATCATCGACCGTGAGAAGTCCTCCTCTCCAGTCTCCCCACTCTCTCTCCCTTTGCCATCACCCCCATTTCCCCCCGGTTCCACTCTCTACAGCTAGTGTCATACACCGCTGTGACACACTTCTGACTGGAATTTTTTTTAAAACGCGTTCCATACCGCCAGGGTTCAACGATCCATCCAAGAGAATGATCTGTTACTCGGCGAGCACCGGTAGTAGGACACTGGTCTCGGTAGCACTTGGAACGTGCATAAGGGCTGCTTCGAAGGTATATGTATAATGCCTCGCGCATCAGACCACCAATTTTTAGGCTACCCGCTTGGAGACTGATTGCGACGGCAAGACAATTTCGTCGTTGTAGCCATATCATTGGACTGCCGGATTTAGTTAACACGTAAAATTGGGCTCCTTTGACATTTGCATTGAATACGTCACCACAAATATGCTTATATAGATATTGTCCTGATATGGTCTCCACGTTATATAATAAGAATTCAGTTTTAGGATTCCTATTAATGATGGACTTGTTAATGTCACGTGCGTACAGAAAAGAAAAAGAAGTCTGAAAATTCATAGGTGTTCGATTTTCAATGATTAAAATTAGTTTAAGGCGGAAGACTCTTTACATTTTTTTACTGTTTAATTTTTTTTAACTTGCAGGTTCCCAAACACAATTTACAGATTTAAAAAATTTGAAATTATATATATTCCAATATCTTTTCCTCAAATTTTAAATTTCTAAAAACTGTGGTTTTGAATTGAAAACATATTCTAAACACTGTTTGTGAAAATTAATACAAAAGTTATGTACAAAACAACGTATCAAAACTTACACCTTCAATAAAACTTCATTTGCCTTAAAAAATAGTTTAATGTTAAAAAAACTCTGTATACAGGGCGTATTGTAACATGTGGGACCCACTTAAACGGTGGACGGGGGACACAAAAACGATGAAAAAAGTTGATATAAACATGTGCCCTATTTGACCTTGTTTTCAAGTTGTAATCATTTTTCTACTATTTTTTTATATAAGTTATTGTAATCAGCCTTGTTTTCCGTGAGGGAAAATTAACAGGTTAACTTTCTGTAAATTTTTTAAGCCATCAATTGATTAAAGTATTGAAAGAAGTTCCACTTGATGTCGTATGTGATTCATGCATGACGGTACACTACCACATTTTAGTCAGATTTATTACAGTTTTTGAGAAAATCTGCAACACAACAACTCCAGACATGCACTCGGGCGAAGGTGGCTATTTCGAACACTTCTTATAAAGGTAAGGAGTTGCACAGTACTGGAGTACAAAAATGGTTATAACTCGGGAACAAGGTCAGATAAGGCCCGTGTTTATATGAACTTTTTTCATCGTTTTTGTGTCTCCCGTCCACTGTTGAAGTGGGTCCCAAATGTTAAAATAATGTAATGTATATTAATATTTTACATCTGAAATGATATAAAATGCCGATTATTTTCTTCCATTCACTTGCTCCCTCGTATTCGTGTATATAACACCATCATATAAAGCAAACTTGTACGAAAATTTCTCGCATGTTGTGTTCTCTTTTCATATTTTGTAAAGTAGGTTTCCTTTTTTATGCCGGGGCTCCTCTCGCGCTTGCAAAAAAAGATTTTGAGTTCAAGATTCAGATATGGAGCTGGCTTTGGACGGAGGGTAAGTACCTTTTATTCACAAGGATAAAAGTCTGAACCTTTAAAAAAACTTGGGTACGAACATACATGGAAAGAAACATCGCGTTCCGCTTTTACAAATCGCGGGAAATTACGTACAAAGAAAAGAGAGAGGGAAAAAAGGACAAAGGCAGAGCAGGAAATATTTACTTGGAATTTCCGCAGGAAAATAATACTTCAGTTCAACGAAAGGTAGATTTAAACGAGCAGATGCGAGGGAACTCGTGAAAAGAGGTTCCCTAGTTTATCCGCGGAGATGATTATCGTGGATTCCTACCGTTTACACTACTGTTACTATACTTTGCTCTCGCAAAGCTATGCAACTATTATAGGGCATATTTTTACAAAATTTTAAATATAACAGAAATATGTCAGGTGTTAAAGTTAGGCGAAACATCCCGTATAGCAGGAAACCACCTACATCACCCTCCTCTCGTACATTAAAACACCGAGATGTACAAACACACGTATAAGCGACTTAAACTCGTTTAAACAAACCCAATAAAACTTGTTCGCCGCTTACGTCACTGGAGCCAATGAGAACCGTAACATTTCAGTGAAATACGTAAGCGCTGCTTGCGCGACACAGGAAGAGGAAGGAAACTACACCCAAGGTACAGTATTTGGAATGTAGGTGATCAGAGGCGTCCTGGAATGGATTTCCTGAAAGGTGGCCAGCTGGTTTTTCATTAAGCGTTATCGTATCGGGCGCGAGCGTCGTCCGCGGCGTCCCTCGGGAGGTGGGAAGAGTCCCGGAATATCCAGGAGCCGTCCACGTGAAATTTTTGGCTCTCGTGGAGAGCAGGCCGGAGTGGGAGGCCAGAAAGAGTAGTTGATGAGGTGGCGGACCGAAAGAGCGGAGAGAAGTGAAGAGGAGAGCGAGAGAGAGAGAGAGAGAGAAGAGAAAAGAAGAGAAGGGGCCAGAATGACACCGTTCGTGTGTTGCTCATTGTTTTGCCGAAGGTGGTGGTAGTAGGGCGCAATGGTGTTAACTGCGTATTTACTGGACGGCGAGCGTGTAGTGGTGGTCGTTCTAGAACGTCAGATGCTAGTGACGAAGGAAGTGGCTTTCATTAGTAGTGGTGGAGGTGGTGGTAGTTAGCGCGGCGGCACACTTCGCGCTTCTCTTTGTGAGTTCCTCGGAGTATCACGCACCTCGGGTTACTCTCGCAGGTGAAACAAATCGTTCCACCGTTCCGCCGCCGTCTACCGCCCTTCTACTTCCCCACTGCCCTCCAATAGATTTATCCTTTTTCTACGGGCATCCCGTAACCGTGTTTACGGAGAATCGAGCAATCCAATGTGCCCAACCGCGTGCAACGGCCTCGGCCTTGCTACTGTTGCCAGTGTGTCGTGTCGATGAGAGGATCTCCCTGAACGAGGATTCCTCGAGGCTTGTTTCGCCACGTGCTTCGCATCCAGTTTGAACGTTTCTCGGACGCCGCCACCTATATACCGTCCGGCTTATCCCGCTCTTCCAGTGCTTCGTTTCTACGCCCGCACTCAGCACGCCAGGTAACGTCCTACTCTCTACACCAACGGGAGCAAATAGTTTGCAAGTTGACGGGAAAGTTTCATAAATAAAAAGAATCGCGTGGTAGCGATGGTTACTTGTTTCTTACGATTTGGCTGCTAAGTAGTTTCGCGCGCAACGAAATTTTGAAGTGACGGGGAAAAGAGGCCGCGGACTAGTAATCGATCGTTGATCTCTCTGTACGTTGACTCTGTGAAAACTGATTCATTTTGTGCGAAAAAGGCAAGCGAAAACGGCAGATTGTATTTGCTCTAGCGAGAAAGGAAGAATCGAGTTCAAACCGTAAGGTACGTCCCAAATACGTAGTAAGTGGGTTTTAAAAATATAGGAGAAAGTGCATGGTCAAGTTGAAGCGCGAGGATAGCGCTGCGAAGTGTGCCATTTTAACTTGCGTGTTTTTTTGTATTGACAATGAGTTAATGTAGTAAAAGTATTACTTTAATCGTGGGATTCTACGGAAGAAGAAAGTACTCGGAAGTATATTTCATTTTGTAATCAATGTTTATACGTCTACGATTCAATAAAGGATTTTTTTACTATAAACTTTTTTAACATACGCATGCGCAAGACAGTTAGGAATTTTTATCAGCTCTCCAATTGATCGAATTTATTAATTTCTAGCAACCATGAAACTATGCTAACACTGATTATATTGAAAATGGTTTGTAAATGAAATAGCCGTTAAGAATGAGCAAGTATGTTGTTGTCAAAAATGGATTTAAATTTAATTCAAAATCGTTGGGTATTATAAATAGTATATTTTGTGTATCATTAGAAACTTTGAAACAAGAAAAATGTTAAACAGCTGAAACAAATGAATTTCAATGCTTTACGTTAAAAAATTATAACTTTTAAATGTATCTACTTTTTAATTAAACTTAAACTCGAGTAATGTACTCAAGTAATGTTCGATGACAATATTTTTTTCCGCTCTATTTCGATGCATTTAAGCTGTATTTTTACATTCCCTGCCACGAATACCTCGAACCTTTACACAGATTTTAGAGAAGTATGCGCCGATTGATCGACGACTAATTTCGTCCCAGCCCAATAATTGTAACCCAATTTTTTTTTAGCGAGGTCCCGTATTTTTAGGCGGTCGTCAGATTCATTTAACATGTAATTATTAAATAAAGGGGTATTCTGGCAATCCGGCCGAAAAATTGAGCACTCCTTATGAATTTGTTAGTTAATGAATAACAAATATACAGTGCCGTCTTAACGAGCTCAATGCATAGGTCTATAAATGTCGAAATACTGCTCCTAATTTTTAACGCTATATTCGAACAACTAAATACTTTCGAAAAATGCACAAAAATTCAGTTTTTCGGACCCGGATTACCAGAACACTCCCTTAAATTCCTTTCGTGCCAAATCGACAATAACGTTCTTCAAGTAAATCTTAACACAAAAATAATAAATAAACCTAATATAATACATATACATGTACATATAGAAAATGCAAGTATCTAAAGCAAACAGGGCGAATTGCCAAAGTGTACAATGTCTAAAATGTTTCTGTTGCTTTTGGTCATATGACAAAAGCTCGAAGATAAAAATACAGACTTCAAAAAGTTACGTAATATGGTAAAAATAAATTTTTTCGATCTTTAATAATTTTTTTTATCTTGGTTAATAATCACGTGACTAAAATTACTTTAATTAATATTATCCGACTTCCGCGATTTAATTACTTTGTGCCTGATCCACAGAATGTATCGACTGATTTTCCTCGCTGTCTCCATTTTCGGGGCATTTCGTGGCACTGCAGCTGCCTCGCAACACATTAACAAAGATCTCTCCAATCACTACAATGCTCGCTTTCACGTATACGAAGAACCGTACAGTATCGACTTCACATATCACAATTACGAGCAAATGAGTCGTTTTCTGCGAACAACATCTCTTCATTTTCAAAACTTAACTGCCTTATACTCTATAGGAAAATCTATAAAAGGTATGCCCCTTAAATACTTTTTTATTAATTTTTCTAACTTTATATCTTAATCATTAACTATTATCTGTTGGTACTTTATAATTGCTGTTAATAAAAAGTAATATCTTAAAGGTGTACAAAATTTAAGTATGTCCAGATTCCTCATCAGTTGCTAACAGAGGACAACTTAAACTTAGATCTACTTTTCAGGTCGCGACTTATGGGTGATGGTTGTCTCTTCCTCACCTTATGAACATATGATTGGTAAGCCTGATGTAAAATATGTGGCCAATATACACGGGAATGAAGCCGTGGGTCGTGAGTTAATGCTACATTTAATCCACGTAAGTATTAGTATATAGTATCATCTATCTCACACCGTCGTTAACCCCAAATTCATAATATGGTAATTAAACGACTGTGGCCTTCCTACAAATACTAGATGAGAGCAATAATTGTACAACGTAGCTCGAAACTTTAATTTTATACGTGGCCCATGAGTATTTTGCTTTTAAACTCGTCCTTTGACTTTAATTGCTTCTAGAAAGCGATTTTTGGGACACCCTCTTTAGTGTCAACACACGTTATACCATTATGTTTCCATATTAATTCTTGTGAAAACTCTAAATACCCTTTTCTCTTTTCAGTACTTCGTAACGAATTATGGATCAGATCCATATATCACGTGGCTTCTAGATAGCACTAGAATTCACATTCTTCCTTCAATGAATCCTGATGGATTTGAAGTTTCAAAGGAAGGGTACTGTGAAGGTGGACAAGGCAGGTAAGACATTCAAATATACAATTTTTTACTATTTTAAAAACAAAAAGCATGTTAAGTATGTTTTTATTTTCCACGATATTGGTAACGATTTAATAAAAAATGGTCTTTAAAGAGTAATATAGAAAGGCAAAAATATATTGGTTTCAATTAAAATAATCGGTAGGCGTCCTACAGACGATGTATAGCAGGAAGTGTTCACGCAGTTCTCATGGGAAATACCCTACCGGAGTTCGGACTCCGATTGGAGAGAGGGGGAACGCATGCGCGCAATGATGCGGTGACGTCAAACTAATCAACACCAAGTTCGGAAACGATGGGAAATGAAACAACGCCAGCGCCAAGCCAAGTCAAGTGCGGCCGCGGCCAACCAGCGTCGCCGGGGAATCGGTTGTCGATGGTGGTTGGCTGCAGCCTCACTTGCCTTGGCTAGCTTGGCTTGACTTGACGGTGGCGCCGTTTCATTTCCCATCTTGGCGTGAATTGGTTTGACGTCACCGCGTCATCGCGCGTATGCGTTCGAACTCCGGTAGGGTATTTCCCGTGAACACTGATTAGCAGGGTTCTCCAAAGTTTTCCCACTCTCACCCATGTTGTCAGGGATACCGCGCGATAGGAGTGTGCGGATCGTCCCGTGGTTCGGGTCCCCGGCCCTCGAGACGGGTCGGAAAATTTCGGGCGGGGTCCCAATACTTTCATATTGCTCGAGATCCCGAAGTTTTCGGGATCCCGAGACTCGATTTGGGCTACAAGCATGTCCGCCATGAGCGGGCAATTTGATTTCAGGTCGGCTCGGCAAAACCCGTCCCGAGCCCGAAATGTCAGGTACCCGCACACCCCTAATTGATTTGGTATCGGTCCGATCATTACCCACCCGACTTCAACACCGTGTATAATGTACAATTGCTACATAATTTTCTTTCAATCCTTAATAAATAGGGTAGGTACTTGAAAGTTAAAAATGGTGTGCGTTATATGTTTTTATAGGTACAATGCGCGTGGTTTTGACTTGAACCGCAATTTCCCAGACTATTTTAAGCAGAACAATAAAATGAGCCAACCGGAAACGGAAGCGGTTAAAGAATGGGTATCTAAAATCCAGTTTGTTCTGTCTGGGAGCCTACATGGAGGTGCCTTAGTCGCTAGTTACCCCTTCGATAATACGCCAAATTCACGTAAGTTTCCTTCCGCATTAACGAAAATTTACATGCACTAACGAACCAGAAATTTAGAAAAAACATTCGCAAATAACGATAATACATTGAATGAGGTATAGTAATATCTGTTTATCAAAGCACTTATTAAACTAATAGTTGGTTTATTAAATGAATAAACTAATAGTTGTAATATCTTAAACAAATTCATTTCAATTTCTCTTTGCTACAAGGCAAATTATTTTAGGTAACTATTGTCGTTAAAATCAATCTCATCGTTTTGTGTAACTTTTCATGCTGTCAGGAATATGTCGGTCAGCGCCATTATGTGCAGGTATATAGCGTATTTGCCATCTGACGATGAGTGATATATTGAAAGCTTTTGTACTTATTAGTTAATTGGACTTGGATTTTCTTACCAAACACTTTTCAAAATCCCACTCTTTCAAAAAGTGGGTTTGCGTTTCCATTATTCAGCATGCTTAATACTTCACGATTAAAATACTTGAGCATCCCATAGGGCCTTTGTCATAATGTTCGTGTAATTTGCGCTCGTCGATCGAAAACATGCTGATATTGTATAACACTTTGAGTGGCGCGAGGTTTTAAAAAATGCCCTACACGTTGGTTATGGGAGATGGAATGAAGTACTTATACTATTGCAAGTAGGTTCGAATCTGACTGAATAGTTTTGAGTACTTCGAAAAAGAAAGCAATACTTTTAAGTAGACTCAACATAGACGATGTAGGTTAGAGCTGTTTAGAAGTACTTTAAAAAATGTAAGCGGCACTTTCAAGAATAATCGAACCCTAATCAAGTAGATTCGAACCTTTTATAAGTACTTTAAACCAGCAGTTTTCTATTCTGTGCAATCGTGTGATTTGATTTCTGTGGAAATTATATACAGATAGCCCACGTTACATTTATTTAACTATATTTACATACAGGGCACAAATTCCTCGGCGTGAGAACACGCCGACGCCACCCAAAGTGTAAATTTCTTTTCGTACAATTTAAGAAAATTCGAAAACATCAGATCCCCGCCACGGTCTATACAAGCAATTTAGTGTTTCAGAGTTACACTTCGGCGCCAAGTATTTCACCGGATGACGACGTGTTCCAACACTTGTCGCTCGTATACTCACGAAACCATGGCTCCATGTACCAAGGGATGCCGTGTTCACCGTCTCAACCAGGATTTAAAAATGGTATCACCAATGGTGCCCAATGGTATCCGCTTACTGGAGGAATGCAGGACTTCAACTACGTGTGGAATGGATGCATGGAGATCACGTTAGAACTTTCGTGCTGTAAATATCCGCCGGCTTCTGATTTGCAATTCTACTGGGATGAAAATCGCGCGGCAAGTTATAAAATTGGAATAGTCGTTTTAGAAAAATACTTCATTAGTTGCACGACTTAGAATATTCTTGGTATTCATATTTATCGTATTTTGTATAACTCGTGATTGTTACCAATCTTTTAAATAGTCCATTCCCTAAAATTAATAAATATACGGAATCTCCTACGATGAGCGGCAAAATCGGGAATACAGTGATTCTATGTGCAGAAACGAATCGAAAATGTAAAATAAATTTTATTAATATGCACCTTCGTTTTCAAGAAAATTAATTTTGAAAAATCTGTGAGTACGCGTGCACCTAGATTCCGATTATATAGAGTTCTCAACGGACGAACAGACACGTACCAAAAGAATTTTAAAAATTTAATTCACGATTCCTGTTTCATGTAGAATCACTCCATTCTGAGTTGTACCACTCATGTGGCGTATCAGTTTTTTTTTATTTATACTAACAATAATTGCCTCGTCTAGTATATTTAGTAGTTGACTAGTATACTACCCCGTAGTATAGTTATTATGATTGTATTACTTAGAAATTTTAATTTACAATCGCTTATTTGCGACGCAACTTCTGAATGTACATTTTGAAATTTTCAGGCCCTCATTAAATTTTTAGCAGAAGCTCACAGGGGAGTACGCGGATTCGTTATTGACGAAAACGGAAATCCGATTGAGAGAGCATCCATTAAAGTGAAATCGCGAGATGTTAACTTTCTCACTACAAAATATGGCGAATTTTGGAGAATTTTATTGCCAGGAATATACAAATTAGAGGTAACGCAACATTTAACTATACAAAGACCCTTGAGAGACCCTGGCGCGTGTGTCACCCTTGCTCGCGAATAGACACTAATAAATAAAATGTTTTATTCATCTAACAAAAATTGGCATCGATGACTTGCATTCCCGAAATGATTTTAGTAATGATTCGTGCACAACTTAACGTTGTGTCGTATTTTACAGGTATATGCAAATGGATACCTCCCCCGAGATGTAGAATTTAAAGTAGTGGAGCAACACCCAACCTCTTTCAACGTAACATTACATAAAGCGACCGTAAGTACAATATGAGACATAGTTTAAATATTATTTTCTTCTTGATGCATCCCTGTTCTAAGTATCGTTGCAAAATCATGATATCGTTTGGTTTACGAAGCCTTTCCTTCGTTCGTGTCAATAATAGAGACACCCAAGCGAAGACGAGAACGGATCGAGCTTCTACAACGGAAACAGGGACCACGTACATCGAGATCACGTGATACATTTTCGACCACATCCTGGAACCAACACAGCTGCTGACTCAAACAATGGAATTTTCTCGTCCCTCAGTAACGGATTTAACTCCTTCGTTACAAATTGGTTTGGATGATTATGTATAACATAATGAATACTTGGTTCAATTGCATCCTTCTTACTTCATACAAATGTCCCTTTGACACGATTATGACCATGCAAAAATTGAGACCAGAATTTGTAATAGTTGGCAAAAATTATAAATACTAAAACAAACATTATATTTGAAAAAATCATCAGAACTGTTTGTTTAGAGTAAGAGCATTTTTCTAGGACATTTAATACGCAAAGATACTAGATCACAAGATAATTATACATGTTAAGATAAAAGTACGTTTGTAGGCATGTTAAGAAATCTGTTAGCGTTTTGAACATAGCATTGATGTAGATAAACTGGTAACAGATATTCTAACGAGTCATGCACGTGTTCAGTACAGTCGATTAACAATAACTGCAATGTATTTATCAACTACTATAGATTTTATAACATTGCCTAAAGTATGTATGTTTTTTAGGTAACCATGTTTCATGACATACTTTTAGAGGCAATCTTACATTAAAAATACTGAATAAAATTGTCGCATTAGTCTATTAGCCTACGTTTAAAACGTGTATAAGGCAAATCATATACTATTATTAGTATAAGATTTATCTTCTTTTATGAAAGCAAAGTATCTTTTACGAAATAATTAATTTTTCAAAGTTATATATTTAAGCAGAAAGAATTTATTTTCTATAGTGTTGATTCCTTTGATATACCAATTTGAGCTTATTATATAAAACGATAATTCGTTATAACTTCGAAACATGATGTTCGTAGATATTTACAAAATCTTTCTAATTTTATTAAGACTCGTGTCTAGTCATTACTAAATTCAATTGTTAACCGATCCGAAATTAAATATTGATTTCTGAAAGTGTCTGATTAAACAAAGAATATTTAGAAAATAATGGGTTAAAAACCTCAATGACCAAGTAATCTTTTACATATTAAGAGAAGTAAATACCAAAATGAATGATGACATATATTGTTATTGTAATTTATTATATATTTAGCGCTCTAAAAATAATTGTAGAATATTTAAGAAAACTATATTACATTAGAATAGTAAAACCAATTTTATTTTCTCTAGACGAGAATATTTTCTAATATGTATTTCATGTTTTTAGAAGTATACAAGACTCGAAAACGATATAGTCCTGCGAAACAAAAATTTATAATAATTGTACCACGAAAGAATATGAAAATCGCGTACAAATGTGTAAAGGTAATATAAAATCATCACTGCACTGGAGAATTTTATAATGCCTCTTAAATTATACAATCATAAATGTTGAGAGAAAAACAATTACGAAATGTAAGATTTACCGTCGTCGGTTTATTCTATGTTAAATGTATATTTGCTTCATGATTTATTTGTCATATAGACATTACATTAATGTAAATGTATGCAACTCTGCTTACCAATGACAAGAAACAAAAAAGCAATTTTAAATTTATGTTACAGTTTTAAATATACAGGGTGCAACAACATTCGTAATACAGTAACCACAGTCTCATTTTTAGCATCCCCAAATTCACATCGGTTCGCTCCCATGCTTTACGCGTCCCCGCACTAATTTGGCCCCAACCAATACTAATACCCGGGAGAAGTTGGAAAGTGGAATGCGTTGTGTTGGAATAAGTCAACAGAAATTACAACAGACTACTATATAATCTGAGTCAATTCCAACGTGAAGAATAAAATTATCGATATAATTTGAATGCGTGAATGAAATAGTATTTCGTGAATAAATTTTATAAGTCACTGTAAGTGCAGGCGAAATTTCAAATTCATTTTTCTCAAAAACGAAGCTTCACGTGAAAATATTATATTCTAACGTTTTGACGTATTTCAGCATGAGGTATCACTCTACCCTTGATTCTATCACAAATTCGGCCGCACCCTGTATAAATTCAAGTGGTATAGTATACAGAGTATACAGCATTATGCATTGAGGATACTAAAAAAAGCTATGACGTAATAATTTATAAATGTTTAATATATTTATGAACAAAACAAAAATTTATTTTTCCACGCCTTTGGAAACATTTCAGAGCAGACATGTACATTCATGCAGTTTGTAATAAAACTGCAAAAGAAATCACAGCCATTTGCTCGTACTATTTGCTACATAATTAATAATCATATTAGATTTTTATTTCCCTAGGATCGATGTACTGGCGTCACCTGTGATCATAAAAGTGTGTTTCAATTCACGCATACTGCGCATAGCTGCAGGCAATGGTGATTGGTGGTTTATACGGTGAGTGTATAGACTGCATAACCTGATTGGAGTAATTCGAATTCGAACAACTACGCATGCGCGCATTATGTGCATTGGCTGCCTATGGTTTGATTTTCTGTAGTTGCTGCACGCATCATGCGCTCGAAGTTGGAGGATTCTAGGGAATTCTACGAATTAGGTTATGCAGCCTATTCACTCACTGACTGCAATGAACCACCAATCACCATTGCCTGCAGTCTATGCGCTGTATGCGTGAATTGAAACACACCCTTTGTGCTCCGTCCATTTAATTCTTAGGTCCATGGTTTTTATACCAAAATATTGTTGGTATTGTATAAATCGTAAAAATTATTCTTTATTCTCGAATAACTTCATTTTATTCGCAATTCTTATTCGAGATTATTCGAATAATGCCCAACTGTGGTCTACAGCTCCCGACTGAACAGCCATATGTTAACAGACAAATTCTATCCCCGGTACTTCTTCTGTAGTCGTCGCGGCGAGTGCGAGAGACTGAGAATGAGCCAGGGCCCGATCTAGCTGTTCCGCCGCTCTGGGCAAAAGTGATTTTTGCCGCCCTTTATACTTAATTATAAATAATTATTTTGAAATGTCATTTTTCACAGTGAGTTGAAATTAAATTTTTTGTAAGTATTTTTTGAATAACAAAAACCTTTTGTTTTATAAAAAAATTAATATTCATAAATCACCAATTAGCCAATTCCGCCGCCCTCGAATTTTCCGCTGTGGGTAGTTCCCCTGGTCGGGCCCTGAAGTGAGCTAGAGAGCACGGGAACAGTCTTGTCCCTCGAGCGCCGCCCCGTGCTTATGACGGGACACCACTGTATATTTGGAACAGAATTATGATGCTAATTAAGGAACCGTTAATGACCTTGATCACTCTGGAAAGAATGGCGTTGGAAAGAGAAAATTATGAACATCATTTTCATCTTTCGAAACTATATGAATTATATTTTACACACTTTTTTGAATCTTCAGACCTGACGAAAATAGTCGCGTGTTTCGTTTCTTGTGACTCACCCTGTCCTCGCTCTTGGCAAATGAGCATCAACTTAGAGAAGGCTTATGTATAGACTCTTTGCAGTGAAACGGTTAATCGCTGTATAATAATAATAACAACATGAAAGTAGGTAGAAACAGCACTGTTTTATTAGATACATTTGAAGATTTGAACTGCACGAAAGAAGTACCAATTCAGCACTTTGTAAAAAACGACGTACTGGCTGATCCTAAAATCCTAAAATCTGCGCGATTGTCAAAGAGACGATTGCACGTAAATTTGAAAAATGTATTGCAGGTTTGCAGAAGATTCTAATATACTTTTTACACAACCTTGAATATGGGACTGCCGCATTTTGTGACGTAGAATACTACTTCCCTATGTATAAACTAATTTGTATAGATAAGTGACATCGATTTATACTAAACCTTGAAAAAGTATTGTAATATGTTATAATATGAATTATAACACTTATCACATATATTCTATATACTTGGATATGTTTGTACAGGTATATTGAACGTACAAAATTATGAAACGAAATAATTATTAATGAAACGTAGTACACGTGTCATTGCCTACTTAAAAGTATGCAACGTTCAAGAAAATGAATAGTAAAATATACCAAAAATTGGATGATGTGTCTAAAATAAACTGATGTTTTCTGCTCTCAAATGTCGGACGGTTATTTGTGGCAACCACGTGCTTTGGGCATTGGCGCGCCATCCGGAAATCTATACAGGATATAATGAATTAGTATTGAAAATTCCAAGTTACACCATCATTTGTCCTTACGATCATTAATTTCAATATTATATTTTTGCATTGCATAATCTGACATATTTATCGTGAAATGGGCGTGCCTACTTGTTTGAAAGAATTTCGATTCAACCGTTTCATATAATTATCATATAAGTTTAGTTATTAAAATTTCTATGCAACCCTTGTCACCGCTATTTTAAATGTCATCAAACAGATTTGTCCAATTATTGTGTAAAACACTAGAAAAGTTGTTTGCATTACATTCATAGAGAGAAATTATAAGGTGTCAGACAAGACGCCAACTAAATGCAATCACTTCCTTCCTTGTCACTACACGTATCAAAGTGTAAAATGCACGTAAGACCAAAATCCCGATAAGCGACTATCTTCCTTTAGTGTACCCTTGATCTCATATTTTCGTTCTGAAAAGCAAACCACTACCGCGAAAAAGGGCTGTAAGACACCGCCGTTCGCACAATCCTCGGCACACTGTTTTAGTCGAAACATCGAAAGGGTTGCTATTTTGAGGTGGCTCGCACTAAATATGGTCAGATAGGCGTTGGCGTTATACCCGGGCAAGGCACCCCTGCTCAAGCACCACGCACATAGTGGGGGAGATCCACCAAAGTTACTTAGACAAGTTCACCTCTATGACTTGGACAGTTGGTTCGTTGTGACCATCTCGCACCATCCTCTCACAGACCAACTGTAGACATGGTAAGTAGATGCCGAGTACACCACGCTACCATTGTGATTTGGGCTTCAGGCGATCAGGATATACGCGTGAAATCTTCCTCGTCGAAGTCCGCGTAAAAAGTGAAAAATATCGCAAGGGAAACGTAGAATTATGCATAAAATGTATGTGATTAGTGGTGAAAGGATACTCGACCAGTTGCGCCAGGGTAAATTTCAGAAAAGTTTACGGATTGGCGTAAATTGTGTTGGATTTGTATGCTAAGTGATGAATTCATCAGAGTGTTAATTAGCGCTAAAGACATCACAGATGGTGTTAATATAGTGTAAACAGTGGCTTTCCTTAGATTTTTGGCTGTTAGCCACTCCATAGATGGATACTATTATTTATTTTGTTCTGGACGGTGTATTCCAACTCTTGCACGAACTAATGGACTTTTATAGTCTTTTCTTCAGTACGAAGTCAGCTTGAGCTACCATAATTAGGTAACATTCAAACTTGAAAGTATATTCGAAATTGATATATGGAACTCGTATTTTTTTGTTACGGGTACATACCTTTCAGTATAGAAATGTTTTAGCTTCATACGCAATTTAAAAAAAAATTATAAATTATAATACAAAAATACGTTACAGAAACTATTTATTTCGCAGTTGAGAAGAAATGTATTTCTTGTAAATCATTTGGTTAATTGCGACTTCCTCAAGTTTTCCACTGTTCCCCTAGAACCGAAGTTATTTCAATGAATACTCCTGTAGAGTCACAGATAACATTTATAAGTTTGGCTGTTGTATTACTAAAATAAGAAAATTACGTAACTATAGTAACTCGAGAGGCCGCACGGAAGAAATGGTCTATATATGTCTTGGCTTCTTTTCAGTCATACCATGGACGATAAAATGACCTTATTTTTAGCTCCTATGAGTTACGCCTTCCGAATTTTCCTCGACGGCACTTAAAACTAACCTACTATTAGCTAAATATTAGATAATAACTATTACGTCATACTTTTATTGTTTAACTATTCCAACTATAACTTTCTTCACGTGCCGTTAACCTTTAATCACATAGAGACTTTAATTTAATTTTATAATTAAATATAATACCTATTATTACTAGTAATGATGATTTTATCTCTAATGCTTACATTGTGCAACTTATTTGATTATTAGTGTAGCAGTGTACGTATGTTCGTACTGATATAGGGTAAATAAATTACAATTTTTATTTTTAGTCGACTTACTTTTATTCGTCCGGCTCAATTTCTCACAGTCGCGTATACCGAAATGTGAAAAGATTCTTACGTAAACATTAACTAATTTATTGCAAACGTTTATAGAAGTTTCTGAAATACTATTTTATCGGCGATAATTGGATAAATGCGTACTCTGATGGAATTATACTGAAGAATCTTCGCTAGATTACGACTGTATAGGAAAGCTCCATGTCAAACGCCAAACCTTTGTCCAATATTATTTTCTTTAATCAAAAGGTTGTAAAATTATAAACGTAATCTTAACTGGTTAATAGCAGACACGAAAGGAAACAAAAAGTTTTTTAGTCCATAAGCCAATAGTATCTCATACAATTATACCGACTGTAGAAAAATCATTCTATTCTATTCTATTCTCTTCCCGATTATGTGGGTAATGGAGGTCGTTGGAAACTAATATATATTTATGATCTTGGAATGTTTATGTCTTATTATGGTTTAATTCCATTTGCTGTTTTAGTAGCACTAAAATTGACTCTGAGAAAAAGAAGATACAGCTAATTTTGACAGACTTTTACATAGCAAATCAGCATCGAATATAAGTTCGCATCTATTCGAATGTTTGTGCACATAGGTTTTAACATTCGATATTACAGAATTTGAAATCTTAAGCATTTAATAATGCTATATATACATTTTGAGAGGACGTCTATCCGCAAGAGTCCGCGTTAGCACAGTCGACAAGCCGCTTGACGCATAATTAAAAATAGTCCGAATGGGGATGCGTTTGACCTCGTTTCCAACGAGAAAATCTCGCCAATCTATTGATAATACACTCATGAAATTCTAATGAAAAGCAGTTTTAATTTTTGTTGGTGGACGACACATTTTGCATGCAAATCGGGGCACAAAGTAATCGCTCAGCCCACTGTGAAAAGGATTAAGTTACAAAGCAAATATTTAGAGATTTCAGACAGTACTTTCTATGTTTCCCAATATAGCCTTGGCGTGAAAACACGTCAATACCAGGCAACAGATTCTGGCACAGAAATGGTCTGGGCGTGCAAACACGCCCGTTGCAAGTCCACGAGTTCAAATAATTCATTTACTCATATCCATTTCACTAATGTCATTTATACCTCAAGAATGACTTCCTCGGTCTATATTTGGTTACTGACACTTCTTCCATAACAATTCAATTAATAAATGGCAGCGTGTTATTGCTCGATGGAAATTACAAGGAGCTGATGGGTAGTGATGGGATTCGAAGCGCTTGGAACCGCTTCGCGTTTGTCTTGAATATCAGGCGACTACTTCGAAGCACGTCGAAGTCTTGAAACTCTTGCTTCGAAGTCTTCTCCGCAATACCTCGCCGAATTTTATGGCTTTCGACCCTTGAAGGGGTTGAAAGCCATTAAAAAGTGAGAAATGTCCAAGATCTTTGCGAAAACGACGCCAATCGATTCCCTATGTTTCGCCAATGAAACTAACACCAAGAACGACGTAATTCGGACCATAATGAAGGAAATTCCATTGAAAATCGATTTATATCATTTGAAGCTGACGTCGTTAAAAATAGTCCGATTTACATGAAATTTGGTATGATTTTCATCGAAGAAACATAAGGAATCCATCGGTGACTCCCTAAGCTTAAGCGCGTTCCAAATCGCGTATAAAAAGTGCTATTTCGCAACAACACTTAAGTCACTAGGGTGGTGTGTAAAATTGATAAATCTTCTTTTATTTCTATATTATGCAACTGCTTCATCAGAATACTGCAGTACTCTTTAGATCGTCCTGGAAAATGTATCTGTGATAATTCAGGGATCGATTATTTTTAAAATAGTGGCGCTTCCCGAATGGTGATCGAAAGTTTGCGATACTGTTCTGGACGTTCTTAAATAGTTTGTACTTTATAGAATTTCAAAAATTCTGGTACTATACGCTGGTCTACATTGCATTACACCCTTCAGACTCGTTTTGTTTCTTCTTATAAGCTCTTTTACCTACTTAAAGTATCTATTCTTTTCAAACATTCTATATACATTGTTAGCCATGCTCAAAAATATTACGCGAAAATGTATGTCTGTTCTTTAACAAAAAATGCTTAGAAAGTGATATTTCGCGATAATCTTTTAATTTTGGTATTGAGCAAAACAGATTAACAAGTGAAGCGGGTATTAATGTACAGAATGAAATATAAATTACAGTATATATACTTAATTTTACTAAATTGCAGTAACTTTAGTATTGTACATTACACGTAAAGTTTATTCGTGTAATATTCAATTTTAGGCGGACAAAGAAAAGAAGAAGAAGACCAAAAAGAAGGAGGAGGCGGCACCAGCTCCTCCTCCCCCTGAACCGGAGCCAGCTCCCCCGGTAGAAGAAAAGCCAGCGACTCCTAGTGGCACACCTAAGGACTCTGGTTCGACCAGAGCAAGTAGTCGTGGTAGCCGCAAGGCGAAACGCACTGGGTCTAGTGTGTTTTCTATGTTTACGCAAAAACAGGTTGCTGAATTTAAAGAGGTGTGTACAAAATGAAACTTTAACTGTATAAATAATTGTTTTAAAAATATTATACATTTAACTGAATTAGTCAAATATTATCGAAGTATTATTGAATTTTTATACACGAATTTAATCATTTTAATTCTAATTACACCGATGAATAATGAACATAAAGAACTAAAACTTAAAATGCACATCGCATAAGATAAAGATTTACTTATCAATCTATATTGTAAAAAAATACACGAATGGATTTTATTTTGGCTGAATCTTCTTTCTAGGCATTCCAGCTTATGGATGCGGACAAGGACGGTATCATCGGAAAGAACGATCTTCGAGCGACTTTCGATTCTGTTGGTAAACTTATCAGTGATAAAGAACTTGATGATATGCTAAATGAAGCACCTGGACCAATCAACTTTACACAGTTGCTAAATCTGTTCGCAACTCGTATGTCGGGATCAGGTACTTATTGCACCAGTAAACACTTTTTTTACTATAGTCGAGTTCACGAATATTGGCCGGTTTCGCGACCAGTGACCGAGGGGAAATCGACCCTCTTCATCTCAGCCTCAGACCCCTTTCACACGTGTATCGCGACTCGTGTACGATGGATACCGATAGTATATGTATTGCGTATTAGAGCGGGCGCCGGAAACACATCTGCTCCGCCTGCTCTATGGTAGGAGAAACTCCGCAGTGTTAATATGACGGAAGAATCAATGTTCCTCGATAACCCAAATCAAAGTTAGATATACAGTCGGTATACCTCCCGCCTCCCCATGGTTCCCCTGGATGCACCAACGGCATTGTTGCCAGAGTTAGGGACGCGAGTTAGGGACGAGTACATCATCACTTCTCCCTGTTCATCCCGACCACAGCTATGAATACTGTACTACTTGTGCACACATGCGGGGATACCCCATCTACTACTCACGATGCGTCATCAGTTGTCCCTAGTCTCCTCAGTCCTAGCATCCCTCACCAACGGTACTTTGCTCCTCAAGGGCGTTGGTGTAACCAAACGGCTCTCCACTGCACAACGCTCTGTGGCAGCCGTGTCTGATGCAGGCAAGCGACATAGTGGAAGTTATCCCTTACTCGCTGTGACCGACCAATATCCGTGACCTCTAGCATAGCTAACCTATTGTCTGCAGAAGTTGTCTACAAAAAGTATTAAATTTGAATAGAAAATTTAATTTTGAATGACCCCGAGTCGATTTTGTTGCACTTTGACCTTATGTAGTGATACAGCAGGGCTTAAGTAAGTTTATACTGGATAATAAAATGAAAAAACGTAAATTTAGTTATTTAAATTTAAGACATTAATATTCTTTAATAAAAGTTTAAGAAAATGAGATTAAAGCTATGGATTTAAATGATTTTAAATAACACTTTCATGTATCATAGCATGTTTCATTAATTGTTGTTATTTTAGGCACGGATGACGACGAAACCGTAGTTGCTGCCTTTAATACCTTTGATGACAACGGGAAAATCGATGGTGAAAGGTGAGCAGCAGCAGCAGCTATTTACAGTCTATTCTGTGATAATATTAACATTAATTTAACCCTTGAATGGCGGATGGCGTTTTACAGTCAACGGCGGATATATACGCCCCCTCCCCCCGTTTGGACTCGAAATATATTTTGGCTGATATAATATTCAGAAGACACTTTCATGTTCTGGGAGTTGCGGGAAAACTGTTCCGCCTATACCAGCGCTGTCCAGCGGGGGTGCCCCTCACACATCTCGTTCCCTTTCCAACCGCTCGGTCCCCACACAAGATTCGCGAAGAATATGTAGTGATAGCATTGGGCCACAGTAGCGACGTGTGTCACTAATACACACATCATTTGTAACGTCATACTCGCCTCTTTAGCGTCAAACGATATCCCTGACGATGTGGGCGGGAATGGGAAAACCTCGAAGAGCTCGCGAGCCCCGGCTTGGACAACGCTAGCCTATACTAGCGTTGGCTTGACAATGTTAGATTTTGATTGTTTTAACGATTCAAAAACCTTATCCTTTCGAAACAATGGTACTGGTAAAGAATGGATAACTTAAATAATTTCGTAGCAGTCTAAATAGATGCATCTGCCAGGAAAGGGTTAATAAGTGCTTCCTACTAAAATCCATAAACCGTATTAAGATTTCTATAATTCGTTTTCAGTTTCCGCGATAATTTAACGTGTACGATTTAAGCCTGATAGATTCTGTTGATAACAATATCAAAGTCATTTATAGTTTATAATTTAAGGTGTTCTTAAATGAAGCCACAAATTTGCCATTATGTTAGACTGTAAAGTGACCAGACGTCCCGAATCGTGCGGGGCAGTCCCGGATTTGAGCCCTTTGTCCCGCATTGAAAAGTGTCCTGCAAAATGTCCCGGATTGGACAAGTAAAAACCTTTTACATTTTCGCAGTGGCACCACTGAGCTTTATAGTTTTTTTATTACTAGCTTTGTACTAGATGGCGCTAATACTGTTAACTGGCAACAAAGGTTTCTACTCGTCTTGCCACGAGTTGATGCACAGAAATCTGAAGTGAGGAGAATGCTAATACGAATTTGTTAACCTTTTCTTTCTTTTTTTTGTTTGTCCCGCATTGGACCCCAAAATATCTGGTCACTTTATGTTAGAGGGCAATTGAAAACACTCATTTACTGATATAAGGATTTCTATTTTTTGCTACAGATTAAGGCACGCCTTAATGACTTATGGCGACAAATTTACTTCAAAGGAAGTCGACGAGGCATACGACAATATGTATATCGACGACAAAGGTTTCATTGATACACAAAGTCTTATTGCAATGCTGTGTGGCGGTGATGCAGAAGACGAGGAATAATTTTAAGTAATCTTTAACATGAAAAAATTGTCTGTTAAACCTCTGTTCATTGAAAACGAAGTCTCGTATTAGCATCAGGCTCGCCTGGTCTGCTTCCAAAAGACGAAAAACGGCGGAAAAGCAACCATAATCATTCCCTTTTCTTTGTTCTTCAGTGGTAGAAGTTGTTTTTTCTAAGGGAAATGTCTTCAGTAATAGAAGTCCGTTAGTGAACATCAAGAAGTCTAAGAATATATTCTTGGGGGTAAAACAGCGTACCTGTCGATAAACGAGGCTTCGAATGTCCATATTATTGTTCATATAATAAAAGTACTTTAAAACTTCACGATAATAACTCCAATTTTAACCCATCATGAACATTATCGGTGATGCAAAGTAAAATGCATTTTTATAAAATGGTACTCCTTTTGTGGGCAACTATTAATAGAAAAATTTAGATCAACTTTTAGAAAAAGAAAATTTTATAAATTGTAGAAAATAATAAACGAGAAGTTTTAGAGAGTTCTTAGGGAAGTAATAATATGTGGAAGACAAAACCAATACATTTGTTCTATAAATACAGACCAGGTAACGCATCATTGTGTTTCATATATTTAGAAGCAGGTCAAGAAGTCCTAACGTATTATGTAATAAAAAGCATTCATTAACATTATATATATGTTACAAGAAATATAATCAACTATCTTATTAGGCATGAAACTTACATTTCTTGTAAAGATCGAAGTGTTACAGATAAGGTATTACAAATTTCAAAATTTCTTTGTTATACCAATTTTCGAGGTATCATCGTTATAAATAAAGCAAGGAATACAAATATGTATAAAAACTATATTCTGTAAGTATATAATATATGAACGAGAGTTAATTTTGAATAAACTTTTAACATTGACATATCATCAAGTTTTATGAAGCTACAATTGGGTAAACTGTGCTACTTACATATGTGTTATGGTTTATCTACTAAACTGTACAAACTACAGAAGAATAAAATTTGTTTTAGATAATAACAAATTAATGTCTCATGAAGTATTTATAAGGTAGTGATGAGCTTGTTAATGTTTTACTCGATTAAATGGGTAGTATGTACAGTAAGCGAAAAACATCGAAGGTGGTCGTAAAGGCAGTAAGATGTGCAGATAGTAGCATACTCGGGCGTTGCATGTCAAGTGCTCAGAGGCACATTCAAAATATGTTTTAGATACTATACTCAACACTAAATTAGTTGATTCGGCGGATTCATTAACGGTTGTTTACCGTCTTGGATTACACGAGACCTTGCAGTGAACAAAAATACGTGGTCCTCAATAATATACCGGCCCCCTCGATCGGTCACAGTTAAAATATTAAAATGCAACTGAATTTTGATTGTAAGTCTATCGGGATTTGTGTGCGATAACTTTGTAAGATAACTTAAATTTAGTCTATTTATAATGAAGTACATAACAAAGTATACAACGGGTTTCCTTTTGACTACACAAGTATGTACCCTTCTATATAAGAGTAGACCTACGCCCCATCGATTTGCAACCGATCTGCGCAGCTCCCACTACTGCATGGAAAAAGGTCTGCACCGTTGGGAACCTTCTTCCGTGTGCCTAGCACGCGATTGGTCGTAGCGCTTTCTCTACTGGTTTGCTACCAATCAACAGCCTCCTCAGAGTCATCATTGCGCGGAACGAGTCTACTCTTAAGTGAAATTCAGTATAGGTATGTACAATACGCAGAGCGTATTCACCTCATATATTTTAACAATTATAGATGCATATTTCTCTTCAATTTTCATTATTTTTACAATTTATATTCGTGAATAATCACTTCGTTAGTATATACTTACAATTAGACGTCTGTATACACTAATCTGTAGCAAACACATTCATAAATCGCGGTACGGAGCATGCGTAGAATGCAACCAATCAAATCCAGGCAGACGTAGGTGCTCTCCCCCCTCAAATACTTATCACTCCCCTCGCCTAAAGTCGCAACTATCAAGTCGTTCTCGTTCTCGTTTTAGTTTTAAGGGAGGTCGCTTATGGCGTTGTAAAGTGTATCTCTACAATCGGGAGAGATGTCTATCTAGAAGGTACTATTATTTATCTATGGTTAAAGTTGAAGGTCTTGTATAATAACCTAAAAAATTGGTTTCGAATCTGATTGATTTGTTATCTGTCTTCGGTTTTTAAGTATAGATATGTTAAGAATAAATGTGTAACAAAAATTTGTATTTCTACTAAAAAAGGAAAGGAAATATAAATTATATAATACGATGCAGATCAGTAAATAATATTGGCAAGTATATAAATAACACAGTCAGGATGACAGAAATCGCAAGGAATTTAAAAGTAGTGCGCGATAAAATTCTTACTGCTTCGGCTAAAAGATCATTGGTATGTTATTAATACTTTCTAACTTAACATGATAATGATTCATTTCTAAACCCTCATTCTTAAACTCTAAGTCCCAGTTATAAAACCCTCAATGGTAGAACAGCATCAGGCTATCTGCCCTCGAGTCCATTCGAACCACTTTGACGCTAACATATATTTGCATGTTATATTTATAAAGACATCGCAACATATTCAAAACAGTAATGGGAGCATTATTAACCTTTCTTTTACAGGAATATAAATATTTTGAACCACGTCTAGTTGCTGTAAGTAAATTACAACCTACCGAATCAATTATAGATGCGTATGAAGCAGGCCAAAGACACTTTGGTGAGAATTATGTAAACGAGCTAGTAGAAAAGGGAAATCATCCAAGCATTTTGAAGAAATGTGAAGAGATACAATGGCACTTTATTGGTCACTTACAGCGAAATAAGGTGAACAAGATATTAAGCGTGGCAAACTTATATGTTATAGAAACGGTAGACAATGAAAAACTCTCATCTACATTGAATACAGCCTGGCCTAAATTTCGAAAATGTGATGATTTAAAATTAAAAGTAATGGTGCAAGTCAATACTAGTGAAGAGAAAGGTACTAAGTAACATATTAGCACGATGATAACTTAGTTTTCATCATTTTTAAAGACGTTGCGTTAAGAAATTCTCACAAAAAATAATACATTTTCAGAAAAGAATGGTTGTGAAGTTGCACAAGTCTCTTCCCTTGTAAAATATATTATTGATAATTGTAAAAACTTGGAATTTATGGGAATTATGACAATAGGCATGTCCGGATATGATGTGACCAAAGAACAGAATCCTGATTTTTTGTGTTTAAAGAAATGTAGAGAAAATGTTTCCAAAGAATTACAGATTGATTTGACAACTATAGAACTATCCATGGGAATGTCAAATGATTATGAGCATGCGGTAATTGTTATTGAAACTATATTAAAATATCTTCGGACATACGAAATATGATACAGAAATGCAATAAACTTTATGTAGGTGGAGTTAGGCAGCACAAACATCAGAGTGGGCAGTGCAATTTTTGGAGAAAGACCGAAGAAGGTTGTTACGTGAATTTGATATACGTACTTTCTGCCACTATAATATTATAATAAATTTATCTTGTACATATTAAACTATTTAATGTTTTGAAAGAACATTGTACATACATTCCAAATAGAAAGAGATTTTAATAAAGATGAATTAATCTAAAATTGAATTTTTTATGTAGAATTTCAGAATTGTAAACATAAAAAAGTATTAAGTTTTATAAAGGAGAGTGGATGACTCTTAATATAGACTCGAATGTATTTTAGGTATACATTTTAGGTCGACTGTACGGTGCAGTGTGATAGCTTGGTATAGCTGGAACGTTTTGTAGGCACTGAATATAAATAACGTTAGATGTATAATATGAGATGTATAAATATGAAAACCATATGAAGTAATTTAACCCTTGCTATACACCGCGGATACAGTTAGAGGCGAGCTGATACCGTCGGGCGGAGAGGGTGTCTAGCGCAGCTGAGCGCAACGCATAAAACTCCAGCGCACCAAGGTGCGTCTAGGCAGGGATTGGCCACACTCGACGATGGCCACCCGGACGGGGCCCGAGATGCAACCTTGCCAATGAAAATGCCGAATCTTATTAACCTAATTTGTAAAGGTTTTTGGTTTTATTTTGGCAAAGATAGAAAACTATCTATTACTGGATCTGAAGAAATCGATAAAAAGTTTAAAACATCTTCGTTTGTATTGTAGGGGGAATATTTTGGGCTATTCTTTTTTCTACAGGTTTTAAAATCATTATTTCTCGCTTTTTGGATCCCTTCACCCAATTGGCCGATTGGAATGTCAACGAGCGGCAACCGGGCCCGGGTCCAGCGGGACGAGCCGATCGTAGGCATTAACTGTATAAAGGTCTGCGCACAAATATCCGTTCCGTGTCAGTTCCGTTCCGGCGTGCCAGTGGTAAGAAGAAGAGACCCTCTACGCCCCTCTTCTTCTTACCACTGGCACGACGGAACGGAACTGACAAGCGTGTTTAGACCTTAAACCGATGTTAAGACGACTGTGTGCTATCTGGGTACCAGTGGTCGTATATACATGTATTTAAGAGAAAGTTTCATATTGAATGAAAGTTGTAAAAATAGTACGGAAAATTTAAAGCAAAAATAGGTGTCTGTTTTCACACTCAGAAAAAGAGAATTGCAAAAGAACTATGCAAAAATACGACGAAATATCACTTTATTTTGTAAAACCTATCGTTTGCAATACTTTTTTTATAAAAGCTATTAATTTTTCGATGGTTTCTTACATTTCTCGATGTTTCAACTCACTGTGCGGCGGTCACTGAATCACTGGACTTTCACTATGCCGTCGAAGAAATACGAAAGTATGAAGTAGCGTTACCTTGATTGGGTTTCATTGTAGAAGTAGCTGCCTTACATTGCGCGGGTTAGAATACCAGTTAAATATTTGGTATGCAATTAGAAAAATGTCTTAAATGCTATTCTATAATACGGAAAGATGTGGTGGCTTATTCTACTTTGTTCCAGTAAGTTAATAAATTGCGTACAGAAGATATTTTTTTGCTGTCTTGCACGAACATATGACAATCACCTATGAAAATTATAATATTTAAAGAAAGTTTATTTGCGGCTTTATGTATGCAAGCATTCATCTGAATGTTAATTTAAATAGAAACGAATATATTAGCTCTTGCTTTCACATATTCTTCGCAAGTATGGTGTTATTAGTATAGCTATTATTTATATTCCATAATTTTTTTATATAAACAAAATTGTGTAAAATCAGCTATTCAAAATTTATTGCATAAAATATATTTTTTACGTATTCATACCGATTTTGTGTTTCATTTTTATAATATCATTATAGATATTTCAATCCCACAATATTGTACTTCAGATTACACTGTTCTTTTTTTATAATGATACATGGATGTGTATATTTACTCCTTTATAGTTGTTGTTGGACATTCATTACGTTTGGCAGTATATATCTCTTCTGGCGGACTCCATGGAGAAATTCGATTTGAAAAAGCCAGCGAAACCTCTGTGAGGATTCGATTTTCACTTCAAGCTACACTCCAATATCCAGATCAACAATGGTTTTGGTCAGTTACTGAATTTCCAGTTGATTACAGAATTGTAGACAATAGATGTGACAAACAATACCTTGGAGAAAGGTACCTAGCTTCCATGTGTTTAATAATGATTAATTTCCAATAATTTTGAATTATTCAAACTACTTGGACGTGTTATTTTAAACTGCACAGTATTATCGATTTAACGGAACTTGTTGGACCACTGGATATGCCCGGAAATGAAACAGGATCTGCAGAAATTTCGGGCATAAGTTTAACAGGAGAATTGGGTTTATGGGGTAAAGGTTTGATGCTTAAGGATACATATTCAGATAGGACCATTTGTGCATCCATCACGGTAATTTTTGATATACACAAAATCAACTTGCTTCTCCGGGAGTGCTATCTAAAAACTAAACATTGCTAATTCTATCAAATATGATATTATTCTCGTTATATTAATCATTTTTCTAGTTGTTTATAGCTCTTAATAACTAAATAAAATTTACACAAAACTTTTTAGGTCCTTGAAAAAAATATAGAAAAATTTGCAGAAGCAAGGTTTTATGGACCTATAGCAGGAACTATTTGGTTTCGATGGCTAGGTGGTCGTGCTGGTGACGACACTAGTGATACAATAATATATGTTGATTTATATCACGTTAAGAAACAAAAATTGCAAAGTATAGACTACACGGAACACTATTGGAAAATTTATGTAACTGATATTTTTGATATCGGCAAAGGTGCAGTTTGTTACGAAATATATTTGCTTTGTAAATCTGTAGCAATTTAATGTTACGAAATTTAATCTTTATTTAATATTTATACTTTAGACAAATCAAGTTGCAACATTCTACAAACTGTCTTTGACCCTGATAATGGTGGGAATGGAAAAGGTATTGGTGATGTTGATATGCGTTTGGGTAAAATAAAAGTGGCTACAAATCACCAGAAGAGGTATAAAACCTGTTACAGAGATTCGGAGTTATCTCTGCCACCTGCAGATTTACTTGGCCCTCATCGCTTGTTATATTTAGTGATATTCCATCCAACGCACGATGATTCCTTTTTAGCATGTACCAAGATTATCCACCGAAAACCCATTATTGCCAAGTAAGATTTCGTAACGATTGTCTTGGTAATTTATTTTGTTAATCTGTATACACTTATTAAGATGTACTGTGATTTTTTAATATAATTATGTATGCTAAGTTAGTAATTTGATTTGTTTTTTGATTATTTAGAAGTGCAATTAATTCTCATGGCATAAAGGGAGAGATCACATTGACTCAAGTGATTCCATTTGATCCAACATGGGTTAATATATCCTTAGTACCTGTCAATAACTTGGAAACAAGGTTGCGCTACTCTACTAAAATAAAGTCATATAGCATTCACGAGTTACCCTCAGAACCAATACAGATTTTAAGTAAAATTGATGATATATGTAAAACAACGAGAAGAATATATAATCCAAGTAATATTGATATCAAAACTACACCACCAGCAGGTAAACAGTCGATTGAATTAGTACTTTTTCATTTACTTTGCACAGATAGAGAATAAAACATTTTAAATAATTGTATATATCAGGATTGGGAACACAAGATCAATATGCTATTGGTGATCTTTCCGGAAAACTTCAAGGTCGCAAGGAAGGGTCGTATCATAATGATATTCTAGCAGGAAGCGCCAAACTTAGTGGAATTTATTGGGACACGTATCTTCCACTTTCAGGAATTCATAGTGTGGTTCATCGAAGTCTTGTTCTTCACAAGTAATAATAATAAGTTCGACAAGTTTTGTTTCATTTTTCATTAACAGGGTCATAAAAATAATAATCTTTACTAACTAAATTATATATATATATAATTCTTATATTAATCTAATCCATATTTACTCCTTATTCGTATTCCATAGGTACAACGAAACTGATAATATGAGTGCCATTCCATGGATTTGTGGTACTCTGACGCTTTATTTACCAGACAATACTGGACAAATGCCAATGTTAACTGCGCAAGTAGTGTACAGATATCCTATTGTTGGACGAATAATTTTCCGCCAACCAAAGAACGACCCTCAATTGGATACTACTATTATAATTGAAAACTTAATTCATGCAGATGGTAATGCTTTAAACAATTCGGCAGATCATAGGTATAGTGTCGAATACATTTATTCAAAATACTATTTTTTTCCAAATTCTATGCAACAATCGTAAACTTTATCGTAAACATTTAGATGGATGATTCATGACAATCCACCAGGAACAGATTATTATAACTGGACAGGTAGATGTTTGAGTGCTGGAGAACCTTACAACCCTTATAAAGTACAGCAATTAGTAAAATAAAGCTACTTAAGTATAAACTACTAATATTTTGCTTCTGATATTCTTCATTTAAATTTATTAGGTAGAATGGAATTCGGATAATTCTGAATATTGTTCAATAACTGAAATAACATTATGCCGTGTAGGTGATCTAACAAGACATGGTAAAATTAATATAGCTGGCAGAAAACTATACGGCTCTCTTTTGACTCGAAAACTTTTTACGGATACAGTATTATCTTTATCTGGACCTAACAGTATATTAGGAAAAAGTCTAGTTATATATGACGACAAGGGACCACGTGCAAGAGGAGAACGATTAGCATGCTCTATGTAATTTTAATAGAAAATATGCATTTTAGTGAAAGAAATTATATTTATGAAATAATTATACTGATAGTATTAACATAAATCGGATATTCGTATTTACATTTAGAATTAATGGGGAATATCGTCGCAAAGCTGTAGCAAAAGATTGGTTTGGCAATGGGGAAATCATTTCATTAAGAGGAAAACTGGAATTCATGCAGCAAACTGAATACGATGTTACAAATATAGAAGTAAATCTTGATGGCTTAAGTGGAAAAATGAGTGGATATCACGTACACATGGTAACAAAAGAGCTACATAGTAACATAAGTTTTTTTTATTTGTTGCAATAGTTTATATGTTTTAGACTTCAGTGGAACATGATTTAGAATTTCCCTGCGAAAGCACATCTTTATATGGGCATTGGAACCCATGGAATGTTAATATAAGTGGTACACCACCTTCCGGCGAAGGAACGACTGATCAATATGAAATGGGTGATATCAGTGGAAAATTTGGTACTTTGGAAAACAAAAAAAGATGTACATCAACTTTTAACGATACAATGCTTCCCCTATTTGGATTAAAAAGTATATTGGGTAGAAGCATAGTAATTCACAAAAGAGAGAAAAATCTAAGGCAATTACGTTTTATATTATTAGTTATTAGTGTAATTTATTTAGTATCATCAGTATTATTTTACATATTTTATTAATTGTAATAATTTAGATATAATACTCTTGTCTTTTAGATGGGCATGTTCAACTATTGAAAGAGGATATGCACCATCCGAAGCTACAGAGCTGCGGGCAATTGCTTCTTTTCATCATCCACAGGGCTTTGCATATGGTTACGTGAGAATGGTAATGCAAATTGGAAAAATTCTTAGATATGAAAGTCCACTTTCTTTTTTATTACTTTCAATATTAATAATTATTACTAATTTCAGACGCAGCTAGTGCATCAAGATGGTAGTCAAAGCGAAACATTAATTGAAGTAAAACTGCGACATCCTGGTAAACATAATCGTAATATTGTAAGTAAATTACACAGATTTATGACATCAAATATTCAATAATAAAATTTAAATTATACAGAATATTTTACTGTAGACTAAAAACCACAATTGGGCAATATATGTGAACCCAGTTGGTGTGGATGCAGCTGTACAAGTCAAAGATACTAGATGCGTAGCTGGTGGATATATGTGGAATCCTTACTTTACCCAACTGGCTGATCCTTTAAACGTAATATTAATTAGAATTATGATTAACGTCATTTGATTCGGCAGAAAATATTTTGATTCAGTAAAATAATTTTATTTTGCAGGATGATCTATATAAACAAGAATGCGGATCTGATCTACCATTAAGATGTTATGTAGGGGATGTATCGGGCCGAATAGGTCCTATTAATATAGGACTAGAAAGACAAATTTTTACAGATTCAAATTTTCCTTTGGACGGAAAAATATCCGCAATGGGAAAATCTATTATTATTTTTGACAAAGATTTTGGGCGAAACCGATTTGCTTGTGCTAATATTGAACCAGACAGTGATATCGTAAAGTATGCGAATATAAGAAAACCACCTCGTTTTGTAATGTATGTATAATATTATGTTTACCAGAACTTCAACAAGCAAAACTTACTATGACTTTTATAAAATAATTTCAAAATTAAGTATACATTTGCTGCTTCTTTCTGCTGTAGGGCACAATTTTTAGAAGATGTAAGAAAAGTTATGGGTATTCCTGAATGGATGTTATCTATAGATAATCGGAAAACTAGAATTTTACATAATGGCGCGTGTATCCAATTTTTATTACATTTTAAAGGTAATTAAGAATATTTGTCGTCTAGTTAAACTCACAGAAAGGTTAAACATTTATAGCATATTTTTTGTGCAGGTCCAATTGCTAATAATTTAGAAATAGATTTCAACAAACTCATTTCTACTGGACGACTAGAGGCACCTAGTTTGTACATTCCAGGATATGTTCCTACAAAACGGAAGGCGACATTGGGTTATCGTCAATGTGGAAGTCAAGATCCAAATGATAAAAGTAATAATTATTTTCTTGTCGAAAATAATTGCTTGCAGTTTATCTTTGAAATAATACACGTTTTTAAAATTTCCAGATTTTAATTTCGTGCTTCAAAGCACATCTCCACACATCTTATTACCACAGATTGTTTTGATTATTACTTCATTTAGTATTAGCTACATAATATAACTTACAGTAAGTATAAATTTTACAAATATACGTGATACGTATCGATGGCTTAGTGCACAAATATTTTATGTCCAATTTTAGTGTGTTCGAGGAAAACAGGTTTAAAAATGCAATGGTACGTAAGGGTCAGAGACGTACAATGATGAAAAATATCATTTTTGACAAATTTATGAAAAATTTATGGAAATGAGTAGTAGCAATGACGACACAGAAAATTTAAATTTAAGTTATCCAAAGGATTTTTAATTACTTAATATATATGTACTTTACAGAAACGAATAAATTGATAATTATCGTTAATTATATCATAAAAGCTTCTAATTATGAAAAAATAGCAAAATGAGCATTTTTTAAACGTTTTCGTATGTTTTAAAATGAAGCCTCTAAGCAGTGTTCACGGGAAATACCCTACCGGATTTCGGACTCCGGTTGTCCACGCTGGTTGGCTGTGGCCTCACTTGCCTTGGCGCTGGCGTCGTTTCATTTCCCATCTTGGAGTTAATTGGTTTGACGTCACCGCGTCATCGCGCGCATGGGTTCCCCCCGTCCCTACGACCGGAGTCCGAAATCCGGTAGGGTATTTTCCGTGAACACTGCAGCCAACCAGCGTCGACACTGGAGTCCGAAATCCAGTAGGGTATTTCCCGTGAACACTGCTCAGCACCGATGTTTTCGGTGCTGTGGACACCATTGTGAATGCTTTTGGTGCTGAACAGCGCCGTGAATGGGCCCAGCACCGGTTTTTACGGTGCTGGCACCGTCCCCGACGGTGCTCACTTTTCGAGCACCGTTCCCAACGGTGCAGACATCTATCCGTGTAGATAATCTTCATTGTAATACGCTCGAGTTGCGAAAACATATGGAATTAAAAGGTAATCCTACTTGTCGTTTTTGGTTTTGTTATACATTAATTACGTTTATTCATTTATTTATTTACTGTACATAATTTATGACTACATTTTATAGTTTTTTAACGATATAAGTGATCAGCATGAATGTTATTGGCAATTTCCGATTCCCACTTGTCTCCATTGTTCAAAAGTTTTTCCTTATTATATAACATTTCTTCGTGTGTTTCTGTAGAAAATTCGAAGTTGGGACCCTGAAACGATTTAAAAAAATTATTATCTGTTTATAATGTATCTTAAACTAAACATACTTCTACCTCTTTCCATACAAAACCAAACTATTCTTTAGGTATACATTGTAAATACCTCGACAATTGCATCAACTGGACAAGCTTCCTGACAAAATCCACAGTAAATACATTTGGACATATCTATATCATATCTTGTTGTGCGGCGAGATCCATCAGCTCTCTCTTCTGCTTCGATAGTAATAGCTTGTGCTGGGCAGATTGCTTCACATAACTTGCATGCAATACACCGCTCCTCCCCTGAAGGATATCTATTAGAACAAATTAGTCATACTTAAAATATTAAATATGATTCATATTTATATTCAGGAAGCAAATTATGTGTACAAATTAAATAAAGTTTTACTCTGTAATCATAATTTGCTTAAATAAATAAATAAATGTATTAATACCTTCTTAACGCATGTTCTCCTCTAAATCGTGGACTCAAAGGACCTTTTTCAAATGGATAATTTATTGTTGCCGGTTCTCTAAAAACATGTGACAATGCAACACCCATTCCACGCACAATTTCTAACATAAATGCTTTGTGTATTGCTGTCTCTGCTATGTCATTCCAGCTTTGACTTTTTGCTTTTTCGTCTCCATAAATGGAATAATATTTATTTCGACGTAAAGGCATATTTAAAACTTTGGGTACAGTTTGAAATAATTTTAAGCCTAAAAATCATGAAGATAGAATAAATAGTTATACAAAATATTTATATGCATCATCATTGGCACTTATGTAGAATTATACTAATAGTTTATAGAGGTTACATACATCAATGAACGTGTATTAATAAAGACACTTCTTAAATAGAAATAATTAACAGCAACTTATCGAGGAATAAAAATAGTTAATTTTAAATTTACCTGGTTGCATAATTTTGAGAGATGTCATGTTGAAATGGCAGAAACAGTTTCCTTCGATTTTTTAAGAGGCAATTTCTAACTTAAAAAACGCAATCACATAAATATGAACTAACAATAATCTTCCCTTTCTAACCAAACCAAACGTAATTCTGCCTCAGCTGACTACCAAATGCACGGCAGACAACGTAACTTTTTTTCGATACTGTTACGCTATCACGTGAACGTAGCTGGGGAATTGTATATAATCGATATACGAACTAGGGGCGAATGCAGCGAAGTGCAGAGAATTCCCTAGAATCCTTTTACTTCCGGAGCAGTGAGCGTGCAGCAAACGCAGAAACTCAGGGTGCGTTCCGATTTACGCAGTGAGTGCATAGGTACTTAATATGGAATGGAATGAGGGTGAAATTCGCGGGAGTTTTAAATGTTTGAAATTAGTTACGTACGGGTGCCGCCTCATTTTTGTTATGGTTCGAGTCTTAAACCATGGGTGCGCTCCGCTTAAGTCCATATCGCCCGCAACGCCCGTGGTTTTCGTTCTACATAGTGATCCTCTAGGCAGTGCTCGGAACAACGTGTATCGTCGCTGATTGGTTGCCGCGATTTGGAACAAAAGCGGAAGTAGACAGAGAAAGAAACTGTAAAAAGAAAGAGACCAAAATACTGATAGAAAGAGAGAGAAATACTGATAGAATGAGATAATCTTTAGGTCATGTTATTTCCGGTTTTGCTTTAACATGGCTGCGGTTATACCGATCACTCCCTAGAGGAGCACTATGCGCGAACTGACGCCAGCGCCAAGCCAGCCAAGTGGCGCCAACACGAAGCTAACCACGGCGTCGGTTGTGAACAGGGTGGCGAGGAAATTCGATACCCGGCGATAGCTAAAATAGCTACCCACGTCCACGCATGCGCGCAATGACGTCACGAGCGTTGAGCCAATTAACGCCAAGATGAAAATCGCTGGAAAATTCGCGACGCCAGCGCCAAGTCATGCCAACTAGCCAACCAGCATCGCGGGGAATCGGTTGTCGACGCTGGTTGGTTGCGGCCTCACTTGGCTTGGCTAGTTGACTTGACTTGGCGCTGGCGTCGGCTAATTTTCATCTTAGAGTTGATTGGCTCAACGCTCGTGAAGTCATTGCGCGCATGCGTGGACGTGGGTAGCTATTTTAGCTATCGCCGGGTATCGATTTCCTCGCCACCCTGGTGGTGAAGATACAATAAAGGAAAGAGTTCCAAAGAGATAAAAGAATTCAAGTATTACAAATTTAGCACTCCACTGAATAAACATTCTACGATTAGGCCACATTTTTAGCCGTGAATATTGCTGATGCTACAGAAGATACGCCGTTTGAAAACTTTAATATTAAATATCTTGTAATCCTCACTTATTAGCCGACTGCGCCTACAACCGTACATTAGCTTCAGTATTTCAACCTCTACAAATCACTATGCGAAACGTTGTTAAAGTTTTAGAGTTACAGTTGAAAACTTCTTCGTGTACGGCGTAGAAACATCTCTTCACTTTATTCATATGAAATACTGAGAAATATATTCAATAAACATTATAAATATCTTAAATAATCATTTATATGATTGTTATCAACCATAGACGTAGACCACTGGGATGTGTTTTAGGTATACAACTTTTAACAAATGTATTCAAAATAAAATTATGGACATTATAAACTTTACAAACAATTCTGAAGCTGTAAGATGCAGTATCTTCAAAAAAGTTCTGTAAAACTAAAATGCATACGCTATGGTATACCATGCATAACCATTTTCCCTAGCATATGTATGTTTATGCGCATACCTATCTATAATTCTGTAGGCATTTTCAACGTTTATGAAGCATACTAGAAAATTCGGACTTTCAAACAAAATTAAAATCTTCATACTTCATACTTCACGGTTTATTTATATTGCAGAGGTGGCATTGTGCACTTAAAAATTCGACGACATTGTTATTATATTCAATACCTTAATTATATCGCGCTATAATAATAGCAATTTTACCTGTAATTTGCTTAATAATTGATTTCACATTTATTTCCTATATTCAATAAACTTTAATCCGTAGACTGCTTAGTTCGCTTACGATGATAATTTCGTGCCAATGCATGAATAATTGTTACTAAAAAGTAACACACCATCAACATTACAAACTTATCAAATAACCATGAAATTGTTGTGGCACCATCCTGAAAATATATTATACATCGAATAATTCGCAAATACATACATCACGCCAAATGTAATTAATCCAAGTTAATAAAGAAAGCATACCGCAGATGTTTTGTCGTGTAATTTCTGTTTTTGTTGAATAAGATACTTTTTCAATGGTTCTTGAAATTTTGAGCCAACGTATGGTACAATTGCCAATAACTTGATAAATTTATCTAAAAGTTCCTCATTAAAAGCTATAATTACTGCAAGTTGTTGAATGTGCATTTTTACAACAGCCTTCCCTATAAGTGTTGCACCAAAGAATGTCCAAAAGGGAATTAAATAATGACCACACGTCAAACCAGCAAGATCAAATAATGGATTGGGAATCTAAAAAAAATTTTTAAATTATTAATTTTGCGTAGTATATATTATATAATATATACTTTTTATATTACTAAGCTTAAGATGCACAGAATTACTTAAACAAGAAAATAATCAATTAATGTACACGTAATAGAAAAAATTGTATATTCACGTAAAGACAAATTACACCTTAAAAGTCAGTATTTTTTTTTAAATGTATTTTACTCACCGAAGCACAAGCAAGAATTCCCCAAAAACCTGCTTTCTGCACAAAATGTTTCATACTTAATTTTATACGTATGAGTAACGATACGTTTTCTCCATTTTCTAAAGCCTCTAAATCTTCTAACTCTTTTAAATCTTCTTGATCAAATTTCTTATTCTTATTATTTTGTCGGCTAGTACGAGCAGCTCTAGCCATAAAATATGGTGGTAATTCACCAAGGGCAGTACCTGCACCCCAAAGCATAGCTTCTATACGCACTTTTCTCATAATATTTAATATACCAGCAGTCCATATTGGGTCGATTGTTGTTGGACATATTATTTGATCAGGATATGGTGGTTCAGGAAAGTTAAGAGCACCGCATTCATATGCGGCCATTGTAACAGCTGCTATATGTGGTCCTAAATAAAGTACAAAAGTATGTAAGCCGGTACCCAGGCCTACGCTTGAAAGAACACCTAAACCTATCCAATATAACCACCATATCACTTTCGTTTCCCATGCTCTTAAAATCTGAAAATATTTTATAAACTTTAATTTTAACTTTTACATACAATAAATACCAAAATATATTAAATCTAAATCAGTTCATATTTTATGTTTGTAGCTTTGACGTTGGATGAAAGATGGATGAAAATTCAGAAAATAAAGTGTTAATCAAAATTTTGCCAAATATATAAATGCCAAAATAATCAAACTTAATAATTCATGTCATAATTTTCCCATAGTATTATGAAATTAAATATTATTTTCTTCTATTTCTACCATTAAGAGGCTCATCAATTTTTTACTGAATTCTAGCAGTTAGATGCTAATTAAATTTATGTTATTTCAAAGTCAACTGTTATTAATACTTTAGATATAATAAAAATGCACCTGTTGATGTGGGCCGACAACTCTGCTCAATATCAGAAACAATACAATTATTGATACTATGCTCCACACTGTTTTTCTATAATGTAATGTCTTTTTTCCTAAGCTCAATATATTAATAAAGAGTTCATGGAAGAAGTAATTCAATGTAGTAATCGGATGCTGCCATAGTGTTAAATATTCAGAATCTATACAAAATTCATTTGAAGTATTCAGATCTTCTGTAAATGCTGTGGTTGATTTTTTTTCTCTTATGTTCTGTTGAGCGCCATTAACAGGAGTTGAATCCTTCACACGTTGAATGGCAGTGGTATTTTCCAACATATCTCCCAACTGATTAACCTGGAAATAAATAATAAAACGTTCAACATAGTGAATTAAAAAAGCAAATAGGAAATTATACAATAAACTGAAATATAAATGTGGACTATAGTGAAGTTACATAGAATATAAGTAAAATATCTGCATGCAAATGTAAATTGTAACTTTTATGATTCCTTTTTTATTAATTACACATTACGGGATTGCTATATTAGATTTTAAAATACTCCGAACATACAGGGTCTCCAAGCATAACGTTATAAGCAAAAACATTATTTACAAACGTTATATGGTTGTAAGAAAAACGTAACATGGTGGCGATAGAACGTCAGTCTCAGAAGTCGAATGTCTCATCAATGATAAGTTTTAGGATAAACCGATCTTAGTACTTTTATAATCACAAAACTCCATTTAAAAAAACAAAATTGACCTCTGGATCTCCTCTATGCTTCTATCTGTAAAAAAAACTATTGCCACCATGTTATGTCTATCTTGCAACCATACAACATTTGTAAGTAATGTTTTCGCTTATTACTTGAATTAGTTGAGATAATTCAGGTGGACAGAGCTGGTGGGACACCCTGTATAATCATTTATTACATAAGTCTTCTTGCTAACATATTGCTCCAATATTCTACTTAATTTATTTTAAATCATTCAACTCCATTGATAATAGCATTAAACAGAAACAAGTACTTGTCAGACCAAATGTACACAAATGCTATTTATACTACTCAGTAACACAAGACTCTCTTATTTGTAACCTTAAATTTATAATATAGTTTTCCCAATTTTATACTAAAATTTAGACCTGACTTAGTTCAAAGGTATAGCCTTTCTAGAAAATTTTACAACAAACAATTTATTGCTACTGTACTAACGTTTCATAAATTTTAATACACGAAACATGCGATACAATACTATAAACAATTTATTTATTATTGTACTGAATGCTGAAAGTAATAATTAAACATGCAAAGAAAAATATACATTACATAAAAATAAACATAGAACACGAATAATGAAATTATTATGAATAAAAAGAACAAATTAGACGTATGAAACATATGAAATAATAATTACTGATGAATATTAGATCAGTGTTTAGATGATTGTGGCTGAAAGTTTCACGTACAATGTAAACAGTGAGGAAATCTTAGCAAAATTAAAAAAAATTCATAAATATAAAAATATGTAGATACTGGTATGTAGAATAGAAATATTAAAAATGGTGAGTATTGTGCCTGTATCGTACAAATTGTAAATGTTAAAAATACTATATTTATGACAATTATTCATTTTGTAACATAATTATCTTAATTCTTTTTTTATTAAAGATATTCAAAATACTATAATAGTTGATGCTATTCGCATACTAAATTTTTATTTTTCCTTTGTGTAATAAAGCAGCGTCAAAATAGAAGTATTACAATTTGTATTCCACAATAAGCTTCTAAAGTCATATACATTCAGTCTTCTGTATATGGTGCAAAATATTAAATAAACATCATGCATATCTTTGTTACTTCATTAATAAAATTAATTCTATGATTGGAATTAATAAAATATTTAATTTTTAAATACACGTAACTGTATATGATCTAAATTCGTGTGACTAAAAAAAAACAGCATAAAATATATGCAGGATGGATACATAGTATACCATATTTGTCCTGTTCCCTGCAATGGGTGAGTGACGTTCTTTTAGCAAGCCTTTAAGTGGTTTATGTGTAAATTGTGAGGAAGGCATCACTGTTGTAGTGCTCATTGAATCTCTGCTGTCCATGTGAACAAAGATACCGTCAGGATTCTTTATGACAGTGGCAACACCTTCACTGGAGGCAGTGCTCCTCTTCCCATCTATTTTTCTTCTCACCATTATCAAGCACTAGCCAATCTGTACCATGAACTAATTACTAACACTATTGTATGTACATAAAAGTATGCTACTAATTGTTTTGTTTCTGTCATTCATTACTAATAATGTTACGATATTATTGCAAATGTTAGCAAAAATATGCCACATATCTGATACAAACTGTTGTACAAATATTGCATTCTACGAAATAACCATCACACTTTCTACAAACACCAAAATTTTCAGTGTACTTCGCTTTAGTAGTAGCTATTTGAAACAGTTCATCATAAGATATTTATGAAAATATCTTCTGAGAAAATGACATTGCTAAAATTCAACGTAAAACGCAAAGATAATAGAATAGATGCGAAATAAGATTCCTTCTTTAAGCTAATGATATCGTACCAATTAGTAATTCCATGGTATTAAGTAATACACACATATTTAAATGTTGCTTAAATCTAAATTTAGAAAGCAAACTTCGTAAAAGTCACTTTTTTCATGAGAAACTGTAACTATAAGTGATTATTTATGGTGCACTAAATCAAAGAGTATTGCATTGTTAGTAATAATACTACAATTCAGAATTACACATTTAATAGTGCTTATAAATATTCATATGGAATTATTTTGATATCGGGCAATGCTCTAACCAATTAGATTTACATAACATCACCCAAGTGTGCAATCCACTGTTGCCTAAGAAGGCCATCACATTGTCTTAGACTTTTGATTACATCCCCAATACATATCAAATACATAATTCAATATGTAAGAAATCCTTGCATGCATTGTAGAACATTATTTACATTCAAATCTGTCACTCACTTTAAACTGAATTAGATGCTTATAACCTACGAGATCACAGATTAAAATGTCGAGTGAAGTGGTGAAATAAAGATAGCCTTATAAACTCAATGTATCATATTCAAATATCATTCACATAAATCGTACCCGACGACCTTTTTGCATTATTTGACCTTGCATCAGTTTTAAAAAGGTATTAATTGCAAAGCTTTATTTAATTAATGAAGTATATGATTTATATTTGAAAAAGGACTAATATATATAGAGAACTGTATATATATATATATATATATATATAGATTATGATATCCATGCATTTAAATGATAGCTTGCTTTTATCTTTATTATAATTAAGAGTATTTAATTCAAGAATTGGTCATGTAATATTTTGAAGTGAAGAAGCTGGGCATAAATTAAAAGATATAAATTTTGTTTCATATAAATTTCAAACATATTGAAATTTATGTGATTCTTTAATTAAAATAACGTCAAGTTTTGATATATTACTACGAAACTTTTATGTAATGTACCTGCAAAATGCAGATGTTCATTTGCAACATTAATGGAATGAAAAATGCATTACATTATGTTTATAAATCCATTTGCCATAAATTTTGATTGAACTTCTTGTATTATTAATTAATTTTAAACAGTGAAAATGTTCTAAAATGTTTAAGGGACTGAACTAACTTAGCATAATTCATTCTTATCGAATACTATGCTATTCGTACACTCTTACCAAATCTATCATAACCACAAAAATGAAATTTTCTATATAAATCTTCAAATACATCTTAACCTTATTTACCACAGAAAAAATAACAGTAACAAAACATTATGCAGCAATCTTTACGACCCGATGTAATCTACTTGCTTACGAACTTTGTAAATTCTCGTTAAATAGTAGTTCAAATTATTTAACAGGCCTTATGAAACTTTAACCTGTTTTTTTTACCTAATATAAATTTGAAGCGACCAGAAACTTTCGTTCTACATTAATAATATTCTTATTTACGTTATTTATCACCCTTTGAATTTATACTCTTACTTACATTTGCACGTAAAACTTTGAGCCATGAGAACACACTTATATGTTCATTGCAAAAAAATACATACACAGAGCATACTTTAATTAAATATATTTTCAGAATGCATACGTTCGGATTTTTAATGAGCTATCAAATATAATACAACACAACACGGTACAACATAATCAAATATAATTGGATTACCTCTTAACCTTAAAATACGAGTGTGCCTAAGCGTTGAGTGAATATAAAATGAATTTCTTTCAAATCATCATGAAATGAACATTTCAGTAAGAAATCAATTATTTTGGGGTATCTTAAATGATCCACGGCTAGCATGTGCACTGAAAAAGTAAATGCCTTTACTTAAATTAATTAAACTGTCAGCTGGGCAACAACGTATGTGTACATTCATGTCTATACTTACTCACAGCTCTTCCGACATACGTTACATACAAATGCGCGAAAATCCACGTATGCAAAAATGCCTAATCATTACTCTTCTTAGCGAAAGATACTAATACATTCCCTTATTCGGGTAATATCACTTAAAATAAATTCCCCTACGTGACTGTAACCTTTCCGTATCAAATACCACATACATACGTGAATACATATGTACGTACATACCAGCTTTATGGGACTACGTACATACACTGCCGAACACAAATCCTATCAACCCCACTCCTGCAGGTGCGTTTTGACGTGACACTAAAGTCACGACATTCACTGTCGTGACACTGTGTTACAGCGTGAATCACATGTTACAACAACGTGACGTCTATAAACCGTAAGATTTACGATCATGATAGTGAGTGTTTGATTTTTGTAGAGCACAAACGAGATGAGTATGCACATCCGCAATATTGGGTCCTCTGGAGACAGAAGATTATTGAGTACCCGCCTTTATGAGTATTGTCAAATTCGCTTTATAAACCAAATGTAAACTTAATGTCGTGGGCATTTTTGGTAAATGGAAATAAGGTAATCAGCGTGCGGCGGAAATAACATCAAGGTCAAGGTGGGAAACGAAACGGCGCCACCGTCAAGCCAAGCCAAGCTAGCCAAGTGTAGCCAAGGCAAGTGAGGCCGCAGCCAACCAGCGTCGACAACCGATCAGTGGGGGAGCCATGATGCAATGCCCGGCCGTGCCCGGCCCCACCACGGGATCGCAACGTAGTGTCCGCCAGCACCACCAGAGGTCTAATCTTCCTAGTTATTTTCATTCCATATATAAGACATTTACGACATTTAAGACACGTGTCGTGTATAAAATAAAAAATTCGTGTCTTTACCCACCACTGCAACCGATTCCGCGGCGACGTTGTTCCACCTAGGGATGAACTGATACCGTCAAGGTAGCGATATTTTTACTCATAACTTGTATCGAAAGAAAGTATCGATATTTTTACTCATAACTTGTATCGAAAGAAAGTATCGATATCTACTCGGTATCGAAACAAAAGTATCGAGTATTTACTCGTATTCACTTGGATCGGTTCATCCCTAGTTCCACCCCTATATTCTTATGTCCATGGGTTGAATAGGGGAAGATGTTTGCTGCGGAGCTTGAGTTGAAAAAACTGTTATAAATCGGCTAAAATCTATTTTATAGCAGTACATCATATAAGAACATCCGCTTTGCGATATTCTCGTAAGCGTATCTATGGTATTTATTCGTGTATTATGTCTAGTTAGCTGTTCTTAAGTGTTTGCTACATTTTTACAGATTGTAACAGAATAAGTTAACTATTATCAACAGACATCCAAATACCACATAAGTACGTCATGATCGAAACATTTTTGGTTACACTGTTTAATTAATAAAATTGCAGGTAAAATATGCTGATAATAAATTTATGAAAGGGATGACATTCGACGAATTTTAATTTGTAATAAACAGAAATCATACAATTTTAATATTTCTGAATCTATGAAGTAACAAAAATGGCAGATATATTAACTCCATTTGTGTATTGGGCTCAAACAGAAAGTCAAATTACCTTGAAGGTAGATTTGACTGATGTTAAGGTATGTAATGTAAGATATACCACGAAGGGTGCAGTATAATTTATGGTACAGTAGGCAAGGGCGATTATTTCTTGTTTGAGAATAAAGGGACAAAGTAAAATAGTTTCTGCTATACAAAGCCTAGTGTTTGGTTTATAAACTTATTACAAGCTGTATACTTCTTTATCGTACAAAGGAGGAGTATATATCACAGATTTATGTGCATATCTATATATGGTTTAGAAATCTTTTGCTGTTTTCATGTTCTACTTCTCATTGCAATGATGAATGCGAGAATATGATAACTTACAAAATAATCACTCTGGAGTTCGTAACAACTAAATATTTCACATTTACCAAAGTAATTTATTGTTCATTCCTTTTTTATTGTACCACAAATTATGTGACCTCATGTTTATTCTTATTGTTTATAAAATTGTTCAAATCTTAACTATATTTTGCAGGGTCTTAGTGTCGATATGGAAGAAAGAAAGTTACGAGTTGCCGCTCATGGACAAGGTGCCAGAGGTCTGAATAATTATGGATTTAATCTTGATTTGCATTCATCTATTAACACTGAGGTAATATTTCTATGATTAACGTCTCAACATAGGAGTCTGTGTCTTACATGTGTGTACCAATGGTCTGAAATTGTGCATGCCATGCCTCACATTGGTAATATTTAAATACGCTTTCAACCAGTGATTTCTTAAACCTAGAATTAAACTCAGAAATGTACACGGTATCTTATAAAAGTACGTGTATATTTTAGATTCATCGCATACGTCAACATATATGCTTTTTGTTTATAATCTCGTAACCTTGTAAATCTGGGTGCAATTCAAATTCTATTTCCTCTGTAGAGATACGAGTCATCGCCCTTTCTTTTATATTGATAGTCATCACACTCTGTATGGTAAATACAATTGCGTTGACAGAACGTGTGTATGCTTGCTAATAGATGCTGCCATGAAATTGACTTTTTCCCTACTTCCTTACTTATTTTCAGAAATTCAGTTCTGCGCATGCTGGATGATTAAGTTGCAATATTCATACTTGTTATTTCATCTCTTTCTGTTGTGTTATTTGCTATTGGTGTAATTTAATCTTTATCTTAATGTTATCCTATTTGTCCGTCCTCTACTCATGTCGTTTCATGTGATTATAATGTACCAAAGGGTTATTACCCTTAATAAATAAATAAAAAAATATATATATTCATTAGGGTGGACCTTATTTTTCGACAATCAGATTTTTTCGACCCACCCCCCAGAATTGTGCCATTTGTTGGGAAAATGATCCGGAAAAAATTTCAGGCCGATTCGACCACGGGAAAAGGACGCGCATCGAATTTGAAACATTCAATTTTTTAAAACTTACCATAAATATACGTTATGATATATCGCTGATTTGTATTTTTTTTTCGGTTTAAAAATGCATGCACAGCATACACGATTGTTGACAAAATAATCTGTGACCTTGAAAACTCGAAAGAGTAACCTTGAAAAAAAGAATTTTTCCTGCCATTATATTCGCCTCTTTATATATATACTACAATTTTTGTCTGAAGAATTTTTTCATATATCCATAAACGATGGAGGTATTAAACATTTTTTATTTTCATTAAAACACTCCATTGTACAGAAGAATAGCAGTTCTGAGACTGAAAATAAGTTATTATAGCTATTATGTAAATTACGAATACAAATGTCATCAAAGTATTGCGTCCCAGATCTGCTTGTGGACTCGTCAGTAGGACCCAGCAGATCCTGCTTCAATTCTCGATACAACGTCTTTCACCCTCTAAACATGCAAACAGGCGAAAATAAAAAGACACGTGTTTCTTATTTTTCGGCCTTCTAAAACATACCCAAAACACCTGGGAAACTTGTGAGTACACGGGCGCGCTTGCCGGCAGGATACGCGGCATACTTTCGTTTTAATTGAATCAAAGACACTTCCAAACTGAATTTGAACCTGACAAGTACGCAGCATTATGCAAAAATGTCCGTTGGAAAAATACATAGGGCCTGCTGGGTGCAATACATCATGGTAAAACGGTTTTTCAGCCAAAACTGGCCCCCGGGTACGGTGTACGCGACGCGACCGCTCGTGTAAAACTTAGGCGCGCCCGCCGGCGGGTTTTAACGATGCATCGGACAATACTTTCGCTAAGGAAAAAGTTGTTTCAAATCACCGCACGAATCACCCCTTTCAAGGAACGGAAACATTTTTGTTACACTTTGTGTATTCCTATGTCAAACTGGATTCGGCATACCTTGATTGAAATGTAATGTTGAGTCAAATTTGGCACAAGTCGTAAAAGATTAAGATGCTCGAATTCTTTAAGAATATTATTAGTAATTGTAATCAATTTTAATGTTACAGCAAAGTAATTATAAAGTGATAGATCGTCAGGTTGAGTTTATACTGAAGAAAAAATGCGTTGCTTGGTGGCCAAGATTAATCAGTCAACCACAAAAGCCATCATGGTTGAAGATTGACTTTGATAAATGGACAAGCGAGGATTTAGAAGACAATGAAGACGAAAAACGTGATATATGTAGTGATTATCCCGGCATGTACGATAAACTACATAAAGAAGAATTTGGTTATAAAAAAGGTATATTCTATCGAAATATATTATTATTCACATTATACTTAAACCTTTTTGCAATATTAATTTATTCATATTTGTTACACAGAGGATTTCAAGAAAGTCTACTTAATTATTTATAACCTTTGTCAATTCGTTGGTTTTATTTATATTCTTATCGTAATGGGAATAATGTACTCGCGAGATGGGCCAGGTCAGTAAAGATTTAAATTGTTTAAAAATGATTGTCTGCAATGAAAACTAAAACGATATACTTAAATACTAATATTTTAATTTTAGCTTCCATGAAAGAAACGTATATAGCTGTTGGCAATCCCATGAAATTTATACAACTTTTGCAGTTTTTAGAAGTTATGCATTCATTATTTGGTTATACTAGGAGTAGTACACTAGTATCACTTTTACAAGTAGGAGGCAGAGCATTTATTTTATTTGGTATGATTGAAGCTGAACCACGTATGCAAACTAAACCTGTTATTTTTTATCTTTTTCTTGTTTGGAGTATGGTGGAAGTAGTTAGGTATCCATATTATCTAACACAATTACTGAAAGTGGAGGTTTCAATCTTAACATGGTTAAGGTATACAATATGGATGCCCCTATATCCTTTAGGATTTCTCTGTGAAGGAATCATAATATTAAGAAATATTCCATATTTCGAGGAGACCCAAAAATTTACTTATTCTTTACCAAATTCATGGAATTTTGCATTTCATTTTCCATCCTTCTTAAAAATATACTTGCTTATATTTTGTTTACCTCTTATATACATGTTAATGACCCGCATGAATCAAATACGATATAAAAAACTTGGAAAGTCCAAGCTAAGAAAAAAGGATGTATGACTTGAGGAGTAATTTAGAACTAAGAAAGTAAAAAGTTAAGAGATTTTTATGGTGACAACTCAATTTATTATGGAGTTCGTGTTTTCAATAAATAATAAGTCACTGTAGTATGTACATTCATTTTACACTTACAATAGACAGCCCTGATAACAACCTGCCTGCAGTCTGCGAGATAAGTGGAAATTAAACAATTCCATAATTACCTACGTTCGCCTTCTGGATACTTCGAGATGATTTGTCTGATATCCAGATATCTGCGTCGCGGAAATCGAGATTCACGTTATCTGCGAGACAGAAAAGTAGGGTTATGCGCGAAGTGCGAATGTTTAGCGTCTTGTTTCCTAGATAATAATTTAACACATGTTTTCTTATAAATGTTAATGTTTGCAGGAGAATGGATGATCGCCTAGGGTGTGTACTGTGTGGAGATGCAGTTGAAGTATCGCATGTATCCTGTTTATTCATATGATACGTTTAATTTTATACTAATATTATATTTGTTTTCAGCGCTAACACAACAGGGAATACGATGATTCTACAAAAAAAATAAGTCGAAAATATTCAATAAAATTTTCTGATATTGCCCCTAATAGGTACCATTGGTTACGGGACGTACTGTATATGGATTTGTAAATGTAAATATCGAAAGTTCCTCTTCGGATTTATATGCGCTATTTATATTATTTTGTAACAATTATAATCACCAATCCTGCAAATTATTAAAGAAAGAATAAATACTTTTTGAAATAAGTAGAATTAATTATTTAATAAACTGTAGGATCAGATTGCTGGTATGTAAGGTTAGGGGATACACATACAGCAATAGTGGTGGAGAACTATCGATGGTACTATCGATAGTTATCGATGGTCCTCACTATCGAAAACTATCGATGGCTTATTTTCACTATCGAAAACTATCGATGGCTCATTTTCACTATCGATACTTATCGGTATTGAAAATTGTGGGTTGATAATTGATATCCGTGCAGTTCTGATCGCTTTGCTTAAGAACTGCTGCTAAAGCTGATGAAGCATTAAACTGGAAATAATAATTTTTGTCCTAGATAAATTATTTCTACTTAGCATAATAATAACCAAAAACATCGAAATTGATAGCACGACACATTTTATTACATTTAAGTTTATATTTGGTTTATAAAGCGAATTTGACAATACTCAAAAAGGCGGGCACTTAATAATCTTCTCTCTCCAGAGGACTCTTCTCCCTCTTGTAGTGGTCTACCAAAATCAGAAGAGATACCTTACTTTATATTATTAGTTATCTATGTACATGTATCAATGGTAGCCGGAGTGACATAATATTTAGCTGAGTATAAGTGAAAATGATGCATTTAGAGAAGATAAAGTGAATGATTACTTTTAAAGATTGTATCTTATTTTTCAAAGTGAAAGTAGATTGTCACAAGAAATTATAGACTGACTACAATCTTTGTAGACCACAAATGCTATTATCTGGTTTAAATTTGAGACAAATCTACCGGCATATCATACATATATAGAGTAAAACAGCATGTGAAGTTATTGCCGATTTAACTTATGATATATATATAAGTATTACATCTTTTTAACCATTGGCAAGATGGAGATACTTGAATTAGATATATGGAAAGGTGATTGGGGTCTGCCATCAGTTGACACGGAATGTTTACAAGTTTTGGTATGTAATTTAATAGAGGTTATAATACAAATTCATTGCGGTATACACTTTCTTTAACAAAAAATGAGGTTACGATTGGTACGAGCGCATTTAGCACTCGATCGTGCTGCTCTGTCGCGTTCGCGGATCCGTGTTCCCCGATGCTGCTGGCGCGGTGGTATGAAAGCAGTGCGAAGGCACTCCCAGCCGCGTTACCGTTTACGCAACGAGACGACTTTTCGTCAATAGATTATTCTAGTTGTCGGAAAAGAAAATGAAACTTGAACGTTGATCAGCATTTCGTGAAACATTAATACAAATGTATTCATCAACTTTTCAGGTTTATGCTAAATTTAACGATATACCTTTGAAAGTAAATACTTCCGGTAATCCATTTAAAACGCCGAATGGTCGATTACCTGTACTAAGGAGTGATAGCGGTACATTGGATGCCGTGAAAGATATTATCGGATATTTTAGGGAAAAGGGTTACAATACCGAGTATATTTTAACTCGGAAAGAATGCGCGAAGGTTGTGGCTTATGAGACATTGTTAAAAGAAAAACTGTATCCTGCGTTACAATTCATTTGGTAGGTGTATGTTTCTTTATAATTTTAACCGAGATAATATGAGCCCGAATGTACAATGTAAAATATTCATACTCTTAGGTGGATAGATAAGAAAAATGTAGATGAATTAGTAAGACCATGGTATTGTAAAGCACTCCCGTTCCCGTTCAATTTATATTATCCAGGAAAATTTGAGCAACAAGCGCGTAGTATATTTGAAACTTTATATTGTACAGCAGATACTATAGCTGTCGTAGAAAACCAGGTAATAACGATACTTCGTCTACCGCGTAAATGGCTTATTCTATTGCAAAATTTACTTGTTTCAGTTTTAACATTATTCTATTATTCGTAATTCTCTGAACCCTATACGGGCGTATAATGTAGAGTATGAAACTGGTAGATGAGGCCTGTCCAGGAATTTTCTCGCAAGAGCAACCGCGAATTGCTCTTCGCTCTTGAAGGCACCGAGTCGGGCCCCTCGAGAGCGAAAGGTCCCCATGGTGGAGCACAACCGTTCGCAACCACCCGCGGTTGCTCTCCGAAGGCAAGACCAAAAGTTGGACGGGCCCGTGGTAGATACACGCGTTGCATACACCATTTTCCCTTTGTTTTAGTTCATAAATTGACGTTTACTTTTTACTTCTATAAGAAACCGATCAATAATAGTATAGGTATACATTGCAGGTATATTCTGAAGCACAGAAATGTTTGACTCTATTATCTACAAGACTGGATAATTCAAAGTACTTCTTTGGCCTAAAACCTAGTGTACTAGATGCCATTATATATTCTTATTTGGCCCCACTGCTGAAAGCTCCTCTACCAAACCCAGCTTTGCAAAATCACTTAAAGGCTTGTACGAATTTAGTGAAATATGTATCACGTATATCGCAAAAATACTTTGCAAATGAATATATAGAGTACAAACAACAAAAAGCTAAAGAACACGCTCAGAAAATAAGAAGAGACTCGGAGACTGAATTTCCTAATAAAAGAAGAAATCAAGTTTTTGCTGGACTATTTGCTGCCTCGGTAATGGCAGGTTACGCATTTTCAACTGGATTAGTAGAGGTAAATGTTTTTCATACGATTGCTGTAAATTACTCCGACGTTAATATTAAAAGGATAATATGTATGTTATAGGTGCCCCTGAAGGAGAATGGAGTTTCCAATACACATGCGGATTATATAATGGAGGATGAAAACACTGAATAATAATCTTGACGAAGAAAATGCGACTGTGATGTTAACGAACTAATTTGAAGTTAACGCTTCAACCTCAAAACGCTTTATTTACATTGTTATTATTCTTTATTAAAAGGAAGGAATATATTATAATTTGCCAATTGTACACGATCATAAATTTGTGTGAATAAAACTCTCGATTAATTATATGTACATACAGTGTTTTAATTATGTTTATATCTTGATAAAATACCCGCTGTAGCATACTGAACTTCTTCCAAAAAACTGTGAGAATTGTGAATAGTAGTACCCCCCAAGATAATTTTTATTCCTGAATTTTGTTTATTTAAATTATATACGTTCAGGCTCTCTTCGTAAGTTGTGCCTCCGATCATAAAGACAATTACATCTTGTGGCCTAAAAAAATAAATATTGCATTCGTTAAGTACCTCACTATATTTCTTCCACTTATAGATATATTAACGGAAAGGCTATACTTTCTGCGCTTAATTTATTAAAATAATTTCGAAAATGAAATTGACCTTTTCGATATTATCGTATTTCCCAGATAGGGAAATGTTTGTGAACTGAGCTTTCCTTTTATTAAATCCTCAAGCGTTTCATTCAATAAAGGTGTGTGTTGAGTATATATATTATCCACTCCACTTAAACCTTTGAATAATTTTTTAGTAATCTTGGCTACTGATTCACGATCAAATAAATTGCTTTGGCGTGTATTAATTCCACTATATTGCAGTATGCTGTACACAAGCTAAAACATTACATTGAAGTTATTAATAATACATATTCCGATGTAAACATTATAACTACAATTGTGTTAATTCTAACATACCTTAATGTATTTTTCTGAAACTCCTTTGTTTTTCAATAAGCTCAATAAACCGCTAATATCATTATTTGCATGTTTTTCATAATGAAGTGCATACAACATTACCAATCTCACACTATCCATTTCTCGAATGTGTTGATTATTGATAAGTTCTTTTATCTTTTGCAGCTACAATAAAAAAGAAATGTAATTAATTACTGTAACGAAATAAAACAGTCCGCTGCTATATGCGTGCAAGCCATTTCTATCACTTCTGATTATTCCGTGTAAGGGATAAGATTTGCGAAGCAAATGAGTCGTATATTAATGAAAATTAAAATTTTTACATCTTTCAGTACGTTTCTGTGAAATTGTTATCCATAAATTGGTAAGGTTTGCTCGGTAAAAATGACTTCAAACACGACCTCATTGGGATTACTGTTATTTTATCCATAGTTTGCAATTAATTTAGACAATCCTCAAGTAATTAGATTTACAGTGATTTGCAAAACTGAACGTACTTACTTTGTAAATATTTCCAACCAAGCTTATACAGGGTGTTTATAAAAATGTGGGGCATTTTTCGGGATCGGTTCTACTTAACAAAATAATAAAAGAAATGCTTAGTATTGCAGTTATATACATTTTTGTATTAGGTAAATCACTGGCCCGGAATGCCTATTATCGGTACACTGTCGTTTAATCCCTTCAAAATTTGTCACTTAGTTCTTTTGTTTTTCTGTACACCGGGTTTTTTTTATCACCGTCAGAGTTATAGCTACTTATTCAAGATTACATCGAAGAAAAAAAGATTTTTCCAACATCTTAAAATATGTATAAATCAATACCAAAAAGGCTTCTTATGCTATGTGCAATTTTTTAAACAAGAACTATATCTTCATGCGTTATATTCGATCGCGCGAACATATAATCGACGACAAGCACGCATACAATCAAGGACTACTATATTAACCGAACATATTGTTATATTTGTTATACCTGAATTGAATGATCGCTTTGACAACTTAGTTCTTGCTCCAACTCTGATACTTGTAATAAGTTATGATTCTCCACCAGTGAAGAAAGCTCTCCAACTACTGTTACATGTTTGGATACAGTTCCAGAAAGTTTTTTAAACAGAGGATAAGTTTCTACAAAAGTTTTCATATCAGCTATACTTTCTACCTTTTGATTTTTCTTAGCTTTTCTTTGAAATTCATCCATCAATTCTTTTATTGTTTGCCCAATCTCACCAAAATTGTGATATAAATTCTGTCAGAAATCAGTTTCCATTAACAATACGATTAAAACTTATGCGCATGCCAGTAACCAAATAGCATAGAATATAATATGTACTTACACTTGCATAAAATTCATCATGTTCTGCACTGAGAACAACTTCCTTTAACTCTTTTGAAATACTTTTTACGTGTGACAAATTAACACGATTATTGTTAATAGTCAATAATTCATGAACCATTGCCTGATACGTCCACTGATTTAATAAAGGTGTAACGGGATCATCTCTTCTGTCAAGTATAAGCAGAAGTGGACTTGACTCCTGTCTGAATTCGAAGGAACTTGATTCTTTACTTAAAACTTCTCGTATCTTTTCTGCCAATCTCTTTGTCATTTCAGAGCTGCTTTGGTAACGTATATAGGGACACTTTTTAACTGATAATAAGACGGAAATTATGCCTAGAAGAGTTCGATGCAAGTGTATTGGATTCCATAATAGACCTTAATAAAAAAAATAAGAAAAAATAATGTTACTAATATTCCTTATTGTTCCTCCGTACTAAATATTCCTTACAAACTTATGTACGAGAAAATTATTCGAAGTTCAGAATGAAAGGCCTACAAATAAAAAAATTATTTGTGGCCATCGGATGAATTCCTGTCGAATAAACTGATTCATCCGTGGCGCCTCAAAGTAAAATTGACTTGGGTTATTTTTATTCGAGACAAAGCTAAAATCTCTTTTATTTGATACGTTATTTCAATAATTTTTTATTTAAATAATGCCCGTCTCTGGTAGTTTGTAACACATTATTTTGTAACGATTTTTGTACCTATATAAGAATTAAACTTGTTTTATACTTCACATGCACGTACACATGCGCCCACCCATATAGGCAGACAGACAATTGTCTTCCAAATATTATATGTGCCAATTAGTAATTATTAAATACATATTATAGTTACTTATTTACAATTACTTATTATTGTATATCATAGTACGAAATCTGTAATCACCGAATCAGGTAAAGAAAATGTATTACCTTGTGAACATCCAACAATTCCAAGTGAAAATAAATGTGGACTAATTGCTAAGTAGTCTGCATAGTACTCATGAACTTCTTTCACAACTTCTTGTTCATCGCTTTCAGCCAACAGTTTAATATCAGCCTTCGCAATAATATTACTGAAATCTAAGCAAGGTCATGATGTTTAATTATAGAATTTTTTTAATATACTATCATTATTAACACTTTACAGCTTTCTGATATTAATGATAAAATCTCGCTAAAAATGCCTAAATTTGAATTATGTATAATTAAAAATAGCCCGAATGAGGACTATCATTTTTCGATTAAAGCGAATCTGTGCTTTATTCCTCTTAGGCTAAAGACAAATGAAATGACGCTGCTGGTAAAAATTACAGGAACATTATAATTTCCCGAAAATGTTGGTTATTTTCAAAATTTTAAGTAGCTGTATCTCCGCGAATAATGGTCGCAAAAATATTTAAAACAAAAAGCATTTGAACGCTTGAAAGCTTTTGAAAAGCTTTAGTTTTTGAATCAAGGACTCAAATTCTTTTCATCCATTATGATACTGTTTTATCAAAATGAAGCACAGAAAACGAAGTTTCAAAATTTTTCAAAAATTTATTTACTTTATTGTGACACAAATATATTTTTCAAGACCAATAAAGTATTTTTGTTTTCCAAAAAAAAAACTAGTGTTAACAGGTGTAATTTAGAGATAGTACTCGTAAATCTTAACATCGAAATAGGTATTTAATATTTTTGTAACTATTACTTACAAACGTAATATGTACCATATTTGGGACACCGTAACTCGTTACAAAGATGTTCAACATTCTCTTTTGTTGGCCTTACGAAAACTATACACTTCAAATGTTTTAATCCTTCGTTACGAACATTCGCGTCAATTCTCTCAAAAAGGTAGACTTCCTTCATGAATATTTCTGATTGACTATACAATAAACTCACGATACTTGTCTGCAAATACATAAATTTTCAATGGTACCTGTTTCGTATATACAGGATATCCCAGAATAAGTGGGAAATATTTGAGGGGTGATCTCATGTAAATAATAAAAAATAGTGTTACAGCGAATTTGATTTTCAACAAACTGTATCTGTTTACTATGATATCTGTGTATTGTGTACTGGTTTAAAGAATATTAATAAAGACGCGCTATTAACGATTTTTATGAAAGGTTAATGAAATATATTTAGTCTTTTCTATATACAGGATGGACGAGTGCTTTCGAAATTTCTTGTAAACTTACTTGTTTCGTTTGACTATATAAATTATAAAGTATTTACCGTCTGCTTATCCATTAAAAGAACTTTCATGCCAGGGCCACTTTCTTCTGTCATTCTCCTGATATAAAATTTTAAAGCAACAAACAAATTCATATTTAACTGACACTTTGAACTTTTTGTAACTAATAGTTGTATATTATGAATTTCATATTATTTACGGCTCCAATCAACCAAATTTTACAAATTACATTAAATTAATGCACATATGTATATCAACTTAGAACACACAACGCTAATCTTGACACATATCATATATCACATAATTACTATAGTATAGGGATGCCGATTTAAAATCGATCTTTCAAAGATCGATCTTTTTTGTCGCGATTTTCGATTTTTTAAATCGATTCTCAAGACAGGGATCGATTCAAAGATCGTATCGCAACCATAGAGATCGCGGATCTCTAGCAGCGTGTAGCGCAAACTCTGGAAGTGCGAAATTTGAATCAGACCCATATCAGACCACACAAATGTAATAGGAAAGGGAAGCAAAAGTGATGTTAGCACAAGTTCGGGGAGTTTGAATACAGTTACAGATTCTTTTAATAAATACACTTCAAGATTATAAATTAATCAAAACTTCCTTGGAAGCAGGTGTTTGAACATTTGAATTCCACTTTTATCCCTTCTCCTAAATGTGTAAAGCCTGCGCAAAGGTGTTAAACGCTTGATAAATAAGAAATCGATATCCGAGAGAAAATGTAACGACGAATAGGAATTTATCTTATTATTAATAATTCTCCGATTGGCTCTTAGTATCTGAGGCCATTTTGTGGTTAACAAAATATGTAAAACCGATGCGCTTTGTAAAGCGCGTTATAAGACGTATCCTGTGAATTTCCAATTTGTATCAAATCCAAATTCCGTTTTATTAAAGTTTCAGTAATATTAAAGTTTATTTCCCTTGTTTGAGTTTAAATTATTTCTTTAGTTGTATTGTTATTCTAAAAATCCTAGTTCAGCGAGCAGCGTGCCTCCACGGGCAACGAAGTGAACGAAACGAACCCATCCAACTAGAAATCAAGATCCCTGTTATATCTAATAACAGTGGGATCACTGATCACTAACGCTTACAGACTGTGTCCTGAGGTGCCATCTGTTAGGATTACAAGAAACTAAACTAAAAGAAAATAAAAACCTATATCTATAGACATCGACGAAGTATAGAATAGACCTATCACCTTATGGGACTTCGTGTCACCACCCAAACTGTATTACCTGGTATTACCTTAGAGCATATAGATATGGAGGTCTCATTGAGAGCTTGAAACTGTCCGGAACATGGTGCGAGAGAGAAAGACATGTGCGAGCGAGAGAAGTATAGAGGGACCTCTCGACCGTAATGCGCATGCGTCGATATCGTGCGAGAGAGAATGACATCGTGCGAGCGAGAGAAGTACGAGCGTAAACAACGATAAATAATCATAGTAACCGCGGATCGTCGTCGACGATATCGGTGCATGCGCATTACGGTCGATGAGGGTCCTCTATATTCTCTCGCTCGCACGATGTCATTCTCTCTCGCACGATATCGGCGCATGCGCTTTACGGTCGAGAGGCCCCTCTATACTACTCGCAGCGAATGTTCGCAGCGAATGTTCGCAGCGAATGTTCGCAGCGAATGTTCGCAGCGAATGTTCGCAGCGAATGTTCGCAGCGAATGTTCGCAGCGAATGTTCGCAGCGAATGTTCGCAGCGAATGTTCGCAGCGAATGTTCGCAGCGAATGTTCGCAGCGAATGTTCGCAGCGAATGTTCGCAGCGAATGTTCGCAGCGAATGTTCGCAGCGAATGTTCGCAGCGAATGTTCGCAGCGAATGTTCGCAGCGAATGTTCGCAGCGAATGTTCGCAGCGAATGTTCGCAGCGAATGTTCGCAGCGAATGTTCGCAGCGAATGTTCGCAGCGAATGTTCGCAGCGAATGTTCGCAGCGAATGTTCGCAGCGAATGTTCGCAGCGAATGTTCGCAGCGAATGTTCGCAGCGAATGTTCGCAGCGAATGTTCGCAGCGAATGTTCGCAGCGAATGTTCGCAGCGAATGTTCGCAGCGAATGTTCGCAGCGAATGTTCGCAGCGAATGTTCGCAGCGAATGTTCGCAGCGAATGTTCGCAGCGAATGTTCGCAGCGAATGTTCGCAGCGAATGTTCGCAGCGAATGTTCGCAGCGAATGTTCGCAGCGAATGTTCGCAGCGAATGTTCGCAGCGAATGTTCGCAGCGAATGTTCGCAGCGAATGTTCGCAGCGAATGTTCGCAGCGAATGTTCGCAGCGAATGTTCGCAGCGAATGTTCGCAGCGAATGTTCGCAGCGAATGTTCGCAGCGAATGTTCGCAGCGAATGTTCGCAGCGAATGTTCGCAGCGAATGTTCGCAGCGAATGTTCGCAGCGAATGTTCGCAGCGAATGTTCGCAGCGAATGTTCGCAGCGAATGTTCGCAGCGAATGTTCGCAGCGAATGTTCGCAGCGAATGTTCGCAGCGAATGTTCGCAGCGAATGTTCGCAGCGAATGTTCGCAGCGAATGTTCGCAGCGAATGTTCGCAGCGAATGTTCGCAGCGAATGTTCGCAGCGAATGTTCGCAGCGAATGTTCGCAGCGAATGTTCGCAGCGAATGTTCGCAGCGAATGTTCGCAGCGAATGTTCGCAGCGAATGTTCGCAGCGAATGTTCGCAGCGAATGTTCGCAGCGAATGTTCGCAGCGAATGTTCGCAGCGAATGTTCGCAGCGAATGTTCGCAGCGAATGTTCGCAGCGAATGTTCGCAGCGAATGTTCGCAGCGAATGTTCGCAGCGAATGTTCGCAGCGAATGTTCGCAGCGAATGTTCGCAGCGAATGTTCGCAGCGAATGTTCGCAGCGAATGTTCGCAGCGAATGTTCGCAGCGAATGTTCGCAGCGAATGTTCGCAGCGAATGTTCGCAGCGAATGTTCGCAGCGAATGTTCGCAGCGAATGTTCGCAGCGAATGTTCGCAGCGAATGTTCGCAGCGAATGTTCGCAGCGAATGTTCGCAGCGAATGTTCGCAGCGAATGTTCGCAGCGAATGTTCGCAGCGAATGTTCGCAGCGAATGTTCGCAGCGAATGTTCGCAGCGAATGTTCGCAGCGAATGTTCGCAGCGAATGTTCGCAGCGAATGTTCGCAGCGAATGTTCGCAGCGAATGTTCGCAGCGAATGTTCGCAGCGAATGTTCGCAGCGAATGTTCGCAGCGAATGTTCGCAGCGAATGTTCGCAGCGAATGTTCGCAGCGAATGTTCGCAGCGAATGTTCGCAGCGAATGTTCGCAGCGAATGTTCGCAGCGAATGTTCGCAGCGAATGTTCGCAGCGAATGTTCGCAGCGAATGTTCGCAGCGAATGTTCGCAGCGAATGTTCGCAGCGAATGTTCGCAGCGAATGTTCGCAGCGAATGTTCGCAGCGAATGTTCGCAGCGAATGTTCGCAGCGAATGTTCGCAGCGAATGTTCGCAGCGAATGTTCGCAGCGAATGTTCGCAGCGAATGTTCGCAGCGAATGTTCGCAGCGAATGTTCGCAGCGAATGTTCGCAGCGAATGTTCGCAGCGAATGTTCGCAGCGAATGTTCGCAGCGAATGTTCGCAGCGAATGTTCGCAGCGAATGTTCGCAGCGAATGTTCGCAGCGAATGTTCGCAGCGAATGTTCGCAGCGAATGTTCGCAGCGAATGTTCGCAGCGAATGTTCGCAGCGAATGTTCGCAGCGAATGTTCGCAGCGAATGTTCGCAGCGAATGTTCGCAGCGAATGTTCGCAGCGAATGTTCGCAGCGAATGTTCGCAGCGAATGTTCGCAGCGAATGTTCGCAGCGAATGTTCGCAGCGAATGTTCGCAGCGAATGTTCGCAGCGAATGTTCGCAGCGAATGTTCGCAGCGAATGTTCGCAGCGAATGTTCGCAGCGAATGTTCGCAGCGAATGTTCGCAGCGAATGTTCGCAGCGAATGTTCGCAGCGAATGTTCGCAGCGAATGTTCGCAGCGAATGTTCGCAGCGAATGTTCGCAGCGAATGTTCGCAGCGAATGTTCGCAGCGAATGTTCGCAGCGAATGTTCGCAGCGAATGTTCGCAGCGAATGTTCGCAGCGAATGTTCGCAGCGAATGTTCGCAGCGAATGTTCGCAGCGAATGTTCGCAGCGAATGTTCGCAGCGAATGTTCGCAGCGAATGTTCGCAGCGAATGTTCGCAGCGAATGTTCGCAGCGAATGTTCGCAGCGAATGTTCGCAGCGAATGTTCGCAGCGAATGTTCGCAGCGAATGTTCGCAGCGAATGTTCGCAGCGAATGTTCGCAGCGAATGTTCGCAGCGAATGTTCGCAGCGAATGTTCGCAGCGAATGTTCGCAGCGAATGTTCGCAGCGAATGTTCGCAGCGAATGTTCGCAGCGAATGTTCGCAGCGAATGTTCGCAGCGAATGTTCGCAGCGAATGTTCGCAGCGAATGTTCGCAGCGAATGTTCGCAGCGAATGTTCGCAGCGAATGTTCGCAGCGAATGTTCGCAGCGAATGTTCGCAGCGAATGTTCGCAGCGAATGTTCGCAGCGAATGTTCGCAGCGAATGTTCGCAGCGAATGTTCGCAGCGAATGTTCGCAGCGAATGTTCGCAGCGAATGTTCGCAGCGAATGTTCGCAGCGAATGTTCGCAGCGAATGTTCGCAGCGAATGTTCGCAGCGAATGTTCGCAGCGAATGTTCGCAGCGAATGTTCGCAGCGAATGTTCGCAGCGAATGTTCGCAGCGAATGTTCGCAGCGAATGTTCGCAGCGAATGTTCGCAGCGAATGTTCGCAGCGAATGTTCGCAGCGAATGTTCGCAGCGAATGTTCGCAGCGAATGTTCGCAGCGAATGTTCGCAGCGAATGTTCGCAGCGAATGTTCGCAGCGAATGTTCGCAGCGAATGTTCGCAGCGAATGTTCGCAGCGAATGTTCGCAGCGAATGTTCGCAGCGAATGTTCGCAGCGAATGTTCGCAGCGAATGTTCGCAGCGAATGTTCGCAGCGAATGTTCGCAGCGAATGTTCGCAGCGAATGTTCGCAGCGAATGTTCGCAGCGAATGTTCGCAGCGAATGTTCGCAGCGAATGTTCGCAGCGAATGTTCGCAGCGAATGTTCGCAGCGAATGTTCGCAGCGAATGTTCGCAGCGAATGTTCGCAGCGAATGTTCGCAGCGAATGTTCGCAGCGAATGTTCGCAGCGAATGTTCGCAGATCGGCATCCCTACTATAGTATATACACTCAGTAAACAATATCACACCGTCTATAATCCACAGGCTACGCCGTTGTTGTGTAGAGAATCCTTACACCATTGTTACGACTCCCGACCTTTAACCTAACGGCGGGCAGCGTAAACTCTAGGCCCGCGAAGTTTAAACCAGACTACACCGGTGGTGGGTATGTACTTAAAAAAATACATCGTATAATACACGTATATTCTTAGAGCATATATACAAGGAGGTCTCATGGCCTATGTTTCCTGCTTAGAGAAATTTTATAAAATAAAAAAGTGCAATGTGGCTCTTACAAATGACAATTTTGATAATTTAAAAAAATATGCAGACAATATTATTGAATATATTAACAATCTGAGATATTGTAAAGATATTTCAGTTATACAGAGTGTCAGATAAACGGGCTTTCTTGGCTTCGTAACATGCTTAACAAATATGTTTGAATTTTTCAAAATTTTGAAAAATCCGTAGCACAGATATCGCGGCCTTCCCTTGTGAATCTCAGGTGGAGCCCATCGAGGCGACTTACGGCCGGGGAAGTCAGGCCAGAAGAAGACAAACTGAGTCCCAAGCACTATCCTATCTAGCATTTTTCCATTTTTGAAGAAATGTTTAAATATTTCAAGTTCCGCGCTAGGTAGGACATTTTAAGTAAAGAGGGCAGAAGAGCCTGGAGCTTCACACACGCGGGCTTGGGAAGTTCCACCAGAGCCAATATAGTATTATTATTTTTATTGTTACCTGATAAATCAATAAAAAAATTAATATGCAATCTGCCGAAGTGTAACAATATGTAACAATAAGTGGTTGTCTGGTAAAAAATTTCACATGAAAATAATATCTTCTCTAATATAAAAATATAATGAAATATTGTACATATCTTAATATTGTTACTTTATGATCATTATTATCCAAATCTAACGTTATGTACATCACAGTTTTTATTATGCTCGATATGTTAATTTTTATTAACATGGAAAATAATAACCTATTAAGGAGATAGCATAATATACTATAATTCTTTTAAATGCTCCTAATCAGCATTCAATGATTGGTATAAAAATAACCATGCGACTGCTGAAGTGAATCAAATAACTGTTTACATAATCGTGGCTGAGAACGACGCACGTTAACAAAAGTTTATATGGTTCATAAAATTCATCTATTCACGCAATCTGACAAAGTCTCAATGTAATATGTTTCATTTAGGAAGGCTCTTGCTCTTGCAATAACACTAAACAATATTTTACGTGTTCGAAAATATGCGCGTTTAAGCTGTGCGAGACGAGTTTACCTTTCTACGTCAGTATGTAGACTTAGGTTAGAGAGAGAAAAACTCACTTCGTCTTTGTAGTCAATTTCGGAGCATAAAGTATTATTAGAGCAAATGTTGGTAGTTAAAAAAAATGTAATGGTGTTTGACCAGTATCTTTGTCATTACATTCTCGATGGTGTGTGTAACGTAATGCTGTTCAAGATTTTTATTAAACCGTGGAATTAATTGTGAGTCCAATGTATTTTATTTTTCCACGTGGTTCTTCGGTGATACATTGATACGTTTCTGTTTCGAAGTGTGTGAAAAGAATTTAATGCCATTTGTGATTATTATTTTCGTTCGTAAATACACATCGATATTGTGCAACATGTTTATAAACAATTCGTATTGGTGTCACTCGATGCAGTTTTGATAGATTGTACGAAGAATTACAATATTTTATTGTAAACGTAAGTAAACGTAATTATGTTCGTGGTAATTCAATGAAGTCACTAAGGAAAGAAAAATAGCTTAGATATGATTCATCAACCAATTCCTTAGATATGATTCATCAACCAATTCTGAACATTTCTGTTGTCAATTCTTTTACGTGGCTTCTGTAATTGTACTTTTTACAAATGACCAAACTCTTTTATAGATAGCTTTGTGTATTAAAACATAAGTGAGGTAGTCGATTTCAAAAGCTCCTATATTTAAAGCATATATTTTAGAAAGTTGGCTATTATTATCAAAACTAAATATACCATTATGCTAAAATTTCGTAAAACCTATTCCGAAATTCGTACAATTGTATTTAACGTGTATTATTTTGAAACATTAAAAACTGTTGTGAGTAGAAACATCAAATTTTGGATAATATATTCTTGGATCTAATCACACTTTTAACAGTGCAAAAAAGGCTCTGTTAACTCGCTAGTACTCTTTTTTCTTCGTCGCTTGTTAAAGACACAGTATATTAACCAATAAATACAAGTAGCAGAATTAATATTTAAAATAGTTAAAAGAGTATTAATGAATTTAGTTAAATAATCTTAATTCAGTGCCGGTCATCCCATATACCTTTAGCCCTTTCATTGATTTATAAACACTTGTCATAACTATTTCAGTATTATTATTTTCTTTAAAACATTGTTGTTACAGAGCAAGAGAATATTTATATCTGTCTATCTTCAGATAAAAAACTCTAAAGGTGCAAATCCACGATGAGATTTTATATGAGATTCTTCTATCGTGACACAAAAATCTCAGCGACAACAAAATGTAAATAATGGATATAAATGAATAATAATAATGGAGATTAAAGTCTCAATGTAAGACACAATATTTTTGTCTCGTCGTGGATTTGCACCTTAAGTCAAAGATAGCTGGAGAGTGAGAAACAAATTTTTAAGTTTACGTTGTAACGAAAACATAAAATACACTGGTTTCTTAAGCGGGGCAGTGATATCATTCATTGCTATATTTGTTTAGTAAATGATACCTATCTAAAAAATGAAAGAAGAAGCGTAATTAAGTATTTTCTTGATATATTACGTACAAGTTCATGAAGTTTGCGATATGAAATTTAGCTCGTGTTTTAAATAAATACCTGTAGCTTTTTTTATATTATCTTTATATTATAAGTGGTTGTGAGCTGTAGAAAGTGGCTTTAGTTGCAGATGATAAAAGTCTTCATTGTACAATGTTAAATTGTAGTATGTTAACAGAGAGTCAGGGCCGTTCCTGGGTTTTGGCCACCCAGGTGCAAAAGCAATACTGCCGCCCTTATTAATTTAATATTTTTTAATTAAGAATTTGATATGCAGTGTTTATTTTTATATCTATACGCACATAATTTTGAAACAGTTATCATGCAAAAAAGTTTCGATTATTATTCGTATTAGTCAAAACTTTACATATAAGAAACGGCCTGTGGCTGCCCTTAAGTTTGGCCGCCCAGGTGCGGGGGCACCTTCTGCACTCCTGCCAGGAACAGCCCTGCAGGGATTTCTTTCTTTTTGAATGCTCTTCTCGACACATCTTACAGAACATTTGGGAACCATTGAAGAAAACATTAAGATTCTCTTAAAATCTTTAATTTTGGCGGTTATTAATAAACTTGGTATTTAGGTCTAAAATCATTGCTTAAGTTTGTTGATTAACAATTTCAAGGAATAAATTGCTATTTAATGTGTGCTTTATGAACGGGACTGGACTTCTTGTGCAGGCCGATTTACACCAGGCTTAAAAATATCGTTCCAACTACCACTAATGCAAGTTAGCCGCAGCCAACCAGCGTCGACAACCGATTCCCCGGCGCGACGATGGTTGGCTATGGCTCACTTGCATTGGTGGTAGTTGGAACGATATTTTTGAACCCGGTGTACATAAATGACTGTAGACATATATATATTAGATGTACCAGGTTAGCCATTTTTATGAAGAATAGCTGTAAATATTTTTATGCCCATACCCTTCTTATTTTATTTATTTTATCGTAACATTAACAAACATAAACACTTCTGACACTGATATGCTTGTACATACAGCAATATGCTTCTAATACTAACTATTTTTGTATTAGATTATCACTACAATTTGTCGGTTTCATTTTTGAGGGAATTTATGAGGAAAAAGATGTGTCTGTAAAGACACAGTATTGATAACACATGGTTGGCGGATGTATGATTATGTGTTATGTCCACTTAAACTTTTTAACTTTTGATTCAATATCCTACTGTAAAAAGAAAGTTGATTTGGATACTTCAAAGAGTATTATTTTTCTAGGGTAGGTGAAATTTTATATTTATTTACAATTATACCTATATAATTCTAACTATGGAAGAAGTGTACATAAATAATGATGGTATAGAATATTTATACAAAATTATAATAGTATAACAGACATAGATAAATATTGTTGGGTTCTGGGTGAAAAACTTTAGCCAATATATTATGGATAATCGTTTCCTATGTACAGCTCCCGTTACAACTACAATCAATCGTACAGGAAAAAGAAAAGATCTGTATGTCCGGTACAAGTTTCAGGGGTTTTATACCATAGGTATTTTGGTGGGGAAAAAATGACAAATACCTCTCAGCTATTGGGTGGCTAGATCACTTTCTGTGCAATTTTAAATGTTTACAAGAAAGTGAAAGCATGAATGAGTAATTTATTTTGGACATGGCAGTTGAACCGTGTTTATCCGTTAAAATTAGTAACTCAGGTGATTGATCATCTAATAATATTAATTCTAAATACTAATTACAACGATAAAAATCATAGTTTTTCAATTTCCATGCAAGAAAGTAATAAAATCGTAGTAGATAGTAGCTTAAGTTCCCGGCGTTGCCCGGGTTATATATCTTTTTTCGGTGAAGGAGAGGGAGTTTTTAAAAGATTTCTTAGGGAGCACCTAGGGGCTAAGAGGAACCTACCTTACCTACCTACCAAATTTCATGGTCATAGGATCAGTGGTTCCAGAGAAATCGTAGGATCAATAATTTAACTAGAAAATGCAGTTTTTTGTCGTAGTATAATCCCATAAACTATGCTTCTGGAGAATTGATTTTCAACTGCCGTACTAGTTTAAATAGGTACAACCATCCCGTATCAAAAGCCAAGGAACTAGGATTAGAATCCTGCAAGGGGCGGTTTTTTATTTATTTTCTCTTCCTACATTTTCGTCATTGCGCGTATTGTGACTAATCAAAATTTCATAATTTTCAGTTTAATATCTCAATAAAAAAAAATTAAATACTCGTTACATACATTTATAATGATCTATACCCAAACAGCACACGACATCTTAAAGATGTCCATTTTGCGTCTGAATATCTCAACGTCCTGATTTGTAACAAAGATATCTTCAAGATATCTTACGCATCTTTAAGGGGTCATTTTACTTTGAAAAAAATTAATCTATTTGTAAAGATTTTTTCTCGGTAAATACAACATATAATGAAATAAATCTTTTGGATATTTATTAAGCTACTCTCATATTATACAAAAAAATAAAAATAATTTTTACAATTTGTTTTAATTGTTTTTTCACAACGTCGCATGGCACCTAAAAAAGGGGTACGTTCAGGGCGTATGTGATTTCCCGGCTCCGGCTTATCCGAAACAAAAAATTCCAAAAGATTCTTAATCTGTATGAGTGTCGCTATATTCGACTCGAAAGCCTCGGTGAGGCATCGCAGGTTGTCCTTTCCGCCACGGCGTGCCGAATCGGGCTTCTCTTTGAAGAGCGCCGCGAGAGAATCAACCTGTATAAGTATATCTCAAAACAGTAAGACGTTGTCAAATAAGTTTCTGATGAAGTCACCAAGGCGACACCCCTAGAGTTAACGCTAGGCGGTCGCGGCACTGATAAGCGATCCCGCGGCCACAATTGGCGCGGCCCCCCATAAAAGCGGCACCGCGAGCAGGGATGCCAGGAAATAGTCTACCGTAGTGGAGGAGGCACCAGCCATGGCGTCGATTGGTTGGGAGCCAACACCTAGCTTGGCATCGATTGGTTTGACGTCACGGCGTCATCAGGAGCATGCGTGGTGTGTTCCTCCTCCACTACGGTAGACTATTTCCCGGCATCCATTCGATGCCAGATCGTTGCTGCAGAAGCTTTTTGGTATCTACCGACAAAACCTCCGAGAGAATCCTAATGCGCCGAGAGGCTGACCGCCTGACTAAAAGTGAGTCCACTCCTTGGTCGCTACTGCAGCGGAAGCTTGCTTCTCGCTAAACCATCCGGCCGTGGTGATCACCCAGCGGTCGGTGATATCTGGCCCACTGCACTATAGGCCTTCCGGGTAACATTCGGCAATCCCCTGGACTACCCGACTGAGTCGGCCAAGAACCCCTCCTGTAGGTCACCCGAGGCCCGTCATAAGCGGGTCACAAGTTATAAGGAAAAGTTATTCATGTATTCTCTATACTGCATAATTACCTAAATGTCAATGTCAGGGTATTACAAATAAGATATTTTTTTAACTTGTCTGTGTATTACTTTGTATTGTTTGCTTCTTTTTATGTAAAAAGTAATTTACAATTACTTTTAGGTACAGAGAAACACTATGGGTCGTTATACAGGAAAGAAGTGCCGACTCATGACAATGTTATGGCTCACTGCTCTATTTTTCTTGGTAGAAATAGTAGTGGGTTATGTAACTAACTCTATGGCTTTAATAGCTGACAGTTTTCACATGTTGTCCGATGTCGCAGCATTGGTTGTTGCATTCCTGTCTGTAAAGGTAAGGTCCTACATAAATCTTCTGTATATTAAATGCTAATTATACGATCAAGTATTTGGACGGTTTATAAGTAATGTTCGGTTTTTTTTAACTGGATATGCTCATAAATATGTACTTATTTACAAATACTGACAATGACATATCACGTAACTCGGGGGTGCCGAGAAGTTAAACGCTTATCGAGAGGAAATTTATCGACGAATGGGAATTTATATATTAATATTTATTTAATGATTAATGATAAGGATAATGATAGAAAACCGAAATAAGTAAGAAGTTCCTTAAAGCGCGATCAAGCTGTAGGTGTGAGTTTCGTTTCCCATCTTGGCGTTGATTGGTTTGATGTCACCGCGTCATCGCGCTTGCGTTCCCCCTCCCTACGATCGGAGTCCGAACTCCGGTAGGGTATTTCCCGTGAACACTGGGGAGAACCCCGAGCTTACGCGTAAGCGATCTTGGACCGTTTCTCGCTCGTTTTTAATTCCACGAATCCGCACTTGCTTGAGTCAGATAAAAGAGAACTAAATTATTTTTGTAATTAATTCACGGAAATGCTTTTTTAATTACTCCTTTACACACTTTATAATTATATTTGTATTTTTATGAATTTTGCAGATGTCGCCAAAGAAATGGTCTAAGAATACATTTGGTTGGGCCAGAGCAGAAGTTTTAGGTGCATTGGTAAATGCTGTTTTTTTAGTCGCATTGTGTTTTAGTATTACCGTGGAAGCATGTAAAAGATTTATTGAAGTAGAAGAAATACATGAAGCTAAATTACTTGTAGCAGTGGGAGCACTTGGGTTACTAGTGAATGTAATTGGATTGTGTTTATTTCATGGTAAGTATATTTAGATTAACCATTACTCGATATACTGGACTCTTGATCAAATTTGAAACAATTTTTAACTAATTAATAATTAACACTTTCGGTGGCTTGTGCTTGTGTTGGCCGAAATAGTGTTTTAACTAGGGACCGAAAATGTTCTGGAACTCTCGTTTTTAAAAAAATTCTGTTAGAACTTATATGTTTCGTTTAAGAAAATATCTTGAAATAAATGAAATGAGATATTTTATAAGTTCCATTCCCACTGGAACTTCTATTTTCAAGAACTTATACTTTAGTAGTTCTCATGGGAACTTATAATATGGGAACATTTTTAGAGTTCCATGGTCCATGTTTCAAATAGAACCTATTGAAAAGTTCCAGAACTGTTTCGAATCAGTGCCATTGGTGTTAAGTATGGGACAAGATGAAGAAAAGTTTAGTTTTATAATAATAAAGTAATATTTTCTGTATTTTATATGATAATTAAACATGGTGGTTTGGTTGTTCTTTCTATGATTTGTCCGCACGTTACTACGAATGTCCGCACGTTACTAGAGACACAATTCCAAATACGTTGAGATTTTGGGGGCAAGGTACACTGTTTTTGAAAAAGCAATAAGAGGATCGTGATCAGGAAGTTTTACTCTACGAAGAATGTCTATTATCATTATGTATAGTGAACAGCATTCGCAAAACTATGGGGAAGAGTCTTGACGTTGCGCATTGCATGTCTACTGCGTTCTGCGTTTCGCTCTAGATTAGATTAAGTTTGCATCTAGACTCCGGGTTATGGGCGTACCTACAAGACAACTTTTCAGCTCTTTCCATACGTTAAATTAGAACGCGAATATCACTAAGCGTTTGGTCATAAACTTCGAGGAAACATCGCTAGTAACTGTGCGAACGTCCGCACGTAACCAGCGAAAATGGCCTGCAGCGGTACACGCGAGACGTGGGTGCGAGCAGTGGTAGTTAGAGGCACTGTCGCACGGGATCACTCACCTCAGAGAAGCTGCGACGAAATTTATAACACCCGACATAGCTACACGATTCTGCCACACTTCATCCAAAATTGAAGGGTATCTGTTTCCCAATTGTTTGCATTCGATACATCTTTTTAGTGGAGCTATCGTCAACTTGAAATAATTTCCTGAGGAAAGAGCCTAGGCTCCGTAGCGGAGGAATTGGAGTTTTATAAAAAATTTTCACTCGTGCCGTAACAGAGCCCTTAAGAGCCCAACAGGCTAATGTATACAAAGTAATGTTTTTTTTACAATAAAACGTATTTTAATTTTTATTGCAGAACATGGAAACTCTCATACACATACACATGGCATATCTCGAAGCCACAATAGACTTAGCACTTTAGTTGGAACAGATGATAACGAAAATGATGAAGCTTATAGACCATCAACACCTCAGGTGAAGAGGACACACGGTCATTCGCATGATCCAAGTCAGATGAACATGCGCGGTGTGTTTCTTCATGTACTCTCTGACGCATTAGGATCTGTTATTGTAATAGTGTCTGCTTTAATTGTTTGGTTGACAAAGTGGGAATACAGGTAAAGAAACTTCACTTATAAATATGAATACATTGTTTAATATTATATCTGCTCGAGAAATCAATCTTATACAGGGAATAATAAATAACTAAATAAATAACCCAGAGTTAGTTATTATTCGAAGCGAATTATATAATGTTTTCATTCGACGGAAATTCATCCGAAGCTTCGAATAATGTTGTCACTTTCATTTATATTTATATCCGAAAGTTATTTAATGCTTAAATAACTCTAGGTGTGCCTCGAGCGCCTTTGATCGAAGCCGCCGGCTTCTCGAGCCGAGCGACATTGTATCGTAAGTCTCGTTACGGGGCTTAACCCGTCTAATCTGCAGCGGAATTTCTTGATTTCTCATCGTATCAATATAAAAGTGACACCAATGGATTCCTTGCATTCGGGGAAAATACTATATCTCCGTCAATTTTACGAATTTCTTCGTAAAATTTAGAAAGAGCATTCTGGATTCGTATGTTCCAATTTCCAAAACCATGTAACAACCAACTAGAGAGTTTTCTCTCTCCAGTTCCATAAAAACATACCCCGCTGTATGTGTGAACTGTTTTGTATACTGTGTGCATAATTATAACGTGAATGAGACATAGAAAAGTACATACAACTATTTTACACATACAACTATTTTACACTTTTCCTATCTTGATTAGTAATTAGACATTAGCAAAATGTTACTACTTACGAAATCTTGAAGAATTGTACTCCGTTTTATCGAAAGTATTGACTTCTTATTAAATAGTAATATGTACGTTAGATGTGGATTTTTAAAATTATAAATGTATGTACTATTGTCAGGTGAGAAGAAGAACGACTACCAACAAGCTGAAATGTCACAGGGGCAAGGGGAATCACCCGCTCGCTCCACCCTATCCCCTCCAAGAAGTTCTACTTTTCGGTTCTTAGCGGCTGTCCATATCCGCGGGCTGTCGTGATTTGTTCCGCTCGCATTCTACGTTATGCGGCGGACTTTGTTGCAAGGAATTGGGTGGAGCGAGCGGGCGATTCCCCTTGCCCCTGTGACACTTCAGCTTGTGGGTAGCCGTTCTTCTTCTCATCTGGCAATAGTATATTGCTCAATCATGCGTTGCCAATTTCATTTAATGTTTATATGAATAATTCATTGTTACAGATTTTATATTGATCCTGCTCTTTCACTTTTGTTGGTTATTCTCATTCTGCGATCGGTATGGCCATTGCTGCAAGAATCTGCGTTGATTCTTTTACAAACTGTACCAACACATATCCAGGTAAGTTTATTATAATAAATAGTAAATAATAATAAAGTTATTCCCTTTTTTAACATAGTTGTGTCGACATTTGTTACGTATGTATTCGCTCACACTGAAACTTAGCGAATTTATAATATTCTAATTGTAAGGCATAGGTGTAGCCAAGCAAGCGCCCCGCCTCCCTTCCGTCGGGGGGGGGGAGGTCAGGAAAAAAGAATAAATTATTCGTTCGTCCAAAATTGAATTAATTTATTACAAAATAAATTAAATTGTGATGTAATTCTGCATTACACGACCCCGGTTACATTGATTCCTACCTACGTACATACATAAATACGAAATTCGGTACACAAATGGCCGAATTGGGAGCCGGAGGACTCTATGGCTCCGCAAGCTGGGCCGGAGCAGAGTCGGTGCTATTACGTTGCTAACCATAATGGGGAAGCTGCAGTCGTGTGCGTGCAAGCTCGTGCCATATATATATAGACTCATGGCACGAGCTTGCACGCATATATAAGCTCTACACTCACGGATTACCCCACCACAGCACCGTGGCTCCCGATTAGGTCTGAACTCACACAAAAGGGGCCCCCGGGCCATCAATATACATAAACCTATTATCAATATTTATTGACAAATTGCTTTGCCTCAAACGTTCAATATTTATTGGCATTGCAGTCAGCTTCGGAGTTGGCATTCAACGTTGTCTAATCGAAAGAAAACTTATGCAGCTGTTATTTTACTTTAGGTGGATGCTATTCAACAACGTTTGTTAGAAAATGTTGATGGTGTATTGGCTGTACACGAATTTCATGTGTGGCAATTGGCTGGTGACCGTATAATTGCTTCAGCACATATAAGATGCAGAAACTTGTCGGAATATATGAAAATTGCCGAACGAGTGAAAGAATTTTTTCATAATGAAGGCATACATTCTACTACGATACAACCCGAATTTATTGACGTAAGTAAAGTATATTATACATTATGCGTAAGATATGTACTTTTAAAAAAAGTGATGTACAGAATCGATCATATAAAGTATTCTTTTTTAAACTACTAACGAGAAAGAAGGAATTTAGTTTCGTATATTCTCGTTAACAAAAATTCTACACGCGGTACATGGACCATTGTAATTTGTAGAACGAACAGTAAAACACGTAGACATATGTATTATCCTTAACTATATCGCGGAACGATATGTCAATATTTGTATTGTTAGCTGAACTTTATAAGCTTTTTTTCGCACATATTTGATACACTTTGTATTATTCCTATATCGTTACACAAATATGGCGGTAAGAAATGTTACTGAACAAATATAAAATAATGGTGAAAGATGTCAGGTGTATGTACAGAGAATCTCATTTATTATGACTGCTTTAAAAATTTCGATTGTTTTTCATGATACGATGACAGTGTTTCAGACATAAAGCGATGATTCCTAAAGTGCAAATAATGAGAATTTTCTTAAAATCATGTTTTCCGCGATTTCCAGGCCAACCACTTTATTTAGTGTTGGTTTATGGGACACGGAATAAACAAATGCAGTGGCTAGATATACTTATAGATTACGTAAGAGAAAACTATAAAAGTAAACAACATATGAATAGCGTATACGTAGTGTGTAGTACCTATAGTAGACATAAGTACAACAGTGCTGCCAACGGGATGAGTGTTATGGAAATCCTACATAAATGTAGGATTAGGTTAGGTTGTTTGAAGATTGGGCAGTATATTTTTATTGAAACGATATCAACTGTGAAACTGACGTCAAAATTACTTCCAAACAGTACTGTAACATGACCTTCAGATGATCTTGACAGTAAAGGCTTTTGTTTGATTCTGTTTAAACATATCTTAAGAGGCCTACAGACGCTGATGCGTGTTGCAGTGAAACATTGATACATCATGATACAAGTTTCATGAAACTTGCATCTTGCTCACGCGCCTAGGTGGTGCGCAGGATGCCAGTTCCGCTTCTGATGCTGAAATACGGAAACCTATGTACAGACATAATAACATGTATCATGAAACCCGGGAGTCGATGCATGTATCAACGTTTCACTGCAACATGGATCAGCGTCTGGAGGCCCCTTTACAACAGGGTTGTTTATGCTCTGCTCGTCCAATCCTAGCATCTTACTATTACGTCCCAATTGCGTTTTGCCAGGCAATTCCACGCGCTCTATAAAGATATAGCATTTGATTAACTGGTATCTATATCTATTAGCTGTTTTTGCTTTTTTTTAGCGAGACGCTGGCGTGCAAAAATTTGAAAACTATGTAGATGTGGAAGCTTCTGACTGCTGCGTATTAATATACGAGTTATTTGTAGAATCGGTGGTATCTCTGATATCGCCGCTTGAAACTTCATCAGGTTCCTCCTCATTATTAGCGTCGTTAATAGGTTCATCATCCTCTGACAAATTGCCTTCGCTGCGAGTGGGAACTACATAATCTTTTAAAAATCCCACTATTTGAAAATGGGGTCATTTACTTTCGAGTGGGGTTGCTTTTGATCCGGATTGGAAAGAGGAAAGCTTCTGTAGGTTTTTTCTGTAACTGTCTTTTAGGTTCTTCCATTTTAATTTCGCAACATCTCCTAAAAGCCAAAAAATTGCATTTTCTTTTCAAGCAGTACATTACGTATTTATTACTATTTATCGATTTCTTTATACTGCAGGTGTCTAGCTACAGAATCAGCCTTTCGTCCCTTGTCATTTGCTTTTCGAATGGGTAAAACAACTGGAAGCAAGGTTGTATTGGAAACATGCAGTGTCATATGGGACGAAGTTGTTGAAGAATATATGCCCAAACTCACAATGGAACAATTAAGAAATGGTATTAATGACTTTTATAATCGGTGGAAATTTCCCAACTGTTTTGGGTGTGTCGACGGAAAACATTGTCAAATTAAATGTCCGTCAAATTCCGGTTCTCAGTATTTCAATTATCTGCACTACCTACTATTCTGTCGTACTGCAAGGAGTAGCAGACGCCAACAAAAAAATTTATAACAATTTAAGTTTTTGGCAGGGGTAAGCAAAGCGATACTTTCATTGGATCGACTCTTTTGCGTCTTTTGGAAGCTGAAAGATTTAACGTCCCCTCACGCTTTACCAGATTCTAACATTGTACTTCCAAATGTTTTAATCGGAGATCACGCGTACCCCTTAAAAAATTACCTTCTGCGACCGTATATATGTATAAGGGAACTCAGAATTTTCCAAGGTCGATTTTCTCGAATTGGCGGAAAAGCGCGTCTTAATACTTTGGGAAATTAATGTCCGACTGAAGACCTTCACGTACACTAACAATAAGTATCAAAAATTTCTGAAATTGCCAAACCTGTAGGTCCCTTGTTAGAACATCTTTTTTTTTATTTCGTTCTGTCAATGACTGCATAAATTTCGTCTTTGTGTGCTTCTTTCAACAGAAGCTCTGTTTCACGTTTTTCACGTAAAGAATTTAGAGGAAATGTATGAATATTTGTGTTTTCTACTTTCTTCTTGGTTTCTTCTCCTTCAATGCCTTCTTATGGGGTCGTCTGGCGATGATATCCTCATATGTTACGATTCTTCCAGGTTTAACAACCATTTTTTTCCTCTTGAAATTTTTTCGCGTCTGTGTGTTTCGCGTTCTCTGATTTCCCTGGTATTCTAAGAAAGAATTATTAACATCCCCGTTAAACTGCACGGCCCGAAAGTCCTACCATTAATATTCAACTGTTAATATCTGGAGAACGAAGCCTGGAATCCCCCATCGACTCCACTGCCGTCCGCCGTCGATGTTGGGAGGCCTTCGGGCTCCAGTCCGGCCGCCTGCGAAGGGATAGGGGCCCCGGGGCAGCAGCGTATAGTGGTCGAAAATCGAGAAAACCTGGCCAAAACCCTAATTTCTAAAGTCACCAGTTATGGTTTCAGACCCATCACGTATCTGACTACTAATTACCAACAGTTAGAGGAAAGTAAGTTTGTCATCATTCGCTACAGCTCATTCCAAAGTTGAGTATTGTCGGAGTGTTACTCTCTCAGTGAAATTGCTGGTGCTCTTTGTACTTAAAACGTACCATAGTATATTTTAACGTACTATAGTACTTAAAAGTACTATAGTATATTTTGGTACAGATTTGAAACGTGTAGCAATGAAGGGATGAAATTTCAATTGAAAAATTGCACCCCCTGTCACGACCACTGATGAAATTATATTCAGCTAGGGATAAAGTTTACTTTCAATCTCTTTCGAGCAAAATTGATTCTTCTGTCATTAAGAGCAATGCTTTAGCTGTTGTGGCGTACAAAGAACTTTTCTCCATATTTGCCCTTTTTTAAGAAAATCCATTTTATATTATACGGTGCAGTGGTCCCAAATTCCCAAAACATGGCCGAAAGATGCAGATGACTTTCGATTTCTACAAAAATAAGTATACTAAGGTTTTCGAGGTCGTTGATTACGAATGTTAAGTCAAGATTGCAAAAAAAACTCTTGGGTAATAATCTTAGATGTTTCTTATATGAATTGTAATCTAATTGGACGGCAAAAGCAAAGTGGGTTGATGCTGATCGTGGATTTTGCCACACAAGAATTTTTTTAATGAAGTAGACTCAATTGACGCAGCACAAAAGATGTAACAAAGATACTAGAGCAGGGCTCTCCAAGATCGTGTACGCGTACACTCGGGGCTGTCCCACTCTCGTCCGTGTTGTCAGGGATAGGTGCCGCGCGACGCTATAGAGGCGACCATGATAGGCCAGCGTCTCCGTCGTCGAGCGCGCTCGGATGCAGCGTACGTTGGAAACAGAGTTAGGAGCGAGGGGCCCGCAGTGATGGAGGGGGGAAACACCTACAGGAGCGTAGTTATGTGTGCTTGAACTGCGCCTGCCATCAGTCTCCTTGTCAGACGGTTCGGGCGAGGGCCCTGACAACGGTCAGTTTATTAGGTGCTAACTACTTCCCCTGCCGCGGTTTATCGAGAATTTCCCGGTCCCAAATATTTCTCGATAATCTGGGAAAGACTGTATTTGGTATTTTTCAATCGGGGGAATGCCATTGGTGTCACTTTCACATTGATACAATGAAAAAATAAAGAAAACCGAATTTTTCACTCGTGCAGGCATTCTTGTATCATTCTTGTATCATGCTTCCAGTGATATTTACTTGAATTTTTCAATGTTTGCAACTGACAAACGAAACTGTGTCCACAGTTTCATTATTTTTGAGTTTCGAATTATTGTATCATGTATAATCACTCTCTTTGGTCCAAACTGCGGTAGAAGACTTCGTATATTTTCTAATTTGAACATGCAAAACGATGCCAAATGATTGTTTGGAAATGTTCAGATATATGTTTGAATTTCTTGAAAATTATTAAAATGTATTTATGTTATTATTTTTTTAGAATGAGTAATAAAATATTTTTCCTATTATTCTAGTACCATTCTAACAGCGAAATTAAGGAACCACCTACCGAGGATTGTGTGTTGGATTGCCCAAAGACTGATAAGCCTTGTAATCATGCAACGTGTTGTGGTCCCTCGAAACAGGTGTGTATTTTGGTCTTAGGTAATTTAGTTCTGTGTGACTTAAACGATGCCCCTCCTCTTCTACAGTATAACTCGAAGAGAGATACAAATTCCCGCTCTACCTGCCCTAAATCAAAATGTCTTGGACGATGCTTAGAAGCTATTAAATCAGATTCAAATACAGTTATAGGTAACACTTGCTTATATTTTATTGCATAAATGCTACAACACGATTCACGTTCTGAAATTAAACTGCAATATTGAAGATACTGGTTTTGTTAAAAGAAAATGTTGTCTATCATAGAAAGTAGACACACTTACCTGTTTTATCAGAGTCCATGGCTTATATTTCTAATACCAAACATAAAGAATAATGATGTTCAAATGTACGTATACTAAACTTACGCCGAAAACGAATTGTGTACCCAAATTTACAACCAAGCTTCGACGGCTCATACGGGTACTAGGGTTGTGCAGGGGGCGTCATTCGCACATGAATCAGCTTTATATAGCAGGGCTCTCCAACGTAGGGGCCCCTCACGCGCCTGCTTCCTCTTCCAATCTTTCTTTTGCGCAGCGTGGCTTCCGCTGTCAAGGAGACCGTGCGACGCTACGAAGGCTGCCACGACGGGCTAGCCCGGCTGGCGTCTTCGCGGTTAGCGTCGCGCAGTATCCCTGACAATGCGGACGAAACTTGGGGAACCCCGAGCTTATGCGTAAGTGACCTTGGAGAGCCCTGTTACGTAGGGACCTTTTATTTTTATCTGCGTCGAAGTTTTTATAATCGACTTTTGGCCGCCCAGATCGGCAAAATACCCCACTGTGTAGCGGCTCAACAGCGCGGTAGTGGGGGTGGTAGGTTACGTTGTGTTGATGCTGCTTGGCGTGCGGTCATTCCCGCACGAGCAGCCACTGCTATAAAAGTTTTCTATATACAAAAAGCCGTCTCTACATAGTATAAAATTAATCAAATAAAGTCCTCGGTAAGCGTCTGTCTGTTTGCTCGGGCTTATCTCGAGAACCACTGGGCGGATTGTGATGCAGTTTTCACCGTTTTAGACCCGGTGCAGATGAGCGGTTTGCAGCAGTTTGCCGCCGCGGCAATATCACGGTACAACATGCCACAAAATATACATATATTTTATCTATCCCTTCATATTCAGATGTACATGTACTGCTAGAACACCACATTATCAATATTGACGCGGCGGCAAACTGCCGCAAACCGCTCGTCTGCACCGGGCCTTATAGAGTATTTCTCGAGGACTGTTTAGATGTATGAAACACTATTTAACCTATGGCAAAAGGATACCGAGCAGTGGCGATTTTAGTGAAGCATTCTTCCAGAATGCTCTATCTATGGGGTGGTGGGGACCGCATCGCAGTCCGTCCAGCAATTCTCGACTATTAATCCGAACGAACAGATAGACGCGTACCGGGAACTTTATTTTATACTATGCAGAGGTACATATGTATATATACCAAGCTCGGACAACGCTGAGTACTTTAAGCTAGTAGAATGTACTTCCGCAGTTTGTTGGTGAGAAAAACGGGATACCGTGCATAGCTTTAAATTAAATATTTTTTGTATGTATTTTTACTGAACAAGCTTGACTGTAATCAATTTATATTTGTACACAGGGTCGTGAAACTCCTTCGCCAGTTGAAACGCCATATATGTGTAGACAACGCAACAGTCTCGCACGCTCGACTGGTTCTGTGGGAGGAACTGAACAACAAGAAGTAAATGAAATGGAACGCGGTCATCTGCTCTCACTGCCTACTTCGCATCACTCCGTCCAACTTCCACATTCTCACGTTACTACACCAGGTGTCTAAGTTAACATTGTATTATCAATAACTACCTCTCTAATAAAAATCTGCGGCGCGTTACAACGTTATTATAAAAATTCAATAAACTTATCTTAATATTTATTGTCTTTATCTTATTACTAACCGTTTTTAAAACTCGATAATCTTCACATTACGATATATACGGTTTTTTCGTATTTATTCATAAAAAATATTTTTTCTGTCGTTTTCTCGTCTGGGGGAGACTCTCTCAAAAGGAAACTGGGGAGGCTTGATACATTCTTATATTTCCTACGTAAAAAAACAAAAGAGAAGCGTATACCTACTTTAGCATAGAGGACGATTTGTAGATCGCGTTAAGTTACGATTGTTACTAGTGATCCTCTAGGGAGTGATCGGTATAACCACAGCCATGTTGGAGCAAAACCGGAAATAACATAACCTAAAGTATTTCTATCTCTTTCTGTCAGTATTTCTGTCTCTTTCTTTTTTACAGTTTCTTTCTCTGTCTACTTCCGCTTTTGCTCCAAATCGCGGCAACCAATCAGCGACGATACACGTTGTTCCGATCACTGCCTAGAGGATCACTAATTGTTACAAGCTAATTTATTAACCTGGAATTATTTTATTAAAGGAAGTGCACTTTCGTGTTGAGAAACGTAAAATTGTACTTCATTTATATAAGGTTTTTGTCACTGTGTATTGATTTGTATGAAATATCATTAATTTTACTTGAAAATACACTCGATATTATACATATATGCCAACACTTGTTGCTTTCATATAATATTATAAATGCTGTACTTGAAGTTATTAATGAAATTAAACCAATAGCGACACTGGCTAGAAAGTACAAAATTGATAAAATGACATTATCCATATTTTTGCTCTACTTTGGACACTCATATTATTAGATATCAACTCAATCTCGTTGAACCATGACCAGAGCGGGCTGCGTTAAACCTTCCTCTTTCGAATCAGACCTCAGCCAGCCCAAAATCTGCTCATATAAGGACGAAAAACGTAATTTCCCAAACCCATGTTTCAGGCCAAACTGTGTCGGTATACAGCGCGCTGCATTACCCGTGTCTACCCCCATAAGTACATATATTGTCAATATTTCAGTATTGTTAATATTATTGAACGCATGAGACGACAGGTTGACGTATTGTCACGTGAAAATTCGAAAGTGACAATTATATATATTGATCGGTTGAGGGCCCCCCGGGCCCCTTTACGGATTTTCCTAGCTTCGATAATTCAGTCGAATGTTAGTTCCCCGACTCACCGTTCTTTAAGAGAAAGAGCGTAACATTCGTAAAACACATCTGGTGTACATAGTTAATGTCACACTGGTGTCACATACATTCTGATAACATTCCGACACGGTTTCATGCGTATTCTACTCGCTAGAATGATGCACCACAAATGCAGACAGGGTGTTTATCCCTCCAGCAGTGTACAACGATTCGAGGTTCCAGAAAACAAAGTATCCTGGGACACTGAGTATTCCGAATACGAACCAGTCAAATACACCGCTCCGGATCTGAAAGGTAAACCTTGGGCAGATCCAGAGATCGGTGAAGATTCGTTTAAACCAAACTGGAATTCTGTCGATGGTAAGAAGCTACATTTATCATTTCACGCTGAAGCATTAAAAATATTTACTGCTTCCAAAGCCACAGTAAAGTAAATACATGTCGCGCATCATATATATTCAAATTCATAATCTGTACTTGTTACATCCACTATGAAGATGTGGAATAATTTTCTGTAGAATTGAAATAGAGTTAAATATATTAGTGCCTCTATATCAGGGCTACTTTTATTTCACCCCTGCTCTTTCAAAGACCAACTATAAAATGGATAATGTAGTAATCGCAAAAATGATGAAATTAGTAATAGCCTTGTTAATAAAAAATTTGGTTCTCAAGGGTCATAATACCGTTACGTACAAATTCATTTCCAACAGAGAATGTGAATCGTAAAAGTTTCATGGGCGATTATGTTATAAATGAAGACGGCTATCCGTTAAACCCTATCGGCCGCACTGGTATTATTGGACGTGGTCTTTTGGGACGATGGGGACCGAATCACGCGGCGGACCCGATTGTCACTCGTTGGAAACGAAATACTACGGGAGCGTTGGACATAGACAAGAACACCGACAAACCGATTCTGCAATTCGTCGCGATACAAAGACGCGACTGTGGGAAATGGGCTATACCTGGCGGGATGGTGGATCTAGGTGAAACTATCTCTGCAACTTTACGAAGAGAGTTCATGGAAGAAGCTATGAATTCTCTGGAGAAAGACGAGGCGGAAAGGGAGGAGCTGGAAACATCCATGAAGGAATTTTTTGAGAAAGGAGAGAAAATTTATAAAGGATACGTGGATGATCCTAGAAATACAGACAACGCTTGGATCGAAACTGTAGCTCTAAACTTTCACGACGAAGATGGTAAAACCGTCGAACAAGCGAAATTAACAGCTGGAGACGATGCGCGGAATGTAAAATGGATGGATATCGACAGAACGCTGAATTTGTACGCTAATCATAACGAGTTTATGCAGAGAACAGTGCGAAAACGTAACGCACATTGGTAAGACACAAGGGAAACCTCGCTGTCATAAATAAAACGTGAGAATTACTACCTTCGTAAGGTAGCTGAATAAAACTTTATTTTTATACTCTGTACAAAAGATTAATCGAAACATTTACACGCACACAAAATACGTATATTATGAATGTGACAAATGGACATACAAGTCATTCGAACCGAAGCATCATATGCTTTGCAGAAAGTGAGGTTGTATGTTGTAAAATAAAAATGAATGAATAATATAACTTCTAAAGAAATCTGATGCGTTTCAAATATCACGTAAATCTTGCCTATTTTACATAAAATAACAGTAATTTATAATCTATGCTACGTCAAATATACGTATATAATCTATGTATTCATCACAGATAACAATCCACGTCTATTAAAAACTTGGTGCCTTTGCTCCGAATTATACATCTTATTGAAGATAATAATTGAAAAGCATGATATACTCGCTTCTGCGAATAACAAATTTGAGTAAGTCATACGAATGAAAACAAGGTCTATTTTTATGGACTGCGAAATCAAAATACTTTTACGTCTATGTTACCTCCCCAGACATCGCAATCGTTCGTTTCGCGAATACTTTTAAAAGCAAATATTTACAGATATAGTACGATAAACAATAAATATTTTTGTAAAAATACTGTTACATGCTAAATAGATCTTGTCACACGAACAATAATGGAAGTAAGAATACGAAATGTAGTTTTTATTCCCGAACCCTTCATTCATAATCCATAATTGCACAACTGACATGAATGTTATAAAACAAAATCCATCCTACATCGATTTTCATGTAGTTAATGGACATCGTATTTTCACTTTTAATCGTTTCCTACACTTCAACATGGCACACTACGGTCATTCGACTCGTTTAAGTGAAGTATATCTAGAAATATCTCTGTCGGATTCTTAGCTTCTACTCCAGGTTGCTTGTAATCCGGATTCTCTAAGGACTCTACGCACAGATGTGTGTTTAACACGCTATTGTAATTGATTAGCTTCCGAAGAATGTGATTCACGCTCTTCTTTTGCATATATCTCGAAGTATCACGCTTATCAGAATAGATTATATCTTCCCTGCCTTGCGATTGGTAATACCGTCTTTCTAAGTCTAACGCATGTTGCGCCTGGCTCTGACCTAACTTGGCTGCCTTAGTAAAATAATTACGTGCTCTATCGACATCTATGGAAAAACCGCCTCTGCCTTGGGCATGGAAAACTCCTAAATTATACGTAGCGTCTGCGTGACCTCGTTCTGCCGCATCATTGTAATGTTTCGCAGCCTATGGGAACAAATACAATACTTTCAATAATCTGCAGGGTTCCTCGAGTTTTATGAAATGTTCTAATTACATTCTCGCGCCAGCTTGTACGTAACATTAAAGCGATGCCATACCTTTGCTTGATCGACTAACGTTCCAAGGCCTAACTCGTAACACAAACCTAAGTTAAACATACTAGCAGTAGACGATAGCTTCGCACCAGTACCAAAGTGTTTTATAGCATCTTTGTAACGTTTCTCATCTAAAGCTTTCAGACCGTAACGAAGTTCGTATTCGCCCATAGCAAATTTGTGAGTATTAGCAAATTCCTCTGTAGCTTCTTTGAGAGCCTAGGTGGAAGCATAAGTGTTAAACAAATTAACATTAACGAAAGTCATTCTTCTACAACTGAAAGATATTTCCACCGAAGAATACTGCGAAGGGAGACACGCTCGTTGCATCGAGGAGAATAGAGAAAAAGCAATGAATAGACTGCAGGTCGCTAAATTTTAATTGGCCAAAATAACACCCTTCCTCGTCACAATTTTGTTACTACATGTTACAAGAGAATTTGAAGGAAGGATTGCTCGCGTAATCTCATATTAAGACCGAATAACTAAAAGTGCGTTTTGGAAAGGAGATGAAAGTAGGAAATGTTCTCAAACTAGTTTCTTTGTAATTTTACATAATATATTACGTAACGAGCATTTACAATGAGGTACTTGAAATTACATAAATATTTTGCTCGATATAATCATTATAATTACTTGCAAAGTGAGCGCTAGAAAACTATAAATAAAATGAAAATTGTAATTGCTATTCAAGGATATCAAACAAATTTAACCAGAATTTAGAAAGGATATTGGGAATCACAGAGTATGGTACAATAGCTAGGCACACGTATTCCTTGAATTATGGAGCAATATTGTCTATTGTTCGAGTACGATCAAGCGATCAAGCATTATCTATTGCCAACTTCTTCTCGTTATAAATTGTAATGCCTGCAGACCAACATTCTCACCTCTTCAATGGTGATAGGCCCAAACGGTCTGTCCGCTTTCCATTCTACTTCCGCATCTTCTTGTACATATCTCTTACTGTTGTTTCCAACGCAGTTAGTAACGGGCAGAATATGTTTCGGTCTGAGGTTCAATACTTGACCAAGCGTATGAGAAATACGAGCTTCTGGTAATCCAGATAGCTTGCTTTTTAAGGAATCATTCTTTTCCTTCTCGAAAAGCCTCCTGCGAAGACACAATGTTTGGCACACCACCCATCCAACGGCCAGTACGCTGCTCTGTTAAAGAATTCGCTTTGTTATTAAATTTAAAAAGTTCACTAAGCATACTGAATTATAAAAGTGATTTAATCTCTTTAAACAACAAACGATAAGATACTTTCTCGTTCGAATTTGTCCGACAAAATAATATTAAGGAAAAATGATAGAGGAAATAATCGCAGATATTAAAATTGAGATCAAGGTACAATGGCTGTGCGAGAAAGAGAAAAGATATTACATTTCCGGATGAGAATTGGCTGCGAATCTTGAAAATTAAATTCAGCCGTTGCATTGCTCGCTAAAGAAGATAAAAACAAAATAAGCACAATCTTATTTTGTTACGCTTATCTCTGACACCTTACACCTTTTATTTACAACAAGAAAATTGATGCACAGACCGAACGGTCTGCGTGTTATCGACGACAGGCAACATTGTACCGATAGAAATCTATTAAAAGCAAAACACGCGATAAACTAAATACTGCACACGATTTTTTCACGGCGTTACGAGCGCGAAATTGGAACCACGAATATCGGCAAATAATAGTGGCGGATTAGAAGATATGGACGATAAACATAAGCGACGCAATTTACCCATCCCACAGCTTCTGACCAGGTGTACTTTGTATTCCACTTGGAATCGTAATCCTTGTCTCTGGCGCCTCCTGTTTTCGTTGATCCACAGAATTCCTTGTTGCAGACCGAGAAACTCGGCGCGAGCAACTTGTGATTGCACGTCAAACTGGTTTTAACCTCGTTTTTCGCGCTACTGTCCTGGGATGTTTGAGAATAGACATTTGTACGACACGCGCGACGTTCGAGAGTTTCGCGAATACCGCGAGTTACATATTTCCACATTTTGCCTGACTGTTATAACGAGTTAGAGGGAAAAAAAAGGATTAAAATTGAATGGGAGAAAATTTTGTCCGACTATCAGCTACACGCGCATGCACCCCATGAGGATGAGCGGCGCACTGATTGTGAGCCCAACTGAGCCAACAATTGCCAAATACTAGAATTTCGTCTATCGGGCCACGCGCAGGCGCTCTACGCACAAGTCGTAAATTTCACATTTCCCTTGTAAATAGTTAGTTTATTATCCATTCGGTTATGTTCATTTCGCAGAATCATTCTAATTGTTAATTCAAATGTTAAGGGGGGTGCCTGGTGTAACTAGCTGAAAATCGAGGCATTTTCGGGATTGTTTTTAAAGATTTAATCGATCTTTCTGCAACTTTCAGGATATCGTATTTTCAGATTAAGGTAAATAAAAAGAATTATTGAAAAAGAGTGGCAAACAACAGATTTATAAGGGCTTATGCCCAGTCCGTTAACGACGCAATTATTCCGCGGCGGAGAACGTAGCGTCTACTGCATTCATCAAAAACTAAAAATTCAAAAATTGAACAAATGGCGGCTTCTTGAAGAAGAAGTTCACTTTTTCGAACGAAATTTTGCCGGGTCATTCTACTTTGATCGGCCGAAAAATGAAGCTATATTTAGACTTATTTCTGAGAGAGTTACATTGTCCCCTGTAAAACTGTCGGTTCGTGAAAAACGCATTAAAAGTTTTCTGGTATACCTGCGTCACCTGTTGTTCCGTAGTAGAACGAGTTATAGCCGCTTTAATTTTTCGAATTTCGTTCTGCGGCTCTGGGAGCAAATTTTCGCGATGTCTCAACTATTGATCTATGCAAAAAGAACAATTTTTTCGACCTACTACACCAGGCTACCCCCTTAAGTATCAATAAAATAGTGCCGAAGTAAATGTTAAATTATATTATCTTTATTATTAGAAAATTAGGACGATTATAAATATTCGTTGCTTACATTTATGAAGTAATCGTTGGAAAAAAAGAGAAAAACAAAATAGAAAAAAAGCATTTTAGTAAAGTAAAAATATATTATAATTCCTTGAGGGTATTACATGCCGTAACAAGAGGATTGAGACATATTTTTACAATTCTATTTTTGCGTCATATATAACTGTAGTAGCCCAGCCATTGGGTCATTGTAAATATTCGTTTGGATAAAAAAGTGATGGAACTCATATTTTCAGAGCTTAAGCACACTGTATGTAAATACGTGTAACAAAATTTTTAGTACGATATACAATACATCTTTTACGATAAAATATACGTTTACATATATTCCGTTTAAGTGTGAAACAATGTGTTTATACTTGAAACAATCGGTAGCTCGACCCTCTTATGCAATAATCTTGCGCAATTCCGCGCGGTTTTTCGCGTACCATTCAACAGTTTCGTTTCTCCAACTTAAAAACTAAATGCTTCGTAAATATTTGCCCCGAGGGTTTTAAGCTCGTTACTCGTTACAAGACGCTGCAGTAACTCTGTCTGGAAATCTTTTGGCATTGGTTTGTCCGGTACTTGCCCGTTTATGATCGGTATTATTTTCGCCATGGGCATCGCCACTTTATTGATATTCACGAACGAACTCGCGTGGCTCATCTCTGTACTATTTTTCTCTCTCCAACTAATATGGTTCTGACTCGACGTTCCGGGCACCGAAATACCATTCTGACTCTTACCATTCTCCACGACGGTAGGAGGGCCGGTGAAAAAAGCAGAAATGTGATCCACTAACAAGCTAAATCCATTTCTGATGTTACTCTGCGTCAAATTTTGTACCTCTTCGCTTTCCAGAAGATCCAAGGTCTCGTTGATCAATTTCGGCAGCATCGTTCCCTGACCTTCTTCGTAGTCCACTTGCAGCATATATTCCACAAGATTCTTCACAGGATCCTTTGAACTATCCCGAGATATAATAGACGTTATAGCCCAATATATTTCCTCTAAATCTCTCAGGGTTAACTCGTCTTTTAAAGATATCGAAGCAGTTATCTCCGCTACCTTGTCCTTCACGAGTGTACTCAGTTTCCTTACTCCGTTGCTCATGAAGTGACTCGAAAGCGACATATACTTCGTCTGCACAACGTTCTCCGTAGTTGCGCCATTGGAATTCTGAATGTCCTTGTACACGTGACCGCCCATCACGTTAAACTGAATCCTTATTAACGTAGCTAGCATGGCGTACGAATATATTATTACGGTCGATCTGGCGATCGCTAAAACCTTCAGTTCGTTCCAGCATGTTATCTTGTCGTTACAGCCAGTCCTGAGTTTATTTACAATAGCTTCGGTGTCTAGAACCTTTATTACAGAGTCTCTTAAAGTCAATGCGACAGACATTATCATCTGACTGCACGTTCTCTCTGTACATTCGAAGTACTGCCGCCGCTTCGACCTCTCGAACATTTCCTTTATCTCCTTCTCCTGCCATTCTCGAAGCTTACGCTGCGTGTACCTTATGAAGATAACGCTGCCGAACACGATACTCCCCAGTATAAACTTTCGCCTGTGACGGCTTACAAATCCACGGATTCTCGATAACATTTTCCTTACAATAAGTTATATAAAATGCACGGTTCAGGTAGAAAACGCTACGCACTCCATATCATAAACAGCAGCTGCGCTCTATACGTATTTGAATCGCAGAGTTTCTTCGATCATAAAGTACTTTACTGTACATCCACTTCCGTATGGTTGTTCAGAACTACGCGTTCCAGTCTGTTTGTAATGAAATTTGTCGTGTCGATAAATCTTTCCACGCAATTCACGAGACACTTCTCGATCTTCGGGCCCAAGCGAGAGGAAGGGCTGTCGACACAGGTTTCCCAGCAAATGTCAGTTAAATTGTATACCAATCCCTGGAAGCGAAGAATCGTCATTTAATAATTAACATAGAATAAGTTTGTTCGCGGTAATATATCGTGTTAATGTTCGTCTCAATATTTCCTTTACATAATTTCGAGTATAATTTCACATTCGTCAACAAAAACTTAATAATTGTTACATGGGAAATTAAAGCCGATTAATATGTTCTATGTCGGTCATGGCCGGTTCATGGTACCGAACGTGACATTCCATTTTGATAGTTTCACGAATGTGATAAAAATGTTTTCACAGAGTCAAAAAGGAGAAACGGAAAATAGATACCGATAGCAATACGCGAAGCTAACCTGAAACTGTTGTTTTTTAGCTTCGGTCTGTATGAAGGTCTCAAATCGCTCATCGACCGCGCCTCGCGACCTTTGTCCCTCCATAAAACGCATTCTTCAATTCTCACCGCACATTTAACGCTGAAATAATGGAAACATTTGACCTTTAGACCGTTATCGTTACTAAGTACGAAGCTTACTCCGAGTTTCGTATGCGCTAAAAAGCCAATAAAACGGTGGTCAAAGTTGCATGCGCATCGTTGTCATTTTTATCGAAAGGAACGAAAGGAGTGGTGAATTAGAAAGATTCGATAACAATAATATCTACATACTTTGTATTAGAATCAAACTTTTTACTTCCAAGTTGAATACTGGGACTATTTCATAGAAAATAGATGCAATTTGTGGCTGTCGATACTGACCTCTGCAGGCCGCTGAATCGAGGGTGATCGAGGGAAATATAGCAATTCACGGTCGATAAAAAGGATCGTATCCCCACAGACGCGGAGGACATACAAGCACAGACCAGGTATAGGATAGACCTATCACGCAATGTAATTTTGTGTCACACCACAGACCAGGTATAGGATAGACCTATCATGCAATGTCATTTTGTGTCACACGCTCAGGGGGCTCGCGAGCCCCCTTACCATTTTCGTGTCACGTGCAACGTTATCGGTGAAGTCTCGACAGAGATTGTAACGCTACGCGTGGTAGGAATTAGAATTCAAGAAGTGGAAATTTAGGTCATTCGAAACCCGCGATTTACAAATGATTCTGTTTGAGTAACAATTTAAAGATCGTTTTATAAACCAGTTTCGTGCAACGACCGAGAAAGAAGGATCACAACAATACAAGAACTCATACGCTTTTTAATTTTGCTATCCTATTCGGGTTTATTTAATGCAAAACAAATTTGTTTCACATAAAAATTGATATAAACAACAACATTATTTGTGGAAGACATGCTTTCACGATGTAACGTGGAATACCTCACCAAGGAAATGTAACTTAGTATATTTCAATAAGGTGCTGAAGCAGAGAGGACTTTAAAAATTGTCAAAAACCCATCAGTTCGAGTATCTCGCTGAAATAATCCAAATTGTACTTATCCTTCTACCTTAACACTGTACTCGTGTTCTGGGGTCCGGTACGAACAATCAAACAACATTCCATGTTACATTCTACCATAGTATTGCAAGTTAAAAAAAATTCTTATATACGACTAGAGTATTTGACAATCGCAGCTATCGGCTCGGTTCTCACCGATTACCAGGTCTCACCACGAGGAGGTTGCTGCGTTTCGAGACCCGTAGAGAGATAGATGGAATCAAAGTTCCATCGATCTCCCTGTACATGAAACCCTACTAAACCAAAGAGATGGATGGAAACAAAGCTCCATCGATCCCTTCGGTTTAGATGTAGAATCTAGGGAACTGCCAAGCAATCACTTGATTAAAAAGAATTCAGGAAAGAAAGAAAGACGAAGGGTAAGCATGAAATGAGTATTGAATGACGCAGTTCCTACCACCCTAATGTCCGAGCCGAAAGGGAAAAGCACTCGGCGCCTCCCAGACGATTCCTCTTGCACCGTGCGACTCGCCAGGAGCAACACTAGGTGTGACCTGACTTGAGCCGACTAACCCGGAGACTGGGTATCGGACCGGGTGACTTACGCAGACAGTGTACCAAAAGGTACACCCCCTACGCCCGAAACTTTTCCCTTTCGGCAAGAACACCAGAGGATGAAACCGATCCATCCATACCGATTCCATGCTTAGTCACTTGCTTCCGGAAACGGAAGCAGCGGTGACCTCCTCATCCGAGATGAGGAGCCAATAAACGAACAACAATGCTAATGAGTTAGTGACTACTTCGCAATTTTACATAGGGCCTTAAATACTTCATGCTATAATAAATTAATCTAGGCTTCCTTAGATGTCATCTTTCACTCACTATCACTTTGCACGATCACTTTTCACTATCACTTTTCACTAGTTTCTTTTTAAATATATTATGTTATTAACTCCATTCCTCGCGTAACGGTGAACCTGAAAAGCTGAAACAATCAACTGCGTTAGTAACGGTGTGGTCGGCCTGGATGGAAATTAGGCAAAAGCTTATTGAGTTGGAGCTGATCGAGATAATTTCAACCTATAGAAGAGCACGCACGAGCATGCGAAACCATCGCAGAGATAAGTACATGAAGGAGAGCAGGGAAGTAGAATAAACCATGCAAAACCATCGATGAGATGCATGACAGAGTGACAGAAGTCATACAAAACCATCGAAGAAATCGACGAAACGAAATGAATCATGGACAACCATCGAAGAAATCCACGAAATTAAATAAATCATGCCAAACCATCGAAGAAATGCATGAAGTAGAATAAACCATGCAAAACCATCGTTGAGATACATGAAGGAGAGCAGGGAAGTAGAATAAACCATGCAAAACCATCGATGAGATGCATGACAGAGTGACAGAAGTCATACAAAACCATCGAAGAAATCCATGAAATTAAATAAATCATTTAAACCCATCGAATAAATGCATCAAATAATCGTGTAAACCCATCGAATAAAATAAATCATATAAAACCATCGGAGAAATGCATGAAATATGACAGATCATGCAAATCCATCGAAGAAATACACGAAATAGAACGACTCGCGCAAAAATCCTTGAAGGAATGCATGAAATCGGACAGATGACGAAAAACAATCGAAGAAATCAGTTACAAAGGGAGGGAAATCAGTTCTGACCTTGGCAGAACAATACAATTTTAATTGGCTTAACGAACCACAAAGTTTCATCGGCACCAACCGAATAAGGGTTGTGGCAGGGCGGCAAGGGCGGACGGGGGGGGCGGGGGGAGAACCAGGGTTGAAACCCTGAACAGGTCCCCGGACGTCCTCCAAGCTAGGAGGACCGACGACGACTGAATACATCGAGCTCCGTGAGCTCCCCACGTAGACTTCGAGAAACGATGTCCCCCGATCAAAACAAGGACGACTGTTATTTACAACTGCGAAATCCAACGAATTCTTCGGTAAAAATGGATTTTCCGCTAAAATATCCATTCCAGTGGCTATTGCTATGACAAATAATGTTAACAACATTTACACTAACCGCCCAGTATATATTATTATTAACTATGATCGATAGAACTCGAGATATCAAGCAATTAGTAGCATTTGGCCTTGGATTTGCAACTACGCCGAATGAATTCTCTTTTATTCTCAATGTTTAATCGTTCGATACATTAATGTTAATGCTTATACATATCACATAGTATTATTTATAATGTATAAATACATTTTAGTTGAACCTGGTGTAAATGAATCGTTGCAGGAATATTTATAATACTTCGTCGATGTTAGTAACTAAGGGGGAGAAACAAGTATGTCACTTATATTTCTCCAAGTAACGAGTATATCTCAACGGAATCCTGTTAAAAGGCCTCCCACATGGTCCAGTAATCGATGAAATTGATGCACGAATTGAGAAATTGTGAAATAAAATTTTGTCTAGCCCTGAGAAATTGAATTGAGAAATCACGAAATAATATGCTCCATGACATGCACACACTTCACTGAACCGATGAATTTCTCAGGGCTAGACAAAATTTTATTTCACAATTTCTCAATTCGTGCATCAATTTCATCGATTACTGGACCATGTGGGAGGCCTTTTAACAGGATTCCGTTGAGATATACTCGTTACTTGGAGAAATATAAGTTCTTGTATTGTTGTGATCCTTCTTTCTCGGTCGTTGCACGAAACTGGTTTATAAAACGATCTTTAAATTGTTACTCAAACAGAATCATTTGTAAATCGCGGGTTTCGAATGACCTAAATTTCCACTTCTTGAATTCTAATTCCTACCACGCGTAGCGTTACAATCTCTGTCGAGACTTCACCGGTAACGTTGCACGTGACACGAAAATGTCTTAAAATTAATTTTCACATCAGTTTTATTTAAATTTATTTTTGTTCAAATAAAGTTTATTTGTTGTATCTAAAAAAAACAAAGAAAACAGTTCCAGAAAATATTTTTGGGGTACTTTTCCTACGCGATCTGGCGACTCGACATTAAACCATCTGGTAACCCTGGTCTGTATACATATCTATCTCGTTTGTGCCTTGTGGATTTATATTCGTTTTTACTACACCGACCGTTTGTGTCTTTTTTAACTGTATACTGCTGTATACTGCGCTTCGTAACCTGATAATATCTATAATTGAAAAAAAAGAACACATCCGTTGATTAGTTTTGTATGTACATATATCGAGGAGGAAATTCATAATAAATGTTCCAACGACTCAAATCCACCTCGAAGTGACAAATGTGATATTAACCTTAATTTCGTAAAATCTGCTCGAAATCTTAGAAGCGAACAGCATGGCTAAAATTGTCGAATCGTTAAAAAGATTGAGCGTTGAGCATGGACCGCGGAAACACGATAACAATCGAACCGCCAAGAGAAAAGGCGAATTAACATTATCAGTAGAAAAGGCAGTGGCCCTTGACCACAATTATATTCTTAGTATCTGCGGGACGCAAAGGTATATTTTCCATTCACTTGCAATAGTAGGTACTTAAATCATATATGTAAAGAAGAATTACTGCATTCATTAATCTCTATTATTTAACTGAAGCCAAACTAAATGCTATTTACGGCCGATTTCTTCACCTTCAGTAATCTTCCAGTTAGAGTTATGTTCCACATAACTGCCAAATGATAGAATCCTACTGGTTTAGAGCATTTAAATGTTCTAAGCCAATTTGTCGTTCACTAACCGGAAGATTACTGAAGGTTAAGAAATCGGGCGTTAAACGATGTTTTGCAATTCTCTCTCCGTTTTATTTCAATGTACCGCAGACATTGTGTACAATAATATTTACATTCAGCTGATTTTTATGAACCTTAATATTTTCTGTTCTACTCTAAAAAAAAGCAACTGAAATGATTTTGAATATAATAAAACTGAAGAAAGTAGTCTTTATCACTGTAATTTCAAGCAATATCATCGAACTTATATTTCACATGAATCCTGCGATAAGTGGATTCGTTTAATGTTCCTAAAATATTTCATGAATTAATTTTCGTAAACAGTGAGCCAGAATTTAGGATCGGCACAGCTTTGTCCGATTATACGTGCGTAATATATTCCGTTGGAGAGAGTTTAACCGAGACCATTGCGCTGACTCAGAATCAAGCACCTGTTGTTGGTATCAAGTTTAGTCCTACTTCTAGAAATATTTTATACACAGCGACGAGTAACGGCCGGATCACCGCATGCGATTTACGAGCTAGAGGGAAAGTGGTCGCGGAATTCAAAGGTACTTCGGTCTACTGTACTTACCACGAGTCTACTGTGCTGCGACGAGAAGAAGTCGGCTGAGAGGTACAAGAGGCGAAGGGGTACTGCGTTCGCATTGGCTGCCGCCGCCTATTTGCTTACTTTGTATTCGTCGACGTTGTCGCGCTGGCCGATAGGGATATATCCTATACAGACCTAATTCGGACTCTAGAGTTTCTCGCAGACTTCTTCTCATCGGCGCACAGTACTTGTAACATCCACGTATTAAGTGCTCCATATATGTTTGGCCTCAGATAGTACCGAAGGTGGAAAACTGAAGCCTCTTTCTAGTTTTGACGTAAGTTGCGACGACAGGCTCATAGCAGGCGGCACCGAGCATGTCGGAGGGGATGCGTTTATTTTATTTTGGGATATACGACACAGTAGTTCGAAATTGGATGACAAAAATAATCTTCTCGGTGGGTATTGGGAGTCTCACATGGAAGATGTCACTAGTTTGGCATTTCACACTAGTAAGCAGGATGTCTTGGCATCCGGTAGTACCGATGGATTGATTAACGTCTTCGACCTTACGCAGCCGTCGGAAGATTCTGCGTTAACATACTCCTTGAACACAGAGTCGTCCGTAGTAAGTTGTAATTTGTAATGAACACTTAATTCCGTCGGCACTGCGATGTAGAGTGAAGCTATTCTCGCTAAACACGCCTTTCAAATAAAAGGACAGGGTAGGCTGGCTGAACGATGATAATCTATGGTGCACGACTCACATGCATTCGTTACAACTTTGGAACTGTGACGGAGCAACTCCATATGCCAAGTTCGAGCGGAGTAGTTTAGCTCTCTTTCAGGTTGGTATACGTTTAGTCGCAGTTGTTACCGATACCTCAGGTTCGTAGAGTAATTTACATAAAAGTAAATCGAGGACCTTGCGAACAGAGGAGTGAAGCTCCATTTTCGATAGTTTTTGAGTCGTTAAGTGTAATATATGTAAAAAAAATTCTATATTTGGTGCAGGTTTGATGCAATTCCGATAACAAATGAGCGATTTATCGCAAATTTTGAATAAGCCAAAGCATTAATTTTATAAACAGTTGCTTCTAATTTACTTGAAGTTGGTAAAGACGGAGCTGCACCCCTCTTGCTGCAAGGTTCTCAATTACAAGTAAATGCAACTGAAAATATTCACAAATAATTTCCACGAGTGCGTATAAAAGCTATCCAGAAACTTTGCATAATTTATCTTTCTTAGAACGATGACCCGAACAGCTGTTACACAGTCAGGGTACATGCTTCAAATACACTTGAGCAGCCATTCCTCCTAGCAGGTTCTAGCAGTGTTAAAGGGTAAATTACTATGTAATAAACATCCTTCGTGTGTATTCATAATTGTTCTCCACATGTTTTCCACCGTTATAATGTTCTAGGGAAAATTTAAGATGTTTAAACGTCGTAAACGGCAGGCTGGAAACGTGTTATAACATGGCAGGAAATAAGCAAATAGTACGGGATAGTTGGTTACACGAGAAGGTATAATCTTCGATAGATTTGGCGTAAAATTCAATCGTTCGATTTGCACGGAAACGTACAAAAGTGATGCTTTAATATGATTTACAGAGTGGTTCCTTGATAACGGTAGGCGAAGGTGGGCTTATAAACATCTGGAGAGAAGCAGAAACGACGCCCGTGGAACAAAATTCTAGCCACAAGTTGATTGCAAAAATTGGTACTGGCAAAGGACGTGATCGCCAGCACAGGAGCAAGCCGTATTGAGATGAATGCGATAGAAATAAATGTTTGTAAATGCGAGAAGAGTTGTTTGTAAATATAATAAACAGAATGGAAATATCAGATAGCATTAACATAATCGCACGGTTCCTTCATGTTCTTCTTTATTACAATAACGGTTGTATGTACATTTATAATAAATAGATATTATTTCTTTATGCGGCTAATGATTTAACGGCGATTCGCGTATTAATCGAAAAATGCAGCAAAACATGTGTATATAAACGCTAAGGAATGTAAATCACATATCAGTGTGTGTGTCCTGTGTGTATGTATACATATGTGTGTGTATATATATGTATAGAATTGAAAGAGGAAGAAAAATTACTGTATATATATATTTGTTTACTCTTGCCAAGTAACAGATTAACTTTGATAGATCGCCTTACGGAAAAATGATTTCATCTCGCAATGTAAAGATTCATTGAAATAGGAGTACTTGTATTTGTCATAAAATAGACGTATTTCGAGCAGCTGTGAATAAAATAGCAATCTTGATAAAGTAATCAAGCGAATAACAATGATAACAATATTAGCGTGTAACCGATGTATTATCGGTTCTTAGTTTAAAATTGTCCAGCTCTACGGAGAATTAATGCTGGATGCATCGTGTGTGAGCGCGCCTTAAAACAAACACACGCGTCCACTTATTTAGATATTATAATTTTACATTAACGTTTCCAAAGACGATCGCAGTAGCGAGTATCACAATGATAACAGTAGATATAGCTTTAGAGTAAAATAGTAGGTACAGAGTAAACGTACAAAAATACTTCCCGTGAGCATATCAGGGACGTAAAGATTCACTAAAACGTGGAAAACCGCGTTGCTAATAATTCTTTATATCCTTTTTCCTTAAATTTATGCTGTCAGGTGGCATCAAATGTTCCTCGGATGCCACGAGACGCACCTAGGCCGCCACACTACTCCTTTGTTGTTATTCCCAATTTGATTCCTCGCGCTACCCTGAAGATGGTGTGCGACTTCATTGCACAAGGGAAAATATTTAATAACAACGAACTTTTAATTGTATCGAGCTACGTTTGACATAGTGGAACGTTCTTAATATATATAAAGAATACATTCTTTAATATGTATATAATTGTATATGCATATTTTAAGTATCCTATTTGGAATGATTTCATTTATTTTTTTTTGGAATTACGTCTCAGTGCTAAAACTTACTTTTCTGCATATGTTTCATGTTTTCCTTATAGTGAGCATTATAACATTAAGAACAGTTTAATCGTTTATACTAAGTGTTCTTGAAATGAAGTCGAACACTCATCCGTGAAGGCTACTAAACAGGTTAATACAATATCATTTGCGAGCCGATACATGGCTCAGCATTTTAGGAATAGATTTGTTAGAACTCGTTAATTATGTTTCCTCTTTTTTTTCCACCATCGCGCTTTGCATCTTACGGAAATACTTTTAAGAACTATTGTCACCACGATTGATTGAGACGAATTGATAATGTTACTTGCGTTTCCTTACGAAGATAAATTAATTAGTCACATGTCTTATCATCGTGCCTCGACGACGCTGTTCTTATATTCGATCATATTGCACGCTACAGCATCTTGTGAGACAAATACTTGCGAATCTATATACAGATGAAAATAAAAATTCTGCCTTTATATCGACGAACTACATATTTTCTAGGACAACGCTTCCAAGGTGAACTTCTCTCATCCTTGTTATCCTAATGCATTTTAATTTTAAATATAATTCTCCCCTTAACGATTAACGAGCGAAATAATAGAATCAACATTTCAAAACGTGCAGTATGATCATATTTTCTGTATTACTTTCTCTGAAAACGGGCTCCATTTCCAGTCCCACGAAATACTTTGAGAACTTCCATCATTGAAAAACTTCGCGTATATAAATAAAGTTCTTTAAAAACACGTAAATGGTGAAGTACTTAATAAAATGATCGAAAAAATTGTCACAGATCTTACGTAATGCAATAAATAAAATAAGTTGTGGACAATTAGGAAGGGATAGAAGGACACGGTATAACAATAATTGGCAGTGAAGAATCTCGAAGCAAAGATATAAAATATAAAAAAAAGGAATGGAAAAAAGAATATGCTACATAGTTGGATCGCTGTTCAGGTCCAATTCAAGTAACGTTGAAACGACCGTTCTCGTGGAAGGAATGACACATAATCATAATGAGAAATTAACGACTTCAACCCGGTGGCTTGGCACACGTAATAGCGATTCATTATTGTTAATAATAGATCTTACCCGTCGTTTTAGCACGTATTAAAATACTTTTAAAGTTATATGGTATAAGAATAGCTACCGCGGTCACTCACGCACCGTGCACACATGCGTGCACAATATCAAGCGCGTACGCGTACACAGGCTTGGTAAAACGAAGCTGGTCGCGTACGTGCCTATTCGCGTTACAATTCCATTCACACGCACGCACGCTTTCTCGCATCTCTTCTCTCATTCCCTCAGCATACGTAACGCCATACATATGTCATGAAAAAGTATATATACACATTCATGTATATGTACTCCCAATATATAATGTTATTCCTCTACCTTGCGTTCCCAGCAAGCAGCAACAGATTTGCTTAAAAGATTCGTCTAAAATCATGTCTCTAAAACTGTCAGTCGTCTTCGTAACACAACGAGCAAGGATTCAACAAGATCGGCTGATCTGTCTCCCACTGAGCCGGGCCCTTTTAATACTTCACTCTTCTCCTTCGTTTTAAATACTTTTTTTTTCGTCTCTTACACGTTCACGTAGTTAATACTTATTTCTCTTTCACGGTAGGTTTCGCGAGACTTTGCATAAAAATTATATTATTGCCCTTAATAGCAGTTGGAAAGTAACCGTCATCTCCATTTTTCTTATCGGTTCCTCGAGAATAATCTATACGTTTTTATTGACAGTCACGTCAGCGTGTTGTGGACACGTTAAATGCATCGCTTATGTACTATGTTGCAATTAAATGTACAACACAAAAGTATCACCGAGAAAGGAAGACAGAAACAAAAGAACTGGAGATAGGGAGAGAGAGAGAATGCGAGTAAAAGAGAGGGGAAGTCCGGTGTAAACGGAAAACGAGCAGGGGATATTAAAAAGTGAATCGAAGAAATGATAACTTAAGTCTCTTACCGAGAAAATGTTGAAAGTCAAAATGACTTTACGCGACTTCTAGGTTGAGCATCTTTTGATTGGTTTCGAGGAGTTAGCGTAGAAGTCGGGGTTGACTCGCCGGTTGCAGGGCGAGAGGATCGAGAATGCTTTCGACCAAAACGAAAGAGACGTCAGAAAAAGATTACCTCCTCTTCCAAAGGTTGCTGCTGTTCGGCTTTCTGATGTTGCTGCTGATGCGAATACTCTGGGGGAGATCGTGTAATTCGCAGCGAACGATTCGAGGAATGAGTTTGACTCGTGCTGGCATGATTATTGCCCAACTCCGGCGAGGAGTACGCGGATCCAGTAACGATCGCAGGGCTGCTTCCCGTCCGCGAGTGTCGATCTGGGCTGTTGTTACTCGCGCCTCCACTCCTATTGTGCGAACAATACAAAGATTAGATTATATATTAATACTTATTACTGGCCAATGGCGGATTTAACAGGGCGGCCAATGAGCAGTTGCCACCTGGGCCCCTTACCCATCGTTAAAAAAATCATGATTTTATCCAAACTATATTTTTTCCTGTATTATTACACTGAGCCCGGTTTTAGTAAACTACTGCTTGTTTCCCGAAAAAAATGGACCCCTCAAAACGTTTACCACCTGGGCCTTTTTTCTTAAATCCGCCACTTTTACTGGCTAATCTATTAGTACACATTTACTTGAATAAAAGTTTATTTAAACAACGTAGATGTGATAAGAACACATCGATAGATTAGTGAAAAAAAACTGACTGGATATTATTCCTGAAATTACCGAAGAGACAAACACCCTAAACTTTGACTATGATCGTCTTATGCATGATTCCATCTAAAAAACCAATAATTAAGGAGACATTGAATCCTCTATAAATAATAATCTCAGAAAACGTTCAAGTTGAATATCATGTTTCCCCCCGAAATGAAACGATTCTTACATTTTCACTAATCTGAAAAAGAATTGCGAGTGTAATATACTTAAAGCGAATGTAGCATGTGCATTATTTATACCTAGTGTTATTGTTGCTCCCGCTAGCTAGCTTCAACGGCAATTGCTGTTTTACTGGAAGATTACTCTGCACTTTTTGCTGATTAGTGGCGCTAATTAAATTTAATGGTATTCGTTTAGCGTCCGGCTGCGATTTTCGCGATTGCACTGTATCGGTTCCCTGCGTCAGATGAGACAGATGAATCGTGGCGGAGCCGGACGTGGATCCTGCGACTAACGTCACTCCTTGTCGCTCGAATGCCTCGAGCCGTCGATACAACTGATCGCGCTGCTGCGTTACATCTCGCTGTTCCGCCGCCAACTGTTCTCGTTGCTTTGCCAAGTCAGCTCGCTCCTCTTCCAGCTGCTTCTGTTCTTGCTGAGACGCGGCCCGAAACGCAGCTTTCTCCCGGCTCAATTGATCTTGCAAATTACGTAGCTCTTCTAATTGACGATTCGGATTAGGTCTATTATTCGATTTACCAATGCTTCCCTCTTTGCACGCGGCCAACTGAGCATGCAGGCTGTCGATTGTCGTCATCTGATTACTAATTATACAGAGCAACGTATAAACGTGATGAGACAATCGAATCGCTGCCAACTGTTGATCCTTATTCGTTTCTGAATCCTGGCACTCTTTTTCGTCGCCGCTTTCTTTCATGAACTCCGTCACTTTCGGGAGAGAAATCACAGAATGGATCCCTGCGGAATCTCGCAATGGATATTTCTCCTGAAAACACACCGATTAGCATATCAAATTTAGCTATACGCGAATTGCATATTTACTTTATTGTGATCGAAGCCCGCGAACGTTTCGGCTCTTCGAGGAACACAAAGAGCAGCTGGGACGTAGGCATCACTGTGTCGTTCTCCAGCAGAGCTTAGACTTCTGGAAAGAGTAGCACCGCCTGCGCTAAAAGATAATGAGCTAGCGAGTCTTGTTGCCTCTTGCACAGCCACAACCACCTACAACGATAGATTCTTCCTTTAGTTTCTGTGTTATTCATGAGACTACAATTTTGCTTGAAAATTTATTCTTAAGTTCAACGCCAGCAAGTAACTTTAACAGATTAGAAAAACGTCGTAACCTCCTGCCACAATTGAATGGTGTCAGTTCCCTCGTTGTGAACTAGCCTGGTATAATCTGGAATATCCTTCTCAGATTTTTCTACTCTTTCGTTATCGCTGCTTTCATTCCCGCTCCAAATATTCGCTGCGTGCAAAAGTTGCATCTGTATGTTGATTTTCTCTTCGAGCAACAGAGCCTGCTCAGCATCCTTCTTTCGTAGCTCGCCTAATTGCGACAAAGCAAGGCTGTTATTAATAATGTATTTGATTTTTTTGATCGAAGCACATAGTTAATAATAAAACACTCGTACGCACCAACTATCTTTAGGATATGTGATTCTTTAGTTTTAACTAGGCGCTGTCTCTCTTCGACAGAGAGCAACGATATTGAAGACGAGCGTGTATCTCTCAATTCATTACTACTATTATTCTCGGTTAACATGTCAGTTTCATTTTCAGGCTCTTGCGGGCAAGCTTCGACTGCCGCTCTAATTGCTTGAATCCACAGCTGCTTGTCTTTGGGCTTCTGAACCTTCAACTCGAACATTTCCGGCTCCGCTGGATTGCTGCTTATTAAATAGATCCCTCTAGACTCCTGCCCAGCTTTCTCGCGCACAAGTAATTTCTGAAGCGACACTATACCCGCCTTATTGTCAGGCACAAAGAATGCATACTTCTGATCTCTCTCGGCCAAGAAAAACAATATATCAGAAAGAACAATCACTACGATGGCAGTCATTTTTCCGCGACCTTGCATCAAATACGCAGTCCCTTCGAATTTCAAAATTCTTTTAACCGCCATGATGTCTGACTTCTTAAATTTGGCACCACGATATGTCGCGCTAGATTTTGGGTCAATTCTAAATGATAATAAAGAAAAAAGAATAAAATTAATATTAATTGATGAACGTTGAAGGATATTCGATATTCAATATATAATTCTCTTACTTATGATAGATCTCTAGCTTTCTATTTTGTCTTTCTTTGTTAGCCACACAGGTATCTACATCGGCTAAAATTTCTTTAACAAGACTCAAAGCTTTACGCAAACCTTCGCCTTCTTCCTGTGCGTCTCCGGTTTTTATAAGCGGCTCGACTAACAGCGGATACTTTGTTAACCGCTGTGTAACAAATAGGATGCACTCCGGGATTCCCTTCTTCTTTAGCAAAGGATGCGACTATAAAGACACCAGCCATACATGTATTTATCCATTATCGTCCAATAAAAATAAAAGCAACACGAACAAATAGTGTAGTATTATACATACTATATAGACGCATGCTAGTGTCATACTATAGCTACCTGGCATTGACGCACGACCCGGGCGAATTGAGGATCATTACGCAAGTAATACTTGTACGCTTCCACGGCGTCTCTGTGACGACTACAGAATTCCCCGTAGGCACTCTTCATACGCTGCGCGTTTTCGCCAGAGAACTGCTCGACGAGTATATCAACGATTGTAGGAACAACGGAGTTCGCGCTCTGGCGCTTGCGCAATTTTTGGAGAAACCGCAGATGAATGTCGATCAGGTCCCGTAATCTAGGAAACATACGTTCCAGGTCCGCCGGACCCAGGCAACAATTACGTCGAAGACCTTCCGCGAAGATGTGCTCCATAGCGAGGAGTACCAGGCAATGATGCTTCTCCGTCAGGACAAACTCGTAGATATGCTCCTGCCTCTTTACTTTCCGCTCGCAATTATCAACGAGTCGCAGCGCGACGTTATGCCCGATGGCGGCACTCCAAGAATCAAGTTCTTCTTTAGCTAGGCCTAACTCAGGATATAGACCCTCCAAATCACCTACTTTGAACTGATGGGCATCATCTCCGAAATCGAACTCTTCCCACCCACTAGAACGTTAGATTCAATATCTTTATTTGTTAGTAATTTCATTGCAATAAGTAAAAGCTATTAATAGAAAGTTTTATACAGACCTAGATATATCGCGATGCTGTCCGTCCCCATCCTTTTCTTCGTTTATTGTTTGGCTGAAAGAAGAATGCAATTTTATATGTTAGAATACTGTTTTCACGATAAGAAATATTATTTTCCGCTGAAATTCGCAATATTTAAAACTTATTTTACCTGCGGTGCTTCAATGCACTTTCTTGGCTTACATTATTATAACGTACCAGTTACTTGTATAAACATGACAGATTATAGCATTCTTACTATTATTTCAATATTACCTTCTATGTATAAATCTGATCTGCAAAGTAGCACCTAAGTTTTGTTCTGTGGGCACACATATTGTACATACGTAGCTACGTGTATGGAGTTCTTTGTCTCCTATATAAGTTAATCAACGCTACATGTAAAGAAAAATGTTGATTATAAAAATTACAGTTTTCTGCAACAGTTTCGTGGAACGTTTAAATACGCCAGTGATGTAAAGTGTAAATGAGATTTGAACAGTTACAAAGTAAAGAGGAGAGTCACTGATGATAGATGAAAAATCGAAAGAGATGCTTGTATTCAGGTCGGGTAGGGAATATATCCCGAATTGTAAGAATCCCAAACTTTCGAGTACCTGTTCCTAAATTACTCTCGTAGCAGGAAAAGTAGCCTTACATTCTGTCACGACGCAAGGTTTAAGTCTCTCTTTCTCCCAACCCGACCCAAAACTTTATCGCCAACGTGTCACCAGAAGATGATATTTTTACATGAGTGGAAACGAGCTGAACGTGAGTTTTGAAGTACACTGAAAAACACACGGAGAATATTGTAAACAAATCTACAGGTTGTTATTGTGAAGATACAGTCGTAAGGAATGATAGTAGAGAATTCTGCACACATCATTCCTGATAACAGTTGATGAGGAGGCTGATCTGTGATGAATCTTATAGTCTGTAATTATCGTGTACAGTTACAACGAGATGTATACACAAAATATATCATCGAGTAAACAGAAATTATATAGAAGCAAGCATATCAGAAGCATAGGCAGGGGCAAGGTGATGTCTCTTCCAATACAACACAAACAGGCAACTCGATTGCCTTCTGAACAATGTGTGCGAGAAAAGAATCGAGGAACGACAGACGCGGCCATCCTACTACTGTGTAGGATTAATACACGAACAGAAACGTACGAACGCTTCGACAGAATAGGAGGAACACATCAGATATCTGAGACTTACTTGACTCCGAGTTTAGTAGCAACTCGCCGCCAAGGGCTGTAGCTTGCCACGGCTTTCTTGCTGATAATTTCCCTTTAATCGCCGAACAATCGATCGGTTTGTCGTAGTTGCACAAGAGGGAATGCACGGGGGAAGGAAAAAGCACACACTGCATTAGGGAAACTTCATTTTGCCTTTTGTTTCCCCTCCTTCTTCATTTCTCTTATTCTATCATCTTTTCAACTTTCACGTATCAATTGATAATACACACCTCTTTATACGCAATTATCTTATTTTCTCAGAAACGGCAGAGACGACATTGTCATAATAGGCATATGTTGTGAATTAATGTAGTGTTTTTTTAAATTTTATGTATACATGCCTTGGGGAAATAAGTTAATCGATCGTTACTAATTGATAATGGATATCGTACTCTGGTAGTATTATACCTGTAGTTCATGTTAAATATGTAGAGTTGTTACTTGAATGTTTTACGAAGTTTGGGCGTGATACTTTGTATGTCAATTAACATGTGTTATGCAAAAGTTTCTATTAGTTGATGTTAGAGACGCGAGGATAAGCAAGCTGAACCTTGCCATACTATCGGCTAAACTGCAAAATTAATCAGAAATAATAAGCTTCCGAGCCAGCCAAAGCTTCTGAATAATAAGCGGATACCCCTTCTAATTATTTGCGTTTCATATCGTGTATAAAAGTTCAATAACACTTTGTGGAGTGAAACATGATTCACAGATATATTAAGTACTGGCAGATCGACTTGTTTGCTTAATAGTTAATAAGTAATGGGAAATTAGTCGATTTTGTTAAATCTGTCAGGTGATTCGTTCTTATAAAAGAAATCTAATAAGCAAAGGAAAGGAAAAAAAATCGAGATTCCTTGCTGAGCGCAAATATGTGTACGCATTTTCAAACTTATACGATACTTGTATTGCGAGTAAGAAGTTTATTACAAACTCCGAGTATAGGCCTAGCCATGCCAATTGCGTGCGAATCGTGAACCACAGATACGCAGATTCAATGCAGGAAATCTATAATATTCATAGTAAAAGTTATTTACCTTCCGCTTCCAGACGACGTTGGTGGCAACGATGCTGTGGAGCCTCTCTTAACGTTAGAGCTACTCGACATAGTGGATATGCTCGACGCAGGTTTGGTGGCAGCTTTGCTAGATTGATGTTTCGACTTAATGCACTCTAGCACTAGTTGATCCTTACAGCCTTGACTTTGATGTACAGATACTCCGCAATCTGATACAACATAAGAATCATACTTTACGACCAGTTTATACAATTTACAGGTACCGCAATTAGTGTACGAATTCTTCTTACTGTCGCAATGTAGAAGTGGTTTATTGGTTGATTGTTTCGTACAAACATCACATATTAAACTTCCCTGAGATCCTGCCATTATTGTCGCCCATAAATGCTGCTGTAGATTAGTCTTTTTACCACTCTTGTCCTGCGCACCATTGCAATTTCGTTAAATTATTCCCGATACACTCAAGACGCGTAAATATTCTAAGTGACAATCATTTTACTACCTTTTTCTTACGAAAGAAAATAGAACCTCGTTTTCTTCTAGTTTTCTCGGAATGTTGATCGTCATACGCTGCCCCGCTGAAAATCGAAATCGCACGTTTCAATTGTAATTATAAGTGTAATCGGCGACTCATAAAATGCAAAAGTCTGCAAGCATTACTGTAGTGTATTCACACAAAGTGCTCGATGTATGACTGAATGGTAGCTAAATACATACATCGCTAAGCATTTTACGAATATAATACATACAGAAGAATTTAAAGAGCACTGCAGTATTATTATTATGTGTGCAGAGTTCGCGAAGATTGTTAGTGATCAAGCCAATACAAACCAGTCATTTTCCCTTGTACGTCGTTAACAGAATATATTGCGCGTAAGTGATAAAACTGAAAGTATAGGATACTTACTCTGTCAGTAATTCATCAAGGGATATCTGAGTATTTGGCGTGCCTTCTCTATCTTCGTGGAACTCATTGCTGTGCGGTGTGTGAAGATCCTCGGTTTCAGTCTCACTTCCACTACCCTTTTCGTTTCTTTCGTGACGGCTGTACCATGCAGGATGGTAGGAAATTGTCAAGTACAAACACAAAGTATGCGACTATTGTGTGAAAGATATTGCAAATCAGATATTCTCGTGTGGCACGCCACCGAGATGTAAAAGCGTCATAAAGATGTAAAGGTGTAAGTTAATCAGAATATATAGAAAACCACTTAGCTGGATAGAGAAGTTTAGATTCCCCATTAAGATGGGAGTAAAAATTGTATCGTCGAATAGACTTAATGTGAAGTTTAAATATTTCAAACAGACCAGAATTTCAAATTAACATTCCGATTTTCGTATAAATGCAATTGTTAGAGATTTAAAATTAATTAATCTTAAATATAGTACTAAATTGTGCAACCATGCTTAAATACTTTTATCTACATGATACGGATTAATGCAAGCATTCTTAGAGATAGGCAAATTTCAAAACTTCCTCCTAACATACTAATGAATCATGCATCAATTTCTTTTAGAGTTAATTTAAAAATTAATGTTCAAATACAATATGTACAAAAAATATGTGCATCATCTTGTATACTGTATAAAGACAGAGATCGCAGGCTAGATCACGAAGGTTACAATTATTCTTATTTTATAAATTACAAGTGATGCTAAAATTCTCATACGAATACATATAAGTTAATATATAAGTATAATAACATATAAGTTAAAGTAAATCGACATAATACGTACAAATTTTGAATGAAAAATCAACCGATCTGTTACTCGCTAAATATGTACGCGTTACTATTGTACCGATTACTGATCTAGCTTTACGATCCGGAAATATTTTACGCAACTCACGCTGTAAGTGATGGTGTTGTCCTAGTTGCAGACTCTGGTAAATGAGCGTTAACTTGAGGTGTAACGATCGAAGGCGTTGAAATAGATTTCTGAAGAGGTAAACGAGAGCCTGTTACGCCAGGCATTAAACCACTACTTTCCACTAATCTTTGACTACCTTTGAATCGTTTCGGGACTATCTTCTGATATTCACTCTGTTAAAGAACAATTCTCAAGTGTATTCGATCGCAAAAGAAGCACAAAGAATCTGTCGATGCGAGCATCGTTTAAATTACCTGTACAAGATCAGCTTCGTTGAGAGAGTGAGTGCTTGCTTGTGACCTGCACGTGCGACTACCGATCCCCGCAGGTCTGGTACCAGATTTTCCATGTAATTCTATTTCCATTTCACTGTCTAGGCTACTTAAACTAATACTGCGTTGTCGCTGAAAGTGTAACACATAAACATTGAGTACCGTAGTGAAACAAGATACTAAAAGTTCTCACAAAAGCGAAACGAGAAAAAGCAGTGAAGCGGTCGTGTTCATGCCACAGATGTACAACGAATTGTAAAGTATGTAACAGGCGATATTAACCATGTTTTGCGCTTGTAGATGATTTTGCCCAGAATATCTGCGACGCCCGCATCGAGTGTCTTCCAAATCAGTCCAGCTGCGTCTTCTGTCGATACCCTGTGCATTCTGTGAACGAGATCCTACAGATGGGAAATGCGTGGGGGAGCTATTGGTAGAACAGTTAGCAAGGAGATCCGGATCGGATCCTGTGTCGTTATTACTCGAACGTGGTGCGATCTCGGGTGAAATTAAAGGGCACAGAGAAGGGCACGACGAAGTTAACCGTTGCGGTACGTCGTTGTGGGACGTGCGATGATTGTATCCCCAGTTGCTCAGCGTCAGATCTCTCATGCGCTGAATGCAATCGTGGATTTCGTGCAAATGCTGTAGGTTGTCCTCTGCAAGGAGGTGAACCGATTGTTAGCCACAGAAGCACACAAAATTCTCTGAACGTCAACTCGCGTCGAGTTCGATGCGCGGTAATTACACAGATCGAGAATCAAAGAAATTTACCCAGGACGGGGTAGTTCTTAGCGAGACCAGGCGAATGAGGTGTGACGCTAATAATTGGCACCAAAGGATTAGGCTGAGTTTGAATATTAGAGCCAAGTGTGAGCAGCGGGTGCTGCTGCTGCTGTTCGTCGGTCACTTCAGACATAGCGATAGCTGTTTTCTCTATATTGTCTTTAGTGTATCCGGACTCGGTGATTATATTCCCACGTAAATTCAGACCGCCAAGATCTCCATTAATAATAGGTATACGATCGCAGTCAGAATGCGATGATCCCAAATAATCAGTTATTACATCTTCCTCGCTATCCTCCCCACTGTTTGGACACTCGTCTGCAAATAGATTTAAAACAAATAAATAAATTCTCACTATAACTAACCGACGGAGGTACAATCGACCGTTATCTTAAGTCATTTAGACATCGATCTGTATAATGAGTTGATAACAAGTAAAAACTTATACGTTGCAAACTAAAGTTATTCAAGTGAAGGGAAGAGAATTATAACTATGGTTTAATGCTCCGCGAAAAAGGCCAGGCTAGCGTGCAACAAGGAATGTCGGAATTCGCGAGTAAACTGCATAGAGATACGGGAAAACCGATATCCAAATGTCCTCGCGCCTATTGACTGCACGGGGAACAAATAGGACCTGCTCCGGACAATCGCAACAGCCTTCCGCTCTCGTGTCATAGTAACGTATAAAGACATATTCAATGAAAATCAGGTCACATTGTTCTACGCCACGTATCTGCACGTCCCCGTGTTCTCGGCGCGCTAACATCAACGCGAAGCAAATTGTTCCTCGGCCTCCCGGCCGACGAGGAAAGGACGAATTAAAACACAATCGCTTTATCTTGCCGCGTTCATATCGGTCAGGGATAATCCAAGGTCGTACGTTGGACGTCGCGAATTTCGGGCGTAAGGATGTCTCCGGATCGATCTAACGTTAACTGGCAGCAGATAAAGGTAAGATCGACTTTCTAATCTTATCACTCTGGTTGATCGTGCAAAGCTTCTTTTCTAGATACTTGATCGAGCACAACGATTAAGTTCGCAGGGGTGAAATGGTAGCGGACGCCGATGAGATTTGTCAATCGTCGCAACACCACGGTTTTAACAGTCGCGCCTGACGAGAGTTCCCCGCGCCAACGATCATATTATATTTTACCTACACGTTGACTCGACGAGCCGTTTATTGTCATCCCCGTGTCGGGGATAAATATACGCGTACGAATCGTGGTGAGTACTTTTCCGGGAAGCAGGGGGTAGACACACTGTTGCTTTTCCCCGTAGCTCCCGAGCGCGAATTGATCCGTTGGTCCGCGCGTGCCACCCCACTTCCATGCACCCCCGATCCTTAACCGACCTCCAACCTTCAATCTAATGCCTTTACTACCACTCTTTTTGATAAATTCATCCCCTACTTCCGTATGCGTAATTTTTCTCTCTCTCTCTCTATCTCTATCTCCCTCTCGCTGTCGCGATTAAATGTTGCTTGAATCAAATTTTGGAATTCTAATCGAATCATATTCAAATTCAAATTGTACTCCCACGAAACTATAATATATCGATTATTCGATCTAGATAACGTAGAATTGCTTACTTTCTTACGTTTGATTTTTATAAAGATTTGTCGTGATATATATTTTTCTTTTTATTGTGTTGAAACATTGAAAGTGTTGTTTTAAGAAATTACAATGGAGCCATATTTTGTGTGCTTACATCGTAACTTTTATGTTTATTTCATTTTATAAGTTTGTAGTACTATTGTTTAGTTGATGCTTAGTAATTGAGGATTTTATAGTGTACTGAGTATGACTTCTAATGCCTCAGAGTATTGATAAAACGTATAATTTTAGAAAACTGATGCACCCTTTTTATTAGTTTTATATTCATACCAGCATTGCATCTACCGAGGCAGCGAATAAAGACGCAATCTCAGTGTGTGTTCCATGAATTTGGCAAATGGAAATCAGTTGTTTTTAGGGAAGGGGAGGATACAGTTTTAGGCATTTAGTAACATTGGAAGACTAATTAAAGAGCAGTGGTGGGTTAACATCAAGTATAGTCTATATCTGTTCCTGACTATAACTCAAAAACAAAAAACTACTAAGTTAAGTTAAATTATTGGGAAAACTACTTGCGTGTAGCATAACAACTCTTCTATTTAAAATTGCAAAGGAACCTGAAGAATTAACGACTTTGCAGTGAGGTAATAATAACAGTTTAACTTTCTAAAAAACTACAAAAATGAGCAACAAGATTATGGGATATCTATATTAGTTCTAATTTAATTAATATTATTGGTGTTACGCATGCGACAGAGTATCAACATGTTCACAGTTCTCTGACCCGTACATAGGTCAGGATTACTCTGACTGCTTTCTTGCTCTGTTTAATAAATAACATTATGTCAATGCTTTTCACACAAACAGTAAAATGTTTTACAAGAAACTTAGTTTTAAGAATGAATGGTTCTCGAAATGTTCCGCACAAATATTTAAATCTAAGTCTAATCCCTCTTAAATCTTTATAACAACCATATTATCTTATTACCTTCCAATCAAATGTTTCTTCAATTATTCAATTAAAATATTAACAGCCTGTAATTAATCAAATATTCTCTTCATCTTTTAGATTTTAACTACGAAAGTCTTCCTTTTATATTCTTCTAAAACTTCAACACCGCTATTTTCTTCTTTGAATACAGCTAATTACTATTAATATTTATTACAAGAGTCAATACTTTAGACTATATCCTGATTATTGCCATTATATAACAAGAAATCTATGTTTCTATTATGTAAAAAATATGTGCAATATATTTTCCATACACTAAACAGTTTATATTATTTGTAAACATACCTCTTCTTGTTACGCAATATTTTGATATATCCAAAGTACAAAGTAAAGCATAATGCAACATGGAAGTATATATAAAATAGGATGTTAATAAATGAAATACAGGCAGGATATTAATTCTATGGACTGTTATGTTCTTTTTGCAATATTTTATTATATACAATCACGATGTCAGTCAACCCTTTGCGGTCCTATCTACAGTCTAACTCGACACCACATTTTCTTTCAGAATTCTGTAACTGCTAACTAGGCATAGGAAGTCATAGTAATTTTTTCTATACGCTAGCAATTACAAGATCTTTGCGTAGACCTGTATCCTCCTTCTGTGCAGGCTATATATTATGACAAGAATTAAGATAAGCTGCAACAGTGTTTATAGTATTTCTAAAGTGCAAGTAAAGGTCCCGTCGCTTGAGCAGAAACGCACAGTGATGTAACAACATCTGAATGTATGGTTACCAGTGCTGTCAGTGATTTAATTTGTATAAATAATTGAGTGAACGAAGAAACTTCAAATCGAATACAAATAGCACATACTGTCCAAAAGCAACTACCTTCGCGTGTACCAACTAAAATGCCGGAGACAACTGATGCCACAAAGGGTTAATCATTATATGTAACTCACAAGTGGAAATTAAGTACTTAAATGCTTCTTGTATGTTAATATCAACTTACCAGACGAAAACGGAGCCAGTACTTCCTGCCGTTTCTCCATCGTTATTTTTTTTTATTCCGACGATTGGACGAACGTTTAATTTCTCCAAGAGCGGATACTGAAATATTCGTAAACACTGTAAATAGCGACAAATCGAGTCCACTGTATCGCAAAAGTATTTCACGAGAGCTCGGAAGCTGGACCAACGTTGGTACAGAAAATTCAACGAGGAGGTTCGCAAACGGAGGGAATCTCGCGTAAAGCAGCAGGGAAATTCGTTGTTGCGAAGAGAAACATCGTTATGCGTGCGGTATTTCACAATTTGATTAGGGCGACGTGCACACTTTGTTGCCAGAGGAAGCCGTATTGACAGGTGAACGCTCGACTAGATTCTTTCGCGTTTATTAAAGCGGTACTTCTTATTCAACGTCGAAGAAGATACGTACCTAAGCGGAAAAATGTCTAGAAATCCATTAATATTACACGCCGTTTATTATATCTAGCTCCTTCATAGGTAAACGAAAACGTTGCATCTACCAATCTGTAACATGCAATCAAGGCACGTCGACCATTTTGTACCAGCCGAGGGATAGACGGTGAGAATCGTAGAGATGTGGTAACTCGTCAACTGCTTGGTGGGAATAACAGTATGCCGTCAAAGGCGTACTCGAAATCTAACTAATGCATATGTAACGATGCGGGAATTACTTTGAAAATAAAAGGAAGTTTGGAAGTTTATTTTATATAACATTCCTAAATACATGTTAATTTCGTTAAGCAAGCTCACTAAGAATTCATCTGTTTTGCGAAAAGCAGGAAACAATTAAGTCTGCATTAGACTTGTATTTTGAATAAAGTATATCAAAGAATATGATCCGAAACTGATAAAAATCCTCGCAATTACGAGTACAATTTTTATTCTTTCCCTATAAGGCAAAGTTTCTTCTTTATTGGTTTCTTGTTTCAGTATTGCTCACGTGTAGAAAGCTCAGTTAACAAATACCGTATTATTCTGGAAAATTGAATCGATAAAGTGTTCGATCATGATAAACAACCACTTGTTTTGTATATTATAGACTTATAGATGCATTTATGTACGCAATACAGTTCAAGTCCGATTTTAACGATAAACTAACCAAACACAGGCGCGTTTCGATGGTTTTAAAATACAAAAATAATAAGTTCTGTATGGAGTTATTACGCTCAGAGTTACGATACGCTGAATGTATTTAAATGTATCGCCTTAAATTGTGCTGGTGCATTTGTTAGGAATTATTAGGAGCATTAAAGTAACTTAGATTTAAACATTTGGCCGTACTGCATGGGGATCTGGTCAAGGAACTCGCTGCATCGAAATACACACATAGGATAGGAGGTGTCAATACGAAGAACTGTCAAAATTTAGGAAATGACAGTGTCTTGTAACGAATTTACGTACAATTATGAGAACTGATTGTCGCTCAGAGATATAACTGAGAGGATCTGTATTTTACGGGGGGGGTGAAATCGCATTGTACCATTTTTCTCATTGTTTACTTAAATTTCGAGGCAAAGTATATAACCTGAAGGCACGTTACATATCCCGAATATTAATTACATTTCGTTACGTTATCCTGCTCCATCGTCGTCTTATTTAATCTTTGAATGATATTACTTGCGCGGTATTATGAAGTTATACAATGGAGGTTTCGGAGACAAGAAACCTTGTTAGAGATTTGGATTTAACCCTACAACCTCGTATCGTTCCGCGATATAAAACTTGGCTTCCACTTGCCACACAACAGGTATTTACGTATCTTTATAAAATTATCGTCTTGCGTTTAATTGACAGAATAATGTATAATTATATGTATATAGAGCATAATTGTTTGTAATAATATAATTCCTTTTTTAAATACGGTGTCAAGTCAACAATAAAATGTCATTTTCAAAAGAAATGATATTTAAACGAGGTGTTCTATAAACGATAGTTCAATCGGAAGGTTGACAAATCCATGTGAAAAATAAGCTAGCATTCTAGAACAAAAGTTTTCTCGTATAAAAGGTATTATTTCTGAGAAAATTGATTTCTAATATTTTATTGTACTCGGTAGTTTTAAAACACAAAAGTTTTAATTTTTCCGAGATCCTACCGAAGTGCACTTTTTCCTGAAAATGAAGCTTTGCGTAGAAAATTTTATTCCATGTTCTATTTCTTAACTTTCAAACAGAATCGTCGACTTCATAATTGTATTATCGGGTATAGGACATCCTGTATTTTGTCGGATTTCATTTATGTACTAACTCACTCTATGGGAATATATAACTTTCAGTTACGGCTTAGAAATCTTGTACAAATAATAGGATGTAATTTAAAGGCGAATGTGAATAACGAAGCTGGTTGGTTTTATTACACTCTACATAGAACAAATATGTCTTCTCCTTTGTACACGAGCGAAGTAATCGACCATGCGAATCCAAGGTGGTCAAGCCTCGAGCTACCAACTATACACGCTACCGGCTACTCTACTGCCAGTGGTGAGTTTTATAGTCCGTTAGCACCTCCAACGTGATCGTACGTTGACGGGAGTAAAGTATAACTGTTATCCGTTGCCCCGTACAAATGTGTCTTCTATAGAATATGTAAGAAGGATGTTATGAATTCTTTAACAGAGATTATTGTAAGGCTATGGAAAAGGGCGACCATGGCTGACGTAACGTCCGATGTGACGATTTTTACATGGGGCATATCTTTCACTGGCTTGGCATACATTGGCCCTAAACTACCGAATAACTTAGACACTGTTTTGAAAGAAAATTCTCTAATCTTTCAATTTCACGGTGGCTTTTTCACACCGGTGTATTGTTTTATCGAAGTTCCTGAATTGCAAAGATATTTACAGATAAAGGTCAATACGTCCGAGATAAGAGATAGCTATGCCGTGAGTAAGCTAAGCAGTTTAAGAAATAAAATGCAGGCACTAAAGCAACAGACAGAATCGGTGCAGTCGCTTCGGGTGCGAATCGCATCTGGTGATAATTTCCATACGCCGAAATACCCGCAATCCTCGTTGAACAGATTACTTCAACCTCGTAAGGTGAATAGGGAGAAGAAAGCAGAGATAATTAAAATACGCATGGAATTAGAGATGGCCAGGTTTAGAACGAAGTTATTAGAACAGGAAAGAACAAGGAAGATGGGAGAAGTTAGAGTGTTGGCTCAATCGCATTCTAGTATCGTGGAAGAAAATCAAGATTACGGTATTAATTATTCTCCGCTGTGTATTACGATTCGAGGAAAACGAGTTTGAGATGAATATTTCTTTCTATTACAGGTTCAGACTTGATGGAAAGATACAGACAGCTAAATAGAGACATAGAACGATTGCACGTTCGGCGGCAGAATCAAATAGATACGAGAGAAACGTACGTTCAGTTGAGCAGTCAACTTGCTCAAAGAAGAAGACAATTAATTTCAGAACTAAGTTTAATATATCCTATTACACAGGTGTGTATATAGTACTTAACGAGACGAGATTTTTTTAAAAAGCAATGTGGAATAAATTATGGGGTACAGAAACATATATTTATAGTTTCGATTATCGAGATGCGATCATAATTATGTTCTGAAGATATTTTTATCACACAGGATGAAAATGGGAAGTTTAGAATACACCATGTACATTTACCCGACAGCGAGGATTTAGAATTATCAAATGATACCGAGGTAGCTGTAGCGCTGGGATTTGTTGCACATACCACGCAAATGATTGCTAGTTTTCTTAATATACCCACTAGATACCCTCTTATACATTATGGATCGCGTAGTAAAGTTATAGATCATATCACGGAGAACCTACCCGACAATGACAGACAGTGAGTATTCGATCCTTATTCCTCGTTTAAATTTTCATCGAAAGGATACTACGATTAATAAAACGTGTTGCATTACCAGGTTTCCATTATTTGCTCGAAGCAAAGTTAAATTACAGTTTCGTTACGCTGTGTATTTACTAAATAAAAATATAGCTCAATTAAGGTGGTACTGCGGCCTTCCAACAACAGACTTAAGAGCGACACTTCCAAACTTAGCTACCTTGATAAGTATTAGGCAAAATCAATCGCAGTATGTAATTATGTTATTGTTGCAATTGAACGCAATTCATTTCGTGCGATATTTCGTAATCGTCGTACTGTCTTGTCTCTAGTTTGGATAATTCAAAACGAACGTATTCCGCTTCATCTTTGGACATCGAAGTTGGAAATGGCAAACAAAATTTGCCCCTAACACCGCCTGTGCAGAAGTTAATTTTCGAAAAATGCCATCGACCTTCGCGATCCATGAGCCAATTGAAAAGCTTGAAATCATCTCTCAGTTCTTCGCTGGATCAAGGCTTAGATAAGCCTGTACAGCCCCTCGTGTTGGGCAGCCAATCAAAACGAATTTGTAAGTCCGAAGAAAGTGCCATTGACAATAAAACATTAGTACTAGCGAAAGACAGGTCGAGTAACAGTAGCAATGAAACATTAAATAACGCAATTTTAAGTAACATGAGCAGTGTGAACGTCGAAGATACCACTCGAGCGAGCAATGAGATTGGAATAGAGAGTAATATTGAAATTATGGTACCTACGTCCGTATCAAAGTCAACTAATCCTGCAGATAGTTTGGAAAGTTCGGTGAGCGCGAGAGACAGAAGCTCGAATTCTATAAGCAGTTGCGAAATGGCACTGAACAGTAGCCAGAATGGAGACGACAGTTCGAACGATAATAATGCTGTTAAAAAAGACGAAACTGGGGAATCTATTTCATTTGCCAATGAAATTTTAAGGAACGTCGACGACGTCATAGATAACGCTCTAAAAAATGGCAGGCACACGGAAGATTATAGTTCGGAAAACGAAGTTCCACGAAATTTTGATAATCCTAGAATGGCGGCTAGTGAAACAAGTTACAATATTCATGAATCTAGTGCAGCTGCTACAGAAGCCTCGACGTACAATAAGGAACATTTTGCTAAGTCGTGTTTATCTTTAGACGACATAATGTCGTGTACCTACGAAGAAACCGAAAGGAAACAAAGGACAAGCTCTATCTGTAGTTATCCGGAAGAATATCTTTCCTCGAAAGATACTATAATGCGAAAGCGATTTAATTCCGAGCCCAAGTAAGTATGTACTGAAACGAATTCACTTCAAATATTTAGGAATTTGGATCCTCGAGTGTCTGGGGAATTTCTATTTTCCTGGATATCTCGAGCATCCGATTCAATTCGATCGTAATAATGATACCATGTGTATAAGAGTTGTAAGATGTCGATTTTCTATGCTACAGAAATGATAGGGTAGACCCTTTACATTCGAAAAATTGGTGCCATAATGATGCGAACATAGAACCAGCAGTGAGTAAATTAACAGATTTAGATGGTTCTTGAAATGTTACTTTGATGTTGCTGATTCAATATTCTTCTCGTTGTTTTAGTTGGAAACGGGGTTAATACAAAAAGCACAGAAATCAGAGTGTTATTCGTACGACGAAACAAGCAAACGTGACTATCAAACGTCGAGCGAATACATAGACATCATCAGACGCAGTTCAGAAAATGTATATGCCCGTACCGAGGCGTTAGCCAATAAGAAAACCAGTTTTAAAGTTATGAAACCACGACTGTAATATTCACATTCTAGAATGCCACACCGCACTGTTGTTACTATAATGGTAGATATCCGAGTGGACTTAAAAAGTAAAAAAATCAATGCATTGCGTGAAAAAAAATTACAATTGACATTCGTTGCGTTAACATGTGAATGTCCGAAATAAAAATCTCATACAATTCTCCGAAATTATCGAAATGCGGAATTCTTCGCGTATTTAGTAAGTATGTAGCTAATGACGAGTCTTAAGGTAGGCTCTCGCTACGCCTCGCCTCGGCGCAACTTCTTTTCGCACTCACATCTAGGCTCGCATCGCTTCGGTTTTTCCGTACCTGAAATTTTATCCGAGCTTGCCTCGGTTCATGTGTTTGGTCAGTTGCTCGGAGAACCTCTTCTTTCCTCTTTTAGCAGTCACCGAAAGCGGTGGCATTGCATCCACTCGCACTACGCCTCGCCTCTCTTCCTCAGAACATTCTTGAGAACGAATCCTCGGTGAGGTGTAGTGACTAACTAGTGAGAGCCTAGCTTTATCTTTTGTTTGATTTCTATCGATTTAAACAAATATAAAATGAAGAAGAAAACTAGGAAGATGATGTATATCTTTGTGATTACTATGCGTTACAAATATTTACTATAAGTTCATGTTGTATTTTATTTATTTTCAGATTCTATGAAATATAATGCGATAGATGTATATTTCAAGTACTATTGTCTCTGTAATAAATTTAAGTATGCGTGCTTGTACATAAATTTGAATTTACTTATGCATGCGTGCGCGCGGGCGCGCGTGCAATGTATGGTGGGTCGTGCAATTGTTAGTAACTGTGCTCTTATTATCAAATATTAATTAAACAATGTCATAAGGCTATTGATCGAACTACTAATTGCAAGTGAGAATTTCCTAATAATTATCACATGCAATATTCAGATCAGCATACATTGAATTCTTTTAATTGCGATGCTTATTGTTACGTACAATTTGGTTATTAGTATCCCCATGTACAGGCATATTATTAAGATGATTTATTACACGTGTAACTCTGAATAATACTTGTATACACCTCTAAAACATGTCTCAATGTACTTGAAAGGATAATTTGGTAATCAAAGGATCTTTCTTTATAGATTTCTCATATTCTCAGAATTGAAAAACATACTAATATCTATGTAAACTAAATGTATGAGGACCAACCAAAGTACTAATGTAGCTAATGCGCGAGAAAATAATTCTGTACTAAATATGTAATTATTCATGGTAAATTTAGGATACAGACACTCGATAGGACGTAGAAACACGAATATCTTTTGTGCAAATATTCACAACAAAATATTCCTGTATAAAAAACAGAGAAGCGTATAATATCTTTAATCACGAAATACAATATTTATATCTGTTTATATAATGTGATATCATAATCTATCGTATCAGTGTAAGTACATGCTTCTCGCTAAGTTATAAAATATTGTTTATAATGTATTACTATTATTTACCATAAGTAAGAATGCTACGTTAGGAGATGTATATAAACTTCGTACATCAATATACACTAATTATCCTAAGAACAGTGTATGTATATAGAAGTTACCCTTTCTTTCTCTAATTTAGATCACTAAGTTATTTACTTGTTATTATTCAGTGCGATAGTATATTTTTATGTAATATATATATCATACCATATATCATAGGAATGCGCGTAAATAAAAAGAAATCTGTCATCGATTGTAATCATTAAAATCCTCTTACTTTCATTGCATCTTTTAGGGTAATTATTAGAATTTATGGCGTCCTCGTCATTTCAGTATTTTAAAAGACTATACAGAGCGGCATTTCATTTGCAACGGTGCGAATGAAAATAGTCACCGTTTCTCGCGAGATCTATTGCAATAATCTCTTAGACTTAGTGTATCGTTACGCTATCGTATTTATATGCAAAAATAAATATCAAATGGCCACTGAATAGATTGAAAATAAAATATGTGTACGATACATACACAGAAATATTCACTTCGTTGTCTCGTTAATACCAGTCAGTTTTTCACTTACATCCCACAAGCGAAGCGCTACGTCGGGATCTAGCTCCTTTTTCGAAACGTACGGTTTACAATCGCGGTAAATATTACCGCTCTCGTTGGATAACGAGGGTTCTACGGCACAGTGTAACACAGTTTGCGCACCCTGAGGAAAGAATAAAAATATCAAATATAGTAACACTCTCCGCTAAACTGTGCACGGTGTACAGAAATAGTTACCTGATTCGCGGTACGTAAAAACAATAGGGCGACGGGTGAGAATATGATGTAGTGGAACCAACTTCTTTTAACGTTCCTGAACAATCCTGTATAAGTGAATCCAGGACAAACCATATAAATGTTAACGCCACTGTTCTCAGTTCGTTTCGCAAGCTCCATGCCGAAATAGGTATTGGCTAATTTGGAATTACAGTACGCAGGATTCATACGTCCTTTAACTACCAATCCTTTCTCCCCGTTTAAGTTCGAGAAATCTATCGCCCCGGACTCGAAAAGCTTAGACGTTACGATAACGATCCTATTGGGAATAAGTTTCGGTAAATAAATCGTACGTTCCTTTCTTAATAATTTTCTGTGAAGACCAACCTGCTCGGCGCGTTCTGCTTTAGGCGATCCAAGAGTAAGTTTGTAAGCAGAAAATGACCTAAATGATTCACGCCGAAATGAATTTCGTATCCGTCTTCCGTTGTAGCGCGTTCCTTAAGAGGAACATATACTCCAGCGTTGTTGATCAACACATGAATTTGTGGAAAATTTCTCATCACCTCCGCAACAAATTCTCTGATCGATAGAAACGATGCCAGGTTCAGCTGCATCGGTACCTGCGAATGCAATAAAACGCTTGCACTCTTGTATTCATAATATTACACGTTACACTATTTCTCATTAGAGGGGCAGGCAATTATTAAGTTACGCCTACCAATTCTCCAGTGGATACTCGAGAGCGTATCTCGGATATAGCGTCCCGAGCATTTTGCAAGTTTCTGCAGGCCACAATAACCGTAGCTCTTCGTTGCGCCAATTCCTTCACTGTCTCTTTACCAATGCCGGAATTGCCGCCTGTCACGATGAATACGCAACCCTGCAGGCTGTCCGTGTTCTTGCATCTTCCCCACGTACGTTCCCGACATTTTCGGAGCAGTCCAATGATTAATACTACTGGCAAAATGAAGTAACACCACGATGATACCATATTTCCGCGTCCCGTAACTATGACATGCGTACGTCCGGGGTATTTGAATTAAGAACGGTTCGCGCACGATAATTTGCCGGATCAGCAGAGATCGGCGGGTTTAAGCTACGATGATGGAGAGGGAAACACGTACAGGAGCGGCGGTGATGTGTGCGTGAGACGCCACGATTGGAGACTAACCGACGCCAGCGCCAAGCGAGTGACGCCGCGGCCAACCAGCGTCGACAACGTGTTTCCCGGTGACGCTGGTTGGCCGTGGTGTCGGTTCGCGTTGGCGCCGCTTGGCTGGGTTGGCGCTGGCGTCTGTTCACGCACACTTTACCACCGCTCCCGTAGGTGTTTCCCTCTCCATCAGCGGTAGCTTAAGCCCGCCGATCGGAGAAACCTTTAACATTTATTTGCATGCATCACGATGGTCGGCTGGTGGGAAACGAACAAATCACAGGGCTGCGGGTTCTTTCTTTCCTTTTAAGTTAATCTTATCTCTATCACATACTTCGCATTTGTATTTATATCGCACGGCTGAGGTTCCACTGCAAAGCGAGAATTCATGAATTCGAGAATCGTGGCAGAGTGGGCAGACTAGCCGCGCAACGATAATATTCATCAGATTAAGTTATTTACTCAAGTAGATTAAGTTATCGTGTTTTGAAATTCTACGTTGCGTCAGGAATAACAAGTAATGAAAGTGACGTCACATTCATTTCGCGTTGTCGCCACGTGGCTGGCTTGGCGCTGGCGTCAATTCACGCACACATTACCACCGCTCCTGTAGGTGTTCATGTCAGTTAGCTTCGGATGCATTCGGCTCGTCACGGCTTATTATTAATAGATGTGTCAAGCTGTGTTCGGAACCAGGGTGGCGTGGAAATTCGATACCGGCGGTAGCTATTTTAGCTACCCACGTCCACGCATGCGCGCAATGACGTCACGAGCGTTGAGCCAATCAACGCCAAGATGAAAATCGCTGGAAAATTCGCCGACGCCAGCGCCAAGTCATGCCAACTAGCCAACCAGCATCGCGGGGAATCGGTTGTCGACGCTGGTTGGTTGCAACCTCACTTGGCTTGGCTAGTTGACTTGACTTGGCGCTGGCGTCGGCTAATTTTCATCTTTGAGTTGATTGGCTCAACGCTCGTGACGTCATTGTGCGCATGCGTGGACGTGGGTAGCTAAAATAGCTACCGCCGGTGTCGATTTTCCACGCCACTTCGGAACATAACCACTATTGCTGATTGTTGTTTGTTGCTGTTTTGTGAATAGTCTGTTTCATGATTAGCAAGACTATTTAGGAACTGAGTGAAACAATGACTTTTTGCAGTATACCCGGGTGCACGAATCGCAAGAAAAACAAAAACTATGTACAGTTAGAAAAAGAAAGTAAAGATAATTGTATTATTTCATTTCACATGTAAGTAAACACCGTAGATATATAATCTTAGAAATTCAAATGTGCTGCTTCGTTATCGAATAGATAACATGTTTACACTAAAACGATAATATTTATTCATTCAGGTTTCCTAGAGATATCGAGAAGAAAAGAAAGTGGCTCGAGGCACTGAACTTACAAAATTTTTGCCCACCGAAAACAGGAGCTGTTTGTTCCGAACATTTTAAGGAATATAGTTTCAATTCGCAACATTCTCTTCGAAAGTTGGAAAAAGATGCTCTTCCATGTGTACGTACGATAAAATCATGAACTCTGTCCATTTATTGTGTAACAGTTTAGTAGATAATAGTTTTATCCCGGTGGAGATGATATTTGTCACAGCATATTCTTTACAGTACAGTGGGTAAGGATTAGGATTTTCAGTCGCTGTGTATTAGAATATTGTAGTGGTCGGCAAACCGCGGCTCGCGAGTGGCTCTTTGGCCTCTTGAATGCGGCTCTGCCACAAATCAATAAGATCATTATTAAGTATGATATCAAGTTTTAAACAGTGTACATATAGCTTAATTATTAAGTTAATAAACAGTGTACTTACCTATATAGTTTTAATTTAAGAAATTTGTCTCAAAAGGAATCTCAATCGTTGTACTGTTGATATTTGGCTCTGTTGACTAATGAGTTTGCTGACCACTGGTATATTGGAATTCTTATGTGACCGTACTTGTCTACTTTCAGCTAAAGACTATGTTTTAAAATCATATGGCAATTTGTTCACAGACCGTTCACGAATGTTATTAGGCACAAAGCATAGATCCTATTGGCGTTTATTATTATTTGTATCACTCGCATATAGGTCTAGATTAATTTATATTGGCTAATTTTCTTTTTTAGTTAGGTGGAGGAAACGCTGTAAATAATCAAAGCAATAATAGTAATATAGATGATACAGAAATCGTGATAGAACATCATGATATAAAAATTGAGGAAAACATCTACAATGAGGAAATAGGAAGTATCAATGGTATTGTTCACTTACATTGTGTTTACAGAATTATACAGGGTGTTACTCTACTGATAGTCAATTCCCTAGGGGGTGATTATAAGACGAAAATCGAAAGTGACAAAATTGCGGTAAAGGCTGCATTTTCGAGAAAATTGCTTCGTAGGATTCGTAGGTGCCTGAGAGGCGCGCAGAGGTAAAGGACGGATTCAATTGTCCGTGAGACGTTCTGCTTTCCAAATTCAAAGACAATTTTCTTGAAAACGAAGCCTTTACCGCAATTTCGCCAGTCTTGATTTTCGTTCTGTCTTTCGACTACCAGTAGAGTAACACCCTATGTATCATGTTAAAAATTTATTTAAGGATAAGTAATACTTAACGTCACTTCAGTAGATACCAGTGCAAACGAAAATACTGACATGAAAATTGAAGTGACTTATCGAGACCGTTCTACGAGTGTGTCTCCAGAAAGGATTTTTAATGCACCAAGAGAGGTTGAATTGCGGAAACTGCACAAAGAAGAATTAAGCAGATTAAAGAAACGGTTATACACCAGTTCGTATCAACTAAAGAGAGCACAACAAACGGTGAAATCGTTACGAAATATTGTTAAAGGTTTACAGTTGCGTATTTCGCTAAAGTCGCAGGATAGCGAAATACTTAAACAACTAGATCAAGGTACAAAAGAATTAATTATGCGCGAGATAAGAAAGAAAAAAAATTGCCTGTTAATAGGAAATACAAGGACGCGTTACGAGAATTTGCACTGTCGTTACATTTTCAGTCGCCAAAAGCGTATAATTACGTGCGTGATAAATTTTATAATTCATTACCGCATCCGAAAACAATTTCACAATGGTATCAATCGGTAGACGAGGAGCCTGGAATTATTACTACAGATGTGCAGACTAGTGAACTACCGGACACTTCTCTACTCGGCGAATAGTCGGCAAAAAGGCCGATCGATCGGCCTTGAAGTTTTAGTATTACTAATAATTTGTAAGGCATAGAAATAAAAAATACAATGATCTTTCTTTACTGTCAATAGTATATAATTGTAATATATTTTAATATGTGGTAGAACGAAAACGAACGGACGGCCAGTCGGCTGCTTGGGGGTCTTTGACTGAATTAAGAAGTTAAGTTTAAAATACAATAATAAATTCAAATAAACAATGGCTGTTATTGACAATGACAATTATCGTCTTCAATTACAGAGTACAAACATGAAATTATTATTTATATTGCAGGTTGTGTATTAAAAAAAATTAAAAAATTTGTACATTGCAGTGAATGCATTGGTGCTTTATCGGGAAAAATGCAAAGAGGCTGCAATCTGGTTAATATAAAAAATAGAGGCTTATTATTATATCCGTTGGAAGATCTTATTTACATATGTAAGAAAGTAGAAACTGCTATAACTATTTTTACAAAAACACATAGTATGTACATTGGCGGGTGGTTGGTTCATTTCGGTGCGGCGTTGTCTCACCCAGGGAAATTTCGAACGTCTCCGTCGTCACGCGTCCGAACGTAAGTGTGATCGAATCTCTTCGGCGTTCGGTTATGACACGGACGTGAAGAGGACCGTTCAGCCGCCATGTGAGAATTTTCTTGTAGAAAATATTTCAATTTGATTATTAACAAGTTTAACACGTTGAATGTCGTGAAAGTCATTTCTGACAGGCATTTTGAATTTACATTACTTTCTTAAAACTCTATAAATGTCAAGAAGAATAATGTAAAATACTAAATGTACGGGTCCTTGGAATTTTCGGAAATACCAACGCTTTCGAGAACCCCGACACTTTCAGGAGTCCCGATTCTCTCGGGAATCCCGAGATTTTCGGGGTTCTCACACACCTCTAACTACTTTATCCTGCAGAAACCATCGCAGTGTTCTTTCTCGTGCATTGGCAAAGCTCGCTAGTAAAACTTGACATACTTCCCAATGCTTCAACGTGCTCACCTTGTAATAAAATCTTCTGCCGAAGTGTTTGTACCATTGCTTCTAAGGTTTGAATTTTGTTGGTACTCCTTTTGTATTTCTGTTTCAGTATTTTTATTTCATACTGATAGCTCTTCTTCATTCTTGCTGCATGCTCCCGTAACTCTTGTTTCCCGGGTGCATTAAACTGCCTCGACGGCGACATACATGTCGCTTTATCTTCAGACGACCTTGTAGTCTGCATGCCTTTATCGTTTGTGGGCAACGTCTGTAATTGTAATGAAGTAACGCATATTTGTCACAATGCTTACCATACGATACTTCATATATATACAAGCCCAGCGCGTGGTGTTTTTCCTATGTGCGTTAAATGTTTGGCACCGTTCCAACAAAATTTTTCGAATAAATTATGAATAAACCGAAGAATCGTGTTCCACTCTCAATATATTGCCGGTTCCAGGTCGCTGCAATATATACCGAGAGAAGACTGTATAAATCATATTCGTAGCATCGGAGCATGGCATTATTCATTTATAATTTAAAAATTCATCTCATATTTTCCGAGATCTTTTAAGCGCTTTTTCTCTTGTGGCCCCTGTGTGCATCGCACACTTCGCACACGCAACCAGCCGAGTCTGTATATACAACACAAAATAGAGACTTACGCATTCACTTTTCATTGGAGACTCGCATCTCTGTATCTCCTCCAATGGTTCAGCAAATACAATGAAATCGTCGTTCAACTCCTGCTTCAATACCTAATATTTAAATATAAGTAAGCAACATCAGAACACTTTCCAGGATAAAGATATCGTGTAACTCGCGTACGATGAAATATTACATACGTTAGGTATAGCGTGTGCTTTTAGCCTTAAGCGTGACAAGGAAGTCCTATCATAATCTTGGCTGTTAAAGTGAAGCGAGCACACTACTGCATCATTGGGGATGTAAGATTCCTCTAACCCCAAGTTCTTTAGCCACAATCTGCGGTTAGTAAGGTTTTTGGGAACCCTAAGAAATCGATTATGAGAGATAATTGGTTTTTCATCGAGGAATATTTTTATGCGCGGGTATTACTTTCTTCATGCTTACCTGTGGAAACTAATTTTTATTTGTTCTTCTAATGCTTCCTGCTTAGAAGACTTACAGGAACTTCGATTCCCACAATTTCTCACAATGCAGTTCGGCATTTTCGAGGTCGATTACCACCTATTTATAGACTAATAATTTGCATTTCTTTAACAATTTTTAAGCTTCAAATATAATACTTTTGCTACTCTACTTGAAATTTTAATATTACTCACGTAATTTCGAAATTATCCAAATAATAAGATAATTACAGTACAATGCACGTGAGTTGTTTTCTAATTGTTTCTAATGCTTTTACACAACGGCGTCACAAGAATGCACTAGGTACGTACTTGGCGAATTCGGTATCTATCGGTATCTCGCACCGACTTTGCACTGCTCTGCCTGGTGCCAGAAGATGACTTGGATTGGTTGATTCTTATAGAGTTATATACTATATATACGTGTTTTGTATTTATTCTTTTCGATAAATATATCTTTATTTTTACTATATTTATATCTCTATTTTACTATGCAATTATCTACACATATTAAATTGTGTTTATGTATGCACGAATTTATATCAGCAATTCTCATTATTCTTTTTAAGATTACAAAATCTTTCAAAATATAACTATTACCTATTGCGAATATCTACGACTTTATTGAGAAAAAAAACTTTATACTTTTTCAGCTACTATGCAGTACTAATTTTCTCATGAGTCTCATGACCGGTTAAACTCATAAAAAAAATATAAAAAAAGTTGGTATACGCATATGTCCAATACCTATGTTTATTTAGTTTTGCAGTTATAAGCATTTTATATCTCATAAAACACGGGCTCGAGAAGCCTAATCAAGTGGCATTTTAAGAAGCCCAGCTGTGTTTTCGCGGATCAATACATTGATTATCATTTCGCCTTTGTTTATTTACAGGCGCGAAGGAACTGATAAAAACGAAAATATAGTATATTAGACCAACTGACGAGAGTGACGAGCGCGCCTGTCAGCCGGTTGCCCTTTAAACGGCTTTTGTTTTCTATCGACATTTTACGAAACAGTGTTTCGGAAACACGAAAGTTATGTTATTTCAGTTATCGTAAGCAAATACCAATTAATAAAAGAAACAGCGAAATGAATGATTACTACTATAACAATGTACATATGTAATTTATCAGATGCGTGTCTTAAGTACAATCAGGATTATTGAGTGAAATGTGACACTATGGGTACTTAGATGGTGACACGTATTGCGCATATTTATACTTTACCGAAAGAATTGTTGCTGTACAAATAATCGAATCAGTCGGTAGCGCCGAAAGTTTATTGTATTCACCATGGGGAATATTTGTATGTCCTGTTGCAAGGAATCAGCTTCGTGTGAAGATTTAACGCCAGATGTGGTAAGACCAAGATTTTAAGGTTATGTGAAGACGAATGTCAACGTTGTTTTTATATTTCGCGAAAACTATGAATTGGGAGTTATTTATTTATAATACAGTAACACCAAAATCTAATTCACGTAGAAAGATATCACTGTAAATAATTAATCGTACTAGTAGAGCAAATTCGGAACCAGATTCATTGAGTTACGCAAAGCAACATAAACATTGTGTTCGAAATATGTAAACTCGTAACGATTTTGTAAATAACGTCCTGTATATTTTTTCACATACATGCAATATCATACAATCACATTGTATTTACTATTCTTTAATTATCATGTTACATCATTTCAGTTGTATTATTTCATCTTCTTTTTATTATTACACCGAATACTGTCGAAAGACTATTTGTATAGAGTACTTACGATAAGAAAGAAATTAGTTTGCTTGAAACACTAAGATAGAAATCAGAAACTAAGACATTATCAGGGGATTGGAGCAGACCAATTTTTTAACTGCTCCGCTCCGACATCAAAATACTTCTTCCAGCTCCGTTCCAAGCTCCGAGTAAAACGCTTGCACGTCACAACGCTGGCAATCCATTTCGTAGTTTTTAGGCAATGCCTTTTCGCCACGCGTGCCTGTGTTAGCACCGGGCTTCGTGTCCCTACAATACAATATTTCTTCAATGATGAAGTATTTGAAAAAATTTAATTCATCTGCTTTGATAAAAAAATTAAATTGAAACAATAAAAAAAAGTCCAGAGCAGTGGAGCAATACAAATTTTCCGTACTCCGGCTCTGCTCTTGCTCCGGGCAAAGCTCCATTGCTCCACTGCTCCGAACATCGCTCCAACGCTCTGGAAATTATTGTAACGAGTACTACATAATTCATTGATGAGCAAACTTTGGCCCGCAGTAAGTCAAAAGTGGAAACCTAATACTCTACACGGGCCGCAATATTAAACGCTTGAATGTACTGATCAAGGAATTTTAATTTATGGGGTGAATTTGTTATTTCTGACATAGATTTACAATTGAAGGTTGCTCACCACTGATATAATTGAATGAAATATAATTGATTGGTTTGAAAAATGATGTAGACATTGTCATACTTAGGAATATATCTTTTTCTTTAGGAAACTAGGAGGAGGAAACAGATGGAAGCTGCGGAAAGAAGGATCGCCGAGCAGCAAGGTCGAGGTATTAAGGATATAGAGTCTGTGAAAAGGCAACAGAGGTTGGATGAGCTACGTGACAGACGTATGGAAGAAGCTGGCAATGTAAATCCACAAAATGCGCTGAAGGTAGGGAGATTAATGTACTAATTTATAATCGTATACTAATTTATTTCGTTTGAAATAATTCTAAATAGTTGCTGTATAATTGGATAGCCTGCTAGTATTTATTCATTACTGCAGGATGAAATAAAATCAATTTATAACAGTTGAAAGTAATAACTTCCAATGCTGATTATACTGTATTGCAATAAATTTTATGTTTTTTACAGTGGCAAGTTGGTCATTGAGAAACAGAAGTAAATATATGCACTGTCTACGAATTCACTTCGAAAGCACACGACCATTGTATGTCAGGGTTATTAATCACATTTGTACATTACATAAAAGGTATGCACCGTACAATATCGTTTGATTTGAAATCGAAGATTTGCAGGTTTGTATTTTTCGAAATTTTAATGTTTAAAAAGATAATGTCTAAACGATCTACGCGTATGTAAGTTTCTATGTATATTGTTTTCTACGGTCCTGTAACTATTTGTATTGATTATACACATGTTTTATATGGCATACGAAGTAGAGAAGAGTGCATTTTGCAGCATAATGGAACGTGTTGCAAATATAGAGGTTTAATAACTGTCCCTACATGCACATGATTTTTGCTTAATTATTGCTACTGCTCTTATGCTGTATGTGCTATTACCACTATTGTAACAAAGATATATTTTTATTATCAGTATGATTGTTCAGAGGTTGTGCAATATTTTAATACTAAAGATGACTTTAACGTATGGTATACAACTGAATGCTTTAAACTTATATGTGATAACAGTATTTATTTAAGGCTGTTTAAGAAATGAAAATGATAAAATACACGTTTCGATTTGTTATTCATCTCTTTGTTATTGCTGTTGAATACATTGTTAGTAAGAGATATTGATTTACGCGACGTATTATTGCTCTGCGAAATTGTTATACTAATATCGATAAGTGTTTATAACCAGAGGAACATATAAAGCGAATTTAATTTATGTACCTACGTTCTACAATGTATGAATGGTAATCGCGATATTGTATATTGCAAAGTGCAAGGTGTTGCATAAATAAATTGTTTGAAATGAAACTGAGAATGTATATTGTTAAGGGAGTTGCATTTATAAAATCAATTTATACGTAAAGTTTTTTAATTGCAATCGCAATCGGTCACATAATGGGTGACAATAAATAAATGCTTTTATGTATACAGTTTATTTCGAATATGTTTTACGCATTAACAAATAAATAATTGAAATTCCGTTATAGACTACTTGCAAGTACTTAGAAAATATTACGCAGTTCTATATTTTGCAAATATGGATACTTCAGTTTTATTGGATGTGTTATCCAGCTGATAGTTCAAAGAATGGCAGAAGAATTTATTTGTCCTTATAGTTTCACTTATAAGTCGTTTCGTGATGACAAGAAGATATATATATATATGTATATATATCCTTATACACATTTTATAATACAAAATATAAATATTACAATTGTTCTTTTGTGCGAAATAACGTTAAGAATTTTATATTTATATAAATATATATGTAAATATTTACACGTAATAAAATATTCGAAAATTGAAATGAGTACAGACAAATTTTGACTGTAATATTATGCTTTCATAGAGAATTTTTCTTCCATTTGTACAGTTGTGTATCGGACGAATTAAAATGCATAACAAGTTTATGAAAGAGTGATTAAAGATATACAATTTTAAAAGTACCTTACACCTTACCTATTCTGTGCACTGACCAAGACCGAAATAATTTTTTCGAGGTCTTGCCTTTCAATTCTTTTCCATGAGCAATTTGTACTTCCAACGATGCTCCATTATTTAACGCTAACCATGTATGAATTTCATCAGTTGCCGCAGAAACACCTAAAAATACCACTGGATACTGATACATCGGAGATTAATTTATAACGAGTGGCTTGTAAAGTTTACTTTATAATAAATCATTTTTATATTGAAAAGTGCAGCAGCCACGTTTAAAGACACATAAGATAAAGAGCAAATCAGATTTAATTAAATTTATACCTAATAATTCATGAAGGGTGATACGTCGACTAGCCAATAATTCTTTACTGGCGCTTCTAATTTCGAATATTAACAAGGATTGTCTTGGAACGTTGTCACCGTCGATATGAAAGTCTATGCTGAACTGAGGATTAGGCATAGCGGGTAAAAGTCGCGATTTCGCTAATGTTTTACCACTATTTGCAGAGGAGGCAATTTTATCTGGGCTGGTACATCTAATAAATAACATATACCATTATTAACGCTATTGACTCGTGAATTATTATACACTACTCTATTTTAATGAGTGTACCCACGTTTGAAGCTTGATTCTGCAATATAATTGAGCAATGTGCGCAACATGGAGACCTTGTGCCTGAAGAACTTTACCTTCGATTCCAGAATATTTCTCCCTGGTACCATTCACGACTTTCAATTCTTATGGAATAAAAACATTTGGTATTTAAAATTACTTATTAATTCTAGCGAAGTTCGACCGAAATACAAGGGAATGTTAAAGACAGTAATATACAAATTATTGCACTGCCTCATCATCTTAAAATAACGCAGCTTACTAACCATTTGGTCTCAGTCTTAAACGTGGACTAGGCTGTCTGATTCTGCCGAGCATATCAGGTTGCGATACAGCGTGGGCTAAACCAGATCCTTGTAGAAGCTCTGTCGCATCAGCTTCTCCTCCGCCTCTAGGTTCTAGACTCAATGTTATACCTTTCGCATCATTCTTTTCTTCTATATTTACTTCTGAACGAAATCTACGAAGTTTCAGTCCTCTCTTTACCTAGAGTTATTTATAAAAATACCGATGGTGTTATTAAGTGACTTGCTTTCGTAATAGTAATAAATGTATTAAGCTGTGCGCGTACAAAATGTTTTCATGAAATAACCATTTTACTAAAATAAGTTGATTAACACTTGAGTACCAGTGTGTTGAAAAACGAGGGAAAAACGACATTTCATATGCATCGATCTAATACATTATAAGATTAATTTCACAAATTCTCAATGCTATACTATTTCTTTGCTAACAGTTTACAAAATTATGGATTATATTAACATATCGCGCGAGTATGTATGTACAATTTCAAAAAGACGATCACTTGTTTTCGTTAAAATTCTGATTACCTTTTGCTTCATAACGCGAAAGCTGTTATACTGCGGTAGTTTTTTGCCAAAGCTTTGTTCAGGGCTTGGTGTCAAACTGTTATGAGAAGATCGTCGTTCTTTCGACTTTGTCGAGTCAGTATCATCGACCGTATCTGTTATAGTTTCTGTAATAACTCTGGGTATCCAAGAGTTTTGGTTCCCATTCAACTCAGCAGAATCTTTGCTTCCGATACTAGCTTTGTCTGTTCCAAATGTTTTGAATGCTTGAAATAAATTCTATAGCAGGAGGGAGCAATTACACAGAAATGAAAAACTCGAAAAGTGATTTACCAGATTGACTAGAAATAGCTGGTTTCAACAGCGTCACTGTGCGAGGAGGTGGCGGGGGTGGTATAACGTCCAAATGCAATCTCATCTTCGATTTTTCCATCGAAGGTCTTCTGATAACGTTCGATCCCGTTTCGGAGCTTTCGATATTTAATTGCATCGAGCTCTCGCTGATATTACTGGCTGCGTACGTGCTCTGAGTCTTGAAATGATAGGATATTTAATACGGTTTAGGAAGAGAAGAAATTGAGGTCTCTATCTTGCCAGGAGAAAGCCTTATACTAAATACCTCGCATTCCTCGGACAAAACCTTAATCTTTAATTCCACAGATCCAGTTTTGGTTCCTCTTAACGTGAACCAATGGGACTGATCGTTGTTAGAAAGTTTCCTGATGTCATCGAGAGTCAATGATACTTTTCCGAGATAATCTTTCATACCAAAAGTATCATGATCCCATAAAACCTGCACAAAGGCATCGTTAAAAATGGCCCCATTGCCTCTGCGTGCATGTTACAGTGAACTGAGCTACTAAAGATCTTACGACATCCAAGGTCTCGCCCGTCCTAGGTAAACCCATGATGGAGCTCTCATCCCAACAAGGGTTCAGAGTCTTCTTCTTTATACTGCTCTTGTATTTCGTCTCGTTGCTTAATTTCAATTCGCAGAAAGGATCGCTGAATCCGTTCAGATCCTTAGCCACAAGATCCTTCGCGCGTATCAGCGTCACCTCCATTAATCCGCTACCAGTGGAAAGTAGGCTTGAGACGTCTGAAGAGGCGGGGTCTATATCCTTGTGTGTTAATAATAGCTTCTGAAAGTGATTAGGGATACATTAAGTATGAGATGGCAGAAGTGAAACTCGATTATAGCGGTATGAATAAACAATCGCGTCTATCGATTCCCACTGACCGCCTGTTGCATCCACGGCAGGCTGTTCCTTTTAGATTTTGGCTCGTCGTCTGACATGGGAAGGGTCAAGCTACTTCTTCGGCTGGTGACCACTTGCTGCACGCTTCTGACCGGGTAGAACAGCACGGAAACCGTCATCCCTGACATATTGTTCGAGCCACTGAGCGTCAACTCTTTCCTGACTACCCAGGTGCTCTCCTAAAATAAACGCGTTTGTAAACCTTAGGTCGAATAGTCGGAAGGCATCGATTTTGAACGTGTATATAATATATCTGGCTTGTAGGAGATACATGATAACAGTTCCTGGCCAATTCGAAATATGTAGTTAAAGAAAATTGACAGATAAAAAGAGATGAGAAATTGAAGTTTAGCGCATATTAACGATGACGTAAAATTTGAACTTGCGATAGTTTATTGAAATGGCATGATGCTGAAAAAATTGCTGTGCAAAATTGTGCGTGGCCAAAATACCCGCATTCCTATGCACCTCTAAATTTTATAATAATAAATATCTATGCATGGGGCCCCGCAAAATTTACGATCAGCTTCTCGTGGACCGCAGGGCCTTTTAAAGCGCGGGGTCGGGTTCCGGGGAAGTAAGATGCGAGAAATAAGATAAATTATGGTGTTACACCTAGTCAGGAGGCCGAAAAGGGGCGAATGTTTGTGAATCTTTTTTGAACAAGCGGAGGCCTATATTTTTATGAAACTTTTTGCACTTAAAAGAGCAACGTTTAAAGAACATTTGGTAATTTTTCACCCCCTGAGTAAATGGGTATAACGCCTTAAGAATGATAGAAGTATAATAAAATTAAACCGGACGTAGTTATGCGATCTTACTTGAGACAAAGACAATATAGCAAGTCCAAGCATGTCGCTGTCGGTCGATTTCGATATATTCCAGGAATACACGACGAAGCTTAGAGACACTTGAGTGTAATCTTGAACAAGAAATTGTGCTCTGGATTCCCAACACGGCGACGTAGTGTTTCTAATGTAATGCGTCGTTTTTACCTGAAGATTAAACCACGGTTAACCAATAATTCTAGGCTGGCAAAGAAAGCTATGTTACTACAATCGAATTGCTATTCAGTGATTAAGGGTACCCACCTTTTTCCGATTGTTAAATAGCATGCAATAAGGATTGCACTGAGAGCTGTCGCTATTTAGATTCTCTGCCGAATGTATGTACACCACAAGCACTCCTGAAAATTCGAATTTATTGTACAAGGTTCGAAATCACCCCGCCGCAATAAAAGATATCATTCAATGTATCATAACGTTATTGCACGTCGACGTATGCGATAGTGGGCATGACAAAACTGCGCTGTGCTTTAATTAAAGAAACGAAAGTATTCAGAGTTCATGCTCGAAAGCCAAATCCATCCTCAATATTTGCTGCATTTTACCTGATCTTTGCCCCCGATTGGGATATTTTCGCGACACTGAAAATACCAGATAGTGTAACGCCGAAATCACGGTGCAATGAACTTTGTAGAGAATTCTCAGGTTACGCTCGCCAAGATACGTAGGTGGTAGCAATTCGGCGCTGATAAATAATCGATAGAGAATCCAATGAAAGAAAATTACCTGAAAGATAAGAATTATCCTCCGCTAAATCTGGTTGAGGCAGATCCGGATCCAACTTCGGAAGCGCCGTGTACTCCAATCGGGCGTTGATATTTGGAATGCTTGCACTGTTGCGGGATGGTTTCTTCTGTTGCAATACGGTGTCAATTCTGTCGTGCAAAGATAAGAGAAATGTGACACGTTCGCTTCGTACAATTTTCTTTAACAACAGTTTGTCGAGCGATCAAGTTAATGGGGCATTCTGTAGCCTCGGCCGAAAATTCGGCCGCTTTTCGGTGACGATTTTTATAACGAAATAAAGACTTACCGTCTTCGAATTTTGGGAGGTATATTCTACCACTCTTGAAACACAAGAAACAAAATCTCTGTTGTTTATTTCATTTGTTTAGAGAAATATTTCGCAGTGAAGTTGGCGTCTTCAGAATTTCACCCCTTGCTGGCGGTTGAAATTTCGGACGACTGGATCGTAGGAAATAAAAGAAGCAAACATATTTTTAATTCGCAGGAGTATGGCTATCCGGCTTACTGCGAATACGTTAGCTTTTTTAATATTTCCCATTTTTTTGTATCGATTAAATAGAAAAGAAATGCCATTTTCGGTGCTTTCAACTTTGATCGACCGCCACTTTAATAACTTCTGTCGAAAATTCTTCTTTCGCGGTATACCAGATAAGAATACTCCTGCGAATTAGAAATATGTTTGGTTCGTTTATTTCCCACGATCCAGTCGTCCGAAATTGCAACCGCCAGCTAGGGGTGGAATTCCGAAGACGCCGGTTTCGCTGCGAAATATTTATATAAACAATAGAAATAAACAAGCAACAAAGATTTTTCTCTTGCATTTCGAGAGTGGTAGAATATATCTCCCAAAATTCGAAAACGTTAAGTGTTTATTTCATTACAAAAACCATCACCGAAAAGTGAAATCACTCTTGAATCCGTCTGAACGCTGGATACCATGCAGACACTGTGATCTGCTCCAGTTCGACGGAGTTCGAAAATGAGATTTGAAAAGCTCGGGAAAAGTAGAGCGCGCAGAACTCTTGTTTACGTGGTCGGGCGCAGCGTCGATCTTCCCCGTCAACTTACACCTGCGAGTTGTCCCAGTTATAAACGCCCAACGCCAGCTCGAACTGCGCCAGTGTGATCGTACTGACGAGTCGTTTTGCTTTTAATTTGATGGAGACTTTCTCGTTATCCAAGGCACCGACCAGGAACGAGATGTCCTCGTTCCACGTGGAGTTTAAAGGAGTTGTAACGCGCCTTTGATCTCCTAGCGTTACCACCAGCCACCTCGCTTCGTCTCCTACAGAAGCTGCGATAAAATAAATCACACGACAGTAAGGGAGCACTAGTTTCCAATACGAGACGTACGATATCGCAGCAGCTAATTATACATTTGCTAAATAACCTTGTTCCGAAGAATCTTACACTCCCATTCCATTCGCGAAATTATTTTCCTTTAGTTTATAAACACAGAACTTATAAAAAAAGTACCTACACTGTTTTATCATTCTCCTCTTATTGGAATTTCAAATCCATCAAATGGAAATTATTTTGCAGGGAATAGATGCTAGTAGAAGGGTTGATTATCTGTGATATTTACCTGGGCAACCGTTTTGTGATAGAACAACGGTGAGCACTCCTTGGGGTATGGAGTTTGCGGTGGAATCGAATCGGGGTCCCGGCCGTTCGCGGGCTCTCAGATCCATCTCTAAGTGACCTGGATCAACGATCCAGCTGGCCAAAGCGTCCGTGACCACCGCGTGGATCCAGGTCTTAATCAAAGGCATCTCCATCATTTGCACCGCTCGCAGAATTCTCACGCTGAACCAAACGTCCGGTTTCTCCAAGAAGCTGACGCTTAAAGAGGTTGCGTGAGGAAACGGTGCCATGGAGTTAAGGGTCAGGGTGGCGAGGATAGTTCCCGAGAGGGACAGCTTCTCCACGGCCAAATCGACGTCCATGCCGACCCTTTAATTCCAGATGAAATTTTTTTATAATATCGAAGATATTGGTAATGAATAAACAATGAGAATATTGACCGGTGTTCGTGATGGGACGCGATGGGTGGCTCGACAAAAAGTCCTCGAAGATGTGAGTAATACGATGCGACGTAATTTATTAAAAATACTCTCGAGGAACGATAATCCATCGTGGAAAATTGTTGCTTCGTCTGTCGATTAGAATTTCTTTCGGTGGATTATTTATAGTTGCGCTTTTCTTCTGTAAATTACGCATCGACAGATTCTGCAACCCGTTTACTTTAACATTCACTGTTCCGATAACGAGTTTGTTGACTGGAATAACCGGGAGAATAAGATTCAACGAGAATCTTTTGATTCGTTAGTTTTCGCTTAATTATTGTGGATATCTTATGAAGTATGATAAATTATTCATGGCTACATTAATAATTCATAAACGATCGACGCGAGAAGTATCCCCCGAATTAATTACACTCGCGTGAGCGCAAGGCTGTATTATTTCGAAATTTTTACTATGGATTTCATTAAATCGATATATGTAGAACGATGTAATTATTATGTGTAAGCTTTTACTGCTTTCTAAATGTACACCGTTTTGAAAAGTATTGTTCGGCGCGCCGACAATCGAATGTGCGTTCGGCTCTGTATCTCCAAAACTAAGCTGTATGTATTTATAATTCGAACCTTATGCAAGTCATTCTAGAGATTTCAAACTAATATTTAAACGGAAAGAAATTACGATTTTTCTACCATTTTATAGTAGTCCAACCCCTTAAGGGGGGATTCTCCTCTAAAAGCCCCAAAAGTAACTGATATTTAAGAATTTTTTTGAAAAACTGTTACTCAGATTGGATTAAACTCTTTGGGGGCATAAGGAGGCAACTTTAAACTTGCAGAAAATAGTTTTTTACGTCGACAAAAAAAAATAGAAGTTTCTTAAAGTTAGATAGTTTACGCTGGGATTGGCTCACTTTAATGAAAAAAAAATGAAAAAATGACAGAGTTATAGTGTTTGAAAGAAAAAGTAAGGTTTTTCCTTAGACAAATTTGTCACATTATTCTTTATATCGACGGAAAAAGTATTATAAATAGAAATTAAAATTAAAATTGTAGGTCCAGCACCAGCGTAAATTATTTAACTTCAAGAAAATTTTCTTCTTTTTCAAATCAGATGACTGCGACAGGTGCTACACCTGACGGCAACATCGTCGAAGAGGTTAACGCTATTCCACAATAATTAATAAATAATAAGAAGGATCGACGTAGGAAAAAAAATTCTACAAGTTTAAAGATGCCTCCTTATATGCCAAAAGAGTTTAATGCAATATGACTAACAGTTTTTTAAAAAAAATCATAAATTTCGAGGGCTGTTACACGAGAATCTCGAGTGTACGCGGTTCGAATGAATTTACAAATACCGCTTTTCCTTTTCAAAGTATTCGTACAGGATTCGTCGATTACTTCGTCCCATCACTGCCGATCGATTTACAGCTACGAATGTACGCTAACCCTTTTCCAAAGAGCCTCGTTGTGATGAGCATACGGAATTGCTCGCAGTCAAGACGCAAGTCAGCTTCGATGGACAATTTTGCTTGTCCAGGTTGGCCATCGGACGCGTCATCGTCGTTGGTATAATCTAAAGTTCTTACACGCGTGACGCAGGGGGTTTGCTCCCCAAGAGTGAGCTCCCTCAGCTCCAACGGACCTAAAACGACGATGCTTTCCTTTTAAAAACCATCCCACCACTTCGTAGGAAAATAAACAGCGAAGGGAGAAAGTTGTTGTGCCATTTTCTATTTTCCCCGACTCGAGCGTTCAAAAGACGACCGCTAATTTATGTTAGTAATTCGTAAAAGCGCATCTGTATCTTGGAAAGTTTCGCGTTCGGTACTTTTAAAACGATCTTCTTCCCCGATTGAGATTTCTCTTACCAAGTATTCCTGGTTTAGCTTCGTTTAAGAGGGGCTCCAGTCTCTCCTTCGCTAAGGAAAATATACTCGCAGCGCTAAATCTCCACCTGCATTATGGATGAGATGTTAAAGTTACAAATATGCGCAGGAAATACAGGAAGTCTGTGTAAAAGTAGGAACTTATTGTTAAGTCCATAACGATATATACTTTAGTAAAACCCACTGTAGATCTGTAGATACACAGATTAATATTTAGAAAGGCACTTAATATTATTCGGAATAGGGTGTAATATAAATTTAACGTTGTAATATATTTGATATTATTGCGATAAACATAAAATGAGAATTTTTTTCTATCTAATTAACAGGCGCACGTTATTTTGCTTAGTAAATATCATTTTAATTTCCTTAATTAGTATTCAAAAATGTATATTCATATAAACCCTTGTAATTCGTTTTTAGGTCCTTGCTTTTATTGCCTCGATTAAAAATGCAATTTAATTTTCCGAGTGCTCGGATTATATCTGTCGGAATCCTTACGCCGGCAACATCGATCTTAAATCAGCTGAATATTTAATACATTGCTAACAGCATTCTATTTTCGGATGACAGTGGGCCATTTGCAAGCTTTTGGGAACATTAATCGTTCAGCCCGCACAGTTCCATGAATACATTAAAAGGCCGGCAAAGAATATCACGGAAGTGCTTTATTCTAAATTAAAAGAATTCGTAAAGCTCGCTCGAGATTGATTTTAAATTGAAATTCACTTGCTGTTTTTAATTCTAATTTTGAAAAATATGAATGACCAAAGTGATTTTGATTAAAAAATGTACGTTACTGAAGACCTCTTTGAAATTTAATATTCCTCGGATTAAGCAATCCAGGGACGAGAATAAGAAATACATTGACCGCAGAGAATATTTCCAGAGTAATTGAAAGCTTTTTAAAAATTCTCGTAATTAGTAAAAACAAGGCATTCAAAATTGGTGCGCGTTTTAATAAACCTCCGTGGCGGTCAACAGTTTCCAGTTAATCTCTTTGTACAATTTTGAAGACGAAATCTCGAATTATAAAATGATAACGGACCTTCTAATTCCCTCTCTTATCAAGATCCTGGACATTTCCACTTGTTCTATGATTTTAGAGCATCCTGTATGTAAAGTTAGTAATCCGACACACGATGATACTGAAACGTATGGGTGTAGTTGTCCGGTTTATGCGCCTTTCGCCGCGGCACGGTAATGAATTCGTGGCATTATCGTTAAGCCGCGGTTAGCTTGTACAAACTGCTCCAGTTTATAACGTTATAGGACCTGTGCGGGTGGTTTCTTCCTGTTCGTGTACCACGCTCGCGGAAGAGACCGATAGACGCTTGAATGGGAAGAGCATAGCTTTCCGCGAAAGTATTGAAATCGTAGCAGTTATTATAACGCGTGGGGAACTTGATATTTTCATGAAATAATTTCTAATCTAATACCGAAATAGATGGAAAATAAGGACAGGTCGGATGAAAAATGTTCGTGGTTTGTTGACTTCAGACAATTCTACGAGCACGTGTGGAACTTTTTTGCATCACCAGGGTAATCACAGCTATCTACATGCAACAGTAGTAGATAAAGTATGCAAGAAAAATTGAATTGTCTTCAGTTCAAACATGTTCAAATACAGCCTAAAACGTTTTTCAACTCTATAACGTTTACTTTTGTTTAAATCAAATCCTAAAAATTACCTATCTTGGCGTGATTTGATGAGAGGGTACCGTTAAGGAGGCAAGAAATCTTTTTAATGGAATTTCAAAAAATCCCTTCTTACCGAGCACCTACGTCATAAAAGGAATATACCTACTCTCCGAATTTCATGCTTCTAGGTTCAGCGGTTTGGGCTGGACGTTGATGAATCAGTGAGTGACCCAACGATTTTATATATAATATTAATAGAAGATTGACAGATGTGTTCTATTGAAGATACAGGACACCCTTCGGTAAAATACGCACGAATGACTATGGCTGGTCGTTCGTAGGAGATTTCAAAGCACAGGACCAAAAAGGATCGCTCTAGTGTTCAGGAGTGCTCGAACAGGTCTATCAACTATCCAAATAAGTAATACTCTTTCCAGACGAATTCTCACGTGTCGTTTTAGCGTGCTCGAGACCCTGACAAACGAGAAAACGTCGGTGACGTTGGGATCGTTTCGCCAAACCGCGATGTATGGGCAGCAGGTGCAACCGGCTGCAAGAACGATGCACAGCAACGTTGTATATTACTTTCAATGCAATTCTTATTCTCGAACACAAGCTGCTTCGAAGTGGTGGATGCCAAGCGAAAAATTGATTCGCTTATAACGCATCTGTTTACTAAGAAACCTCGTCGGACGTTGAAATTGCATTACTCAACCGAAGGGAAATGAAGGGTAGAGAATTGAATGTGACAATTGAACTTCTCTTTGTAGAAAACACTGTAAATGCCAAGATTAAAAAAAAAACATTTTTTACCGGAAAATGTTCTAATGGTAATACTATAGTATAGAATTTTAATGCAATATCCGTTTGTAAATAAATTACCAATAGTGCTAGAAGATGGTACCGATGGTATGTACGTCCAACGCCACTTCTGTAGAAAACAATGCAAGAGCTAATTAAGCGATAGTTAAACGGGATTGGCATTTACAATGCTTGCAAATTTAAACGAATAGTACATTCAGTTTTCTCTGCAACTAAGAGGTGGCACATACAGGGTTCTCTACAAATACAATTCTCTTTGTCACGAATTTGGACTGTATTAATGCACAAAACAAAAAAATTTGCGATACATCTGGGTTATTGTATACCAGGGACCTGGAACGAAATGTTTTTCAGTTTCGCTTCGCTTCAGCTCCGATAATAATAATCTCGGTTCAGTTAATATCGTTCTTGCTGAAAAATATTTCGTTTCCATTGGAACGAAAAACAAATTTTATTCCGAACCGGTTGTTTCATATTTATAAAAAATTAATATAAAGGGCGCGGTAAATTTAAATTTGTTAACATAAACTGTGCATTGAAAAAAAAATAATAACGTTATTAACCGGAATTTTTATTTAGGTTGTATCGATTTCACTTCTGCCATTGGAAATATGGAAAAATATTCCGTTCTTTTCGTCCGTCGTTTCCCTTTCTGTTCCGTTCCGGGCCCCTGCTGTGTACTCACGCATATTTAGAAATCAAAACAAATCTTTCGTAAATAATTTCAAATCAAGGAAGTTCTTTCTCTCTGCTGAAAACTTTGATTTTTGGCACTTACAGTGTTTTCTACATGAACTCTTCCATTATTGCGCTGCTTTAGTTTGCCATCTATTTTTTTCAACCTACTTTCCAGCATTTCTTTCAAAGTCAGGATGTTAGGTAGCGAACGGGGGTCGACTTTCAGCACCGTGGTTTTGTCAATCGTGCATCAGCGGTAGCAGTGTACGCGTACGAGCGGTGGAAGTATCAGGGAAATGTGAAAGGCAACGGTTATACACACGAGGAATGTGGAATGTTTACAAAGGCCTACGTAGTGTTCGTTCTCGAACAACGTTCGTTCATCTACGGAGGATATTCGAGGTATTAACGATCACGCGATACTCCGACAGAGATATGGCTCTGATCACTCCTAAGCTTCTTATCGTCAGGATGAATCTATCTCGCTGATAACGTAAAATCGAACATGATTGCGATCAGGATTGAAAGCAAGTCTAGCTAGTGACCTAAACATCGTGCTTGAAACGAAGAGTAAAATTCAGAGATTTCGTAATCGTTCAGATTTTATAATTGCGATGCAACTATGAATTCCTCATTCAACAAGGTGTCCGATAATTTAAAGGCTTTAATATATTCGAAATAATAAAAGTATTGGTAAGGAAAGTAAAATGACAATTAACTGCAGTAGAATATTTCACCCCATTTTCTATTTAACAAATTTATATGATTTTTGTCTAACACATATGAGGCATTGAGAACAAAAACGGACTAACCCACATCGAAGAAAAATAATTTTTCCTAGTTTATATGATTAGTAGAGACTATTGGAATACATTATTGCTACTAACTCAACTCTTTTGTTCTCAATGCCTCGTATTTTATTGCCAGTTTCTTTTCTGAATTTAGATTTGATTCCCCAATTTTTTCTATCATGCTCATTCCATTATAACTGAACATGTGATGTTCCTTGCTTTTTCGTATATGTATATATGTGTCCCTTGAATACCTAGAAAGATCCCAAAGAATTCTTTTTACTTGAGATTAGGTATTCGTCGATAACTTCTCCTGAATGTTACATTTGTACCTGAACTCCAGGCATCAATTTCAAATGGGGCATTTACACTGAATAATTGCATCTAAATCTTATGTAATCTGTCATTCATCTCGCGCCGAATAGAAAGAAACATTCCATATGTAAACGCGGGTCCATTGTGAGTACCTGTCTCAGTACTTACCATCTGTTCAGGAGCAAACTTAACCATTCGGCAGTCTCGTCCTTGTACAAAGCCCTTCTACGACGTAGCCTGGCTAATTCTTGTTGAAGCGTCGACTGAAGAAGACGCGATATCCTTGCTTTGAATATTGTCCCCGCCAGTGCCAAAACGAGCACTAACCACGCTAGTGATAGCCCCGCTGCACCTATGATCCATGCGATTGCAAGGGCCACGCTCAGATACAATGCACCGCGAATAGCTTCTGCGTCCCTCTGCAAGAAAAACGCAATTGTTTCTGTTAGGAGTATCAGAATACAAGTTATATTTAATCTCTCTCAAGCGTTTGCGATGAATCTTTAAAATAGTCCGGCGAAACGTTATTAAATTTTTTTTATTAAAGTGTCTACTTATAAAAGCATAATCGCCGTCATTTCGTCGCAAGCACGAAACTGCGTTTCACGATCACCCGTTCGAATCTATTATTGGAAATGTGTCCGTTGCCGTATTTTTCGCAAGGAAACGTGTAAACGTCTCAGGGCAAAAGAAAGAAAATAAAGCGAAAGTAGAACATTATAAATGAATCGTTATTCCTTAATCTTGCGGGGATATAGGACATGATCAGCGTGTGCTCACGCAACATCGCGTGCATGTACGTCGGCAAGAAGTTTCCCTGGCGTCATGAAAAACGTCATTAACCCCCGAATGATCAGATTAAGTCGCACGAATAGACGCAATTGATTCGGATCAAAAAGCCCACGGATTTTGCGATTTCCAGCGATAACACAAGCCACTGGCTCGTGATGAAAGAAAGACCTTGATTAATAGATTTCCCCGAAGAAGGGAATAAACGAACGTACGTGATATTCAACAGTGGTGCGTGCATGTAACGCGGGTCAATAATAAACGAATAATTTTGTGCATAAATACGCGGCTGGAAAATTAGAATTGATTAAATGCCGAATAGAAATTCTAATCGCGAAATCTACCTATGCAACCACTTTGGGTTTTGTTCTCCCTGAGAGAAATAGTCTAAGATTCATTTAATCGCAATGTAATACCTATTCACTTTTATATTCTGGTAATTCAAAGTGAAATAATCTTATATATTTTAAGTGTGCTTCAAAAAGATTGGCAGCAAACTTAAGTTCGCTCGAAAAGTTGCGGCCGTCAAAGTGCTGAGCAGTACATGTGTAATGGAAGATGATTATGAGGTCTGATAGATGAGGAGCTGAGATACGAAACGGATTGATAATTACGAATTAATATCCCTCAAGAAGCAATCGAACTGAAATAAATCGGCACTGACATGAACGTATTCGCCACGCGTATCCTTCGATTCCGCTCGATAAAGTTGACAATCAACACCATAAAGAAAAGCCCATCGCTGTCCCTTGTCTCATATAGTACACTTACGCAACGGCAATACTACCTGCCCTGTCAAGAACGTAACATTTCATTAATTAGAAAGTTGTCCAATGCTAAGGGAGCGAGCTGGATCGTAAAGCATCCGACGCTACGGGATGGAACCTTGAGTCAATGATATTTTTACCGTTCTCGAGGTAATAAGAGGATATACGCGTGTCGCTTTGACAATTGTTCTTTTTTGAAATTCGGAAATTTTTTAAAGCGTGCAAACCACAGCGTCCCTTATACATACTAGAGCTGTAAATATTCGAATCCCTTTGAATATTCGAATATTCGAATGCTCACATCATTCGAATATTCGTTACAATACGAAAATCGAAATAATAAAGCCGATTATAATTTTGCAGAGGGGGCCACGTTTTCTAAGGGACGAAAATTATGGACCGAGCAGAAATTAAACTTTCACCGCACTTTGCATAAATTAGCCTACTATTTTTTGCTATCCGTTTCCCACGAATAGGGACCACAATGTACAACGTCGTCGATTAAAACAAGAAAACCAAGGTTTTTTGCGCTAATGACATTGTAAAGTACCGAAGAAAAACTTTCATTGCCAGGAGTGGATTTCTTTGTGGAATCTGCTACTTAAATGGGAAGACCTATTCTTCTTCCTTTAGCGTCGGCGAGGGAAGGAATGCAACGATAAAAATCACTCGAGAAGTCTCACGAGTTCCACACCGGAAAGCATTACTCCGAGTATTTCCCACGTAGACAATAATTTCTCCTATGCATCCATAGATCCAACACTTGGATACCCTACACCGTCACTACTTCAAATTCTTTTAATCCGAAGCCTCGCATTTATGCTTGTATTCTAATGTAATTTTTAAGAACCGCACCATCCACTCTCCATAAATAAATAAATAAATATTGACCAGTAATGTGATTACGAACTTCTTATTCCTCGATTTAAAGCAGGGCTTGAAACGGTTCCGAAAATAAATATTTAAAACTGTTACTATATAAAGATTCTTCATAACCGTTTGGAGAACCGAAATCGATATTATAAGAGTTTTCAAGCCCTGATTTAATGGCATCATACACCAGAGATTTCTCACCAATCTTAAAACAATTCATACGCCGAAAAGTTTCACGGATCATACACTCACCGCCTCTAATGAATTAGCAGAATAATAAAAGATATCGGATACTTTATGATTCCAATAGCGACGTTCCGTTGGAATTCACCGTTTCGTTCAATCGTGTTACGCGAATTACCTTGCTACCTCTGCTTACCGTTAGTCACGTACGTAGCATTTTTTTAATGGCCTGTAATTGTTTTATGGAAATCGTGTAATTTAATCCCGGGGTCGTGGCAGTAAGGAAACATCGCGCCGTGTTTTCCAGTCGCGACTCAACCGACGTTTCAGCTGCATCCACGGGGGAACGTTGAAAGAACATATCCCAGGGAACACTATTGTGCCCGTTCCCTTTACGAGCTTGACGATTCGAATCACGTAAAATGCCGTCGAAATATTCCTACCGTTACGGGGGAACACGAATCACCGAAACTATGTGCCTGCGTGCGATGCATTTCACATTAAATGTAAAAGGGACTGTGTTTATTTCTATTGCGGCGTACGCGCTGTATGTAGCGCGTCGCATACAGCAGCGTGGATCTTATGGAGGAATAACAGAGCTTGTCTCTCTCTCCAGCACGCAATATAATCATCATAAATTAACGGATTATTAATATTTGTTTATCGGATAGTTTGACAGCGGCTTATAGCCTCGTTTACACATGCAAATTTGCTTCTGATCTAAAATTCTAATCTTATACAAGAGGCAACACTAATAACAGGAAAACACGCGTAGCTTCATATTTGGGATCGGTCCATTCAATATACCAGTAACATCGCTGAGTAATTAATATTAACGTGCGGTAATAGCCGTTAAACTCATTCATTAAAAGCAGTGCACGATTGCTACGCTAATGTATTCTTACGTTCGTTTTCAGCGCGTGAAATCTAGGTGGCCTTCGTTTTGCTAATCTTTTGCTGAATAACAACGAGGTATATAATGTAATCTTCTGGAAAGAGAATACCTAATTACCTCCTTCGTCCTTTGGATGCCTTAGGAATTTAGTAGCGATACCAAGGAATAACGGTTAAGAAATAAAAAAAAACAGAAATCTTCAGTTAAAAACTAATCTGCAATTAATCTTCTATGGTTTCGATTTATTTTGTAGATAAATTTATTATGCATCGATGCATCAAATACACAGGATGGGTCGTAATTCCTGGTGCATGTGGAGTGGAGGAAGCTGTTACGCCAAGTACCGGTCAGGTGCACGTATACTGGATTTATATTCAAAGTCTTTTTTCCGTGAAGTGAAGCTTCGTGCCATAAAAAGTTATTATATCATTTACGTTGAGCCATAGAATCCTACGTCATCTACCACGGCGTATAGCATAGGCGGATTTGAATATACACTACGTAGGCTGCAGCCTTAATATGCGAATAAAATATTAAACATAATTAAACAGAGAGGATCACTTATTTGTTTTGGCTGTTTCGACCGAGTGATCTTTAAACGCAGAGGCTTGAGATAATTTTAAACACTCACTATTTTTTCATGTAGTGAGTTAGCAATAACCGAAAAAATAACGATTATGGGACCGATATGAGGAGGGAAATAGGAACCGCAACCGAAACAGATAATAGTTGGAAATTTCGGTTCTTCTTAACAGTTTCAATCAGAACCTTTTATATAACAATTTTAAACAGTTATTTTAGAAACCGTTTCAAGTCCTGGCATAGGGGCGCTGAATCTCTAAATCCGCCCCTGTGTATTCGAGTGAAATAGAAAAATCTGTGGCACCTGAGTTTTCTGCGTAATAGCCAAGGCGAACTCTTCATCGGGAGCAGGATCTTCGGGGCTCATGTTGGCACCCCCAGGTGCAGCACCGTAACCAGCGGTACTGTTGACGACCCTGGGTGGACACCCTGTCGAAGGTGGATAATTGCCAACTGGATTACCGCCTCCTGCACCTTCGCGTTTCCCTGAAACAGGATAAAAAGAAACACGCGTTAACACTCTTCACCTCCACCTTTATTTCATATTTATCATCTAAAAAACTGTATCATTGAAAGATCATTTGCGACATACAATTTCGAAGGTTTTCACAGCTCGATGAATAATTCGAAAATTATATAGCCATTAATTTCATTGGTGCACAGCTCGGAATAAGATTGTATTATACTTTGGCTCGGTGGAGTTTAGAATCCTTATCCTCTTCAAGAAATGATACTGATAATTAATAAGTATCTAACAGACGCAGTTTAATATTTAGGGTGGGAGAAAATGGACCCAGTAACTGTAAATACGAGCACTGAGGTATTCTTCTTTTTATTGAATATCTATGTTCTAAAAATTACATTACGTTTGGAAAGTATTTTGAATGTAATAAAATGGCACAATAAATACAGAACGAAAACCTCAAAATTTGTGAACAAAAATCGAACATTTTTTTAAAAATGCTGTCATTCTGCGAATTTTTATTATTAGGTGGCCTCTGTGGTTTCAACCATAACGATAAACATATAAACCTTAGTTTTTCCATTTTGGATGACTAGAACAGTTCCCACACCAACGCCCGTGGGAAAATAATTTTTTTGCAGAAGCTTGCGCCAGCCGACTATATCTATGTATACGTGCGATAAAAAAGTTCAAAAAAATTCTGAGTATTACTTCAAACATAGCTTAATATGCAGGCAAAACGCCAGATACTATAAACTTATAGTTTTTGTTAAATAAATTCCCGGAAATGGCGTTGAAAAACGGGCAGTTACACTAGAATACCTTAAAGGTTTTAACCTATTTAATTTATATTAACCTACGTATTTAATATCCCCATTGTTATAATATTAAGACAGGTATACATGTCGAATTTAAGAGGCATAATCCGAAGAATGGATTAAAAAATGAGGTATGAGAAACATTAGTCCCGTCGATGAAAGTTTCCGCATGAACGAAACAAATGCTATCCTTCTGGAAATAGTTCGTGCTTTTTCTTCCAGTGTCCGCACAACAACCGTAGTATCGCACGATCTTTGCATTCTTCGGCGCATAATGTCCCCTTTAGCCGTAACTGATGCGCACATGGCTTACAATGCAACTAGGGGCGCAAGGACGAACGTCGTACGAACGCAATTAACGATACCGCAACGTTTCATAGCCGATAACTGGAGGACGGTCTTAGCCGAGTGTCGCGTTTACTTGATCCATTTGTTAAGTCGCCCGACTGGATTTATGCCCGCCCGCCCTCCCCCGCGAACGTCGCCTGAATTTCCAACGCGACTTTTAGATCGAAATCGATCCAGGAAGCCGAGACGTCCACGACACCGGCAGCCAGGAAATTAACGTCTTTCCCAGTTGTTACGGCATGACCGTGAAAATTAACGTCTCTCTTTGTCTTCATCATTTCGCTAAAATAGAAGAATGGGAACAAGTAGAATTAAGTTTTGCATGGCAAAATTTTATTTTTGTTAAATTTCTAGTCTTCAAAATCCGTTTAAATAACGCAGAAATTATAAATGAAGTGCACGGAGAAAAACAGGGAATGTCACAAAACAGCTTTATCGAAAATATTAAATTTAATACTTTAGTCCATCAGTAAAGCAACAAGGGTTAATGAATTTATCTGCATTTTTCAGAACATGAAGCTTATGCCGTAATTAGGCATCAGGAAAAAGTAAACAATAAAATAATAATTGTTTTACATTATTTTAATATTTTTTGCAGGCTTGAGCAGGGCAGCATACCCTTCAAATAAAGATTATGCAGTTGGAAATAAAAATATTTAATTGCCTGATTTTCTTAATTCTTGCAAGCAAAAAATATGTGCTTTGCTGGCAGTATTCTATAGTAAATAGAAGGGGCAAGAATAGTAGTAAGTTAAAATGAATTAATGCGTTGATGCATCTGTAAACTGAACATATAATATTCAATAATAAGTTTGAATATAATGCTGTGCATTGAATTCGTTACGCTTTACATAAATTTATTTTAATCTATTCGCTGTTGAGTTTGCAGCTTGTTACAACTGCATGATTCAACGAACTTGGCACGCGCTTGTAGTTTGCGTAAAATTCTTAAAGCATCTACAAACATGCAAATCTGTGTGCCTCACTTATACCGAAGTAAAAGTAGAGTACGAGTTTAATGAGTTTTAACGACACGCTATATTATAACAATAGCAGCCGTACAATCCACCGTGAATTTATTTTGCAAATGAAATCACCGTATAAAATTAAACATGGAGTACAACTCTAAATTTCTGAATCCAAAATAAAGTGACCTGCTGCTAGAAAAATTCATCACGCAAGGAAAAATAAGACATGGGGCACGTGCATGATAAATAATCATTAACCTCTTAGCGCACTCGCCCGAGTTAAGTCGGGTTTAAGAAAACGATTTTTTTTCCGCGCGCCCGAGTTAACTCGCGAGACCAACAGTTTTGGTTTTCTATACAAATACAACCGAATATACTTGTTAAACAGTGTTGTGCTTATTTCCTCTCACCAAAAGCTTATTTTTCAATATTTTTTTTATTCTTTTCAAGTTTTTTGTTGCCCGAGGTAACTCGGTTAAGCGAAGTATGTGCAATTACCTTAGTCTTTTTTGCATAAAACAACTTTTTTCAAGATTTGTTAATGTTCTTTTGTATTTTAAGAAAATAGGGAATACAAAAATTGGTGGAAAAAGGACCGCTTTTGAATTTTTAATTGGTGCGTTAAGGGGTTAATGTACCTCTGCAATATTGGAATACCGTCAGATACACGATGTGTCTCAAGGGGTACAAACATTTTATCCTTAAACGGAACTGGCATCCGAAGATCATCGTAGCTTTGTCCAAGCGTGCCTGCAGGATTCAATTTCAAGATAGAAATGTCAGTAGACATGCACCCCACCCTATACACTTAAGAGAAGAAGCAGGAACAATCGAGGACAAGACCTTGGCATTACAAGCAACCCTTGCATAGGAATTGATACCGCAACCTTTCCAGGTGTTACTACGCCTCCTACTCGGGTTGCAGAACTTTAAATTTACACTTTCCTCGAGAATACAAAAAGGGTTAAGAACGAGAAAATAACCGGCGATTAGAATGGAACCTTAAATTAGTAAAATTCGAAGAAATTAAATAGAAGAACAGAAAATTGTTTTTGAGGATATCTTAAACTTGGGCGCTCGTACCGATATGCTTAAAGGATCATACGATCCTTTTTATAAGTGTTTTGTGTCACAAATTCATTGACAAATAACGTTACTCATAAGAGAATCAATTAAAACATATTTAAATAGGTGAGAATGCAGAATTTCGTATACTTTGAGTGTAGGTATAATTTTAAAACGATGTTTCAGTTAACAAACCTTGTGCCACCCGCAACGAGCATCACCGTACTGAAACATCGCGTGATTATAACTAGTTCCTTCAAACTCCACGTGGATATTTCGGGTTGTATCGATCAAATAAGTCGCTAGATCATGCGCTTTCTACCTTCGGAATGGCGTACATTGTTTATAAACACAATGTGCCGTGTAAAGTCGAAAATCGAATCAGCAGTTTACTTGTCACCATGTATGCCCGAGAGCGCGTGATAAACGAGCATTAAGTGCCAATTACAGCGAACACTTTTTGGGACGACGTGAAAGTTAAACGCGTACTTCATGAGTGACAAATCAAATTTCCTTCTGAAAGTTCCATTTTTACAGTATGCCTGGTTCATTCGTATACACGCTATTATTTTTCTAACTATTGACAAAGCGAACAAATATTACATATGAAAGTTGTTTAATTTGTTAGAGGAAACTTAAAATAGAATATTTGGATTTAAGCTATTATTTACAGAGATTTCAATATCAATGTAATTTTTTTAAATGGAACTATCTTTTCATTTTTGTTATTGCCACTCTACTATGCATTTCAAGACGCATTTAACGATGTGTATGAAGTGTATGTTTAAACAATAAAATTTGCCACAAATATTCATACTGATATCCGGTGAACGCATCTTGAAATGCATAATAAAATGGCAATAATACAAATATATAGTTCCATTTAAAAAAATTACATTGATATTGAAATCTCTTTAAATAATAGCTTAAACACAAATCCTAATATTCTATTAAGTTTCCTCCATCATATCAAACAACTTTCATATGAAATATTTCTTCGCTTTTTCAATAGTTAGAAAAATAATAGCGTGTATACGAACGAACCAGCCATACTGTATAAAATATCATTGTGTAATTACACGAAGCACTTAAAACACATTAACATAGCTTGCAACTAAAGGAGTTGAATTTAAATGAAATGCTGTAATGAATTACACACAAGTGTTCGCATGTAATTGGCACAGTTTCCTGCTTTTCCCAGCTATTAAAAGTGATAACTCACTTTTAATGAAACGATAACTGGGTGTTACATAATAAAATGTTTAAAAATTATGTAGTACACATCGTGATTGAAGAATTCAAGTTGAATCGCATCAAGGACTTTATTGTGGAATAGTTCGAATTCCTGGGGATTGCACGATTTGTATCCCTGTCGGTTCGACAATACTACCAATTAATGTTCTTTTCTTTTCGTTAATACTAATTGTATACGAACTACATGCCTAACGACCTGGATATGTTCTTTTACATTTCAATTTCGTACGATACACGTACATATTTGTTTCAATACACTTTTCTCGCGCTTCTTGGTAATCAACAACGCGGTTAATTGCAATTCATTGCGTCCGAGAATTACACGGGAATGTAGGTAATATTTACCATATAGTTTTCTACAATCTACACTTGTACGGCGCATTTCTAATTAGCAACGTGTCGAAAGCAGCTTTTAAAGCGAGCAGAAGGAAAAGTTTCGCGGAAGTATGCAACTGAAGTATAAGGGTGGTGCTTAAAAATCAACTTTCAAAACATAGCTTGGCCTCGTTAAAATTTGATTACGTTTCATAATGTTTTAGAGGTTTGCTAACCGTTTATTAAGACTTGAAATAAAATTGTATTTTTTACTTGAGACGAATTCATACACCAGCCACACTGTAAACCTCAGAGTTTATATTACCCTTGCCAGCCCACCCCCTACGAGACTTTTATAAATATAAATTGGCTATTTTGAAAAGTTGCTGGTTCACAAATTTGTGACAAAAATTGAATTTATTCTTAAAAAGCACAACATTCGATGCCTGGTAGCCACCCCTATTATGTAACTGGAAGAAATAAACTTAATACCACATTACTTACTCATAAAGGTGAATACACTAACAGGGTGCCCCGTGAAAAAATACAAAAATAACTTTTCGGGGGTCAAATAAGCACCACCCTGTGAAATATGAAGATAGGGTGTCTGAGTCTTAGACATAGTACATCCGTTCGTTGAGGAGAGAACGCCCACAACTGTTAGCAAGAAAATAAGTAATTTCTACTGTGCACGAATTTTAACACTGAAATGAAAACTGTGGGGACGAGTAAGTTGTTTTGAACAGAATTGCTACGAAGCCTGATTATTTACTCCAAGGACACAATTATCTTAAGAAAAATTTCAAACTCCCAAAGTACGTGTTCGCAGCTAACTAATGTTCCACGAGGGAAAGCTCGTGCACCACCTTGCCAGATGAACCAGCGAAACATCTAGAAAGCCCCAGTGACAAAGTTCCAAGTTCCAAAGAAGAGATTATTAAAGTGATAAATGAAGGAAGAAGGGAAAGGTGTAGATCGCTCTTTTAGCTAAACGCACAGCTGCCGCGAGACACTCTCGGTCGCCGATGAATCCAGTGGATCGTGAGAAAATTGTTATTAATTGGCCGAAGCCTCCAGCAGGAAAAACATAGAATTGCCGCGTCGCGTCCAAGGAAAAGGGAAGGCGGCTCGAGGAGCCCGTATTTCTGCTGCAGTAATTACGGTAGCATTGTTCTAAATGAGTGCTCGCCGGGGCTGGTACGCAGTGGTGTACCTTTTTTCAAGGATGCTCCTCGCTTCAGGTGCCTCGCCATGAAACTGGAAAGTAGCTGCATACTTTTCTTCCGAGTGATTTCTTGCCCCAGGACACTCTCACTGCGGTCACTCTTATCCCGATGGAATTATCGATCAATGACTTCGAGAACACGCCACCCTGGCCGCGATTCCCTCCCTGACCACGCGCGAAACGATTCACCGATCCTCAATGAAACGTTGGACACTGGGACCTCGTTATGTTTACTGTTTTTAACTTTACACCGTCTCTGTCGGTTTCAAAGAATCCGTGCACGTTCGGGGAAATGTTTCTGGACGGATACAGCAGTTCACGATGCAGTATGGTAGTCTGTTAGCGGAGGATTTTGAGAAGAGGTGAGAGAACATTTGGTGACACAGAAGCTTCTTCTGTGGAGACTCTTTTGAGTTTTGAGCTACTCTTTCAAGCTTGTAACTGCTGAGGCATTACATTCGCCCTATTCCAGTTATGTAAATGATAATATCTTTGCTGGAGGTTGAAAAGAGAACTGTTGGATTAAATCTTGTTCTGTTTAAAAGAAATTTTGAATTCTATACAGCAAGGAATAATAAACATTTAACCCCGAAAAGCATTAAAATCCGTACATGAATTCTTGAAAAAAAATCATGAAAATTGTCCCTTTTCGACCGGCAAAGTAGAATGGACCCTTCAGGGGTTATACCTAGCCAGGCGGCCGAAAAGAGGCGAGTGTTTGTGATTGTTTTTTTTGAAAAAGTGGAAGTATATATTTTTACAGAACTTTCTGATTTAAACTTTAAATAGTCATTTTGTTTTATATTAATATTTCGAAAATGTCCTCCGTTAATCAGAGGATACATTAATACATAAACGAAATCTTTTTTGTTTCTTGATTTTCGGCAATCCGGTTCCGAATGGTAGTGCTCGCCGCAAAACCAAATTTTTAAAAAGGCTTCTTGAATGTGGGTTGTTACTTTATTATAAACGTAAATATTTTTCTACGTCAAAATTACCAAATGTTCTTTAAATGTTGCTCTTTTAAGTGCAAAAGGTTCTGTACAAATACATGCATCCGTTGCTTCAAGAAAAATTCACAAACATTCGCCTCCTTTCGGTCGCCTGGCTAGGTATAACCCCTTAAACACCTAGGATATTACGGGAATTACGTGTACGAAAAGTTAATTCAAATTTCGACCGGTGTTCATACTGATCCAAGTATAATTCTGTTTATCATCATAAATCTGGTTTCAAGAAGGGTACGCTTTATTTATGAGCTAGTACCTATTCTAAATATGCTACGGAACTGTCCGATTTACTTGCAACTTCCGACGATCATTGTATGCGTAAGCGAAAAGTTTCCAACAAGCCAAAAAGTTCAAAAAGTTTCATGAAACTATTATAAACTTTTGATAAGAAACTTAAAAAAAAACAGAAAGTCAACTTCAAACCCCTCATCCACGAATTAAAGAAACACAGAAGAATAATATGCACCGTTTATTACCAATAAAAATAGACACATAGATGCTAACAAGATATTCCCATAAACTAAAGCATTCCCCTACGCTTCTTATAATTCAAATAAAACTCCGCAAATTACACTTTCAGGATTACTCTGTACCATTCAAATCTCTACAACTCTCATCAAGCTCCCACTGTATTAACCAGACAAAATTACATACCAAACATTTCCGATCCTAGCATACTACTTAAAACACACGCACTACACACGTTCCAGACGAACGAACATAACAAATATTAATTTTTAGTCACGAAATCGGAGAACGGAAATCAATCGTCCGTCACATTGAAATCGAAACGCATAGTTGGATAAACAATTTCTTGTTTCTGTCTAGGAAGATCTCAAGAGCAGATCACGTCGCGAGGAGAAGCAGTTGACACGTGAAAGATATTTACGCAAATTTCTTAACGGGGGGGAACAATTGTGTACGTCGCGGGACCACTGTGGATATTCCGTTCGAAATGACCGACGGTCCTAACGGGAAAACGGTTTCCCATTTTTCACGGCACAGAAACGAACGGCCGAAGCGACTGATTCGCGACGGGGGCTCGGTTTCATGTTCTCGGTCGCCGGCAGGAACACACGGATGTTTCTCTGCCGGCACACGGGCTCTGACTGAATACGTACAAATTGTTGGTACCGCGAATGCCACCGACCATCTGTTTTTCTCGCAAACCATTGGCTACATCCGCGCTTGCGCCACCCCTAACGCGGGCACAGGTACCGCAGGACCCCCGACACGAACCTCAGAAAGCGCGAAAAGAAATGTTTGCGTTAATAATTAACGAGTTCTCGTGATAAACACGATTGATCCGGGTTTCGAGGCCTTAGAATTTGATTTCCTGGTTAAAATTTGGCATCGGGGCCTGAGAGTCTAGTGTTCGAGCAAATCCACTGTGTAATTGAATAATTCTCGCGAACTATTGAAACATAGGTAACTAATGTTTATGAAATTGCAACTATAAACGAGGAGTCATATATTATTTCCTGAGATACAGACATCAGAACAGTGTGTTCCCACAGCATTGTACGCTAACAAACTTACAATTACTAGAATTTACTCATGTTTTTATAGATAAGTTACAATTACAATGATTAATGTACTCTGAAGCAGATAACGCACTGATGTAATGAATAATAATACATAGCACGTAATTAGACTGGAGATACTAATAAATAAAGGCTGCAAGGAAGAGATCATTAACAATTTAACGATCGCGTTCACTTTATTATTTAATTGCTGTCGCTTTACTTCATTATCATTCATGCATGCACGAAACAATTCAGCTGAAATGGGACGCAAACGTGAGAACCTATAAGGATGCACAAAAACGTTGCGAAGAATTATGTTAGATCAATATCACACGCATAGCTCAATGGCCTGGGTAACAGCACGTAAAGACCCATAGACCTTCGACACTAATGTCCGCAAAGAGTGACCCGATGCACCGTTGTTTAACGGCACTGTGCGTGTAATGTTATCGGATAGAGTTTTCGCTCCTTCCACATTTACACTCTGAAACAGCTAATAGCGTGTATCAGACTGCTCCCCTGCATTGTGGGTACACCGTAGTATTAACAGAAGCTTTCAATAAGCCATCGACAATTTCAAAGCAGCAGAAAATTTAATCCTTCCATGCTATTAAATTATACCGAATACATACGTAGATTAAATTACTATTGTTACAATCATTTCGGATTTCGTGAGTTAAATATTCGCGAGATTTTTCAGATCATCTATCCTTGATCAATTGCAGTTTGAATCATATAATAATATAGATGGTAGATTAATTCGATTATTTTTTTATTTCTCTATGAGCTATTCCTCGAAGTATTAATTCTAAGATTAGTTCGCTCGTGAAACTGAAAAGATGCGTCGACATTAAATTATCACAACTCACAACGACCCATCTCTTTCCATACATCCGCGTAAAACCAAAAGGAGGACGTTCGATGTCCCTTGCACTGCATAAGTCAAGTGACACCGCTTCCCGAAATAATTCTGAATATATACAGAGGACGCATTGCTGTTTGATTAACCAGATATCGTTAATCTCTTAAACTCACACCGTCCGCGATAGAATAGTAATTACATCGACGATATGTACCTCGCCCCGTGCTCGTGCATCCGCGCAAATATCAGAAAACGAAGCCTCGATAAATCGACGAAACGAACGACTCGGGGATACACATATTAATTCCTTCGTGCCCCCAGAAAACAAATAAACGAAGCCGATTTCACCGTGATCATAAATCGGTTTAAAATTAAGGGAGCTAAATCATTGAAAGCCCTTTGTAAATGGTATCGCGAAATGACTAATGGCGGTAACGCGGTGCTCGTCAGATTGTGGCACTGCTTTCAGGCTACCAGTTCGTCGTCGACCTTTCTTTCCCCTCTCTTTTATTTGTTTCTCGGCCAACATCTGTCTTACGCGCCATACCTTACTATGCCGCATTACATTGCCACAACCCGTACATAACATGCCGATCCGGCGAGCCCGAGTTTATGGTGCAAGGTGCACCGTCTGCCTCGAGAGAATTTCAGCGAATTTCTCGGAGAAAAAGTTCCACCAGGGCCGCGCCAAGCATCGCTTGTCGCCCTGCCTTGAAAAACGCAATGGCAACATTGCTATTCGTTGACTTTCTGTGGAAATCGTTCACAAACGTAAGCTATCTCTCGCCTTCATTTCACTTCGAAAGCTTTTACGTTTACTATTGCACTCCAAATACTCAAAGCATTTGAAATTCGTACGGACGAAATTTTAATCACTCAGTTCACATTTCTCTGAGCATTCAGAAAGGTAATTCACTAAGTAGTTAATCAAAATATGTAGGTATCATATTTATGTGATGTATGTAGTAAGTTAAAGTGTTGGATACCTAATTTAATTTATCTTTGCTAAGGCTGATTTCTCTGTCCCGCGAGTTTCGTAAAACGCGTCCTTTCGAGGAAAAGTATGTCTCTTCTCCGGCCTGTTCCCATATATGCAGGTATTTTAGGTTAAGAGACAACACCTTTCACAGGGTTGCTTGAAGTTCAGTTTCTGAAACCTGTTCTTGTTTTGTCGAGGGAATCGACGCCTTGACTAGCTTCCTATTCCGAACTTATTTACATATTTACACAAACGGACACGCGGCTCGCGAGTGGTATGCACCAGTTTGCTTTCCCCGGCGAATGTTAGCGGACTCAGTTTCTAAAATAACCCGTATACCATTTGTTTGCTTTCGTATTTTATCTTAAAGTCGCCGTAGAATGCACACTTACTAATAACAAAATCTTACTGAATAACTGGGACAAATATTATTCATATTCAAAGAAGAAAAAAGTAAGGAACCCGAAATTTGGAGTGGAAGCTTAATATTCTATCGTCTATTGACACGGACCACGGCCTTTCTGCGGTCCCTACAGTGTCGTTTTAATGGTAATTAATCGAGAAAACTCTGGCTAATTATATGAAGCTAGAAACAGAGATGAGTTGTGGACCCAAGTACCCATACCGAATTAAAATCAATCTAAAGGATCTTAAACCATAGCGACTAGTCGTAACACAAATCCGTGCTATCTTCCTTCTCCTGCTGCCAAATAATGGTGCAGAGACGTTCTTTACGTGAAACGATACGACGAATACTACTTTCGCGACCGAACCGAGCTTCAATTACGCTAGTTTCATAAACTAAGCGACTCCCAAGCGTATCGATCTTTCAACTAACGTTAACGAAACACGGCGATTGATTGTGCCCCCGAATTCATGCGGCAGCAGCACGTGCGCTGTAAAATAGTACGTTCCACCCGCGTCTGCCAACGCCGAACGCGCTACATGCATAGACGGTTCCAGGGGTTTAGCGCGCGTGACACACGCGACGCTTTTCACCGCGCGAACAAGAGCGTTTAACCTATTAACTAGTGTCTTACTTTTTCTTCGCGGCCGATACGCTGGCCTTGACAGCTTATAACACGGATTTAAGCCGTATCATTCCGAAAGGAACATGCCTCCTCAGGACTCCACGGTCGAATGTTTTGTAGGGCACTCGCGGCGAGATAACACGTTCCAGCCGACGCATGGTGCCGTATAGTACGAAGGAGATATCAGTTGATACGTACCCTTTCACTGTAATTTCACTTCACGGATCGAGGCGAGTTTCCACGCAGGTACATCGCATCTCCGTGCCCAGTATTTTCACCGAGAGCGACGGGACCACGGAGGGAAACGAGACCGAGCGATTGTTGCGTGGAAATGCTCACGCATAATCAGCCACACGCATCCGTCCTCGTCCACGAGTACAGCAACACTGACCTGCCGTCACAGTGGGAGAGGAGAACGGACCAGGTAACAGAACAACTCGACTGTTCCCGTCTTCTCGCGTTGTCCTCTTTCTTCATCACCTCTCTTCCTACCCCACCCTCTTTCCTTCTCGTCCCATCAGCCTCCTCCCCTTTCTTTTCACCTTCTCCATCCTCCGTTTCTTCCGTGTCCTCTTACCCTTCTTTCCCTCCTTTATATTCTTACTTTTTTTCCCCTCGCCACGACGGTTCGCCTTTTATTGCCCCCCTTTTGCTTCATTCTATCGTAACGCCCCGTTCCCCTGCTTCTGCCGTAACATCACAGCTTCTATGACACTGTCTTTCTTGTTTTCCCTTCGCCTCTTTTTCGTAGCAGTTCAGACGTGCGCGTCGTGGGTGTAATACCCGTAATTGTCGGTGGGAAAACAGGAAGTATCGAAGCATTTTACTTCGCCGTTCCTTTAGTATTCCAGGCTGTGGACGTTTTCTTGCTACGAAAGGAAATATCATTGGCGGCGACCGCCCTAGGCAAAAAAAGTCTGGGCGTCAAAGCTTCGTGTTCGAATAATGACGCGTGCTTTAATGGGTTTATGATGTTCGCGTTTATCCGTGCATAGAGGACGATACAGTTTAGACGTATCCTTTTCCGGTGAGAAAAAGTCGCGTAGTCCTATGACGGATTACTTGGAAACGTTGGAAGACTCGATGTAAATACTTTTTATTATTAAAATTATGAATCAAGTGCTGTCAACCTAGGCATCAAAAAACAAAAGCAAGGTATGTAGCGGGTTTCAGAGTTAGATATTCAGCTGTATTTGTATCAACAGATCTCTGAGTTACTGAACATATCGATGGCTTAGTGTACAAATATCGTATGTCCACTTTTTGTGAAATTTGAGGTTTTACATGCAACAAATACTTTTTGACTTGTGTGCAGCTGTTCAATAATTATTTAAATGTTCAAGGGCCCAGGGGCACCTTTTTCTGTCATACGATCGGGCTCAAACTTTACATAGATTTTTTTATTATTTTTAAACTATTCTGGTAGGTGCTGCGAAGAAAATCTTGAAAAAAAAATTTTACCAAGAGTAAATAAGAGCCACCCTAGTATCACATATATATGAAAACTACGTGGGATAGTAATTTCTATTAAGGGATTATAATTTCTATTTTCATAATTATTTATAGATGTAATTAACCCTCTCACTACCTACCTAACTTCCGAAAGAATAATAAAATTATCGATGCTACAACTTCAGTGAATATTACCGAGCGGTATCTAACTTGAAATAACAGGTTCGTTGATAAAACGCTCCACTTACACGTCGACGAAGAAGTTTAACTGGCGAGTTAAAAGCGTGCACTTATACTACTGTACAAATAGTAAATAAATTAGATACTGATCAACAGCCTCGTAAAATTATTGCTTGTAAGAATTTGTTAATGAAAATATCATCGTTAAACATTAATTCCTTATTTGTTATTTCATTGCCTTACAACAGTGGGTGATCAAATTATTCGGGCCACAGTACGAAAAGTATGACTATTCTGTTTGTGTAGAAATAAACTCATCCATGTGACAGATAATGTTGCCTACAGTGCTGCCAAGTGTATATTTACAATTTGCAAAGATGAATAGTTAATAAAAAATCGTTTAAAAATACTAAGAATTCAGCGTAACTGTAAGCTTTCATTAAAAAATTAATTATTTTAATGTGAAATCGTAAATTTATGCAGGTGGCTCTAATAATCTGATCACCCAGTGTATCTTATTACCTATGAACAGAATTATTTATGTTCATATTTGAACAAATATACAATATATGAATTCAGTTTTATGAACACCTTATTAAAAACGCGAAAATTGCGATATATTCGAACTCTTTATTCAATCTAATAATTTAGCAATAATGTTCAAAGTACTTAGTGTAAAGTCGCGTTGAATAGCATGCGAAATAACGTTAAGCGAACATTGTTTTATCTAGAATTAAGGCTTGGCAATGCCTTCGAAGTGTTTCCAAATCAGATTACCCTTCTGTTCATTAATTTTAAACAGTCAATATCACTGTTTTCAATATCGAAATACATTCAACCAACGATCGTATGAATACGCATCACGTCCGGTTGCCCCCGCAGTTTCATAATTGAAAGCCTCGATCACCCTAGTACATGCACGTTAAAAAGTAGCAAGATCGATGTCGATAGGTCCTTACCTGCTGCCTACGCGTCCCGGTGGCTTTACATCGCTGTAACACTGGCAATCTAGCCGCTAGTAGCGTGCGCGCAACCGAGTTCGCCGTCTTCTCCCGTAACCCTGCGTAGAGCATATTGCTCTCGCGTGCACAGGGAATGTATTGTTACGGTCGTCAGCTGCTCCTTCGCTTCAAACGAGCACTCTTTCTAGGTGGGGAGACGGATGCTTCGGGGGTTCCAGGGTACCAGATACATGGAGGGGGGCCACCATGGCCCACAGAGGGGGAATTCGTTCCCCCATTGTCCGTGGCGCATATGCACGCGATTTCCACCCGACGATTGTCTCCGTAAATTGGGCGTTCATCGCCTGATCGCCTCCGAAACTTCCTAACGCCAGCACCCCTAAACGAGGGAATACTTGTTAACGAGGTTAATCTGCTTTCTTCGAGCCTTAAGCTGTTGGGGTTTAACGCGTGGCAATTCTCCTCCTTTTCTACCGTTTTCAATTTTTTGCAACATCGTAAAGTTTATATGGCATGTGTATTATTGATTTGGTAAATGAAGAATACTTTTGAGATTGCAATTACTATTTGTTTGCTCCGTACCCCTAGCCCCCCTACGTTATCGATGTAACGTAGAAGACTTATGAATACGTGAGTCACTGATGCGACATGCACTCTTGCGGAAGTGAAATTTAGCTTCGTGGAAGCCAAGTTGTATGTTATTAAACGAGTCGAATTAAAATGTGGCCACAATGTGCGTAAACGCTTCTCGAGATCTAATTCCCACTGACTGTATGTATTAGTAGTTCTCGCATTTGAAGGGAATAAGAAGATGGAAAAAAGTTTAGGATTCTGTTGTGGTCACATGTATACGAAAGTGTTACGGTAGTACTGCGGAGACAACTGTACTACGCCTCCTAAGATAATTAAAACAAACTTTATTATTATAACTTATGGAAATAGTTTATAAAGTATCATTAACGTTACTGAAAAATTATTTCATTCAGTTTTAATCGAATGTGTTTAATTGATATTATTTATCTTTAGCAAACAAAATATTATTAGATACTTAATAGAGATTAGATCAAATTAATTTATAGTCTTTATTTTAAAGAATTTACGAAAGCGTCGGAGATTTACCTCTCGAGTTGCGAATTATGTAGAAATACAGATGGCGCTAGTTGCTTGCACCCCCAATCTCTGTGCAATTGCAACAATACAAATCGATCCATTTGTTTACGGAGGTCGTCTGCTATTCCATCGCGCTTTACCAGTGTTTTCAGATCAAATAGTATTATGCTCTAAACCGTGATTTTATGTGACTTCAAACGGAACCAGAGCTGCAATGCCGGGGACTGAAGTTAGTATTCCTCTACATCGTAGAAGCGCGTACTATAAGCGAAGAATGTTATCAAATATGCGTTTGACAGTTCTCGCTGTCAAAATTCTGACGTGCTATCATCGCCATCATATTATTTCAACTAATGCTTTGACATTTTAGCTACTTGATAATCTTAACTACGTATCCTTTCGATACTTCTTACAATTATATCATTTACGTAGGACAGTACAACGGAGCTCGGTGAAATAGAAAACGTTAGGGTCGTGGTCCGCGTTCGGCCGTTAAATGGAAAGGAATTGGACGGGCATAGTAAAAACATAGTGCGCGTGGACACTATAAACAGCGAAATAACTGTCGAGAATCCTAATGCCGCGCAAGGAGAACCGCCCAAAGTTTACTCCTTCGATGCTGTCTTCGACACAGACTCGACGCAGGTCGACGTGTACAATGAAACCGCCAGACCTATCGTCGATAAAGTTCTGCAGGGATACAATGGAACCATATTCGCGTACGGACAAACTGGCACTGGTAAAACTTATACCATGTCAGGGGCGAAAACATCCCCGCAGCTTAGAGGTATTATTCCTAACAGCTTCGCCCATATCTTCGGGCACATAGCTAAAGCTCACGAGAACCAGAAGTGAGTATGCGTAAGCGACGTAAAGGAACGTTGCGACGCGGAGTTTCTCGCTTAATAGATTCTTCGATTAAACGATGTTTCATCGCAGATTCCTGGTGCGCGCAACTTATTTAGAGATCTATAATGAAGAAGTCAGAGATCTATTAGGTAAAGATCAGAATACGAGACTAGAGGTGAAGGAGAGACCTGACATCGGAGTGTTCGTAAAAGATCTTAGCGGCTACGTCGTAAATAATGCTGACGATTTAGATCGAATAATGTCTCTCGGTAATAAGAACCGTAAGTGTCTTGTTCGAAGCTTCCATACTAAGTATCCAGCTTGTGGCAATAATACAGCTATTTCCAGTAATTCTGTATCACACGATATTCCTGTATTTAGGTGTCGTCGGAGCTACGGCGATGAACGTATCGAGTTCCAGATCCCATGCGATATTTACAATCACAGTCGAATCTAGCCAACTCGGAGAGGATGGGGAGCAACATGTTAAAATGGGCAAACTGCATTTAGTTGATTTGGCTGTATGCAACTCTTACGATTAATATTTTATGCCCCTATTGGATCGTTTATTACATTACTGTGTTACCGTAGGGCTCGGAGAGACAAAGCAAAACTAAAGCGTCTGGTGTCCGTTTAAGAGAAGCAACGAAAATCAATTTGTCACTTTCGACATTGGGTAATGTAATATCTGCTTTGGTAGACGGTCAAAGTTCACACGTGCCTTACAGGAATTCCAAGCTGACGAGATTGCTTCAAGACTCTTTGGGTGGTAACTCGAAGACATTGATGGTAGTGTATTTCAGCTGTTTTTAAATGGACACAGACCGTTGAGTAGCGTGCTGTAATTGTTTACTTGAATCTAGTGCGCGAATGCAAGCCCGGCGGACATAAACTACGACGAAACTATAAGCACGCTTCGTTACGCGAACCGCGCGAAAAACATTAAGAACAGAGCGAGAATTAACGAAGATCCGAAGGACGCTTTGCTTCGTCAGTTTCAAGTGGAGATCGAACAGTTGCGTAAACAGTTGGAGGAAAATGCCACTGAGATTTCCGAGTCCGAAGAGGACTCGGAAGATTCTGAAGAGAGGGGAGAAAGTAGGCACGAGAAGAAAGCAAGACGCAGAAGAAGTCAAATATTAACGATGGAGGAACTGGAAGACAGAGATACGGATTCCACTGAAAAGATCGATAAGGCTGAGAGAGAGGATAAGAGTCCCGACGATAAGGACGTCATAGAGCTAAAGAGAACTCAGTAAGTATTTAAAAAATTCATGCGAAAGATAAGTGTGTACAGCGACGGTATACACGAAATATTAATTTTCACAGGAGCGAGAAGGAAGCGTTGCGAGAAAAGATGCAAAATCTGCAAAATAAGATTTTAGTTGGCGGTGAGAATTTATTGGAGAAAGCGGAGGCTCAAGAGCATTTATTGGCCGCTGCGGCGATTGAACTCGACCAACGTAAAAGTAGAGAAGAGCAATTGAAGAAAGCTATCGAAGCAAAAGAGGCTGAACGTATCGACATAGAAGAGAAGTATTCTTCTTTGCAAGAAGAAGCGGCAGGGAAAACTAAAAAATTGGCCAGAGTGTATACAATGTTGATGTCTGTTAAGGCAGAATTGTCTGATTTGCAGCAAGAACACCAAAGAGAAATGGAAGGGCTTTTAGAAGGTGTTAGAGGTATTGGTAGAGAATTACAGCTTCAAGAGTTAATAGTAAACAGTTATATCCCTGTTCAATATCAAGTATGTGTGGTATCTTATGGTTTATATTAATACAGTACCCGGTCAAAAGAAAATTTAAAACTGATATTTTGCATGCCCTGCGTAAGAAACTTGATACTAGGCTTTAAGTCAGGCCCGTGCAACTTTTGCTCTTGCCTTCGAAGAGCAACCGCGGGTGGTTGTGAGCGAAGGCATGGAAGGCAAGAGCGCCGGTTTTGCCCCGCAGGCAGAGGACCTTTCGCTCTTGAGGTGCGCGAGGGGCCTGGCTTGGTGCCTTCAAAAGCGAAGAGCAACTCGCGGTTGCTCGAGCGAGCAAATGCCTGGACAGGCCTGCTTTAAGTATTATGTTGGTATCACTGGTTTACTCTAGGAACCCCTCTAATCTATGGGACATTCATTTTAAGATACAGTTCTTTTTAACGGAAGTGTTTACTTTTGTTACTGTTTAAACTTTCTTTTGACCGGTTCTGTATGTATTAAACATGTGCGGATAAAATTTACCAAATGTTATTGCAGACAATGGTTGAAAGATACGTTCATTGGAATGAAGATATTGGAGAGTGGCAATTAAAGTGTGTGGCATATACTGGTAATAACATGCGCAAGGCACAGGCAACACCACCAGTGGGAAGCAACAAAGACGTATGTATTTAGCAGAGATTTGTTCTAACCGATACTCCGTTTTATAAACAATCACCGCAATCGTAACATTATAGCAAACTCAGCCGGATATGTCGAACATATACCTTTCTTATAATAATGGAATCGACAATACTTTTGTGCAACCGAAAAAAATAAGAGGTCGATCTGGAGTTCCAAGGCCAACTACAGCACATAGGCGTACTCCACACTAAAAATATATTTAAACTATATGAAATGATAGATATATTTATTTTTCACCGAGTACCTTTTTTTAGTATTTTTTGCGAAGTATTATTTTAATTTATTTTTTGTGTATATAATTTGTACGGAGATGTCTAGACTCCATGTGATTTGTATTTGTTATTATTTAACATCAGGTACATTCTATCATATTTTGCACATTATATATATATATATAGAAGTAAAGGGCGTGTAATACAGTATGACAATATCTCAACTAAAGAATCGATCTCCCCAAACTACAATTTCAGTTGTTTATAATGATTTATAGTTTAAAAATGGAGAAAAAGAAAACTGTTCAAACTATTTTTTGCTGCTTGATAATGCTAACTTGCGTCAGAATCGTATTATACCAATTATAATACTATACAATTTTTAAACTAAACTCGATAGAATTGAATTTTACATCAAACCAGGTAATTATCTTATCGCTCATGAAAGCTATATGATAACTGAAGTGAATTGTCAGAATAGGTTTTACGTTTCATGTATTTATATTTCTCTGTGATGTCTCGAAAATTTCGATCGATAATGGGTATAAATTCATAGAAATTAAATTTTCATATTTAATAGCATGCGATATTAAGTACTATTAAATAGAAGTTGGGTCTAAAGACTTTAGAGAGGAAACATAATGTGCTGTACCTGTGTGATATGAAATAAAATGTTTTGCTCTACATAGGGATAAATTCAATGCATGTAACTGAGAAGAACGAGAGTGCAATTTTTATCAAATAATTGTTAGCATACTTGTGTCTTTTTACATTGTCGTTCGTGTATACTTTGATAAAGATTAGATTTTTTAGCACGGCGGTGACACTGAATTTTTTAGTCAAAGTGGCTTAAAATAATCATTTCGGGGAGCGAACGTAATAATTTAAATCTTAGCTGTTGAGATGTATCTTATATATAATCCTTTTAATTCGAGTCATCTAAGTTGTGAAGAACAGGTGAAAGGAGGAATATCATTACAACAAAACCGTATTTTAAATATATTTCGATTAGTACTTAATGATTTTTATCAAATGCATTTTACAGTTTTATCCGTCTGCGTTTTAAATTTTACTCAAGCACGTGCATTATATAATTACTGTGATAATAATATGCTTGTATTATTTTTAATTCACTTATCTATTACTTAAAATAATTAAGATAGAAAATATTTATAATTATTATTGTGTATGTTACGCTTTTTCACATATGATTTACGAAATAAAGATGAGTAATTATGAAGTACATACATGGTTCTTTTCAGACTATCTACGATAGTGCTTAACTAATTACTTTCCCGGTTTCGCACGATATTCTTTGATCCATTGCTTAATGAAAAAGCGATGATACTTTCGTGCTAAGATTACACTATACGGATCATTGGCATCGCTGCCTCTTAAATCAAGGTGGTGAGCACCTTCTGGAATTATAATAGCTACTGCTGACGAAGACAAGTTTCGTATTACTCCACCGCTAGTCCATGGGTCCAGCAAACCATTACTAAAAAAAAACGTAGAAAGTATATAAATCCTCGAATATCTCCAATTTCATATTTCGAACATAACACATATTTAAGATCATTTAACAGTACTACACACCTAAAAATAATATTTGTCGCAGTTGATAACTCTGTACATCCATATCGTTCGCAAATTAAATTCGGCTGCGGTTTCACCGAAAACTGTTTCACACAGTCTTTGGCATAATCATCGAAATTCCATGGATTAGGTTCAAACATATCATTCACTCCGTCTGGGCACATTGGCATCACCATTTCCGTGCACGATTGATAAGGCCATCCTGTAGCACCTAATTGTGGCGTTGAATCGTTTATAGATAAACATTTTGTCTCGCTAGTGTAATTAGTGAATACACTAATTGCTTTATGAATCGCAACCAACAAGTCTGTTCCAGTCAGTGATCCGTTTGTTAAGTGTTTGCATACAACCTGAAATAGGATATAATAAGTGCAAAGATACAAATAGAAAGCAACAATATACTATATCTAACATTTCTAATATCAAGAAATGTAATATTCTGGTATAATCCTTGGTAAATAGTACAATTAACTTATTAGAATTTAATACGCGTACATTAATGGGATAAGCGGGTAACGGTGCCAGAAAGTTAGCTTTATACGGATAGTCCACCATAGCAAGGTTCGTATAAATGTCTTCCAAATAAGATTTCAATTGTTTAACGTCAGTCGCATTCTTTAATGGTTCACATAACTTCCAATTATCAGACAACCATTTTTTCCCTGCATCTATTAGAAGAAGTCTATTGTACAAATCTATGATGCTTCAGAAATTGAGCTAATATAGATGAATTTATTACCAGTTGATGTTACATTGGTAATTACGCTCCACGATCTACGAATAAGTTTCGGACAATTTTGATGAGATTTATTAAAGTCTGATGTAACTATTCGCGCAAAAGCTTCACACTCTACAATTCCAGTAAATTGGAGTATTGGAGCCGACGCTGCGATTGCTCTGTAATATTAATTTTCGATTAAGATTTTGCATCACGTATTATTTAAGAATTTACGCATACAAGTTTCCTTCTATATATATTATCCTATCAACTGACCCCTGTACAATATGCGGGTACTTCATACGCATCCATGCACTAAGCATACCACCATACGAACCACCGATAACTACGACAGGGCTTCGCTTGTTCCCTGGTGTGGATCTTAAATACTGAATAAGATCCACATAATCCGCTAGGGCTTGCTCAGATGTTAAGTATCCCAAATGGTGGGAATCCGCGTAAGACTTATTACCGTATGGCACAGACTCTCCATAATAACGATGCTCAGCAAAAATGATTAATGCTCCTAATTCTGGTGCTACCTCCCAAATAAATCCCTGTAAAATAGAGTGGTTAATATAGAATCGAGAAGAAGGATATGAAAATTAAAAGGAGTCAAATTAATTAGATGCGCACTATGCATAAACATTCTCTACGTGAAAAAAATATATGCTTGTAAAAGACATTTGAATGTTTCAGAGTATTATCAAGTTTCATCCTTACCGTATTCTCAGCAAACGTTTCAATGCTACCTTCGTTTCCTGTATAAAATAGAATAGGTGCATCATCTTCTTTCTGCCAAGTATTATTTAGAAGATACCTTAGTTTAAATGTGTCTTGTATGGAGAAACTAAAGTGATCCACCTGCAAAGAAATTCATGTTATGTATACTCTCTTTTGAAACTTTTTCACTACAAATGCAAATGGAAGAATAACAAGTATTAAGTGAAATAAATGCTGCAGCTTAAGAAGTTGAGATTATTATATAAGTTGAGAAAATATTATGAAAGATTCAGAGTTCAGACGCATGCATTGAGTCCTGACTGGGAAATTCAATAATACGAACTATTGGAGGTACATATGGTACATACCGGCACATCAATCGTTTTAATCTGATATTTGTATTTCCCGCTGGGCAATTCGTTGCGACTACGCAATTGCTGTAGGAAATTGCCGTGAAATCTGTTTGAAAGAAATTGCTGTAAGGCAGGTTGCCATAATAAAAAACATATTATAAGCGAAGCGCACTGGAGCTTCATTGTGATCCGTTGTCAATGAGATCTGAATAGTCTCTGACCACTTCTGATTGTGATAATTAGCAATGACCAATAACAGACTTCACAGCGCATCAGTCAACACTGTCAACAGTCTACAGGGTGTACCAAAAAGTTTCGGGAACATCACTGTGACGGCCGGAAAAGTAAGCCGTTTTTAACAATTTCTTTCAGGAATAATTTACAGTTTTCATAGAAAATTTGTATTACCTACTTTTATTACAATGTCTTAAGAGACTATAAAAAAAATGAGTAGAAAAATATGCATAGATTTTAATATATTAATTAATCTTCTAGGCCCCCCCATGTGCGCTGGTTGAATGTGTAACTATAAAACAGCAGGTCCGAAATAAAATTTCATTTTTTTTATAAACTATATGAGTGTTGTTTCCGTTGCACGTGCCGATTTCTTAAACAAATTATTTTTGTAGAAATGGTGCGCTTTAGAAGAAAAGTTTCGAAAATCCGCGAATAAGATGGACTGTTTTGCGAGCGCATTTCAAAAAATTTGTTGTCAATCAGAGAATCCGTACGTGCACTGAAACTAAACTCGTATAGTATTTAAAAAAAAAGAAATTTGATTTCGGACCTGCTGTTCCATAATGCCTCGTCAGGCAGGTAATACAAATTTTGGCTGCACTTCCGAAAACTTCCATGCTCCGAATCGGCTGAATTGTAGGGTTTCATTTTATCTAGATGAAAGTAATTAATAGACACTGACATAAAATCTTTATTACAAAAAATAAATTAATTCACTCTACATACAAAAATACATAACTAATATTAATAATACTCTCTATCCAGTGATGGTTTTATAATTATACTATCATCAAGGATCGTTATTATCAAAGCATGACAGTGATGACACCGGTAAAATTAATCGTATTTAATGTACAAATACATAATGCATAAATGTCATGAGTCTTAATTCAAGATACAATAGATTTCCAAAATATATGCTTCAAATCATAACACTGCCTTCGAGGATGTTTTCTCAGAATACATATAAGGATGCCTGTTAAGAGCTAGTTCTGAAATTTGTATAAAAAGGTTTTACGAGATAAAACTAATCGCAGCAGTCTGTAGTTTGACAGTTATTCGTGAGTATATTACACGCATAGTTAATCTTATAAAATAAATTATAAGATTAGAAAAAATTATGGCTTCTTACTTCATTTACAAAGTGTTTACATGTACTAGTTTGTACAAAACATTTTATATAATGCACGTGCTGAGAAAGTGAATTAAAATCAACCAACGAGCTCTTCATACTCAGCTTTTAAATTTCTGAATTTCAAACTGGCATAAAGTTTTCCAATCCTCATTTTCAATACGTTGATTTTGTAACTTCACCTTACACATCGAGCGTAATTCAAAAAGTTTCGTGTATAACACATCTCTCTCTCTCTAAAAAACGTTCACATTTTGTACAATCTTGTATTGTACAGTGTTTCTACATTCTTCTTCGGATGCATAAACTGTGAACGATTTCTTAATACTCAGGGTATACTTCGAGATTCTTAGTCGGTAAAGAAAGTTACGTTTACTTTGCTACAGCTATTTAAATCTCCTTAAAGTCTACGAAGACTCCTATTCCGTAAGAAAGAAGAAAGAAGATATAGTAAAGATCCAGTCTTGCATTACAATATTATGTCATAATGTTCGGTGAAAACATGTGACTAAATGTTTCTATCTTATTCAGGAGTACTTGTTTATGCTTCAGACATAGCTAATTTCTAGCATTATGAGATAATAATTAATATAAGTGTGAAAATGGTTCTTTGATATTTTTACAATTTCGCTTTTTTTCTCTCAACTAACGTATAGATTTTATCAGTTAATTAGTACCCTTTAATGATTAACCGGGAAATTGTACTTTCGTATTTGCGTCTAAAATTACATTCGCGTCAGCTGTGTCTTGTTAATAAAGTAACAGCAAACAAATGTCAATAATCCTATATAATATACATATATCAATTTAACCTATTGGTCCCTAAAATAAAAATCTTCTAATAAAGTGTTGTACAATAAAGTGCTTTAAATTAAAAAATATCTAGCCTCTTCTAACTACGTTTTGCGTTTTAAACTACGAAAGCTATATTGCATACTAAAATATTGATACATACTTCAACATTTACTTTTGTACTTCAGTGTAAGTCGCATTTGTTCTATCCTCTCTGTATACTGACACTCAAGTTCTTTAAGCTTTGTCGTCACTTGTTCTTCTTGAGTACTAACAATTGCATCAAGTTTCTGTTGTACTTGATTCATGGCTCTTTTGTATCCTTCTTCTATACGCTTGCATTCGCTCAGTAAGAATTTCTCTTTATTCTCCCCGTGCTCCTGAAATAATTTGCGCATTAAATTAGAAAGAATAAACCAGAGTGAAGGGAAATATTCCCGGTTCCCTTTTATAGTATATATGCAAAATTACCTTATAATTATTTGCAGTCTTCTTTGCTGACTGATACTTATGTTTTAACGTATCGATGTTACTTTTCATCTCTATCTCCTTCTCTTTCAATGCCTTTATCTCCGCCTTCAGATTCTCCTCGCTCTCCTTTAATTGTTCCAACTTCTCGCTCATCTCAACTTCCTTATCTTTTATCTCCCTAATCTCTGCGGCCCATTTAGTCATTACTTGAGCCATCAGATTTCTCTCCTCCTCCACATCGTTCTCTTTTTGATTTAATTCTTCCTGTAACTTTTCGATTTTCAACTTTCGCGCCACCAATTCTTTGTAGTAAGTTTCTAGTTTGGTTTCAATCATTTGACTAACAAACTGCTCCTTTGCTTTGAAAGATGAATGAATTTTTACCTTTTCCGCGAGCATTGCCTCTTTCAAACTTTCCACCTCCTGCGACTTTTCATTACATCTGGTTTGCAGCTCCAACAGAACTGTTTTATACCTCTCTTCTAATTCCTTCCTTCTCTCCCGATGCTGTTCTTCTATACCCCTCAGCTCCTCGACCACTTTCTGCTCCATCTCCTCGCGGACCTCTTTTATCATAATCTCCTTTATCTTTTGGAAATCTGTTCCGTCGCTTGAACTACGCGGCGACAAGTTTAATTCGGCGGACACTTGTTTCTGATTTTTAACATACTGCTCGAACTGCTTGGCTTGATTTTTCAACTTCGAAACAAGGTGATCCCTTTCCCCTTTTATCTTCTCGAAGTCCTTCAATCTTTCCAACTCCTCTTCCTTCCCTTGCAAATCTTTTTCTAACTGTTTGATTTTCTGCTCCATAACTAAGTCGCTCTTTCTTCCAGCTTTCAGGACGTTTATTTTACTACTTAATTGCGTCACCAGATCTTTGTAATGAGAAAGTTCCTTTTCCAATTCACACTTCGAACTTAACGATACCTCGTTAGTCTTCTTAAACCTACTCTCAAAACTTCCAACTATCTTCTTTGTCTCTGACAATTCTGCTTCCAACTGTGAGATTTTATCGTTGTAAACGTTTCGTTCGCTAAACAAATTTTCACATTTATTCTTTAAAGCTTCATTTTCCACTTGGTATCGAGCCACTTTCAATTTTACATCGTCGGAATCCTCGGTCTTCGAGTTTCTCTTGATACTCGATAATTCTGAATCGAGCTTAGAAATTTTAGCAACGAGATCGTTCCTCTCGTTAATTGCACTTTCATATTTCTTCTTCCACGACTCCAATGAAATTTCTACTTGCGCAATCTTTAATCTGGCATCGTCTAGTTCGGACTGATATTCAGAAATTTTCTTATGTTCGTCTACAGCAGCGTGCAATTTGTCCTCAAGACGTTTGCAATCTTCTTCTAGCTATAACGGTAACGAATTTTTAAAATTATGTGTACAATTCTACGAATAAAGTCATTCTTATTAAAATATACATACTTGGTTAATTTTCTCTAAATGCTCCGAACAATGATCTGGCAAGAGCACGCTTATTTCCTGATTTGGATAAGCATTGCGCAATTCGTTTAATGCTTCTTCCTTAGCTGGAAATATTATGTTTCAATAAGATTTTGTCCCAATGTTAGCTCGCACGGAAACCATGCAGGCTTATTCATTCACACGATACCATTTACCTCTTTCAATTTCCTGATGAATTTTCTTCGTGTACTCTTCTTTCTTCTTCCGTTCGTGATTTAAATCTTTTTCTAATTCCATCACTTTACCTCTAACCGAGTCACATTCTTGTGTTAATTTCTCCGTTATTTTCACTTGTGCCTGCAAGTCGTGTTCGTATTTCTCGATATCTTTCTCGCGTTCTTCTAAGGTAGCATATTTCTCTTTTAACATTTTGATTTCAGACTTGTGCTCACTTATTAACTGTTCCTTTGTACTACAAACATCTATATACAATTCCTTAACACGATTCAACTCTTTTTGTGTTTGTTCTAATTGCACACTACAAATCAAAGCATTTCTTATATATCAGAGATTCTAAGTATTGTAATAGACACTGAAATTATATTATGCGCGCAGAATGTTATTTCGTAGAAACAGTCGTGTTAAAATACTTACGATAATTGCACTACTTCAATTTGTGCTTCTAGCCTAACTCTTTCTACAGCCTTAGCATGTATTTCTAAATATTCTTTGTTGTACTCATCAATGGCGTCTTTTTCTTGCTTATTTATATTGTCTTCGTGTAACTTCTTAAACGTTTCTTGATTAATTGCTAACGCTTCTTCTAACTTCTGCTCCAATCCAATCTTCTCTTCGCGAAGTACCTCGTACTGTTTCTTCACGTCGCTCAGATGATTGGACAACTTCTGTATCTGAGCGTTTGCTTTCATAGCTTGATCTGTAAGCACAGACTTAAGTTCTTGCTCCAAATCATTAACGCGCTTGGCATATCGAGTAGCTTCTTGTTGGCACGTATCAGCTACCGTTAGAGCTTTGTCAAGCTCTTTTCCTTTTTGCGATAAAGTATTCTCCAACCGAGTTATTTCCTTCCGCTTTACAGCATGCCCAGCTAAACATCTGAAGATTATAATACGATATCAGAAGTAGAGTATTACATTTAACGCGATATACAATCATTTGAAGTAAATATAATTCACCTCTGCAATTCCCCTCTTAACTTATTCGTGATATCGTCGTATGGTTTTGACTTCGATTTGTTGTGAAATTCGCCTAATTTCATTTGTCTAATAGAATCAGATTCATCCTCCAATGTTGTCGTTAACAAAGAATCATACTGCGCTACATCACTTTTTGCTACTTCTAATTTATTCTGTAAACATATTTTCAATTATATAGAACTCGTTTGCATTTTAAACATACGTTTCAGAATCAATCGTAAACCGTCTATTTTATATCCTTTCCTACACGAGAATTAGCACATCGGGATACCTGTAATTCCTGAATCATTCTCTGCGTTTCCTCTTTCTCCTGTGATAGAACTTTAATCTGTGCCTGAAGCTGCATTACTTGTTGAGCATTATTTGTAGCCATTAAATTGCGACATTGTGCTTGACTCTCTTCTAACGCTTGTGCTAAACGATTCATAGTATCCCCTTTCTCTACCATAAGCGCCTCGTGTGCTCTTCGTACATCAGCTAATTTATTTTCCAAAGCAACGTACGATGTTTCCTGTCAATACAACAGGCAGAAAATTAATTTCATCGAATAAGTGAGAAATATCGAGAAAATGTGTTCGCACTAAAACTTTCAACCTATAATACGATTGTCATGCAATATTTTCTACATGCCTGAAAACGTGTATGAATTGAAAAACATTAATCTGTTTCAAACGTAATCAGTATCTCTCTTATAGAGGTGTGCGAGAACCCGAAAATGTCGGAAACCTGAGGTTGGGACGGATCGGGTCGAGTTCCCGAAAATGTCCGGGACTATCGAGAGAGTCGGGACTCCTGAAAATTCTAAAGATCCGTTTAATAAATACGATATCACACATTCAACGCATCGTAAGAAAAAGTGTAGAGACATTGTTAATTTCCGAAATACAAACATCAGTCAGTCCTAATAATACGAATCCCGACACTTTCGGGAACCCGTCCCAATCCCAAGAAAAATTCTCACCCCGACCCGACATTTTCGGGTTCTCGCACACCTCTACTCTCTTAGTAATAAATCAACAAATGTAGTGAAATATTTCAAACATTTTGAACAAAATACAATATCAAAAACTTGCCCATATACATTGACTGTTGGAATCCATATTGAGCAGCTATGACAAATTTCATTATTATATATACTTACAATTGCAGATCGAAATTTTCATTTCTCATTGCAATATAACTGCGAATGAATGCGCAAAGATTTTAACGTGAATTTGCAAATACCTTTGCATTCAATTTGTCCGTAAGGACATCTATTTGAATCTGCATATTTCTCATCTCAACTGCATGCTTCTCTTGAGCCTGTTTTAAAAATTTCTCGTGCGTCTTATCATTTGTTTGCAGGGCTTGCACTCTTTCCAGCACGGCTACTTTCTGTTGCAGTTCTATTACAGAATCTCTCGCGACACTTAATTCCTCCGACATCTAAAATTCATTATTGGAGTTATAAGTACAATATCAAATGTAATAATCGTTATCATGAAATTATAGAATACGAAAGAGCCTCACATTCTGATTAGTTTTCTCTAGAACAGCATTCTTCTCCTTCAACGATGTTATTTGATTGTGGAGATCAGCAATTTCAGCTTTCGCATCGACTATAAAATGATAAGCGTCTTTATAAATCCTTCTCACAGACAATCGTTTATCATACTACCGTTCTACCGCTAGATCTTACCCAGAGCGTGCTGCGTCTGATTCCTAGATATGTTTGATCTCTCGATCTCCGCTTGCAAAAGCGTTATCTTTCTGCTAAGCTGATTCTTTTCCTCCTCCTTCTCCAATTGCAACTGCTGCATACCTTCCGTTAGTCGATTAATTTCTCTCATTCGAACTGTATACAATACTTCCAATTGCTCTTTACTCTCGTATTCAGCAGTTTTATAAGCCACATTATCGTCCCGTTGTCTACCGTTCGGGCTCGTTTTGTAACAATGATTCAGATGATCAGACGTAACATTATCACCGCCGCCGAACTCGTGAATCTGTTTACCTTGCACGTTATTCTCGTAACCATCGATGTAGCCATTATTGGAATAAGCTTTACTCTGAGGATCGTAATGATTAGCTGGGGTCTGATAATTATACGGATAATTTTCATTGAACGTATACTCTTCGTTGGCCCGAGGTCTCAAGTCTCTGGGAAATCCAGAATTCGGAGGTCTCGCCAATTCGTAAGGCGTCTCCGCGGTGACGTCGTGCGTATCGTTGCTCCTGTTACTTTTAGAATACGGCGTATCCGTGCGACCGTACACGTTAAAATCCCTCTGTATGTCCGAGATCGAAGGGCCGATCTCTAATTCCGACCTATGGTTCGTCATGGCGTTGTCACGATTATTCAAATTCTCCACGCAATCGTAAACCCCAAACTCTTTCTGCAGCTGCGATACAGTTTGGCTGTGGGGCGACGTGACTCCTTGAGTATAGGAATTCGTCCCCGCATTAGAACCCTCCACTTCCTTAGTACTGTCTTGATAATGACTGCTGTTCACAGAACTAATATCATCGTCGTCGTCTAAGTCGTCGAACGCGTTAGTCAGGAGATCCTTGATCTGAAACATCAAAAATTCTGTCGTAATCAAGATCGTCGAACTTGCTCCGTTTAAACGAGACCGTTCGAGCGGACGCGGGCTTAGAAATAGCGTCTACTAATGAAACGGAGGGAAGCTAGGGTAGCGTAAGGTAAACCGCACCTCCTTGTTACGCCGCTTGATGTCTTCCTGCTCTTCATCCTCCTCTAAGCCTTGTGTACTGGTATTTAACCGTATACTTTCCGAGCCCTGAAACAAGCTCAGACCTGGACCCTCCATTCCTACCGTCTGGCATACAAGAACTGCTCATGAAAACCGAACATTTATACCCGACATATTTTTGTTTATAACACCATAACCTAAACGCAACAAGTGGGTCACAGGGAATTAGTCGGAGCTATCGTCTCGAGTTCAGCAACAGATCGCAACGTCTTGACAAGCTCATTTTCCATCGATCTCGGCAACTCCGCCGCGGGCAACACCGGGATTATCAAACCAATCCGACGATTATGCACTCCGCAATTTGCTTGTAAACAATCTTTGAAAAGTCAAACTGCATTACAGGAAGTCTGTACGCGGAAATAACCATTCCGAGCGCACCGATTCTCCTATTGGCTCGCTCCGCTGGATATTACTAGCGGACGTAGTAGCGTATTACTCTTGGAAAAAAAAATATTCACCCGTAAAGAGTTTAGGCTCGCATATACACGGTAATGATCACTTAAACGGTACAAAAAGCGACGTTTACTTTCGACATGAAAGCCGTAATACAGCGAGTGACGAGAGCTAATGTCTCAGGTAACGATTTAGGTTATACATGTTTTATTGTGATAACCAAATTATCGTCCGTTAAAAAACAAATGAAGACCAAAAAAAGAGATTTAAATGTCGTCGCGTTTGTAGAATAGAAAGACATGTTGCGTTACGATGTATTTAATAAAGTAATCGCGCTACACGTTTCCTCCTTTCTAATCGTGCAGGCACGATTAACGCGGCGTTAGTAAATAAGAATTCATAACGGAAAGATTCTCGGACGTTGCGTGTGAAACGTAGATTCGAGGCGGGATAGTTTTATTTATGTTAAACTATTTACATATGTCATTTTGTACCATTTACGCGTGTGAATAATTCACGCGACTGTCGCATAATTTTCCAGTCGACGGCGAAATTATTAGTAGCATCGGGAATGGTCTTTGCGTCTTGGTTGGTATAAAAAGGGACGACTCGGCGGAGGACATGAAATATATGTAATAGTATTCCCATAGTAATTACAAAGTTCTGTACAGCGTAGCTTTTAGTTTCGTGGCGTAAGAAAGAAATTATTGTTCTCCGTAGAGTAAGGAAAATATTGAATACAAAGATCTTCGATGGAGATGATAATAAAAAATGGGGCGCCTGTGTTATGGATAAGCGATACGAAATATTGTGTATAAGTCAGTTCACGTTGTATCACAATCTAAAGGGAAACAGATTAGACTTCCACAGGGCCATGTCTGCGCAGGAGTCGGAGCCGTTTTATAATAAATTTCTAGCCGAACTTGGTAGAAACTATAAGCCTGAATTTATTAAAGGTAATAGCCTCTGAACGCCATGAATACATTCTTACGAAGATATTCATTGCATCGGCGAGAGATACCTGTTACCATCAAACCATTATCGAGCGTGTATCTGCGAAATTAATATATTCATTCTTTTCAACTACTTTCCGCAGATGGTAAATTTGGCGCAATGATGGAAGTTAATATTCAGAACAGTGGACCCGTAACGATAGAAATAGAATCCCCGAATAGATCTAACGAATCGAATCGGTCTAATGAAGTGTAACAAGCATTAACGAGAATTTGAAAACAAACCAATTATTAATTAAATGCATAATACACATCATTGCCTCCACGAGTTCTTAAAATCCTTTCTCTTATAATAAACAGATTCGACAATAGATTTATTTAAAACAGCAGACCTAGCAGAGCTTTCGCTACATGGATACCAATTTACCAATTCTTTCTGGCATTGTATAATGCTGCAAGTGCACAAGCCCATCGTAATTGCTTAAAAAAATAGTGCCTTAACACTCGAAATAATTTCTGTTATACTTTATCTGCTTGTCATTCGGCATTCTTTATTTAGCGTTTCTGACGAGCGAGAACCGTAAGTTTATATAACCCGCGTCATCGTGATACTAGCTTATAGATATGTACAACATTTAATCAGCTGGAGAGACTCGCGCACTTAACCGTTAGAAGCGTAAGCGTCATTCTGCACGTACAAATATCTCTTTAACCCTTCACATCTCCGTAGCGTCATAATAAATGCTATTTCACATAATAGAAAAATGCATGTATCCTCAGAGAAAAGTTTTATCTATCGAGAAGAATCGTCGTGAAAAATAGTATCCAAAGTATACGATATCGAAGTAAGTAGCAAAACGCGGGACTTTTTAATTGCACGATATTCAAAGATATTTCCGCATTTGTCAGAGGATAATTCTACTTCTACGCGATAAAACTCGCGACGTTGATGTTTATGCAAGTGAAATGTAACGGGAAGCTTTTATCTGGCGATATTGGGGCGAATTTCAACCAATTGAGTATAAGAACATTTTACGTGATTCGAAGCATGTAAACGTACATATATATGTATTATTGCATTAAACACGTAAAACGACACCGTATACAGGGCTCTAACACAAAATAACAATCTTCTATATCCTATCTTAATAATTACTTTAACAAGGTCGTTTGTGTTATAACCAAGAGTAACGTAATTTAGGCTACTGTGCTCTCGATAGCAGCGACAGCGATAAAATTCTTTTTTCCCTATTTCGTATTTTAAAGAACAATGGGCCCATTCATGTGACATATGTCGTACCGCTGCCAATCCAGCCCTATAGTTGGGAGAAGTGGCGATCGCTTGATCGTCTAATTTTTTTTTTTACCGAATTCACAAATTTTTGTACTTCGGATATTTGGCTTAAAAATAAGTCATTTTTATTTCGAACATTTTTCCACATAAATGGTACTTGCTGTTGAGAAAACTTTAAAAATCAGTAAATCCGTATACAATTACATTGAAGGAACAGATCGAAAGAAGTTTGAATTAGTAGAATTATTTGAAAATGCTAAAACTTATATATTGTTTAATTAAAAAAATAGAATTTATTTTACAGCTTGGTCAAATGAATTCTAAGGTATAAAGAAAGAATTCTGCCGTTAGTTTTACTGGTCGCAGGGGCAACTGCTTGCTCATTGTTATATCATAATTAATTAGTGCTGAGAATGTCACTTTTGTTTCAGCTGTAAATGTCATTGCGACGGAATAAGGAAAGGATTGAAGAATACTTAATTTCCTTCGCTACTGTCTCGCTTGTTAATATATTTTGTCATTGAGTTACGATGGAAACTGTTAACGAACAAAAGGAAACCGAGGAAGTAAATGTAGAACAGCAAAATCCGCAAGGTACGTAATTTATGTACGATAATATTAATCCTTAAATTACAGATTATTATTAATTTGCTGATATAAGGATATAATTACAGATAATTCTTCGCAAGCAGAAACAGCAGAATATTCTGAAAACGTGAAACAATGTAAATCAGTAGCCACCAGTACAACAAACCATGGCTCGTGCGATTTACAAGTATGTATAATAACGTCGCGGAGTGTAAGTAAGTTTAAGTATAATAAATATCAACTCCGATTATTTTCAGTCACGCGAAATTCAGACCGACGCCGTAGACACGGAGACAATAGTGCAATTGAAAAATCAATTGGACACTGTAATGAATTCTCTAGCTACTCTCTCAGCGGAGAAATCTAAAATGGAAGCGAACTTTCAAATGGACAGAAAACAATTGAGAAACGAGCGGGACGAAGTAAGTTCGCATTGCGTTTATCGATCGTAAACTGCATACTGAAAATACGTAACGTTTCTAGTGTGAGAAAGTGATCAAAGACTTGAAAGAGAAGTTGAAGAAAGCACAAACTTCGAATTATTCTGAGATCGAACACCTAAAGTGTAAATTAATTATGGAACGTCACGAGAGGGAGAGAGAACAAACTGATCATGCTAAAGTGATAAAGTAAGTGGAAAAGATAAGAAATAAATCAAGATTAACACTCTTGCCGTATTGCATTTCAGAGAACTTCAGAAATTACTATACGACGAACGTCGGAATAAAGAACAATTGGAAGCGCAATCGAAATCTCAGTTTGCTACTAAGACGCAATGTAAAATACTCGAAGCGGAATTGGAAATAACTAGGAGCAAGCTTAAACAAGCCGAGGAAGCAGCTAAAGAGACACCGCCAATTTTACTGTCTCTCCAATCCGAAATGGGTCTTATGAAGAAGCAGCACTTAAACGCGATACACGAAGTAATTTTTAACAATACTAGATTACGAGAGACCCTTATTTGCAGTCGAAACTAAAGTCATTAGTTTGCATTTAGGAGCAGAAGAGAGCTGCTGCGGCAGAACAGCAAGCTAGAGCATTGGCGATGACTCACGAAGCGAGAGTAGCAGGCTTAGAAGCAAGACTGGCTGAACTGTCCGAGATTGTAGGAGGATACGATAGGCTCAGGCAACAAGACCAACAAGCTATTCAGAAACTCAAAGATCAGTTATTAAGCTTACAAGACACCGAGCACAACGACTACATCACTCTGAACAACGAACCGGATGAAATTATTTTTAAAATAAAAAGCCTTTACACCAAACTGTTGGATTTAGATAATAGAAAGAACGAATCTGCGCATGTTAAATGTGAGTAATCGACAATGAGAATGAATTCGTTCTGAAACGAACCTGAGGCTAACGCGTTCCATTTTTAGCACTGCTACATAGTTTAGGTTTGTACGACAAACAGCAAATTGTCGACTACAAGGAAAAGTATGAAAGCTTGTTGCAAGAATTCGAAGACTACAAACAGCAGATATGTAAATATAGTACTGCAAATATGTCGCATAGTATTCAAAGTCAAAACATGACCGCGCACGATAAGAACAATAAAACTCAACTGCATCTTCTAAAAGCCCACAACAGTAACTTGGAAGAGAGAATACGTATTTTGAATAATGAAGTTATGAACAAAGAAACGGAACTACAATTGAAACTGGAGCATCAGCAAAAGGTAAGTTCCTTCTCGTACCTGTAATACATACCTCGAATTTTGTCGTTTATAAATTCGAAGTATTTAATATAATTAGAAGCGTCGTTTTTACAGACCTTTCAAGAAGAATGTGGAAAATTGGAGCACACGTTGGTACAAAAAGACAGCGAATTTCGCAGCAAGATATCCACGCTGGAACAGCAATTGTTACGCCAACGAGAACGAACGATGGCTCTCATTGCGGAGAAGGACAAAGAAATCCTAACGTTAAAGACATCTTTCCATGCGCTGTTGCCGAAGAAGGAAAACACTATTACAGAGAAGAAAGTGGATATACTGAAGTACGAAAGCAGAGGAGAATCAGTCAACGACTTAGTAACAGGGTTGTTGACGAGCGACAGCCCTCCGATATTGCATTACAGTCAGGAATTAGCGAGAAAGGAGGTCCAAGTGTCTGCTTCCAGGAGAAAAGTTTTAGAATTGGAAGCTACGTTACGGGAGAAACAACGAGAGGTCGTTCATACAAAGGAAAAGCAGAAAGAAGAAACGAAAGCTTTGCAGGCTCAGATTGCAAGGTAGGGTTCGTAATTCGTGTACGGATTGAAAAATTAAATGCTTATGCCTTCATATTTCCAGGAGTCAAATGCATACACGCGATTAATGTTTCAGATTGGAAGCTTGCAAATCTAGAGAAGGCGCCAATCTCGAATATCTGAAGAACGTTTTCATAAACTACCTGACGACAAATGATGTTTCCAGTAAACGTCATATGTTAAATGCTATTTCTACAGTATTACGTTTTACTATAGAAGAATTAAATAAAGTCAAACATTGACAAGATTCTTCGGAAACATTCCACTGAACTTTGCTAGATTTCCTAAAGTTTATTTGCTTGCTGTTTCTTAAAATGGTTTCTCTCACCCAAATTTAAATATGTTATCGACTTGTAATTAAAGTAACTAACTGAATTTTCATATTTCGCATGGGTATGATCAACGTTGATATTTAGTTTCATTAACCAGAAAGCTGCGCCACGTTGCGAATTTTCAACCAATGATTCTCCAACAACACACAGGAGTTTGTAGATGACCGAACGTCTAAAGGATGACCGTGCCCAATGTAGCTTAACTTCGGTGATCTAACGAGAGCTGCTGCTTTCTACGTGGTACAGCAGCCATTGGCGAATATATGAGATTGCTCAGTTGAGAAGAATATAAGGAAACTACGAAGTAACGGACTATAAAACTTTCCTTATTTACACATACGAAAATGTAAGGACAAATTAATCTAAATATTTAAGATGAAACTATTGTAATTTAATAGCTTTTACAATTTCTATTGAAATATGTAAATTATACTTTCCAATTGTAACATATGTATATTACTGTTTCAAGATGTTTCTACTACTTAGTATCAACAAAATGAAACATTATTTAAAATGTTTATATTTCCCGAGGTTACACGTATTTCTATCGGATGTAGGAGAACGGTAAAATATATATAAACTAGTTTTGTAGCCTGTCTCCGCCAGGTATTACTGTCTTATATAATAAGACGCTTAAGATAACCACAATTTTTGTTGGAAACCCCCCTAGAAACAATTTTCGCTGCGAAATACGAAATTTTACAACTTTTTGGTACCAGAAGGGTACCTGTCTAATTGGTCTCCTGAAGGGCATTTCGAGGGGCCTAAGACACATACGTGCCCAGACTCGCTGCCCGGCGACATTTGAGATCCCCCCTGTGAAATTGCAATGCTTTTAAACGGCGAAAGATCTCTGATAACATTTGTAGTGCAATTAAACGCTATAATCGTCTATCGGCGACGCTTAGAATTAAACTGTCCCCTGAAGGTATGCAACTAAATCACTTTACACCCTTGTACACCGAGTTGCATGTCTTCAGGGGAGCGTTCTAGTTCATTGGTATCGCCACTAGATGGTTGTAGTTCCTTGGTTATTATTTAGTATTTGTTAAAAGGTAATAATTGACAATGTTGTCGAGCAATGCCGTGAATAATGATCTGCAACTGACGTAACCGAGTGGTAAGGTTCATTGAACGAATAAATCGATAAGTAAATGAATCATTTATACCGGTGCGCACGGAGTTGCATATCTTCACGGGGCAATTTAGTTCATAGATGTCGCTGCTAGATGTTTACAGCGCTCCTTGATCGACGAATCGAGCAAGCTTCATGAATAAAGCAAAGAAAAATAAGACACTTTTGGAGCAGAACGAACGAATTATTTGAGTCGTGTGTACACCTGTTCGATGTTTATTTCCAAACTCAGAACGTCGGCGATTGTCAACACAGATTACAATATTTTATTCGATAACACTTGTTCAATATTACTTTATAATCAGACATCAGTATATAATATATATATATATGATTCTTTAATATATTTATTTCATGAAGAATATTTCTTGCGAATAATAATTCATACTCATTTGCCTTCTTAAGTTCGTAATTTATAATCTGCTAAGACTCGTCTTCCTTATAGCGATTAATATCGGTAATATTAATGTACAGAGGCCCTTAAATAACGTTTCCCCGAGAACAATGCATCTCCATGTATGTCGAAACAATGTCTCTTTGTGCACTACACCGGAAGTATTAACGTCTTCCCGTTAATAAAATTCATTTTCAAACGGGGGGGAAAGCACTTAATCGGGGAATTTCGAAATAATCCGTTCGGCTTAAGGTGGAAGGGATCCCGAATGTCTCTTGCAACATAAGATCTCTTGGATACCGGATGTACTTTCCAGAGGTACGCGGAAATAACGGGGACGGTACATTCTCGAAGTTACAAACGAACGAATGATTAACAATTCCATTATTTGAAAAAATTGTATCATTAACTTATTCTTTCTCGCATGGATGAAGTAAAGTACAGTATCATTTATTGTTTTACTAAGAGATAAGAAATGTATTTTCCGGTTCGTACGTTTCACTTGGACATCCTTAAAAGAAAAGCATTATACTATACTTTTAAAGAAGCTGTATGACAGACGGAATGCGAAACAATTCAATTAAAAGCAGAGAAATCTGCATATTCGATCCGATCAGATAAAACCCTGCAGGACGAGGAATTTTGTGCAACAAGCACCGAACACTATTCGATTGAACACCCGGTGGGCACACGCGTGTACCATTTCCCCCGATTCATCGGCAAAGAGCTTTTATTATAATCTTAATACAAACACTAACACAATACTTTATACAACAATAATATTATACCTATTATAATATTTATAATTCTTATATAAATATTATAGCACTGGTATACATTACTCTTACAACTTGTATTAAAATTATAATAAATTTGACATTTGACACTGAATTCGTCTCGTTTAAAGCGCTGTCCCGTTTAGAAATTCAACACCCTCTATCGATAGGTGCCGTTTAAATGTGTGATAACGCCTTAATCGCGAGCGTGTCCCTTTAAATGCGCGCGAAGCCCCTACAATCCTAAAGAGCAGCGAAGCGAGCCCATGCAAACGTGGCAACACCGTCGGGCCGCGCATAAAGAAACAAATAATACTACGTCGTTGAGTCACGACGCGTCCCAATGGAGTACAATGCCGCCCGTAAAGTAACACGCGTTGAAGTATACGGTTTTTCTTTGTTAAAAGCTTAATACAACCAACGGACGTGGATTTCTGTTACAAAGCCATAAAATAATCACCCTTCGCGACTCTGTCCAGCCACTTTCCCTCGTCGCTATACGAAAACGATGTCAAAGTGTCGCGAAAAAGAATATACCTGTAAGCACAATTTTTGGCCGATTTTTCAAGTCGCTTTCCAACCAGCACTTCGTTCGTAAACCTTTTATTCCACGCGTGTCATTTTACGAAGATAAAAAGATCCTTGTCCGTTCTCTCCTTGTACATTTCTACAGCATTACGATTTTAGCACTAGTCTCGTTTTCGTACAGCGATACAACTCGTCGCAAGGGGTACAATGATACTCTGAAATCACCTGCTGACTACCTTCGCTGAGTGAAGCGTGAATAGCGTCTAATGCTCGACGCGCAATTGCGGAAAGGTCATTGAGGAATGAATGAATGAAGCTCGGTGGACAACAAGTGACGTATCTCTTGCTTCAGATAGATACGAGCAATGTGACATTGTACGATCGCTGCGAACAAGCACAGTCGGAGCCTCGATAGTCCTCGGGACTTAAAGCAGTTCGAAGTATCAGGAATTCTGATTAAGTGGGAGGTGCCTATGTGAGGGGGACTGTTTTGAGAAACGAAATACGCATGGAGGGAACCACGTTAATTTCCTCTTAATACGAGCTCGAATTAAGCGAACATCGGATTGAGGAGAACTTTGATTAACCGAACCTTTTGGATTAACCGAGACTCCACTGTGGTTGGGTAAACTCTCGCCATGGGTCCATCTGAACTATGCGTAAGCGCTCGTCGCTTCCCCACTACTTCTTGGAATCATTCGGTCGAGAGATCCCGAGAGCGAGCGAGAGGCGACGCGGCATTACCGTCTGCTACGAAAGAGAGAAAGTATGATATAATCTGTCTCGCTTCGTCTTTAACGTGACTACGCTCCGTCTCTCTATCGCGCCACCGGCAGCTCGGAATTGTTGACGCTATTCGGTGAGCGCTCGCCGCGAGCCTATAGCGGGAGTTTACTGTAGATACGCCTTAACTTTAAGAATATTTCTATTCCATTATAATGAAAAGAATCATTGTTAAGCATGATAGATTCCATCGCAACGTCGAATTCTTTTCGCAACAATTGCCACGTGGTATTCGACACCGATTTGCTCCAAACAGCCAAGCACAATATCACACGAGAGACATGAAAGGAAAAAGCTAATGGAAATTTGAAAGATTTCTAGGCAGCTATAGTTTCCAAGATAGCATTTCATTCAATTTCCTATTGTAACGGAGACGAAGGCGATTGAGGAGTTAATTGAAATTTTTTGGAAATTATGGGCCGACGAGTGTACTGACTCTGGGAATAATTACGGGCAAGATAATTCGTTGGAAGTATCGAGAAATTGCCAGTCAACACTTTTCGGTGATCTGTTATGCGTATTCTCCTTTTCTTCACGTCGTGTTGTTATATGATACGTATACGTACCTTCTTAAAAAGACACTTACACGCGCGGTCTTTTTAAAAAGGCACTTTCCTCCTTTTATACACGCTGCCACGTGGATACGTGTTCACCGTAAATGTCACAGTGCCCCCGAGCGAGTTCTTTGGTCACTTTTGTTATACTAATGTCACCGTATTCGTTCGAGTGCTTTAGAAAATGTAACGCATTTGTAAGTCAAAGGTGGCCACCGCCGGCAATTTGGTCCAACAACTGGTTCTCGTATCAGGGCATCGGAGTTAAAATCTGCCAATCACGAACAATCGTCTGCATATACCTTGTTCGCGTAATTTACAATTCACATATGTACAAGTCTGACACAGAGTGTGCCGAAGTAAGTACACGCCGGTAGATGTCACGAATCGAACGGAAATCTCTTGCGCGCATTACATGTCTACTATTACCCCGAATGCCAAAACGAGTACGTTTCTCACACCTAACTTAGATTTCGACGATTTCCGCGAATGGAAAATCGGTTGCATTGCAGTTTTGTACCATACGTTTCACGTGTTTACATTGAATTAACAATGGTACGTTTTTGACTACCGTATACTCACTTCGGAACAGCCTGCATATAACAGACAGGCATTCTCCCTTCTCTCGCGATTGAATCAACCGGAAATAACGTTCGGTTAACGTTCGAATACCGATAAGAGTAGTAAGATGTAAAATTAAGTGGAATTCACTTACGAAACTACTGTCCTAAATGTTCGTTCTCGCGATAATAAAAATCAAACAAGCCATTAAATCCAACTGCCTCTGCATTTCGGCGAGCGGCAAATTTTAGGGAACATAACATTTTGGGGAGCGATAAATTTGTTGGGGGGGGGGGGGGTAACAAATTTTGGAGAGCGATCATTTCTCGCGAGCGAATTTTGGGAAACATCAACTTTTGGATGTGGCAAATTTTAGGCAGCGGAAAATTTTGAAGGGCGCCAAATTCTGAACGAAAGAATTTGGAGAAGATTTAAACACAAAGATTTGTCTACCTTCAAAAACAAATCACTTTTTTTCACATAGCAAATTACCAATGTCTCAGGCGTGAGTTGCCATATTGAATAATTTTGAAATTGTCTCGACTCTTTTAAATGAAACTATTTGATGATATTTAGCGGAAACGGCAGCAGATGCTTGTTAGCCTAAGGGCGCCAAATCTTCAAACCCGCCTTGCTGCCTTACTCTAAAATTTTAAACAATACGTTCCAAGAATAGGCATGAAGAATTCAAAGTTCTATCTACGCGACGTTTGCCTTTGTAATTCGCCTTAAAACTTACCATTATATACTCTTTTACGCTTTCGTTTTCGGTACGTCGGTGCGACAAGTGATCAAAAACATGGATGTGCTTTCATTCGTACACGCTCGTCATGCAACTTCGGAGAACGGTAACGTAATTAAGAGAGCGTGTTCTTTGCAGCAGCGGATATTTCTACCGCCAATGAGAAAAACATGTATTTTCCATTATATCGTACAAAAGCTCATGAAATATCATCGACGTGGAAAATGAAGACTGTGGATGTTCTTTGTAAGACGAGGAAGCATACCGAGTACAATTGAAAACATGATTTTAGGATGAAGAAAGTGTACTCCAACGCATAAAGCATCGCCGATTGTTACCCCGCGGGATCTCACTTTCGCGAGAGGTTTAAAATTTACGAGATGCAACGTCGGTGCGCAGAAAAGTATTTACATAGTTTATACCGTAACACTGATAATCACATTCTTCGGTCTTACATAAAATGTTATTTACATGTATCGGATCGCGACGGAATTGCTATCATGAATTTTTGTTAATAAAAGCTGGAAATCAGTTTCAAAGGGTTGCGTCGCGTTGAAACTATTCTTGGAGATATATCCAATGCTGAATGAACCTTCTGCAGACTGAATTGTTTAGATTGGTACAGATTTTAATACCTCAGCCTTATTATTTCTTCTACAGTATGTGTAATATATATGCATACGTACGTGTGTATGTATATATATATATGTTTATATATATGCATTTCAAGATGCCAAGTACTCAACTCTGTCCTTAGTTTCTTTCATACAATTACGCTTTATTACCAACGCGTGTATATGCGTGTATGTACTTTCTAGTACAGTGTGCCGATGCCGTACATAACAAAGATCCACTGTACGATCATACGCAGGGCTCGTTTTACCACATCTATGCGTGGTATTACCTCTCCTATGGTTGGTACATCTCTATAACATCATTCGTGACTGATATATAATTATATAACAATTTTAAAAATATTTCAGAATTAAACAAGACATAATAGAATGACTATAATAGATGATAGCAACTTAGGAGTGTAGTAAAAATACATTACAGCAAATAATAATAAGAATATTAATAATAAAAAAGAAGAAGAAGAAGAATGGAGAAGAATGAATGTAGGTGCGAAGAGAGGGGGTTTCAAGCGCGCATTTCTTTATACATGAAGGAGGGATGCGGGGGAAGGAAGAGAATTACACGCGGTGAAGAAAATGCCAGTAGAATAGCCGCCACTTTACTTTACTTCTGTTTTTCTAGATCACAGTCACATGCATGGCTGCTAAGTTACGGAACATGTTTCATCACCATTTTTTCTTTTTTTTTAACAAAAAAGGGAAAAAAGAACAGAGGGGGGAAAATATACGAAAGTATTTTCAAAATCTTATGAATACTGGAAAATAGTTCGCTAGTTTACACAAGTACAAAATATAATATTTCGTTTGAATTCTTTGAGAGGGGCAAGTGCAAGAGACACTCGATCCCTGCTCGGATCTCATCCTGCATGCGGAGAAACTATCATAGCGAATAGTTTCGATTACTCGAGTAATCGGCTAAGATACGTTAAAATGTCTTCTAACATCCATAATCACGGAGCGACGATTATAATTCGTTTCGTGTCGGATCCTACGAAACGTTTCTTAAATATATAATTCTCGTTCAACGATTATCGATTTTTTTTTTGTATAAATTGTATGCAACAGATTAAATTATATGATTAATATAAAACAGATATTGCGGGGACCAAGCCCTAAAACAGAGCTGGATAATATGTTTAAAATATCCTCCATGATAAAATAATGTACTTACAAAGAAAAGAATGTTGAATACCTTCGGGCGAAGATAGGTATATCTTGTGCATCAACATAATCAGTAACATGAATTTTAAAACTGTTTTGTTCAAACGGAACCACTGTACTAATAAAAGTACCGCAGATCGCGAGAATGCGATCGATCTGTTTGCCACCCACGCGTCATTGCCAAGCGTCGGCGTGGAAAGTTTAAGAAGCAAATATTTCTGATAAAATGGATGCGACAAAGGGCATCCCTTTGTAACGGGAAAAAAAATCCGAAGGAAAATATTACATTCGATTAATGAGAAGATTATTGTCTAAAAAGGTACAATGCTTTCTAATAAACCTGACCAATGAACGTGCGAATATCAATATTAAATTATATTTTTACACAATAAATACACTTTTAGAAAAAAAGATCTCGTTGAGAGGGGAAAAAAAGGAGCTCTCTCCAAGTATCGTTCACAGGAGTGATCAGTGCAGATTTCAAGTGTCTCTTCCTCTTAGATTACTTCGCTTGCCACCGGTGCGTTTAACGCCTCCGTAAAAATTAATCAATCGAGAAATGGTAAAGAGAGTAATGTAATTATATTATATACAAATAATAATATCCTAAAACTTTAGGAAAGGATTAACTTTGGAGGGTGAGGGGGGACCGTCCCGTGCACAAGAGTCCACGACATACGAAGGCCCACGATCTGTAATTGTTTCTTCTTTTTTTTATCCTAATCCTGCCCGCGCTCTCGTTATAATTATTCTTCTACAAATTACAACGCTACGATTCTACCATTTCGGATTTACCCTAAACTTTATAATTATATACTCAGTTAGTATATCATATTTTTTTTCCCTATTTACAAAATATGTAGAATAGACATTGTTTCCTATCCTAACTACAATATGCGTGCCGTGGCGCGAGACTTTAAACCGTTCAAGGTGCGCTTCTTTTTATAAACATATCACTAATTACATAATCTATTTTACAGCCAAATTCAACAATCCCCGCCGAAGTTCAACGCGTCCCCACAAAAAGATAATTCGATTATTTCTGTAACGCAAAAGTAACAATTTTATCGATAAAATGCGTTAAAATAAATGGAATATAATATATAATTTGCATAACGAACAAGGAGTCCGGTTAAAAAAAATGCGTAGTAACAAAATTCGAATCACAACAACGTATCCAAATACATTTAACATTAAATCCCTTTCCTCGGCGCTATCCCGTCCCCTCGATGCTCGGCGGACCCAACTTCTACTCTGCAAATATATCTTATCTCTCTTCAAATCGCACGCATTTGACCACGAAGCTACAGATAAAAAGCAAACCAATTTGTCACGGCCAAAAAAAAGTAAAAAAAAAAAATTACGGCCTGTATAAAACCGCTTAAATCTAAATTGGCCAAAAAAAAGAAGAAAAAAATCAAACATGTAGACCATCTTTAAAATACTCGTAAAACGTGAAAGGACGCGTTGAATTTGAGCGGAGCTCTAAAAACAGTAGATAAGTACTTTCGAGAATATTGGAAACATATTAGATATTATCTATATGAAGTGGTGCCTAACAATTAATTCTTTACTATCAAGGGCTTATTACGCATGCATTCCCTTGTTTGTCGCCGCACAATGGCACGATTCCTGTTTTTTTTATCTCCACTGTTTTTATAATCTATGAATCACCAAAGAATGCTTCCGTCTTAAAATTTTCAGACACGGCATCATAGACACCTTTAAACTCTCCGGATATCTCCCATTCCAAGTCATGCCATAGTATTTACAAGTAAAATAAACATATCTGCTGACTGCATTACATAAATTTTGTGCAATGTTTATATCGCAGTTCTCTCATCCTATAGTTTTCTTTTTCATCTATATCATATATATAAAGTATAACTAAAGTATATAAACTCTGATTTCATTTTATAATGCTTCGTTAATTCTAATACTCTCTAATTACGATTCTTCTCTTCCTATTTCGCTGGAACACGCCGTCCATATACACATATCCTACACACACTCGCAATTTCGTTTTCTATTATCACACACACACTCTCTTTCTCTTTCTCTCTCTTTCTACCTGGATCTCATAATATTTTCAACAATGTTTAACAATGGCTTAGGCCTTCCATAATCCCGCCAAGGTGTTTCGATGTACAAATATCGGTCGCGCATTTGGAATTGTACAAGTAACCATGAACTGTGATTTCATTACAGATGTATTAAAATAATTTCCGCACTTCTAACATTACCCTTTCATAAATCATCTTTGGATTTAGAATGCAGAACAGTATTGTCTTTCCTTCTGAGAGAAGAAAGCTCTTTCATTTCATCGAATTACTTATCTCGAAACATGTATCACCGCGATTATATTATTTGCTTTGCACTTCGTTATCAAACAATATAATACGATTAAGCCTGTAGGTTGAGCCTCTAATTCACTAATGAGCGTTTTTATCGTTGCTAAAATACAGGCGATTCCTTTACCAGGTCAACGTCTCACAATTTTACAATATTACCCCGATAGAACACAGATACTCGAACACACATTTAAGTCGACACCAGTGTAATCCTGAGAGACACTCGATACCTTCTCGGTTCTATATACAATATGAAAAGTTTACTGATATGTGTACATCAACTCACCTTGATATGCCTGTCTTAAGTTACCTGCACCAGGTTAACATCAATGTTCAAATTGCACTAAAGCCTTGCAGCAGCACTTTACAACTCGCAAAAAACTCGTACATCAACAATCCCTCCAATAAAAACATTCCTTTTATCAATGGATAATGATGTACTCGTGCTGTGGAGTAAGGGGATGCATAGTATCACAGTTGGCACGTGGGTGCTAGCTACCACTACTGCTTACAGGCAGTGAAAGTGGAGCTCCCATCGATGTAGGAGGAGCAGTCAATGGTCCTACGAGAATATTATCTATCCAATATCCATATCGCTGTTAACGTTACACAATATAAACGATCATTAATAGTTACCAGTTACGTTAGGTGAAGGTTCAGAAACAGGTAATGGACTAACCAGACTGTTAGCACTCATTGGCGTTGAATTGGCTTTCAATTTCTGCCTAACTTCCCTGATCTTCAGTTGCAAGCTTGTCTTGTTAGGGAATATATCCGAGTGTCTCGCTTGAAAGGTGGTGGTAGCTTGCGCCGAAGGGAAATAGCCATGCTCTTGGAACAACTGCATCACGAGATGTCGACGTTGCTCCAATACTTTCCTATGGCCCCGCTCGTTCTCGCTTCTGCCAATTCCGATCGAGTTCCCGGCACCTCCGCCGGGAGTCTTTGGTGTTCTAGGAGAACTAGCGTCGACATCTCCCACCAGATCGCTGTTAGCTCTGTACGCGTCAACGTTAAAATCTGGACCAAAGAATGTGTTCCCCGTCAACTTCACGCTGGAAGTTGATTTCGGAGTGGCAGATACCGACGTATCTGATTCTATGTCGTCCTCATTCACTATTTAAAATCAGAACATTTTTATTAAAATATAAAATGCAAATCTGACGATATTGCTTATTATACTTATTAAAGTAATTACTTGTAGGCCTATGAGGTCCTTGTACAGATTTCTTCCGATAACTTTGCATTTGCATCGATGACTGTAAATTCGACGAGTGTAAGCCAGACGCTACCACTGAGCCGTGACCAGACGAACCTGCTGTATTGATCGTGATTGCACTCGGGCTTTGTATATCCTCTGGTTTGAATTCCGGCAAGGACGAGAATTTTTCTTGGAAATTAACTTGCTCGAGAACTCTGCAATTATTTGTTTCTTAATACGCGTAAAGTGGACGAACTCTTGAGGAGAAGTTTCGTGCAATCTTTCAACTACCTGTCCATTCCATCTTCGACGTTCTTCTTAAAGAAGGACCCTTTCTTAGTGGATGGTGAGGGCGAAGCATGAGATTCGGAGAAATTTTGCTGCTGCTGCTGTATCTGTTCCGAGGCTTGGGATGTGTTCGTTTGCAAACGATTGTCGCAGTATTGAGACGTCAGAGGCCCATGGTCTCCCGCATTCGATGTGGGAGGCATTGCTGTAGAAAATATAAAACACATCGAATCACATTGCGATTTTGTGTACACCTTCGTTGAAAGAATTACTGCGATATCGTACCCATTGACTGTCTCCTTTGTAACGGTGCTCGACCAAGTTGCGCCGGTGTTGGAGCAAGCATGAAAGGGCCTTTGCTTGGGCCCATATCGTTATTTTGGGCTTCGTCCATGGAATATGCTTTATTTGTTGAGATTTCGGTACCGCCATGATTACTAAGAGGTGTATGAGGAGTGTGCGGAGTAGATGGTTGTTTATGTTTATCGTTTGTAGCGGACAAAAGAATGTTCGCGGTATCTTTCCTTTCTTGATCAGGTTTAACATTAGTTACTGAAACAGAGGCAAGAAACATATTTCTAGCTTCTGTAAAGTTTTGGTAACTACACATTGGGTCTCTTACGTAATTGTTCAGAATATTCTTTACTTACCATAAAACTGAGCATGATTGGTTCCTACTTGGTTCTCAATCTTCTCTGGCTCCGCAAGACGTGCTATCGGATGACCGATTCCTCGATAAGTCGACGTAGTGGAAGTCGTCGAAACCGAGTAGGGTTTGCTCACAATAACACTTTGCGTTTCCATTTTATTACCGGGTATTAAACCTTGAGAAGATATGTTGCGGTTGCCAGCGTCTACAAGGTATAATATACTATTAAAAGTAAATATAATGAATTATATTAAAATGATAACGAAAGTGTCATGGTTTAGAGGGTCATTCCGGTTAGTGGCGCCGATAATTTCAGCGATCTTCAGGAATTTATTGAGACGCAAATAATTATAGTAACGGTATAAAACTTTTTTTAATTTATTAAACTAGATTTCTACAGTAAATAAAAAATATAAAAGTAATCAAATTATTGCTTTTAAAATGCTTTTGAATGCGGTTTCTAGATGACATGTTTAAAGATTCATGCCTCGCTCGTGAAGGCGATTTCAGCTGTTAGACTTATCTGAACTCAAAAATCCAAACAGATTCTTGATCAGTATGACTGTCGCTATCGCTCGGACTATAATTAGTGATTTATCTTCAAAATTAGCAAAATGGCGATTAAAATGCAATAAATTTTTTTTCATTTGCTATTTTTGAGTTTAAAAGTAGGTTAAACTCAATGGAAGTAGCAAAGTTTTCATCTATAGAGGCTGAGGCTTTGCGCTCCCTACAATATGCCTCTGTAGAAGCTAAAATAATCGGAATTTTTCGGAGGATATGTACTTTCGAAAGATGTTAAAAAAATCGATTTTTTTCAACCCGTCTAACCGAAATGATCCCTTAACAAGAAGGGAATATGTGTCTAGAAGAGGAATTCTCTGAGTAAACCCGTGTCATCAGCGTAATAAGCATTTATATGCGTATGTAGAAATATCGTTTCTCAACCTTCTCTTAATTACTACTGTATATAATATGAGAACTACGTTGATCATAGCTAGCAGAAACTTACCAGAGATAGGGATGTGAAAGCCGCAGTACATCCGGGGATGCGGCGGTGTGGGACCAAGATACTGCGATCCCTGCTGCGGTTTGGAAACAGCCACCAAATCGTTATCGAGCAATGTTACAGTGAACGATGGTTGATAAGGGACAGCTGAAGTAAGGGGGCGAAGAATAGTGCCTAAAGACTGCAACGGCTGCTGTTATTTAAAACAGAGCCATCATGGATTTTCATCCGAACTCTCAGTATCGTTAAATTCGTAAAATAATCATTGAGCTTATTCGCATGTGTTTACGTGTAACCATTCAGAACAGGCGCAAGAGTCTTGCTCCCTCAATTCAGGCTTCGATATAATTTAAAAAACCAAGAAACGAGAACTGAATAGCAATGCAGCAAGTAGGCACGTGCGAATAGCACTCGGATATTATACTAATCAGCATTATATAGTAACTATTCATACCTTACTCTGAGACAATTATCCAAAACAACGAACAGTTTTTTTAGAACATTAAAAATTGAGGAATTTTGCAAGAAATTCAATCTTGACAGTTGCGACATATATCAATTACAATCCTAATAATCTCTCACCGAAACGATGAATACAGAATTGGCAAAGTATGCCTGAATCGGAAAAGGACCTTTTCAAGAAGGATTCCAAGCGAACGAAATACGTTAGATGTTCTTTAAACGCGTCGCTCAATGCCGTATGCATTCACGCATCGTGTCTGGGTCATTTTAGGTATGCATGTTACTATGATATATCGCCGGTCATTTATATCTTTAACACTTACAGAATGCAACACCGGAGCAGCGGTAAATTTAGGCATGGTCCTTCCATTCTCATGGATGCTTGCTACCAGATTGCTCATGCTGTATTGAGTACTGTACTGCTGTTCGTTTTTCACCGGCTCTGGTTTAATAACTTTCGGAGATATTGGCATGGTTATGAATGCTCCGCCGGTGGGTTGAAAACCTGACACTCCGGTAGGGTTGACGGGGCTGTGATAAGGATACGTGCTCGACAAAACTGACACGGTTCCCCCTTTATCCATCGAGGCGTGATGATACTTGGTCGTGGTCTCTATACCTGTTGAAGGTATTCGTGCTAGACAAACGGAGAAATAGACGTTTACCATAGTATACTACGTCGCTGATCATCGTAATTTCCGATCGGTTGCCGAGACGTACCTTTTATAGGTTTAGGCCTGCAGGTAATTTCTTGCTTAACGTTTATCGCCTCTCTCTTTTGGCCACTCATAGGCGAGAATCGCGACTGCGCGTAACATTTCTTCTCAGGGTCTTCGTCTTGCACGTCGTTATCGCTGTCCGTTAATTTGTCCTTACATTTCAAATCTATTTCAGGCTGCGGATCTTCACAGATCACCATCTGATCTTCGTCCGACGCATTGCCGTCCTCCTCCTGCTTTAAATCGGACTCGGTGTTCTCGACCGGCATAGACATTTCCATTATCCGATGTGCGTGCGACTGATTGATCACCTGAATAAGAACGGCACCGTGATGAAACGCGTCGCAATTAAAGCCCCCGCGTTGCTAGTGATTGGAATCAACGTTACCTCGATCGTGGGAGCCTCGTTATAGACCGTAGTAACGGGAATAGTGATTTCGTCGGTGGCCCTTGGCGTTAATGGTATATCGTCTGTCGGCGGTCCCATATCTGTCTCCTCCCCCGTACTGTTCAATTTCCCGCGAGATTCGCTGCCTTTAAAGCTCGTCGTGGACGATTTCCGCCTATCTTTGTTACACCACTTCCAATCTGGATGAGCCTTGAAATGCGCTTCCTTCACCTCTGACGCAAGCTCATGATATTTCTGCTTCTCTTCCGGACCTAAGGCATACCACCACTCTCCCAGTATTTTCGACACAGTACGGTTATCCTGATTCGGATGTCTCTGGTGCACCACTGCGCGATGTCGTTTCGAGAAAATCATAAATGCGTTCATCGGTCGGCGTATTCTATCCTTCGTCTGCGAAATTATATCATGGAATCAAATTCTCAACGGTCATTTCGATACATTTATGTTGGGGCCAAATTAAGGAACATCACTGTTACTTATGTGGATGGTCCGCCGTTATTTTAGTCACTGCGATAATCCCAACTTACTTTCAGTGGACTCTGCGGCTCTTTGGAATGCAATGCGCTAAGGGATTGGCTGCGTCTTTTGTTGGCGTTAGCCTCGATTTCCGCGGGCGTCGTTGGTTCCGCTTCAAAGACATCGTCATCTTCCTCTTCAGCAGGAGTAATAGGATCTGGACCTGGACCGGGCCCGTTTTCACCGGGTGTGCTCATGCTAATTGGAATCGGCGGCGCGCTCAAAGGTGGACTCAGCGCGGATGGCGGAGGACTTACTTCGGTCTGCTCCAGCACTGTCGTCTGCCAGGAAAAAGCTGTAATGAAATTCGTTAGTTAGTTGCGATGATTGTGGTTAGTAATAATATGGCGATAGCAGGCAACACGATAACATTATCATAGTCTATGAAACTAAGTTCGCTGCTATGTCCATACGGAAGTGTGTTAATGCGTGTGATAGAAACTGCTTTTTGAATGAAATTGGCGAAGCAATAAATATCGCGAAATTAAGCTTTACGTAACTGAATATGTAATGTAAATTATAAATGAATTGCTCATTCACCAATAAGTCGTAGCGGAGTAAAAATCAGTGCAATCACCCTTCCCCAACATTAAAGTAACATTGAATATGATTTGTATTTTGATTAGAGTATGATGATATAAAATACGCAGTTGAAATATGAGTAAAAAATGGATTAGTTTCGTTTGTTGTAAAATAAGCAATGATGCAATCTGTACTTCTAACGAGTACATATTCCACATAAAAGAAATTCAATAAAACAGTTTTATGGAACTATAAAAATGCAATACTAACAAAATCTGTACAAATATTACATGGCATACACTTTGTTCTGAACGGGCTTGTCCCGTAAATTAATTAATAAATAAAATAAATAAATAAAAATGTACATTATTTTTCCGGTAAATCCAACAAAGTACTCTTATAGAGCAAACATTTCTCTTTAATTTCGTTGTTTTTGGGGTTTTGGTGTACGATTTTTATTGATCGAGTTATTCGCGATCAAAGCGAAAAAAGGTACTTTTCACTTTGAACACTTACAACTTGGCAACTTATGATTGTAGACAAATTTTCATGAGTGTTTTGGAAAGCTAAGAAAGTTTCATTTCAGAACCTTTAGTTGCCAATTTAAGATTGTTTCAAAATTGTATTAAATCCATTTTAAAATGATCCCAAAAATTGACGAAAATGTTTTGAGTATAATAATTTGGCCACCCTCTGTAGTTTTAATATGAAAATTCATGTACATTTATTCAATTAATGCAATTAGAAGTTATTCGCTTAACGGATATAAAGCGCCATCGTGTGTAATTGTGTGTATCATCGGTGACATACTTTGCAACAAACATGAGAACGATCATACATTTTGTTTGGCAGTGAGGATTCAAACCTTTTTTCCAGTTGCGCACTGCATTATTCAGTAATGATGGGGGATGGGGCTGGTATACAGGAGGAACATCATGGCTGCCATCTGTGAAAGCCTTACCGTTTAGTCAAATTCACTGCTATTACGGCGATATTAATGCAAAATGGCGAGATTAAATTGATATTAAAATAAGAGGAAGATACATTTATCCATCACGCGAAATAAACTCGTGTAAGGTATTAACAACTTTTCCACTGACATCTAACGCCACACTACACTGTAAGGCGTAGGAGTTAGAATTGAATAATAATTCTGGACGTAGCAATACTTGCGCACGAAAATATTTCACGCAAAGTTACCGCGTGTAAATTAATGGACAAAGTTTTAGTTGCACCAGAATAAAAGAACGATGTAACGATAAAAGTATAGTTCGCATATGGTTGACTGGCAACGAGATACACGTTCTCAACTTACACAGAACTCCATTGTTTTTTGAATTTTCTTCTCTGGATGATTGTGTTTTCGGGATCTGTATCACATGTCCGGGTTGAACAATTACATGTTGGAAGACACTTGTTGGAGTAGGTGGGTTCGAAGCTTCTGTAGCGGTTGTCATCACAACGCTCGTAGGCGGTGGTTGAGTTCTCTGCATATCCATATGCGCGGACGCATGTGTAGCCACTTTACTTGCCTATTAACAAGAACGCGTTATTCACCTTACATTTATGTATGTTATCTAACATAACCAGGCCCATAGAATTACACAAAGACTGTAAACTCGTTGCGCGAGATTAACCCGCCGTGGACACTCTGGGTCGTTTATGTCCGTGCGAATCGCCTCTTTTCTTAAACTTCCTTCCAAATTTTTATTTTTCCTAATTAATCCTTTAAACATTTGACTTAAAGAACAGTCGTACATCAAAGTAGACTCTTGAATAAGTATCCTATAATTTTTTCAGATTTGTTGAAACTCAGAAACAGTAAAATAAAATCGCCGTGGACATAAACGACCCAGTGTGCCCACGGAAGATGCGAAGATAAGTGTGCCCACGGCGGGTTAAAGCTGCTTACTTGCTGCAGAACGGACAATTTATCGATATGGACGGATGAAACAGCAGGTGACTGTGGAGGCTGGCATTGCGTTTGGTGCAACGATGCTGGAAGCTGACCCAAGTGATTCAACAATCCCGGTCTGTACTTGTCGTCCTGATTCGTTATGTGGCCTGCTGCAGACACGTCCATACTATTCTTTATCACAAGATACTTCTTATCGTGCGGGTGCTGCATCACGTAGATCGGCTGGCTCTGAGTCTGTGGCTGCGCATAATCGACCGGTTGCTCCAGCGGCTTATGCAGGAGAGTCAAGTTCTGGGGCGTTGACGTGGACAGCGGCATGTGAGGCGAGTGGGAGCGTTTCAGTATTTGCGGGCTCTGCTCCGAGATCTCGGGGTGACTTGGAAAACCGTTGTTCGTGGTGAGTGCGTGCTGGAGGATTATGCCCTGCTGCTGTTGAGCCATAGTCGTCACGACCGAGGGATGCCGCGGCGGCGGGCTTTGCTCCGACCACGGTAAATTTAAATTAGGTCCGGGTATACCGCGACTCACGGGAGAGATTCTTATCACGCTCGTTCCTATACTAGCGGGGACAGGGGCTGTTGGCGTTGGTCGGCTCGATCTGACCACCCGGTTGGGTTCAGGCTTTATCACCTGTTGCTGATACTGAGTAACAAAAGTGGACTGAGTGGGCGAATGCTTCCATTTCGCGCCAGGCGATATCAATGGAGCTGCGTGATGAGCGGGACTCGAAATAGGCATAAACACGTTGTTTTGGTTGAGACCCAATGGCGGTACCGGGGACTGATTGATACAAGGAGATATGGAAGATTGTCCTGTCGGGGACGAGAAGGCTGGCGTTGCTGATCTAGAGCTTCCCAAGGACACTGCAATAAAAATAAACATATAATGGCTATCGAATGAGAAGGAAATATTCTTTCGCGCCGGACATTACGAAATAGGACACCCACCGAGCATGTTAGCAGCTTCAGTCTCGTCTTGGTCAAATCGGCCGGCAATTCTTCTGTCTCCATAATTCGGAGAAGTGTCGGAGTCTCTTGACGTTTCCTCGCCATCAATTTTACCACTGCGGGAACAAACGTTACTGTACATGCTTTATCGATAATATTTCGAAGGTAGCGCAAGCTTTCTTACCCGGGGAAGGTACTCGTCGGACCTCTAAGGCCGGATCCTTTCAAACTAAGGTGACGAGAACAATATCCTTTGCGTTGACTTTCTTTGGGGCAGCTCTCTTTGCTGCAGAGCCGACGCCACTGTTTACCATTAAACTTTTTCCTAACTCCGTTTGGTGCAACCACTACGTCACCTTTTTTATATCTATGTGGCGTTGCCGCCTGAGATCTGTTCAACGTTCGGTAAAAAAATTTCTGCTGTTTTAGTACAACTTTTACACGTGTATCTATTTAAGATGTTACATGTTTCAATCGATACTTGTAATAGTAGCGTTACCTGGGTGTGGCTGCTTGAGAGCGAGGAGTTATACTGCTTTCAACTAGACTACTGGTACTTCCCCGACTTTGCATGCTGCTCCTTTTACTGCTCCCTGACAATTTTGCATCTGTCAGTTGAATATATCTGAATTACTACACCATCGCTTTTACTAATACGTATTCAACACCACACATCAAGCTACCAACAATAATAAAAATCTAATAATTTTAATTCAATAGTACATAATTAGAACAGGTACGCTCTTATTCCGAGCATTATAGCTACTCATTCGTTAGAAATACTTGTACACGACATGATTCCGTCTAACCTGCATCCGAAGGGAATGTAATATCTTCCGTATCTAAGTCATCTTCGCTTTCTAAATCATCGTACGGTCGGCTTTCACTGCTTAATGCTGTGCTGGCAGAGTGTGCAGAGGTGTACAAAGTCAGGAGAGGACTAGTAGCAGTCGTTCTGTAATAACCACCTGTGTCGCTATGAGTTGATATATGAAATGTGTGATGAGGAGTATGGAGTTGCAAAATTGGCACTGCAGTTGGAGCTTCCGAGGAGTTTCGATAGCCATGTTCTGCAATCAAAGAGTCCACTGATCGAGCTTAATAAGTGAGTAACGTATCGGCGAGACGGATTAATCGATGCTACTGTATAGAGACGGGCCATACCAATTCCTTCGACCCTCGCCGAATCACAGTCTTCCAGTCCCTCTTCCAGCTCGTCCCACCACGGTGGCTGCACCAGTCGCAGGTCCGCGCGTTTCACAACGTAACTGTCGCTCTGGTCGTCCTCCCTCGGTATCTTGACAACGAAACGCTTGGGCTTCGTAAGGATCTTGCACACCGTCCCTTTTACGAACACTTTAGCCGAGTCAATGTGATTGTTTGTCGTCGGACACCTGATGCAGACCTTCGCGTCCAAAGTCACCTGCCCCACGGACGGGCTAGCGTCGCCTATCACGTCGTACCTCCCCGTACCCAAAACGTCAGTGTAACGCACTAGCTTTCTCTCCCCGTCGAACTCTATGTAAATCTCTCCTTGAACAACGTTGCGAATAACACCCGGATAATAATATGAATCCCTTAAAGCTAACACTCTGTGGTCGCACCACTCGCTGAGATCAATAGCAACAGTAGCAGGCCGAGGGCGGGAACGTAAAGGTTCTTCTCGAAGAGAGTAATCCACTGCTGTACTTTGAGGCGGCAGAACTACCACCGAATGTGCCGAGGATGTCTGGAAAAATATTTCGCTACGATTAGTGCGCTCTGTCCTGGTCTAGGAGACATATTTATTAAACAGCGAGCTTCATCTTGGGATTGTTGGAAAATTCCAGTTAACTATACAAGAACGATTGGTGCGCTCTGTTATTTTGTCGAGGAACTCGGAGCATCAGTAAGTTCGATGGAACGTTCAAAACATTGAATAAAGCTGATTTTCCAACGGTCCAGTAATCTTTGTAACTGGTACGTGTATTGTATTACACATTAATCGAAGATAGCTAAGAAAGTTATACTTTTACATGTAATTAGCCCTCGGGCAGAAATCAGTGCCTGGGTCCGTGCTAACTGTTCTATTATACTATACTTTTGACTGTATCACAAGTCAAACGATATTTCTTTTTGTTCGAGCAATTCCTTTTCTTTCGATTTCTAAGCTTCTCTCCATTATTATTTACTACGCCCAGCGGTCTCACGCTAGGGTCCAAACAGACTCAGGCACTGCCAATCGTGGGGTAGGTGAATTCCTTTCAGTAATCCCTGCTGCGAATACTTTGTACGCACCAAGAGTGGTGGTCGAAAGAAAGTTTAAACTATAAACGGTAACATAAATATCTCTGGTGGGCCGGCAAACGAGTGTATAAGTGAAATTTTACCAGAAGCTTAAGGGAACTAGGCGGTCAAATCGCTCGGAGATTAAGTAGTTTTTGCGAATTAATTGCGAGGAGATGAATACAAATTGTGACTAGTGTTTTTGGGTAATATATTTTAAAGTAAAATATTTTTTTTGGGTGATATACACACCCATATGAGGACGCCACAGTCGTCTGATGCGTAGGCGTTTTTTCTGTGGTTTTTCCCTGATTGTGAAAACACCAAGGTACGGATCGACTTGAAACTTTTACAGCATGTTCGAAATAAATTCCTTTCCAGAGTGTACCTCAACATTAACATGTAAAAGCTCTAGTTTCCGGGATAAAAAGCACTCCGAAAATCGACATTTATCGTACAAATCGCCTTCTCCTAGTCGCTATTTTAATAATTTTGATTCAATTATTTTATCGGAGGTTCCCTCCAAAATTGCAAGTTTTAGGAGAAACATATTCCAAGGACACCGTTGTATCTTTATTTTTAAGCTTAACACCGGGACAAAACCAAAGACACTTTATCTAAAACACTGTCTAATCAACCTCGTGTGGCGCCATTTGTGAAACAGATATGCAGACAAAAGAATATTTGTTTACTCTACGTGATAGTAATAAACATTGTCTAAAAGGAAAAGTCTGTGCTTGCTTTCATCTCCTCGTAATTAATTCGAAAAAATACTTGATTTTTCAGCGATTTGGATGTCTAGTCCCCTGAAACAGTTTCTGTTCTGTTCCTGTTTGTGAATTGAAGTTAAAAGTAAAAGTTTCTTTTAACATATACAGTAGCGGGAAAAATAGTTACCACTTTTTCTATCCATTAATTTTTGAACATCAACTCAAAACCGCAGCTGTGCGCAATATACATATTCTGATAGATAATTAAAAGCTGTATAAATCCCAGTTAAAGTTGAATTTATTTAACTATCACACAAAAGCCGACAAAATCCGACAAAAAGTGACCACTTTTGAAAGGTAATGAATCTAATATTTCGTGGTTGCTGCTTTTGCTTTTAGAACGGCCCAAAAAATTAACAAAAGTGGTAGCTCCCTGTCGATCCCCAAAAATATGTTGTCCCGTTCAGTGCCATGCGAAACTTTTGTTTCTTTGTTAAATAAGTCGAAGTTTAGCAGGGTTTCATACAGCTTTCAATTATCCATCAGAATATGTACATTAAACGCATACCACAGTTCGAAACGAAAGAAATTGGCAGCTTTTCAGTCCGCTACTGTACGCAATCAACTTTCACGACCAAAATTTAACACCTGATCTTACATAGCGCTTTAAATATCCCAAGTGTCTTCCCGCAAACCTAATAACTCTGACTTATACTCGTTCGCCAATTCGAAAGAATTATATCTTGAAATTTACGTCCCACATGCTCATGGGTTTCCCAGAATAGACCAGTGTGATAGCGAGACGCAATATGTAAAGCCTGGCGCACGTCCGTGATGCATGTAAAACGCATGAGTTTTAAACTTTCTTTTCGCCACCGTTGTATCGATTAACATTGAGATTCCTCGCGGCACTCCACCAGTGACAAACGTACTTGATAACAATCGGATTCTTGCTGCTGCGGCGACTGCCGAGTCGCTAGGGTTGACTGCTGCGCTAAACCAGATTGACCGAGTGGCATGCTCGGGGCCCGTATGTTCACCATGTTATTTATATTGCTTGTTACATTGCTGATTTTGTCCATCTCCTCCAGCTCCGATGGATCAAATTTTCGCTTCTTTGGAAGTTTCTTAGCGCTGATCGTTGGATCGGACGGATCCCGCTGCGGAGGCGCCGGAGGCGGGGGTGGCTGTTCCGGAATAGATTTTTCTTCGATCGATCTGCCGCCACCACCCCCGCCCACCCCATATTGTCCGCCGCCGAGGGGGTCCCGTTTCTCGTGCATATCTGAATGAGCAGTCAGCATTTTGGCCACCTCGCGCTGCTCTGTGAATCAGTAAACCGTCTCCATTAGAATAATTTCGCCCTCGTCGCTATCTGGCAATAATTTATTTATGCATAAACTGAAAACGTTCCATTAGAAAGTAGTAGGACAATTAAAGAGTCCTCGTAGAAAACACTGCGAGAGCTAAAAAATTCGATTCTATTTTATAGGCATTACAATTGGAACGCAGAACATTTTCTGATAAAAACAAATTTAAATCCTTCAGCGCCCCAAACATTAAAACAAAATATTCCGGGAAAGTTTCCCAAAATTGTTTACTGCGTGGCTGAATTTTTTGTATACACTCGGAAGTAATGAGACGTATAATTCACACTGCGCGCTAAAGGATTAATATTTTGGCACTTGCATGTGTTCTCTACAAGGACCCTTCAATTCACAAAATTCATTAACTTTGGAATGCAAACTTTTCGACTGCTCGTAAGCGGCGGCACCGATCTTAATGATGGAGGGAGTGCAACAAATTGTGGCTGTCTTGGATAGCAATGGTAATTTAAAGGTGTTGCGATTCGATCGGCTCGCAGTTCCCATCCGCGGCAGAGCAAGAAATGGGTGGGAGGATGCAAGAGCTCTGATACGTTTTAGAATGTGTGGAAGTGCGAGGCAAGCACTGGATGGGTGAATGAACTTTTCGTACGACGAGTGTGAATGATAAGCGATTAGGATAGGGATCGGAGGGCTGTTTGGGGCGTGAGGATCGTCTTCCAGTGAAATCCACGGCTGGATGGATTCCAGGAATTCGCGCGAAGCTTTGGGTGCTGCGATAAGCGCAGAATGAGTGTGTAACAAGTGTATCCTGTGATTTAAGACTGCAGTGTGATTATATACACGCGACCCGTTTGGCTGACGTGGCGAATTGGGCTAGTAGCACGTAAAATGATATTGATTTAATTTGTATAGGTCAATAGTTAACTAATTAAGATGTTTGATATTTTCACAGGCTGATGTGTCCAAGCATCTTTCATTTCACATTTCTCATAAGTTAATCCATGTGGCTCTTTAAAACATTTAGAAAGAATCCGTACAGAACGATAAAGTTAAGAAAACAGAGGATATACAGTGGCGTTGATGCAGAGACAAGCGAGAGGCATCGAAATATGTTAATTTTTTTACAATTATAGGCCAAAAACTGTGGTTCCCACCACTTTTAATTGTTTGCAGCTCATAGCGACCTTAAAGGGTTACCCGCAGTCAGGAGGTAGAAGAAGAACGATTCTTCGGGAATTTATTTCAGAAAGTTTACGTGCACATTTTCATGCAAAGGTTTTTGTATTCAGATGACGGACACTTTAACAGGTTATTATAGTATGTTACTTTCTGAAATAAATTCTCAAAGGATCGTTCTTTTTCTAACTCCTGACTGCGGGTAACCCCTTACCCGATTATCGATGAAGTTTTCAGCATGTATATAATTACTTAAATCTACAAACGGGATTTTAAAACTTTCATTACAGATTTAGATATAAAAAAAATTGAAAGAGCGACCTTCACCATTTTCTTCGCTATTCCGACCAATTGCAATTTTTTCTAGAGGGACGAAACACGTCGCATAGTAAACTAACCGTTCTAGCTTCTGAAAGAGACTCGAGTCCTTTGGACCGATTTTAAAAAGGGTACTCTGCTTCAGAGGGTGTCCCAATACTTGTGCCCGGCACTATATATTTGTAGCATGATATTAAATTTCATCGATCGCGATTCAGTCGTCTCTAATTTGTGTGCTTTGTGTGACTTAATAAATCAAGATTATCATAGACGCATATCATCCGTACTCCACAATCACTGATAAATTGTATTAATTAATAGCCTCGTGTCATTCTAGGAAAAATATGTTGTTGTGGCAATAAACGCTACAAAAACCTGATTTCAGGGTCACAGCCATTGAGCTACCATTTTTCTCGGAGTAAGTTTGAAGTCTAAAGCGAACACTTGAACGCATCAGCGTGCAAAATTACTCTTCACTGTTAAATACATTGCGAATTAATTAATGTATAAGCAAACAATCGTGTGGTGTAATGCTCCTCTTCTATAATCATCCAATAGAAGACTTTCTTTAGGTAGGCCCGTGCTATTAATTACGAATCGTTAGCACAACATAATCCTGAACAGCTGCGGTGTACAATGGAGTATAAATAAACCACGGGTACAAATGGCAGTGGCTCGTAAAACTTGTTAAAAGAACCAAGGAACCGACTAATCCGCCAACTGGCGAAGAGGAGTTAATTCGTCGTCTGAAGATGCTTCCGCATTTGCCAAGATTTTTCCACCCTTACCCTGGCGAATCTTTTACGCGCCGGCTTATAAGCTACACGCGTTTCATAACCGCAGTTTGTTCGTCGCTGGAGAGGCGAAGGGAAGTGGCGAAAAATGGCCTTGGCGCGAAATCACGCCCACGCCAGACAAGTAAGCGGACTCAATCGACTCGACGAGGACAGAAAACCAAGCTAAACGCCACGCATTCATCAGCAGACGTGGCAATGATACTCAGATACACGATCTTTGCCTCTGTATAATTATTCCGAAAATTACTTATTCACTAGTTATCTCCTAAACAATATTTCGACATTTTTGCACACAGCGGTGGCCAAAAGATAGTCGAAACTCTGAACTGTGAACGGCAAGAGAAACAAGATTCGTCGTCGAGATATGAGTTTTAAACATTCCTTTGACCGCCACTGTGCGCGGATATACGTGTTTGCATACTCACAGTCCGTACAGTCGAGAGGAGGCTGTGTGCTGTAATGTGGCGAGCTGAAGCTGGGAGGGTGGTGACACCGGCTGGGTGCATACCTCAGCACCCGGCTGTCGGGGACAGGATGCGTCGAGTCTGGGCTCTCACGTCTTTGTCTATCTTGCGACGGGGTTGCTGTTCCCTCTCCCAACTCCAATTCTTCTTCCCAGCCCCAACTGCCGAGCATCCTCCTCCGAAAATTCTCCTCTCAGGCGAACACTTTTCCCTTCTTTCTTAATTGCCTTGTACCTCTAGTCAATGTCCTGCACAACAGAAACGTGTTTCGGCACGGTTACCAAGGGTGGTTGGTGTTCGGCGTATTCGATTCTCACGGGCGGCTTGTACCGCTTATTACGCGCTCTTCCTTAACGGGAATTCTATCGCCGGCCCCATTGGGCCCGGTGACTTTACCACCAGCCCTCCCTGAATCGGGTATCAATAACGCTTATCGTTAACAGAACCTTCAACCCCCCCGCGCCAAAGATTTATGCTTTTATGGCAAGGTCGCTGGCGTAACAGAAGAAACTGCCAAGTTACCGCCGTCTTTTCGTTCGAAGAATTCTATATGCGTGGTACAATATTGAGATTTTTAAGCGTTTTAAATTGTGATGTATTTTTGTGCATTTAAAAATTATCTAATTCGTATTGGGAACCTCAATTTATTTACGGCATTCGAGGATACAATAATACACCCGACTATATTGATCTTGAAGTACGAAGATGTATTGTGTTTCGCTCCTCGATCGTTTGTTAATCTGTTACTTGTAGAGCCAGTTGTCATCGGAACAATAAATCATCGCACGTGCACGCAACGAGATCAATGAGTTACTACGGATTAAAAACTGGTCTGCAGGCGCGCGCGCGTTGCCATCGAGGCGGATGAAAATTCGATATCGAATCGTTGATATCGACGCGTCGAACAAGGACGCGTCACGGAAGAATATTCAATTTGTATAATCAGATTTTACGCGTGCCGTTACAAAACGGTCACGAAGCTTATGAAACAACTGTTGCTCGCATTCTTCGTAAACGTTTCGCCTTAAAAGTAGTCCCTTATGATGCAGAAATATTAAATCGATGCTCACAGAAGCGTCGTGACAATTGAGAAAGAAAGGACCTAAATATTAATCCCGTAAACTTAATCTGCCGAGTTTAGGATTCTACTAAAGCTATTGCGTAACTTACAGGATGTAACATTAATGATAGATTAAATCAGTTTAACTTGTATCTGACCAGACATCAATTATTTACGTGTTATTATTAACAGCGTATATTGCTGCATGCGCAGTGTCATTATATTTCTATTATTACAATCAATGTCATCAGTATTTATATTACTCTGAAATTTTGAATCATTAGAATCAGTGATATATAAATAACTGATATTTCGAGGGATATTAAATTTCAATATTTCACTTTTTTCCAAGTGCTCCGCCCCGCACGAATTTTTCGAACGAAAATATCTAATTTTGAAATACAAATAGCCTGCGAAGTATAACCTATCTTTAAACCCTGAGGAGAGAATGCAAATATTTCCCAAAACCTAGCTACTAATCCGTCACACAATCCACTCCACATGAGTATTGAAAACTATACTCGTAGCATAATTGTTCAATTAAATAAGATACATACAAGTTCGCACACTACGCAAAGCCCTTTTTTATATCCCCGAATTCTCCCAGCGATCGTGCTCATTAACACGCTGATACCCGACACTACACTGCGACCGGTCATTTACGAGCGCGCAAGAGTAAAGAAGCCAACGAACCTCGTGCGTTTAGCGCTTTGGGAAACTGGCCGATAATTGCGCGAACAGAATCGATATTAGAAGCTCGCCCCGCTCAGCCACCGCCAGACACACACTGTTCTTTTCACGGCACTTGGTGATCCAGAACGATCGTCCACTGAAGAGTGTCGGGGCGTCTAAAAATCTCGCGGTGCCGTATGTATCGCCTCGACCTTCGTTGCCGAGCTGACAGGGGCCGTCTTGAAACGTGCGAGAGAAAAAAAGGCAGCCCGCGGACACGAGCGGTGTACACAACTCTCGATTCACGTGTGTGCCCCGGCGTAACCAGGAGCGGCGAGGAGATTGGCACGCGCGACATAACCTATTCAAGGAATCACCGCCACCCGCCGCGGACACATCGAGTTTCTTTCTTCCGAGCGCGGACAAGAACGATCGCGCTCCGAGCCGGCTGGGCTCTCACTTCCGTGCCAGCACCGACGAAGATTCCAGGGGCGACTAACGCGAGTAGTCAACAGGCACTTAGTTGCCGCCGTTGCCGCCGCCGCCACCGACACGAATTACGTACGGAGGACGAGAGGTACGACCGGCGCACACTGGCGCATACGTAATACGTACGTACACACGCGCGCGCGCGCACACACACGGGCCGTACGTCGGAGCGCAGGGAGCAAGGAGGCTCACGCGTCGCGCACGGTGGAGACGCACTCGCGTAAAAGAAACAAACGAACGTGAGGCGAGAGCTCGATAGGAAAGTTTCGAGGTGAGGCGAGGTGAGAGACAAGGTCGATCCTTGCGCGTCGATCGGAAATCACGCGCGGCACCGTACACACGTACCGCCGACGAGTACAGTGCGTCTACCCCGGCGATGATCGCGTCTCGCGGGTCTGCATCATTGGGAAAACGACGGGCTAGAAGCGAGCCCTGATGAGAGACAGAGAGAGAGAGAGAGAGAGAGAGAGAGAGAGAGAGAGAGAGAGAGAGAGAGATGGGGCGGGAGGAGGATAGGAGGGAGAGAGGAACGAGGAGCGCGCGAGGCGCTACGCCGGCGGCCGGAGAAGGACGGGACGAGTGTGCATGACGGTTCTTATCTCGAGTCCGAGCGAGCGAGACGGTAAACAAAGGGGGCAGAGCGGAGGGAACGGGAGAGGAAGGAGAGAGAGATGATGTTACCACGTTTCTCCGCTTCCTACCACCTTCGACGCGATCGCTGCACTGACACTGAGCCCCGAGAGTTCGCCCCGTGGCCCGGGTTTCTCGGAGGAAAACAACGCTCTCGTGATCGGCGCAGTGTGAGTAAAGGACTAAGGGGGAATGCACTAACCTCGCTACTCCCTACCACGCGGCTGACTCACGTTGCCTGGCTTGCCTGTGCTCCGAAAGACTCTCCGCCATTGTGTCGTGTCGTGTCGGTCGGTCGACTCGACTCTCCTCCTCCCTCTTACGCTCCTCTCTTTATCCCTCCTGCCCTCCCTGCCTATCGCGCTCTCTCCCTCTCTTTCGTTCGTTTCTCTTCGCCGCGGCTCTTTCACGGAGCCACACTGCCGTACGCCCGTGCGTTTACAGGTACGCGAGGGTGGCCGGATGTCTACATGTGTACCGGGACGAAATTCAAAACCTGTTACGTGACGCCCCCCCAGAAGATACTACTACCCGCCGTGTCCGAGCCGAGCTCGCCCATCTTCCTTCGAAATTCTCATCTATCACTACTTGGCTCGTTTCCCCTTTCGAATTAAATAATTCCCGTGTCGGTTTACAGACCCGTCTACTCCACCGGATCCCGTATAAGAAGGACTCTTCGTTACCCGACTGTCGCAATAAGGGAAAGTAGAATTCCGTCTGTTTCGGTGCACTTATTCCTCGATATTAAAAGTAGAATGTACTTCGAAACTATTTACGCCGCTGCATCTCTTTTTAAGAGGCAAAAATTCTGGAACTTATGAACTTCGTGAAATAGAAAGATACGGGATTATCTTTTAATAAAAGCTTCGGCATTGTATCTGAACGATAATCGATCGTATCTCGTCATTAGTCGCGGAGAAAAAGTTCGAGTACGTCACAGAAGCTAGTAGTAGAATTCATTATTATCGAATGCTACTCTGAATGAGTATCCAGAATTTATGGTACGAGAGTAAATAAGCTGGACGTGCAATAGAATAAAGAAAAGTTGTAAATCATAGCGGCCGTAAAACTAAGCCTGCCACTTTTCCGCGTTATTATACCTGGGTAGCTAATTCAAACGCGAGAAATTGTTGAAGTGCTCTGAAAAGAAATTCGCGGAAATAAACTAGACCGGACAACGAATTGTAAATAGGATAACTTCAGTAGCAAACATTGAACAGCCCTCGCGTAAAATATCATCGCGTTAAAATTGAGTTCAGATCCGAATATACTCCAGAATAAACCTAAAACGAGATATAGAAAGGCAAATACATTAATTCCAGACTCATAATTACGGGACGAATGATTCAACCGATGTCGTTGCTCGGCAAACCCGTGAAGATTAACTTGCTACCATCAAGGTAGAAATGAGTCATCGCGTGTGAGTAACATGATAAAACTAGGTTTCTAATTGTTGTATAGTCATACTACGGTAAAATAGCTGCACGTGCGCCATGGAAACGAGCTGTTCCAAGCCAAACGGAATAAAACAGTTTCGCGCGGGCAGCAATAAAATTAAATTAAATTCGCCGCACAATATCCACCACTCTTTCGGCAGCGTTTCCCGAAACGCCAGCCCGAAACGCACGCCGGAACAATTGTAAATAACATTTAGCCATCTCTGCCCCGGCGTGCGTGCTTGTTTACATCGATATCGCCGACGTGTCGCGTTACTGGTCACTCGATATTGCCAAAACAGGAGACTTCTTTAGCAAAGGCGAGCGAGGGTCGAAGCCACCCCAACGGCGATCGTGAGAAAGGCCGGTCGGGAGCGGCGTTCTAATCGAATTAGAGCGGTTGATGCGGGGACGCGCGAAGAAAAACGCGTACGGAGAATTATGTTTCCGACGGTAATCGAATTAACGGCGTAAACGTCTCGCGCCGCTAGAAAGTGCGGCGCGCACACGTATCGCGTGTTCGATTTCGCACAAATCCTTGCGCAAGCCTTTTTATCGCGAGACGTTACGTGCATTAACGTTTCAGGAGGGGTAATGGCGTAATATTCATTAATGAAAGAGAAGGAGAGAAAAAAAGAAGAAGAAGAAGGAAAAAGGGAATATAGAAATTAGAACGACCCGGCGACGGAGGGCGCCGCGAGGCTGCGGGATACAATGGACGAAAGCCCAGCCGGCCGAGTGTTTCTGAAGTAATCGGCGAGATGTGGATCGCGAGATTGTGGAAATTCGGAAAGTACGGGCTGCGCGCGCGCGCCGGGCTTGCGACACCGCGTACTATAGCACGTGGAAATTCGAATGCAGTTGTACACGAATGCCCACGCGATGTATACGCGTATTATGCAAAAAGTTGTTTGCGCAACGTCTTTATTAGCGGCCCGCTTTCCCACTGTGCGGCAACGCGCGCCACGGCCGAAGGAAAGAGAGAAAAACAAGGGGGGAAAAAAATCGTTTCCACTTTAATTTATCGCGATCGTAATATTATACCATCCAGCGGGAATTAATCAATTTCTACCAAGCGTTGGCGAGCCGCTTTCTACTTAGAGCGTTTCGCGCTCCCTAAGGCCCCTCGATGGATTTCCTAACAATTACCGCAATGCAAATAAGAGGGAGCGCTGTTTAAACGATGCGCGCGCGCGCGCGCGTGGCTTTAGTCACAGCGGCGCTCGGCGTAATATTCACGGTTCCAACGAACCCGACCGATTAGGCGTGTTTGTTTACTCGATAATGTTGTTTGACGAGATAGTTCCCCTTCTTTCTCCTCCTCGCGATTTGTAACTCGAGTATGTAATGAATCATTACAGAGTATCATTAGCATCGACAAAGGCCGATGTTATCCAGAACACGGCACCGATTGTCATCGTTCTTCAAATAATTTAATCCGAGCGAGATCTTCGGCTGTTTCTGATCCGTCTGTACCTTCACTTTCGTGTACGTGAATAATAGTTCCTTCAAATGAATGATTGTGTATGGTGTAGCTTGCTTGAAACGAAGGACCATTTATTTTTGGAATTTAGGTATCCAAATAAATTAGAAGCTCTGTACATTATGCATATACATGCTTCGGTAATGAATTTTAGTACGTAAGAATTTTTAATGAAAATTGGTGTATTAACGCAAGTGTGGTTTTCTCAATGGTTATCCGGATTTAAGTATTCTAATATTTAGGTGGATGATGAGTAGCAGATTTCACGTGCATCTCTATATCTAAATTATTAATTTTTCTTTTCTATTTGATCGAGCAGCTGAAGAGCAACGCCGGGCAAGCCATGCAATGGATAAGATTTGATATGATGCGTTTACGGAGGCGCTCGTATCTCGATGATAAGCATTGAGAATGAAACCGCTATCGCTACAACATTTTTCACTTCAAATGAACTCTGGAATCCACTCCTATTGCCTCGTGCATTACCCTAAGTAACTTAAACATTCAGTAAGAATACAAAAATTCCCATCATCCGTTCCAAAAGCTACATAATTTCTTCAATGAAACTCCATCTAATTCCTCTCGCTGAAAACATTAACATATACAACAACTCTTTCCCCATTGGTCCCTAGCGCCCCTCATCGCTGTAATTATTCTAAACAACCCCCGCAACCCTTTCCAAAACCACTGATTCCTCGATCCACACACAACAAATTCAAGATTCCGAGGGGTACACGGTGGATTAAACCATGCTTTGATCGCGAAAAAAGAAGAAAAACGGTCTTCGTACATTACTTTTGGGTATTTAAATCATAAAACATTTTAAGAAATGGCAATCGGGAAACACGTGGGAACCAGATATATTACCGCACGGTTACTCAACAAACGTCTTCAGTCTTTAGTGGTGTACAGTCGTGAATTGCAAGCATTTTCCATTTTTTTTTCTGTGATGGCTTGTGTTCCCCCAGGTACGTAACACGTTTATGTATTAATTTCTTCCACATTACATAGATAAATTTGTTGAATTTCTTCTCATACTTTCTGTCAGCAGATATTCTAACTTTATCGAAGTGTACAAAAATTGCACATCTTTGCATGTATTGTGCGTTTCGTATATAGTAACACATACATTTAAGAACTTACTGGCGCAAAAAGAATTTGCATATCTGTCCATTTTCTGGAGTTACGAAACTTTTTACTTTACGAAGAAGAAGAGATTCCTGCAGATATGCTCGATTTCTTAGACTCGCCAAACAGCTATAAAACCATAGATAGCAATTAAAATAAAATGAAAGTTAAAACAAATTTTTCTAAATACACAAAATTTCAATTTTATTTTTTTGCTTTTCTGTCCTGCTAAAATCACGTACCATATCTATCACTCAAATAGATGTCCTTACTTAATCAATAGCACTGCTAGAGACATAATAATATTTTTGTTCGCCCTCGAAGCATGGTTACCCCACTCTGGGACATTCCCAAACGTGTCCGACCCAAACATGCTCGCACCCCCACCAGGAAAAGGAACGAACAAAATAATTGTCAAGTGACAACAGCAACCTCCATCTGACCAAGATCTCCGCCCTTAATCAACCTCCCCCGCCGACGTATCCCCGGGTTACGACGCCACCGCGTTAAAATCCAGCGTGATCCGCCGCGGGGGGGGGGGGGGGGGGGTGAAACCGTCGGGGGCTGCGAGCGATACTCGGCCGTCTCTCCCGGAAACGGCATGATCGCGCGCAGGTGCCATTCAAGGCTCGGCCGACGGTAAGACCGCCGCGTCCCGTCGGCCCCCGGGGGCATTATGGCCGGGGTATTAGTTTCCTGACTTCGGAGCGCGGTCGGCGGAGAGGACGCGCCCGCCGGCTTTTCAAAGCGGCCGCGGCAGTATCGGCTACACGAATTACGCGGCGGAAAAAGAAAACAGTGGATGATACCCGTGTCCCGGGCGCCGGTGAGCGTATACCACCCGCGGTCCCTCCGTTCACTCGCCGGGCCCCCGAGGAGCTTTCCTTTTAACGGGCCTTAACAACTTGTAACCGATACCTGTGCCCCCTGCCATCCGTCTCCCTCGCCGTTTTTCCTCCGTCTCCTCTCCTCGCCCTTTCTTCTCGGCGCTCCGTGGTGAATGGCCCGAATGAAAGGAAGCAAATCGTCGCGCGAATATTATGCGCGGGGACAGTGACGGCCGGGGCCCGGGCCCTCCGCTCGGGCGTTCCACGAGGCACCTTCCGCGCCACAATGGGCCGGGTGACCGGAGGGGGTTGGGACCCAAGCCGTCGGCCCTCCTCGGCTAGTTTTCGGGGCATAAATCAGATATACGACGGCAGTAGTACTACGCGGCGGTGGCAGGTAGAAAGGGCGGGGACATCATCCGGCTGACAATTGTCCGCGTCCAGTCCTTTTCCCATTGTCGCCTGTCCCCGTGTATCTCGGGCTTGTCAAACACCTGCTCCTTCGGCTGATATCGCGCAGCGTGCCTTCACGGCGATTGTCTCTAACCCTCTCTCTCTCTCTCTCTCTCTCTCTCTCTCTCTCTCTCTCTCTCTCTCTCTCTCTCTCTATTACCCAGCGCGGTTGGAGATACGCGAGATAATGCCCCCTCTCCCCCGTTCTTTCCCGTAGTTTTCTTTTCTTTTCTTTTTTTAAAAGGTCGCCGCGGTGACCTTGAGCACGCCGATAACGTCCGTGACGCGCGACCAACGAGTCAACGAGATGTTAACGATAGGCGTCTCGAACGGTGCACACGCGCGGTGTTTATTCGAAATCGAAGCGGGAATAGACCATATCGCCTGGCTTTATTGAAACTATCTGCGAAAACGTTTCTTCGATTTCTGTGCGGTGAAGCGGAGGGCTGCGGTGAATGTAAAGGAAGTAGACTGGGTTCACTGACAGCGGTCGAATATTTTTGTGCAAAGCGGCATTTGTGGGAATTTTTGGTTGCCCGAAAGATGAGATTTGAATTATGGAGTGACTCGTTTTTTATCTTTTTTATTTTCCTCGAGCCTCGTTCTTGCTTCGTAGCCCACCCTTGTGGAAAGTGTCGTTTAATTTAGAAGAGTGGCTAACATTATTGGCATATCGAGTATGGGTACTGTCGTAAAACATTTATTTACAAGATTACGCCGAGCGTGTGCCCGTAAAGGTATTAGTTATTAATTGGAATCAATATCGTAGTTTGTAGAGTGTATCATACGATTGATTCTAATTACTAAATGTAACCCCGTATTGAGAAGCTGACGTAACAATCGAGACGCAAAAAATCTCAGAAGACCTTGATCGCTTATGACACAAAGGCACACTATTTACGATCGGTGATTCGTCATATGATTACAATGTAAACCGACAGTCATAATCCGATGTGCATTGATCGTCTGAGTGTCTCATAACCGGAGAAGTAAAACGGTAGTACGTGATAAAGTACCTGGGTAGCTCACACCCAGAACAATTTTTCAACGACTGCTATTCCCATCTAAGGAATCCAGTCGTTATGAAAAAAATCACGAATCAATTTCAAGGTCTCTAGAAAGTATTCCAATCCTTTTTTCATTGACATTTTATCAAATTTTTTGCAAAAACATCTAAATTACCGTATGTCAAGAAAACACGAAAAATCTTCAAAAAATTCTAACTTTTACACATTTCAATATTAGAAGCTAAAAATCAACAGAGTTGGTGCTCAGATATAATATTTTGAGAAAAAAATAGTTTGTAAGCCGGCTTTGGAAAAAGGGTATTTATTTTGCATATAGAAGCTCAGAGTATCAACGAAGGGTTAAATAAACCACCATACACTCTCGCCTTTAGGTGCGTCACTTCTATTATTCCCTATTTTGGAGTTTAATAACGCGTACCCCGAGGTGTGCCCCATTTCTCGCTAATTTCCCAATCGCAAACATGCATTCTAACAAACCAACCGTAATTTGTTCACGAAACATTTCAAAGCGAGCTCCTTCCGGCGCGAAGCAACACAGAAATACCATTCAAGCGGGACTAGTGTATATAGAAAATGTATGAAAGAGAAAAAAATTGCTCGTCCGTGCTGCATAATCCGACGCATAAATATCTGAAGATACCGTTCGATGGAATGAGGTGATCTATTATTCCAAACGATCATCATTAAAATATGTTATTCCGCGGTACCGTCGGTTCACAGTTGAAGGCCGCGGCGAAACGAAAAACGAAGCTCGATCCCGGCCGGCGAACAATACCTACGGTGGCAACCGTATCTTTATTATTGTTTGCAAAACTAAGATTCAACGGGAAGCGATCCGTTCGAATCACGTCGTTTCCTGCACGCGAGCACGGGCGATGGTGGACGACGGCGTGGTGACTTACGAGCAACGAGAAAACTATTCTCTCGCCCCGTGGATAAAGACGCGAGGCCATTTTTTTTCGGCGTAGAAAAATGCAACGATCTCGTGACGTCGGGAGTAGCCGGTGCCCGTCGCGCGGCCAACCGTGGCGATAAATCAGATCGAAATCGTTAATGGCGTTACGTAAACGGCTAAAGCTCGATCCGCGGGCTAATTGCCTCTTCCCTGCCTGACGCCCGTTCTCTCCGAGTGTAATGCACGTGCCGCGCGAGTATCGATCGCGTACCGATGGTAAATTTAGTACGGAGCGAGTAGCCGCCGAGCATTTCGATAGAGCAGGGTGCCCGGCCGCGAGCGTACACGCGGGGCAAATTGTGCCTACGCGAGTATGGCGCGACTTCCGGCGTGCCCCGAAGATAATAGTATCGCTGGAATGCACCGGCCGCTTTGAAAAATCCACTCTCCGTTCCCGCGGCCGAGCGCCGAACGCGCTCGGTTGCCCCGCGAGACTCTGCCACTCACAAGGGGACACCACGGGTGCGGAAATCGCTTTTGGAACGACAGTATATGGAGGTCGTAGTACTCGTGTAGTATGAAAATACCATTTCGGCTTTTCACCGAATGGGCCTTCGTTTTCGAGATATTGTGGTTTAAAGTTTTGAACAAACGTAGTAAGGCAGATATATACCTTCTATAGTAACCTATATCCAAGAAGGTGTGTTGGAGCAACGACAGCGTGTCAGATTGTCACGCGGGCGGACGGGGTTCAAGTCCCGCAACCGCTTCACTTTCTTTTTTCGAATTTTTCCCGTGGAAATATATTTTGTGGATATTACGTATCACATAGTATGTTACATATTACCCTACGCAAATTTCAAGGTTAAAAATGTATTTAAAACATAACGTTTTATTCTAATCATCTCTTTCACCGGTGTTTTCATATTCTGGTCCTGCGAAAATATTTCATTCCGAAACTTTCGACGCCTGTGATTGTCGAGCAGGTGAAGTGGGATAGCCGTTACTTCTGACCGTAAGGGTGGTGTTTTACCTGCTCGACAATCACAGGCGTCGAAAGTTTCGGAATGAAATATTTTCGCAGGACCAGAATATGAAAACACCGGTGAAAGAGATGATTAGAATAAAACGTTATGTTTTAAATACATTTTTAACCTTAAAATTTGCGTAGGGTAATATGTAACATACTATGTGATACGTAATATCCACAAAATATATTTCCACGGGAAAAATTCGAAAAAAAAAGTGAAGCGGTTGCGGGACTTGAACCCCGTCCGCCCGCGTGACAATCTGACACGCTGTCGTTGCTCCAACACACCTTCTTGGATATAGGTTACTATAGAAGGTATATATCTGCCTCACTACGTTTGTTCAAAACTTTAAACCACAATATCTCGAAAACGAAGGCCCATTCGGTGAAAAGCCGAAATGGTATTTTCATACTACACGAGTACTACGACCTCCATATACTGTCGTTCCAAAAGCGATTTCCGCACCCGTGGTGTCCCCTTGTCAGCCGCGAGACTTTTCGAGCCAGCGTAAAGGCAGAGTTAAACACGTGCAACAGCGCGCATCGCGCGCCGAACACTCCAAATTTCCAATGGTACGAGGTCCTACGTTGCGCGCCGAGCCATAAAATCGACCCTTGTAATGGTGTTCTGCAACGCGCATTGCACGTGTTTAACCGTGCCTTTAGGCGATCGGTATTTTATGTAAGTTGAATTAGATTAGGTAAATATTAATTCCGGATAAAAAGTATCTAGATGTAATAAATATTTGTGACAAGCCTGTGAAAAAAACACTGAAAAATTACCTGTAGTTTCGCAATTTATAATTAACCTTTTTCAGTTACAATTTCATTTAAGAACCGTCGATTTCACATGCGTAAATATAAACTGTTATATCTTCAGTTAATGCAGATATAGCTTTCTTATTTAATACACATTATAGATGAACTATTTTTGTGCTACCTGGAAGCAATTTCTCAATTTCAGCGAAAGTTGCAGATACGCCTTTTTGAATTAGACCGGCAGAATTGTAAGTGCTCTATTTTGATATTGTAATGGTGAATTCTGTTTATTTTTAAATCGCCCATTTTTCCCTCGCAAGGGTTCCGCCGATTTCAACTCGACGTCCAGTCTAAAAATGTCACCGCGGGAAAAAGAGGAAAACAATGTATAGTACGCGTTAAGTGACGTTTATAACCTTTTTCCACGAGGTATAAATAAATTTCCGAACTCACAGCAGCGTGACGTTACCCTTCAATGTTTCATCGATACATACGTGGCTACTTTGAAACAGATGTATGGATCCAGCCCACGCGTGCATACGTACACCTACATAGGTGTGGGTGTGCCAAGCAATAGTGAGGTCTTTCTTTAAAAAAAAACTGTTGTTAATATTGGGTCAAACTCTTTCGTGATATAAAGAGGCACCTTTAAACTTGCAGAAAATTTTGCACCCAAAGTAAAGGGAAAAAATGAAAAATAAATTAAAAAATGTAGTGTTTAAAAGAAAAAGTAACTTTTCTCTTTGGATAAATTTACTTCATATCGATGAAAAACATTATAAATAAAAACTAAAATCAAAATTTCATGTTCAGCCCCAGCATAATCTACCTAACTCTAAGAAATTTTTCTTGCGATCATATGACTGTGACAGGTGCTACACGCCGCGCCAACAGGAGTCACATCGTCGAAGAGGTTAACAAGATTCCAGAATAATTATCCAAAAATAAGATGGATCGACACAAACAAATTTACTGCAACTTTAAAGATGCTTCCTTATATCGTTAAAGAGTTTAATTCAATATTAACAATAGTTTTTATTTAAAAGTCATAAATATCAGTTACATTTCGGGCCGTTACACGAAAACCCGCCTTTAAGAGTCTGAGGGAAGAAAGCTTGCATCTAATCGCCATCCCCATAGAATTGGCGGCTTGGCTCTCTTGCTCTCTTCGGTTTGCACATGCGCATTTGTCGACTTCGATATTGTTCGGTACACTTACGAACCGTTTCACGCCGATTAGTATGTATATGGATTCTAAGCAGTGACGGAAACATCATGCTTTCATTTAGATGCAATGAATTTCAACGTTGCATGAAACCATACGTTCATGTCACTGGATAACGTAACACTGAACGATATACATAACATTCGTACATTATGCACAAACGCGGTCAGAATCGATGATCAGCTTTGTAAGTCAATTAGGATATACTGGGTGTCTTGTGATTCGTGGCACAATTGAAACGAAGGCCGTTTTGCATTTGAGAATAAATTTCAAGCAGCAGAATACAATGCTCGTGTGTGGGACCTCGTTTTCGAAAATATCGGTCTTCGGGATCATCGAGTGACGTTGAATTGAAAATTAAAAATTTTCAATGTAAAACAAAAACAACGGGATATTATCGACGATGCTATTGGCAGGGAATTAATAATTTTGTTAAAGAATAGAATCCATTTTGTCACTTGGCTCTGAAACCACAAGAAATGTTCCCTCGTCGACAGCTCTTGTCTATTCGAGGGAATAAGATTTTGGATTTGAAAGCACGATCACGAGCTGTCTTCATGAAGTTTCGATTAAACGATTTTTGCTCGTTCTGCATTTATGAGCATGAGTAAGGTCATAGAATACAAGCGCTCATAATACATTTATTTAAAATACTCCACATTTACATGCATTAATTCAACAACTGCTGAAAATGCCCTTCCCGTTGCAACATGCAAAATTTTGCTCCACTGATCAGAAATCCTCGATTAGACACGTGCTTCGTTTCCTTTCTTTTCAATTCATTCGAAGGCTTGTACACGATCTCCGACTTTTTTTTTTATTAACACGACCCAGCAAGGAATGAAAGCCGAAGTTTTGTACTGAGATTCGTTTAACCAAAACTGAGAGGAATATTGAAGAGCTTCTAAGATTCGAATAAATTGCTGCACTCGTTATTGAGGAATAAAATCAATCTTCTTCTAAACGCAAGGAGCTCGCATTGAAATGAATCCCCGGCTGTTCGTTCTAATAACGAGTTACTCGATTAATGGGCAACTCTTGAATTTTCAAAAATAATTTCTCTTCAAAAATATAACCACATACGAAATAAAACCATTCGACATTTTTAACTCATAAGAGACATCACTTAACAGTTACGCGCCGATTTTTACGAGACTTGCGTAGATTATAGTTTCCGAAAAAATATTTGACACGTATTTTTTTAACGAAAATGGGGGGGGGGGCGAAATCCTCCCTCAAATATCATGGAAACTATACAGTATAGGGAAAAATTTTCTGGACGAAAATGGTGTATTTTTTTTATATCAAATTAAGCCACGCAATCAGATTCAATGAGGAAATACTACGTTTTAGTATGCTATTCAAACAAATATACGTATTACGAATCTGATTGCGTGGCTGAATTTGTTATAAAGAAATACATCATTTTCGTCTAAAAGATTTTTCTTTGTAATGCATAGTTTCCGAGAAATTTGGGGCAAACGCCTAAAAGGAAACTTATGCCTCAAACGCACCGTTCTCACGCAAAAATTGTTATTCTTAAGTCATTCATTTTTTGCTCGCAACAGGTCCATTGTTCAACTCGACGTCCAGTCTAAAAATGTCACCACAAGAAAAAGGAGAAAACAATATATGTACAGCACGCGTTTAATTTTCAATATTATAAACAATTTCGCGGCAATTTTTTTTTACAAAGGGGGTCATTCATTTTTACAAAGGGGTCATTCACCCCTGAAAGCGGTGTCCATCACTTTTTATACACCCTGTACAACGACTAAAAGTCTCGACGACGTGCATAAGTATAAACCTATTATTCAGGTTTTGCTATTAGGTCTCGTTCAGTGGCCCGTTTAAAAAATTCAAAACTATCCCCTGTTTAAACAGAGATCAATATCCAGGTCGTACGAGTAAAAATACATCCGGACCGTATAACGATTATTTCGCGTTCCCCGGCGTTCATTCGCCAGCAGTAATCTAATTACGACTGTCCAGCTATTCGTGCATCTCAATATAACGCGGGCCTATTTACGATTCAGGCTGTCGTATCATCCATCACGCGAAGAATGAATTTCGGTGTCATATCGGCGTTTCCATTCGTAATCGGGCAGTACCATCATCGCCGGGCCGCCGAACGGGATCGATTAAAATTTCGTCGGGGAACAAACGCCGGGGTTCATCGATCGATCGATTCAAGCTGACACGGGATGTATGTGCATGCTGCCCGAAATTATTCACACCAGCACTGAATGTCTGAGACGCTGTTCCATTCCACTGAATGCCTAGCAGCAGTAACAAGTAACAACTATCGGGGTTCAATGACGCGGCCGCGAACAAGTTAAGGGGTCATATGCCTGGTTGGCAGGCGAGGAAGAACGTGATTTCTCGGGAATTTATTGCGGCAAATCTAATGTATATTTTGCGACAACTATTTCTTTATTTTAAAAGTAGATATATTCAGCAACTCTCGGTAATTTTGTTAAAGAAAAATATTAAAAAATAAACGAATAACAACCACTCTCGCGAAAGCTGTCTTTATAAAAGCGATATGCGTTGGGCACGATTTCTCCAAGCTGGATCACCTGAAATAAAAAAAAGTAATTAAGATTCTGTTAATATATGAGATTATTTGGTACTTGAACGAAGGATTTTTCAGAAAATTGATTTTACACAAAATACCGTACGTTTTACGCAAAAACACGATTGTTTGATGTCCGAATTGTTCGTTTTTGGTTAAATAGAAATAGAGTTTTCATCGAAAATAAAAATCCTTCGTTCAAGTATCAGATAAACTCATATATTAACAGAATCTTCGTCACTTTTTAATTTCAGATGATCCAGTTGGAAGAAATATATGACACCGCTAAAAAAATAGTTTCCGGGGGAGTGGCTGCTATTCGTTTATTTTTTAATATTCCTCTATAACAAAATTACCTATAAAAAATATACATTAGATTTTCCACAATAAATTCCGGAGAATCACGTTCTTTTTCGCCTGCCAACTAGGCACGACCCCTTAAGGGATTTCGGGGGGTACTACTACAAATTACATTAATAGTATATACGTTGCAGAATCATCGGGTGTATACTTCTAACTCATCAGCGTGAAGTGCTGATAGCTATCTGGCGATAGCTTCCATTGCTCAGGAGCGCAAAGGTGACTCCCCTTGTTTCGCATGTACATACATAAAGGAGTAGCTAGCTCCCAAGCGATATCACGTGTCCCCAAAAAATTCATTCTGATCGTTAATCCTCTATCTCGATTGCGATGGCATTTATTCGACTATCTCGATTAATTCGATTCTAATTCAAGCGTTGCTCGAATTAACATCCGCCCTCTCTCCTCGAATTTCAAGCCACTCGAGCATTTCGAGTACTCGGGTAATTCTCCAGGAAATGATCACTTCAATATGCCGAGCGCGAATTCAGTCAATGTCGGGCTCCAATTTCGCACGGCAACGTTGCAACATGGACGAGGTGTTTTCTGGGCACGGCCGAGCGTGCTGCCACTGTGGCCAGTGTGGACCCGGCTTTACACGCGAGGGACTCTTTCAGGAACAGGTTGACTGACACTGCGGACCCGTGCAAACCCACCGCGACGTGACGTCACATTTCCCGACGGCCGCGCCGCACGTGAAACGCCGCGCGTAGAGACCGTCGCGCTGCATCGCGTGTGCGACGCGCCGGGAGCGCACGCTTTCTACTGGGTGTGAAAAACGTAACGCTCGCGGCACTCGGAACGGAACCTACGCAGAGGGATCGCGCAGCTGGATCGATGAGGGCACGGTTAAAGGTAAATCTGCCATGAAATTATTTTCAACCCTCAGACCTGAGGTTTAAGGGCAAAGTTCAGCGCGTAGCGAGTCTCGTTGCGATAGCATGCTGGGCAAAGATAAGTGATCAATCACCCCTCGTTTGAACTCCTAAAATCGAAACTGAATGCTTCTAAGAGGACCTTGAAGGGAACTTCACGTAGATGACTAAAATATAGGCTGATTTTTGGAAAATTTTTGCGAAGGACTTATTTATTCTAACTCGGTGAAAATTTCAGGATGACTTAGTGAAGAGGGAGTTTAAAAAACGCCTGAAAGCCTGAAAAAACTGTTTCGCCGCACACGCGAAGCCGAATTAAATGAATTATATAAACCTTTAAAAGAATTTTAATAACTGCAAAATGCAAGATACAAAATATTACGCAAGGACGGTGGGAGGTGGAATATAAAATCTTTCGAATTCTTATACTGGTGGAGGGAAGGGGTAGAAAATCGCCAAAATTGCCCTTTACGTATTTTAAAAACAACCCCTTATTCTGCCAGTGTTTTCGCCAATGCGCGAGTCGCGGTGCGTGCTCCAGCAAAGGTGCATGTGCATGTGTACCTACACGTGAACCTATGCGCGACCGTTGGAGCGTAGGGCTGACTGTGCAGCAGGAGTTCCATATTTATTGCATCGCCGGAGGTGGACAAGTGAAAGCACAGAAGGTGACCGAGCCAGCATCGAGCTGGGTGGAGAAGGAACGACGGGAGGGCCGATAAAAGGAATGCGATGTGAGTCGGGGGTTGCTTATCGATATTGCTTGGAAATGTGCAACGACTTCTCTGTCAGAAGAAAAGTCGTTAACACGACGGTCCGGCGAGAAACGAACGCGACGATAACGTATCGCGAGGTTCCAACGACAGCACCCGCGTGAAGGAGGGATCCTAATAACGAGCGCCGCGTCGAATTAACCCTCGGGAGACGGAACCGGGTCATTCCTGACTCGAACCAGAATCTCGGATAAACATATTTCGGAATCAGGTTTGAATTATAATTATCTTATTTTCCGACAGCTTGTAATATAAAACTGTCACGCGCACTTATCGCTCTACGGAAAGTTTTAGCCTAGGCTTGGAGTCTGGGTCTCGGGTGACCCACGTACGCCGTCCAGGGGTCAGGGCGCGAAGAACCTACGGCACCGAATAATAGCGCGCGCAACGAGGTTGACTTCAGATGCCTGCGCGTTGCACGCGATGCAACGATATCAATGCAATATGTTAAACAGCTCGTTGCGGCGTTAGATTCGTCGCTGGTTGTTCCTGGTGGCTACGTACCACTGATTGTGAAATGTTTTACTGTACTGTTGGGCTGCTTAAGGGATACACTTATGCGAGAAATAGGGCGGGACGTGGTTTCTCTAATTTAGAGGTAATTAATCAGGTGGGAAGCATCTAGTGTTATAATACGCAATAATATTCCCACTAAATGGAACCTTCGGAGGATTCTAAATTCCTTAAGGGGGGAATACTATTTTATGGGCTGAAAACATAGTAAAATTTGGGATTTTCTTTCAAGAAACTAGCAATTCGATTCATTTGAAATTTGGACCATGTTTTAATGCATACTTGAAGAAGTTGCAGGTGTTTTTTTTATTAATTATTAATAATAAATATAGGAGTTATGCATCACGCCACGGCAAGCTCGTTGTCCGCTGGTGTGCATGATATTTACCTTTCAGGTAATCTTGCATTTTGTTCCGGGGCAGAGTGAACATTTCCTATTTTTAACTAGTATGCTTTTAACTTTATAACCGTTTGTGATTCGATAGTTCTGTAGTCCCAGTTGCGACCAACAGAATATACTCTAAATCGCAAAATCACGGAAAATGGACCTTCCCTATTTTTCCCTTTACCTTTCATATCAAAGGTCCTATTAAAGAGGTCGGTAAAATCGAATCGGATTTAACGACATAAAAAATGCAAAGAAACATCCTCCAAATTTCTCCATTTCGCGATTAATCTCGTAAAGATTGAGCACGCTCGAATTCAAATTCCCATTCGAAGGACCGCAGATGAACGTACGCTGGGCAAATGCTAGTTGCAGCATGATCTTTGATCTTATTAATTATTAATCTCGCCCGTTACGTAAGCAGTGCGATAATTATTCCGACTAATTGAATAATTGATTACGGATATTCAGGATTTACTGGCCGGAAGGAATAACATGTATTTTGTGCATCTACCAGCAGCCGCTGATAAAGTTAAACTGATAAGGATTCTCTCGTGTACCGTGAACCGTCGTGAACCCGCAGTCCGCTCCCTCGGGATGATATCGATTGGAAAGAATCCCAGAATTCTACAGCGGTTGCACGAGCGTGCCGGTAATAAACAATATGTGAGAGGACTGGTCGGAAAGCAGATGCGCGAGATGCTGAAGGAACAGAGGATGGCGATAACGCCGACAATAAAAGAAATGCATCGCGGTCGACTGGAAAAATCATTAAGCAGCCTTATCGCGGCCCGTGCAACGAGGAAACGGATTTCTTCCTCGTGCATCGAGACGCTGCTCTTCTTTAACTCATTTTCAACGCGAACGACACGCTGGCTGTTGTTTTATACGCTGTTCGAACGAGGGATCCTTGAAACCGTGATTGTGTCTCATTTACTGACGAGTGCCAAAGCAATTTGATATTATTGTGTTGAATTTTAATTCGTCGTACGATCAAGTCTTACGAATGGCAATCTGTACAGATTGTTCCGATTTTATGCATTTGGTAAAGATGAAACTGAGAAGTAACTGAATTTATAAAAACAAGCGGTGGCTGATTAAATTTCTTCTGTGAAATAGTTTATATCTAGCAGACAAATGTAGTTATTCGTCGTGAAACTACCTTTACTTTAAACCTCCATGTTTTATTTTAGATGAAAGAAGAATCGGAGAATTTTTAATCGAATGTCTTGTTTTCTGCTTTAAAACTGAATTGTCGTGGACTCTCCTCTTGTTTATATTTAATCCTGCGGTAACGTCACGTTGCCATGCTAAAAACCGGCGGCAGAATGCCACTAACTGTAGCTGTTAACCGCGATTAGAGGATATATGTGTTTTAAAAGTCACGTTCTGGGTAAATGAATTTGCCTCATGTGGCCACAATGCTCGTAAATATGTTGCATGGAAGAATTCCAATTCCAATGAAATATGAAACTTCAACGAAAAAAATTTAGATTGTACTATACTAATAAGAAACTGATTAACACGACGCAATATGGAACACTTTTAAATATTATTTTTTATTAACTAATTTGTCTATGCTTATAAGAATATCTACAACTGTTTTGACTAAAAATTCAAGTTGTTCTTTTTCTTTGTTTTCTCTTAAATGCTTTTGTTGTCTATTATATTCTATTTTTCTAATGTACCTGTACTCCTAAATCATTTTTCACCGTTTATGCGTTAAATAAATAAATGAATGAATAAAAAGTCAACCACTTTGGTTGCAAACTAGAACTGTAAATATTCGAATAATTTCGTATGCGAATAGCTTCTTCGAATAATTAGGAGTAATGAATATTCGAACATTATTGATAAATTTGGAACTTCATTAATCTTTGATATTTTGAGCGTCCTACAAAAATGTCTGCTAATATACTAATGTTTCAAACTTAATGTTGAAAATGAAATCGCGTAGATCTGTTGCAAAACAGAATAATTTGTTCCAATAACGATTGTAAAATAATTAGTATAATAATACTAATAACTGATGGTTGTTTTCGTTTCAAAATTTATAAATTTCCCCAAGATTGATAAAGTCCCAAATATATCGCTTGAAAAAAAATTATAAAGGCCAATATGAAAAGAATTTTATGATAGAGTGTGAAAGAATATTTCATTTTTGAATACATCTAATTATTCGAATAATAGTCTTGAGTAATAAACTTGCTGGTATTCGAATATTCGAATACTTGGATTATTCGAATATTCGCTACACCACTATTGCAAACATTTAATAATTGCTACATTTTCAATTTCCAATCTTTCGCTCAAGCAAGTAACCTATTATTCAATATTTAAACAATGCACACGATTGATAATAGGTAACTGTCGTCTGGTTATCAGAGCTCGAAGTTTGAAATTAATTAAAGTACTCCATGCTAACGTAGTGGTAGGTTAAATTTCAACTCGGCCGTAAATATGTGTATCCCTATACAATTTTCGTTTTTTATTATGTCCCATTCCGTGAAACCGTTAAATATATTTACTCTTCAATTCCATTGAAAGATAAGCAGCACGCGTATTGGTGTTGTAATTTAAATTTTTCGCAATTATCGCGTTCGAATGTGCAATAAATACTTTTTATGATGTATATTTTATGGTCTGCGAAAGAAATATATAAGCGAAATCGAGCAAAATTTAATTGGAATCGTTCTAAATTACTGTATTCGAGCGAACGATAAATTGTATACATATTTAATCATATATAAGTAATATAAATGTGATTCGTTCAAATTCAGTAATTTGAAAAGATTCAAATTGAAATTGTACCATATTTATGCACTCCCTTTGCAAACCATAAAATATGCTTTACAAAAAGTATTTATTAAATATCCCTATCTATAACTTAATTGTAACTAATAAATATATAACTTATCACCTTCGTTCGAATACAGTAATTTAAAGGATTTAAATTAAATTATTCTCGTCTACCGTTTCGCATATATACCTATGTACTTCCTCTGCAAACCATAAAATATACTCCATAAAAAGTATTCATTTAATATGTAAGTACTTATATATAAATGTGTATACACATATAAGCATCGTAAAGTGCGTAAAGCAGAACACCGACGTTGTATCGAAATTCGATTGCTGGCGTGGTGAGTCAATCGACTCGTAAAAATGATGCAACACGATTACGGGGGCGTGCTATCACGAAGCCTCCAAAGATAACATTTATTTTGCCGCGCGAAACTTCGCGAAATAATGAATGCATACACAGGAGCGGTAGGGCGACGACTCGTTTATCGAAATATCGACGCGGAGGGGTAATAAATGAAAGGCCGACGTGTAATTATCGCGGCTACAGAATTTCGAGGTGTATCAACGGGGCGCCGTTAATGAATATTCCACGATTGCCTTCGATTATTAACAAATGTTACGCAAAGAACGCAGCCGATGCACGTGTGCATCGTTGGTAATCTTATCGGGCGATTGTCTAAATCAACTTTGAACTTTCATTCGCTTTTAGAACTTATAATTACACTTGGAGTGAGTCATGACTAGTTATTGGCGTAGAAACGTTTAGGGTTGTACCATTCACTTCGTTTCCCCCATTTTTACGTAATCGCAACTCCAAGTGTTAAATTTAAAGAGTGTGAAAAGAAAAATGTTCAAGCATTTTACATAGCAAACTACAGGCATATAATCTTCTAATTCAAAGTTCTGTATACATACAAATTTGACTTGCAACACTTGCAGTAGTAATTGAAAACTTAAACGGAGATGCAGAGAGTCCAATCTAAGTCCACGTATTATGAAGTGGGAAAGTTCAAGTTGCAAACTTGGAAGTTCAAAGAGTGGAAGCCCTTGGCTGTTCCTGATGGGCTTCAAACTGTTCCTGATGGGCGAAAGGAAAGTTCGACTGACACTGTGGGAAGTGTGAGAGTTAGAATGATTCTGGATACCACCAACTACCCATTGACGAAAACATAAATTTGCTTCTAATAGGTTGCTACTAATGGAAGTAGAGGCGTAAGATTTACAATCAATAAATTGATGATTAAGTAAAGTAAGTTAATAAACATGTGTGCACCGATTGTGACGTTTCCATGATTTTATGGCGCGTTAATCACTCAGAACCGGAAATAAATCCTACAATTACCAATTAAAAGTTTCAAGTCTACGGTGTAACGTTCAAAGTACAGTTTATATCATAGAAATACTTGAATACAAGCTTAGAAATATAAAAAAATTCCTGTTCATAATGTAACCCACCGTACTCATTACTATCCTCAACTGTAGATCCCAAATCGCAGCGCTATAGTAAATATACAGAGTATCCTAGTCACCATAAAGGTATTCAAAGGAGTAGCAAAGGGAAATCGAAAAATATGGAACATTAATAATGAAAGAAACCCAACAAATTTTCATTGGTTTTCCCAAGATTTTCTTCACCTTTAAAAACCTCATCGTTTTTTCCTAGAACGGAGGTCAAGTCGAAGATATATATTGCCGATTTTCCACTCGTCTTTGAAGGAAGAATTACTTCCTCATTAGAGGTGTTACGATTGTTAGGACATCCTGTGTGTAGTCCCGAACGGCAACACGGCAAACCGGCTGAGATCATCGGTGTTGCGAATTAAAACTTAAAATACGCGCGCATCGCATCGCTGATATAATGTATGCAGTAACCATGCAGATATCGAGACGCGATCGTAGTAAGCGCGTCTAGTATTGCGAACGATCCTCCGAATGCTCGCGATACTCGGGGAGCAGCCAATTAACCACTAATTCCTACAACTCCGTCCGAGATATAAATGCATATCCGAACTGTGAAATTCCAGCTAGCAAGTGACTCGACAGAATTTCGTTTAGTTTATATCGTTAACGAACCATTAATGCGTCGGCGGGAGAAAAAGGAAATAGAAAGCCTTTTGGATTCGTTGTAACTCGTCCGGAAATAGCGAAACATCTCAATCGTTACCTGCCTTAATATATTACTCTCGGATTATGAAACGTATCCACGTTTGATTATTTAATAATTATCCTACGAGTCGAAGAAGTCAATTTATTTGACTTCCTACCGTAATTCCGCAATTCGCTAATAATAATATAATTACGCACCGCGGAGAAAGATTTCAATGGGAGGGGATCTTTTGTCGTTAACTATTTTAAACTATTTCGTGTTGAAACAGATAATTTCTAAGTTAGTAATATGTACTTGTTTTTAAAATTACGTACTGTGGACGTGTTATAGGAGAATTTTGAAAAAATTATTTGTCGGTGTTGTATTTTCCTAATGCCACATAAAAGATTTTCGTCTGTCACCGATGATTGAATTTGGTACCGAACAATTAAAGGGACGGAGGAGAAAGTAGAAGATTTCCCAAATGTCTTCTACTTCGAATATTATCCGAGTTAAGTTCTGTGTACTATACATAGCTCCGTACGTTTCGAAACACTGTTTACTAAGAATGTCACCACGATCTTTGGTCCATTATAGTAACGGCAACCAACATGCATTCACAGATAAGGAGATAAATATGAAATTACCCACAATGAACTAAATAGATATCTATTCGGTTATCTATTAATAGATACCTATTCAGTTATCTATTAATGGATACTAATAAACATAACCAATCACTATACTATATGCTCAGTGTCAATAATTCACTAAACTAAAACTAGATTCTTTGATATATTACAGCCCAATCATCGATGTATAGGTATACCCATTTCGTATACTGAAGGGTACTTACTACTTAGCTCATTTAAAACGAATGTTCCACTAAACGATTAGTTCCGAATCACCTTAAAATATGCACAAATACTAGCAATCAGTGCATTCTTTCATTTGAAATGTATTATAACAATGTTTCGATTCACTCGTTTGATGTAACAACAGCAGATGCAATGTTAAATGAATTTTGAAAAATAGGCCAATATCGAAGCTGGGAAACAATCATTTTTTCCTTCGAACATAAACTTCGATACAGGTTTCACAGAAAAGATGCACTGTACAAGATTCTGTATATTACAGTGTACTTTCAGGACACTATGCATTACGCTTCTTGAAACAAAATGAAAGAAAACGGAGAACAATTCCGCGAACGAACTACACGAAGGGCTACAGGCGCGCTTTACGCGCGCATTAAAGCAGAATGCAAATGAAAAATGCGTGACACTTACTAGGGCTTGGCACCGTCAAGGATTACTGGGAACTGATAATCCTTGCCTGCTGGCCGCGTTTACAGCTCTTTTGTACACACTGAAGAACCATCTTGCCTTACGATTATTTATCCCACGGGTCACGACGAGACAGTTACTTTCCCATTCAGGTTGTTTCGCCGCAGCATGATCAATCGTATCGCGCGAAGCCCGATATCACGTACGTGGCGGAGCACTATCGTCTGTCAGGCTTCTGGAAACGCATTCGACAATGCACACAGGGAACAGCAGACACTTTCATAGAGAGGGAGAGACAGAGAGAGAGAGCGAGCAAGTGAGAAAGAGAAAGGAAAACAGTCGTCGCGCGTCGAAAACGGAGTACAGCACGTACACACAGCGCGGCGACCGATAAAACTCATCCAGAGAACCATTTATCGCGCGTTTAACGGAACGCGGAGAGAGGTTATGGAACAAGAAGCCTCGGCCTCGGTGTAAGCAAATTTCATCGGTGGAAGAAGCGAGAGAGAGAGGCGAAGGCACCAACAGAAGAGCCCGAAAATGTGTTACGAAAAATGTAAACGCGACACCAACAACAGACGGCAGACGACAGATATGGAGCACGGGACAGGAGGGGTGGTGGATCGGTAAGGAAGAAACGGGTACGACGGATAACGACGAAGGAGCGCGAGATGAGATCGGCGTGACGGTGGTTTTTGCATGGCGTACGTACACCACATCGCGCACTTTTCTTAGTAAAACTCGCTTGGAGACCGCGAAATTCACGTACCGCGGTCTACTAGGTCCATCTTGGCTCGCGAGTTAAGCCGGACGCGCACGTTCTTTCCCGTTGTCGTCGTCCTGGTCTCTCGGTTGTACGCTGTCGTCGTTTCGGTCAGCGTTCGTTTTCTCGGTCGTCCCTCACTCACGAGATACAACGCTGTCGCGCGCGCACGCCGCTGTTCCACGACTCACTAACACAATAAATCCATTGTGAGAGAGCAAGGGGAAGAGGGGAAGAGAGAGAGAGGGGGGGGCGAGAGAGGCCTGGCAGCACATTCCGCGTGCACGTAAGTACGGGCGGATACGAGGGTGTACGACGGAGTCCGGCACGACACGGCTCTCTCGGGTCGACTCGAGGCGACTCGAGCCGAGTCGAGTCGCTCGCTCGTTCGCGGATGTCGTCACGCGGCGAGGGAAGAGACAGAAGAAGAGAAAGACGTGGGGAGAGAGGTGGGAGAAAGGGAGCCGATACGAAAGGGGGGGGAGACCTCCTGGTGGGGCGGCGCCGAGTTAATGTAACAGAGAGAGATGCGGTCAGACAAAGTGACGGAGAAGCTACGAGAAAGAGGAGAAGAAAGAGACAGAGAGGGGGTAAGGGTAAAGAGAAAGAGTGAGAGGGGGAGAGGGAGGAAATGAGAGAGAGAGAGAGAGAGAGAGAGAGAGAGAGAGAGAGAGAGAGATAGGAGTGACTGAGCAAAGGTGAGGGAGAAGAGGCAAGTACGAGTCGTGTATGGTCGTCGTATAAATAGACGAGAGACGATATAGGCGTCGTATAGTATAGTAAGACTCCTAGGGCAGGTAGTGGATGCTCGTGACAGCGATGAAACTACCTCGCTTACTTCTACCACGAGCACAGAGAGTCACTGACACACAATGCAAGAGCATCGCGCACGTGCATACACACACACTGGCACGCACACGTAGCTACGCGTTTCCCACAAGGAAGCACAGGGAACGGGCGAGCGAGCAAACGAATAGCACGCACACACAAAAGAGCATTCTCGCGTAGCGACTTCGCACGCGCACGCGTAACCGACCACACACGTAAGCGGGATCGGAGTACGTGTATCTACACTGGGGGGCTGTGAATGCCGTGGTCGTGGTCGTGGTCTCGTAGGCCGCCACTCCGCCGTGTCACCTATGCCGCCGAGTATCGACGATGAACGTAAGGATCGACACGAATTCCCGGGGACCATCGGCACCGCGCCACAAACGACCCGGGCTCGTGCTGCCCTTGCCGCTGCTGTAATTCCCGTCGGCCCGTTTCCCCCAGCGAATGCGCGTGCACTCGCGTCACGAAAATCCGTCACAGTAGACCGACCGAGCAACCGGGGAGGAGATGGCGACTACAATACCACGGCACGGTCATGACGTCGCCAGTCGGCTGTCGGTGCACGTTCCACGATATATTTCTCATTTACCATAGTCCATGGAAGCCCGACCACTGTACCGCCGAATTATTGACATCTTTCCTGTCGGGCCTGTGCGTGCCTCTCGGTCGGCTCTCCCCTTTTTTCTCACTCCGACCGCCGATATCCCTCTTCCTTTCTTTCCGCCTCGCTCTTTCTCATCGAGTGCACGCGCGTACGATCTCGGACTACACGGTTGCTCAACTGAACTGCCTGCGACTTTTGTCGAGCCATATAACCGAGCAGGCAGCGCGCACACACGCCACCACTATACTACTACCATTACTACTAGGTACCACCACCACAGACCCGTTGCTGCTACCACTGCGCTACTACTACCTCCGTCTCGACCGCCTCCCCACCGGCCCCCTCGCCGCCGCCGCCGCCACCACCGACCTTACTTCATATCTCGTCGGGCACGTACAGGGATGCACACATGCGCGCTGTAGCGTACACATCGCTGACCGATTCGAGCGAGCCGAGACGGCGCGCGCGCACTCACTGACAGCCGCCGCTTCACTTGCGCCAAAGAGCGCTCCCTCTCACACCGGGGCACGCTCGTTCGCTCTGCTACCTTACTCTCGCGCATGCATACAGACACACCAGCCAGCCGATTGTACAAAACAATCTATCTCTCCGCAGAGGCGCGCGACTCGGTGTGCATGCACGCGCGCGCGCGCGTGCTGTGTGTGGAAGCCTCTAACCCGGAGCACACCTACGCACACCAGCGGACCGACCGTAGCCTCAGGACCGTCGCCACACTCCCCGCGGACCCGTGGGCTCTCGCGCGCCCCTTCCTACCGCCTTCTTCGTGTTTCAAGGAATTCGTCGATGCGAACGTCTGTCTGTTGCTCCTCTCCGCGGTCTTTCTCGTTTTCACCAATGCCGCGTTTATGCTTTCGAATTTACTCACGGTGCAACACACGTCGATATCGTCCCGTTTCGCTTTCTGCGATTACGCTCGCCCCACTTTTCCAAATATCTTTCTCGTAACGGAGGGTGCCTCCAAGCGGCGAGCGCGATTTTTAACCTGGTGAAGGGGTAGGCTGGCGTGAGTCTCTGTAGAAATTGAATCTCTGCTCTTCTTTTCGTTTGCGTGTTAAAATTCTGTGCGCGTTTCTAAGTATAAATAACCTACAGTCATTGTAACAATCTATATAAGATTTCTGACACTAAAAGGATATAAATAAAATTTCTCCTACTTCCTTTTATGAAGTGGTGGCTGTTTTCCATTTCTACTGGAACTGGAACGCGAAGAGAATTAGTTGTTGGGAAAATCAGAAGCGTTCTTTGAGCGTTAAGGGAAACGTCCAGAAGCATAATTACATCACGCAAAGATTAAGTCGAAGCGCAACGCAATTGTGCATTTAGGAATAGTAGACCAAAATAAATTCCTAAATTTATACACTTTCTATACCCCCTGCGCGGGAAACAATTAAACGTATTGCCCGAAGATCTTCGATAACGAGGCAATAAAATCTATTCTCGGCATTCCCGGCACGTAATTTTGATTCACCCTTAAGGAACAAGCGGTGCATACTAATTCATTGGTATGGAATGATAATCGATAGTTAGACAAAGTTCGCGGCACACGTGTTTAATATCTATAAAAGGAGAAAGAGAGTGCTTTATTAAAAGAAAAGCTTGATACACCCTGCGCGTTTAACAGCGCCTACCACCCCGCCCATTATTTACACTCATGGAAAAAACCTTTGAGCGTCTTTTGTTTACAGCAATGAAATAACTTCCCCGCGTAGAGCGCGCGGATCGGCGTTATCTGCTTAGTCCGCCGCTACCAAAACGATCACAAGCGCGATAATTATTTTCCCCCGGCTGCATTTGCGAACTGCTCACAAACCGCAAATATTTGCCCAAGATACTAGGATCCGCCCGCCTAGACGTAGCAACTTCTATATCAACATCATTATTCATCGTTCAAAGCCTTCGGATGATACATTGAACCAATCAGAATGATCCGTATATTAGCGCCCTGTTACGTTTCAGCCGAGCGTAAAACGAAACATCCACTGTACACAGGAATTAGGTGGTCGCCGGAGTAATCTGATAAATGCAGCTATTTAAGGCGTGTCTGGCGTTATAGGAAATCTCCGAGCGAGACACAATTGCTTTTCGTCAAGCGTCACGGGCGTACGTTAAAATCTACGCATGCCTCGTAGACGTAGTAGGCATCTGGCGTAACAGTAGCCTCTAGTATCCCATGCGTACGCGTTTGTGGAAGGCTCGTGCATCGCGCGCATACACGCGCTTCCATCGCGTACGTGTTTACGGGCGGCAGAGTAGCGTCGCGCAGGGACGAATAACGTGCAGGCTCGTATTACATTAAACACACGTACAGTAAAAGCGTGAAGCGCTGTGAATGTGTGATACAGTTAGTGCAGTAGGACCTCGATTATCTCGAACGATTGGTGGACCACGGTGTTCGAATAGATAGCGATAAGTGTTATCGAATATTACGCTTACGAATTAGAACCTGTACCTTTCTTTGCCACGTGCATCAGTTGAAGCGAGCTTTTGCTCATTTGCTATAATATTCTTTAGTCTCTGGAAAGACTTATTTGCTCTTTGTTAAATTGGAAATGAATGAAGTTAAAGTGATTTATTTATCGATAAATTCGACATTTCTTTTCGAACAAGTGGTCTCTGGTTACAGCCCTGCGCACAATCCATGCGCGAGCGTGCATGCACGGGGACGTAAGAAGCGGAAAGAGAGAGGCTCGGTGCATGCGTACACACATGTAGCTATATATATACTTGTACTGCTGTGCGAGCATCTCATTGGCGTAGAAACATTTTCTCTACGCGTTCCCTTCCCATGCCTCGCACGCACTTTCCCTGAACCGTGTCTAATCGCTATTAATTTCACTGATTTCTACTATTCCATTTGCTTAAGCGCTGCTAAAAAAGTATAATAAAAACGTCGTGAATAAATATTACATTTTCACAGACGATCTTTGCGACTGCCGATACGTTTACCCGAAAATCTTGAAGAGGCGTGAATTTATAGCCTCCGTAAGTATGGAATAAAAAAAGGGTAATAAAAATGTGAGCGAAAATGCGGAACGCTATAGGGTTTGGAAGCTTTGTTATGCGATACTTCTAAGACATGAATCACTCGGGAACGCTGTCGTTCTTATTGCCGACAGTATTAATTCGCGGGATTTAAAGGCTCTATTATTCGAAGGCCATTTAGAACGGTTATACGAATTCCACTTGAATTCTCTGTCAGAGGTGGAATACGTCCGGCAGGGACTTCATCAATGAGGCACCGCGGAGCACCTTGTAGTGACTCGATTCCCCCTTCTGCATTTCCCTTCATAGACTTTCGTGCGCTGTCGATGAATGGCGTAACCTCGTTATGGGACTTCACGTGGATGGCTCTGTGTGTCCCGCTAACCCCACGAGACACGAGGAAACTTTCTTGCAAGTTTCACGAGGCCGAGGGCAACTGGCTGATTCGATTCTCAAAGCAACTGGCTTCTCCGTTTAAACACCAAAACAATCCGTGACATAAGGAACAGCAAAAGTTGCAATTATTTAGGATCCCTTATATAAAATTAACGACGGAAAAGTTGAAAGTCCGCGAAGGCATTAATTGCAATTACGGGCGTAGCGAAGGTGGGGGAAAAAAGAAATTACTCGTGCGTCCAAAAGTGAAGTACTTGTGGAGTAATTCCGCGCATTTTTAATAAGGTTCATAAATTTCTTTAAAATCACCTGCAAAGTTATCTTCCCATTTTTGCCGCTTAATTCCTATTTATTGCCCCTCCCTGAATGAAATCCTAGCCACGCCCCGGATTGCAATAATTAATGCGCAAGCTCAAAATCTCAGTCACGGGTACAAAATGTGTGTACCCAACCTCCATAGAATAATTATTACCTCGCTCACGCATTTCCCAAGGACAACCGTCGAAAACTTACATTGTTTGTGAAAATAAATCGAAACTAAGGCGAACACCTGGTAGCGCGAAATGGTTGTGGCGTAAGAAGCTTGTCTGCGCGGAAGTGCGATGAATGGATAAAAAAGATAGGGACGAAGGCGGCGGGAGGGTGTGCGGGGGCAATCTGTGACGCGACGCTGTATGAATTTCACGTGAAAAATTCAATGAAAAGATGCGCGATCGGCTATCGGACTTATCTTCGAATTCAGAATACAATGCGCGAGTAGATACGATACTGCAGCCGGAGCAATGTTGAATGGGCCGCGGCCGATTGGCTGGGCTCGGGTCACGTGCGCACCACTAGACATTCATTCTACCGCCACAACTGGTCCGCGTATATTTGTACGCGCATGGCTGGTTCGTCGGGGCCGATACGGCAGCCTTTATAAACGTATAAATAAACAAATATTACGCAGCCTCCTCCCCCTCGCATTTTGGGGCATCGAGCAAAAGAACATAATCATGTTGTACTCGCGAGGAATATGCACGAGGTTCTGGTCACCGGTTTGGCTGAACTATTGCGCAGATAGTACGTATCGTGTGGAATGATACATCGCGCGCGCGGGGCGCAGCAATTTCAAATTTCGCGGGAACGTGGGATTGAAAATCTGAAGATAATTAATGGAACCATTTAGAAGTACCTTTCACTGGGAGCAGGTGTTTGTTATTAAGGGGTTAGACCACCTTGGCCAGGTCAAGAAATATCGCATCTTTGGGGATTTATTTCTTGTACGAAAATCTGTTCTTTAAACCTTTAAATGTCTCTCAAATTCCGAATGTGCTCAAACGTAGTTTTTCGATCTCCACAACTTAGTACATTCGAACATTTTTTTTTAACAAAATTTTTGATAATGTATTCTTTACCACTATTTCTCCTAATTTTCCTCATATTTTCAGAATAATTATGTATGCCTTGCGTTTTCTTTATTTTTTCTGTTCCAGATAAGGTTAATACACAATAAGTACAAAATATGTAATTACTTCCTATCTGACAAACTACTTACAGAGAACAAATGATTTACACCACTATCGAAATGAACGTGAAAGTGTCGCGGCCCATTATGAAAGCGACACTATCATGTCAGTGCTTACTTGGCGGCTATTTTCCAACAATTCTTTCAGAATATTGAAATATAAATCAATATAACATAAAATAAGACAAATCTCAATTTTGGGTGTATTTTTACTTACACCACGTTGATAATCACCGCCACAAATATACTTAAAGATATTTAATATATTTAATTCTTATTTAGTGCGATGGCGGTGCTTGCGTCTGGGTAACCAGCTTTTCCTTTTTCTCATTTATGAAAAATCAGTGTTACATCATTAATAGAAAATCGCAACGTAACCATATTACAATAAATGAGTACTAAGAATCGTCGATTAAAAGTAACCGGGGCGACCACCCAGAAAACACTTCGTCACCCACAGGTTAGGAACCACTGGCCTAGCCATTTTACAAAATTTTTACCTCTATTAGCAAACATACCCGTTTTGTAATACGACTAGAGACTCTCAGCCTTAACGCGATGGAAACATTCGACAACAAATAGTATTGAAGTACTATATATTATACAGTGGCGGACGAAGGAAAGTCCATACCCTTCAAATGCGCATAACCTTTTCAGAATTGGTCTAAAATCGCGAAATTCGTTTGTAGCTCAGAACAACGTTAACCGATTTTGATGAAATTTTCAACATGTATACAACTTACTTAAGTCTACAAACGGGATTTCTGAATTATCATTACAGGCTCAGAAAAAAGTATAAAAAACGACCTCTACTATTTTCCTTGCTATTCCAACCGACTGCAATTTTTTTCAAAACGACCAAACACGTCACTTAGCAAACTAATCCTTCTAGCTTCTAAAAAAAAAACTCAAGTTGTTTGGACCAATTCTAAAAGTGTAAACGTTCTTTCTTCCGCCACTGTACATTAATATATATAAAAGTACTACAGAGAAGCCTCAGCCTAGGTAACAACGGCTTTTCAACGAAAACGGTGATTTCCCAATTTTCCCGCGACAGGTATATTTTCAAGTCATACATTAAACACAAGATTTAACTATTACATTTTTTCAAACTATTTCTATTTAATTATGCCTCATTTCCTGCAACGAATACTACGCCCTCCCAAAAGGCTCTACCTACAATTACCAAACAGTCCGATAAATTCTAAAACTCACCCGGCGATAATCTCGGCCGATCATCAAGGCCGTTGAACGCAACCATACAGAACGCCGTATCGGCGAGCCGCGATTCATGGCCAGTCCGCAGATTGTCAAAATCGCCAGTTTCGCCGGTTGTAGCCGTGCAAGTAACGATAATCCTTTCGAATGAGTAATCGTCGTCGACGGCCTACGTTCATTGAATACTGACCGCGCGCGTGACGTACATAGGCACATTCATTTATCGACCAGCGAAGAAATCGCGGCGCGAAGCGACGTTCCCAGAGCCGCCACGTCGGCGGCGTCTCGCGGACGAAAGTCATAGCTGCGGTGCTCGAAAGCCATTTTCCTTTTCGCCGCTCGGGGAACACCGGGACACTCAACAGGTCGACGCGAGCTCCGGGATACGCGGAGCGACGAGAGGGACCGGGAAACGATCGTCGCAGTTCGGAGGATCGCGCGCGAGCCAGCCGTCCAAGCGGCTCGAATTCTCGCCCGGGGTTTCGAGGAGAGCTCGGCGATCGCGTATCGTCCGCATTTTAGGTGGGAAATAAATCAGTGTCTCGCGCTCGAAGTAACGTCCAGCGCAGTGACACAATCAAGGCTCGATACTCTCGATAACCGTCGCGATTACGGAATCGTTCGCGCGACACGTCCCGACAACCGGCAACGGATTACATAATAAATCTCTTGCCTCGTTGTACAGATGTACCGCGGTAACGACGCGGTGGCAAGGCCTTTTTTTTTTCTCCATCTCCATCGGCTGTAATAGCTAATCGATAACTGGTTGCCGTCTACGAAGGCGGAGATGATGACTCGCGCAAAAAACCGTGGCCACGCCGGGATACGTGCAATACACACGCGGGCGAATAATTATAGAAAAACGCGCGATGGCCTTGGCGGGAACGTCAATAAGTTACAGTTACCGCTTAACAGTACTGGATGAATGGAGATCGACGGATAAGTGCGTGAGCGGCGCGACGACGATGCGCGCGTGCACTTAGCGAGAGTGGCGACGGTCTTTTGTAAGCAGTCGATTTTGAGTATTTTTTTTTTAATAAATAATAAGCTGATCAATTTTGACAGCTTTAGCTACGAAAGTAGTCATCGAGGAGGAAGGAAAGCTTGATAAAAATTGAGAAATGATTGCGACTAGGGTGGATGCACTACTAAGTGAACACGTGAATGGACATTTTTTATTTAAACCAGTAAAATAAGTTATTAAAATAAGCAAGCAATTTTTACAAACATAACTTTGTAATAGTGTAAATGTTCATTTATTGGTGCGTTTACTTACAATCCAAGGAGGGAGTTCAAAGTACAAATTGATAGCTTCATAATAAAAGGAAATTCTTGAAATGTAAATGACAACTTTAGTTTGCAACTCTAATCACAGAAATCTTCTCCACAACACGTAAGGAAGATAATATTCGATTAAGCGCAAGATAATGAAAGAATGACGAACGATGACCAAGTTCGAAATCTATTTATTAGAAACCTTATCTATTAGTTCCTCTAATTACGTGATTGCGAAGGTCGCAGGAATGCTGAGAAACGAGCGTAGAAGATAGCGTTCCCCTTTCTTTTACCCGAGAACTTCGGAACGTTAGATCGAACGGGTGGCTAATCGCGATTCCGGTAGCAACATGCCCGGTGTCTCGTGGCTGAATGACATAACGCAGAGAAAAATTGAATCGCCAGATAATCAGCATCGAGCGTGCTATCACAATGTTACCGGCGTATCAGCTCGAGAGGTGCCCTCGCCGACACGTATCGCCAGTTATCGAAGGAGAACCACGGGAGGCCGATATGTAGATTATTTCTTATCGATCCTCACGCTAATAATAAGTTAGAGCTCCGATTGATTCCGTCTTGCCGGAGGATCGTTTGACCTTTCACATTCGCGCGAGGGAAATAATTTTTCGACGGCATCGGTACGTGTGCGTTCCCAAGCCATATTGTTGCTCCCACTTCACGGAAACTGAATCAGTCCCGCTGTCTATTTATATAGAAGAATGGCTCGCCTATTAATAGCGGCCATTTGCCCGGGGAGGGGAGAAATTTCCCTTTGCTCTGTACGAATTTGATCGAGCAACCCTCGATTGGGCGCAACAAAAGCTCCAACAATTGATAATTCCATTGATATCCTACGATGTTAAATATTACTATACATCGCAGCTCTGGTTGGCAGCACTGATAGGGCTATGAGAAAAAGGAACAATAATTGAGTGATTTTTCAAAAGAGCATACTTTACATAATTAAATTACACCCCCCAGTGGCACAAAACGCTGCAACATAGGTTTAATTCTTCTTTTGAAAAATTGAAGTGAAAATACACTGTTTCATACAAAAGCTCTTATATCCAAGTTTGCCTCATGACGTGGTGAATTAATTTATTAGCGGGAAACAAAACGGACATATTTCCTATACTCATCTACTTAGGAAATTGTTATGAATTCTAATTAAAACCGAGTTAAAAAAAATGCACTAAAAAGTAAAAGATAATTTTGTTTCCCCTTATTTAATCTACGACTCTCATATTTTTTTAAGTCGGCGCCCAATTTAATTCAAAGACAAATGAAACTACTAACATTGTGTTGTTGTTAAGAAGCAAAACGCAATAGTGAAAAATACTCTGAATATCATCTCTCATCGATCAATGCGGGGACAAACATATAAATTATTATTAATCATAACTGGCAAAATATTGGGCCAATATTGATTTAGTCTAGGATGGGACCACCGGGGCATCGCCCTCTTTCGAATCAAAAAAAGAAGAGCATCAAAATCGGTCCATATGCTGAGGAGTTATGAGGGGACAAACATAAAAAAAACACATACGGGTCGAATCTATAACTTCCTCTTTTTTTAAAGTCGCTTAAAAATCGACTTTGCACGATTCTCAAGTATCTATTTATTTAAATATTTAGCCCAGGGGCTTCCTTTCCTCTTATCCAATTCGGCTCGCACCTTACTCAGATTAGTTTTATTTATTAATTGAAACTATTCTGAGCTATAACCTGATTTTTGAAACTAGACTCGCAGCTATAACCTGCTCCTTTTTTGAAGTCAGTTAAAAAATAAATTTTGTACGATTCTAAGTGTCTATTTATTTAAATATTTAAGAGCCCAGGGGCTTCGTTTCTTTCCTCTTATCCAATTCGGCTCGCACCTTATCCAGATTTGTTTTTTTATTAATTGAAACTATTCCGAGGGCCACTCTAATGTAAAGAGACTTGGAGCTAGAGGACACCTGTCCCGAGAGGAGCAGAATTACCAGCAATACGGACAAACGATTATGCTTATGTGGTTTCTCACAATGTACAGGCGCGTATTCCCTAACAATTTCATTCTCGCCAGCGAGTTCCAAAATTGCTCATTATCTGCCATTGTTCTTCGATGAATAGATGAATGCGCTCTACGTAACATCGATTCCTTTGTTATTGTGCAATCCCCCTTTCGAGCCCCGTTACGCGCAGCTGACGAAAACGTCAAATTTTTCCCGGGCTTCGTTTGCACGCTCGCCGGTGGACGAGGGTAATTGGCGGAGTGATCTTACAAGCGACGCTAGGCTCCTGCAGCTCGTAATCAGTTGCGGACTGCCAGACTGCCCGGCAGCACCACCCCGTTCTGCTATTATTACACGCAGAATCAATCGAAAGTCTCTATATACTTGCGTCACGCGTATCCCGTACGTGTGCACGCACGCAACACAGCCGCGGCTGCCCACGGAGCGGTGGTTAATAGACGGGGCTTTTCAGCCTGCAATCCCGCATAATGTAATTTGTTTGATCACCCACTAGAGTATACAGCCGACGCGCCTCAATTGAATCTCATGATCGAAGAACGCGTCCAGACCGACGCTGATCGTTCCGGACGGGGAAAAAAGAAAGGCAGTCCTTTAGCATTTAACCATTTGCGCTGTGCGACGGGCGCGCTGTACGCGTCCTCCTTCGTGGCACGCTTGATAGAAATCCTGGTGCACGCGCTGCGACTTGCCTGCTGCGCGTCGGATCGGTGCAAAAGTTCGCTCGCTCTGCCGAGCGAAACTCTTTGTCGGAAGTAAAAATATATAACCGAGCTGTTTCAATCAAAGTATTTTCCTCGGCTATCTATGACCTTTCGCCAGTTTCCTGGTAAAAGTACCAATAGGTGTGGGGTCGTTCTTAAAGTAGGGTGACCGTACCTAATATCGCCCATGTTTCTAATAACGTCACTCGTTAGATCTCGCAAAGTAAGCGCTAACATTTATCGGCTATGCACCGAATTAGTACCTGAACATACGTAGGGAGACATACTGTGATCGGAGCGTCGTGTGATCCACAATTACGGAAAGGGAAGTGTTTTAGTGAATCTTAATAGCGTACAAATTTATCGGACTGCCACGATTTTCTACAACGCAGGCGGTAAGTCCAATAATTCTGTGAATGCATGAATATCTACTAGAAATATGTACCTAGTTAATGATGTACTTGAGGAATGAAATCGATTCAGATATTTTTCGTAATGAAAACAGCGATTTTCTTTTAGCAGTGTGCGTGTTCTCAATACCGCCTACCTGAGAACAATGGTTTCGAAAATGTTTAACAGGTTGCTGGAATAACAGTGACGTATGTTGGTGCACCGGAGTAAATAAAATTTCAAGCAGTTTGGAAGAGGCATTAAATCGAAAAGGACCTTTCGCTTTCGGTTACCGATTCGCATTACTGTTGGATGTTGAACAAAAGCATTTTGCTCCTTTTTGCTGGAAAGCAGACAATCTGTTAACCATATATGCTTCTTACATATTTAGATGCTCCGGTATACTCTGATGCAATTGAATTTTAACTCCCTAAGAAGTATTCTGTAAGAATCGTTCACGCTTACACGCTCCTCCATCCGCACAATCTTCTCGTACAATTGAATTCATCGCCAGGGATTTCCTAACAATTTCCATAACGTTTATGAAACTTTGCAGCCGATGTTTACTTAAAGAGCAACACGCATCTTCGCGCTTCTGCAACCTTTATTTTGGAATTTAACTCCATTGACTGCGTTATCTTTTGTATCTTCCAACCGATCTCGTGTGTAATTCTCATCGATACCATCTTCGCCGTTACACTCGGCGAGGCAAAATAAGGTGCAATCAATCGTTTGTGCCGTAATTAGGGAGGGAAGAAGAGAAATATTAACGGTGAAATCTCACGAGCCCTGTTAGACTCCTATAGGTACAAGCTTTCGGCGTTAATTTTCCACACGTACGAGATAAAATGTTCTGTTTCCCCGATCAGATAGGTAGGTAAATATACCGGTAAAAGCGGGTCGGTTTACTCACTTCGATGCCGAAGAAAAATTCTCTGCTTTTTCCGCCATGTGTTATTCAACGATTGCGCACGACGAACACCATTTTGCGTGTAGACGGGAAAGTACGTAGTTGCGTGAGAGAGTCAATAAAAAGAAAAATACATACCAGAGTGATTCTAAAGTAAATGTCTCGAAAACGTGGGTAAAAGACACGATAACAATCGCGATACGCGTGACCGTGCAAAACGCATCGCCATCATTAGACATTTACCAAGAATGGTGATTTGTTTTATATAGAAAGCATCATTGAGATTTCGAGAATGATGTATAGATTTCATTCCATTTCATTCCATTCCATATATCCCATTTTAAATATCAAACTATGTGCATTACTTGTTAATGAAAATGAGGATTTTAGATCGTAACAGGATCAGATTCAAATATAAAAGCTTATTCTGAGGTGTGCATAGATTAAGCCATGAAACTCTGGGTCAAAATGGACCCCGCATCCGTCGTGGAATCGGGGCTTACCGCGAGTATAAAACGGAATGAAATATCTGAAAGGCAATAAAAAACATACGTTTCCATACGTTATTCTATTTATACCAGGAACCATCTGCTTTTCTTTCTCTCCAATTAAAAAAAAAATCTGCAAAATCGCATTTTTTCAAATTCTTTATGAATTTTTTTCTATATGAAGTTGAAAAGGTAGAAAGATTGGGTTTCTTGCAAATGAAAGATCACTGTTTGAAAGTATTAAAAGAATTTGTATTAAAAATAACACCCTCGCTAGGTATAGTCGCTGAAAGTTGGTCCCTCGCGGAATGAGTAGAATTGCGGTGGCATAAATTCCGCCTTCCATGCTTATCTGAAACATAGAAACAAATAAAGACATTATAATTTATTACATTCCGTGGTCGTTGACCGAGCCGATTCTTACAGTTTGACAGTCCGCCATTTTGTTTTGAATGGAAAATTTAAGAATCGGCTCGGTAAACGACCACGAAATGTAATAAATTATAATGTCTTGATTTGTTTTTATGTATCGGATAAGCATAGAGGGCGGAATTTATGGCACCGCAATTCCACTCATTCCGCGAAGGACCAACTTTCAGCGACTATAGCGAGGGGAGGGAGGGTGCTTTTTTTATTAAAAATTCTTTTAATACTTCCAAACAGTGATCTTTCATTTGCAACAAACCCCGTCTTTCTAGCTCTTCAATTCCATTTAGAAAAAAAAGTTCATAAAGAATGCTTAATTTCCGGGCAAATAAAGTACCATGCCCCGTTAACCCAAAACAACAACATCAATTCCACACAGAAAACTCTCAAAATAAAACATCTATATTCCCCCTAAGTAGTATTAAAATTAATTCATAAAGCCAGCCGTTCCCCGCGAACGTCGACCAGATATCTCGGGCAGAATCTACCTGACGCAAAATAGCGTCGTCGCGATGTCTCTGCCGTCCGACCTCGGTCGTCAACGTCCAAGGCTCGTCATCGAAACCAGTCAATTTCCCCGGTTGCGTGCGTGCATGCGCGACCGGATATACGCTTCCGAAAATATTTCATTCAACGTTCAGCCGCCGTGTGCCAAGCATTGACCGTGGACGACGTCTAGCGTGTGTCTATAGACCTATTCCGTCGTCTATTAAAAGAGTAGTAGGCTGCAGTCCCGCGATTAGTACATGCACGTAGACCCGTCGTCCGCGGACAGGCGTGTGTACAGTGTGTACAGCGAAACGCGTACGCGGCGGCCGCCGTCGTCACGCGAACCGCGACGATGACGGCGACAGTTGCATGCGCGGGCGTCTCGATACGCTTCTCCTTCGTCGAGCATCGCCGCCGCCGACGCCGCTCGAGCCGCGGTTAGCAACAGATTTGACCAGGTTCGGGCTAAACGACCGACGAATCGAAAGGGTCCCGCCGCCAGAGGCTTATCCGCGCCTCCTCGACGCCCGGCGGGACGGAATTCGCGTTGCGCCGCGCAGCAACGCGATTCCGCCTACTACGGGGTAAGTCACGGCGGGCGAAACACCTCGACACCTCTGTTGGACCCGACGCGACACGAAAGAATGCACGAGACGGGAGTTAGATGGCGTCGAAGATGGCGTGGCACCGACAGTGGCCGTTTCATTTTTTTACTTTCATTGCGCCGCGAGTCTCTCTCGTTATCCGAAGGAGTCGGTTTTCTACCGGCCTGGACGATTTTACTTGCGCGACGACCGAAAGCCCGCAACCGACCGAGGTTTTTGTGTCGGTGGATAAGTCGCGCGCGTTAAGAAGGTGGGTTTCAGAGTGATTTCGTAACACGTGGCGACTCGCCCAATGTCTCATTGATTGGCACTGGCAGCATACGTGGAAACAGAAGCTGAATTCTTAGTTGTCTCGGTTTTTGGCAGCCGCTTCTTACCCACTCGAATGGCTGGCTCCTTCGAGTGTTTCCTTTTCGCGCTTTTGATGCACGAATCCGCAATACCATTTGTAATCTCTGTTTTGTTATACTCTACTCGTCTCAGAACTATAGGAACGATACTTATCGAATAATGCGGTTCAGAAAAAGAAGTAAAAAGGTCCTAAGGAACGTAAGGTTTCCTTAATTGGCCACTTACTTTCATGTTCCTATGGAAGATGGCAAATAAATGAATAAAAATACAAACGCGAAATATTATATCTATTAATGTATTCATAATTTGATGCATCGAATTAAATAGCTTCAATTAGCGACACAGTAAAAATTAGCCTACTCTTATACATATCTCCCGTGCAAGAAAGAATAGAAACTGTGCCTAGCAACAACCGCTCAACTCTGATTCATCTGATTTCCGTATCGAACTGCGTAATCCGTAACCGATAAAAAGCAAATAATATTAATTCCCCGATCTCGCTAATGAGTATTATAATACCCTGCTAAAATCGAGGCTTATCGGGCGCAGTGAACGTTAATGAACCGAAGCGCTGCACTAGTGGATGGAAGAAAGTGTATAGCGATACAGTAGCTCACCTATCCTGCTTAAAACGAGAGGAAACCCTTGCACTGTTTTACCGATTGAAGCAGGACGAAGCAACCGCGAAGGAAACGGGCAGTCTCGTATTGCATGGGAATGGTTATGTACAAGATTCTAGTGGAACGTCCTATCGAAGACAGACTTCATAGAAATACCAATGGTGTTCTTTGCCGGCGCAACGCCATTCGTCCGCCAGACATAGAACTGTGCACCGATTAGCTCATCGGTTGCACGCGCTGCATCGGTGACCTGAGCAGCGAAAGTTCTTTTGTTTACTTGAGAACCAGCATCTCATATGCTTGCGTGAGGCATCTTTACGAAATCATACTTTACACTGCGCCGAATGTGTAACGTAATCACAAGGCTTGCCAATCGCGTAAGCGTTATTCACCGAGCAATTGAAACCTAACCTCTTTAATTGGTACACGCTCCAAGCGGGTTTGGGAAACCTATCAAAAGAGAGTAGAAAAGTAGAATGGGCCGGAGTGTTGAAAGATAGGAATAATATAGAGAAACTGTTTCAACTCTCCTCTGATTCTAAAAGTCTAGTTGGGTCACACTTAACTACGAAGAAACGAGATTTTGTGCGTTTCGAAGTTTCGATAGATTTATCTAGGTTCCTATTGCTACACATCAAATGAAGCCCAATGCTATTGCTGCGGAATATCATAGAAATAAATCAATTTTAACCTAATACACGAGTGATAGAAAGAGTACTATTCGCGGTGATTGTAACCGTTCCATTACTTCACCACGATTAAAGTCAGGTCAATCTGATAGAATGGCGGTTAGAACGATGCCTGAACGAGATGAGCCGCGTGCGTGCATCATGGCGATTACACGTAATCAATACACAGTAATGTGGGAAAGAATGACCCGCAAATATATCGAATGAGTTTGTTGCTCGATCGATAGTAACTTTCACGAGCTGTGGTGGCCCGCTCGCTCGCTCCTTCGCTCCGTTCGCGTTGCACTTACATATCGTCGGGTCACGCCTAAGCATCGGCACACAGAGAGATACAAGCATACGTATCTTTGATTCATATAGAATATCGCTTGTGTCACGAACGCGTTCGATCCCGTGGAGCTCACGTGCCGTAAATTATTCGGTGAGAATAGCAGAGCAGCCGTGTCGCAACGCATGCGCATGCTCGCACTCGAGGCAGAAATTAAACTGTGGATCGCTGCGATCGAAATAACTCGCGACGAAGAACAGGTTTCCTCGGGTCCGCGCGATAGGATTGGCCCGCACCATAGATAAATCTATGGATCCGCGGTGCCAAGGAACAGTCGCGAGATTATAATCTATAGTCAAAGAAAACATCCTTGCAAAACTGACCTATCGGCTATGAAACACATTTACCAAGCATAAAGCTTATATACTCACGAATAAAGAAAGCTCTTGCGAAGGCGTTTCGAACGAGTTGTTTCTAACATACGATAAATATTATAACGATTATTGCGTGTCACTATTCTCATACCTTTCGGGAATGATGTTCCGAGTATGGTACCGAGTTTCACAGACGTAGAACCGTCAACACTACGCATGATAGGTGGATTCGTAATGCAAGTATGCCCGAAAGGCTCCACGGTCATCTACCTCATCCCGTCTCGCTCTATCTTCGGCGGCTATTTTCAGGTCACGTCGTGCGTACACTACTAATATTTCGCATTTCATTCGCATATATTACGCGCCGGTATATATCCGAATGCTCGCGCTGGCGCACGGTTTCACGTCAGCCTAGTGGAACGAAGCTTAATTGCATTTTCACCTACGTCCCCACCGACCAATGCTACTCCCGGTTCCTAACCTCACTCTTTTTTTCTCTCCTTTCTTTTTGCCCGCTCTTCTCACTGAGAATGACGAAACGCGGTCGGCGCATCGTGGCCCGGCGTTCTCCCTCTATCCCAGGGCCTATCGCTCTCTTTCGCTCTCGCGCATCTTGTGACAGCGTGTCGGCCCTGAATCGGTCTTTACCTGCGGCCTCCGTCGTGTCCGTGGCAACGAGCTTGCTCGAGTCCGAACAAAGGCGAGAAGGCGGCTGCGTGTTGATAGCGCGGACGAGGAAGAGGGGGTGGAAGAAGAGGTGGAGGACGTGAAGGAGGTGAGGGTGAGGAGGAGGAGGAGGGGGAGGAGGGCGAGAAGGAGGTGATAGCAGCCGATACGTTCTCCTCGTTCCGTGTACAGGCGGCGTTACTGTCGCGTGGAACTCTCCTTGCTTGGAAACCACTATCGTAGCACCAACGCACCTTCTTCCATGTTGCATGCACGGCAGATCAACGGCGAGAGGTACCACTAGCATTGACGTACACTTGCGAGCGAACGCGACGCACAACACGCTACGGTAGAGCACAGCGAGAGGAAGAGAAACGTCACCCGGTAACCCGTGCGAACTCGCGTCGACTTCTCGCGTAGTGCGTATATCACGGCGCAACCTCCGGTCCAAGACTGATGCACCACGAGTACGACACACGGGGGCCCCGATCGCGACTACCGCGCTTAGGAGAGAGAGAGAGCCCGCGACGCTCGGCCAGGCGCCATTTACAGAAGCGCACGCATCGACGCCACCACCCCCCCCCCCTCCCGCCGTTCGTCCCACTCTCGCCGCTCTCGTCGTCGCGCCCCACTCCCTTAGAGACTTCACTCCGTCCCTTTTCAACCCGTTCCTACTCTCCCCGTCTGACGTATCTATCCGACCTATCCCAATTACAGCGAACGTCCTTGAGGTGACTAATACCTCCGCGCCCGTGTGCCGTGTGCGAGCGCGAAGGGGGATGCATGAAAGCAGCCGTGCCCGAGGAGGTGGAAAACACGGTGATACCGATGGTGGTGGAGCAGCGAAGGAGGAAAAGGAGGAGGTGAGCGGAGCCAGCGAACCCTCGTTGCCGAGAGCACGCGGTGACGAGCGTAGCAGACCGTACTTTGATGTTACTCGGAGAACAAAGATAGAGAGAAAGAAAAGAGCGGCGGCGAATGTTCGCCGCGTGTAACGCTCGGGCTTTCTTGAAGCTGTAAGCAAAAAGGAGGGGGCGAGGGGCAGGCGGGTAGGATAGCCATGCTTCTCGAGCGCCCGTACGTGAGAACGATGAGGTTATTCACTGTTCCACGGAAACCTTCCACAGCGCAAACCGCGTTGCTACAGTAATGCGTCGTTTAAAATCTTTGCTATTTACTCTCGGCACAAGCGTTCATTTGTCGTGCACAGTTGCTCGCGCTCGGGATCGGCCATCTAGAAATATTCTTACGTCGATGGTGAGAACACAGTGTCTGCGTATCACGTTCCATGAGAAAAGTAGAAAGGCAATGACAGCGTGCGCCACTGTACGGAGATATAAACCTAGCGATCGGGCATCGGAGTTAACGGTTTTTTATCGTCCGTTGTACGCACTTGTTCTTTGAATGTGATTTATAACAGTTCTCGAATAAAGTTTAATTACTCAACGCTTGGCTTTATTGAAAATACCATTCCCTCTCACCGAACCGCCTGAGCAATAATTCTACCGTAGTATTCTCTTCTCTTTTTTTCTGTTTTGTAAATACGAAACAAGCAAGTGTATTAATAAAATTTCATTCGTCAAGCGATACAGTACCATATTTACATTTTATCTACATCATCTAATAATATTTGATTACGCTATGTTTAATAATACGATTAAGATAGTTTGTGGAAGGACTGTGCACCAATAACACACGCGAAAATAGCGATAATAATGTATACTTATGTCGTTACAATATACTCTGCGTCTGTGATGTACGACGTATCTTATCCCAAAATTACAAGGGCGTTTCACAGCTATAGCTACAAACTTAATTAATAGAAAATTACTACTCTGTATCATACCCCAAGAGCTTATGGAGAAAAACAGCAATGTCTTAACAAACGTAGGTGATAGAATTAGTCGTCCTAGGGATATTCAACATTTACAAACTCCAAAAATTGCCTCAAAGTAGGGTTTGTCAGTTTTTAAATATCTTTTTTTTAAATAAATTTGTAAAAATTCGAAAACCATTTTTTAAATTCAGAAACCCGGTTTTATATACCAGAATATGTAAAAATGAATTAATTATTTAATTAAAAACGTTAACATTTTACACAAGCATATTGTAGTAAATATTTTTCTAGTTCCATAAATATTAAGAAAACTGAGAAATCTTAAAATAAGTATAAATATTTTTTACTGCTTTAATTACATTCTTTTTGGAAAAATTCGCAAACCGGTTCTTTTAAAAGTCGATTTCTGTATAAACCCTGCTTCAAAGCAGCATAATGTAATCGATCTCGACCAACCTCGAGTTACAATTTGCGTGTCCACGCATAAAATGAATATCCGCAATGTCTGCATTCGAGCGAGTATACGGTGTCTTTTTAACCTAGCGAGAGGATTAGCAGAAGTCGTTGAAGCGAAGTGAAACGATAAGAAATACGAATTCATTAAAATCGTAACCACTCGGAGTGAATCTCCGTATCACTGAAAGTACAAACAAAGCTAATCTACAACAAGACCTATTATTCATTAAATATTCGCCGAGTCCCCGAGATATCAGTCATTCTATAGTACGTGTAATCGTATAAAGAACGATTGCTTTACGACCTACACAACAGAGTATCTCAGAAACGATTTATTAGAACGTCTAAAGTTCTCTGAAATAATTAATTCTGCACCTACAACTGAGAAACACCCTGTATTTTATCGAACCGATACATCGCTGTAATGCCGATTGATTATTACTACGAGTCGTGAGCGGCCGAAGTCAACCATTTAGTGCTCCTGGAGACTCTCCGCTCCCCCAGAAACAATCACAGTATCGAATTCTTTAAGTACCAATTAAATATCCATTAAATCGTGGGCTGCTCCTACGATCGGATCGAGAAGGTCCGCCTCTGTCCCAGAGCTACCCGAGTTCGGCCCCCGAATCGTGATTCCAGGTTCATCTCCGTCTCCTTTCCTCGACCGCGCGAACCTACCCACGTACAGTGGCTCGCGCTCGGCGAGAAACAATATATCTTTTTTCCCCTTTTCGTTTTTACGCGAGGTACGCGCAACACAACATCCGATCCAGCGTGCATGAGTCAGCCCGACGCGCGCTCAACCGAATACACGCGCGTAAAAAAAAAACGAGATTCTCACACGTGGAAAAAGCGTGACCTATAACGCACATCGCTGTTACAACGAGCAAGTGGTATCGTAGATTACAACAATGTGGTGCTTGCTCGGCCCTGTCCCGCTCGTGGGAACGGACAAAGAAAGAGATAAGATTGCTCCTTTGCGTTTAAACTAATTGCGCGCTGACAATATTTGAAATTAACGAGACGCGAGTAGCGGGAGCCGCGTCGCTCTTGTTCGCGCCGGTATTTCGCGTCGGAACGCCAGATACAGTGAGTCACAGAGTTATTGGCGCAGACAGAGCTTTTAGGTTGAACGCTTCGTTTTCTTTCCCCCCCCGCATTTCTGCGTAACGAGTTGATCCTCGTTTATTAAATTCGCCGTCGCTGCAAATTCTGCAGTTACACCAAAGAATCGGCTGCCTTTAAACCGTGCTTTCTGACCAGCTCTGTTGATTTTTATTTAAACAACAGTACCCCCGGAACGCGTAAAGCACACGCAACCAGAAACGGCTACGTAGTACTCTTCGCGCCGCTCCACTCGGAACAGGTTTCTCAGAACAATGCTCGAACATCGTATTTCGGGATTTTCGCTCGCCGCTCGGAGTTACGAAACGTCCTGTCGATACGTCTATACAGTAGTCTCTCTCTTTCTCTCTCTGCAGTGGCCGTATTTGTTCAGCTCGATTCTTTTATTCCGATACCATTTCATATAGCGCATTCTATAGTACTACTGCCTCCTCGTAACATTTGCCGCGCTATTTTATCCAAAGAGAAATTACAATACTCCTGTCCTCCGCAATTAATACCTGGTGCAGTTGTTACTGTCAACAAAGATGCTTTGCAGTAGCACGTTCACTCCTCGGTTACTAACTTATCGCAACAATAAGAGAAACATCGACGACCTTCGAATTTATTCCTTTACACGGAATGTACATTTCGTGGCGATCAAATTTTTGCGAGATTAAAAGACCGGAAACTTGTTATGTTTTCTTACATATTCGCGTTTGTATTCAACGTTCACGCTTTTAAAAGCTGCCCTATCCAAATTTCTGCCTGTACCAATAATTTTGCAACGCACTGTACGTCGAGGGCGATTGGAAAATCTGTTTTTCGATATTAAACGACACAGCGGAATTGCAATTGCGGGGGCGGGGGGGGGGGGGGGGGGGGAACTTTTACATTAGCACGCGAGACACACGTTGTATTTCCATTTGTGTTTTTATTTTGTTAATTTCTCATATAATACTAACAAAACATTTAATTACAAAACATGGGCGTACGGGTGTCTGTATGGGTGTGTGTGTATGTGTATACCTGTGTATGTGTATGCCTCCGCGGGTATACGTGTACCGTGTGGTGTGAAATGAAAGCGGTTATGTGTTTCTCTTTCTATGCGGTACGCATGTATCATCTGGTTAATGTAAATATTACGATTACTTCATAAGTTCCCTACGATAAGTAGATGGATTTATAACGACACTTTACACGCTGAACGCGTACAGTTAAATACGTCCCATTTGCCCGCAGCGTCTCTTCAGTTTTCCTCCCCTTTCGTTTTTATTTTCAATTTTACATTCGCCATCGATTTCGCCTTGCAAGAGTCTACGACCGATCCTCTCTCCTATCAAACTATCCTGATGAGTATGCAAACGCAAAAGAGATAAAAACGCTACTATAAGTAGTATGTGATACAATATATATATATATATATATATATATGTGTGTGTATATACATATATATATATTAATCGTGTACCTCGATATTAGTCGTTATAAATATTTTTTTTTGTTCAATAATTATTTGTCCAAACACTGAATATTTTACAACAGCCATCGATCTCAACTATTCATAATTCTATTAAACAGTTTGCAACTTTTACAAGTCTCAGTTTTTCATTAGTTTTAAATATTATGCGTAGCGTGTCTGATCCAATATCATATCAATAATAGGGGTATATCATAAATTTTGTAATTTGCTAAAAAATATTCTCTAAAAAATATGTCGACCTAAAGATTATTATGACTGATAATCACAGACAATTTTTTCAATTTTCCTTTCATTCCCATTCCTTTCCCATTTTTTTTTTTAAATTTCTTTAATAGCATTGTGTATCCTCCGTTCCACCCTTCCTCTTTCCCTGTCCTTTAAACAAGTACAATATTTCAAAGTTCTACATCTCGTTTAAACGTTAGAATAGTAGGTATCCCTTTGTTTCGTTTCCTTTATACATGTGTCTTAAAAAGCGTTTTACATTTCAATTCTTAAGTTCCTTAATTGTTACACGATTAGAAACGAACAACCGATAGAAGAGGCTCGAAGAGAGGTGAGAAGCCGCTCGGTTACAAGAGGGATGCAACGCTGCGACGTTGTTCGGAAATTGTCGTGAAAATTAATAAAAACGGGCACCGTACAGTTTTCCGCGACATAACTTAACCACTCATTTCATTATCACACCAAACTATAGCGCATGTCCGACGCTTCCATTTACCTAAAAGCAAAAGTTTCTCTCGATGTAAAGTATTCGAGCTTGGAGATTATACTTATATATATATATATTTTTTTTTCTAACGTCAATTTGTTGCTCTGTTCACACGAATCACTTTTCAAAAAAAAAGAAGGTGCTGATGGGTGTAGTAAACAAACGGTGCACAATATGAGTGGTGATGTATTATGCTATCTTCTTCGTGTAGATTATAATTAATTGTAATAATAATAATGATAATATTGAAGGCTGGATGCGTAATACTAAGGAGCTTGTACACGCTCCGCGTGAATTAGGGGATCGTTTTAAAAGATACACAGAGAGAGTATGTTTCAGAAAGCGCTCGATAAATTCTTCGAAGCTCGTCAGAGAAGTAAAAAGAACCCTTAATCATTCGTGTTCTGCCACGCGGACGTTAAAATCTACTTTGTGTCTCCTCTCCAGGGCGTCGAATATTCGTCGTGGTGTTTCTTTATAAATAAAAAAATAATTAAGAAACAGCGTTCTTAATTCGTCTACCGATACGCGTAAATATACTCAGTATAGACTATCGTTACGATCACCACAAATAGTTATCTCCGACGGGAATACAAAGTATACAGTGCATCGCGCTGTATACTTCGTACTCTCAAATAATTCGTGATGACAATTATGCGTAACAATTACGAGGATACGTTTAAAAGGGAGAAGTATGCACTCTTCCCCCGCTGAGAAAAGAAAAAAAAATGATCTGACGTTCGTGTGTTCTTCCCAACAAAATATTAGACCATCGCGTGCACCACGTTCTAAAATCATGTTCTCCGCTCTTTATCTCTCTCTTTCGTTTAAATTTCAATAGTACTTGTTGTGTCTCGAACCCTAGAATCGTCATCCGTAAGTAATAAATATCAATAAAATATCTAACATTGCTATTTTATATTTTCAAGTAAATTACCTTTCCTACGTCGTATTACCGTTCGTTTCTTTTTTTTTTACAGATTAAACTTAATTATCATTATATTAACAATATTCATCTTCCAATAATAGTTATTAATCATTATTGGTAATCGTAATATTAAAAAAAAAAAGAAAAAAGATTCGAAATACCTAAAAAATGGCAATTTCTCGTGACCAGAACAAGTTTCCATTTCTTTTTCCCTTGCTTTTGTTTTTTCTTCTTTTAATAACTTTTTACAAATCAGCATACGCATATTTTGTACCAAATCAGGCCGATTAAAAATGTTGCACGACCGACGCAATATTATTCACTCGCGTGCTCAAATAATGTTCCTGCCATCATTTATTCTTTATATTACCTCTTTAAATAATTCGCGATCAATAATTCTTCGTATAACGCATTTCTTATTATTATCATCGTCAAACACTTCGTCCGCTGCCATCTACTATCTCTTACTCTAGGCCATTTTTTCATGTAAAGTGCACTTAACGGTGTCCATGGAGCACCAGATTTTTAAGGGACAACCACCTCGGCAGAAATTGATTAATTCGCACTAAAATACTTTTATCGTAGCTTAATCGATGCATAGACAATGCGATTACAGGTTTTCATTTTCCTTTTTCTTCGTTCCTTTTTTTTTTCAGTTTGAATATAAGTCATCGGGGTACATCTAAAATATCTATCACCGGGTTAAAGCGTAGGTACATTTAAAGGTAAGGCAAAACTGCGTTTCACAGAAAGGTGTCCTCTTTTACGGAATACGCGACATCCGTAAAACACGGAAATATATTCCTATAAAGAACATTTATAACCGTTTCTCCCAGTGTGGGAAAATATCACATTTTCTAGATGCAGTCTAGAAAACTTCGCTCGAAACAATGATCTAATTTATCTTTTTACATTTCCTCAACGTAATCAGTTTCATGATATTCTTTCTTTCTCTTTACGATCCGTAAAAAATTTTGGACAGAAACTTCGTAAACTATCTTATAATTAGCGGTTTTTTTAATCAAGTTTCTGTAAAATAAAATGTTTTCTTCTCTCTCTCTTTCTCTCCCAACCGTTCTCTCTCTCTCTCTCTCTCTCTCTCTCTCTCTCTCTCTCTCTCTCTCTCTCTCCCGTTCTCTCTCTTTCTCTCTCGCTCTCTTACTTTCTTTCTCTCCAGCGGCTTTCTTTTAAATATATAAAAATAAAGTGTAATGAGATTAATATTGTAATGTTGGCAAGGCGGAAGCACAAACGCATGGGTGCAACGTTTAAAAATCTATAAAAACATATCAAAATAATATTGCGCGTGACGTAATTATCCTCCATTTGAAACGAACGAACAGACTTTAATTTCTCCGGGAAGCAACTGCTGTTTCTTTCCCGTTCAATCTTTTCATTACTAGTTATAAGACTTAAAATATCATCAATGTCTGCCAAAGTAGGTACACCTTCAAACAGTATCCCACGCTAGGAAACTGTTCCTTCTCTCGCTCTCGCTCTTTCGCTCGCTCGCTCGCTCTCTCTCACACACTCTCTATCTCTCTTTCTCTCTCTCGCGCGCGCGCTCGCTCGCTCGCTCTCCTCAACACGTTTATATCATTAACTTAAGTTAAACTGGTAGCTGTACTTACATCAAGGACAATGTCTCTAATCTAACAATTACAATATTTTACAAGAACATTTGAAATCTGGCCCTACAGCAGACATGAAATGTCACAAAGTTAGTCGTACACTGTACACTAAATTTAGTTTTACATAATAAAATATTGAACTATACCATATTACGCGTAAAGTCGAAATTTACAAAAAATGGTGTGTGTGTGTGTATGTGTATGTGTGTATGTACGCACGAGCTTGAGTGCTTTTAATTCGCACATTTCATTCGCGACGAGCGTTTTAGATTATTTAAACCCACGGTAAACGTACACCTTTCACCTACGTTTAGGTGCGTCGAAAGAAGTAAGGAACGCTCGCGAAGAACGTTATCGCCATCTTCTAGCTACGTACGTCGATTCTGTGCCACGCGTTTTGTTAAATTTCACATTCCATCTTGGTCCAATCGTGTGTGGGATCGTTAAAATTCCTTAACTCAAGGTGTACAGAAAAACATGTATGTATACAAGCTAAAAAGAGCTTGAGATTTAGTGTAAAGTGACGATAACTTGTACACTTAAGCCTCAATAGTAGATAATAAGTAGTGTAGAAGACGTGCGTGAAAGCACAGGCGTGGATAAAGTAACACTTTCATGAGCCCCGGCGTGACGTGACCGCGCGAGGCTCGTCGGGTACGAAAGCAGGACAATATTCAATCGTTTATTGCTATAAGTATACCCCTTAAATCAACTACGAAGTGTAGCTGTTTAAAGTAACATTGTCATAACGCGATGTCTCGTGTACTATTATCTGGCCTTCTAATATTTTTTTTAAATCTATTTCCTTTATAGTAATAAAAAGCTGCAATCTCTGAAAATAGTTTGATGATTAAATGAATAACGTTCAATAAAATGAATCCTATTCCAAAGCGCGCATAATTATAGCACATCGTATATTCCCGCTGTGCTTGCCGGCTGCTTACGATAGCTGTATATCTGCAGTCTCAATTGAGGTATTTACGACATCTGCGAGAACCGCAGGTACATGGAATCTTGATATCCTCGAAAGGAAATTTGTAATCATACGTCAACTCTTCCCCTTGAGTAATGCGACGGAGGGCGAAAATTAAAATGTGCTTCTTACCTAGGATGTCCACCACTCGCGAGTAACAATTCGGCTGTAAAACAATATCTCACGTTCACTCGCATTCAACGGCAACCCTGTGACCGATGAAAATAATTACGACGATACGTACCTCGCAGGAGTGGTTAATGAATCTAGCCGCGTTTCCTTTCATCGTAGCGTCGACGACCAAATGATCGTCGATTTTAAACATATAACACCCTATATTTTTACTATCATAGTACTTTTCTCGTTTGTCGGTCAAGGAGGCCCGAATCACCTGCAAATTTTTATGAATTTTCACCAATCATTTTTATAATTGGCACGGAGATTGATATGGTAATAAAAGGATCTCGCGTACCTCGCCGGCGTATTCAATAACCATCTCTCCAGGTTCGATGTCTCTCAAACAGAACAGACCTCTGCCATGTATGTGAGAATGGTATACTCCGACCGATTCCTTAGATGTTTCTTTAAGTATCCTAAAACGCATCGCCATTGGCAAATTTGTGCTTGCCACTCGTCTAAAAAAGAAGAAGATTAAATTCCCATAGCATTAGTGTATCGTGTTATATTCCAATATTACATGCGCGTGAAAAATATCATAACAGATCTTCTTACCTGGACTCAGCTTCTGAAATGGCTATCAGTTTCGGTTGCTGCCTATGCCTCGACGCGAGCCAACTGAACATATCGTGAACTTTCCTCCCTTTGAATGGTTCAGCACGAGCAGCACCGTTATCACACGCTTTCGGCAGGTCGTTCTCCGTTTCTCCTGGTTTCGGCGGTGCCAAAGTATGAAATCTGGGCTTGTATTTAGTGCACTTGTTCACGTTCGGCAGCTGTTCCACCAGATACACAGTGGCGTTATTTTCCAGGCCCAGATTCTCGCTAAGAGGATTGTGAGGCAATGGAGGTAAATTGTGAGCCTTTCGAGCACTCTGAACGGCTTGGAATACAGTCTCCCATACTTCAGCCATCGAAGTGGCGGTATGAGTGAATCCATCCTGCGACTTTATCTCGTACATTAAGGTCGGCCCTTTCGAGCAGTTCTTCTGCGTCTGTATATTTTGCGAATTCGGCGGCACAGATTTAATCGACTTGCTGACGCCCCTCGGCTTCTTAACAGCAACTGGCGGAGCCTTAGATTTCAGAATGTTGAACTTGTTGTCGACAGGTTTCACCTTCTCATCGATCTTATTCGCTTTCAACGTGAATGTTTTTATCGGTAGCAACTGCAAAGAAGCTATCTGAGGTACTTGCTTCGACGGCAGTATTTCTACAGACGTCACTTGCGGCGATTTTTTATTCTGCGTTACTGCCTTCATGTTGTGTGTGATTTTGTAGGAACCGTCTTGCAGCTGCTTCTGCAGCACGATCTTCAAGGACGCGTTTTGTAATTTCTCCTTGTCCAGCTCCAGCTTTAGATTCTCTTTCACCTTCTCTATGGCATCTGTGTTCAGCTTCAGAGTCTCGTTAATGTTGCTTATGGTGGTTTCAGGCTTCTTCACCGTAGGTACTACAGCCTCGATAATTTGTTTCTTAGGTTCCATCAGCTTCTGCTCAGGCTCCGCCGGCTTAATTACTGGTTTCGTTGGCTCCTCTATGATCTCCGTTTTCTGCATCACCTTAGTGGTGTCTTGCTTCGGAGTGACCGCTTGCATAGGCAACACTCTGTTCATCGGTCGGCTCGGTGGCACGTTGCTCGTGGACATCGTGATCTTATTTTGTACAGCCGAGCTAGCGATCGCTGGGTTATTACTTGTACTTACATTAATATTGTTAGAATTCGGTAGAGTACAGCTATAATTATTATGCACATTATTTACATCATGGTTTAACTTATTTACAATTATATCCCTTTGAGTTATACAGTGATTAGGTAATGGGAGTATTTTAGATGATATGCTAGACTTTATCATACTGGTATTCTCTGACACATGCTTCGAGTCGAAGTACGGTCGGACGCTATAGTTCATCATCTGTTCTGAATCAAATAACGGCTCCGTGATCTTCCACGGCCCGTTGCTCTGTTGCATAGCCGAGTTGGAGACTGGACTCGGACGCACGGCCACCCTCGGTATCGTTGGTATCGAACTTTGCAGACCCTTCGGCGACGACGTTACTCTCGCCACAGCTTGACATTCAGACTGACACGCGCCTGGCAGATGTACCGATGTTATCGGCTCTATAACATTTTGACACGACACAGGCAACATGGTGTTACACGCGGCTGGGGTGAAGTTTTGTTCGGGCGTTGCGGATATATTAATTTGCGGCGATACGATAGATTCTGTTATAGGTGTTGACTGATTCACAACCACGTAGCCACCGGGTACTGTAGGCATATTGGGTATGCTCCCCACGGATTGTACACTGGGCGGGAGAGTGGAGACATTGGATATATTTTGAACGCTAGGTACGTTAGAAGAAGTGGGTAATGCGGGTGTACTAGGCATGGTAGACATGTTAGACACACTAGGTACGTTAGGCATCACTGCTACGCCAGATGCGGTAGGTATGCTAGGTATGCCAAGTGCACTAGGTGTGTTAGACGCACTAGGTATACTAGATACGCTAGATGCGCTAGGCATAGTAGGTACGCTAGATACACTAGGTATAGTAGGTACACTGGGTACATTGGATACTGTGGGGACATTGGATACACTCGGTATGGTTGTTATGCTTGCTATATTGGATACATTGGATACAGAAGGTACAGTGGGTATAGTCGGCATAGTGGATACGTTCGGGACATTAGGTACATTGGTTACGGTAGGTACATTAGGTATGCTAGCTATGTTGGGTACATTGGATACATTGGGCACACCGGGCATGTTAGTGACGTTGGGCACGTTAGGCACCGCAGGCACACCAGGTACATTCTGTACAGTCTGCACCGCTGTCACAGTGGGAACACCTGGAACAGCCTGAACGTCCACGATGGGTTCCATCAACTTGGATGCTTGGAACACCTGCGTCGTCGTCTGGTAACTGCTTGCCAGCACCTGTGGCACCGCCCCGGCCATGAACTGGCTGGAGGACATTACTGTGTTGCTCACGATAGTCTCCAAACCGTAGTACATCGGTTGGTTCGAAAGGAACATACTGCCCGTAGAGTCTGTGAACATCTCCAACGTTGGCGTCGAACTTAATAGTAGCTGCTCGGACGATATAACTCCGCACTGAATTGCACTGGGTTGTTGCTGTATAATTGTTCCAAGAACCGTCGGTTGCGTTTGGGCGATTTGCACGCTCGGTAATATCGATATACCTCCGTTTTGTAGCGTCAGTACATTGTCAGACGGCGCCTGTATGTACGCGCCAGGAACTAGATGATTAGTTGTGATGAACTGAGGTTTAAACGCGGCATCGTGCTGGCCGCCGATTGCGGTTACATACTGAAGATTCTGCCCGGACTGTTGCTGCAACGTCTCAACGTACGCAGACACGATACCGGGAGGCGCAACTTGCTGTAATATTACAGTTGGCCCGCTTGGTCTTTGAGCCTGTTGCAGCTGTATAACCGGCGCGTTATTCTGCATTGGTTGAAACCTAGTATGCCCGTTGTGCGGCTGTATAGTATTCTTCATGATTTGCGTTTTGATCCCTTTCGTTCGAGACTTCGGCGCTCTTGGAGACTTCGACTTGGCTAATTTTGTTACTTGAACGCTCGCCTGTGATTCGGTGTTCACAGTCTGCACACCGGTAGAGGAAAATGTCGGCGATACCTGCGGGCTTGGGACTGTTTGGGAGCTTGCGTCGTCCGGGGAATTCATCGGCGTATTGATGATATTCTGTGTAACGCTAGAGTCACTTGTAACAGACGGGGGATCTGTTATTTCTGTTATTTGAACAGTACTCTCCTGGGGTAATACTGTGGCATTTGGTAGTGTAGTTGTCGTTCTGGTATACTGCGTTTGTACGATCATATCGTTAGACGTTAATACTGTTTGATGAACAGTTTCCACAGTGGCGTGCGTGTGAATTTGCGGTGTGATAATCGCTTGGGCTATTGGCTCGATTTGAATGGCTGGATGGGGCGATGGTACAGAAGCTTCCAAAGGGGACGTAGCTTGTATATCCGGATAATCGGAGGAGAGTGTGTGCCCTTCGGATGGCGACAGAGTTATAAATTGTGGGGACACGGATCCAATGCTTGGCGAGAATCTGGAATCGGGCGACGCCAATTTGTTATCCATGGTCTCGGAATCACTGTCACTTGTTATCATGATATCACAGTGCGTTAAGTGCCTATTATAACTATCCTGCGCTCTGTAGGTGCAACGGCATCGTTTACAAGTTACTGGACGATCTATGTGATCGAACGGTGTGTCGCATTGAGAAATAACATTGAGCCCCTCGCTTTCAATATGCTGCGGCGATATGCATTCGTCGTCGCTGGAGATATCGTCAGCCCCATCTAATTGAGGAATTTTCAAATTCAACTTCAAATTATTTTCTCTAAACGAATTGATTTTATGTGTCGCGTACTTCGAGCAATTGGAAAAACCGTCATTCCCCTTTGCTTTCGGAGGTTTCTCAGTATTCTTGGCAATATGCGACCTAATAAATCCGTATATTCGTTTCGACCGTAAAATGTTGGTTGCGGACTTCGCGCAGGGACTACAATCATTTTCGGTAGTCAGAGCAAATTCATTACTGTCGCACGATGACTCGTCGTTGATGCCATCTAACTGCGGGATTGATATGTGCTCTGGTGCACGCAGCTCTGTCGTTTTCTCTTCGATATTATATTCCGGCGAGCTGCACTCGCTGGCGCTGCTTGGATCGGCAGGTCCATCAACTTGTAAAATTCGTGGCGGTTGCCTTGTATGCCAAAGTAGCCGCTTGTGCTCCTTCCCCTCTTCGCGATTCGCTGATAGTACCCGACGATTAATACCGTTCGCATCTTCGATGCAATACTTCAATTCTCGCACGGAGTCGGATAACATGTTGGGTGTGTTTGCCCTGCCCACAGTAACCATGATACCGTCTGGAATCCTTAGCTCGTGCAAGGTAGGTGGACGTTCGTTCTGCGAATCTAACACCATTACGCTTGTTTCGTTAGATTTCGTCATGCTGGAATTTCTTGATAATTTTCTCCTCTTTATGCTGGGACCGTAAGTGCTGTCCAGCTTGCAGCTCCAAGTTAAACTGCAAGACCGTTGATGGTGCCTTTGTCCCCCAACGATCAGTGGACTGTTCGACATCACCTCCGATTTAGATCTTTTCAGCTCTCGACCCCCGCGCTTCTGATTTTTCGAATTAAACAGATCATCCATTAAATCTTGGACAGAAGTCTTTGCCTCCAAGTGAACCCACAGATCATTGTGCGAGCCTAGCTCTAACAACGAAGGATCCACTTTCGAGATCTTGTTCTCGGGTGGCTTTATAATCTCATCCACTTCGGATGCCAGCATATCGTCTTTGAACAGATCGGTCGCAAAGCTGCCATCGTTCTTCAAATCCATGGCTAAAAAATCTTCGTACGTCATTTTTGGAAATATATCTTGCATGGAAATACCGTCCAGCAGATCGTGGGGCAAGTCTTCGAATATCGCTTCTTTCAGCTCTGGAGGCAAAAGGTCCGTGTTACTCTGTTCCGCCAAGTTTTCGTCTACTTCCTTATTGCAGACTGTGTCAATTAAAGCGTCCAAAGTTTGCTTCACAGCTAAATATTCAGTTCTCCGTGTGTCCTCTTTCTCTTGCTCTTTAGAGTGGTCAATGGTTATGTTATTCTCCAAATCAGGAGAAACCTCTGGCACGTACACTTGTACGTACGTCCTGATATAATACCTGACAATTTTAAACGGATTCACCGTGGACCAGTACAGTCGAGAACATTTATATTCGCAAGGTATAATCTTCTCGACTGTGTCAGAATACTCGGGTATAACTGTACCCAAGCAATCGATCATCAACGAGCCTATCATCACTTTCACCTTGTTCGGCTCTGCGTACTTCTTCTTCTTACGATCCAGCTCCACGTACACCGGCCTCCGCAAACTGAATTCGTTCTCATTTTGTAACGTTTTATGCGAACAGTTGTTTAAATGCGACGAACAAAATACTGTTTTATCATCGTTGAAGGCAAGCCCAATGTTCCTCGCGCAAGGATAGTGAAAGGTGCTGTTACAGTTCTTCGCGCAGCAACCAACGCTTGCCCCTTTCTTCCCGCATTCGGAGCAACGAATTAAACGACCCCTCGAAATAGCGCTATGAACGTTCTGCAACGAGCCATCGATCTCTTCGAACACCTCGTTGGACCAAAGCGCGCAGTTCGAATGTACCCATTCATTTTGCCCGCAATACAAAAGCCGACCCTCTTTCGTTTCCTGGCCGTCGCCTAAACCTTTGCACAAGCAACACGATCTACTGTCTTCCACGTGGATGTTATATAAATTTGCCGTTTTAGCCGCGATCGCTTTCGGGGCTTTCATCACCTCTTCCTTCCACACTTCCAAGATGGAATCGTCAAGTTTCGTAACTGCGCCGCTGTCCTTGTTATTATCGTTGACGAGTGTCAGCGCATCGTTCCTTTCACTATCACCTTTAATACTTTTCGGGCTGAACCATGGAAATACCTCTTGTAGAATCCCGTGGTAAGCGTCGGTCAGCTCCTTAGTTCCAATACAATTAATCACGTGCTCCATGTCACCATGGAACTGCGACAACGTTCTGTATTCATTGTTATTCACTTTTCGTTTAACCGACATCAATGTAGGCGAAGGTCTGACAATAATCTGCTGGTCCGAGCAATGACACTCTGTATCGTTCGAGTTACCGCTCGAGTTTTCTTGACCCGTCGCATCTCTTTTATCGCCGTCTTGAGCATCTTTCAGGGCGCAATTCTTTACTCGAACGGAACATTCTTTCAGATGAAACTTTTGTCGGAGTCGCCTTAATCCTCTTCTGTTGGAGCAATCGGTCGATTGATTCTCATCCGATTTACTCGTTACGTCCGATTTTGCGGTACTATTCGGGCTGCACTCTGCGCTCTTAGATTTCTCGTTATACTCCTCGGGCTCTTCCACGTTAACAGCGTCCTTGAAACACGTTATATTCGACTCCGTCTTCTCATCCGAGAAGTCCAATTTTCTTATACTGGAAACGGGCCTGCACAAACACTCCTTTCTTGGACTCCATTTTAACGCAGCGCAAGCCTTCCGGTTTTTACTCAACGCCTTTATGACTCCTATGAAACCGGCCTTAAGTTCAGCCTCTATGGCAATTCTCCAAACGGAATTGGGATTAGAGGAACACTGGCTGCATGTGAATTCAATAGAGTCAGGTAGATAGCTAAGAATCTGATAACAGTCGTCGGAAAGTCCTTCGCAATGCGCATGCACCCAGTAAGAGCATTCACTACATTCCATCATCTGAAAAGCATAATGCAGAGTTATGAAGCTACTTTATAAAATCTCTGTAAATTGTATATCCTTGCTGTTAGAACCTCCATTTGAACTACATTTGCTTCTACGCGCGAAACAATTTATGCAGCCACGCATGTATGTCGCGTTTACAAATATCCTTTAAAATTACAAACGTATACCCACCTTTGTATCGAAATCGTTTTCGTTGTAACATCTCTGACACAGGGGACAATAATTTCCTTGTTGACGTAATTTGAAACACATGGAGCATAGTGGTAAATTGCCCACATGAACATTAACTCCTTCACTACCACAGCTTTTACACTTGACACAACTCTGGCACACATAAGGTCTTTCGGGGCTATAAAGTCTTGCACTAACACCGGATTTCGACAAGCACGAGTGATGAAATGATTGACGACAACGAATACAAGACAATTTTGGACCAGATCTTAGATGACAGGATTGGCATATTGTACACCGAGGACAGCACCAGTTTGGTTGGGCACAAGCATTCCATTCACTGGGTTCCAAACAAAAGGCATGATATGGCTCACAACAGCACTGACAGTGGATGAGCTGGAAAGATTGTTACAATGTACAACCGAGTCTACTAATATACGTCTATGCGTTACTTACTGGTTCTTTCCCAGCGCTTCCACAAAGGTAACAAATAGCAGAAATATGAAAGAGCTCCGAACCAATAAGAGCGAAACCTTTCGCACCAACTTCCGTGGGATCGTACTGTTCCCAAAAGTCTATACACACCGTGTGCAATGTTTCGTTACTCGTTTTAGATACCTGCGACAATTTAAATCTCCGTCAGCATTAATACGTTACATCTGATCATCATTTTAATCTTACTTACCACTTGAAAACTGGACGCCGTTATACTTTGCTGCGATTTCCCTCTTTTCAGATGAGATTGCTGCGTCACATTAACGCTATTATGATTTACAGCATTCTCATCGTTATGCTTCTGTTGCTCCTTCTCTTTCGCGTAATCCTTTTTCTCTGCCTTATCATTCTCCTTCAATACTTTTGGAATGTTCTTATTACTTTCAGTATCTTCTTTCCCATCCACAGAGGGAAAAGTAGCGATTGGTTGGCCAAGAGCGACACTCGCACTTCGACAAACATGTTTAACCCTTGGCCCCTTTAATTCAAGTCTTTGTCTAAGGGGCTGTGGACACTGATTTAAGGACGGCGAGGAGAATATTGGATTCTTTATTTTCTTCCTCACTTTTATCCTATTGTTTTTTCTTCTCTTTTTGCTGGGCGATATATTCAGCGTTGCATCAACTACAGAAAAGGTTTGTGTATTAATAACGCACGTAAATTTGTTAACGAAAACGGAAAGTGTCGAGAGGAAACGTATCGTATAGAGTCACCTACATTTATCTAATTTTGTATAGAGAAAACCACCAGTGCCTTGGTAGCTAGCTTTCTGATCCATTTCAATGTTTCTCCAACTCATAGCTGATTTAAACAAGTTCTTCTCTGAACTGTCTTCTGCGGGCCAACCTAATTTACAAGATATTAATTTCTGTCCTTGATTATCATTATCCTCTTGACTCAATGACAAAGGAATACTCAGAGGATCTCTCATCATTGGCGGTAGTAATGCATTTAAACCCGTTCTCAACGAAGAAGGAATGTTGTAACATTTTAAACACATTTTTAACCAACACGCTGGGCATCTAGCTTTATAAACGCATCTCATGAGATTCCATTGTTGACTTCTTACAACGGGCGGGACTAAGCATAAACCGTCTCCTTTATGGCATTGAAGAACTGGGAGGGTACTGTTCGTAGATTTTGCACAAGCTTGCCGCTTAATCATTTTGCTGATAAATTTCCGACAAGATTCACAACTGTGAATACCAAATTTTCGAGCTTGTTTCACGAATCGATAAAACCGTACAGCGCCGCAAACGCCACATTTAATAGTACCCGTTAGTCCTGAAGTGTTATAAAGACAAAACCATTTTGTTATTTCACGCCACAGTATAATACTCTCCTACGCATATATCGTCGAATTACAATGTAAGAATGAAGATTAAAAGATAGACTGAATTTCCAGATTTAGAAATATCATTGGGTCAGAAGAAGATTTATTTCGAAGTAGGAAATTATAAAATTGAAATTAGCCACATACCCAAGTTAGTGTTTCCACTCGCAACGCTATTACTATTTGTCGTCGAGAAAGGTCCTTCGGTCCCACCGGCGCATTTATTATCTAGCTTTAATCTTGCTTTCCTTAAAATAACTTTCCCACCGTTCAATTTCATTCCGGTCCATTCCGATTGCTCGTCTTCGGTGTGATTACTGTGTTCGCTTCCGCTCTCGGACAACGTGCTCTCCGTGTCGAAATTGTCCGAACTCCCCTCTGCAGTTTTATTCCCATTATCAGAATCATTTTGACCTTTCGCGTTACCGTTTCCCTTACTTTTTACAGTACTCTCAAGATTCGTTTGAACTTCTAGATCGGCAACCTCGCTTTGAGCTCCCGACCTCGTTTGAATCCTGGAAGACTCTGAACTTGGAACATTGGAATCAGGAAGAACTTTCGTAGGAACAGAAATTGATTTCTGATTTTTAGATACAGTTAATTTTAAATTTTGGGCTTTCTTAACTGTACTTTGCGAACAATCTTGAGTGCCACTGGATTCGTCGGACAGCGCTTTCGCAGCTTTGCTCTTATTCGATACGTTAGCTTTCCTTACATCTGTATTAATAGTTTTTGATACTTGTGCGTCTTGCATAGGCGGTGCTAATTTTCCCAAATTCTTCGCCGACTGTATTACACTCTGGGGATTGGAATTCGCGCGCTGAATTATCTTTTTCGTTTTATTCCTCGCCTCTTTATCCGTCAATTTTGTACATAGCTTATCGATATTGCTCTCCTTCAATTTTGTGTCCTGGTTACAAAATTTGCTCAACGTGAATTTAGCTTTCTTCACGTGCGTACCGATCTCGTTCTCGCTGTGTTCCACGCCGGGGATCTCCTCCAGCTCTTCGATGAATCTTTTATTCGGTTTAATGACTCTCGACGAATGAGCGCTTCGGACTGGTAAAATAAATTTCCTTACAGTGTTCGGTTTGTCGCCGCATTGTGCTGTCATATTACGCGCATTATTACTATTAGATTTCGCCCTCTGCAGCAATCTCTTCGCAGTACTGTTACGCAATTGTCTTGTTCGCTGATGTTGATCTAAGATATTATTCACTGACTTTAATACTGGCATCTTCATGAAATTCGAGAATTTTATGCTCTTGCAGGCCCTTCGATTCTTGGGTCTGTGAAATTTAGCGGCGCATTTCGAATTCAACACGGTCACGTCTTTCTTAATATCCTCGGTTGGCTTCGCGTTCTTCTCGCACAATTTCTCTGCGGCAGCTTCGACGTCCGATGGGGAATTTCTAATACCTGCGACATTTTGTTCGTTCGATTTCGGTGCAGGATTCTCGATAGCATTAGACGGTGATTTAGCGGTTGTAGTTTCTGTGTCATGTTGTTGCGTTTTTATATAGGACACGGAAAGATTAGCCTCTTTAGTGCTAAAACCATGGAATGGTGGATGTTCCTGTAGGAAAAAAAAATTCAACATGAACGTAACATATCGACGGTATCTCTATCTTCTGGCTGGACGTGGCACATAATCCGAGCATTGCGAAAGAGGCGCGTTCCCTGATTTTTAGCTACACCGCGGTGCGTACGCATCGGAATTTTGGATTTCCTCGGGTGCCGATAAAGAGAGAACGATAATGTAAATAAATGGTGTTGATAGAGGAGAGACAAGGGCAGGAAAGCATCTTTTTATCGAGTCACTGACATTCTCAGTTACAGCGGTACGTCAGTGCGTATTATACACATCTGCCATTCCGAGGCTACGATTCCCTTCTAATAGGTTAACCTTCGTTATACAGCCAAATGTTAGGGAGTTTTTCTGGCCACCGAATCGGCGCCGTATGGGTGCCTACGACGCTTATAAAACAAATACCGTTGCTGGTAACTCGAGAAAGGATCATCCCCTGGGTGGCTCTAATTAGGCGCCGTCCATCAGACACTGATCGCGGGAGTAAACTACGAATTACCTTCTCGTTGTCACCAAATGTTTCGTTGAACAGGGAAAGTCCGTAGTAGATGTTCTCGGCGACGGTTACCGAATCGCTTTGGACTGTCTCGGGCTGGCCGAGAACTTTGATCCGTTTCCTGGTGACCGTCTTCGGCGGCTTCCCGGGAAACTTGGACCTTCCCATGTTCACTATTTTCAACGGCCAACCTCAACCTCACAACGAAATTCTGTTTCCATTTTATGCGATTTTGCCCAGTCGAGGCGCACCAACTGAACACCAACGAACACTTAACACACACGGCACCCGCAGGCTTCGTTAAACATCGGTTAACGTCGGCCGAATTCGATGATAGCCGCGAAATACGCGCGTACTGTCAAACACAGAATCACTAGTAGTAAGGTGGGTACATGGTGTTTTCAAATACACACGCGCTCGTCCGTCTAGTGATTTTTGCTCGAGCGAAGCTTAGGCCTTGCGCGCCCGCTGTTCGATCATCCTTCCGCGGTCGGTGTAATTAAAATCTCTTTACGTGTATGTAATTTATATGGTTTGTACAGAATGCTTTTGTATATTTCACACATGTTATCGTCGATGGATTATTCCTATTTGTTACTAGGTAAATTAATCGATCGCTACTTAAGAAATAATATCGTACCGAGTTCTGAGATATAAAAGATATACAAGTCGAGATTGGTTACTATTAAGTTTCGGCATTTATGCGCACGATAAGAAGTAACGGTAGCTGTAATAGCCGGCACACGATTGGTTCTGTGCCTCGCGTATTGAGCGCTGTGTCTGAACTCACCATAATGTGTTGTACTCTAGGGAATATTAAGCTACGGTAGCACCCGTTAATACAACGTTTATTTTACATTATTACAATTTTTTTAATTACCCGCGCACAATCATTTTATCCATTTCGTTCCTATGCATTTCGACTTAGTTAAGGTTAGTTTGCATTTAATTTCGATGCGACGGGAAATGGTTGAAATGATATTTGCAAGACTAGATAAAATATTTTAATTACCAAATACTGACAAATTTAATTATAACATACTTGTGGCAGATTATTATTAATTTAAATATTATTACTTTATGTTAGTATAAATACTAGATCGCGCAATGTTTTCGCGTCAGCATATTAATTAAATAATATCTACTATTTGTATAATACAGGAATTCAGTGCATAGTATTAAGCAAAGTATCGATATGCTGTAACAAATTAATTGAGAATATTCATTATTTTGGATTAAATGAAAACCGTCTGTTATTACACCGCGCAACGTGTAAATTACTTTCACATTAATATAACACAGCGCATTCAAGCATACTTTGGGTTTAATGTCGCTTTGTAATTAGTGCAAGAAACATATATTTGCAGGATTGCAACGTGGAATATATAGCACACGAAAATACGTATCACGAATAAATTACGATATTTTAAAACAAAAATGACGCGCATTTAAAAAATGTGTTATACCCGCGCTCCAGGTATATTAATTAATTAAACTGAAAGTCGTTCATTGTATGCGCGATCCGATATTTAATCAAATATAAAAGGAGGAAAGCATATATTCTCATCGTCCTGTCAATGAAAAGAATTTTATTTGTTGGCGTTCAATAAAATTATTAAATAAAATGTACGTGTAAATGTAGACTACACGTAATACCCTTTTTATTCGTTCGATTTAAATTTCTGTACTCACAGACTTTCTAATTAGTTACGCGTTTTTGATTGGCACGACATTAAGTAAACTCAGCAGAACATGGAAGGGAAAAATGCACGATGGAGATATCACCACCAATGCAAGATTACATGCACACAACTGTATTATTTTAGAACGACAGCCAATGAGGATTATTAATTAACTTAATATTTGGGCCAGTTCCCTCGCTATATTTACTCAATCGATAATATTTACGAGTATCTGTTTGCTCTCCTGCTCTACGAGGTACTGGGTCACCGCACTCGAAATGTAAAATTCCTTCCAACCCGTTAAACTGCCTGGCTCGTGTCAAAATAAAAAATAAGTAATTACCAGCATTGCGACGACAAGGATTTAATTTTTCAAAAAGGGAGAATATGCAGGATGCCGGAAAGACAGAGTTCACCATTCAGAGGGCTTAGGGATGTCTACTAAATTCAGTAAAAATATATACAATCGTCATTCATGATTGAAAAATTAATTAATTATCAACGATTGAATATGTTTTTATAATTAAATCCTATTATAATTAAAACCGATTTTTGGCTTAAATAAGGCAGTATTGCAAATTTGTTTGTTCACCCCAATTAGTGTGTAAACGAAGGATTATATTGCTATATATTTTACATTTATGCTTGCAAAATATGTAACAAGTATTTCGCTATTATTTATTCACGCGCTTCGAAATCTCGTGTTATAAAATTGCGTATTCTTAAAAACGTTGTACCCTTTCAAATTTCGCGTTTTTTAAATTCGTAGGTAACTTTGTTCATGGTTCAACTTGGTGCTTCTCATGCTTTTCTTATATATCTATTATTCAATTTTAATTGCACTGTTGGATGCAAGAACGCCCTCAGGGCACTCAGGCTCTTTTTGCAAAAAACGCATAATTAGATTCCTCATTCTTTTCTACACATGCCCCCTAAATTTCATTGCAGTATCCTTAAAATTTGCAGAGCTATGGTAAATTTTGTGAATCGATGTTGACCAACTGACCCTACCCACGTATCTATTTTTAAAGCCACATTTTTCCAATATTTTACATTTTTTCAATAATCATGCAAATATGAAATAGATAATAAAAAATAATGTTAAAAATCTTTTTTTCTCTATTTCTCCATTTTTGCAGAAGGGCCTGAGAGGCCTATAATTAAAATTAATTTCGCTGATTAATTTATTAGAAAAATCTGATTGCAATAATGCAACTACAAAGCAGATACATACAATTTTTAAATATTATAGACAGTTTTACAACTTCACTATGCATAAAAAATATCTAAGTTCGTAATGTTTACAAATACTTTCCTCTAAACTGAATTTTGGCACACCTGCCATTTTTGCAACACTACAGTTATTCTATGCCGAGGGAAAAAACGAACGAAATAAATGCACCAGCTTCAAATATCATCACTTCCAACTTAGCAGGGTAATTTTAATTTCCATCCACTTTCTGTTCAGGCAGAAAATAAACGAGGTCTTTTTATGATCGAGCTTGTAACAAGAGAGCAGAATGAGGTCGATAACCATTTCTGTGTTTATAGTTATACAAATTGAGGCGCAATATATCGGGTTCAAGCATTGGGCACCGATACCGTATCCCATTTTATCGATCCCTTCGTATCATAAATATTTATGTACGCTTGAACACACGCACGCGTGTGCTAATAAACTCTCTATTTTTTAATAAGGGTCATGAATATTGTATTGCGTTTCTTCCATTCGTATCGTTTCGATAAATTCACGAAATAGATTTACATAAATACGAGGGAACCGGGGATATACTTTATCACGTTAGGTCATCATCTCTGGCCGAGGGAAATTACTCAACCTTCATTACTCACGTCGTGCACCTCTTAGAATAATAAGTTGCAAATGGAGGAACGCCTGTTTTTACGTAACCCGACCTGAACCCTGTCTTGAGATACTACATGTTTCTTAATAAACCGCGAAAATACTGCGGCACGACGCGAAGCACTAATAATAATTTTAATATATTAAGCAGATAGTTTATTGCTTGTGTGTTTGTCTGTCGTCTAAAAACTTTCGACCGGTAAACTCTGGGATCGTGAAATATGCCTCAGCTCTTTATATCTAGCTAATCCAGATGAATGTGACTATTTTCACAAAAAAAATAAACAATTTCTTTTTTATAAATTCAGAATCTAAATTCCGGGCGAAGCTCGAAAATCCGGTTATTTTCCGATTTTCTGTTATAACTCGTGAGCTGTAAAATATTTTTTTTACCAAGTGGTAGATCTAATTAAAAGAAGTAACTTTTGTGTTGAAACTTTTTTTCGATCTCTTACAGTTCGCGAGTTATAACACAAAATCGGAAAATAGCCAAATTTTCATGGGTGAATTTCACCCCCTTTGGGCGAATTTGGGCAGCAAAGAAAAATTGCGGTGTAATCAGGAGGAAATCCCCTACATATTCACAAAGTTTTGGAATTTTCGGGTTCGGGATCTTCCCTTGTTAGTAATATACCATATTTATTTAAATGTCTGTGTTCTGTGATTCTGCTGCCTAATGTTTCTTTCAGTTTACAAATGCATGAATATTTTGCTGTTTCTGCCACAGAGTATGATTCTCTGAAAAAACATATGTGGGAAAGTAATGTTGCTCTATCTATCGAATTCATGATGCGAATTAGTTCTCACGGTATCGTTAAACATCATCTCCGCTCGTTTTAAGCTTAAGTAGGTATAATACCCAAACTCATTTACGTGCCGCGGGTGGTGTAAATAAAAACTGCATAACAGTGATAAACAATGGGAGTAGCAGTAACAAGTTTACTAATTTAATTTCTCATTTGCCACCCACGATTTACGCCGACAAGTCTACCAAATTAAAAAATGTACATAAAAGCATATCTCCAGGAAAAAGGAGTCTAAAACGATTCCAAAAAATCGAGCGACTCAAATAACATACGATAAATTATTGCACCAGAAATCCACCTTATTTTTCATTACTTTTCCTCATTTAAAGCCAGCCTGTGTAGAGCGATAGGTATCAATTTTATTATAAACAGGACTTCAGTCATTATTATTATCATCATCCCTTCTATTTGTTTTCTGCTACTTCCTGTTTTTATTTAGTGCTAACATTTGTTTTCTCTACTCCGTGTCTTTTTCACCTCCCCCTGTCACAAAACAGGTCTTCCCGTTCATAAGAAAATAAATAAATAAATAAATTACTAGTTTGAACCTCGCCCGGTTGCAAAAGCGATGGAAACTAGGTACCTGGCAACAACAACCCTGACTAAGTACTTTTGTATTTACATCAGTCCATGCCGTCTGATGTTTGCCGCGCGAAAGATTGTTGAAACCGCGGTCGACGGTGCATTCCAACGCTCAAAGGGAATAAAACAAGAAAGGGAGCAACAAAAAGTAGAAAGAAATTGGAGCACGTTGCGTTTCCAGAGGTAAAGAAAGGAAAGAACGGTTCGAGGGCTGTGCTCGCGCGCGCGCCTGTGTGTGTCCGGGCACAAAGTGTCGCGTTGAATCAAATTCAGATTCGAGGCGATCTAACGCGATAGTTTACCTGTACGCCGGGAAACCGGAGACTCGTTACGCCGGGCGTATTCGTTTAAGCGCCGAGCGAACGAGTTTATCTCTCGATCATTCCGTTCGAAATACCCGAGCGGGTGTGGTACCCGGCCGTATTCGTTGGGAACGGTCAGCTAGCCGGTTGTAACGGAGCTATAAGATCTGCTGTTCCGTTTCGTTGCTTTGCATTGCGTACTCTCCCATCCGCTGCGCTGGTGCACGGGCTTCACCTCGGCCGGACAAGTGTGCGATCCTAGAAGGATAACGCGTATACGGGGCCCCGGCTCGCTGGACCATTTGCGGGGCCATGAGAAAGACCGATGGGACGCTTATACATATTAATAGACGCGCCGCGCATTATTCATACAAAGCGGAAAAATATTTGCCGAGCAAATACATTTCACCGCGGCAACCGTCCACCTCCTCCTTATTCAGTGAAACCTTTCCCTCGGGCTTTTGCATCGCGCGGGTGCATGCCCGACGATTTTCGGACGCGCCGGATGCTTTATAGGAAATACAGACTGCACGGGTGCAGGCGGAGCCTCGATTAAGTGGCTAGATTAGGGGGTGGGATTAGTGGCGGTGCATTTCGGTATCAAATACTTTGCTTGGTTTCTGTTTTTTTTCTGCGGGGATGAGACGAGTTGGAAGTAGAGCTGTATAATTCTGGCATCGCGCGGGCAAGTGTTTCTATTCTATTTAATTCTGATTGCCTCTTATTAAGGTCATTTTAGGGCGGAGGCAAATCTAATAAATATTCTCGCCTGTTAAGGAGGGAGCCTGGGCTAACTAGCTGAAAGTCGAGGCATTTTTAGGGAATTTTTTTTAAAGAAGATATTTAATCGATCTTTTTGAAACTTTCAGAATATTATATTGTGAAATAAAGGTAGGTCGGAAAAAAGTTTTATTAAAAAAGAGCGGCAAATAACAGAGTTATAAGGGCTTATGCCTAGTCTGTTGGCGACGCAATTTATTGTTTCGCGGCGGGCAACGTAGCGTCTACTGTATTCATCTAAAACCAAAAATTCATCAATTTTTATTCAGTTTATGAGTGCACGCAGAAATCGTATAAATTCGTACCTTAAAAGATGCAAAATTGAACAAATGGCGGCCTCTTGAAAAAAGTTCACTTTTTCCAACGAAACTTTGCCTCAAATTTGTAAAGTTATTTATTTAAACAATAAATAGTGCACAAGGCCAAGTCGATCGGTTGAATATTTTTGGAGGTACATTGCCCACCAATTATTGTAAAACTGTCGTTTCGAGAAAAACGCATTTAAAGTTTTCTGGTATATATATTTATATTCGCTTTAATTTGTCGAATTTCGTTTTGCGGCTTTGGGAGCATATTATCGTGATATTTAACTATTGATTTATAAAAAAAAAATCGATTTCTTCGACTCGCTACGCCAGACTTCCCCCTTAAATGATTAAGGATTGTGTCAGAAATAAACGATTTTATTCGCAGAGAAAATAATGTCGCGCGGCTTGATTGTGTCCTGTCACAGAGCATTATTGCTGTATGCATTTTTGATAAATCGGGTAATGGAAACCAGGGATAATAGAAGCTCAGATAATCGAGGTCGTACTGTACTTATGTTCTTCGTCAGTTTGAAAAGGGAAAAAGAGTTAAGTCGAAGAACATGGTAAATATAAATTAAACTATCGATTCGAAGACCTTACTTTTAGCCTGTACTTGAGAGTCAGGAAAGACGAGTCAGGCCACGCTGAAAAATATATCAGTATATAAATTGAATATTCAAGAGTACAAACGACTTCAATATAAACAGCAGTGAATACCAACTATTTATGTCAGAGCAAATTGTTTTGTTCTATTTACAGGAGAGGTACTTTACAATGAAGCTTCCGTGAACTAAGGTAAGTATTCAATTCCCTGTTTTCTCTGTTTTCACTTAACGTAGGTACAGCGAATTATGATTGTATACTCTAAGAATATTATTCTTTGGACCTGAGTAAACTCAAAGCTCGCATATGTTCCTTTATATTGTTGCAAGGGCTTACAGGCAAACCTGATTTTCGCCAACCTTTATATTTAATTATAAATGATTATTTTAAAACGCAATTTTGGACGGTGAGTGAATTTTTTGTTTTATAAAACAATTTATAAATTTTTCAAAAAGTATTACTTTTTAATTGGATTTTATTGATTTTAATTATCTCTTTGTACCAGTTTTCCCGCTCTGGGCAGTTACCCTGTTTGCAGCCCCCATGGCCCTGGTGAAATGTTATTAAATACAAAAGAAACTCCCCGAATCGATGCTTTTAAATTGAATACAACGCTCGAATATTTTGCTTAAAAGACATTCGCTACGAGACAATAGGGGAAATGTTGTGAGAGCACGATGGTTGCACTGCCAGCTGAAAACCGTGCCTGAACACATATTGTTGACGGGAAAAACGATTAAAATCTCAAAAAAAAAACTATCCATCGAAGCCCATCGACCTTTAGCACGATATTCTATTTTACGGTAAAAGCAAATTTATCACCCGGGGATCGGATGGTGATGTAAAAATATTGGGGCGAGCCAAACGAAGTGTACTGCCCAAAGAACCTCTATCTGTGCCAATAAACCCATGACACTTTATCACAGCACGCAGACAAAGTGGTCTAAATACCAAAAACGTAATTCCGGCAAAATGCTGCTTGTACCGCGCAGTCAGCCCGAAATTATGAAATTAATCGCAGGATACGCGTTTATCAAAGGGCGATTCAGTTTCTCGCTCCTTCCGCCAGCACTCGTTCCGCGCGGGACTTAGAAAGTTGGAGGCTGGTTCATTGTACTCGGTACGTGAGAAGTACGCGTACCGCCGCAAGTGACATACCTGTGCTCTGTAAAAATCGCGCGACGCATTCAGCGGGCGGCCAGCTAAGCAAACAGCGCATTTTCGCGTTCATTAAGGGGCAACATCAGGGGCGGATTTGGGATTCTCGGCAGGGAGGGTGGGCGCAGGGACGAAGCCAAGATTTTTTTGATGGAGGGGCGGCGTAGGTCTGCGAAATAAACCAGGGACCTTTCGGAGATATTCCTGCTAAATGGAAAAGTGTTTTTTTAGTATCAATTTATCATACTTTCCCTCATATTGATAAGTTAAAATAAGTATTTTGCAAATTAAAAGTATTTTTCCCTTAAAGAAAAAGTAAATTTCAGGGGGAAAAGAACAAACTAGGTCTCATATTAGGAACCCCTTTTTTTTATCTGCGTATTTCAATGAATTTCGTTTTTATTTTACTATGAAGAAACCGAATCTTTGTTACAGTACTTTTCAGCAGGCTGCCAAAGAATACATATTCCACTTTTAAAACGTGCATCGAATTTTAATAAAACCGTTCTTAGTCAAGAGTTATGATGTCTTTAAGAAATGGGTCTGATTCGCGGCTACTTTACCCTAATTTTTCCTCTTTTGTTTCAGTCGAAAATCAGCCAAGATATGCTGGTTACCGTAGACGCCTTTTCTGCAAAGAAATAACCGTTGCTCGGAAGCAGCTACCGCGCAGCTTCCCCTCGGAATTTTATAATGAAAATTTCACATTTTACAGAGAAAAGTATGCCCTTTCTAACGTACATAATATTACTTCGATAAAAGCATTTCTCCGCCGATAAAAATTTGACTTCAACAGCCGCCGCGACCGCGACGATTCAGAAGTGTTCGCGCTGTTCGTTACACCGTTTGGATCGCATTCAAGACGGGGTTAACGATGCCGCGTGATGTGCGATCCACGGGTGGCCGCGCCTCGCGCGTATCGCGTCGATTCGATTCGCTCTCGATTCGCCGAATTGCTTTTGCCACGCAAACGTTATTAACGAAGGAGCGCATAGCCGGTGATTTCCCAATTCTTCGACGTCGAGGGCCGCTCGGCGAGGCTCCGAACCAGCGCGTGCCCGTGTACAGCCATCGGGGATCGCTGGTGCACGCGTGGCCGCGCATATCCATCGATATCGGGGCGGCCGAGTTTTCGCCAGCCGTTGATCCGTGTTTTTGCGCGGGCACATCGCGGGATTTACGCGCGCAACGAGCGTAGGAAGCCAGAAGGCGATCCATCGCGAGAAATATTACGCTTACGCCGTTCAGCGTTTCTCCCGCGTGCCTCAAATAAAGCCGCCACGGTCGCGCTTGCCCGCCCCTGCTAAACAGGTAATTGCCCGAAGAAGGAGAAGATAACACCGGAGAGACAGGGCCACTCTACGCGGCGCTCCCTCGGAAAAAATCTCCCGCGACCACGGGGGACTAACAAAAGCGCAAACTGTCCGTTGCCGGGAAAGCGTCCGATTTATCGCCCCATAGCCGTCGACTTCGCGGAATTATCGAGTCGGCTCGTGGCGGAGGCAGGGATTTTATTAGAGGGCGCGTAGTGCTCTCGATCGTGTCCGCGATTCGCGAACAAGGATGGCCGCGGAATCGTCGGGACGGGCCGCGGTAAATAGAAAACGGCCGGCGAGCCGGTGAAAAGGAACGAGGGGAAAAAGGGGTGGGAAAGAGGCGAATAAAAGGTGGGGTGCCGAGGGGATATATACGCGCTTATACATATTAATAGGTACCAGGTATACACGTGGATCTACAAGTGCGCGCGTAGGTATCGATATACAGGGACCGGTTCGTTCTTTACGACAGAGCCGAGCGTTTCCAGGAGAGCCGAGCGACGCGACACGGGCCGTATATCCGTGGACCGATCCAGTTTAGACACCCACGTGGCCATTATCCGGGCCCCGGTGTCCGCCGGCCGTGAAAAGAAATCTGTTTTATTATTGCCCGCGCGACTGTGCTCATATTCCGGACTGAAATCGTTGCTCGGACACATGGATAACGCCCGTTCCCGGGCCGCACTTTTCGGCCGGTCCGCGGGGCACGGCGAGGAACGAGCGCCGGGATTGGAACGGGCGTGGAACCAGGGCGAGAGAGACGGATAGCTGGGACGTAGGTATCAATAGCCGGGGGTATATAGGTGCGCGCTAAGAGACAGAGACCGGTTCACGCTTTACGACAATGTAACCGTACTATTCGCAGGACTCGATAGATAGGATCTATACACTCGAGGAGCGAACCGACGCGAACACCTACGCGCGGTCTCCATTATCCGTGTCGCGTTACGGTTTTCGACGGGGAGCGCCGAGGAAGCTTGGAAATTGATTCCCTTTCTGCGGGTATCGATAACTTTCGTACGAAAGTTTGCGTATCGGCTTCGTATCGCTGGTCCATCCTCGAGTAACATTTTTGGGGTGGTTCCGGTGAGGGGCGAGGTGGTCGAGGGGGATGGATTTTATCCGGAGGGATTTATAGGGCGGGGCGAAGGGAATTTTGACTATCGGCGGATTTGAAGAGACGGAGGGGAGATTGGATGAAAATGCTTTTAAAAATGTAGCGACAGGGGATCCTTTTGGTACTCTTAACATTGTGGGGTTTGCAGTAAGAGTTGTCAAGTGGAATATATGTAAAAAGATTGTACTTCGTTTGGCGTATGTTTGATGGAAATTATGATAATGAATGAGCGGTTTATTGCGATGTTGAAAATGCATCTGTTACTGTTCCTTTGGCGATTTCCTACTCACTCCCTCCACCAGTATAAGAATTTTTAAGACTTTGTATTCCAACTCTCTCCCCCCTTTGCTTAAGTAATATTTTTTGCATCCCCTTTTTCAGTTAATAAAATTCTTTTGAAGGTTTATATACGTATCGTTTTTGGAGCTACTCGTATTGAAAATTAGGTTCATAAAATATTACGCAAGGCCTCTCCCTTCCTTCTAAGAAAATGTAAGAAATTCGCGACCCCCTCTCACCCCGCCAAAGCCTTACGTAATTTAAGGGGTCATTCTACTTTGAACCGCCGAAAAATTAAGCTATTTTTAAAGATATTTTCCCTCTAAATATGTTTTATATTTAGAAATCACCTACGCCGCGAACATACCTCTTTATTATAGGTGCCACATTGATGCTATAAAACATCATATAAAACAAATTAAAAACCATCTTTTTAAATTTTGTTTGTATAATGTAGGAGTAGCTTAATAAATTCCAAAAAGATTTGTTTCATTATATGTTGTATTTATGAAGAAAAAAAATCTTTACAAATAGCTTACTTTTTCGTCCGATCAAAGTAGAATGACCCCTTAAGGACGACCCCTTTGTGCAATACGAATACACAACAACGTCTCACCTTATGCACAGCTTTTTCATAAGGCTCTCAAAAGGGCGTTGACTGGGGATGAGGATATTTCCACAGACAATGATGACGAGCAGGTTTAAGGGTACCCTTCGGTGAAAATGCTAGAAAAATATGTGATTTTCATGCATTAAAAAAAAGAAAATGAAATACGGACAGTAAAAAAGCTTTTTGGGCATTATTACTACATATTTGAAGAACAAGCAAAAAAATTATTGTTTGAATTTTATCAATTTTTGCATTAGATATACAGCATTCATTGTACCACTGTAGAAATTAGAGTTCTTGACGGGTGTCATGGGAGCTCGAGAGTCGTGACAGGATCGTCTGAAAAAAAACAAACGAAAAATAGGAAAGTTATAAATAATAAGCGAATATTGAAAAAAAATATTTTTTCGAAAATTCTTTCAGACAGATATACGGGTCCTTCAGTCCTCCAGAAACGGTATAACATTTATTTAAACGTCTTTTCGATATCTCTTAATTTACGAGTTACAAGCGCACGGGCAAAAGGGGCGGCTCGAATAAAAGGGGTCGTTTCTCTCTGAAAGTGCAAAAGTAGCACCAACCAAATACGGAAAGCAACAAACAATCGAGCACAACTGGAATCTCCACACTAGTATAGGTACTCGGTCGTTATGACATTACACAATAAAGCATTAACTCAAACGGTGTTTCTTAACATAATTATTATTTTTCTGGCAAATATGTCCTTCAAACATTGTCTGGTACTGGGAATATTTTTACTGCCGGGGTTTTACTATCGACGACATTCCGAACTTTACGCTTATTTTTTATAACTTTCCCATCGTCTCCAGGATAAACAATTATGCATTTCGGATTGTTTAAGACTGTAGAAAACTGTCGTTGCCGACCAGGTACACAATTAACCAAATCCCACCATTGTCCCTTGCTGTTCTATTTAGAGTTTTGGAAAGATCGAAATTATTGCTCTATGTTAAAAAAATTCTCGAAAAATCAGCTTTTTGCAGCGTCCCAAACCAGGTCCTCCCCTTAAACGAGGCACGGATTCCCTTCTTATCCAATGAAAACGTTCCCTTTTAATCTCGCTTCTTAAGCCTCCCTTGGCCTACCGCCGTGCACTAATCCCGTTCGAGGTATCGATACCGTTTCTCGGGGATATTTTTAATCGTATGCCGCGGCCACTGAAACGCGACTCGCGGTGGGCGGTCCGCGATAACGGAGCATAGAATTATATGGTAATGCGAACCATAGAAATTACATTGACGAATCGTTCCAGGATACACCAGGTATCAAACTTTCCGTGGCTCGTTCCGCGCGCGGCATATTTTATTCGCGGCTCGAATGAAAATCGCGAGCTTTACGTGGTCGATGCAATTATCGCGATAAGTATTCCCTCCGTATAAATTTTGACGCGATAACACGGTAAAAGTATTACAATCGAATGGGACGGAGATGAGAAACTGGGAGCGGCGGGGCGGAGGAGGGCGAACCACCCATTGTCGAGGGATACAGGTACGTAACTCGATAAAACGTGGCGAGGAGCAGCGTTACCGAATATCTTTCCTCGCCCGTTTCTCCCGCTTTTTATTATCGAGAGCTGAACGTTATGGAAATCGAAACGAACCGCGCGAGGCAAACACACGAACGATCGGAAGGAATTACGGACAGGCCGGCCCGCCCGCGATACGAACCGCTCCGTTCCAAGCTGGTCCCGAGAGCTGCGTTATCTACGATTATCTGGGATCTAGATGCATTTAATTCGCCAAGGTAAACACGTCTAAGTAAACGCAACAAAATAATGTTTATTGGAGAGACGCAACACGCAGCCTTCTTTGTAAAACTGGCGAGCGAACAAAAAGCACAACCGCTCAAGACGCTCACCCGCAACCGAATATGCCTGGACAACGATCGCATTCCTTCCGATTCCGAAGGAAACGCGTGCCGTGCGCAAAAAAAACAGGAAAACCCCCGGGTCTCGAATAACGTCGCCGGGCAAAGTCCAAACACCAAGGCCACGAAACCTTCGGTTCAACTTTACGACCCCGTGCCTCGAAATCCAAAGCTACACACGCCCCAAAACAATAGGCCTTCTCAACAAATGCCTACAAAAAGTTTCACCTACTGTCGAAAGTGATGTTTCAAAATAATATAAGCGGCGGCAAAAATCATTTTTGCCCAGAGCGGCCGTAGTGCTATTCAAACACTCGAACATTTGGAATTAGATGCGGGGTGGCGTTGCCTTTAGAAATCTTGCGAGTCGCTCCGCAAATTAACGCTCATGGGACACGACCGCATCTTTTTATTCGATCGAGTCACGCCGTTCTTGGTAGTCGGCTACTTGTTCCGCGGAGTATTATTAATGGATTGATGAATAAAATTGAGGACGCAGGACTTTACAAACAATGGAGCGGGAGGGTGGTGGTCGCGGGGCTTCGAGTATTAATTGAAACAGCGCCACCGCTCGGGACGGCGAAAAATATTTTTTCATCGTCGGTCCCGTGCGTCGACGCGGAAATATTGTGCTGGGCGCAGCGGTGTTCGTTATTTAAAAAGAAATAAATGTGTCTGGTCGAGGAGGAGAGCGGGGCCGGCGGCCGCGCGTTGTTTAATTAAGTAAATGACAACGGCGCCGCGGAGCATCGGTGAAATCCTATTGAACTTGTCGCTTCTGTCACGCTCCCCGGCACAATGCACGGAGCGCAACGGGCGCTGTCGTACAAATCAAGTTTATCAGTCTACCATTGTATATAATACAAATTAAACGGGGTCGTATCGTTCCCGTGGCCCGTATACGTCATTCGCCGCAGTGCCACCCCCTCCGCCCAAGTTGGAAGCTGCACGCGCTAAACGGCGAAAATTCAACGTTCCGACGAAAACGGATCATCCCCTATCAATCCGCGTAGCCAACGGAAGAAACGTCGCTGGCGCTAGGAACGCTGCCAACGATTATCGATGATATATGAACACTTTATTAGGGACGAAGGCCTACATTAACTTTCTTGGAATTAAAAACTTTGGAAGATAATGTAGGCGCGCTTAATTATTGCTCTTACCGGCAGCTTTAAATAATCGCACGCGGCGTTGGGAAGAGGCTACTCGTATGCAGATGTTCGCTCCGTTTCGCCTGCATCATTCGTGATGGACATGTAATTGAGACTTTTTCATAATTCATTATCGAGTTCCGGGTTATCCGGTAACGCAAACAGGGAAACGTCGATGGAACGATGGGTCCGGGCGCGGTACGTAAATACGTACACTTTTAAATATACGATATTTATTCCCTAGCAGAGTTTAAAGCCGGATATCTGCCCTGGTCACTAGAACCAAATATTCGCTGGGAATAAAAACCGTGTCTCTACGTAGGTATGTACTAGACTGCGGTAATGAAAGTTTCACGAGCTCCGAGGATGTTGCATTAGCTTCTCTATTCCATCGTGTAATCGGATTCAGGTGCGTTTTAATTACTTTGGAATGGGAGTACCTGTAGGAATAACAAAGAATTACAGAAACGCCCTGTGGCATATGTTAAATTCGGTAAGCGCCGGCGTATCGTGCAGTTTTCCCTCGTATTACAAACTGGTGATATATCACAGTGCACTCAAGATATTACATACGCTGAACCCACTTATAAACATTTCTATGTATCTTGAACTCAACCTCTCCACATGAATCTTCCCGGTCCCACGACAATTTTCCAACCATTTGTCTTCTGCTCTTCTATTATTGGTGATAATCTGTACTTTCGCATATTCTAAATACAACAAGAAAATTGTGCCGGTGATTATGAAAGTGGTGATTATGAAAGTGGTGCAAGTGTAAATCATACAATATATTTTTTGTTTGGGACCGGCTTTAAATTGCGCAAGTAAATTACGCGATACAGTGTAAACGTAGTGTACTTTTCTGCAGTGGGATCCTTGCGGAGGGATCTGTAGGGCGAGGCGAAGGGAATTTTGAATATCAGTGGACTTGAAGGGGGTGAGGGGAGATTGGATGAAAATGTTTTTAAAAATTGTAGCGACAAGGGAATCCCTTGAAAGGATCCTTTTGTTACGCTTAAAATTTAGGACTTTGCAGCGAGAGGAGCGCGGCTCCATTTTTGACAGTTTTTGAGCTTTATCGCGTGGAATATAGGTGCGTAACAAATATTCTAATTCTACTATCTATTTCCCGGTTCCCGATTCCAGTTCAGACGGAATGCTCCGCACGATATTTTGCCGAGCTCGAATCCACGCGTTCCAGCGGATTCGTTGACATCGGCATTCTTCCCATTGTCAGTTTCGGTTTGGGACCGTACTTATCGATTAGCCCCGCCGTCTCTTTCCACGATTGTTCCGCTCTTGTCTCCGGTGTCGCATTGGTGCGCGCCCCAGAAACGCCGTGCCACGCTGGTATGCGAGGCACGGTAATTACGAGGAAACGAGAAGGACTCTGTAGGCGCATCCGACAAACGAACCAACGAACGTGGAAGATCCGCAAGGACGTGCTATTCGCTAGGAGACAACGATTTTTTGGGGAACACAGCGCCGACCCTTCACCATGCCGGATCGCCGCAATTTTTCTCGTGCCACGGCAACGGCGATATGGTATTTATCTCCGTCTCGTTGACGAGGACCACGTATTAAACCAGCCTTTCCTCCCCCGATACACCGACATGTATCTCTATTGTACTGGCGTGTACGCGTTGCTGTCGAATCCCTTGTCCCGTGCAACTCCTCAAGATTTCTGGTTTTCTTCCTTTCTTTGTTCAAATTGAAACGTATCGTACAAACGATTGATGTGGCTTAAGGTGCGAATAGAGTTTCTACCGGGAGGCAAAAATCTCGGAAATACCTATATCGATGGCTTAGTGGACAAATATTGTATGTCCACTTTTAGTGAGATCTCAGTTTTCATATGCAGCAAATACATTTTGACCGTATAAACAAATGGACAATATTTGTGCACTAAGCCATCGATATGTAAATAATGGGAATGGTCGCGAGGTCTTCGAAAATGTATTATGAAACTTGTCTCGCGGGAGTCTAATTTCATGAAACTAATCGCCAAATATGTAATTGAGAAATAATAAAACAATGCGTGCGAGACACGATGGTTATTTTTGTCCCATCGTGGATTTTGCAGCTTTACGATGTTATTTCGTAAAATCTTGCTGCACGTGATGCCGCGGGTTTCTCATGTTAAGCTCGGTTTAATAAATCATGATTTAGGTTCCCGGTCGAAATCATTTTGCGATACCGCGAGCGCGGCGATACGCTGGGTTAAAGTTACGTGCAGTCGGATTTATTAGACCCGTTTTATCCGTTTCAGTAATAGTTTACACTATGCAGCGGGCGTAGAAAGTTGGAAGGCGGTGCATTGTGAACGTGAGAAATACGCACACTCTTACGCTTCCTCCTCTTCCTGCTCGGCTATTTCATGTTACCGGCGAGCTGAAAACATTGCAAAAGAGCCCTTGAAGAATAAAACGCGGACACGTTTATCCGCTCCTAGAGGAACAGTGACGTTTAATTGGCTATTAACGTTCTCAAGTTGACGTTGCTGTGTAAAATCGTACAGCGTGGAATTTTATTAACGCTTCTATTAAGTCTCCTCTTGTTCGAAATCCCGGGGACAATAGTGTCCCTACAGCTATACGTTGTGTACCATTATATGTACATATATACCATGCGTCATCAGTGAGCAATGTAGCAAAGTTGGGACATATTGCCTCTGGTCTCCAACCACCGTCAACCGTAGCTGCAGAATCCGTATACGCGCTGAAATTTCGTCGACGATGTTAGAATTAGTAGATTTTCTTTACCCACTTACAGAAAGCGTCCCTTAGTTGGTGTCTAGTCGCGTTAAAAAATAATTAAAATTAACGACGCCCCTGCCACTGGCAACTCGCGGTTTTTCGAAATACCATTCCGCGCCCGCATCTCTCTCGTTATCCTCATTAATATTCCGTTTGCGATTAAAGAGCGTTCTCTGGGCCCGTCAATGGCAGGTTGGCGCGGCCCCCGACTGTAATTGTTATAATTCCGATTAAAGTTTGCAGTCTCGGGCGGGGCGGGCTTTCGAAACGAATAACGAGCTGGAAATTAAAAACGATGAACCGACGTCGGACGGCACTGGACGCGTTAATACGTCGGACCTCGATGTCTCGATGTGCATTAAAAGCACAACGGGACGCCCATTATTAAAACGGGGGAAAAAAAACGAGCAATAAGACTAAACGGGGCGAGAGAGAAAAAAGGCAACGGGGTGATAAAGAGAGGCCATGGGGAGGTCGGAAGGGAGCAGAGTGCAGCGGAACGTTTAGACAAAACATGCAGAAAGCGAACGCACGCGGGTAGGTATTCACGTCTATCGAATCCGGCTCGGTTCCTCCGACGAGCGGATCCGGTATGCACACGCGTTCATCGATCTACGATGCGGCCCGGCCGCGGCGAAGAATGCGCGAGACCGTATCGTTCTGGTTCTAACGAGCGATTATTCGTCACACGTTCCATCTTATTATCCTTTGTGGCAGCGTCGCTGGAGACGCGGCCAGCGGTGAGTCATTTCTTTAAACTCGTTAACTCGTTACAAGCCAGCAGCTTCGAGTCCCCTCGCGGTTCGTTCTGTCTCTGCGTGTGCAACGAGGCCGGTCGATCATCGTGTATACAGCGAAAAAGAGAGGCACGGGCGGCAGGGAGAGCGGGGCCGGAGGGAGGGAGGAGAGAGAGAGAGAGAGAGAAGGGGGGTGGGAGAGGGCGCAGGGCGCGTGGTGTACGCGCGGAAAGGTGCAAATAATAATAATGCCAATAACTAAGGGCCCGAGCGTGCCGCAATCGAGAAGTCAAGAGAGACGACGACGGGTAGAAGCCGGGATTGGGTCGAAGGGTTTGAGCCTCGCGCTCTGAAGGCTCATAATCGGCCGGACTCGCTCCGCGCTCGGCTCTACCCGTCGCGATGACGAAGACGGAAGAGCCTGAGCGCCGCGAGCGCTGCCGTCGGTTAGACAGAGACGGGACGGCCAGGGACGGGCCAATGGGTAAAGGACCGAACGAGGAAGAAGGACACGGATACCGGGCACGCGGCCGTGGGAGAAAGAAGCAGAGAGACACGCCCTGCTGCAGGTCGATAACGGAACCAACGCATCCTCTCGTGGCTCTCCGGTAGCTCTTCTTGCTCTCCCAACCACCTTCCCTACGACGCTTCTTCCTTCCACGCCAACCCTACTACCTCTTTTCGCTCGCCCTCCCCTGCGCTCCCCCGTTCTTTCGACCTTCTCCTTCTACCGCGCATAGTCACGTACCACACCCGCCATTCTATCCGTGCCGACTGAGCGGACTTTGCCGGCCGTACATACCTACCTACTCCATCGCGAGCAAGGATATATACCTTACGGACTCTTTCTCTCTGCCCTCTCCTTCCTCCCCTCGCCGCTCCTCACGCGCCCTCGGCGCGCTCCACCCTTCCCGCCCGCTCGTCTTCTGCTTTTCCTTTTCCTCCTTTTCCTGCATCCTTCTCCGCCAAGCCGAGCCGCTCTCTCTCTCTCTCTCTCTCTCCTTCGCCAGCCTCTTCGAGGATACGATGTGCCGTGGATCGCATTATCACGCGCATCTAACCTCCGAGAAGGCTACGCCTGTCGGCGTAGCGTGCCAGCCGAGCGAACGAGTAGACCGTTTCCGAGCAAAGTGAGCCCGAATAGTATGTATGTATCTGGAGCCGATGCGTCTTATGTAGCCGTACCACGCGGGGCAGCTACGTCCCCTACGCACTAATATGTATCGTGCCAAGAGCGTTTCTTTTGCGCGCGCCACGCAACGCACACGCGCGCCTACCTGCGCCCCGTCATGCACGGCGCACACACACACGCACGCCTCCGTGTACACGCACGGATTGTACACACACGGGCGCGTAAAGACCCCAGGGGGAACACGTATATACGCACGACCCGTCGAGAGATACGTATCATCGGATCGAACGACGGTAGCCGGGGGAACCGGAGCAGGCAAGGTCCCAACGCCTCTCTCCCTTCTTGTCACCCATCCCCCCCTTCAGCTTTTTTTTTTGTCGCAACGTCAACCCAACGAGGCAAAAACAGCGAGGGGCACCTTCGTAGACGGTCGGGATTCTTGTTTTCGTCGGCCTCGCACGCTCGCCCCGCCGGATTGCTCCGTTTACTGCACTTCCAGGACGAGGGCAAAGAAAACGGGCCGAAGCGCGCCGCGGCCTTCGCCACGGAACCTTCTTCCCTCGGCCGTGATTCGATCGCTCGCGCGACACGGCTGCGATTCCGTACGATTCGCTGCGATTCAGTGCTCCAGGTAGTCGGGGACGCTTCGAATCAATCAGTGGTATTCTACCGACGAGAGAACTTAATTGGCCTCATTGAACGGCTGAATAGACGTTTATAGGAAAGCGAATCGACCTCATCGTCCGCCTGATCGCCGATTTCGATCCACAACCACGGCCGCTGACTTGCCATTAGAATTCATAAACCACTCGCGCGGCTTCCAGGGGAATACATTCTGGAATCAGCGACGGTGAAACCGGACACCTTGACGTATCTCGTGTTTTTATTCAGGGGCATACTTCGCTTAATAGAATCGACGAACTGACTACCAATGGGAGTAGCTTTTCGTTACGATATTTGGGCGTCCATTAAGTTACTATATTTGCTCACTATGTGAAATTTATTTTAATGTCCCTCCACTACACTACTTATTATCCTTTTGTTTCTGTCGCACCTATAAGTGTTAAGTGCAGACACGTGTGAAAATGGTTTAAAGATTTGCTGATACCTTCTTCGCGACACTGGACCTTCATAGATGTTGATACAACGTGTCCGCGTTTAACAGGGATCCTAAAGAAACGTTCTAAATAGAAGTGTGTCCTGTTATATCGTCGCGTGGCGCAATACGGCACGGGGTTATTAGCATCGGCAAATTCTCAGCGTTCTCGCGATAATGGAATAAGTTTCGAGTTCCTTTCGACGCGTAATCGAATTCAATATCTCGTTCCGGATGAAAGGGAGGAACGTTTGCGGCAACAATAGGGACACGATTCGTGCAACTGAACGCATTCTTCGTTGCGCCGGTTCGTTTAGAGAATTTGTGGGATTCTTCTCAGAGGGATAAAGGTTTGAAAGACACAGGAGGGGGATTAGTTGGCCAAGTTTCATTCACGGGAATTTCCTGGTCTACTTGGGTGAAAATATTGAATCATAGCCGTTACAATCTAGCGCGTATTTCACTCCAGCGACGTAAAAGTTCCGCTTTTTTGCCCGAGCAGCACGATCGCGGTATACGTGCTTGTTCCCTGTACACGGGATGATAAAGCACCCACGTTAGTTTATATTACAAAGAGTTCGCGTTCCCTATACGCGATTTTTTTTAACTAATCTTTCCCTCGCGGTTTCATTCGCGTTTTGTGCAAAATGTTTACCTAATTATTGACGGGCGGCATGTAACACAGATACATAAATGTTGGGGGGAAATTCTGATATATATATTATACTTCCCCAGCGAAATATTAATAACGGTGGGGTTTACGCGTTAATTGAATTTGCGTGGAAAAATGACTCGGAGTATTTGCAGCGAAGAAACTAATTTCAGGATCGATCCATTTTTCTCTCCAGCTATTTTCCGACGAGCCAACGGAAGTAACGAATCGTTGCGATCGCGACGATGAACAACACCGTGCATTAAAGGCGTTCTGACAAGGCAAGACGCGCCTGGTCGAGCACAATTAAAGTGACTGAAGGCAAAATATTAAGTAGATAAAGCCTCGGCAATAAGTTCAACTAGGGCATCCGGGAGGAAACGTGCTAAGCTACAAGTAAAGTCGAAAACGTTGCTCGAGGAATCAACGTATGAAGGGCAAGGGGGAAACAAGGAACGTCGCGAAACAGCTTTTATTGAGAAAATCAAGTTTCTATATTTAACTGTATTGTTCATAACACGAAGTTTATACTCTAATTAAGTATTTTAATTTCTTCCAAGTGGTACACTGCAGAATACTGTTACAAAATAAATGATCACTTCTATTTAATAATAATAACGGCAACGAGGATGTGTACAGAGTGGCGTGCGAGCTTAAATTATGGTGTTACAGCACCTTGCCCAGCTCAAGAAATATCGCACCTTTGGAAATTTATTTCTAAGTCACAAAAACACTTTTATCGATAACAATTTTTCAATGAAGATACAGACATCTTTGACCACTATATACAATTTTTTTTTATAAATATCAAAACATTCCGAAACCTTTAAATGCGTTTTTCTCGAAACCACGTTTTCCGAAACGGTGTACGCTGTAATTTGAGTAACACTCAATGGATTTTTATACAATTTTGCACAGATGTTCTTAAATATATCGTCTGACCGTCAATTTTTTGTTATTTTTCAACCAATCAATATTTTGTTCATTTTCAACCAATCGAAAGAATTGACGATTGGACGACAGAGAATACATATAAGAACATCTGTGCAAAATTGTATAAAAATTCATAGTGTGTTACTCAAATTACAGCGTACCCCGTTTCGGTAAACGTGGTTTCGAGAAAGACGCATTTAAAGGTTTCGGAATGTTTTGACGCTTGAAAAAAAATTGTATATATTATTCCAGGATGTCTCTATTTTCGTAAATTCGAATATTGGTATTCCAAATTACCTGCACCATAAGGAAGTCGATACTTCCTGTCATTTTTCATTTAGAGTAATTTAGACCAAAGTTTCAGCTATTTTCTGTTTTTATTATTACCGAGAGTTTGAAATATAAAAGCCTATTATTTTCCCTACGATATTATGCAGCTTTATTTCTTCCCATCATCTGCCGTAATTTCGTATTCGTCTTAAACAGACTGGTATTCCAAATGTACTGCACTTCCTCTATAGATTTCGATCCGCTTCGTTACATCCGTTAGATAGCTAAGAGTACGCGAATTATCCACCGTATCATGTCCGTCTGGCCGGTATTTTCGTTCCCGTCTCCGCCGTAATTGAATCACCGATTTGCCCCGAATTTGGAGCAGACCCGCCCACACGGACGTCCATGTTCTTACACGCGTGTGCATGTAAACTTTACATATGCACGGGCGCAGGTTTATATAAACGTTCAGTCGGTCAGGCATGTAGAGGAATGCCAAGGATGCGTCTTCCGCGGCGGCCGAATGCATAAATGAGGATTGCGTGCAATGGCACAGACTCCTCCGCTTAAAAATCGCCCGAAAATTCATCGCCGCCGCCGGAATACGTCGAACGTTGCAACGGCACGTTTTATTTGTCCCGGGCGAAAGAGAGACGGACGGCGCGGGAATATTTTAAGAACACCGGCAACGTTTCTCCCCGTGTTTATATCCGGTACTTGGTTCGTTTAACACTGGCGGCCGTTCAATAATTGGTAGGAGAAAAGAATCGCGCGCGTATCGCCATTCGCCCCGTTCCTTCATTTTTGTTCCGCTGGTTTTATCGCGGATGCCACGCCAGCGTCGACGTGTGTGTTCTTTGCAATTGAAAATGTTCGCCGGCATCGTTATTGTTCGCCCGCGATCCGCCCGATTCGCCGCATTCGATACGTACCGGGGCGGGCCAGTATGACTGGCGGATGGGCTGGCGAGGAACAAAACGAAACGCAGCGTGCCGAGTGGTGCTGATTCTCCGGTGATTTCCATCCGGTGACTTTGCCGAGGCGTCCATTCGCAATTAGAGTGAAAAGTGACCGGAGATACCTAGATTCAATTTTTCCGCGAACAGTGGAACCGGGCACTCGCGGACGGAACGGAACGTGCCGGTAGCCCGCGAGCGCGCCGGGCATCGCGTGCCCCGCTCCGTTCTTTTCTCCTTTCCCGTTTCCCGGCGCGCCGTTTCGAAACGATAAATTAAAAAAAAAAAAAAAACAGAGGGAAAGGACGGGGGCGGTATCGTCGCATCGGGTGGACACCGATAATTCTTTTGCGGCGCTCTACAACGCCGGCCAGTAATTACACGGAAAGCGTTTCAAACGTTACACCGTTAATGCGATAAAGTGAAATTGAAGAGTAACGTTTCGCCCGTCCCCCGGACCCGTGTATTTCGCCTTCGGAACGGGAGCGGGGCACCCGGGGCAGCGAGGCAACCGGCTACCCGCCACGGGGGAGGTAAAAGGGAAAGGCCGGGGAGAGGCGGCGTTCCGCGCCGAGGAACGCTCGTGCAACAGATAATAGCGTTACAAAATAAATCCTGAGAGTGGGCTGACCGTTGTTGGCCCGATCTTTTCAGTTACGATTCTACGCGGATCACTGCGCCCGGGTCCCCGCGACGTGTCTCTGAATACATACGGGTGGTCGATACGCAGGGGCAGTCCGGCTGGGGCTACCTGGACGCGCCGTTTGCGGCCAGGTATCTACCCCATGGGCAGAAAAGAAACGAGGGAAGGAAGGGAAAAAAAGCGGTCGCCGCCGCGTGGCAGTTGGTATCTGGCGGTGGCGTCGGGCAGTCTACCCTAGGCATTGTTGCGGCTTGTCATCGAGGGGGTGCGAGCACCAGGGGGGTAGGGGGGGTCGGTGAGAGAGGAGGGTGACCGTTGGAGGTTGAAAGTGGACAGGGGGGGCGTAGGTGGGCTAGGGTCTCGCAGAGGTACCTCAAAAAGGTAGAGGAAGGCGGGTGAACGCGAGAAGGCGAACCCGACGAAGTAAATATGCGACAAGTTAGCATCCGCGTATAAATCTAGCGGCGCTCACGGTGACAGGTCACGCAGCCGGGGCCTTCTAGTTTAGATCGCCGGCTCCCGTCCCATTTACCCACCTCATTGAAGGCGTACGTACGCGCATGTTTTACGCGAGACCACCCCCCGCTCGGACGGGATCTCCGAGCCTTACCGCCGTCCCGCAATACGGATCAGATATTCTAGGAAAAAGCGATCGAGAGGGGGGCCGGGCGCGCGAGGCCGGGCTAGCCGGGCAACGGGTCGGGGTCTCTTCTATTTTTTTTTTTTTGATCGAACCGTCGTTCCCGAAAGAGGCAAGTCGACCGGGGGAGAATGGAGACAGGGATGCTCGTAAATCTAGGGTGTAATTAAGAATTAAAGGAACTGTTACTCGAGCGGGCAGAGTTACGGGGAAACACCCTGGAAAAGGGGGATGCCGAAATGTCAGGATAGGATCGCGTGCAGACACGAGGTATTCGCGTTGTTGTTCTCGTCGTCGTCGTTGCTGCTTGGGCCGTAGCGTGTTGTACCGGGCCGAGAAAATGGAGAGAAGAAGAGAAAGAAACAGGGAGAGAGGGAGAGAGAGAGAGAGAGATAGAGGGAGGGGAGGGGGTGGCCGGGGGTGGAAAGAGTGCAACGACAGCGACAGTGACGACGGCGGTGGCAGTTTTCGCGAAATTACTGGGTTCAGCGGCGTACGCTTAACGGGTGCCAGCAGCGCGGGGATGAAGGCTGTAGGGACGCAAGGTGGTGTTGGTGGGCGAGGAGAGGCGAGCGGAGAGGGCGCCTGGTTCCAGGTGTGTGTATATGCGCGGGGTGGAAAGCACAGGTAACGGCGCAGGTGGCGCGACGCGGCCTGGCCGCGCTAACTTCTCTCTCTCTCTCTCTCTCTCTCTCTCTCTCTCTGCAAACATGGCAGTCGTCACGCAAGTCACAAAAGCCGCCAACGATATCGCGGCTTTCGAACTCGCCCGACAAATACTAGGGGGGTTGGGCGGGTATTCGAAAGCCATTACACGCAACGGCTAACGGCTAACCGACTGTCGCTGTTGCTAGCCGATAAAACCTTCCCGGGGTGGATCTAACCCGCTTCTAACCCTGTTACACTGGGTCCCCGCGCACACCCCGGCAAACACCGCCGGCGGATACGTTAGGGGGTCTCGCCCGGCGACGTTGACCGATCGTAAAAGCGATTCTACTGTCGCGACGCGCACGGCCGCCGACGAGAAGTATTGGAGCCAGATCTCCGAGGCCCCGGATAGCGATGCACGGGGGCCAGAGGCGTAGCCGACGAAGGCTGCGGCGAACGATCCGCGAAATTGATTTCGTTATCGATCGGAAAGAACGATACGTCAAACGGTGGCTGATTACTGGCATTTCGGTGGCGTGGCGTACGCGCCGCGGTCGGTACGGAGATCCCCGATTCCGCGCGCTGGACGCAGGAACGCGCGGCGGGCCAACGTTCCTGCCGGTCGCGCCACTGGGGATCGAGCGATCTTCAAGGCCGAGGATTGCTCAGCTTTCGTCGTCAATGGTGTCTCGCAAGAACGACCCATATAACGAACTTGACGTGACGCGTGGCGCCCACCCTCCTTTGATCCCCGGTGAAAGGTGCTCTCGCGAATCTCGAGGACGCTCGACCGTTTTATCGCGAGCTCCCTTTCTCCTGAATCGCGGCGTCGTGCGGCGAGTGCAGGGCCCCCGTGGAAATCGACCCGCCTTCCTCGCACTCTTTCCACACGGCTCTACGGGCGGAAATTGGCGCGGCCGTGTGATACCGCGAGAGATCGACGGCGAGCGCTCCTAGACCCCGATCCGCCCTGCGGCTAGATTCGATCACGCGGCCGGGTAAGTATGGCTGTAAGTAATTACAGCTGTACTTACATTCCGCGGGGCGAACCGAGAGAACTGGTTCCAGAGTCGACTCGGGCCGACACGGGCTCGATTACCGGCGCGCACCGCGGAAATCATATTTTACGAAATATCTACGCGATACTCGCGTTTCAACGACACCTGGCCTGGCTGCCGCGGCCGGTTGCATAAATGGGGTATAGACAGAGATTCCTATCAGCACTTAGGACAACTATGCGCTCGAAACTTTACGGGCAAACTTTCCGACGTTCCTAGTTTTATTTTCCGCGTCTGTGTACGGCACAAAATAGAGAGGAGGGAAAGAGAGAGAGAGAGAAAAGACTGTGTATCAGCTGAACGAGAACGGTAGCGCGGCCCTTTTTCCTGCCCCTCCTGTTATCGTCTTATAAACAGCCGCATTTAAAGTTTCGCGAAGGCGAACTTTCCGCGGAACGGCGTCGAATCGAGGGTAATGTCTCACGGGGCGAGGGCACGGGACGCGGGCGCTCGATAGCCTCGACGATCCTGCTGTTCGTCTCCCGACCAGCGAATGCCGACGATCCCCCAACTGTTCCGGCGGCGAAAGAAACAGATTTCCCAAATAGAAACATTGGTCTCTGTGGTACGTGCAGGCTGCGGCGGTGGTGTAGGCGCATTAATAATGTAAGTGTGCAGATGGTGTGCAGTGAGTGCGCGGTGGCGCTGACTAGGATCAATGTTCCGTTCGCGATCTATATAGTACATAGTACAGTGTATGTAACCGCCAGCGGCTGTGTGCGGAACAACACTGTTACACAGGTTATTTCCACGGAATATATTTGCAAATATTCTGATCAAACGGAGAATGGAATATGAATTTGAAAACCAAGTGCGGCCACCGTGCGATCGATTCGGTGTACGCGTACGCAGTCGAATTTGCCCCAACCTTGCCGACGGCAATGACGCGACCAGCGGTGATTAAAACACGGGCGCGAGCAGAAATGATTCTCCATGCGCTGGCGCGTCGCGAAATAATTCAGCTAAGCCGACAAGAATGGATTATCTTGATGGTGATTTGATGAATCGGAAAGCTGGATCGTCGTGTAACGGAAAGACGGCAACGTAAATGTTTGATAGCTGGTCGGGATGCGGTTACAGATGAGGTATAGGTACGCTGTCGCAACTGTGTAATAATAACGTATTTTATAAATTTATTCACATGATTTAAATAAATCAAGTATACACTTACGTTTACGACGCATGCGCGACGCACGTCGTGCTCTCCGCGGCGTGTCGCCCGGCGCATGACTTCTCCTCTTCCCCGTCGTTTCTCACTCTTAATTACCATTTTCTGTTTCACTCTTACGGCAATGAATAATATCTTACACGAGGCGAGACGTTCGATATACATATTTACATATCGTACAATATTCGTCGGACATATAAAATTACAAAAACGGTCGTCGTCTACCTAGTCGAGAATTCAAAAATCGAAGCTAAAACTCTCTACTACGCGGCCGGGAACGCGCGGAACAGGCGTTATCGTTCCCTCCGTGTGTATAGATATGTACAATGTAGATACATACGCTGACACGCGCGCAGCTTGCGGCCCTATTTACATATTGCGTCTGTATAATAAATATGTACACACGTTCGGTAGGGATGAATCGCCATTAAGGGGCGATCCTCCCGACGACACCGCGCAAAGGAGATGGCGTGTTTATACTTTATTGCTCGCTGAAAAGTCGTCAAGCAAAGCGGCAGTGGGAACAGAAGAGTCCCAGTCGAACTAGATTCTCGCGAGACGCCATTCAGAAATTCGCATCGTGCGGAGTTTGCGCGCGCGCAATCTGTCCCTGAAGAGAGAAGGCCGCGGCTGTGATATCGGTGGTGTGTGTGTGCACGGGGAGGGGGAGCCAGAAGAGGGCGAGAGACAACGAGTAGAAAGAGAAAGGAGAGGAAGGGAGAGGGTGGAAAAAAGAAGAATGGAGAAGCTAGGAGTGGAAAAGTGGACAATCACGCTTTTAACGACAAAACAAAAGCAAGAGCGAACACGTTTCATGGTAGGGAAGAAAGGGGAGGAAGAAAAAAAGGGTAGGATAGTCGCGAACAAATATTTCGAAAGTAGTCGCCGAGGTGCACGGCTAATCGCGCGTCCTATCGTCAAACTAACGTCCCATCGGCGGGCCGTGAAAAGGCGAAAGCTCGATAATCTCTAGAGGCAACCAGCTCCGAGCTCCCCTCCTGTCCCTGTAACCTTCGATACCGCGACACGCGAATCGAACTCGAAAATATATCTTTCATTTATCAGCTATCCAAGGTTATCACGATCACGGGGCAAACCGAGTGGAGGTGGCCGCGCCGCGAGTATCCGTCCGGCCCATCCCCTTTGCGACGCGGGGACGAGACGAAAGCGAGAGAAGCTTCCAGTATCTGGGAACGTATCACAAGCAGAAGAGAATTGGCGGGCAGCTAGACGAGATACGCCTGGCCGGAAGATGGTGGCGGCGGAGGCGGCGGCGGCTGTTGCTGCCTCCAGGCGGTTCTCTCCAGCGTCGAATAATCCGAGTCGATGGACGAGTATATGTGCTCGGAGAGCGGCCTCCTGTGATCCTCGCTGCTGCCGCTGCTCACCGTTGTGTTCATGGCGATGAGATTGCTACCTGGTACGGCGACCGCATCTCTGTACGCGTGATTGACGGTCAGCCTCGGCTGCGGCGATGAAGGTGGCGGTTGTTGTTGCGGCACGGAGACCGTGCCGCAGGAATAGGCGGGCGGCGCGTGTTGCAGCATCAACGCGGTTTTTGGCGACGAGTCTTTGAAGAGGGACCGCTGCCTCTCCTGCGCCCGGAGCGTCGACATGCTGGTCTTCTCGCTGCCGACGCCGTCCAGCGTGTACGTGTTGATGTTCCGCTTGTAGACCAACGGCGACGATTTACTCTCCACGGATATGTCGCCCATGTTCGAGGCCGGTATCGCGTACCTCAGACGCTCCCAGAACCTTTTCTCGCCCCACGTCAGTATCGCCGCCGCCGTCCTCAGGTACGGCCGTAGCTCCGGATCGCGTTCCACCTCCGGGCACGCGTGGCCCGCTTGCACGACTATCAACTGGGCGGCCCTGCCGCGGAGCGCCTCGTGAACGGCCGCGCGGAACTCGAATCGCGACCACTCGGTTTGCAAGAAGTTACGGGTGAGGACGATTAGCACGCGCCGGGACGCGTCCACCGCTTCGAGGACGATCGGCGCCGGGGCGGAGGCGCGAAGCACGCAGGGTAGGTCGCGATGGTGCAGGCACAGGCGGAGGCCCGCGGTGCCGTGCTCGAGCTCGACGGCCAGCGTGTTCAGCACGAAATCCTCGTCGTTCGGGCTGTAACAGACGTAACAGTCGTAGAGACGGTCACGGTCACCGTCGCAGCAGCCGGGCATCGGCGCGGCCGCGGGCATCGCCGTCGTCCCGGTCGACTTGCCCGGTTTCGCGCGCAAAAATCGCAGCCCGTACTTGGAGTAGGCCCAGGCACCGACAGGCTCGCGGAATATAAACGCCAGTACTATGATTACCAGGAGAACGAGGACCGCGGACAGCGTGGCGGCCACCAGCGGCAGATAATCCGAGACCATGATGCTCTCGATCACGCCGCCCTGTGAGAAATAATCCGAGCATACCGTTTCGTTAACGTTCAATCGGCGCCTGTACGCGGGCCTCGCGTGTCCACCGTAATAGCACCACACGTCGCTCGCGTCCACCACTTTGTGCGCGTTGTCCGACACCCACGAGGACAACTCCTGCAAGAACTTGCAGCGACATGACCACGGATTGTTGCCGAGGGACAGCTCGACGAGACGCGCGTTCAGGGTGACCTGCCAGACCGGGAAGGTGACCAACTGATTGCCGCTCAGCCTTAATATCTCGAGCGAGCGTAACGGCAGGAAAGTCAAGTTATCGATGAACCCTATCAGATTGTTCTGCAGATAAAGCTCGCGCAGGTGGGACAGCCGCTCGAACTCGAAACCCTTTAACTCGCGTATCCGATTGTCCTCGAGATGGAGGATCTGAAGATTGTTCAGGCCGTTGAACGTGCGGTTCTGTATCGACTCTATCCCGCTGGCGTTTACGTACAGTACCCGCATGTTCTTCCGCCCGATGAAGACGTGATTCTGCAGCTCGCGCAACACGTTACCGTCCAGATAGACCTCGGTAGCGTCCATCGGTATACGCCGCGGTATCTCCTGCACGCTCACGCCCGAGCAGTCCACCGCGTTCGTGTTCCAGGTCCGGTCGTTGTAGCACTTGCATCCGGCCGGGCAGGTCATCTCGCAGTCGCAGGCGTCGTAGTCGCAGCAGTGGCAGAGGGCGAAACAGTGGGCCTCGTAGCGGCAGAGGAATTGCTCGGAACGCGCCGTGGACGCGGACACGATGGCGACCCCACGTGGGCCGGAGGTGCGGCACAGCACGTTGTCCAGGTCCATGATCCGCGGGTACTCCCTGGTGGACGTTTGGTTGTTGATCGCCGGCAGCCAGTCCATCGAGCAGTTGCAGTCAAACGGGTTGCCGCCGATATAGAACTCCGGCAGGGGCCTGTCCTCCGGGACCTTGATGAGCAGCAACGACGTCAGCTCCATCGTCTCGATCTGGTTCGCGTACATGTCGACCCTGGTCAGGTTCACCTTGTCCGCGAACGTGTTCGGTCGCACCACGTTGATGTAATTGTTATTTATGAACAGCATCTCGACGCTGTCGGGCACGGACAACGGCGACAGCTCCGTGATACGATTGTGGCTGGCGTCCAGGGTCTTCACTTTCGAGTCGCGGATCTCGTAGTAGTTGCCCAGGCTCTCGATAAAGTTGCCGTGTATGTCCAGCCATTTCAAGTTGCCGGGTATGAACGCGAAGTCGAACCACTCGATGTGATTCTCGGAGAGATTGAGCAGCAGGAGGCTGGCGATGCTGGTGAACACGCCGTTGATGTCCGACAGAAAGTTGCCGTCGAGCCTTATAGCTTCCAATCGCACGTTCCTCTCGAAAGCGTGCCTCTCGACGTGCTGCACCTTGTTCTTGGCCAGGTTCAGGATCTGCAGGTTCGGCAGGTCCCACAGCATGCCGCGCGACAAATTGCCGATGTCGTTCCCGATGAGCCGCAGCCCGGTGAGCTGGTGGAGGTTGCGGAACGAGCCATTGTGAAAATCGTTGATCCGGTTCTCGCCGAGGTCGAGGGTTTTCAAGAAGGCGAGGTCGCGCAGCGCGTCGGGCACGGCTGCCAGCTCGTTACCGCTCAGATCCAGTTCCTTCAAATCGGAACAGTTGCGAAACGCCAGCGGGTCGATGCTCGCGATAGTGTTGCCGGACAACGTGAGCCGATTCAGTACGAACAGGCCGTTGAAAAGCTGCGCTCCCACGGTGTGAAGCTTGTTCTGGGAGAGCTCGAGGGTGTGCAGATTGTAGAGCGGTAGAAAGGCGTTGCTCTCGATCCGATCTATCGTGTTGTTCCGTAGATCGAGGATCTGCAGGAAGAACAGGTCCTTGAACATACGGGAGTCTATGTGCGTGAGCAGATTGTAAGACAGATCGAGGATGATCAGCCGAATCAGCCCGAGGAACGTGGTCTCGTCCACCCGATCGCTTCCCAGCCGATTGCCGGCGAGATTCAGTACCAGCAGCTGCTCCAGCTGAGTGAATATACCCTTGGGCAGGTCGCGGAGGCCGTTGTACGCCAGGTGTATGTCGCGAAGGTCCCTCGCGCTGGAGAACAACCCTTCGGGCAGCGAGTCCAGGGAATTGTAGCTGGCGTTGAAGATACGCAGCACGGTCAGCCCGGTGAGCGCCTCGCCGGCGATCTCGACGATCGCGTTCCGTTGCAGGTGCAGCTCTTGTAGCTGGCGCAGCCCGACCAGCGTACTGTTCTCCGGCAGGCGTTTGATCTCGTTACGCGACAGATCCAAAATGCGTACGTCCGCCCTGCACGCCTCCCCGGCGGTGGCTTCGGTGTCGGCCACCACGTCCTGCCGATTCAGCCCGATGTCGTTCACGTCGCGCAAACGGTTCCCAGATAGATTCAACGTTTGAAGGTTGTCCAGCCCGCAGAACAGAGCCGCTGGAAGCGCTTGCAGGTTGCTCTCGACGATCTCCAGGGTGTGGAGCTCCCGCAGGCCGAGAAACGAGTCCGGGGCGAGTTCGAGGAACCGCGCGGCGCCCCATACGCCGTTGAACGTCTGCACGGTCAGTTTCTTGAGCTCGAGCAACGGCTGGAACGCGCCCTCCGGTATACGCAGCACCTTGCAGCCGTGCACGTGGAGCTCGTGCAAGCTGGTCAAACGTTGCCAGCTCTGGGCGTTCAGGCTGCTCTCGAAGTGATGGACGTCGCTGCAACGTATCCGCAGCTTCAGAGCACCGTCGAGCGATGGGACGAGGCTGGTGATCGCGGCCGGATCCAGCACACGGAGGGTGCAGTCCGCGGAACGTGTGTCGTTGCCACCCTCGGACAGCCACTTGCAGGAGGCCCCGGCTGATTCCGATAGTATCGTCGATGCGAGACAGAGGAGAGCCGCGTTTATTAGCGTCATAAAAATATACTTGGCTGTCATCTTGCGTCGCGAAACGGATGGTTGCGTGCGGCTGCGTTCTCGGGTTCTTTTCTTTCTCACGGCTAACCTTCGGATAGACGGGAGGGGGATTAGCGGGTAGCGGATACCGGATAGCGGGCACCCCTTTTATCCACACTTTCGAAATACAGGGAAACTATTTCTCATCCCCTTTCTTTCTCACCCCTTCCTCACGTACCACACTCGCGCAACCGATGACACACGCACGCACATACACACGCGAGCGAGTGCGAGCGCGCGCGCGCTCATGCACCTCCTATCACGTAAGTACGGACCGGCCCATTTCTCTTGCCCTTTATTCGTGGTTGGCCGGTGGCGAGCCACCCTGCCCTGCACACCTTCACTGCTTTCTCTTTCTCGTTCTTTTCACTCACAATCCTTTCCACTTGACGAACCCAGCTCCCACCGTCTTTTTCGACACCTTTCCGTCACCCTCGCCCGATGCTACATACGCCCCTGAACACGTTCAGTTTACTAAGTGCACCGTCGCCGCGGCAAGTAGTACGAGCACGCTTTAACGAACCGTCAGAACGAAAACAGTACGCGCGGACCCGTGTACGCGAAGCGACCGTGCACCACCGTACACACTCGCCTCGCATCAAGCACTAGCACCAACTAGCACTGATCCAGCAGAGACCGCTGACCGCGCATCATCGGCATTCCCGACCGTTCCTTTTCGATTTCTCTTTCCAACGGCAGAGAGCGCCACTTTATTAGAATACCTCGCGGAGAAGCTGGCACGAACAAGAGCGGAACGCCAAAACGCAACCTAAGTCCATATGCCCTTCGGTATGTGCACCGGTTTCACGGTCCCCTGTGCCCATTGGTGCACCTTTTTCCCTACCTCCGCGGCCACTATTATGCACACCAGGCCGTTAGCAAGTGCCCCGATCGATACAAATTTTCTTACTATAAAACCTCTCCGAGCCCGTTCGCACCGTTGAATTTTCAGCGTCGTACGGCTCGGCCCTATCATTTTTTTATAGTCAATGATCATCAGTTCAATCTACGGAATATATCGAATCTAAAGCAACGATCGCTTTGAAACGTCCTATTGGACAGAAAGCTTTGAACATTCCGAAAATTTTGAACACCCCAAAGGCACGACTCAAATGGAAATATAACGCATACAACTGTATCTTCAAGTTGTCAAATTATAATATTCGGTAATCGAGATTTTAATTATTAAAAAATGTTTGCTAAATTATCCGAATGGATTCATTCCATGTTCAACGAAACGAAGCGGTACGCATCATGGAAACGTGCTATTAGACTTTAGGACGCTTAACGTTATTCTACATGTGAATCAATATTATGCTACGAGTGTTGTATTTGTCCCCGATATTATTTCTTTAACGATAAATTAAACGTAAAAGAAATTTATAACGCAATTTTGCCTCGTATACATCATATATGCCATCTAGGGGGTACGGTGAAAATGTGAAGTTACGCAGCGTCGCTGCTGTCTCTTATACAGTTGCAATTGGTGGAGGCCGATGCTAGCGACCAGTTGTTCAGCAGGAGCTTACGTTGCAAGCATCTGTGGCTCGTTTCTGGCGAGGGATCTGCTCATTACCATTCGACTTCCTTAAAACGTACACGGTGCTGTTAAATCTGCTTGCATCTCCGTTGCAAACATGAGAATAGTGTATATAACGTGCATTCTGCTGGCTTCGACCATCTGCAGCATTGCGGGTGACAATGGTAAGTGGTAAACGTTTTAAGCCGCTGTTATTGCTTGCCCGGAGTTTATTACCGTTGCGTATCTAACGACGCTAACGCGTATGAAGGTTTCGCTTGGAAGAGCCCCAGAAATAGCGTTCGAAAGCTTCGAGGCGCGTGAGAAATATCGGCGTGGTCAAATTCTATGCGTAAATGGAACACGGAAGAACGGTTTCGTACGGATTTTTAATTTTACGCAGTGGACGCGCTCGCAGGGAATGTGCCGCGTTAAGCAAGCCTGCTGCTCGCTGTTTCCCGACATCTCGAGAAATGTATATTATGCTTACGCGACAAAACTTATCGAAATTGAAAATTATTCTTTCGTTTCGATGGTTTTGTTTAGAGTTTCGAATAAGTCGCGACGACCTTCAACGCCTTTATGGACAGTTTAACTATTATTGATTTTATGTAAGTTTCTTGTACACTTACGTACGTAGCAGGACAGTTTACGCCGCATATGGGAATATTAAATTTATTTCAAATCGTTATATTTTCCTGGTTTGCAGATATCCATTATGTATCTTATATAAACGAACGACTGTTTTCAACCCAATGCGAATTAATAAATCACCCCAATGCGAATTAATACAAAAATTATCATGTAACATTCTATTAGATACATAAATACTTACTCTAGTAATTAAATTTATAGTCAAGGTTTTAATGTATCTGTTTCTGTGCTTTGAATTTAGTTTTCCTTTATGAATATCACTGGTGTACTAGAAGCCTCTAATTTAAAACCAACGACTGCATCGGTGTATCAATAACTCTTTCAAGCTAGACTCTATATTGTGTTCTTACTGAAAATATTAAACATAGAAAAATGTCTCCAATTCTAAGTCATTCTTTTTTTCGTCACTCAAAAGTGTTGTATAGATAGTTCTTCTTAGCAAGTTGTTACCCTGTTAATAATAAATGAAATATTAATTCTTTATGCAGCTGCTGCAACAGGTGGAGATAATAGCTCTGCCACTCATTCGGCAAAAGATGTACCTACTACTGTCCCATCCGTAAATTCTGCAGCCGCTGTTCCTACGAATGTCAATGCTAATGCCAATGTAACTGCTAACACTTCTACGAATATTCCTGCTAACCCTACCAGTACCAACGCGACTGGACACACCGACGTTCCCAATGTTCCTCCAACGGATCCTGCTACTACAGCCTCAACGACAAATAGTTCGAAAACCACAACACCAACCGTACCAACAACAGTAGCATCCACAACAACAACGACAGCGACAACAGCACCAACAACGTCTGAAAAGCCCACTACTAAGAGTCCCGTCACAACTACTACGAGCACAGCGTCTACCGCTTCGATGGGATCTGTGACAACCGCAGGTCCGATATCGACGAAAGTAGCTCCGCCCTCGTCGTCGCCTTATAAGGAACGACATTTCGACGGCCTCAGCTTCTTAGGTAAGCGTTTAACATCGATACGAGCAATCCTTATCTATACTTAGCCAGCGTGGCCCTACACTTTCGTACGCCTATCTAAGCTTTTCCTGTATCTCCTTTGAATGTTATCCGAGGCAGAAGCATATTTACACAAGGCGTCATGTACTTTTACTTTTCTTCTTTTAGGTGGCATCATACTAGCCGTCTGTTTGATGGCAATTAGTGTATTCTCATGGAAATTTTATAGAACGTTCAATGAACGAAACTACCGCACTCTATGATATCGCGGAGGTCATCGCCGCGAAAATTCCATTTTTCGACAAGTACATCCAGTTAATTGAACTGAAAACTATGAATTTTACCATAACAATATTGCGTATTTTTATAACGCACTTAAGTGTCGCGTGGTTTAAGTGCTCTTAGTAATGTGATGTGTAAAACGCGAGTTCGGTTTCTTTGTACCCGGTTACGAAGACGAGTTAAAATACATTATCATAGTATTGTCTCTCCATATGCTCGCACGCGCATTGTGATAGCGAATGCGATCGGAGGGGTGGGTCGCGGGGGGAGGGGGGGAGGGGGGTGGTGGGAGAAAAAAGAGGAGGTAATAAATACGAGGCGAGAATAGAAGGGGAGAGTAGAGAACGTAAGGGCGCGTGAGAGAGCAAGGGGAGAGAAACTGAACGTTACCATGCGCACGCGCAACTCGCGCACGAAAGTTGACGACCAATCAAACACACATTCCATTAAAAAGATCAATTCCGCAACGTAATCATTTACGTGTTATTTTTCCGCTCAAACGAGAACACACAAGAACAGACTTTTCGTTTCCGCCATTTTCTATTCTACTCGTTTATCAACTGTCGTACGTAAGAGCAATGGTTAAATTACTGTAAGAATAACGAAATGTACACAGATATAATGGTTCCTATGTGTATATTCATCGTAAAGGCAAAAAGAAAGACAAAAAAAAAATAGTAAAACTTAATAAACTTGAGAAGTTGAATCAAAAAGAGGCCGCTGTAGGACGAATATATAGGGATATCGCTTTGTTAAAGTTGAAGTGATAACCGCCAAACTGGATGTCGTCTTCGTAGCAGAGGCGATACTTGGTCATTAATTTCGCGCGGTAACGACTTTCAAGGCTGTTCCAAGGATAGGCGACACGTTCGTACGAATAGAGTACGGATGCCCCCGCGAATGAGTTTGTCTTGTGACATCGTTGCGAAATTTTCATACTACTTAGCAGGGAGATGAACATTCTCGATCTTGATCTTTGTACCTGTCGAGAGACGTAGCTGTGTAAAGATTGACGAAGGTTGACGTTTCCGCGCAAGCAATTGTAATCAAATTAAGCGTATTTCTTTCTTTCGTTTTCCCCTTTAAATGATTTCGGTCGACGGGAATGGTATTTAATTTTCACGTTTTCTCCGCGGCCAATGTTCTGCTCCAATCGAAATGAGATAACGAATTACCAACGCGACTATGGATGCACCGTAACCACGACTGATAACATTGGCTCCTAAAACTCCCTCGGTGGTTTCCAACAGAGTCATGATACGTTCTATATCGTCCGGCAAAGAGTTCATGTATTTACGCGCGGAGTGATAGTTCTCCCACAAGAGCTTTCCTGTAACGTGCATTAAATATTAACTCGGGAAAATTGTACAGAGGCGCGGTAAGTTTCGCAGCATTCAGGGGGAAACACGCGCGATACCTGAACAAATAAGTTTGGAAACATATTCGAGCGAGAGATGAGTATAATATATATATATATATAAAAAAAAGAAGCAGCCTAACTGATATATGGTATTTCGTTCTATGTAATATTTTAACGAGCTATGTAAAATATTTGCTTATATCAATTATACAATATTAATACTACGCAATGGGAAATATAACAGATTAAGTTGTACAAACACTCGAAACTATTCAATATCCTACCCAGCTGGTCCAGCTGTTCCATTTCAATCGTGCTTATCATTCTCGATATTCTTTCGTCCTGGTTCGCGATATCCCTGGCCATGCTAGTCGTTTCTTCCGGATACATGCGCTCTATCATCGAGGTACCAGGCGGATGCGTACGCCATCGGCTGGTCGTATTCACGACGGTCATGATTGCCTTGCGACGCGTCGCAACGTAACGAGATCCAGAGTATCTATCGATCTCGACGTTGGGGCATTGAATGAGTATCAGCTCCACGTCCACCAGATTCCAATCGTGCGCGCGGATGTCGAGGGATCGCGTGTCGCAAGCGAAAATCTTGTCTGCGTTGCCGATAACGGAAGTCAGAGTGTCGACGAGGCGAGGACTCGAAGATCCCGCCGCCAGCTTCTCCGCCAAGTGGCACGCCAGCGTTTTCTCCAGAACGTTTCCTGTATACGTGTTCGTAATTGCTTCGAGAAACGTGTACAATGCAACGACCAGGGCGGAGCTGCTCCCAAGACCGCTTTTCACCGGCACGTTCGAGGCGATCACGATCTCGAATCCAGGAACATACGCTGTTAACAAATATCGATTAGCGCCGAACTGTCGGCCGAAGCTCCGCGATCCCCGCAATTCGAATTGCCACGATGCGTGGATCGCGCGACGCGAATTGTTTATCAGTTTGTTTTGCTTAACAAGCTATTCGGTTTCATGCGTGCGTCTGACTACTGGCTGATAACCGGTTATCGAGGAACGTGCGTAAAGGAGCAGAGTCGAGCGCGACGCGATGTCTCTGCGCTAATTGAACGATTATTAAATTCCCGAAGTGTGCCATCTCCTGCAAGCGTATCGAGATTACCTGCTACTTTTCAGTTTCAGATCCGTGTCTCCTAAACGCGGATAATCGGACGGTCGGTTTAGTGGTATTCGAAGACCAATGGGAGTCTGTACCTCGCTTCGCTTTGAAACTCTGTATCGTCGCTTTTATGTAGCGTATCCACGATGCCTCATTCACGGACGGCTCGATATTCTCGCTGTTCAAATAAAACCTGGCCACCCTCTCCCCGGCGATTTCGTCCGACAGCGTTTTAACGTGACACCATTTGCAGCCGCGGCTACGCTTGCCAACTATCAACGTGACAAGTTGAACGGCCTGTTTTATTTCAAGAGAAGATAAACGAAGACAAACGTGCATGTCGCCGCGTGCCGCGCGGCGCTTTTTCGTACGCCACCACCGTAGAAAGTGCGTATTCAGCGGTCGTGGAAGCGGGAATAGGAGGGCCGGCGAGACGAGCCGCCGCCGCCGCGCCAACGGTGAAACGTATTCATGGATTTACACGTACCATAGACAATGATTTACTTTCAGCGAGACCTGTACTCTTGCCAGCCACGGCGAGACATCCAGGCGCGTACACGGCGCAGGTAGGGAACAAGCCATAAAAGTTATTGAATTCTTCTCCAGCCAGCAGCAGCAGCTCCTCGACGCCGAGCGGTTTTGGAATTTCGTCCGCGAAAGGGTCGCTTAGATAAGGCTTTATCTGTTTGTAGTAATCCCTGAGGAACTGGCTCCTGTGGGACTTAAGCAGAATTCAGAAATTTCGCCATCCCGACGACGCGCGGCCGTAAGTGATTTCCGAGTCGTTTAAAATTCGCTGCTACGATTCTTCGCGACAATTTGCTGCGAAACAATGCGACGCGCGATTTCTCACGCGGTAACTGCCGGGCTGAAGTAGAGACACGGTGGAAACGGAAGTTTTACCCTGACTATTTTCTATCGCGAACAATGGGAGCTCTTACTTTATTGTTCGATAAATTGCCTGGCGTGGAAGCGCCGCACGCTGCGCGGATATCGCGGGATTTACTGTACATCCTGGAAAAAGTCCCGAAGCTCGAATCAACGTGTTTTTAATTTGACATATCCGACGTGTCCGCTTGAAGGAAAGATACAAAAAAAAAAACACGCAGGTCCGACGCGGACTTCTATTTTTCTTCGTTCCCGCGTTTCGCGCGCCATCAAGTTTTAATCAAACGCTTAATTGAGATTGGAGAGCCTTCTGGAGATTTATCCGCTGTGAACCGTGTCCGTAAAAGTCAAGCGGGCCGTTTTAGCGATCGTATTTTTCTATGTTATATAAATGCATCGAAATTGTTACGCGACGTTTCCACGGTGGCGAGATACAGACATGGAGCAGCGAGATAAGGGAAGTGAAATGCATTACGAGGCAGTAAACAGTGTTTGTAAACTGAGCGTTCCAGGAAGATTAAGTTGAATTCAATTTTGCATTGCAGTTTGCATGTTACTTCTTGTAAATAATTTAACTTCTATTATATTTCTCGTAGCTGATAATTATAATTACTATATTAGTTTCACTTTAAATGCAGTATTTCTGTTAAATTTCTCTAATAAGGGAACCTCAGTAACTCGAAAGTTCTGATGTTTTTTAAACTTTACTAGGGAAATATTTGACAATTTTCTTCTGCTGCTTTTTTTCTGCCGCACCGAAGTTTCCATGTAACTTGAAAATCAGAGCGCATCTAAATTTAAAGATAAGCTTACTCCCCTGTTGAAAGTCTCGCAAATGTTCCTGCTCTGCAAACCACGGAAAGGAAGAAGAAATAAATTTCCGCGCGAAGTTGCCAATGGTCTTTTCCCATGTACCTACATATATCCCGCAACGAGATGATTTTATGTAGGTACACGCGCTATCGCATGTTCTCGGGAGATGTAAAGCATATCGCGGGCTGGTGCAGCGCCGATTTTTGAAAGTTACCTATCGGTATGCGCGGACGCGAGGCTGGGAACATAAAACCGCTCGAACTGGCAATATCCTTTTACCAGTTACGCTTATGTTACTGGCGATAGTGTAGCGGAAATTGCTGGGATATCGACACGAAACAACCGTACGCGGCTTGCGGTTATCCGTGCCGTACGATAATGAGTTGTACGTCACGAACGCTCACGTAATTATCGCGGCGTGCGAGGCTTCGGGCTCGCGGAAGATACGAGAATTATGTAAACTGGAGCGAAATTAATCCAACGGGAAACATTCGCGGTGTGTAACAGTTTTTCCCCTATCGCCGAGTTTGTTTAGAACGGCATTAAACCCAGAGATGGGCATTATTTAAATAACTTTTCAAATAAAGATACTTTATCTTTTTCCGTCGTCGAATAAAAATCACTCGAGTTATCTTCGTTCGTAGTGGCACGGATGAAACAGTTTATTCGATGGGAATTCATCTGACGGCCGGAGATACTTTGTTTATTCGAAGGCCTTTCATCTTGGGCTTCGAATAATTTTTCTGCTTTCATTGTATCTTTATCCTAGAAGATCGAATAACCGGCGAAAGCCTTTGTGGCCCGAGCCGCGCGAGATCGCCGTTGTTCGGCGATGTGTCATCGATTATACAGAAATAGAATTTGTTTACTTTTCATCGTATCAATATGAAAGTCACACCAATGCTCGCATTCTTCCGATTAAATAGACAGGAAATACGGGAAAAGAAAAACGGGCTTTCAATTCTGCAAACAAATTTTTCATGTAATTTCCTTAATTACGGTCCGAATTACATATATAATTTTTGGGGCCATTTTTATCAGGAAGGCATAAGGAATCGATTGACGTCACTTTCACAAAGATCTGATTAGACATGTGGAACTGCAGATTCGTCACTGTTTACAAGGAAAGATCTCGAACCAGGAAATACTTCTGAGACTTTATGAATATGTAGAGGATTTCCTCCTGATTACAAAGCAATTTTTGTTCGCTGCCCAAATTCGCTCTAAGGTGGTGAAATTGACTTCTTAAATTCCGGCTATTTTCCGACTTTGTGTTATTACTCGCGAACTGTAAGAACTGTAAGTTACCAAATGATAGCCCTAATTAAAAGAAGTAACTTTTGTCTTGAAACTTTTTTCTATCACTTATCGATTACGAGTTACAAAATAAAATGGGAAAATAGCCGAATTCTTAGGGGTTAATTTCACCCCCTTAGCGCGAATTTGGGCAACATACAAAAATTGCATTGTAATCAGGAGCAAATCCCCTGTATATACCCCTTTTTTTTAATTTCCAGGTTCTGGATCTTTCCTTGTAAGCAGTGGCGAATCTGCAGTTCTGCATTTTTAATCAGATCTTTGCGAAAGTGATGTCAATCGATTCCTTATGTCTTTCCGATGAAAATGGAGAACCGCTGGTTTCGAGCATAACCTTGTCATCCGTCATGCGATTCCAGCTGGCCATACGATGTTACGCACTAAACAGTGACGAATTTGCAGTTCTGCATGGTTCTGCATTTGGCCTCAAAAATGATATAATTTGGACCATAATTAAGGAAATTATGTGAAAAATTGATTTGCAGAATTGAAAGCCCTTTTTTTTAAATTATTTTAATCGGACTATTCCGATTTAAATTATTTTCTGTTTATTTAATCTGGAGAATGCCAGGAATCCATTCATTGGCGTCACTTTCATATTTTTTGTACGGATTTCTTCTTTCTTGGAAGTAAGTACTTCTGGCATTCAGTGATGATGTAGTTCATAGATAGTCGAGCGTTGCAGACAGCACACATAACCGGAGGGTTATTGTTTAAGAATGTGTGTGAGTCAGTTTGGTGTGTCCAGTTCTTATTCTGGTCATTATAACTTGTTGCTTACGATACTTCCACATTGATACGAGGAAAATTGAACATTCAGATTCAGTATAATCGATGACACATCCCCGAGCAACGGCGATCTCGCGCGGCCCGGGCCACAAAGGCTCTCGCCGGTTATTCGAGCATATGTCAATGAAAGCTGAACAATTATTCGAAGCCCAAGATGAATAGGGTTGCCACCCGTACTTTAAAATAAAGTATCTTACGTTATTATAGGTAAATGTACTCTATACTTTTGAATAACAATAAAGTACGCGAAAATACTTTATTTCACAATTAATGATATTACGTGAAACGTAACGCAATATTATTGTACATAACCTTTTTCATTAGTTCCAAGTTTCACCGCACGCCGCACCACACTACGTAGTGAACTAGTAGTGAACTATCACCTTACGCGCAGGACAATTGTCTGTCATTTCAATATGAATATTGAGTGCAATGATGCCTTTAAGATATTTCAAAATAATAAAAAGTTACTCTGTAATGCTAAAAGCAAAACAAAATATGTTTGGAAGAAATAAAAACTAATAACATTAAAATGTACTTTTAATTTGTTGAGCGTACTTTTTGTTATACCCCACGAAAGCAAATGTACGTTATTTTTCTGTAAAAAAGGTGGCAACCCTAAAGATGAAAGCCCTTCGACTAAACAAACTATCTTCGGCCGTCGGATGAATTCCCGTCGACTAAAGATAAATCATCTTATTCAATCTTCGAATAACGGATAAACGTATAGTATCTTTTACGCGAGGTTATCTAGATATTTCCTTGCCTATCTCTGAATAGAACCCAGCAGCGCTCGATGAGAAATAATTACGCGAGGACGCGGTATTACGCTTCGAGCTCCAAAAACACTCTCCAACGAGTCTAACGGATGCGGTCGCGTTTCCGCGTCTTTTCAAGATTACCCGCCTCGAGTTAATGGTGGACGACAAACGAATCGTTCAGCATTGGCAACTTTAAACACGCCGCGCTACAGAAAGATTCAATTCAGCTGCCGTTCTTGGAACGGATCCCGGGTGCCGGTTTCGCGGCGCGCGCGGGAGTAGCTGGTACGTTTCGGCAGAGAAGAGGCGCAGACGTGAGAGTCCGACTCGGCAGGGGCGGAGTCGCTGCCCTTCATCAATAAGAGCATGCTCCCTCGTATCCCTTTTACTTCGTCTTTCCTCTCCCCGCCTAGGACGTAGCTCGCAGCTTCCTCCCTGCCGCCCTTCGTCCTCTTCCATGCTCGCGTCCTGTACCCTCCACTCTTCCACCCCTGCGATCGCTCGGCATCCCTTTTCACCCTATTCCTCCCGCCCGTCTCTCTCCCCCGTCTCTCTCAAATTTCATCCCCCGCCGCCCGTCCTCTCCCCCGCCGTTCGCCGAGCTTTTTTGGGCGCCTCTCGAAATACACGCGCGGGGCAGCGAGGCGGGCCACCGACGCGGTGCGGAGCGGAGTCTCTGGCGAGGCTCGAATATGCGCCTAAGGTGAATCCTGATGAACGTATCATCGATCGGTGGTTGCTGAACCGCCCGCTGTGCTCGGTCCACGCGTGTACGCGCAAAGAGACGCGCTGCCGAGCTGCGGAGCTCGCGCTACTATTGCTCGCCACCCTGCCGCCCCCCGCCGAATATCAAGGGCGATCTTCCGAGCGAGACGGCGGGTTTCGTGCGCGAGATAATCGTCCTCGGCATCTCCGCTGGATCCAGAGTTCACGCCTGTCCCCGGTGCTGGAAGCGATCGACGAGGAAGGGAAGCACAGATTTGAGCGGAGAGTAAGCGGGACAGAGGCGCGGAGAAAGGGAGAGAGAGAGAGAGAGAGAGGAGAGAGAGACGGTGTGCTGACTTTTATCGATTGTCGTCGCGGGGCACGAGATACGAGACGCGTCGTGCTCGAGATCTCCGCTTCCTCCGGCAGAATCAATTCGTGCAGAATCCACCCGCGGCCCGCCAGTGCGTACGTGTGTGCAAACGGGATCATCCGGGGATGACTCTCTGATGCCGGAGATCGGTGATCCCCGTGCTCCGGGCTGATGGTGCTTATTTTTCGGCGGCCACGCACAGCGACCGAGGGAAAAGGGTGGCTCGCTGTTGGGGTGACAGATGCGAGAGGTCGCCCGCGGTGAAAGTATGTGAGCGGTTCACGTACAATGCGGTTATTAGAGCTGCGATCTGTTCGTGCACTTAGGGAGACACGCAGCAGCTGATTGGCCATTCCCTGCCTCGATGTAAGTACTGTTTACCGCATAGCTACTGCTCGAGTCCGTTCGAGGGAAGCGAGGCATCGCGTAGCCTTCCACGATAAGGTCTGGTCACCCGCCAATGTCCAATCTTTCGCTAAACACGAGGGGAGAAGGGTATGGCAGCGACGAATTTCTTCGGAGCAATTAGATTCCATTAGCACTGGATTACTCCTATTTAGTGAAGGAATTGGGCCGCACGTTCGAATGACGTTTACGCGACATTTATCAAAGGTTATCGCTGCTCAAGCGTCTGGATACTGCGAGAGAAAGGCAGCTTATCGTGCACTAGGCCGCGCTATCTTATCGTTAGTTGCAACGGGGGAAACAGTGAATATTACCTGTAAGATAATTAGTAGGAATTCGGTGTATAGCGGGGTACAGTGCCAAATGGTAGTTCGACCTATTTTGGCGCAAGGGAAGCAGTCGACCTCCGTTACGCATTTTTGGAACGCGAGGGATTAGCTGGCGGGAGCAGTTCATTAACTGATGCTGAGGAATTGTTAGGAGCGATCTATGGGCGCGTAAAATGAATGCGTTTTGGAGTAGATCATCGATTGCTGTAGCTTGTTGCGCGAGTAATGACCAGAACTCGGCTTGACTCGGCTCGACGGAGGCAGTAGACAGAAAGAAACTTCCAATAGGTTAGCAGTGAGGCATGGGATACGAGAGTTTCTGTTGTTCGGCGTACGTGATCTTGCAAACTAATGCAGATTATTTGTCAGTAGCCATGAATAACAATGTTGAATTCCGTAGTTGACTCTGTCGATCCAGTAAACGTTCCTTCATCTGCTAACGCACGGGGAATAACAGGAAATTGCCCTACATTCGTTTTATATTAAAGAGTTCGTAGTTTTCTTAAGGATTCTTTATTTTCTATATAATACTCTCTTTTCAGCGATACTATTCGCGATAACGAAACGAGAAAATTATAGACGAACCGGCACGTTCATCGACGAGCCCTAAGAAAATGGAAAAATATTCCACGAGTGTCGCATTTGTTACGGGGAACGAGATGCCTCGTCTTTTTCTAAGTGCCGTTAGCTTCGAGGAACAAGTGACTTCATCCTATTATCCATTTCCGAGAAAAACAACAGAGGGGTCCGAAAAACCGGATTACATTTAATCAGCGTAGCTTTTTGGAGGGCTTAATAAATCTCTGAAACATCCAAATTATTTCTCATAGCGGTCGAACGAAAAATCACAATTTTGGGGATATTGAAAGCTAATCTCCAAAATCTAGGCGCAGAAGGCAACCGAGTGGGACGCGTGGCTTAAATAACTAGCACGAAAATCGTGAAACGTACAACGTTCGTAGCGAAAAGAGAGAAACTAGACAGTGACTCACAGATTTGTTCACGAAACACTATCACGTGACGGTGTTTTTCGTATTCAAATTATGGGTCAAGCGATGTCAATCTGGGCATTAAGAAGCAGACTGAGGTAGTAGTGTTCATATACTAGCTAGTCTTCTTAATTTATGCGAACAAACCTACGAGTCACTGTATGCGAAATCTACGAAACGCAGTAGCATTTGGGTAACTCACAGTTTAACACTTAAGTTACAAACATTTTTTATATACCTATTTTTACGAGCATCCGTCAAATCGGCGGGTAAACGAAAATACTAATTTTCTTCCCAAAATATATTTATTCAATTTAAATATAATTTAAGTATATATAATATTAAGCTGCAAGATTATTTGAGGCTATCGGCGCAGTATTTCTAGTAGCGTAACTCCAAAACTCTTGTTTTGAGATAACGGCAAATGAAATTATTGATGTTTTAAAGGGAGGTTTAAAAGGTATGATTTTTTACAAAATATAATTGCTAAGGTGTAAATTATTAGTATATAAAACAATGACCAATGCTGCCCAACCCAGTAATTTGTGACGTAAATCAATAAAATACTCAGTGCAAAAACACGTTTTTGTGCTGCCACTTTGTGTATGTTTTTGTAGGGTTGCTCAGGACACTATACCTAGCATTAAAATTTTGCACTATAAGAAGTGGTTTAGGCTGAAATATGTGAGTTTCGTCACTATTGCGCTGATAGCCTCATTTATGCAATTAGCCGATCCGTCAATTTGACGGGTTCCGTAGAAATAGGTATACTAGATTTAGATAAACGTCTATATAAATTCTTCGAATAGGATTATTAATTTACGGTACAAATTGGTTATAATTAATGCTATGGTTTATCCGCTATTCCTTTTTCATATTTGTAATCCGTCAAATTGAGTGTTAAAGAAGTGCTAAATTTCAAGTATCCTCTCAGTTTCAACGTACTGTACTCCAAGAAATGTGAAAATACTTGGTTTATGAGGCAGAATTATTGTACAAGCTGGAATAAAACTCTAGTACTTTTTTTTAGAGGGAAAGCAGGGAGATACGAACACGATAAGAGGAACACTTCAGGCTATTTGACAAAACGCTTGTAATTCTGTCCAGGGCTCGCATAATTGTCGGAAGGCGTAACTTTCGAGTGTCCGTAATCTTTTGATGCGACTTAATGATCGCGCACGATCCATAATGCCGTTTCTTGCGGATAAGCCCGGGTAACGACACCTGACTTCGGAACGATAATTGCTTCGTTATACGGTTCATCCCTGCGCGTGTTAGATAAGACGATGAAATGCTGTTTGACCCTCTCGGTAATAATTAATACAGCCATCCTCGAAGATCAAGTAATTGGGAATATAAGCGGTTGGGTGATGCCTGTATAAAAAATCCCGCCGAAAATGAAACGGGTCCAATTATTCACAATATTCGCATGTAAATGTATCAGGTCCAATTGGAATAATTGGAATTCCTTAGTTTTCGATGGACTGTTTTCATCGCACCACCGTCTAACCGCTTAAACTGCGAATCACTTAAACACCCATGCTGACCCACCCCGTATATATCGCAGAAAGACGAGTGCATAAATCGAAAACAGGAATACACCGCTGTCGGCAGGTACCGAATCCTATACCCACTGATCGATCGGTTTAATTGGCAAGGGGCGAGCCGTCCGTCGCGAGTACTTAGCATTCCCGAGGATCGAGCATCGCCGAGTGACAACAAGAAGCACCGAGAGGAAAGAATTCTTGTCAGTCGCCGCTCGGAACCGTCAGGCACGAGGTCACGCGGATCATGCGAGTGCACGCAACTTTGAAACGCAACCTTTGAGTTCTCCTCTCAACCCCTGTGTACCTTATTGACGCCTCGTTACCCTCGTGACCCCGAGCGCATCGGCGATCACTCGGTCACCTGCCCGTTGCGTAAACACCCGGCGGACCTCGCCGACAACCGGGCGCGATAAAATCACGGTTCGGCGGATGGAAAGCGGGAAGGAAGATGATCGAGCGTTGCTCGAATCGCGGCGAACAGCAGCCAAGGGAACGGCTGATTCGCACTTGTCGAGCGATCGCTTGAGTATTCCGGAAAAGAGGGAGACGGGATGATCGAGGGCGGAGCAGGAGGACAGAGAGCGACAGAGGTGGTTAGGGAGCGCGAGGGTTGTTGGTACGTGGTAGAGGGAAGAAGAAGAGAACGAAGGACGGGTAACAGGATAGAGAGAACAAAAAACAGCTCCCCGATTGCCGTTAACGACGGGCAAGAGATTATCCAGTTGAGAGTGCGAGATCCTATAACGCGATGTAGCTAGTTACGTTTCATCGTTTGCCCAGCGTCAAGATCGCACTGTCGTCCAGCGCACCTCCTGACACCGGCCCGGAGACCCGTTGCTGATCAGGCATTCCCGTTTCGTACAGGTAACAGGATCGCGGGGGATCGATTGCCACGACGATCGGGAAGCATCGGTAACATCGGGACCTCGACACGGCGAGGCGATGGCCGACTGAAAGGAGCACCGACCAGAGATGCTGCGGGTGTAGTTAAATGCAACGAAACGGATGAAGCGCGGGAAGCTATGCTGGCATATCGCACAACGCCGGTTTTTGTCGAAGGTAAGGGAGACCCAACAACCTCTTACAATTAGCCTACTATTGCCGTGCGTATCGCGGAGCATCGCACTTCCTGCGCCAGCGTCGATTCTGGAGCAATGGTGGAAAATCAATGGCGTTGGGGAGGGGACTTGTATTTGTGAACAAAATGCTACAGGAAATATAGCGTTTGCGTTATATGGACTGTTCTTTTTTTTTTAAGTGGCGAGAATCCAGTTTTTCCTGTTTGCGAGATGCTTAATGTTTCGCATTTCACCTTGTTTAAGAATGGCGTGTAAGACTGATAAGCTTGCTTTATGCTTTTAAGATTGTATACACGTGCTGTTTTATTATGCGACTATTTTTATAAGCACTGCCTAGGGAAAATAATGTTTTCGTTGAGCGCAGATGGACTTGTGCTGTTTTAAAAAAAAAAGGATTGTAGTTTTTGTGTCGTGGAAAGAAGATATGGATTGTTTCAAAGAGCACTTCGTTTCGCGAAGTAGTTTTAGAAATAACGATGGATAACAGCATTTAATTCTCATTCCTCGAGATCTATGCCTAGCCATTTATCAACGAGGCTTGGTAATAGCGTGCTCGTACATTATGCGAACCATATCACTTGAATAAACACATGGGTGGCAATTAGAGTTGTTTGCAAGAAAGTAATACTAATTTCACAAACCATTAAACTGGAATAAAGTTGTGACATTAAACAGAATTATTTTATTCATTATTTTCTCACAAGTATCTGATATATGTGGAGACTAATTTTGAGACTCCTATTTAAAAGAAATCACTGTTCTCCTTTTTGTCAGCTAATATCGTTGGAAATGAAAGATTTAATTGTTCTTTCTCGTTATTTTGCGTTAAATGAAATTTGCTCAGCTCTGTGCCTGTTACCAAAATTTTCTGATTTTTTTTCTTTAATTTACCATCGCTAGTCTAGACCACAGTGCCTCAATAAATGGCATTCCCGTTTTAAATTCTCCACGGCAGCTGTTAGAATGATGATGTACACTGATAGCATCAATGATGTGTTATTACCGTTAAACACAAGTAGGGACATGGAACATGCATTTGTTATATTAAATACGTTATCGACTGGCGTAGCGTGCTGTACATCATTAATACGATGTTATACAGCATGTATGTACCGTGACTGAATATAGTGTGCTGCTAAGTCTTCGAACCAAGAGTGAGTGAAAGATCGATAGCAAATACCCTGAATAATTTGTTCGCGGCATCCATCGTTATAGCTTCGAACCGCCTACATATTCCATTATCTACGTCTATTCTGTCTCGACTTTTGCCTCGACAATTTTTAACATTATCTGAACTTCCTATGCCGCTGTGCAAGCAGGGTTGTTTACTATAATTTTCATACCACACGCGCGTAGATTTATTTGTATTTCTTTCAAGGGGTTACGCCTACCTGTTGGGCCTAAAAAAACATCTATATTCGGGAATTTTGGGGGGAAAAACTTGCAGGCTTTTTTAATCAAACCTTTATGTATTCGAAAGTGTAGATGTTAAATTACTTATAGTAATTTTAGAAATGGAAAATATAAATAAATAAGAGAAATATCAGCGATCTCCCGGCAGCGATTTTTTTTCAGTAGTTTGCGGTGATCACTCTATTTTTGACTTGTTTCATCTGAAATAAAAAGTTTGTGGGAATTTAGTTAGTATATTATATTATCTATTCTTCAATCTCGAAAAATAAATTTGCTACAAAATGGCGGCTTCTCATAGCAAAAGTAAAGAAAAAACTATGCAAATGAAAAAGCAACGATTAAGGACTAGATAATCTAATGTACTAACTGAATTTGGTCGAATGTTTTATTTCTGATGAACCATGTCGAAGCTACAGTGGTCACCGTGAAGTGCTTATAAATGAAGAAACGCTGCCAGAAGATCGCCTATAATTCCATTAATTATTTAGATATCGCAGTGCAAAGAAGCTACAAGAATTTTAAAACATATACTTTCGAATATACAACCGTTTGTTTAAGAAAGTCTTCAGGTTTTGAATAAAATCCCGAAAATACTTGTGTCTTCAGACCTTACAGGTAGGCATAACCCCATAAGTCCGCCACTGATGGTGCCCCATGATATAAGCAATCTTTTTCAAATTAAACCCTGACGAACTTTTGTTTAACCTATCAACTGGTGCATTTCACCGTGTTTAAATTAATCCCTTTCATTCGCAGCAAGTGCTTGACCATCGCAATATTCGCTCCTTTTCCGGGACTGAAGTCTCACAATTTTCAAACGACAAGTTCACTCGTTTATACATGTACCCCACAAGTAGATGTTCCTACCTTGAAGATCGTCTTTGCACATGTATCTGACGTCGTAGAAGTATTTGCCATTGCAGGTGAACCTTGTACACGCTCCGCAGCAGCTGGGACGTCTAGAACAAAAAGAAGACACATGTTATCGCAAGCTCTATATAAAATCGTCATCTTCGGGTAACACCGCTCGAAGCGCCTGTATTATTTCCAGGCTATCGCGTATAGCTAGCGTCGCACAATCGTGACGAAAGTTCCGCGAAAAAGGATTAGCAAACGCGTTTCCAGCGATCGGTGAATCGTCGCCGTTGGCTAGAAACAGCGAGTATTCGGTGGATTCCGATCGATGCTCGCGCTCTGACAATAGCTACCACCGTTGGACGTGCTTTTCACTTAACGAGGAAAAATCGCACAGGGGACTGGCATGGTTAAATCGTGGAACACAGCGACCCTTGATTTCCTGCCGTTCAGGGCACTTCCCCGACAACAGGAAGCAAATTCGTCCGCGAATTGCCGGGCAACGATTTTACGAACACGAATATAATATTTCTATGGAAGCAAATGAATATGATATTATCCTGGAATTTATGGAGAAACAAGAGTTGATGAAGTTAAGTAAATCAAGTCAAAGGAAGTGCGTGAATCTGTTCTTTATACATTTCGGCATGCGCAGAAATAGGTTTCAGTGTCTCCCTCGTCTCCGAATAAAACGAAAATGAAGCTCGGAAACGTTCCGCTATTGGTATTGCCATTACGGAGGACGTCTTCGTTATTACCGTCATACCGGAAATTATGAAATATCGGCGAATCAGTTATTCCATTTCCGCCAATCACCGCTCCGTTTCATCGTACAGCTCACCCTCTCGCTTCACCAGCGATCTTCTTTGCGCCTCGTGCAGGTTTGCCGGCAGCGTGGCGATGGGAATTGCTTTTGTATCTCTCACGCCGCGATACTTGAATGCGTCCAATCTGATCAACCAATAGTTGGCGAGGTACATTCGCACAGACCCTTTCCTCTACCAAAATTTTAGGCATCGTTGCTTGTATAATTTCCTACGATTTTCGAAGAATAATTCCAACCGGTTGGAATCGGCGGGTAGGTACTAGTTTGAAGAATTAGTACAGTGCGCTCGATGCACACGTCGAGAAGCATGGAATTGTTTCTCGAGAATGTCGTCGGTAGGAGAAACTTCTGTTCCCCGTTTATAAGGGAACTCGACAAGGTTTCCTCGAACACGAAACCACAAAAGCTCTAACTGTGATTATGAGCGTACCCATGAGATCCTTGCGAGAGATCTTTGTGGAAGTTCGCGATGTTCGAAGGCTTCGGGCATGCCTCAATTACTCAGTCACGAGCTGATTTCTAGCAACGAAAACGTCGTTCGAAGCGACGTGTTCACGCGATGCTTTCTAAGAATGGTCGGGGTGTATCGGCGCCGGGCGTGTAGCTGCCGCGAGGCGAGCGGGGAAAAAAAAAAAGGGACGAGCGGAGGCGTGCGTGAAAAGTTGCGTGTGACCTTTTGCAGGATATATCGAGCGGCTGCACGAGGAAACCACGGAGTAATGATCAGAGCTACACGGTCTGGGGTGTCGACCGCGAATCTGAGACAGGCCAGTCACACCGTCCACGACTGGCGGCGTAAATTCGGCCTCACCAGGGATCTACTGTTCAGAGTGCTCCTCAGCCTCTGCTACATCACCGGCACCTGTTGTGAGTGGAAGGACAGGATGCCTCGTGGCACCAAAGAGCTGAAAATCGCGCTGAGCAGGCCCCCTCAGTCGGGCCAGTGCGATCTGGAGACGGTCTGCGACTGGTCGTGGAACCAAACCCACCGCTTCAGGCGGATCACGCCATCCGCCGGCAGCAGACACGGGCCTACAACGGACGCCAGTAAATCGGAGAGAGGTGAGGCGAACCTTCGTGTACGTTCTTTGGGCAATGGTACCGTAAACTGGGAGAACATTGGTAGTTACTTAACATGTATTAAGGGGAGATTCTTGTCTAACAGCCCCAAAAGTAGTTGATATTTAAGAATTTTTTGTTGAAGAAACTGTTGGTCATATTGGATTAAACTCTTTTGGGATATAAGGAGGCATCTTTAAACTTGCAGGAAATATTTTTTTTATGTCGATCCTACCTAGTATTTATTAATTATTGTGGAACCTCTTCCTGTCTATATGCTCTAAGATTGTAACGCGTTAAATATCTCAGAATGATAGATATTAACACAAATTTTTGATATATGATGAAGAATGACATTTGGAATACACACATCCATGGCCTAGCAGTATAGATACACAATAAACATGTATAGCGAAGAAAATAACTTTTCGATACCCCAAAGTAACTTTTTCTTACTGATTTAAAATTGTAATATAAATACTCCCTTTGCAAGTACGTGTTTTTTCTTTTAATATTTAATCAGGCCATTTTTAAAGTAATAGATGATCGTTACTTAGCACTTCTAAGTCTCTCGTTAATCAAAATTCATAATTTAAGTTGAAAAGCCTGGTCAGGGGCGATTGTAGCATCGGTAGTCGGGGTCGGTTGTACCACGACTGAACCGAATAGCGACAACCATAAGCACCGTATTGAAAGAATTACTACCAGTATACTAGAAACAGGATGCAATTCTCAAATGAACTGCACTATTCCCTAGGACACTTCTTGTGGTTTAATGGCAGCGGGATCGCGCAAATGTGGTCGTCGAGGATCCCTCGTACAGGATCACGTTGCGAGTTGGAGTTATCCTTGTACCAAGTCGGAATGAACGATGGTGCTATCAAATTAATCATAATCACGAACGACACGAGTTCGATTGCCGCGGACAAGCCAGGAAATAATCATGCAACGTACGTAATTAGCTTTCGCGCTGAATAAGAAATACTCTGAGATGTCGTTATAAAGTCTATCGATACAGAGGGATTTATGGTATTGTACAGATGGGAGGTAACGCGTTTCAAACTGGGCGCAATTAGTCAGCCACACAGACTGCTTGTGGAGATGCGGGTACCGTATCCGAACTCTAGTGTCGGGATTGACAACATTCTTCTGATCGAGTGCTTCCCAGGTAATTAATTCTTTACTGAATCCATATTGTTGCGATGCGATTGAAATTCCAGATTTCTTCCTAATATACTCCTCTTCTCACATTTTAATAAATAGTATTGTCTACAATTGAAGAGTCCTTGTAGAAAACACTGTAAGTGACAAACATCAAATTCTATACTATAATGGGTGCGTTCCACTTACGCCCAAATCGCCCGTGATTTCATTAAGCTAGGTTCTCCTGTACGCGACTGGACGCAACGTCAAGAACTTCAAAGTCAATTTTCTTGAAAATTAAGCGCGATATGAAAAAAAGTTACTCTTTCTTTTCGACTTATAATAAGGAAATAAGTCGAGAAACAAGAGTACAATTTTTTGATATCGCGCTTCATTTTCGAGAAAATCGACTTTGAAGTTCTTGACGTTGCGTCCAGTCGCGTACAGGAGAACCTAGCTTAATGAAATCACGGGCGATTTGGGCGTAAGTGGAACGCACCCAATATTACCAATGGCATGTAGATTGTTTTCCGATAAAATTTTTGTTTTAATTTTCGCACTTACAGTGTTTTCTAAAAGGACTCTTCGATTCTACATGTTACTAGAGAAAAGGCAATGAATATTCTGAAATTCATTTCCAGTACGAACTAGTCACTGGAATTTTGGTACCTTACTGTATTATATCTCTATCTTTTAAACATTGTTATCTACTATCTACTACTCTAGTATTTAATACGTCATCTTTGAATGGTTCTTACCTACTCAATATCTGCTAGTTATCTTTTCTATTTTTAGCTACAGCTAGTCACAAAAATCTACATATACTCTACAATTCGCGATATTTAACAAAACATAAAATATTACGATAATAGTATATGGACTAAGTCAAAGTTAGGAATATTTCGAGAAAATTTCACTATTTATTAAACTCACTTATAAGAAAGCATTATCAGAAATAAAGTACACAGTCACAAAGAAATATGCAATCAGCCATAAAAGTCTGTATACACTCTGAAGATCTGTAATGTTTAAAACGCACAAAAGTTTAAAAAATAGCAGAGATATTAAATTGTTTAATAATTAAGGTTACATATATTTTGAAAAGATTTAGCTTACCTTACCTTTCATAATATTACACTTACCTAAGTTGTTAACAATAAAATATTGATAGACATAAAGTACAACATCACAAAAGACATCCCTACATTTTTTAAAACATTGTTCTCCTATAAATCTTTCATCAGATTTCAGCAATTGTTGAAAACTGCTTTAGTAGTCGGTCGAAATTTAAAATCCATGCCCTTGAACGATTTCACATCCGCATCCAATGTGGAGCCTTTGAAGAAGCGCTGATGCCCAATTGGAAAGAGGAGCGAACACGTGTATTTCCTCGTTTGCAGAGTTAGCACCAGTGGGGACAGCCTGCACGGAGGATATGTTCCGTTGCAACAATGGCTCGTGTTTAAACAGAACGCGCGTCTGCGACCTGACAAAAGATTGCGCCGATGGCGAGGACGAGGTAGCCGACTGCGGTAATTGTCAAATTATTCCTACCACCCTTTCTCGCCACCTCGTGCCCCTCGAATTTATGACAGACTATAATCGAGGAACGTTTCAGACAAAATACCGGAGAACGCCAGATGCAATTTCGAGCACGGATGGTGTGGCTGGAGGAACGTGCCGGGAAGACCTTTAAATTGGACCCTCCATCGTGGCCCAACGACATCCGAGAAAACTGGACCTAGTTACGATCACACGTACCGCAATGCGTTTGGTACGTATCCGTATGCTTGGATATGTGCATTCAGAATTATGTAGATACCAATAGCACTGAAATCTTTTCCCACTGAATTACACGGTAGACTTCCTCCTATCCGGTCCCACTCAAACCTGCCACATTTTCCTTGAGAGGCCCAGCAGGAAAACAAAAATCCCGTATTCCGTACTACAGCAGCTCGTCCGTGGTTCGCAGCATTTATTATAGAGGAAACTTTAATCGAGCGGATCAGTACATTCTTCGGGCTCAATTTCGAAGCATAATAAAGGGAATAAACTGAAAGTCTAAAGAATTTAACAGCTGTTTGAAACGTATTCTATACATTTGTTTAATATGCTTTGGATGGTTTAACATGGGTTGCGTAATGCTGACTAAGTTGAAATTCGATAATCGAATCAATTGCACAATGCTGCAGGCATATGAAGCAACCCAGCAAACTTGCACTCCTGCGAATCTTTTGTTTCTCACCTATATCAATGGTGGTAGTAAACAGATGTTTATTGTAAATTACAGGGATATACGCGTATGTGAATATGTCTAAGAAAGTTGACTACGGTAGCCGAGCTACCATCGAGAGCCCATTGTACAATCCGACACCACTTTATAGCAGTGATCCAAAGAGTCGTTATCATCAATCCTGCCAAGTAAGTGATATCCTCAGTGGTAACCGAAGTTTCCTTTCAACTTTCGTCTGCACATGCAGGTACGCTTCTTCTACCATCAGTATGGCGCGCACAGTGGCTCCCTTGCACTGTATTTAGTCCAAATGAAGCCACATCAAAACCATTCCGAATCACTATGGTGGTCTTATGGCGACAGAAGCGACGTTTGGTACGATCAGGCTGTCGCATTGCCCGATATCCGATACAGGTATTCACCATTAAAGTAGTCTAATACTAAATAAGTAAAAATAACTCGCAAGCGAAGATCCTCAACCTGGAAATTCAAAAAATGGTGAAACTTTGGGGATATGTAGAGGATATATAGGTATGTATTACATATGTATTTTTTTGCTGCCTAAATTCATTTTAAGGGGGTGAAATTGACCCCTGAAAATCCGGCAATTTTCTGATTTTGTGTTATCACTCGTGAACTGTAAGACCTGTAAGTTAACAGATGATAGTCCTTATTAAAAGAAGTAATATTTGTCGGAAAACTATCTCTTACAGTTCGCGAGTTAAAACACAAAATCGGAAGATATCCGGATATTCGGGGGTCAATTTCACCCCCTTAGTGTGAATTTGGGGAGCAAAACAAATTGGGTATAAATCGAGCTATATTTGCTCTACATATCCCCAAAGTTTCATGATTTTTTGAATTTTCGGGTTGGAGATCTTCCCTTGTCAGTGCAGATTTGTCTTTGCGATTTGCTTTTTGTTTTGGCGCCCTCTTGTCTCATTGACTGCGACAAGCACAGAAGAAATGGAGGGATTAGCGTTCACCTTAGTTCGAAACGATACTGTATATGAAAATAGAGGTGACTGATTTCTGTAAGCGTAATTTATAGTGCATCTGTTGTTTGTCCAGGTACTTTCTGCAATTCGAAGCGAGCAGAGGCTTCTCATCGAAGGGGGACGTGGCGATCGACGATTTCTCTTTAAGTCCAGAATGCTTCGGCATTGGTAAATCCGTGGATATTTTATCGATAACGTAATATCTGGGCACGTGTATTATATGATCGTGTGTAATTTCCGTTTATCAGGGGTTCCTCCCGACGTCGTGGGAGATTTCAACTACTACAACCCTGTTATAGACTCGGAGAGGGTGCCCAATCAACATGCAGATTTTCTTAACGAGACTAGTAATTAGTGTATTTTAATTACCTTACTATAAACTTTGAAACGTGCAACTCCTTACTGTCATGATTCACACAGGTGACTCTAGACCCCTGGATCTGTTAAACAATTGTGCCGCAAAATTAATCTTGACCTCGAAATTCAAGATACAATTTTTTTTATTTTAACGTGTTCTATTGAGTGGGAAGATAAAAAGTGTTAAAGGAAGCACTTTTATTGTTCGTTGTTTGAAACATTCTTTAGAACATAGTTGCTTCGCAATAAACAAAATTTCACCCTGAATTTCAAGATCAAAGTTAACTTTGCGGTAGATTTTTATAACAGACCTTCATCGATCCAGAGGTGTAGAGTCACCTGTGTGAATCGTGACATATAAGTCTTTTATACCCTGTATATGTATTGACATATACGTTTCTGTTTTGTTACCTGCATTATTCGATGCATTTTTAGTTATACGAGTCACAACTTGCGGAGCTACTGGCAGAACAGGCCCCACCGCCGAGAAGTGCGCTGAAGTGTATAATGGGACGGACATAACATTACTCGCAGAAAATTCGTCATTGAATCTGAACGGAGTTCAGCAATGGACGGCGCCACGCGGCGGATATTACACGTGAGCAGTGTTACTTTTAGCTTAGAAATCTATCGACACACAGCCACGGTTGGGCAATCGTAATTCCAGTTTGATCGGGATGGGTGCTGGCGGAGGAAAAGGGTCCAGCGGTATGGGCATCACGTTGGGCGCCGGTGTTCGCGGCGTAATTGAACTGGAAAAGGGCGATCAATTGTATTTCATGGTGGGGCAAGCTGGAGCAGACGCGTGCGTGAAAGTAAGAAACGTTTATCAGCCTAAAGCAGTGATGAGCAACCTTTGGCCCGTAATCGGCCAAAAGTGGAAGCCTCATACTTTACGCGGGCCGCGATATTAAATACTTAAATCTACTGATCAAAGAATTTTAATTTATTAAAACAATTGCGAGCCACAGGCTAGAGCACCAAATGCGGGTTGCTCAGCACTGGCCTAAAGTATCATTCTCCTCCATACCCAGTAACTTGAAGTAGTTGCTTCATGAGCAGTTCTTTGCCAAGCTTCCTCCGACTATCTTACAAGCATTCTCGTGATTTATTTTCGATTATGAATGGTAAATTAAAATTTTCAGAATTTAGGACTGAGTATAGACACCTGCCAATCGGGTGGACAAACGCACAGGGCATACCCTACCGGCGGGACACCCTCCATAGTGCGCGAAGTGATGAATATTCAGATAAAAGATGGCGGAGGAGGTGGCGGTGGGGCAACTTACATCTTCAAAGTGAGTAAATAGCTTCGAGTCCTTTTTGTCAACTATTCTTCGATCTTCCAATGCAATTTCATTGTAATGCCACAGATGAAGAAGAATGGGGAACAGCAGCCAATAATAGTCGCAGGGGGTGGCGGTGGCTTAGGAATGGGGCAGTTCGTTGATAACGGTATTCAGCATGGACGAGGACCTGCGCCTTTTGTCAGACAACCAGCTTCTACCGCGAATGTTCCACCGAAGGCGGGTCAGTAGCATTTAGACACACAAGGGTTATACCACTCCAAATCGCTAACTTCTTGCACTCGATGCACTCGATTGATTTCGATGAAACTTAAACATAATATAGTCCACGTGAAAGTAGAGGGGGTTTAAGAGGGGATTCTCGTCTAACAGCCCTAAAAGTAACCGATATTTAGGAATATTTTTTTTTTAAATTGTTGGTCACATTGGATTAAACTCTTTTGGAATATAAGGAGGCATCTTCAAACTTGCAGGAAATATTTTTCTTTATGTCGGGGGCGGTTACACGTGAATCCCTCTTAAGTTATCATTGCGCAGTTTTCGAATTTATTTAAAAAAAAAACAGATCCTCAAAGCTTACTATTTTCACCTACATCCGTGATCCCTCTTCTTCCAATTAACACCCTCCTAATTCCACACGGACCACGTCATATTTCAATTCCAACGACCCCTAAATAATTGCATCTTCGTGAATCTAATTCCCGTAACGACGCGTTCTACGTTCGAGAGATGAGAAGGAATTACGTAGCATCCAATTTCGAAGCCGCAGTCCATCAGCAGTTTCGCGTTCCCCGCGTAGACACGGGAACAGCTTTCAAGCCCAAAGTTGCCAAACGACGTATCAATTTTATTCAGGCGGTTCACGTGCTCGCCCGTCGCTGTATCGCGCGTCAATCCACGTTTAGTTATAACTGCTTCGAAACTGTGTTAATTACGTAAATCCCCGTTGGCGCAGGTGGCCCTGGCGGTGGGTGGAATGGGCCATCCAGAAGCTATTTGGGCCAACGAACTTCCGCTGGCATGCCCCTGGTTCAGGGCGGCATAGGAGGGATTCGTTGCGGGTCTGGGAACCAGAGCCACGGAAACGGAGGATTCGGCGGCGGAGGTGGCGGATGCCTTTCGGGGGGTGGAGGCGGCGGTTACATAGGTAACGAATCGATATCGACTTGATTTTAAACGCGCACCACCACACATACATTCATCACAATTCCCTCAATTGAAGGATGAGAGGAAAACACAGAATGCCCATTTTTCGTGATTTTCCGATTTATAGCATATTTTGTGGGCAGCAATTGGGACTACAAAACCGGCGAATCACAAAGGGTAATAAAGTTCAAATCCCCCGTGAGATAACGTTAAAGATTTGGTACACTGGTTAAAAACAGGAAATGTCCACTCTGCACTCGAACAAAGTACGATACGGAATGTCCCCGCTCTTTGCCTAAGCATAAGTTTCTGTCGTCAAGGTGAAACAAGAAATTATTTAACAAGAAAATTAAACTCATCGAACCTTGTTTCTATAATGGTAGACTAAAGTATTAAAACTGAATTTTCTCGGTAAAGCTGTTTTGTAGCATTCCCTGGTTTCCCCCTTATCCTTCAATCGCAACTTCGTCCGAAAACTACACTGCTCCAATCTCCGCGCCTGAATTTTCGATATCAATTTACCAACTCGCCTCAATGGCAAACAATCCAAAAGTCGGTAAAACGATATTATTCATTTTGCTCCGTAATTCCATTCATACGCACCCCGGGATAAGCAACTACCATCCAAATTGCCATCTAAAATTCTAATCTATTTCAAGGAGTGGTACTAATAACAGGAAAGCGCAAGTAGTTTGGTATTTAGAATCGGTCCAGATGGACCCGGTATCCGTCGGGCGAGGGTTAACACTTTGAGTGGCGCAAGGTTCCACGGAATATCAAATATATTTCGAAACTTATTTATAAATTTCGACCGTATTAATTTAGAAAAAACTTTCTGAAGATGATCTAAACTAAGATCGAAACGTTGAAAGATTTTATAATTAATTATTGCAAAATAGCTAGTTTTTAGTGGTTAAAACTGACCGAATCAGTGCGCCGAAAGCATATATATTATATTTCGAAACCTTTGAAATATCAAGTCTTTCCGAGCAAAATTCTCAGAAAATGCACGTGTTCTTTGAAATCCCTCGGCGTCGAAACACGCCGGCGCCAGTCAAAGCATTGAAGCTCGATGTCTTTTTAAGTGTTACGCAAGCAGAACCGAAGGGCGAACATGATAATTGCTCACAGGCGACAGTTTGATTGGGTCGAATGTTTGAATTGACATGCGATGGTTTAGGTGGTGACACCAGTCACAAAGTGTCAACGAACGGCGAGGGCGGTTACTCGTACTCGAGTCGCGTGCTTATGCACACTCACTTCCGGCCGGGGATAAATCACGGGGCAGGCGAGGTTTACATTATCCCTGCGATCAGCGGCTGCGGCTGCGACTTCCGTTGCGTCGCTCTTGATCAGTATCTGAGCGAGACAAAGTGTCTCTGCCCGCCAGGGTGGTTGCTGAGCAATGACTCGAGATCCTGCGTGAGTGAGTGTCCCGCAGCTAATTGAACGCGCGCGCGCGCGTTCACCAATTTTTTACCGCCCCCCCCAAAATCAATTGCAAATAATTCCCTCCACTTTCTTTTTGTCCGTAGTGGCTGACGATTCAAAGGTCTCGCACCAGACGTTCATGATTCTGCTGATAAGCGTAAGCATCGGGCTAGTCTGCGCTTTCACCGCTCTCTGCTTACTACTTTGTAAGAATCTATTGAATAATATCGTGACATATGTAATTTTCCGTAACATCGAGGATGTGATATTTTTCTAACTCGACCGTACATATATATATATATATATACACATATACATAAGCGCAATAAATGAGAATGATAAACAGAACTATGGTACGTAATGCCTCGATTAGTAAAAGCACGAATCACTTTTGCGAATAGATAACCGTTACCAAAGTCGAAAGGCGCTTTTACGTCGGCGACAAGTAATGTTTGGTAACGGGACCGAATTACGGTCGCTACGCGCCGTTTCCGACAGTATGATGACCGAATTCAATCCGAACTACGAGTTCGCTGGGAATCTCTATAGCTTTAAAGATTTGCCACAGATACCCCGTGACTATATCACTCTGGTGAAGTAAGTAAACCATCCAATAATAAATTTGCGGTCGTAGCCGTCACGAGACTGACCATCGACGCCCACCTGTCGCCGCCCAGACCTACGAGCAATTCATTTTCGTTGCAGACCGCTCGGCCAGGGTGCATTCGGTGAGGTATTTCAGGGTGTGTACAAATACAGGCGCAACGAGGAGCACCCCGTTGCCGTTAAAACCATACCGCCCCTGTCCACGCCTCAGACAGAAGCCGACTTCATGATGGAGGCTCTGATCATGAGCAAATTCAATCACCCGAACATAGTGCATTTCATTGGCGTTTCGTTCGACAAAAATCCTAAGTACATAGTCCTAGAACTGCTAGCCGGTGGCAATCTCAAGAATTTCCTTCGCGAGGAAAGGCCACGTGCGGTAATTAGTGCTCCGTTTAAGAACGCAGATACCGTATCGATGTTTTCTTTCGTCATCCGCTCTGAGTTTCTTACGCCCGCTTTCTTTCTTTTTTTCTCTTTTTTTTTTTGGGTAAAGCCTAGACACACACCGAAACCTTGGTTTATAAAACATTTGTTGTGTATATAATTTCTCATGTTTCCGTTATTGCGGCCCCGCTTTGCGCAACCAATTTCCTCTTCAGTTCCGTTACTTTCTTTTAACTGTGTGTCGTTCTGTATTATGATTTAAACAGGAGCAGCTATTAATTTTTGGCGCTCGTCATCAATCGGGTGCATGCGTATATTCCTGTTTTGGCAGGACCGTTCCACTTCGTTGGCGATGCTGGATCTGATAATGTGCGGCTACGACGTCGCTAACGGCTGCAAGTACATGGAGGAGGCGCGCTTCATTCATCGGGATATCGCGGCGAGGAATTGCCTGCTCACGTGCAAGGAGCCTGGCAGGATAGTGAAAATCGCGGACTTCGGTATGGCGAAGGATATATACAGGAGCGATTACTATAGAAAAGGCGGCAAGGCGATGTTACCCATAAGGTGGATGCCGCCAGAAAGTTTCCTGGATGGGATATTCACAACGAAGACCGATGTCTGGTGAGCTTCTAATCAAAATCTGCATGCTTGCAAGCGCAGTTTAAAATATCTGTTGATCTAAGCTTCCTAAACGCAAAAATTTGTAAGGTAAAGAGTCGCATTGTGAGAGATGAAAGAATACAGTGATTTGAGAATAAATGTCTAATACTGATGGATACGAGAAACATTAATGTGCAATATGAATTTTCGAATACAGTAGCCTGTTTAGTTTTAAAGTCAATTCAGTTTTTGAGTCTGAGATGATTTTTTATAGGAATCAATTTTATATCAATCTGTTTCTTAATTCCTCTTGTCTGACTGCATAATAATATAAGTCACTGCATGGATCAATAGGTTGCTAATAATAAATGCGACGACTTGAGTAATAGATATTTGCGTCGCATTGAAATTTACATGCTTCTGCGTCTCACTTCTTACAACTATTACCGAATCGACAGCAATCTTTGCTGAACTTGTTGCGATAATTGGAGCAACGTATAATTTCTTCATGCTGATCAAACAATCAATTAGCATTACATTTATGAGGCTCGCTCAATATCATTCCATTACAGTAATATTTTCGTCGTAGGGCGTTTGGCGTTCTACTCTGGGAGATCATGTCTTTCGGATACATTCCGTACACAGGCTGCACTAACAGAGCAACCATGGCCATGGTAACGTCGGGTGTTCGTCTAGAAAAGCCAGCGGGGTGCCCAGACCCTATTTACGGAATAATGACGCGGTGTTGGCAGCCACGACCAGAAGACAGGCCTACATTTGCGACTATCGTCGAGAGAATCGGTTATTGCCTACAGGTAAAGATCTGATAATTCAGTCCCTTAACAACGATCTTGTTTAAATGAATACAGGCTGCGGACGAAAGGGTGATGCAAGCGGGCAAGTAGTGATCCATTGGGCAAAAATAAAGCAAAAGTGTAGAATACATTTTTGTCACCGAGAGATAATATTCGAGAAAATCGAGGCCCTAAAATCGCTAATTACCTACGTACGCAGCCGATTAGAAGGGAACAGAATTTATCAATAAATCCGAAATTGTAAAAAAATCAATTTGAAGCTGGAACCGATTTTTCGATCTTCGAACTCAATTTTCTTGAAAACAGGACCTTATTCCAAAAAAGCTATTCTACAATTTCGACTCATTTCTGCCCAAGTAGTCATGTCAGCAATTGTGCCATATTTACGGTTGCATTCTACCAATTCTTAGTCAGGCGTGTCCAACAAAAATTCGAAGCCAATTTTCTCCAAAACTAAGCCTCGGATGAATCGCCTCCTGTCCGTTTATGCCATCATTTTGGCCGCACCCTGTATACTTGAACGAACGATATTCTTGCAGGACCCCGATGTGATAAATCATCCAACGCCTAATTTCGACATTTTACCGATCTGCGATCGCGAGATAACGATCATGAGGCCCGATCCAGAAGCAGAGTGTATCAACGTGCAATCCGAGGTGATTATTCTATTTCTTCTTTAACGGATTACGATCTTCAGTGCTGTTAAATAATTTTGGCTTCCGTGAATACCTTTGCATTATCGAGGTCCTTGGTGTAATGAACTGTGTAACTTTCTAGTTGGATGCATGCGGATACATGCAGCCCAGGATCATCGATGCTCGATCAGCCAGCCAGCGTTTAGCTCAAGCTACAGCTGGTACCATTTCGAATCCTAGAAGCGAGACTACGAGCGAAAAGAACCTGATGCAGTCGACAGAATGCTTGCAAGTTCCATTTCTCTGCAATCGTTATGGCCACAGTATAGACACCTCTGAGCAAACTCTTGGAAACACGAGTCGCGGCGAAAATGACGATATAGAGGTGCGTTGGAAAGATTTCTGTGAAATGGTCATCACATTAAATTTGCATTTTTATGTTTCACTGCTTAGTAACCGGAGCTAATTTCCCAAATAATCATAGCTTAAGTTGAATTTCATCAACTTCTACATATCGTCTTAGTTGAGTTTAAGTTTTTCTATATATAATTCAAAGAAACATCCACAATTCTTACCATTTACTCGTGGAAGTCAGCAGTTTTCATGAGCGTTCTCTTCATTGCAAAGATAACGTTATATTATCCTGTTCCACAAGCCTTGCAATTTCCATCTCATGGTTCAAATAGTTGCAGTAACCTGTCTAATTGCTCGAAGGGGCTCGTGGAACAAGGTAATACCACGGGGAAGCCCGCGGGCACGAAGAATATCGATTCGAAACCTGCGTTTGTTTGCAGAGTAAACGGAAGGCTGATAGCGTGGGTATAGACGGAAATAGTGTACATCGAACTTCGACGGACATCGACAATAGCGGTAAATTAAGAGTCGCAGACAATGGCAACAGCCGTCCAGAGGAAGTGGCGAGCCGTGGATGCACCACGATCGACGTGGCAGACGTGGACAGGAGGAACGGCAACGAGAGCGTAACCACCACCGACACCAATTCCGATTCATTGATCGTGGCTTCATCGGACACGCCGCCTGACACAACGAACTCGTCACCCAACACACGTACCTGCTCACCCAGTCACGCTGGCCTAAACACACCTGCCACCAATGTCAACGGGCTGTTAAAGAAAAACGCCCTGAAGGCTGCCCTCAGCTTAGATCCCAGCGCTCTGTGCCGCGGGGCGATACCCTACGAGAAGATAGCGTTCTCGCCGCCGCCGCAGCGTTCCAGCACACCCGGCAGTATGGAGATCAAAAAGGTAACTTGAGAATTTCGATATCTCTCTCTCTTCTATCGTGTCTGTGTATCTCTTGAATCCTCGACCGTGGACACTTGCTGATATAGTAATTCGATGTTCGAGATATGATGAAGCCTAGTTTCAGGGGCAGGTCGCGACTGGGTCATTGTCGATCCATGCGCGCTGTAATACTTTCTTTTTCTGTCAGGAACGTGATTCTTTTTTTACAGCGATTGATGTTTCAAATTATAGAGATGACTTTAAAAAACTAAATTTATATGCATTCGCATTTGTTATAGGCTCTGATATAAACGATTGCTGATTTAAGTATGTGAATATGTGTTGAGGAGTTAAGCGAGGTTGTTGAGGACACATATGTATCCCTTTTTTTATGTCGTTTCGATTTATGATAAAGGATATGCTTCTATTGTTATCGTTCACTCCTGGACGCTTGTAACCCTTTGCACTCCTTCTTGCCTTTACTACTTTGTTCAAAGAATTGAGCATAGGTCACTGGTGCACAATGGCGCGCAGAAGCTTCTGGATTGGTACCTTTTATATTTAAGGCGAGTCATAGTTTTACATTTTAAGTGGCGCAACGTTTTGAGAAATACCTCTTTTTCGTTTTCCTCCGCAGGAGAAATTAGTCCATTTCGATACCGAATTCTGTCACCATATAGGTCCGCAAGCCAAACAACGATCCATTTAATTGTTCCTGCGCAAACTAGAAATAGAAACGTGATTAATGGAAGCTTCCGCGCGTCGCTGTGCCCCAGGGACCGCGAGGCGTTCCTTCACTTCGCTGCAACCACGAGAGTGCACAGGATTAGAAAACTAACGTTCGCGATGCTCGATGTCGTAATTATTAACCGTTGGAATTGTAGCGCCCACTTATCCTTGACTTCGTTTCATGGCAGTTCTATGTATGATGGAACTATCGTCTGTCTGTTCTTCACACGAAGGATCCACTGGGCCGCGAGCTACCAAGGGAAGAGGAATGCACCTGCTGAGATTTGTTTAAAGGGGAGTGACAGTGCTCCCCGATCGCCGCTGTTGCAACGCGCGCAATCGGTACCAAATCGCTGCAACGATCCGCAACGATAGCCGCACTCTCGACAGCGGCGCGTTTCGCGGAACCATCTTCTTCGTCCCTATGGATACGTGACGGGGAATATTCGAGCCGTGTGCACTCCGAAGAGACGCTGCTATAAAGTTCGCCCCGTTCTGGATCCGGAGACTGGATCCGCGCGACTCGTTCGAACAATTTTTATTTCCGTCGCGGGCCATTTTCGTCGATACGACAAAGGGAAGCGTTTAGTTGGGTTTGCTAAACGGACGGTGACCACTGTGCTATGCGCACGGCAAGCCAGTGCCGCGAATGGGCAACTAACGTGTCTCCAACGAGGCACCGCCTGATAAAAGGAATTGTCAACGACCGTCCGTGCATTAAATTCAACTGATTTCCGTTTTCTCCACGCGCGCCAAGCGTGCGCGTCAAGTGATACGTGTTTAACTGAAGCACGTGTGGCAATTGTCGTCGGTGTCCGTCGTGACGACAACGAGCGAGGGTGAAACGCCACGAACATTGCATTCCATTATTCCAGACATGTAAATGATAAATTATCGGGGGGGAACCACGTAGATACATAGCTGTTACGAGTTTATCAACGATGTTCCTCCTGCAGAAGGATAACGGACGAAAGCGTCGCGATCCTTCTCGTTCGTCGCGGAGTGTGGCAGGACGATCGTCGAAGTGGCGAGACGTGTGTACCTGGGGAACCTTCTTCGAGGTTCCCGGCAAGATGTACGCAATGTATGATATACGTGAAAGAGATTTAACAGTGAGAATGTGCGAGAGAAAGAGAGAGAGAGACAATACGCTATACAGAAGACTTAATTTACACCGAGGAAAAAAAATGGTAAAAATACATGCCAGCGGCGTTCTTTCTACACATACCTATGAACCTTTATATATATACACACAAATATATATATATATATATATATCTATCTATCTATCACAAAATTCTAGACGAAAAAAGGGTCGGCCGAGTCGCCATCATCCCCGGCACGTTATGATTATTATTACTGAACAACGATCGCGGTTACAGAGCAGGGATGGGGATCGACCTCGCGTCATGACTGAACTCGATTGTACCATCGTTCTTACCGCGAAGCCTAACTGAATGTTGATGCATGAGAATTAAAATAGGATATCCACGCCTACCTCGTTGACTTGTTAGCCGTGAGAGAGAAAACAATGGACGGTGGAGCGCACCGCGTTTGAACATCGATCGGTCGTCGTGCACAATCGCCCTCGGCTGGAAAAGGGCGGGCGAGCGCTTTCGAAGGGGAAAGGGGGAAAGGTAAATGAAGACACAAACGAACAAAAAAGAGCACAGGCCCTTTTTTATTTTTCTTACAACGACGACGTACGTTACGTACGCGCAGCGTATGAAAGTCAACCACCATATATCTGTACGTGAAACGTAATAAAGACATGTTTGTGGAAAATGGCTGAGTATGTAATTATTTGTGATAGGATGCGTTGAGGGTGCCCTTGGGGAGATACAGAAGCAATCGGCAAGCTAGCGATCAATTCGATTTGAGGTATCGCGAATTGCGGGGGGCACGATTCCACTTGCCTTTCGATTATTCTTTAATTGGTTAATGTGGAGGTTGCAGAAACGCGTCTGTTCGAGGATTATGTAACGCGCAGAGGATATTATTAATTTCTAAGAAGCAATGGGTTTGCTAACGAACTTGTGGTGTATTCTTTCAGTTGAATGCAAACAGTTGGATTTCACTGTGCGTTTAGATATTTTAGATATTTGGATTGGATTGAATTTAGATATTTGGATTGGATTGGATATGTAGAAGATTTATTTCTGCCTAGAAAATGCTCAAAGAAATTTTGCTAGAAGAGCAGAACAAGACAAGTGTTCTTTTATTATTAAAATTAGCTGAATATAATTACAATACAATCGCAGAAATATTAAAAGAATATTAACTTACGGTAATCACGTTTGCATAAATTAAGTATCGAATTCGAATATTTTTTAAATAAACTGTGTACAATCTTTCAATTGAGTGCACCCGAAACAAAAGTATATTAATCAAGGTTTATATTATTGTGAATTAGAAGTGCGCATTCTTACTTTAAAGTGGATTTAATATGTAAAATAAATTACATACAGGGTGGATGGATAGTTTTCTGAGTAACTGTAGAAAGCAACGGTTAAGGACTCGAAACTTTGTTGGAACTTCTATTCTAATACGTGCCAGATTCTCTACACTCTCGTGCATTCCTGACCTTGTGCGACATTGAGCACTTATTTGCGTCACGAATCACAGAATGTGCATCGATAACCATAGTCCCATAATATACAAAGCACCGACACCCTTCCATTAAAAAAAAAGAGATTAAAATTCAATTTCCCGACGAGAAACACAGCAGCTTCTTCCACTCCCATTTTTCTCGCTCGCCGTTCACCCGCGACAAAGGTGCCGACCGACAGTCAACGTGCCCGTGCACAGAGATCAGGAAATATAGGTAAGCATAAGCGATGAAACATTCGGACAGACAGGCGAGGACCGATAGAACGAAGAGGAAGGGGTACGGACGACAATTCGGTTGTAGTTTTCGGCGAACAGTACGTTTGTGCCGCCCTTTCGAGAATCTCGCGGCTTACAGCGGAGCCCCGTACGCTCGCTGCTATATTTACCAAAGTATCTTTATTAGGGAGATGTCGAATTACTCCTACTACTACGTGAAAACTATCCTTGACGGCACCGACAATCCAAGAACCTACAGATTTCTGAAAGGGTAAGCTGTTCACCTTGCCGCAAAAACAATATAACATCGTACTTTGTCGAATATCTTCAACGATTAAGATCGGACCTCGGAAAATTGAGGAGTTGAAACGGTAAATGATGTAACTACCAAAAGTGAAAATTCGCAGTATTTTCTTTTCAACCGCAGTGACGTTGGTGCTTACGAGCTCACCTTTATCTTTCGACAGCCCTAGAAACTGAAATAAATTATTCTAGCACTTACAGCGTTTACCACCGTATTCACTATGGAATTTACGTCCTTTTCCACAAAAAGAAATCATTCTTTACTTCTCTGGCACTTACATCGTTTAGCATTTCAACTGCTCGACTAGATACTAATTAGAAACTGTCGAAAACGTCTGCTGGTGTGACACAGAAGTATTCGAAAGACTACAGCAGGGGATAGTAGGGTGTAGATCCTTCAGAATGGCTTGAAGAAGTATGTCCGCGGAGTTCACCATGTACGGTGATTTATTCGTAGGAATCCTACCCTGTTTAACACGCCGGGGGACACATGGTCCACACATGGCCGCTACAATCTTCTATCACGGTTGCTCAGAGGAGGGCTTTCTGGTTCAGGTGATGTCCATCACCCAGCGAACGCTGTATTCAAGGTCCGTGATCACTGTTCGTTTCTTAATTAATTACCGTCAGCTAACATCGAGCCAGAACTGTCCCGCGGGAACTGGCGATTACACCCACGAAATTCTATTCCTCCCCTTTTCTCGCCCTTCGTTTCGCCCTGCCTCTTTAACGACCTTCCACGACCCATTTGCTTGGGGACCATGCCGCCCAGCGACGCCATAACGGACTCGACGGAGAGAACGGAATGGGATCGAGTCGCTCAGCGATGGTCGAGTAATGTCAGCAGGGGGGAAGATTTTTCCAAGCGGAGCTTGGAACGTCGCCAAGCTCGGCTTGAACGTAAAACGAACCCCTGGCCCGCGGACGCGATAAAGTATAACGAAATCATATTTTTAGTCGGGCTACTGGCAAGGTTGTTACCCAGTTTGACTGCCTCTGCCACGCGCGGGCGTCGTTAGTGTTATCTGTTGCCCTTATTTATTAACTCCTCGGCTGCAATCACGATTTTCGCCGTGCATCACGAACGGCTGGATTATTTAGCGATTCAGCTAACTTAGGCTTTTATTCAACCTCGAATACTTCATTTATATATTCGGTATTTAATGTTTAATTGGACATAATACATGGCTCGATTAATTAACGATGTTATACTAATCGTGTGTGTAACTTCTCTAATTTCTAATCAGTGTTTTGCACACGTGGTCGACTATTTCCGAATACGTTCTGACAGGATTTACAGTGCAATGTTTAGATAACTGCTGCGTTGAGATAACAGAGGCAACGTCGATGGATGTTGCTTAGACGTTGATTTTTGAATATACATTCTGGGACAATAATTCGCGCACAGGGTAGATTACGAAATAGTGCATTAGTCTGATCTGGCAGGCAGATATTCGCAGAACGTCGTCTCCCGTAAATTCACTAGACAAGATGCGACGATAAAATTCAGTTGGGCCGTTAGCCATATGTTTATCGAGACAGCCGCTAAATGGAAATTATCGTGTAGTACTGTGTCATATTAATGGAGTGGGATGCAACTTATATGAGGAACGATTTCTATAATATTCAAAATATCTGCACGAGGAAATAGTTCTGTTTTATTAAGACTAGAGATGCAGGAGGAAAAACTTGGCATCCTCCTCATTCGTCCTATGTACAAATAATTTCTCTCGTCTTAAAAATTGAAGAAAAATTAGCATTTCGATCTAAAATCCTTAACGAATCCTCCACTAAACTATTTACCTCATATGTATTGGGTTAGGGCATATGAAATTTCCGATCAAGGATAGCCTATAAATTCCTCTGTTTATACGACTCGAGAAATGTCACCGAGATTAAAAAGATAAGAGTTGGGCATTATTCGATTAAAATTTTATTCCAATAATCTCCGAAAAACGTTACGAATAAAATGAAGTTATTCGAGAATAAGGAATAAATTTTGATTCCACTAATCTCCGAATAAAAATTTCGAATAAGAAGTTATTCTTGACTAACGAATAATTCTTCGCCGAATAAAATCCTTATTCATTATACCACGAATAAATCCTGCGACTTTATTCGTTATTTTTTATTCGTTATTCGAAATAAAATTTGTCCAACTCTGAAATACTTCCAGCTTAACCGGTCCAGTTTTCAATTTTCTGGGTAAAATTTTCCATCCTACATAACATAAACACCTGTGCATTCTTTTGTCACTTTCGTAAACTTTAAGGCTTATCCTCAAACTGGATTCTGGTGTTTCATAATCTGTCAATGACCTCAATAATTTAAAAACAACATCAAATAAAGAAAATAATAATAATAATAATAATAATAAATCGACTTTATTCACTCACTCACTCACATTTAGAGTCGTGCCAGAAACCAGCGGTTCCCCTTGAGATAATTTAAACCAGTAATACCAACGCTGCCCTCTCGGAGTTCTGAGAGTCTGCTAACGATAAAAGAGAGAAAGGAAGGATGAAGGAAAAAAAAGTAACTTTCAACGTCCGTATACGTGTGTCTGTAGATATATTTTCGTACGCTGCAGCGCCAGTGTCGAGACGCCGACACCGACGCCGACGCCATCGAGCGGGGGAGGATGCTTTCGTAGCAAACATGTATCTCGTAGGAAATATTGGTCAGTGTATCACGTGCTTTTCAGCTTCAACGCACGGTTCCACAAGTTCTCGAAACAGGTCTGACGGCCTGCAATTTCTTCCTACGATTCTTTTTTAATCCCAAGAAACCCTTGTCGATTTTATAAAATGATCTTAGTCTTCTCATCGCGCAAGCATGTTACGAAGTCAGTGATAAATCGTGCGAACGGAGTTTGAAGATCGTACACGAGTGCTTACTACAAACTGCTTGGTCGTGGGAGCTAAGTAACTTCCGCGGTATTAAATTTCGTTAATCGAACAATTGGAGCAACGTGGATACAAAGGGTGAGAATTCATTCCTGTGCGTGTCATAGTGGCCTTGACATCGTATCGCGGCTGACGCACCTTGAAGGGTGCGCCTTACGATCGATACTCTCCCTATCGGTGTTATCATACGCTGCTGCAGCTGTTATCAGAATATTACGGTTGAATATTAACACACGTCGTTCGGGGATAATTTAAACGAATATTCGTTGTGTATGGTTCAGACGTTTAGAATCTTTTTTTTATTTCTATTGCATATTTACAATCTACTCTACAATATTTATTATTGAGAGATGAAGATTGAACCTCTGGTCCTTCGAAGTTGCGTTAATAAAAGCATAGCAGTGGGGTTAATTTGATTATATATCGATGATAGTAACGGAGTACTACGATTCTACAAACTTCTGATACATTGCTCGAGATGATTTCAAAGCTACGTTTAGAACGAATCAAATTTTAGAAATGAAGGAGTGCTTTATATCGCAATGGCTTTATCGAACGTTTATATTCCAGAGCTCGAGTTTTAAAATATTGAATACCTTCATGGCCGATTAAATCATTTGCGTGGGAAATTCTGTAATTAAGCGAGTGTAAAATAGTGGTCACTGGGAGCAATAAATTGCAAAATCTTCTACCAACAATTCGGTCCGAATGTGGACCCTCCTCAGGGACGCGTTTATATCGTCGCTAATTATTTCGAGCAGATAAATTAAAATACGTAGGAACTGGGGAAACGCTCGACCCACCGTGTATCTGTAAAAATTTCATAATTGGTATCTGAGCCAACGTCATGGCAGCGATATCGTGGGCCAAGTTTGAGGGTCGATGCTCGAAAACCGTCTGACGCACCGTCAAGGCCTACTTTCGCTGATATCCATTAACGGCTCGAAGTCTCTTTGCAAACATAATAACGTGCATGTGTTGAAAAGTATGACGAAATTTGCGTCCGCGCCCAACAGACACCACTTAGACAATTGTTTTATTGTAGAAGCATAAACGTTGACTTTTATCACTAACAGTGGATCTACATATAGGATAAATATGTATAGCTACACCGAAATCGTAAGAGTCGTAATAAATCCTCCTCGACCTTCAATACATTACCAACCTTAATTATATGCTAATGAAATTGCATATTGAGGAATATCTGAAAACCTCTTTTCCCGTCGTGAATAACAATTTTTTTTAACGCATACTGTATATTTACTGTCTATTTGATTAATAATAGTTGATTTTGCTGCAATCCACATGCAAGACTTTAGTATGAATTTCTTCGCAAAATATCGTAACGTGGGCGAAGATACAGTGAGTCACAAAATTATTGGCATAAACTTCCTTGGGTTTTCCTGCGTTGACGAATGGGTTTCCTAGGTTGAGAACTTCCTCCAGTTTTCCCCATACTTTTGCATAACCGTTTAATCTGCTACGTACGTACTTTTTTGAAAACTCTAATTCAGTGCTTTCCAAACTTTTTTGAGTCGCGACCCCCTTTTATATTAAAATAGCCTGCGACCCCACCATATAAGGTAAAGTAAATTTAATAAGGTATAGAAAACACATTAAGAATAGGTATTTCAGAATATAATTCTAACTTAATAATATTTAATTATCTTAATACATATTATAAAATATAACGGTTGCTTTTTCTTTTTTATAAATGAAAAATCAGAGTCATTAATAAAATACATACGGTACTGTAACCATATTAAAATAAAAAAGTGCTAAGAAATGAAAACTAAAAATAACCGCGGCAACGCGACCCCCCAGAAAAAACTTTGCAACTCCCTTGGGCCCCCACAGGTTGGGAACCACTTCTCTAATTATTGTTCTTCTGTGCCAATAATTTCGTGGAACAAAACGATCTTTTGCTGTTATCTATTTTCTATACTACAAACTATCTATACGTACGTATATTTTAGAACAAAACATAAGTATCTTAATTAACGTTTTTATTCAAAGTTCTTCATCAACTCTTTGCGTATAACAATAATATTGTGACTCACTGTATATGTACCTCGTGCTTCGAAAACTCCAACTGACGAAGACATTCTGTACTCTATTGTGATTCAATAATCGCGCATTAAAGTCACTTTCATCGTTCACTTCACTTAATCGTAGCATCCATCGAAAATACCAACGTTCGAATTTGAACTGAATTCAAACTTAATGGCGATATACGCACAATTTTATTGAGGACGTGCCTGATACTGAACAAAGTCTTGATACGCGAGCAGTGACTAAAGGAGTTACGAAACTGCCATAAAAACAGAGATATATATACCTAGCATGTGAACCATATAGCGACCTGTGTGTACGTAGCTAGCTGATATTAAAATATACGCTGTTGAATCGTGGTTAGTCAGTCGCCGTCCGCGTCTACGTCGCGTGACGAAGGTACACTGGGTTCGACGTTACAACTTCGATTTGTGACGTCCTTCGAGGTCAACCAGAGAGATCTATATTTCGCCGGATAGTGGTAAAATCGTCGAACCGCGTTGTGGGCATGGAAAGCCGTAGTGTTGCAGACCTGGCAGGTTGTTATCGGTCGCGATAACGCCAGAGAAATACGTGGCTATTAATTTCGTAGAGCCATTTCGTCTGGGAGAGTAACGATTGCGATCTCTCCTCACAAAAAGAGGGTGCAACAGCGGAAGGCGCGTGAACGCGCGATCACAGGTTTCGCGACACCGGGTATATCCGGTTCTCGGGACTCTAACAGGAAGGACATTTCAGACTCCCGGATAAACATCGGCCGGATCGTAGCTAGAGCAAAATGAACAGCTTTTCGTACGGATGGAAACCGGAGGTGGTCGAGCCAGAATTTGTACGGCAGGAAGCGAGCAAGGCGGAAGTGAGTATACCAGCGTCATGCTGCACACAATTTTATGGTTGTTAATCTTGTGAACGACTTGGGGAGCTCGTTGGGCTCTACACGTTGCCAACCGAAGCAATTTGCGGTTAGAGCGTCGTATCGCTTATGCAACAGCGGTAATTGGACCTCCGATCGCAAGGACGTTCCTGGAGGTTCGAAGATCGCGTTTGTAGAGGTTAACTCGCGGTTCGCTTTGCCAGATGGCGCGCACGTCGTGCCGTTCGCCTTTCGAATGGCGCAGGCGTGTTTTTACGTCCACACAATCACGTGTCATCTGGCGGGGACGCAATTACACCGCTGAGACGGTAGAGAAAGTATTGCAGCTACGATCTAGGGACATTTGAAACCACATTGGCGCAGGCGAATTTGTAGCATCTACAGCAGCAAACCAGTCTTAAACTTATACAAGATATATTGCCACTTTTCAGTTCATAAGTAGAAGCTCAGGAAATGAACGCTACGCTAGAAACACGTCTAGGGTTATAGAGCATTATCTGAACAATACAACTTTTCTGCCAGGTGCACAGCAAATGCGCAGAAGCAGACACCCGAATAGGAAGGCCGACAGTGCCCGAATATAGCCGAACTAAACTACTTGTTTATGCCGGCGATTCGTGTGCATTCGTAGGTTTGTATCGCGAAACCACGAAATCCCATTAAGGTACTTATTGCATATCGGATCCCATTCGATTCACTTCTTCTGGTATGCGGGCGCTGACATTCATCGCGCCAAAGAATCGAATGGGAACGGTCGCGTGCATATGGCGTGTTTCGCGATGCCGCGTGACGAGACATGGGTGAGGGTAACAGAAGAATGAGCTCAGTTCGTGGCTCCAGGACTTGTCATCGTAACGGTTCTCTGTACGCGCAGTGAAATCGCGCCACGGTCCAGAGGAATTCTATCTCTGAGAATTGCCTCTGACTTTCGTTGATCGCGTCCGAAACGGACCGCATCGTTCGAGTGTGACACGTGACACCCGTCGAAAACGTGGGCCGAGGAAACCGTATCGCAGTCGATCGACCTTTCACAGCAGTGGATCAGTGGTGATCGCGATAGAAACTAGTCAGGGCGTAGTCGGCGAGGAAGATGAGTTACTACGGCGATGGTAATTCGGGCCCCCTCGATGACGTCTTCGTTAAGGCGGCCGTCGAAGTCAAGCGATTCCTACCATCGCTATTCAACATCAAAGTGGTACGCGTCTTAAAGAAACTGATCAACCGCCATCGACTTTAACTGAATTGATGCTGACAACTAATGAGAGCGTAGTTCTGCTTTACCGTTGGGGACGCATGGTTCGAGAAATTCGAATGAGTATGTCAGAGGGTAGCGATCCAATCGTAATGGGTTGATAAGCATACTCGTGAGATTTCGAAACACGTCGTAACATTCCGATAATCTCAGTTTTGAAGGAAAGAACTACTAAATGTCGGGAAACTATTAATATCGTTTCATGTCATCGTACAGTTTAGAATCTACATTCGCTTTTGCTCGAGTAACTTGATAAGTAGTTTTTTCTTGCTCGTACAAATGTTTTTCGTCCTTTTTTTTCTAAATTTCCCAAAGTAGTGTTCGAATGAAATTTTGTACCGTTGTACTTGGCAAATATTTCTTCTGCTTCTTGATAATAAGTAACCGCGGAACTTTACGTTAAAAATAATTACGGTTCCATAGTCGATCGTAGTTTTGTCGAAAATAGTAGACGAGCATCACTATATTGAAGATGAGAATAAATGGAAATTTCCTTGTTTGAGTTCGTAGTGTTGATTGTTCCTCAACATCTGCGTGCAATGTATTGCATTACTAATCCTTAACTACAATTCAACTTGTTATTACGTATCCTGCAGTATCATAATCGGCGCAAAGTCAATTGGCTACTTCCCTGGATGTGAATTACACTAGATGTGACCCCCACTATTATACTATTCTGCCCTACCTCCCTGCTTGATAAACAAAGGAACTGTATACGCTTGCAAATTTGTAGAAAGGGAATAGAGATGCAATTGTTAGGAGAAGATCTCTATTCCTCCGTTACAGTTTCTACTAAATTAACATGTTCCATACCATATGGTCTACTGCTGTCCCACAACATTTATCGAAAATTAATTCTTTAATTCGATATTGAAATAGGACAGAGCACAATACGAATAAAATTATTAAAAATATCCTGCAGCTGCTACTCCCCTACGAATTTAATTTTTGATCATTTTTTATCGTCCTAAGTACGGTTTACTTAACAATTATCACTGTTTAGTTATCTGACCAGATAGTATAGTAGATCTAGAATCTCTAGATCCACCCTACCCTCAAGTGGTCAGTTGGTTTTGTTTCCACTCGTAGCTCACGAATTACACACTTGGAACGCGTATCGGCTGATATTTCGTCATCCATCACTGACCTTGCACATTCTCACATTCGTCAACAAGGGGAACCGCGTTTCCGTTTGAATGGATCAGGCGTTTGATCTCATTCAGAGCAACCTTTGAGAATTACTTGCATTCCAACGGCCGTATCTAATCTGGCAGCCACAATACAATCCACCACCAGTCTAATTACTGTAATCATCGTCTCCTAGACGAATTCGATACACGAGAATATCCGCATAGAACGATGACATGCACACGTTTCGCGTTTCACTCTCATTAGTGCGTAGAGAAACGTAATTTAATACTGGAAGCCATTGTCCAATTAACTCAACAGGCTGATGCAACATTAACGTCCAAATATACAGTTTCAACATCGAGGATTATCACGGATCATTTATCACTTTCTTCGATACATTGCATAGCGCGAACTTAAGGGGGCACACACATTTGCGAGCAGGAAAAGGGCTTTTCTAAGATTTTTGTGTGGGAAAGGTAGCTGTGCGAATAGATTGAGATTTTGACACAACTTTGTAGAATATAGTTGGCCTACTTTGATATTTTTCTCTTTTCAAAATATGGATACAATCGGCTTAGAGGAACCACTGAATTATGATCTATGACAAAATCATCATCTCAATGGCGGAATAACTATCTCACCACTACTTCATTTGAGACGGTAATTTCAAGTAAATTCTTGTTTAGTACGAGTATGGTGAGGTTTGATACTAGAATAAGCATTGAACGTCGAAAAATTTCAAAATGGCAGTATGTATTTAAAAGCTAGAAAACCCGTACTTAGGACAAATGTAGTAGAATTTTCTTGAATGAAATTGTGTTTCATATTTTCAGTTGATTTTGGTATCAAGCCTGGAGAAATATTTCTGTCATAAGCTGTTCAAATTTTAAGTGAACATGATATGATATCTCGGAAAATATTTTTTGAGGAATAGCACTTTTTAGAGTATATTTCATGAAGTGGTTCATTGAAATGATAATATCTTCGACACAAGTCCGAATTTCAAAATATCCTTTTACGAATATATTCTTAATGCTTTAAACAATAAAAAATGCAAAAAGTGATTTTTTCGACCCAGAAAATGAGAATACCCCCTAGAGGTTGCAGTGCATTCGGTGGTGTGAAGAAACGCTTAGTATGGAGGATGATGACGATGCATACGTCAATGCTGATTCTAATAGCAACGTTATAATCATTGCGTACACGTATTCCCCATCTTGCTTGCCGTTAATGCTGGGATTATGATTAAACAGAATACTCCGGTGATGCGTCACACGCACGCTACTCATTCATTGCACGTGAGCTGAAGTAGGTGCCTACGATAAGAACGTATACCTTGTTGAGAAAAATCTTATCTGTGCGACCTTTAAATGAATATCTTCTTAAATCGATGAGTAACTGGGCTTTTTATAAATCCATGTTACATAGCACAAATAAATCCGAATTAACATCATCTTGAACGGCGATCTTTTGATTTTCTATTACACAATGCTACAAAATGCGCTTAATATTTATGTTTCACAAGGTAATTGAAGAGTCCTTGTAGAAAACACTGTAAGTGGGAAAATTAAAAAATAAATTTATCGGAAAATGTTTTACGTGCTAATGGTAATACTGTGGTACAGAATTTTAATTCAAAGTCCCTTTAAATAAGTTACCAATAGTGCTAATACCTAGATGGTATATACCACTGGCACGTCCAACGTCACTTCTGTAGAAAACAATGTAAAAGCCAATTACTTAGGGACAAACGTGATTAGCACTTACAGTGCTTGCAAGTGAATGGCACATTCAATTTTCTCTACAACTAAGAGGTGGCACATGGCACTTACAGGCTTACAAATACAATTATTTTTGTCCAGAATTTGGACTATATTAATGCAAAAAATAGAAAATTTTGCGATGCATTTGAGTTATTGCATACTTAAGCATATTTGGCAATCGAAACAAATCTTTCAGAACTATTCGTGTTGGAGTTATAATTCCACTGCATTCTCTACGAATTTGACAGTACTGAAACGTCGGAAGAATTTGAAAATAAATAGAGTACCTATGTTTCCATACATTTCCTTATACGTACATAGTATGTACATATATGTGAAAGGTGGCTTATAGCCGAATAAGTATGGTAAAAAGTGTCCCCAAACTAAATTAAACTTGGTGTATACCAGTCAATAGGTTTCTCAAAGAAAACTATTTCTACCAGGTATCAATCCGATACCCTTACTACTAGAGTAGTTAGAGGGTGAAACGTAATTTACAGTTTAAGCTCTATTCCTTTTGTTCTATGGAATAGAAAATTATAAAAAAATCAGAGATATTCTACTCATTGCTGTACATGACAGTGAATTTGTCCAGAATTTTCAGCTGCCCTTTATCGATTTCTGTTCCTCGTTTGTAAATAAATCAGAGTGCAAGGAGCTAATTGCCGAGTTCATGAAGGTTTTAAAACGACTTCATGAATACTTACTTTAATGAACGATCATACCATTAACATAGGCGATCCCCTAATTATTTTACAGCACTACACAAAGACACTCAGATCCCATTTTTTTTTTAAATTTCTTACATCCTTATACCAAATACACTTAACGTAAGCAATTCAATTCTTACTGGACTCGCAATTATATTTTGTCCCTTGTATTTTCTAATGTTAAATAAAATCTGTCGCTTTACACGCAACTGCCGATACCTAGCAATCTACGCGTCCAATGCGGTCAGTTTCCTTTCGATTACCTACAATACGCTTTCCGCAAAAGATAAGTTTAATCAAAAGCCCATTGCAGTGGACCATCTGCGACCGCGAATGTTGCAGTTTCTTCTTTGCTACGAGCCTGTGCGAACGCTCGAAGCAACCACTTTTTTTCAATCTTTTAAAGCAAACAGTACGTCGAGTGCACTTCAGTAATAACAATATCAAACGAATCCCTTTTAATCGATGACATTGAAATGGAGCAACCGCCGAGATACACGAATTATCGATTCTCGAATTTTATGCAAGAAGGTCTGGCAGTGTTGAAAATAGCGCCGGTGGTAGAATTTACTAACAGCAGAAACGTAAACGTTGATCGCAGAAACACGGTTCACGGACTGTCTCGGGGTAAACTCGAGCTTTATTCCAAGACGAATTCTCCGCAAGGAGGGAACCCAAACTCTCAGTCAAAATTCCAAAGCCAGAAGGGAACGTACGAGACTAAGCCCATAAGAACCACGAACAATTATATTGGCAAGCCATTCTACAATGTAGGCCATCCTAGAATTGAATTACTAATTAAATCCCTTGCGAGCAGAAAAATGGCCCCACTTTTGTAAACGTTTTGAAAGTGTACACGAATTTATCGGGTTTTCAGTTAGGAGAAAGGGGGTCCGGATTTAGGCCACGAGGAGCTGTCCAAGACTTCAACACCCTTAGACGGGAATGTTTGGCATCGGGCACCCTGTTCGAGGATCCCGAGTTCGCTGCGGAAGACTCGTCCTTGTATTTCTCGCGGAGACCCGACAGATATATAGAATGGAAACGACCAATGGTGAGAAGCTTGAACGAGTTATGTGGCGATTCTTCACTTTCGGCGTTTCGTATTTTATTTGAGTTTCTTTACTACAGGAAATCGCGGACAGCCCTCAACTGTTTGTGGAGGGTTTCTCGAGATTCGACGTTCAACAGGGCGAGCTGGGGGACTGCTGGCTGCTCGCAGCAGTTACGAATCTCACCATGGATCCGAATTTATTTTTCCAAATAGTGCCAGAAGACCAGAGCTTCGAGGAAAATTACGCTGGTATCTTCCACTTCCGGTACGCTTGCGACTGATCGAATCAAATATTTATGCAAAATTTGGATACCATCTGCATGTCTATTTTTACCGTTTCGATTTGCCTGTTGCAACTAATATTCTAGTATTGTTAATAATTGTACTGTTATTACGTTTTGGTAGAATTAGCGTTAATTTGTTGGTCATTGGATTCAGAACCCCTTCTCGGTATTCCCAAAATTTCAGTTTCTTTGTCTCCCTCTTTCTTTAAATTTCTACACAGTACTTGGAATTTCTATATTGCACGTCACCTTCTTCGAATAAGAAATGTAAGCTCGCCTGAAGAATATTCGTAAGAAAGAATCGAATCGTAACATTGCTCGGTTTAAACCGCCTCGAGACAGTTTCCTAATTTAAATTCATTTGAACAGGTTCTGGCAATACGGTAGGTGGGTGGACGTAGTGATCGACGACAGACTGCCAACTTACCACGGCGAGCTGTTATACCTGCGTTCAGCAGAGAGCAACGAGTTCTGGAGCGCTCTTCTGGAGAAAGCTTACGCGAAGCTCCATGGCTCGTACGAGGCGTTAAAGGGTGGGACCACTTGCGAGGCCATGGAAGACTTCACGGGCGGCGTGACGGAAATGTATCAGATGGACCAAACCCCCCCGAATCTGTTCAGTATTTTGCTAAAGGCCTTCGAAAGGAGCTCGCTAATGGGTTGCTCTTTAGAGGTAAATCGCGGACGGTTAGGCTCGTTGCGTCGGCGAGGAAATAAGACGAGTTACTAATTTTAGCCCGATCCAAATGTATTGGAAGCGGAGACGCCTCAAGGGCTGATCAGGGGCCATGCATACAGTATTACGCGTGTCAAATACGTGGAAATTCAAACGCCGAACAAGTATGGAAAGATACCCTTGCTTAGGCTTAGGAACCCTTGGGGAAACGAGGCGGAATGGAACGGGCCCTGGAGCGATCAGTAAGTCCATTGACGAAATTCTGAGTCGCGCGAATGATGAATTTTCATCTTCATACTTTGCTAATTAAACAGATCGCCAGAATGGAGGCTGATCCCCGACCACGAGAAGGAAGAGCTAGGCCTGACCTTCGACATGGACGGTGAATTCTGGATGTCGTTTCAAGACTTCACACGACACTTCACGCAACTAGAGATATGTAACTTGAACCCAGATTCGTTGACCGAGGATGAGTTGAACGCTGGCAAGAAGAGGTGGGAAATGAGCGTGTTCGAAGGTGAATGGGTACGGGGCGTCACGGCTGGAGGATGTCGAAACTTTCTAGGTAAATCCCTCCTCTGAATAAACATTCACATTTTCATTGACTTCTCTGTACAATATACACGAGCGTGACATCCGTTTTACCGTAGAAACATTCTCACACAACCCCCAGTACCGAATCACGTTAGAAGCCCCCGATGAAGACGACGACAAGTGTACAGTGATCGTCGCGTTGATGCAGAAGAACAGGCGTGCGCAAAGGAGGATGGGCGCCGAATGTTTAACCATTGGATTCGCCATATACCACGTAGGTATTTGCAATTCACGAAATTAAATGGACACCTGGTTCCCCGACGAAGGGATTAATTTTAATTCCTCTATGCACGAAACTACAACGATTTCGATATTCAGTTGGAGTACCCCGATCGACTACCGAAACCCATAGACATCAACTTCTTCAAATATAATGCGTCGGTCGCGAGGTCACCGGCGTTTATAAACTTGCGGGAGGTCACGTGTCGCTTCAAATTACCCCCGGGCGCTTATTGTATAGTCCCCAGCACGTTCGACCCAAACGAGGAGGGGGAATTTTTGCTTCGAATCTTCTCGGAAAATAAGAACAACATGGAGTGAGTAATCGCGCTCCTATCGAATAAAATTCGGATCGCCTATGAATTGGGATTTATACTGGAATTGGTGTCTTTCAGGGAGAACGACGAAGAAGTTGGTATAGGAGAAATCGACGATAGGGTAAGGAATTTATTTATATTCTCTATATACATGCTGGAGGAGTAATACCGAAATTATAATGCATTATGTGTCTCTCACCTAACGTTCATATACCTGAAATGTGCACCGTCTGCACAGTAATTAATCTGGCTAATTGGCGGTATTAAAATGCAAAGTGGAAATCCGCAAGCTATTTACACTATGCGTTGACACGTCGGCAATGTGCGTCTAATGTCTAATGCGTCCAGCTTCTACAATGCTTTCAACGTCCACTGAGGTTTGCGTAGATTTGTGCCTAGTCCTACAATTAATTATATGTACAGTGTCTCGCAATGAACTGTTTGACGATCGCGGATCCTTATTAATTAATCGTAACAACTCGCATGTTTACACTGCTTGGCTTCTAGGTGATTAACCCAAAACGTGATAACGAAAATGGAGACGGAGACAAGGTACGTAATATGCACGCTATGAAATTCAACTAACTTTTTGATGAAGTCGACGAAAAGAATTTCCTACATGGCTTTAATTAGTGAAACTTAGTTTTGAAATGGGATAAACATGTTCTATCCTTAATTTTCGACCAGTACTTTGTAAGATCTGCTCTGACAAAAATCTGTGTACGTGTAGACACCGTCCTTTCTTGGAATATCGAGTAGAACTTCATTTATTTGACTCTTTCAGAAATTCTCGTTTTTTAATATTCGAACGCTTTCAGAGGTATATGTTGCGAGAGACATACGAAGAAATTATAGACACCTTAATTAAATTTAAATTTAGCAAGATATTCTTTTTTGTATTTTCTTTAAACAACGAAGTAGCGAGGAATTTTGCTGGTCTATTGTTTGGATTACGAATAATTTGTCCCCGATTCAACTTTTTGTTTTTACAGGAACATTGCAAATTTATTTCATTTACTTCGAATTTCATTACTTTTCTTTATATTCCTAGGTTCGAGAGGAACCAGAGCCAGACCGAAACGAAGAGAAAGTTCGAGAGTTCTTCAAGAAACTCGCTGGGGATGATATGGAAGTGGACTGGATGGAACTCAAAGAGATCTTAGATTTTGCAATGAGAAAAGGTATGCCCATTTGCATCCAATCTTTTTCATATTAACCGCATTCTTAGGCACTTGGGTTTTAATCTCATATAAACATTCAGTTCATATTTTACAATCGATCCAATATGAAGAACAATATTCTTCATCCGTTTCACATTCCTTGCGAATGTCTTACGCGATTGCGGTTAATATGAACGACTAAAGTAGTAATCCACGTTACGCCATACGCGTGGTAATTGAACACGCGTATATTTGCGACATATTTTCTTTAGAAAAAAGTAGACACATGTTTTTCCGTTTCTGTTACATTATTTCCGCTGTTTGCTTATTTAAGCTTTCGCAATTTTCACGCTTCATAATTTATGTAATTACGCTTCTTGATTAGTAATTAATTGATTGGAATTTGTACTACGAAGCACGCGCAAGTGACTCTGCGCATTTTGGTTTTCGACATTTATTAACGCACCATTTCGTTTCCATTCTCACCATAAATCACCATGTGAATGCTAACACATTGCGATCTTCACTCACGTAATTCCGTATACTCATTTCTCTCTTTATATTACCTCATCATACATAATGTACATAAATACATTTGGGTCATTGGCGCAAAGCAGAAATCATGAAGGCACCTGGTGCCTACCCCCTTTAATTGAAACATGTTATTAACGCAGTTGCTTCAAAAACATACTGATGTTTCTTTGTATACTAAATTAAAATTCGTCATGACTAATGACCAAACGATTGAGATATTTTTACATTGATTTCGATTGAAACTAAATGAATAATTGAACAATTATGCGCGCCATTAATCAGTTGAACTGCATTGCAAAAATTGATGAATCTCAAAGCAATTAGAGGTATTAAAAATTGATACATTTCACTTGCAAAATCTGATGCCTCGAAGTTGGAACTGTTGATACGCCATCTGTACTGGAAACTGTATTGCAATTCTACATTTATTTCTCTGTCAGAATATTCGTAAGGAAATACCTCAAATTGAAACCTCGTTGTCGAACGCATTTATTCGTTTATCAGACCCGAATGTACATATGTAAAATTAAATGTTAACATGTAGCTGTATGTTACGGGTAGAACTGCCACAGTCGACGCGTCGTAGTGAGGCTCATGCCCCAGAAACCGTACAAGGAAATGGTTCTTTTACCGACACACTCATCTCACTGCTGTGCGGCATTGTTTGTAATAATGAACAGTACAATAAGACCGTAGGTAAGGCATCATCTAGTATATACATACTTCATACTACCAGGTTGTCCCAGCGTACGCGACGCAGGCTAAATTACTTTGACGATAGCCGTGCTCAAATATTCAAATATTTAAAGTGAAACCACACTCTTCGAAATGCATCTGCAAGTTAGGTTTGACGGCCTGATATAATAAGAATCTGCGAATGAACAGTTTGTGCATGTCCCCCAGCCATGAGACAGAGATAGAGACCATTAACGAGATCGCTTGAAAAATAATTTACGATTATTCGAGGCAGTGTGCAAGAAGTAGCTGGCCATAACCATATTAATATAGCCTACTCTTATCTACTTGCAATTTGTTCGTATTTCTGGTGTTGTCTTTGTCAGTTGCGGTTTAACGATATTCCTAATGTGTATGCTTCTTAATATTTCAGAACTTTGTACCGTCCGTCAAGCGTTTATCACAAAATCAGTGAGGTACAACTTTGACTTAATATTACAATTGGAAGTATTCTCCTCTTTTTCATTTCAGAAACACACGATAAAGGATTCAGTAAGGATGTATGCCGTAGCATGGTAGCCATGCTAGACGTAGATCATTCCGGGAAGCTTGGATTCGAAGAATTCCGATCTTTGTGGAACGATATAAGGCAATGGAGGGTATGATATTTTGTTAAATAAATTCCTCTTTCTCTCTCTGTATACATACGAACTTTCAAATTTACGCTCAACGTACTATCGAAAGTTTACACCCTTTAAAATGGCATAACTTTTTTAGAATTGGTCCAAACCACTTGAATTTTCTTGAGAAGCTAGATTAGTTTCTTAAACGACGTGTTTCGTCGTTTAAAAAAAAATTGCAATTGATCAGAATAGCGAAAAAAATAGTAAAGGTCCTTTTTTAATTTTTTTTTTTAATAAAAATTCAAGAATCCCGTAAACAAATCTAGAAACGGAATTTTTTACTTTTCATTACAGACTCAGAAACAGAAGTTGGAAAAACGACCATCACAATTTTTTTCTTTGAATTTGGGAACAAGGGCGTCCGAAGATTTGTTTCCAGGGGGGAGGGGGCAACTTTGGAAAAAAATATACCCCTCTTGATTTTTTTAACACATTTTGTAGTGCCAATTTAATTAAAAATTTAAAATCGAAATTTAAAAATATTCCCTTCTTTTAGTATAAATTTAATAAAAATCAATTTTGAAAAATAAGCGATTTTTTCTTAAAAATCAGGGGCGGCAACTGCCCCTTTGGCACCCCCCTCCAGACGCTTATGTTTGGAGACGTTCCGAAGTATCGAAATTTAGGGTGGACAGTGTTAAAAAGAATTGCTTCTCAAAGGCAACGTTCTTGCCAGATGACCCTTCTATCCTAATACAAATTTCCTATCAAATATTCATAATTTCGAAAATATTAAGATGGCCACAATTACCTCGCAACGTCAATATGGAATTTATACAAGATTATTCTATTTTCAGGCGGTGTTCAAATTATATGACAAGGATGAATCTGGATTGTTGAGCGCGTTTGAGCTGCGGCAAGCATTGAATAGTGCCGGTTATCGGATGAATAATCACATTTTGAATATTTTGGTACACCGTTACGGAACGAAAGACGGTATGATCACCTTCGACGATTACATAATGTGCGCGGTGCGACTCAAAACGATGATAGGCAAGTGAACAAACAATTATGATAACTAAGGAAAGCGGCGAGATTATTGTACAGAAAATAACGTTCGTCACCTTTGCAGAAATATTCAAAGAACGAGACCCGGATTTGACTAATACGGCGACGTTTACGATGGAAGAGTGGATAGAAAAGACACTATATTCGTAATCGAATACGTGTGTCAAAAATGTTGATAAGAGAGAGATAAATACGATCGTATCTTCCTCGATATTTTTACTATGAAAAACTTGAAGACTTTGATTCCTTCCAGTTCTGAACAATTATTTATTTATACAGATATTGTTTTATGATACTAAATTAAATCGAGAAATTGCATTTTAAGTAGAGACGATTGAAAATTTTAACAATAAGTAAATTAAATTCATATAAAGCCTCTTATCAGGCACGTTTAAAGAATATAAAGAAGAACAGAGAAAGAGGAACACATCTAAATTGTCAGTGAGAAAGTACATGTAGAATCTTGTTATTTATAAAAATTTGCCTGTTGCATTTTTATTGGTACTAAATATTATGTGCCTTGATACATGTTTTTGAACATCCAGATTCTAGTTTTGCTAAAATAATAATTTATGAAGACAGTTATAAACAACATAGTCTATAATTTTATACGTGAACTTCGAATGTGAATAAAAAATATCTCATTTATTTAAATATAATTGAGCATCTTCCTTGTTATTTAAACAACGCATATGCAAAGATTGTAAAATTTAATGCACTATTCGTACTGTACTTTAAATAAAATTCAATTGTTTTACAATTGCAATTGTACACTTTATCCCACTCTTTCTATAGCTACTATAAAGTAAAATGGCGTTTTCTAATCACGAAATTCGCATATTGTAAAAAAATAGTTCGAGAAAATTTTTATTCTTTATATGTAAAAAAAATTAAGGACAATTAAGAAAAATTAAGAAAAATTAAGAAAATTAAGTCTCCCTCGTTTCATCCCTCAATAGCTTCATAATTTAATTTCTGAAATAACTTCGTCCTTGAACGACTTTAAATTTCATTGCTGGAACAGAATAGAAGTAACTTTATTTATTTCATAACAAATTGAAAAGTGAAAAACGTTTCTATCACTGCTGTAACAAATATATTTACCTGATCACTGGACAGAACGTGATGCAGTCACCAGAAGCTTGAACTATCGAAGTGTTGCTTCACAAAGCCCGATAGCACGATACGACCGAAATACGAATTATTTAAATCGAAACACTTAGAAAACACTTCTCTCGCGTTCACCGACTAAACCATTAAAGCGTTGTACAAATAATCGAGTTAAGGCAAGTATTTACGTTCAATTTCGTTGCAAAAGATAAAATATAACGCGCACCTGATCTGCAAACGCGGGTGATTGCAAATAACAATTCGTCAGAACTGAACGAACGATATTGGAAAACGGACTACAAGTTGCTCAATCGTCGTAAGTCACGTGATTCAAATCATTCTCTCGTATTTTGAATAATACCATCGAAAAGAATCCCATTTAAAAACAATGTCGTAAATTAATATCCCATTTAAAAACATTGTCGTAAATTAATAGAATCCCATCAAAAAGTATCCCATTTAAAAACATTGTCGTATATGAATATAATGATATACAAAAATTGCGCCAATTATCACAATGGCTATTTATACAAAGAAAAAATGTATTAAATAATATTAAGCAGATATATTTTTATACAAATAAATATTTTAATACGATGTAAGCGGTATTCAAATAGCGCGCCGCCTTCTTATTGCGCGGACACATGTGTCTAAAGACTATTATTCATAAAACCCCGCACATCACAACGAATAAATATTTTATTCAAAATACTTGGCGCTGCGATCCGAATTGGTGTTGCTAAACTGAATAAATATGTTTAAATTGCATTAATCTTTTTCTCTCTTTCTTGTGCGTGCATTCGTGAATGTGTGTATGTGTGCGTGTGCATATGCTATGTATGATATTAGAATTAAATATTAAATATATGTATGTAGAATAAATCTGACTGCGTTTCTAGTATGTATATCTATATTATGTATTTTAGATTGTAAGGGAGTTATTGTAAATTATTAACCCATTAATAGTAAGACAATTAGCGTTTCTTCGGTATCGCAGCGCCAAGTATTTTGAATAAAATATTTATTCGTTGTGATGTGCGGGGTTTTATGAATAATAGTCTTTAGACACATGTGTCCGCGCAATAAGAAGGCGGCGCGCTATTTGAATACCGCTTACATCGTATTAAAATATTTATTTGTATAAAAATATATCTGCTTAATATTATTTAATACATTTTTTCTTTGTATAAATAGCCATTGTGATAATTGGCGCAATTTTTGTATATCATTATATTCATATACGACAATGTTTTTAAATGGGATACTTTTTGATGGGATTCTATTAATTTACGACAATGTTTTTAAATGGGATATTAATTTACGACATTGTTTTTAAATGGGATTCTTTTCGATGGTATTAATTTACGACAATGTTTTTAAATGGGATTCTTTTCGATGGGATTATATATATACTTGGCGCTCTTTTTTGTACCTTTTTGTAAAAAGGTAATTTTGTGGGGATTTCACACATTTTGTAGTGTTTACTGACATTAATTTATAATATATTATGCCGAAAGTTTTTTTTATTAATATTTCCGAATGTAAGGCCAACCGCCAAAAAGTTTAAAGGGAAATGTTGTTCAGAATGTGCACTATCTCCTGTGTACTATTCTCATGTGCGCTAAATTGCATGTGTTATTTTTGATTGATGATTTATATGGAGCCCAAATGGCAGCATTCTTTTTTCAGCTGTTCCATAGCGTGGTAATTTTTGTTACCTTATTTATTTACTATCATTTTTTGTAAGAACAAAATATAAAGATCTTTAGCGCCTATTCCCAAGAATCTCGCAATCAGATTTTGTCACTAGACCAATACGAATTCTTGACAACAACTGTCGATAAGAATCATCCCCTTGCTGACGCATATTGATCGTTAACTCATCATAATCAAATAACGTAGTCCATAAATTAACAGCAATTAAAGAACCGACATATTTGTTAATTTTATCATTTGATAATTGTACAAAAATTGGGTCTTCGTGTACAGGGGGTAATTGAAGCAGATCACCAAATAAAAGAACATGCTTTTGACCAAACCAACCGTCTTCACAATCATTGGTATCAAATATTTCAGACAATCGGAAATGTATATACATAAAAGTTAAATTTGATATCATTGACACTTCATCAATCACAAAAAGAACAACATCTTTGAGATTTGCTCGTAAAACTTTTAATACATGATCAGATAATTGTTTATACTTTGGCGTGAGACCATGTTCAACGGGTAATTGAAGCAATCTGTGAACTGTCAAACCATCTATATTAAACGCTGCTATACCAGTAGGTGCCGCTACAGCGGGTATAGGGGTATAGGGGGGTATAGGGGTATAGGGGGGTATAGGGGTATAGGGGGGTATAGGGGTATAGGGGGGTATAGGGGTATAGGGGGGTATAGGGGTATAGGGGGGTATAGGGGTATAGGGGGGTATAGGGGTATAGGGGTATAGGGGGGTATAGGGGTACAGGGGGGTATAGGGGTACAGGGGGGTATAGGGGTATAGGGGGGTATAGGGGTATAGGGGGGTATAGGGGTATAGGGGGGTATAGGGCTATAGGGGGGTATAGGGGGGTATAGGGGTATAGGGGGTATAGGGGTATAGGGGTATAGGGGGTATAGGGGGTATAGGGGTATAGGGGGGTATAGGGGTATAGGGGGGTATAGGGGTATAGGGGGGTATAGGGGTATAGGGGGGTATAGGGGTATAGGGGTATAGGGGTATAGGGGGGTATAGGGGTATAGGGGGGTATAGGGGTACAGGGGGGTATAGGGGTACAGGGGGGTATAGGGGTATAGGGGGGTATAGGGGTACAGGGGGGTATAGGGGTATAGGGGTATAGGGGGGTATAGGGGTATAGGGGGGTATAGGGGTATAGGGGGGTATAGGGGGGTATAGGGGTATAGGGGTATAGGGGGGTATAGGGCTATAGGGGGGTATAGGGGTATAGGGGGGTATAGGGTTATAGGGGGGTATAGGGGTATAGGGGGGTATAGGGGTATAGGGGTATAGGGGGGTATAGGGGGAATAGGGGTATAGGGGGGTATAGGGGTATAGGGGGGTATAGGGGTATAGGGGGGTATAGGGGTATAGGGGGGTATAGGGGTATAGGGGGGTATAGGGGTAGAGGGGGGTATAGGGGTACAGGGGGGTATAGGGGTATAGGGGGGTATAGGGGTACAGGGGGGTATAGGGGTATAGGGGTATAGGGGGGTATAGGGGTATAGGGGGGTATAGGGGGGTATAGGGGTATAGGGGTATAGGGGGGTATAGGGCTATAGGGGGGTATAGGGGTATAGGGGGGTATAGGGGTAGAGGGGGGTATAGGGGTACAGGGGGGTATAGGGGTATAGGGGGGTATAGGGGTATAGGGGTATAGGTGGGGGATAGGGGTATAGGGGGTATAGGGGTATAGGGGGTATAGGGGTATAGGGGTATAGGGGGGTATAGGGGTATAGGGGGGTATAGGGGTAGAGGGGGGTATAGGGGTACAGGGGGGTATAGGGGTACAGGGGGGTATAGGGGTACAGGGGGGTATAGGGGGGTATAGGGGTATAGGGGGGTATAGGGGTATAGGGGGGTATAGGGGTATAGGGGGGTATAGGGGTATAGGGGGTATAGGGGTATAGGGGGGTATAGGGGTATAGGGGGGTATAGGGGTATAGGGGGTATAGGGGTATAGGGGGTATAGGGGTATAGGGGTATAGGGGGGTATAGGGGTATAGGGGGGTATAGGGGTAGAGGGGGGTATAGGGGTACAGGGGGGTATAGGGGTACAGGGGGGTATAGGGGTACAGGGGGGTATAGGGGGGTATAGGGGTACAGGGGGGTATAGGGGGGTATAGGGGTATAGGGGGGTATAGGGGTATAGGGGGGTATAGGGGTATAGGGGTATAGGGGGGTATAGGGGTATAGGGGGTATAGGGGTATAGGGGGGTATAGGGGTATAGGGGGGTATAGGGGTATAGGGGGTATAGGGGTATAGGGGGTATAGGGGTATAGGGGGGTATAGGGGTATAGGGGGGTATAGGGGTAGAGGGGGGTATAGGGGTACAGGGGGGTATAGGGGTACAGGGGGGTATAGGGGGGTATAGGGGTATAGGGGTATAGGGGGGTATAGGGGTATAGGGGGGTATAGGGGTATAGGGGTATAGGTGGGGGATAGGGTTATAGGGGGGTATAGGGGTATAGGGGTATAGGGGGGTATAGGGGTATAGGGGGTATAGGGGTATAGGGGGGTATAGGGGTATAGGGGGGTATAGGGGTATAGGGGGTATAGGGGTATAGGGGGTATAGGGGTATAGGGGTACAGGGGGGTATAGGGGTATAGGGGGTATAGGGGTATAGGGGGGTATAGGGGGGTATAGGGGTATAGGGGGGTATAGGGGTATAGGGGGGTATTCGCCCCTTTTAATTCCGACGGTCCTTTTTCCCTTTGAAGTCGGGGGTTCGCGGTCTATCTCGGAATCATAACACTTTATAAAAGGGAAGGTAAAAGGAGCGAGGGGAGGTATGAATATGCAAGATGAAAGTTTCTTTCAGTTTGTGCAAACCTGGCTGATAAAAGGTTGAATCGGTCAAATTATACTTTTTCAAGGTATAACTATGTGGTGCTATTGAAGAAAATTTGTTTGAATCCTCAAAGTAGCTTTACTTTAAGGTTATTTGACCTGAAGATCAAAGATGAGAATATGAAGAAATTGATGTAAAAGATGATGTAGGGAAAAATTGAGAAGAATTATGTTCCCTTTTAGTTTCCATCCCCACGTGGCCATTAAAAATCCCTATTTCCCATGTTATAATGAGCCTAATGCGTCATCTCCACTTTTTAGATCTTACTGCGTACACACCTTAGCTCCCATAACGAACAGATGAAGGAGAAATCGACAGGACACACAAAGTGTATTGGAGGAAATCCATCAGCATATTGATCACCCCTTTATTGAGATTTTGTTTTATCCAACACTTAATGGTTTTAATTAAAAAACTCTTTCCGGTTCCACCCTCTCCGCTAACAAACAATCGTAATATCGAATTATCTGACCTTACAGTATCAATGACTCCGTGGAATACTCTTTTTGGTCGGCATTTAATTTTGCTATCATTTCAGACACATCAATTTTTTCATCCATTTTATTACCAAGATCCCTAAAATCTTTCATTGCTTCACCAGCTTCTACATTTTGAGCGCCTATTGGATTGTCAGGGTCATCCTGAGACACGTTTTTTTGTAATTCTTCATCTAATTGCCGAACTAACTCTTGTGCAGTTTCAAACGCTTTTTTCAATTCTTCTAGTTTTTCGTGATATTGTAATGCTTTCGTAAGATGTAGTTTTACATTATGAAATGCTTCCATATAAGTATCACAACTATTTTTAAGATCCTTTAATTCCCGCCATGGTTTAAACATCAGCAATAAAGAAAAGAAATAATCTTCCGGTCGATTATTAATTTAGCGAAAATGAACAAAGAAATTCAATATTTTGGGGACTTACCTTGCTAATGGAGACAATAATTCTGTGTCCTATATTGTGTAAAAACTCGTGTCATTTCAAAAATTTGGACAACTTACCATATTTGACATTTAACAGGTTATGATCGAACTGATTGACACTAGCTACTTTGATTACGTTACAAGCGACCTGAACGTAACTGCTTTTTGTCTTTTTCGTGCTGCGTGAATTGGCGGTACATTTCCTCTCCCTTTCATGTTCCCCTCTTGCCCACACTTGACGATGGAGAAAATCTCTTAACGTAAAAATCGGGAAATTCCAACTTTGCATCAAAATATCTCAGCTCATGAAGCCCGTAGGAAAAAAGCGAAGACACATTTCGAATGTAATCGGACCAGCCGTTATTGAGATACGGAAATCTCAGGGTACTTGATAGCGAGTCGTGGCGTTATAGATACACTCTGTGTTCGCTGCGCATATATATATATACTTGGCGCGAGACACTACCGTGTCTCTTGATAAAACGAAACAATTGAATGCCGCTTACTATTTTAGAAACGTGATACAAATTATCATTTGCGAAAACAGCATACGGTGTATACTCTCTGAAAATTGTCAAAATAATATCATAAGAGCAGATGTATACCTAATCTCTGTGTACTCTTGTACGTGTGGCTGTGCGTTTCAAATTGTTCGTGAATCGTGGCGCGGTTTATTGACAGTTCAAATAAGATACGAAGCGAAGTTGATAGATAAATTAGTGACTAAAGAAGTTACTCTTATACTGGCTGTATTTATTTTAATTATGAATATTCGAGAATTAATATAATATTGATATTCTTTAAACTTTCTATGCAATACATCTAGGTAAACATTACAAATAAATCTAAATTTTTCCATTCGTTGCATTGGTCAGTAATCTTTAAAATTTTCAAACCGCAATTATAAATATATATCAAATGAAAATTATAAATACGTTTTAATCTCAATGTTATAATATGACTCTACAAGCGCGACATTTAAATATTTCACTGAATCTTATTATCTGTAGTTAATCGATTTTTGTAATACGAACACACAGGTGGATAAAATAGAAAATTAATTAACCACCGCTATATCGTAAATGTTTTAATTACCTCTGCGTTTAGCACACGAAGTTAATTACTTATCCATTATACGTTTCACTTCAGTAGTGTAGCTTCTATAGCACGACATATTACTGAGAGAGTAGCTGTCGTCTGCCATAACATAACCTGTTTTTTTTGCATTTAAAGGAATGAAAATTCTATAAAATATCGAGGGCAAAATATTTTCTACTCTTAGTGTGCCGCAGGTAAAATCATTTAATTCTTGCGTAAATTTCGTTGTTTGTCACAAACACGGATTTATCTTACACTAAAAAAACAGTGCGCATAATATTTTGTAATAAATAAAGGGTCTCGATCTTTTAGAACCTCAGCTTTTCAACGTTATTAGATAAATCTTGTAATTCTTTTAATAACGCCTTTATAAATTGAAAATACTCTGCAATTTATATACGTGATAATACCATTGATTGCGATACAGAGTAAACCGAACAGCATACTTTTGACATTTTATAAAATACAACAGTCCTACATCAAGAAACTGCTGTTACTCATTTTTTACAATTTTTATATTCTGCATACAGCATGCATTCAGTTCACTTAATATACACATATATTATCTTTCTACAAATATCTGTATTCTATTCAACAGCCATGTCAGAAGCTGAAGAACCAGCACCAGAAGCTGCGGAAGCAGCTGCTGAACAGGATGTTGTGTCCGAAGAAGACAAACAATACTTAACAGATTACATAAAAGAAACGGAGCAACGGCTCGCTACGAAAGAGGAAATTCGTGCGGCAAATTTAAACCCCAACAGACCACCGGACACCTACTTTAGTAAATTAGACTCGACCCTCAAAAGAAATACCACGTTCGTTAAGAAATTGAAGAATTTCAGTAGCATACAGTTAGACGTAGTCCTGAAAGATATGACACATTTAAATTTGACGAAATACGTGAGCGAAGTCGCCACTGCTTTGGTAGACGCGAAATTGAAAATGACGGACGTCGCGCCTGCTATTAAAGTGTGCAGTTTCTTGCACCAAACGTACGCAGAATTCTCCACGCATTTCTTTGAAAATTGGCAACGCGTTTTGTCGCTGAAGGTCGTGGATAAGATCGCGAATCCGAGTAAGCTCAGAGTCGATCTGAGATTCTACGCCGAGTTAGTTAACGCAGGAATTTTCACGCACAAACAAGGATTGCCTTTGCTCGGTTCCGCGTTAACGGTTTTAATTAATATGGACAAAGAGGAGCACAACAACGCGAGCATTATATTAAGTTTTTGCAAACATTGCGGGGAAGATTACGCGGGTCTCGTACCCAAGCGTGTGAGGGAGCTATCGGAGAAGTTGAATACGCCGATCCCTAAAAGTAAATTGCTTTCATCCGATAAGCAGCAAAACGTTAGATTATTGTTACGAGATTATTACAATTCTTTGTGCAAACACTTGCTGAAAGAGCACAAGGATCTTCAAGCTTTTGAGAAGCAGAATCGAAAGATCTTACAAACCAGAGGTGAACTGAGCTCGGAAAGAAAAGAGAAGCTCGATAATCTTCAAGTATCTTACGATCGCTTGCTGAACAATGTGCAAAGCTTCTCCGATACTTTGGACGAACCCATGCCAGAGCTTCCGGTGGATAGCGAAATGAAGGCAGAAGCGGAAGAATCGATGAAAATGATCAGCGAAGGAGAGGAAAATAGTATCCTGGAGGATATGTGGGGAGACGAAGAAACCAGACGATTTTATGAAGTTTTACCAGATCTAACGGTGTTCCTTCCGGGATCATATTTGAAGGAAGTACCTAAACAGGACGCTCCGATAAGCGAGGAGGCTTTAGACGAGGAAATAACGTTTGATGAATTGGAGGAAACGGAAAAAGTGGACGAGCCGGAAGCAGAAGTGGAAGAGCCTCAGGTTTCGAACATAAGTAATAAGATACTTCTGGATGCATTCCTGACGCATTTGCCAAATTGTGTGAATCGCGAGATGATTGACAACGCAGCGGTGTACTTTCTAATGAATCTCAACACGAAACATAACAAAAAGAAATTAGTGAAAGCACTGTTCGGCGTGTCCAGAATTCGCTTAGATTTATTGCCCTTTTATTCCCGTCTAGCCGCTATTCTTTATCCCGTTATGCCTGACGTTGGGAATGACTTGTGTTTAATGCTGAAGCATGACTTTAAATACCACGTGCGTAAAAAGGATCAGATCAACATCGAATCGAAAGTAAAAGTTGTGAGGTATATCGGTGAACTCGTTAAGTTTAAGCTTTATTCAAAGATAGAAGCGTTATATTGCTTAAAAGTTTTGTTACACGATTTCACTCATCACCACATAGAAATGGCTTGTAATTTATTGGAAACGTGCGGAAGATACTTATTTTGCTCGCCGGATTCGCACCAAAGGACGAAAGTCTATTTAGAACAGATGATGCGTAAGAAAGCGGTCACTGCATTGGATTCGCGATACGTAACGATAATTGAGAATGCATATTATTTCGTAAATCCACCGGAGTCTACGGGTGGTGTCTCTAGAAAGGACAGACCTCCGATTCATGAATTTATAAGAAAGCTGCTGTACCAAGATCTCTCGAAAACGAATACCGATAAAGTTCTTAAATGGATGCGCAAATTAGACTGGGAAGATGAAAGTATATCGGCCTATGTCATTAAATGCCTCACTGCCGCGTACAATGTTAAATACTTGAATATTCGATGCGTGGGAAGTTTGCTAGCAGGACTTGTCGCACATTACGAAACTATAGGTCCTTACGTAGTGGACGGTGTGCTAGAAGATATAAGACTTTGCATGGAAATCAATCTACCAAAATATAATCAACGACGCATCGCTATGGTTAAATATCTCGGGGAATTGTATAACTATCGTATGGTTGAGAGCGGAGATATTTTCCGAACACTGTATCTTCTGATTACCTTTGGAGTCAGTATGGACCATTCTGTTCCAAGTATTCTCGATCCACCTGACCACTTGTTTAGGATTCGACTGGTCTGCACGTTATTAGAAACCTGTGGACAGTATTTCAATGGTGGTTCTAGCAAGAAGAAACTCGATTACTTTCTGATATTCTTTCAAAATTATTATTGGTTTAAATATACAAACGCTATCTGGACTTCTGAAAGCCCTTTTCCCGTAGGTATCGACTATATGTATCGCGACACATTAACAATGTTAAGGCCGAAAATGCAATTGTTTCAAAGCTATAAAGAAGCGCAATGTGCTGTGGAGGAGTTGCGGAACACATTATATCCCACCCTTGGAAATCCTACTGCCGAGGATGGTGCTGATCGGATCGATGGAGAGTCCGATATGGGCGTGATCGCTGAAGGAGACGAAGAGTTGGCCGTAACTTCCGGAAACGGCAGTGGAGATGCAAAGGGAGTAGCGGATTTACATTTCGAAGAATCCGAAGATTGTTCGGAAGCACAATCGGAAGAAGAATGGACTGCTGACGCAGAAAGAGATGATATTATGGGTACTCAAGAGAATACCCAAGGGGATCAAAGTCTTTCAGAAGGTGGTACGGATGGCGTGATTATGGACGGTACAGAATTAAATGCAGCACTACCAGCTGGCCCTAGACGAGTAAGTTGCCCGGAAGATGACGATTTCTTGTCCGCACTTGATAAAATGGTCTCGGATAACATACAAGACAGAATGCGAGATTCGGTGAAACCGCAGCAAGTAGATATTTCAGTTCCTCTGCACGTGAAAAGTACTAAGAAAACGTACGAACAGCTGCAAGAAAGACCTTCTGACAATAGCACGGTTGATTTCGTGCTTATGCTGAGGAAAGGTAATAAACAACAGTACAAGAACTTAGCGGTACCAGTGTCATCGGAATTAGCAATGAACCTTCGAAACAGAGAGCAGGAGCAAAAGGAGGAGAAAGAGCGAGTTAAGAGATTGACGCTGAATATCACAGAGAGGCAGGAGGAGGAAGATTATCAAGAAACAATTAATCAGAGTACAAGACCAGTGACGGTAAACTTAAATAGAGAACGGCGACAGAAATACAATCACCCTAAAGGCGCGCCGGATGCGGATCTTATCTTCGGCCCCAAAAAGATTCGGTAGACACGTTTGATTGTTCTTGAATAGATATTTGCCATACTATAAAATCACACGTGATTTTACATCAAACTACAAACTATGCAATCTTCATACTTCTGTGTAGGGCATGCAGCAAACTATTTTTCTTAATTTTAATTCGAAGTACGCACGTATCTGTCCAGCATACAGATTCCGGTATGTGATTACCATTGTAGAAAATATTGTTTTGTAAGTATATTAGGAATGCATAACTGTGTCATACGTGTCAATATGTATTTCCGTACACTCGAACGAGCAAAACCTTAAAGTAACAAAGTTACTATTTTTTTTACACAGTTGATACATTTCAATGAGAGAATTGTTTTTGCGCGTCGTTATATACACGTAATCAATGATATGTTATATTTACAAATAAACATAATAAATTTCAAATTTAGAACAGCAATCTGGCCGAGCGGCCATAATAATGTCGTTCGATATATAAAAATGTAGATTTTGCTAGCAGAATTTACATATTGACATAATGAGAAACAAAAAGTATACTAGTAAATCATATCTCGAAATTTTTTAAATAATTTAATCGAACATTTATTAAACATAAAAAAAAGATACAATACATTCAAAACCGCATCATGGAATTTCGTTATTTCAAACCAGACAAGCTCGTATGAATAGACGTTTTAGATATTCTTAGGAGACTTCGTTGCGCCAAGTATCATTTCTGTTCAAATCAATGTAAGAGATTCGTCATTTTTTAAGAAAGCCAAAAAAGAAATATAAATATACATACAAACTAGGAGTTGAATTTCGTATATAATTATTTATTTTTATCTAAGAAATTATTACCGTGTACAAAATGAATATAAATAAATGTTAGGTGTTTTTATGATTGATATAGCTCTGTAATACAGTCTGCCATAATATCACATATCTACCATAGTATATGATACTGGTAATTATTGTAAATTAATACTAAATGCATAGCTGCATTTCGTGATCACTATTCTTTATGGATCTTCCTCTGCATCTTCGAATTGACCCGCTTCCACGTCCATAGCTTCATCCGCGTCTGTGCCATTGTGATTGGTCCCTATTTGTTCTAAAGACGCAGAACCGAAGTAAATAGAATATTTCATGGCGAACACCTTAAAAAGGTCTCGGTCTTTCAAATAGAAGCTTTGCTCTCACAACAATCAATTATACAAATCAATTTAACAATAATCGGTTACAAGAATCACCTGTTGGTAAGATGTAGGGAGCATCACCAGCGCCAACTTCGTAATTTTCAAAATCATCCTCTTCCGCGTCTTCGTAAATATCTTCTTCGGCTACAAAACCACGCGACTCCTTACAAACCGTTAAATCTTTGCAAGCGAGAGCAGCAGTTTCACTTACCGTCCGAAAAGCTGTCTTGTGGATCGGGATGAAGCGCTTGACATTGATTCATCGCTTGGAACATTGGCTCCAAGTTATTTGTATTATCGGGAGCGAACCGCATTTCTGTAATTGGTGTGTCGGCATCTTCGTCCTCGTTTTCTGAGCCACTTACAGAAGACGGTGGTAATGGCACATCTGTGCAAGGTGTTACATGGAGAAATATTGACGATTATAAAATAAATATTATTGCGTGTAAGCTGCATTCAAGTCCTTTCTCTTTTTCTTAAAGTACATAGGTAAGTGTGTTTAAAGGTAAGGTATTATACCTGGAAGGTCTACTTTCGCGTCGACCATGATATATAAGCATTGCCTCGGATGTACTTGTTCATCTCGCGATATGGCATGTAATGATATATGAGGATACTCAAGTGAAAATCCTTGTTTCGTATCATAGTTCACCCAAGAAAGCAAACTACCAATGTGAACATTACATTAAAATATGTAAATATTACTAGAGTTTCATTTTACTCGAATTTCACTTCAATCGTTACCTCTCTGTAATATACAGAGTTCCTTTTCCCACCTCTCTATCATTAATATATACAGTGGTATCGCGCTCTTCGTGGCGTATTCCTTCCTGCGGTGCAAGAAAATTGCTGAGCACTACCATTTTGTACCTGCAACATTTAATAGATCAATTTACCGCGCGCGCGTAATATATCGCAGCGTTAAAACATTCGTAACGGAGATTTGATTGTGGTCCAGTTATAGAAGCTATTCGTTTTCGAAGACAGGAAATGAAAAACGGCTGTAAGGTTATACCGGAATTTGGTACGACGGAATATGATTTTGTGTACTGTACGGTAAACGCACACATGTGCGCTCTACAAGTATCGTTTTAAAACGGCGAATCTTCGATTAAACATGCGGTGCAACTTACGTAAATTACATGTGCACGTGAAACTAACGCAGAACACGCGCGATACAAGAGTATAATCACACACTTTGAATAATGGTCCTGTTACTTTTCTAATAGTAAAGCGGGGCCACATCTTTCATACTCATTCGTTCGATTAGTCGTGTTATTAGGGCATGAACTCACCACTACCTTTACAAAAAAATAATCGTAAACGAGGGCAGGCGAACTTTTCCAAAGAGCGAGCCTGTATCTTCGAAAAAATGGATCGGTCGATTTTGTAGTTTCGGTTCTTATACAATACTTGGAGCACGGTTTTGGTGGTGTTGCAATTCATGGGCCGAGAACGATATAGCCATCAAAGTCCACCGACATTTAATAATTGCGGATATTAATCGATACATAAACTTTTCATTTTACGGTGTTTGTGAACGCGAGATTTCACTGCACGTCGCGATGTTATGTTTCTGTTTTACGTTATTGATGCAGCCGACGGAGTACACGGAAGCCGGTGGCGATTCGCTCCGTACCACAGACCAGGTATAGGATAGACCTATCACGCAACGTAATTTTGTGTCACACGCTCAGGGGGCTCGCGAGCCCCCTTACCATTTTCGTGTCACGTGCAACGTTACCGGTGAAGTCTCGACAGAGATTGTAACGCTACGCGTGGTAGGAATTAGAATTCAAGAAGTGGAAATTTAGGTCATTCAAAACCCGCGATTTACAAATGATTCTGTTTGAGTAACAATTTAAAGATCGTTTTATAAACCAGTTTCGTGCAACGACCGAGAAAGAAGGATCACAACAATACAAGAACTAATACGCCTTTTAACTTTGCTATCCTATTCGGGTTTATTTAATGCAAAACAAATTTGTTTCACATAAAAATTTATATAAACAACAACATTATTTGTGGAAGACATGCTTTCACGATGTAACGTGGAATACCTCACCAAGGAATTGTAACTTAGTATATTTCAATAAGGTGCTGAAGCAGAGAGGACTTTAAAAATTGTCAAAAACCCATCAGTTCGAGTATCTCGCTGAAATAATCCAACTTGTACTTATCCTTCTATCTTAACACTGTACTCGTGTTCTGGGGTCCGGTACGAACAATCAAACAACATTCCATGTTACATTGTACCATAGTATTGCAAGTTAAAAAAAATTCTTATATACGACTAGAGTATTTGACAATCGCAGCTATCGGCTCGGTTCTCACCGATTACCAGGTCTCACCACGAGGAGGTTGCTGCGTTTCGAGACCCGTAGAGAGATAGATGGAATCAAAGTTCCATCGATCTCCCTGTACATAAAACCCTACTAAACCAAAGAGATGGATGGAAACAAAGCTCCATCGATCCCTTCGGTTTAGATGTAGAATCTAGGGAACTGCCAAGCAATCACTCGATTAAAAGAAATTCAGGAAAAAAGGAAAGACGAACGGTAAGCATGAAAGGAGTATTGGACGGCGCAGTTCCTACCACCCTGCTGTCCGAGTCGAAAGGGAAAAGCGCTCGGCGCCTCCCAGACGATTCCTCTTGCACCGTGCGACTCGCCAGGAGCAACACTAGGTGTGACCTGACTTGAGCCGACTAACCCAGAGACTGGGTATCGGACCGGGTGACTTACGCAGGCAGTGTACCAAAAGGTACACTCCCTACGCCCGAAACTTTTCCCTTTCGACAAGAACACCGGAGGATGAAACCGATCCACCCATACCGATTCCATGCTTAGTCACTTGCTTCCGGAAACGGAAGCAGCGGTGACCTCCTCATCCGAGATGAGGAGCCAATAAACGAACAACAATGCTAATGAGTTAGTGACTACTTCGCAATTTTACATGGGGCCTTAAATACTTCATGCTATAATAAATTAATCTAGGCTTCCTTAGATGTCATCTTTCACTCACTATCACTTTGCACGATCACTTTTCACTATCACTTTTCACTAGTTTCTTTTTAAATAGATTATGTTATTAACTCCATTCCCCGTGTAACGGTGAACCTGAAAAGCTGAAACAATCAACTGCGTTAGTAACGGTGTGGTCGGCCTGGAAGGAAATTAAGCAAAAGCTTATTGAGTTGGAGCTGATCGAGATAATTTCGACCTATAGAAGAGCACGCACGAGCATGCAGAACCATCGCAGAGATAAGTACATGAAGGAAAGAGCAGAGAATGTAGACCCATCGATGAGATGCATGACAGAGTAACAGAAGTCATACAAAACTATCGAAGAAATCGACGAAACGAAATGAATCATGGACAACCATCGAAGAAATCCACGAAATTAAATAAATCATGCCAAACCATCGAAGAAATGCATGAAGTAGAATAAACCATGCAAAACCATCGTTGAGATACATGAAGGAGAGCAGGGAAGTAGAATAAACCATGCAAAACCATCGATGAGATGCATGACAGAGTGACAGAAGACATGCAAAACCATCGAAGAAATCCATGAAATTAAATAAATCATTTAAACCCATCGAATAAATGCATCAAATAATCATGCAAATCCATCGAAGAAATACACGAAATAGAACGACTCGCGCAAAAATCCTTGAAGGAATGCATGAAATCGGACAGATGATGCAAAACAATCGAAGAAATCAGTTACAAAGGGAGGGGAATCAGTTCTGACCTTGGCAGAACAATAAATATTTAAATGGCTTGACGAACCACAAAATTTCATCGGCACCAACCGAATAAGGGTTGTAGCAGGGGGGGCGGGGGCGGGGTGGGGCGGGGGGAGAACCAGGGTTGAAACCCTGAACAGGTCCTCGGACGTCCTCCAAGCTCGGAGGACCGACGACGACTGAGTACATCGAGCTCCGTGAGCTCCCCACGTAGACTTCGAGAAACGATGTCCCCCGATCAAAACAAGGACGACTGTTATTTACAACTGCGAAATCCAACGAATTCTTCGGTAAAAATGGATTTTCCGCTAAAATATCCATTCCAGTGGCTATTGCTATGACAAATAATGTTAACAACATTTACACTAACCGCCCGGTATACATTATTATTAACTATGATCGATAGAACTCGAGATATCAAGCAATTAGTAGCATTTGGCCTTGGATTTGCAACTACGCCGAATGAATTCTCTTTTATTCTCAATGTTTAATCGTTCGATACATTAATGTTAATGCTTATACATATCACATAGTATTATTTATAATGTATAAATACATTTTAGTTGGACCTGGTGTAAATGAATCGTTGCAGGAATATTTATAATACTTCGTCGATGTTAGTAACTAAGGGGGAGAAACAAGTACGTCACTTATATTTCTCCAAGTAACGAGTATATCTCAACGGAATCCTGTTAAAAGGCCTCCCACATGGTCCAGTAATCGATGAAATTGATGCACGAATTGAGAAATTGTGAAATAAAATTTTGTCTAGCCCTGAGAAATTGAATTGAGAAATCACGAAATAATATGCTCCATGACATGCACACACTTCACTGAACCGATGAATTTCTCAGAGCTAGACAAAATTTTATTTCACAATTTCTCAATTCGAGGAACAATTTCATCGATTACTGGACCATGTGGGAGGCCTTTTAACAGGATTCCGTTGAGATATACTCGTTACTTGGAGAAATATAAGTGACATACATGTTTCTCCCCCTTAGTTACTAACATCGACGAAGTATTATAAATATTCCTGCAACGATTCATTTACACCAGGTTCAATTAAAATGTATTTATACATTATAAATAATACTATGTGATATGTATAAGCATTAACATTAATGTATCGAACGATTAAACATTGAGAATTATAAAAGAGAATTCATTCGGCGTAGTTACAAATCCAAGGCCAAATGCTACTAATTGCTTGATATCTCGAGTTCTATCGATCATAGTTAATAATAATATATACTGGGCGGTTAGTGTAAATGTTGTTAACATTATTTGTCATAGCAATAGCCACTGGAATGGATATTTTAGCGGAAAATCCATTTTTACCGAAGAATTCGTTGGATTTCGCAGTTGTAAATAACAGTCGTCCTTGTTTTGATCGGGGGACATCGTTTCTCGAAGTCTACGTGGGGAGCTCACGGAGCTCGATGTACTCAGTCGTCGTCGGTCCTCCGAGCTTGGAGGACGTCCGGGGACCTGTTCAGGGTTTCAACCCTGGTTCTCCCCCCGCCCCACCCCGCCCCCGCCCCCCCTGCTACAACCCTTATTCGGTTGGTGCCGATGAAATTTTGTGGTTCGTCAAGCCATTTAAATATTTATTGTTCTGCCAAGGTCAGAACTGATTCCCCTCCCTTTGTAACTGATTTCTTCGATTGTTTTGCATCATCTGTCCGATTTCATGCATTCCTTCAAGGATTTTTGCGCGAGTCGTTCTATTTCGTGTATTTCTTCGATGGATTTGCATGATTATTTGATGCATTTATTCGATGGGTTTAAATGATTTATTTAATTTCATGGATTTCTTCGATGGTTTTGCATGTCTTCTGTCACTCTGTCATGCATCTCATCGATGGTTTTGCATGGTTTATTCTACTTCCCTGCTCTCCTTCATGTATTTCAACGATGGTTTTGCATGGTTTATTCTACTTCATGCATTTCTTCGATGGTTTGGCATGATTTATTTAATTTCGTGGATTTCTTCGATGGTTGTCCATGATTCATTTCGTTTCGTCGATTTCTTCGATAGTTTTGTATGACTTCTGTTACTCTGTCATGCATCTCATCGATGGGTCTACATTCTCTGCTCTTTCCTTCATGTACTTATCTCTGCGATGGTTCTGCATGCTCGTGCGTGCTCTTCTATAGGTCGAAATTATCTCGATCAGCTCCAACTCAATAAGCTTTTGCTTAATTTCCTTCCAGGCCGACCACACCGTTACTAACGCAGTTGATTGTTTCAGCTTTTCAGGTTCACCGTTACGCGGGGAATGGAGTTAATAACATAATCTATTTAAAAAGAAACTAGTGAAAAGTGATAGTGAAAAGTGATCGTGCAAAGTGATAGTGAGTGAAAGATGACATCTAAGGAAGCCTAGATTAATTTATTATAACATGAAGTATTTAAGGCCCCATGTAAAATTGCGAAGTAGTCACTAACTCATTAGCATTGTTGTTCGTTTATTGGCTCCTCATCTCGGATGAGGAGGTCACCGCTGTTTCCGTTTCCGGAAGCAAGTGACTAAGCATGGAATCGGTATGGGTGGATCGGTTTCATCCTCTGGTGTTCTTGTCGAAAGGGAAAAATTTCGGGCGTAGGGAGTGTACCTTTTGGTACACTGCCTGCGTAAGTCACCTGGTCCGATACCCAGTCTCCGGGTTAGTCGGCTCAAGTCAGGTCACAGCTAGTGCTCCTGGCGAGTCGCACGGTGCAAGAGGAATCGTCTGGGAGGCGCCGAGCGCTTTTCCCTTTCGACTCGGACAGCAGGGTGGTAGGAACTACGCCGTCCAATACTCCTTTCATGCTTACCGTTCGTCTTTCCTTCTTTCCTGAATTTCTTTTAATCGAGTGATTGCTTGGCAGTTCCCTAGATTCTACATCTAAACCGAAGGGATCGATGGAGCTTTGTTTCCATCCATCTCTTTGATTTAGTAGAGTTTTATGTACAGGGAGATCGATGGAACTTTGATTCCATCTATCTCTCTACGGGTCTCGAAACGCAGCAACCTCCTCGTGGTGAGACCTGGTAATCGGTGAGAACCGAGCCGATAGCTGCGATTGTCAAATACTCTAGTCGTATATAAGAATTTTTTAACTTGCAATACTATGGTACAATGTAACTTGGAATGTTGTTTGATTGTTCGTACCGGACCCCAGAACACGAGTACAGTGTTAAGATAGAAGGATAAGTACAAGTTGGATTATTTCAGCGAGATACTCGAACTGATGGGTTTTTGACCATTTTTAAAGTCCTCTCTGCTTCAGCACCTTATTGAAATATACTAAGTTACAATTCCTTGGTGAGGTATTCCACGTTACATCGTGAAAGCATGTCTTCCACAAATAATGTTGTTGTTTATATAAATTTTTATGTGAAACAAATTTGTTTTGCATTAAATAAACCCGAATAGGATAGCAAAGTTAAAAGGCGTATGAGTTCTTGTATTGTTGTGATCCTTCTTTCTCGGTCGTTGCACGAAACTGGTTTATAAAACGATCTTTAAATTGTTACTCAAACAGAATCATTTATAAATCGCGGGTTTCGAATGACCTAAATTTCCACTTCTTGAATTCTAATTCCTACCACGCGTAGCGATACAATCTCTGTCGAGACTTCACCGGTAACGTTGCACGTGACACGAAAATGGTAAGGGGGCTCGCGACCCCCTGAGCGTGTGACACAAAATTACATTATGCTATAATTACCTATGCTATACCCGATTTCCTATAGCTACTGTTGCCGCGGAATAATAATGTTTCGGAAGGATGATGGAAGGTTCACAAATGTAGATTAAAAGAACGAAATAGCCAATAAACATTTCTATTCATGTAGCATATAGGTTACATTTTCTGTCACTTCGAGGAGCCAGCCATATAATGTTAACGCGCGTCCAGCCTGCGCATTTTCAATAGCGGATTTCACGAGCAGATTTTCTGTCCTCGAAACAAGTCACCGTTCCGTGTACTGTGTTTCTTATATAAACTATTATTTTAACTAGCACTATGGTTAATCGGTGCAAAGTAGAGAATTGTGGTTCTTCTGGAAAAGAAAAAAATATATCTATTTTTGCAGTACCAAAGGATACAATTCAAAGAAAGAAGTGGTGATCTCCGATTGTATGATCTCCGTTGGCTAACAACGAAATTAACAAAATAACACTAAACACATAAATATTTTGGCAGCAATACTGCTGGTAAAATGATAAGGGTTATATACATATATTATGAGAAATAAAATTTTGGATGATAAATATATAAAATACATGATAAACATGTACACGAAATTCATACATATAACCTTTACAATAATTTAAAATTATTATTAATAACCATTTCTGTTGGGTATATATTCTTTACATTTCAAATTTACCGCGGTAACGCGCCTCTTAGAGTTAACGCCACCTGGTTAGTATTCTGCGAATTAAACTGTTATGAAGACGCCGTACATGGTCCTGTCAAACCACCTTTATATACCACCCTGGTACTACTGCAAACGCGCCACAGGCGTGTACCTTCCGCAGCATCATTTACGTCAACATTTTAATTTATGCTATGCGCATCATTTCTGTAGGAAGATGTTAAATTAATTATAGGTATATTAATAATAGTAAATAGTATTTCTTTTTCGAAGAAATGCATTACTGCTTCAAATTTTCCATACCGTGGATGCGTCTTACTCAAATTATGGATGGAGAAACGCTATTATTTATTTATACAGTTATTTGATGAATCCTACGCCTCATCTAGGCGCATCGCATCTCGTTAGGCATGATATTATGCAGTACTAATGTTAATTTCTTGTTTTTTTTTATCGCGTATTAAAAATTTGATTATTTTGTGACCGCGAAGAGGTAATAGGTACCATCTAGAGGTGATACGCGCGTACTAATTTGGTTCTCCTAATGTGGAATATATGTAATTAAGACAGACGAGGTATAGGGCAGATCTAAAATGATCTAACGTCTAATATGAATTTTTATCATACGCTTTCATTTTCTTCTCCATTTCTTGTGTGATCTGACATCCAATATACCTCGTCTGTGATCCAATATTATCGATTCAAATTGGAATAACATCCCAACGCTATTCGCGGTAAAATTTGAAACTTGCTATTACCATTACCACAACCACCACAGACGAAGTATGTATAGAAAAATTACTGAAAACGGACATCGAAACACGCCAACGCCAGGTATAGAAACCAATACTGTACATCCTTAAAACTGGCACTTGGGCGTGTTTTAACGCCCATTTTAGTTTATAACTTTCACCGCTAGCATTTGTGCGTCCATGAACTGAGCGAATGTTTAAAACGCTTTTTAAAGCTATAAACATACAATTTTGTTGCTGAAAATTGTAGCACAATGATTTTTAGAGCCCATGCAAGAGGAGGCCCAGGACCTCAAGTTGTAAATAAGTAAAGAAATAAATAGGTGAATAAATTTGTATTATTTCGAATCAGCTTCGTATGTAGCTGTATGTAGCCCTGGCAGCGGTATGTTATCACGTCGTGTTTATCGTGTTTAAAGCGCTTTTTAAACAATAAATAAAGAATTTTATTACTAACTATGGTTGCACAACGGTTGCCAGCGATTCTGTAGAAAGCCTTAGGGCTTAGGTTTGTGAATAAATAAATAATTAAACAAGTTATTTCACTTTCGGCATCGTGACTTTCGCTGTGAATTGGACTGTAACGAATTATCGCTTTTCTAATATTAACTTATGTACTACATACATACTTTGAGGGTTGCATCTCGAAATATAAACCCTTACCACGTTTCTGTAAAACATTTCTGAGGATTTGGTTTACAGTTAATTAATTATTAATGGTTATTGAACACTATGGATACGGAAAAATGAACGTCAAAACACGCCAATGCCAAGCTGATGCATATTTACTCTCCAAACACTTTTATTGAATTAAAATATGTACAAAATGCAAAATATCGTCGAGATACAAAGAGAAGAATAACAAAATTTGTATGGTGATGAATAAATAAGGAACATGTCACTAACGTGGACAGTGTTTATATTAATTATTAAAATTTGCAGATGCTTCGTTATCATAGACATTCTTACAGGTCTAATATAAACTAAAGTTGTAAAACTTAACTTCCAAGTTACACATAATTCGACAACTTTACAAATACACATCAAGCGCAAGTCTAAAATGAATGGTTTATGATCTTCCGACCGTTACATTCCTTTTGTTTTACATTTTGATTTTCACTGTTACAGTGTTTGGTGAACAACGAATGTAACAAAATTTGACGAACGTAGCCAAAAACGCTGAAATCATATTAATAGTATGTTTTATACGATATTCATTCTTGAGAATATGATTGTAGCAAGACAACTAATAACAGAACGCAGGGAAGCCGTCTGAAATTTGTTTATTACGATTACATATGGCAAGCGAGGCTTTTGTTTCCAATTCCTCAAATTTAAACTTCATCTCCGCGACATTTTTACGTACATACATACATACATACATACTGTCCGTACAATGAAGAGTGCTCTCCTTAGTATCCTGCGCTCGATTCACTACGAGAAACTATTTATCGTTACAAGAAATATCACCCCTGACGTCTTCGAGAGGGTCGGTGGAAATTCTGCGTCGAATTGATCTTTCTAGCGAACCTACGCCATGCGAGTATAACGTATTGAAGAACATCTGGCTTGAATGCTACAGAACGATTTAGAAATTAATGATCAAGCGAATAACAAATCATTTACATTGGAAAACATTGGATTTATTTTTCTCAACAATGAATTAATATCGTGGTTTCCATAAAAAAATTAACAAAACACTTTGCATCATTAAAATCAGCTTTTGCGCAATATTGAAACGTCCGATAGTCTTCCAAGCTAAAACCCGCTAACTTACCCATCGTAAATGAACTATATTATATATCTTTTCCATGCCGTACTTTGTTACGTTAGATATCAACGACGCTGTACAGCTCATGCCAGACTCTTCAATTTTATATATCCCTTATTCTATTGATAAAGGTAAATAATATACGATAGAACAATATGAATACAATGTACAGTTCAATTAAATAGTTACGCTACATAATCGGGTATCACTAAACGTTACTAATGTTAATTGTGCATTTCTCCTTGTGTCCATGGGTAACTGAATTTTATTGTTGACTCCAAGGGGCTAAGTTCCAAAAAAACATCGAGAGCCGAGCGTCGCACTAAATTCTCGCGACACCTTGATATGTTTTATGTGTTCTAAATATCGTAGAAGTCCTTTGTAAGCAAGTAATGACAACCTGATTGGTAGTAACAGTAGTAACAGTTATAGAAGTAGCACTAACGATGATACTATCAGCAATAATAACAGCAAGTAGTAGTGCAGCGGTAGTAGTGGAGGTAGTTATAATAGTCATCGATAATGATAATAATAGTCGTGATAGTATAGTCGAAGTCGTAGCTTAGTAATGAGTTAAAGATCGATAGCAATCGGTGAAATAGTATTAGTAATGATGACCGCAGTGTAATTGCAATTATAATTTATTTCTTAGACAGTCGAACACAGTGATAAAAGATGAAACGAACGATAGATCTAATTCGAGTCACGTATAAAAATTTACGATAACAAGCAATGTAAAAAAAGGTAATACATTAAACATTAAATAAATAACACGTAGCGATCCTTTCAACGTTATGCATATGATGCAATATAATAGATACGTAATATCTAAAAGAGATTCTCATTTGTTATTTGTGCACAAGTAAAAGCACTTTCTCTGTACGTATGTCGATACAGAGATTCTTTTGTACGTGCAAGAGTGTGCAAGTTCGAAAAACGGAATATCTAAAACAATGTTAAAAAAAGAGTATTGTTATATACAACAAGGATACGAGTATGGCACAAACAAAATGTCACGAAGAATAACATCAAACATTGTCGTTAACTTAACGCCGAATAAATACTTCAGAAAGATGCAATCTAGCTTTATCACTCGAAGGTGATGACCTTAATTTGCCTTTTAAGACCTTTTTCTTTTTACTATGTATGATTTTTTTGGAACCTTTCCCTTTGTATTAATCTACACCGTCCATTTGTATACTTCACTTATATCGTAAATACAAAATTCCCAAGAAGAATATTCTCAGGTTTACTATTTGCAAACTTAGGTTTGCAGCGTGTTCGTGATTTCTCGATGTACAGTTACCAAATCTTGTATATATCCGGCTAGTCTTACATTTAATGTATCTAAATTCTGTTTTTGAACTTTATTTGCACTCAATGCAAGCTCTAATTGTTCATGGACAACCCTTAACATTTCACGAAGTTCCACATTTTCTTTCTGCAAGGTCTAAAAAGAAAATAAAGATTTACGTTTAATGAGTAGTCACTACTGAATTATTCTAATTTACATTCTAGAACGGTTACTATATGCACGTAAAGATTGAATTGCGCAGGGTATATACGTACAATATAATCTTTATTCTTCGTAGCCATAGTGAGAGCTTTGATTTCATCGTTTCGTGTTCTGAGCTCACTTTCCAACGCTTCGACTCTCAGCCTTAACGCTTCGCTATTGCCTTCTGCAATTTTTCCAGCCTCCAGGTCTGCGTACTTTGCTTTAATTCTGGCGTTTTCTTCTTTATACAGTTGTAATTGCCTTTTCCATTCGTCGACATTAGCTGTAGATTCTTGTAATGCGCTTGTTAATCTCGCGTTATTAGTTTTCAATGTAGTTAATTCAACCTGCGGTAAAATTTAAGCTTAAGAACAGTTATTGGCACAACGAATGAATTCTTAATTATCATATATCTCCCATTTGCATGCGTTACACATATATATTTTTATATTCATGTGTGTCGCATCGTACCTCCCATTTCTTAGCGTTCGCAGAGCTTTGCGCCAAAGCGAGTTTCAGCCTATCGTTCTCATATTTAAGCTGCATCTCAGCTGATTGTCCACTCTGCTGAGAACTAAGCTGTGTCGGTTTCCCTTGATGTTGTGGACTTTCTGTACTCTGCTGAGAAATACTCTGTGATCTTGAATGGACTGCATTTTTCAATTCATCATCCACTTTATTCTGACAACTACCGGGTAAGGGGCTGCTGCTTACCAAAGACACACTGTTTTGAGTAGAGATCATGTTGGCATTTGGGTTTGGATTATTCGACGTGGATACATTGGAATTAATCATCGATGAGTTCGGTGGATCTATAAGATCTTGTTCGGACGATGGCATACCCGATCGTGATGTAATCGGGCTAACGTTTGCGCTAGTAGCAGGAGTAACAGAGGAGCTGTTCGATTGTAACTTAGCATTAGCTAACTTAGTGGCTTCCTTTACTTCATGAAACTTCTCTATAAACTGCCAAATGAATGATATTGTCTCTGAGATTGTGGTGTACACATGGCTGTACGTAACTAAAGACATATTTCACAAACCTTTCCTAACTCTGCTTCAGATGAAAAGCCAAGACCGTATACAGTATTAGCTCTAACATCTGACCACTGGCCAAACTTTTGTGATGTTTTCGTGAAGGTCATATTCGGAGTAATAGTACTATTTATTACTGCCTATAAACGAAACGGGTAAGCGTAAGTCATTTTTAAATGGAACACAAATATATATATATATATATACGCTGTTAAAATGTTTATACTATCGGTCACCTTTGTTCCTTCAACAGAAATTATTCTATATAAACTTCTTGTCGAGTCGTAAAAGAACGAGACGGAGACTGCCGCCGTGGACGCCGATACCCAAGATCGTTTTGTCTTAGGATCGATGTGAAACACGTGCGCTTTGCACGTGAAAATTGGCTGTTCACTGTAATTCATTAAAAGCAAGGTAGGTATTTAAACGTATCACTTTAATCGATGCATGCAGCGTCTACTCGTACCCGATACTCCAAGTACAAACTATAGGAACTTTTAATAATAAAGGAATATCTTAAACTTTATCTTTTTGCAGTAATTTATTCTATATATTCTACAGGAACGCAATAAAATGAGGTACAGTAAAGAATTTCCAAATTGACATATTCTTACATGCCTTAAATTAATGCAACAGAAATGTGACAATATTATAGTGTAATATATTAAACTTAAAATGATCTTAACGATCTGGAGGAAATCAAAAGGAAATAAATATAAACAAGCAGTTCTGTCAGATATCTCTTTGTAGAAATGAATTATATTTCTATGTGAAATTTGCTAACTTTGCTATACGTGCAGCATATGTACAGTTTATATACAATGTTTATAACAAATACGAAATTTTAACAATCAATAAATCCTCTTTTTTTTAAATAAAAATTTATTGCTTTACTAAAATGTGAAACCACTTATGCGGCTTATCTGAAAAGAAATAATATCATCACTTATATCTGAATAAGCAGTCGAGAATTCTTTAAATATAGAACAACAACTTTGTTACGCTGTATTAGCAGTAAAAAGAAGTGGTGCTTTAAATAGATTAAAGTAACGTGTAAAGTTTCCATTGAATATGGAGGCATTCGGGAAAGAAAATATAAGGCGATAATGATTTTTACAATTTGCGGGATAAATTTTTTTACAATACGAATCTAAAAATATATCGAACGATGGACGGGTAAACAGCTAGAATAAACACACCTCACGCGGTACCGACTTATCCCACTCTCGGTTTACTAATATTGCACGGTTATATATAGATAAAAGGAAAGAAAAACATTCTGGTCCAGACTCTTCTCATGTACGCACCCATCTAAACGCGTATCTGCGATGGATGTCCGGAATAAGATCATAAATAGACAGGAAAAGACAGTATAGTTCGTTGGGGAGCGCAATGGAATTGACCTATTTCGTGCGAATCGACGGCGTTCGATGATAGAATGATTAAGGATAATTTGTAGTACTCGATACGGCGTGGAAATTGTGCCTCGTGTGTACATATATTACACACCCTTAAAAGGCGGTGCGGAGGATATCACCACGTTCACTTACCCCATTGTTTCTTTGCCCGATGTCATACAAGTAAATGCTAATTTCACAGGCTCATAGAAAATTCAATTTAACGTGAATGCGTGACGACGATCTGCTAATAGAGATTCTCAAAGTTATACGAAAATTTATAAAAATCCGTGCAACGAAAGACTACGGTATACCAGTTTACAGCCGCCATCGGCTAAAACTATATAGCGAACGGCAACGATCACGCAACAACATGAACTAGCCGAGTTTCCACTATATACCTGGATTTAATCGATTTTCCACGAAAGGTTGCTGCCTATTGCTAACCTCATAGCTGCCCGCCAAAAAAATCACTAGATGCAGCTGCGCCCTAAGGTGCATTCGTATGTGTCGATAGAGCGCCGCGCATTGACGTTTGAAATGTTGGTAACGCAGTCGCGGGGTAACGACACTTGAATACACGTCCTATTCTACGTTACATATCGAATCATCCCGTTGGTTTTAAATCTTTCACCAATAGCGAGCAATGAGTAGAAGAGCAACGCAGAAAAGTAGCACCGTAATCCTGTCCTTGTCTCGCGTCTCATTTTACCTGAATGCAATGAAAGTGCGCAACGCTCGGTGGGTGGGGGCATTGTGTTAGAAAGAGAGAAAGAGGCAGGGAGAGGAATTGTTCGTCTTGCGAGCCGTCATGGCTGAATCATCGTGAGAGAGGCTCTTGCAGGAGTACGATAACAAATGATATTGCAGTTTGTTCGGGGAGCGTGAAAGTTCGTGTATGGAACTGCCTTTAGACCGAACCCCTGGTCTCGATGTGAAGGCTCCGCGAAGAAAAGTGATAAACGGTGTTTTCGCGTGTGCGTGACTCCCCCGTGGAACGATGAACGGGTTAAGGTTTGGTGAATTGTGTTGCTTGTTTTGCTGTCCACCTTGCCCGTCCAGGATCGCCGCAAAGCTGGCGTTTCTGCCGCCCGAGCCGACGTACACGTTCATCGAGGATGAGGGCTCCAAGTTCACGATATCCCTCTCGGACAGGGCAGAGTGGCAATACACGGAACGGGAGAAAGAGTCGGTGGAAGGTTTCTATGCGAGAACGTCACGAGGGAACCGAATAGCCTGTTTGTTTGTACGGTGCTCGGCCACTGCCCGTTTCACCATACTATTTTCCCACGGGAATGCGGTCGATCTTGGACAGATGTCGAGTTTTTACCTGGGACTCGGGTCACGGATAAATTGTAACATATTCAGCTACGATTATTCCGGCTACGGAGTTTCTGGTGGTAAGCCGTCGGAAAAGAACATTTACGCGGATATAGATGCTGCGTGGCACGCTCTCCGAACGCGGTACGGTATCAGCCCGGAGAACATTATTCTGTATGGACAAAGCATCGGGACTGTACCCACGGTCGATCTGGCCGCGCGATACGAGGTTGGCGCAGTTGTTCTGCATTCACCTTTGATGTCGGGGATGCGTGTTGCTTTCCCGAACACCAAAAGAACTTGGTTCTTTGACTCCTTTCCTAGGTAAGCCGAATCCCCTCTGCCCACGCGTATCGCCCTGTTTATCGCATTAATGAAACGCGATCTATAATCCGCTTATCGTCTGCTTTCATTCGCATAGCTAAGATTTACGCGCATGACATTATCATCCAGTTCAGGTGTACGCGTCCATGCACGTGGTACAGGTATACAGGGTGTCCCACTTAAATCGACCCACGCGAATATTTCCCAACCTAGCGATTACATCGAAGCAAATAATCTATCGTTATCGGAGTCATTATAAACCCATTCGTAATCATTCAACTGTTGCTTAAAAGAATTTCGCGATACCATCGGTAGCTTTCGAGATACTCGTCAGCAGTGATTTAAGTGGGGCATCCTGTATGTGTATTTTACACGTATGCAACGAACGCGTGTTCTGAATTTTGTAATCGAATTCGCGAATCTAGAGGAATCGCGGGAAATTTCTATCGCACGCGGGCAAGTCTTTCTTCGCGCGATTGTTACTTTCTTTCGAATCGCGCTACGGGAAGCAATAAAACTTTATCCGAATACTTGCGTCATGGAAACCTGTAAGTTGCACGATCCGTTGTCATATGCTTTCCTAATAGGCGTTACACTTCCCCTGTCATATGCCCGTAATCCGTATATCGCCCTTTGCCTTATTTAATTAAACTACTTCGGATAACAATAATGCGATATTTCTTCGCTTTCTTTTAGTACTCGAGCAACGAGAAAACGTTTTATTTTTATACCACTATACTTTTTATTTTACAAATTATTAGGGGAATTATTTTCCTTTCATTTAAAACCAACAATTTATTTAATGAATAAATAAAACAGAAATGTTATTTCGTGTTTTGTATTAAACAAGGACAATCAGTACGAACATTTTTTCAGAATAATAAGAATAAGTTTTGAAAATGTTAAAACTGATCGTATAGAAATGATATTCTGTCAACTTTTAAATTCAACACTTTTTGAATTAGAGTATTAAATCGAACATTGTAATATGTGATTTAACATAGCAAGTAAAATAATGTAAAATAAAATAGAGGAAATGTGCCTTGTATAGGATTTCAACCTTGGTTGTAACGTAGACATCTGATTCATGGGTCTCGTGTGACCCAGCCAGAGCCAGGCAAGGAATAATAGAAGCATTAACTCTTAGTTGGTAATATGCCACATGTAGCTGATAAATATCAATTTTATTGTTTTTTAAGCACAATTCTAGTCAAAAACTTTTGTTCATGTTGCGACCTATCCTTATAAGTAAATGAAATAATAAGTAAATGAGATTTTCTTTCTTTACAGTATAGATAAAGTGCCCAAAGTTACATCTCCCGTCTTGGTCATCCATGGAACCGAAGACGAAGTTATACATTTTAGTCACGGTTTGGCAATTTATGAGAAATGCCCGAGAGCAGTGGAGCCGTTGTGGATCGAGGTACACGATTCTCTTTGCTTTGTCAGGGAAATGAAAAGGAACGTTGGGAATGACACGTATTATGTTTCTAGGGTGCCGGCCACAACGACTTGGAGTTATACAACCAATATTTGGAACGACTGAAGCAATTTGTAAGCGTGGAACTGGTAAACTGACGGCGACTAAGCCTCTCCCAGAGTCAGGGGGGGCAGGGAGGTGGGCATACTAATGTGAGCAGTCAGGGACGCACTAATTCTAACAATTCGAATACTATCAGCTCTATTTCAACAAGTACACAAACCGAGAAGCTTGTCTAGCAGTCGCCCCCCACAGGGGAGAAGGTAAATGCCCTCCCCTGTGACGAAGACGTACTCGACGAAGTATTCTTCTTCTGTGATCAACAAACAGTCATTAACCAAGAGGTTCACCATAAAGAAACTTTAAAGGGGACATGTACCGAGGACGACGACTCGAGTTCGGATAATAGTTCGAGGAAGGCGATTCGACGCGACGAGAAAAGTGTGAAGCAAAAGGAAGGGAATGCACATGCGCAAGATAAGAAGCAGAATAAAACTACATTAGAGAGCACACCTGTCCGTTACAACTTTCGACTAAATCATATCGGCCAAGTTGCGAAGAAACATATACCTTTACCCAAGAATCTGAGAAATCCGTTCAGTAAAAGCCAAAAGAATTTCGTCGCCTATGAACACAGATCGACGAAAAATTCATTTGGCCAGAGTCAGAACTACTACTCGAGAAAGAACGCTACTCAAGTAGCTCACACAACTTTGGTTGACATACAGGTGGAGGACTGCCGACAAAATACGATTGCAGAGAAATCAACGTCATCATTTTCCAACACGTCTAGTGATAATAATAGCATAGAATCCACGCTGGGATCGCAGTGTACCGAAAACAATAAACAATTCTGTTCGAAAATTTCAACTAGGGAAATAATCGCGAAGGGCAAAAGATGCGAAGAGCACGATACGCAGACTAGCAATGAGAAATCTACGATATTAAAAGAAGAGTTTCTGTGGGGTTTGGACAAGACAAGTAAAGACGAGGGAAGAAAGGATCCTATGAAAAAGAAGTCGAAGAGTAAAAGAATGATTTGTAGTCCTTTAAAAAAATTTGGTCGGTCATCTTTGTCGCTTGAGCCGGATAAAATTATGATAAATTTACCTAAGTGTTCTCCCTGCGCTTGTAGACTGGCTGCGAGCTCAAAAATTTTATCGAACGATACCGGTATACTTTCACGATTTACCATAAATCGAGACAGTCCTCTCCACATTGTACGTTCAAAAAGTCCGTCGCATCTTGGCGCGCATACAGAGGTCACTTCGAAGTCTTCAGAAAAGACATCGGTGGAAGTTAATTTATTTTCAAATATGCAGCAGCCCGAAGAAACACGATGTACGCCACGAAGCAAAAGCGTCGGTGAGCTGTGTAACATTGTCCATAAGTGAAGTAGCTCCGAGTTACCCGCCGATTGGAACGGAATTACAGCGTTCCTCGGTTATAGTTTCATTTTCCGCCCTGATTATAGTTTCGCAAGTCATCCTCGGCACCTCCTTCACTTACTTCGCGCGAGCGACCCTCGGCCTACTCACGGCTGATGCCAGGCATTTGAGGGCGATGAGGTCTGCATGTAGAACCTAGTCATCTACTAACGAGAATGTATAGCTTTACATTTCTCATTGGATCGTTGTGAGAAAATTACCAATGACTTGGCGAAGATTTCTCGATGAAAGCGAGTCCGGCCACGACCATGTTCGGAGTGTCTCTAATTACACCTAACGTGCAATCGAGTGTACAATTTGCCGGAAGGCATTTCTGCCAGGAACATCTCATCAATCCATTGGTAATAGTTTCACGAGGATTAGAAATTCAATTTTCATTAGTGGCTGACTGATCCCGCACACAGGCCTTATCGCTCTCGATTGTCAGGCACCGGCTGCAAGTAGGTCGAGGGTCCTTTACTGTTGCTCTATCTCGCTTACCACTGATGTATCGGACGGTCCGATCGAGGATCTATTCAAACGTGAGATAATGAGGTGCTAAACATGCTACCCGCCCCGGTTATAATTCCGCGGGCGTAGCCGACTGGCGAAACTATAACTGGGTCTGACTGTACTGTCTTTCGAAGCAGCTGAATCTCGGACACCGTCGGCTGAAGGCTCAGGAAGTTATTCAGAAGTCAAGGGAATATTACATACTGAATACTCCGGTAATATTAAACAAGCACCTTTAGAGACCAAGTGTTAACGACTAATTAACACGAATTCCATGTGTCTCGAAAGTTGCCGCTCCATTATTCTTCCACGTAACTGTCTTTAAGGAGATCACAGATTTATACGCACGACACACATCCGGGCTGTAACAGTGCTAGTGAGATTGTGCACATAAACACACATATGACACATTTATAAAATTTACTATATTTCTAGAAATACGAGATAATATATCTGTGCATACTAAATATTCTTACTGCGCGTGCACCAACACTGGCGCGCGCGCGTGTACGTTGTAAGCCGTTTCCGAGGCGTGGACCACGGAACGTTGTTACGGCGAATGCGTTGAGTATTATTATTATTTTTATTATCATCCTCCTTAACATTGGGGAGTCGAACGGTTTGCAAGCATTCAAATATTTTCTGTCATCATGAGTGTTGCAACCGACTGTAGCGAGTGCGCGGGCATGGAAACTCCTCGCTGAACCTACACTTCTTAATTTACATTTCGATATAAGTTTATGCAACTGTTTATCACGGAGTCAAGCGATTTCTTAGGAGCTCCGATTGTTGTTTCTTCGTTGTGAAATTATGCATTTATACTTTGTTCTTCTTCTTTTCTTTTTTGTTTCGTGTAAAAAGGGAAGTAGCTACTAATAGATTTGTTAATGGATGCGAGATGTATGAATTGCACTGCGTGTTTTCTATTGTTCATCTTTAGAGAGATTAGGTTCAGCGGCGAAGCAAGTGTTATGCGATGTCGCGTGTTTTTTATAAATGAGTCGCTGTCACTGATACCGGTGTACACGATAGCTGTACGAATAACAGAGAAGGGAGAGCATTTGTTTTTTATATTGATCCACAGCAAAGGCCTGTGCGGCGAGAGCAATGGGAATCTTCCAACGTAGCAAAAAGAATCTTAGAATAGAGACAGAAATAAATGGATAGCGTTAAGGGGACGTTGCGAGCGCGAAGCGTCCTAGAAGACGTCGCTGGGAGTGAATAAAACGAGGATCTTGTAAACAACAATAAGAATGCAAATAGATAGGGACAATATTACTGCCAAACTTGATTATGAATTAGTTTATTTCTAAAGGGGTGAATCGTTTGGGGGACCTTGTCTATAGGTGTGTTTCTTGTTAGTATTTTTATATCTCGATAATGTAAATATAACGCAATTAAACGATTTTTCTTTTATTAGTATATGTATAATGTATGCGACAATGCGAAACAAACCGTGTGGAGCCAATGGAATGAATCGGCGATAGTACATGTATGTATTCCCGTAAACGGTTTTCTTTTTTTTTTCGTTTTATTTCGCAGTTAAATATTGTGAACATTTTTATCCCGTCCTCGTTGTCTTTTAAATACATTGCTACATATATCTCCGAATTAAAAAGTATAAAGTGAAATTATATATATATATATACATATGTGTATGTAATTGTGGCTGTCGTATGAATGAACGGAAAGTGAATATAATATTACTCAATACTTAAGTAAGGAATGATTTTTAATCAGTTCGTTTTTTTAGATAATTAACAATTTACACGAATACGTCAGTGATTCTAGTACTTGTAATTATTATTATTATTATTATTGTTATTATTATTATTATCTACAATTTTCTACCGCCTACGTATACAATTCTTATTAGTTTCTCCATCTCGTCGTTAGTTTAATGTTTCACTTTAGAACATATACACACATACCACACGTATAAATACCAAATATCATCGTATTCACTTTCCCATAGCATTAATCATCTAGATTTAGAATACTCTATGGTGTAGAACGGTATGAATGTAAACGAGCCCGACGCATCTCTTCCATTGGCCTTCACGTAGCCGCTGTTAATTGATCATTATCGATCGCGATTCTAATACCTATTTCGTAACTTGCGAAGGACAAGAGAAAACAAAAAGAAGAATTTATACCGTTGTTTGACAGAATGTCCAGTTTTATAGGCGACGCCCTGCCGGGGAGCAATTTTTATCGCGAATTTCAATAAAGGGAAGAGGCAAAGGGTAACAGGGAGATGCTTTGCTCGATGGAAAAATTGCAATTGGTCGTTCATAAAGCTGGGCAAAGAGTAACTTTTGTACAGCATATTCGGATGCATACGTGTGTGTGTCCTCTCTTTCTTCTACTTTGTTTCTCGTTCCCCGACCGTACTTTCTCTCTTTCCCTCACCTCTCTCTTTCACCGTTTCTCTCTCTCTCTCTCTCTCTCTCTCTCTCTCTCTCTCTTTCGCTCTTTCTCTCGCTCATTTCTTTAACTATTTTTTACTGTCCTACTCTGTCTCTCATGCGCGTAAAAGCAATCGACCGGTTCGGAACAGCACTTTCGTCTTTCATGATTGCATCGTGCCGGTGGAACGGCACCTCTTTGTGGTCCTTTCTTTTCTGAGTACCACGAATCACGATGCTCTGATATTCGTATGACTCTGTACATAATAGCGTGTAAGTGAAAAAGTATTAGAAGTAATGTACTCAGTGTTCTGTTCGGTCGTGTCTAATGTACTTACGGGTGAGGATGGGTTCAAAGAGATGGGGGGGGGGGGGGGAATAATCAATGAATAGAGATTATGATCCCTGATCGGATAATTAGCGTTGTACGTATTATCGCGTAACGGACTAGTTGATTAGTTGTTCGTCAAGTAAGAGCCACGTAGATGATTGCTAAAATTCTTAGAGGAAAGAGAAGAAAGAGAAGAAAGATGAGTTTATCGTTTGTCCCTGGCGTAAACACCGAAAATCATTGTTTAGCGCGTAGAGGCATGGACGTCCACAGCTGATTTGGGAAGAAATCGCTTATTTTTAAAAATTAACTTTCATAAAATTTATACTAAAAAAGTGAATATTTTTAATTTTCAATTTAAAAATTTTAATTAAATTGGCGCTACAAAATGGGCTCAAACGCGCAACCGATCGTAGCCTCTCAAAAAAGTCTGTCGACGCCCTTGCGCAGAGGTATGAACCGGCAAATGACATTATTTCTTATAAAAAAACAAAAAGGAATCGTCGTAGAGAATGCGCTGTCCGAAACACCGCTGGACACCCAAGCAGACTTTTACTTTAGTGTTTTGTACTTCGATCACATTTGGCTTGGACGTAGGTACTGGCAGTGGCGGATTTAACGGGCGGCCGATGAGCAGTTGCCGCCTGGGCCCCTGGCCAAATGGCCACCCAGGGCCCCATCTTCAAAAAATGTTACGATTTTATCCAAAGTATATTTTTTCTGTACTACTACACTTAGCCCGTTTTTAGTACGCTACCTCTTCATTTCCCCGAAGATGGGCCCCTACCGAGAAGGCCCCGAGGGCCCTATCTTCACAAAAAGAAAATTATGATTTTATCTAAACGCCACTTTTTTTTCTATACCACGATACTTAACTCGTTTTCAGTAAAATACCTCTTCATTTTCCCGAAAAAATGGGACCCTCGGAGCGTTTGCCACCTGGGCCTCTTTCGCGAGGTAGCTCGCCGATCTTCCGACGTTAAATGAATGTATAATTGTCATGTAAAGTACAGAGTTTAAGCTCGCATTATCCAACGCAGCTTGTTTTACCAGCGGACCCCCGCGTTATCGCTCGTCATTTGTCGAATAGAACCAGCTCATCGGAAACGTCGTCCTCTTGTTTAAGCGATCGATCGCCACGTCGCGCTCCGCAATCGTGGGAGATTGTATTTAAACAACGCAGCAGCTCATCGTCAATCTCTTTCCCAAAAATCGAAATCAAGTATTTCCCTGTGATCTGTCCTTTCCTCCTTCCTGTTTCACATATTTTGTTTCTCTTTCTGTTAGTACCCTACATTGCAAATTGGTATCTGTAATAAATGCGATTGGAATAACGATGTTAATAAAATCCTATAGAAATGACAGCAAGCTTGATCGGTATATCCCACGAATCGGTGCACACTCCAATTGCGTCCTTGAATCTGCTTGAATCACACCTCCCTTGAATCGTATCGTTACGCAACCTTTTGCCAATGACCCTGCCGCGGAAGAAGCACCGGTACTTGTCCGATCGTCGAACTTAAACTGCGTCTAAGCACAGACGGTACTTTTCCAGCAGTCATTCAAGCGCTTCCGTTGGCCTTTGCGGCTCGGGCGAACAAACCGTAGAAAACTTTCGCAGCCACGACAGACGTAACGAGTTCTTCGATAAACGAAGGGATATTTCAATTTGACGTGCGGGTAACGAAGGCAAAAGGAGTTACCAGTGACTCTCAGCCGGTCCGTGCCTCTCGGTCGCCCCGTCTCCAGCCCGCGGCTCTCCCGTCGATTCTGCCAACAATTCGGTCGAACGCGCGGGGCTGGATGAGGCGTGCTCGTCGGGAACTAATTCGTCGAAGACGCGCCGCAGCACGTCTGAATACGTCGCGTTGCGTGTATTCTTTGGAATTCTTTTGGTTAGGGTCGATCAACGGGGAGCGGACCGACCCCAGGCGTGGTTTTATGTTTCAGGGAGGGTAAAACGCTTGGCTGTCGCAATTAGGTTAAGTCGTCGGGCGGTTGTTAGGTGGCCGCGTAATCCCGTGCCGCGCCGTCGAGTAACGATAATACAGAAACGCTGGGGCGTCGATCGTCGATGCCAGCCTCGCCTGGAAGGTCAATGCGTCTCTACGACGAGGGAGAAGGAAATGCTCGAGAACTACGAGCTGGTTCGCTGGACTTGGCTCAGCACCTTCGCGGCTCACCTGCGCTGAAACCTGATGCCGACGATAAAAATGAGAACAGGTTACGCGGCAGCCCGAGCTCCAACGGGCTCCGGCTATATACCTCGAAGCAGCGTATACAAAGCTGCTTCAATGGGAGAAGCAAAATTCTCTGCCACTGTCGCGTATTAAAGGCTGAAATCTGTCTACGATCGTTCGCCCCCCGCCATCGTCGGTAATAATTTCTTCGAAGGCTACGCGTTTTCGCTCGCCTGGGACGCGAGCGAAGCTACGATTTCCCTCGAAATCACGCGCTACGGAGGGATTACTGTATTCAGGAAATGGATTCTGTCCAATTACTCGCCGGTAGCGAACGTGAGTCACCCTAACTGTATCAGAGCGCGTGCAGATGAATTGGAAAAATGGATAGTTAAGAAAATTGACGTAGGACGTACGGTGTCAAGTACTGGGTGTTTCAAAGCTACGAGTGCAAACTTGCCTCGACGATGGAGCTTGTAACGGGGGACAAAAGAGTCTTGATGAATGTAGGTCCGCGAGTCGAGACACTCGCTCGTTTATTTTACATCTTCGCGACACTGTCGCGCTGGTAATTCTGCGCTGTTTTTAGCACGTTGCGGAATAACATGAATTATCACGTCGATGCGCGGTTGTTTGCAATGGAAAGCGCTATGGTTTCCTCTTTCGATAACGTGCGCACGGAAATCGGCGTGCCGTCGCACGACCACCAGATGTGTATCTGCGAAAGTGCTTCGTAAAAATTGGGGATCACGATTTTAAAGCACGTTATCGGACACTTCACAGCTCTGCCACGCCCTTGGTTTACAGCGTCGCGCAGTCTGCTGAACAATTGCACATACTTACTCCATATCACACGCTGCCGTAATGTCCACTACGGCGGCTTATGGTTGCACGCGTACGTGGGCGTCCAACGCATTGCGGTATAAGTCAAAGAAACAATTCAACGTGCAACTGTTTAAGAGGGGATGTACATTTATATATGCTAAAAAGATTGATTCTCTCTTTTTTTTTACATGTTTTTAGAGTTCGATATGTCAAGAATGGTTTCTCGAATTTGGAACCGAAATTCGCAGAAATATTGAAGACAGATATTAGAAGTGAAGTAGGCTTGCGTGTTGTCATGCTGTAATGAGAACTTCAAGTGCAATTTTTTTTATGCACTTTAAGCACGGCTGTTACACGAGAATACCCCCTTAAGGGGGGTCTAATAGACAGGTAATATTAAGGTAATTTTGGGGAATTTATTTCGAAGAAACCAATAATCCTATCACATTCAGCTCAATATTGCAAAGTTGATGCTAAGTTTGGGTCTTTATGGCTGTTTACAAGCCCGCCGTTGTGTCAAATATTTTCGTACCTTATTTATTCTCGTACAGACGATAACCACATTCATTACGACCAAAATGAGCCACCTACCTATGAATTTTTAACTTCAGACGACCAGAAGCGGCCCAATCAATATCGCCGACGAGACAACATATATGAAACATGAAATGCGCGAATGATAACTTATAAACCATTATCACTAGCCAATTAAAAAAAATTCGGCAAGGAGCTGAAACGTTAATAACCATGTACATACACAAAAGGCTAATATTGTAGCATCATTCGTTTCTTCAAAATAAATTCCCAGAAATGACCTTAAAATTGCCTGTCTAGACGAGAATACCCTCTTAAACAAAACAAGCACCTACTTTGAGCAGCATTCTCTTTATTAGTGTTATTATTCAGCTAGATTTGTATCCGCAGCTCTGAAACCCCTGCATTTTAAATAAAATCTTTTGCCAGGCAGAGGAAAGTAGGAGGAAATTTCTGTCACAACTACAAAAAAGAAAACAAGATTCTCAAATGAGTACGCGTTTAATTCGTAGGTCCTTTAACAATAGCGAGTAGGTGTTAGAAAAGTTGCTATCTTATCTTGGTAGAAGCAAACGATCGTCGTAAACGCAGCTATCTTTAAAAGGGCAAACAATTGTTACGCATACAGCGAATCGCGTGCGTACAGGGTCCATAAAACAGAGAATTTGTCGTTTGCGCTTTCTATCTTTCACGAATTAATCGCGTGGCTCGTTTTATGTAAGTCATACACGCGGAAACAGAAATAATTTTCGTATTGTAAGCGTGTTTTCATAGCATTTCATACCGAATGCAGCGCGGCAGTCAGGCTTGACCAATTCGAATATTTAAATGACCCCCGCGTATACAGAAATCTAATTTAAATACTCTGCGTCAGTACCATGCGGTGCAACAACAAAGTAACGATAAACGTGGCATTATTTTTTTATTCCAAACATGCCTATCTAGCCTCCGATACAAATTTTCATGGCCTCAAAGCGATTCACACGTTTCACTTTGGTTGATGCAACAAGATTTGAAAGCAAAGTGTCAATTACAGTTCGAAGTGTTCGACCAAATCGAACACGTGTAAACGCGCATCTTGAACATTGAAATGTTTTATTTCAGCCGCGCGGATGCACCGTTTGTAAACAGAGCTTGCTGTATTGCCTCGGAAAATTGTTTTTAAATGCAGTAAGAGTATTATAAATAATTTGTAGCACCTCCCGATTTCATAATGGTGTATAAATGGAGGGAAGAACGGCCTCCATTATTTCTCGATTTTTATCTTAATTCACCGACACGCTGGCATTAAATGTTCACAAATCATTTCAACAGCGGCGCGTACCAATCTCCCTCGACGCCAGTTTCAAGTGAGCCAGTTTGGTAAATTTCATTGAAATGCGTAAACACTCGCCTTCCAATTTCATTGTTTCAATTTTGTTGAATCAACCGCATTGTTCCGCCAAAGTGAGCCGTGCAAACCCTCCTTTGGAATCGAGTGCCAGCGCTGATTGTCATCCGATTCGAATGGGTTAATGAAAGGAATGCGATTAAGGATTTGTGCATTGGCTGATTTGCATATTTCTGTATGAACAAGTGTGGCGGAGGGTGTCCTGTGATTGAAGCGTCGGGCCTGCGTGTACAGTGTAGGTATCGAAGAATCGTCGAAGGCCGAAGAAGGGACCAAAGAATGGTCGGAAAGGACGGCGCAGTGGGGAGTACGGTTGAACAGCGGCGGAACAGCGGTGGGGCAAAGCAGCGGAGTGGTGGGGTACAGCGGGAAATAGGACCGGTAGTGGCGGCAGTTGCGTCTCGACTCTCGAGTACTGCGCGTGTCGTTTCGTTCCGTCCTGCGTGTAGTCTCTCGCGACAGCCGCCGAGGCTTTTACGTGTCGACGAAACTCGTTCCTTTTTTTTTTTTGGTCGTTTTGTGCCGCGATTCGCGCCCACGCGGCGTCGCCAACGGAAGTCGTAATATAACGTGGGACGTCCTATAAACAGGACAGTGGATTCGGTGGTGTTCTTTACAGTGTTTGCGCGTTTCTGTGCCCTACGGTCGTTTATGGTTGAGAACTTGCTTCTCGTCGCGTTGGCTTCGCCCCACGCAGACCTTCTGGTGAACGTCCATTGGGAATTTTTGTTGGAATTTACTTCTCGCGCAGGATTGCTGACTCTACCAGGCGACTGTTCCACGCGCGACGATCCGGTCTACGATCTTGGTGAGTGTTGAATAACATTTCGGAGCGGCTCGCTGACGCTCGCCGTTACGGTCGCCCGAGACCGCACGTGAGAGTCTCTCGGATAGCGTCGCTGGGTCCGTACGTAATTGGCGCGAAGTGTCAGTGATAGAAGGCGTTAAGAGACGGGCAGAGTCTTTTATCGCTGTTTCGAAGTTTCACGGGCGCCGATTGGCCCGTCAGCCACTCGCGTGTAACCGCGGTGAATACGAACCGCTGCCCAACGCAATTAAGAATGCTGGTGGCGTGTAAGAGTCGCGCGGCGTTTGGCACGAATCGCAGTAACGGTCGGTTTATTCTCGTTCGTACGACTGCCGTGCCCCTTTGTCGTAAATAGTAAATACACGTGTGCGTCGACGACGCCATGTCGTCGCGGCGCGTCGCCTCTGGCGCACGTCACCGGGAAATTGGCGCCGAAAAATAATACGCTTCTCCTTCGAAACACTCCCTAACCGCTCTCTGTTTGCATGATAATATTCACCGAGTCAGAAACATTGGATAATATAGAACCGTGTGTGCTACACCTAACCTAAACCTTTCGGGCGAAGTGCTACGAGACTGGCGCGAACCACGCATTTGTCATTCGACTCTCTTTTCCCCGTCTCGAATGTTATCGGAAATGTGTAAACAAACAAGTGGATGCCTGTGATTCGCGAAGGGCACACGTTAAGCGGCACTCACATCCGCGCGGCTAAAAATAGCTCCGATTTAACTAAGCCCTATCTTGTATGAATGAGTATTGTCTCACATCTTTCCTCGTCCTCCATGATGTATTTGTGGCTCGGAATGGTAGGGGTACTAATTTCGGAGCATCGTCGCAGCAGTTAGGTTGATGCATGTAGACATCGTCGCGCCCCTGGTGGGACTTAACGAGGCAAGTTCTTTTTCATGATCATTTCCACTGTGACATGTCGAAGTAAGGAAAGAAAATTATGAATAAAGGGCGCAGCGGCGCGCACGTATGGCTATGTGCGCGACGGAAGTTTAGAAAGTCGTGGCGAGTCGTTGTATACACGGTGACCAGCTACCCAGCCATTCTGTGCGCGTGGAACCGGTTTGGAGGTTTTCGCCCGAGGGGCACTACGACTCCAACGTAACGACGCGTGGTGGTCGACCACCATAAGCCTTGTGGTCACGGTGTGCGCCTCAATCGCGATGAAAGAAAACGTCCCGAGCGTCGTTGTCTTTCTGGACGTACCAGTGGGTCATGAAAGTGCATTCGAGCGTTGCACTTAACGCTATCAAAAATCGTGAGCAACATGCTTGTCAATTCTTTGGTTATCATTTAAAAATTGTGGATGTGAGTTTTCATCCTGGGTTTATTATTTATCATAGTAAATATTCTGGAGTTGAATGTATGTCGTTTAAACTTGGAGGATTGAAAGTTTTATAGTTAAACCATAGAAGTATTGGTTGATTTTGAGCTGCATAAAATTAGAATTTAAGTACAGACGTAGATACTCGGTCTTCAATGCTGGTTTTGTTGAGAAGCAGATATTTTTGAATAGGTATTTATTCATGAACGATTACTTTCCACATTTTGCATTCTATTGTGGTACAAATCTTGAAGGTTATACGAAAAGTTTTAATGGGTTTCCAAAATATTTTCTCGCTGAACACACTTTATTCTTCATTAATAATACCAGACTTCGAACATATTCTGGTAATTTGGTTCCCCTGTCGCCGCAAATATACATATCAGTCTTATGGAGAAAGTCTAATGCTATTTTCCGAGATACTCTGCATATGAATTTGGAGCTCCAATGTCCGTTATCCATCTCAATTTCAGTTATATGATATAAATATTTCAATTAGGGACTTTAGAGGAGAGATGTAAAAATTCTGATTTATTCTCCCTACCTAAAATATTCCCAAGAATAAGTATCAACCAGGTCCGTTTCAGATTTAAATTGTATACGTTCTTTGTACCCGCTGCCTTTACAAAATTACAATAATACAATAGCAAGTTGTGTAGCAGTTGTATTATTCTCGTTACGTTGTCGAAAATGAATATCTAGTTAGAATACCAATTTAATAATACTGTACCCAACCCCAAAATTTGATACTACTAAAAAGTTACCGCTCCCTAAGATTTGCGAGTTCCCAAAATTGTTCGCTAAGTTAGGTATTTCTAATATGCTACATGAAAAAAAAATAAATTTATTTTTTAAAGTTGTCTCAAACCTCTGTGTTTAAGCCTCTTGAATTTTTTTCGCCGCTAGTTAGCCTATATACAAATTCGCCCCTGGATGAATCAGAAATATCCCGTTCGTTAAACATCCAATGCGTAGAAATGGAACATTTTCGCGATCCATTGTACTCGCACAGTTTGATCATTTTTCTTCAAGCACAGTGACACTATCCAAAACGAAATTTGATTTAGGAGCATTTTTAGCGGGCTTTAATCGAAGTCGAGCGAATGGCAGTTCCCTATCGTGTGATTCCGAATTGTCCGTGGCAAATGTATATCGATCGCCGCCGCGACGCCTATTGCCCCGGGTAGTACCTATTGTTCATAATAAGCGAATTATTTTCTTTTGTACTGGCTGGAGTGATCCGAAGGTCGGTGGCGCACTGCACAGCTTGCTCGAACCGCTTATTGAGATTTAACAAGGTTCGTTCAGTGCGCTCGACGAACATTTCCAACGTTACACTATGCAGCGTTCCTTCTTAAATGAAAATTGCTGTTTAATTAGAGGCTGTCGATCGTACAAACGTTCCATTGGTCGCTCGAATGCCATTCCCCGCGCATTCCAGCGTTTCGTCTAGAAATAATCGTTTCTTTGCAATCCCCTAGAATCTTCAATTGCTTAAATCTTTCTTCACTGTGCTTTTAATTACACAGTTGAACTCGCGAGGATTTAAAATGCTCCTACCCCGTTATAATATTTATTTCTTCTTAAATGAACAACGACGCCCGAACAGCTTTAGTCTGTGCAACACTTTGGCCGCTCGTTATACAGAAAATCGGTACAGAAGATTCGTACCTGTTTCATTATTTTATTAGCCCGTGAAAGCTGTTAAACGGTCGGCAGATCGAGCGCTGTTATGTGTGGCACAGTGAAAGCACGTTAGACAGCCTGTTTTATTATGAAACGAACTTTATTTTGAACCCGATTGCGATAACGACTCTGACCCTAATTTGTACCGTGAAAAAAAATTGAACGACGCTGGGAGTAGATAGGAGACTCGTATCGAGATGAGCAAAGTGTGCCGCGTTTGTTAAAGGGGCACGTATAGTAACCTTTCGCGTGATGCATGAACTTTCATCAAACGTTTGCGAGCCTCTTCGACGGGAGAAAGCTAAAAAAAGTTTGTGTTTATGGAAAATATATGTAATAATATGTACATATATTCGAGTTCCTCGCGAGAAGAGAAAGTACATAATCGTACGCCGTTAAGACGTATAGGTAGATACTTCGATAGCGTTCTTTAATCTGCGAACGTGTATCTTCAAATATCGCGTTTTGTAAATTACATTCATAATTCGTGTATTGCTTCCATTTAGTATTTTTAAAATCCAGAACGAACGGATGGGATAACAGATTGCGCTCGAGAAAGAAATTATATTTCCACACCACGGCGACCAATTTGCATAAGTAAGAAACAGATTAAAGGGTTGGAGAACATCGTCAAAGTAATATTGTTAATCGACCGATTGAGCCGGTGTTTTTTCCCCGTCGATGTTTATCCCGATCGTGTCACGTTCGATGCGAGTTCTCATGGAACTTTTTCCGCCTGTAATCCAATGCATAATGTATGGCGGGCGATTATTCAGGGGCCACGCTCGACAATCTTAATCGCGCTGCGCAAAGCTGGCGTTATTCCATTCTGGTCATTTGTCACGTGGCAAGAGTTGATACCGGTAGTGCGAATAGACGATTCATGTAAATCCGAGAACCGAGCGGTTTTCATATTATTCTAATTGGCAAACTTTGACTTCTCCTTGGGATTTATGAACCCCCTTCTTGCCGTGGCGCGCACGTACAGGCCCTGTGTACACCGCGGTGATTTACCGCGCGGCGTCTTCTTATACTCGCATTAATTAAACCCGGCCCGTCAAATATTAAAATTGCTCGCACTTCGCGAACTACCCAGCTTTCGCAGCCGAATCCGGCGACCTACGAATGCTCTCGGTTCGATTGCAGTCTGTGCGAACCGTGTGACACAAGGTGTATGTAGTAGTGGCCGGTGGAATTCGTTGCAAGAAATTAGTAGTTTCATGTTGCTTTCTTTCACTTCTTTGGGGGGTTCGTTTTCATAGAAGACCAATGTTCACCGTTTAGATTTAAATATAAAGAATTTTTGGAATGGAAGAAATATGGACGATTTAAGTAATAGATGAGTTGAATTATCAAATTAGATTCGTACAAATAAAACAATAGGAGCTAGCAAATTATCAGTTTCTGTGTATTTGATTTGATTTAGTGGGTCCTACGAATTCATTTGAACCTCTGCACGCCTGATTCTTCGATTTTAAATTTAGCACACGCGGGAGGTTGCGAAAATGAAACAAAATTGCAGGCTGGTCTGAAAATAGGGACCACGAATTTAGGGGCGTGTAGCAGTCACGAAAATAGAGGAGAAATATCCTGTTAACGTAGGTCCGTGAATCCACCCTGTTAAAGTGCTTTACGATTTTTTAAAGCTGTTTTCTTAAACTTGGTTCCTTACGATTTTCCGTTACCACTTAAATAATCGTTTTGCAATGTCGCGTAGTAAATTTATTTGAAGTTATCTTCACCCGCGTATAATTCTTGCATTCCCTTGCAAAATTTCGAGTAACGTGCCGCATCCGTTTAACGGTTTATCGCGCATGATCTGCACTAAGAATATGCATAATTTAAACGAGGAATTACGCGTAGAGAATTAAGAATTAATATCGCTCCATTCTCATTGTACGTTCCGATGAAAGTGAACATTCCACTCATTGTTACCAAAAACACTTTTCCACCGATTCTCCACTTTTGCTTCTTTCGATCGTTGAGAAAGTTTCGTAGTCGAATACGCGATAGTCTAGGTTCTACAGTACCTACGTACACTCGGCCTGGAACTAAAAAATATCGCTGCAACTACCAGAAATGCACAGTGCAGAGAGTGGTCCAACTTCACACGGATGCCACCTGCTTCGCGAACACTTGTGCAATATTTCCTGAATACGGTCTAGGACAGAGCCCGTAGCACGGCTTTGCTCTAACACCGCATTCGCGGAGCATCGCAGAAGCGCTCGCGAAACGGATGCCAGTCGCGTGAAGTTGGGCCACTCTGCACCGCGCATTTGCGGTAGTCGGTTGCGATATTTTTTTTTAGCAAAGCGCGCATTCGTACGCGAAGACGCTGCGGGTTGCCGAAGGTAGGGGCCCGTCTGTTGCTCTCCCTCCGGTCATTAATGTCATCGGTAACAGCTGATAGCGACAACACGAGTAGACTAAAGCCGAGAATCGTGTAGGTAGGCTCGCGGAAGAGAAAGTACTGGTTAGGTTGTACGTTCGCGTACAGGGTGTCCCGAGAAGCTGTGACCGGATTCGTGCAGCGATTCATGAAGTCCGTACGAATCCGTGCGCGGAGATGCATCGCCAAGGAGTTGTAAGAAATGAAAGATTCGTTGTACACGAAGCTGCACGATTTGATCAGTTTCATTGCTAGCAATAATTCACGCAACTCTGCGAAGTTTTGAGTTACATACCGCGCGACGCTTCTTTTTGCCGAATATGCAATTATGTATACATTAATTGAAAAATAAATGCCCGAGAAAAGAATGTCACGAAACAGCTTTATTTAGAAAATCAAGCTCTAATACTTTAGTCCATCAGTACAGAAGCAAGGTTCAATGAACTTGACTGTATTGTTCATAACATGAACAATTTATAGGTACTCTAATTAGGCATCAGAAAATAACTGAGCAAACATAATTGTTTTAATATCTTCCAAGTGGACCATTGCAGAATACTGCTACCTAATAATAATTCAAACAACGTCATCTACAATTGTATCAGATGATACCTAAGTACACTATTTACTTTACACGAATTTTGTTCAACTTCTCGCGTAACCGATCGGTAAAAAATCGTGTCCAGCAGTATAGTAACCGTTCAATGGTCCCTCGTTCTCCAGTGACACAAGACTTGCGTATTCGGCAGTTCAGTAAACACTTTAATACAACATTAAATATTAATATATTCAGTATTCATCTGACAAGCATTGCACAACTTTGCTTAATGACCACCCATGTAGTTTCTTGTTTCGCATAGCTCCTTAATAATGCGTTTTTGGATACATTCCCATCGAAACTTCCCTCGTCCATTTCACCTTCAGAGCACCCCTCATTCGAGACACCCCGTATTATGTGGACCTCACGCGGACATTCGTCAGCCACGACACCGGCTGTGGGCTCGACTCTTTTCCTGTTCCCGATTCTGCGCCCGTCTAGACAAAACATTCTGTCTTCCTCGGTTTCTTCTCTCGTTTTTTTTTTCGACTCGATGCAAACGCTGACGCGCGAGCAAAGAGGGAAGAGTCGAGGGGTATTGGATACTCGGAATCGTGCCAAGTGGATATTTATACGGTAACGAGGATGAGACTGCCTGCGGATTAAATACGAGGGCGCAGTTCTTTCGCGAGTAACTGGGGGGATTCTGAATCTTAGAGGAACGGGTCTGATACTCTTAACGAGATGTCGTTATGTCCTCCTCGCTCCCTCTCTTTCTCTGGCCATCCCTTTCGCTCGCTTATTTTCACCCCTTGTTCAGGTGGCTTTTGTTCGCCGCTCGCGGCCGAGGCTTTCGCACCATCTTCCCCACCTCCCTCTGTCGGTGTGCGCGCGTCTGTGTATTTACTAATTTTGAATTTCTGATTTTAGCGCTCCCAACCCGCCCCACCGGGAGATTGTTAGGGCCCCCTTGAATGAGCTTCCTCGCGCGTGTTGCATCGCTGAAATGTGTTTTTGCCTTGGCCCCCTCGTGTACTGCTTTTTCTTTCTTTCATTGAATAAGCATGAGGTGTCGTTGCATTAATGCTGCTCGGTGGCTACGTAGTTTTTGCGCCGCACGCAGTGATATCGGCTTTCATGGCGGAGAATTGAGTTAAGGCTCCTCTGCCGGCTCGTTTCGGGGGTGTTCCTGATCATTATCGATAAGTCTAGATAGCAGAAGTCGGAGCACGTTGGAATGTCTGACGAATGTTTTAGGGTGTTCTATTTGATTTAGCGCGCGGCGAGAGGAATTGTGTATTTAATACGGTTAGTGGAAAATATCTGCCACGCTTTTTAAGATGAGCTTGCGCTGGGGAGAAAATAATGCGAATACTCGGATCATGAATTTTTGGGATATTACATTGCCTTTTGTATTTCATTCTGTACCGAATTCAGATGAATCTTATGTTTCCACTTAAAGGCAGACGTGTATCCAGATTTTGTTTTAATCTTGGGTCGGAGATATGTTAACCCCATCGTAACTGATAATTTTAAAACACTGGCAGATATTAAAGATTCATTTCTTAGACATTTTATTGTGAAACACAGGTTCGTGATTCCTGCGTTTTTCCTAATTTTGTGAATTAGCACCTGCTGTACAAAACACAGATAATATGTGTTGGGATCATTCAAACCCTCGCGCCTTATTCCCTCTCCCCTCGCCTCTCGGGGCGACACCGCGAGGCGACGAACCCGCCACCGGGCGCAAGGAGATCGGCATGAGCATCGGCTATAGTTGTACTGCCTCGTGTATTACCAGTTTTGCATTCTTAAATGTTAGAGTTAGAAATAAACGTAGTGTATCTCACTGTGCGCACTTTCATTCCTCGCTACAGGACTCAACAATATACCTATGTTATCTCAAGTTACACTGTGTTATAGGGGGTTAAACTATAGGCATTTGAAGTACTATAGGCGTTGTATTCCACTTACGAAGAAATGTGTATATAAAATTTGCCTCTTTTAAATACATTCTTCCTATTTTGCAATATTTTTGGTGGCTTAAATTCTCAAGTACTTCAAAGAAATTTGTCGTTTGTTTTTCATATCATTTGATTTGGTATTATCTCTAGTACAGTGTTAGATTTCGTATTTCGTGGCTTCAAGAAACGTTAATTATATTATTTATTTATGGACAACTGTAAGGAGAATTTGTGGCCTTCACCGAACGTACATGTTAACAGTAGGCTAGGAAATAGGCGTGTTTCATTGCTTCCTTCGTCCTTTTTTCAATAAACATTATATCCTCCGTGGCGAATGAAAAGAAAAAGAGATTCATGGTTGTAATTACTAGGATAACGTTAATATTCCATTTTTCTGTAAGAGAACCGGTTCGTGTTCCTTTCGTACGAGTAATTTTAGCCAATTTGCCCAGGAATTATAACGTTGACGATGTTCTTGCTTCCTCTGTTGCTGTTCATTATATTATGCATGAAAGAATCCTCTTATGCTTCGCGGAAGTATGGTGTTATACATTTTTAGTATTAAAATCAGTAGCTTCCTTCTCTTTTGCTTTCTCATTTCTTCCTTCCGCTCGGCGAAAATCTCGCAGCAATTTCCTACAGTTCCATTATACTCTCCTCCCTCCTTTTTTTCTGCATATCCCTCCTTGATAATTAGTGGTTGCTTCAGTGGAAACGTGAAAGTTTGTCGCATCGTTCATTCCATTGCTCATTTCGCAACGAAGGAGACACAGAAAAGATATTCCAAAGCATCGTCCAGTTGAACCAATCCTCACGTGACTAAGAACTCGTTGCTCGTGAAACAAATTGCTGTTAATCGTCAGCAACCCAAAGAAAACGTCGCTCATGATCGGTGCATCCGTGCCTTTATCGTCGTCCACGCCGCGGCGAACCATTTCGTGCGGCTCGCGTATAAAAATTCGGATATCACTACTCCAAAGGGAGGAAGGCGTTTTTCAATCTCTTTGATACATATGTACATATATGTACGTGCACACACACACACCTATACATATATAAACACAGAGAGCCTCAGAGTGTCGTTCTCTCGTCAGCTACAATTTCCATTACGGAGTGTCCAGCTTTCTCGCTCGCTCTTTAATAGCGGCCGAGCGAGCGAAGCAACGAACGAGTGTACGAGCGCGTACGGGCAGCTCTGTCATCGGTTGCCAGAACGGTCGAGCGTGAAGGTAGAAGAACGGGGCGGGAAGAGGCCATTACCCAGAGAGTAAGAAACGGGTAGCGTGGGCCAGGTACACTCGACCCGAGAAATCCACGTACACGCCGTCCCACCGCTGTCGAGTGGACCGAACAGCTTTATACTTCCTCTTCCCGCTGCTCTTCTCCCGCGCTATATCTGCGTTACGTAATGTACACGTGTAAGGATATGCAAAATGATAATGTAAACGCGAATCCCCCCGGCCACAAGTCGGCTCAACAGTTTCGCGACCTGCACGCGTGCTCGCGCGTAATTAAGTGCATTATCATCGACTCGCCTCGACTGGGCCGAGAAGAGTCGTGAGGCGAGCGATCTCGCTGCGAAGCTTTGGGAATATAGTGTGCTGTACGTGCTAGGTAGAACTGCATTAGTGACCATGATGCGAACAACATTCAAGATTGGATGTTTGCTTGAAGGTTGGACGCGTTATTGAAGAAGGGGAAATTTGGGTGGGTCAACAAAAGACCCGAGGCTGGAGTTGAGTGTAAGAGTTCTTCGACTAGATATTATTATATATTATTATTATTACTCAGAAAATATACAAACAAAAGAAGCAGTAATACATTAAAGCAGATCGAATGTTGTTAGAAGCCTAACCATAACTACAAAAACAAACCTGAAACTAAAACTGGAACTAGGAAGCAAGAAAGAGAAATTAATAGTACATTAAGATCAGAAGATAAACTAAGTCAGTCAGGAAATATGCATGAACACAAATGGGCAGACATGGTCAAGACAAGAAATAATGCACAGGTAAGTTAGGAATAGTGTAAAAGTATATAACGTCGGGTTTTACATTTAAAAGTCGAGTATGTATAACGGATAAGCACTGTACAACTTTGCTACACGGGTATTATATCGAATCTTTGCAATCTTATAACTCCTTGGCAAATCTTTTTTGGACACGGGTTGATACGAACCACCACATCTTAATCGTTTATTTGCACACATATACCGCTTACAATAAGTGGTTCAACGTTCAATCCGCACGCTCGCTGAGGCCACTCTCTGCACACTCTCCACGGACTCTGTTCGCTCTCTGCGCAGTTTACCCTCTGCACGCATTGGTATCTCCGCGCTGTAGGTAAAGTTAGGCGCAGGCACACGCACGCTCGTTGCTACCCAGAGGAACAAAAACTGGCAGCGGTCAAGCCGCGGTTTTTCCCAATTTTTCTCCAACTAGGTATTTGATCTCTTCAACACTCTTGTTTAGCTGTATGCATGAATTTGGCGGCAACCCGCCGGGTCACCCTGTATAACGCGCGATCCTCGATCGCCCGAGGTGCGTGGAAAATGATAATGCCAGGCAGCGAGCGAGCGATCGATGCGGAATCGCGGCTCGTGCCTGCCGGTAGAAGTCGCCGCGCCGGTACACTTTCGTCTGGCATCGATCCGCGAAAGATTCCGGTTTCTGTGTGTGCCGCGCTCGTGGGCGTAGCCGCGAGATCGAGTTGTCGAGATTAGGGCGAGCGCGGCGTGTAACGAGCGAGTTTTCACGCCGGATAATTAAGGGAGAGATATCGGGGAGGCAGAAGTAGCGCGCGAAACGGACGGATACGATTCCCGTAGACGAGAGCCGGCGCGCCGTATCGCGGCACTCGATACCGTCCGCGATCGCCAGAAGTTTAATTCTAAATACGCAACCTGGCAATACTCGTTTGCGGAGCTGACGTGTCCGGTGGACGTCCCTTATGCAACGAGCACATGACGAGGGAGAAAGAAATTAATTCGCGACGGTGTCGGCGCATCGTCGCGTGCTCCGTAAACGAGCGATGTCGCTCGATAATAAATGCGAACGCAAGCGGACGCGTTTCTTTCTCGCAAATACGAGCGCTCGCCGTGAGAGAAAAATTTCAGCCCGACTTTCACGTGGCTTTATTACGCGTAATTGGCCGCGGGATTCGTTCCAGCCGAGGCGTACGAACGGGGGAGAGACACCGACCGAATGAGACTTTCGCAAACGATTTTACGTAATCCTTGATCCGCTGGACTCTATCCGTTTTCCGTGCTTTCGGACACCCTGCGTTCCACGGGGATGCACTGGACCCAATCGAACGGCGAACTTTTCCTCCGACCATCCATCCCTTCGCATCTCTCTCTCTCTCTCTCCCTCTCTCTCTCTCCCCTTTCTGCCTCTCTTTGTCCCTCCTTAGCAAGCATTCCAACAGGTGCGAAACGCGTCACTGCACTCTCATGGAGGGAAGACGCGCTTTTATCGCGCCCAGGCAGACGCATCGGCTGTACGTGATGGCGAAGGGACACGGCCGCTCCCGCAAGGGTGAACAAATCCCTTCCTTTGTGTCCGACGGCACGGAAAATTCCTCGGTAGTCGCTAATCCGGCGAATCGTTGCTTCCGGGCGAACAATCTTGCCCGCAACTTGCCGCCGCCGCATAGTTATGCGAGCGCATGTCCGAGCACTGACTTCTGCCGCTGTTCGAGGCTGTTCCAGCTAGGGACGAGCGATGGAGATGTTTCTTGGATGGATTAGCAGTGGGATAGTAAGGTCGAGATCCAAGCGGAGGAAATGTTTCCGTTCTTTTTTGGGGGTTTTGTTAGGATCGGTTGGATTTTGTGAGTTTTTACGAGTTTGTCGGATTCGCGAGGCGGATTTATGACATCGATGAGAAGTTGAATTTTGGAAGATGGGTGGTAGACCAGTCTTCTTGTGCGAAGGGAGTAGAGTGGAAAATTGAGTAAGGGGGTTCAATTTTTGTAGCACCTATGTTGTGTTCGTTTTCAGGATAGATGAAGATTCATGATCATTTTTTAAGTTTGTACAGTGTGTAGTATTGAGAAGGGTAGGATGAAGCTAAATGTCCCGTTTTTCGTATAAACCTATGTAAAATTTAGTACTAACAATCTAGAGATATTTGGTGTTATTTTGTATGGACTATAACTATTATGCTTTACGTCCACGAAGTTTAGTTTAAAGACTTTGCCATTATTTCTTTATACCTTGGCCATCTTATTATGAAAACAAATAATGAAACATATATTTTCAGTCTGAGGGACTTTTTGCCCCAATAGTACCTCTATACTTTCTGCGATATATCAGTAATAAACAATATCATCCACACATTACTGGAGGAACATACAACCTTAGCGTACCTGGCTGAGACGCTTTTAAACTGTGGTTTACTTCGTATAAACCAATAAAGAGGACTTTATTCTCGCCTTTTACACACTATACTGCGAAACTCAATACAATGTTTAGGAATAGAGATTTTGAATTCGGGACTTTTTACCCGCCGGACTTTTAGCCCCACCCTGCCCTATTCTATTTGCCTTCATCTTAAGCGTATCATTAAAAATAATATTAAGTGGAGTGAAAATTATGCAAATTCCTGTGGAAGTCTACATTTATAGAGTAGCTTAACAAAGAACAATTTTTATATCCATGGTCGCGCGAGCTCTTTTCAGCCTCAAAACGAGTAGGTACAGTGTGCTCGCAGATTTTAGCCACCTGTTTCCGAGATATCCTCGGGATATTATCCTCGTTACATTTACTTTTTGTTAGAGTCTATTCGCTTATCTATTAATTAACAGTCCGGATTCCATACTCATTCGACTCCGACAGTGGTACAAACTCCACCGAGCTACATTTCCCAGCCATTTCACGCGGCACGCCCTTCTGGAAACCTAAACCCAATTATTATCTAACACTCCATTAAGTGCCTGAAATCTTCCAATACCTAATCATCCACCGTGTAACACCTTGGTACCTGCAACAACCTCGACGAGCCGCGATTTGTTCAACTTTCCCTCCCCCCAATCGATCGATACATTCCGCGTACGTTACATGTCGATTGAATTACGCGAAAGCGTAAGTTATAAGTCCCTCCCTCGCCCGCGGAAAGGCAACGGAGGGCTTGTGAACACGGCGTGTTCGGGTGTCTGGCCGCTATCTTGGCGTTTTAATCTTCTTTACACCTTGCTAGATGTGTAATATTGCGTACAAGAGCCGGGGCTCGGTATAATACACGAACAGTATCACTGCCCGGCGTGTGCAGCGTGTTGCACGACCGCTGGTTTGCGAGCTGAGACGCACCTCATTTCCAAGATGGGGGCTGCTGATGGCTGGACTCGTTGTCAGTAATTTATGTCGGGGACTGTACACGGGCGAACGGTTAGCCTTGAAGTTCACTATGCTCGGGACCCGCTGATGCTTTCCACCATCTCGTCGCCGCTGGTCCGAGCCAGCAGCGAGCTCAGGCCTTTCGTTCTTCGTCCGTGCGTCCCATTTCACGGCTTTATCCGCCAGCATGCTGGCCTTTATTAGGAAATTTTTGTCGACTTATGAGGTTCTCTCCTGCGCGTATGACTTCGGGCTGATGGTCGCGCGGGGCTTTGCGGACGGCGGCTTGTAACGACGGGCGAGGGGGTGCAAAGTATGGAAATCCTTGGGGGTCTTATAGTGTTGGTTAAAAGGAACTTTGAAACTCGTGTTTTTATGTGTCGCGTGATTTACTTAATAAATAGTAAATGGCAAAGTGAATATTAATAACTTGATGACATGAGAACAGACGTCTTTGAACCGTAGGGGTCTTAGAAGACCTTGAAGAATAAATAACAAATACTTCGGTAATGCTACTTAGGCTTTAGGTATTATATTGGTTTCACTGGTTTATTTCTGGCACCGTTCGCTGTTTAAACCTTCTTCTGAGCATTATTGTACGTGGGCAGAACATAAGGGATGCGTACAGTAAGGAAAATTGTAAAATATTTGCGGGAATGTTGATTTTATCGAGTGTTAGCAACAGGTCGGCTTCTAGAGGGTCACTGACCTACCCTTATACCGTATAACATTTATATTTCCAAACGTGTGAATAATATTGTTGCCATTAGGAATTGAGAATCTTGTCAAGAAAGATTCTCAAAGACAGCTCCTCTTTTTAGCCTCCAAAGTGGCCTAACGTCTTAAATACTTAAAATTTAAATCCCTTGAGAGCCAGGTTGCTTCACATCTGTATTCAGTTGGGAATATGAAACAAGCTCGGTAAATGTGCTCTGCTCTTCAGAACTGGATGGGAAACGAAGCTGACACAGTGATTCCTATTAACCAGTCATTATTCTCGAGCATGCGAAGGAGAGTCTACGGACAACTGTATTAGTCACTTAGAATTAATTTCCTCTACTGAACACGTACAGATGATCCGCTTTGCGGAAAAGACTCCAGCCGGCTTCCACCGTTTTTCTCCCATAAATCCTGCCATTGCTCGACAAAACCACGCACATTAACGAGTGTACGCCAAAGAGCCCGGTTTTTCGCTATTAATACGTTATGAAACGCCGCTGGTACGTACGATCGTTTTGCACGTGTCGGGCTCGATCGTGTGGATGTTGAGATCAGACACGGTGTTCAGGTAGGACGTAAGATAGGTATTGATCCACGGCTTGGATATGCAGCGTGCACGTACACAACACGCTGACACTCCTGTATTTTTCTTGAGGCTTCCTCGAGTAGCATTTAACTTTAAAGAGGAAGATCCGTTGTTGGGGGAAGACGGAATTTGCCAGCGATGAAAGGCTTAGGAGAGTTGGTGCTTAAATCGAACGATCTCTTCCTTTTTTTCCGGAGCAACTAGAGTCGCAAATAATTGGCCAGCCTCTTCTGTCCACCTGTCTCAGCTGTAGGTACTCGCGCGACGCACTCCGAACGCGCCCGCCGTGTTTGCAATTACAAGTCGACTTCGTTTTTCTTCCATTAAAGCGCGCCCGCTGCAGATACGCAGCCAGCGCAGTTACCGTGACCCTTTTTGCGACACACGCGCGCATAGCTTTGTTTTTGAGCCGGGGCAGTATCGCGGTTTACACGGGAGCGCATCAGCGACAAATAGTATCTCGTTGACTCGGAAGAGTGATTAAATGCAGGATGTTTATGTTGGGAATAATTCGCGCAGAATGGCCGCGGCGTCGCTGCGCTACGGCACTAAGCACCCCGAAGTTTATTCGGCTCATATAAATTATAATCGTGGCTGTTTTATTAAATTATGAGCCCGGGCTTAATGATACGCCGTTGGATGTTTTACGGGGCGATTGCTCCGCTTCGGTTATCAGCGGTTCCTTCGTCTGCGTCGTTGCGAACAATTTCGGGGGATCGTGTGCGGAGACAATAGCGCATTTAATACGGTAGCGTTTTTATCAATGTTTTATTCATACGGTATATATCTGGGTTAAATGTATACGCGAAACTATGTCTTGGACCGGCGAAGATACCGGGAAGCTCTTTATACAGAAGTTTAGTTTCGGAAGCGAAACGTAATAACGGAATTGAATTTTCAGCAGCTCGTCGAATTCGTCTTGGGATGGATACTGAAGTTCGCCTAATAAAAGCATGTAAGGTTGCGTGAATATATATACGTGGGAGAGTGATCTCGAAATTTCCGTGCCTGGATTTTGGTGCCGTCATTGAAGTCTTTATAGGCACCTACGTCTAATCTTTTGAACGATATTACTGCAAAGTTTGTAGGCAAAATTAGGCAAAGGGCGAAAAATGGTCTTTTCATTGTTGGCGTTTTTTAAAATAAAGTTTTAAATTAAATGTTACGAGTTGTACTATAAATGTTTTATAAATTCAGAGTAAGGTCCTGAAAAAGCTGCAATAAATAAAGGGCGGAATTTTACAAGTTCGCCTAAGGCGCAAGAAAGCTTCGAGCTGGGTCTTTGTGAGATATAATGGTAACTGCATCATCGAGTCATGATATCCGTGTTTTCGATAATAAACACTGGTAGGAATATGTGCGAATAGAATCAAGCGGGAGTCGACGTGTAAAAGTACTGCGATATAGCTTATCGAATAAGTTTATGCTACCATGAATCACCCAAGTAATCGTGATGACCACGACACGCGTCGCTCTTGTACCAATCACTTTGATTTCCGTCTATTACGAGCGTAGCGCATCGTTAGCCCGGTTAATTCACTCAGCCAGCTTCATTACGCAAGAGATAATGCACTTGACGTTATCTTCGACGTTGTGCTCTCTTGTTGCTTGTTCACGATCGCAGCGCACAAGGCGTTCTCGCGTTCGAGAGCCGCAAGAGTCGGAAATTTGTAACGTGTCGTGAGAAAGTTCACGAAATACGTATTGTGCCTTGCACTGATATGGTTACTAATTTAAGACCCATTCGAGTAGTGTGCAAACCGATACTACTGATGGTGTAAGCTGCTATTATATACGTTCTTCGTCACATATTGCAGGGCTGCACTTATTTCTTCCCAGTTCTACGTAGCCCACGGATGAAGTAGGTAGGTATTAATGTTCAATAGATTGCTGAAAGCGGTCCTGGAATTTTGTGTTGGCTGCAAAACACTACTTTTATTTCTCTGTATCTCTGTATGGCGCCATACTTAAAATCCCTGAGCTATGTAAAGGTGGAATCAGACGGCGCGTGGATCGGCGATCTTTGCGCGTGAATCGCCGATCCACGCGCCGTCTGATCGGTCATGGCTCGGCTCGCCAAGCCGACTTGCCGAGCTAGACGAGCCGAGCCAGCTCGCCAAGCCGACTTGCCGAGCCGAGCAAGATCGCCGATCCACACGCCGTCTGATTCCACCTTAAGAGTGGGACTCAATAAAGGACCATTCTTAAATTATGTAAGGGTAATTTTGGCGATTTCTTACCTCTCTCCCTACCCCAGTATAAGAATTCGAAGGGTTTATATTTCAACTCCCTCCATTATGTAATATTTTTTAGAATGCATTTTGTTAGTTGTTAAAATTCTTTTAAAGGTTCATATAATTCGTTTACCTCAGTTTCAAAATATTATGTAAAACGCTACTTGACCTTGTAAGAAAACGTAAGAAATTCGCGGCTCCCCACACCGTCTAAAATCCTTACGTAATTTATGTGATTACATACCCTTGATAGGTCGGAAAATAGGTTCATTTTTATGATTTTTTTTCCTATAAAGAAACGTCATATTTAAAAATCAAGATACACATCCTGTTATGTATAAATTGAGCTGTATTCTTCCCAAAAAGAAATTTGATATGTTAAGAAATGGTGCCATAGCAGCCCCTTCTTTCAAGGCCTGTTCACAGTTACACTATTTGCGGTACCAAAAATATCTCACAGATTAGTCGACCGATTTGAATAAAATTTTGCACGAATATTCTTAAGACTATAATCTAGTACTTGTCGAGACGACTTTTCGATTAGTGTCTTGCTTTGTTTTTTATTAACAAAAGAAGATTCAAGTACCTACCATTTTTCAAAAAATAATTTTTTTTAAAAATCCACGCCTACAAGTACAATGACAAAATAAAATCATAAAAATGAACTTATTTTCCGACCCGTCAAGGGTGTATAACCCTTTAAGGACGGCCCCTAAGGGCACCTCTGTAGTAGGCAACCGAGAACACATTTGGTGGTTATTAACCTACAACGACATCCAAACCACTCGAGTGGGTTTCAAGTTGGTCAATATATCTCTACGAGGCACAGAAACTTGCACCTGTGTGCTGATTAAACTCGCTGATAATTTAACGACGCCATTGTTCCCGGCTGCGCGACGAATTGTCAGGGACATTTTATTCGATGGCGCCGATGCGCGAATCCAAAATTGTTTTCGGTACTGTACCCGCGTCTCGTTATCCATTCAGACGGTGTTCCGCGCGCCACTCGTTTCCTATCGAGACGGGGCGAGGGGAGTTGGAGAAAAAAAAATATTAATGGGTCGTCGACGTTGGCTTGAAGTTCGACGAGGTATCGAGGGCCCAAGGATCTGGAAAGGAGACCTCGAGATCGAACGGATGAGGCGTGATCGTGACACTGAGAGATCCTATTTCCCCACTCTGCTTTCTCCTTTCTGCGATGTGTAATTACCGGTGCTCTTTTATGCGCGATTTCTACGCTTTGCGATCGAATACGGTGCACGAGGGTTTGGAATTATTTTAATTGGAGTAAGTGGATCTACGCAGGTTTGGACAGGAGGGAGGATACAAGAATTTAAGGAACTAATGTGCAAAGTTACAATTATTGTTCCAATTAATAGATTTTCATACTTGACTTGTTCTTTGACACAATGTTGACTAACATCACAAGCTTTAAACAAAACATGTTTCTTACACCAAAAATATGCATTATAGATGACGCTACAGATAGATCATTAAAGAGGTTTTTTTTAAAATGTTTCTTTTGTTTTGCTTGTAAATTCTACTTCAGAATACCTCTGGTTCTGTACTGAACGTGTAAAAGAAGCAAGATTATGAAAATGACAGCTAAATTTGCGATTGTTAAAAAAAGTGCGTTTTTCGTTAGACACAGATAAGGTTTTAGTTTCTTTTCATAAAGAATAAGAGTTTTTATTAACTTGAATTTAGGTTCAGGTCGAAACTACACATTTTGTGATCATACACGAATTTGATTTGAATCGATTGGGACCTCTGTTTTTCAGTTATCACTGTCACACAAAAGAAACTTTTTTTAAAACTCCTCTTCAAAGATCCATCTGTAGCGTTAATATATAATGCATAGTTTTGACTAAACAACCGTGTTTTTCAAAACTTATGATGTTAATAAACTTTGTGTCAACATATACCTCAGCTCCAATTTATTCCTGTGTAATTCATTAATTTTAATTAAAAAGAAATGCTTCATTATCGACAAAAAACGACTGCCTGGTACCCCTTAACAGTTTTACACAGATTGCTCACAAAGTACTTCCCTCGAAATCACTAAATCGCGCGTTAATAATTACACTTCAGCTTTGATCCGTTCCCGTCAATAACGTAACAAATTGTTCTCTTGCGAATAAAATTGGGTCATTTCCCGATGCCGAATCAATAAAAAAAGGAGAAAAAAATTGCAATTGATTCAGTCAAGTTCCTCTTTTATCGAAACTAGAAAGTTCCCTACCTCATTCATAATTCTCATGCAATTTGCTTAGCAATCAGAATGCCAATCCACATACCGAATCCCCAAAACGGTAAAACCCACACGCCAACTTCATCTGCATTCCTCACATAGAGTTCATTGCACATTCCTCGAAAAACCGTTTTTCATTTTACAAGATGCAAACACCGATGCTCGACTGAACTCTGCAGAAATCGATGCTCGTTTTATAAGTAACTTCTAATCACACACGCACGCACGCACACGCACACACACACACACGCGCGCGCGCGCGCAAGCGCAAGCTCGCCCCCAACTCCGGCGAAAGTTTCTGCGAACGCAGGCTTAGTGTGTTCAGGTTATTACATAGGCACCTACTTTAACGCGTTTACGCTCGAGGAACCTTTGCGGAACGGTGGGGTGGTGGCAAGGGTGCGGCGTGCGTGGTGCACCCGGTTTGCAGCGTGCCACGAAACACGTTACAGAGATTTCCGACGTCGACGCCGTCGACGGGCCGTTTGACGGAATTCGAGGTCGCGTACAGTTAGTTTGATTCGTTTTCTTGTTTAACTTTGCCCTTGTGTCAGCTGCAAGTAACACGGCGCACGCCCGGCGTGCGCGTGGCCAGTTTTATCCTGGCACGCGGCGGTTCACTGTCACGCGTTCCCTTCAAACATTAAACACCGAGGTGGCGAAATAGAAAGCGAACGCCAAGCGTGGCTCGTTCCCCAAGTAAATGTTCTCGAGATTTTTGGTCGAAACTTTGCAAAGAATAGCGACGCGAAAGCGTGCGAAACCCTCAATCCTAGTCAGAGGGTTAAAGTTCGAAGTGGAATTCTATTGGTACACGTTCGTTAACTATTATTTAATACTGTAACGAAGGGATATTATTCTAAGTTCTTCTTGCGAATTTTCTGCGAAAATTTCATCGAAATATTATTTTAGCTTCACCGTGCGGTACACTTTGTACACATCGTGTTTGTAACAAACCAGCTGACGTCACCCTGCGTCATCCACTTTGCCTACAGCGGTTGCGATTTATGCACCTGGCAATCAGGAATTCTAGCTATTCCAATGGCTGACGAAGCAGCTAATTATCCAGCATTAAAGAAGGAAAACTTGGACTGAAATTGGATTACGTGTCTGCTGGTCGCTTCGCCGATAGCTCAGCGGCTCGTGCAGCCCGGCGCAATAATCTTTGCGTGAAATTGAAGCGAACGGAAAAGGAGGCAACGGATACCAGCGGCGGTTAGTAACAAAAGAAAATCGAATTGGTTTTACCAGGGAACTTAAAGGCAATAAGGTGCATCGTATTAGGCTGTGCACGATCAGCCGTGGTGGAACATCAAAAGGCTGCGAGGCAGGCAATCCTGTTTGTACATACAAGCTAAAGCAACAGCCAGATCAAAGGAGTAGCTTCTCGGGAAGTATAGAGAAACTCCAGACATATTGAAACACACGCGTGTACATAATGAGCAACGTCGATGGGCAAACTGGCTGCCTTCTCAACCTTCACTCGAGCAATTTATTAATTAAAGCGCGTGGTTGACGGTTAATGATTCGCAGCAGCAATTAGAAAATGCGATTCAGTGTCAGTGTCGAAGTCCCCGCTTTTCTAATCATGAATCAGTCCAGGTATAATTCCCTACTCTTTACTCTTCGAGGAAGTTGACGCTCCAAGACAGAGTACACCGCAGCGATACAGTAAACTTCACGTTACTCTAGTAAAGTATACACCAACCGCTAGCTAAAGCTCCCCGAAGCAACACAACAGTCGTCCAACAAATGCACCGAACATGGCCCAACTTGCATCTAGGAGCACCCAGCGATTACATCGCCGAGAAGAGTATCGAAGGTCCAAGGAGGGAATCCGATTATTCAGAAAATGATATGTGGATCCCCTGCAGGCTGGCCCTGGCGGCAGTCCTTTCGATTCAGCTCGATTTCCTCGGTGTACCGTTGACCGAAGTGGTGGTCGGGGCTGCAGAATCCTTGGAATTCGGCTTTGAAGTAGGGGATCGATGGCAAGTGGCCGAGGCGTAGGAAGAGTCGCCGACAGAAGGATTAGACAAGCCTCGGAGGTTAACGAATCGCGCGAGAAACGAGCGACAGAGAGAGCTCCGTGAGCGTGAACTCGCGCGGATAGAACAGGCGGCGAGCAGCAGGACGCTCGGTGTACACCGTTAGTCGTTGCTTAGGGCCGTTGCACGCTCGTTTCCGGTCTTTCGCCGCGACTCACGGGTCCAGAGAAGGATAGTCCTCGCGCTTCGGCTAGGAATGCTGCTTGTTTTGCGTTAAATCACCCCGAAGATCGAATAATCGATCTTCCCGCACCTTACTCGAGATGCACGTCTTCCTGCTTCTAATGAACGTTGCATAAGAGCAACAGTTGGACGGTGCTTTCAGCGCTATTTTACATGGCTAAGGTGAACGTCCCCATTAGCCACGTGCGCTTTATTGAATTTAATATTACCGCTGCTCCATTAACTGTGACGAGGGAATGGGTGAAACGAGAGGAACAGTCGGGAGTTGAAGTTGATACGGGGTTTGGTATCTGTTTAAGTACATAGGGGAAGTCCGGGACAGTTGCCCCACTTAGCATAAAATGGCTATTAAGACTAATACAGATATTATTTTTGTTTATTAGAATAAACCTAATTAATGGAAAGTAATGGAAAAATACTATCTATTAATCTAACGCACGTTGTTGGTGCAATAAAGACGTATTATTATTATTATTATTATATGTTTAAAATTTTAGGCTGATGCAAAAAAAGTATTAAGACACAACTTACTGAGAATTGGATTGAAAACTGGTCATTTCAGAAAAATAACAAAGAAAAATTGAAAATAGTTAAAATTTAATTACTATTAAATCTGATATTCACATTGCTTGTCATTAACAATAAGTCAAGCATAAATAGAATTTAAACCGATTTAAATTACTTGAAATGAGACACATGAAATTTATCCTCATATTAGAAGTGTTACTAAACTAAATTAAAGTACAATTTTATTACTATTATTGAGGCATCTATCCTAATCATGACTGGACATCTCTTCCTTTTCGCAGAGAGATGCTCCACTCGATAGATTTGAAAGGAAAGGCCAATATGATCAAATGCTTTCGCTACATTGTCCCTCAATACTTCTACTATCTTGTTAACTAGAATATTAAACGAAAATTAACCTAGAAGTATATTAAATTTTATATACCATTTTGTACAGTACTGCTTTATATAAAAGGTGAAATGTCCCCTGCAGTTACCATTTTCAGCATATGTATCCAGAAAAAAGAAACGAAATATCATACACTCAATTACGTCACTTCTACTAAAGGGATTGTTCTGCACTATGGAGTCTCAAATATAGCTACTGGGGCATCTCTCCCGGATTTACTCTACCATGTAAGTACTACTTAGGTTCATTGAGTGGGAGCATAAAACATGGATTTTGTTACAAAAATTCCTGTCATATTGGCGGAAATTTAGTTTGAATACTAGTGTCATGCTAAAAATGTTTATTCTAAAAGGTTACGAAGCCATTTACATTCGGCGCCAATTAACGCGCATATTTTCGCCCTCTTAAGGTAGAAATTCAAACGCCGCGCGTGGAAAAATTTATCTCAATTCAGTGGAGACTAATTACGATTCTTTTTATACACCCCATGATTCACTGTCGCAATTAGCGTAACAGTACACGTAATAGTAATAGAAATTAATGAAAAATCTCTCTCGGGGGTAGGAGCAGCTACGATCGCTGTACACGAGACTTAGAAGGTGCATTAAGCGAGTGGAATTTTATTGGTTTCATTTGCTTGCTCTCTGCTAGCCGCTGATTGCCGAGCAGCGGGTATTGCGTGTAGAGGAAATCGAATAATGTGGCGGTTCCGTTAAAATCGCAGAGCTGGTTCTTTTTTTTCATCGAAGGGATGGACATTTCCCTGTTTCCTTTTTCGTCTGGTTTATCAAAGTGGCGGAGAATTGTGCGAAACAGATACACGCTTGCCGTTCAGATAAACGAGCGAATCGATGAAAATTTGTGACCGTTGCAGCGACCCGATAAAAAATGGCTGCGAGGGAAATGATAAAGAAGATACGGCCTCGAATAAATCAGTTGGGGCGTCTGGGAAGAGCGGCTCGAGAAATAAACTAGGTTAACTGATGGAGGATTTTTCAAAAATCGCGCACAGCCGAGGGTTATTTATCAATTTTTATCGCGCGATCGCTCGTTCTTTGAAGCGACATCGATTACTTCCCTCGTTCTCTTCGATGATACTAAATGACTCGTTTAATTTCAACGACCTGGCGAAGGTATACAGGGTGCCCTGCGTGGCAATGTGACGATCAAAAGCAAGTTGAAAATTTGCAATAATATTCTGTATACGAACTCTGGCTTTTCAGATAATCCAGTTTGAAGTTTCGCGGTGGAAAATCCTTGTGAAAAGACGACTCGGACTCGTAGAATAATTTTTTTTTACAGGGGGGCTTGGTTGTCGAGAAAATCTATTTTGAAATCCCTCCAATACGCGAGTATTTGACAAAGAGCTTCCGAAATCGATTTTCTAAAAAACCAAGCCTCACTTCAAACGAAGTTATTGTACAATTTGTACAATATCACATTTACTTCTAGACTCTAGAATTTCTTTAGTCAGTCCCACTCTCATCTACAAAGTTTTCACATTTGATTTCTTCGAAAGCCAATATTCTTATATTTTTATACAATTATATAAAGTGCTATTAATATAATATAAAATTATTGCACGTTCGCAGACATTCCAGGTTCCATATAAACCGACGGGTATCAATTTAATTTCATAAACATTTTATCGTAAAAGAGGTTTCGCGATTCCACTGTGATAAACGTTGGGTATGGAACTCTCTCGAATCAGCACCTGCAATATGAAACAGAGACAATACGATATGTTAGCTCAAAGTCGCAGGACGTTATAGAGGATTAATACATCGACACGAACGTGCCGAGCCGAGTTCACTGTTTATAAACGATCGTAAAGAAACTTTGTCGCTCGGTGGTTATCGGCGAACGTATTTTTGGGAGTGGCCTCGCCGATTTGGAAGTTTCGCTCGCTCTGTTTCAAATAATTGCTGGCCGATCGGTTTAATTGTTACACGATCGATCCGGTCCCGCACGGTGGCCATTTTACATCGGGGCCAGCGGCCTGAGGTGAAGTTTTAAAGCAGTTTCAGAGTGGCGTGATCGAATGAACCTTTCCGCCACAGGGTAAAAATTATGGATCTCATCGTCGACGGTGAAACAGCGCGGTCCTGGGAAGCTGCACTCGTTACCGTCGATTTATTGTCCAGCCGTAAACTTCACGGTGTAAAATACGTGGACAGCTCGCAATCGAAATGAACCGAGTCTCCCAGAAAAGTGTCAAATTAAAATAACGTAAAGGGCGCGCTGAACCCCTGGACGCGCATTAATTCTTTACCAGTAGGAGTCGTTTCTTTTGTTCGGCGACGCATACTAATTTCCACTTCCATAAACTTGTCCCCCGAACATTTAAATTAATGAATTTGTGGAATGGGATTAGTCTTAGAATTAGTGGTAGTGAGAACGTTCCATTGAGAAAGATTGTTAAACGCAGGGTTGTTACAGAATTTGTATTTTGTTTAGTGCAGGAATGAATTATTTAGTATTATATTTGTCACGTTTAAATGGTACTGGAGCAGTTAATTAGTTAATCACGCGTGTGAATACGAAATAAGACAGTGGTTAATTGGCTGCTTATTTCATTCACCATATAATTCGTAAGCATAATGGTTGCGATGTGAACTAATACTTTTTAAAACTAATTATCGAGTGCAAATCAATATTTCATGAATAGGAACGCGTTAAACGAGAGCCGAGCTCCAACCATTTCCGCCATTAGTAGTCCATCAAAGTCCATTAAAATAACCCACGCGTTGTTTTACACGTCCGCAGACCAAAAATGCAAACGGAGCAGATTTATCCACGAGGACGACCAAGTATTGTCGCGACAATAAATCGCGGGTAGGTATACCGGTAAAACACACAGACAGTAAGTCAATATTTATCCTTTTTCAGAAACTGAATTTAAAGTTTTAATTTAACGTACCTATTTCACTTAACATAGATCTAAAATAATTGGCACAATGTTGTACAAATATTTTTTATTTCTTATATCATATAATCTTTATAGGTACTTACGTTTTTTACCATAAAGTAGAAACAGGTATTATTTTCTCAGCGTGTTTTATCAGTATACCCAGGGAATATCTTTCGTGGAAGCAGTGGCGTAAACATATAAAAATATTTTTAACGCGAAATTTATTTAAAGCATAAAACCCAGTTTTCTTTTCTTTTTACAAAGCTCTCGAATCACTTCAGTCGTGGTTACATTAATCTCCGTTTTCCTTAGAAGTAACACTAACCAAAATTATCGCGAAAGCTGCAGAAGTATTAAATACGCCTCACTTTATCTTCCTCCGATGGATGAATCTGATGCGTTTAATGTTGGACCGTGCGCCATCAATCCGTCTGAGATTCGCTGGAAAAGGCGAAACCCGACGAATTCCCGCGGACGAGTCGATCGATTCGCCCGAGAGAATCGCGTGCAATTGGTCTCGATCCGTCCGTGAAGCTGGAGCCGTTGAAAAGCGAGGAGTAAGAAGAATAAGTGCATCGCCGTCGGCCAGAAACTGTGGCTAAATAATTTCAGCCCGCGGTCCACACGGCTGGTGGTTGAGTGCCGGGTGGGCGAGGGGGTAGAAGAGTAGATATGAAAGGATAGGGGATCTCCCTTTGAAAAAATCATGAATGGATGTAGGCCCCGCGTTTGCCGAGTACTTTGAACGAGATTCTCGAGGAAGAAGAAACGACGTCCGCGAGCCCTCGATTCTTGCAACGATTCCACGGCCTCTTACATTTTCTTCCCCCCTGTTTCTCGATCTGTCTTCGCCTTTATCCCCGCTCCGCCGCGTTCACCCTTCCACTGTGCCACTCCTTTTTCACCTCTCTATCCATTTTTCTCTCCCCTTTTTGTTTCTATTTTTCTCCACGGTTTCTCCGCCAGCCCCCCGTTTCGCTACCCTCGTTTCCACGTGCACCTTTGTCTTCACGTGTCTGTCCCTCTTTCTCTCGCGCGAGCGCGGGCCCTTTCTTTCCCTTTTCCCCCCAGGTAGAAGACAGGCGAGAGCGTATATGCCAGCTGCCAGTCGCGTACCCCGCTCCTCCCGTTCCTCGAACGCCCCGCTCCCCCTGGACATTTCTATCTCTCTCCGTCCACCCCTGGCCGGCCACCCTGGCGCTCTTCTCTCTTTCTTCCATCCTTTCGCCATCCCCCTTCGGCTGAACGGCTGCACGCGCGCCAGATCGCGCTGCAACCCGCTTTGCAGGGAGCGTCGAGTGCTTCCTACTGAACAGCGGCTGATTTTTGAACGGCTCTGTTCGATCTCCCTGCCCCATTATCCGCTCCTCTTTTTTGCTCCTTCGTCCTCCGCTACTCGATAATATATTCGCGTTAAGGGAAACGCGGTTAGCGGACGCGCGGACCACGCGGAAAGTAGGCTGACAATAATGAAATTTTCAGTCGCTTTGGGTAACGCATTTACGCCGGGGGGTTCGGGAAAGGGATCGAAGAAATTGGAGGCGGGTAGTATTTAACGAGGGCATGGCAAAAATGTTCAGTTAATGAAGATCGAGAATTTCAGCCTTTCCGCGGCAGTAACAGCCAAGTGTCCTTGCGTTTGTTTAACTTCTTAACTCACTACTCACGTCACCGAGCCAGAAAGCCGCTAACCGAATATAAACAATGAACACGTTCATTTTCGTGGGTGTTGTGAGTCCCCTGAGCTTTTAAAATATTCACCCCTGGCGGTATAAATGTCCCATCTCCCGAAGTTCGGCGGGCACAGTGTTTCATTAGTAAATGTAATACGATGGAACACGTAAACAACGGTGGTCGAAACAGAGCTCGCGGAGTGGGCCGTAAAATTAATTACGTACAAATTGCAGATAAATATTTGCGTGGGGATATTGAAATCGAATGCGGTAGTAACGAGCATGCATGCGCGAATGCGGGAACTTTTTAACAAGCAACGTGCTAGGAGGTTCAAGTGGAGGCTTGTAGATAGAAGAACTGCTACAGTTAGCGCGGCTAGAGTTACCGGCAAGTTGGAAGGACTTACTGCCGCGAGATTAGGTACCATTGACTAATGTGAAGTCACGTGAACAAGTCCGAACGAACTATCGGAAAGTCCATATCTTGGAGTGGCGCGCGGAGCAAAGTTGCCTTTACTTTAAATGACCATAATGAAAAAACTTCTCGTCCCATGGCGATATAGACGTTTATTTGTACAGATTGGCCAAGTGTTCTCGCTGTAACTTTAAACCATGGAGTTTTGCCGACTGTGCTCCATATTCGCGGCGCACTGTCAGCGATAAAGTGCCCCTCAATTTCTTGCCCCTCTCGCTGTAAACAGATCACGTACATTCCGATGCAACGCTGAGCTAAGGAGCAGAGAAGAGCTTTTATCGTCGATAAAACATTGAGAATGTGGACGAAGGGCTAGCTTTATCCTGGCCACTCTCCTATGTGTCGACGAATCGCAGAATGAAATGACGTAGCACAGTAGGTTAAACAAGATCCTCAAACCTTCAGATTACAAGGTGCTACCAATTTTCATGGCGACGAAAGCATAGGAGTCCTCATATCTTGCACAAGGATCATTCAGATGGCGTACTGCTTTCATTATTCGACACACCTCCAATTGTCTTCAAACTGTCGCACACCGAGCGTCCTCCATTTTTCTGCAATTCCCTCCATTTAATGCCTTCCACCTTCCCACAAACCCCTCCCATTAACGACCGGCCCGATCCCCTCGGAACCACCGTTTCAAGCATTCAGCGATCCAAAGAACAATCCAGGGGCACTCGGTGGTTGACCGCGGATCCTGCCGTAATCGACTGGCTCGTTAATCGTATCACGTGTTTATTAGCGGCAATTTCCCATGGGACGTCCGCCGGTGTGGTAACGGCAGAGGCGCGAAATAGTGTTCAGGAGGCAGCAGGGCAGCAGTGGCTCACTTGGCGCATCCCGCGCGAGGAAGAATACGGGCCCCTCGGCTTGTGTGTGCACCCTCTGAACGTTCGATTTGCTTAAGCACCCTAGGGCGATCACGCGCCCACCCCTGGCACATCGGTTTAAATTCAGCTGGCGGTCAGGACGGGGCGGGCTGAGGGGCGCCAAGGGGTGGCTGCGATTACCCGGCGGCTATGTACCTACACGTTAACACACGGGGGCACAACCGCCGGGGTACGTGTGCAAGGTACCAGGGATTCGACCGTATGAATATTCAGGGCTTGCCTTCGCGGCGATGAAAATTCGATTGCCCCGCAGCTACGGCGTCTGACAACGATGACGACCGGCGGGGAAAGGGGGGGTTCGTGCCCCCCCGACGCCTACCCCCGGCGCACTATCGTCTTGGCGCCAGCTTCCGCCGGTGGAAATCGTGCACCGCCGATCGATGACAATCGTCCACAGGCGTGAGGCACTTTGAGCCAGCCGGTTCTCCCACCTACGCGGACGTATAGAGACCGAGGGCCATAGGCGGCGCCTTCCGATGGAATACGGAAGACGGGCTTCCGCGTCGCGGATAAGCCCCGGCGAAGGAAATTGGACGACCGGGATGTTATGATGCATTTGTTCCGCGTGATCGTCGGAATTGAATTTTCCCCGCCGCGCGAGTAGGCCCGGGGAATCGAGCCCTCGACGGGCCCGCATTGGTATGCGCGCCGGGTAGCTGAACACCTTTTGACACGGTTGTCCCCCGCCGACTGGGACGGGCGGCTCGGATGGCTCGCGATAAGGTTTATCTACTTGGGAATGGATATCGACGCGGGAAGGCTCTCTTCCGTTCGCGGGGGTGTTTAGAACGGTTTAGGATGAAAGTTCGTGCTTGCCAGATTAACACGTACGGTGGATGTAATGTACGGCGATAGGTGCGGAATTAATACTTTGAACGCCGGGAAAAGCGATAGCTGCGGCGTAACGCGAGACAGGCTACGTTTACGGTCGTAAAGCTACGTGCCGAGAAGAAACGTGATAAAGCGTATTTCGTCGGGGCGGCTGGAGGGAGGTCTGTTGGGTACTATGATTGCGAGGCGGATCTCTAGAACGCGCGTTAATTGTCGTTATAGGTTAAATCGTTCGTGTCTCGCACCTGGTGCGAGGGATTTTGATGAAATTCAGATATGACGCGGTTCGTGCGAATTTAGGGGGGGTTTCAGACAGCGCTTCGCTGATTTCGAATTTGGGAATGATATTCTTTCCTGATCCAAAGTTGTGTGTTCAATTTGTAGTCGATTGGCGAGCGAATAACTTGGTTAATATTTCGTCACGCGAAATAGTTGGCCCTTAGAGAATGTCATTCTGGATAGATGAACATTAAAAAAGGTTGTAAATTGTCGAAGTTATCGTGCTGATAAGGATGCCCCCTGCTTGGTACAGAGGTTGCTGCAACCGCAGAAAACGAATGGCAATATATGACAAAAGGGTGTCAAATAAATTTCTTTTATACGAATAAGGCTCCCAAGAACAAGATACAATTATAACATTTTCGATTTACTTCACCCCTCTCGAGGGAAAAAATCCCAAAAGTTATCAATTATTAGGCGCCGAGGCTGTACGTAACCCTTTAATAAGTACACTATCCAATAAACTAATCCAGTGACTAATTTCGATTACAAATGGTCCATACCTTGCCACGCTAAACAGTTTCTTAAACAGCCACTTCCCTCGATCCATAGAATAATCCTGAAACTATTAAGCAACAGCGTAATCCCGATACCGTTTATAAAAATAAAAAGAGCCATTCGCGCAGGTCGTGATGTCGTCTTACAAGACTCTACGCCCGCAGCATGTGCACGCAGCAGAGTGTGCAAATCCCTGGTGCGGCCACCTGGCGCGCGCACACACGCACAATGCATACGTTACCTATGCCCGGATAGTACGTGGACCACGGTGCGCTCGTGGGTACGTACGAAACTCGTGTCTACCTATAGGTCGCCGCCACGGCTGTGTCTATTTATTGCACTGCACGGTCGCAATCTTCTCGTCATTCGTTTATCGGATTGCGAGCTCGTGCCGTGAACGAGAAATATCGATTCGTCGTCCCTGTCGCGATAAAATGAATTCTGCACCGTGGCGGGAGGTAAACGAGGGAGAAAGAAAGAGCGGCAGGCGAGCTGGAGGAATGGTGGACGTAAGAGGGTTCGCAGGAACGATAGGAAAAAGGGAAAGCGAGGAGCGGAGTTTCGCGCGATTTCGATAGATATCGTTTGAACAGCGAGGCCGGAGCTATCTAGAGACGTGGAAATTGCCACGATCCCGTGGACGTGTTCCCCGGCTCCTCGATTCCATCGTGTTATCGGCCCGTCGAACGCGGGAAAGAACGATGCCGGTCGGCTTCCGGGGATGGATTAACTCGGCGAACACGATTATGAGGCAGTCTATACCATTCGCCCGTGCATTAGTGCGCGTAATACAATCAAGGGCTGATCCACTTTGCGCAGTTTCGCTGAATTATGGCTTGTAACTGTTTGCGCGAAGATTGATGCGCGAACGGGACGAACACACTGCGAGATTAGGGGCTTGGGGTAGGTCTGGTTCTTAAACTCTGATGAGTTGGCTGTTTGAACGCCGCAGCATCTGGTTATCGAAAGCTGAGTAGCACGCGAAACAGAAACGCGCGTTATTGCATTACGCTGCGTGGTTTGTAACATCGTTGCCTTCGCGTGGAGCTTGCCAGTGCTTTAGGTGGCAACCATTTTTCGAGTATCAGACCTAAGGTGAAAAAAAGGGATACGCTTAAGACGAGCTTAAGATTTTCGGTCATGAAGTATCTACTCCATATTTTCGATTTTACCAATTATTCCTGGGTTGCGAAAGAGAATAATAGCTGAAGGCTATACGGTGGCTCATAAATACTCACTTTCACATACATCCCACGTCTCATCTTGAAATAATCACAGATCATTAAGGCCGATCGGAGCAAAATCCTTTCCATCCGGTGACCTTAATATTTCTATCTGTAGCTTCGTCAGCACTCATTCCACAAACGAGTGCATTACTTTCCCCAAACACCCCGAGAGTATTCTCCAAGTGTCTGTACTTAGATCTCTGCTTCTCCAAAATTACAGATCCCGCGACAGTGGCTCGCTAATCGGACAACCACCTGCTCCTCTCAAACATACGCGCCGCTTTAATAACATTGCAAATCCAATTGCAATGAACAGTTCAGCTAACAGGGCGCCCAGATTTGCCCGAATCTTCAAGCACCCCGGGTAAAGAAGCCACCAATCCTAAGTCCCTCTGCGGAGCTAATACCACGGACGAGACTCGGTGCCAGCAAAGAATACCTGCACGTGGGCGAATGGGTTAGCTAACGGAAATTACGATGGGTACACCGGCAGCCCGGTCGTGATCAGCAGCCACGGCGCATTCCAGAAACTGCGCTGCGAAGCACCGTTGCGCCCGCCCCCTTTCCCCTCGTTTTCTTGCGCCGTTTACCTCCTTTTTCCTACGTTTCCCTACCCGATTTCACGGACCGCGGCTCGCATGGTTTGCGCCTTTTACCGTTAACGTCTACCGTATTAATTGCGACAATTATTCGCGGGAATTGGCGCCCAGTGTCCCGGCCGAAACGCAGCGTAATCGCGCGACAGGGCGAACGTTCCACGTCCGTACAGCGTCGTCAGGATTCTTCCCTGAGGAAATTACCGGTAGTTGGCTAGTGGACCCGCGCCATATAGAGCTAATTCCACATCGCTCGTGAGGAGATGAGATAGAGAGAGAGAGAGAGAGCGGACACTTCCAGGCTGCTAGTTCAATTCTCGCCGCTCTTGTTATCATGGTTCACCGCCGTTTTCGACGACGCGTTTTTGCGCGGTAGCCAGCACCCATCAGAGAGAACGCAGCAGTGGTGTTCTCGTTAGGTAATGAACCTCGGTACGTAGCGCGGTCATCGAGTAACGATGGCCAAAATTAAATCACTCTGGGATGATTATTGGCCTTTCTTTGGACCGGACGTTCGGAATCTTTACTGGCACGCTACTATTATCACATGCTGCATTAAAATACCATCGTTCCGGTACTCGGTGAACTAATTGAATTGCTCGCTGATTGGATACGAGTTTCGTAATTGGACCGGTGCACAGTGGGCCGGATTCACTTATTTAGCGCCATTTGGGTCTCTTTTTTAAGATATCGGAATGAAATTTACGCCAAAAAGGGTAAAATTATTCCTTTCTAACGATGTATAATTTAATATTTTTTATTATTTGATTTATTTATTTTTCAATATTTTTCAACTTAATTGTGTTTGAATAAAATTGAAAACTGTGCGTTTGGTACTTTATTTAATGCCCTTTTCAGTGTGTTACCACTGTGCGGTGAGTCTGTTTTTTCGTAGGGCACGGTGAATGATAGAAGGGGGATCGACGAAGTGAGACGCAAGTTTTCGATGCTACGTCGTCGTGCGTGGTCAGACGCGCCTACGCGCGAGTATGTCGTGTGTTATAAGAGTTTTCGTGAACGGCACGAGGTCTCGAAGCTGAAGGGCCCTCGGCACACGTGGAAGGAGCCCGTGTCGTATATCGCCCGACGCAAGTGGAGTACAGTCAGCTGCTTCTTCTGCGACACGACGTTGAAGGCTCGAATCGCAACGCAGCAAGTTGCGCGTCACACATACGGACGATGAGAACGGGCGGCTGTAAAACGCCCACGAACGCGACCCATGTATTTGAATAGTGTAACGACGCGGCCCCGGCTACAATGAGATGGTCGAAAATGTCGTTCGCAGGTGCTAAAGTTATAGTCAGGCTGGGACTGCTATGCCCGCTGCACGGTTACTGTTATCTTCAGGCCACCTCCGAGACCTATACTCGTAAAAAACAGTTATAACGGAAGGGATAAAATTATAGAGCGAACCGTTCGAGTAGCGGCGCTGCATCTTGGACGCCTGGTGCCTTCTCGAGGAAATTGGAAACGGTGGGAACGTCGTTATTACACGCGTTACTCGCCCTTCGAAGACAAATGGCTTGTCAAGCTCGGCGCGACGAACGCGGGTTCATTTTGACCCGCGGCGTGATTCCAGTCGCAGACGAACTGCAACAGATTTTGTATTGGATTTCGATTTCGCGATGATCTCGGATTCTTATATTTTCCTTTCCTGTTGTCCGATCGCGATAATACTTTTTCTGGAATTATTTTTTTATGAAAATGGAAACATAATAGGGGGTGAGAGTAAAAGAAATCGGATGTGGAAAAATATGAGCCACCCTACTTAGCAGGCACTCGGCGTTTGAGAACGCCTATAGTGCGATTGGCACACAGGTGGCGCCCCGTTGGTTTCGATACTTGTAGAGTTCGGAAAGGAGTAACATCGGGGACTCGGCGTTAGGGGAATTGGTAACGATATCTTGGATTCGAGTCCCATCGCCAGAGGATCGTTTTTTTTCCTTCACTTGATATAGTGTTTTAATTAAGTACGTTAGTAATGACGATTATGCCAAGCTGCCGTTCTGTATCCCCTACGATTTTAACAATTTTAAAATTATCACTGCGAATTCGTGACACGTGATAACGAACGCGTTGATAAAAGCGCGAGTTGCTCGTTACGTATCCGACGATTTCCTCGCTCGGGAATCGCGAGCGACCCCATGCGACGCCCTCGAACAATCGTTAATTCCAATTTGAACCGGGAGCACCTGTCCCCCCGATACCTTGAACGTACGCAGATGTCGAGCGATTAAATATTTATAAGCAATTAAGATTCAGCCGTGTTCTCCGCAGGCGCCCGTCATACCGAGTCCCATAACCACGCCGATCCTTCATCGGCTATAAACCGGCGTAGCTAGCTGCTCTAACCACGCGTCACTTAAACTTCCGAGAGCACCTCGGTGTACGCCCGCCCCCCACGACGGCATTTGCAAGGGGAATCGCGGTTTCGGTTGCACTCTTTCGGCCAGCCGAATCGTCTCGATCGCAGGCATTCCTAACGAGAATAATTTGCACAAGTACGGCAGCGAGAGGGCTTGGGATCTGAATATTCCCCGTGATTTGGACCATTTCACCTGGTCGTTTCCACGAGAGGTCACCTGGGGCACGAAGACCGCGTTCTCGGCAGTTTCCGCGCGCCTCTGAATATTCATTCATTCGCAGCAGTTGGCTGGCCCGTTTAAATAGCCCGCCACGCTTTCTTCCACCCTACACTCGGCCCTTTCTCCCTCTCCCCTTTCAACCCTCAGCTTACCCCCTCGTTTTCGCGATCGTGGCTGCAAGGCGCACTCAGCCTCGCACTTCTCTCGCCTCGGTAACCCGCCGGTATCGCGCATCTGCGACTTTGTAGTTCTCCGCGACTTCGAGGCGGGTCGTCACGCTGATAAGTAGGTGCACAGAGAAATGGTACGCCGGCCGTTTTATCCGCGCACCGCCACCCACTGTTTCCATCCTGCACGATATTGTATATCATCGATCGGGATACACGCTCGCGCGCACCTGTTCCCTGTGCACCGATCCGACGACGGGGATTCGGGGGAGGGTGGCTGGGGGGGATACCTATTATCGAGTATCGTCGATGCACTAACAACGTCCACCCAGCCGACGTGTGCGGGATACGTTTCGATAATCCGAATTACAGATATCCGTGGAATCTGTATGCAGGGTATAATCGGCCAGGGTCACTGACTTTGGTTTACGGCTTCGTCACATCGCCACGGGGATTATTTATCGCCACCGCTGTCCGTCCGGCCGTAAATAATCGCGCACGCGGGATCGCTGGCTTTTTGGCACGTCCGCGGGCCGTGTCGAAGTTTCCTCGAGAGCTTAGGACGCTTTCGATCCGATGATCCATAACTCTCCTTTTCACTGGACTTCGGTTCTCGTTGCTGCGCGGCTGCAAGCTGGAGGCGAGTTGACGACGCGCACGGCTGGGAGGATCGTCCTTGCGGACAAATTCTTTGATATCGTAGAGTAAAGCTGGATTTATATTATCCGTAACCGACACAGAACGAGTTTTCATATTATAATATGCTCGTCGGACGGTGGCACTGAGCGGCGAGTCAACAGAAAGCGATTCGTAAAGGCACGTAAACTGTATTCTCGTTTAAAAACGCAAGATTTGGCTGTAATAGGTACAGTGGCGTGCCTAAGGAATTCGGCCACCCTTTAAAACAGAATAACTTGTTTAAAATTGGTCCAAACGTGAGCGTAAATTTGGTCCTAAAGGTGCGGCCGTCAAAGTGTTAAACAAAAGATTGCTTGTACTTTTGTAGTCGCGAGTTACGCGTGTCTCTGATAACGAATCGAGAAGCTTTGTTTAGTATTTTCCCTTTTGTATGTTTGGATAAAGCCTTTTATCCGCGTGTTGATTAAAAAAACTTCAATTTGCGAGTTGTAAAGCGTGGCCATTGATTTGAAAGGACTTTTTTCGCAGTTCGAAGGGGGAGCGAGTCAATAGAATGCTAATTAATTGAGGTGTCCTATAAATATCGTCTATAAATAGAAAAGTGTTTGCAGACGCGAGTACATGAATAAATCAGCTGAAGGTTGTTTCAAATTATAACGGAAATACCATCGTTCGTAAGTCTGGCCTCACTGCGTTTCATTCTATCACGAACTTGGCGTTCAGGGTAAAATGTTTCTACAGTCTCTCTCGTGGGAATAATTTCCAGAAGAGTTTGTAGAGGTCTTACGAACATCCAAGACCAAGCACCAGATTTGCGATATGAAGTTGTCAGACTGATAAGAAAAAAGTGGACCTAAACTGTAGGGATGAATTGTGGTAAATTCTAAAAAAAGCTGCAAGACACACCAATTTAAGAGTTACGTAATTTTATTGCAAGAATAGTGAAAGTGTCGAGACTAATAGAAACGCTACTACCTCCATAGCGTTAATTCTTCGCTAAAAAGGGGGCTCTCTTTTCCATCCCTTACACAAGCTAGAGAAAGTAATAATTTCGTTCTAAATATTAATTATGCAACATTAGTTCCAAAATCGTCTCCCACAGACAGGTAAATTGAATTTTAAAACACCCTCGTTCCTACAGATCTAATCGTGCCTTCAATCAAAGAAAGATAAGATCGCGTTTCTCCAATTAAGATATCCTTCTCCATAGAAAGACATTTCGAAACAGAAATTATTTAAGCGAACACGATTTGCCAAATCCATTAAAACCCAGTTTCCCATCCAAAAAGGAACCGACGATTATATTTTTGGCAACGTTGGCGACATAGATGCAAGGCAAACCGGCGCATATAAACGTTACGATTCTGATTAAACTTGCCCGCCGATTCGTAAATCCAGGCCCCGCAGTTATTGACTTCCGAGCTGTTATTGGCAATCCTTCCGTTCCACTTTCGAAACGGCGTAAAATTTGTGCAATAAATTTGACAAATCGGTACTAAATATTTCCCCCCATTAGTTCCCCTCGGCAATTGATCGCTCGAGTTTAGCGAAAAGTACGATTTACCGCCGGGCTCGATCAACTTTCCATTGTTTCAATCCACTCGATGGTCCCCATCAATTGACAACAGAAGAAAATCCTATCCAGCAGCGTCCGTTCAAAGCATTCGTTACCTTAGATCCCATTCGCCATCAACGAGCTTTATTTAGCGCATCGTGCAGCCTTCTGCCGAGGGTACCTACTCCATTTCACCAGCCAACTTCTCGTCCAACTTCCCACCCGACTCCCGTCCGGCGACCCGCTCCGCAGCAGAGACAGGAAAGGTAGGTACATTTATTTTCGAAAAATTGTTATTTACGCCCGACTAGCTTGCAGGGAGCGTGACGCCCGGGTGTGCTTGCGCCCGAAGCTTGAAGAAACTCCACTTTGGCCGAGATCGACGTTACTTATTAATCACAGCCTGCTTGGAGTCTCAAAGACCGTTGCTAGACTCATTCATCGGGCTCGTCGCGGATATCTTGCGCTTCTTTTTGGCGCCTTTCATCCACTAGACTTGTCTCCTTCTCTCCCCTTGGCTTTGCTGCCTCAGCCACGGCCTCAGCTTCCGTCTGGCTCGCTGGAGCTTGGCACGGGCGCAATCTCTTTCCCTCGAAACCTGTCGCAATCAGAGGCAACAAATTCCATTCCTAAACGGCCCTGTACGGCGGGCTATTGCGCATAGCATAGTGGCACGATTACACTATCGACACGCTGCCTGGCTACGCCGCCGGTTGACAAATCCGCGACAGGTCCCCGAGAATGCTTATTTATTGAGATTACCTTTGTAGAAATCGCCGCGGCGATCACCATCGCCAGCTGTCTGCATTTGGACGATACAAGGGTCTCGGGGGCCATTCGCGTGCGCAACGGGATAGGCGTTGGCAAACATCGAGGATACTTTTTCCGTCGAGTTCAAACACGATGAAGTGTGTACGCAGAGTGTCGATTTGAAAGGCGCTACGATTCTTTCGCGTGTAGCTTGTAAATTCATGGAAGAAACGGGCACGTGAAGATCGAGCGATGAATGGAACGCGGAAAAGAGGGGTGTGCGCTGGGAAATAGTTCCCTGCGGGTTGTAGTCTTGCATAAGTATTAGAAGTATTAGAAGCTGTTCTTTTGAGAATTCTGACAGAGGGAAGGTGAATAGTTTTCTGACATCTCCAAGTCCCTTGGAAACCTTGTGGGATTCTCGGATAATACCTTCGATGCTTTCCAAAAATGTCAAGATGGTGGTGGTTCGAAAGTCATTTTATTAAATATTCGAAGTGGTATGAATACACTTCTGAATATTATTATCTACGTTTCACGCTTCTACGCCACCCCGCGCGTTTCTACGCCAAAAGCGTACCAGTGCGCCACACGTGCGCACAGATACCTAGAAGGACCTAGCGATCGTTAATTCCTCTAGCGTTCCATTTGGAAGATTAATCGATACTCCCGAAAGACTCGAGTAAACGAAGGAAATTCCAGGTTCTGACCCATCCATTGTACGACTTAACGTCCCCTCCCCGGTTGAAAATGAAATGCACGGCGCGAATCGTGTAGTTAGAGGTGGTATTTGTCTTTTCTACGATGCCATCAAGAAGTTGTTGCAGCAGTTTGAGAGAGTTCCTGATAAAGTTTCGAGGTCTTGTCGCTTACGCGGGATTCTTGGTCATAAGCTGCTATACATACGCCATGACCTTGCCTTTTACGTGCACTTGCTGCTTGAGATATACTTGCATCATAAATTCGATGTTTAACCAACTGCACTGCAAGTATGCTTCCCACGAAAGTTTAGATTGAAGATGTCGGTACACTTTGCTGTTTTTACTCTTTTCCTATTTCAGAGCTCTATACATAGTAAGCGCAGCATCGAGCAAAAGCTGCGTGGGCAATTGACGAGCATTGATGTCTATTAGAAATTGTATTCAAATTAGCAAGTAAATTCCGCTAGCAAATATTTAATTGTTCAATGAATATTGATAATTGTCGATAGCGGATCATTTATACACCAGAATGCGCAATATTAATCCATACGGTGCATTGCTTGAAATATTTATCGCATCGGCCACGAATCCACGCGCTGCGCATCATTTTCATAACTCTATGATCGATATCTAATTTACTTTTGCCGAAATTTCGGGCACCGAATGCCCGGCCAATAATCACTAGCTATTTTCTCAACGGTAATATCAAACGGGGTGCGAACAATAACGCGTTAAATATTCGGAGCGATGCCACCTAAAAGCCGCAATTGGTTACAGAAAGTTAAACAGCAGCAGCGATCGACGCTGAAAGATTGAGAACCATCGTACGCGTTGTTCTATCTCGGTGTCTCGTGTGTTCTTGAATGGGAATAGTAGAGACATCGAAGGAGAAGCGATGCAGATAGTCCGTACGGCCCTAGCAGAGATACTTTATTTTCCCACGTTTTTTCCAACATCCTAGGAAGGACGCTGGAGGCGTGTTTACTTTAACGCCTGGATGCTTTGACCCAGTTCCCTATTTTTCTTCCACTCGTTCCTACGTGCGTGGTCAGCGAAATAGGAGAAGTCGGCGAAATCAGCCGGCCGTTAAGGTAAACACGTTTCGAAAGGCTGGGTAACGGGCTTAAAAAAAGCGTGGCGAAGTAAATAGCCGAGCATCGTTTGGGGTTGTATGGAGCGTATTTCACACCTCTCATTCAGGTGCCGTTAGTTCCATTGATGGATGCACGGGGGGCCTAAAGCGGGACGCCCGTAAATGGCCTCTGTCGTCGAGACCGTTGTGCATCGATCTTACTTTGGTTGAGTAATGCGGTTGATTCAAGAAAATTGAAATAATTTCTGAACGTTATTATTATAAGATACTCGTGGCTTTTGGATAAGTAGAGCAATAATACACCAAATGTCCAAACACATCCTCGTCACAATTTAAACACACACCATTCTCCATTCGTTCCATCGTTCTTCAAGAGCACAAGTGAAACACTTGGTGAATCCTCCACGGGAGATTACTGTGCAGCCATTCGCCCGTCGATACGTTTTCCCAAATAAATTCATAAACGAGGGAAATTTCTTGGGCAAGAAGCTCGCGGACGTATCGAGAGGTATACTGGCATCGTAAAAATACGAGTACGCCCACGGATTCATGGCCGATATATTCATAGAATAAGCATTGTTCGGATGGACGGGGAAGAGCGGGAATAAAAATGGATCGTTTGGACGGGGCGAAGTCTGCCCGACCCGGGGCATCGAGACTGCGTCGGTTTATCGGGGCGATCGAAATCCACGGTGGTGTTAGGAAGTGAAATGAGGGCCCTCAGATTCACCGAACGCTTTATTATAACAATCGGAAATTTAAAAAATAAGTTAAATTACAAATTTAAAAGAAACCCGGCACAAATGGGGACGGTTTATTAACTGAAAAAGTATGTTATGAAAATTTTGATAAGTAGGTATTCTTTCGAATTCTTCCAATACTCGAGAATGCATCGGGGACTGCTATGAAATGTTAACAAAAATGTTAAAAATGGAAGATACACCATTGATATCAGTAGGACCAGAGAATCCTCGGACGCTTCGCTGCGCGACGATTATTAATGACCGAAAAACAGCTGCTACTCGCGTTACTGCTGCTTCGAACTATCCGGCTCCCGTTTCGGGGTCCCAATGTATCCCTTTTTTGGTGGAGGGGTACAGGGTGGCATGTCCATTGTGATGCAAAACTTGTACAACCGGCTGAGTTGATTATGGCCGCGTGCCTTCGATTAGTAGTCGACTTCCCATGTTAGCCTTTTTCTTCGCAAAGATCTCTACAGCACATATTTCGTGACCACGATTTATTTGCCATAGGTTCCCGCCTAGAACACCTCTATTTCAATGATTCTATTTCAAGTTCATCATTTGCCAGTCATCACTTTTATTTTCATTTAAACGATGCCACACCAATGTGCGAGTGATATACGTGCTTCTACGGAAATTTAATGAGTGCAAAGGTAGAACGTAAAACGCACCGCTAAAAATAGGAGAGGCGAGGTGTTCACCGCGCAGGTATGATCGGGGTGAAAAGAGAGGATGAAAAAGGTTGCTGGAGAGAGCAAGTGAGAGAGAGAGAGAGAGAGAGAGAGAGGGGGGAGAGAGAGAGAGAGAGAGAGAGAGAGAGAGAGAGAGAGAGAGAGAGAGAGAGAGAGAGAGAGAGAGAGAGAGAGAATATAGGAGGGCGCTAGGTGCACAGGTAAATGGTCTTTGTAAGGCGCGTTGGTACGAAACGAACGATCACGGCAGAAAATCGTCGAGGATTTCACCAGGCTGGAAATCGCGGGCAAGACGAGCGCGCGCCTACTGTTTTTGCTTTGATCCTCGGCTCGTTGAACGGTGAGCGATCGGCCTAGAATTATCCACGGTCCGAGACCAGCCACCGCGCTCCCGGTGCTTTTGCTATTGCTGCTGTAGCTTTTGCGCTACACGCACAAAGCGCATGGATAATTAGACGGGGCGTGTTCTGGCGTCGGCTGTCGGCTCTTGCCCGCCAATTCTCCCCGCCTGCCTCGTGATCTCTTTCTCTGTGTGGGCCCTGCTGGGCGCAGGTTTCACCCGGCCCGCCTCTACGATCTTGCTGGATTTCCCCGTGTTTTTTTTCCCGCCGTCGCAACCGTTTTCCCTGCTCCGCTCTCCGCCGGCCCGCGAAACGCCACGAATCGGTCGCAGATAACGCTGGGAAATGCACCGAGTGATCTGATCGTTGCGTGCTCCAGTCCTGTCCCACTTGATCTTTGTTTCGAAACAGCGTTTGCGGGCTCGTTTTTTTTTATCCGCGCCGCTGTTCCACGGCCCTTTGTGAAAGTCTGGCGTGCTGTCGGCGCTGTTACTTTTCTTTCTGCACGAGGTGCGCGCATCGCTGATATCGTTTCTCGGTTTTTTTCGCCGGGCATCTGGTTGATTCGCGGCGAGCGCAGACGAAGTTTGCTTTATGATTGCTTGTGCTTGTGTGGTCGAGTGACGGGCTGTAACTGACGTCTGTTTGTCTTGGTGACGCGTGGCTGGTTTAGTGGCTTTTGGATCGGTAGTCGTGTTTGCTGCGGGGGACAGTTTTCTTGCGTAAAATGTAAGCAGTGTTAGATTTTATTTAAAATGAATTCTTTAAAGTGAAAGAAAATAACATCCAAATTGTAGTAAAAGAAAATAATTATTTTTTAGTGTATTTTTAATAAAATCGTTTAACTTAAACAATTTTTTTATATATTCTCTTTAGGTACGATTTGGAGTCGAAGGATACACAAGTTCTTTTCACGAAGATTGTACTCTCGACTAACCCTTATAACGTACTTACTGTCGCAGACTTCTTCACATTCGAATTAATGCTACCTGTGTAGAGCACGTTACAGCACTCGAGTGTTGTTTAATTTACATATCGCTTTACCCATTGAAGCAATCTCACTCTGTTCCGAGGATCCAAGTACGATCTCTTAATCTCATCGCAGCCTTGCAAATCCAGTCCGTAAAAGTCGCCTTCTTCCTAGCATCGATTGCAAGAAGGCGACTTTTGCGAATTGGACTTTCAAACGTGTGTTCGGATTAGAACTGTGAAAGCTTTAGTGAGCAAAGAGATATGTAAATTAGGCGATACCCACTCCCGAATTCAATTACTCCATATTACTACTTACATTACCTTAGTATTAATAAAGCTGCTCGTTACATTCTCCATGAAGTGAACATTCGCGTCAATTAATTTCAACGCTTCGACCAACGATATCACGAAGGACCTCCAAACCATAGGTACAATTACCACAGAAGTCTCCCCATATAACACAGCTGCCCTTCTGCCGAAGATAGAGGGAGTACCGAGTGACTTACAGAGGAGCGGTGCGCGTGTATACGTGGCCATAAAACGGCTGTAGGAGAGTGCCAAGGGAATCTGTGAGCTTGGTTTTAACTTTCTTCGATCTGGGGACTCGCCTTTGGACTTGGATCGCGACGGGAGGTAATCGTCGAGCTTCCGCGCGATGTCTTCGTCGCGGGATATCCACCCCTCGCCGGAGGTCCGTTTACTTGGCTTTGCAGCCCCTTCTCTCCGGCTGGCTCTGCCGCGACAGCGATCCGATGAGGGAAATTAAATCGGGGTTTTTTCTTGCTCGGGGCCGAGGGTATCCGATCGGATCGCGGAGCAGTGGCTGGGCGGGTCGTAACGGCGAGCGATGGCTCGTGACTCGTCTGACGTAAGAGAAAGTCTCGTTTCGCTGGCCGCTGCCACGGGGGATCGGAAACCGACGGCGACGACGATGCTGGAGGGAAGTGACTCTCGATCCTGCAGCCTCGTCTCGTGTCTGGAAAGTAGGGCGAGGTGCCACGCCTAACAGTGGCTCGCTAGCTCCTCGATGCACGTGTGTTGCTGGTGGAACAGCGACGTCGTAAATTAGGCGAGGGCATGGAAGCTCGTTTCGATTGTCGGTGGTTGAAAAGAAAGACGGGGGAGGAAGAGGGTAAGATTGTACTTAAGACTCTCCGAAGCATAGCTATTCGATATTAATTTCCCTTGATCAGGTTGACGTGGGGGTCTGTAGCTTGGCTTGTACAGGTGGAATGTAACTGTAGGGCCAGTGAGTTACTTGCGGATAAATCACGAGCCTTGCGATGTGTTCGGTGTGCTTTTTGGATGTTGGTATAGGACCCAATAAGTCTAACTCTGCAAAAAGTGACGAAGAAGACATGCGATGGTTTGTATCTCCAAGGACACCGTGTTACGCACCATTATATATATTTCTGGAAGACACAGAACATGGCGCTGGGTCCACAGGCCCTCTCTGGGCCCAACACCTAAACCTACTTCTATAATCTATCTTTCACTTCGCCTCATTTACGATCTCGCTGTTTCGCTACCGTCGACAAAACTTTTTGTCGAACGCCTCCACCGTGTTACGTTGCACTTCTACGGTAGAAGTTCTACCCCCCTTTTAGAGCGGTACCCTGGGAAGCCTGTGAGACTTTCATCAAATTTATTATCCCGTCTCCCCGAGAAAGCATCGGTAGAGTCGTGCGCAAGAACCGTTCTTCTTCGTGAGAGGATTAGAGTTGATCGGCTGGAAAATAAAACGACTCGTGCAACTGTTGCTGTTGTGGGGTTGGAGGAGAGGTTCGTTTCGATTTCGGGGATGGACAACATCTGGGTACCCTGCCTTAGACTCGAAGTAACAAGTAGACGCGATAGGTATGTAGGTACTCTGTTTCGTTGTGTAATGAGATCTCCGGTCATTTCTGATGCGTACAACGACGATCTGATCAGTGAACGTGATGTTCCGAATAGTCTCAAGAAACACAGAAGCAGTGATTTTAAGCTACGAGATGAATATCGAAACATATTAGTGACAACAGATCGATGAGTTATTGCAGACTCGCCAGAAGCCAATTCCCAAAGAAAGCATCAGCCTCTGGTTTCCCGTTAGTCGACGCAGCCCCCATCTTTCAAAGCAGAAAGAGCAGAGATAAGGACCGGATTATTTACAAGTGAAAAACACTGCTCCGAACGAAAGCAGCCCGAGGAAAGCCTGGAGGAGGAACGAGCGCCGTCGCGACTACGTCCTGATTTCCAAGTGGATGCAGCTCGACGCGGTTAAATTGAATTTGAATCTCTTGATCTTCGGATAGATTCGCGTAGAAGAATCTAATCACGCTAATAGAATTTGTATGAGAGGCAAGTTGAAAAACGCATGGTTATCGATCCTCGCAGCGATCGATGCCGAATCTCCTTCGCGTCTCGGGGCGCAACACGGGCAAGGAGGTGAACGTAAACCGCAGCTGCAGTCTACGGGGCTGAATTTTAAGTGTCTGAAGACGGGAAGGCGAGCGGAACGAAGTTCTACAATGTACATCCACGGAAGACGATGTTGGCGGCGGTTGTACACAGTGCGCCGTAAATTGTGGCACAAGTGAGGTGGGTAGATTCTCGGGCTCGAAATAAGTCGAAATGATGGAATAAATGTTTGTTGTACGAAGCTTCATTTTCCAGAGAAATGGCTTGGTAAATCAATCGAGCACCCACGCATGCTCCTCACTGATATTTAACGTAACAGCTTTCGCAAAAAACTGTTCCCTTTACAAAAATGTTGGAACCAATTAAATTGCTTAAGAGGGAACCTGGTGTAATCGACAGAAATCAAGGTTCTTTTGGGGAATTTTTAAAGGAAATTATACAGGGATAATTAGGGGAAATTATTAGGGTAGCCCGAAACCAAAGAACCAAATAGTTCTCTGCCTTTAATAAAATTACGCCATGGATCAATCCGGAATAATAATATTAAAAATAAGTTTTATTGCACAATGAACTGGACATTTTTTAGTGAAAAACGCAACTACATTTTTAAACACCCGCTCATTATTTATTTAATTTTTGAATGCCAATTGAGGCCCATCCATAGTGTAATTTTTTTAAAAACGCAAAACTATTTGGGTTTTTGGTTTCAGGCCACTAGGACGGACCCTTGACTGCACGCAGTTGAACAACTTCCGCGCCGAGGCCGCTCCGAAACACTTGCGCCATTTGAAATTACCGCGTTATGTTTATATAAAAAAATGTTTGTTTAGTTCCTGAAATATTTGGTATTCGTCAAATGCCGAAAGCGTGGTTCCGTCTTTTTAAGCATGCCATTAATTAGATACTCGCCGCAAATATTCATGCATTCGCAGATGGTATAAACTTTTCTCAACGCGATGTAAAGTTGTCATGGTTCAATAAATTTGGACACTATCAAGATTCACTGAAATTCCTGCTTCTAGACGTTGCTCGAGTGACGTTGCAACCATAGTACATCTTCCTATATACACATGCTTGGCTACAGAATCATTTCATTACCAACGCATGTCAGCACTTACTTCAGAAGATGTTACGAGAGGCAATATTAAGTGCTAGGCGATAATAGATGCACTTACCCTATTGATAGTAAAAACATGTTACGCAAAATATCAGCGAGGAGCATGCGCACTCAATCGATTTTCAGCGATTTCTGTGAAAAGTGAAGCTACGTACGACAAAAAGTTATTCTACCATTTCGATTTAATGTAAATGTCCCAATTAGCGACCCTGTAAGATCTACTCGCACGTTTAAACATATTTACATATTCAAAGTATTTATCCCAGCTACTCATTAATGGCCTATCATATTAGGTTCTTTTCCAGTATGGAAAAGGCCCCTTTTTATGATGAAATTGTTCGAATATAATTATTAATAATAAATATATTATATGATGCACGTGTACCTAATTTTGACCCTCAATTCTCTCTTCGTCCCAAATAGTGACCTATGTCAGACCGGATTATTAACTCATACATAATGCGTGGAATGGATGTTTATAAAATACTTAGTACAAAACAAATTAGCTTTTATTATTAAATTATTATTAAATTATTATTAAATTATTATTGTAATTCAACACAAAAATTTGCTGGGAATAGTTTCTTCGTCGATTATACTCTTTATTAGACATCTTTTTTTCAGGTTACGATGCAAACTGACAAAACACGCGGGATGGAAACATGACATGGCATCTCGTGTCAATAATAGGAATTCATACATTTTACGAGTACCGATTATTGACCCCCATAATTATTATGAATTTAATACAAAATTCAATGCAATTTTTTTAAATAGTGAATTTACAATTATTTTTGAACTTATTTGAATATATTTTTACTACATTAATATACGCATGCAAGAAATACTTAATACTTAAAATTTGGCCGTTCTTAAGTTCGGTAACAAGAAACTACTTTTTCACGGATTTGTAGCTGACGCATGTGAAAGCATTTATTTATTACTTAATTATATGTTATGATATACATTAGCGAAAACATCGGCAAGATACTTTGAATATTCACGAATCGAATTCAATAATTTTAACACCCGTTCGAAACAGAAAAAAATTCATATTTAAATATAAACGATAAAGTGTCAATAATTGGGACTGGGTCGCTAATTGGGACATTTACCTTATTTGTAGCCACAGAATCTACATCGCATCACTTGTACCACGATTTACGGGCCGCGGTGAATATGGAGCTCCACCCAGTGGGGGGCTTTTATACGCGTGTACGTTCGATTTTCCACCTAATCGCGGACGTATCCGAAGTCACAGCAGCAGGACAAATAGAAGCTGCAGCTGTCGACCTCTCTGCATAATGCATGCCATCGTCGTCTTGTTCATCGTCGTCGTCCTCGTCGCAGCGCTTCGTTCTTACCGCCGGGTCCTCCTCCGTTCCTTCGTTAGCCTTTTATCTTACCTGCTACCCTCCTTCTCCACCCCCCCCCCCCCACCACCCTCGTCAGCCGCTCTGTGCAAGAAGTCGCGCATATATAAGTTGCCCACGAAAAAGGAACGAAGGCGCTCGCAGTTCTACTTGCGCCACTGTCGTCCCCCTTGTTAAGAGCTAGCGAGATTTAAGAAAAATGTCTGCATTTTTAACGCGACCACGCGCGAAACTTTCCCTCCGGCCAACGGCGGGCAAACTTTTCCTGATTATCGAGGCGCCGCGGCGTGGCGGTGAATCTCTGAGGATGTGCAGAACGATGCCGGAGTATTGATTATGTTCGAACAGATCTGAGGTGTTTAGATTTGTGGTCGGGCCAAAAGTGGAGTGGTAATGGTGGTTTGATGGAGCCGTGAGATTGCAGGGAGTGATTAGCCTTTGATTAGTGAATGGTATCAGATGAGATGCGTTCATTGAATTGTTTGCAGCAGTGGATTTGGTTTAGAAAGAACGGAATCTTTTAATGGATTGTGTAACTCGATTGGACGAATTGTCGAGATCCACTTAATCGAATGTATTGCCTATGTGATGGGTGGAAACGGGATTGCACTTGGGTCTTCAAATTTCCTGTTCCTCTATTCTTTACATTTCGAAGTCCGAGTTCTGAGCTTCAAAGTGTAGCTATTTTCTTATTTTTCAACCAATCGAAAAAATTGACGGTCGGACGATAGAGAACACATTTAAGAACATCTGTGCAAAATTGTATAAAAATCCATAGAGTTTTACTGACACTATAGCGTACACCGTTTCGGAAAACGTGATTTCGAGAAAAACGCATTTAAAATTTTTGGAATGTTTTGATAATTGAAAAAAAATTGTATATATCATTCAAAGGTGTCTCTATCTTCAGTGAAAAATTTGTATCGATAAAAGTGCATTTGTTACTTAGAAATAAATTCCCAAAGGTGCGATATTGCTTGACCGGGCCAAGGTGGTTTAACCCCTTAAGAAAAAAAATCCATTGGTAATCTCGGTACTTCAACTGGCATGGTATTCTTATTGACCAGTGTAATCGATAGATTCTCTTGTCCCCTTCAAATTGAAGTTTCCACAATTCCCACATTTGTAAGAACTATAAGTTGCCAATTGATAGCCTTAATTAAAAGAAGTAACTTTTGACTGGAAACTTTCTTTCTATCTCTAAGAAGCGTGCGCTTGAGTGTTGAATGTGTCAGAATAAAAGTACTAACATTGACAATTGGATTGTTTGTTGCAGGAATGACGATCGGAGCGGCGATGACGAGGATCGACAGCTACCGCTGATTCACAAGATACCCTGCAGGGCCACTCGCTTCCAAGATGAGCACGTCGCTGCGAATTTTGGCGCTAATCAGCTTAGCTGCGCAAAACGTGGCTTGGCCGCAAGATCCCGTTCCTAGGCTGCACGTCAAACATCGTGAGTAACGCTTCATCGATCGAAAACATTATCGCCGCATAATTCCTCGCACTTCGTGTCCGGCTGAAAAACGAGTCACGCTCTTCGGTGTCTCGTTATAATTGCGTATTCTACGATTTTCAATTCCGCATTTGGGAATCTAGCAATTTTAAATTAAATTCGGCGGAAGACACGCGCGCACGGACGAGCAATAATTCTGTTCGGAATTGAGACGTTCTTAAACTGAAAGTGAGAATATCGATATTGGATGCTACGTTTTGTAATTTAAACATATCCCTTAATTAGTCTGAATGGATATGAAAAGTTGATTTAAACAGCTTTTCATATCCATATAATATTTCGTTGCTAGTTTTGTTCCTCGTCCACGTGGGCATTTAATAGATTCGATCTTTCCTTTCTCGCACACTATGATAATCTGCATTCAGCAAATGAAAGTAATATCGTGTCATCTGGCTGATGGACTCGTTTTTGTACTATTCCTAATAAGTTTTTATCGTACTTCCACGTGGCCAATGCTTCCGTAAGTGAAAGGTATTATGACATATTTTTAAGACGCATGCATACGTGTCTGACATTAATGTGGCTCATTCTACTCGCAGAACCATTTTTTCCGCGAACCCTGCGTTCTGTATTTCACGGTTGCGAGAGATTAAAAGATACGACAATACCTTCCTCGTTGAAACCTTTATTTCCAAGCCCCTTGTACCGAAACACGGACTGAAATTTCGTATTCGACGCAAAGCAAGCTGTCGGTTGATCGAGAAAGTGTATCGTTTAGCCGGAGAAAAAAGCGCGCGCCCTTTAAGCACGAGAAAAAAGAGCAGCAAAAGTTCCGCCGCGTTTTTGACGTCTCGTTTAATGATAATGCGTCACCGAATTCGGTACGTCGCTCGCTTCCCGCGAGGGAATTCGATAAAACGAAGCCACACTCTCGCCGCGGCATTTTACACGTGTATCGAATCAGCAAATTGCTTCCGGCCGACGTTGCAGTATATATGCGCGTATTAAATTAAGATTAACAAAATTAGTGGATCGAGAGGGTGCCAGCCGCATTTTACGCGACCGCGCATTCATTCCGCGTCATTAACTCTGATACTTGGTAGACTTTGCGCGATAATCGCGGCCCGTTCAGCCCCGCCGCCCGGAACCAGTCGTCCCGACGGTTTTTCGGCTGCTCGACACGCTTTTAGCCCGCGAGCCCCAGCCTCGGCGCTCCTCGGCGTCGTATTGTCCGAAGTAAAATTAATCCCGTCGATTAAGGGCCGCGTCTCCCGCGCTCGCAGCTCCCCCATTGAATTCCGATTCCACTTCATTACGATGACGCGCGAGCAGATGATCGAGGGAACAATGGGGGGACAAATTTCACGGCAAGTTTGATAAGAAAAGGATGCCTCGACCTCTCGACTCGTCCGCCTCCTTTGTCCCGTCGAATCTAATTCTCTCCTTCGACCGTGGAGAAGACGAAACGCTGGATAACGATAACCAGCCGACTGATAACGAACAAAATTGGCCGCGGGACGCGCTCCGAGAGTTGATTCCCCGCGTTGGTCACCCGTCCCCCGTTAGATACTCGCGCGGCGGCCACGCTGGCGGAACAATAGCGAGGGGTTTCGCGCGGATTCACCGATAAGAAAAAGTTAGTTGGCTCCTCGAACCCCTTTCACGTGGCGAATTTAATTTTCCTCCGCGCCTCCGCGCGAGATAAAGTGGCCGTGGTGTTAGGAAACGCGCGTCTAGCCGCGCCGTTCGGAATGAAACGATCCGTGCGCGCAAGCGAACCGAAGGTTGTCGCCGTGTGCGAATCGAGAACCGCCGGGGCGCACTTTACCTTGAAGAGCTTGCGAAAGAGCGAGAGAGGTCTGCAGAGTGGTGACGTACATACAATACCGTTCAAAAGTTTGGGCACACACAAGTCGACGAGGGCAATCCTCAATTTTGTACTCGCAGTAGAGTGGTGACGGAATCGAGCAGTCTCACGTGCTTCCCTTTCAGTCGTGTCCTGCAAGTAAAACTGATGAAGCTTGTGAAATAAAATGTGGAAGAAATTGACACGTCACGTGCTTGTATCTGAATTAAGAATTTTGAAGAGAATGGAGTTCAATAATTTGGATTTGGAGACGCTGACATAGAGATGGAAAGGTGTAAGTTCATTTGCAGTTGCTACTGGAAGTTTATTTGATAATTTTGTTGTTACAAATGTTCTTCTTGTTAGTTGTTGATTAAGGCTTTTCTCCCTTGGCTCTTATAAATATTCTCTTGATTGTGGTTCCTGGTCTCTGATACCATTAGCTAATTTATTTCTTAGCAATTGCGTGGGATAGGGATCTGGGAATGACAGAAATCGAATTGTCTGCAGGACCCTTTTCCTCTCATTCCTTTTTCTATGCTTTCTGCAAAGCTGGGTAGTATGTTTGGTACCTTCCATTTCCAATTAGCTACAATCCGGATACTCCCACATTTCCTTTGAGCATCTTTCACTACTCCCTTTTGTTTCAAGTTTCATCGGTTCACCAATGTCCTCAGTTCCCTCAAAAAAAGAAAGAAACATCTTCTCCTCCATGCTTTGTCGTGAGCACAATACACTGCAGATTTAATCGTGATATGACTCGACGCAGGAAACTTCGCCTGTCTGAATGAAGAACTTGAAATTTCGAATCCCGTTTTTCGAAATAACTCGAACGCTCTCTCCACTGTCGACTCTCCGCGCAGCTTTCTCGCCTGCACAATGCTGATGTCTCATATTACTCCAAAGTGCTCCGCACTGCTGTCGCGACCCCCATTCTGTAATTACTCTCCTGTGGACTAACCATCCCACTTCTAATCTCATCACTCAGATTTCAACGTACAATCCTCCACTCGCGACACTCCGAAGCCTCGTTCCCTCATCAAACTGCCCCCTTCCAATAAGGCCTGCAATCCCTATAAACCAATCAAAAGGGGAACACGCGCAAAGAGCAGCAAACAATATCCAGCCAACTTGCAAAAATACAAACTCGTCGCTGAATCGCGAACCGCTAACAGAGCGACACCAGCAGCTTCCAAATCCATCCAAAATTCGTCCCCCCCGCGGCAGAAAGTGAATCAGCCGGTCCCAGAGCAGGGAAATCATTCGATAAAGATGCGGAGATCGAGGCACGGTAAATTTAGCGGACGCCTGTATTTCGCGCTCGTCCACGGAATGCAAATGTGCTTTGGCAGCGAAACTTTTGAGGGGTAGTGTATACACGTCGCTTTCGTCGCCGTCCTCCTCGTTGTCGGCCGTATTCCGTCGATTCAAAGGCATTTCCGCGCGACGTGAGCACCCTTTCGACCGCACCTGTGGATTTGGCCGTCGTGGTGCAAGCTCCGGCACTGCCTAAGCACAGCACAGCAGCGTATCGGCGCCGTTCTACCGGATACCGGTCTCCTTAGTCGAGCTGGGGAGGCTGGGGTAAACGGGGAGAGAGAAAGGGGATGAGAAAGAAGGAAACGGAGGGTGGGAAGCAGGCACGTAGGGGAGGAACGAAGATAAATTAGACGTGGCTTGGATAAAGATTTCTATTACTGGTAGCTGGTCTTTCTATCTAGCCAGCTCGCCATGCAAAAGTAAGGACAACCCCCGCGAGCAGGAGTGGCGGAGGAATTTATTCGAGTTTTTATTGGGCACGCGGGGCGGGGGTGAATGTAAAGCGGCAGTTTCGTCGTTGATCGAGGGAAAACCTTACTTTCACTTTGGGCTTTATGGACTCTGGGGTGAATTGTTTAGGGGGTGTAGGTGGGGTGGAAAAGGATGTATTTCCTTGGAGGGAAGAAACACGTCGCGCCCTGCTTGAAATGGAGTGACGCCTCTGAGCGCTGTGTTCAACACTGTTTTTATTGTTGGAGGTACTTTTGGTGGACGTCTAGGTTTGTGGGCGGAGGTTCTGAAGTTTTGGGTATCTTAGCGAGCGATGGAGGCATTTAGGTAAACGCTTGTTTAATTATTTTGGGGAAGTGTAAAGGGCGAGTCACGTAATGGTGGAGTTTGAAATATTTCTGTTCAACTTGGTGATGTGGAGGATGTCGACCGGAAGAATGTTCGATTCGAAAGAACGCGTGATATGTATAAGTATCTTTTTTATTCTTGAATGAAACTTAAGGCGAATGGACTTAATACTTAGTAGTTGTGTAAGGATGTATGTACATACTTAGAAATTAATATTTTTTTGTGAGATATTCAGATTGTTGGTATTTCTGTTTTCATATCATACATTCAACTTTGATTTTCCTCGTTTTATATGTGGAGGGTCCAGAAGCCAAATATTCAGAAGCCATTAGCATTAAAACCGAGAATTACACTGTTTGTCCTCTGAATAAATCTACCTAGTAATTCCGTGGTCAATATACTCAAGTACCGCTCCCATTTCTTGCTCACGAATGAAAGCAAATTAACTGATTTATCCACTGAAAGTCTTAACAATATAGAGGTTTTTGAACTACGTAACTCATTTCAGGGACAGTTGGACTTGCACTGGCTTGCACTGGCTTTAGAACCTTCCATACAATTTTGTCATTATCTAAAGTTTCGAACAGTGGCAAAATTTACTAGGAATGTTTCCTTGTCAGTATAAAAGAAACACAAGCCAAATTCGTTATTAATCGCCCAGCAGTAGATGCTTCGCAAAGTCCGTAATAAAAAAAAAACGGCAGAACAGTACAGAACACGATTAAAACCGAAAAGTTAGCGAAGTGGTGTCCCACTCGCAAAAAAAAAGGAGTCGATGGTTGGAGAAAATGAAGTCGAAAGAGGGGAGGGCGATAAGAGGATAGAACAATACCAGGGAAAGGCGCGAGCGGGGGAGCAGAGAGGGGGTGCGTTGGACGGGTTTAACGACCTTTCGAAATCCGTAGGCGAATCTGCCTGGGAGCTTTTGACACGGATCAAATATTGGCGTGTGTCGTGTCGATGGGCTCGGTAGCCGCGTTGGTCCGCTTTGGTAAATCCTATTGAGTATTCAATTACGCCAGGAACGGCGGCGGTACATACGTAGTTGGCCTGCCTCTAGCCTCGGTTCAGATGAAATTGGACGGTCGTGTGCCGTACAAATCCATGGCACACGATCATTCGCCCCGCGCTCTCTCGGCTGCCCCCGGCCGATTGTGTACGTATTATGGAAATGCGTGCGGCAGCGGATGCGCGACAGTCTAGATTCTAGATAGAGGGTAGACGGAATTTAGGATCTCTCTTTCAGCCCGGAGCTGCTTCAGGGCGCAGCCGAGGCCGGGAACACGTGGACGGGCCGATAAAAGCCGAATCATACGGTCCTTTGTACTTGGAATACGGCCTGGCCTCCTTGGGCGCGCGCAGAAACCCTGCATTTGCATAGAAAGCAAATTCCACGGTAGCTATGGCAGAAATTACAAGCAGTTGCTGGATATTTCGCGGAGGGAACCGGCTGCCACGGGGAAACACGGCTGGACGGAGGTGGGGTCGCTGGAAATTACCAGCTCGGTAAAGATTTCGGCACGGAGCAGCTGAACGGGGGAGGTTTGCGATTCGAAATTTCGACTGATCGGTATGTATTTTGGTCCCGATGGATACCTGTGTTTGGATAGACTCGTGGCAAAGCTGTACAATCATTGAACTTAGAATTCTTTGTATTTAAATGAACTGTAGCCCGTGGATACCAAGCAAGTATGTGGAGCTCTGAGAGTTGCCTCGGTGACGTCTAAGTGCCTTTTCACGTAGGACACTTCTCTTGTTTAGGGTTGGTATTTTATATGTAGGTAGGTACTGAACTTGGTGGTAGTATACTTAACCCGTTAACTTGGTAGAAAAAGCACTGGTCCAAGAGAGGATAGAAATAAATATTATACAAATTTGATACAAAATCGTATTCATTAATTTCTACGACGTCAGCTCCCCACGTAGGTATGTGACTATCAGCCACCTTTCCCGAACGAGGCATCGTGCCCATGAGAAGAAGCATGCGTTGCGCAACGGAGGAATTAAGCTCGGCGTAATTTGTCGAAGTTGAAAAGCATCTATTCAACGATCCAGTGTATGGGTCTCAAGCTGATCAGCCATAGAGCGCATTGGCACGTTTCGGTTATGCATAGAGCCGTATGCGCATTGATAGCGCGAATCGGGCGTAATAATATGTCGGTATGTAGGTTAGCCATTGCATCGCAACGACGGAAGCCGTACACTTGACTGGCTTTTGTCAAGAGTAAGCTCGTTAGGACTCGGAAGAACTTTGTTAAGCTTCGAGAATGCGATGCCATCGACGGTTGCGCGAACGTGCAGGCGTTGCAACGAATCAACGCTCGCATAGGACGACTGTGTATATTCAGCAGCACAGCCATTCCCGATGATCACCATCTGCAACCACCTCGTCGAGTCTCGACCCAAAACAACTTTGGTCCTTTTGCTGTTACAGTTAGGTACAGTTTACAGTCATTGCTGGCCACCCTGCTTTGTGTCGATTTTTACTGCGATCTTTGGATCAATATTTTTCACAAAACCTAGTCACTTCGTTAGTTATAGTTCTTTCTATTTTCTTGGAAAGCTGTTACTTATACCGTCGCGAGAAAATTTGTAAGGTTGTTTATCAAAAAGAAAAGATGGCTACGTTATTAGCATCACTTGAACTACATTTCTGCAGAGTTTCATTTTTTGCTTTAATTTCCGAATTGCAGAACATCCCTTGTTCGCCTTGTCAGATTCTCAGTTTTCAATCTGGTCGTCGCGATGGTACGATATAATTGAATATTACAGGTATGGGAGGGATAGAAAACGTAAAAGCAAACAGTAGCCGATGGTGTGGAGTTTCAGCAAAACGAGAGAATCATTTTTGTGATGGAGAGAAAGAATCGTGGCAATCATTTGGAGGAAATGGAAGTGCATCAGAATCAGAGTTTACGTGCTTAATGGGTATCAGTGTTCTATATGTGGGATGATTGGAGTATCATTTTGAACGATATCGGGCTTTCACGCAATTAAGTATGCTGCGAATGACCTGTTGCCTTATTTGCAATTACGTCCTCATCAGTTTGCATAAACATCGATGGAAATAACAAGCTACAGAGAAAAACGCAGGTTGAAATATGATCTGTGCACACACCAACTACATTTGCATTTGATTTCGTTGAAAATGAAGCTTTCCATGGTGAATTCTGTTCCATTTGCTGCACTGCCTTTTTATTTAATTTTGAAGGAAATTATAATCGATTTTGTGGATAGCTAAATGAATTACGAAGCGTTTAGATAATTATGGATTTAAGATTCGCTTATTTTCATAATTATTCTCCTCATTAATGGTGAAATGTTAAGAAGTGAAACGTTGAATAGTATTCTAAGCGAAAGCAAAGTTCCTTTGCTTGCTTTTTCGTTGCGAGTTTGCTTCATCGACGGAATTTATATAAATCACTGTTGGAGCCTAATTTTCTTTAAGCTTACACGAGTGTAAAATTAATGCTGTGGGAGTCAGTTAGTTTGTGTTTGGCAAACAAAGTGTTGTTCTCGCGTGATGTTGCAAATTTATGACGGTATTACGGTCGTTAATCATTGATACGTTCATCAATGCAAACTCCGTCGCGGTATTAATACATGCCCACGGCAAGTCAAACTATTATCAAGCTAACAGAACCATCTTCAAACGTGATTTCAAGGGTGGCTCCGCCAACATCTGGTAATTATACTAAGAAAATACAGGTATCTGGGACATTGTTTCAAAACAATTTTGTGCATCAAAATAGCGAAGAGGTTATTATATACTGCAAAATATTTTAAGGGGTTAAACCACTGTAGAGCACGAAAAAATAGGCATATTTCGGGAATTTTTTTTGCGCAATTAAGATATCAATTGAAATTCTGTAAACTGGGATTTAAAATTCTAGTAATGAAGTACAACAAATATTTTTTTCAACTTCGTTCATGACAAAATGGTGGCTGCGCAGCATTTCTCCGTCGGTGCCTGTTTTTTGAAAGGGTCCACGGCCGGATACCTAACTCCCGCAATTTTTGACGTAGAACAAAAAACCAAAGTCTTTTCGATTCTATAGAACAACAGCAAGAGACGTACGTAGGATTTTTTCGATATATTGATTTTTCACGAAATGGTGCATTTTAGAAAAAAAAAGTTTAAAATTTCATGAAAGAAATCGTCACAAAAATTGTTTTTAAACCAAAAATATGCAATATAAAAAAAATCCTACGTACGTCGGTGGAGAAAACAATTTTGAATATACTGTTAAATTTTTCAGATCGATCGGTGAAGATTTGTTCGAGTTATGTTTCCGGCCAGTTAAAAAAAAGTGGTTTCGAGAAAAAAGTGTTTAAAGTTTTAAGTACTGTAAAATCATATTATATTGTTATTGCCTTTAAGCGTCCTTTTCAACGGTCGATTCTCACTTTACTAACCCTACATAGACTAAAAAAAAACTACAGCGCGCGCAGTTATAAAAAAGGCGCTCGGGGCATACACGAGAGCGTTGCGGTAGAATTGAAAATTTGGACATTTAGACATTTTTGCCGCCCTCCATCTTTTGGTATATTATTTTTAAAACCCTAAAGCACCTTTTAAACAAAAAAAATTTTTTTTTCTTTTTGAAAGTTCTACAGTGGTTTAACCCCTTAAGTGAAAAACGAAGTTCTCCTAGATACTGTTAGAATTAATAAAAAATTGTAACGAAGTAAAAATTCGATGATAAGACAGGATATTCTACAAAGTGATTTCAGAGAGTTAGGAGCACGTAGGCCTTTCAAATTATTTGAAACAGATTGTGGTATGTGCAGTATATGTTACGTACCTACATTTGCAAAGCAACCCTGTTGAAATAATTTATGATTGCTCCAATAACAGATGTGACTTATCTTTATTACTCACGTTTTGCACTAACCTCTAGGTAATAAGTATTATCATTCATTAGCAGTCTCTTGTTATTGTCCATATTTCTGTGTCCACTATTGTTTTGGTGTAATTTCAAATTTCCATCTAATTAGATTTAACAGTGCGACAAATATGCAGTCTAAAATGTAAAAACTCTCGCAATTAAGGGGAAGTATATTATCTATGTGGCTGCCTATAAAACAGAGAATCACACATTGCTCTAATAGGGTTAATTCGCAATTCTACGTTAACACGTCGACTGTCATAGGGGTTACCAACAACTCCCACTTCCAATTATACAATTCTTCCGAATACTTGCAATGCACGAACGTTTGGATTTACATATTTCCGAATAACATTAGAATATTACTATCGCAAAAAATAATACAGTATATTAACTGCACCAGTAAACAACCTGTTATTCTCACTTTCGAAAATATTTTCGTGTATTTCAATAGTTGTGTAATAAAAGCTTAGATTTTTCATTTTCTTTATCATTATCTAAAAAAAAATTTCAAAGGTAGCTGCTATTTTTAGAATTCAAAGCGGTGTAACCCCTTAATACAAAGTGATGCCTCTGTATTTCATTTCGGGAGCCGTCAGGTGTTTCTGCTAAACCCTGTATATATACATGGTAGCATGACGCACGGTCGAAACGCAACGCGAGCATTCATCTTTGTTATCCACGGCCATGGCCGCGCCGATGGCTGAGGTGGTGAGCTGAAAACACCTCGAATCACTTTCGAAAGTTGCACCCTCGAGTGGAATGGAATCAGCTTTGCCCGCACGCGTATCTATCTAGCAGATCTTTCTGCACGCATTCCTGGAATGCTTTCCGCGGGAAATGGCGCAAGGAGCCGTATTTTAAAAGCGTAAGGTTGCGGGGCCACGGTTTATGTGGGTTACACAGGTGCTTATTCCGATGCAATTCGGCTGTGTGCATACGAAACGTTGGACAGAACAGGTAGTCCGCTTCCATTAACTGTTCCTTGTGTTTAGCGAGCGTAACGGCCTCGTTGCGTAGTCTCTCTGTTTATTTATAGGCGAAATCCCGACACAATGGCACCGGCGGGGTTTTCATAATTATCGTCCGTCAGAATTTCGGTGATTCATTTGGGGGGGTGGGTGGTTGAGTTCCACGTGTGACTTGGAGATGCTGGGAGGAAACGCGCGGTCTTTTGTTCTCACAGTGTAGCGGACTGAGGACGGTTCTGAGCGCAGATTTTAATAAATTTTTGTGAGCAGAAATGGTAAAAGTAAGGGAATTTAATATTTAATAGTTTATGAGATGTTTATTGATACTGTAGTATACGCGCCGAGCGGATCGATGCGCTATTGTTTGAATACGCGTCGAGCGGGGCGCTGTGCCGAACGGCAGTCAGCGTTACGCCTCGCACGAGACGACTACAGATGTTAAAGTATTGTTTAGGCTTCGAGCCGGGTGTGTGATCTAGTGAAACCCTACCCCGTTATATAACATTACATATACCAATTTAATATTTAGGGTGGGTCAAAATGGACCCGGAAACTGATAGACCTTGCATCTTCATTCTAGCAAAATAATAGATTAGCTGGGGGGATTGAAGCATTGTGATCTAGAAATTCTGAGTTCAAGTTTCGGTTCAGTGCACTTTTCTATCTCCTTTCTCCTTGTCTCGAGTCGGACTTGTACGGAAAATGTCCCTTACAATAACTTCGACAACGCTGTTAAATATCTCACAAACTACATATCGCGTCTACACAAAGTTCCAAGCATAGACCAACTATTTTTCCGTCCATCTGCCCACAAAGCCAGTGGTTCCCTCCCAAGACACGTGTCCCACTTCCTCTCTTTCGCAATGCTCTCTAAATGTACTCATGGATATTCTCGACCGACTCCAGCCAATGTCGAGAGTCGTAATAAATCCACGCGGATCCATAGTCGAAAAATAGAAGACGAGTATATTAAAAAGACCCAGCAACGCGAGAATCGATGCGATGAATTTTTACACGCCAATCTACGCTGCGATGGGAATTATAATGGGACGTTAATTATTTATCAAGGTTTCTGCGTTGCGTAACAGAGAGAATCGATCGTCGATTGCGAATTATTCCAATTCGATGGAATTCTTTGGCGAGGCAGCGCGAAACGTTCTCGGGTGGCCTCCGTTTAATAATGGCACCGATCGCTGTCGATCGGTGCACGTTCCTGTTCCTGTTTACTAGTTAATCTCTCATATCTCCAGGCTGAAATCTCCGCCGGGACGGGGCTGAACTTACGGAACTTCGTCCCAGCGAGTTACACTGGGCTCGTGACTCCGCAGCGAATCCACTTTTCTGGCAAGACTCGCGGCACCCTGCTGTCATAACTTGCGGGGTATGTGTCTCGGTGCAGTTGGGGGATGCAACGAATTCTGTATGCACACGTGTGTAATCACGAAATTAGTTGGGAATTTATTGGCGAAGAAGGGGGACCATTAATCGTAATTGGTACACAACTTCTGGGGACGTGTAATTTCCCACGTTCGGTTTCTGTCGAGATGCCTCGGCGGCAATTTGCTTTTCACTGATCGATTACCCGCTACTCGACGAAACGAATGGCACTGGAGCATGTCGGAAGCGGGAAAGCTAGTTGGAATTTGGAATGCCATGTGCAAGAAGAGATTTCTTGGATCGAATTACTTAGTCGTTTTTGGTTTCCACTGTCAAGTCGATTTATTTTAATGGAAAAATGTAACTTTGCGTGGAGAGATAATAGTCCAAGCGTGGTGTCCTTGGAAATGTTTAAAAATCGAAAGTTTCATAGCCTGTTCAGCTTTCGGCAGTCTTGATTTTAAGTTAAGAATCTCAGTTGTTGAATCATCTTTATCAGTTTCTGGTCATGACACTAATTTCTGCGAAGGATTCAATTTTATGTGGAACAGCTTTATTAGTAGGTACGCTTGGAATGTACACCAGCTGATCGTAGAATGGTAATTACACTCCGAGAGGGACCACATCGTGATTTCCATGTGCTTTTTGATCTGGCGAACTTTGACCATTAATAGGAGCTGAATACAGAACTACAAAGATTCGTTACCGTAGATTACGGTATCTCTCTAGTTACAGAGTTGATTTAGTAGCTGGAATCGTTGAAGTGGTAGTTGCATTTAATCGTGCCTAAGTAATGGCATTTGGTACCTGAACTGCAGTCTTAAGTGAAATGAAAGTGTGTACCGCTTTTATTAAAAGCTTTTAGGGCTTTTATTAAAGCTTCCAGTGCAACCTTGCTGGTGGCTTCACTGCCCACCCGTAGAATGGGGAGCTCCTTGTACACTCGCTTTCAACTGTAATTACTATGGCTATTATTTGGTCAAGATCGTTCGTTTAGATTTTAGTAGACAGTGTGTGAATCGTTAATTGTTGGATAATTGCTTAGGCAACACGAGTATACGAGAGTGATGTTTTACAATTTCAACGTACATTGTATTCGAGAGAAATTCATTTTCTTTGAATAATTTTTGGATCTAATTTCGATGTCAAAGATGTCTAGAGTTTTTATTGGTAGGAAATTCAAGAAATTCCAGAGACTGTATTATTCCTGGGTATTCCAAGAGTTATTTTCTCTTTCTTTAAGAGACATAATTTTGAATAGAATTTTGAAAAAAATATCGATGGAATCGAAAAAGCTGCCTCCTCAAGATCGTCTGAAACTTTTCCTTGCATATAGATGAAGAAATAGGATGTTTCTAGTTGATCAAATTTTGATTTTTTTAAACCAACGAATGCTACTGCTTCGATTTCTATCGTGTTTGCTAAAAGTGCGATGTGTTACTGATATGAAATTACGCGGAGAATCGTGAAATTTTTAAATATATTTTGACTCAGTCTTTTTTACGCCAATCCTCGACAGACAAATAAATTTTACGTGTATTAAGCGATTAGAATTAACGACCAGGAACTTGGGACCGTGCATTGTCTGAACTGTGAAAAATACGTAATAGGGTCAAAGAAAATTATAGACTTTGTAATTACATAATTTCCCTCGAGCGATATAGCCAGATAGGGTAAGGTTAATCAAGCTGATCCTCATTTGTTCGACAAAGCAATGGCTCCACCAGCGCTTACAAAGCGCGCGGATTTACAAAAGGCGCACGCGATAGAGTACACAGCTGCGTTTTCTGGCGAATAATCCGTTATATCAAATTTTAACAAGCGCACGTTAATCAAGAGTATCTGCAGGATCAAATTCTAATTGCGTTTCAGGCAAAATTTTGGTTTGACAAACGGAAACTTGAAAACGGTATACTCGTACTTTAAGGCTACCTGTAAACAAAGTATCAAATTCTTTTTCAGACGAATCTAAAGTCCGCATTTATTAAATCAAGTTCCTTTAACAGTACAATTTATTTTTCCACGAAGAATTATCAAATCTTTGGTCACGCCAGAAATTATGGGATAATATTGAATGAAACTTTCGTCCAACGGGAGTTCGCTTTGAAGAAAATATAAATAAGTTATTCTAGAATTTTTACTCATTTTTGGACAAGGATCCATGTCACCCGCAGTTGTGCTGTACTCGCTACTGTACTTCCATGCTACACGAGTTTTTAAATTCGATTTTCTCGCAAACGGATAAAAAAATCGAATTCCGTATCTTCGTCTTACTATGGATCGAGAAATCACCTATTTTCCACCATGTACATTCCAACGAGCAAAGAACTTTCAGCAACAGGGTCCCCGCGCGTTATCAACTTAAAGCCACAATCACTTTTCGATCTCCCAAACCCCGGTCCTGTAAGCCCTCATTAACAAACTACCCCGAGGAATCACTAATACAATACACTTTCGTGACGAAGGTACGCTACCCACGCGTACTCGGCCGTCTGGGGTAAACGAACGACCAGGAGCGATCGTATCAATCACACGGGCGCAGGCGATTAATAAACTACTAATCAAGCCGGCATGTCTGGAGCGATTAAAAAAGTAATCCCCCTTATAAAGGCATCGAAAACAAGCAGACCGCTGCGAAACTCCACGAGTTAACTCAAATATCCCGGTAGTTGACCGCGATGATAAATTGGATCGATCGGGGTCCCAAGCATCAATCGTTAATGCACCGGCTAGCGCGACGGCTAACGAACGATATCGACGGGGAAGCTGCTCGGGGAAAGCGGCTAGGCGAATGCAGGGGAGGAGAAGAGAAAAGAAGAGAAGAATACTTCTCGAAGTGATTGATCGTCCCGCGAGAGCGACACCCCCTTCGCCCTCGTAGACGTCGTTCGTGCAACCGTCCGACCGGTCGCCGCGTCGCGACGCGTCAATCTGTGACCCGCACACGCTTCAGGATGCCGTTACGACGGATAGATTTATTAATGTCCGGGGATAGAATCCTCCTGGTGATACGGGGCTGACGGGAAATCAATAAGACGACCCGACACGCCGCGATGACATTATATTAAGAACAAATAACGATTCGGGGAGAGGGCACCAGGCGCGCGGGCTACGCTTGAAAAACGGCGCGCGCGAGCTGCGCGGCATCGCGACGGCGCTCGCGATCGTGCTGGAATTTGCTGGTACTAATCAGTGTCTATGGGAGATCGATGGGACGGTAATAATAGAAGGGGGTGTAATGAAAATAAATATTGGCGGAAGAGAGTGAAGTTCCTACTGTCCGTGTGCCGCGCTCTGGACGCCTGTCGGCGGGCTCGCGCTGGATAATCGTGAAATTCAATGTTTTAATAACTACGGGCTCATTCTACAAAGTACAAAACTGTAGTGTTTCATTCGGCGAGCATGGAGGACAGAATGGTTAACTCGAAGCCGCCTTTAAGGGAGGATTCTCCTCTAACAGCCTCAAAAGTAACTGATATTTTTTTGGGGGGAAAAAACTGTTGGTCATATTGGATTAAACTCTTTTGGGATATAAGGAGGCATCTTTAAACTTGCAGAATTTTTTTTATTTGTCGATCCTTATTATTTATTAATTATCGTGGAATCTTGTTCGCCTCTTCGACGATGTAACTCCTGTTGGCGGGATGTGTTAGCACCTATCACAGTCATCTGATTGCAAAAAATAGAAGTTTCTTAAAGTTAGATAGTTTACAATTAGTCTCAGTTTTACATAATATTAGTTTCCAAGGTTAAGTATAAAGCAGTGCCTCCGCTGGACCTCGCATTTTGCAGATACTACACCCTTCTTTATCTCCGTTAAACTTATTGTTAACCTTCGCTTGATGAACACAGCATCCATTTTCACCCACCCGAGGCTGACTCATGTTACTTACTACTATCAGTATCACTGCTTTAAAAAAATTAAAAATTGTAGATCATAACAAAATCGGAATCTCATACGAAAACTTAACCGGTGAATTATATGAAGGAAATTACTTATTACCATGAGTCAAAACAGACCCCATATACCCTACCAACTATCAGCAACCGCCATCTAACGATTAAACTACGCTCTTAGTGCAATAAAGACGTTAATAATAATATTAATAATACTTGCATAAAGGGGTAGATTAGCGATACACCAGATCGCTCGAAAGACTCTGCAAACACGGGATTCGGCATTTTTAACGAAGCACCGTTCCCTCTGAAGGGAAGCAGAAGGTGGACAGGAAAAAGAGTCTCGTATAATTCGAATATTTTTCTTGAGTACCGTACCGATTAAGCGGGAAACGGCGGAGCTGTACGGGCAAAATAAATACCCCCGTGGAAAAAAAAGACGAGCGCCCTAGGAAAGGGGGTGAGCTCTCGCGGGCGAGCATGCAGAGGCAGGGCGCGTATATCGAAGATAGATAACGGGGAATACCGAGGCAGGGCGCCGAGCCGCTGTCGGGGAGTGTACATTCGTCCTGGCGATGGTGTACAGTGTACCTACGTACACAGAGGCCACGGATCGTAGCGTACGCAAGCAGTTACGGTCTCCCGATGCGCTGACGCGGGACACGCTGGTGGATATGCACCTGAAATAAGCGGGATAAACGGGATAAACGTACGCGGGCACACGTCCACGCTTGCCTCTGGTCTGCGAATGGCGCGGAACACCGTGTGAGCGGCTGGCATTGCGTTACTTTAGGTTACACGAGCAATATTCCGCTCCTCTACTCGATGGGGGCCGTCAATTTCGTAAACAAACATTGCGCGGCTGGATTGAAAGGTTCGATCGGTAAATTTCGCAGTCTTACCTTAGTTTCATGGAGTTCGTTATAGCTTGTTATTACGTATCGACTATCAACAGCCAGAGCAGCGGGAGAGGCTGAGGCGAGGTGCGGTGCTCGCGGGCGTAGATCGCCGGGAAAATTGCAGATGTCGAGTGGCTCTTCGCGGCCGCGGGGACCGACGAATTGCAGAGAGGCGACGGTTCTCCTGGCTCCTGTGATACAAAATAAAAGTGACAAACGGAGGAGACGCGCGATCCTGATAGTTATACGCCCGCACGAGAAGAAACTTGGAATAACGTCGTTGCAGCGCAAGATAACGAGCGGCGAACCGCGGCTGAATACAAAATTTCTCGTCGCTCGTAAACGGTTGCGCGGCGATACCTTTGTGAAATCAGTGTTGCGCGGTGCATTACGCGACTGGGCTTATTGTTGCATCTGTCGTGTATTATGGAATGAAAGTAAACTCGTTCGCGACATAAGCCTGTTTCGTTAACAGTCTGATTGCGAGTGGCGTGGGCGCGTTTTCACGCCGAGGGATTTGCATCCTGTACGTGGTTCTGTCTTGTTGTCATGTCAATATGTTTTTGTAAGCATTGGAAGGTTTCGAATGTTTACTTTGAACACTAAACGTCGAGTCATCTAGTAATGAACATTTTAATTTTTATATTCTATGTTTGATCTTCGTGAATGTATGACTAATTGATTGGCGAGATTTTATTGATGAAATGGAGACTACATTCGGGCTATTTTAATCTTTTAAATTCCGAAGCGATTCGGATTGTGTATAATTAAAAAATGGCCTGAATGAAGTCGTATTTGGACTCATTTTCGTCGGGAAACCCTAGCTTATCTATTGACAGTAGTCCTATGGAGATTAAATAGACAGTGCAGAAATTTAATTTTCGTTATAGTATAGACTTAATGCGGTAATTTTCAAAATCTTGCGCCAGTCAAAGTGTTAAGGATATTTGCGAGTTTGACGCCTAAAAATGATACAACTTTTAGGATTTTTTTTCTAGATAACTACAGGTACAAGATATCTTGACGAAGCTTTTCGCATTTTATTAATCTATTTTTGCACTATAATTTCTCATTTTTATATTTGCCATAAAAAAGGCGTAGATATGCTTCTCAACGATATAACTTCGATAATATTTCGAATTTCTTTATACAGTTTTAACTGAACATTCTTAAGATGCTATACTCACAATTTATGTCTATACAAAATTTATTGAAACCTCAAACCCACAAATACCTCTTAAATTGTTACACGCACGTCGAGCATGAATTGAATGGTTTATTTATTGAACTTGCATTATCATAACGAACGACGTTACAATATTATTATTAATACTGCCATCGAGCCTGCTCATCTTGAAGGCAGAGCCTCGAACGAAGTAACTCCACCCTGCCCTTTCGAGTAATTTTTGCCCCCGGAATCGTCCCCATTCTTACTTGCACCACGAGTTTCTCCGCGTCTTGAATAATTCCGCTGTTATTAGACGTTGGACCTGTTCCGGTGATCCTCGAATCTCTCGTGCTTGCACACAACTCGTCGAGCCAAGGCCGGATACGGCGACGAGCGTAATCGTAACCCGTGACAAGTCGGTGATATCAAGCTTTCCAGGACAAAGCGCTTCCCTACAATAATTTAGAATTTTTTACGAGCGCGGCTCACGTTGAAAGCGGAGGAACGCGCTCCCGTGGACCGCAGAGGGTCGCGGGGGTGATCAAAGTGGGGAATATCAGGCTCGCGGAGAGGGGAGATACTGGGGCAAAGTTTCGAAGCCAGCCCGCAACTTTTGGGCTGGGCTAATTTTTCAAAAAGTCCGCGAACAATGACATTTCTGCGCGACGTTTCGCCTCGTAATTACGACGGATACCGAGGGTGGAAGGGAAAGCACGCTGTCACTCGAGAAGAAGCGTTACCTACCCGTTTTCGAAACGGACAATTTAACGCTTGCGGAGGATTGCTAGCTCGCGAATTCGGTCAGCGCTGAAGAGTAGAAATGTTTGCAAATATTCTAAACAGCTAAGCGTAAACCTTGGACTGATTGTAAATTCAATTTTGAAATTGTGCATCCCCAGTGTTCGCCAGCGTTTATCTCCACGCAACGGGTACTTTCGACGATGACGGCCTGCCCCACCGCAAGCGCGCGTGAATATTAAGAAGCTCAGGATGTAAGATGGGCAGCGGTGTAATTGGAGGGCATAATTGAAAGGGAAATTTCGTATTAAACGAGACGGGGAATAAAATGGAAACGCACGAGGCACTTTGGCGGAACGAGGCGAGGCTGGCTCTCCGCGAGGGGCGTATTTTTTCTGATTTCTTAACGAGCCCTGTGCACGTTGGTCTACCAGAAGCTTGATATTCCGCAGGGGCCGCGGACAACGAACACAGTTGCGCGAGCTGTAAACGCGTTAAAATCAGGCGAGCCATTCTTCGCGTTGAATGCTGACTTATTTGAAAAGCTAAACGGCCCTGCGCGCCCTCGCGCTGCTCGGGCGCAATTTGCGAGATGAACAATTAAAATATTAATCGTCGGGTGTTGTTTGCGCTTTTAACGGCATTAACGCGCTGAAACGGGGGCACGGCTCTTCTGCGGCGACGTTGCAGGATTAATAATATGATGAAATTGTGACGGCGAGGCGAGCGCCGCGCGTAAAACGGAGAACGGGAATGATCCGAGTGATGCTGCGCGTGGTGGGAATCGGATTGGCCAGATTTCGATCGACGCCACTTTTGTGGACTTCGCACGAGTCGAATGGAATGGTAACTTCTCCCTCGCTTTGCAATAGCTCGTCGGGCTTTCGATAAATTATTCTCTTCCAAGTCTGTGGAGTACTTTTGTCTTATTTGATAGGGCCTTCTTGGAGCCTTGGGGTCGAATAGAGGATCTTAGTTGATATCGCAGAGGACTCAGATACTTTGAAATTAGTAGTTTCGGGATGCTTAGTGTGTTACATATTCAGTAACTTCATACGACTGCACCCCCGAGTTAATACTTCTGAATGCATCAGTATTATAATTAGATACGTGTCGAAACTGAGGAATGATCGAAAGCCCGGACCTTTGGGTGGTGATAATTTGAACGCTCAACGTTCGTGGCGTGCGGATTTCTTCTAGTTGTATGTCTTAATCATAGTTACTGAACGCCGATGGGCGTTCCTCGCACGCACTGCGTGGCACTGGACGAACGCATATAGTCGACCATATTATCCGAAGGGTTAAACTAGGTAGTAGGAATAAATTTCACGTTATTCGCGTGTCCTTCAGGAATCCAAGCTAATCGTGCAAAGCGTTAGAAACCAGAAACCCACAATATTCTAATCACCCACTAAAATTACGAGGACGGTCCTCCGCGCCCTTTGACATCCAAACGGATCACGAAATCTGAAGCTCCAGTGGACCCCTCAGCTCAACAACGACCATACCGCCATTTTTACCATTACACAAACGGTTTTCCCGCGGAACGTGACTGTTCATTAAGCCAGTCCGCGTTAAAGTCACCTCGGCTACTTCCGCAACAAAATTCGTTGGATTATTATAGCTTACTACAAGGCTACTTTCGACCCTCCCGGAGGAAAAGGAACAAAAAGCAGAGGAAAGTAATGTTCCGCTATAATCAGCGGGCGGGTCGGGCGAAAAGTAAATGAAAGTAACACTCAGGGGCGCTCTGAAAGGCTATTTCGGAACGCAGGAATTTCGCCGAACGTTAAAAACTGCGGGACGAGAGGCCGCTAATGAAGTGGAATTGAAATTACCAGGGGGCGCAAAGGGAAAATTGAATGCGGAATGAAAAGTAGAGAAAAAGAAGGGAGGATCGCGCTGGTACATTTGGGTGGAGGGAACGAGATCGGACAGCTTAAGCCGCGAAGCACATTTCCCCTGATTTTGTAACGAGCGTTCTCCAGCACGCCCTCGACTCGGCGGACGGCCACGAGCGTAAAATCGCGCACCGTGACGTACTCGCGCTGGCGTCTTCGCAGCTCTCCCAGGGTGGCCCGCCTGTTTGTGAGGCAATTTAACCCCTCCTTCACCGTGATACGTCCAGAACAGTATCTCCATTAGCCAGGAGAGCAGGGTACACACCCTTGGATCGCGGGGATGTAAAAGAATTTACAATAGCGCGGAATTTTAAGGTGTTTATCGCCCTCCACCCCTTTCGACTCGTCTTCGGCGGTGCGCGCGCGTGCCGGCAGCTTTCTGAGGGGGTTGTTGATGCTCGTTTCGGATAGGATAGGGTAGCTGGAATTTTTGGGAATATTGAACGCGACAGATAGTCCGATAGAAGTTTCGGTGTGCAGTGGGGGAGGTGTTTGTGGTTATGCTTTTTTAGGTGGAAAGGGGTGCGTGACAGGCGACACTATCGAGGTGTCCGGTGTCGATTTTTCTCTGCTTGAAATACATGTGTTGTTAAGCATAGAATTCTAAGAGACACGTATTTTTTATTTTTGCCCAATCTCAATTTTAAGGGGTCAGGCGGTTTCTCGAAGTTCAAAAATCGGTATTTTCTCAATTAAATATTCTCCCATTATAAATACCAAAAATATGATGTGTATGTTAGAGGAAATGCATATTATAAAGTGATCTATTTGTTAGCTAATAATTGCAAAATTGACCACCGGAAGAGTGGGACTAGAGTAACGTGAAAGCGTGAAGGGGGTAGCCGCGGTACAGCTTTTCATTTTCTTGTGGATGAAATGAAGCAGGTAAACAATGCATGGTGTTACCTAATTATTATAGGTGTACTATTATGTAAATTTTGTTTGCTAAATTATTAATTGGAGTAGCTTTTGTATAACAATATACCGCAACCTGCGATAAGATCCCCTTTGCGCCTCCAGGTTTCTCTAGTCCTTCACTTTTCTGGTTCCCATTCTGCAATTATTAACACAATGGCCACTTTATAATGTGTATTCCTTCTAAAATACTTCCAGTGGCCAAACACTTCATTCGAGAAATGCCGAGGAGCGAGTTTTGAGGGATTATTTCACGTTTTAAAATTCAGATTTGACAAAAATAAAAAACCGTGACCCTTAGATTTCTGTGCTTAACAATATATTTCAAGGATAGAAAAATCGACCCCGAGCTTCTCGATAGCGACCTTGTTCTCTGTTGGGTACTGAATATGTTCATTGGTTTTGATGATGGTACGAGGTGAGGGGGTGATTATCGATTTCGGAGAGGCAAAGGGTGCGACAGAAGTCACAGTTTTGATGCAGTGGGACGAGTTGAGGTATATTATATTTATTGGAAAATGTGGAAGGAGAATACGTTCGATGGTGGGCACTTTCCTCCTCTTTCTATTTCACCGATGTTGGTGCGAAATGGTGTGCACATACTCTGCATATTTGCATTCCCTGTTTGTTGGAATATTGGTAAACATGCTTTATTCCGAAATTCTTTGAAAAATTGATGCAACGCTACGGCATGCTTCAACTCGTTTCGTTTGGTTCTTTCTGTGGCTGGTAACGTTATGATACCTATTTTTATTATTATACACAACATTTCTGAAATGTGGAAAACTGAACCATTAACAAAAAGGTATATTTATCATATTATTCTCCTTTCTCTCGTGTCTCCTCGGACAATCCAAACCCAATGAAAATACTTCAGACATTTATTTTACATGACTTATTCCACACGCACACACACACATTACAGCCAATAAAGGGGAAAACTGTCCCTTATTTAAAACCCATTCGAAACCACAACAGAAATCTTATCGTTATTATAAGAGCTTTTCGTAAAAAATTCCCTTAACTCTTTGCCCACCATGCATGCCTCTCAGGCACAGCAAAGTCCAAATTATGCAGAATCATAAAAATTCATGATGCATCCAAACAAACGAATCCTCCATTTTAAAACCACCATACCGCCCCTTCTATATTCCAGACTTTTCTATTTAACAAGGGTTAGATGCGAGTAAAATCCCTCTTCTCCCTTGACTACCGTATAATCTCGAGTGCAGAGAGTTAAATCTCGCGAATACTAGTAATTCGAATTCTCTCGTGGGCGTAAAATAAATCGTTCCCCCGGAGCCTCCCGTTTCTCGAAAAATTCGACTTCGAGCATCTTTCCTTCGATTAGGTATACCACGAATCTCCTAACATGCCCCATTAAATCTCGCGAACGCTTGGAAGACGAGTGCCTTCGGGCCCCTGGTCGGGGATAAAAACCGTGGCCGTTCGCTGGATAAATTTATCCCTAGGATTTTATCGATGGAAGATTGTTGCTGCCCCATCTCACGCCTGTGGCCCCTGCGTTCAGGCTAGGCCCTTGCACATGTACGTGCTCGCCGTTTTTCCCTTGCTTCCGACGCGGGATGGTAATTACAAGTAGAGCCAAGTAACGTACTGCAGCCCGTGAGAGCGACGCCTTAAAGCACACGGGAAGAAGAAGCAGAGGAGAAGCAGCCACTCGGCTGGTTTAAGTGCCGCGCAGCGTATATAAGCGTCGCTTGAGAAGAGGCGCGAGCAGGACGACTCTTGAGCGTCAAGACTGCAGATACATACGTAGCTTTTCAGTTGGATCTCTCGAGTGCCCCTCTTTCAACCTCCGCGACACGCAGCCGCGATCGAAATTATTATTAAGAGGCTTCCCCGCTGCCTCCTCCCTCGCCGCTGACATTTCCCAGCTGTCGCTCGTTCTGTCCCTCGCCGCCCGACTTTCTTACTATTCCTTTTATCCGCTGCAAGGTCTCCTATCGATCCCCAACCGTCCCATCGTCCGATTCCTCCATTCATCTCGATACACGAGTTCCCCGGATCACCGTAAAGCTCGACGCAGGGCTCGCAGAGGTCCCCGCCCCGGTCTGACGTTAATCAGACCAAGCATAATGTAGCGGAGATAGCCAGAGATTACGCGGCAGTTTCTTAAGCTTTCAAACGTTCTTGTATCGTGTCCCCGATCACCTTTCGCGATCACGATCGCGATTAATCCCGGCGAACGCGATGAGCCTCCAGTCAGAATAAATTTGCCCGGGCTCCGCTCCGTTTTAAGATCGATCGTGCAGGCAAGTTTAATTAAACGAAGCACGAGGATTTACGGGACTTAAAAGTCGCCGGGAGCGCGCGTGTGCATAGCCGGGGCTGCATCGACAAATCATAATTTTTCGCTTGTTTACGGGGATCCGTTCCTTCGTTTGCGCAACTTTAATCCCACGGCATCCTCCGGAGTCGCTTTTATCCCGGCCGGTTTTTACGCCGTGCCGTTGAAACGCTGTCGATGTTAAAAACGAAACGGAGCACGTATGTGCGGGGCCGAGCATCGAGTGGTAAAAAAGTTTAAGAGAGGCGCGTTTCCAGCAGATTTTTCCAGTCGTTCTTCTTCTGTAAAACCGGCGCGAAGGAGCCACTCGACACCTGTAAAGTTTACTGTTGCAGACGCGCGGCGCGTAGGCGTTGCTTTAAGATAAACAGCCCATGCTACCATTCAGTCCGTTTCAGTAGGTTCGTATAACCTTCTTAACTGTTTTATAGGGCTTCTCAGCATGCAGTGCTCGAGATGAAACAAGCGCCGTGTTTGTGTATTTTCCTTTCATGACTCATTCCACGGCGAAGTCGCTCCTTATCCCGTTTGTATGGCTTCGCGCGAATGGTTCGAGGGCGCGGTATTTGCGAGAGCACACGGTCTCCGTGTTTCTGTTCGAAACGAAACGGAAAGAGAGAAGCGTGTCGCGCGCGGGGGGCGTGGAAAAAAATTCTTGTCGTTAGAAAAAGCGTTCGACGCGAGTCTTTCATTCAAAGGATCTTGCCGTTCGTTGTGTTGTTTCCAGCTCAGAAATAAGTCGAGTTGAACAGTTCGACGGGGGACTGCGTATGTTTTCCTTCCTCTTCGAGGCTTTCCCTTTGCCGAGTGTTTCGCCGAGAGAAAACAGGCTCGCCGACGATACGAAGAGCCGCGGCGGATTAACGGATTAAATTACAAAAGAAGAGCACCCCCGCCTTTCAGGCGCTGTGCAAACCGTCTCGAATAAACCGTGAAATCACTGCACGAACCGCGAATAATATCTGTTGACTTCTATAGCGGGCCTTCCAGTTCCGAATCCCATTTTGTTCACGTTCGTGGCTTCCGGCTATTAAAATTATTACCGACCGAAACTCCGCCCGCGCGAACGTTTTCCACCTTTCGCCGTGCCTCGATTTGCGCGGACAATCGGATCCACGGGGTGGGACGTTGATCGGAAGTCAGTCGAAGTGGGAATGATTTTTAGCAGGGAGATGATTCGAAAGTGTGGGGTAAAGGTTGCTGCGATTAGACTTGGGGCTAGAATTCTTTGAAATACAAAGTGAAAGATAATGTTTGAATTACTTTATTACATCTATATTACTAATAATTTAAAAAAGCTACCTTATTGCGTGGCAAAGCCAACAAATCATTTTATAATGGTTTCAAACGTTCCAGCTTCATCAGTAATAATTTGCGGGATTATTTCAGAAGACACTTAATCAAATATAAAATAAGGTCAAGTTAAGTAAGACAATATATCATTCGATTAATGATTTCTAAAATATTGATTTTATTCAACTGTGCGACGCCCAAGTCTGGCTGGTACACGCGAACGATTCAGTGCGCCCTGGCTGGCGTGTCTGTCCAACACAGGGCGTTTCTACTTGCGCGTTAAGGTTTGTAGTTACCGAGAGTGATGGGGTGAAATACTACTGTGTCTTCCCATTATTCGATTTTTATTAGAAGGTACATTGGTGGAACAAATTCTTCCAAATTCTTGTCTAATATTCTTCTTCAGTTAGGAAAGACTATCGACACCTTTGCAGACTTTTTTATCCAGTCTGTCCTCGAAATTATGAATCAGGCGGTGTGACGTTCCACCGTCTTCGCAGCCAAGGCACTCCACTGCTGTGACCAATCCAAACACACGTCTCAACCAATCCGAACCCCGTCCAAGTAGACGATTAACAAACAGACACGCACGAAATACAGTAAGCTACTCGAGCCCCACACAAGACGGGGCGTAAAGCGATCGCTTTGAGAATGCAAGCCGCGAAACAAGTTTTTCGCCACTCGTCGCAAGAGCAAACATGCCCGCGACGCCTTTCGTGTGCCCAGCTCCTTAATGTCTAGTGGCCGAGAACGATCATGCCAGCACGCGAGTAAACTGTCTTCGCCAGAACTGCATTCGCGACCTCGCCGTCTTCCCCGCCGCCGCAGCCACAACGGACTTTAAACGTCTATTACCTCGAAACTATGGCCTCCCGCGAAAAAACCCTCCCTTTTCGATGGCCCTCGAGGCAGAGAATCATCCCCTTCGCGCCGCGAGTTCCTCCCCATCCCGTGCTTCTTGGCGCTGCCCGCCCCGGGAGCCCCCCAGGTCTGGGGCTTTACGAGTCAGCATAGGCGTTCGCGCCGGCCGCGTCACTTTCGTCGGCATCGACTTTACGATCCCCGTATTTATACGATCGTTGCTTTATACGCGCGGAAACTTCTTACTTACCGAGCCGCATACACGCCCCGCGCTACGTGAGAAGAAGCGCCGCGTGCAACGGCTACCTACGACCCGGAGTGGAATGAAATGGAATAATAAGAGACGTGCGGGGCGGCTGAAGTAGGGTGAGGACGGGGGAGAAAGGGGAGAGGAGGCCGTGGATGGATATAGTTTATGGTGTGGAACAACCTGTCCCCTCAGAACATTAAACTTGTGCATACGTGTATGCCGTTTTATGCGTGCGATGCACGTTATACGGCCGGAGATATCCGTGTGGTTTTGCGAGCGGCAAGGACAACTACGTCCCCCTTCTCCACGCGTCACAGCGCGAAAAACGCGATGCTCGGTGCAAGGATGAAGGGGCAGATGCGTGTCGTGACGGTTTGGCCGAGCAAGGTTAGAGCAAGCGTTTCAAAAATGCCTCTTTCAGTCGTGATAATAGTATTGCGTGAAGCGCGGAGGGTGAATGCCTGGGTTTAGTTTGATTTCCAAGTTTTCGAAATTCCGAAGTTCGGATAGTTTCGATAATATTCTCAATTTCTAGAACAGGTATATCGACGTGGCAACGCGCCGAAGACGGGCATAGGTTGTAGCTCGCTCGGCGTGGAAACAGCGTTCGGAGATGGTGAACGAGGAATAGGTAAAGGTGGAGTGTTAGTGGAAGTACCCCGAGGCACTGTGCGTATCCATACTCTGCTGATGCCTCGGTTATTCTCCATCGGGGAATAGGCTGAGCTTAATGACAGGTGGGTCGAGTCACAATCGAGGGCCTCCCATTATGATCGATCTGAGCAAATGTCGAATGTATTAGCGCTATTAAATGGTAGGGGAAAGTCTTTTCTCTAGGGGAAAGACTTTCTACGTGGGTGCATGTGAATTTGAATATGCGAAGGACGTGACATTTTCTGAAATGGAATCGAGTTAGAATTTCACGTAGGAAAGAAATTCGTAGACGATGACGTTCGATCTGTCTTCGAGTGATTATTCTAGATTAATCGATTTAGCGTTTTGGTTGGGTTGATTCTTTGTATTCAGGATAAAAGTCGTATTTTTGAATATTAGCATTAAGGACAGGTATTCAATGGGAACTTTCTATAATCCTTTTCAGTTTAAATCGCTGGTTTTCATTGTCCCAAAGCTGTAACTCACCGTTAAAAACGCGCGAGTCCATGTGAGTGATAAGATAACTGATTTTTAAATCTTCGACGTGCGTGCATACGTAAACAAGTCTTATCCAGCTTATCCTCTTCGTAATGCTTCTGGAAATCCTCGTGCTTCTATCTGATACATTCTTTACTTTCACTAATATTTTTTGCATCGTACGGATAGAAACAGTAACAAGAAATGATGGTGCAGGTGAAAAAGTTCGACGCGAGATCTCACTTTCCCGTTTCGCATTTTTTGCACAATGAACCAAACAGAGCAGGAAGACGAGTAATCATAACTCTTTCTATCGCAAGCTGACATTTTTATTCGTCGTTTCACGTCCATTTATCACGATCCTCTTCTCAACCTTACATTTCACGGGATCTAAATTTTGTTGAGGTACACGATAACAAAGAATTTGTAATGGTAGTTGGTAATGCGACGTTACGGGTCAGCATATAATTCATTTCCGCGGGCAGAGTTCTATGGACAAAGAGACCAGGGACAAGGCGAACAAGGTGAATTGTTTAATGTATCGAAATAATCTGATGAGGTGTGCTGGAGGGGCAGAACGACGACGAAGGGTAGGAAAATGGCGCAGGGAAAATTAGATCTCAGGGCGGAGAGAGAAGTGATATCGATTGTCCGACCATCGTCAACATTTTCTACTTTGGTTTTACCCTCGCCTCGTTTCGCCGTGCATCGTAGACGTCTCCTCGATGAAAACGATTCGATCTGAATCCCCTTTTTAGCTCCGATCGGCCACCCCTCATTCGACGTTTCATTTTATCAGGGCGAATCACAATCGAGATCCTGTATCCATGGGCGATGGGAGAAAGAAGCAAGAATGCATTACGCTGCGAAGAAGCGCCCCGGCAGGATCGCGGTGGCTGCTGCTCGCGTTCCTGCCGCTTACGGAATGAGAAAGTTAGACAGAACGAAGTTAAATGCGATTTACAATACGTCACCGACTGGGAGAGGCTTGTCAAAGAAATGTTCCGCGCAGGAAGAGCGATGCTTGGCGCTAATGATTCTAATCGGGATAACGAGCCAACAATGCCGTCGAATAATGCATAATAGCGGCGTTACGTCAAGATCACCAATTACGAAATGCGAATAGAGAGAAAATAGAGTGACGGGGCTGCGGAAACGAGGATCAGCCGGTTGGGTCCTTTAAGTTGAAGCAGTGCTGTGGAAAATTGCATTTTTATTCTGTCTAGAGTGGAACTGTTGGGATCTGTTGATCATTCAGTCGATGGAGTTTATTCCGAGGAATCTGATTCAGATTACTCCTTTTTACATCTGCTTCAAATTTCAGAACCCTGGGTGTTCTCGATTAATTGCCTTCTCGTCTTTACTGAATAGGGTGGATGCACCAGTAAATGAACACGTACCAGTGAATAAACAGTTTTTACTAAAAAGAGTAAAATCAGTTTATAATATTAAAATAAACAACCAATTAATTAGAGACTTCTTTTAATTTCTTGCTTTATATCCAAATAATTTTTGCGGTACGTGAAATCGCGGTGTAAACATAATTTTATAATATTCTTCATTCATTACCCTTAAGTGTTCATTTATTGGTGGGTATATCCTGTTAGAGAATAAAGCGATGTGGAAAGAAGCAAACTCGAGGATACTTCCCGACAAACATATTCCTCCAATTTCTACACACCATAGAGACTCAGACGACCAAAACACTACGCTAAGTCCTCCCCCAGCTCTTGATCCGCCTACGATACACGCAACAGCTAATTAGGCCTCTAAACTGCAGCCAATTCAGTCACCAAACACCACGACCAACTCCTCGACAAATTACCCCATGTTACTCCCCCATAAAATCCACAAGGGCCACTTTCCCGCATTGAAGAAGGGCCAGGAATCGCTCCGAAACGCGGCCGCTTATAAACAATTTCCTCTGAGCGGCGTGTCGGAAGGAGAAGTGGGTCTCCGCGTTGTTAACGTGGCAAGTGGTAGACGAGAGGAGACAGGCGCCCTTTCCTTTTTTGTTCGCGCCCCATGCGCGCGTTTTTCCCTCGCAGCGTTTCGCCTGTGCGCGCGCGCGCGCGCCCGTGTCTATCCACCGAATGCAATTTAATGTCACCGCGGCCGGGCACCACGTACGCCGCCTGTACGGTGTACACGCGCGAGACAGGCCCGCTTTGCATACCAGCCCGCCGCCTCGTCCGCATTCATTTACACTAATGCACCACAATTTGCGTTGCATTTGTCGCGGCGCGGAACGTAACGCGGTACGACGAATGTGCGGTCTGTCTTTTATCTCCGTCGCGGCCCGGTGTCGCGTGCCCCTCGCCTACGCTGCTGTGCGCGCCGGGGAGTGCGCGCGGGAGCTGTCCGCTACACTCGAGCCGACCGGCCGCGTCCGCGGGAGCCGGCCGAGCCAGAAACGAGCCGGAAATTGCCATAGCAGCGGAAGAATCCGTCGAATCGAGGACGCTTGTTTTCCCGTCTACAACGTTCAACCGATCCCGCGGTTGGCCACGTCCAATGCTCAATCCGATCCATCCGGTCCAGCCACGACTCAAAGGGATACGATTGATTGCTCGAACGCGCTCGCGTTGCCTCGTCTCGCGTCTAAAACCGGCCGTTTCGCTCCTGCTGACGACGGTCATTGTCTTTTAGCTAATTGTTTTTAGGGAACGGCAGGGGATCGAATGTTGCTAAGGCGGATTCACGCTGATCCGTGACACGGGCAAGTGTGAACTGCTCCGTTACAAAGCAGGGAAATGATACTTTTTACCACTGATACGGCGCTGAACCGTCACGGAACTGATATGTGTGAATCCGCCTTTAACCGCTTCGACAGTGAAACGGGAAGCGGAACCTGGTAATTGCTGACCCCCTTGTAAAATTTGATTATCCAGGCAGTCTAGTTCCTCGAATTTTCATCTTAAATTTATTCGCAAATTATTCACGAATTTGTGGTAATTATTTATAAGAAGCGTACAATTTAAATATGATTATGCTGCTCTGCAATTGACGTATAACGTGTTTAACGAATATATTGTAAACATTCGTGAAATATTGTTACGGGTACGGGTCAATATTGACCCTCCTTCGTCAGCGGACGGTTTAGGGGGAAAGGGTTGAATTTTCTATCGGCACATCCCTTCGGAGAATAGACGATAAGGTGTTCCGGGATCGATGTTGTATTTAGTTAAAGCATTGAGGACACTTCGTAACAACGATTTCAATTAAATGAGTTTTAATTCGTGATCGAGTTACAAAGCGCGCTAGCTGGGTGTAAAGTGCAAAGTTGACGGTCCCAAGATAATCAGAATGCCCGTGCAAGTTGCTACTCGACCCCGCCGGGGCGGCAACCCAAAGCCGAACTCCAAGAAACTAATTTCTTTCGGTGTCGAACTCCAATATTTACTGTTGCGAGGAACTTGTCTAAATACTGTATCGCTCACGGCCTCGAACAGGGTCGGAATGGATTTGCCTGCGAGGTAGAGGGAAACGCGCGTCGGTGTTGATCATTGCACGAATAATTAAACGTTTGTGTCTCTAACAAGCTTATTATTTGATCTTCAAAAGGTGAGATGGTGTAGTTGTGGCGTAAAGAGCAAGGATTAATTCGATTTTGCATTAAAATCACCAGTGGCTACGTCAACGTCTAAAGGACAAACTTAACTCCACATTTTTCCTTCTCAAATATCATAAATATTCAATTCACAAAGTTTCGGAAATTCCTTGGAAATTTGTCGTACAGCATCTATTATTTACCAAAATTTAATCAATATTTCGGAAGAACGCAATTCCCTTCGAAGTGTCCACTTCGCTAAACAGACATAGCCAAAACCCATACGGCACACTTCGTTGCAGCAGTATTGCAGGAACGTTGCTGCAATATTGTGTTGTTGCAGGTTGCATTGCAATATTGCAGGAACGATGCTGCAATATTGTTGTGCATTATTGGAGTGCCAACGATCCTGCAATATTGCAAGTTCATTGCCGTGCAATGTTCCAGTGACAACGATCCTACAATATTTCTGCAATATTGCGCGCACATCGATGTGCAATGTTCCAGTGGCAACGCCCCAGCAAAATTGCACGCACATCACCGTACAGTATTGCAGAAATGCTCCTGCAACTCCTCTGCAATGATGCGGTGCAACATTGCAATCTAGCACCAGAATATTGTCGAAGAGTTGCAGGATCATTGCCAGAAATTTACCGTTTCGTTGCAGAATCATTGCCGGAACGTTGCAGGACTACATATTTGTAATGTTGCCGCAACTTTGCAAACATACACACCTGCAATATTGCGAAGGCGGACATAGGATTGAACCTGCAACGTCTCTGCAATATTTTGGTACAACATTGCAATCTTGCACCGCATCATTGCAGAGACGTTGCTGCAATGTTATGGTGCTGTGTGGGAAGAGAAACACTTTCTTCAGAATTTCACACTAATAAATAATCCATTTACTAGCCTTTGCACAGGCTGGTCCACGACACCCATTAACTTCCTGCATTGTACATATACCTGTCCCCGGACGGTCGATTCACGGCCAAGGCGAAGCTTAGGTGGTAAAATCGCTGCAGGTTCCAGGTACAGCTAACCGTGTGAAAGAAGGGGTTGAAAAATCCTTTAATCGCTCGGTCACGATACAGCGCGGGACGAGGCTCGATTAACGACCTCCCGGTGTATTAATTAACCGTGGGCGCGGGAGCTTCCTTGCTTACGTCTAATTTGCTCCTCGCCGTTTCCTCCCATTGTGGATATTACACACGTGTGTACGTGCCAGCTCGCGTGCACGGGGTCGCGAGAAGAGGTGCAATGCACCCGCGTTCCTCTCTTCCGGCCGCGGCCACCGTCCTCTCTCGTCGTAGTAAATCATCTAGCAGGCGCAGCAGGTTGCACTTGCTGCTGCAGCTCGTCTGTAGTTATACATCCCGAGCCTGAGCGAATGCCGCAGCGCGGAGGATCGAGTGCGCGCAGCTAATAAACGATGCCTGGAAAATTCCTCGTTACGAACTTAATAACCGTCGGCTCGCTCAACTTCGGTGCACCCCGATGCGTGGGGTGCACTTTCCTCGCCGAATCTCTGCGCCTTTCTTTTTTGTCTGTCGCTTCAGCTCGGTAGTTGGCGACGACTCAAGATTGTCGAAGCAATTTGTCGCATCAAGGGTTACGGGTCTCTGAACAGTGGCCACCCCCGTTTGTGTATGCGTGAGGCAGAGATAGGCAAAAATTTTATTCTAACATCCCGGGTTAATAAGTTTAGGTTTTTTACTCGTCGAGCGTTCCAACTTCAGCGTCGAATAAAATTTTCAACTTTAGTTTCAACGTTAACATTAACTTTATCCGACCGCGAGTCACAATTACAGTTAAAGTTAAACTTGCAAATTTTATTCAACGCACAAGTTGAAGCGATCTACGAATAAAAAAAATTAACTTTATTCGGCAAATAATCTAAAGTTGAAGTAACTTCTAGCGTGTGTTTTATCGTAACAGTGGCTTTTGGTACTGATGCATCGTTGGTACGATAGTTTCCGTAGGAGTATGTATTGCTTCGTGAGTTTTCCATTATGTTGCATTCGTTTCTCTTGGAATGTTTCTATTGGTGGACAAGTGTAGATCTTTGTTAACTGTCCTTGCCTTGTTTTATTTTTAATTCGGGTGGAAACACTTGTGTGCACGTTCGCGGGTGGTAATTATTTATCGTTAGATATAAGTAAACAGTGATCGTATCTGTCCATTTCCTGCGCCTCAAAGCACGGTAGAGAAGATCTCACGTTCTCCTGTTCCCTCGCATTATCTTCACCTATCTTACGCAGAATCCTGTTCTGTTACACGTTCCTCGAGCACAACATCAAAGACCACCGTAAGATCACGTTAAACTCCCAAAATTAAAATAATCTTAACGATCATCTTGCAATCTAAAATGCCATTATAATAAAATAGCGCTCACGCACCGACCGAACATCTGCACGTTTAATTTGCACCCCTCTGCCCCCAATCCGAGGAACTTTTCTTGCGCGTTAATTCGCTTGATTATTCAGCCATTTAGTTTTCTGTCCACGGTCGATCTGCTCGCTTAATTATCCGCCCGTGTATTTACTTAACTACTCAACTAATTAAGATTTTCTTTTAATCGCTGCCCATACCGCTCGCTCCACAGAATATCTGCATATCTGATCGTCGGTCCACTCGCTCGCCCAATTATTTAACCGCCTATCTCTTCGTCCATCTGCTCGTACAAGCTATTGGAAGTGGCCAAACGTGTTTGTCGACGCGGAGTAGGAAAACCCGCCCGGTTTCTCGTGGATTCGAGGGGTCGCCTTCGTTTTGCGCGCGCGGGACACTTCGGCGGACGTTGCTCAGCCGAAAGTGTCGCGGTCGCGCTGTGACACCCACGTCTGTCTGGAATGGCGTTGATCCAAAACAGTCGCGCGATTTGCGTCATTTCTGGTACTTGAGAGTGTAACCTTGCACTCGGCCTAATCAATATGGAAAACCAAGTACAGTAGAGTCGGACCTTGGGTACGCATAACAAACGTGCATTCTATTTATACCCTCACATCCAATCGCAACGGGCCTCTGCTTAAAAATAGCCCCCCCGCAACACGGCAGCACGTTATCAGAGAGCTTTACTAGAAACATAATTCAAGCTTTGTTCCGACTCGCGCAATTAACATCACGGCTTGCTTCGTCTTTTAACAGAAATACACTTAATTCGTTTTACACGATAGGTAGGTAGTGGAGACCGGGGTGAGTTGATACAGGGACAGGTTGATACAGAGAAATTATCTCGACACTGTGTAGGTATACGAAAAATCCGTGCAAAAAAGATACCATGTATTTGAAAAAACATCATACCGCGAACTCGATTTTTTCTGACTGCGTCCTTCCGGCTGCTGATTGTCGCTCTACCCGTTCAATTAAGGCCTAAGACACAGACAAATCATTTACTCGAGACTGTGCGGCAGTTTTAAATGCAAATTCTAAGATTTCTTTTAACTGAGCCCAATATCCTAGAAAAATAAGTAGAAATATTTTTCTCAGAATTAAAGTTAGGCGAAGATTTTTAAAAAGGCAAATTCATCGAACCGTTTTAGATCAAGACAAATAGCGCAGAAACAGAATTTAATTTCTTAATTTTTTCTAGCCCGTGTTGAATAAAAATCATGCAAAACAGAATTAAATACACATAATAGAAATACCATACCGCGATGGTCGGTTCGGTACGTCCGTCTCGCAGCGACAATTCTGTAATGAAAACATCGACGCCTGAAAACGATTTCTCATCGCACACCAAAAGCGTACCTACAACGCGGTGCAGCGATTGCTGTAAAGCTACGAACGCTATCGATACCATCAGCGAGATACCTGGTTAAATAATAGTAAAAGGAAGCGTTTATTTCTGCCCCGTAACAGCACGGCATCGCCGATCGAGATTCGGATAAAATCCCCGACGACTCGGCGCAACACGTCCGAGTCTACTTTTACACTGCCCCGCGGACGTAACGACTGGCACCGAAATAACACGTCCGAATGCCATATTGCTGGTTAAAAGCGACCCATTTCCAGCTTGCCGCGCCCAGCCCCACGCGGTCCGCCCTTGCCGTACCCTGTGCAATTAGCTTCCCTGCGCCCACCGTGAAGGAGTCATTCCTTATTCGCGAAACAAGGATGGGTGTGCTGGCTAACCTTACGCGGGTGGATTGCATCGCCTAAAAACATGATACACCTATACAGCCAGCTAATTTCGAAGGGATCGCGGGCTGGCCGGCTGCCACCCCTTTTTTCCTGCCGAAAATCTGCCGCAATTTCCCCGGAACGCCGTGTAACTGGACCGCAAGCGCATACCGCGACCGGGGACGGTCCGTAACCGTGGTTGCACAAATGTTATGCAAATATCCGGGGCGGTCGGCGGCGCTGCGACGCGTCGCCACTACGCTTCGTAGGCCACGGGGTACGCGCGCAGGTACGTTCTCCCATCAGTCCCTCACCGTTGGCAAGCGAAGTGTCGTTGCTTATATCCTCTGAGATATGCGGGACTCGCGTGTCTCCCTTATCACTTGCCAAGATAACTTGCACTTTGCATACGCGGCATAATTCAACGCCAAACCTACTTGAACGTGTCCGACCCCCGTCCCCGCCGCCTCTGCCTCGTTCCACGGCTGGTATCTCTACGGCCCTAAAACCTCCGTCGCCCTTCCGTCCCAGCCCTGGGTACCCTGGCCGCTTTACGCTTCTTACCTCGGGCTTTTCCCCTACACACTGGGCCGTTCCCCCTCGCGACCTCTCCTCCTGCCCCGTGGCGTCGCTTCTCGTCGACGTTTCTGCGCAGTTCGATCTCTGGTTGAACGCGCTTCGGGCACGGGGAACGAGTCCGGGCTCGGGGAATGGGTAAGGAGGATGCCGAGGGGGGAACGGCCGTTGAAGGTTGGTATATCTGCATGCTTGCAGGCCGGTATCAGCGCGCCAGAACGCTCCGGAGTGTGGTATATATACCCACCCTTTTGCCAGGAATCCACTCAGCCTCCCTTTTCGGCCGAGTCTTTTCATCGGCGGCGACTATCTTCAAATTGGTAGAATTCGGGGACGCTGAACCTCCGGGTAGCATGCCTGCGGGGGCACCGTCCTCCGCGATAGTCCCCGTAACGATCTCGCGGCGCGTTTAGATAAGCACAGGGCTACGGGCGGCATTGTTGCCACCAGTCGAAACGGCGCGGATGATTTTTGCACGAGTTTAATTAGGAGCGGCAATGATTGGAGCCAGGGAGGGCGGAACGGAGTCGCGGAGCCTCGATTAATATTTTACAGCCCCGTCCGCTTTATTCAGGCCGTAACGGCTCGAACGGGGGCGCGGAAGTTTCGTGTACCTTCGGGAACTTTGTTGCTGGCAACGTTGCTCCGGGGCAAGTTTCGCAGCAACTTTGGAATTATAAATAGAGATTCAATGAAACCTATCCTATTTGTAGCGCTAATGCGATTCGTCTTGGCGGAGTTATTTCTTGGCAAGTGTGACGTCGAGTTGGGGCGCCCGGGAGTACCTAAAGAGGGATTATTACCGCGAACGTTTGGACCTGGAATTAGACGATTTTGACGGGGTAACGCCTTTATTCGTAAACAGAGGCTTCTCTTTTACGGTCTCTGTTACTAATCCTCGTAATAGGAATGCAGCCCTCGGTAGAGATTCAAATTCATTTCACAAACGCAGGGGTATAATAGACACTTGTTGAAACTAAAGCAGCGTGCATGGAAACACGTCGAATTTATGAAAGCTGTACACATACGTGTTTATTCGCTTTCTGCTGGCATCCAAACATTTATCCAACCTGCCCTTTCAGTACAGACTTTTCACTCTCGGAGACTATCTCGAAAATGCTGAACGCGAGGGAGATATGAGACGAGTGATTTAGATATCCAGCGGGACAGATTCTGTGAGAGAATTTATGATAGCGGATAAAGCACAAATTTTTTCATTCAAAGGTACGCCACCCGCCTTCTTCGCGATGCAATTATTATCTACACCGAGATGATAAATGTCCCTTCTCCCTGGTTTAAATAACTGAACCTTTTTACCGTTTTTAACAAGAACAAACTTGTTACACCTTCTATATTTTAAACGCTGAAGAAGCGATGCTTCAAACGCGCGGTTTACGATCTTTACGCGTGCAAAGCTCGTGACGCGAGATACGGCGGCGACGTGGAATCCGTTAAATATTTTTTTCGAGATTAATCCAATGTACGTTGACAAATATAAATGATAGAGCGTCGGGCCGAGCGGAAGTTCGCGGCAGAAAGTTACTGCCGCAACAGATTTCGATACGGCATATATCCAGCGAAAAACCGGAGGTGCGTCGCGGAAGCTAACATATCACGAGGGACGAGTGTCGGCTAATAAAAAAGAGACCACGAATTAATCTTACCAGGCCGGAATGAACTTCTGTTTTGCATGTCTCCGCCCCCATTCGGCTAATTAATGCTTCGCGTTGCTGGCCACGTTTCAATATAACTTTGGCGAAACGCTCAGCGCTGGCTTTGAGGAAGGCCGGGGTGTGATGCACGTGATGATATGAATTTCGATGTGGATTGAATGACAAGAAACAACGGTGCCATGATTAACCGAGTTTAGGTAACGAGGAAGTATCGATTCAACGTAGGAAGACCAACGTTTCTATTCTTTTCCGCGGGAGGCGGGGCAGAGGATGATTATAAGTTTGCGGAGTTGCTTCGGAGGAAGATGTGACAATGCCGGAAAAAATGCACGAATTGTTTCCATTCTCGTGGTAATTTCGCGGAACGGTGGGAAACTTAAATTGCCTTCGAAAACAATTTAACTTTATTTATACAATACCTGGACCGCGTGCAATTTGCATTGCGCGATGTGCAGCTTAGGGAACGCCTATTGCGAAGTTTAATACGACGCGAGGAACTGTGCTCTAAATACGGGGCGAAGTATTCCATCCAGAGCTAGGCGAAGGTGAAAGCGCGCAGTAAAGATTTACACTGGTGAGATTAAATGCTCGCCGGGGGAATGCTGTCTCGTTCTGCTACCTCGAAAATGCTGCACGCCATAGGTGCTGGTTGTTTTCAATATTTATCTTGTAAAAGCCCTGAGGGAGCGGTGGAAAAATGAATCAAGACGTCTGCGTAGCGGACGCTTAAGAAACCTGCGAGATGCTCGGCGCGTTGGCTTCATCCGCGCGTTCTTGCCTGTTCGCTTGATTAAATCCGGGATAAAGGGTGCAAAAATTTGTACACTCTCTGGGGAAACGAAGTGAACTTATTTCGATCGGGTTATTATTTTGGCCGTGAATTGTGTCTTAGGAAAGTGGCGAGATTGTTGTGTTAGGTAGAGAATATTGTTCAGTTCCTGTATTTTACGAGGGAAATTCAATATTGAAATATATGTATGTATGTTTCGATTATACTCGAAGTTCATATTAAAATTTTATTATTAAAGATTTAGATGAGAAGACAATAAGATAAATACAATAAGTAAAAATGGAGAGCTTGTGAAATGCTAGTGAAAAGAATACATTATCACGATTGCTGTGATATGTAGGTAAGTAGAGAAAGGAACGATGAACGTACCAGAGATCTTGGGAAACTAAAACTAAATTAATTGGAATTGGGTCGGATTGCGTATTGAAAAAGGAGATATTAGAGGAAAATTTAATGATTTTCATGTTCGACTTTTCTAACCCATCGTTATTATGTATTTAGGTTCGCGCATGTGACCGTGAATGGAACTTGCACATTTATTTTTCATGGATTTTTATATCATAATATAATAGGTATTTTTTAGTAGTGCTAGATACTATGAAAATTTTTTGTTATTTAATTATCCACATGTTTACATGAGGTATCCAAGTATCTATTTAGTTGTTATATTTCAAAGCAATACTAAAGAGTGCAGAAATTTCAATCTTTAGTGTTTAAATTAACAACAGTTTTGCACGAATACGCTGTTTTTGCACAGAGAATGAATAGGTGCATCCATTAATGCATTAAGAAATTTAATATTCCAATGAAAAAAGAGGCATAATATACCCGACCATAAATGCATAACGGAGGTATAATAAAACAGATTTAGGCACAAATAATATGAAGTTCTTTTCAACCGTCACACTAGGAAGACCAAGGAACAACGCGCGCATCCCGAATCTGGCAAATTAGCGAGCACATGCAAACTCCCTAATCAAAGTTTTAACACCAAAGTCAGAGTATCGACTAGCGTTGGCCCAGCATTAGATCTCTCGTTGAAACTCTTTACGCGGATGCACGAGTTTTTCTGCGATCAACGGGCCCGCGCCGCTATTTGGGTAGCGGGATGGAACTTTCGTCGTGGAAACTTGTCCCAACAACGACAGATGTAACTGGAGTTTCGGTCTATCGAATAGCCAGCATATTTACGGCGCTCTGATGTAAATCGAATGGTTACTAAGGCGGGCAAGTCGAGCAGCGAGTTGAACAGTTTACTCAACTGCAATGCACTGCGGTAAAGTACAACTGGGCTCCCGCTAAGACAACATATTTGCATTCGTCGATACACGTATTACCGTGAACCCGTCCAAAAGAGCAGTTTACTGGGGGGGATTTAATGGAGCAAACGTGGCTGAACGGAACAACGGCGAGTGCTTTAAAACTTTCAGCCCGGAGCTTCGAAGGAGGATCACCGCTCGAAGGAAGAGGGGAAGGATAATTTGCTTGATCCACTTTTTATTTCCTACGGCTGCCTGCTAATTTCTCGAGGAACGAGCGGCCACACGGTGTGTTACGACTGCCACGAGAGGGGGGAAGAAAATGATACTTTAATGATTTCCTTTTGCTCCTGGAGGTCGGGGGTTGCGGGGTCGGCGGCTGGTGGGACCGAATGCCAGCCGTTCCTGAGAAAATTCAAATAGAACCAGCCATTCCGCAGGAAATTCAGACGCAACCAGCCACGGATAAATGGCGCGCGACCCAGCAGCGGAGCAGCTATGTCTAGGGAACGAACGTATACAGGGTGCGACGCACTTGGGGGATGGATTCGGAATTTGGAAACGATAATACCAGTTCGTGTAATTAAATTTCCTGTTATTTCCCATTTAAAGGGAATTTTCTGTTCATCTAAGCTGTGCTTGATGAGAACTGACTAGCTTTGGGACGTTCGCTACGATATGGAGGTAGAGGTTTCGTGTTTTTAACGATGTTTGTATACTTATAATACTGCTAGTGCCATTTTTACCTCCCACAGGGTGTCTCATTTTAATCCTTACACGCGAATATCTCCCAAACTATTCGTTATTCGAAAAAATGTTTCAAACAGAACTTACTATTCTGAGCGAGTCATCTTATGAGGGACATGAATCTTGTCTAGGTGGAGGTGCCTCCAAGATTTTAAGCCGACCTTTCTCTTTTCCCATTCCCCTGCCTAGTCATTTACGAAATCTGTTTTACAACGCGAACTCGCGTAAACGATGCGATTTATCGGTACTCGTGTTTCGAGGAGATAGAGCTGTCATTCGCAGAATGATCCCAAGGCCGTCCTCTCGTGTGGAACGTAATCGCGTGCAAAGATTAAAATGGGACACACCGAACGACACTCGAGGTGGGAGCAGTAAAATGTCCCCCCACGGCGAACATGCCACTAAAACGAACCAAACGGATTTTCGCAGAGTAACGACGAAACTCGTGCACGGGGTGTCAGAAACCCTGAAGCATAAAATTCAGTGCACCTTAGAAACAGGACAAAACACGACGTCCGATTTCACGAGCTTATATTACCGTTTTTTAAGCGCATCCCCGCGTATCGCGTTACACCGTGTATATCCAGAAGCCGTCGGTGTACACGCGGCCCGCAGCGCGTAGGACATTCCAGCAGGCACCGTTTCATGAATGGGAGGGCCCCGTAAAAAGCAGCCGGTGGGTCAACTCGTACCAGTTGACTCCGATAATTGCGAGGCCCCTGGAGCGGAGATCAGAGGGCAAAACGAGTCGACATTAGCCTGTTAGCCTATTAGTCCGAGTCAGTGCGCCCACTGCGCTCTGACACGCAGTACACCCGCACCAGCGATATCCCAGCCAACTCACTCGTCACTCGTCTCAATTCAACGGGCCTGACGGACCAAGCCGACGCTACCCAGCCGCGGCTCCTCTCTCGCCGTCGTCTCTCCTTCGCCACCGATCCACAGTTACCCGCCCCGCGTGTAATCGTGCCCCCGTTGCTGTAACCCCTTTCCTCGTTACCCGGTAACGTCCCCTCCCCGGTCTTCGCGCACCGTCGTGTACGCGAGCGTTTTCTTCCGCGCCCTTTCCGTCTCCCCCTGTTTCTCTCCTGCTGGCTGTTCGCGGAGCGCCTCGCGACTACCATTTCACGGCTACTATTTCACTCCTCCGCTCAGCCCCCTGCCACCTTCTCATTTTCTCTGGTATTCCGCACGGCTGCCCGTGGATATGCCGAGGCACACACGGCTGGAACGCAAGAGTAATGGGCCAGAGGCATTAGAGGAGCCCGCGGAGAAAGGAGGGGACAAGAACGCTCAGCACGGCTCTGCCGTAATCGCTAACGCACCGCACGCTTTCTCCCTCGCCCCGCTCGGCTCTTACTTTCTTACCTCTGTTGCCGGTCATCCGCTCGATCTCTGTCGCCCGATTCGATCTTCCGTCGCGAATGCCGCGAGCGCCGCGGATGCGCGTGATTCCGCGTCCTCTGACACGGTTTCAGCGGCACGCGCTGCTGGAGACGCGTACCGGGACGAGCGGAAGTGTCGGACACTTGTTGGCCGCGTCAGAATCGATTCGAGCTGCTGCAGCCGTTGGTGGTTGTTCCATTGGTTTAGGGGTTATTAGGGGTTCTTTACTTACTGATCGCGCGATACAGCTTTGCCTCCGAGTGGCCACTGTGTAGACCGTGAGTCAACCGTGCGTGCGGGAGAGTTTGACCGTCGGCGTTCTTTTAATTCGCTAACCTGCTACTTTTAATCCCTCAACATCCCTCCGCACTTTCACCCTACCCCCGCATTGTACACCATTTACTAAAAGAACCTGTGACCCAGAACCGTGGAAACGAAGGAGGTAACAGGGTGAAACGACGCGTCAGTACTGGTGCACGCGCACGTCCGCGTCGGTGCAGGAAGTTCGGTTTCTCGCGTGGCGCTGGAAACCCGAAGATAAATGCACGCACGCGAGCCGGATAATGGATAAGGGGAGAAAGCAGAAGGGGGACGGGGGAGGCAAGCAGGGGGTGCCAGGGAAAACGGGGCGGATAGAAACGTGGTGATAACAGAGTTCGATTCGCTTTCGGAGCATGGAGCGTGGGCCGCGCGAGCTGGCACACGCTCGGTGGAAACGGGGCTGCGAGGGCAAGGATCGAGGAGGAATCGGTCGTCAGCGTGGCTCTGTAACTGCGTTATCGATCCCGCTACCCTTAGCCTCGGGGGTTCAAGCGAGCGCGTCGTCCATGTGTCCCCTCGTGCCACCGGGCCAACTTAACCTATCGAGATTATTAAACGGAGCTTTGGCAAGATCGGCCCAGTCGAACCGCCAATTTCGGCTAGAGCCACTTTCATCCCCCTGGCACCGTGCGCCGCCTTTGCTCCCTTTGCTCCCTTTACCCGTGAGTGCCTCCTATTGGACTTTGTTGGGCCAGCGACCATGTCTGACTGCCTCGTGGGTATGCCCATGCTCGCGCATGCATGAATCTGCCCTTCGATCACGCTCACACACACACACACACGCCTCTTTTCACCGTTGTGCTCCGCGCGCGTAGAAAGAAATGATTTGGCATCTGCATCGTCCCAAAGCTCGTTGCTTCCTCACGTGTACCTATGCTCGCATGTACGCCACGCACATTTGGACAAGCGTCTGGTGGCTACGTGCACCACGGGGAAAGAAAAGCAACAATCACGCGAACGATGTAGCCGTGTCCTAGGGATATTCCTCTGGGTTCGCACGGTGAATAGAAGATGCTGGGTTTGACAGTGGGAAAGGAACGTGGATTTTTGCCCGTGTTCTTGGAGTGTTGTGAGTGTAATTTGGATAGGATGTATTGATTTTGTAGGGAGCTATTGATCAGTCGGGGTTTTAATAATTCGATGACAACGTTACGGCGAGAATTTGTGTTGTATTTGTGTATTAATCTATTTATCGTTACCGAGATTGTGTATTACCAAATTAATTTTCGCCTCTGTCGGCTAATTGTATCCAGTATTAATATTAATGCTGGTATAATATAATATTGCTTTGTGATTATTATGTTAGCAGCTTATTAACTCGCCGGTGCCGCGTGTAAATCATCTGCTGTGGATACCGATGGGGTGTGTTTATTTTCCATCGAGGAACTGGGGCAAAATCGTTGTGATAATCAAAAAAGGAAATTTGGTGGTTGGTTTTTATTAACTTTATCGGGTCTATTGTCGGCTGTTTTCAATTTTCTCTCGGTATTTGGTGTAGCATGAATTTTGAAGGTGGACGAGATTTCTTCCATAATCATATTCGATTGTATTAACATTGCCGTGCGATTGGAACGTTGACTATTGTGATTACACTTCTCACCACACGAATTGAAAACCACGTTACGCAACTGATTCGCACGCATCTATAATCGAGCTGGGTTCATTTGGTTATCAATTTGACTTTGGCTGTTTCACGGATAGGTATGTGCATATGATTCGGTGTAATCTTCTACCATATTGGACAGTGGTCGACACTTAAAATCGCAATTATCCTTCAATTATACGCTTCTTGCTTTGATTCAACATGCATATTAGATAAATTTTCATTCCCTTAATATTCTGCTTTCCAAATTACAATTTTAATTACCATTAAACTTTACCCCTTTCACAAAAACGTTAAAAAATCAATCTTTCTCAAAGTCTCTTCTTTCAATTCTCGTTCGATGGATGCAGGGTCCATTTGGACCTATTCTAAACACCAAACTACATGTGTTACTTGGTATTAATATTCCTAGAAAAGATGAGAAATTCAGACAATAGCAACATGAAAACTCATTTTAGAAGCTTATCCCGAGGTGTAGTTGAATCAAATTTTGAAAAAATGAATCTTGCATCCAACCCTTACAAGGGAAGGCCACGAAATGTTCAGCTTCGATGTTTACGTGCTTTTGCAGAATGGTAGCAAACAGATTCATAACGATACACGTTAAATAGTAAGTGTAGATATTCAATAATTTTAAAGATATAAACAATTAAAGTTTCTTATCTTGATGGATGTACTGTAATATAAACTGTCCACATCAGCGTCACCTTTTGTAACCGGTCGAGAGCTTTCCAGTCGATCCGATCGTATTAGACTGCATGCACTCATATATTGCAAGCATCAATTTATAAAAATATGTTGAAGTATGCATGGTGTGCTGCAAAATTACATTCATCGCGGGAAATATTCTGCAATGTAAATCAAGTACCTTTTCCAGATGAAATAAAAAGTAAAAAGTGTCAGTGTGAGAAACAGTCATTTAGTGTGTCGAAACTTGTCATGCTTTCAATGTAAATAGTTCATATTACAGTACATTCATCAAGATATGAAACTTAAATTGTTTATATGTATCTTAAAAAATTATTGAGTATCTACATCAACTATTTTACGTATATCAATGAGGATCTGTCTGCTACTATTCTGCAAATGCACGTAAAAATCGAAGTCGGACAATTAGTGTCCTCCCTCGTTTGTTAAACTACCCTTCGTCGAAGGATTAATTTCACGAACCACAATCTCTCCAACATTTCCAAATCCCAGTCACATAAAAATGTCCCCATTCCATACCACTCTAACCCTGTTTTAAACTTCACACCCCCATGCATCTTCGACGAGCTACCGTATCTTATTTCGCGAGGAAACAACCTGCTCCGCGTCGCCCGCCGAGAACTTATTATCATGTACGACGAACGGTTGAGCACGGGATTGAACCGTGCACGAGGGACGCGGCAGACATCGAAACAACAGCGTCACGACAACCAGCGAAATTTGCATTATTTAACTCCTCGTCTAGGGTCACGCTTGAGAACGGATGGGCCCCGGCGCACACGCAGATGGAGGATCGTGACGCGCCAGAAAATCAAATGGCCCCCGTTAGAGTGTTTTCCTCTGTCTCACGGATCCCGGTCCCCTTTCAAGCTTCATCTCGACCTCCACGTTCTCCCCTGTCCCCGCGGATAAAAGGGAAGAAAGAGGAAGGTCCTCTCGCGGCGTCGTTAGCTATCGCGGGCCGCCATTCGTCTCACTCGCCGCTGCCCGAACAAGCTCAGCGCGCAGCTTGAGCGGAGCGGAGCTGAGCTGAGCTGAAATGAGCTGACCTACGCCGTGGCGCCACGGAGCTCGGCTTTTTTCGCGGGCAAGATCGAGTACGGCAATCCACGCAGCCCTGGAATGGGCAAATTAGTTCCATTTCACGGCAACTTCCTCCCGCCTGCTCCTACGACCACCGTCCGGGCGGATAAAGTTTTCGAAGATGTTCCACGGAATGTCCTTGCATTCGTCACGGGCTGCGCGGAAAAAGTCCCCGTTGCTCGTGAGATATGACCCTTTAACGGTAGTTAGACTCTGGCGGTAAGATGGGGAGTAATTAGGGACTGAATCGAGCTCAGTAGCTCCCGAACACCGTACTTTAGTTTCTCCATGACCGGGCGCAGATGACTGTAACACAAAGTGTAAGTCATTTGTACCTCTGAACGTGTCTCGTGCGTCTTCTTTGAAATAGCAGGCACGAAACGCAGAAGATCCTTTGCTCCGGATTCCTTGATTCACGAGAGACTTGTCTGCTGAATGTAGTTCTGAAGGGAATTTCATTCGTGTCAAACGTTCATTTAACTGTTTCCGACCCAGTTCTTTTTTCATACGATACGAGTCTCCAGCACCCGCAACGACGTGTTCGATTTATTTTTGAAGTAGTGCTTCTATTTATGAGTTTCCTGCAAGTGGAGGCGCGTGACTGATTTCAGTGACCAGTTAAATTCTTGAAATCTCTGTTGCATCGCAGCCGCGTGTACCCGGCCTAAGGCTCGGGCAAGACGGGACACGGATTTTCATCGTCTGCAGTCGGCGGAGTCGCGTGTTTTATCGCAGGCTGGAGTGCATTTGGCAGCGCGCCACTGATATTACACGCGACGCTGTGAACTCGATGTCGCCAGCACCAAGTTTCCCGGTAATTAGGATTTTCGGGTTTTACGTAGTGGTGCTACGGCCGGTTCCTCCGAACGGAGTGCATCGTCGAGAATCGTGTCTCGCCCCGTGCAGTGATTACATTGGACCGATATTTTGGTTCATAGATGCTGTAGGGCAGGAATCGTAAGTCTGAGGCTCTTGGGTGATATCGACGGGTACAGGCTACAGTGTATATGCAAATCTTTGGTTATTTCAAGGAACATTAACGGGTTATTCAATTTTCACAATAGAATATTAAATAAAACTAAGTTGTCTATCGGCTGACGTTCAATTTTTTCGATATTTCAATTTTTACCTGACTTATGCGTAAACAAAGGGCCATTTTTTTACACACGAGACTGAGCTTTTTGCTTCAAAGTGTAGCTAGGTATTTTGTTATTTCTCAACCAGTCGAGAAAATTAAACGTCGGTCGATAGACAACTTAGTTTTATTTAATATTCTGTTGTTAAAATTTTCTTTCAGAAACCTGTTCGTTAGAAATAATGTACACCGTCCAACCGTACACACCATGTTAAAGAAAACTTGAAAGAAATTGTATATATTATTCAAATATGTCTCTATCTTTACAGAAAAATTTGAATCGACAAAATGTCTTTGTCGCTTAGAAATAAATTCCCTAACCCCTTAAGGCCTAACCCCTTAAACAGAGAAACTGTGGTAGAAATAGATGCCTGGAGTGACATTTCTGTTTTGTATTTGCAATAATATCAGTTGAGATTAACCAAGATATCAATTTATTCAAAGTCATGACACGATGAAGCCATTTCGGTAATTCCCATTCATAAACTTCGAAGCTTACTAAATTTGTATACATTTCTACAGTTTTCACACTCGATACTAGTTAATCATTTTACCAATTTCGATATATCATCTCCCGTCGTGCTATTTATTAAATTTACTTGTACCTTGCAACTCCAGTTTAATGAAATCCCAATACAGAACTCGCGGCTATTAATCCTCGATATTTTTACCTTCCTCTACGTTCTAAAAAACGAATCGTCACGGGGAAATTTAAAATACGAGTTGAACACCTCCACTCCCCAAATAATGCCGCAACAAACCCCCGAAACGATCCAAGAATTCCCTATTTCATTTGAAAAATCTCCCCAAAAGAAGAACCTCCACCAATAATACAGTTCCTCCATTCACGTGGTCAGACTTAACAAGCAGAATCGTGACGGTATCGTGCGTAACGAAGCCAGGAAGGTCCCCAGGAGCTTCGTTAGCTCCGCCAGCGATAGCAGTCAGCGGTTTGCTGACTGCGTAAGGGAGTTTCGAACAGACCGAAACCGAGCTCGGGACTTTGGTTACGACCAGGTCCCCTCTTATGGGCAATTCCGAGAAAACGTCAGTCGAAGGGCTCCTCCGGAGCACGTTTAATTCACGTTGAATTCGCGGGTCTCGCGTCTGGTGACCAGAGCTCTGCTCCTCCGTTGGAAGCGAACCGCGCAGGCTAGCAGCTTTCGCGCGTATAAAACCGTCCAAATTTATAGGCATTACCGCGTTCAGGCTCGCCACCCCCTCACATATAACTGTGTATAGTCGACGGGGGGTTAAGGCGTTACAATAGGGGCTGCCATTAAACCCTGGTCACGGCCTCGACGAAAATGTCGGCCAGGCTGATGTTAAACGCGGGTCGAATAAAAATTTCCCAACCGCAGGTCGACCGTCTTTCCTGCCCTTCCGCCATCCCTTCACCTTCTTCTTTTTCCCCTCTGTTTTCGCGATTTTAACCTCCCTGGCCTTTACTTCTCCTCATTCCCCTTCGAACCTGTCCCTCCCCACTGTCCACCGTCAGACGACGTCTCGTATCACACCGCTAGAAGACACTATACTTGCCTCTTGTTAATTAGAGTTCGAGGGACTAAGGTAGGTTCTCTGTATCGACGCGCGACGGTCGTTTCCTCGGCGCAGAGCCCTGAGGAGGGTTAACGCCGAGTCACGGGAAACGGAAGTGGCGCGTGCAACGGGGCATCTTCGAGGGAGAACGGCACACGAGGAGAATGAAGTTCAGAAGGGGAAGGGACGCGATGCTTCTACGACTTTAGGCGGCAAATGAAAATTCTTGGAGCAGTTGGCGCGACTTGGACGCTAGCTCTCGCTTACACGTTATTGGCGGCGTTGTTTGGACGGGAATGTCATTCTGGTGTAGTTCTTCCTGATGGTCACGCGGACGACAGTCACGTGGTCGTGTCTTTAATAGGAATGGGGGTATTTCAGTTTACTTCGATTTCAGTGACGTTGCTTCTGTATCCGAAAATCGTGACGAACTTGTTGACGGAAGGAACACAGTGGAGCATCGATTGGCTGTGCGTGCGTATAATTCAATTGAACTCGTTTCCAGGGCTTCCTGCCCTATTTAGACACCTCGTTGTAGTTCCTTGGTAGATCGTAGTTAGACTCGTTACCGGGCTTCTTCGCTGTTCGACTGTTTATCAATTAATCCCCCAGGGCTTGGGGCTTGTTTGATGGGATATTGGTCTCTAAAGCATGTCCTCGGGACGGGAACTGACGATCCCGGGCGCCTGAGTTGGCTCGCTATCGCTGAGGCCGCGAGAGAGGCGTTTTATGAATACGAAAGCCTCACTCAGGTTTAATGTGGAGTAATGGTGTCAGGAATCGGGTTCAGAGTTGGGGGTTCCTCTGTCTGGTCGGTCGAGGTGCGCTAGGGTGTAGGATTTCTCTTTGTGTTCCAAGCGGGATCAAAATTCCGTGAACGAGGATGATAGACATCAGCTGCAATTCTGAAGCTAGTGGTTCTGCGCAAAATATACACGGCGGTGGGGGTAGGTTTTCGAGACTTTTAGCAATGTTGATGGAAGGGGTTGCAACCCTTTCAATTAAATTGGAACAGTTGAAAACAGAGTGGCTTGCAGAGGTCTGTGTAAAACTACAGTGGCGTGCAAAAGTTTTCAACTAGATGGATGTTTCACTTTCTCTGCCAAAACGAAGGCGAAAGGAATCTTAACTTATATCGGGTAAGAGGGCCTGTTATGTAAAAGGAAATAGTGTCACAGATGAACGTTATTTATATTCCTTTTATTTATATTAATTTATATTCCTTTTATTTATATTAATGTAAACATCGTTCAATATTTACGCTATTTTCTTTTGCACGATATACGTTTAAAATTCCTTTATCCTTCATTTTTTTTACGAAAGGAAATTAAAGTAGTAACGTCCAAAAAGTACCCTAAATAGACCCCTGGGTTCTTGACTTGAGGGAGAACACACAAGGGCGTCGTCGATTTTGCCCCCGTTGCTCTTACCACATCGCTATGTTTCTGCAATGAATTTTACTCTGGAGAGCTTCTTCCAATGCTACGCTAAATGCTTATCAATTAAAGAGAGGTGCATTGGAACAAGAGCTAACCACTTTGTGTTTCACGACGTTGACCTGTTCCCCAATTACATCTGTGAAATCGGACAAGTTGTACCCAGTAATTAAAATACGATGCTCGCGAGCGCGTTAAGTTTACAAAAGGCTGTTCTTGTAATGGCTAATTAAGAAGTAGAGTGGAGGGACAACGCGATTCTCTGTTTCTTAGGAGACCCGTGGAGTGGTGTGTCGCGCGAAAAGAGAACGTAACGTTGCTTTTCCTCCCTGCGCAAGTGCTCGACAGAGGAAAAGGATCAGAGAACGAGGACAAGGGGCGAGGGTGAGGTCTTCCTTCGTGCACGGGCATACTTTCACAGTTTTATGTACTCGACATCTATTTTGAACAATTTTGTTCTCCGAGAGAGCACTAACGGGGGTTTTTCGATTTGGGACTTTATTTTCCAGGAAAATAACTACAAAATTTTGTTGAGTACGCGTGCACGTGACCAAGAACTGACATAATGCAACAAATGTGGAGCATGGAACGATGAAGCATCGTTGAAAAATAAGTCGACATTGTAGAATAACTTTATTAGATTGAGGGATTGTTTTCGTGGAAATTGATTTTAATTCTCTTGTTAGTCGAGTGCACGCATTTTCGACAGATTTCCAAAGTAGAATTTCTGGGAAGCGAAGCTTCGTTCGAATGGTATTCAACATTTTCAGTTTATTTTTTCGTGTAAAAGCAGCCCCTTCCGCATTGCACCACCAGTTCGGTAACATCCTGTACCTATTCTATACGAAAAGTTTCGCAATTATATTGGAGGATTATTGCATCGTGTTCAATTCAGAAATTAACAAGAATGAAATATATCGTGGGCGTTCAAGAGAAATTGCAAGTCCACTTTTGCTACAAATTATATGTTATGGTTCTCGTGAAAAATAAATACCGATCCTTCACAAAGCTTGTTGAGAAAACTGACCAAGCCCATCATTGCATCTTCAAATTCTTAAGGACTAATGGAAGCAATTACTTTCTCAGTTTTTCACAATAGATTGATGGAAATCCATATGGGGAAATATTGATGTATTATGCAGTAGCGTTCAATTATTACCTTATTCATTGTAATAAGTATATTGAACATTAAAATTAGGAGATATGGACTTGGTCGGTTTTCCAAAGAAGCTAACGATGTTCCTATGTATATCGATTAAGGCAAAGGTAGCGCTGCACGTTTTTTAATTTACACTCTGACGAGGGGGCATCAGTGAATAGGGAACAACGTCAAAGTGCTTTTCCCTTCAGTCGTCGGAGAAAGAAGGAAAGTGGGTGAAGCAGGCGGATGAAAGTCAGCTTATAAGCAGTTGTTCCTCGGTTCGCCACGCGGAATGAAAATCTGCCGACAAGTTTCCGCGATCTTGCTTCTTATTTCGCCCACATTACTCATAGTCGTTTCTCGGTTAGCAGGGTTGCCGCTGGGAACCGAGATGTTAATTCCCTTCGCCTGCCCCGCGACAGTAAAATTTGCAGTTCGAAGTTTCGTCGAGCTTCCGAGCAATAATTCTCTCGCTGGGATTTAATGAAATAATCCTTTTTTTAGCACATACAGCGTGCCGAAGTTGCTCGATTCACCTAGCCAACAGGAATTTTAAAAGAAGCCTCCATCGCTTCTGTCTCGCCACTTTCTTCGTATCCCAAATACCTATTTTTCATGTCAATCTTCCTTATCCTTCACCTACGGTATTCTTTCTATATATTTCATGTTTATTTTCCATACAACCTACTCTCGTGCAAGTAGATTCTATTACAGGGTCGCACAAAGACCTTCCACCGGGACGACATCGGGTTCCCAACGGGTGTACATTGGATTTTAAAAGAGCTTTCTCTTGGTTAATTCGAACCTTTCGAACCGTGCTGCACGATGCGCTAACAGCTTTGTCTTTTGAAATGGTTACAGCGAGAGGAAACGAAATTTTTTCGAGGTTCATCCACTAGGTCCCGCAAGAAACAATGGGTGGAAGCTTTTCTGTCGTGTACAGAGATACACTTGACAAAGAAGAAGACGAATGGAGAGGAAAGAGATCAAAAGAAAAGCCCCCGAGAGGCGGGGCGGGGGAATCGTATACAATTTTCCTCGTCTATCGGAGGAACGGACCTTTGCATTGATTTTCCATTTACGTTAGTGCCCGTTTTCTCTCGGCGCTATCGGTACTTGAAACTCATTGAAGTTTCAATCGATCTCACGCGAGCCAACTTCCGTTGTTTAAACATTACGAAATGGCTTCCGCCCCGTGAAAGATTAGCCACGCTTCGATCCGCTTCCCCTTTTAGCCACTGGCGCGACACATTGCGGAAATACAGCACTGGAAATATTGATTACATTAGCCCGAAATCCACAACCTGATGATTGATAAAGTAGTTGGTATCCGACATATTTTAATCAAGGTATCCGGCACTACTTATTGTTAGTCAAGAATCACGCGAATGTATTTTCGGAATAGTAATACTAAATGAGGTGGAAGTGAATACTAAATTCTTTAGTATGAATGCTAAATATTCTAATGACGTAATAAATATTTCCACTACTGTATATAAAAGTGCCGCGGCGGAAATGTATGATATTAGGAATTTTTTTTAAGGGTTTTATTAAAAGGAATGAAACAAAATACTTATTACACATGATTTATTAGTCCATAAAGTGCAAGCAAAAAATTATTTACAATAATTTTTATATTAAATCATTTATGATTTTTTTAGGTTCTTTAGACCCCTGCAGAAAATATGCTGCTTCACAGTCTGCATGATATGACCTGCAAACATCAATGGATCTCAAAAATAAAATGAGATTCTTGTAAAATAATGTTACCATTATAGTCTCTCGGGCCATTTTTTAATTAAAAAAAAAAATAATTTAAGGTACCCACTTTAAAGTTAAATGAATTTAATTGTGTATGCAAAATTAATGAAACAAAATGTGAAAAAATGGCCCGAGACTCTATAATAGTAACATTATTTTACAAGAATCTCATTTTACTTTTTCAGATCCATCGCTGTTTACAGGAGATATCATGCCGACCATTTTTTCTGCAGTGGTTTAAAGAACCACCAAAATCACAAATAATTTAATACAGAAATAATCTTAAATAAATTTTTCCTTCCACTTTATGGACTAATAATTCATGTGAAATAACTTTTTTATTTCATTTAATTAATAAAAGCCTTGAAAAAAAATCCGAAAAGCCATTTGAAAAAGCATTCCGAGACACTCGAACAAAACTTTCTATATAAATTCTGTAAAAATCCTAATATTCCACTCCCTGCAGTTTCTCCCATTGTCTATCGGGATCATCCCCCAAAATAATTCTGCTCCAGAGAATTCATTGGCCTCTAGAAACCACACAAAGCAATACCACGATCAAACAGGTACACAAGTAGGTATCAGAGTATCGTGGAAATTCGGCTAGACAGTGCACGCTAGGGAGAAACGGGAAGGGTGGCTCACCCCCGTGTCAAGATACTCGGGGAAACGAAAGAACGGCCGCGGAAAAGCTTGGATAGAGACTGGAAGGGAAAACGTGCTCCGCGTTTCTAGTCGAGTGTTGCCTATAGCGGCGCGGTGCTGTCGTGGCACGCGAGGGCACGATAAGAATTCCGCTCGATAAAAACAAACATTGTCGTGGTGGCTGTGGCCCGCCTTCCCTTTGGAAAATAGATCTCCGCGAGATTCACTCGCGGGAACCACGAATCTCCCAGTCAGCGACGGGGCCGCGCTGGAACGAATTCAAATGTATGCCAACGGCAGGCTCCAATAAGTTGCAATCCGCCTGACAGGATCCCTTTGGCCTCTTCCCCTTTTAAATAAGATGACTTTATTGTTCGAGATTGCACGGTCGGGCGGCCCAGCGACAGCTGTCGCCTCGAGTTTAGCCTCGGAGGAAACCGCCCGTCGGCGTCGCTGTGACGTATCACTTCTCCTAATGATGTTTGAAGGGTTGACGTATTGAAAATAGAGACGACACCGGTGCGAATACGCGACGCATTATGCCGGTGTTTGCGTTCCGTTTGTTCCCGAACTGCCCGAAACGAAATCTTGCCTTGGAGAGGCGCGTCCATCGTTCTCGTTCCCTTTCACGGACTGAACGAAAGTTGATTTTCTCTTGACGGGCGAGGTTAAATGGACAGGCAAATTGGAGCGCTGGCTGGGTTCTACGCGTATCGGCAATATATTGCATCGCGGTTTCTGCGTTTTGGAAACTCTCCGACAGCCATTTGCGAATAATATGATGTTCAAAAAAGTGGAATCGTTGGTTTGGCTTTTTCGTCGCGTCATTTTGACCTTTACCTGACGAGGTGGGATCTGGCATACCTCAATTTTTATTTCTGTTTACGCGGTAAAATTTTGAATTCTTCTTTGGAACGAAACGTTCTAGTCTTTTTAGTAAGTGTATTAATATTTATAATAATAACGACTTTATTGCACACACGCGTAGGCTACACGAATATAACACGTGATATGAATCACAGTTAACGTTAAACTCATTCTTCGAATAGTCAGTTAGATCGAAGCTACCTTGTAGTTTAAAAGACCAAAAGCAGCCATCCGGGTCGGGCATACGCGAATGATAACGATCCTAGTTAAGAGGCTTTGCAACAACGCCGCTCGATAAAATAAACTCGGTTTCAGAGCCAGAACAACTTCCCGTTAATTTACTACGTAATCATGTACCCGAGCTGGTGTTTCGTTACTTACGCTCCGCTTTTTTATTCCTACCCTCTGTGTTCCGCACTGATGGTAATTGCTTTAATAAAAAACATGATTTAAAAACTACACCGAGAATGAAGAATGGAAATTAATATTTTAATTACGGTCCGGATGATTTTTCCCTTCCAACGCTTTCGCTGCCACGGATGTCCCACATTTTCCATTATTACAATTCAATGCCGCACTGAATATCCCACGCCATTTCTAACCATTGATGTTTGCAGACCTAAAGGTGGACTTCCCCTGGTGTTTTTCTTATTAATTTGATTCGCACAACGCCTCGACTTGCTCCTGAGTTCCTCCCTAAGAATATTAACAAGACGAGACGTCGTGCGAATAGATAAAACGTTCCCGAGATACTCTCCGGAGGACTTAGAAGTAGTTTTTCACCGCGACAAGCCGAATATACGAACATAGGTAGAAGGAAAACTTGAAGCGTTGACATGTATAGGAAATTGACTCCCGAAGTTTATTACAGTCGCTTCATAGGAAAGTCGTAAGTTCGAGGGGTTACTCATGGCTCATGCGACAGTCAACCCGTGACAGACAGTGACTCAGCGCGATCCGTGGGCCAGAACTAATTCGCCTGGCGAAACGCGACGTCCCACTGAAATTCGCCCGTAAAAGTCTCGTTAAATCCGAGCAGGCCTGTTCCCTTTAATTCCGCGACACGGCCGGGGACAATGTTGAACGCTTAACATAACAAAGATGCCACGAGGGGAAAGGATGCACACGTCGGCAGACGCGATTACGCGAATTCGAATGCGAGCACCGGCGACGACGTGTCCTCGAGCCGACTCCAATCAGGCTGACGTGAATCGCGCGCGCTCCGTCTGGCGTTTCTCTTTTCTTTCAATTTTAGCATACGCCCGCGCGGCAAAGCCAGCAGCCGTCGAGGCTCGGTCTCGACCAGCGAGCTCGATTCTACCCTGGCCGTCTGCCAACTTCTGCTTCACGTTTCACTCCCGGAGACGTTGCTCTTCCTGCACGTATTTATCTCACACGAACACGCGTCCCCGCGCAACTCGCATCGACGTACCTGTCCGCCTCTCGCGTTAGCCCGAGCCCCGCTGCAAAATCCACCTTCACACGCACCGGCGCGGCGTGCACTGGCCCTTAACCGTGATACGTACTCGAGACGCCGCGATTCTGCCGCAGCATTTTCCGATGTTTTGCGAACTTTGGCGAATTTTAGCCGTGTCTTACTGGTGGCAGTTGTTGGTTTCGGTGAGTTTCATAGCCGGGGGATGTTTTGGGATATGTTCATGTGACAGGGGTAGTGCTGACGTATGCAGTGGCGCGCCCAGAGGGTGGGCCAAAGAGGCTTGTCACCCCCCAATATTTTTATAATCACCTAATGAATTTTATTTAATTTGCTTTGAAAATATTTTTAACCGTTCAACTCGGCTCCCTCCAAGATTAAATGCTGAGTGCGTCACTGGATATATGTATATAGACCCCTGATTAAAAGGCTTAGGGTAATTCGTCGGCTTGTTGGTAAAACTGACCAAATCCATATTTCTTAATTTGCGGTAAATTAAAATTTGAAGTTTAATCTGTTACAATAAGTCAGGTAATAATTGAAAGGTATTGCAAAATACGTAAGCTTTTCCCCAGTCTATTGTTGTATAAAAACATCCATGCTAACTCTCAATAATTCCAAACTTCACGCCACCTAAAAGCGAATACAATCGTTCACGAAATTAAGATTTAGATTTTATGAGTTTAGGAATTAATTAGATTAATTTAGTTCGCTTCGTTCCAAAGCAACGGACCAACTGAATTTAATTCTACAATTATTCCAAACGGTACGCTAGTTAAAAGAAAATACAATTGCTCACGAAATTAATAGCCATACCGACGACTTCATTCGAAAGCAACGGCCTGACTGAATTTAATCCCACACCACCGTGCCCAGTGGAGAATCGACGGAACGACCGCGACGCCCCTAGGCCTGTCCGGCGTTAAGCTTGTAACGCGGTCAAGATGAATATTACGGCCGACGTAAGAGGGGGATAAATTGTTCAGACGCGAAGCGCAGAGATTGCAGCTCTCGTGTTACAGATGTAACTAGAGCTTCAGCACACGCGTGCGAGCGTGTTACGCACAGCACGTCACGGCAGAATCTCGAATCGCGGAATTTGGATAGCGCCACAATATGCCGCGGTCCGGTTGCATAAATCAATATTTGGACAATTGGTTATTCTCGTTCCGACGAAATTGAAACACTTTTCAGCGGCGGCATGGAGCCGTAGGAGGTGGGCCGTGATTGTTCCTACGTTTGTTTCTATACCGTTCACAAACTTTATTTCCACCTTTGCCCACGGTGTTGATTTAACTGCGGTATTAATATTTGTTTCTCTATTATTGCTGCAGCCATGCATTTCTGTAACGGCGATCGGCCCTCGAGCCTTTCGTCACGTGATCAATTTCCGAGGAAATTTTATCGCCGTTTTGACAATGGTCGGTTTCGCGAAACAGAGGCAGGCGGAGACTTCAAAGGTCTGCGTAATTATGCACCACACTTGTTCGCTGAAGCATTTCTTCGTATAAACTGAATTCTATGTTAATGGAAAGTAATTTATACATAGTCAGAACTAGGTCGTGAACGTAAAATAAAGTTTTACTGAATATTCTTTTGATGATAATTTTCGTAGCATCATTATTGGGCTTCCTTCAAATTTAACTTTGCAAAATTAAAATATTTATTGACTTAAATTATAATAATAGTTAAACGTGGTGTCGCAATTGTAGCAGAAATAAATAACGTTTTGGCTGGTGCATTCTGCATCTGCTCAATCCTTACATTCAGTCTATTGTACCCACTTTTCATTTGATTTGTTTGTTCTATGCAAACAGAACAATATTATTCGCTTTCTTTGTCATTATTCGGTTCTGTTGCGGTACAACCGACTCCCACTATGCATTTAAACATAAATTATAAATGTGGACTAACGAGACGCTTTTATAAGCGTCTTATTTAATTTATGGCTTATGTGCTAAGTAACGATCAGTACTACTTTAAGAAAGGTCCAATTACAAATTAAAAAATCGAACAAGCATGCACTTGCAAAGGGAGTGTTTATATTAAAATTTTAAGTGATAAAGAAAAAATGATTTTAGGGTATTGAAAATAATGAAAATTTATTTTGTTCACTATCCATGTCTATTGCCTATCTAATCTATCTATACTGCTGAGCATGGATGTGTGTATTCCAAATGTCATTGTTTATCATATATCCAAAACTGGTATTAATATCTATTATATATTTTGAGATATTTAGCGTGTTACATTCGCCTCCCTGTTACTACCGCCCCCAATCTACCCTACTGAAAATCGTGACATATAATTCGTTTCTACCTCCAGACGTCTGAATTTCAGCTTTAATTTATTCTTGAGAAAATGACTTTCGTAATACAAAATGTAGATTTCGCTACGTCCTTCGCGCAAAGCACCGATGATCTATAAAGATGGTGTAGTATACGCCATCTTTTATAGGTGTTCTGTTCCTCAACTTTCATGTTGTAATTTTCTTACAAATTAATGGAATTTTCAGAAAATTCTTGTTGGTTCTGGTGCTTCAACTATCCTACTATGGAATTGTATTGAAAAAATTCTGTTTACTTAACATTAAAAAAATGACTTTTTTCCTCTATCACACCACTGTGCGCTGTGCCGAACCACATTCAGCGGTACGCCCGGCACGAGACGACTACAGAGGTTAGCAGTAAAGTATTGTTTAGGCTTCGAGCCGGGCGTGTGATCTAGTGGAACCCTACCCCGTTATAATATTACAGATGGCATATAATATAGGTACGTATATACACATCGTCAAGAATGCTTAAAATTGCAAATTCGATCACGAGTTTTGCATACGAACGTACTCGTGCGGGTCCCCTTTTGCGCGTTGCGTGTAGATCGCCGCGATACGCAACTACTGGTATTCGAAACGCAACGAAACGACGTGTAATCAATGATAATCGCCACTTATTAGTAGAGAGTGAAATTCAGGTTACAATGTTCACGTGTGTGTGGGTCAGGTTTAAAGAAAGTGAGCCAACCCTGCGAATTAATCCGCGTTGGATCGTTTTAACCCATGTGAATCGGATACCTTCGCTACAAATTAGTTACGGGGTCCACTTTCACCCATAATAAAATCCTACTATAGAATCTGATCTTACAGTTTAAAATCGGAAATAATGCTACCACTGAATAATCCACGAAGATTAATATTTAGGATGGGCCTAAGTGGACCCTGTATCCGTCAGGCGAGGGTCAGATATCAACCACGTCCTACCTACGAAGACTAACGACTCCGAAAATTGCATTCGAGGATAATTGCGACGAAAGTAAACGCCTCCATCGAAACTTATTTAAAACGTGGCAAACTCGTGACTGATTCACGCTGAAGTTGCGGAAATTGGTTACGGGCAGCATAAACGAAGATAAATCATCGGCGGGGAAGTTTAGTCCATGGGGGTGAGGGTGTTACCACCGCAAGATAAACTACCATCGCACAATACCTAATTCCGATCACGTTTGGTCACAACCCCGACCCTCACGGGCTCCGAACCACGCTCCTTTACGCGTCTCGCGAGTTAATTAAATTTCTCCGTTTCAAAGGGCTGGAAATAAACAACAACAAAAAAAAAAAAATTACACAAAATCACCATACCGTAGCAGCGTTAAATCAACGACTCGTTCGTGGAATAGATGTACGAACACTTTTACAGACCGATCGCAGGAACCAGGTTAAAAATTCTCAAAGACCTCCGAAAGATTCTCCCCGATTAGTAGCCACCTCTTTGCGCGAGCAGAAACACTCAAGCTTCCCATAGTAATTGTTTATTGCTCGGTATTCCAGCTGGTGGCAACGAAACTTTCCGTTCTTACGAAAAAATGAACATTAATTTCCCGCGATTAGCGAAGTTCGCGTTTCCCGTGCTCGCTGGTAGATTAACATATTTTTCTCGTTCATTTTCCCCGGACTGATTAAATACTTTCCCATAAATTTGTCTGCCCGAGGTGGGGGACAGTTAGCGTGGAGCAGCTCTGATTCAATTAAACGAAGCAGCACGCTCCATTGATTTAAGATTCTGCTTGAGTCTGTCCCGTTGCCATCCCGTGTTCTCCACCCCGCTGCCGAGGTCGTCCTCCCGCTACTTATCGTCCACCGCAGGCGTTACCCTTCTCGAGATGCACGGAAGAACAGGTATATACCGGCGCGAAATAGCCTGCCGCGCGATATACTTTCGCACGAACGAGAATGGGATCGAGGCTTCTTCTCGCCTTTGGACCGGGTTGGTCCTCTCTGCTCGTCTCCGAGTTTCCAGCTCCCAAGGGTGGTGGGAAAGACAAGATCTTCTCCGCGCGCAAGCGACCGGGCTGGTAGGTATATACGTGTGCGTGGACACACGGTGAATAATAAATAGAGGAGTCGGTATGGCGATAAAGCTTCGCTACGCGTTATTACTATATTACACGTGAGGGGCGCAGTGGCGTTCCGCTCCTTCCCCGCCGTTTCTCTCTCCCGAGCTCTCTATTTCCACCCTTCCTCGTCCATCCTCCGTGTTTCGCTCGTTCCCCGTGACTTCGCCTCCTGTTCTTTACACTGGCAGAGAGAAAGGGGGCCAGCGGGGGAGTGGAAATGAATACGGCGCGGGCGTAAACGCGCGAGTGTGCGTGAGCGCGCGTCAATGTGGATCACGCGAGCTCGCGTGCAAGATCTACTCGTTCGCCTCTCTCTCTCTCTCTCTCTCTCTCTCTCTCTCTCTCTCTCTCTCTCTCTCTCTCTCTCTCTCTCTCTCTCTCTCTCTCTCTCTCTCTCTCTCCCTCTCTCTCTCTCTCTCTCTCTCTCCCTCTCTCCCTCTCTCCCTCTCTCCCTCTCTCCCTCTCTCCCTCCCTCGTCCTCCCCGGGCCGATATGCCGCGTCTATTCACCGCTCCGAGGCCCACTCTCGCCTCCACCCGCCGCGGCGCGACGCGACGGCCGGTCACGTGTGCGGGTAACACGTTCCGCGGCCACGTTCCGAGCCTCTTCTGCCGTCTGGCCGCGTCCACTCCCACGCTCCGCGTTACTCTTAATCTGGCCGGCTGTGGCAGTCTCATTTCCACCTGGCCCGACTGGCATATATACTATTTCCATAATTTAGGCCAACCACGGCTACCTCTGCTCCTCTGCCTTCGCCCGCAAACTGGTTGACTCACCCTGTCCGCCATTGTGGATCGCTAAGTTCGACGGGGGGTGCGAACGTACCTTGGGGTGAGACTCGCCACGCAGCCCGTCTTCGGGCATCGAACGTAGCCTCGCGTGGGCGGTTAGTCGATTTCACAGTCGCGAAATGTTGGGACAGAGGGTCGCACGAGAACAGTATCAAAGGCAAGGAAAGCTTGAATCGTCTGACGAAATTGTTTATACAGAAAGAAGTCGGTATTGAATTTGATTCGTTATTCCCTGAACATTTCGAAACCATTGAAAATTGCAGCAATTCAACATCGAATTATAAATAAAACTCCTTTATTCAGTGACTATCAGTCATTAAAGCTGTACCTAAAACCAAAGCATTCCTGTACAAGATGGACTAATAAGAATTATTACCTGGAACATTTCCAGAACTATCGAAGTAAGACAACAATTTTTCGAATAAAAATTGTTTAGTTGTTGAAGTCGTTTCCGAGCGATTTTTCTCTTACTCCCACGATTTTCATTGTACTCCTTATTGGCCCACCTTGTATATCTGTCAAGAAGATTGAAGTATGCTTTCAATTCACACGCTAAGTGAATATTTTGCCTTCGACTATTTCAAGCGATAATAGATTATCCCCCACCAGAACTATAAATTCAGTTTAAACCATTCACCCCCTTAAACAGCGTCGAAGTCGTACCCAAGAGTCGAAAGACAATAACACGGTGTAATTTTAACCCACCAAGTGGTTCGTCGTATCCCTCATCCTCTTTGCGAAAGGAGCAGCAAAGTGTCGCAGCAGAAGCAGCAGGAGCAACGTTATCCCTCAAATATTTGCTTTTAATATGACACAATCTTCCTTCGAGCGATAAAGAGACGGAGACGGGTGTTTTTTTTTCCGGATACGCAGCCAGGTCCGCGCCGTTCGAAAGCCCAGTTTCCATAATCCAGTGGAAACCCCGGCGCACGGTTGCATACCGACAATTTGCCACCGAGTCGGACAATACAGGGTCATTAGAGAGGAAACGTTACACGCGTTCCTGTTTAACGTGCACGCTCGCCGTTCCACGGAATACACTTTCCCTTTCTGCTTCCTTTTCCTTTTTCGTGGGTGTGGTGCTCCGCGGCGCGCGGAGCTGCTCGTCTAACGGCTGCCCGTAACCGACGAGCGTTTTCCGCTCTGGTAAAAACGGTTTCCATAATTGAGCTGACACTCCGGCCGGTGTCTAATCTCTTCCGGCGATCGTATTAGCGGCGGATCGTCACGAACGGTTTATGCGTCGCTTAAACGGGACGGCGCTGCGCAAGTCGACTGCATAATGCATCGAATCGAACCTCGAAATTGAACGTGCCCGGAAGCACGGCCGTGAATCGAATCGGGCTCTCTAAATCTGCCGGCAAGATTCCCGTTTTCGCGGTGGCCGCAAGAAACCTAATAACAGGACGGTTGTTAATTCAACGACTCAGACATTAAGATGAGATAATTAACTCAGATAATTATCTCAGATAATTAAGCAGCGTTTACACTTCGAACGAAGCAATGTTTTGGAAGTGAACTCTAATGACTCTGATGAAAATTTAAACTTGTATATTGTCGGTGCAATCTGTATGGGAGCACTAGTAGAGGTTAAGCGAGATTTTCCTGATAAAAAAATACTCGGACAATATTTTCGACGCTTCTGAGAGAATATGAGCGTGAAAGCTAGCCAGATCCTTGCACAGGGCACGCATCCCTCGGCGTGAAAGCACGCCGACGCCAGTCAGCGTCTCGTCGAAACCTTTCTCGTTCTAGCTAGGGAGTTTTTGTTCAGAAATCAACGTGAGTTTCCCTGCGTGCTGCGCAAGACCCGTGTTTATCGTGGCCCCCTTTCTTTTTTACCCATCGCTACTATGCAGAGTGCTTCATGGAAAGAGTTACACGCTACTTTCTCGGGAGCTATTAGGTGGATAGGGACGAAATCCTTTGGTATCTCAGAATCGACTGGCTCCCCTTTTGTGGCAGACAAGGCTGCCCCCGTGCCTCCTGCGGAGGCCAGACAACGGTCTCCCATTCGTCACAAAAGGGACCTCGGCGAGCCCTAAACTACCAGCAGAGAATCCACCCGCTATCGCTAAGAGTTCCTGGGGTAATAGCTTGTAGCACTTTACGCGGGCTCCACTCTATCGCATTTCCACGTGTATTGGAACAGGTTGTTAGGCTGTCGCGCTTATCGCGGAATTACGAGAATTTCGTGGAATCTCGGCAGCCACGACGTGGACTGCCTATTTTTCTGAATTGCTGCGCTTTCGTTTGCGTACGCATCGGAGAACCGCTCTCGTGATATACACGGTGTTCAGCAAGTCATTCTGAATTAAAAATGTCATATGCACTATAGGTCTGTTTCGTTTGGTTAGCCAATTGTATCGCAGATAACACAGTAGACACACTTGCAGCAAGGCGCTAATCCAAACCTACTGTTTTTCCATTATTCTCCTGATTTTACACAAAATTTAAAGATACTGTTCAAATTAGCGACCTTCTATTTGTCCGCGTAATGTTAACCGTCTCTGTAGTAAATTTTGCCATTGTATTCGAGGCATTATAGTTTTAATGCTATGGCTTACAAATTCTAGCGTTACTGTAAACCTCTGACTTCATGTGTCTCGTGTAAAATCAAGAGAATGAAAGAATGTTTCGTTGGAAGTATGTCTACTTAGTGTGTTATTCGTGACATAATTGGCTAGGAAAATGAAAGAAAGTTCTAGTGAAAGAAATAAGATTCTAGTTTCTTATTCAGAAGGACTTGTTGAACACGTGGGAAAAGTTTGTTGAATGCATCGCAGAACACCCTGTATGTATACATACGTTGAAGAAAGTCGAAGGATGCATATTGGACGAACATTTTCCACTTAAGTTAAAGTCTTCGTAATCGACCCCCCGTCGATATATACCTCGAATGGGCAATATCGGGATTTCGTTGAATACGTGGATAAATCCCCCGAGTTTTATGGCGCACATAAGTACGTATATAGGGGGTGCGTGAGATGACGCGAAAGCTTGAAAGTTTTTAACGATCTGACGTTATTTCGGGCTGCAGGTTACGCGCTGGTTACCTCTTGATATTTCCTTGATAGAAGCCTTGGTTTATGGCTTAATATAAAGCCATTATCCATCGTGTCTTGGCGCTTGAATTTTGCTATGTAATCATTTCGTGCCACCTTGGGTAGCCTGTCTCTTGGAAGTAAATAATAGGATTTGTGTTAATGTGTTTTACAAGCGGAAGTAAGAATATAGAAAAGAAACTGCTGTATCGAGTAGTTGTCAGATACCACTAGTTGGTTCACTCCTTGGTAGATTGTTTATTACCAAAGAAAATATGTGTTGATAAGAGGAGCAGAGGTAGATTAATACTGCACTAGCTGAAATCGAAGAGTATTAAGAAAGCTGTAGCTCGATCCTTCAAGGGTGTAAGGTTCGTAGGTAGAAGTGGTCGATATTTTGAAACGGAAACTTAAGGGTCCATTCTACTTTGCCGGTCGAAAAAGGGACCTATTTTAATGAATTTTTATTTCAACAACTAATGTACGGATTTTAATGTGTGTTTTTTTAAATATTTATTATTTTTTGCTGTAGAGAATCATGTTTTTCCTGTTTCCAAATAAATTGCTTCAGTAGTTTTAAAATGATAAAAATAGAATGATTGTGTCCTATAGAGGTGTACGCATAAAGTGGACTAGAATCATCCAGGTATCAATAATAATTTTTGTTCCATCCACCAAAAAACATCCAAAAATAGGTAGGAAATCGTTTTCCTTATAAGGTCACTATTTTGCAACCACTGTTGATAAAATTCCCCTCCATTGGACACAATCATTCTATTTTTATCATTTTAGAACCACATTGACGCCGAGGAGAACTTCGGCACTGTTCTCAATGAGCCACAAACATTGCGACTTAAATCCACGCATTTGTAATTATATTTTGGAACTATAAATTCTGTACAGCAAGGAATAATAAATATTTACCAACAATTCAAAACATTAAAATCCGTACAATAGTTCCTGAAAAAATTCATAAAAATAGGCCTCCTGTTCGACTGGCAAAGTAGAATTAAGTAAAGTTATTATTCTCTTCCCCTTCTTACGACTCATCAAGTCATCATGCAACGAGTTCCATGTGCCCCTCAGCTGAAAACGAAAAAAGACAGAGTCTGTAGTCACCTACAATTTCACTTGTTTCATACGTATCTTCAAAAGTACACCCCTAAATTCCAAAATACCTTTTCCATTCACATACAAGTGCATCCACTTCCAAATCAATATTCCTGAATATTTTCCCTACCAAACTCTATAATCAGCCCAGCGTATATACAAAGGAATATTCCACGTGACATTGCAAGCTTCTTCATGCCACTTGCGCTTTCACGTCCTCTTTCCAATTGCACGATCACCCCCACGAAGCTGCGCTCTTCACAGAGCAAGCCGCCGTAGTTCAATCCGTTAACTGAGAGACACTAATGAGCTACGTCCTTCCCCAGTGCAAAGTGCGCACTGCAACAATGCAGAAGACATTCTTCCATCGCTCAAGTACTCGATGCTAGGGGAGCCCGGGGGTGAATCTAGGGCCCTAATGGCCGCGACACGGTATTAGTCATAATTAAAAGTTGCCTCTAAGCGACGAAGACGTACGAGTGCGCGGAACAGTGGAAATTTTCGTCAAGACGACGCCAGATCCCCGGTATACATATATCATCGCGGGAGGTATCCAGGCGTTTGATAAATGGCTGTGCGATCGACACATCGCGAACGGGCGACGGTTATTATATTTGGATCGTATATCTCGCGGATTTCACGACAAGAACCTCATTTCCGTCCACATGGAATTATAATGCCGCGATGTATTATGCAACGTGTGATATATCGTCGGGGGGCATTTGTCGTCCCTGCCAAAGTATTCTTATTCGCAACAGAAGCCTGGCGTTTCGTTGTTGTCTCTCGTGTTGACTCGTCGCGACAGCTGACTGATGTGCCCCGCCACGGGGGCCATGCTGAGCAAAGATTTTACGAGATTACACGTGCAGGTAAACGCGGTCCTTTAAATGCCATCTCGCTTGCAATATTTTAACCGTGCAGGTCGGGCATGGGAATTACAGGGACGGTTTTCAGCGAGTACACAGAGTGCCGTCGAATTGGTGGTATGAAAATAGTATAAGGGCGGAAGTGTAGTAAAATATCTTTTAATTTGGAGCTTCGTTTTGTAGAAAAGTGACTGAATATATTTTAAGTTAAACCTGGCTAAGAATTGGCAGACTGCAGCGATAAATGTAGTACAACTGCAGGTCATATTGATCATCGTGGAAAAATAAGTCGAGATTGTGGAAGAACGAGTCCGAGAAAATCGATTCTAATTTTGTTAGCCAAGCGCGATTCTATCTTTTCTGCTTATTTCTTCATGCATACGTTGGGATGACTCTTTGCATAAAGTTTCAACCACGTCAGTAATAGACTGGCAACACAGGAGCAGTGGTAAAATATTACTGAAAGTTCCCTTTTCGTGCGACAGGATCCTCAGCTTTCAGGTTAATTCTTGCTAATTTCCTGTTCCGTGGTTCTCCCATAATTGCTTCTCTTGTACCTGTGCACTTTGCCATCCAATCTGTAACTACGTTTTAATGTGACGATAGCTTTCTCAGGATCGAGCAGGCCTTTGAACTCCATAGTCTCAAGTCTGTGACACTACAGCATTTCTTACGGAGCTTTATAATGGTTTACGACAAGTCAGTGCGGAGTCCCCTTCCTGCAAGGTTACCATCGCGCTTTGAAATTGTCATTCAGGAAGAGCCTCGAGCCGTGAATATTCCATAACTCTGCAGGATGTCTTGGCCACAGCGCGGACCTCGCGCTGGTCATCCAAGGGCTTTTCAGTAATCCCTATTCCCACTAGTTTTCGTCGAGGCATCGATACCTTCTTATACAACAAGTTCGGCTAAAAGCGCTTCTGGGAGCAAAGTGGCTTCGTAACTCTATCTCTGTTATCAGAATATACGAATGCCGGCTGTTGCTATATTTTCTACGCGGAGCTACTACAAACTCGATACGTTGCCTAGAGGGGGATAGAACTGTGTAGGGGACTGATCCGTGGAAAGAGCCTGCATTGATCCTTCATTCTATAGTCGGGGCAAAGGATCCTGGTTGCTCGAAGTAATTTGACGATTATCCCTGTCGCGTCGTTTGCATTCCTTTGCTTAAAAGGGTGGAAGACAAAGTGCCTAAGTATTCGACACCACTTGTTCGTAGTAATAATCAGGAGTAATTCGTATACATATGCGTAGTATGCACTTAAGGGGAGTTGAAAGGCGTGAGGAAAATCTGAAAATAAGTCCGGCAAAATATCGTTCGAAAGTGTGGAATCTCTACTTTTAGCTAATTTTCCAGATTTTAGCTGCATTGCTTTGCGGCAATGTTATAGCGAAGCGATATAAAAGGCACTTCGTAAATTTAAAAGAAAAATTTCAACTTTGCACTGTTCCACAGGGAGAAGTAATTTTTTCACACAGGTTACGTTTGTACCAGTGAAAAGCGACTACTTTCCTGTGCAAAAACAGAGTACAGTGTTTTTCGGGCAATTTTTTTGGCCGACTTATTCAACTTTAAAGCAAACATCGTTTTTTTGCTTTAATTGGGTCTAGCAGGTGCATAATCGCAGAAGGGTCATAAAAAAAAGTAAAATGAATTAAGCACTTAATGAAATAGTAGTTTATTTAAACATTAAATAAATAGTTTTTCTAATATCATTTAATCTAACCATTAAATGAAATGGTATTTTCAAACCGTATTTTATTTAAACATTAAATGAAATAGTATTTCCAAACAGTATTTGCTTATGCAAATATTTCAGTTTTAAGTATTCTGTCTCAAACTAATTCAAATTTTCCCCAGCCTTACTGTTACCCTCACATTGTAAGTTCGTCACCGATTGCCCTACGCAAAAAGCACGCAAGTGTCTCGTTGGATCCCTTCAGTGAAATTGCATTGGGGATGGTCAGTCTTCAGAGATGCTTGACCGTCTAAGAACTCCCACGTGTTGTTGACGAACTCGTGGACCAGAGTCCACTCAAAATTCTAGCTCCTCGTGTCACCTAACCCAGCCCTCTGCTGCGTAACAGCAAGAATCCCCTTCCTAACCCGACGACCTCCAAAAGCGTGCCCCAGAGATGACACGCCAGAACAGAATAACCAATCAAACGAGCCAATCACCTTCAGACACCCCGTTTCCAACGTATCATCAGATAGTGGTTGTCACGTACACCTGCACGACACGCTGTACCACCTATTATCCGCTGGTAAACGACGGGACATTAGCCAGCAAGATTACCCCGTTATTTACAGGGTGCAAAATTGATATCTGCCGCGGTGCCAGTCACCGATAAACATCCACCTCCCTAACATCGATCAGCCTAATAATGCGTACGCGTCGCCGGATCAAGAGTTCGCCCCCGTTGCCCCCCAACCCGCCCCTCGTTCTTCCTAATGACGGGTCTTTTCAGCGTCTCGAATATGACCGGGTTTTGTGCACGCTGCAACAGAAATCCGCCCGGTGATCCAAGGATCCGCGTTAAGGACGCGATCGGAGCCGCGCGACGCGTAATCGGCAACATTTGTCACCGAGGAAAAACGCTCGCGCTTCGTTGTCGGCTGCACCCGTCGTCGATTCGTCACTGCTCCTTTGTCGCTAATGCCCCCTCGCACCTTACGCTCCTCCGCCCCTCTATCTCCATCCTCCTCGTCGTTCCTCCGCCTCTAATCGAGGCTGGCCTCATACTCGCCCCGGGATTGCCTCATTCCGCGATCGTGGTTACGCGCGACGATAGAAAAGCACGCGAAGGCCGGGCGGTCATTGATGACTCGGCCGATGAGGAACGGTGAATCGTCTTGCGCAGTCATCGTTGCCCACCGCTGTTCCACCTTGCCCGGCGAACCGTGCTGAAAGAGATTGTGGGATTAGCGTAACTGGTTGCTGATTGCGAAACGATGTTCGCTCTTTTACGGCGTCTTTCCTGCCGCGCTGCGTGTCGCCGGAATTAGTCGAGGATCGGAGATCCTGCGCGGCGAATCGAGTTAGCAGGTTGCAGGCCCGCGTGAAAATCGAGGCAGATTCTTTCCAGTTTGTAATTGCCGGGCTCCTCGAGTGCAGGAAGTGGTTTCGTCGAGCTCGGTTTTTGTAACTCGAGGCGGGGGTTTTTAGCCGTTCGATTGATTCTCATGGAAGGAATTGTTCTGGGGAGATTTGTAGGGTGGAATGTAATGGATTGAAATACAGATTTACTAAAGTGTTGTAGGTATTTAATAGCGAGTGAAATAGTCGGTTTAAACACTTTAAACTTGGTTTTTAACTACATATGTTTTTCTATATAACCTACAATTTTAGGGTGCCAATGATTGTACTTTTATGCCTGTTTTTGTTTTTCATTGAATATTTTTAAGATAAAAGACTTAATAGATACTCAAGATCTTTTATTTTAATCAGAAATCCATAATTCTTGATAATAACTGAAAATTAGACATTCCAATTTGGATTTGTTAATTTACATTCATGCTGGCTTCTTATTAGCAACTTGTGCCCACTTTCGGAAAAGGTGCTCAAAATGGCCATCGATCATTTCAATGTAATGTCACCCTTTCGACTCATTCGCTAGAAATCTATGTTAAATTAATTGATGGGGTCAGCAGTCAAGTAGTGTCAATTATACTGGCACATTCTGTCAAATCAATCGCCGAGACTCAAAGCTTGCTAAAACTTGGAAATAAACCACAACTGTGCATACGTTTGTCCGAATTTATTGGATCGTTTTTAAGCCTGGCTCCATTCGCGTAAATGTTTCCCACACATTACATTAAGCCCCGCGTGCTTATCGATAATTCGTGCCCGTCTAAATATTTAGAACCGTGATTAAGTCCGAAAGGATAGCGCCACCAAAATGCAGGAATCGAAGCGGCTACGTGACCAATTAATTGGCCCGTGCCTAATGAACTTGTGTGGCTAACGATCATTTATTGCGATTGCGTTCGCGGACGAGTGTCGTCGGTGTTCAAGTTAATTCAACGCGCGACCGGTTCGATCGATAATACACAAGAGGAAAAGTCCATCGAGGTGACTACAAACAATTCCATCGGTATTTACTCACCCTCCGCGTTTGCTAGTCTCTCGAAATCGCTCGAAACGTCCGCCAAAAGGGAAACAAAGGGGAAAGGAATTATTGGAATCTGGACAGGAGATTAAGATAATAATAATGTTGCAGCAATATACAATATACTCCGGCAACAGTTATTGCTTTGATGCAGGGTACGTGCAGCAAAAGTGGCATAGCCTGAACCAACAGGTAACAATAACGCGAAACAAGGGCCTTTCTCTGCACTGATAACTTGAATAGGTATGTCATACCTAGGAATTTCAGGAAATTTTCCCTTATCCAGGTCACACCGCACTTCTCTTTAATTTGAGCATAACTCCATTCACAACATAAAACATCTTAAGTAAGTGGTACGATATGAGCAACCTTATATTGTACCTACCTCTTACCAAAGGGTGCCTACCCGTATATAAATAAACAAACATATATTTTAAACAAGTAGCACCTCTACTCAGCGAATATCTCCGCCGCAGCGTCAACAGCTACAGGATTATCTTCGCTGATAAGCCACCAAGCGTTCCACAATATTACACACCGATAACCTTACCCGCTTATCAGACAATTGCCAAGGTTACCCACAATGAACGCTAAAAATCGTTAACGCAGATCTGCCACCATTCCCTAAGCTTCTGCACACGTTAACCTCTCCTAGCCCAAGCTACACAACCACGTCACAAGTGAGCAAAGCAGCAACCGTGACATCGTCGACTTTATATCTGGAAACGGGCCCGCTAGCATCCACCGACGAGCAGTAAATGCGAGAGAAATATTTGCGAGACTTATCAGCTGGCCACGTCCATGACTCAAGATTACAGAAACTCCATCGCTCAACATTATCACTCGCGCAACCTCCGCGCGAACCCCAGCCAGTCGCGAAAAGTAGGCAGCTAATGGATGGCCCAATTTCCTGGCGCTCACGCCGGGGCGGCGGGCTTCGCGCAGGAAACCCGTGCACGGGGACACGAGTCACGTAGGTAAACCAGATCTCCGCAGCTTTTGCAGGTAGGCTGGTACCGGGGGACAAACGCGATAGAAGGGAAAAGAGAGCGAGCGCGAGGGGGCAGGGCAGAGGGAACTGGTTGCGGACCCTGGCTCCACTTTGAATGCAGCACAATGCATCCGCGTGCATGTACGTGTTTGCACGTTGCGCGCGTGTGCGCGGAGTGTGCGGAGGGAAAACAAGGCAATTCGTGACAAGCGCGGTGGTACACAGGCTCGCGCAGACCTCGTTGTTTCTCTTCCATCCTCCTTTCCTGCCCGCCCCCCTTCGTTGCGTTTTCTTTTCCTCGTGCCTCTGCTTATTCCGCCCGGCCCCTCTTGCCGCGCGGGGCGCTTTCTACCAGCGCGATCCTCTGATCCTGCAGCCGCGACATCCGCGAGGGCTGTTCACCGCGGGGCCATAAAGCGAGCGTCGCTGTGCGCAACACTTTGCATTTGACGCATCGCGCTTCTGTCGGGGGCCGATCCTTCGAAGTGACGCCACCGTTCGCGCGGAGTACGGCCACGATATTTCCCGGCGACAATGGCTGGTATCGCGGCGCGGGCGTAATAAACGTGACGGCGATAACAGCGGGAACGATAAATAATATCACGTGGGGGGAGTGGGCGGATTGTAAACCGCGAGCAACGGTCCTTTCGCGGGAATTCAAAAAGTTTTAATCGTTGTTAAGCGCGACACAGAAGGCGCGGTATCTTCGCCCCCTCCTCGCCCGAAGATAGCTTAACTTCGGGATTTATAACACCGCCCGTGGCGTTCCGCCGAGGCTGCCGATTAAATTTCCCGATGAGAGAAGTTCTGATCTGATTCCGCCGCCGACCGAACGACCGCGTTTAATTCCGATTGAATACGCTGCGGCTGACGCTGATAAACATGCGATGCGCGTGTCGCTATAAGCTCCGGCTAACTTCGCCTCTGGCTTTCCACTTTCGTTTTCCATCTGCGCGGGGTCTGTTTCGGGCAGCTTCGCTGCGATCGTTGTGCGATGTGGGCTAGGTGTACTGGCAAGGGAACACCGCGAACCCGCCCTTACCGATTGGGACGCAACTTTGTGGTACGGTATGCTTTATTCGTGCACAATCGCCCCTTAAAAGTCGGTTTATACAGCCACCGAGCCGGGCCGTGACGGGCCGAGCCTCTATGGTAAGCTTATGGACGGCGAGGAGCCGCCGAGTTTCCACCGAGCTCTCCTGTATAAACCGACCTTAAGAGGGTGTTCTCGTCTAGAGGGACGAGATCCTCTATTCGTTTAAGGGACGACCCACAAAAAACTACGCAATTTTTACCGATAAGCATTATCCACACGAATTTACTAACATTTCAGTGCGTTGTAAACAAAAATTGCAGGTATTAATTGCAGCTCAAAGTCAAACAGGCACTCGCTCTTTTTCGCGCATTTCTTCTGAGGTATAAGAGAGCAGAAAAAATGTTTTAAATAAAAGTTTAATGGTGCACTGCGCGTTGCACACTAGCGTTGACAAAATTTTGAAAAACTTTTTAAAAATAATACCCGACGAAAAAACTTATTTAGAAATTTTGTTAACGCAAGTTTGCAGCGCGCAGTGCACCATTAAACTTTTGTTTGAAACATTCTTTTCTGTCTCTTGTACTGTAAGAGTTACACGCGAAAAGGTGGGAATGTCTTTCAGGTTAGTTTTCATATTTTTAGGGTGATTGGACGGGAATGAAACATACCGTTGGTCCTGTCTCGATGTGTTCCCTTGCCAGCTGCTAACGAAACAATCAGATAACTCGCGTTTTCGAATTTATTCTATAAAGCAAGCGATCTTCATTCCGTCGGAGGGTGTAAATTTCCATTCGGCTGACCAAGCCGAAGAAATCGCATAACGAGAAATGATAAACCAGACGCTTAATTGGTGTTAAACAATGCAGTAGTATTATTATACCATCCAGTTGTAATAAAATCGCGGCGTTTCGATATTCAACGGTGATGCATATTCGTTAACTCGATCCCCGTTAATTATTTCCACCGTGGCCCGTTAGCGACCCGCATTCGATATTCTACGCTCGCTGGTGCACAGGTACCTTCGCTCAAGAAGACGAGCAGAATAAAGAGTCTTCGAACGTCTACGCGCGGTATGGCGCGAGGTGTCGTTCAATTACCAACCCTGTTTCATAATGGCGTCAATAAGGCTAATTAACATCCCTAATTACGTCAGCGTGCCGTATCGGCAAATACGAATGCAATCAGGCAGTGTTCTTACGATTTGGACGAGGGGAAGGTAACTCCAGGGAGGTTCCTTCAAGCTGCAGCCTCTCGAGTCAAATTCGCAACAAGAGTTTAGGGCCATCCTTAAATTACGTAAGTGTAATTTTGCCGATTTTTTACCTCCACCCTCTCTCAGGATAAGAATTCGTAAGGTTTGGTATTCCAAGCCCCTTCTTTACGTAATTTAAAAAAAACCTTATTGCAAGGTACCCCCGTTTTACAATCAGAATTAAAGCGCTGCATCAGTGATAAGATACTTGGTCAGTTCTTATTCCCGCGCGCAGGCCATTGCGAATCGTGGCGGTGTTACAGTGCGCTAATGCAGGTAACAAGTAAGGTTATAGGCGGAACGTGAAAGTAATTAGTTCTGCCCATCACCGGGTTTCCGGCTATTATATACGGTCACGTGTCGCCCGGCTCTTACGCGGGTCGACGATCGTCGCGAATGACAGCCTCCTGCGAGAAAAAAGGACACGTGTACACAGGGTGTCCCATGAGTTCACAAACTTTTCCAACCTGTTTGGGAAGTTGTTCGGTATGAAAAAGCCCATACATAGCATGGATGCATTTTAATCGGTTATCGAACTAAATGTATAATGGAGGCTATCGATGAAATTGCTTGCTAGCTATCGCCGGAGGTATGAATAGCAATGTTCGGTCTATTGTTTGACTAGATTATTTGTGTTCCGCGTGTTCGGTGGTTTTGTGCATTTTCGATTGGAGAACACGCAGATATATTGTATCCCTGTAGGGAATTCGCAGCTGTGATAGCAGGTTTAAATGTCAGCACAGTTTTTATTACCTGGCGTTTTGTAACGTACGTAGGATTTTGAAGTGTAGTTTCTTTTTGTCACTGAATACGCAGCAGTATACTTATTGATAAATACAGTTCTGCTTAGGAGGCTGTGATGCTAGCCCTTTGCACTATAGGATTAGTTGGAACGAAGTATTATTCATGATTTTGACTGATGGACAGTTGAATATTCACAAGTAAAGAGGCAGTAGAGTGTCACACTTGTTCGAGCAGCGGGTTTCACGCAAAAAGTTTAAACAACGTTTATTTTAAGAAGAAATAGAGACACTGAGATATCGATGGCTTAGTGCGTAAATACAGTATGTCCACGTTTTGTGAAACTTGAGTTTTTCTAAGCAACAAATAGTTCTTCACTGTTTCTTCATGCTGTATAAACAGCACATTTATATCTACTTCATAAATTTGACAAAAATAACATTTATGTAGCATTGCACGTTTGGACCTGCTTTTCTCGAAAACGCAAAAAGCGGACATGCAATATTTGTGCGCTAAGCCGTCGATATGGTCCACGTGTTTGATACAGAATGATCTGTCGAACACACTGGAGAAGCTTGTCGCTCATAACGGACACCCAGTATATACACCATGTACATATACGTGTATCGATTGGAGTGGATTATGAGGGGCACAGCATCGAAGATATGCATATGCCTGATGCGCTGAGCAAACTCGGGGGCCAAAGAACGAGAGGGAGTTGAATAAAATATCAATGTCACAGGAAAGTTGAATGAGATACTACACCTTGAACAGCGAACGAACGATACGTCTGAGAATCAGTTTTACGGAATAATTTTGCACGCGGATCGTGTTCACCTACCTCCCTTACTGTTTAATAAAATATGAACGTACGTTCACCCTTTGTGGGCGAAAGTACCTACCTTTATTCGTTGCAAAAATTTGAGAAAAATCCTGTTTCGCGTGTATACTCGTTTTCTTTTGGTGCGTTATTCTCCGAGTATGCTTCAAAAGTACACCGAAATATAAATCAAAATTATGTACTCGCAGGTTTCAAGAATTTTTATAACAATTATAGAATTCATCGTACTGGTTTCAATATTAGTCTGCTATATTATTCCATACGGAATTAAATTATTACTTCGGCCAGGACCACATCCTCCCGCACAACAGAAACTCTGAATTTGTTCACGAAGCACCAACGAGCTCCGATCCCTAGGCCCCCAGCGTCGCCACACCGAAGCCAGCACAAAAAGTAGAATCAGCTTGTCGCTGGTCAGACAAGAAACCAGACCAAAGAACACCGAACAAAACGTGCGATCCACTGTCACGGCTCTAAAAAACAGCGACAGGAAATTACAGTAGGAATAAACCGTTAAGTAAGACTCGTTCTGAGTCATTCATGCAAAAAGGGGCGCCAAGAAACTGAGGGCTGAACGTCTTCGCGCGGAACGTGGCATCGAATTTCTACGTAAAATAAAATAGCGCCATTTGTCCGTCTGTTACCTTGTAACTTAGGAATTAATAGATCAATTTCGGTGCAGTGTTTTTTAACGTACAGCATAATTCTCGGGGAAGGTTTTGGGCTATTTGGGAAAGGTTAAATGAATCTGTTAAAATTTTCAATTGATTATAAAACAACAGTGATTTCATATCTATTATCTTCTTTGTTCGAGAAAACTGTCATAAAATCCAGTGTATAAACTGAAACTTTTATTCCGGCATACATTGTTGTGTAAAGGACGAATTTGTATTTTCTTGAAAGTAGAAAATAGTTCCAGTTAAACAGAAACAATTATTCTGCTCCGAAATAATTAAAGTTGTAACAAGCAGATTTCCTGAAAATGTTGTGGGGTAGATGGATCTGAAGTTGAAACCTTATTCGGTCAAAATAGTTGTATAAAAATCACAGTGTGCTTTCTCTTCTATATTTACCCTGCTAATTAAAAAAAATATTCCCAACTTTTATATTTTATCCTTAAATATCTGTTCGGAAGTATATGATCCTCCAGAACTTTTATCAATCGAACATAAAATAACTGTTAAAACTCAACTCCTATAACAGAGTGAAAGTGTTAATGTACAACGTTAACTTACAATTAGAACAGAAAAGGAATGGTTTGAAAGTTCGATAAATAACTTTCATTTATAAAGGTTAACAGTTTCATTCCATCCCTGGTTAGGGCCACTCACAGGGATCGAAGATGACCCTTGACCGTGTGTTTAGTCGTCAATTGTTTCACTTCTATTTCAACTTTGTTTCATCAAAACCCCCTGCTGCGAACTAAAATTTGATTCGCAACACAAAATCTTAAATCACTACTAAAAGGGATGCGCATCGAGAAATGCACCGAGAGAAACGTTTGAAAAAATAGTAAAAGCCGCGTGGCGAGCGATGTGCGAGTGGGGGTAGAGGGTGACAAGAAGGGTCGGTTTCCTTGCGAGATACGAGGTTAGGATAGGTTAAGGGAGAGTGGCACCGGTTGGTACCGAGCTGCCACGGTGACCAACGGCGCAGAGCGGGTTCGCCATAGTCGCGTGACCCGATGATTCACCGAACTCACTCCCCCGCCATTCTTCTTTCTCTGTTCCTCGAGAGGCGCCCCGTTCGTATCGCTTGCCCTGTTCGCTCGCTGTCCCTGCCCTTCCATCGGCTGGCACACGATATCCCTACGGGCCATTCACGAGCGTTCGCCCTCTCCCGTCCCGTCACGTTTTTCCTTCGCCTCCACCGATTTCCCGGCGTACCTGGCCGACGTGCTCACGGATTCATTGCGACCGGCGCGCAGCGTCCCGATCCCGAGATACGGCTCCCGCAGGATCCTATTTTTAGGGGGCCCCGGCCCGTGCAGTCCACGCTGGATAATGCACTCTCGGAGATTTACCTCGAGGAGTACTCCGGACGAGGGAGTAAATTATGGCCACCAGCAGCCGGGGTATTTACGTGGCTTCCGCGGCGGGACGTGGTGCTAAGCCGACCGTTCCGCGTGTACACACATACACGCCTCGAGTTTTTAAGCAGTGGCGCGCGTCACTCGCATCCCCGTGTATGCACGGGTTTGGGCATTCGTTGGGAGATTAATCGGGAATGGGTGCTGGGCGTGGTTGGGAGATGGAGAATTTCTCGGGTGGTTTGTGATATGAAATTGTTTACAAGGGGCTTTCCAAGGTGATTTCGTTGGTTTGTTGGTAAACCTGTGTAAGAACGAACGTATGGTAAATAAAAAATTCCAAACATTTTGAAACATTCAAATCATGCTATTAACGTAACCATTTTTTGTTTCGATAATAAAACGGTTATAAGGGTGGAAGCATTCTTTCAATAAAACTGTAAAAAATATCGAAAAAAGTAAAGTTCAAAGTTTTTTGGTTTTTGATATCCTACAATATGGTGATAAAGCATTTTCGAATTTTTTTTCATTTATCACCGCGACCCTTTTTTTGAAATTTGTTTCACCATATTGTAGGATATCGAAAACCATAAAACTTTGTGTTAAACTTTTATTCTATATCTTTTACGGTTTCGCAAATATTCCCGGGAATATAAAAACTTACAATTTGTTTGAGGGGGTGTTTTCACCCCTAGGACCATTCCATTGCGGAAACAAAAAACGGTTACATTATTTTTAAAATTTTGTGAATTTCAACAAAAAAATCGTTCTTTTTCCACATCTATTTTTGCAACCACAAATTTCATCACGTCAGAATTTACATTTCTAGAAGGAGACTATTAGAGCATGATTGTATGAGTATTACGAATGTACAATTATCACTGAAAAGTTAAAAGAGTTAAAAATAGGAAAATGTGGTGCAGTGAACCCCATGTGACCAATTTGTGATTATAAGGTGTGACCACGAATGCTTAAATTCGATCACTCTTGCTCGAAGTATTGCTTCTATAATCGATCCGGCAAGTAGTTTAATTGAAGCTGCCGATGGTGTTAGGCACTTCAGCCCCTCCCCGTCACTTGAGTTTCCATTTATCTGTATTTTCAGCGAATTCAGTTAACAAGTCAATTACTCGCGTGTAATTCAGACAACGCGGTAAAACTCGCATGATAGCAAGTGCACAAACGAGCTTTCTATTCTTGGTATTTCTCTCGTCTACTACAATCTGATATTAGAGAAACCCATCGAGCCGCGAGTCACTGAAAACTTAATCCCGCAAGTTTTATTACGACCGAGGAACTAATTAAGAACTGACGAGAAGCAGTATTGTCTTCATCCGCCTCAGCTGGATCCTCACGGCTGACATTCCCCGAATGTCTAATGATTTTTTCAAATATTCATAGAATTATTTAAGTTAGTGGCTGTTCCGGGGCAATGACTCCCTCGGGAATTTATTTCACTACCCCTCCACGTCGTGCGTGATAAACGATCCATGAAGGGACATAAATTCACCAGGAAAGGCACTTCGGAATGCTTTCAGGATTATTATAAAAATATCAATGTGGACGAATACATGTCGCGCATCACCCACCGATTTTATCCACTTGCTTTATTTCCATTTCGCCGGCCCCTGAAAAAGGACCTAAAACGCCGCCACCAATTTCATCAGAAGAAAGCGTAATCGCGAAACTAATAGACGATTCTCGTACAAGTTGGCGAAAAGTGTGCGCCTTCTGGTTCCTTCTCGCGAGAGCCATCATCTGGCCTACTTGAAATTCTCAGGAAGTACGGGAAACGAGAAGTTGATGGCCGTCCAGCCGCCGCGTGATCGACGCTGCATCGATCACCGTGCGAAAAAATATCGCGGGCCGCTCTCGAAAGTGGCTGCCAAACAGTTGACGTTGGCGATACGTGCTCGGCGGTGCGCATTATTACGCGTGTATAGATACAGCGTTCATCGAGCGAGGCCACAATCAATGACAATGCCACAAATTCTGCGGACATTCCAGCATCATAGCCGAGTGTACGCGCGCACACATGGCCGCCAGTCACTATGATTCACCTAAATGCCATATCGCTGCCACGAGGCAGCGCAGTATCGCTGTTTGCCCGTTAGACTATGTGATTCGCGTAAATACGATGATGCCGTATACGTGTAAGTGGCATATCTAGTGTCGAAACTGCTGGACTCTGTAACGCGCATAAATACTTCATGCACGATCTGTCGCTCCTGTTGCGCTTGCTTGCGTCGAGGCGATTGCAAGGAGAAATGGAAGTGGGTGGATGGAATGTAGCGAGGTGCATACTTGCAGGCTCTAGTGGTGTTTGGAGGGTTATCTTTCAGGGCGAGACATTGAACATGATGTTTAGTCAATGCCGGGGATTGCGATCAGTGCGTAACCCCGGATAAAAGACGGGTTGGCAGTGTAAAGCTGATGCAACCTGTATTAAACGAGAGCTGACATTCCGAAATAGTTTACGAAGCAGGTTAATCCGATCCGAACAGGTTAACTCGTGCAATGTATATACTATGTACACTACTGCTCGAGAGTGTTCGATCACTTTGCAGTGTTTCCCAACCGTCTTTGAGTCCCAACCGCCTTTTATAATATTCAAATAACCTGCGGGCCCCTGCTCTAAGGTAAGGTAAATTTAATAAGGTAAATTTAAAGCAAACACATTAAAAAATTGGAATTTCAGAATATAAGTCTGGCTTAATATTTAATTATCTTAATACATATATTAAATATACTTGAAGAAATTGAGTTAGTAGCAGTAATGTATTCCAATAGGCTGTATTAATCATATAAAATAGGAAAGATTAATTTTGTTCAATGTGGGTAAGTCCGTTTTTGATCTCAATGCCTCGTTTAATATATTTAATTATTTATCTTACCTGTTTAGTGTGTTGATTGTGCTTGCGTCTGGGTAACCAGCGTTTTATTTTTTTCATGAATGAAAAATCAGTGTTACATCATTAATAGAATGTGGCAATGTAACCATAGTAAAATAAATAAGTGCTAAGATTCGTTAATTGAAAATAATCGCGGCGACCCCCAAGAAAACACTGCGCCAATCCCTTGGGGGGTGCGACCCACAGTTTGGGAACCACTGACTTATTGCATGTACATTTGATAACAGAGAAAATAGAATAAAACAGTTTGGCCACTTCAAACCATTGGTATGGTTATTATTGTTGCCTTTTATGTGATGGAACTGTTCAAATCCGAATAACTTATATTCAATTTCCCACTTCAAAATTGTTTAATTACATTTGAATGCTGGTAATTACATTTTATGGTTGGCTATAACGTTGGCTATTGTTTTGTCACCGAGAAAACGTTTAAACCACCAATATTGCAGTTGTACCTCCAAAAGAGAAATACTGCAGCTGTCAGTAATAATCGAATAACAATAATGGAATTGCAGTTCGAGAACCACTTTTAATATAACAAAATAGAATGAAGCGATTGGTACGAAAAATACCCAAGTTAGACCACGGATACGTGGAAAAGCGTTCCCTTTTCTCTTTTATTAAACGCACATATAACAAATAATGAAATACTTATGAGCGGTAGTGTACACGTGCCAGGATACACAAACGATATTTAACCCCAGATTACTAAACTACCTTTTGAGTGACGTTATTACAGAACATTCGTAAAAAGTACGACTTTAAAATAAAACACCAATATTTACGGAAAAATATTTTATTATTCAACTAGGAATATAAATTTTACTTCTTTGGGCTTAAGCGATCAGAAAGCAATAAAAAAAATGAAATGTTCTTTATTCGGCACAACAGGAACAAGTTCATTTCATGTGAATGTTGGTTGTCATTTTCCTTGACTTAGATGGACACAAAGCGCAAGTTTTTTTTATAATTTCTAAGAATCCTCGATTTGCTGTCGCAATTTTTACGACAGTTTAGTAATCTAGGGTTCACGCACATAATTTATCAAAATTCAAGAAACAATGAATTTCTATAACCCGCTCTAGAATAACCCCATTATTTAGATTATTGTACAGCATTGAGAACTGAATCTAGTTATGGTTACAATCCTCGGGCAAAGTGCTTGTTAAAGCAGCAATTTGCAGGGACTCCTCACTTTCCCCAGAATTTAAACAGATCTCAATCATCTTAGCGACGAAAGTGTGAGGGCCTCGGGATACATCCGGAGAGAGTGGTAGGGAAATTCAATTTCATTTCCTCGCGGTAATCTTTTTCCCCGACAACGGCGCATTGAAGATGCCTTTCAGCGAGCGAGGGGAACCCCGCACATTTTCGAACGTGTACGAAATTCATTGAGAAAACGCGTGGGAGCCCGCATTGAAACGGACGGTCAGCATTTCGAGCGTTTCCCAGGGAAACCTTGCTCTACAATACCTCTAACCGTTACGTGTAAATAACTGTTGCCTTGCGGACTGCGAGGCTGAATATCCCTGGAACTATTTCTTCCTGGCGGTACATATATTAACGCTCGTTTTATTTCTTTCAACGAGTTCCACGAATCCCCAAAGCTGGCACCTATAATTTACTTACGCCCCATGTAGAATACGTGTTTCCTGCTTCCAGCATTTCAAGCCGCCCTTAACCAGAACCGGGTCACTTCTAACCTGCAGTAATATTTGCTTATATACCTAGACATTAGGCAATAAATCTCAATAGATTAATCTATACATATTCATGAACTACAAATGTACGATTTATTAAAAAAAAAAATTATGGCATTCATTTATAAAGAATACTCAATATAAATACAGCTATTCTGTTTGTCATGCATCTATCTTTTCAAATTAGGTGCAGCGTATCTATTTGATGTACCGATTACACCGGATTTGTAATTCAAAATCGACCCACCTTCGCCCGTGAACGGTTAACGAACGGCCAGATTGAAGTTGAAGTAAGGGAAGCATCGAGGAGCGTATTATGGATGCCAGGTACAGCCTGGAGAGGGTTGGCTTCGATTCCATGCTGTTCGTGTGTGGGTGTAACGTGGTAGACGATCGTGTTATTTTCGAGGCGCGAGGCGTATGTAAATAAAAGACGGCGTGCCGGGGCATTGTTGAAAAATATTGTTAAATCTACGGGTAGCATGTCGTTCCGGGTTCCGTGACTCACGTAAATGGTTTCCTGTCCCGGGTGAGGGATACGATTACTCGAAGAAGAAAGACGGGCATTGTTACCTCCGTGATCGAGCTTCTCTTTGAAATCGATGCGAGCACAAAGGGAGGGACGGCACGCGGAAATGAAAGCGAAACGAGCCGCCTGTGTATCAATGAATTTACTTGTCTGGCAAGCAGCATTGTAATTACAGGTATCGCTACCACCGAGACGTGGTTCGTGTTTAAATGTGCGTCGTGTTAATTTACTGTCGAATATGATTCACGTGCTAGAATGTTGTTCGCTTTGACACGCGCGCGGTGTAACGTGTGATCGTTCGGAATGAAGAAGGAGATAAAGAGTCTCTAGTGGTGGACGTCTGCACGTCTGTGCTGTTCACGACCGTATCTACTGTACCTTGAAAGACACGTAGAAATACGAGGCAGATTACGCCTGTTGGGGTGTTCTATGGTCTTTTGAAGCGTTAGTTGGTTCTATGAAATGTACATAAAATTACGGATGTGTTCTGATGTAAATTTAACGTGGAAAAAGATTAGGGGCCCACTGGAAAACAGGCACGTGTCACATGTGCATACATTTTCGTTTCACCGAGCAGAATCGTATTGAATTTTCTTCAGGCTGAGAAAAAACAAATTCGTACTGGAAAAAGGGAGTTTTAATCTTACACTATTTTCAAGACGGAGAAAACAGATATGTAGAGAAATTAATCATTTATACGAAGCAAACACAGAAATAAGTGGTAAAAAACGTTTTCGCAATGGGGATACATGGGAAGATAACGAAAGAAAAATATTAAGAAATTGTGGTAAACGATATATTCGGTGAAATAAAAAATTAATTAATTTGTCAATCAAAATTTGATAGATCAGATTAAGTATTTGTCAGACGAAATTAATCTCCAGTACGGTCTCCAGTATGTCTCAATTGAGGCATTGAGAGCATCAACGGACTAACCCTAGTACGTACCTACTTGGTAAACGGAGGTTTTAACAGCATTTCTAGCAGATATAATTTTTAGCTTGATTCTACTATTCGATATGCTTCCTAACAAATTAATTAATTTCTCCCATTTTATATGATTGCTCAATTCACATAGGACCTTCTCACTACTGTGCCACGAGGAGCAGGAGATCCCGTCGCGAGGCGAATGTGGCGGAAAGTTACAACGCTCATAACTTCCTTGATTAACTCTCGCTTGAACGAGATCGACGGGGGTGCACGTACAGGTAGAGAGGAACGGACTGGCGCAAGGTGGAAAAACTATTGAAAGGTGTCTAAGCGTGACGATGAAAGCAGCTCCCGATACCTCATTGTCCGCGCACACGAGTAACGACCAAAGGAACGACGAAACGGAAATCGCGTCGAGTCGTCGCGATAAAATCTCGCGTCGTTTCGCCGTGCTGGCGTCGATAAAAACTAATTACGCGACTCATGCAGCGAGGAATGAGCGCGCGTGTTTTCGTTTGAACGGCGGAGGATGTGAAAGGAGTTTTCATTCGATTCCTTTTAGGATTGAAAAGACAAAGGGGAGGAAGCGGAACGGCATTGCTTAAATAAGATTCGAATACGGCGGTAGAGCAATTTTAAGCGCTGTTCTTTCGAGGGGGCAACGCCCACAAAAGAGAAATAGAACGCGGCGCGGTCGTCGATTCGCTTTTCCCTCCTCGTGTGTAATTTTTCCCTTTCGCCACGCTTCGACGTTTCAATTACCGCGTCCCGGGCGGTAATTAAAACGAAAATATTTACGACGTCGGCGGGGGCGTATTATCGGTCGCCGCGCTTAAATATCGATCGATCGCGGCAGCTTTCGAGCGTCGATCGAAAAGTTGGAACGGGAGCGAGGCAGAGGTCGGCGCGATCGCTCGAAATAGTTGTAAATGCACGAGGTTGGTTCTGCGTGCTGCACCGGGTACGAACGCGGGATTGTTATCGGTGTATTCAGGCATCCTGCTTTGCAAATAAAGTACGATTGCAATTCGCGGATAAATAAAGTGTTTGCACTTCCGTTGTTAACTAGAGCACAGGCGGAGAGTGACAAATTGTTCTTACGTTCTACAATGCGGCGGGGAATTGTTTGCGAAAGCAGAGTATGGAAAATATTCCATTGGCAAACTTTCATGTCGATGGACGAATTGAAATATTTTCTGCTACGATGCACTTGGGCGGTTTCTCGGCTCAGATGTTACGATGCCAGAAATTATAGAGAATACGCGCTTTCATCGGATAATAACCCGAAAATGTTTCACGAACGAGCGCTGGATTAAAACGAAAATATAACGCCGTAATTTATTATTGAACATTCGTCTCGAAACGTTGGAAGCATGGATAATTAATTTAACCAACTGCCTGACTCGCGGTTCATCCTTCGTATATTGGGAGGGTGAGAGGTTTTGGAAATCGCGTCATAATTAGGGAAGAGGTTTTCGAATGCTTCGGGCTCTGGTATAAATGGTCCAGAAATTATTTACAAACGTAGAATACTGTGGGTACAACACAGATAACTCGTATCAATCCAAAAGATATTAGTATTATTATAATCGAGACTCTTTCTAATCGCTAAACTTCTCGAATACCCGAAAATCCACCCACACAAACGCAAACACAATTCCAAACAGCGCGATGACACTGATCATCTGAAAAGTCCCACCCCCGCGTATCTAGCTTCCCCTTAGCAATTAGGAGCTGTCCACTGGAACAATATCGAGTTACAGAGCATATTCCAGGAAAAGTCGATACGAGTTGGTGGCAGAGCCCGTGAGACGGGCGCCCTGCGATCGAGATACTCGCATGGATGCTCGTGAGTGACCGATTCCGGAAGCTGATGCGATTAGCCGAAGGAAGTGGACTGAGACGGTGCACAGCACGCAACTGCTGCGATCAAACTTTGCTTTACGGTCAGCACAGCCGAAAGAGGGCTAAGGGGGGCAGGGAGACTGGCGTCGAACGGCCCCCGGAGTAAACGAAATCGGCCCGTGGCCACGTCGAATACACGCGGTCTTGTAGGTGGCTGAATACACGCCACGGAACCGTCTGCCACAATGGCCCAGCGCGGACAAAGCGGCACGACAAAGAAGTCGGCCCGATAAGAGGAAGAGGAAGAAGAAGCGGAGGGAAAAGAAACGGAACTTGGTAACGGGCCGAGCCAGCAGCCCCGATTTCGGCTTGCATCGGGCGTAACCCATTTAACCGCGATAACGAAAGCCACCCCCGACGTCTTCGCTGCCCCTCGAGGAGCTGCTCTCGAAGCGGAGCCAACGACCACGGAAATCTTTCGCTGCAAGGCCACGATGGGGATAGATAGGTCCTGGCTTCCCAGCAAGTCACGTCAGCGAAAAGTTGCCGTTTTTCCAAACTTTCGGACTAAGATCGACGTTCCCTCTGCGAACGAAGCTGTTCGCTTTGTGTCTTGGAGCCAGGCTTCACGGGGTCGCGGTGATTCCTCTTTTAGTGGCGTGACGGGGTTGCATGTTGAGTGCCTGGGTGGGGAATATTGGGGTTTCTGACTATTTTTTAGAATATTGTTATCGCGATCTGTGTTCGAAGATGCTTGTGACTAGAACCACTTCGATAACTCCATATGTATTGATCTTCACCAATATTATAGATTTCTCCATGATCTTTATGAACGGGGAACACCACTGCCACGGCTGGAAAAGTAAGCCATTTTTAAGAATTTTTTTCAGGAATAATTTACAATTTTCATATACAAACTAAAATTGTTATTCGCATTGTTACTCCCTTAACCCTGCTGCGTCCCTCGAGTCTTTTTTTTATCCAGTCGTGTTCTCATTTCTCTAACCCTCTTGTGGTTTCGAGGCCTGTTGCAATTTTTGGGAGAAATATAATGAAATTGTTGCCAACATGTCTGTTTATCATTCCTCAGCATTACTTTAAATTCTATAGCTGAACTGAAGCCAGTAGCTCGATTAGACAAAGCACATTCAACTTGCTGCCCCCGTTCGAACCTTCATTTTAACTTTAACATGCATGTTCATTTGCAAATCACGAAGCAGAGACAGTCACACCGAATGGCAGGCGTTAATAAAGCTCTTGTCGCATTACTAATATTGAATGGCACGCATAGGAAACGAGCATTATAAATGGAGGATGGATTGGAGCCGTATACCTCGGAGCTATAATCCAAAGCAAAGCATGTCTCTAAAACCAGAGACAAAGCGCTCGTCCCTGTACAAATGACCGTAATTACGTGGCTCACAATCAGCGAAAGCCCGACATTGTTTGATGCTCTACAGCCGGGGAATATTAATAATTCGGCCAATTAATGCTGGCAAAAGATTTAATCAGATCTGTCGGATCGATGGACCACAGGTCTCGAAATAAACGTCCGATCATCCCTGTCATTTATTCTCTGTCACTACGAAATTAGCCCCTCGTTCCTACACACATTAACCCCTACACTCGCCACTTATTTCCGCTCTAAAACAAAAATCATTCTAAACCAGAGCAAGGTTTACTCTGGCAACACATTTCTGAGACTGCGTGAAGAAGACAAGGTCCTGTATTTACCGCCTTAAATGAAACCATCACAAAAAAAGTACCCAGCCGAACTGTCATTCCATCGACGCCGCGATTCAAGCTCAGGATGCTGAGAGCCTCGCGCCCCACGCTGTCCAATAAAAATCCAAACGGGGGTGCGCCTGTCTGGGCAGACCGGCTGCACCCGATAGGCGGGAAAACAATATTCACAAAAAGCGCCGCGTCTTCGTGAAAGCTGTCGCGGAAGTTTGACGGCTTTCTAGCCGAGCCTGATAGAAGGGCTTTGAGAGTGATACAGGTTTCTGCGTTTTTACAAGTGACTGGAGCGCGGAAAGGTGCTCTCGAAAGCGCCGCGCCGCCGCTCCGAAAAGGTTACGTACTTTGTGCGAGCGTGTCGCGCGGGTTGCCCCGTGCCCCGTGGCCCCTTTCGCTGCTGGAGGAGCCCGCCAAGGGGCACTCTCTTTTTTCGCCCTCTCCCTCTCCTACCCCCCCAGTGGAGAGCGTGCACTCGCTCGAACGTTTCAAACGGGTTTTTTAACGCGCGTCCTCGTCCACGTCGGCGACTTTTCCCGTGGTCCAGGCTCGTCGGCGACGCGCGAGCGTTTCCTTATTCCGCCAGGGCGCGGACAGTCGTCGAAATGGTGGCATTACGCGTTAACTGGAATCGATGCGCGGCAGACGTTTATCCGGCGCACGAAGGACGTGGACGTGACTTTGCTGCGCGCAGTCGACTTAATCTCTCCGCGATCTGCTGTTTTTATTCCTCTGCTGAAACGGAGATTCGCTCGGTCGCCGGGATCCAGGATCGCAGGTTCTGGGAATTTCATTTCGCGCGGAACATGGCGACACTTCAGCCGTCGCGAGTTGACGATTTACGTTACGTCTACCGTTCAGCGCGAAGTTAAGCATTCGGTCGCGTTTTATGTGGAATGGTTCTCACCGATGGGGCGATATTGGAAGGGTGATAGACTGTCTGGGAGATGAAGCTGTGAAGGGTTTTGACCGTTTCGGAGACACGTGTGAATGGAGAGAAGGAAAATGTGGGGTATAAGTGCAGTAGAGAATCTCTCACAGACGCATTGGTAGTCCCATCTTATTATAATATTTGTCATATTTTATTCCACTTGAAATTTTGGAGTAGAAATGTATTCTGACAAATTAGGTATAGAGTTGCTAGCTTGGGAAGACGAGTTGAATCGGGAGAAGTGTTCAATTGCACTCATATAGAAGTGGATGTAACAGTACCGACGTACTTCGTATTTGCAGTGAGCGGAACGAGTTAATTGAGGTTTGATAATATTCACATTTGGTACTTCGAAATTTCAAACACGTAGGGAGCATTTCCACTCAAAGGTGATTCTGTTGATAGATTAAGGGAAATATCCTCTTCTCGTTTGTTACTAATATCCATCATCCACTCTGTCAGTGAAGAAGGCCAGGATTGCCAAATCATATTACTATGTTATCGACAATAGTACCTATGTAACACATATATATATTTTGGTAAAACTATATTCTAAAAATTCAAACAGCTCAATAGAAATTAAGGAGGGAAGCCACTGTGACGGTCGAAAGTACATAAAGGCTATTTTCAAGGCATTCTTCAAAACCTTTTGTAGCTCCCAGAGTTTTTCGACATTCACTTTGAAATTGAACAGGTATGTTTTTGAGACCTCGAATATTATGAAAATGCACAAAAAGAAAAATCGGAAAAAATTTCACAGTGGCTTCCCCCTTTAAGGCAGCTGCTGGAACTTATTGGTATCCTGATCGTTGGAGGTCATCAGTTAGGACTTAGAGGGTTGCACATAGTAGGTACAGAGCTCAGAGTCTATCAAACTTTCAATGTCCATGAAATATTTTAAATTCAAACAGAACAATCTTTCGTTCAGCACGATAATACAGTTTCAACTCTACTGCAAATGTAAAAATCATGATTTTACGTGAAGAGCCCATGAAGACGATTATCATTCCAGCCTTGGAGCTTTAAAGCGTCCCAGCTTTTCAAGTGTACGCTTTAATTCACTGAAATTTCGTCGAATAATTATTGATTGTATTCAGTAAACGCGGCCCTACATACCACCCGTTACCCAGATGCCTATCGATCGTTCGGAATAATCGCGCGATGAGCGCGTAATCTCATCTGGTGGAAGTGGCTTTGTACATGTTTAATGAAAGCTGCATTGTATTCTCGGCGAGGAGACAACGGTGAGGAAGCAACACTCCAGTGGGGAAAAAGTACATAATGCTAACCGTCAAGTTCTTTTTCATACGGCCATGTAACCGTGCTTCCATTGTGCGTTTTCTCATTTCCAAAGGATTCACGAGGACCTGTGATTTCTCGTTCGCATATCAACGCCGCCATTGACCCTGCTTCCCTCTGCGTTGTAATTTCGTGTATGATCCTTGATTTCGGGGGAACTAAAGCTCGCTGAAGGATGTCGGTGCTTTGATACGTATCTAGAATAACGTCCATTATTTTCTATGCTTATTTTACCGTTGTGAATAACGTGATATGTTAATTATGCAGGGTTTAACCAAACTCTGTACACGTGTAGTACTCAGCAAAATGAGCAGAGATGTGGTAGCGAATGTCACGAGTAATTTCTGTTATGCTCTCTCAATTAGTAGTCGCTTAGTTTTGTCCCTATCAGCATCCAGAATTTCAATTTTGAATGATATCATTATTCAGTGAAGGTAGGTTCACTTGGAATTTGGAGGTTTATAAATATTTTTCATACTGTTCGTCCTTGAGTAATTTGAATATTTAATTAAAATCTCTTGGAGAGAATTTATTTCACACATTTATTACACATATTGGAGTAAATTTATTACACATCAGAGAAGGACTTCGATCTATTAGATTGCTATTTCTGAGAATTGTTAAAAACTTAACACCCCATATGAATCGTAACCACGAATACATCTTCATCAAGAAGTAAAAGAAAAATCCCCATAAAAACTTTAAAAAAGTAACAAAATTACGCCAAGTACATGAAAAAGTCGAGAACGGAAAAGAGTGTTATAAAATAAATCACAAAAAAATAGTAGAAAATATACAATATAAAAAAAGATGTGAAATCAAAATGAGCTGCAAGTACATAAAGGTGCTTTCAGTCAAATATCAAGAAGTAAAATAAAATCTCGACGTTCCTCGCAACTTTTCCACTAGAGTGCACTAAGGTGGACAGTAAACATATCCAATGATAGACACGGAATAATATATATGTACCAACAAAATAAAAGTGCATCTTTATTTGATAACTCGAAGACCATCAGTTTTCTAGCCAACCTTTATTAACACTTCACGACTAATGAACACTACACGCGTGCAAAACTTCGTGCCATTAATTTGCAAGCATCCTGCATAATTCCAGCGAACCGAAACTTCGTGCGATACATAGCCTGTTCTCGAGAGTGGCGGTGGTAGAAGTTGAACGCCACGCGATCCCCGTTTCGCCATCCCACGCGCTGTCGTATTCCACTGCTTTCGTCGTCGTCAATATTGAAAAATTCGCCGGTCGCGTGTTACGAAAATCGTGCCTGTGTATTGTCGATTCTCCGCGCCTATATTTTATCACGGACAGTCTCGGCCTGGCTGGAAATCGCCGAGCTACGCGCCGCCGAACGAGCATGTTTTCGAGGACTGGTCGAAATTACAAGAGAAACCGTTCAAACGCGAGGATGTTTTATTCAAAACACTTACAGCTTTCCACGTGGACGTTGTAGAGTTGGGCAAATTTCTGCTTTGAACTCGCAAACAAGGAGAAATTGAGACTAATATCAGCTGATATAAGGGAAATATTTTGTGACGAATTAAGGGGACATTCCGTTCACATCGCTAAAAAAATAGGTGATCTTTAGGAAACTTATACTTTTAAGAAAAAGTATACAACTTGCAGTAAAAAACTTATATATATTTGTATAAGGCAATTTGTGTTTTATAATTTCGTGAATGAAAGAAATATGGGGAGAATTCAAAATATATATTATGTCTTATCGCAGGTAGCTGTATATTGTTATATAAAAGCTTATATAATTAATAATTTGGCAAATAAAATTTGCATACTAGAACAACTATAATTACGTATAAATCTGGCGTTTATAGCGGCGGAACACTTCATTCGGTAAATGCTGATCTTAGAACTTTGCGAGACAATTTCACCATTTAAAATTGAGATTGGTAAATAATAAAAAATACGTGTCTCTTAGAATATTAAGCTGACCCCATTTTTGCAAGGAGCACAAAATCGACGTCAGATACCTCGACAGTGTCCTTTGTAAATTGAACTGAAGAAGAAAAGAAAGCGCACACGGGTCAAAAGTGACCCAGTGACGGCATTTCGTAGAAACAAACCTGGTCGGTCTGCCCAGGATCAAGTATCACTTCAAGGAACGTTATTCCCAGATATTGTGCAGTCTTCTGTTTAAATCTCTGAAATAACGTGATTCAAAGAACAAGCGTATCCGGCCAGCAGACGCAACCTTTCTTCCTCCACGCTCGTATTTTCGGACGCGCCACTCGATAACCTTCGCCGAGCCGAGTAAATTTCATTTCCACGAGGCGCGATCGAGCAAAGCGCGGCGATATTATTACGCGCATCGGGGAATAATTTCCCAGCGGGGGCACAAAGCCTTTTAATAAGTCGACGATTATAATGATAATCCTTTGACGTGATAGGAAGCGTTCTCCTTTGCTTTCGCGTCCACCGCAGACGCTGCGATGCGTTCGCGCACCGCTGCCGCTCCTTTGCCCGTGCAGGATGTCCCATTGCAGGATGCGCGCAATTTGAGCGAGTGCTCTTGGGATCGTTTCCCCCCTGAAAAGTCGGAATAAGCGTGGCTACCAGACGCGATGGTTTGTCAAGAAGACGCGGATTAGTGGTTTATTGCGTTTGCAATTTGTCCCCGTTTCGCAGGGACAACGGCAGACCCGAGGCTATGGTTTTAATTCCTGTTTCAAATGCGACGCGTATCTTTCCCCTAGAATTTTGCTCCCCGTTCTGAAACTCATATATCGCGATGAAGGAGCGCCAACGTTTTTCTGCAATTTCAGGGCCCGAACGAAATTCATTCGAAAGTGCAGAAGAATTCGCCATCACCTTTGTCGGGTACCTTTCTTTCGCTCCTTTTTATTTCGAAAGGGGGCATTCTCTTCTGTGTAATATGAAAAAAAAATTCTTTCAGAAGCCTCTTCATTATAGAGGTATTACAGACGGCTAATAATGGAATGATATTATGGAGAATAATAGTTTCTCGTTAGATTTTGATATGTCTAAGGTACCTATATGTTTTATTGGTGATCAGACTTAATATTAAGCCTCTTTAGTCTTCAAATTGAGTCTCCATTTTTATTCTTTATTGACCAACCTGTGTTTAGCCTCCATTATCTTACACCAATTAAATTCTTAATTAAATCCTTAATTACATTCTCCCTTTCAAACTCTTAATGAGCTACTTGATTTTCTGTCAGATATGGAATATTAAGTGCACCATTTTGGAATACAAAATCTATCTGCTCTTATTTTTCAATATGTATGTTCAAACTTTCCGCTTATAGAACTATTAACGATATTAATAATACATAGGGTGGCTAAAATATTCTGAGTTTTCAATGTTTCACCACTTTGCTCGACACAATCGCCTATTAAAAATATGAAGCTAATTGGTCAGTAACGAGAAGAGTCTCGTTAATGGGAGCGTTTACCTTGCACTCTCGAAATTATCATCGATAGAATTCGCGATTGCCGGAGCTTGGGAGGCGCTTGATTTTCAGGTGGCGCAATTATCAAAGAAAGTTTAGTTAATCGGATAATCACCTTAAATGCTATTATACCGACCGGGGGCGAGCGTTGTAAGCGTTCCGGTTGTTTGGGCAGCGCGGATGATTGTAGTGGATTAAGAAAGAAGTGAGGGCACCACTTCGTTTACCATTTTCGCAATTATCGACGGCGATGATTCGCATTATTGTATTCCAGGCGCGAAATCTGTCGGGCAGTAATTGAAATTGCCGTTCGACGATGCGCCCTCGAAATCGAGCATATTAAAAGTGCTCGGTCGATGTTGGAGGACGGAAGGACGAAAACACTGTACTCGACGATGCACCACGTGCAAGAGTTTAATGGATCACGACATTGTTTGTGCATGCCACAGCCGAAACATCTCTCTGTCCTTTCTGCTGCCTCGATACAGATAGAGCAATAAATCTCGGTACTTAACGTTAATAGGATCATGTCGCAACTGGTCTGATTTATTTGCCATACCGAAAATACGATTTCGGTACTCCCGGTGTACTGATTCTTGGTCGAAGATCATTCTTCGTCGGAGACACGCTTGTCGGTCCTTTCAACATCCTTGGTGTTAAAACTCTCTTGTATACAGCCAGCGTTAAATTCGTTTTATCATCGTTACGTGCGAAAATAACGATTGTAATAATTGGCACGTCACCAAGCAATGACATGATACTTTTTGAGATTCTTATTCTGTCATATACTATTCTATCTCATTGATTTTTTTATACCCCATGTGGTTTAAGGGGGGATTCTCGTCTAACAGGCCCAAAAGTACTTGATATTTCAGATTTATTTTTTAAAAAACTGTTGTCATATTGGGTTAAACTCTTTTGGGATATAAGGAAGCATATTTAAACTCGCAGAAAATATTCTTTGTTATGTCCAGCCTTCTTATTATTTATTAATTATTGTGGAATTTGTCCACCTCTTCGACGACGGAACTGTGTTTTTCACAAATATTCTACGCAGAGTAGTGTTCTAATACAAGAACGCCAATGTAAGTATGTACGTACCTACTCCGCATAGTGTAAAATATCACTCTGGATAATATTATTTAAGAACAGTTAGTAAACTTACTTTATGATGTTTTACCGCGTTTAATGAATATTCTACATATAACTATCCCACTACTCGTGGAATGTACGTTTACCCCTTGCGTAATTATTCCCCACGACCCCCGTGCAAAACGCGCCCCCTTAACGAAGCTCGAGCTTGAGGGAGAAGGATGCTTCGCGCCGTCGAAATTAAGGGAGACAGTCTAATCGAAGTCTTAACGGTTGCCATTCGAACGTGCAACGTTATCCGAGTTCGGTAGGTACTCGCGCGGAATTTCTAACATTGCGCTAGGGCCGGCCGAAGAACTTTGAGTAACTTGCGTTATTTACGCGCCAGCGAGCATTAACCCGCGCTAGGCTGCTTTACATCTCGACGGGGCGACAGATATTTATTGTTAATGGAATCGAACCGCCACGGAAGCTCATTTATCCAGCGTGCGAGGCGAGGAGCGAGGGCATGACCTACCTCCACGTCGCCCTGAGTGCCTACCAAAGACGCTTTCATTCTTTTTACCCTCGTCAGGCCAACCTTTGCGCTCCGTCCCTTTTACTTCAGCCCCGCTTTTAAAGACCCCTCACAGTTCCCCCGTTTTCTTCGCCGTCACCTTTTCCTTCCACTCGTTTACCATTCCTAATTGTACACCGCCATCCGATAGCTTGGCGGAAACTTAACGCTTCGGCGGCTTCTTAATCTAAATCTACCGGGGACTCGATGTTCGTGGCGTTCGCGCGCAAAGGAAGCATGGGAAATTAACTGAAAATAATATTCTAGTCACTGACTGTCAGCGGGTTTTGTTAATTGTTTGAAGGACACCGCGCGTCTGGAAAGTTAAAGTAGAAGAACGTTATAACTGCTCTTGCCACGGTGCGGTCATTTTGAAATCGCTCTGGAGTACACTGGCTGTCGATCGAGCGTCGATGAACCACTATATCTTGTCCAATTGATGCATCTTCATTGTTAATCTTCAAGTTCTTCCTCGACCGCCGCTGCAATATTCCCAGGCCTCCGTTAACAATGCCAGTAGTTGACACCGACTAACCACTGATGCCTCCAAGCAACTGGACATCTCACTAAACCATACTCCCGCGGAGTGAATGATCTAATCCCTCCGAGCAACCGAATCAGAATCCCTGTCCCCTCGCAGCCACGTCAGAGGCGGATCACGGGGCACGCTCGCGCAACCTGTGTCCTTACGTAAGTAGGAAGTTTTCCTAGCCGTATCTGCGGTACGACTTCCGCGTGCACGGAATGCCGCGAATGCCTTCATTTTTGCGCCGCGCAAGGAGCTCGGGGCCTTGAATTCCGTTTCGCTCCGTGAAGCGTTGCCTCGTCCCCGGCGAATCCTATCTGCAAGCCCGATATCTGGCGTTAACAGGCTCCAGCAACAACGACAATCCCTTCACCCGTGACTCTGGCGCGGATAGGGCACGTACGGGCAAACAAGATGGCAGGCGAGAGTAAGGCACAGGTGTGTACGTGCCGACGGGGGGAGGAAGGGGGCACAGGACGGGCGGGGGAGGGAATAAATTGCGAGGGAGAAAGGGGGGCGGGTGAAAGAGGAGAAGTGGTCAGGGAAAGTGACGGAGCAAATTGAAGCGGTGGGACGCTTGGATGCCGCGGCACGGTGGCGAGAAAGACAGGGGGCGTCTGGGAAGGGCAGGCGACGTGACATTTTGTCGGTTGTGGACGGTGGAATCGATCGTCACGCTTGCCTTTGTTTGACTTAATTACCGCGGCAGCAGATCGGCAGATAGGCCCCGCACGTCCGCCAGCCGAATCAACTCCGGAGCACCGTCTCCGCGTCGGCGGGGGCGGTTCGAGTTCTGCCAGAGGCCAGACGCCCGGTGAATATTAGGGGCGATCGAGAGTGCTGAGTAAATTTCATCTCCCGCGCTTCCGGCCGGTAAGCTCTTAAGAGCTGGCATACATTTAGCGCCGCGCACGGGGCACGGCGACGGCGGGGTCTGGGGTGGAAAGGAAAAAAGGCGACGGCCTGGCGGTTGCGGCCACCGAGTTGAGTAACGTGGTCGCGCGGCATAATAAGCCACTATAAATGTAAATGCGAGCAAGTGGGTAGATCTCGTATTTAGTGGCTTAAGTGAAATAACGGGGTGGAATTATGCGCGATCTTATTAGGCGCGGGAGTCGGTTATAAAAATTGGCGGGTGCTGGCCGCGGAACGCGATGAGATGCGGGGGATTCGGTCGCGGGACCCGAAGCCACCGGTGAGCACGTGGCCTCGTGACATTAGCCGAGCCATTCGAATCACGCCGGAGTCGTCTCCGCAGCACGTACAATCGGTATTGCGAAAGGAGCGCGGGTTAGACCGCTCGCCGCGCCATCTGGCGGCCGGAGGCGCGCCCCGGATATAAGCGCGGCTGGAACGTCTACGTTCGAGCGAGTAATGAAGCCTTGCGAGCTGTTTCCGCGGTCGGGGAATGGTATTCGACGTTTTAACGGGACGTGGTCTGTGAGGGACTCGTGAATCGAGTGACCAGTTCGTTGAAGGTAAAGTCTGTTAGAGTAATTATGGGAGGTGCGCCGCTGCTGGTGTATTTCAGTGGTACTGAGCTGAGTTTAGAACCTGGGGGTTGAACTGTGGTGCGCTGAATGGTGTTGGAATTCGAGTAGGTCATTGACTGGTTGAAAGGTTGAGATTGGGTAGGAATACTTGCTGGGAGGCAAAGCGTGAGTCTGTTGGAAAGGAAAAGATTTCATTCGTCAATGTGAACTTTACGTGATTAATAAAACACCAGGACTTGAAAAGAGTTATGATATCGGTTTCGGTTTTCGAAACAGTTATGAAAACCGAAATAATCTTGAAACAGTTACGAGTGAAAAAAGGTTGGGGCCTATATCGGTTTCGGTTCCGGTTTCAGAACCGCTATTATATCGGTACCATAACGGTTATACATTGGTTATACAGTAAACTTTCGCATGGGCTGGGGCTCTAGCCTTAATATTAATTTAACACTTAATTTATAGTATTGCTAACACTAACAGCAATAACTTTCCTAATATGTACAAACTTACTACTAATTTAATATTAATTATGAAGATTATTAACTATTTTTTAACACAACACAATGTCGCGTGGATGAAAATATCAATTGTTGTGAAATATAATTCTTTTTGAAAGAAGATGAAAGAATTACTCGACAGTAAACAAGAAACTCCAGAAATCAGCAAGATAGGTCCTTTCAAATGGGTTAAATAGATCTCTAAACAAAATTTCGCCGCGTTCAGGGAGTCACGGGGTCAGAACGAAGCGTGTATTCAAATTCATTGAAGTTGCAGATTGCGAGAAATTTTATTTCCCCCGCGGAACTGTCGCGTGTAGCGACGTCTTCTCGGCCGCGAAACGTCACAAGAGACGTAAACGAGTCTCGTTAATTTAATGACAGCGTAACTCGATGACGCGGATAAACGCGGCAACGCTCTATCGCGCATCGAAGTTTCGCCGATCCTGAATTACCATCGAACGAAGCGGCGCGAGGGCAAGTTGACTCGGAGTTCGGTTAACGCGATGCATTTCAAACGCGGTTAAAATGACGCGTGATTAATGTGAAGCGAGACGTTGGATAACTCGATCGAAGCAAACTACTTAAACCGAACTTGTCCTCGGCGAGCTCGATTGCATGGCTGGCGGGCGCGACAACCTCGAAACGCGGATGAAAAATTCAGCGGGGATCGTTGGGGTGCTCCCATTACCCTTCCTCAACGAGGGGTAAAAACGCGCCCTGCCCGGGGAATTAATAATCAATGAAACAATCGCGTAGGTGTGGTCGATGCTACATAGTCACTCGCCAACCTCGTCTTATGGGATTATCGAGTTCTGAAGGTATTTCAGTTGGCAAGACTTTCGGAAATGTTGCTCTTCTATTTAGCCACTTGTCTTTCGCGGTTTCCTCGCGAAGTGGACACTGGGTTCTCAAGGGGACCCTTATGTCAAAAATCTCGAAAAATACGTGATTTTTATGAATGGTTTACAAAAAGAAGCTATAACATCCACCTAACAAATATTTTGGCTTTCATTAATACACACGTTTGGGTGTAAAAAACATTTGTTTCACATTTTCGGTCTCGATGCATTTTCTAGGTGGTGCTTACTTAGTGCAGCGCTGCCGAACAGAGATGCCTAAACGGCAACCATGAAATTTACTCCCAGGACCGTCTGAAATCAGAACTCGAACAAATTTCTTGAAATTTATATCAATGGCTATCGCATATTACTTCGGAAAACTAACATACACAAATTTATTTTTAATCTTTACGAAACTTTTCCAGAATTAGTACAGCTTTCTATTAGGTGCCACACAAAGCAGCTTCCTCTGCAACTAAAAGTCACATCTATCCCTCGACAACACGAATTTCCAACGACTCACGATTCAAGCTTCCTCAATCCTTTGAAACCTCTATCGGAGCTGTTGAAGCATCCACCCCCATTGCGGCAACAATCAATTTAATTAGCCCACCCTGTCACAGCAACCTCCACCGGTGAACCCGTCCCAATCCTTGCCAACGTGCGACGCGTGGAAAGCGAGAGGGTTGGCGGGAAGATTCGCTTGGAACGCGCGTTGGGGACAAGTTGTTCCCGGCGATCGAGAGAGGTTGAACGCGTTACGTATTCCTGCGGGAAAGATCGATTGCTATCCGCATCGGTCGCGTGCCGATGAGAGGCGGCGGCCACGGCGGGAATAAGAAATTACGTTGTAAGAGTTGGCGCGTGCCGTGCCCCGCCTATACACGCCGCTGCGGCCGCAGACGGCGCGCGTGTATCGCGTACCTACCCCGCTGTACTAGCGTCGCGCTCATAGCCGGGCAACCGCATCCATATGCATCGGTCGCTCGTAAAGAACAACACTGGCGAAATTAACGGAGGCAAGGCATGCGGTGGCGCAGAGGAGGATAGCCGCTTGCAAATGGGTTAGAAAGTTTCGCTCGTTTTCACCTGGATACGCCGTTCACGTTCCACCGTCGCGCGATCGCGTTCCCGTCGCTTGGCGGGCGCGTTCCCGCGGACACACTGTAAATATGCGAGCGCCGGCGTAAATTCAACGACATTGTCATTTCGAGTGAGATTGTTCGGATCGACCGGGGCCGGGGGGGGGGGGGATTGCCGTGTTGTGCGACCTGGCGGATGTCTTATTCAACCTCTACGCCGCAGTGAATCGGGGTCGATGGTGGATTTCGATAGCGCGTGGCTCAACGATCCTCCGCCGGCGTTTAATAACTCCTGCTGCCGTCTCCTGGCGCGGAAGGGTAAAGAGGAGTGTTGGCTTTTGGGGTTGGGATTGGTGTATTTAGGGGCGCGGAGTGCGCGGGTTGCAGCTTAACGTCGCGAAGTTTGTATTAAAATATTTGGATTCGCATTCTTCTTTGAAAGTATTATACGAGACAAGGTGTGTTTAGACGTAGATTAAAATTTAATGGAAGCTTTTGACGTGTTTAATATAGTTAATGAACTCTTGTTTTCTAGTATCTTCGTGATTGTTGGTGTTGGAAAGTTTTATTGGTAGTGAATTGGAATTATATTATTTCCAAACAGTGGAGACATTTGTAATTAGGTTTGCATTGTGATTAAAGTTACTTCTTGGCCGCTACAAAGGGCTGAGTGTTTGTATAGAGTTTGAAGCAGTGGAGGTAGTAGTTGGGATAGGTTCTGTTTGGTAAATACGTGAAGATGTCACGATGTTGAATTCATCTGGGGCGAAAAATTGTGAAAGTCTCAAAGCTTGGGAAACTTTCGCGAGTGGAGCTGAGGAAATTGTTTGCAGAGTTATGGGGTTCCTTGTTAGCATGCTCGAAATTTTGCCTGTACTTGAACGAGAGTGTAGTAGCTTGTATGAAGAAGAAGATGGGAGAAAGGATACTTTTAATACTATGAGTATGGAAGGATTGCATCCAAAGGAAATTGTGTGTTCGGTATCGTTCATCGGGGACTACTTTCACTTAATGGAATTGTATCGCGTACTTCCACATGCAGTAAATATACCACGTTCAACTCTGTTAAGATTGATAGAATTAAAGTGGAAAGCTTCACTCCATCCTCACAGAAATTACTATTTAATATTCCAAAATACGAAAATATTAACGACCCAGATGTATCCAAATGGACACTGAAATAGTTATTGTAAAACGAAGTAAGCACTTTCTGTGAAATGGACGTTGGTAAAACTAATCCGAGACAGGCGGAAATTATATGAAAAGATGGCGTCGTTCTGCATTAAAATTTACTTAGAAGAAGTTACAGAAGACTTACAAAATAACTTGGTAAAATATTCTTTTTGTTCTACTTGCACCGAGTTAAAGGCACTTCGTTCCTTGAATGAACCAACTTCTCTAGATTGAAATATTCTTCCTTCTACATCAAGGTATGAAATTCTGAAGTCTGGGACTTGTACTGTTCTAACGGAGACATTTCTATAGCTGCCAGCTTCTGTTAAGAAATCGTTTAAATGCCAGAAAAGACAGGAGATAAATCTGGGATACAAGAATATCAGATAATAGAATAGGATTTTGTGCTGGACATTCAGTTTTGATAGTGTCAATACTGAAATGAGCGACCTAGTATTGTCATGAAAAAGAATGGGAGGCTTTTCCTGTTAATCAAACGCGGTTTCCCACGTGTCAGCTGAAAAATACGAGTCGATCTTTGATTGCAGATCGAAATGTTTCAAGCAAACCATACCTTCATCCACATTTTCCTCATACATTGAGCTGTGTCCCCATTTACACATTTAATAAAATTGTGATGTTGCCATAAAACAAATCTTGCTCCAATATATATCTAAATCATTGCTTAAAACACTCAGGGAATTATATATTATATGTATTCTTCTATTTTGAAAAGTTTTACAGAAGTTACATCTAGAATAAAAAACTGTACTCAGTACTTGATTTACTAACATTCTTATTGAACATCTATGTAACATAAAACGCATTTGAAGAGTCCTTGTAAGTGCCAAAATTAAAAAAAGTTTTTCATCGAAAAATCTTCTACATGCCAATGATAATACTATAATATAGAATTTGATTTTTTGGCACTTATCTACAGTGTTTTCTATAATAATAATAATATACCTATACAATATATCTCGCACCCAAAATATCACAGAAATCACTGTACAAATTCGACGTTACGCCTAAATTCCAAGCCTCTCCCTCTCACGAGCAATACGAAAGGAGTAATATTCAAAACAAAAATCTAGCATTGTAATTTTTCCAGAATTAAATATACAGTTCACTGTAAACCACAGAAAATGCACTGCTCGCATTTTCTCCACTAATAGGTATATTGAGTAGCCAGCTCGGCGCTGAATCAAGAAAAAAAAATCAAGGGGATAATGTTCCGCGCGGAACAGTAAATCACAAAGCGGGTTGTGCCTTTTGGCTGAAATTCGCCCGTTACTCCGGTCGATGATTTCGCGTGATGGCCCTAAAAACTGTGAAAGAACGTCCCCTGGCGCGATTTATAATCCTGCCGTAAGGATATTAGTCTCTTTTACGAGCTCTCGTGACCGAAACAAATTAGACGACCGCTCGAACAACTGTTCTCGGCTATGATTCTCTTGGAGGCCAGAAAACAACGAAAAACCGCTGATTACAATGGCCACGTTGACATCGGAGCAGCTTCTTCTACAGCGGCTACTGCCACGACCATTGTGCTTGGACGGCACACGGAAATTTACCGCAACTAACGGTCCGTTTCTGTGCTTCTATGTAGCACTGTTGCACCTGTAACTAGCCCGATAGAGCGACGAGAAATTCCACAGCGACGGCGACGTTCAGCCTTTTTCCTTTCCTTCTTTGCTAAAGGACACCCCCAACCAGTCTCTGCGGCAAATGAATTTACTGCTCGCAATCCGATCTGCAAATGATACGATCAGCTATACGAGCATCCCGCTCAGGCTGGGCACGAGCATTTGAAGATTTGAGGATCTGTCGGGGCCAGTTCGTGTATGAAAATTTATAGGGACGTTCGTTACAAGCACTGTTGTAAATTGGTCGAATTTCATGGGAAGTTAATTGGACCAGCACCGTCGGATAGTGCTTCCCCGAGGCGGGTGTAATGAAGCTGCTTGAGGGCTGCGACGTTTTCTCAGCGCAGCGTGAAATTATGGAAACATCAGCGGATAATTAAGATGACCGTTCATCTTGAAGGGACGTCTGATTAGAATAATTAACAGCTGACGTACGCCGGCTGTAATCACCCATTCAGTAAATTCTATGAAACTCTGTTCTCATTGTAATATATGGAAATTGCCTGCTGGCTGGGACGTACACGCGCCCATATACATCCATGTACCCGTACTCTTCGCAAGCTGCATCGAGGCCATAAAATGGCTCAGGGGTGTCCGCTCCACGCGAACGTTGGCCTTCGACGCCCGTTGATATCAATCCCGTTCTTCTACGAAAGTTTCCCGAGCATTTGCAATAAACGCCAGTCACCACTTCAGTCCTCTATTTGGCGAGTCGCGTAAGTTGTGGCGTATTTGAGTTACTCGGACGCCCTTCTTCGGCAGGTTTATTACCTTCTCCTTCTAGAATCTAGAATCTTCAACACCAGTGTTTACTAAACTACTGGGACCATCGAGCTACCTGAATTTTTTTTTAGTTACTAAGAGCTGCTCGAGTTATTCGAAATCCTTGGGGCTGCTCGAAACGTTTCAACGTTATTATAAGTTTTCTCCGTTCCTTAATTTATACACACGCGTGTCGAGGCTAGAGAAGCTGTTTCGCTATGAAAGCCCGTAATTGCATCCCGCCATTTTTCGCTTTGCCCGCGTAGCGGGGACGTTGCGCCAAACAGCACAATCCGATCGGATTAAGGGATGAAACGGGCGCTGATTCGTTAATTACTCGAACCGAGGGAGACATTAAAGGCGGCGGCACTGTAAGGATTACTATTCGCGATGTTGGGAATGAGCAGGGGCCACAAAAGTCCATCAACTTGGCGAGCCGTAATCAAACGCAACTTTTCCGCAACCCCGTCCAACCGCCGGTTTCTGTATTTCGCTTGTGTTATTTGAGGGGCGAGGTTTTTATACAAAGTCGAGTCGCGATACGAGTAAGTACGGGGACCAACGTGCCGTGAAATACGTTTACGCGCGCGGAAAGCTCGAGAGAGAGAGCTGGAAACGCATCTGTGAAACAGCGATCGTGACCGAATGAATGGACCAGCGTCGGTGAATGCTTTCCGCGTCGGCCTGCGCACGCGGGGATAAAAGGCTCGTCGGACTCGCTAAACCAAAAGTCATTGCGTTTAGTGATTTTGGACCGGCGGTTTTTATGTGGGGAAATTCGGGACGCCTTTCGCCTGTGACGGTATTTTGGGGAAAATGGTTGGATAACCATTTTGAATCGGTTAAACGCTGCGGTTTCAAAGGGGGCGTAAGATTAATTAAAAGAAACCGCAGGAACTTGGAAAACAGATTTTCGTATAGATAATGGAGTTTACTTATCCCCTTGGGAATTGTTTAGCTAATTTGAGTGTTTTTCTACAGTTATGGGGTTTTTACATTCTTTGCTTTTTAAAGCTTCGTTCGAGTATCTATCACTTTGTCATTGGTGCTACGTTTCTGTTTATATTCACATTAACACTGCAACGCGGTATAAATAAATCTTACATGTGCATCAATGCAGTTGCACTTAAGGGGAGTAGACAGTCAAATCGCCCGAGAATCAAGTACCTTTTACGAATTAATTACAAGGAGATGAAAGCAAGCACAGACTTTTCCTTTTACACAATGTTTATTACTACGTAGTATTACTACTCTACCACGTAGAGTAAAAACTATTTTGTTGGTCTACATACGAAAAAAATGCATTTGGTCGGAATAGCAAACAGAATATATACCTCCCAGAAAAGTTTAAAAAACGACATTTACTATTTTTTTTATATTCCGACTAATTGCACTTTTTTTCAAAACGACGAAACACATCACTTAGCAAACTAATCCTTGTAGGTTCTAAATAAAACTCATGTCATTTGGATCAATTCTAAAAAAGTTATGCGATTTTAAAAGTTATAAACTTTCTTTCGTCCGCCACTGTATGTATATATATATATACTCGTAATATATATATATACTCGTAATATATATATATATATGTATATATATATATATTATACATATATAATATATTATTAAATATATATATAATATATTATTAAATATTTATATATATATTACTTTTTCCACAATCTGTGACGGAAAAATTGCTTTTTTACGCGTCTCGCTAGTCTAATCCTTTAAATCGCTGTTACAACCACAAATATCTGACACACGCCCAAACCGTGTGTAAACGACCCATACAGTTGCAATTCATATCGCAGAGATATCCCCAAAACTTTTTGATAGCAGTACTCCCTGTAGCCACCAATCGCTCCTCCCTACAAAATATCAAAGCACGCTAAAGCCTGCGCGATCCATTTCGCCACTTCTTACCTCCGCAGCGTAAATACGTCAGCCCTCGACGATCCGGCTGGGGAGCCCTTAAAACTCATAAATTCGTTACCGCTCAATTACTCAAGCTCGCACGTTCTCCAGCCCCCGCGACGATCCTCGCGTCGAGACCCCACTCGAGAATCTCCACCGGGGGAGGATGTGTCGAGCGCAGAACGGTCGAGGATCGCAGGCCATCCAGTTTCCCAATTCAGAGAGTGACTGCTACAAATCGGATGAGCACCGATGAATACTACTCGAGCCTCTTTTTCGCTCCTCCCGCCTCCCCCGTTTCCGCCGCGCCCCTTGGCTGGTCCCCGGAGCGTGGGCTTTATTGCGGTCGCCGTTTGTAGACGCGCGGATGAAAAAGCATCACGTGAATAACCGCGATAGAGGGTGGATGGCGGGGCGGTGCGGGGGCGGTGGGAGAAAGAAAGGGCAGGAGTGAATCGGGCGACTCGGCGTGCGCCAGATACGGGCTCGGGGCGCAGGCTGAGAGGCAGGCCTGCGAGAGAACCGTCGCTGGGAAGGGAATCGTAAAACGGAGCGCAAGAAGCGGCATAGTGGCTGCAGTCGCGAGCAACGGGCGCCCCCGCGCTCGTGGGATGGCTGCAAACGGGGAGAATGGGGGAAGAGACCCGCCACAAAGTAGGCGCAGCGCTTTATCACCGACTGAAGGCTGAGAGACGCTCCCTTGCACTCTCTTACGCGTGCTCCTCTTCCTCCCCCCTGGCACTTCTTCCCATCTCTTTTTCTTGGTCGCTATTTTTTTGTCCCGCCCGCCTCTCCGCCTTACTTTCCCTTCTTCTGTTCGGCGTTCTGTATCTTTCCGCCTGCTCGTCCACCCACGGCTCCCATTTTTCCACCCCCTTCCGTTCCCCGTTTCCTTTATTCCCGGCCACCAGGCGTCGTTCCCCCGCTGTTCTTCTTCCTCATAACCGATTTTCGCCGCCCCTCTGCACCTTACAATTGTTCCCGCTTTACTTCGACCCTCGCCCCTTCTATCCCCGTGAACTTTTTACCTCGTCCGCCGTCTCTGTCGCTCCCGCGGCCCATCCTACAGCCACGTTCCACCGTCTAGCTTCTCCGCGGCGCCTTTTTCACGGCATCAGTCTTATCCTCTCCGCCGGCCGTCCCGTTCCCTCGCTCCCTATCCCTTATCTGGCCAGCCAGTAACAAGTTCTTCTTCCATTGAGACGCGCCGCCGTTGATACGCCCACGCGGACGCGTATCCGACGCGTAAATCTGCACGCGTGGGTGCCACGCGAGTCACGGCGTATACGGGCAAAATCCATTCATGGACGTAGGACGCAGCGAGCCAGGTAACCGGGTACAGGTAACCGAGCTTGGAGTTCGAAAGGAACTGAAGGTGTGCGTTTCGTCCTGGGCCAGCTAGTCTACATGCTGTGGACCCATCAGTGAGGCTTCGCCTAGCAGAGCCTGCGTTATTGACAGATAGGAGGATCTTAGGAGGTAGGACGACACAGGTATAGGAATCTGTGGTTGAGCGGAGACTTGCAAGAAAGTGGTCTCGGTTGAGATGGCACCTCTGAAATGGGCATAGCGAGCGCAGAGCTGTAGTAGGCTAGAAAAGGCGTAACGAGGTCGTGAATTAAACCATCAAGCAACAGCACCGATTGATGTAGCGGCTCTGATTGAGGCTGCGGGTCGTTATCTTCTCGTACTTCTGTCGCTTCGTTTATACCGACCCTCACCTTTACTTTGACGCAGAACTCACAACTCCGCTATGCACCCGCCAGCTACTATATCTCTACGTAACGATCGAGCGCTTCAGAGGGCGATGAAGATCGCCGTGCCTCTCGCCTCCGAGGCTGTCTGACTTGCACGATGGTCAAGGACCCACTACCCCTTGAGATTATCCTCTGGCGGGATTTCCCTCGCATCGATAAAGCCTGCTACGATGAATAAGGGGAGAGCGACCATTCCCTGTGGCAATGGCGGTGACACGAACGGAGTCAGGACTATATTCAGCTCCTCCGTGGCGTTAGTCACCGTTCGATCGTTATCGCGGTGGGTAATCGTGGCTCTCGCGTATAATGATTACGGAGGCGATTTATCGTCGGCCATTACCGCGCGAGTCTGGGCAGTTGGCCACGGTGACGAGCAGCGCACGTTGGACGGTAGGCAGCGTGCACGACGGTTACGGGGCACGGTGGTTACGGGGGCACTGGAGGAGCGTCTGATCCGGCAACTTTCTCAACGTGTCCCTTTCGTTTGGTCTGTTTCAGGCGAGGTGATTGGCCAGCGGTTCCTGGGAAACGAGAGCCACGTGGAGCACTTCAAGCTCCTGGAGCGCGCGACCACTTCCATCCTGATTGGCGCCAGGTAATTGTTACGTGATTCGTTTCTTTGCCGGGCGCGGCCGCGCCGGGGTCAACAGATGGCCATCGGGGCTTGGATTCCAGCCGTTCGATCCGACCGGGGGGGCCCCCTCCGGCGAGTTTCCCGACGAGTCACTCCCACGATTACGCAGCACGAGCCCCGATGACGCAGAGAGTATCGCGCGCGGCTATGAGGCTGCCTGCAGCCCCCTTATGACGTGTCCTCTTTAATTTTACATGAGCCGTAGTCCCTTGGATCGATCGAGGGCGAGCCACCCCGGAGAACTCTCTGATACGGAATGAATTGCTTTCAATTACCGCGTACCGAGAAACGGCAAGGGGATTACGGCTCGCCGTCGTTGTTATCGTAATTGTCGTAACTCTTTATCGTCGCGTACGTGCGCTCCTTTCAGGCGAGCCGGGGTAGCTTTTCCGAGTATCTGTTTACGGGGACGTTTAAAGGCAGAGAGGGTTTTAGATCCTGAGAGCGTGTAAAACAAAGGAATGTCTTATTAACGTACCGGGCTGGTTGAAGGAGAGTTCGCTTGCGATTTTAATATCGGGGGTTTCTGTATAGTGTTTCCTCGTTCTGTATCGTATTCGTTCATATTTTATTTCACTTTAGTTGAACGTGCTCGTGAAATCGTACAGTTTTCTGCTCTAACAAGTGGCTGCAACACGCTTGGGTTACCCATTTGGTCGGCATGCTTGAAAATCATTATTTAAAATTTTATTTCCCCTTTTAATTCACTTTGTACATTTCAAACATATCACACTACACTTCACAGTTTGCATATCACATTTCACTGTTTATACTACACACTTCATAGTTTATGCTTCATAGCTCACACTTCGTACCTCATAGCCGTCATAGTTCAGACTTCGCAGATAGAACTCTATTCATTTTTTGGAAAAAAATGGTTTTGCTTTAAAGTTGAATAACTCGGCCAAACAAAATCGCACAAGAAATTTTATACTCTCTTTTTACACAGGAAAGTAGCCGCTTTCGGCCGGTGCAAATGGAATTTGTGTAAAAAATTTCATACTCCCCGTGGAACTATCGCAAGATGAAGAAATTTTTTTAAAATTGACCAAGTCCTCTTTATATTGTTATAACTTTGCCGAAAAACAATACAGTTAAAAATCTGAAAAAACAGCTGAAAGTAGGGATTCCACGCTTTCAAACCATATTTTTAAAATATAGATACGACTATTTTTGCCGGAGTTATGACCATGCCAACTTGCTCCTATTTTTCGGGTTCCTACAGGTGATCCTTTAATTAATGTGAGGAGTGTATATGTATAGACCGCCTTGTGACAGTGTACAATATGACAAGTAGCTATTTAACTTATCGCGAAAACCCACAAAATTGAACACAAATTTTTTCAACAATGTTGCAAATGATATTTAGCTCCTCGAAAACCAAAATCCTGGTTTGTAACTTCGTAAACTTCGGTTTTCAACTCAGAAAACCACTTATAAAGTTCCAAACCGGAATTTTGGTTTCCAAACGGCTGGAATCCATTCGCAACATGGTTGAAACAAATTTGTCATTCGGTTGTATCCTATTTTGAATCGCTAACGCATGGCAGCTCAAAAGCCCCCGAGCGGCGTAACAAAAATTTACATTCGATGCTTGACCCATCGTATACCTTACCTGTGATATTATATACTGCACCCCAACTGCATACAAAATTTGAACAAACTCGGTGACCCGAAGATCGCGCACTTCCCTTGTGCCTAACGTATGCGCATGCTCAGATAACCGCTGGCCATCTGCGCAAATGCAGAAAGCTTAGAACACACGTGAAACATTGGAACAACGTCCCTCAGATGCAGATAGCTCCCCCACGAGAAAAGTGTTCCAGTTAAAAGCAAATGTAAATCCCGCTGGTGAGAAAAAAATCGTAAATTCTGAGTCGCTGCGCCCGCGAGAGAACACTGGATTCCAGTTGGCCGTGATTTATGTTTTCGAATTCTGCTCGGGACGCATTTCCGCCCGATAGAGGATCGTATTTCGCTGCCTCGAACACTTCCGCGACACTTTTCTCGCGACATGTTTCACTTTGGACATAGAGCTCCACCGAACTCTTTGAACGGTGCTACGAATCCAGAAACCGGCTGCAGATCAAATTCCTTCAGATACGAGATAGATTTTCGAGTCTGGAATCACAAACTACGTCTCTTTGGACCGGGCAACAAACGGTGCTCTGACTACGAGCTTCAATTCGGGCAGATTACGCAGAAACACACGATCCCTCAAAATGACAAGAAATTACTTAAAAATTTATTTTGCAAAAGATTACCGACCCATAGAATAACTCTTACTATGGGGGCAACCCAAAGGGGAGCAAGTGGTTCTGGCACCCCCCAAAGAAAGGACTTTGTAAAAAGAAAAGAGGACTGGATTTTATTCTTTAAATTAATTCTTACAATCACCTAATGAATTTTATTGAATTTGCATTAAAAATGTTTTTATCCCTTCAACTCGGCTCCTCCAAAATTAAATCCTGAGTGCGACACTAACTCTTACATTATTCAATTATTAAAACTACCAAGCCATAGTTCCATTTTAGGCTTAAAAACAAAAACTACATAAAGTTTGAAATAATATTAATTATACTACTCGGTGTTAAATAACGCATTAAAAAATATTGTAGAACAATAAGCAGAAATTAAATGTACCCAATGGAAATAAAGCTACTAGTGCTTAACAATTAAAATCCTTAAATTAAATTTACTCAATTTCAATTTCAACTTGGCCCAATTGTTGTTAGAAACAAGCCTTTATGCAGCTATATTCTAACAAGAGAATTTATTGTGACGTGGACTAAACAGTTCAAGAGCCGCAGTGAATCTGACGTTTCGAAGAAGCACAACTACTTGGAAATTCCAAGTCGGAATGCGTTCCAAGAGGGTTGAGGGTTGGAGGTGGTGGAGCGCAGGAACTTACAATACAATTCCAGGGAAAGTACGATATTTATGGGTCTTGACACCGCTGGGGTCTGGTAACGCACATTTTAACACTTTGAGTGGCGCAGGGTTTCGAGAATCACCCCTTTTCTACCGAGAAACTTTTGCTCAATTCTCCCCGAGCAAACATTCCAGGACACTCGAACAATGCTCTCTCGACGCTTTCCAGAAAATATCGTGCAGATAGCGTGCAGATCCCTCGGTCTGAATTCATCGAAACGTTAGTCAAAGTGTTAAGGGGCTATTCTAATTTCATTAGCCGAAAATGTAAGCTATTTTACAGTCATCCCTACTGGGGCTTATCTGAAATAAAAAATTCGAAAAGATTCTTAATTTGTATGAGTGTCGCCATCGCCCGCAGTTGAATTAACAATTTCTGTTAAAAAATAACAAAATGGTTTGAAAAAGAGTAGCTTAATAAACTCCCAAAAAGATTTATTTCATTATATATTGTATTCATTCAGAATAAAATCTTTAAAAATATCTTAATTTTTCGGCCCATCAAATGACCCTTCAAACCGTCCACATAGTCTAAATATGGAATCGAGAAAGTCTGGCCTTGTAGAAGATGGATACTCCACCCGCGATAATCGAAATTTAAACGCCCCGTTGTCGGGTGATCGCTTTCGAACACCTTACGTCCGATGCAGGACACGTTGCACAATATTTTGAAGTAACTTTCCCAATAACGGGTTTTATGTATGGGCGACGCGTTAATTCGATCGCCGGAGGTAGCAGCGTGCTGGAGACGCCGATAACGCGCGCTGAATTCGATGCCTGCAATTCGCAACATCGGGAGTATCAACTGTATGGCTGAGTAAACCGCGATTAGCAGTTGGTAGTTATTACTATGTCGGGTAATTGCTTGCTTAACCGATGTAACAATAATAGGCGGGCTCAGCACTTCGTCTGTTAATCGTGAACCCAAGTCTCGAACACGGTTAAGTGTCGGGCGAGTTTGATGAGGGGTCGAGCGGGTGGTATCGCTAACGATTCCACGGCGTCATGATAATTTCTAATCCCCTGGGAACGAAACTATTTTCGAAATGCAGCTCTCGCGGTCGTCGCGCGTCTGTCGAGTCTGTCCCATTCACACGTTTCAGCTGTGTAGAAAGTCGAGGAGAGTTGACTAAAGATTCTCATTATATTTTAATCCGTCATAGTCGCGTGGGAGATTTGATCGTTGCGTCTGTTTAGGAGAAGAGAATGATAATTGTGTTCTATGGGCTTCCTTTCTCATGAAGATTCATATTAGCAATCTGTCACGTGAAGCGCGACATTATCGTGGCTGTTGATCGTGGCGCGAGCGATTTCACAAGCACGGGATCAGCGAGAGAAAAAGTAATTAATGTGCGATCGGGGGAAGATTGGGCCGACCATGGAAAAGTGAAAATTCGCTTGATCGCAATCGATCCTATGTGAACAGGTAACGGTGCACGTTAGGTGTCGAGGGAAATGGGTCAGAATAGTAAAAATAATAGCAGTTTCCGATTTAACACCGCAGCATATACGGGCCAGTGTATCAACGGAACAAAAGAGCCCCTTTATCTGCGAACGCCATACTGATAGCTGGTGAACCGCGGAGAAATAAAGTCATCCAATCCGAATTAAAACAACAACTCCGTAAAAATTTATATCACGCGGACAATATACGGTCCCGCGGACGCGTTTGGTTATTGTTGCGCGATATTGCCACGGATGGTTAATTAATCAGCGTGCAATCGACTGCGTTCGTTACGAAAAGACTAACCACGAGCGAGCGATTTTTCATCCCGCAACATTTCTATTTAGGTATCGTTGAATTCCTTGCAATTCTTAACTCGACACGAAACAATTGATACATTCAATTGAAATAAACTTTCCATATACAAGGCAATGATTTCCAAGAAATGGTATAGTTAATTTGGAATACTTTTCTTAAATATTGTGTATCGAATTATTGTTACTTTATTTTATATTACAACCTACGTGTATCGAAAGTTTGGGTATTGAAAAGGAATATTGTTTATATTTTTAATGAATTTTAAGAAATTAATTGACCTTTTGTGATCTACACTGAGTTTTGGTCTTTATACCAGGGGTTTAATGAAAGTGTTACAAGTTTCAATTAATTATGAAGTAACTGCAATTTGATGACTATTATGCTTCGAGGAAATTGTTATAAAATGCAGTGTATTAATTGAAATTTGTATTAAAAACATTCTTGTGTAAATAAGAAAAAAATAGAAAAAGTTCTAGTTAAACAGGAATATTTATTTTGCTCTGAAAAAATTAAAGTTGCGACAAGCAGCTTTCCTGAAAATATTGTGGGGTAGATAGATCTAAAGTTGAAACCTTAAACTGTTGAGTGAAAATAATTCTATAAAAACCATAAAGTGCTTTCTGTTCTATATTTATCCTGCTTTAAATTCATTAAGTAATACTAACTAAAAACATTCCTAACTTTTATATTTAATCCTTAAAGTTTACCCTATTTCACCCTTTATTAATCGAATAAAGTAAACTGTTAAAACTGAACTCTTCCAACAGAGTGTAAGTGTTAATGTACAAAGTTAATTTCAAACAGAAGAGAACTGATTTAAAAGTTAAAAGTTCGATAAATAACTTTTATTTATAAAAGGTAACAGTTGCATTGTACTCCTGCTTTGTACAATTTGCTATTATTTTTACTATTCCAAATTAATCGATGTGATCAAGTAAATTAATTACATACTACAGACATTCGTGAAGTAACTATTTGTTTCTACTATCTCTCGAGTCTAATACAGCGCCATTTAAAATTTCAACCATTCGTAAAGCCGTAGCTATCATATAATTTATACGCACAAGCAGATTTTAACCTAATTAGTTAGCAAACCTCCTCTGTCATCGCTTCTTAGTCTACAGCGAACTGCACCGTCCTTCGGCATTGTTCACTTTCACATTATTTAATAAATTGCAGTTAGAGTGCCGAATGGATTCGTCGTTACAAACGTTGATTAGATGGGGTAATGTTCTCGCGCGGCTTTGTCACGATTAAATAAACTAATTGCAGCGGAATACTGTATAAACGAAGTTCCCAAGTTGTGTTGCGTGCGACGTATTAACGGCGATGTATCGGATGGAGCTTAATAACCGGGCTAACTCAATTGCGAACCCTAATTAATTTAGTGTAGAGCTTATTATCGGCTGTGTGGCACTTAGATGTACTTGATAGAAAACTCGTGAGCGAGCAACTTCGTAAATTAGTTTTAAATGGACCCACCGTTCGCGACATTGTAGGGAATATTCGAAGCGTTAGATCATGGCACATAAAGTATCCGTCTGAAAATAGTTTCCTACCAATTACACGCACGAGTGAGTACTCTGCATCGATACCATATCCAGTTGTTCCGTACAAGCCAGAATGTACCGCCAGATTAAATGATCATAAGTGGGTCAGTTCAGACCCATACACACCTTTTTTTCTCTTTCTATCTCGTAAGAACGTGGTTTTTTTCTTAAGAGGTTAGGGTCATTTTTTATGATTTTTTATATAGAAAATAGGGTCAGTTTTATGATTTTTTATTTCATATAAGGAAAGGTTATATTTAAATATCAAGATATTCTTAGGACAAGGAAAGGCAAAGAAATTATTTTTTTAAAAATGACAGCTACGCAAAGTCAAGTACCTATGTGATTTTCGACCTAAGTTTTCATCTTCTTTTGTTAATAAAAGACAACACAAGACACTAATCGAAAAATCGTCTCGACCTTAAGAATATTCGTGCAAAATTTTATTCAAATCGGTCTACTAACCTCTGAGATACTTTTGGTACCGGAAATGCTGTAACTATGGAGAGGCCTTGGGTGAAGGGGCAGCTATGGCACCATTTCTTAACATATAGCTTAATTTATACACACCAAGGTGTATATCTTGATTTGATATGAAATTCTTTCTATGAAAAAAAAATCATAAAAATGACCCTATTTTTCCGACCTGTCAAGGCGATATTCCTGAAATCAAAAGCATTCTGATCTTGGGTCGAAATAAACCCGGTCATCGTCCTCCAAGGGTCAAACACTTCTAGTCGAAACACAAAGTGGCTGTGTTCGAAGCGACAGAGCAGACACTTCAGGCACTGCAATTCAATAAAATTACAGGCGACACGTTCAGCTGCCTTTTTTCGCGATTTAAACCTTGTTTCCCTCCCGAGGGGCTCGCTTCTTTCCTCCATTTCCAACGGGCGCTGTTCCATCAGCGTCGCCGCGTTCCCCGTAATTACTAATGCTTATCCGCGTTTCTGTTGAAATTGTTGGGGAGGCGGAGGAAGGCTAGATGCGGAAAGATTGCGCAGATGGATTTACGGGCAAGACTAAAACGTTCTCGTTTTCTGTTTTTCAGGAACGCTATTTACAACATAAGCCTGCACGACCTAACGGAGATCGTCGACCAGGTGAGTGCAACGCTAAAAACCTGCGCGCCGTCCATCTGCTGGCTCGATAAAGGATGATTGAGCGATCTAGATTAACGTTATTTCCCTTCGAAGCGCGGGAGGGGGTTGTTTTAAAGCCACGCACGGTTATCTGGGATCGGGAAAATTCCACCGCGAGACAGCTACGATTTTATCACGGAAATGTAGCGAGTGTTTTTAATTCTAGACAAGAAATACGATCGCCGGGCATTACCGCGTAACGAATACATGGAACGAAACGATCGCGGGGGTGGCATTTACTTGCCGCGCATTCAGAGGGGAATTGCGCACGCTTCTACTCGTTGGCGATCACTCAAACTCGAACGGATTATAAAACAGTGTTTTAAACCGTGGTTGAAATTAGCTGTCGATGTATATTGGCCAGCAACCCAACTCTATTTTGCGTTCAAAGCAAGAGGTCCTAATTTTTATCCTTAGTTTTACAAACTGTTAACAGTGACATTTTTCCAAAGCTGTAATGGCCAAGTTTAAATTGGAACTCTTTGCCTCGACATAAGAGACTGAGTCAAGATGAAATGGAAACGGGGACGGAATGGAAGAATATGTCGGGAAAATAATATAAAGAAACGAAGCGACTTTGGTGGGCAAATTTAAAAACGGCTAAGTCGAAGCGCGAATAAATTTATTTAGGTTGCGCTTCAGTGGTGTTTCTTGCGGGTTTTCGCGAGTCTGCTCGCAAACAGGAAAGAACCATCGATCGGCTTTTTCTCCGGCGCTCTAGGATCGCTGGATTATTCGATCAGCCGCCGAAAATTTCGCTCTCGCCACCGTCAGCGTTTCTATTGCTCTTTCGCCCTCGTTTCGCGCGCTCGATCAATCAAACCAGCCTGCTGGGGCAGACTCGTTCCTCTTAATATCTCTTGCGGCCACGTCTGTTTGGCATAGATGGGAGAAAGGGGCAAGAGAGAATCACAAACTCGATATTGGTCCTGTTGGGAGCAGCGCTAGTCGCGAAACTGCGCGAAGCTGGCTGCTAAGGAAACTCGAGGAGAGGGTGAGAATAGCGATAGAAGGTAAACGGACTTATTAGATTGCGTCGCGAGAAATCTTCCGGGCTGTTGATGGAAACACACCTTGTATTTCCTCGTGTAATATGAAATATCTGAATGTAGAAGGCATTTGGTATTACATTCCGTTAATTTTCCTTTTGAAATGGGAAATTCTCTTCGAGTGCTGGAGCCTGTGGTGCCATTTATAATTTCAAACTTGTTTCCGAAGTCTTATAAAAGTTATATTTGAGGCAACATTGGTCAGAAAAGCTTCAAAATATTGTTTGTTTTATTTGGTCAAGTGATGGTGTCATCGTATGACAAGCCTTCTGATTCGTCGTAGCTGTTTCGTTTTACGTTAATTCTGCTTTACCACGTCTTGCAGTGAAAGTTCCACTTGCGGTTGAAAAATTCGTAATGGAGGATACCGCGATAATTCTGCTGAACGCACAACAAAACCCTGCTTTCATGTAAATTCGCCTTGGGGGTCGCTAAGTGCCACCTTTCCTGGGACTAACCACTGTTCCTTCTTGTTGCATCTCCGCAATGAACTCACCGCGCATTTCCCCTCGAAATTCGAATCACGAAATCGTCGTCGACTGACGAAATCAATGACGACGAGATTCTAACACGTAGCGATCGCGTTCCCAATTTCCTGCCACTTCCAGTCCAGCACAAGTGAGGAATTACTCTCAATCTTGACCTAGCGAACTTCTTTCCCAGTCCTCTGGATATTACACGCGAATCTTCAACCATTGCTCTCGCCACAGCCACACCGAATCAACCGCTTCGCCGTGGATCGTTTCTCCGTTTCATCCCACGAACACGAGATTCTTCAACCCAACTTCCACGTTGCTCGATCAGAAATTGCACTTTCCTCGAGCACGTTACAAATACCTGCCGCAGTCTGTGCAGCACTCCCCAAAGAAAACTTGTCTCCATTTTTAACTCCCGCATTCTTTTCTACAACCCCCGACGACAGTTGCTGGCGAATCACATATCGCTGTTTGGTATCGATAGTGGCGCAACTGGAGAAATGTAAATTTTACAGGAAGAGCGGTTTAATATTTGCATTTTAATAATGGTCGAGTACCGATCATATAATTTGTTTAAATTGACTGTACCTTTCGTGGTCATGTGGATACCAGCATCCAGTGATACGTCAAGCTACACCGACGCCTCGGAATATGTTTATCAAAGCCGAAGTCGAAAATTTGCTTATCACTCGACCAAGTGGAAGGAGCGGAGGGATAAAAGATGCTGGAGGAGGCGCTGCGGCGAGGGTGGAGATCGATGGGAAACAACCCCCCCTCGCCATAACGCCCAGTCGCTTAAAGTGGCATAGTAAAAGTCGACGGGGTTCTCGACGACCCCGTCACACTTTCGTCCTTATAGCTCGTTTCGTATATCGAGTCGCTGGCGCACGCTCGATCGACTTTGATTCGGTGGATTTAAACGGCACGAGAAGGAACGCGATCGCCCTGATCGATTCCCATTCCTCCCTACCCTGCTTCGATACCTGGCAGAACTGAAATAAAAATGGCGGTGGTCGCGCTAATGCGCGAGATGCAGCGTGGTCCTTCGTGAAACCGATGGGACCCATGCATCGCGTACACACGTCATCGCGGCGAGGTTGATGGAACGGTGACACGTATTAATCGACGCCTCTATCTCTGGGGCCAGGCCACGGATGGCTGTAATAAATTGGCAGCAATTATTCTTACGGCGGCGGCGAAGGTTGAATGGCGAGGATACGTCGCGCGGAGCGTTACACAATCGGAGAATGGGATTCCTTGTCAGGCAGATATGGACGATAGAAGTCATTGCTAATTGAAGAACTTCCCTGTTCGTGCACGTTGATCAATTTTACGTAATGCCTCGAGAGCTCTGAGGAAATGAGCGCTGTTTTGCGCGTGCGGAGCGTTGTTTGAATAGCTTGTGAACTTGAGGCATGATTCGGTGTGGTTAGGTATTTTTCAGTGATGCAAATTAGATATCCAGATGTCTTTTGTATTGGGTTCTTGTATGGTATATAGATAAATCATTTCTTGTCTCGCGAGGTACTTGTAAAGTCACTTGAATAACTTCTGAATCTGAGGAATGATTAAATAGGGCTAGAATCTTTCAGTAGTACGAATTGAATATGGACATGTGTTGTTTCTTGTATAGCAAATAGTAGATATATATAATTTCTTATTTCGCGAGGCCCTTGTGAAGTTTGCTGTTATTTAGACAGTGCTGGTTGCAGATTTCAAGAAGATTCCATGTCGATTGGATATTTTTGTTCAAATCGGATTTCCTCCAAAATCCTCCATCGAAAAATTGTATTCCACATTTTTTATTTATTTTTGCACGAATAATCCCCCCTGTTTGTACCACGAATTCCACCTATTATTTTTTCAACATTTGAAAATGGTCACGTTCCAACTATAATCCTGATTATTATTACCACGGAATCGTCAGATGAAACGCAGATAGATGTGAAAAAATTCGCTGCCATTGCACAATGCCACTTTATTATCCGTGCTAGGGGAAATCATTTCCTCTGAAAACGCCCTCATAATCCATTCGATGGTTTCGCGCTGGATCCCGCAGCTTCAATATTTACAGAAACAACTTTGTCTTCCAGAAGTGGATTTCCACCGAATGAATTGGATTATTACCAGTTCGTTCGACGCGAAGCATCGTTGCGCCATTGTGTTTAATAGGATATTACGTAACGGGAGAAATGGACGATATTCCCCGCTTCCGCGATGATCGTCACGCCCGGCGGAAATAATGGGACATTTTTAGTTGCTGCTCGATCTGCAGTGGGGATTCCGGTGAATTAACGGTCGCTCGCGGTAATGTTAATCCATTAGCAGTGACTGGCGAGAAAAATCTGGATGGATATTATTATTAATACCTGCCACGGCTGCTCGACGATGATGCCCGGTAATTCAGTCTACTTCGTCTACTTCGAATGCGATAAATTATTTATTATTGGATCTGCTGATCATTTCTTCGTCTAATTTTATGCAACCTTACCTACAACAGATTTTTCACCTCCAATGCACAGTGACTTGGATTTCCCGTGGATGATAAAGAGCAATTGTTGTGGTGTAGAGGAAGTTCGTAACTCAATGTATTTGTATAATTAACTTAATACTAGGCCTTAAGTATTACGTTGGTACTACCAGTTTATTTTCACAACCCCTAATTTAAGGGGCACACATTTTAAGATACAATTCTTCCTAGTAAGACATTCTTGCTTTTATTACCGTTCACGGTTTAAACTTTCTTTTGCCCACTACACCGCAATCACTCGTCTTTTGCACTGTGTCCTTTGTTTCGAATTGGACGCGGTTCATTCTCGTAGGAGGAGGAAGAAAGGCTCATTATCCTGTCGCAATTTTGCCTGCACGAAAGTCATTTGTTAATGATCCATAACGCAATGACTCGAGCAATGTCCCGCTAGCTAGAAGGGAAAGTCTTTCAATCATACCACTGTCAAACACTTCCCCGTTTCCCACAGTCTGTATAAACAATCAATTACAGGCAGTGTGTGTAACGAACTCTTCGCTTCAAATATTTGCAATACGATTCGAGCTCTATCTAACGATTTTGGAAGTATCGTTAGATCAAAATCATTCTGTGATAAATTTATGGAGCAGTGAATCTGAATACTCCATGTGCAATATTTTAAATTAATAGAATGTAACTGATTGTGTTTATTTAAATACGAGTAGCCTTGCTATTTTGTACAATTATGCAGAGAAAGCTTCAGAACTGTGAGTGCAATGGAGTAACGTCGAAGTTTAAGGGTAGTTAAATTACATATTATAAAATTTCTTTTAGTTCGACAGCTTTCTTCTCCAATCGCCTTTTTCTATTCGGTGATTTCCTGGTCTCAGTAATTTTCTCGTATGCTTCCCAAGAATCCAGGAGTCCACAGTGATTACTTACACGCTTCACAGCAAATCCGGCAGGAAGTGGGGTTTCGAGATTAATGTAAGTTTGAACGTAGCAAGTGGAACGACAGAGGAGAAGTGTGCGAATGTAACATGGCAGATAGGAAATATCTTGGCCTAGTTCTGTTGTAATAAATGCAGATAGAGTTCGCGATGCCCTATTATACGCCAGGGTGCTAATGAAATGTTAGCGCATGGAATATGGCCAGCACTACAGCGGAGCCTTGATTATCCTGCCTAATAGATGAACACGATGCACAGGTAAGCGCCTTTTTTGATGCGCGCTGCATTTATCATTCAGAAGTTGCACAGAAATCATTTCCTTCGACTTCCTCACTAGATTTCCAATCTCTCTCATCTACCAAGTCGTACGTTCCCGTTAAAACAGGTGCTCTCGTGTTATTACGTTTCCCCAGAGACTTTCATTCCCTTAAAGCTGCACCTATGAACTTTTCCGAATATATAAGAACATTATTTCAGGATACTTGATCTTTCTCTCGATCGTTATTTCTGTTTCTGACGTATGGCTCTGTTAGTGACACAATAAGTGGTTACCGATAACCGGGAAACGGCGGATGGATAACTGAATCTCAATCTTTCGGCATAACGAGATATATGTATATACATATTTTATCAAATAGGTATTAATAGAATAAACGGTTACGTTGAGTCTGACAGACTCCTCTTTAATAATTTGAAAATGAATCTAAATTTATTTTTAACCTATTCTGGAGTGTATTACATATTTGAAAAACTACTTTTGCATGAAAAAAAATTCTGCAGGAGTCTTCAGACTTCACGCGTCATCGGTTAAGGGTTAAAAATAAATACAATATTCAGGGTGTCTCACCCAACATTATCACCTGAAATTTGCCTGCAAAACTTTGCTTTTCAAATGGAATGCTATATTTTATTCACGATACCCACTTTACACACGAATTCAACGACCTATGTACTGTTGCAAGTTCCTCAAGCTTAAAGGCGCTTTAAAAAACGTTAAAAAAAACTCATCTCGTTAACCCCTCTCGATAGAATAAAATTATATCTACTATACACCGGCCGCCACAAAACTATGCTACTTTTGTAGGAAATATTTCTCTGAAATTTTCAATATAGCAGAAATATTTCAGCTGACAATGTTAGGTGAAACACCCTGGCGTACACCTCATTATTCCTAACTTAACTATTTAGTAATCGGAACTCAGACGTTTCAGGGATTCACGCGACCAGGTATTAACGCTCCTCAACATACATAAGCTATTGCTGACCGGAAGGGGCGTTATCCTGTGGCCTCCTAGAGCACCACAACAAATTAATGTTTCCACACATCCTCCATCGACTTATTATTCCGCGATTCGCTTCTATTCTTTAAAGTACCGGTCTTCAAGACAGCCCCCGAGACAGTGGGACGATGCTCCACCATATTCTCTATTAAATAATTCCAAGAACTGTTTGTTGCCGCTAAAAAGGGACGATCGGTATTGACGTTGAAGCAAACAAATGCCAGGAAAGTTCAAGCGTCTTTTTATAAAAGTTTTCCTTAGCAGTGCGACGGGGGGCAATAAGACGATGGCGGAAGGAAATTAAATCGAAGAAAGAGGACGAGCATGGACTGCAAATGGCGAGTTTCCAGCAGCAAATCTCCCATTGTCCTCAGTGTAAATAACCCAAGTTTAAAGAGCGATCTTCGCCCATTTCTAAAGACAATCTATTCCGTCGGAGTCGTAGCTACGTGACGTGTTACTCCCCCGACCATCCCGTGTTCCACCGTGTCGCGCCGCAGGAGAAAAAGAAACTTCCTTTAAAGAAACTACGACTAGCCATGATACGGAGAAGGGGAGCGGCTGAAACGAAATGACCATCGAGCCTCTGGAGAGTCGCAGGATCTAAAAAACGAAAGAAAAGGGGCGTTCGAACCGGGGTGCCCAAAGAGACTGGATAAATAAGAATTAGTTAAACCCGAGAAACTTGGAAACCCGGTTAATCGATCAAGAATCTCTTGCCTCTGATACCAATTAACCTCGACTCGCGCCCCGAACTCGGCAGTCTTTCTTACAATAATCGAATCACTTTTCACGGTGTTTCCATGAAAGCTGCCCCTCTCCCAGCGCCCAAGCTTAAAAGTAGCCACCTTCGGCTGAATTGGATCAATGTTTCGTGAAATTAAACAAGCAGCGCCGCCCGTCCTCGGATATACGCCCGAGCCTCGCCGAGCGTAGCGAGTAATGATCGAGGGACGGTCACGCGTTCGACGATGAACGACTCTGCACCGAGACCCCGATCAATTCCACCAAATTCTCGCGGAAATAGCTCGCGAATCGGGACGAGCCTCACACTTCCCAAGCAGTCCAACGATCAAACGACTCCGTGGAATCGCGGGAACACTCGAAATGACCCGGTCCGAATACGAACGGTCGACCCAAGGGCGGCGATCTCGCCGCCACGGCGCCACGGAAACTTGCCCGCCGGAGGAAAGACGCCGATAAGCCGAGGCAAGATGTCGGGGGAAGAACCGGAACTGCTTGGTCGAAGCGTAAAGGCGGATTCACACGTATCGGTTCTATGACCTTCGGTGCCGTCAGTGTCAGTGGTCTCATTGTTTTCTTATAGTGTTTTCCCTAGATTATATGTTGTTAAGCAACGTTACTCTTCTTAGAATATAATAATTAAAAGGAAGTGTAATTTGAGAATTACAAACTGATGTTTGTACACGGTTTCATATCAGTTCTTTATTCCATAAACAATGCTAGCTTAAAATATGGTCATTGAGTTTATTGCAACTAAATAACTATTATAAATTGGCACTGCAATCGTTAAACGCGGAACTGATATGTGAATCCGCCTTAAGGTCAACGTACACATCTCACTTCCATGACGATTCAGTGTCGTCAGCGTCAGTGGCCCCTTTGTTTCTTTGCGACGGGGAAACGATATTTTTTTATTACCGATACTGACGGCACCAGACCGTCGCGGAACTGATATGCGGATCCGCCTTAATGCTGGCTCGCCGGGGGCACGCTTTTGGTGGATCAGCAGCGAGGAGGAGGCAGGTTGGCCCGCTATCTGGAAGAGTGCCTTTTCGACGAGCTGCAATTTCGCTCGGCACGCAGAACCGTCGGTTGGCCCAAGGAAGACGTTGTTGACGTCGTAATCCCACGACGAAAGTTTTCCGCGGGGCTAATTGAGTCTACGGCCGTCTTCGCCCACCTCCGCCGCCCTTCCCTTTTTCAACCCTCTGGCATCCAGCCGTCTCGAGCCGCAAGTTTCGCCGCTCGAGTGTTGCCCCAAACTCGACCGACGTTGCTTCTGACGACAATGAGGCTGGGACAAGAGCAGGATCGATCTGCTGCCTCGTCCTAGGCTGCCCCTCTGTTTTTCGGTTCCCTTTTCCTCGTGCACCGTGTCTAGCCACGTGTGCGCGAGGCACGGTGCTACGGACAGGATCCCACACACGTGTCAACGAGAATTGGTCGGCTTGCGTTACCCTAAAAAGGGCCGAAAACCCCCAACTGTTTCCTTCTGGCCAACGCACGACAATTGTATCAATATTAAGAAATAAGCACTTTCGGAGCCGCACGCGAAACCATTACTTTTAGAAATTCCTAAGCAGTGCACAAGGCACCAGCATCGTGCCAACCACAAACGACTTAGAAGCTATAAAGCGCGTTTCGTATTTAAAATAAAGCTTGCTACTTATCGCTAGTTAAAACTCGGGTGTTTTCCTACGTCGTAACAACGGGACGGTTCCCACTGGCTGGAGCGTGGAATCCGAAAGGCTCGAAGATGGATCGTCGGTGTTCTTTATCTCGAGTTAATGGGGGCTGTAACAGGAGTCTCGCGATTAGGGCTGGATCGAATTGACGGTGGCGCGAAGTAAATGCTTGTTAAATGTGAATTCCTCGCGAGCGAGAGCGACGTGTAGGAGGGAATGGATACTAAGGAGAATTACACTGAACCGCGATGATCTAAACGCAGATGGAATGTGCTCTTAGCTTGCGCTTAATTCTTAGTTGCGCAGTGCGAGGATTGGTCCACTATCTTTAGCCCCGTAAACTAATACAGAAGCCAGCCCGCTGCAAGTTGATCGTCGTAAGAAATTCTCCATGAATTTTCCTCCCATTCAACCAGCAATTAAACTCCCGACGGTATTCAAATGTCAATAATCGGTTTTAAGAGTCTAAAAGAGCAGCTTCTGAATTTTTCACCTTCAATTCGCGTGTATTTGGACCGTTCTTCCTTTAACCGCTGCCTTCTGGCATGGATATCGTTATCGACTCGCGGAAGAGGCAGTCAGCGATTCGTCGATAAAAATTTCACAAGCACTACTTCTGTACTGACGGCGCCTGGTTAAAAAGTCATTGGAGAAGGATCCCCCGGTCCCTCCACGGTCTCTTTGACAACGTGATCCGAATAAAGATCGCGTTTCTGTTTCGATTCAGCCCGCTCCAACCTACATACCGCGGAATCGATACTGCCGATAGAAAAACCGAAGGAGCGGATCTGAATTTGACATAAAGGTTGCGGCACGGTCAGCTATTTTCTATTCCCTAGCCAGAAATCTCCGTATTCCGCCCCTTCCCTTACCAGCTTATCGGCCGGCGGGATTTTTCCAAATTGCCTGGCGCGCTCGCAACCCGCGCGCGCGTCCGTATTTATGCGGAGGGGGCACGTGTAATCGTATTATCCGGATGATCCGATAACACGATTATCCTGCAAAAGCACGCGTTGCACGGACCGCCTATTATCGGCCTAATATGTAAATACGCGGCAGATTCAATATCGCGATAGTCGCGATGCTGCTGGAACGTTAGGACGTTTGATTTTTCGACCCCTTGGAGATTTTCGTCCCTGATTGCTGCTGTTTCGAAATTTCCTACGTATCGTGATTTTCGTTCCGGGATTTCAGCTTTTTTTAGCTGAGTTGAAACGCGTGCTTGTTATGCGTGGTTAATTATGCTGGGGCGTGGTTGCTTTGTTAAGGGGTGGCGGACGATTAATCATCAATGAAAATGTGGTGTCTAAATTTATGTAATCTTGTTCATCTAATTCTTTCTGTTTCAATGTTCTTCCACTGGAAATATTTATTTGTAAACGAACGACTAGAAAGCGAAGGAACTCTTTCACATCCTTTCACTCTTTGAAGCAACGTGCTTGTCCAGCCCTCACTGAGGGTGGTCGAACATCAGGCTTCGTTAAAAAATTGCAAAGCGAATTGCTGACTGCATTGTACTCGCGCTGCAATTTCTATTGTTCTGCTCGCAATATATCGTGCAAATAAAATGCTATCGGTAAGCTCGTACACGCACCACACGCTAACCCTTAAAATACAGAACTAAAAGTACAACCACCTCTTGCACATCACTAAATCCTTTTAGTCCAACCACTCATAATAAAATGAATACCACAGGCTGAAAGCACGAGCGTCAAAATTTCATGTGCAAGTGAAAAAACTTTTGCAGAAATCCGTTACCTTTCGGCTGTTCGCGCAAGACGCGGAAGTGGGTGTCAGTGGGTCAGCGGGGCAGATGACACTTGTCATTACTGTCGCCCGATTTCAGCAGCAACAGATATTTCTAATTCCCTATGACAAATTGCCATGTAATGGCTGGCTAATAGATAGATTATACGGTAGCGTGGCCAGTGCACGCGGCAAAATTAACGCCGCGGTGACTCGCGGCGAATATCAACGGCAGCGTCCTATTTGCGCGCGCTAATAATTCAGCCGCCTTCGAGAGGCAAGTTTTATCATCGCGCCGTAAAGGTCCAGCCTTTATAAAGAAACTTGGAACGTACAAAAGGCGACCGTTTATCGGGGCGAATTTATTCATGATTCATCCAACTTCTTAATACCTCCCCCACCCGACCCTCTGATACGGGCGAAAGTTGAGCACGAGTTAAATTTTCGCAGTCGACGACAAGCTTCCTAACCGCTGATACTCGTCAGCCTTATCGATAGCCTGGCCTTTCCCTCCAGCCAGCACGGTGTCTGCTAAAGAGTGGCGCAAATTACGCGTGTCGGAAAATGCTGGCAGTCTGCAGAAGGTGCTCCTGAAATAAGGGACACTGCCGTGGGATAGGATAGAGAATCGAACTATTAAATGCAATAGAACTTTATCGTTATAGCTCAGTGTTTCCCAACGTGGGCGCTGAGGAGATCTGGGGGAGCGCTGCTACTTTTAATGGCAGTATGGGGGCGTTGAGGAGCAAGCGGATGATGAGAATAGGTACGCTTAAAAATTTGATCGCCTAAACATTTTTTTAAACAAACACTTACATTTTAATAAATAGCTTTGAAATTTCAGCTTCTACTTATTTTATTTTGTCTATTTTCAATCTAACTTTTTGAGATTCAGATATTACATGCACAGCTACACTTGGAAATTTTGATAATAGAGGAGATCGTTTCCTCGAAGGAGGCGCTGAACACAAAAAACCTCCAAGCGGGGCGGTGAGCCACAAAAGATTGGGAAACTCTGGTGATTTAATTATTGTAGCATCGTGTAATTTTTGTTCAAATGTTTCTATCCAGAGTTGAAGGTGATGGATGGGGTATTCAAATTATGCTTTGTGCACTGAAAGTGTTGTTTTTCAATGAACTGTTTTATCATTATGAATTTAAATTGAAAGTGTCCTTGCGTCGCTATCAGCCTTCGGCACCAGTGTTCCTTGATTTTAAGGACACCCGGTGCATCGATAGAGATCTGGATTCGAGTGTAACTGGATCGGCAAGTACCAGGTACCTCGAAGTTTCGCCTTGATGTTATATCGATACAGTTTTTCCTCCGTTGGTCGAAGATTGATATTACGCGCGAGATCCGGGGAATGCATTTATCAAGGCTCGGCTCTGCTATCACGCAACGACTGTACGCAGCGGCTGATAAGATTGCCTGTCGATAGATCGAGAATCGCGTGTCCGTGAAGCGAGTAGACAGTACATAAATCTCGGCTGGCGTTCGTTGCAGTTCATTCTGCGAAGCGAAGGTGTCGGCTCGCCAAGGGTTACGTCCTCTTGCCAGAAACCAACTTAGATGGATCGCGTAGGATATAGTTTCTCGCCGAGATATAGGGACTTCGTAAAGGCAGCAGGAGCTCAGCTCTTTAACGCCTCTGAATGCTTCGGTGGCGAGGAAAACGCCCCGGGACGTATTCCCATGTGCTTTTTGGGTAATAGTTGCTTGTGGTCCTGGAGATATCAAAGCAGGCAAATGAATTTCTAATCTTCTTCGATAGTTACGCGTCATGTGAAAAAGATTTCAAATATGAAGAGTGTAAAAAGTATCTTGGATGTGTAGTAGAAGAAATTACAGGTGACTAAATAAGGACAGCCCTGTAATAGGTTCTAAAGGGCAGAGTTTGCGACTTCTACTCTCAGTGGTATCCATTGCACACCGCTTGAGTGGGTCTCCGTTTAGTCACTATTTCTCAGCGAGGCACTATACCTCGCGTATCGAATGACTAGCGGGACGAACTTTTTCCGTTAACGTGATACTTTGCATTCCAGTGCGCGAGACAGAGGTGTCTTATTCGTGGACTAATTACTCGTAGACTGAGTTTAGGAATCGAAGCGAGGTATGGCGAGACTGGTGGCTGCATTACCGGACATACCAGAATGCGACTGTTTAAAAATAAGAAGGAAATCGAAGTATACAAATATTTATACAAAGTAGGTATGCATTATTAAGAACGTTGGTTCTTCTAGGTTTCTTTTAAACTAGGTCAACTGTTACATTTAATGTTTACAATGAAATTAGTGGGCAGTAAGTAGATTCCATCCCACGTCCACTTCATTGAGCTACTTGTGTCTCCTACCACTTTATGGGTCTCTTATCCTCAATTTCTTCGCATCATTAGATAAGCAGCAGCCCAGCGTTAGAAATTATTTTATTGTGGATCTATTCTCCTGAATTCCACCACCTTTCCCCATACAAGATGCTTAGAAAACTATTTTCTGTCACTGATATCAACATCACTCTAATTAAATGGACCACGTCCATTTCGACGGTCGACAAGTCGATCTTGGCCAAAGACAACACTAATTACCTACGCGCATGCTAATGACACAACGATGGAAATGTCCACTATGGAGACGTCCAGTTCATCCAGTCTAGAGTCGCACGCGAAGCTTCCCCTCGCGTGGCCAAGTCTCCCGAAATATATCCAAAGTTTGAAGGAGCATTGGTGGAACGCGATATCCGAATCGTGGTGGGAAAAAAAATGCGCGACTTCGCGTACGACATCGTTGTTTGCGCGAATGGAAAGGCGATTGGACGGACGTTGGCGGCTGATCCCCCGTCGCGATGGAGCCGCTTCCCGACGGGAAAATTACGGCTTCCTCGCGCGATAAACGTTTTTCTAACGTTCCGTGTTCACCGCTGAGAACAGTTGTAAGTTTCGCACGGGCGGATAACTCACGGCGCAATCGTTCGCCAGCAAAAACGGCCATTGTCTCGTATAATCAGCATGTAATGCCGCGATGCAACGCTCTCCACGTTGCACTTGTCGGTGCACCGGAGATAAGGCGGCTCCGGAAACTGGCCGTCCGTGTAAGAAGCACGCTCGAGAGCTCCAAGCCTCTCTCTCTCTCTCTCTCTCTCTCTCTCTCTCTCTCTCTCTCTCTCTCTCTCTCGCTAATTCTCTCTCTGCGCTCGAGATATTAACCTCGGACCTGCATGCTGCCCTGGAAGTGAGATGGGCTGTGGCAGCGGGGTCGGAGCTACTTCTTTCGCAGGTACCTGGGATCTTCTACAATTTTTCGAAAAACTTTGACGTTCGAACATATTTCAAGGGTGCACTGGATACTGCAGTTTATATTTCATTGGCGCCGCATGGGCACCCAAGTGTGCTCGCCAGTATTTCTTCCACGGAGATATTAATGTAGATCTCTGGTGGGCGGGCAAACGAGTATAACTCAGAATTATTAGTTTTGTAGAAAGACACTTAGAATATTTAAGAATCTGTGTAAGACCAGGTGTTCAGTTTTGGCCGTGAAAGTAATATATATGTTCAAAGACACTTTTATTTTAACTTCCATTCACAAAAAGGAACAAAAAAGAATCTGTTTATGCTTAAGATAAAATTTAACCTACTCGTCTGCCCGCCCACCAGAGAGACAGCAGGGAAGATGGTCCACAATTGGAGCGCATCAATTTTCCATCCACCTCGCTACACTCTGACGCAGTGTCAGAAGCAAGGCTCCAAACAAGAATGTGAAATTGGTGGAACTGACTACCCGGACTATTAGCGCTAATAACACCGAATGCATGATTGATGACGCATCGGTGCCCACCCTCTGCATAAGACAGGAAATGGTGGAGCCACGTGGACGCGCAACCGGTCCCCCGGTTTGCAAACCGTGCTTATATCCACGCCGCGTCGAAAGCGGGGCGAAGGGACGTCACGTGTGGATCTTCTTTAAGACACAGAAGGCGAGCCAGCAAATTCAGCGTGTTGCAACAAAGCGTGGCATCTGATACGGCTGGATCCCATGGTCCCTTTAGCGTTTAAGCTTCCCTGTGTGGAATAGCCTTCAGGTAGGATGCGCACTGAATCCTGAAACGGCCTGGCAGCGGAGGGGAAGACGAGCACGGGAAAAACAAGCAATACATTCCTTATGGAAACGCGCCCGTTGAATACATATGGCGGCGGCGTTCAATCGAGGCGAAGGAAATTGAAAAATTTCAGCAAGGATGGAATAAATAACAGATCCGTCCGTGCTTTAAAGGATATAAATGCGCCGTCCCGCGATACTCAGCGGTAACAATGGCGGGGCTACGTAGGCTCCCTGGAACGAAGAACAGGGATGGGGCGCTTCTTTCTGGGGGGAATGGGCAAGATAGTTTTTCGAAACGATTTCGCTGGTCGAAGAGATTCGAGGGATCGCATTCTTCGGCGCATCGTTTGCTGGGGATCCCAGTTGGTCCACGGCGCTGCGATATATCGTTGTTTAAAGTAATGTAATAATAACCGCACTGTCGCCACCGGTGCAATGTCGTCCGAGAAATTCATAGAGAGCTACGAGAAAGACACTTTTCAGCGGAAATGGTCATCGTGTTTCAAACCTGAAGCGGGAATGCGATACAGTATCAGCGTAAAAATCGCTGAGGGCTCTGCGAATTTTGCGGTAGCCATGCGAGTGTTTGCTGTTTGTTTGAGAATTAGTAGGGTAGTCGATATTGGGTGGAAAGTGTTCTTTACTTTTAAAGTATGTTGCTTATTGCTAAAAATAGTTGTGGTACAGGCTACACTATTTAGAATTATTTGCTGGGTGTAATACTTTGTAATAGTTGTGTCAAGTCCATTAACCCTCGCATGACGAGTGCAGGGTAATGTTGATATTACTTCTTGGAGAAGCTAAGAGTTTTAGATTATCACGAGATTGGATGCTAATATAAAAGCTTGTTCTGAGGGGTGCATGAGTGGAATTATGGGGTGAAATTAACCCTGTGTTGTCAATGTTATCCAAGGGTTAAGAGATACTCCTCGCGATTTCTTCATAATGTTATTTGAATGCTTAGTTACCCACATCAATTACAAAAGAGAAACTGATAGTTCACACACGGGAAGCACGTGTTTAAGAGATAATTTCTCATAATTTCGTTCGTTCAACTCGGTAAATAATTGCCCATGTTCGTCTACATTGGTTGGTAAACAATCATGGGAAATCGGCTGCTCCCCATCGCTTAATCCACATCTTAAGATAGTCTTATCTAACCTCCGAGAATCAGATCAGACTCAATCGCTGAAACATCTCTGGGAACCCATACGAAACTGTTTCCTCTGTGCCCGTTCTGTATACTTAACATTGCGAAAAAGCAAGCTCTTCGTGGATGAAATTTCACCGAATGGAAGCGTCGGATAACCAAGATTCCATTAGCATTCTGTTAGTCTTATCGCAAGTGTGTTCAAGACTGCTAGCTTTCCCTTTCAAGGTTCAAATTCGAACACAGTAGAAATTACTTATTCTGTTACTAAGGGCTAATACACTGCACGTCGACTAAAATTTGTCACAGACCATTTCTACAGATTCTGCTTAGCCGTGTGTACTCAGATAATTTAGGTCTGGTCAGATCACTTCAGCCAATATTAACTCCTAACCACTACCGTCCAGAGTCACGCTACTAAAATATTCCACAATCTCGATATGCAATCGGTCTACAACGTCCCTTGTCCGTTTCCAGCAAAACGTCCCCGCCAAGTCCCTCGCGGTTAGTCGCCGACGAGGACGAAGAATACGCGCGTGTAATGTGTGCCACGGCCTAAAAGATTGCAATAACACCGGGGCATCCTCGACATTCAACTCCGCATCGCACACATAGGCGGCAAAAAATTGCCCAGAGGCAACCCTGTGCATTCCGCGACTCGAGTGCACCGCGACGAGCCGCGAATGGGCAACAATAAAAACCGACGAGAAACTAGCAAAAGTAGAGAAAGGGGGTGGGCGAGAAAATAAAGCAGGGAACAGGGTGTTTCGCGGCAGAAATATTGAAATACGAACACAATGGGGCTTGCCGTGGGACGTGACGTAGAGCCACGGCGCGTCCCCGTAGCTTATGCGGGCAGCAACGACGGGCAGCCCCGTTTCAGATTCGAAACGTCGAACGCGTTTGTCTATCTGTCGGCGGTGTTTTAGTGTGCACGTCGCCTAATGCATCGGACGCTGCATGGCCTGCCACGTTGCAGCCGGTCGGCTGCGTCGCGTCGATCCTCCTTGTATCTACCCCCCGTTGCACCAGCCATCTCTCTCGTCCCCTCTGTCTCTGGATCACTTCTCCCTCCACCCCTCTGTCTCCAGATCTTCCCTTCCCTACTCTCTCTCTCTCTCTCCCTCTCCGCCTAGGCCTTTCCTCTCTACGTGCACAGAGCCGGCAGAGAGGAAGAGAGATGTCTGGAGATCGGCAGAGACGAGAGTGAGAGGCGGCTCTGACCGGTCATTCACTCGGGCCCTGCCGCGTAAAAACTTGCCGCTACCTTCTATGCGCTCTCTCCTCGTGTGTACTTTATGCTGCACGTACCTACGTGCACGTATGATAGATGGAGAATGAACGGCGGGGAGGGAAGGGTGAGAAAGAGATGCTGCGCAGAGGCGGCGGAGGAGGAGGACGGAGGAGGAAATGGAGGACGGTGAGGCACGTACAGCGCGCGCTGGTCGCTCTGTCGAGTTTTCGCGCGCGTTTCGGTACACCCGCCAGACAAATCGTCCCACTCGAACGACGACACCCGCTCTCTTTCTCCCGCCTCGTAACCGCGAGTCCAGCGGACAGGGCTGACTGGCTTTGCACTCTTCATCGTCGCTGCGAATCGCTGGGGGGAGGAGGTGGTGAACGATCGTAACGCGAATGGGTTCCTCGTGCGCTGAGTTTTAGGGCTGTTCGGGGGGGTGGCTCGACGGAATATAATGCAGCCCTCGTTAATCCTTTCATCTCCGCGAAACGGGAGTTGAAGGGCGTGTGCTGCCGTTCTGTCTCTGTTCCTCGTGGTACGGGGGATGATTGATACGTAATATGTATTCGTATATCGAGTTATCACGTACCTACCCGTTGTCTTTTCTCCTGGTTTATTTGCAGTGTTGCTCGCGGGTGGTTTGCCAGCCTTCGTCGCGTCATTTGGAAGCTGGTTGTGTGGCGAATGTCACAGAGGAACACGTAAATAGGCTGGGCAAGGGAAGGGAGAATCAGATTCCGGGTTGTAATAGTTTTGCGAGTTTGATTCGAGATTATTCGAGATCTGAACGCTGCACAGGGTCTGGGGACGGTGTAGGCTTTCTTTGAGTGTCCTGGTGAAGTACAGTAAACTCTCGTTATAGGTAACCCCGATTTTACCTTATTCTCACTATTTCTTCCCGAATAGTGTCCGCAACGCGTCGTACACCCGCTGCCAGCCCCGTTCGTCGGGTTTAATACGAATGTTTACTGTAGATGTGTAAATGTGATAAGCCTGAAAGGGGTGTGGATCAAACGGTTTTCACCATAACGGTATTGTATTTATTTATTGGGGTGGAACGAAGGTTTTCAGCGTTTTTTAAGTGAGATTCAAAGCCATTTTGTTCCACCTTTCAAAATATCTATATATGTCGTTTATTTCATTTTCAATAAATGGTGTTTCATATGTCCCAACGCTATCTACTGAAAAAAGCTCCGAACTTTAATCTGCTCCGACCCAATATTACACTGCGGCAGGCTTTCGCAGTTAGTTTAGCCCAGTTTATGATGGATACCAATGTTATATTGATCATTATGGAACCGTTCACACGACGATACTCCAAAAACATTGAAAGTCCGTATCCATCGTACCCATATCGCATACATGCATCGCCATGTGAAACCGGGCTATACGCTTTGGCGATTTCTATTATTATACAGTATCACAAAAAATACAGAAGTTGTTTTCGTACGATGACGGTATTACCGGGCACTCGAATCGATCTCGAAATTAGATTACACGTAATCCCATCTCGTAATAATCCAATTAGTGATTTTCTCTCTGAATAGCAACAAATTCTGACGTCCTCGTGCATACATTTATTTCTCATTCAATTAGCGTCCACTTGAATCGGCTCATCCTGCATCTAAAAATGATTGCCTAAAGGCAGCAATTTCATATTTTATTTAAATTTTCATCTGCGTAATGCCGTCACAGAAACCCCGTTCAATTAGAGCCTCCATTCAGGTATTCTATTAAACAGAAATAAATCTTCAGTCTCAAGTTCCTGCACGAAAATCATTTCCTCCACCCTTTCAACCCACCATCATCCCCTCTACGCTTCCCACTATTCTTTCCACCGAGATTCCCCGTCACAACCCCAAGAAGGATGCGCGACAGGGGCCAAATATCGCGCACAGGTGGGCCGCGCTGGTCACGAGGGATGCTAAGCGCGTTCGCGACCGTAAATCTCGGCGTTGATTCGCGCAGCGATCGCAGTCCGGGCGGGCGGCGCGTTTCATCGTAAAATGAAATTGACGAGAGCAATTTGCATGGCCGTCCACTTCATTTTCCGAGGATATTTCGAGTCGAGACAAATTGCCCCACTCGCGCGCCTCCGACGCCGGGCATCGTTCTCCCGCTCTCTGCGTAACCGTGGGTCCGCGCTTCGTCGTAAGGTGGAAAAAGCGGCGCTCGTTCGTTTCGCCAGTAAATTTCCCCGCGTTGAGTTCGAGACCACCAACGTCTATGGTAATGCCGGGGCGAGGGCGAGCCTGGCCCCGAGCCGTGTTTCCTTATTTTTCCGCGGCAGCGAAGACGGATTCCAAAGCGATTAATACTCGAGCCTGATGTTTTTCCAGCTTAGCAATTTAGATCGCTACGAATTTTCCTGCGTCGTGACATTTTCGGTTCTGAGTTTAATTATTGGTGAATATATTAGTAAATCGCACGTAATATCGAGAATACTACAAACCAGATAGTTCTCCGAAGATACAAAGTCATTTCACTTGACGCTACATACTTCCCCCTGTTTCCAAAAGTTCCCAATGCCTGAACTTAAGAAGAAACCGTTCGCGAAAGACGCGTGGGCCGTCAAGCTAACACTTAGGGCGCAAAAACTATGCTCGTGGGCTCTCGACTCCCCAAATGCGCTATCACCTTCATCCTCAGCTGCTTTTACGAGCTCGCTGTCTCCCTATCCTTCATCTCTACCTACACACCGTTGCACCGGTACACCTGCCACAGATACACACCATACAACATACCCGCACGTGTCTGCAATTCGTGACGCATTTTAATTTCACCCAGTTTCATCAGACTCGCCCCAACTCCAATTCGTAGCTCGCCTACTTTCACTGCCTCGAGTCGACGTCAAGTAGACCAAACATTACCCAGGAGACTGTTCAGTGGCGCGGCCCTCCGTTCGCCCCGAAAATAGCCGGTTTCAAAGGGAAACAATTTGCATCATCGCGCGAGACACGCTTTCACTCCGTTATTCCGGGGCGAGACAAATGGCCACAGTCGAACGGCGACACCAGCCGCGCCCTTCCACCCCCGCCTCGTATTCATGAGCCCTGTCGGCGGACACGCCGCCCCCAGGCTTGACAATTCGTAATGAAAAATCGCCCCGAACGTCTGCTACCTCCGACGATGATTTTTCCGCGCGGCACGTGCTGGCACAACGCCGCGAACCCTGGAAATCCAGCGTGCCGCGATAATGCATAGCGTGGCTGAGGCAAGCCCTCGCGCAGCCCACTTCCAACCCCTCTCGATTTTCCATTCGAATCCTATTCTTTCGAGTCGCTCGATCATCCCCGGGGCTTGGCTTGTTTCATGGCCGGTTATGCGCTGCAAGCATGCCCCCAAGACGGCAACTGGCGATCCCAGGGTACCCGAGCTGGCGCGAAGGCGTTTTGCGAACAGGAAAAAGCTTACCCAAGTTTAATAGCGAGCAGCGGTGCCAGGCGTTGAGTTTGAAGCTGGGGAATTCCTCTCTATGGGTCGCGGAGGTGTTTAGGAGTGGAGCATTCATCTTTGTCTGCCAAACTGAATTAAAATTCCGTGATCGAGGATGCAAGTCATTGGTGGTGATTCGATCGTCCTGGCAACTGCCTTTGGATTCATACAGGCTGCGGTTATGCCTCGAAATATGGACAGCATAGATGTTCAAGCATTTTATAAAATAGAGAGGCAGGGTTTAGGTCAGTGATGGCGAACCTTTTTGAGAAGTGGGTCAAATTTTGTTCATTATTTTTGTAATACTAGTCACTAAGTCAGTGGCGTCACTTGGAAAGGGGGGCGGGTAAAAACGGTACCAATAATTTGGAAACACCGAAAATTTGTTAACAGAAAAATTTGTTATACTTTAATTTTTTAATATTTTCCATTGCCTCTTTTCTGACATAAAAAATAGGTTCACAAAATTTAATGCGTGGGTCATAAGATCCTTCGTGGGTCATAGGTTCGCCATTACTGGTAGGTATAGGTGTATTAGGTACACTCTAAGTAGTTCGATGAAATGGCTGACCGAAGAAAATGAGAAACTGCACGTCCAGAGGCTTTTCACGCGAAAAACTTTCATGGCTCGCGACTGGTATTCCAGTAACATTTGCACACTTTTTATCTGTGTACCCTTTTCAAACCAGCGCTGTGTTTGCCAGGTGAATGGGTCTGAAATACCAGCAGAGAACCATAGACGTGTCTCGGTGTGTAAAGGTTCTGGTATATAAAAGTAAGAAAATAAGGCTTCGGCAAGCTTCTAATTAAAAAATATCACTGAAACTGATCATACGGAATATTCAGTGATCCCCAAGCAATGCACCGAACGCAATCTGTTTCTATTTTTCTTTCACATTATTCATTAATTTGCCGCAATTCCACACCAATCACCGAAAAGTTTGTTCGTCGTAAACTACTGTTGATGCTGCGGGGAGTAATCGTGATTAAGGGCATCGAAACGGGGAAGCTTCAATCGAGCCCCAAGCCGCGCTGAGAAATTGAAAAATTTACATAATTTCCAGCGCTGAATTTCCCTTAATTCGACCAACGACGTTCTGCCGTTCTTTCTCCCCGTCGGAGCGCTTTTCCGTGCAATAAAAAGCTTATCAATTTCCGCTGACGCGGTGAGTGAAGTCTCGGGCGCCCGCTCGTGCGCGCACGCGCTTTAAATAAGTTTTCCTTTCGCGAAATAAAGTTGACTGGTTCGAAAGGGACGTTGCAGCGTGCGTTCGTTCGAGATGCCACTTGATTGCGATGCACCGCGTCGTTCTTAACTCGGTCGATTCATGTGAAAATTCGATGTCTCGTTGCACGAATCCCACCCCTTCTTCAAAGCTTCTCCATTGCTCGGCTGGGTAAGGACGCGAGGAAAAAGCGAGTTTACGGCGCATTTACGTTACATTATCTGTTTAGAACGATTCTTTTTCCTCACCCAACCTTGTCCGCTTTTTGGAATTTATAATGCGGATTAAAGTGGTCCCCGTGCAGCTTACCGCGGCTCTTTGGCTATTGTGCAGTTGCGGATTAAAAGCAGCGAGGAAAACAGCTGCCTATAGTGTTCATGTGTTGTCGAAGATTGTTATATAAAAGGGGTTAGGGGATCGCGGTACTGGGAAATTAAGGAGTATGAGTCAACCATTACCGACACGCGTACGTGTTTGATGCAATGTTATTTTCACCGAAGTTCTGAATTAGGGTACATACTGCAAAGTAACATTTGAATATGTTTTCTACCTTGAACGTTTTAAAGCGGTGCAGTGGAAATATGTTGCTCAACGGAGTAATTTAAATGCCTGCAATTAAGTTTGTAATGGCATACTGATTGAAGTTCTCAAGGCTCTGTAAATCCTTTAAATGGAACGCTGTATGCCTTTCTTTAATATGATCTCATGATTGCAATAAAATGATGTTCATTGACATGAAATGGTTTAAATGCGAATAAACGGTAAATGCAAATATTCTGCAACTATTACAATGTGTTTCGAAAGCGACTCTTTTAAATCTCTCGCAAATGAACATTCATTTCAGCCAATTTTCTTCACTAATATCCTCCATGCCCTGCTTTCAGCGGAAGGTCTACCAGAAAAATGGCACAAATTTGAAAGTAACCTCCTCATCGTCGATTCTCTAACAAGGAAAGAAAGAGAAAATGCCTGCAAAGTACTATCGTTATACGTTATTAGCGCGATTTCGACCGTAAAAGTACAATAAAACAAAATTGCGGAACGCGTGTGATGGAAACGCGAGCTCTTCCTCCTTTTTCTCTTCCCCACTCGGAGAGACTTACACGGGAATACGATTATCCCCGCAACCGACGGGGAAAGTCGTGAAAAAAGTATCCAGAGGCAAGGTTGGACATTAAGTCTTCGTGAGATATCGACTCCGCGGTGCGGGTATAATGAAGACACTTTTCAAAGCACTAATCTTTTCAGACGTTGCCAGTAATGATACCCCCCTTTTATTAAAGCGGCCTGAATTCCTTCGGCAAGTTCCAGCGAAGTTTCCAGTACGCGGATACTCTCTTTAATAGACTTGAAAATATTCGATTCCCCCGGTCCCTTAATTATACAGATATAACCCGCTTAATTAAAGGCCCCTTCGTTACTATCTGGCCACGTTGTTTCGCGAAACGCTTTGACCCGCCTCCATCAAAGAATCCCGACGGTTGTTCGAGATTAACGTTCGGATTAACGTCTGGCGCGATTTCGACGAAATAAAAATAAAGACTCGCCCCTCCCCGTCCCCTTCGTCCACCTGTGGCTTTACCTTTGACCGTTGCCACTGCGTTATAAAATGCAAAATCGGAGGTGCCTCGGCTGCGGCTCGCTGATGCAACGGTAACCAAATACGAGATGAAAATTCGCCGGTTCCCGCGCGAAATCCTGCGATGCTTTTTTACAAGTCCAAACGTTGTCGTAAAATCATTGCGTTGGAGGCTCGTCGCGATTAACGAATATTTCTAGAAGCTTCCTTTGTGAGGGGTGCAACTTTAATTAATTAACGACGTAACGTAACTCGCTGTTCTTGGAACGAGTGAACTCAATGTTCACCGTTCGGTGTTATTTTTCAGTTGCCCGTTGACACTCGCACATCTTTGTAAATTAAAAACGAACCTCGGCTAACCCCGAGCGGCTTTTTGAAAAATAGTACCTACAGCTCTCCAGCGTGTTCTTTCCCAGGTCTAAAGCAAAGTTTCCCTCTTTTCTCGGTGGAAAGTTTGTTTTAACGGCACTGGAGCTGCGATTTTTCGCAAGATAGTATATTTTACTTAAAAATGACGAATAATTGCGCGTGGGAAGGAGAGAAGATGTACTTCTGAAAGTATAGCCGCCGTAAGTCTCCCGTCGCTTAAGAATAACTAGCCGCACGCAGATTTAGTGGCTGCGCCTCGTTAACGAGAAGTTGCGTGCAATGTACCTACCTTCCGCTGGAAGATATTAGCCGTTTTACGAAGTAAACGGGGGAGCTCCTTCGCAGTGGCTGCTAAGCAGGCAATGACCACGGACGATGGATATCGTTTCGAATTCTGTCCCGGCTTCGACGCGAGGCCTTCCGTTGGAAAGCTGGCTGCTTGAGACTCTTGAGAGACGTCAAAACCTCTTTTTCTGCTGGCGTAAGCGCGCGCAGAGGGAAAGAGTGAATTTCCATTGCACGGGAATACCTTGAGCGATATTCGCTCGATCCGACAGCGAGTCCCTCCAGAGCACGTTAAACTTCCGCAAATAAAATACAGAACTTACTTCCGAGACGTAATCCTTTCTGACAGTGACGCCCGTCCTCGTGTTTTCCTCGAGCCGCAGAACGTTTTACGCGACGTGTTCAAGTCGTTATCAACTTCTTTGGAAGCGGTAAGAGCGTCTCTCGGTCGATCGTCAAGTTTGTTGCGTCTCCGTTTTGGTTAAGGCGTTACATCGCAGTCAGGAGGTAAACAAAGATTTTTATATTTGGGTAAAGAACATTTTAACAAGTTTATGTATTATATTCTGGTGCAAGAATATTTATATGTTTCAAAGTTACAGTCGATTTCCGGTTTACAAATTTCAATGAAATTGACCAAACTGGTTCATTAAAAATGACGTCGAAGAAAATTGCGGCGTTGAAATAATTTGTGAGGAAATTAATATAATCTTAAAAACAAAACAACAGAGAAACCGAGACATAATGGAGCCTGTTATTCTCTCCATTTATACACCGTTATAAAATCGAGAGATGCTACAAATTATTTATAATATTCTTATTGCCTTCAAAAACAATTTTTTGCAACAAAACAGCAAGCTCCGTTTACGCGACTGAACTAAAACCTTTCAATTCGGTTGAACACAAAAATAGTCAGATATCATGTGTGAAGATCCTTTGTTAATTTTCTTTTGCACGATACTGGTAGTAAAGGTATTTTTATAGTTTCTGAAAGCGGAAGAAGGTGTAAGAGAAAGTAGTTTTCTGTTCGCGGTGAAAGTTCTTTCAGGATCGTAGTTTTCAAAGTTTTACGAACGTGATGTGTGTATTTTTATTGCGGTTAAGTTTGTGAGTGTATGATTGAATTTATCTTTAAGGAATAATTCCTTTGGAAGCATATTTCAGCAGCATTTTAGGTATCATAAAATTCATAGGAAGTGCTTATGCTCCCCACGCAGTGTATGCATTAATGTCAATTGTTTTATGATGCAAAAGGTTAATGAATTCCACGTCAAGTCGATGATGTAATAGGTTGTTCCACGCGCCTTTGTGTCAGCTACTATATGGCACCAATAAAGATTTATAGCTCTGTTTAAAAAAGCCATTATCACTTCAGAAATATGACGCGTATGTTATTGAAAGAGTTTGAAGTATTTCTTATGAAACAATTTTACTCCTCTTATCGTAAAAGACACTAAAGATGTTTGAGGAGATCGTGACGCCCAATAGTCGGATGATAATGTTACGTCAGTTACAATTTACGCTCCATCGTTGCAAACACAGCTGCGTCTCGTATGGTTGAAAAAAGCGACGCTCAGATTTTATTCGAAATCGAAAACGATCGATTGCCGCAACGTTTCAATCATAAAATTCGTGGTGCATACACGTGCTGAAACAGCTGAAGTATTAACACTACAGTATAGTAGTATAGTACTGTCGAGAGGTTTCAATCGTTCTGACAACTGTAAAAAAAACACTCATAAAGTGTACCTGGCGAATGCCCACCTATTTCACATTCCTGTGGACAAATTTAATTGGTTACGATTAGCAGGATCTGCCTACTAGAAATAAATCCATAAGTGTTCACGAGAAACTCGTACTTAACACCAACAGAAATTATTCAGTCAATAAAATAACTAGTGACGTGTCCAATTTAAAAAGAATTGTCAAATTGTGTATTCGTTGAAACTGATATTTCGCGGTTCCTCAATGGTGATTGCACTTAAAAAATGGTTAAGCACGTGGTTACGTCGTCACGTGGATGGAAAGAGGGAAAATGTGAAGAACAAGAGCGTTGCTGAAGATAAGAATTTTTGCCGGCAGAATTAAAATGAAATAGGGATTGTTTACCACACCTGCGACGGCGGAAGCTCGCCAACTAACTTCTCCTTTTCCCTCGCTTTCCCTTCGCCTTCTTCCTTTTTCATTCCAAGAAGCTGGCTCAATCCGCAGAGTGACTTCCGCTCTTGTCCCATTCGAGCTTCCGTTGGTCTAGCTGGGGAAAAATTGTTCCTTCCCGGCGTCTTCCTCATCTGCAATAAAACGTGCCCCACGCACACGTGCCTGTAGTTTAACGTAAAAAGGAAAGCCGTCAAACAATCCACTTGACATTTTGCGAACCCGAAAACTCGGGGCGGATGGGTTTCATGATTCATAAAGTCGTCTCGGCGAGAGCAATCTTCTGCACGGCCCTTGATTCAATTGAATATATGCGAGTGAGCAATAAATACATCGAGGATCACTGTGTCGCGTTTAATTATTTATTCGAACGATCAATCTTACGGTTGCCGCCTGAATTAACGACTCTATTTTCGACAGATGAATGTGTCTTATGAATCTTATGATACCTCTGTGTGATCGATACAGAATTTATTGCAACCTCGTTTAGTTTATTGGTTTGAAACGCTTTGTTTGCTGGAATTATTATCGTTGATGGTTTGAATAAATTATTTCAATTTCAGAAATAATTTGGAAAATGGGACCTTGCTCTGCTCCAGAATCAAATATGTATATCGTTTTCAAAACAGTTATTTATTGTGCATAATTGTTATGGAACAAGAGTTGCAGAGTCACGAAATCCAGCTTCTAACAAATTCGAGTTCGTAGGTATATTTCCTGACCCAACAGAACCTTCGAGTTCACTTGATGAAGCATTAAAATTTTACGCCTTGGTGGAATAAATCTGACCCTCTGGGTGATTAATTATTCAGCACGTGCCTCCTCGTTTTTTCTGACAGCGATAAAATTAAAATATTTAAGAAGCGAGCTTAAAGCAAATACACGTGCTAGATACCTTTGCAAATAGTTGGACGTTGCTACGGTCGCGAAAAGGGAACAACGAAAAGCACCTTTATGCCTTATGTTTTATTCAGAACATAAATGCTTGGAGCACAATTTTATTATTTCGCTAGCAAAAATGCTAAAGAGGCTTTATAATTAAACGAAAACATTTTTAAATCGCTCAAGTGCTCAGGCATTCCACAGAGTTCGAGTAATAGATTTTGTCGAAAATGGTAACTCAGGCAGAAAATTTTATTATTTAATTCTCGTTTTATTTTACAATATTCTACGTTCATTTCTCGAAAAAAAATCATATTTTACTGTGATTGTAACATCAATTACAATTCAGCACGTATTCAGCAGCAAGATCGCTAATGAAATATTCATAAAACTTCTCCCAAATCGTATTTCATGTTTACAGCTGACAACATTTTGTAAAAGAGAATTTTTAATTCCGCAGATACTTGCGACTGACGCACCCACAAGAGTGCCAGAAATTTCAGAAAAATCCTACCCGCAACTTTCTGGGTCTCCTATTGCGCGGTGGCAAACTTTTAAATCCGCTTTTCGGATTTAATAACGCGAGTGATCTCGGTTAAAAGGGCCTTTATGCTTTTAATATCGCGTTTTGAGCGCGTGTCCCCTTCGAGGCAGGAGAATGCAAATTTGGCGACTCTTGCACGCTGGAAACAATAATGGCGAACTGGAAGGAACCGCCTCAGAAAGGGCCACAGCTCGGGAGCGTCAACAAACACGATTCGCGGAAATAAATTTCACGGAATCATCGCGAGCCTTTTCTATTAAGATCACCAGCAGCCCATATCGAAAATAAATCGCCAAATCTAGGTGTACGCTCAGCGGAAAAAAATCGAGGGATCGAGGGACGCGAAGGAAATATGGACGCGCAGCGTTTCGGTTAAATTGAACTTTGACGAAGGATCCATCCGTGACAATGAATTGTTACGTGCGCTTCTATGTTCGCGGGCGCTTGATTTCTCGGCTATCGATTCTCGCCCGTATTTCGCCTATTTCGGGCAATTTTCGGGCACAAAAGTCGGAAACGAATGGGAAAGTGTCTAATAAACCACGCGACATGCTAGCTAACCACCTTTTCCCCGCACTAATTCGAGCATCCAATTGACAACTTTCCAGCGAGAAGGGGACAGCTCCAAATGTATTAAATTTTGGAACTCTAATAAAAACAGTGACAACAGAATATTTTTAGACATATGTCCAAAGAATTCTACCCACTTCAAATCTACAGCATTCAGCACTATTATTAAACAAAAATATCTCTCTCTCTATGGCAGGTTGAATTTTCAAAATTTGGAGCTGCCTTTTGCACGAAATTGATTAAAAATCCACTTACCCAGTAGCACACGCAGGATTTAATCTTGGGGGAAGCCGAGTTGAAGGGACACAAATATTTTTAATACAAATACAATAAAATTCCTTAGGTGATTATAAAAATTTACTTAAAGAATAAAATCCAGTTTTCTTTTCTTTTTACAAAGCTCTTAAATTACTTCAATCGTGGTTACATTAATCTTCTTTTTCTTTGGGGGTGCCAGGGCGTCTTGCCTCTCGTCTTCTTGATGCGCCACTGCACTTACCTAAATAATTTCATCAAACCCAATCATGTTATAGAACCGTGGAAACATATCAAGAAACATCAATCTACACAGTTTTAGAAAAAATATAGTAAAGTTTATCTGCTTGATTATTACCATCTGTGCCAGACACTACAGAACAATTTTCACCTTCGATTAACTCACGGTCAATTCCTTTCTACATCCAACGCTACCTGTAACTGAATTGCAGCATGTCGCAGAGTTGCCTCCTCGCAGCGAAGTCTCCGATCCTACGTACGCAAGAAGCAGCAACGGGGAATGACCTTTACGCGAGCACGTTACGTGCAGCACGGGCTGCCAGCGCGTTGTCAACGAGACACGGCGGGGTTGAAATCCGTGGACGGCGCGCGAAATGCGCCGCGCACAAAACCGCCGAATCGGCCGGTCGAGTTTCGCACAAAACAAATCGTTCCTCTGCAGCGTGCGCGACGTCGGGCTCATTGTTCGGTCAGCCATAAGTCCGACAGACGTGCCAGGACCGTCTGGTGCGCCTTTACAATCGTTCGGACGGGGATGGGAAGGAAAAAACTCGGGTTCGATCCTCGTCGAGCCGGCTGACCCAGCCTCTGACAGATCGTGCTTTAGGAAAACACAATTCGGTATACGGTCGGGCGGGTGGGGAGGTTGGATGACTGGTCGGTGGCCCGCTCCAGGTGGAATGGAGATGTCCGCTCGATAGGTGGACAGCCGAGATATGCCAGATAGATATGACGACGCGGACACGCCGTACCTCGACCTGGAAGCTTCTCATGAGCGAGCGCTGGGGGATCACATTCACTGTGTACCCTGGGCTATCCGCGGCTCGTGTCCCGCAGACTCGTCCTGCTATCTTTCCTTCCTGTGCCTCTCCATCCCCTTCCCGTTCCTCCTAGCGCCTAGTTCGTTGCTCCGCAGTCCGCCGGGCAACTTCATAGTGCATAATGGCGGGATATCGAACGCGGCGGCGCAGGGGGATAGGGCACGGCGGGGCACCAAGGAGAAAGATTACGCTCCGTCGACTTCGCTCGTTGCAGCTGATTGCGGTTCGACCTAACGGAAGCTCGATTCGAGTTAATACCGTCGCGATAACGTCACGACCTCCTCTGAGGTCTCTCTTTCTGTCAGCGCGGGGGGTGAGTAAAGACGGACGGGTCTACCTTTCTTCCTTTACCTTCGATTCTATTACACTCGGCTCAACCTCCTCTCTACTCATCCTGTTTCGTTTGTTCCCCGGTCCCGCTGCTCCTTCTCGTCGCCTTCTTCTCCCTCTCGTTCTTTAGTTTCCAGCCCCGTTCGACACCGCATTCGTCATCCTTCCCTCTATCGGGGTCTATCCTCTATTCGCTGGAACTCCTCCCCTTCTTTCTTCGTCCTCCGTCTTCTCTGTCCGTGATTGGAGCGAGTCTCTCTACTCTGGTCAGATCGATCGATCCCTGGCAGGTTTAACCGATGAACGGCCAACGAAATGTTCACCACCGACTGGGCACCGCCGCGGAGGGATCGCCAGCGGCAGCAATTCGGCAAGAATCGCGGCGAGGGGAACGAATCACGTCGGCCGGCGAGCACCTCTTCCTTGGGATCGGTTGCTTTTCTGGAGGAGAGCCACCGATCCCCGGCGATAGCGGGCCGACACGCCGCGGGCAGATGCGCGATTATTTACTCGCGCGCCTGATCGATCGCGTATAATCAACCGCGGACCCGGTCGCCGCCACCGACACCAGCACGCGGGAGGCGTCCTGAGCTTATCGCACAGGACGTCTCGTGACTAGAGCTGCAACAGGGAGGTCGATGGCTGCAACTATATACTTACTTGGTTCAGTTTCAAGACAGAACACTCGAAATGTCTTTGAAGCCGAGTCACTAATTGCAGCAAACGTGCGACAAATTCAATGAAAATACAATAGACTTGTAAGCAGGCTTTCATTTCGTTCGTAAAGTGATCAGAAAGTACAACTAACTCACTGACAGGGGTTTTCAGATGGGTACTGTGTAATCGAAGTTGAAGCCACGAATTGGAACTGAGACAGTAAGAATTGGAACCGGTACCTGACTACGAATTTAACTTGCCACTAAACTGGTAACCAACTGGGATTGAAGTAGGACGAGATTGACAAGGAGGGCTCCTGCAAGTGTAATCTGAATTTTAACGGGCTTCGACACGCTGGTAGGGATTAAAGTACTGAAGCTAGTGATGGATAGTTTTAGGGGTAGATAGGGACAGATCCGAATCAACCTAGAAACTCTAATAAAACCGCTAATTATCTATAATTCATAGCTCTCAGAAGTTCATGTTATCCAGCTTAAATATAGCAGATATTGTATTTTAATTCATTCTGTTCCTTACGGATAATATTTTCAAATTACCTCCACTGTTACCTGCTAAATGCAAATTTTAAAAGCACGTCACTCAGAAGCACACGCGCATACATACACACGAGTCTGTGTACGGAGATTCGTATAGGATGAGAGAAATCCTCTTAAAACTGTCTAAGACTACTTAGGAGTTATTTTCTCGAACCTTAGCCTTGGGTCACACACCAAATTTCGTAATGGCGCGCGAATACTTTATGCTCGTATCTGTGTGCATAATAAATATTCTGGATCGATTTAAAGTGTAGGTACAAAGGAAGCATCTTATACGAGAATATGCAGGCTCCGTGCAGCATAATTTCCGTGTTATGGTGGATTAAAATGAATGCTCGAAATACCTGCTTCGCGCTTTAATGTAGATCAGGCTTCAACGATTTTCACGAGACACGCTCTGAAATTTATTACCGAATAAAGTCTCTGATTCTGCCCTAATTTCTTCCTAAATACGTAGGGCTTATTTACGTAGTAACCTTTGACTTAAATCCATTTACCGTAGCGTTTGCAATTTGCTGCAGTTAACGTGCAATCAAAGGAGCTCAAGCTTCTTGATAAAATGTACTTGGTGCTACCAAAAATAACGAAAATGTGCAAAGTGGAAATGATAAACGGGATATCGTGTATATTATACAGAAACGTTTTCCCTTGTTGCTTCCTCCGTTTCTTAAACTCAGCTGTGTTGTTTTAATTAATAGTACCTATTTTTGAAAAAATGAGTTTCATATTTTTAAATGTAGCCGATGGGAAGGCATGGAGTGCTCGGTAATATTCTACGATTAAAGACAAGGACAGTATCTCTCGAGTTTCGAAGGAGTCGCACGGTGAATGGTTAATTTTATTTGAAAGGAGTAATTAAAAATTTTAAAAGGGTTCTTTCACTGATTCATTCGACGATTACGGATACACTTGAGTACCAGGGAAACGATGCGAGATCCTACGAAGCTAGTGGAACATTCGTGAATCCAGGAAATTTAGTTAGCATTTCATTGTATCGGGGAGGAACTAAGTACTTCAAAATTATTGAATTCATCCTTGTACAGAATTGTTTAGAAGAAATGCAGTGGGTCATTTAAGAGGAATCTTTGTTCAAATTATGGATAAAAATATAATTCACCAAATCTCCAGCTTACTCTGAATAATTTGCAGAAGTGGAGACTGTGAAATAAACAGCGGATGCAGTCTTTTAATTAGCGGAATACCTGTGTGATTAATTTCTCACGTGATTCATAACTTTAAACATTCAATTTTGCATAGTAACTCTTCATTTCCGCTGTTTCATTTTTTTCGTAAGCTTTATACGTACGCATGTTTCGAGTTTACAAAGACCAAACGTCCTATGTTAAAAAACAGACACAAGAATTTTCCCTTTTGTATTAACAGCGAATTCCCTCACTCTACATTTACCAAACGTTTTAAAAGGTTCAACAATGACAAGCTTTGATCAACTCGTGCCCTTTGTGATCTCGCCTGTGCAGGTACGACGCTCCATTCTCCCAATTTGTCAATTTTTAAATCGGGATGCAGAGAAATCGTACGCGAAAGCAAGCGCACGTTCACAAAGGGAATAGCGCGCAGTTCAGGTCACCGAATTCGTTCAAGTTTGACATGTATGTAACAGATAGCGATGCACTTCTGCACAAAAATTCATTCTTTATTCATTTACTTACCATAAACGGTTAAAGCTATTTCCGGATACAAACACGTTCAACAAAAAGACACGAGTTTGAGACAATTAAGACGACGGCAAAACAAAGAGCGGGTAGCAGTCTATTTCAGCCGCGCATCGTAACGAGACTCCCGCTGACTCCGCGGTTCATTATCGGCGTCATAATTACGCGGTACCTCGTCCTTCGGTTGCCGGAAATAAGTCACTCGATCTGGCTCGTCCGGGGATCCCGTTTCATCCGCGATAGCGCGCGGCCAATCGCGGGAACGCGAGGGCCCCGCGTAGGACGCCGGGATTCCTGGTGTTGGCGATATTGCGCCGCGAAATGCATCGCGGGTCGATTATCGGCGTGCCAACGGTGCGCCGGTACACGTATACGTACATCGGCGTGATACCGGTCGCGTGCCATCCATCTATTTCCGCTGAACGCACCGTCAAAAGGGGGAGTCGAGGGGCAAATTTAATCTATTTATCGCAGGTTCCAAGCGCCCCCCTTTCTCTCTAGCCCCCCTCTGCCAATGCACTCCCCCACGAAACACTTCCTACGTCGCCCTCCCGCGAACTACGTACACGCTGTGCGCGATCGAGCCTCTCTCGCCACGTTTCCCGTCGTCCTTTGCCAACCAGCCACCGACTCGACGTCGCCCTACCACCGATTTCTGGTTAGGTATATCCAAGGGGGGTTGAACACCGCTACGTGCAACGCGGGCGGCACAATTAGCGCGCGCCATTAGTCAGCAGCCTTTTCCTCCTACGTACAAAATTGTGCCTCGGGTAAAGGGCGCCTCTGTGTCTGCCGAAGGGTTGCGAAGGGGCGGAGGGGGGGGGCAGATAATACGCGCACGTACGCTGAGGCAACCCCTTCTTTAAGCTGCCCGCGAAGAGACTTTTATGGGTGGAAAAAGGACTCGGTGTATCACTGGCAAACGTTGTTGGAAGTGGTACGTTTAGGCGTCTGGTTTTAAGGGAGGATTGCGTTTGAGGTTCGAGTGCTTGAGATCTCTTTTTTCCATCTCACCCCCGGCTTTCTTGCCCTGCCCCTCGTCTCTCTCCCTCTCTCTCTCTCTCTCTCTCTCTCTCTCTCTCTCTCTCTCTCGTCTTTGTTGCCTGCTGTCCGCGAAGAGATACACGTTTGCCGCCTCTTTTCAGCCAACCCTTTGTCCCGCGTCGCTGCACCGCGGAGGACATTAATGTGGATCTCGTGTTTGTCGCGCGCGTTATGCACGAGGATTCCGGGCATTAAGCCGCGGCGTCTGGGCATCGAGTGATAAAGCGCGGAATGGACGTCAAAGGACGTCCGAGGGGATGTTAGATGTTCAGAGATTCCGGCCAATTCTGACAAATATCCGGGTACCTGCTCTTTGGAAATCGGGCTTGCTGTCTTGTCCGTGAACGGTCGGTGGCTCAAGCATACCATTCCTATTAACCCTGGAATATTAATGTACGGAATATTCACGTGCACGTCTAAGGGTACGTTTATGTTGGAGCTGCGATAAACGATCAGAGCGACGATAAGAGCGAAGCGTCGAAATACATTCTATAGTTTTATAATAGAACTGTTTATATTGGAGCAGCGAGTAGAGCAACGAATACTATAGAATGTAATTTCGATGCTTCGCTCTTATCGTCGCTCTGATCGTTTATCGCAGCTCCAACATAAACGTACCCTAACACTTGCAAGAAATACTGCTCTGCTAGTATCCCCTACTACGGTGTTTGATTTTCATATACTCCTCCGCTTTTTTTAATGCATGAAAAGTTGAAATTACAGAGGCAATTAAGTTTCCTGTTTCGATAAACCTCGACCCCTTTGTTGGGAAATATCACTGGAAATATGCTCGCTCTAAGTTACCGCAGAATTTCGACGCGCTCCCTTCATTGACACAGCGCGCCGTTAAATATTTCCTCTCTTAACAGAGCAGATCGATATTCCCGTCTAGGAGCAGCGGAAAACAGTGTTCGTGTTATCGTAACGACAGCTGTTTTTCTCGCTTTTGCGGAATAACACCGCCGGTACCGTTTATCTTAATTGAATAGTAAAACAGAACGCGGCGCGTCGCCTGGGGAGCGGCTAGAAGAAAGGGGGTCGAATCAGAGCTAAGGGGGGCGGGGAAAAAAAAGGGGGTAAAACGAACGAGGTTTCGATGCAGCGAAGCAAACGAATCGACTGTTGGAAAGGAGCAAACCGTTCGCGTTCTGTGAAACTGCAAGTGCCACTGTATTTGTTTCGATGGTTTATTTGAAAAACCTGCTCCCCCGCCCCGTTGCTCGAACGTGAAAGGGTTGGTCACCGGCCTTTCTTCGCTACTTACGACACGATTTCTCACGGCCGGCGCCTCTGAATCCATCGCGACTCGAAACGAATACGTTCACACATCCGTGCTTTGATCCCGATGGAGAGGAAACGTGACAGAATTGCCACGGTCGCGGAAATGCCGAGTTCGAGTGCCGCTGGATACGGGTGCTCACCCCCTCGACGATCACGCTTTAACGATGCCGTTTGTATCGTAACTGTATCACCTCTGGAACGAAGTTTTCTAATTTTCCCCCTCGCTGGACAGCATTGTGAGGCGCAGCGTTAACGCTCCTCGCAATTTTCACGCAACTTTTCATCGCCTATCTCTTCGAACGCCAAGAAGCATAATCGGTACGCAGGCTCTACCCCCGGGCTGTGAGAAGGCGTGATTTAATTACCGTGCCCGCTTGGTTTTATGTAAATAAGGGGCACCGTTAGGCCGAGCTGTGTTTATTAAAAAAGTTTGCTTTGTGGAAGGGTGGCGTTGAAGTGTGCGTCAAGTCGTGTTGCTATTGGGTTTAGCTTCTTCGTGGCATGGAGGAATGACGAGTAAATTTTGGGAGAACTTTTGGGAGTATTTAAGTAGCTTCTTTATCTGAAGAATGTATACTTGGGATTTTAAAATGAAGACACGGGCTTGCGATATGACGCGTGGGAAAGGTAGCAGAGAATCTACTATACTGTAATAGTGTATTTTACAGGCTATAATAAGAGGAATAGTCTGTACGAAGCTAGGCAGAGGGGTGCCTTTTTCTACAACTAGGTCATCGGTTTTACGGGTAGGAATTATTCTATTCCCCACCGAAGCAGTAATTAACATAGAATAACGTTTACTCCCGAAATGTACACTGGAAGCCGGGGTGCATAGTTCAGCGGGATATAGTAGAAATGTGGTTGCGTCCTCCAACATTCCTGGTCCTCTCTAAATTTGTCCCGCTGCATTCCTTAGCAAGGTGCACATGAATTCTCAAACTTCATGATCTTGGAATCAAGTAATCCCTTGTTAAAAGGGAGCCTCGGTGTTGATTAACCTAAAAGTTCCCTCCGTTTTGCAAAACTTTGACTACGACCAAGTGGGCCACTCCAGGACCTACACGTACTCATACGAACTTCTGCACTTATTTTGGCCAGACCACGTGTTTGCCGTGTGGGTGGCGTACCCCTGTGTATAAACATGCCAACGCGCAGACGCCTTTACAACGAATAAATAATGAACTAACAGCATGCACGCAGCAGCGAAATATTACTGCAAGTTACCGCCTCGTGTACACGACCACCCTTTCGAGTTAATTTCCCCCAATGCCTCCCTGTACCCTCTGCAAGACAGCAGCGCGGCGTCAGTATTCCTTCAGAGACGCACACAACGTACATACATACTTCCATGAAATAAAACATATCTGGCTTGCACACAGTCTTCCACACTTTACACTAAAGAATGAGTTGTTTTTTTTTTAAATGCGAAAGTAATGGGCACAGTACTTGGTGCACCTTGAAGTCTTTCGGAACCTTTCAAACCTCAGATGTATTGGGAGTTTGAAATACGACTAACACTTGAAGATAATACACGATTTGGGATATCTTCGGGTTTTCTATTTTTGTGAGCTTGATGAAGGAAGAGATATTTGGGAGGTATAATCTTCTTGGCTGCGACCGTATAAATAATCATATTAACTGTCCTGAAAGCTTGGAGCAATTCAAGCTCTATTTTCATAATAGGGATCTGAGATATTACCCTACTTTTCATACCTACTAATATGCATTACGCTCTGTACGGGAAACAGAACTGTGCCTATCAGTAGAATGTGTATGCTCGCAAATAGTACCACTGCGATAATATTGATTTCTCCGGTAACTCCTAATTGACGTTCAGAAACTCGGTCTCGTCTGTTCTGAATGATTAATGATTGCGATTATTATGCCCAATTATAATTGTAATATTTGTGCACATTGTAATATATGTACTTTTAATTGTATTTCTCTCCTCTTCTTTTCTTTGGTATTTATTTTATTTTATTTGCCCTCGATATTATTTTATTTTGCTGCTTTTATAATTATTTTATTCGTTCTATGTGTTCTATATTCTATTCATGCTATTAAAATACACCACAGTAAAAATAATAATAATTGAAACTTCGCGTAGCGTCGACGTGTCCTCTCGCCGATGCAATTCATCCTCTGCACGTTTCTTGCGTGTTTTCACGTTGATATTTTTCGAAAAACATCGAAAACATTGCCCAAGATTCCCCAATGTCCAAGAACGTTTACACTGAAAACAAACCAAGCAAGGAGTTCGTTTCCTACGCTTCATAAAAAACTTTATACCCTTAACTCACTCCCCTAGCACAGGCGATCGCTGAGAAGTGCCTGACCAACTTAAAGGGCCATTTTTCAAAACCTCGCGCCACTCGAGGCATTAAAAACCAATATCCTCGTCCTTACGACAAGCAGCTGAATATCCAGCGTTCTATATTCCTCCCTCTATCAAGCAGCCTCTACTTGAAACCCTCGTTCTTATCTAGAAAACCGTGGGGACCGTTCGAAATGACTAGTCTCGGGGGACCAATCCCGCGTATAATTCGACAACGCTTCCTCCAACCTCCAATACGACCTGAGGAATAATCTTGCAAAACTCGCCACATGTATTATAGATGGTAGAGTTTTGTTTTCTCGGTCAGCTTTTCCCGTTTATTCGCGGAACAATAAAATTGATCCCAACGAGACGTCGCGTCAGTCAGGGACCGACTCCAGTGCGCGTCACTCGCTTATCGATAGTCGGAATTTTCCAGAAAATACCTTCCACCGACGGCATAAAGTCTTTTCCTCCGTGTCCCGGGGAATAGCCAAGCTTATCGGTAGAGAAAGTTTATCGAGGCTTCAGACTCGTGAATTTTTCCAAGATCAACGTGCCCACGGTGGTGCGCGTATATATTCCAGCCGGCTAGAATGGGTTATATTCGCCCCCGGCCCCAGGAAAGGGGATGTTTGCGCGCGGTGGAAGATACATTCCATCGAACATCCAGATACACACGGTGAACTACCGAAACTTGGGTCGGCGAGGTTATCCTTTGGACGTCGATTTACATTCTCGATTAGGAACATATTTTCATGCTGCCTCGATGATAGCGGAGTCAGTGTTCAACACTATCAACACTGGTGGATTTTAGTTTGAACGTTTAACGTAATCAAACTTGCGATTATTCGCCCTTGCCTGGCGAATGCAGGGTCCATTTTGGCCAATACTAGATATTCAACTACAATTACTCATAAAAGTAACCGTCCACCCTGTGTGTAACATATTAATTCAAAATAAGAATTCCCAATTCTAATTCACATTAATGCAACATTTCATTAATAGGTATACCGTTGTTTTGGGGCTATCGAATTGAAACACTGTACACTTTATTTAAAGAGTATTATTATCCGCGAAAGAAACAAAGATAGGGCAAAAATATATTCGCCCAAACTCAGTATTTAATTTATACAAACGTAATCACAGTAAGTTGATATTCTTCTGATATTCATGCGTTTTAATTATAAATTTTATTATGCAAATTCAACTAACTTCCTGTGAAATTCGGGCTTATGTTGTTCCATTCTTCTAGCAAAATTTCTTTGACCATTTTTTTGATAGATAGTACTAACTGCAAATATATTAATCAAGGTATATAGAAACGTAAACTGTAATGGGTAATTCTGAATTTAGCATTACTCGTTATTAGTATTACTTCTTGGAGAAGATAAAGGTCTTAGATCTTAAATGGATTTTAGAAACTATTTCTGAGTATCAATCTATCCGCCATCCAAGTATCGAGGTCGAGGAGAAAAAATTGGAGAAGTTTCAAGTTGACGGTAATTTCATATTCTCTTGCTGATACTTAAGTGTTTATAAGTAACATGGAAGAATGTTGGACGAGAGAAATTAGTGGAGAGAAATGGAGGTTTAAGTGGTAAAACGAACTGTTTTGATTAATCTTGTTTCATTTCATTTATACAGTTCCATCGATCGCAGCAGGATTTTATGCACGTGTGTTTGATCTAGCTGTTTACAGTCGCATGCACATATGTCGACAATTATTAGTGCGCGATGTTTGCAGCCTCTGAACAAGATAACACTGTTGAATTTAATAGTATTAAAGTTTCCCTATAAATTTACCGCGGCTGGTGTAAATACACGGGGCTGAAATAGTTCTGTCGACACACAGTTTACTAGCCAAAATCCCTGCAATTATAACATGCATGAACAGCTTCGGTCTCTGCATCAAAGTCATTAACCTGAGCAGGGGATATTCGAGAGTGGACCGTATACAACGCAGTGAAAAATATCCGCTCATGATTCATTTTATTAAAGCAAACAGTGCTTTCCGCTTCAAATAATTCAGTCCATATCTTTATCAAGTTACGAGCATATCACACACGCACTGCCGTCAAATAATACGTAACCAAGATATTACTAATTATAAGTACTGTTAAAAGAGAATGTTATTTAATGCAGCAATTTAAACTAATTCAACCACTTACAATTATATTAATAACTAGTACAAATTAATAACCAAGTTGCGGTTGAATATTCCACGAACTCTATACTAGAAATGTTCGATTAGAGTCGGTGAGAATAGTAGCCAATCCGATAGTCTACCAGTTTAATAGTGGCGAAAGATGAATACTTCATAATACTATCACCGACAGAAGCTATCGATCTGAATATTCGATAACATGATATTCTTGGCTAAAAAGTTCCCCAGTTCCCTGGACTTCTCATTCTACTATCAATATTCAAAAGTCAACACCAATTCGCTACACTCGGCTAGCAAGAAATTGCTCTCGTTCGAGCAGGGCGAATGAAACGCAATGCAAATTAATAGTTAAGAACACTTTGGTATCAGCGGGCTGCTTAATTATTTAGAGATTTAGAAACTTGCTGGTGCACTTCCTCCTCGATTCTCTTCGATTCCTCCCCATGGAACGTTCCATTTCCAGGCCTCCGTTTCAGTTTGCGTTAGTTTGGTTAGTTTGAGCGTTTGCAAAAGACACATTCGACCATATCTAGACTAGAACGATCTATCTGTGTGCTGGTAGGCGAGCCCAAAAGTTAAGATGCATCGTGATGCTTACACTACCTCACACAAGTATTTCTTCACTTGTGGAAGCATTGTGTATGGTTATAAATCGACGTAGAAGATGGCTGATAAGAGGAAATAAAGGGACAGGAAGTTATTGTTTATTCGAAGAGAATATTTAGTAATTGGGTTCTCTGTTTTATTTAAAATTCAGTGTCAGGTACGTTGGTGTATCATTTCTTAGTGGTAGAGAGATGTAATATGTTTGAAAGTAATTTCTTCATATCTTCTATTGTTGGCAAGATTTAAGTAACATTTACTAATCATTGGGGGTATCGAGAGAATAGATGAACTGTTTTTGCAAGTGTAGGAAGTAATAGGATTCAGAGAAAGCTGGTCGCAAATAGAAAGTACCATTGATAGTAGTTCTAAACGAACAGATAAACATGTTTTATAACCTTCTTTATCCCAACTACTTTTCTGGAATTCATTGGCGAATGAATATTGTGTTCTTACTTCTTGCTCTGATACAGAAATATATTTTCTTAAATTTGTCCTCACGTTTAACAACACAGGAATGCTTTCAAAATGCGATTCAAAATGCCTCGAATTAAAAAAATATTTTCCAAGACCCCTGTGTTTAGTACATCCCGCAAATACAAATTTTTGAAAGTCGTAGAGGGCACGATTCTTCCAGTATCACAACGATATATACGAGCAGGATGGAGCAAACCTACACGAAGTGTGCACGAGTGGGCGTCCTTGTGAGTCCTTGTATTTCAGTGTTAAGCCAGTTTCGAATAAGTCGATTCGTTCAAGGAGTTTCCAAGGAAGCATATTGAAGTCCCACTACCACGCAATCCTGTTCCTCGCGTGTGTCCAAGAGTTCCATCGCGAAGTAACGAACCCGGAGTGGAGGAGCACTCTGACCGTCACTTCAAAGCATCCTCGGAACAGTTGAAACACCTGAAACACCTGGAACGCCATTTCGCGCGCTGTTTATACCAGCCTGACTTCGTATTTACCTCAAACACAACCGTCGCCTTCCTCGTTTCTCCCTCGTCCCGGTCACCCGTGTCTTGCCACCTTCCGAACAGCTAATCCACCTGCGTCAATCACCCAGCGCGCTGGACGCCACCGTGTTCGCCTATTTCCTGCACCGACGTCAGCCGATTCATCTGCAATTCAATTTCTGCTGCGGCATAGGTCCCGAATGAACGTGAGCCCGAATATTAAAGCGGAGTCCTGGATAATTGGGAGTCGGCTGGCCCGCGCGGACCCTGGTTAATCGCGATGTCGAAAGTTTGAGGGTGACTGGTGCACCGCCGCGTTCGACGCAACGGCACCCTGACGCCTCTCGCGCGCCTCGGCTCTTCTGCTTCTCCGAACACTGTGATCCTGTCGAATCAGATTTCAGATACAGGTTACAAAGGCACGAGGATATTTATTTCGAAGACAGTTTCCAAGGCGCGCGTTTCAGCCGAAATTCTGCCGTGCTTTCGTGTACCTGCTTCATCGAGGCGTTCATTGTTCGCGAGTATTGTTAATGCACTATTTTGGGGATTTGAATGGCTTTCATCGTACGAGTTGGAAGGTTCGGATTATGCCCTGTACTCGTCGGAAGACTAATTAGCGTGCTCTTCTGGCGCGATACCCAGCAAAAAGTTATTACGCTGTTGCTTCATTAAATTCGGCTGAAATAGGTTTGCAATTGCACTGATAGTTCCTTGGATTATTTGTTGCTTCGTTTCACTTGGTCCGCTTGCATCTGATATCGCGGTGAGTTTTTAATTAGCCCAGGAATTTTGAGTATGTAGATAGAATTTTCATTATCGATTGTCCACGAAATCGTTGTATCTGAATGGACCTGAATTTAATTTCAACGCCTATCGTGTTCAATTGTCATTTTCATGTCAGAATCAAGCAGTCTCACAGACACGCACTTGCAGATAAATTTAAATACCGTGACGTTAATGTGCCAGAAGCCTCGTGCTATAACGGAACGCCTTGATTCAATAATAATTTAATGTCAAATAATAATCTAACGTACCAACAAAATTAGTAAACCTACATGCACATCCAAACATAATTGCAAAATAATTCTTTTATCCAGATGTAATGAAAGACTTGCAATAAACCTTTCTAAATTCAAGAATATGGCAGTGAGTGTAATTTCATTGTCACGTTTCACTCTTATTTATTTTTAACGACTAAAAAACGACACTAATTAAGCACCCCCAATGTGCTTTATTTTATTTCCCTTTACCAATTTATCAAACCTGCGCGTGACCTTTTTGGCAAATTACTGAAAATGATGCCACCGCTGTTTCGACGGGCAAGGAACTGTTCCTTTGAGCCTGCCAGGCATTACGATTCTCGTAGTAATTGGCTATCTATCAGTGACACGTTTCGCCATAGGGTGGAATCGATCAATCGTATAATGCATATGCGATCAGGCAGCAGCGCGTACGGTTCGTATTGGAATACGATTTATCGAAGTTCCAAGGAGTTCTTCCCGTTTTAATTTAATCTGCATCCAAGTGCCGACAGAGATATACACAGGGTGTCTCTCGACGCAACAGGCATACTTGTTCAAGCATTTTTTGCGGGTCTTTCTAGGCCAGCAAAGCCACATTCACTGTGGTACTTGGTCTAGTTCTTTTCGAGGTAAATGTCGCTCAATCTTCTGATCTGGGGGTGCTAGCTGATGGACAAAGGATATTCCTCTATTGTCGTAAACCCTTCATTGCAAATGGGAAGTGGAATCATAATTTTTACAAGCCAGAATAATGAAAATTTGAGCTTCGTCTGGTATGTCCATCACCAAATGCATTCCTCAATTTCTCCCACAATTCTGAATAGAATTCGATCTATATAGTACATCTATACATATATAATCGTTGCGTCACTGATTCATCACCGTCCAGTTGAAGCCGCTGACCCTAGAAACATGAAATTCCGAGGTTATATTCTTTTTGCGACGAAGGCGCTTGATAAGAAGGGATTCTTTGAAATTCCAACCCGAAGGGGTGAAAAAGGGGCGAAATATGTTTTCTCGGACTCATTATTTCTTAGGCCCGATTAGATATCAACTTGGTTTTTACTTAGAAAGGTTACCCACACAAATGCCTACAAACCAGATTCAGCATTTCGCCCTAACCAACCCCTAAGGGAGTAAAAAGTGGTGTAATGTGTTCCCACGGATTCCTTAATAACCCTTAGGCCCGATTAGGTATCAACTTAGTTTAGTCAACTTCGAAAGGTTAGTCAAGCCTATTTTCTCAAGAAAACAGAAGGCCGGTCTGTCCTTTCTGGCTCCGTTATTGATTAACCAAAATCAATTAGAACCAAAGTTCTCATCGTGCAGTACTCTAAATAAATAACGTAGGAGTTGGTATTTATCTTATTTCATTTCAAGAGGTGTTTGGAATAATAATAAATTCAGAAAATGGAATAAGCTAACACCTCGAAACGCAAGATTATCATTTTTCCAGCAACAGAATCTAGTTCGGTCGAACAGAGCACCGTTCACTATTTAACCGCCCCGTCGTTGATCAATCGACAAGTAAGCCGCGTTGCATGGACGCCGATTAAACTGTCCAGTGCCAGTCCATCGGAAGTCGATAGTAGGTACACGCTATGCATTACCGTGCATTCTGCGATTTGGAAACGTTCGGTGCGTCCTGCAGAGTGAATACTATATCAGTGAAAAAAACAGAAGCATATCGAGCGTCACAAACAGTAGTCAGCGGAGTTGACGTGCAGGCTAAACACCGCTTATCGCGATGACGGATGGGGATAGATACATACATTGTGTATATGACATTTCTCGCCGAGGATCACCTGGCAAACGTGCTGGAAAAGTTGAGCGGTTACATGGCGGGGCACTGTGTGCGCGGGGGATCTGGGAATCGTCAGTCGAAACGAATTTCCCCGGATCGCACGGTCACGCTTGGCCTTTCGCAATGCCACGCGATCCGAGGGTGTGTACCGCAATTTTTCTTCTAATCGGCAATCTTGGCTCGCGGGAACGGTCACTCCGCTTCGTTAGCCTCGATCACTCCGCTCTTTCTGTTATGCAATGGAATGGCCGTTTAATTATTTCGCGAGCCGCATACTCGCTGGACGAGAGACACTTTCGTGCCTCGTGATTGATATTTCGGATATTCGAGGGCACTGGAGTGAAGCAGAGCAGAATTAGTGCCTTGTAACACGAGACACTTTTCTGGGGTCGTAAAAGTACTGGAAATATTTAGTGCGTCAACTCAGTGCTGGATTAGAAAATTCCTGAATTTTCAAATTTAACTTTTGTTACAAACACGTTTTAGTCAAATTCTCGGAAATGCCTAAGAAATCGTACATTGCGTTGAAATGATCAGCCTCAGTGGCGCAGGGGGCCCTGCTCCCTTAAAAACAAAAAGAGAAAAAAGGAACGGAGTTGTATCAAGCGCCTGAAACACGGAGCGAGATAAAGTATCAACGCGTCGCGAGTTATCTGTCTCGCCCCCTTCGCCAAAATAAAATCCTGAGTGCGCCACTGATAAGCCTGTTTAGAGGTGCCGCAAAATCTGTCAAGTGCTTAAGGCCTCTAAAGAACATAATGCGGCCCTGCAGCAATCCGAAAGATTTCGATTTCGTTTATTCCCAGTCGCATGTCCAAAAGTCTCTACTTTCACCATTTTACCAAGCACCCAATTATCCTCACGATTCCTCCACGAAGTGATAAAGTTTGAACGATAGAACAGCTTACGGGGAATCAAATTCGAAAAGGCAAGCGCCCTCGATCCCACGTAAATCGTATTCCGATTTTGGTGTGCGTAGAACCGCGCAGCTGATTGCATATGTATGTATACACGATGGATCGTACCGTTTCCATCACTGTGAATACGGAGAACGTGTACACTCGTCCGCGCACTGTGTGTCGTCTGTGTGTTTCACGTGAACACGTCCGTGGGCACACACGATCTCGTGTGCAAACGTGGATCGTGCATTTGCCTGGAAAGTGGTCGAACGTTTCCATATCGTTATTCTTAGCTTCGCCGTTGTTCTCCCTGGCTAGCCAGTTTTCTCCAGAATTAGGAAAGTTCCCGCCAGAAGTGTGGGACGAAAGCCCCGCAACTTGAAAGAACTTTACTGGAGCCACGCGTGATGACCATCGCGAGTCTCGCAGGAAGGGTTGAAGCCAGCTGTCGCCTTGGAGAGATTGAAAATTGCCAAACTACTTTTCCGTGATAGAAAAATTAGGCGTCTCGGATGCGACACGATTCTTGGCTGGTTTATCGTATATTACGATAATTTGGGATGTGAGCTTCGGGAGGATGGGTGTTATTGACCTGGTTGGAGTTATTGAGAAGTCATTGCGCGGGTTTGGTATTTTTGTGTGATGGTGAGTTCTTGGTGATGTTCGGTGGGTAGTGGAAGTGACGCATTTATAAGGAATATGTTGAAAGCACTACCTATAATCTAGTTGTATTGGGAACCGAGGAATTTTATTATATTTATGAGAACGATGGGTGGTGCCAGCTGCACTTGCATACATGTGCACTTAACATTACACGCGTTTTAAATTGTCGCGGATGCTTTTCGCAGTAATTGATGCAGAGCAGAGTTAATCAGATTCAATACCGATCGTGAGTAATATTAATATAGATCCATCCTCGTTAATGCATAGACTTGATAATTTATTTCTCTCCGTTGGTATTATCTCTTCATTTATCGTCGCCCCGTAAAATTGCACTTTACTCATTAATTTAATAATAATCAACTGTAGAATTTAACAAATTTCCGCGAGGCAATATTTCAATTAGAACAAATTAAATTTCAGTTATATAATGTCAGTTTCGAGTGTGTATCACCAATTACGTGATTAATAAAACAAAAAGTTGAACAATTCGTGCAATCATTGCAGTATAAATTCTCAATGTATCCCATTGTACTTATTCAATCGACGTTATTACGTTCAATTTCCAATTATCACACAACTCGGATCAGAACACAGATCGAACGTGCGCATTAATTAGCTAAAGGATTAAGAGAACAAACGTCGGAATGATTTGAATGGCTCCGAGGACCTGAATCGTGGATAGGAGCAATAAAAGCGTCTGACAAATACCGCCACCATCTTTGACTCGTTTCCATCCATTAAAAATACGAGTCCCCATTGAGTAATCTACCGAGACTTGTCAAGAGAATCGTCCCCTACTTCCCTTCCCTGTCTCAGCCGGCTCCATCAGATTTTGAAACGCGCATAAGAATGAATTGAACTGAAATCCCTCGCGGGACTAATAACGGCAGGAACATGAATATTAATGCCGTCTGAACTCCGGTGGACTCTCTCGGTTCGACTTGACAACGGTTAGACCGTCTGTAAATGGAGGGAAATAAACGAGGAAAAGTGTTCTGGCTCGTGTCAGTGGCGAAGTGCTTGGTGGCCGAAGGGGTTCATCAGGGATCGTGGCAGCGGTAAAAGCGAAACACTCGCTTTGTGGATATTTCATCGGAAACCGTTGAATTTTCAAATGCCGGAATTAACGAATATCTAGTATTTTTATTTTCCGCGTGTTTAACTCTCAAAAGCGTCCAATTCTGCCGAAAAACCGGTTAACCTGCATGAGTTTACTCTTTCTCGCGACAACGGGAAGGATTAATTAAAAGTTTATCTTTGGGTTTTCCGAGAGTGGAAGCTTAAACTGTAACCGGTAAGAAAAATAAGATCCCGTTAGGATGAACCTTAAAATTGATACCAGTGATATCAATATAATACTTAAGGCTCGGCATTAAATTAGTTATGCAGACTACGCGAGTTTTAAACTACTCTTAGACCGCCATTGTACGCGCGGGCGAAATAAACGATGTTTCGGGTAAAAACCAACAGTATCGTTCTTTGAATGCGTCTCCTTTTCTTTCTCTTTTTTTTGTCTCAGTTGAAACCGCATACATTTTTGAAATTAATTACTTTATCTCGCGAATATGCATGAAGGCGGTGGTTAAACGTGTCTTTCTCTCGGTTATGCATGCATAACGCCGATAATTTCGAAGTTCATTCGTAGCCGAGTTTCCACGGCGTGCAACGACCTTAGGAGTGTTGCGCGCATATTTCACGGTTTCCGGTGAATTTATCCGAAGGCACCCAGCTATCGACCGATGGGGGAAATTGAAAAATGCAGATCGCTTTCCCTCAACCTCGTGACGAGGAAGCCAATGCCGGCTGCCCCAGGTATCTTTGTTCATTGTACCAAGGGTGTTTTGCATCGCGAATACGTAATAGTTTCAGCGAACGTTACGTGCTCTCGAATCGCGAATACTGTTGTATCACGTAACGACAGAAGCGGGGGAGGAAAAAGGTCGCGGAATATGTAATACGGTGCTTTCAATTAAAACGTAGCAGAAATTGAGTACTTCGGGCACCTGGATTTCTCATAGGTCACGTCTGCTTTTAGACCTTTTTTTTCATTTAATCCCCCGCGATACCGAAATCCAGTTACGTGTTGTAGGTACGTATTCGTTAAAAACATTCCTTCGGGTGGCGGAGAAAGATATAGTTACCGCGATGGTAAACTGGGAGATGGTTATATTAGGAGTAAGACCGGATGTTTGAAATCATTTATTAGCCTAGTGACGCGATAGCATTTAAAGAGGATTTCTTAGATTAGCTTTTCCTTGGGCGAGGAGTATTTAAAATCGGAAATACCTTCCTTGCGGCTGGGGATATAAATAAATGTCTGAAGGAAAAGGAGAATTAGATTCGACGAAGCAAATAATAGCAGGCCATTTCAGGTCAAATCTATCATTTCTTCCATTGGACACCAGAGATCTTGGTGAAATTGACGTATGGTGTAGCTCGCGTGAAATTTGGGGGGGTTTAAGTCATCAATTTCCTGGTTTTGAATTTGTTTAAAAACACACTTCATTAACCCTTCGTGATCACATTTCTGTAGTGGTCACTTTTTACACGCGGCCGATTTTTAAATAGTTACCGTACGAACTGTATCAGTCCAATCGAGTCCCCAAAATTATAATACACACTTCGAACATTGTAGAATATGGAATAGTCGCGTTTTAGTAAGAAATGAAATTACAACATGTGCCAAAAAAATCGGAAAGGTGTAGGTAAAGTACTGAAAAAGGAATTGTTTTAGTAAAACAATCATATCTACCTTTTTTATTCTTCAATTAATTTTCGTACAGCTTGTGGCTGATACTAATAAGATATAGCCCTTTTAGAAAATATACAGTTTCATACTGTGCGTTTCAAAAAATATTAATTTTGAGATCTGAAGATGGTCAATTGTGGAGTAAAAAACACCTTCAATTTTCATTAGATTTGATCAAACTAAATTTCTCGAGTAGAATACAAAATTTTCATTTTTGTCACACATGGGTCCGATGGACCCACGCTCAAAATCGATGTTTTTGTAACGACTGCTACTCACCAACGAACTTTCTGATTCAAAAACTGACGGTCTCTACCGGAAGAGGAAACCTTAAATTTCCATAAAATGTCAGGTCAATGCCATTTGAAATCCAGGAGCTAACCGGTATCAAACTTCGAATTTAAAAAGCGGGTCCATTGGACCCAGTGTGACCAGGTAGGGTTAAAGTTTGCAATTTTGAAACTGTCAGACTTGTTCTTATTTTACTTTAATCTAGATTAATTCGCCTTCACAACTGATTACGAAATTTACCTAATATACGAAAGTCTTTATCTAATACCCTATGCCACTAATAATCCCCTAAACATCCACTAGAGAAATTATTCTTACGAATAGATAAAGTTTTACAAAAACACCTTGTTTACTTATTCCTGGAACCCGCAGCAAATAAACATCTAACCGCAGCAATCTCTGCCCGCTAAAGGAGCGGATGCAGCCACCGCGTCCACGCGACGGCTACAGTCTCCGTTTAGTATTTTAACGTTTCGTCGTAAAGCGTTTAGTTTGCGAAGTTTGTCGAAGCTTAAGGGTAATTAGACGGCGATGGGGGCCGCATAAAAATTGGGATTTCAGCCGCGGGAGCGTCTCTAATTATAATAGCGCGGCCGGGCGAACTCGAACACGTTCTCTGTCCCGTTTAACGAGAATGGAACGACGTACGTGACATTAAAAGGATACAGGACCGTTTTCTTTCGCGTGGATCGCTTGATTAACTGGTAATTCGTGCCCGGTGTGCTGCGGTAGACGTGACCCGGGGTATCCTTCTTGGTGTACACACTGCGACCGCTTATAGGTTAATCCGCGTGGCTAAAGCAAAGCCTCCGCCAGCCTGGAGGAATTGAAAAGAGCGTTTTCCAGATACGCGCGGCACCCTCCCTCATCTTCGGGCGAAATTAAAGCCCGCTCCGCTCGCTTGTTTATGCTTAGGAAAAAAGCACGGGGCGAAACGTATCTCGTCGCTGGCGCCCGGCGAATCAACCGTAAACGGAGTAATTAAAATTTAATTTCGCGCCTCACCACGGAAGTCGACCATCCTGTACATTCAATAACGAGGATTCGTTAATACCGAGTCCACCTGCTGCCGCCACAGCGCCAATTAACGTCGTGCGAAAAACCGATTCGAGGAAAGGTGGAACGTAATCTCGCCATCTTCTGGTAATTAAGGATTAGGTTGGTTCATTGTTCCAGGAAGCTGCGTTCGGTGTGTGTTAAGTGTTTCTTGGGAATCATTCGCGAGAGAGAAAATAGTATTATTTCCTTTTTTTGGGGGGACGGGGGGCGATGGAAGGTGATCTCTGGTACAGTGCTGACTCAAGACTCGAGGATTATGCAAATTGGGAATTATACGATTATTCAAGAATAAAACTATTATCTTCCCCTCTCAGTCGACTTTGCTCTATCTTCAGTAATTTGATATCAGGAGGAATATTATAATTTCAAAGTGGACATTCAGAATCGTATTTCTTTCGCTACTAATTTAATTCTTCGAGATTTTTTATATAGATCTATGGTAGCCAATTCACGCACTCGTGTATAATTCTTAAACTTCGAATCAGTTCGAGCTCCTCTTTTCCTACTGACTCAATTAAAAGTCTCTGAAACAGAGGCTCCGTCTAGTTTCGCCGCTTCCAATAGACGTGTCCGCGATTCTAAGACGTCGATTTCAATCGAGGCACGATTCAAGGGAAGAAAGCTACCGCGGCGAATCGTTATTTTCGACTTTATCCTCCGATCGTTATAGCGCTTTCCGTCGAAAGTTGAGCCGGAATCGGATGGAACGTTCGCTTGGGCTTGGAAAAAAACTTTTCCCAGAGTCTCGAATACCGTCGGGGGTCCAATGTGTCTGCGAGGGATCCATTTAATAATCGACTATCGAGCTGGTGTTTGCGTTTCGCGGTTAGAGGACGATGGATTCTCTGCTTTCGCCGCTTTTTCTATTACGAAATTATTTAATTCTTTTCTGGCTGCGTGGCAGGAGTGTCGTTAAAACTCGGCGTGCATCGCGGAATATTCATTCGAAATAAATGCCAGGCGTGCACGCGAAATGTGGGAGATCCTTCGGAGGACAACATTATACAGAATACCAAGAGCGTTCGTAACGTGGACAAAAATGTTCAGCACCCGTCGCGAACAGTGCACATTCTCCGTGGCCAAGAGTTTGCTCGCGGGCTCGAGCGTGAAACTGGCGGAAATTGTGGCCGGGCGACGCAAACTCGGAATAAAAGTGTCCACATTCTTTGGAGCCCGAACCGCTGAACTTCTGACGCTCTTTTTCTCTGGAAATTCTATTAGATGTTGGAAATCGCGTTTACCATGGTGCATTACCGAAATCCCTAAATTATACAGCGCGTTGGTGTTTACCGAAATTCCTCGATAAGCCGGAATGCTAAATAGAACGCATTGTCGGTGGCACATTTCGCTATTCCCGTCGAAACAATCGATTTAAAATTCTCGGTTGGTTTCAGAGAATCGAACAATAAGGAACAAAAGGGAATTTAATGTACCTTTGCCGTACGCGGCAGAGTGAAACAGCGACTAGATTGAAATGGTGTTTGGATCGGTAACTAACGCCTTTACTCTTTCGCTACATAATTAAACTCGAGTAAATGGCAGTAACAAAAACGTCGCGAATCGAATTTATTCGTCCCCTACACTGCCGCTTGTAAGTGTCAGGACACCTGCCGCATTTTCGCTAAGTGTGATATTTGGTACAGCTTAAATATCTACCTTTCTGTGATTTTAATTTAAAATACCAAATAAAGTGAAATTTGTTCGAGTTCTTCAATAAATTTTCAGGTGTCCTAATACTTATGAACGGCAGTGTATCTCTACACCGATTACATTCATTACCTGGCCAAAAATCAACATAGACCCCTCCGAGTTGGACTCGGGGTAACGTTTTTCTTCGTAACTTAGGAACCAGGCGTCGAATTAACACGAGCCAAAGTGGAAATTAAAGTTAAAGAACTATACCTTTCAGTTTAAATTAACCATACCAATGGAATTTTTTCGCAAAGTTCGCCTAAATATTGTAAAAGAAAGTGATGCTTCAAAACCTACAAAGAATGCAAAATTCAGTCACCAGCTACATACATTAAAAGTAATAAAAATAATTTTAAAAAAGTAGAAACTGATTTCAAAAAAATAAAAATGCACTAAAAAGGGAAAAATAATTTCTTATCGATTACCGAGGAGTTGATACGCATCGCAACCCTTGGAATCTGAAAACCTACACAATTAGACACAAAGACGGACCGCACCAGGAGCTCCATAATTACATTGAATCCTCAGCCCAGGAGAAGAAGGAAAGATTTCCCGGTCTTGTCACATCGTGATTACCTGAAACTCGCGGGGGGCAAGTAGGTTTAAGCCGAAGCTGGCCGATGACGCCCCGTTCGCGGGCACGAGTTCAAGCAGACGCAGAAAGGGGGTAGACGGCTAACTTTTTCGATAGCCCGAGGATCGTTACCCTTTCAAATACGGGGTAGCGTTACCGTATGATCCGCACGGCCGTCCTCAAAGTAAAGTCGGAATCCGGACAGAATGTATTCAGTGCCCCAGAAAAAAAGTTTCCTGGCTGGCGGATAGCGGGATCAGAGCGATGTCCCGGGCCGAATTTATCCGCGGGTTAGAGCGTGAAACCGGCAGCAGCCGTGGGCTCGAAACTGTGAAATCGTATTACCCGATGAATATGCAGCGCGATTTTGCGGTGGAAAGTTTTCGGTCCGGTTGTAACTCGCGCGGACCCGTCTACGGCGAGCACGGCGACGCGGTACCCTGGAACCAGGATCTCCAGACGTATTCTAATTAGTACAAAAACCCGGCTGGAGGGGAACAGCGGGCGGACAGGACTGAGAGGGGTAACGGGGGAGAAGGACACAGGGGGCTGTACACACGGAGTTCGCGGGGCTGTTCCCTAAATCACACTCGACCGAAATCTGCGTTCGGCGGTTTAATTGGTTCGCCGGCAGTCACGAGAAAGCACGGCAAGAAATCACGGTCGAGCTGGGAATTAATTAGGCATCGAGCACGGATAACGTTTAAATCAAATTTAATTGGACAATTCCATTTGCAGATTGGCCAGTTTTGATGCCCCCCCCCCCCAGTTGCAAGAAGCGTCGCCACCTCTGCCAGGGGGGCAATTAAAGACGGCTTTCTTGGGGCAGGGAGCAAGCTAGACCGAGCGCCTTTCCCGTCACTCGTTTGGAAGCCTCGAGTTTTATCATCACCCCAAACGGACAATTAGATTGCGAGTGTTTCATCGGCTGATTAAAGCCCGATCGAAGTATGGTCGTGACCAGTCGGCTCGCCAATCGGGTAACTTCTGTCTGTTCCGCTGACCCGTGTTGTGGTAGGAATTTTGTCGATGGTGGAACAATCGAATTTTTTGTTGGCCTGTAGCGTGATTCGGCGTTTAAAGATGATTCCGGGTTCCTTTGGATCGCGTCGATGGTCGATTTAAATGCCACGGGGGAACGGGACAAGGGCGTCCTCGCGCTGTGTCATCGTGAAACATCGTTCCCGGTGATTCGATCGGTTAATCGAATCGAGGAATTAGGTTTCAACATTTAAATAGCGAGTCCAAATAATGGGGCGTGTCGGGTAATCCGATTCGCGACGGAATGATTCGGTTTTCCGCGGCTGGGTCGCGTTTATTTCGTTGGTACACTGTTCAGCGAATCTCACAGAATTGTGAACGCGTTAATCTCGAAGCGGCGCCAGAATGATTAAGGAAAATGATTTAATCGATAGGAATAGGCTAGCGAGAGGGTCTGTATTTTATTGCGAAAGGAGGAGGGAAGAAGCGGGACAAGCTAAGAGGTAGGGAAAAGGAAGCCACGGCACGTTAAGTGAGAAAATTGATTTATTTCCTATACCTCGTGATACACTTCAGCTACACTTGAGCCGCGCGGGGAGCGGCAAAATTAGATTTCACGGTAGACGGAATTTCTGGGTTGCGGGGGCAGGTATCGGAATAAATTTTAAAGCAATTTATTGAAACTTCACCGGGGCATTGTAGCAATAAAGGGCCAGGAGCTAAAGGAGGCAACTAAGGGAGGTAATATAAGGATATTAAGATGATAAAGGAAAGTATATAAGACGGGCGAGTGGAGGGTGGAAGACGACGCACGGGACCGCCCACGACGACATGTAAGCAGCCAGAACAAAATACGATCCTAGATAATGCACTATAACGAGATCAGGTATCGCTGCTGCTCTCGCGGAAAAGTGGATCTCTCGGAGAAGTAGCCGCTGATAAGATTTACCTTCCTTGGCTCGTAGCGATGCGCCACGGTCATCCGAAATTATCAAAGGAGAGGAAATTTCAGGCCTGGCCATGGGAAGTCGTAAAAAGATAGCACGAGTCGCTGCTGGCTGCTGGGATATATACTCGCGGACAGGAGAAAAGGCGCGAGAAGGGGTCGGGCTTGGATAGCTTGTTCAAGGATTTCTGCTCGACAGTATGCAGCTGCAGTTCCTGTCGTAACCCCGCCACCCTCTCCTTCGCGATTTTCAGCCTCCCTCTTGCACCTTGCTTCCCTCCCCGACCCCTCTCCCTTCCTCTCACTCCCGTTGTTTCGTACACACGCTGGGATCTTTCCACGCTCGCCCCGAGCGACTGCCGGTCCGTGCAAGGAAATCCGGAATTTCCAGTCGGAGTGAGCGACGTTCGATTTTTGACCCGCGCAGCAACGCCGGCGAAAATATTTTGTAATTACGCCCGCGCTGCACGGAATCTGTTTCTCGATCCCCGGCAACGTTTTCGCACCGCCGCGAGTTATCGCGGCTAATTTGAATTTATTCAGAATCGCGGGGATTCGGAGCGTTACGCCCATTCCTGTCCCCCTCCTGATTACGTTTTATCTTGCATTCGAAACGGCCACGAGTTGCTGGGAAATCTGTGCGGGTATCGCGTGTGTTTTTTTTGGTTAATTTTTAATTTTTACTCGAGCGTATCGCGCAGCGAAAAGAGAATAATGAATAAACATTTTAAAACCGTGCTCGGTGGCCGAGTTTCGCTCGGTGACATCTCGCGATTTAATTATTCGCGAGCGCGAAATGTCGAAGGCCGCGCGGATAATTGTGGAATTGTTTTACATATCGCCATACCCTTTTGTAATACGTGACACTGTTTAGAATGGATGAAATTCTTCTGAAAATAAAATCGACGCAAAGGGCTTTGATGCATGCGTATAGGCATTTATTTTCTCTGCTTGCAAGTACTTGCATCCCTGTTACTTGTTCTACAAAGCATATTTCTCGTATGATTTTGAACGTTTGTGCATCTTTTATTCCGTTTCGGTAATATTTCATTGCTATGTTGTATTTTTATAAAATATGTACCTATCGTTTTTAATTGGAGTTCGTGGTACCTATTTTTTAATTCAAGGCAAGCGCGAAGGTAAAATTGTTTCTCCCTCGTTACGAGAACAAGTAATTAACTACTCCTTTCATTCAAGGTTGCGTGTTTCGATTTTTTCACTGCGTTTATTTTTAGTTAATGCCTCCGTTTGCGTGGTTTATATTCGCAGAAAACACATTATTATCCTCGTAATGGTTCCACGTCGGGGAAATATGTTTATTTGATGCGCCCAGGGTAAAAAAAACAACTCGGCACGGACATAATATGCTCCCTGAAATAACGAGAATTCGTGAAGGAAATCAGTGCCGTCGTGTACACTCTCATCGACGTTTGTATCATCCGTATAACATGTTCGTTATCAGCGAGATTAAATCTCACCTTCAACGATAGAAATACGTTGTGCATTAATTCAATTTGGAAACAACAAGGAATGCAATATTTTACATTCATTGGAAAATTCATATTGTATATGTACATTTGTTGAAGAAACATATTTCTCTTTTGCACGTTTTTTCTTAAATTCTTTCTCATAATCTATATCATATTTAACCGTTTTCAGTAAAGTTTCAATCCAGTAACGCATTATTAATATTATTATAGGAGCATATGGTGGTTAAAGATTCGAATAAATGCGCCGAACGTGCAGTAGCGCAACTAGTGGCGCTAGTGTCTATAAGTGAGAATGAGAAGAAACGAAGCGCGGGTGTGAACGACGCGTTGCCCTGGAGCGATGGCGAAACGTTTGCAATTGATTAAAATCTGTCCGATTTGCGTGTTGAGTCGTGTGAATTATTGCAATTGTAGAGTTATCGTACATTTATGTATCGCATGCGAAGTATATTTTTCTGAAATCGTGTGATGGGTGCCATAAATTTGTGGGAATGGAAAGGGGGGGTTACTTTGCAACGACAACGGGCTGCGCGCTATTTTCGTGTATTTTATGAATATTTTTGGTCCAAGTTTTATTCACTGTTTTTGCTTCAGATTGTTTGGGCGGGAGAATGGCTGGCCGCCGTGAAAATATTTCGTTGTGCTTCAAATTTACTTAGGGGCTCTGATACATATCAGTCTATCTGGTGATTTCGTAGCAACGTGCCGTGTGCTTTTGAAATATTTGCCGAATCGTATCGTTCCCCGTGATACGTTCAATATTATTCGCTGGCTTCATTAATTAGCTTGTTTCATTAACGTAATTAAATAGTTATGCGTTGTTGTACGCAGAATAGATACAATATAAATATTAAATTCTTTATTGAATTATAATATTCATCAAACAAGTAATGAATTATAAATAATAATTATTCGTTATAAATAATTTAATAATACGTCAGCTACGAGGTTGTAATAAGCTCATATTAATTATTATTATTATCGATATTATTAATTATTTTGCACTGGTAATTGGACTTTTTATTGGTCCCATAAGTGTTGCATATTTATATTTTGAATTATACATTTTAATTCATTTCTGCGAATCGCGTGGATGGTATACAGTCGAAAAACTAAAAGAAAATTATGAATCTAATGGATTATTTAAAACATTAGTTGACTTCATTCTTAAATGTCGCAGACACTATTGTTTCATTACTTTCTTCTCGTATACTTTAGCATTTGATTAATTACGAAATTATCATTAAATAATCTTATCGTGATTAATATTTATTCTAATATTATTTCTAATAATCATAGAAATTATGAAATGAAATAAAGATTATGTGGAAAAAATATTTCGATATCGACAAATGAAATATTTATTTCGATAACCACGTTGGAGACTCATTTTGTACAATAGATGATAATTATTTTCATATGGTTAACGAGTATTTCCACAGAATAATTGTTAATCGTTATTCCTCGCCAATCAACACCATTCTAATACCGTATCAAATTTCTCAAATTTAGTTTACTCAATACACAAAATATCTCTGTCATCGCACCAAATTTCTCTCCAACCAACACAAGTATCATACAAAGGATTTCATGACAAAGAAACCGACCTCACTTTATATTTCAGTATTTACACCGCTAACTCCTGTAAATTATCTTCTTCGAAGTTGCTTCCATCCATTGGTATACAGTACAGGATCGACTTATTGCTAGGTCTCGATACATCATAATCGGATTTTATTTTACGAGTAGAGTGTCTCAGAGTGCGAGTTACGTTCGGGGAATTTGATTCCAAAGTAACGGCTGTTTGATCTTGTTTGTTGCAGAGGTTGCAGTGGTCCAGCAGCGGGGCGCATCGCGAACTTTGTTATCTGAAAGGACGTAGCGAGGACCAGTGTCAGAATTACGTACGAGTATTCGGCAGACAAGGGCCTGATCGATTTCTCGTTTGTGGGACGAACGCGTACAAGCCGCAGTGCAGGCAGTTCACCATCAAGGTAAGCGCTTTATATTCTTTTTAAACGATGGAAAAACGCCAAGGCCGTACCGATAAGTGGCCCTTTGTCTCGAGCTGCTTGGTTACACTTGCTCCAACTCAACAATATCGCAATAGGTATTGCGATATTTCCAAATTTGCCGTTCAGCGGGCGCCGCGTTTGTTATTTAAAGCGGATACCTAGTAGGCTTGGTTTGAAGGTTGACATTGCTATTCACGTTTGAGTCCAGTAATGCTTTCTTCATTGTAACTTCTTAATGTAGTAAATATGCATTCTTCGAAGGGTGGAGTAAAATAAATTTTATAAAAAGAATTAATTTTATGGGAAGTTATTTGTAATTGAGGTTGAAGCGTACGAAGGAAAGTTTTTTGTGATTGATAGGATTTCTGGGATTTTAATGAACGGACTGGGTTCAATTGTGATAATGCATTCTATGATGTGTTTTGATTCTAAGATCATGCCTTTTTGCGAAATATTAATGTATTACGAAGAAGCTGCTTTGTAATGTTTCAAATTCTATTTTTTGGCTTGGATGGTTTTTAATATTTTAATGTAAAATAGGAGTAAGTGAGAAAATGAAAATGTGCTACGTTCAGAAGATAGATAATATATCTTCCAAAGCACTATCAAAATTTCTAATCAATTTGTTTATTATAAATTCCCTTAGAAATCAAACAACTAAGTAGGTATTGCTTCAAACATTTTCTTCCACCTCAAGTGTCTCACCCTGTATCTTATCTAACCCTGAAATATTAATTATCTAATTTACGTAGCTGATGATCACCCAAATAAGAGTTTGACTGATTAAGTCGTTATCCATATTAAATTGACACCCTCCCTCGCAAACAAATTATTATTCGTTAATTTTCACCCACGATCTGTTATTTAAATAAGATTGGGATGCAATAACAATGCACACTGTTACAATTAATCATAATTAGAGATCTGTGTAGCCAGTGCAGATCGCTAAAGTTCGATTAAAACGCGATACCTTGTAATTTGTAGAATGTTGTTTATTATCGAAAAGTCTCTCGCCTGCACATGGATATTTAATGACCAGCCGTTGAACAGGCACGGGCGTGGATTTGGCTTTGCTACTGTTCCGTTTGTTTATTTAATAACCGCACACGGTGGCTGCGCGAAACTATTATAAACGCGAGGGCAACGGAACACCGTTTCCACGACGGCAGTCGCTGCAAAACGAGCAAGGGCACAAACTTCGCGGCAAATAACGTTAGAGACGGAGAATTTACGGGTGATTTATTGCTCGATGCTAAATATTGGCGCAACAAACAGAACGTGTAATGCGATTACGCCGTGATAGTAATAAGCGCCAACGATACGGGAACTGTATGTATAATCAGATTCTCGTCAGCTTGCGTCTAATACTATTACGGAATGTTTTATCGTTTAGCGTAATAGGGATGAAATTGCTCGGAAAGCGATACCCACGTGTATAAACTTGATGAACTGTAGGATTTCCGAAGTACTTTCGTCAAATAGCAGCTGCAATTATTAGCCTCGACACTCGACTCGTCCCTCGGCATAGCAAAATTTCGTTTTGCGCCACAGAATAATCGATGTTCTTCGAAAACTTAACAGAAGCAACTATTTCCTTCCGATTCGAAAAATGAAATATTACATCCTGCTGTTAACGTGGGTAAATTATGAGCGACGGAAGTCGAGGTTTCACGAGATCCTCCACGACAATGGAGCGCATAAACTAAGTTCCGTCGAGTCTTTATCTCAGAGAGCCACTAATGCCATGTAACTCGCAACCACTATCAGTAGTTGCATGGATTTGTAACCGGTTAACTGTTTATCTAACTCCACTAGCTTCCCTCATTCATATCTGTACTTTAGGATATCGAACGTATGGAATATTCAAAAATTTGATGTACCGAAATATCGAACCTCGTATACTTCGTTTCTCCATTACCAAGTCTTTTCAACTTTGGTCTCTATTAATATCGCAGGCTGATTCGTTCAGTGATTGGGCTATCGAGTATAATTCGCTTCTACTCCATAAAGTATTCCACGAAATGATTGCGATCTTCTACACCTCGCATCAAGCTGTAATACCTTGAGGATCGTGCGTTCGGATCCGATACATTTCCGTCTGGCGTCGGTGACTCGCGCCAGCCAGCGATGATTATCCCGCAGGATGCATTAATCCACTGGATCATTAGCCCAACGTGACTGTGCGTCTGAATGCACGGATCCCAATGCAAATTCCCTATCGGGCAGTGTTTTTCCTTTATGAAAGCTACGCGAACGGCCACGCGTAATCGTCGCGAAATTAACGGTCTCGGGAGTAACCCACGGTGCTTCTGATAAAGGGTCTCGTAAGTTGTAAGCTTTATTACTTCTGAAGCCGCTGCTACACTCGCGCAGGAGATTGCTGGTTATACGCCGGGACACCAGGAGACTATTTTCGTCAGCTGTTATCGTAAAACGGCCAGAGTAGTCGGCGATATTTCATATCGCAGTAGTTGGCCCATGGTCGACGCCGGTGAATTACTAGGAATATTATTTCAAGCAATTCCCCCGTTTCATGGCCAATCGCTCCCTTAACTTCAATGTCTGGCGAGCGTGGAACAGTGTCGCGATGGGGTTCGAACTTGACGAAAGGAGGTAAAAATTGACTTTCATCTGGTCGATTTGTTATATGTAGAGTGGAACCTGCAGTGTCGTAGGGAGGCATAAGGGTGCACGTAAGGGAATTTTCGGATAGTCGAACGGTGACTTTGCTCACGGTGATTATCCACAACAGTTTGTTTCCTTTTTTTATAATATTTGATATAAGATATTAACACGTAAAATATCAATTTCACGCTAAAGTGGTGGATAGTATTCATTGTTTATCGTTATAGAAGAATGGAGGTACCTTCGTATCTGTTTCGATACTGAAGAACCTATTAATCATAATAGGATATATACTATTCGGATAATGGGATATTCGAATGACAGGACATTCCCATGGTACAGTTTAGTTTTACCATATTATCTTCGTCCCTAGTTATCAGATTTATCGGACGTGTTCCAATATTATTTGTTGCGCGGTACTCTCGCCCCAACGCGCCCTAGGTATCCGTTAAGACCGGAGAAGTTTCAACAGAGAAGGGCTATAAGATTTTCAAAAGGACTTTTGAAACGCGTTGCCCCGAGGAAGCACAGAGAGGAGGCTTTCGGAAAAAGCGCGCTTCAGCTTGTAATACACCGTTCCTCTCGCGTTTACAGCCCCGGCGAATCGGTTTTCCTCTCTTTCTTCCCCTTCTACGTCTACCTTTTTGCACTCTCGCTTTACGAGCATCTGCAGCCCCTCGCCGCTCGAGGGCACTATTTTTAATCAGGGATAAAAATAAAAGAGAAATTAACGTTGATTTCGCCGATGGGCGTAACAACTTGTAGCAAACCCTCCTGCTTGCCTTGCCTCCTCTGTTCAATCTATCAGACATATCTCTGCGCGGTACCTTTTAAGTGCCGCGACTACCCTAGCAACCCGGTGCACAGATCTGCGGGGTGGTAAAGAGACTGCTGAAGTTTATTCGCGGATTGTATAAAATGTTTCTGCGCTCGACGCGATTGCCCCATAATTTATGCGTTTCGCGCGTCGATTCGAATGGTTTTGATAGTTTGTTTTTTAAGGTCGAAGCGTTTAAATTGCCCCTTAATTCTCGGGCGTCGCGTCGTAAAGCAAACGAATGCGTGGCACTTTGTCATCGGGCACGGTGATGATTACGGATACCATTAAATGTCTTATTCGTAATCCTATTAATGACCGGCCACTCTAACAGGCGCCGCTACTTTATCCCGTCATTTATAAATTGCATTTCATTAAATTGTCCGGGGGGGATTGATTTTTATTGTGGTGGAAGGCTGCAGGACGGAGGAATTATGTCGCCAATTAATTGAAATCGGTGCGTGCAGTGGAGCTCGACGATTGCTTTACCTGTCGTTCCGCCATGTTATTGGACGGGTAATCTTCGCGTTGAAAATTTCGCGATATTTCATGCGATTATCAGCGGCTTGTCTTCACCAGGGGAATTATGATTTTAGTCGTCGTTGTGATAACAGAGGGGTATATTTTGCTGAAATTTTAGTCGTGCCTCGAATAAACGTAACAGAATATTAATAGTAATTTTTAGCATTACCATGTAATTCAACCCCATAACGTATTGTTCGGAAGTATAGAATACAATCTTGAAATTATAATCAGCAATTAGGGACCACACTTCCTCGATCGATTATTTCTGTATCTTCATCGATAATTTCAGTGTTCATAATATCTCCATTTCTACAAAACACTTTGTAACGAAAAAATTAATTTTCATTGTTGGAATATGAACTAAAATACCCTGAAAGTTTGGAAAAGATCCGCTTCACAGTTTCTTAGAAAAAATTGCCAAGAATCACCTTATTCCCAGCGTCCTAAATAGGACCCCCTTAAATGGAACTGCTAGTCATTTTTTAGAACCTTTATAATCACAATTGCATATACTCAACCCGCGAGTCTCGACCACCGGAAAGTGAACCGTGAGAGTCTAAGGAAAAACGGATCGTCTGTAGTCAGACTCGCGTTGCGGATCAATATGACTGAGTCCGTATCCCTCCATAACTTTCGTCGCCTTATTTCAGAAGCCAGTTTCACCAAAAGCCACCCAAATTGACAAGAATCTCAGAAACGTGCACAGATTCGCCAACAATTCCATCCAACATTCTCATCTCACTTCTACGTATCACAAAAAACTTCTTCACACCACGAAACTGAATAAGAACATCGCCATCGCTGATACATGCTCGACGAAACTCTCCCCGACGAACTTAGTAACACACCTAGTACATCCAGCTCAGGTGCAAAGTGTCGCCCATAAACGTCGCGCGGGGAAAAGAATCTTCGCCGTTTACATCGAGAGATATCACAGAAGGAGGTAATGAAAAAGTGCACAGCTTCTTGCGCGCGATCCCAATATATCCAGCTCGCTCGAGCCGGCTCGAAACAAACGCGCCTATTTCCATCGAGCCGTTCCGAGGCACGTAAATCCAACGTAAAGTTCGCTGTAAATAAATCGCAGCGGCTAAGATAACTTCTTTATGCGATCGTCGAACGCGCGACAACGGCCTCGGCCGACGACTGAAACGGGGTGCGGGCGGGGGAGGTGGAGGCGTCGCGGCGCCCAAGCGTCTTAATAATGGCACGTCGTAGAAACGCGCCGTCATGCCAGCAACGGCGGGGAACAGGGAGAGGGAGCAAAAGGAGAAGACGAAAAGTGGCATGAACTCGTGATTTATCTGCTTGCATATCCCTCTTTCTCTCTTTCTCCTGATCCTCCGGCAAACAGCAACCCTCTCTGCTGTCTGTGTGGCGAGCTCGTGTGCGTTGCTTTCTCCGCATCAAGCGTGCACGAGCGTTTGGCTAGGACCTTGCTAAGTGACATTTTAAAGGGAAAAAGAGATAAGACCGTACGAACGCGCTTTGATGCATGCTTGACGGCTATTACAGGCAGCTATAATTTTGCGGCTCGGAGGGCCGAGAATAGAGATGCTTAGCTCGATCTTTCTTCCGCAAACTGGCCGATTTATTCGGCCACTGGCCGACCTAACGACACGCTCGCGAAGGAAGCAGGCTTCCATTCAGGATAACGTTCGTTATTTTGGGATATTAGCCTCCCCCGTTGCACGCAGCCTTTACGTTTCGCCTGGCTGGTGGCAAAGATGCAAGGAGAATGAGGATAATCAGTTGTTGCGTTTGATAAGAAGGATTTTTATGAATTCGAGGAATTATGTGCCTACTCCAGGTGAAATTAGGGGAGGTTTATGTCATCATTTTGCTGCTTTCCAATTTCTTTGAAAAATTTGAGCTATTAAAACTTGCATCTTTCATCCATTTTCAGCCCCTCCATAAATGAATTTTTATCTCCAAAACTGCCAATCGTACAGAGTTCCTTCCTGTTTTCATTTCAATCGAGAAGGATTGGCCATTCTGAATAAATTTGGTTTTAAATTGTAAAATTTATTTCATAGCCAGCTGTTGCATACCGCAGTGCGCTCCGTTTGGCGTAATAGCAGTGGCAAACTTTCACAGCCTGTATTTTTTACACAAATTGAAAGCCAGCAAAGTGATGACTTAAACTCCCCCTAATTTCACCCAAATTACATCATGTATCAATTTCATCGGAATCCCTCGCACCTAATGCAAACGCCGACCGATTTGTCGTGAAATGCATGAAGGTATTAAGTACAATGTTCTTGGGTCGTTGCGAGCGAAACGTAATTACGGAAACACACCCATCGACGTTTCGAAGAAAAGCGAGGTAAGAGAGCGTACAAGTGTTGGGATGCGTGCTTCGCACCTATTAAGGTGAATGCATACCCTGGTAAATGGAAGGGTGAACGGATGAAGATATTTACTTCAATTTTTCTATTACGGGTTGACGTGCGACGCAAAATAGTGGGTTACAGGGGACCATTCAATGGAAACAAGATCCCCCCCTCTTCATTTTCTATTTACGATCCGCGGAAGGCTTCAATTGACGATTAGGCTTTCGTGATTCGGCGCCACGTGCAGCGTGACAACGTTACACGTGCGCTGACAAACGTGCGCGAGCAGTCATTTATTTTATATCCGTTCTAATTCAGACGTGTCAATCGTAAAAATTCTGTTCGACGGTCCGGCGACGGAGCTGGAAATTTAATTTCTCCGGATGATGGGAAAATAGCGCAACAAGTCGGCGTCCATCCGTCAGAAAGGTCTACGCGACCCGATGGTACACCCGAGAGTTCAACGTACGCGTTCAGCAACAGACTTGAACGAGAATGCTCGACCGCGCAAGGGTGCCCGCCTATCGTGTTGCACCTAGTTGCCGTCCTGGTAGGCAAACTTGGCATGCGAGAAGGCGGTAGCACGTGGAACCGATATCCGCGAGAGACCGAGAATGGACTCGATCGAAGGGGGAGAATGGAACGTTTCATTCTCACGTGAGCGTCAACGTGTCACGTATCGGTCGTTTGCTCGAATGTCCCGGCGAAGTCCTCGTCTAATCAATCGAGGACGCCTCGCCTGTCGCCCTCCGCGACGAAGTCTTATCGAGAGACTGTCTCGGACGAGGGAGGGACGGTGTCCCCTTTCGACATCGAGACACTCCTATCATCTCGTGGCTGGCGTCGCCGGAAGATCAATCTTGCTACGCACGAGCCTCGCGGCATCCTGTTGGAGGACTCGTGGCCAGCCACCGAGACCCTTTATTCCGTCGGGGATTCGATGTCGATCCGCGGCGAAATTTTATTTCCCGGGCGTCGTTAGGGTCTCATCCGTTGGCTGGGGGATTCCGTAAAATCGATTAATTAAGTCAATACGGGCTCGGATAATGGAAGAGCGGACGAGGGGCGGGCGGCGGGACAGCAAAGAAATTATTAAATGGGAAGTGATTGAAAAAAGTTTCGGGGCGGAGGGAAATGGAATTATATTCGCCTGGCGGATAATATGACGGAGGTGGTTGGGCGAGGTCGCGCGAGAATGAAACGGCCTCAAAAATTTAGATTGAGTTTAATCTGATTGACTCTGTTACCGGTTATCCGTCGCGGACTGAAACTTAGGGTTCCATCTCTGCGTCGAGCTGCTCGAGTTTTTAGTTTTTCCGTGAGCGTCGAGTGTTCGGGCTTGGAAATGCAGGGGTTCTGTGAAAGTTGAAAGAGGATAAATCTGGAGCATGAAAGGGGAGGACGAAATACTTTTTCAGCTACGATTAGTTAAAGGAAAGTAGGATTTGCTTGACTAGTATCGCTTCTTCTGTCATCAAGGAAGTAACGTATTAGGTATCCGTGGTCGAATGCTGTCTGTATTTCTATTCGACATAATAAAATGGTGGAGTGATTGGGTGAACTTGTATCGACTACTGTCTTCATTTATTATAACTCAAAGAATAAAGACTAAATAATGTACGTTCGTATAATATTCTTTTCTTCTTTTGGAGCTAGAGATTTATCTGCGGAAAATATCTGCATCACTTTTGGTGACGAAGTAAAAATTGTTAATGGATCAAGTTTATAGTCCCTCTATTAGAATTCTGGTTTTTCTGTTTGTTCTCTTTGATCTGACTATTATTACATATAACTTCCTAATTTATGTAACTGTGCTTTTTGACACCTATGAGGGATGTATTATTCACCAAATAAGCAATAATGAAGGTGTTAGGCAGTGTTGGTGTTACCGCTCCGGCACCGTTCGGGTGCCCTCTGGCATACCGTTTGGATGTTCCTGCCTGATTTAACACTGTTTACCTCAGCTATGAACGCGACAATTTTATAATCTTTCAATTCAAAAGCACACTTAGTAAATTTTATTTTCACTTTTATCTAATTTTCTTTGAAAATGGTCAGATTCATTGACCGAAACGTTGGAATTTGATAAAAAAAATGTTTTGAAATTGCAAATAGCTTTTGTTCAAGTATTCAAAGGACCGAACCAGTGCGCCGAAATCAACATTCTTCTAATTAGAATAATTTATACGGTCGAAATTCAAATTATATTAGATCAAGTTTATTATAACTACGAAATTAAGCCCTGTAAAACGAATAAAGGTAACAGTGTTTCACGACGCACGATTTTTAAAGCTAATTTTTTAAAATTCCAAAGAAGCGTTATTTCAATAATTCTTCTGTTGAAAATGGAATATTTAACATAAAATTCGTAGTGAATGAAACGAGTGTTCGGTGTACCTGCGAAGACAGATTACAGCGAAGGAATGAAATAATTGATCAATAGTGAGGCAACGGAGCAGTTGCAGCGTGAAAAATTGAGGATAGGAATCGAAAAATTTCGCGATATTGGGTTATGAATACGTGATGCACGACGAATTGGTTTCGTTTTGATATTTTCTATCCTCGAAGGAACAGGATGCAGTATTACTCGATTTCAGCGCGGTGGTATCCTATTGTCGGGATATGGTAGAGTCTGGTTCGCCAGTTACCGAATTCAATCAGAAAACTTGTACCGACAGCTTTTGGATTTTTAATGGCAGACCTAATTTCTACGTGTAGCAGAGGAACTCGGTAACTTCCTTCCCACTGCAGTAGTCCCATGCTGAACTTATCGTGTAATTAGATAATCGAGTTTCTACCTTTTTGAGAATTTATCTCCACGGAAAGAGCGATTCTGTTCCTTGAAAGATTAAGAGACAGGTCGTATCTTCGCATTCAAGTACACAGTAACTATTCTACTACTATTACAGTAGGTAAACTCATCGGGTGTACTTATTCCCTGCTACATCCAGTGGCGGATTTAAGGAAAAAGGCCCAGGTTAGTTTATTAAAACCGGGCTAAGTGTAGTAATATATTGTTTAGGTGAAATCATAATTTTTTTGAAGAGAGGGCATTCTGGGTAGTGACCCAGGCGGCAACTGTTAATTCCACCACTGACTACATCCCCCGTGTCTTTTCAACTCACTCGTGCTTTTATTTCTTTGAGGATTCCTCTACCTTGGAGGAAATTATAAGGAAGCGTTTGCTAATGTGTATATTTCTTGTTCTTTAGCATTTTATGTTACATGTATAAACTTGTAAATAAAATGCTCAGAATAAACTGCTATATTAAACTCAGCTCAGATGAGGATTAAAAACGAATATTTGTACGTAGAAAAGGATTTCATAATTGAAGATTTAAATTGTCCAAGTAAACAAGGTGTCTCGGAAACTTGATACTAGATCGATAAATGAAATATTCGTCGCTGGTTTAACAAAGTTGTGCAATGCTTGTCCATAATTATTTATGGATTTTTCCGAGGCTTTAAGTTACAACAGGTGTTCGACAGTTCCTCCCTCTACAATAATAAAAATTTCCATTCGCCGCTCGACGGATGTTTTCCATTGTTCCTGGCGTATTTCGGATTACTATAAATGCATTCTGCCAACAATATTGCATATTCAACCCACAAACAATGTATAAATATCGCAGGACAATTGTAAGATGAGCCTTTTTACGAAATTTATACCTCAAATTAAAATTCGTCAAATTTTCAAGTTTTATTATCCAAGTCTGAAAATTTACAGAAATATTTGCAAATACATATCCTAGGGTGTGATACACCCCGCGTGACCACGAAGGGATAATGAGCAGCGAGCTTTTCGTTTCGATTCCCTAATAAATCACTTTCGGAACATCCTTTATATCGCAAGCTCTCAGAACACCCTGTATATCGCAAGCTTCATTGGAAGAATGCAAAGAAGCTCTTTCCTCATAGCGAACGGGGAGAAACGCTCGAGATTCTGTCGTTGATAGGAATAGCCGGAATTCTTGGAATAGCCGGTGATTTGGTATGGCTGGTTTTGTTGAAGTTTATCGGAAATATTCAATGCCCCGAAGATGGAGGACGTGCCTTTTCACCGGCCGGCCCCAGAGCGCGGCGGAAACCCGCAGAGGCGTCAGGCACTGATCCGAGCTGTCGTAAGGGCGCTTTATCGGCCGCCTAATTCTCACGTCCAGCCGAAAGAAAATTCGAGTAGGTACGTTTATTCGGGTCACGTGGCCCGATATGGCTTCCGAATGCGCGCCCGCACCTTTGGTCCATCTTCTTCCTCCTCCCACGCCCCCTTTCTTCGAGCTGTTCCTTTGCTTTCTTCCCATCCTCGTACCCGCCGAGTCCTCGGCAAAAGAGCCGAGACCCCCTCTCGCCGGCAACACGGATTCACGTTGCGCCCTCTCCACCCTTCGGAGTTACTTCCTTCCTGCTTCGAGTGCTCTGGAGTTGGTCCAATGTTCCGTCCTACCTGGACAGTTTCCTTCTCCGAAATTCACCTCTTGTCCATGGAAGGACGAGCCCTTGGCGCCTGTAGCTGGCCACTCCCGAGTCGTCCATTTCCATAGGACGCCTCTTAACCTCCGCACTGCTTTCTTTCTGATAGTTTTCAGCTGCTCGCCTCCCTATCTACCTTGCTTCACGCTCTCCACAGTCCCAGCTCATTCATTTCCAGCCATTCTTTCCCCGTTCGCTGCTACCGTCTCATGCCTCCATTATTGTCTCCTTTCTCGCGGCTTCGAATCAGCTCCGACAGACACGACCCACCCTTGTACCTCCTCCCACGCTGCCATTTCCCCAAGTGATTCGCCCACGCTCTGTTCTCTGCCCGCGGATAGAACTTCGCCGATATTCGTTTCCATATTTTTCTCCCACGGAACCGGGTATACCGTTCGGCTTCGTAGGGAATATTCGACGGGTGCGTTTCGTTCGCCGGTTTTCTAGCCAGTTCATTTCGACGAGGATCGTTTAACTTCACCCTCCACCCCGGCCCTGTATCCCGTACTTTCTATTTCCTTCGACTTGTTTTCTGGCTTAACGCTTTTTCGCTGGTTACTCGCGCCACTGCTCGCTCATTTTCGACTGGCGCCTTTTCAATTTCCTCGGGACTCCTCCGAGTAGTCGACCGCTCGCGATGCCACGTCTCGTGGAATTTTTGTCTGTGTGGAAGTACATCTCACCGCGGCAGCGCACGGTGCTCTGTTTAACGTTTGGCAGCAGTTTAAGTGTTTAAAGCGGTTGCTTCGTTGATTTGGAAGATTCTTGGATCACAAAAAATTGTGATTCTGTTTCTGCGATATACAGACACGGTGACTAAAGTGTTCTGCCAGTATGCGCACAAAATTACTGTTTAATAATTTGATTTAAAACTTGATTTAAAAATCAAGTTCCCTTGAATTCATCAGTCGCGATTATTTTGCACTAATAATCTTTTAATTCTCTCCAATGATCTTTTCGAAATCTAGTGCCGTTTCCTTGATCTTTTTGAAAGATGAACCACTTCCAATTTTGTGTAATCGATACTAAACTATAATCATTTTATAGATCAAGATATACTAGGTTTCCCGCAAGAATAAATCTCCCCTTCATTATTAGTTCTATGACGATTCCTTATAAAATCATTTACTCATTCAATATACTCTGAATATATATACCTATAAAATCTCTCTGAAAATCTTCCAATTTCTCGCAAGTACCTACTTTCCCTGCTAAAAAAATATACAGCTGTCAATAAGCTACAAACGAACCTTTTCTACAATACCAAACGACTGTCACATTTTAAACCCACCTGAATAAGTACCACCACAATTCGAAAATTTCACAAACACCCGAGTTCCCTCGCGAAAGGAAACAAGGACCTCGCCCGTGCACAGGGTAAAATTGAAATTCTTCGAAAGTAGAAGTCTCCGTGTCGCCAGATCCCCGCGAGAACACAGAAAACTTGCAAATTAAAGTACGTGATATACGTAAGTATACGACCCACCACTGTATGTCCATTGTCTCCACTTGCCTGTAACTAGAAAATTTCGTAACCCTCCGTTCTTCGCTCTTGTAACTAGAAGCTCCCCGAAACGACCAACCCCCTGCTCCCGTTTCACGAATTCCACCGTGAAAGCGCACAGAAGGAGGTGAAGTTTCATCAGCTCTTTATTCGATACGCAGTTTTAAGGGGAACCTCCGTTACGTTCCCTCTGATTTCTCGTATCTCGTTCCCCTCCATTGTTTCCGCTTCGCCACGATCTCGCCCGAGCCACCTTTCAGCCCGGTCTTTTCCCCTTGTTTACCCCGGCGCCATTCCTTTATGCGGTTATGAGCTCCAACTTATTTTTCCCTGTTACTTCTGCCGCCTCCCTCGCCCGGCGTATCCTCCCCAGCAGAAACTCGCAGCGACGCTTCCCGCCGCGGCTACAATCCTCCGCTTCGAAATTACAGCTTCATTCCCTCGACTCCTTCGTTTTACATATTTCGTTAACCCCCGGTTCCTTCCGCTTCAATTCAATATCCCCGAGCTGCTCGAGCTCGCGGGTAACCGTCGGATGTTCGCGCACGTACATACCCGGCCGGGGGTGATGCCGCTTGTACAGAGCATCGCAAGTTATTCGTGCTTTATTGTTACGAGCCGGCAACTTCTTTTTCAGTCTCCTCAGGCTCCCATGTCCCGTGTTCTCCAAGTGTTGCAACTTCACCGCGGCTAAACTCCGCTGATGCATTTGCATCACTCAGCCCATCCGCAACACAGCTACCCCTTCTCGTTCGTTTCATTAAAACTTGGGGTATTTCGTATGCGCTTCCCGCTGCCTGAATTTTATATAATCAGCGCCTGATGGAGGAGAAAATTCCTGTCGTGAAGTGGGTAAATTCGCGAAATTCAGTTTCCCTGATTTCTCTGTAAAAGGGCGCGCTTTTCCAACTATTGTTTACTGTCTGTTTCGCGCTGTAATGTTTATGGGGAGTGTTTCTGAAATACGTCTCGAAACTCTGCGGGGTAGCAGCAGTCACTAAACTGAATGAAACAACGCTTAGCCAACGTGGAATTGTTTATAAATCCTTTGAGCGTACACGATATTTACCTATTTTAATTGTGTAAATTATATACCTACGTTTGTTCTTTGCTTACTGTAGGAAAACAGGGAATTAATTTACTTGTTGACAATGTGGACTACTGGCTGGAAATATTTAACAGCCATTAATATGAAATTGGCTCCTTTGAACCGAGTTTTATGGATTGCTGAAAGTAATTCTCCTGCTTTTCTACGGTAAACAGTGATAGATCTGGAGGGATATTAATAACTCACATTTATTGAAGCAACAAATTTCTCTGTATGTAGGTACTCTGAAAATATTGATTCGCGGGCCTGTATTGACTGATTCTTTTTTATCCTGTATAGGGAGTATTCCAAAACTTTTAAAAAACACCCCATATGTGAAGGTTGATGAATCCACACAGTATTTGGTGCTGCCTCTTTCCCAAGCCTCTCCGTTCACTTTTCCACGTTCATTACCTCGTTACGACACCCGTTTCGGCATACCCTTGGCCCTCCATTCGATTCCGTAATTCGACGCTGCATCCGTGCAATACTCGCAATATTTGACACCGAAACCATCCCTTCGTTCGACCCTTTCGTTCCTCGTTTTCCCGTACTGTCTGATATCATATTCCCGAGGGAATTGCCAAACGAAGTCTCGCAACTGTTGCGCTCGTATACCCGCAAACAGGCGCGCGTAATGAAGTACCCCGTTTGCAGTTGTCGTTCTATACGCGAGAGCTATTATTCAAATCTTTGCATCGCCTCGAATTCCAATTTTTTATAATCAAAGCATCAGGCTTAACTCTTTTTACTAACTACTGTTGCTCGATGCTGCGTTCATTGCATGCAGCACTTCGAAATAGGGAATAATACAGCAGAGTAATTTCGAAACAAGCGCTTCGTTCCTACGAACTGCGAATTCTAATGTCCTTACAGATTTTAATCAGCATGTAACGTCGATTCAACTTCGATGTGACTACCCACTTGGAGTAATTTGAAGTCTACAACGATCCACGTCGTTAAAATTTTATACGAGCGTCATCGATCACGTAGATGAGAACAGCTGGTGAATCAGTTTAGATACGTGCGAGTGTTTGTAGGTTGCAAATACCGGTAACAATGTACGCCGCCTCGCAAGCGGCTTCAAAGGATCGTTGGGAGTGTCTTATTCAAGGTGTTGTTGGCATTGTGCTGCCTGACAAGGTTTGTCACCGTGTTTGTTTTAAGACAGTCATCGAGTCGAGCTGAAATCTCGTCTAAACCTTGCAGCAGATTAATGGGTCACCAGAGTATCCCATTGTATCCTTCGTCCCCCAACTTAGCTTAATGAATATCGTTTTCGTGGCAAGCTAGGAATCTGTGTCAATACAGTGTACATTTTTAATTAGGAAGTGGAGTCAAAGTGAAAGTGGTGTTCTGAAGTATCTAATTCCGAATTGTCCAATTGTCTTTACTTATCCACGTAAAATTCAAAATTGTCTGACATTTTGACACTTTCTTGTTATTTGACATATAATAGTGAAAGTGATTAGAATTTTTTTAAGTACTCTTACCATTTTCCTACACTTTGCTTGGCCCTCTATAACGCACCACCTTCACTTACTGTAACATGGAACTCCCAACCCTTTACTTTATGAGAAAATTTGTATTAAACGGAATTGAGATGGTTCTGTTAATACATTTGGGTGAAATATCTGAAATTCGTTTAAAACACGAGATAGGTACCATTTTTCTACATGCAGTCGCGTGCAACGGAACCATTTCGCGGTGTCCACCGTATAATATCGCTTAATTCGCGATTGTGGAGGCGTGAGTCCGAGGAACGCATCGAATCGCGGAGACATAAACGCGAACAGAGGGCCGGGGAACGATCACAGTTCATCGGTGTATTGTTGTTGCTCGAGATCCTCCCCTTGCGCTCCGTATCGAGTTGTTGATCGAATAAATCCGTTTTCCATCATAGGACGGTGGCGCACAGTGCCCATCCAATCCTATAGGTCATCCGTGCTCCATTCTAGCAAACGTATTGCCTCTTATTTCATTCCTTCTGCAACGTGATCCCGGTACAACGATCGTTCCGCTTCCGTTTCCCTGATTTTCATTTTCAATCTCGGTTTTTTGCAATTCAAAGGCCGTGCCGACCAGGGGACAGGCAATAACTTACGTATACCAGAGCTGGCCGATTGACCTTTATTCGGATCTATTTTCAATCTTGCAAATGTTGGGGGGCAGCAGTTGTTCAACGGGCGACTTCCTCCTCCTTTCCCGACGCGTTTACCCCGGCGATCTGATTGAGAAAGTTGATACGCGAGCGGGGAGGGTGAACGTATGATCCTGGGCCAGATTCCCGGGTGTTCGAGTGTCAAAGGTAATACCCAAGTTGGCGTTTCCAAGTTTCGAGGGGTTACGAAAACTGATGGACGCAATCCGAGTGTTTGGCCTATGCTTTCGATCCGGCCTCTGCCTGTTTGTTATTCATCGATCCACTCGCAGAAAGTGTCTGTGAAGTTTGAGCGATGCCCTCCTGCAACTCCTACGAATTCTTTCGTTCCGTTTTGTTTCGACCGTTTTAGCATATTGGGGATTGTACAGGGCGCTGTGCATGTAAACGGAGAAACGCCTGAACCACATGTTTTGATTCCATTTGCACGATTTCTATAGGACTTTAGAAACTTTCGGAGTGCAGTGTGGGGCAGTCGATAGGTGTTTTCGGTGTTATTTTACCGTGTACCGGTGCTCTGAAGAAATTAATGGATCTACACAGAGAGAAGGTTAAGTTGTGCAAATTTGTGGCACGAATAGCAAATTGGTTTGCTGAACATTTCACGAATAGTTACAGGAACTATTGGTGATTTGGAATAGGAAGCTAGATTGTTGGTCCCGCATTAAGCAGCCGTAATATTTCGCGAGAATATTACTATGAACATTGATCTTATGTCTAATTTGGTATATTTATTTCTAATAAGAAAGGTTGATCTCTCAGAGAAAAGAAATTAAATGCGTTTTCACCCAGCTGCGTGATGTTAGTTTTGGACACTTATAATAATAACAACCTCAAAGTAGAATAAAAACTAATATTAACGATAGACTGAAAAATATATCTAAATTACGAACTTATGAATACTTATAACCAGGTGGCCAACTAATCTCTCCTTACAATTACACTTTCCAAAATGTAATTATATTATCCTCCTCAGTCCTCCCATCAATCTACATTCACTATTCAGTTATTCATTAAGTCGAATCCCTTATCAATATCGTACATCTGTTTTCCCTAAATAGACCCGAAATTAGAAGCGAATCGTTGGATAAAGTTACCTACCTCTAATTTCTCAGAGCCAATGTATATTTTGATTATCAGACGAGGGTTGTTCAATAATCGCTTTTATCCCTCCAAATCGGAGCTCAGCAGCGTCTGAATGTCAATATTCCAGCTCCACTATTCCATCCCTTTCTTCTTACTCCATCTTGTTCGATTCTCTCTTATCCCCCGTTCCTGGGGGAGCTACCGAGAGAATACGAAAGCATCGTGTGCCAGAGGTTACACAAGCACACACACACACACACACACCCACACTATTGTCCCGGCGTATTAACGCACGTCAATGGAGTCCCCCTAATATTTTTCTCTCATTTCCTTGCTCGAATGTCGGGAATCCTATCGAATATTCGTTTGAAGTTAACCAGTTTCCATTGTTCCAATTCGTGGCTCAAAGGAGCCTGTGCAACTTCTCTCTCCCATCGCATGTCTCTTACCCCCGTCCACTTTCCTCCTCTTCCCTCTTGTTTCGACTTGTACCGTCGCAACCATCCCGCGGGAGTTGTCGGGTCGAATAGTGGTCGTTCCGTCTCGCCCCCCCAGCGTGCACATACCATGAATCGCGCGACGAAGATTCCTCATAGCGTCGTGGGCGGATTTCCAGGGATACGACCGAAGAATATTGCCCTCTTTCCGTGGTGCGTTGAACGAGCGCGACTATTCCGACGTCCGCCTTAATTTCTTCCCCTTTGAAAAGCGATCGACGACGCTTCCACGTCGATGTTTACGTGTATTCATTTCTGCCTCGCCTTTGAACGTTTATTCCGCGCTGCAATATATCGAAGTCGCAGTTGGCTACCTTCCCCTAGTTTCACTTTGGCCATGAACTTTGGAATCTCTTTTATCTGAACGACCACTAGGACGCCTCGACGTTTGCAAGTGTAGATAGGTCGCTTGCGAACTGTTCAGCGAGACAGTCTAGTGATCAAAATCTTTGACAATTGGAGCTTGGACGTAGTTCAGACCATAAAAGTGCAGGTTTACAAAATGCATCGACAGACCCGCGGCCAATCATTTCAGAAGACACCCAGAAAACGAGCAATTTTGCACGCGCTAATTAATCCCCCGCCAGACGTTCCGTCCGCTCGCCCGGTTTATTCTCAGACTTGGCGCAGCTTTCGTAACTCGACTCTTCTTTAATTAATTCGTTTTCGCGCGGCGGGAGGCCGGGGAGAAATCGTAACGGGGGCTCGCGCTCGAAATCGGAACAGAAGCAACAAGTAATCGCAGTGGCCGAACGGGAAAACGGATTCTCTGCGCGAGCGAGGCACACTTTCCTCGGTGGTAATTGCTCGTTTCGCGAATACCGTGGCGATATCGCCCCGGCATATTTTCGCTCCTTGTCCGTGCATCGATTTTTTTTCTCAAACCCGCTCGCGCCTCATTACCGTGACATTGTTCGCGGCGGCTGGCTCGCACGCGAACTTCTAACAATTTCACGAAACGCTCCCCGGGACTTGCGTAACTCTAATTTCCCCGTTTTTATTTCGCCATTCCGCACACGAGCGTTTCCCATGCGTCTTTCCGCGGCGTTCCTTGCCCCTTCCCCCCGCGTCCCACAGGGAATTACCGCGCAAACACCACACCTCTCTTTCTCGTTCGCGTGAAACGTAGACGGGGGATACCACCCTCCTGTGTCGCTTGCCTCGCGGCCCTCATTCTTCCGTTCCACTTACGACCGTCGCGCTTTTTTTTCCTCCCTGAATTTTACTTCCTTTAATTCCGCATTAAGAACTCCATCAAACATTCGCGGCCGAGCCGTTTCACCGCCTTGCGGCCCCCTCGACCACCGTGATCCTCCGCGCACGGGCAGTGTGCTCCCATTTCTGTATAGAGAGCACGCGTGCACGCTCCACCCTGCCGTTCTTTTTATTTCGATGAAAAGGGTGAATTGTGACATGCCGTGGCTTCTGTTTCGCTGGAGACGGAGGGTTGAACTCTGGCGGACAAGATAACCCTTGTCGTTTTGTCAGCGAACTCTCTTTGTGAAGGAAAGTGGGAATTGACGCTCTTTGGAATACTGTGTAGATGCGTATCGTGAGAAGCTTCCAGGCTGTGAGTAGTTTGTGATTTATTGTGGGATTTTTAATAGATACATGCGTTTTGAGTTGGTTTTTAATTTGAAAATACTAAATAGTGTTTGGCTTGCCTTTTTGTAACTCCTCGACGCTGTTCCCATAAACTATGCGAACAATATTAAATGCTTTTCTATAGAGTTTCTCCAAGAATATGAATTAATTCCTTCGGTCAAATATCTGACTCGAACACCCCGTGTCTCTGAAATTTCCTGGAGATACCCCTTCGTTCATTACTATGAAATTTTAAATATTCCCCGAGGTATTCCGTCGCAGTTCCCTGCGCGTAATATTCAGCACCCTTAATGTACTTAAAAAGAACAGATTTGTCGAAGTGTAGCTCCATTGAAACAGAATTATAGAGTGCAGGTAGATTATTAATCTTAGACAGCAAGCTAGTGCATGGGAAAATATGTGACATTTCTTTGCCTACTATCTTTTAAGTGGTCATATTGTCGGCTTTACGTCGACGGACATTAAAAATTCGATGGAACGTCGTCGCAGCATGTCCGCTTTTAATTTCTTGCCATTCTCCGCATTCCTCTTTTCAATCTTCGTGCTCCGCTATCCTTATCTTCTCATCAGCTCCCTCGCCCTCGTATTCCTCGGGGATGTAACGCGGGAGCTGCCCTTACTGCATTCGTAAAGCACATATAAAGAGAACCGTCCTGTTATTGTAGCTTTTATGTATTCCATTCGTGCAACCGTGGCTTCTTATTTTTCGTCCACGACTGCGAGAATCCCATGAAACATTTTTATCGCCCAGTAATTGTATCTTGATTACCCCAGTTTTCGCTATTTCTTCCCTCCACACTTTGCTTTACCCCCTTTCCTGCCCCGACATCGCGCCGCGTTATCTATCTTTACCCGGTGACCTTCGAAATATATTTCACAGGAATTTGCATGAAATTTTAAAAAACTCAGTGCACGAATAAAGCGAAGGGTGCTTATTTGGAAACAGCAAAATTTTATTTTGCCTTTTTTTTTAATCTACGTACGTACGCTTGCCTCCGGCTATCCATTCTGTATTCAGCTGCGATGAACATGAATATTTTCGAGGGAAATTTGACATTTCCGGTTTTTATGAGCGAAATGCATACGCTACCGCGGCGCGCATACGTTCGCGGCTGGCTGAAATATGTTTGAAAATGTTGTGCGTGCACGTGGACGTGGGCGCAGGCCAGAAGGTTAATTTACACAAGGTGGATTATATTCGAGGGAGTGGACGGCACTCGAGATGCGAGTGAAATTTAACCAAATATTGAGTTTCTGCTTAAAAGCAGTGTAGATGTGCGCAAAAACTTAGTGGCGCAAACGTATAACTGAATTCCCAGCAGCTATCTAAGTAGTCGTTTGTATTCAACAGCGAGCCAACCTTTTATACAGAATGTGGTTAACCAAATCGCATAGACGTAGCCTTTCTCGAAGAATAAATGGCATGCACTTAAAAATTTCAGTCACGGCTCCTCGTCGTGGAAGACTAAAGTATGATGGTTTCTATGGTGTTAAAATTGTTTTATATAGATTGCAAAATTCATCCTAATTATCGTGATACGTTTCTACGTGCAGTAATAGAAAGAAACTGATGAAAGGATTTGGGCAAGAATCTGAAAAAAATGGAGGTATGGTAATATTTCATGTGAATGTTTAATTATTGAAATGAGTAGGTACATTAATTTAGAGGAAACTGAATTTAAGCCAATCACTTAAAGCTTGGCGGTAATTTTATCATACCTCTTCGGATTAAACAGTTATATCTTGAAATTGAATATTTCTTCTTCCTACAGTCACATTTCCTCTAGTTCTTTCACTTTTTTTATCAGTATATTTCGATGATTCCTATTATCACAAACTCCAACACATTTAAATTGCACAACAAAATTAAAGTGTTCGTTTAACCGAATGAAAAACCCGCGAAGAAGTTTGTAACTGAGCTGCAAATAATTGTACTTTAAATCATACTTGCAGATAGTTTTATCTTTTATACAGTTACTCTGCGCCCCGACTCTCCTGTATTATTTCAGTGACCCCTGTTTTCTTCGTGAATTCTGAATTTCCCATATTTCAGTCACGAAGCTTCATTCGCATCTACCCAATTACTGGCAAACGAACCATGTATCAGGGGTGAGATAAACCTGCATATGTAACGTAATAACATTGTTACCAACAAGGAGAGTGCACGAGGTTCGGTTTACCGATTTGGCTAAAATTTCGCGTAACATTAGTGCACCCCGCGAGCAACAATTCATTAGGCACACGCGATGCAATACTCAAAATTTCGTATTGGAAATTGGAGACTAATATCTCGTCTAGATCAAAACAATCAAGGTTAATAGACAAAGACACATTAATTCATAATTTTTCATAGATTCCGCTACAATATATGAAGGGTAAGGGGACAAAAACCATCCTGCAGATATTTCCATCCTCCCTCAATTTCTATGCTCCACCAGGACATTCCATTCACAATGAACCAATCCCCAAACACAGCCATCTCAAACGCGTCTTATTCTTTAGAATGAAGGGGTCTAGGCACGCGGGGTAATTCACCCAGCACTTGCACATTTCACCTCACTCACCGCGTTGATCGATGGAAAGCGGTTCGAACGAACCTCTCTGGTTTCCCTGAAATTTATTCCGCGTCAAACGGTGTCAGACGATCTCCCCTTCATGAGGCGGGGGGGGGGGGGGGGGGGGGTGGCACGAAGAAGGGGGGTGGCTCCTACGCTCGCACAGGACGTACGGCTGTCGCAACGTATCTATACGCACGTTACGCTCGGCTCCGCGCGCCCGCAGCCGGTGTCGAGTTTCGACACTACACGTAGCGCATAGGTGCTACTGCCACTGACCTCCCTACGCAATTGCATGCAGGCCTGGCGCGGCTAATGCGAAATGGCAACTGGCAGGCCTGTGCCGAAACTCCGCCACAGGGCGCTCGCCCGTAATTAGAAACAGGCTGCTGGTACGAGTGGGAATTGTCGATCATAAGCAGCGCTGATTTTTATCACCGCGGACGGCTTACTGGCACTCGAGCCAGCGTTAAATTCGCTTCGACACGGCAATCGAGGCGGCACGATCTTCCCCAGCGCCAATACCACCGCGGCTCGTACGCACCGGGGGGGGGGTGCCTTTTTTTCATCCTGCACCCGCTCCCATCGGATTTTGCGCTTTTCGCGGTGTCGCGGTTCGAAAAAGGAAAGATCGGAAAGATACGAACTCTTGCAGCGTTCGTTTTCCGCGGGCTTACTGACGGGATTGATGGCGGAGCTTTCCGCTGCTGGGGAATTAACTTTTTACCCGTGCGTGGCGAGAGGAATCGATGCGTGAAAATGGCCGTTGTTTGCTTGCTGGATTGTGGATTCGCATTGTGGCGCGATGTTGCCGGTGAATGTGAGCATCTGCGTTTGTTCAACTCATCGTTGGTGGACGATCTCGTGCGATTCTGGTGTTGTATACTTTCGCTGGCGCTGGCGTGTTTTCACGCCCAGGGATTTTTATGCGTATTGTCTATTTCGAAGTTTATTTTAACTTTCTGTTAAATTGTTGTGCTAGCGTCACCAACGAATTGGCGAGATTCTTCTGGTGAAAATGAGTGGTGTTAGTTTTGTCTACGTACTTAATTCTGACACGATTTGAATTATGTATAACTAGCTTTACTACTCGGCTTCGCTCGAAATTTAGTTCCTGATTTTATAAAAGAAAGGAATTTTTTGTACAAATATTCACATTCATCTGGATTAGCTGGACAATAGACATAATGAGCTCGGACACGATCGTGACCTCAGAGTTTACCGTTACAAAATTTTCAGGCGACAGAAAACACACGGATACATAGAAGCTTACTGCTTCGTATATTAAGATTGAAAATGGCCCGAATAAAATCGTATATGTATTAATTTTTATTTAAAAACTCGCCTAAAAAAGAGTTAGATGACAAGAGATTTAAATTTTCATTAGTGTCGATTTGTGTCCTAAATGTAGGGCAAGGTGGGCAAAACATTCCACGCAGAAGAATTTTTCAAAACCTGACACCCCTAAAAGTGGTAATACCGTACAGCCTGTTTTGATAGAAAAATGTTATCGCTGTTAAGCAATGGGCTATGTACAATCAAGCTTTGCACGTATTTTGTGTTCCCAATCGCGAAAATTCCATTGTACGTTCAGAAATATAGACGAGAAAAACGGACGTTTTACGGTATGATATAAAATAACGTTTCCGTGCATTGCGCATGACACGTAACGTCAGACTCGCTGTCAATATATCAGTGGAGTGTAAAAAAAGAAATCACGAACTGTTGCAAAAATGTGTCCAATTTAAAAAGTTTGTTGTAACAGATATTTTCCAGTTTGCCTGTCTGTGACACAGTCCCTATATATTTACAAGTTCATACTGAAATTTATATGGACACACGTGTATCTCTCTGCAATCTAAACAGAGAGGTATTAAAAACAATTCCTTCAAAATCGAAATCTGTCCAGACTAAAAAACACCAAGTTTCCCCTTTGCTTCTCTAAATCAAGCAAATAGTAGACGTAAAATTAAGGAGAACAACAACGAGCCCATTAAAAATCTATTACAAACACATTTCTGTCGATGCTTCTCAAAACCGAGGGGACTTCCCAAACGAAGAGAATCCTTCTCCGAGCGTTGTTCACGCGTAAGCTTCGTGCCAACAATTCGCAACCACCTTCGCAATACCACCTCCCATTGTCCCCATTGAAATAATTACGGCTCCGACCAAATCTTCTGTCTCTTTCCCGCCTGCCCCTTCTAGCACGCGTTCCTCAGCCTCTCGAGAGCAGTCGGCAGAAGCTCTCGCCTGGCAAGCTGCTTGCCTCCTTGCGGCACGGACGAGTAATCGCGTTTCGCGGCGCGTAACGTTCTAAAAACGATTTAATGAGTGGTTGCGGGTAAATGGTGCATTCGAGGGCTTCGTTAACAGGGGCCACCCGCGTCCCTGGATAAACAAGTGGAGGTTCATTAGCATATCGCGAAAATTCGCCCGGGATCTTTAAGGCCCGCATCCGCGCGGACGCGTCGCGCTGTCGCGGCGGTTATTTACATACTCTGTCTAGCGTGCACGGTTGGGCACGGCCCAAACGCAGAGATTGACAAGAGCATTTTGCCGTCTTGTTACTGCGAACAGGGGCGGAACGGGGGAGGAAGTTTCTCGCGAGCACTCCAGCGTCATTAGAATCCCAGACGTTTGGCCGAACAACCGCGCGGAATATCGACCGTCGCGGGGCGGCCGCCACCGCCAACTTAATCAACCTCGGGGCTCTTCCTTTTCATCGTTGAATAAAGTTACCCTTTGTCATGTAATAAGTAGATTCAAGGCGAGTCAGGCCACCCCACTGCCCTCCCCCGCCTCGTGGAAGTAACGTTCCACCGGTGCACGCGGAGGTTTTAAAATGATTTTATTATCCGCCCCCGTAATTGGCCCGATATGATTTTTCTGTCAGAGAAAAGGGAAGATGGAGAGGTTTCATTGCTATTATCGTGTTTGCCCGCCTCGAAAGGTGCACCTTCGATTCCCCGTCGCTCGACATGCCTGCCGTGGACGGTCACTGGATCGTGGTAGTCGTTTTCGCGAGAATTATGCATTCAGTTGAATTGCCTGGTAATCAGGAATTAATTAATAATTGTGGAGAAATGATACCTGTGACGGATATTGTTTATTACGGTGTTTGTAGAACATAGAAAGTGACAAATTGCGAGCTTAGGAGTCTTAGGGCAGTATTCAGTAATTTTATATTTCTGTGTGGTTGTAGTAGCCTTTAACACGTCTCGCACGGCCACTTCTGAAGGTACAGGGCAGGTAGTATCGGTTTGTGTCTTATGACTTCAGCCGTGCTGAATGTGTTAAGAGTTGAATACTATGCCGACGTAGTTGAATATTAATTACACCTTTCTCATTAAAAAGCATTCTCAATTTAGCAAGGAATCAATTCAATGCCCGTCGTTTCTTTTCAAAATCGCCATTCCACGTCATCCCTTATATGAAAATATGGAAGGACCAACGTTACAGTAGTTAGCATGTCCAGAAAGTCCCTCATCTTTCTCCACTACTTATAACAACGCTTCATCTACTCACTTTCACCAGCTTCCACAGAAAGGGAATCGTCCCTTCAGCCTCCACCTTCCCCACCAAAAACAAAACAGAATAAGGCAGCAGAAGCTCTCAAACACCCCTTCTATAACTGATACAGTACCCCGAAGCAGGAAGCATTTTTTGGAAATAATTGCCGCGGCCAAGTTGATTCTACTGGCTCACTCGCTGCGTCACTCTAATTGGTGTTGAAATAGTGAACGTTGTTTGCGCGGTAATTTTATCCCGCATCGATTTGACCAAGGAACTCGGTTGTCTCCGCTTCGGAAGAGTCGCGAGAACGTCACGCCTAGTTCCTCGACGCCCACCCCCGTCGCTCCTGCTTCTAACACGCGGGGGTTAATTCCAGCTTGCTCTTGAACGTTAGACCTAAACGCGCCCTAGTGTGGTAGAACTTTGTGGCGGGTCGGTAGACCGTGCGCGATTCTAAACAGACATTCGCCCGGAACAGTCATGCGAGATATCGATCGCCATTACCGCGAACTTAACGAGCCACCCTCGCGCTTTAACCCCTCGACTATGGACTTCTGGCGTGCAATAAGCAGACGAGTGGGCGGCGTTCCCAGCTCCCGTCGAATTGTCTCCCCGGATGCATCCAGGCTCGCGATCCTCGGTGATTTCGGTATCGAGCCGGCGTCTTCGGGCGACGGAAGATACGGCGAAAGCCATCGGGGGAAGTTGGTCGGATCGCGGGGCAATCTCCGGTCGTTGCGTCGATGCGCCCGTTATCGACGGGGCAACTCGGTTTTATAGCCGAGCCGCGTTATTAATTCGATAGCTGGATATACTCCGGGTCGCCGTTAACGCGAATTTAATGAATCCATTCGAAAGTTGGCCTCCCTCTTGTTCGTTATAAACTCGTCCTCGCTCGGGGGAAGTAGCTCGGCCGCGAGGCGAACTTTGTTTCGCGTTCCAACGGCAGATTCCCTTCTTTTATCGTTAACTGGGGAATCGATTTTCAATCGTCGCGCATTGGCTCGCTCTCGCGAAATTATGCTTCAGTTTCTGCTCGTTCCCTGCCATCGTGTGTGCCCGCTGTTTCACCAACCGGCTTGATAGAAATCATCGGAACCGCCACGGAAAATCGTGCCCACATCTTGCGGCTTTTAAGTGGCGATATAAATTCAGATCAATCGTCGAGTCGGATTACCGCGCGATGCGGTTGGACCCCTCGGGGTACAGGTTCGGGCGCGAGTCGGGAAAACGGTTTAATTAAGAGGGTACACACGCTCCAATTTTGTGGAGCTTCGTAGCGCAAGATTGAACTCGAATCGCGTCGTTTGACGGTCGATCGTGAGAATTGGCATCCGAAATGTGCCCGATCGAGTGTGGATCACTTTGCGTTGAAAGAAGAGTAACTTGTTCCTCGATGATTGTTTACGTCACTCGGTGATTAGTTGTAATTACTTTATCGAACGTAACGTAAGCAGTCTTTCATAGAGGTTCTTTCAAACGAGATACTCGTTTCGTGGATGAATCAGTTGTCTGGTGATCAATCAGCCGATTCTCTAGCGACTCGGAGCAAAGTCGGAGAGCTCTGATAGCCGCACGAAGGAAATTTCATTTAACGATAGATTCACTGGGATCTAGATAAATTAGCCTTCTTTATGTCAGCTGATCTCTAACCTATTTAGGGTCGCTGCTAGTGGTTCACTAAGCTACGAAGATGAGGGTCTCTGTGCCCGCGGTAATGATGATCGATATTCCGCAGAACGGTTGCGGTTAATGCCTATTTAGGATTATACAGAGTTGAATACGTATTACCACGTTCTAAATACGGTTTCCTGTTGCTCAGCCTTGAACGGATGTCTACATTCTGTGCCAAACGCTGGGGCATTGTTCGTTATTGGTGAAGCAAAATATCTTATTCGATTGTATTTTATTTTATTCCCGTTCACTTATTCGTTGCCTTATTTAAACGAGAAATTGTTTTTTGTGATGTTTGAAACGCTTCGTAGGTATTTTGAGAATGAATATTACACTCTAAAATGTGGGCAACGCTTCGCAATATTTTATATTTGATATACCAGATTATCTATTTCTGGGGCAGGTGATTTAATAACCCTTCGTTGCATACTGTTGCAAATATGCAACATTATTTTTCCCTTATTAGCATCACTTGCACGAGTCCAGAAATGTGTTTTTCCAAAATCGACGAAGTTACGCAACGAAGGGTTAAATGAAAGGGTATTTGGAAATAGTTTATTTGTTAATGGTAAATGAAAAAGCGCGGAATGTATCCCCGATCGAACCAAAACACTGTCAATGGCAATCCATGTATTTTTAATTCCCGCGAAGAACAAAAGAACGCTGCGAGCGTATGACACACCTCAATATTTCAAACAAACCATCACGAATTCATGATCCGCAGGCGACCCTCCCGCAATACCCCTATATTCTTTCAGAAATTATTCACCACCGCACGACAGCAAGCCCAGCTCTATCTCGAACCCGAATTCGAACAGAATTTACAGTCTCGCGTGTCGCTTCTTGCTTCGACTAAATTTTACGTTTCGGCTGGCCGAACTAACGTCGCCATTAAGACCGAACAAAGTTTCTGGGGAAAAACGTATAATCCTCTGGTCCGAAAAAAAAGCATGAGGAAAAACGAATTTCCTGCAACTCCCGGGGACTCCTTTATTCAACGTTAGAACGCTTCCCGCGGGAAACTGGGCCAAAACAAATTCGTTAGACCGGCGCGCTGCACCTTAGAGGGACCGTGTCTATTTATTTCTCGGTCGGAGATTTCGATTCCGGCGCTGAAAAGCCGAGTCCCTGGATTCGTTAAGTCCGCGGGGCAGCCGTCCGTGATCGATATACATACATCGCGGGGCAGTCGGGTGTAAATGTTGTTTGAAATCGGGCATAGTTCGGCACCGGGCGAGCGCCAGCAAACTTTTCAAAGCGCTTAGCGAGATAGCGTTTCCTCGAGATCACTGCGTTACCCCGCGGACTGATTTACTATGTTCCCACAGAAATTGCCAGGTGTTCGTGGAATTAATACGTGTGTGCCGGCGAGAGGGAAAGGGCGAGCTTGCTGTGTAGGTATTTGTTGCGCCGGGCCGATGCATAGTTTCCGCGGCGATAGAGAATTCATTACGGTCTGGCTAATTGTAATTGATATTCCGCGGGAGTCTCTGAGCAAATGTTGTTTGAAATCAACCACGGTGTACTGTGTCCAGCAAAGCTTTCTGGGCATAGAGGCTCGGTGGTTCTGCGAGGTAATTTGCCAGAAGTAGGTACGCGACAATTCGCTGCGGTCCAGTTTGTTTGATCAGTTGCGAGCTCTGCGACTGTGTTTTCTTTGTTCCCTTGGAGTCAAGATTGTGATTTCTCAGCTGCATTTTCACATGGACCACAAAATCTTCGCGAAATATCCTGTCCCGAGTATCGTCCTGCAAATCTGTTAACCACAATTTAATCCTCGTCTCAGTGCAATGGAAAATTAGAATCTGACACAGAAATGAGTGTCACACGGCAGCATGAAACAATTTGCCCAGAGAATTGTTAGCACAGCAAGGAACCATCAGCACAAAGTAATTGTTCACATAATGAGACTCGTTAGAAGTTGATATAAATTAGAGCTCATTATAAATCGTGATCCAAATTCACCCTGTAATTTTTCTGGGGCACCCTAGAGAAAGCAAGCATATTCGACTCCATCATCTATCCAGCGTCCTTTGGGGGTTGCGAGCAGCTCATTAATGTGCCCATCCGATTTCGCGTACTTTGCGTAATGCCCAGCAAATCCAAAAACTTTGTCGTTGGACTGGGCGAAAACGGTGGCCCCAGAACGAGCCGCTCAATAGCGCGCCTCCGTGCACACGACAGTGCTCTAAACGGACACCTCCCTTGGCAGTCGTGAGAGATATAGGGCGCTATTACCTCAAACTTGCCAAACCCATGAGCCCTGGCCCTTTATCACCGAACGAGAACCGACACATCGCAATAAACACGCGAGCCTGCAAATTGACTCTCTGCCCGAGTTTCCTTCCGAGTTCAACTATCATGGTTCCTGGGGGCGGCGCGTATGGATTCTTGGCTCCGAACGACATAATTTGCATCCACCAGACGCACGGCTCTGCCGCACGAACGGGCATTTTTACATTCGCGTAGTTCTCTCGCGATTCGTCCGTCGCCCTCCGCCACTGCAGGGGTAGAAGAATCAGAATATTCATTGGATTACAACGGCGTACGCACCGCGGCACAGCACCCCTTGGCTATACAGTACGGGGAATATTTATTACATCACCCCCAAATGCACATCCTATGAAACAATCTTCGTAACACCATGAGTGATAAAGTAGTTGGTACGGGGAGCTCCCTTAACGCCGGACGGCACCTAATACCGGACATTAGCTACATCTGTGACATTTGAAAGGGATAGAAAAATAACAATTAGGTTTCGACACACTCCAGTCGCGTCGCTAAGGAGATTGATTTGATATTATTTCGTTCTTCTGACTTGAGAAAAATCTTAAGCATCCGGCACTAGAGGAACTCCGCCTACTCAACTTATTTTAACCAAGATACTATATAATATTAAATAAGGTGGAAGTGAATACACGCTAAATATAAGAGTGCTGCAATAAATATTTGCAATACTGTATGTATAACAACATTAACAAGGGACTGTATGGAAGTGGCCCGCGCTGATTATTTTCTTCTTGAAATATATCGTTAAGCGTAAAAATCTAAGAGGCGAAACAGTATCTGAAAGTTCGAAAATCGGTATTTTCCGAATAAAATGTGCCACTATAACCAATTACGAAATTGACAACCGGAGGAGATGGGGACTAAAGAAACACGAAACAAAGGGTGTGGACGCGCTACAGCCTTCCATTTTGGATAAATAATACTGACTCAATGCACGTGAAATAATTTTCAATTTTAAGGGATGAAACAGCAAAAAGAGAAATACGTGTCTTTTAGGTTTCTGTGCTTAACAACATATTTGAAGAGGGAAGAAATCGTCGCCGGGCACCTCGATAGTGTCCCTTTAAGTGGAAAGTGTGTCACGGATGAAACGCAACGGCCAAACGGAAATGACGTGCATATTTGAAAGCTTCCGAGTGATCAAACGGGCCTGGACTTTTATTGTGCGAACGGTCTCATTTATGTTTCATTCTCAGCCCGTTTCGCGGGTAAACATTTATCAATATCCCGTTCGAAGCGCCCCGTAAAAATCCGCGAAACGGAATTGATGGTTCCCAGGGAAGGAGCGCGAGCGTTCCGCGACACATTTCAATTTACGATGCAGAGCCGGACGTATTCGGAATCGAGCGGAATTACGCGCGTTTGTTCGCGGCCCGCGCGTCAACGAGTTGACGCGCGACGTCGCGATATCCCCGTAATGAAATCAATCAAAGAGTGATCTCTTCGGTCGAGAGGAAGAGCGGGCGGGGCAGGGCGGAGGGACAGAGGCAACCTAGAGGAATGATCGATGAATCAGGCTATTGAAGGTACACGGTGGCCTCTTTTATAACGTCACTCGGCGTCAGTTCTAAGTCTGGAGATGAGAGCTAGTACACCGTGGACAGTTCTACGTGATTCTGAACAGGCGTCGGGAGCGTTTCGCGGGAATAGCAAGTAGTTTTCCATTGATAGGCGGGGTAGTCTGGCGCGCGAGATGTTGGGATGGTGATCACGTACATATAATCCTTCGAATACCTATTAATGTACGCCATCCGCCGTGGTTCCGCATAAACAGATGCTTTGGAATTCATTCAGACTCGATTTCATGGCTCGCGTGAAATAATAATGCGGTATGGCGGGATCGAATTTTTATAATACAATCCCTGCTGAACAGATTTACTGAGCTTTTCTTTCTCCGCCAAGTTGCGGCAAGAGGCTTGCTTTATTTTAACTTGAATTTGTTATAATTAGTTAGACCGCGGGGGTCTGTGCAAATATATATTTTTATGGGAAAGGGCTGAACAAGTGGTACTTTGACACAAATATGTGTCATCAGAGGGTTTCAAAAATATATTTTTTATTTTGTATCTTTTGCATATCGCATATCTACAGAAATTATTTACTATCGCTTAATAATCGTATACAAAATACACCGCATAACGTAACAAAATTTTCATGCACCTCTATTTTTGTGAATGAACGAAATCAAAGGTAACGCGATCAGTTGTTCCTCCGAAACAAACATAAGCATCCCTCCCAGTGCCCAGTAATTTATTTCCCTGGTTTCTAAATTCCCATTTGCGAAACGTCGTGCGTCTGCCTGTGCCCGAAACATTGCTGTTTTCTTCGTGGTCGTTAGCATTGGCTGGCAGTCAAGGGAAGATCAAACATTTCGCCCGTAAGTGCATTGTCGTGATGTAACGGGTGGCCGTGCAATCACGTCCCTATTCGCATATGTGCCTGTTTCCTCGCCCAATGGCTGTCACGTTGCCAAGAATCTCGCGGCAACTTTGCCGGCGAATGAAATTCTAACCAGGACCTCGTGAAATCTAGCGTGCAGCTCGCCCCACGGTTCTTTCGTGGCGCAGAACTCCGGACAGAGATCGGGAAACTGAAGACACCGCGGTGAAGGGGCTTCGCGATGTCGACTGTCGGTTAGATAATTAACGAAGGCGACGACGGGCGAACGCGCGAGCAACTTTGTAATTTGCGAACAGGAAACTGTTAGGAATTCTTTGCCCACGAGGCTTCCTGCAAAGTCCGAATGCGAGGATGCAAACGTACACCAAAGTCGTACCACATTTCGATTTATCCATTTATTTCGATTATGTATTTAATATTTCTTCGAAAACCTGGCATCCCTGTTTCTAACGGCAAATATTCAGCGGAAGTAGAAATAACCTACCAACTGTACAAAATTCTAAGGCTATCGAAAAAATTGTCATATAATCATTGAAGACTGTATAGAAAAATAACCCAGGTTGCAGTGTTTTTTTTAAGTGAAAGCTTTCCAAGTGAAAACCATGAGAAATCTCTTTGGCAGTCGCTTCTTAGATCGACCACGGCGGGTCATCGTCGAAAAAGAGGGCTCCTCCGATGATAGTCTGGAATACTTTGTCTGCTGATGATTTGCCGCGGTCATGAAAATTGCCCCGAGAGGCGCAAATGGCGTCCAATCGTTCGCGTAATTTTGCATATTTACGAGACCGCGCACAAAAGGCAACCATTTGTGAAATTACGCATGCACGCGTGTTGCATGTAGGTACACGCGCAAGTTGGCTACGACCTACATATGTTGGTGGTACGTGGCTGGTGTCGCCTCTGCATTCTACCCACCCCCCAGCTTCCACGTACACATTCGCGCCAGGACAATTCCCTTCCTTATCCCCTGTTTCGCTGCCGCTATTCGGCCGAGTGATAAATTTTTTGCCCGATAACCGCCTGTGGCTCGATAAACTAACAACCAGGTCAGAGATGAGTTTTATCGGCGTGTACTTGGCAAGAAGTTATGCGTCCAGGATGCAGGTCGCATCAAAATGGCATTAAGGATAGGTTTCTACGCTTTCGCGCGGATAAGCCGCCATTTTTCTGCATAATAGAGCTTCAACTTCCCGGATGTATCACGGTCGATGCTACAACTGAGACGCACTCGGGGATCCCTCCAGTGCGGATGTTCTAGGAATTCTTTTCCCTCGATAGACCTCGTTATACATACATGGTCCTCCATGAATAAAGCACTTGATCACGAGTAGACTAGTAACGGCCTCAAACTATAGTACACAGTCGTGCCATCAATGATGTCCTTAATAAATATACTTTTATGCAGTAGGTAAATTAAAGCAGAGGATAATTTTCTTATATCTTTTATTTGTAAGCTGTATTACAGGCTAAAAGTCCTTGTAACTTAGGGTAACTATTTTTTTTTTAGGTTTCCGGGGATAGGAGATATATTTTCTTAAGTTGCCGAATTAGTAGAATTTTAATAGCAAACTTGTGGCTTCGGTTTCATATTATTATTTTGCAATTTTAAAGAGAAAATACAGAAGTCGGGACTGTTACTAAAGATCGGGAAGAATGATTACCTTAAATTCAGGATTGGGGACAAAATCGGGGTGAATAATTACCGGGGCAGAAATCGTGTTCCGGAGACGAATGGCCATCTTACTGGAACCACTAGAAACGGCCACCTTCTTTGAACGAGTCGGCCACTTATTTATTGCTGCAAGCTTAACTCTTCTGAGCATTGACACTACCTTCACCACTTTGACTGTGGCAAAGTTGGGCGAAATACCGTTTCAAGTCAGTCAGACCTTCTTAATTCCCCTCGGACAATATTTTCTGCCACTCTAAGTGGTAAAGTTCCAATATTACGGTGGGGTTCAGAGGTTACAGCAAGCTGTTTCCTCTAAAATATTCCAGAAGCTATAATCAAAGGGATTAAGATCTATCTCCCTGAAGAGCAATTTCCCGCAATGAATGCAGGTACATTGGCTTCCAGCAACGTTGTCAAACATACTGCAATAATTGAGGAGCAACTACTCTACCAGCATTTTGGTAATTTGCAACTCACGAGTGAAATCATTTTATTTCACGGAACAGAATTCAGGGCACGACTGTGTGTATAAAATGTTCCCCGCGTGGTTCTGTGTGAACAGACTGAAACCATTAGTAATCCATCTCCGAGGATGCATTGCCATCCACGATCAATTCTCGCGAACCGCTTCGGCCGTCGCACTTGATCGTAGCTGTCAGATGATTTTCACGTCCAGTTTATTTGTACCGCTAATGGGCAGCGCGAATTGTCGCCGAATTTTTGCCCGTAATCTAGCCGTATTCGCGTCTCGTTGCGCAGCCTCGTCTCGGCGCGCGCAACCGTGGCTGCTGGCGCGCGTTCGTTATAGGATTCCCCGCGATCTATCATTCCACTTACGGGAGCAAGATAATTGTATTATCATCACAATGGCGATTCAAGTTTTCTCACGCCCCGGCAATACGGAGATGATGCATTGTACGAATGACAAACACGGTATTCATCGTGCCGCCGACTGCGGGGAACAATGCGAAGGCACGGTAATGCCAGGTATAAAATGGCGAGTATGTAATTACGGTGAATTCATTAACGGAGAAGTTTCATCGCGGTTCACGTGTGCGAGCCACAGTAAGCCGCGCGGACGCTTAGGCGGCTTCGCCGAGCTCTGCGCGGCCGTTTCCGGCGGAACCTGGGCATCATCAGCCCTTCCATTCGTTTAGGGTCTTTTCAAGCGAGACACTTGGACGGCTCGCCACAGTTATCTGGAACGTATCCACGAGTTCTCTGTGCCTTGTTCCTTGCCTCAATTTGGCATCTTGTGCTCGCGTGCTGAACGGCGGATACTCTTTGGGATGAGATATAATTATGCGGAGGCTTTCGATCGAATCTTGCTTTATAGGTAACGAAGGGATGCGTTGGCATCCGACCTAATTATAATTCTTGGCGTCGTGGTTCTCTGAAGACAATTCGTCATCAGAATCTTCGATATATGTACACACTACCTTTACTACTCGGCTTCGCCCGAAGTTTAGATTATGATTTTATAAAAAAAAAGTTGTTTATTTATTTCTTTGTGAAAATAGTCACATTCATCTGGATTAGCTAAATAGTCATAACGAGCTGGGACACCTTTCGCGACCCCCGAGTTTACTGCTCGAAAGTTTTTAGCCGACAGACAAATACACAAACACTTTCTGCTTTATGTATTAGGATTATTATTAGCTCACGTTGAGCTACTACTTCATTAAAATTCCATACGTTTCAGACTACTCTGAAACCCACGCTCGATTATCAATCTACTCTTCTTCCTTCATCTATGCACGATAAAATTAATTCAGTGGTTTTCTAGTTTTCCTGACACACTGCCACTGAATGTTCAGAAATTATTTCAACACCGGCGCGTACAATTTCCTTCGACGCCATTGCCAAGTGAACCAGTTCGATCAACTTCGTTGAAATGTGCAAACATTCACCTTTCGTTTAATTGCTCAATTTCGTTAAATTAACCGCATTGTTCGACCAAAGTGAACCGTGGAAATTCGCCTAAGGATACGTACAGTCGCAAGAGAATTTACAAGTCGTCGTACACTGTAGCGGGACCAGGTGGAACGAAACTCGATGCCCAGACGGAGTGGATGTAGAAGCGTGGAGTGTTAAAAGAGGATTCGGGGTAAACGTAATACAGCCAGTGGCCTGACGCATCCCAGCAGTCCAAAGTGGCTTCTGTTCATTTGTTAAATGCTTTTGCAGTTTCCATTAAAGCCCGTTTGCTAAGTACTCTTCGCCAAGGCGGGTTAATTACGTTTCAGCACGTTAATTAACGCTCCCTGATACAGGGCCCGGCCCGCGTTTTTGCGCTTGCCCCGCGCCCTGGACGCGTCTTGGGCACGACACCTTCCATCTCCCCGCAATTCCGCCACTGCGCTGCGTCGATACTGTTATTACCGTAACAACATAAATTTTTTCATTATCCACCGGCCGGGTAGATGAGCAACGCACGATTAGATCGTGACGAGAAACCGCAGCCGTCGCTCTCGCGAGCGAAAAAATCCAATTATTAATTTCCTCCGGGGCTCACCTTCCGCTCGATGTAACCGACGAGTCTGTTCGTCGACTCTGCCATACAGCCATGCAGAAAGCCATCGTTATGGACACGTATACACGGTATAACGAATAACGAAGGGATTCGAAAGGAAGGACGATGGAGGAATCTCTGTGCGCAAAGTGCATGGCGCACGGAACGTTTTCCAAAGAAATTTAATGTTTATAGAAAAGCAGATATTCGTTGAATTAAAATGCTGGTAACTTTGAGAAGGGATTTGGGTGTGGAAGTTATTGAACATTAAGTAAAGCATACGGAGGGGTTAGCAAAAGATACTTCACCAGTAATTAAACAGTACTAGTAGTTTTAGCGATTCTTTGAGTGTAAGGATATTTGAGTTTCCTCGCAACTTCTTCCCACAAATGTTCAGCGGAATGCCATCTTATTAAATTCTAGAGAGCTTCAGTGGAGGAAATTAATTGCAAAATACAGAAGTACCTATAGAGAGGTTAAAATATCTTGCCTGTTAGGCCACCGCGTTATCTGAAAATAGATGAACCCCTCTCGTGAAGATTTAGTAGGCAATGTAGAAGTTTAAATTTTCAGAAGCTTACGCCAGTCGCAGTGTTAAAACCGCTGCTTGACAGTTGGCCCTCTTATCAGAGCGAACGGAGAATGATTCGTTGGCGCCTCTCAGCTCCAGGTCCGCTCGATATTCGAGCGATTGTTCCTCGAGACCAGGCAGCAGTTACGCGAGATGATGTACAAAGTACGACCAGGTTCAAACGGATACCCAGCCGCGGTTAAATTAAGAATCGCGGAAGGGACACTCGCGGTTAATTGGAATAATTAATAGTGCCGTTTCATTGTCCATTTTCTCTTCTGCCTCCCCGTTCATTCCGCGGGAACACGCGGTGCTCTGATGTACCGCGGGGACATCCGCCGTTCCCAATTGGATCCTGCAGAATTCACTGTCTTGTGGACATTGTCTTCCACCGAGGGAAACTTCTACCCTCGTCCCTTCACGGAAGTGTCTTGGATATTCTGCTTGAATGAGCTAGATCTCTAGACGTCTGCGATCTACCGCGCTTGGTGGCAAGAATATCGGTAGCTATATAGTCGTGCCGAGCGCCTCGGACAATCGTAAGGGGTCTTCTCAGGTGAGACACTTTTGTGGCCCTCGATCGGTATTTCGGATAATTTGTTCTCCTTTGTTTATACACGAAGGAGTTAAAAACAAAATTAAATCAATTCCTTTAATCTATAATTCATTAGTTAGAAAAATCGTGGTTTCTCTGGTAGCTTTTGGTTATGCATATTCTGTTAGCAGGTGTGTTCTTAAATGTAAAAGAAATTTAGTAAAAATACCTACTCCTCCTGTTATTAATAACTTTTTCTTCTAATATGAATACCAATATAGAGTCTCTGTAATATATATTTTATATGTGTTACTAATTTCGGTTCATAGATTTTATAATAGATACCGGTTCAGACTGCTATTGATTTCAATGCACTTTCGTTACAAATTATAAACGACGCTGACAGAAGACATTTTCGTAACTTTAATATTGGCAACTCGCAATTGGAACAGGTCACATCAAATATTTAAGGCTGCGCTCGCTGTGTCAGTTTCTTGTTAATAGCTAAGTAAATAGTCAAAAATATCAATAGAAGCATTTCGCAATTCCCCGATAAAACCATTATAGACAGAAACCAAATATGCAAGATGAGATCATATAAATGGACCTCAAATAACTTCTTTATTTTTGATCATGCAGAAAACGTATCTTTCACTTCCTAATTGAAATTAATTTTGTGTGTATTTTTTTGCACGTAGAGCGTGGTTCTTCAAATACAATCTTCTTTTAGGTATTCCAAAGAGATGAAAACAATTTAGGAGATATACAAACTTCACAAAGATAGGGAAATTAATTTCGCGTTTGCGTAGGCAAATTCTGATAAATTCGAGGGGACGTTGTACAATCTTACAACCGATGGTAGCTAAGTATACTCGACAGTTCATCAGTTCACAGTAGAACCAAAGAATTCCTAAATCCCTACCTCCTCCACCCGAGTTTTAATCAACCTTAAAATCATTCCATGATCATATCATATCAATTACAAGACTACATATCCAAAGAAAAACCGTGCACCAAAACAAGGCAACCTGCCATTGAAACATTAACAGCTATTACATCCACAAACAAATTAACTTCAACCCTCCAACGCGCATGAAGATTAAAAATGAATTATTTAACGCACCCATTCGTCGTAATCCACATATTCTACGGTTCTCCATATTCCACCAGAAAAATAAACAATTTCACAACCACCCGATACAAGCAACGCTCCCCTGTTACGCTCCGAAAAATAAATAAATTCAAAAGCTCTGGAAAAGTCAACGTACCTCTCGGACCAAACGCAATCATCGATGACACAGTGTCCAGAACAAGCGCAGGGGGTAGCTTTCCCCCTGTCGAAATCCAGCTGTGTTCGATAGGCTTCAAAATGGAGCCCATTCTTCCCAGTGGCAATTACCTGCGGGCCGCATCGCGACGACGTTAATTACCGAGTCGCTATCGCTTCTAAATTTCGTCCCCGGCTAGATTTAAATCCGCGCGATTCCACCGCGATCGCCGATAACAATTCGGCCTGGATTGTGAGGGCGTCGAACGGCGACGATCGAAACTCGACGGTGCGTTCGGCCAGGTGTGCTGAAATAGCGATGGGACTGATCCATCATTTTATCATGATTGTCAAGTAGTAGCTCGATGATCAAACACTTGTTCCGATGGATTGAAATGTATTGAAGGAAAACCTACTTCCACGATATTAGTATTGATGCTATCACTAGTAGAATCGAATGTTTCAAGTACCTACGTTGTGAGTTTACAGAGTTAATGGAGAGCTGTAGACTGATGGATACATGATAAATTTCATGATACAAAGGCATTTTAGATAGGATAGACGAGGTAATGAAAGGTTATCACAAAGATTGGTGTGTAATTATATGCTAAATCGTTTGGATTTTGATGAAATTGCTGTGTGATGTTGTCCGCGTAACACGAGGGGTTATCATTTTCCTGGTTTGAAATTTTCTTTAAAAAATACACGCTGTGAAAGTTTGCAAATTTTATTACCTGAAACGGAGCGCACCTGGGTTTTTAACAGCTCGTTCTGAAGTTAATTTTTAATTGACCGTCCTTTCTAAACAATGTCCGATTTCGTAGAAGAGACTGCAGAGAATATCGTCATACTTTTTTCGGCTTTTCAAAAACGCGACTTTAAAGGAATATTCGAAAAACAATAACTCGTGTGTCTGTGACTTTCATATTGCGAAAAGGATTTTTCAGGGAAGATAAATATATTGAAAAAGCCAATCCATTTTGGCTAAACCAAAGGATTGTTAACAGAAGGACAATTTCAGAAATAAAAATCTATCGATAGACCGCGTTTTCGCGGAAAATGGGGAAAAACGGAAAACTCCGATGGCCTGTATTTTTTAAACAAATTCGAAACCAGCGAATTGATGACTTAAACCCCTCTGATTTCACATAAGCTACATCATATTTCGATTTCATCAAAATCCCCCAACCACCAATTCAAAAAATAATCAATTTTTCGTGGAATGGCTTCGTTATATACGTATAGTAGAACTGTGAAAGTATCGATACTGCCCATATCCACGATGTAGTTAAAAAGGATCAATACTTTTGAATAGGAGTCATTTAGACACCTGTACTTCTGACACAATAATACTTTGCTGGCAGGGGTCCATTTTAATTAAGGAGTATTATTCCTATCGCTATGAAACAGCTCTCTCGGTCGCGTGTACGTTTCTGATCGCGGTGTTTGCATGTACGCGTCCACCGCATGCTAACCACGGCTGATCGATCGATTGGCTGTTTACTGGAAACCCCGGTGACTCGTATTTTTTCTCCGTCATTTGCTTCGTTCACCAGCTCGCCCGCGATTCCAGCGGAACGCCACGCCGTTATCGCGCGTAATCGCGCGCGGATAATCGCAATCCCTTGTCCCACAGTGTTCGTGCGAATTCGTTGTTGCGTTTGGCTAGCACTTGATCACCGGTGCACGCTACCGTTTGGCGAGATTTGAGTAAAACCGCCGATTCTCTGGGGCCGCCGAAGATGAAATAGGAAGAGATAGAAAATTTGTGAAAATCGTGCCACGTAGTTGAGTCTTGATTAATATTTTATTACCATATGATTAAATAATGATGAAACAGACTTATATTCTTGTTTGATTACAAACAGTAGGATATATATATACGTAGATGGATGTATTACAGGAAAAATCTGTAGTATTTACATTTTCACTAAAATACAGAAATGATAAAGATTGTTCGTGTAAAAACAAAAATATCTTTGGGACATCCTCTGTTAGAGATTCTATATTTGATTATAAATAATCTTCAGCAGGCTAGCATCAGCTGTTTAAAATGTCCAGTGTTTAGGTCTACTTAGGTACAAACACAGCAGTATAGAAATATTATTCTAATATATTCTAAACATGTATGTACTTTTGGTATTTTGCGTAAGATTGATAACAACGTCTGAGTTACTGTAGATAAAAGTCACGAACAGCGGCTCTGTCTAAACACTGCGATAGCAATGCGTCTTCATTGGCCAACCACTTGCATCTGACCTACACAGTATACCTCATCAATAATTTCTCTGTATAGTGGCAGAGACACTGACAACTCTGTCTAAGTCTAGTCTTCCATTCGAAGTATTATGCAACAGTAACCAAGAATCCAAAGATGAAAGACGTGTGCACGCCTCTCGGAATAGCAATCGCGATCCCTGAAAATGTCCCCATTGATAAGCTCCCTAGCCTTCGATAATTTCAGTAGGATAATTAAAAGAAGACAAAGGCGAAGCTAACTGTGAAATGCACAGGCCACATAATGGAATACTAAATTTCCACTCTGATTTTTTTCACGATGGGAAACTGTTTTCACTCCGCTTAATTGTGCCCGACGTAAACGCGCGATACCGTGGCGCGTTGGTAATCGGCCAGTGCAGAGGAAAAGGATAATAGAAATGCAAACAGTTTGAGAGATTGTCCGTTGTTACCGCGGCTTTATAGAACGTAATGATTTCAATTAGCGCGACACGTTGGTCCCGCGAAACGTATTTATTTCGATGCTCCTGTACGCGCTTTGTAGTGGTTATTTATCGGGTCAGCGTAACCGAATAATTTGTTTCATAGGTTTTTCCCATAATTTTTTGATAATACACTCGCTTTGGGATAAAGGGTAGCTCGTATTTTTTTATTTAACATTTACTACAGGTGAAATACCTCGCCGCATTATCATTCCTCGCTGACGAAAATGGGTAAATTTATCAGCGCATACTTCGAATACAGTGAAGGTCTTTAAATTGATACTCGAATTTTATGCACTATTGCAAATATTTATTGTTTCACTCGAATACTTAACATGTTATCGTTTATACCTCACTTAATATTAATATTGGGAAAATAGTGTTGCGTAATTATTGACTAGACACTCAGCACCGCTTAATTAATCATATATCCATGAAAATTATCCATATTATGTGGATTTGCGAATGACGCGATAAATAGGTATTTTCAGTAGCGTGCTATTCCTATAGTATTGATGTATGCGGTCTATGGACCACAATTTCTAATCACTGATGCGACCCATCTAATAATTAATATACCACTGCAGCTGGGTCCTCGGTGGGGTTCTCTCGGATCTTTGAATTCGAAGTTCTCTAAGGAGATCCGATAAAGCTTCCAAGATCCTCTCGCGGTAGCTTATTAACTACAACAAGAGTGTTAATAATTCGTGGTCGGGTAGAACTATCTTCCAGGCGGCACTTGGCTGGCCTTTACAAAATCAATCGCGTTCTGACGAGTCTGGCATACTGAAATTCAATTCGATTAATCTGTGCCATTACGCGCGCTTCAACTCCAATTAACGGAATGAAATTAATTTATTTCCGGAATTTGATGAAATTAATATTCCGGATTCCCTTGGTTTCTGCAAAAACTCCAAACACGCCGGTGAAATTGCAATTTACCGTGAAGCCGCGATGACGGGCCTCGTAACAAGTGCCGAGGATTACTGCTCGGCAAATGCAATTGGACGATATTTGATGTTCGATCGCAGTCAAAGTCGTTATCTTGTTCGATCGCGCGGTTAATTTATTTTAGGGGCGGGCAGTTGCGATTCTACAAATTAGCTTATCGGAAATGGAGCAGCGGCAGCAAGTTATTCGCTAATAACAACATTGTCACGTGGTATTCATGCGCGATCCAGCCAATGGATTTTAGCGCAGCGGCTGCTGTTACGTTTCTGTTTACTTGTGTGCGCTGTCGAGTCGTCTAGATTCGAACGAATTACTGGGCTAATGTTAGCGCTGCGATTACTAACGGCGGCTGTAAACATTTCATCGTATAGTTTCGTGCCTGTCGTTTTATTGCTGGAGCATATTTTCACAAGTAACACGATATCCAGGTTTCATATTTTTCGGGGGGTTTCGAAAATCACTTTTTACCCTGTATTTGTCGAAACAAACAAGAAGTGTCGCTCGTAACAGATGTATCTGTTAAATCGTACGATATAATACACAAACACAAAACTGGCATATGCACAGAAGGTATCCGTAGCACATAAAGCGCCTCTCTCGCGTAGCTTCTGACTTATACACAAAACGAGGAACACAATAATTCTGCGTTTTGAACGTCTCGAGACATATCTAAAGGCAATTACAAATGCAGAACGGTACGGGGCAAAACTGGCGAAGCTTGCTGCACGGTGCTTATCATTGCCTTTTTCAGTGCCATGAATTTATGGTGAAGTTACATTCCTCACGATATGCTCGCCGTTATCTCGACACGAAAAGCGCCCAGTTATCCCCGCGATCTTCTTTGCTACGTGACATATTTCTAAAATGGGCCATAGAAGTTTTACAGGAGACATAGTCGCGGGGGCTGGGTTAACACGTGGGGTTTATTAACACTGGCACACCTGGATGCCATACGTGTTAATGTCCTGGGAGTGATAAGGGCGGGCGAGCTTTCCATCGCGTACGTAATCAGTCCTCGTGGCTGAAAGATTGATCGATCGACAACGATTAACAGGTACACTGTATTAGCGCGGTACATGCATCGTCTTCAAGGAGATATATCTCGACGGGGCAAACGCCCGATTAATTTAAGAACGCACAGGTTCGCGAGTAAGACAGAGCGGTGGTGGTTTACTGTTAATGACAGAATCGCGTGAGTCCATGATCGGATAATTGCAATTTATTTGCGCGAATTAACTGATACATTCGACGTCGTTGCTGCCACCGTGGTTCAGTAACTTTGTATGACATCAATTGATTGCATTCTGGGAGGGGAATAATGTTGCACTGCCGGGTGCGTGTATGCATTGTTCATCACGAGACACGACAAATCGACTCGACTCGTTGGATGCGTAGCGCGTAAAAGGCAGCTAAGTGAATACCGAAAATATTGTGTAACGTTGGTTCTTTGGCCTATCGACTGGGGAAGACGAGTTAACTGGTCATTGAAACACTCTGTGTTGGGTAAGACGAGTTAACTCGTCATTGAAAAACCCAGCGTTGGGTAAGACGAGTTAAGTCGTCATTGAAAAACCCTGCGTTGGGTAAGACGAGTTAACTCGTCATTTGAAAATTCCTCCGTATTGCACGTAACTCGCCATTTGGAAATTCATTTATTTAAAAAATGTTTAAATATTGAACATATATTGTTCAATTATTGAACTATATACCTATTTCTACCCCTTTTGTATTTTATGTATCACACACTTTAAGATTGTCTAACTTTATGCTACATCCTTTTTAGTACATACATTTATTCCCATAGAAGATATTTAGGTATTCCGTTTCTAATGATTCTCTTATATATGAAAGTGCAGGGATGGTGAATAAACCATGCGAGTAATTATGAAATTATAAATTATACGCGAGGTTCCTGCACGTTAATCACCCTCTCACGAATGTATCTAGTGAAAATCTGTGAAACCATTTTTCCTTTTTCCCTGTAATAACATTTAACCTGTTTAGAACGTTACGTCATAATGTTTAATTTTGGCTGTTACAGGTAAGAGACTCTTATTGAACATCGTACCATCATCCGTAGTAAATATCCAAGAGCTAAAACTGGGGAAAATACAGGACTCGTTTTACGAGTAAGTAAATCTCATGTAAGCTACTATCTGATACATCTCCAGCTGAGATTCTTTACCCCTTATTACGTCCATAAACCCTTCTAAATAGCTTTTAAATAACAGGCAAGTGGTAGTAAGTATCCTAGATACTGTGCTGATAAACATACAGGCATTACTCTCTCTCTCTCTCTCTCTCTGTCTCTCATGGGTAAAATCTAGAACTCGCGGAAGCTATTGTTACATTTAAAAAGTTCTTTCGTTTAATTAACCAATTTATACAGTTTCGTTAGACCACAGATATTTTTACTATCCCCCTAAGCAGTTTCCCCGTTAAATCGTTAATTCTCAGGACGATACTTACACGTCCTCGTTATTTGTAGTGAATAATATATGGAAGTGATATTTTATGCATATTATCTATCCAATATCCTCACGATAATACAGCGCTTCTTCCACACATCTATACTTATAATATCTCGTAAATATCTCGTAAATATAAATAAACAATAGCCACGCGTATATCCGTTTCTCTCTATTTCAAAGAGGGTTAATTAAATGTACAATTAAATCCAAGAACGCTGAATATCACGGGGCTGATATTCCTATCGACACGAACGCGTTCGTTGACCGAAGGAATATTAAATTTCGGGGCCTGTGTCGTGTCCACGGCAAAGGGGTAAAAGGGGCTTGAAAAATACCGTGATACACGAGCTTAGATTTTCCATCGCGATAGTAGATCGCAGGATGCGGGGAACGAGTCATAATGATTTATCTTCACGAATCGGCGAACGCATTTCGCGCGGCAACACCTGTGCGGCTGGGTAATTTATGTACCCATGCACCGTTCAGTGGCCGGATTTTAGGGGATTTTTTTTCCTTTGTCTTCTGTAACCGTTAAAACACTGTCGCAATTATTAATCGTCCATTATTTTCGCGCGTACCTTATTCAAACCGTAAACACAGGCCAATAACGGGCTCGTTAATTTTGCAAAACGCGACGCGCACGGTTCTACGGTCCGCGTAGCTTCCATTTCGTAACTTTCGATCCCGCTATATTAATTCATAGATCGTTCTCTACGCTCGCTGCCGGCGGTCTGTTACCAATCACTTAAATTTTAATCGATCAGGGCCAACGACGAGCATAAAATACTGGAAATTGTATAAACGTCGCGGATTCATTTGATACTGGAATATTTTGTTATAAATAAATCGCAGCGGTGCGCAGGGAAGAGGCAGTCATTATTATTCGCCGATTTAATTTTTCCCAGGGACCACCAGGAATTTATTTTATTTACAGGTCGTGAATAAATGAAATACGATGGCCAATAAATTTAATTCCTCCCCCTTTTTAATCTGGAGTAATGCGTTTATTATATGTGTCCGGATATCCTGGCCAACGAATATTTTTTTTCCTATTCCTTTTTTTTATTTTTGTGCCAGAGTTATCGCCCGACAGAATGATAGAATAATCCCAATTTATTCGACAAACCGGCCGGCACTGTTGGCTCGGTTACAAGTTCGAACTTCGTTAACTTATGTGCACCGTCACTAGCTCGGATTTGAACGACACACAGGGTGTCCCACAATGAGTTATGCAATCGAGAAAGACATGATTCTACGTGCAAAATCAAGTAAAGAATGTGGTATAAAATTTTTGTATAGGTACGGGCCTTTGTTTTCTAGAAAATCGTGTTTGAAAACTCGAAAATGGAATATTGTATAATGGAATAGCGAATATGGCGCAACGAATCTTCGTACAAAAATAGGTTGAAATTCCGCGCTACTCTTTTTTATCAGGATTTCAAAAATCCATCTTTTACAATAATTAGTCAAGCGTGCAGGTATTAAATAGATAATCAAAATCAATTTTCTTGAAAACACAGTCGTTGCAAAAAATAGTTATTCTACAATTTCGGCTGAATTTTGCGCGAAGGTTTTTCCGTCGACAGTTGTACCATATTTATTGTTGTATTCTGTTTATTTTTACTTGCCGCATCAATTTTCAAGCTTGAAGAATTTTTCATTCCACTTTTTCGATGTTATTTGTATGTTCCATTTCCTTCTTCGTCGCAGTGTTCATTGCAGAGCACCCTGTACCTACAACGTGCAGCCTCAAACATTGCACGGTGACGAAATTGTGAACGTCGCCGACCTCGTTTCTGATATGCAGTGATTCATGCATTCGTTCACACGCTCGGGAATAATAACTAATTGCGTTACCTTTGTCCGCGTCGAATTTAATCCCTTTTGGTGGCGAAATTTTTTTACTGAGACAAAAGTCCGCTTCGACCCGTGCTCTGCGTTAAATGGGATCAATGGAGAACAAAAGTGACAAACTCGTGGTCGTGTGTGATTGTAATTCTCCCGCGTGGTCCGTGTTCGATTAAAAAATTCGAATGTTTCCAGAAAGGTGTTAAATTCTTTTAAAATCTAGTGCGAGAAAATAGGAAACCAGATGGAGGATTGTTGGAAATTTTAGAATCTACGTATTTCGATATTAATAATCTAACAAATTTTAATGTTCCATTATCAAAGATACTCTAAATCCATCCTAATGACTTGATGCAAGGAAAAAGCTACGTCTATTCACTGCTACATATGTTCCCATTGAACGATGAAAGAAAGATATGCAATCACACAGGATACTTAGCTTTGACGTGTTTCCGTCGCAAGCAACGAGATAAAACTGATTGCCCATAAATAATGTAAAAGAGGACGACGCACGGCTAATGATTCTCTCATTCCCATTGAATTCCAGATGTAAAACATAGTGACTAAGGCATACAGTATTTAATTATGTATCATATAAATGGGAATTATGTATCAAGTCTAATGCATCCTGCCTGAAAGGCCTGAGAAGTGAAAGTTTAGCTAACGATGTTTGTATTTCTGCATTAAACATATCTATAAATTAATTAAGCCCAGCTAATTAGACAAAGGGCTGGGAATACTTAATTGAACCCCATAATCGCTAGATCTAAATTCGATGTGTGCTTCGAATTCGTTTTAGAAGCTCGTTCTTTTATCTCAATTTAGAAAAAAATAAAATTGATTTTGGTTCGCGAAAATAAAGGAAATATTTTTCCATATCAGTTTGGGAATATTGTAAACAATATACGTAGGCTAATTACATACAGTGATATTAGTTTAGATCGAATTTCAACGCTTGATCTTCTAGCACAGCGACTTTGTTAATTAAAGTATTCGCCGTTTGAATTAACACATTTGTGGCAACGAGGTACAAGGCTTCGAATTCAATTCGTAGGTATGGGACTCTGTTCTGAATCTTATGAATTTTAAAAAGGCTTTTCCTACAGTTTTCTGATCACGAAAGATAGTATCTTTTAATAAGCTCTTTTTCTTAAATACGGAGAACGTAGCATCATTCCAAGCTCGCGGGCATTCAGTTTCATGCTATTAGATGTGGAAGATACTTGGTCAAATATTGCCGGAGGAAAGCAGGAGGGAATTTCATCAGGCCTTCATCTGCAGTTCAACACAAACATATTTGAGTTGCTATCCAATTTTATTCTGGATGGAACATTATACATAGGTTCTACGGTCGGGGGGTATCTTTACAATTGGTTCGAAAGATTGCCTTTAGAATAGCCCGGAATGATCCCGATACCTTCGATAGGGAATCAAGAGATTCAATCGCTACTGTACACATATCGATAAGTAACATAAATTCTACCTTCTCAAAACAAATATTCCCCAAATAACTAATCATTGGGCTCCTACTCGTCTTTACTATGGACACAATCTCAACGTCCCAGGATGATATCCAATAACCCAGCTGAGAAGATTGACATCTAATTCCAGACATCCCGATTCCAATACGACACCGGCATGACAGTGCACTCCGAATTAGTGCATCAGTCTTGCTGAAACCGTCCGTAGATCATTGCACACCGTCCGTGGCGAGAGCGCGGAACGTCGAAAACGGGAAATAAGAGGGCCGGTGCGCATTAATCGTCTGGCAAACACAATCGGTTTTTCATTGTCACAGATAGAGAGGTTCGACCATAATCGTGGATTTATAATCGCAATTTATTTGCGCGATATGGCCAACGCGTTTCCACCGGTGGCGTTCGCGCGGCCGTCCCGTTTGTTTGCTCCGTTGTCATGACCGATCGATCGTTAATGGGGGGAAACCCGATTGCAAAAATTAATTGGATGACGGCCACACTTCGATACAACGACGGGGCTTACATTTCGAATCCGACTACTTTGTCGTAATGATCGCATTGGGTAGCAAAGACCCGTTCTTCAACCCCTGTGTCAAAGTCACGCGCCATTCATAGGATGTTTCAGAAACGAACGTATTAGCTAATCCCATAAGTAATACGGTTTTTCTTACAGTCTTTCAACTGTTTGATGTATAAACCATAAATGGAAACTGTCAAACAATGTTGTATGAAAAATTCACGAGTGTATATCGAATATTGCAGTTATTACAAACGTTTAAAATGGACGTGACGAAAGAACATATTCAGCATGTTATGTTATATGAGTTTAATAAAGTAAGTAATTCAAGTGTTGCGGTGAAAAACGTATCTGAGGCGCATGCACACTTACGAGGTGAAAAGTACCTAAATAGTGAATAATATATCAGAAATAATCAGACTGCGTCCCCAAAGTTCCTATGCTTGTTAACATGTATGCTTCTTTCCACGTGTTCCACTAGCCAATCAAGTTTTCGCTTGCCGTTCCGAAGCGCTCTGTACCTCCGATGTACTTGACGATCCCTGCCGCGATGCATTCATTATCTTGATATCGTTCGCGTTCATGCGAACCGCCCTGCCGCGTTTTAATTTAACAAAGAACGTTAATGTATCAGTCATGCGGAAATGCCTGTCCCGTCGGAAAAATATAATTAATACGTTCGCAAACTAATTTGCCGTCTCCGCTTTTAGCGAAGGGGTCTCGTTCGAATCGCTTATCGAGATGCCTCGCCTTTCCATGCGTTTCCCATTCGCGCACTTCCAGTTATCGCGCTGCTTTTGTACGATATTGTAATAATATTCCACGAGCTTGTTTGCCGATTATTTCGAACCCGTTGAAAGGAAAGGAAAAGTTGGAGATATCAGTATCTAATAATTATTGAAAGATTGAGCACCAAAGTTTTCGGTGTACTTATGAATATGTGTAGTTATTTGTCTAGATATGCGGTGAGAAAATTATTATTGAATAAGGCACTAATATAGATTACTTGAAAATATTGGAAATGTGATGATGCAGAGAATAATGCATTATTCAAATTAATTAGAACTTATTGCATATGAAGTATTGGAATATTTTAAAGTTTCCAAGAATTATTATTTGTTTTATTATTATCATCTTCTACAATTTACAGTGTCTCATTCACGCTTCTTAATAGAATAACTGACACTTCAGAAAATGCAAATTTTCTGCACCTTATGGATGATCACTACAACCAAAAATATTCCGTTGTTCACAGGATGCTTTTTAAAGGAACACGTAAACGGTCAATCATATTTGGAATAAAATTACAGTAAATCATGATATTCGAATCTAACACGAATACTACGAACAAGCAACGCTTCACTAAATAATTACTATTCAGCTGATAAATCCTTCCATTCAATGCCAATATCGGACCATAAAAATATTTTAATAAAATGAGATCCGTGTCACGGATGAACCAGTGGAAATGAAACTCCCATCAAAATTAGTGGCTTGGTGGACGCAGGAAAGATACGCCAGGATAATTTTCAAACCTCGTGACCGTAGCGTCCGAGTTTTCGTATCAATCTTCTCTATCGAATTTTGTACTCTTTGCAAATGAGTTTTTCAACGTAACGCCGATATTGCAGGGCACCCCGTTTGTTTGCGTGACACGTGTTGGACGACGTAATTCGTGCTGGTGATATTGCTCGGACCCCCTTTTAAACGAAATAAAAAAATTAAAATATCGAAATGGAAGCCAAATGTCAAAAGAATTTGCAGGATACCGCAGCATGTTTTTGGTATCCGCCACCGGTGCTTTTCGTGTAATATTATTACTAAGCTCATTTGAGGGGCACGTCGAATAAAAAAACGTGCAACTCGAGGCCAGAATATCCTTGACGGTTTTGTGTTTTGTGGACCCCTTTAGTGGCCCGACCCCAATCTCCCGACAGAGATTTTTATTTCGCTGCCTCCTTTCTCCCCCGTCCGTTTGTTTTTCCTCCTGAACAATGATAATTTGAACGATGGCGTTGAATTAATCAGCGCAGCCGCCGACGGCGAAGGTTTTTTTCATAAAAAACGTGGCTCCTTCTTTTTCCGCCGTTACCCAGGTTTAATATTAAACATTTTTTTCGTCTGGCGTTTTGCAGAAATCCTGTAGCGGAGATTCGTTCTTTCGAATCCAATTTCGCTGGGCGGTACCAATTGAATATGAAATTAGTGTCAGTTGTCCCTGGAATTTAGTTGTAATAACTGTAAGAGCACTGGGTGCAAGTGTTTAATTTTGTAGAGGAGAATTTCACGCATTAAGCGCTGGAGCAACTTGCACGGTACCATTTGTTATTTTTCTTTATTTCTTTTGCTCCTTTTTACTTATATTCGATTTGGAACTTTTGTCCATTTTTTGTAAATTTGTTAGGAACGATAAAATATACGAGTTTTCAGTGGAGAACTCTATGTATTTAATGTATTAGTAAATTTCAAACAAAATTTGAAAATGTCAACACTGTTATGTATATAATAATAATTACCAAGAATCGATACTTTTGAGTAGGAATAATTTAGAACCCAATGCTATTAATCACACATCATTTTAATACATAGATACTTTGTTGGGAATCGAAACTAGTTGACAGATATTATTATTTTTCTATTTATATAAAGTCGCATACACCTCTTAGCGTTATTAGCGACTACTATATTACACTATTTACATTGCATTAATTTTGTTGCACAGTCCTATATTATAGCAAGTATTATTCTCGTCACTACTTGCAATAATTGTCCCGCAGGTACGTTTTGTTTTTCAATTTTCCAAGTTGAGATGGTCTCGAGCGATACGTAATACGGGCTACCGGGTAATAACGCGAACTTTTCCGCCTGCTAAACACTCCCGCCGAAACGTGTCGAACAGTGGAACAAACTAGAACTCTGAAAACACACATTTTCCCTTTGACCCTGTTATCTCCGCTCTACGTTCAATAGAAAATTGTGTTTCATCAGGCTTGATTACAGTTCAGGTAAAAGTTTCCAAAAAACAAAAGCAGTCGAGTGCAGCCTCTCTACAAATACACAGAACGTATCAAGATAATGACATCGCAATATTAAACCTCCCACATCTTCCCCTTCTTTCTCCTGTTTCTTCGAAATTATTTCCAGACCAGTTGGCACGTCCCAAAAATACTCTTCGGTAGACCATGTCCACAAGAATCCCCCTCGCTCCTCGGAGTGCATCTCTTCCAAACATCCCCGAAACAAAAATACGAAAAATGCAGAAAACAGTACTAGTAGCGCACAGAGACACCGAAGGTTGCAGTGAACCATCCAAGCGAAACTGTAGGACAGTTTTCATTCGGAAACACACCTATCATCGATCGAGTTCCGATATTTCGGTTCGCCACTTCCCCCCCCGGTAATTCCATTTCGTTTTGCATCCGCGTCGACTGCATCGCGGGGCAACGTAAACGATATGGAAATCGAATTAACCTTTCCAAGGAGACGTCACCCGTCGATCCTCTATTTTCGTCCGCGCCAGATTTTTCACCGCTACGTACGTATGAATTTCTATTGCGCGCAGAGAGACAGACGAAATTACGCGACAACGAGAAGGTAATCAAGCATTCGAGATGGACCTATTCGGGCCAGATCGGGGTCACGGGATTCGACGTTCCGAATTGTTAATCACTGTGCGGGATGATTATTGCACCGATCTCTGTAGTGCACGCGCCACTGTGGCCGGTTCATAATTAACTAATTGTAATTTAATTAAGCGATCCGTCACGGACGACTCATCGTCCGATCGTATTTTGTTATCGACAGCGTGCGCCGCGCGTTCCTAAATACCTCTTGAAAGTGACAGGCGCGGATGTTGAGCCAGATAACTTGGGTTAATAAATTAAGGCCGCGCGCAGCACATCGGTGAACGCCGATCGAGCAGTATCGGCTTCCTGGACGGCCGACTTGCTCCCTGGCTATACGAAATCCCTAAATGACGCGGAACAACGCGTCCCAGCTAAAATCTTTCCGATATCCTCTTTCTCTGCCGCCGATAAAGGATATTTATATTATAACCCCTCCAACGTTCGTCTAACATACGGCATCGTATCTCCGCGAAATGGGGCTCCCGTATGTATCGACTGGCGGAATGGTTGGGCAAGAAATACAGATAGGAGACGATCCGCGCCATTGGGGAATAATATCGTGCAACGATGTCTACACGCAGGTGCAAATTACACGTTCACTGGCGCCGGCGTGCTTTCCCGTCGAGGGACTTTGCATGTTCTCGCGCGGATGTGTTCTGGAAACCGGCGAAAACAGTGTCCGAGCGTTGCCGAATATTTTAGCGCGAGTTAAGGCGAGAAGTCCGTATAAACAGCTTATTTTTGTATCAATTTTTTGGAATTTTTTACAAAGATACCAATGCGCCAATCCTTTCGTAACTTTATGAGTACTTTATTTAACATTATAACAAGTAAACAACATTTTTATAACAATCAGACTATAATAAATACTAAAGAAATAGAGCAGTATCTGAAATTGGCTTTTCTCGAGATGCAAAACGGCATCGGCGTCTCTGGTGGTTATGTGAAACAGACCAATAATTTTTTTTTCAATTTATGTTCCAATTGTAAGAATATGAACCACAAATGGTGTAAGAAAATTGCATATTTTAAAAATAGCGGAACTTCAAACATTTTCGCAAAGAATTCGCGTTTTGGGTAAAATTAATAATTTGGTTGAACATTGCGATTCATATTCTGAGGAATATGATAAACTAAAAGTGTGCGATATTTGAAGTTGATTGGTCAAATAGTTGTTGAGCTATCCCCGAGTTATCTGTTACGAGTGCAACAGATTTCAGACTCTGGTTGGTTGGGAATTATCTTTGATGAAGCGTCTTCTTGCATCTCCCGAAGCATCAAAGGGAGCTTTACTTCTTGTCGAGAATCGGTTGTGTCGCGTGTCATGGTGGCTCGAGAAATTTTTTGCATTCTGATATAATCCTTCGCAAATTGAATATATACAACGAATCATCGCTTTCCTACACCTGGGCAACCCTTAAAAACTTTTCCTCGCACTTGAGAAGCCCAGATTCTTTACACAACCAAGATAAACAGTCATAACTACATCCCGTCTCGTTATCGCGAAAACATCCCCCCGGTGATTTACGATCATTGAAAATCCACAGACCAGAAACGACATTCATAACGCAACGATCGAACGTAACGACCCGTCTCTCTGTCCCCCGGCCGCGGGAACTTTACAATACCGCCGTCAATTCCGCTGCCAACCCCCTTCGCGCCGATAAATAATGCAGCGGTAACTAATTCACACGGTGGCCCCGTCGTTGGCAGTTAGTCGGGCCGCTGCCACTTGGACGTTGCTGACGCCCGTTTATTGGCTGTAGTTGGGCGGCAGGTTTAATACGCGATCGCGCTTGTACCCCATTCTTAATTAACCGGCCGTTAGTTAGCCAGGTAGGGATTTCGGTGGCGTGGGCGAAGCGAAAATCGTCTCGCTGGCCGTGTTCGGCTAATGACGATCGACTCTATGGGTCCCTAAATTTCGACGGAAACGACAGGCCGGATGTAAGGGTAGATAATACGGGTTCCATTGCCGGGGGTAAGCGGCACGAAGCAATATCGCGCGCTCCTCCGCGAGCCAAGCTGCTACGAGATGCCAGATAGGGGGCGTACTGCACGCTGTTTTGGAGCGTAGCCAGCTAACCTGGCTATCGTGCCTACCCCTGCAAGGGGTCGCAGACCCGAGCCACCCTTTCGCTTCTCACCGCAATACAGGGTGTCCCGTGAGACAGCAGACTTATTCACCGTGCTCGCTGGGTCGTTTTGTATCGGAAAGGTCGTACACTTTGCAGGACTTGTAACGCTCCTTTTTTCGGGGGTAGTAAGTAGGGGTGAGTTGTATAGCGGAACGATTTTATATGGGGAAAATGGATGGATTTCGGTGGAAAAGTTTATTTGCTTTATTCAACCAAAGTGTTTGTTAAAAGTGGAAATATATTACAAGCTTTTTTAAGCAAGTCGTTGATCCAGCCTTGGCTATTTATGACCGTTTGCCACTTTTCTGGTCAAAGTACATACATGTAGGTGTACTAAAATAAGACATTTGCGGAGACCTCTCACCTGACAGTGAGCGGACGAACTTTTGCACCGACCTAATAAAATGAGGAGTAAGGTCTTCTCCTAAGTGGTTTGGTACTCGAGAGTGGTTCGGTATTCGTTTCGAATTAGGTACTTGGTTAAGAAATGCTGGAATGCGATGGTAAATGTGGTGAAACTATGGATGAAATGGATCGTTGTGTGAGAATGAGTTGGAAATGCAGAGTGACTTTTTTTTACGAGGCTTCCTTTTTGGGAAAATTCACTTGAAGCCAAGTAGCTTTTGAAATTGTGTGTGAGTCGAAATCACACGTTTACTGCGAATTTATACTGAAGATTATGTGAAAAATATGACTTTCACACGATACTAGTAAAAATTGTGGTGTAATGTTAATAATATCAGTCTAGTGTGCATATCAACAAGTGTATTCCTCTATGTTCGGTGACGGAGATGGGACTAATTATTCCTCTGAGAATTCTGTACCATGTGAAACGCGGAATCTATTGTAGTATAGAATCAACAGAGCACAGTTTCATGGCAAATTGATACTGGAAGTCATATCTTGTTCCAGCAACCATTTTGTGTTTTTAATCCAACCGAATGCTAATCTATCACAGGAACTGAATTATTGTATTTCAATTCTGTCGAAGTTAACAAAGTAAGTACTGATTTTTAAAACGCTTAATTACTCCTTTGCTAAAACCAGCGAGGAAGGCGTCGAGATTAAATTAATGAAGCTGTCTCCCTTAAATATATCAGAATAAATTATGAGTCAGACGTGTATATCGAAGGAAGTTTTACGTGGTCATTTAAATAAAGCCACCTTGCTTAAAATTCAATCAGATAGTCCGACAGTGTGCGATTCGTTAATTTGCTATTTCCTTGATGCAAACTGACGGCTGCTAAGAGACATCTAAATTTAATTACGACAATATATTCGTCTGACTTTACGGATCGTGCATTGCTATTCTTTACCTAGCTTACCTCTGATTTGTTACTACGAGATGAAGTATTAATTCAAAGTTCAGGTACCTTATGAGCGAACGGTGTTTTATAAATGTGGAACATTTGAAAGTCCAGTTCGAATCAATGCAGGAGTAGTACGTGTAACGGTCGAAAGATTCCCCCGTTCCCAAACGCTAATGCTAACCGAACCACCCTATATGCGCATCAGAGTCTATATCCCTGGACAGCACATAGACGAGCATGTACGAGACCCTGCACTTAGATGCACCCAGCTAAACGCTCTATCGCCTACAACCTACGAACCATGCTAAATAGTTTATCACGAAAGTACCCTCGTTAATGTATCGCTTGATCTTTCGACTAATGCTGTTATTGGCTATGACACGTGAACGCCTGCACACGAGTAGGTATCCCGACTAGCCACTGAACGGCTTGTCATTCCTTTAGCTTGCTTCGCACAACAGGTATCAATGATTCGCGATACATTTCATGGCACTCGATACCATCCTCCAATTTCGAAAGTGTGATTACTGTTACTGCAATTCCTCATCCAGTATCTTCCGGATAACATTCCAATCGGGTTCGATCACGGCCACACTTTATCCGTAAATAAGATCGCGGGACGAATATATGTCTTCTTGAGAATCGTCTTGGCATTGCCCTCGCAGATCACGAATAAATTTATACATATATTATTCGTAAACAACATGGGAAAGAATCTCTTCTTGAGAATCATCCTAAGCAGTATCCCTTTGATTCTTTCAGATCCCAAATATACTTAAAATTTGTGGGGCATGGGGGTGTGGGTGTTTCAAGCTGAAACCTTGAAAGAATCTTATTTATTCTTCAAGCGCGCAACTTAAAGCTCGGTGGACAGCAAGGCAAAGCAAGGATGGCTCTCTGTTTCACAACTCTTTGTTGCATTCGCCATCCCCCCCCCTGCTGGCTTTTAAGTACACGGAGGAACTCATTTCGAAGCTTCGGACTCTTTACGCGCGGGCTTCCAATAAATACGGGCGGCGCCGAGACGAGGAACGCGAACAAAGGGCACAAAAGTTAAAAGACCGGGGAGCGTTGCCTCGAAATTTTTGCTGCCAGTCAACGTTTCACTGTCCGTCCCATTTCCCCGTGAACGATCGCTCGCGAGGCTCTGGCAGCTCTCCGCGGTGCACGTCGCGAAGAGGAATTGGTAAAGAACTCGTGGCTCAAACATCCCTTCCTAAATCGACCGTTTTTTTTTGCGCCCCGTGCGAGGGATTCTGATGAAATTGAAATATGACGCAGTCGACGTGAAATTAACGAGGGTTTAAGTCATCACTTTGATCGCTTTCAATTTGTTTAAAAAATACAGCCCATATCAGCCTCTACCTTCAGAGTCGATTTCGTTGCTGCTGCATTCGATATCGCCGTGGAGCAGAATACCTTTTGGTTAAAGGAAAAGTGGGACACGTATCCTCTGGAGGAAGCAGCTAGCTCGATGCTCGTACGCTTTTTATTCGCGGTCTAATCGAGCTCCTCTTTTCGATTCGCCTCGTTCCGAGGAAGCTCGGACCTGGCGATGCTCGTACGACGAAGAATTGATAAAGGACGACCCGGATGTCGGGCATAAATTGTTGCAGCGAGACTGTCGGGGCCTCGATGCTCCCCCGATAAAATGAGGGTCGCCGATTCGCGAGCGGAAAGGGGCTCGCGCGGCGCGTGGCCCGGCGAATTTTTATTCGCCGGCACTGAGCTCCTTTCCTCGGCTACGCTTTCACGGGAATGCGGCTGGTTGTAATACCGAAAACCCGGCAGAAAAAAGAAACAAATGGGAAGCATCGCCGCGGCTCTCAGCGAAGATCAAAGGCATTGCCGTTGCAAATTTCCCTTTGTAAAGGTTACACCGAGTTACATTTCCCGCGGAGGCAACGAACCCTGGAAATCTGGCCTCCGTCGACAGGTCGATGCGCCTCAGCTTCCGATACGCGGCCGTCGAAAACAATTGGACACCCCCTGGCCGTGTCGCGTAGGCGGAATCAAATAAACTTGCTCGACGGGTGGGAAGAGCCTCCCCCGCGAGCACTATTGTAATCGTCTCGCGTTTTGGATTCGACGCGGATTAAGTCGAACGTACGGGCGAAACAAACAGGGACGTTTATCTTCGAACTGTTCGAAAACCCCCCAAGGCACGATTAATCGGCCTGAGTTTAAGCTCCGGCAAATAAATCTTCATTAAGGGGCGAGCGAACTTCCTAACCCGTTCACACTTCACTAAAAGGACTCTTCCTAATTCCTCCTGCCTGGGTGTCCGGATTTTTTGGCCAGTGCATTTCACGTCAGAATTGGTTTATCGGGATTTATGGTGCGTTTCTCGTGTTTTCTCCGTTTGAGTATTCGATTGATACGCCTGGTTTTGTGTTGAATGTACCTACCTACTTGTTTGGAGGAAGATCACTGGGTGAATCTGGCGCACAGGGACAATGAAGAAGATGGCCGTGAGATTTCGAATGGTTGAAAAATAGAAACATGAATTAGTTAATTGGTACTCGATAAGTTTACGAATTGCCGTGCAATCGATATAATATAATTAAAGAATGGACGGCTAAAATTGATTGGTAACGGATAAATCTTAAAATACGAATAAAATTAAGAAGTAAAAATTGCATTTAATCGAATGATTAAGAATGAAACGAAGGAGTATTTAAAAATGGAAGAGTATTTTCTGAATGGACCGCCTGGACACCTAAACTTCGTATTAAATAAAGACTTAGAAAAATAAAAACTCGAAATCCAAGCCTTGGCTGAAAAAATGTTATTCCACACTTTTGATTTATTTTTGCATAAGGAATCAGCCCCCGTCCGCTTGCACCATCTATTCAGCCGCACCCAGTATACAATTCACCACATTTTTCACAAACCTTTCCCCATCAACGAAACTCCGTTTCCGACCCGAAAAAGAGACGACACAAATCCTCATTAAAGCCGGACCATAACAAACACATAAATCCCAACCAGTTCCAACGAACGTCCATACAAACCGAGGAAAGTCAAACGGCAACCACTCCATTTTTTTTCGCAGATAGGTACACGTAGGTAGGTATGTAAATGTTTCAGCTTCTCCTGACCAATTTGAGCGTTTCATTCTCGCGTCCAGCAGAAGCGGACGGGGGAAACTGATTGGTATTAGGGATAAATAAATGATGGAAACGGGGAGAGGGCGAGAGAAAAAGGAAGAAAAAACGGGGGGAAAAGAGAAGGGAGCAAAGGTATTCCCTCCTGGCACCCCGTTTGGCTTTAAATTCGCGTTTGCAGCGCGGCGAGTAATTTCATGGTCGGCGATTTTATGCGTTAACGTCATCCCGAATGCACAGCGGCGGCGAAGGTACAGGTGTTCCCGTCAACTTCTGTCAATTGGGAAATAACGATCTGGGGAAAGATGGCGGCGGCGCGTCCTGAAAGTGTGTCGCTCGCCCTCAGATCCACGCACTGGGATTCCCTCCGAGATAATTCTGCCGGAATTTACCAAGGGAACCTTGAAATCTTTTCTCCCCCTCCCCCCGTCCCTTTTCACGGACGCTGCATTGTGATTACTTTTCCACTCTGCATTCTTCCCGGCTCGTAAGGCACGAGCGACACGGGCAGCCTGATGGGAGTGCATGCAAGTTTTCCTTCCTTTGTATCGGCTCGACCACACTACACTTTAGTAGATTATGCTCTCAATCGTGGTTCCGGGGCAGAGATTGTAGCGTTGAGAATGTTATAAGATTTGGGGAAGAAGTGGAAGCTGAGGATGGTATATCTTAATTTGAAAATTTAATGAGTTTGTGTTTAGGATTTTTGGTTGATGCTTCGGTTGCTAATGCTGAGAATAGAGTGGAGAAGTTTGAAAGTAGTTTTAAATAACTCTGGTGATTTTCATGGTATGGGAATATTGTTTGGGATGAAATTGTAGGAGCTGAAGGAAATTTTTTAGTTTGACAAGGCATGGATGGCCTCCAAATTTCTGAAAGAATAGTATTTTCTTTCTATTATTATATTTACCCAAATATTTACATATCTTTTCGGGGGGAGGATAATCAGATACACCTTCCCAAGGACTTTGTCTTTCACGAGCATCGACTTGATTTTTGTATTACTTAAATTTGCAACTTACAGGAAAATATTCAGTTACACAAAAATAACAGTTGTGTTATATTCTTCACAATTTCAGCTTTTTCTTGATCTATTTTGAAGAAACACCTGTTTCCTTCGATTAAAGATTTCACTTTCGACAACTATCGCTGTTAAATCAGGTCCCCGAGTTTTCGCTGGCCTCGACTCACAATCGATTTGCCACTCCCCCCGTCTGAAATATAACTGAAATAGTGGATTCGTGGCTGGGTAGCAGGCCTCGGATCAAGTCGATCCGGTTCGTTATACGCGTAATTACCGTGAAACCGGTCGTCAGGGAGGAAAAAGCAGTTGTTCTTTTCTTGTCTGGCGCTTCGTACAAGGCGTCCGTTGCGGCTTCTTTACACACGACGACATACAAATTTGTATCTAATAAATTCCGGGCAGCCCTGGCGTTACCAGTTCCGCTGACAACGATCGGCAAGAATCAACCTGCGCCAGCCAGAAATGATTTTTCTCGTTAACTCTGTGCTGAACGTTCAGACGGGACGACGGAACTCGTGCCGGTGAAATTGAAGCTGCTTGTCTGTCTGTACCGGCTGTAGTCGTTCTACGAAACGATACTGGACAAACTTCCTCGATTTAACACCGTTAAACCTCGTCCACGGTTTAAAGCTGCCATCTAATAAATTATAGCAGCCTTGGCGTTACCATTTTTACTGAGAACGATCGACAAGAACCAACCTGCACCAGCTAGAAATGAGTTCTCTAGTGGAGTATGTTCGAGTGTTTTTGAAAGGGACTTAAGATTTGTAGGGTGGATTGTACTCATTAAGCTGAGTAGGAAGTGTTTCATTAACATGGGTCGAGAAATCCAGACACCTTGTCGGAGTTAAGAACGATTTTCTGTCCTGGTAATTGTTTTCTGGCGAGCTACTGTTAATATTTATTATGCTTCAGTGATTTAATCATATCACAATTAATACTTACCATTGTCTTAGTTTGTTGATATTATAAGACACAACGCTGTGAGACACACTTTCGCGAGTAGAAGATGCCTGTCATGGGCAGACCAGTGATTCTTGAATGAGTTCATTATTCTGTATTATGCAAATGTGAAGTGTGCATATAAATATGGAAGGAGGATACATGGAACATGTTTCGTAAGCATCAAAGCAAAAATATGATAAAATGGTCCTTCATTAACAAATAATTACCATTGAAAATCGCTTTTGACTCTGGTGAGGTTGATTTTTAAACCTACATATATCCACTAAGTGGTTTTTTATTGAATTCATACGTACTCCCTCAGTTCTGAACCCTTTCTTAAAAACACCCCGCACATACGTCTCTGTTGACGCCGAATGTTCAGGCGAGACGATGGAATCTATGCTGGTGAAACTGAAATTGCCTGTCTGACTGTATTCGTCGCAGCCATTCCGCGAATGGATACTGGACAAACTTCTGTTCACGTTCGCGGGTTCGGTAAACTCTTGAGAATCTCCCTGGAAAGTCCGATCTTGCGAGGTAATTCTCGAATGCATCGCCTTTGCTGGCCTGACCACGAATGTCCTTGACTACTCGAAGCTCCGAAAGGGCCCTCGAGAACCGCACCTCCAGGTATCGAACGGTCGAGCTTCGATGGCGTGATGCTATGTCTCTGTCGGCCAGTTGATCACACTTCCTTTCAACTGGGGACAGTCCTGTATGTTCGATCGTTGTCGATCATATTTTTTGAAGGAGCAGGAACGTCGTGAAATTACAATTCGATAGAAAATGAGTTATTGGGAGGGACGTTACAAAAATATATTTGTGCGGTTATAAAGTTAACTTAGATGTTGACTGTTTCGTTGCTTTGTGCGCAGGAGAAGAAAATATTTTTAAATGTTTGTGGGGAGAGAGAATTACGGAATTGATGATGATAGGAAAAGCTAAGTGGATGCAGGAATTTTGTTTAATAGGCACTGACGTCAATAGTATCGATCACGACAAAAGCGCTGATTACGTCATATCAAGTAACCTTTCATTTAATATTGATCGGTCGTAAATAGACAGTGCATCAGGTATGTACATTCGACCGAAGAGAGCGACGAGATAATATTTATTTTATATTGAAATACCTTTTAATCGTGATTGAAAAAGATTATAATTTCTCGAAACTTTACTTGTATTTTTTCTATGAAAATGATCGACATATTTTCTTCGCAAATAAATTGATTCTTTTGATTTAGAATTTATGGGTTAATGTAGATTATATTGGCCACTCAATTCTGTGATAAAAAGAAACTAAAAGAAATGGTAAAAGAAATTTTTGAAAATTTTAAGAAATTAGCGAAATATGTTTAATATTACATTTCGAACATTGCGTGGAATATTTGTTTATTAAGCAACTTGATTTGATATTTCCATACGTGTGTAGAGGAATCGATACCTTTGAAAAGAACCTGCAGTTTCATTAAAAGATGCTCGGTTGCAATTTGTGGGTGCATCGTTACAGTTACGAGAAAAATGAGATTCTAGATAGATGAACTTTATCACACCGTTCTGCTTTTTCCTGTAGCATTCTTTTTTCATTTTTAACCAAAGGGCAGATACGGTTCGCCCCAATTGCATGACATATTCTGTATTTAAAAAAGAAACTGCCCTCTAAAGAACAATTTTTAAAACTTAATTTACATTATAGTTACTCTTGAGAATTATTAGCAATATTTTTCATTCAGCGTTGCTGTATTCTATTCTTAAACTACTCTAATTTCGAGTCGCGTTTCCTGCAAATTTGGATTAGATCTAAATTATCACCTAACCGATCTAAATTATCACCTAACCGAAGAAAAGATGTAAAAACTCGCGAGTCCTCAAAATAAATTCCAATATCATTAAAAATACATACCCTCCACTTAGAAATCGCCGTATTCTGTCACACTGGGATTTTCAAAATTGGATAATCGTCAAAAATCCCCTGTCTTCAAATATAAAGGAAACATCAAATATCAAAGCGCCCAATTAATTCTCCTGTCATCTATTCCTGTAACACTACATTGGGCAGGGATAATTGCGACAACAGGTGGCAGGGTGATTATAATTTTTCGCAGGCTCTCAGGGCTGCGGTTCGTAACGTCGTAATCTCGACCAGGTCGCAAGGTAGTCCCCTCGTAATCCCCCCGAAAATTCCGATCGGCGGGAGGTAATCCGGGAACATATCGGCTTTTCGCCCGACGACGGGAAATCCTTGTCCGCTTTTAGCACGGGAAACGTCCCCGACAACTGCGCCACACCGTCGCGCGGAACGGTCGAGTTCTTGTCCCTCGACTTAAACCGAATCCAATCGCGATGGTCACAGCCGAGTCAACGTTAAGGGAGAGGAAATCAGCGCACGAGCCTTGAAACCGGAGGGTCGGACGGTAAAATAGACCACGTTTCACTGCCACTTGGTAAATAACAAACTGAACAGTCAGAACGGACGAAGAATGAAAACGGGAACGAAGAACCTGCGTTTTCGTGGGATGATTTCCATTGACGCCTCGAGGGTAATCGTTGGGAACAGTGGCGCTGGTTGTTACACTTTGCATTGAAACTGGAGGCTTCGGGGAAATGTATCTGATTTTCCTGATGCTTTGCAAGTGGCTCTATCAATGAGAGTCCTGATAATTGTCATTTCTGTGGGGATCTCTAAAGCTTCTTTATTCCTTCTGATTTAATAACGCTCATCCTTTATCCCTGCTGATTCAAGGGCAATCTAAGTCCGATCCTTCCGAAAGACCTGCTGATTTTATTTGCTACGCTGTCATGGATCCTCTCGCTTTCGGCTAACTTCGTGCTTTGAATATAACAGAAATGAAGTTGGTACCAGCGTGTTGGAATGAAAGTCCATGTCGTTTTATTTAAAGGGTTTATTTAAAGACTCGTAGATACTTATAGAGATCTTCGTACATGAAGAAGCCATTCATGTTGCTCTAGGTCTTCGATTCTACGTGCAACGAATTTAGCGTGCAAATCACGCGCAGAGCAGCGCGAACGATGAAATTTGTTTACTCAGCGCGATCGCGCGACTTGCTGTAAAATTATGTCAAACGATGCGAGGGATCTCAAGGGAAACGCGATCCCGTTCGGAGGAACTTGCAATCCGTTCTTGGAAGAAAATTCTCGCGAGGGTGTCGATAAGGTTTCAAACGTCCGCGACGGAGTTCGTCGAATGGAATCGAAACTCAGCGTGGTAGACGCGAAAGAAGGTCGACGAACTGCCTTGGCACGGAACCTCGAAGAATCCCAGAAATTTACGCAGTTCTGTCGTAGTTTTACGAATGATCCCCTTTAGATTTTCGCGGAAGAAATGTTTCCTGTAAAACGATTCCATCGCAAGCTTGAATAGTAAACACACACGTTCCTCTGCGCCCCGACTGTCTTGAAAAAAGAGTCGTTCTATATCAAACCGATTAAATATTTCTCGTGTTCGATCTCTGGGATTTTGATGACATTGAAATCTGACATAGTGCACGTGAATTTAGGGGGGGTTTAAGTCATCATTTCGCTGCTTTCCAATTCGTTTCCCGAATACAGACCGCCAAAGTTCGTTGTATTCGCTTCGCCCGGCGAAAACAAGCTTTGCAGATAAATTATCTCCGAAGCTATCCATCACCCAAAATTCATTCTTCTTCTGTTTTAATTGAGAGCGATTGGACTTTCTCTATAAATCTATTTCCACGCTGATGAATCGTTTTTGCAAAATGAAATCATCCACGAATTCTTATTTTTCAAACATCGCTTCAAGGTCGCGTTTCTAAAAGTAAAAGATAATTACAACCGCATTCTTTGAAGCTTTCCCTGCGATATTAGATTACATCTTAGCCAATCGCTAAAATTACCTTCACAACCAACAATTAAAAGCCACTGTCTCTCCTTCACTGAACTCGGCTACAGCAGACGGCTAGCCACGACTATAACGCATCTACATTTTTCGATCAACCTAGAAAGCAGGAGAATGACGACTTAAAGTCCCCCTAATTTCCCACGAACCACGGAATATTTCAATTCCATCGAAATCCCCGACGCGGAATACAAGAACCGATCAATTCGCCGTGGAATGGCCCGACAGGAGAAGAGCGCGAGGAGAGGAAGACTGACCAAAGGCTGGACGGGATTTAGCGATTTATGCCCCGGCCACGCCTGCTTTTCGTTGCTCGTCCGAGAAGAACGAAAATTGCCAGACAGGAAAGCGGCGGTGTAGAGGTGGCAGCAGACAGGGAGACAGGAGGGGTGACTTGGCTCTCTACCGTTTGAACCGAGGAACGTTCCTCTTGGTGTAGACACCGGTACATACATACGTATGTACGTACTTCCGGTGCACGCGGACCTCTCGCGTAAATCTCACGCCGGAAAAACTCTCCACCCAGGCCGGTTCTTTCTGTTCCACCCAGCCCGTCTTCCACGTCGGCTCGCCCGTTCCTCTGTCCCTCCACCCTACGCCCTCGCCCTTCCCGCCCTCCTCCGTCCGGCTTTTAGCTTTTAGCCGGCCATTTCAGTGGGCCATTCGCGTGGCAAGAAGAGGACCTCTTTCACGATCGGTCGGCTACACGCTGCGGATCGAACTATAATGTAACAGAGTCTGGCCCAATCTCGGCGGGAGGGAGCGGAGGGATGTCGGTTGAAAAAGGATGCCAATTCGCGCGATTAATCGACTAGCGACAAAGTGGAGGAAATTGGGCTTTGTTGCTGGAAACGGAATCGGTGACCAAGGGCCAGTTCTCAGTTGGAGTAGGTACCTACGTGTGTTTTGCTAACTGCTAGATGGCGATGGGTAGATCCTTTGGAGACTGAGGCTTGATAAAGGGCTCGGTTACTGAACTTTAAATCTTCAGATTATAGCTTCGGATGAATTATTAATTAAGGGGTTGCACCTAGTCAGGAGGCCTTAAAGAGGCGAATGTTTGTGAATTCTTTTTTAAAAAGCGGAGGCATATATTTCTACAGGACTTTTTACACTTAAAAGAGCAACATTTAAAGAACATTTGGTGAGGAATCCTCAGCACCAGGTCTCCAAATTCTATTCTCCACTGAAATATTAAGTCCAACTGATCCTCGTGTTGAAAATCTCCCGCGGCAATCTAACGTCACAGGGGACCTTTTCACTGAGACAACCTCGCGGGTCGCGGTATTAAGCTTCTTCATAGCACACAGGAGATCGTTTCGAGCGCTTCTTCCTTCGCATAGAATTATAACACGCGCATCAGCTAGAACTTTTCCCAGGCAAGAGTGGCTGGTCAACAAGGCGCGAGAAGGAATTGTCTTCTTCTCCTTCGTCCGCACAGTCGTCGTCCGCTGCTTTTCCTCGTTCGCTGCTGCTTTTGTGCGAGCACCTCGAGGATATTTGTCGCGACGCTCGTAGAAGGATCGCTGGAGGTTGCCTGCTCGTATCAGCAATGCAAATAAATACGTGCGCGCAATATAATTCGAGCCCCTGCAGGAAGGTAATTCGAAGACGATGTATAAATTGGCACGATGGCGCGCGAAGAATTCGAAAGGATCGATGCGCGTTTATTTAAAGCGGAAGGAATCGAGCTTCTGCCTCGCAGGGGACGCCGGGGAAATTTATTTCCTCCTCCATACAGCGCGGCGGGCACGCCGAGGACGTGTAACAGCCCGATTTAACTCGACGGATATTTAACATCGCAGGCCAACTGTCAGGCTGTGGCGTGATATCGCTATTCCGCTTTGCAAGTCCTTAGAGTCACACCTGGCCTGACAAACGTCTGCGATGCTATCGTTTGCTACCTGCTCCAGTAGGGCCACGTTGCTCCGCGAAGTAAACAGCGACGATTCTGTCCGCTGCTATTGCGTAAACGGTACGTTGCTCCTGTCGTTGGAACCCTGCAATTAACCCGGCAGAACCCGCGCACATTTTCAGAACGCCAATTGGGGCAAGTTATGCAGAAACGTACCAACCCTCAAAATGGCAGAGAATTAATAAACACAGTACCCATCCCATTATTTTGTGATTTTTATTTTGCAAAAATTACCAAGCCATGGTTCCATTTTTAAAAAACAAAAGCTACAGAAAATTTAAAATAATATTAATTATGCTACTCAGTATTGAATAACCTCTTATAAAACATTGTAAAATAATAACAAGAAATAAAATACACCCGATAGAAATAAACTTAAATAGGTCGAGCATCTTTTCAGAATACAATTTACTCGTCAGATGTTACAATATTAATATTTATACTACCAATATATTTAATATATCAAACGAATACACAATTTTAATATTTATTATCGTCTTAATTAACATAACGAAATTTGACCTGCTGCTTGGCATGAAAAAATAAGGCCTTCAACATTAATATATGAAAATAGTATATAATAATGTTTAACAGCATGCGATCTGTAGTTTTCAAATTAAGTCAGTCACTATCGCTATATAGAACTCTTCAAGCATTCCTCACGCAGACCCGGTCGAAAAGCAGAGGCTCCTCCTTCCTTTACAGCCGATTAAACTGAGATACTTGTCTTACCGCCATTTCAAATGATAAATAATTTTAGGAACGTACTGAAGAGGGAAACCTTATAACCTCCCGCCATTCGTCATTAAATATTAAAACACATACCTCTGACCCAACGCGAGCTCTGTCGGTTTAATACTTAATACTCTTGCAGCCGCTGCATTGCAAATATTGATATTCCATATTACCATTTATTTCTTGATACCCATTTCAGATTCAGAGTAAGAAGTTTTTATGGTGTGTTCGAAGTCCTTGCTGGCTAAATTCTGTTTGATACTATTTCCTCTAGCATCTCGATATCGTGAACTCTTGCGGGATCTTTGGAAGTGTTTCCACCTGATTTTCAGAGCAAGACCAGTATCATTCAATTGACACGAGTTTTTTAATAGCGTAGAATCCGCTTCCTTGACACGGAATGCGTTGCGTTGGTGGGTTCATCGAGGCACACGGGCTCGCCTTTTGCATACTTCACCCGATTCAGGGGCGAAATAATCGGGGAACGCTTGGCCCGATATTAAATTATCGATAAGAGTCTATAGCAGCGTACGTAACGCGGGGTTCGACGGTGCCCCAGCATCGTCGTCGTCGGCGAGTCTCGACTGCCAGGCAGAACGCCAGCTGGAAATTGGTATCGATGAGGGACGGCTACGAAACCGTGCATAATTTATTCATTTTGGTAAAAGGCAGACCGCTCGGAATATGTAATAAAGCGCGCCTCCCCTTAACAGCCCCCTCTACCTACTGTTCCTCGTGACGCGCGGACTGATCACCCATCGAAATTAAATTTGAAGAAAATCGGCAGGAGGCAAGAGGCAGCACTCTTCCCTGATTGACTCGAACCGAGCAATGGATTGTGTTCTTACAAATCTCTGTGTCTTTGCGGTGGATCTCTTCTTTATTAACACTTTGAGTGGCGTCGGCGAGTTTCCACGCCGGGGGATTTCGATTTTCGATCGTCCTGGCGTGTTTTCACGTCGATATTTTCGAAAACGTCGAAAGTATTGGTCGAGGGCACTCGACGTTCGGTGTGAAAACAAACGACGCTCGTAGTTTACTTTGAACGCTTTGTACAAAACTTTCTTGGCAGGAGCTATCGCTTCGAAAGGTCTGCACGACCTAAAGGGGCATTTTTCAAAGTGTTGAATATGCGGAAGGAAGTTTGTTGTCTGTTGTAATGGGGAAATATGATTGTTTAGATGAAGAGGTTTTTGAGCGAACACTCTATTTTCTAAGGTTATTGTAAGGAAATAAAATAGATTGAGTAACTAAATACTTGAATTGTATTATTCTTCAATTTCCGATTACTCTCAAGATTCCTGACAAAGGTAACTTTGAAACATCAAGTTTTCTTGTACTATGTTTTTCTCATGCAATTTTGTTATAAATTAACACATGCGTGCAATGCATAAAATTAAAGTGTAATAAATTAAATTTATAATTCTGAAACAAAAATTTCGGGACATTTACATAATTCTGAAGAAGATTCATAGTTATCAACCACCTTCTAACGTCAATAATATATTTCCCATTCCCGTGCTTTCCATTTCGTCGATTTGCTTACAATCAAATCACAAAACGATCGCATTTTTCTAGTCTTGCAGCATACCCCTATTCCTCTCCACGGAAGTGATGTGCTTCGCAGCGCAAAGAATTCTCCGTCTACAAACGTCTTTCCTCCCTCTGTCTTTCTGTGCATTCGATATGACGTGCACTCGAAAACAATTCTCCTCAAAGGAACAGAAGCATCCCTTCAAACGGAGAAGTGCTTTTTACGCTCAGTCTATCGACTTAATTTGCGAGCTTGTCACGCGTGAGAAGTAAAAGACGGGGATGTGAAATAACTGTTGCGAATTATCGGATTTATTCCATGTAACGGGCTTTCAATCAAGCGTATTAACTGGAAATACCGGTGCTGCAGATCGCGAAGGTACAAGCTCGAAAATCAAAACAACCGAGATACCGGTAAAATGTTTGATAAAATGGTTCTCGTGATTAAATCACTCGTTCTTGTTGTTAACGCACAATATCCCGGAGTTTTACTCCGCAGAGTAGAAAACCAGCGGCACAAAAGCGTTCCAAATTTTTGTAGCAAAATCGAATCCATCAAATATTTAGTCAGCGTACAGTGGTTTAAAATGCTGTCATCATTTTTTTCCTGTGCGTACATATATACACTTTAAAAGCATTTACTCATTTACCTATTATTTTTAATGCTTTTTCTACTTTATTTATGATTAGTTTTTGCTTGTTTTTGCGTGTAAGTAAAAAATGCAGCTGTTCTCGATAAAAGTTAATATTTCTAGATTATAGTCAATTAGTTTAATGAAAAATTTACAAATAAACAGATAAGCAGGTATTTCAACAAAAATAAAAAAATGCATGTAATGTATATAGAATAAAAATAGTGCGAAGCATCAGGAAGTACTGTAATATTGAGTTGTTCTGGTATTTTAATAAGTACATTAATAGAATTTAAGGACAACTTTTGCTGGTTTTTGCAGGTCATTGAGAATTTTATTTTAAGTTAATGAGAAATTTTTTTTAAGGCTGTACCCATAATCTGGAAATATTAACTTTTATCGAGAACATGTGTATTATTCCTTAAACATTAAAACAAGAAAAAATAATCATAAATAAAGTTGAAAAACATTAGAAATAATAAATGTGTGAATACTTTTGAAGTACGTGTACGTACAGGAAAAAGTAATGCCAAAAATAATAGTAGCTACTCCGTTAGGATCGCATTTTAGACCTCTGTGCAGCGTATGTTTGCACGGAGCCGTCGAAAGGTAACAAAACCGAAACAACTTTTCGAGCCAGCCAAGTGCCTCTTGATTCTGCTTTTCATGGAGAAAATTACAACACTGGAAACCTTTTAGCAGTATGATGTTCCCACGCTCGCGCGAAAACGATAAACAAGCTCTCCAAATAATGTCCAACGTATTGTTTCGATAAAAATATTTTCTCCAGTGATTAACGGTCTTCGCACATAGCTAAGTTTTATTCTCGGAATGAAGGTATCAATTATCCCAAGCAGTTTTGGTTTCTCCTTCAGACTTGGGACCAGCAGAAAGTTCCTATACAGAATCTTACAAACTTGAAACACCTACGATTACAGTGATTAAAAAATCCCTTAGTTAAGAATTCGTCGAAACACTCTTCACACCGAATTAAATCTTTACATCACGTTACCTTTAATACCTTTTCTCCCTTACGCTATTCCATTTACCTCGACGCCAAATTTTAGAGCATAAACTACCAAGCTAAAATTCCCTCATTCTACCACGTCTCCCCTTAACACGACAAACAGATAATTTCCTCCCTTTTCCCACAGTCCCCCACTTGCTTCCCGCAAAGTTCCCCCAAGACTCTAAACATCCGATTACCCTCCGAGCATTTTCTCGCACCCTCGATGTATCATCCACCGACAAATTTTCCGTTGTATCATCCTTGCACAATCCTTTATTATTCCAAGCCTTCCAACTAATGCAACTGCCGCTTCGCGTAGGGAAATTTGAATGAAAATATTTTTGCTTTCTGACTATTACATTTGTTTGAGTTCCCGTGGCATTTCTTAAGTCGCAAGCCAGCGCTAGCAAATATTATCGCGCCCCCACCGTAAACAAAGGAAACTTTACGCTATCTGCGATCGGCCGTTTCATATGCTCCAACCCAATGAATACATATAACGTGTTACTCCGCTGTCGTGGGACCAGCGAAGACACGAACGACCAAAAGACAAAAGACGCAACGTAGAGGCCCCATGCAGCTAAGAATCTTCGATGGTAGACCGCGCAAGTTAAACGTATACGCGACCCCAAAATCTTCCCTTCGTCCCTTTACATCCAAAGCGAGTTCGCTGTCGCCACTCGTAATTATGGCGAAGTAACCGTGGCACGCAGCGAGGCACAAGGGCGGAGAGGCATCGACGGGAGCCAATTCGATCCAGCAAGGGGGGCAGGCGTGTGCAGCGCAGGGTAATTTCGTGGATGAGCCTGGGTTTCAAGGCATCACGCCCAGGCTACAACTGTAGATTGGTATCAAGACACATCGGCGAGGAGCCCGGGCACGGGGGCCAATGTACAAGCAAGTATATTCGTTAACTCGATTAGCCTTAATTAAGCGCTGCGGCTTATTTCGATCTGCCGGTTAATCGGGTCGTCTGTGCCGCGCGGCAAGCTTGTCGTGACTTTGAAATAGACTCGAGATGCGGTTTCCGTCCTGCGCCCTCGCCGATCCCCCGTATCAAGAAAGACGAGCTGGATATCACGGCGAAACAGACGGGAAGTTCGAGCGACCGACCTCCTGCCTCCCTGCGATGCATGCTTGAGCGGGCGCGACGAAATTAGAAATTAATTAACCGCTGTTCGGACCCACGAGCGGAACGGGACTCTGGAGACACGTTCCAGGGGGAGCGGGCTGGTGAAAGGGATCAGTCGTGGGAAAAATGTTTGAGCCGAAGGTAGCGCGCGGGGCGAAGAGTTTTGTGATGATGTGTCGTTGGAGGAGATTGTGGTGGGTTTAATGAGAAATGTATGGTAAATGATAAAATGGAGTACACGTGGTGTAATTGTTCATTAAAATTCTCTAGAAGAAGTCAATAGGAACTTGGGATAAGAAGTTGTTACCAAGTTATCAATTCGATAGCGTTTAGGGAATATTTAATTTGAAAATTCATTGATGTTATATTTCCAAGCTAGAAGTTCCTCAATGGAATTCGGGAAATTTCTTGATAGATCTAGAACGCCGATAAATATTTCGATTGATAAAATTCGTGGCAATACTGCAGCGAGAACTCAAACTCCCACGTCACCCAGTTCAGCTACTAGTAAGTAGTAAAAAACATTTCATTGGCGAAAGAACAGTGTAACCTGCTTCTCAGGCCACTGCTGAAGCTAGCTGCGATGCTGGCGAAGCATCAAATACCCTTTCATGCTCTCACAGCTTACGCTCTGAAGCTTCGGATAGTATTAACTGCAAGAAGGCGGTCGATAAAAGCCTCAAAGATCCCAGGAAAACCGCTGTCACCCATGGAAGAAGTCGGACTTCCCTTTGTAGACTTCCACTTGAGATAAACTGCACGGATCGAAGGGATATATACGGATTCCGCTAGTTAAAACCTACTTCCAGGGCCGGGTAGCCTTCAAAAGCCAAGTGTCAGCTTCAATATTTGCACCATATTATAACCCGAATCTACAAAAGATAAACTGTTCTTTTTAAATAGGGTGGGTTGTCACTCGACGATCTAGCACTAATTCATTTCACACGGCTCGCAACACTAAAGCTGTCCACTGCACCGCGATACTTAGTTACCTCTAAAGAATAAGAAACAAAACACTGCTTAGGTATTACTAGATCGTATATAAACAGCTGTCTGCTTCACAAAAAACTGATTATACATTCGATGGTTTGAAAAAGGCGATTAAATACAATATAACCAGAACAGAAGTTAATAAATGTGGTAGGAGGATAATTTCGTTTCATTACTCATCAGATAATGCCCATATTCTCGGAAAGAATCGTGTTCCATAGATAAATCAGAGGCCGCAGGATATCCCAAATTTTCATCGTGAATCATCGCGGTGAACGGTTGAAAATGTTCTGTCAGAAGTGTGGAAAGGCGAATGAACCAAGTTCCTCGGGAACGAGAAATAAAAGACGACGGAGGCGGAGGGGGTGTCGGTTTTGGGGACGAACACTGTTCCAGGTCCATTAGATCCACCAGAACGGAGCAGTCGCGATGATTTACAGATCTTTCGGGGCCGATAAGATTCGCGATGGCCGTGGTAATTCACACGTAGCCGAATCCAATGGCACGTATGTATATAAATGGCGCGGAGAAGTATGAAATACTGATTCAGTGCCGTGCCGAACACCGTCGATAAATATTTGAAGAATTCCGCGATATCTAGAGGCCAAGATCCGGATATTTACCATCTGATGCCGTTACGTTTCCGCGATCCGATATCTATCTTCGATGTTTATTTGTTTCGCTGGCGCGCCTATAAATATTGTGAGGCATGTAGTAGTTACGTGGGGAATGACGAATTGAAAGTGATATTGGGAAATCAACTTAGCCAGCATGTAGCAAAGGCGAGGAAAATAATTGTTTAGACACCTTTCCAGTGGCTGGGGACAATTAAATGGGGACGTGTTTAAACTGAGGGGTGGTAAAGTCGCGGAAATTGGAGTTCCAAAGGAATTGAAATATTAGAGGAGAATAAAAATAGTAGTTTTCTCTGATAATGAAAATAATAATTGCATTGTTTTACATGGAAATAAGAAGGCAAATATTTATACCTACGTTGTTTGTGAAGTCAAACATAATCGGTATTAAACACTTGGCTTGATTTTAACCCTTCGTTGACACACCTTTTTTCGATCAACTTTGACATACCTGGGTGGCTCACACCAAGAACAATTTTTGAACGACTACGTTATAATCCAATCGTTATAAAAAAAATCGTGGATCATTTTCGAGGTCTCTAGAACATATTCCAATAGTTTTTTATTGCAATTTTATCACAGTTTTTGTGGAAAAATTCTTGGTTACCATATATCGAGAAAAATCAAAGAAAATTGTCTAAAAATTGTAACTTTTAGAAATTTCAATAGTGGAAGCTAAAAATCTACAGAGTTGTTGTTCGGATAGAATATTTTGAGAAAAAAAATTGTTTATAAGTCGGCTTTGAGGAAAAGATATTTATTTTGCATATAGAAGGTACAGAACCTGAAAACCAGCTTATGGGTGGCTCACACCCAGAGTCTCAACGAAGGATTAAAGTGAAAATGAAAAAGCAAATAATAGCCCATTAATTTCTACTATTAATACCTTATACTGGAAATATTGTTGGCAATATTTAAACTACTTCTAAACACAGTTAAATTAAACTAAAAACAGATTAGAAAAGAATACTAAATCTACCATGTTGGTTTATTGAAAAAATATAATTTCAGTCTCTAGTTCCACATACAGTTGTAATTTTGGATTCACTCCCCCACTTTGCATCTACTATCTTCGTCTAAACGAAATGAAAGAGAATGATATGCTCTTCTTATCGGTGGGAAAAATAAACGTGGCCATAAGTCACGCTTAAAGAAAAGGCATTAAACGGGAAAGAAGAACGTTTCCACGTAATAAAGTGCAAAGAGTCCAATTTGGAGTATGTACAGACGCAAATTGCGTCCGTCTAATAAATCGCCCCTAACTAGGAAGAATGTGGAACTTCGTCCAACGAATTTCGTGGCATGCCCCCTTTAAATCGCAGGGAGAACAACTTATTGGAGACATTTTTGGGACGTTTCTGGGGCGCAGAAACTTTGTAAACGATGACAAATTTGGTGGCGATTTTCCAATTTCAACTGCATTAACACTAAACCTACTTAGTAATGGAACCAAACAATACCACATTTGTATATATTTATAGGTGATCATGCTAACATTTTGATCATGCTTCATAATTTAATTAATAAGACACAATATTAATTTCAATTCCCTCTTTAAATTTGAACCAGAGCTCTTAGAACTGTTGGAAATATATAATATTATATTTTATATAAAGATATTATTTATAAAGAGTTCCAATTTTTTCTAAAAACTAAGAATCTTCTTTTTTCGTAATTCGAAATTTCTCCTTACCCTCGAAAATTACATCTTCACTTTTTTTTACAGTGCAAAAGCTGCCATTCAGGTATCTAAATGCTTCAAGCGATTAGAATTACAGAGAGAGAAGGATCATTTCTGATCTCTCTAATTTGGGAGATACATTTCTGATTGCAAACTGATTACAAATGATGTGCGGCACCTTTTTACTGGTCTGCTCGTGGTAGACTTTAAGGTTGCCTGTCCGCGTTCAATTTCAATCGCAGCGAGTTTGCTCTTCAAACGGACATATCCTTGATAGCCGTCTTTACGGCGTCAGCCGTGCTCGGACGTCAGCCACCCGAATTAGATCGATTCTAAATTTAAAGCTTTCCATTGAATTAATCTAATGGGTACCGGCGAGCGCCGCCGGGATAATGGGATTACAGGTTCATAAATGTATAGTTACGAATCATTATGCGGCCCTTCGTCGACGCTTTTGTTCGTTCCTTTAACCAGCAATGTTGTTTTCGCCGACCGTTATTTAATTTGTAATATTTTCAATGGAGCCACTTTTCACCTGGCCTGAATAGAAACCCCGTTGCGATTGTTACTGTATTTCCCGTGGTTTTTTTTAATTTAAGAATTACATTTGGCGAAAATCAGCGTTTTAATCTCCGACGAATTACATGGAATTGAAGATAAAATACAAGAGGCAGCCTTTAATTATTGAATAATCCTCTCAACCGGTGATTTTTTTAATTGACATGCCCAGCGTATCCACTTCGCTGCTGTTGCCATTGAAATTTCGATTTTATACAACGTGCTCGTTGAATCGACGAGAAGAGATTTTTAGGTTTTAATTGAGTCCGGTCATTTTCAGTGTTAATGATAACTTTACATGCAAATTAATGAAAGAGTATTGAAAGCTGCATAGAGGTTTGTACTTAATTGTAGTTGTACTGTCAGTTACAAAATCAAGTGACAAAATTAGGAGAACAGTGTGATTGAAGTAAATTTTACTTTTAAATGGGTGAAAGTAGTTTTCACGAGATGAAATCAAAGCGGAGTCATTTCTGCGTGGAATTTTTATAGCAATTAAAAACTAATCTAAAAACTATTTTCCTGTGTTCCCTAATTTTCATTAACAGCCGTCATAAACCAGAAATTATAATACCGTTCATTCACACTCCAGCAGCGAAATTTTAATAAAGCACTGTTACGTAAAATCCACCACGTTATATAGGATATCTAAAATCTGCCTCATATAATTAATACAGATATCATACAACCCATATATATTGCAGGTGGATCAATGCAGTACCATACCCAAAGACTACTCCAATCTTCCCTCTAAAAAAAAGCAATACTCCATTATTAACAATTTTTCCCCAATATTTCTGCTCTATCAATCAAATACAGCCACGTCCCTTATCATCCACTAAATGGGCCCACTTGCCTCGACATCCTTCCCTCAGCTCTTCCCTACCAGCCAAATAATATTCTCCCCCAAAATTCCGTTGCCTCCTGTCCACTAAAAATGTACACCGCATACCTCGATATATTTGCTTCGGGTTTTACCAAAAAATTCAACGACCACTCTGCTCCCTTTGTGAAAGGAAATTCACGCAGGCATGGGGATGCGTCCGCAGCCCCGTCGCCGTCTTATAAACAGCGAGATGATCCGCGGGAGGGTTGTATTGGTTTCCACGATATTTGCCAGGACGTTTGCGCCGCCCATTGTGCGTTGTCATATTGTTCTTTCCCTTTGTGCGCTAATTCGACACCGTACGTCCGTGCGCCTCAATACCGGCAGCCAGTCTGCCGTTATTAACAATAAGTTAGCTGGCGGAGGCGCGGTTACCCCCGGGAGCGTTGTTGCTTTGATCGTCCCGAGACAATGGCGAGAGGATGCACGAGGAGGTCGACGGCGTACAACCTGTACTACCACTCGAGTTTTCCTGCTGGTTGCCGCGAATTATACCCCGAAAACAGGGGGCCCCCGTTCACCTATTCCACCGCGGCTGCAAACCGACGATTATTGTTTTACCACAGAATTTATCGTGCCTGCCCGTCCGGCAAGTTTTACTCGGGCAACTTCGGGGCTTCCCTTCTTCGCCCGGGCGTGATTACACGAAATACGCGACGGATTTCGCGCGACCCACACCGTTGTTTGATAAATTTAATTAATTAGCTGGCGAAGCTTCGGGTCGCACGCAGATTCGTCGTGTGTAATTGTGTGTGGCTCGCGATGTAGGTACTTTCGGGGGGGCACACACAGGGTGTGGGGAAAAGTCGGTGGCTTTGTGGGTATGAATCGATGGAGATTCATTGGGGGAATCTCGGTCGTAGTTGTATTGGAAATTTACAGTACTGGAAATATTGATTGCATTGTCCCCGAATGCACGTCCTGTGAAACAATCTTCATAACTACGTGATTGCTGAAGTAGTTGGTGTTCAAATTAATTTAAGCAAGATACCGGGCACTGTATATATAGTCAACAATTGCGCAAAAATACTTTCCTAACACCAAATGAGGTGGCAGTGGATACACGCTAAATATTCGAGTGACGCAATGAATATTTCCAGTACTGTATCAATATTCATTTTAACGGGTACTTATAGTATAATTCTATATTAGAAGCACATTGGGAATTTTGAGATTATATTTGGAACTTAAAAGTGAATGAAAGGATTGGAGGGAACTTTGTGGCGTCTTTTTATGAATGTATTTTCCAAGTGGGGGAAATTAATATGCATATATTATATGGTAATGAGTGAATTGAATCTCCTATTTCTAAATCAGTTTGAGTAAATCTGCTCGTCACCTTTGGCGAAACGGAGCAATTGTTTTATTATTCACAGCTCTATCTACTGCAAATACCCTAGCTGATATTATTTTAAACTCCCTTCGATTCGGACAAACTCATTTTCACAGTCCTATTTAATCTTGCGACCCAATTACCTTTAACTACTCTTCTAATTTATAGCAGTCCCCATTTAGACTTCAGTGTTATAAGAATAACTATTTAAAAGAATGAAAGTTATCTTCCACGTAAAGTCAACTTCGAAATAAAAGAATCTAAAAATCTAACAAAAATAACTCCAACATATTCTTACGCAGAATTCTTTAAACAATCTCAACACTATTGAATCCACTCCCCTAAGAAAACACAGAAACACCCAATCTTCGTTGAAACCAATAGGAAGCAGTGCCACAGTTTAATGTTTAATCCACTTATAAGTAGTTTACCACGTTCTTATACAGTGCAAAAGAACAGTCGGCTGCTTGGATACTCAAGGTGGGAAATTACTGTCGTTTATCGCGATATTATAATCTGTTGAGACTAAGGGATATAATTATTTCGCGGACGGCAGTGGTCGCGGAGCAAAGGAGGTACATTAAGTGCTATTTGAATTATATTTTGCAATTAAACCCAGTCCCTCTTTCTCCTTCCCAGGAATTTAATTAGACGCATTAGATGACACAATACTTGATTCTGTTTCATTGTACTTATTACAACCCAACCCTCCAACCCCTGCGTTTAACAAAGGACCGACAATTCCAATGGTCCTCTTGGCTTTTGCAATTGTGCCCGCGCCGTCGCTCATTCCTATAATTCACTGGCAGGTTTCCGTAATTTTCAGAGCGAAATCAGTAGACTCGCATGACACTCGACACGATTTTATGAGTTAATCATTATTAAGAGTGGTTTGCTTCAGTAATCGCACTGATGAAACATGTAGTGCAGAATGCTGCACGCATTTTTAAGCGGAAAGTCTTCTGGGTGCTCTTGATAGTGCTGACAACTCGAATTGCGGGGTTCGTGATATAAGAAGAAGCTTTTCTGTAAGACTATTTTGATAGAAAAATTGAAGGGTGTCTAGTTTCATTGATTAGGGTGATATTATTCTGGGGGAATACAATATTGTATTATTATGTGACATTGTATTTACCCTTTCGGTATGAAACTTTTAAGTTTCAAATCAATGCATATATTTTTTAATATTGAAAGGCTTTTTTGTGTCTTTTTGCAATTGAAAGTATTGAATTAATCGATATTAGGGCAGAGTGGGCAGCACTAGTGGGGGTAGGTTACCACGACATTCAGGTTCTTTGATATTTTTCCTGCAAAAGATGGAACTCATTAACAAGATTCTTTCAAATATATTCTTTGTAATTATCATTCAGACATGTTATGTAAGGTAAAATATATTAATATTCTTTTTTATATGTATAGTTTCCTTTATCATTTGTATCTATTTACAAGAATTTTTACAGATAGTTATACATTAATTAATAACACATTAATATGAAATTAAAAATTATTCATGAGGTTACCATTTCTCATTGAAACTGTTTATAGGACCACGTACTAATAATTCATTTTTGTCTGTTGCAGGTAAGATACCCTGATTGTTATCATTTCACCTTCTTTCTTGGTAAATATCCAAGTTTCGAAGCTGGAAGAGTGTAGGATTCATCTTGGGAGTAAGTGAATTGCATGAAAGTGATGTAGGTACTATTTAATACATCTTAATTGAACCGAGCCCTCTTAAAGCATTTGAATAAGATTCTAATGACTGTAATTAGATGGTGTCCTTATACAATCCACATATAATTCTGCCTCATGTGCGAAACTCGAAGCTCGTGGAACCTGTCCTCAGATTTGAAAAGTGTTTCACTCAATCGTCTGTTTTTGAATCCAAGACCATCCGTTATTAAAATCATAAAAACTTTAATTCTGATTCAATCTAGGAAATCTTGATAACTCTTTCTTTCCTCATTCGATACATCACACGTTGGCATTTGACTGTATTCTTAATCTAATTCCAACTCCACACATTTATACATACTCTTACAGAAGCCAAACACCCAACAAAACTTCCAAACCCCATCGACATCATTCAAACTCTTTAAATTCTAATGCTTCGTCGTGCAAAGCGTCTTTAAATCGATTATCACATCAAGGGTATAACTGCACACATCATTTAAATATTCCCAAAGTACTTCGCTACGACTTTGCCACCATCACAACATAACTCAAATTGCACATACCTACGTGCCAAGAAGATCGGAACAAGATCTCTAACAAATGGACAAATTCCCATTCAATTTCTCTCGCGCTGCAATGAAAGATCAAGCACCACAGAGATTCACCATCGCGTTTCCCCATAGTTCACCGCATTTAGCAATCCCAGAGTGAAACAGCCGACACGAAAGCCAGCTCTCAGCCCCGTCGACGAGCGTAAACAAGATTGCCCCGCAGCATCTTTACTTTGATCACGGCAGAACAACCGAGCCACCCTCGAAATATGCTGGAGTTTTCGCGGTTGACGCGAATCGCGTCGCGGGGCGTACACCCCGGCGGGACACGGAAGCACGGAGCTTCTATCTCGAGGGGTACTGCAATTATTGTTTTACCACAAAATTTATCACGCCCGAGAACAAACGACCACCTCCGAACCTCGCTCTACGTGCATACAGGGTATGCCAAAAAGCTTGGTCAAAACTTTGGGTGCTGCACACTGAAACACGAGCTTGTATTCCGAAACGTTTCCCCTTCGAGTTCTAATCAACTTTTATAATAGTTCCATCGAAAAGTTTAAGCGTTTGGTACTTAATATCAACGTCCGCTGTGATTTTCGATATCTGTTTCATTAGGTACGTGATGTAGTTTCTTGGTAATTCTTGATTTGAATATGTAGGTGCCTACTATTGAGCAGGGTAGTATTTGATAATATTCTATTTGCAGTAGCGGGAGCTTTCTCGTATGCCGATAAATCGAATCAATTCGAAGGAATGAGTCCACGATAAGCACTCCAAACATCCTGCATGAGATTTAGTGCAAGCACGCCTCGCCATGCGTTACCGAATCCAATCCAAGGTGCCAAGATGGTTGTGTTCGCTGCAATCGATGGTCGATTCGAGTAAATTGGATTATTTCGGTTGCTTTCTGCGATTCGGGAAACAAGGGGTTGAGTCGTGATACGTTTTAGGGACTTTGTGCAAGATATACTGAATAATCCTCGCCAGTATCGTCGGATAGGTAAAAGCAGGAGATTTCTATTCAAGTTCTTTAGATTCTTATAAAGGACAGTTGGACCTTAGTCTTTTTCACTTTATTCCGAACTGGAAACGTTTATGCACGCGTGTTCGTATAAACTTTATATCTTGCCTTAACCCTTTGAGTGCTCACTAAAATAACAAAATGTAGTAAAAATGTCCACTTCCTTTAGAACTTATATATATATATATATATATTACACGTATCTTTTAATTTTTTCTTACTTAATTTCTTAAGAAGACAGAGCTCATTCTGGATTTCGTTCTTATTTTTTATCACAAGTGGCAGCAGGTTATAAAGTTGCCCTTTTCAGTATCTCCCTAAAATCGTTTGTCGTTTGAAGTAGCAGTAAGACAGAATGTCTTAATTTAATTTATAAACACATCATTTACTATATTATTGTTTTCATTCAAAGCAGCAGATCGATTTTTATTGTGTCAATTAACATGCTAAGAAATATTAAAATTCTGTATTCATTTAATATATTAAGAATATTGGTAGCACAATTAATATGAATGTGTAACACCTGACGAGTAAATTTTATTCATAAAAATGCTATACCAACAGTAAAGTTGCTTGTTTTTTTAAGTCTTTACAAATGGGTATGGTAGACCCAGTGCGAGAATTGGTGTTCTGAAAATGAGCGTGAGCTCTGCCGGTTTACTTAATTAGAGTTGTCTGCACAACGCGCGGACTCAATACACGAAGGGTTAATGCACAGTACTCGATCTTGAAGTTTTGACCAGGCTTCTTTATGCGCCCTGTATTGCCTACCGTTATACATATAAGGGGTTGGTGAATATATCGTCCTCGCTCCGAGATAGGACGCCCCCGTTGTCGAAAAAGCGACGCCAGCCCCCGTGCTTGTTTTCCGCTCATGAATAGTCATGCGCGACAAGGGAGATCCGCCTGAGAAAAATTTTCAACCAGCCACCCGAGTGTTTGCCCTGCGTTCAAGGAGTCGTTGCAATTTTCTTAATGGCGAAAGGAACGTGAACAGGGGCGCGCCAGTGTTCGGCGGTGTTAAGTAGCGATTGTTCGACCAGTTGTGCTCGGAATGGATCTTTCTAAGCTTCGTAGACAGTGTGGATGCTGTGAATTTTGTCTAATGAGAATGCTTGCCATTCCTATCCTGTTTTTACTTTGGTATAGAATTGAAAAATTCTGAATAGTATATTGTTTTTTTCTTAGTTAAAAAAACACGTTCGTTTTTTTACAAAAAAAATCAAAATTAGTATGTGATGGCGTTTCTATCTTGTAACTCTTATTCAACAAATTTTCTTTAGCCCCATAATTTCGCAGATGTTAATTTCACAGGTATATATATAAACAGAATATGCAGTGCATTAATAATTATAGAATGCGATGTACGTGAATTTGAATTTCCTGAGAAGTAACTTCGTTTTTGAAAATTACACATATTATGGAAATATTACACGTCCTGTAGATAATGCTGATATCTCAAACTTCAATCTGTAATTCCATCGGAATATGAATATAATTATATTATTAACCCTGCGCCCTCAAACTAACGTTTTAATAATCCTCCCTTATACTTTCAAAACAGTCCACCCCTCACACATCTTCAAACGGACGGATCAATATCTTTTTACATTAAATCGCACTGCTTTTCACTTGAATCACACTTTTCCAGAACTCGTAAAAAGCCTTGTACGTGTTGCGGAGCTAATTACAGACATTTCCAATATTATTTCTCTTCGTGTACAGTGAATGGCCCAGCATGAATGGCTTAAGTGGAACAGCTTATTTATCGGCCATAATAAACTCTCGTATCGAACCAGACTCATTTCTGCTTCTTTCGCTTCGAGTCTACTTCAGAGTCTTATAAATTCAAACTCACTTCCAGCGATCACGAAGTGAACCACGAGCAGTTACGAATTTGAAGAGCCACAAATTACATGGTTAGTTATTCAATTAGAATAAAAGGGGAATAAAATAGAGTGGATCACTCTGGACTAGAGTACCTACATTACACGAAGCTCCGCTATTCCGAATACCCTGCTATTAAAAAACTCTATCACCGAAACTGTCACGTCAGCAAAAAAAAAGTCCTCATCAACTATCAAGATGCCTTCCACCTGTTCCCAAAATTTCATGACTTTTCCAACCTACAAAATCATTTCACCACCTCTTTGACCCAAACGGTTCTACGCCTCGCCCATACCGAATCCCTGAATGAATCGAAAACTCGTTTCCACTTCTTACCGAATCGGACGCATCGTAATCGAGCTTTCACTGATTACAATACGCATCGATGCTGTTTATACGTTGTCATGGACGTGGCGTGTAACAGTCCCCAGACCGTTTACAAATTTAAGGGGCCACATAGCTGAATTTCCACCGGGAGCTCGACATTATTAATGATATGTTACCACGCTGGGACGAGCAATGGCGGAGTGGCAGGGGTTGTTGTCGCTTTGAGCGTCGCGAGACAATGCCGTCGGAGGGGCAAGGACACGGCGGTGTACAATTTGTACCCGAGTTTTCGTACTCGTGCAGAAATTACGGGGCGACGGGGGGTGCGCGCGAAGATGAAACCCCTTGGTGCTCCGCGGCACTTGGTAATAATTATCGTTTTATCGCGAGATATATGGGACCACCTATTCGGGGCATTGAAATTTTCAGACCGCGCCCGCAATAATTGTAAGCTTGTTCGCTAAGGGAGCGACGAGCGGGTACTCGAGCGTGCCGCTCCTACAATTAGCCTCGGTCGTTTAGTGATTTCGGTGACACAGGCGAGATTATTCGGAATACGAAGTTTTTCGCTATAGGCACCCTTTAGATGATACATTTCTCATTCCTGTGGCTTATTACCGGCGTTTCGAGTATATTCACTTGGCAGAGAGGAGTGTGGTTTAAAAACTGTAAAGAGAAATAGTCGTGAGATAAGAAAAGACTCTTGATAATGAGCTGGAGGAAATTTGGGTTAGCAATTTCACTCGAATTTTGTAGAGAGTTGTTGCACAATGTGTATAGTAATGTTTCAAATGCATGGGGCGCAATCACGGGGTGTATCGCACCCCAAGAGCAATGTTCGAGTTCAAATGTCGCGCCTCTATTATTTCCAAAGGGGATTTATTGCGGAAAAAATAAATAAAAAATAAAAATATCGCTTTATCCACAACCGTGGAAAATCGCTCTTCTTGGTCGTGATTGTACGAGTATTACAAAAGTAAAATTATCACTGAAAAGTTAAAAGATTCAAAAATACGAAAATATTAACTCAAAAATGACGCTGAGGTGCAGTGAACCCCATGTGACCAATTTATGATTATAAGAACTTATGAGACTTGTGTGGATCTTAGATATTATGCACTCGTGCGTGAACAATAAATTGTAATTAAGTGCAATAGCAGCTCACTAATTCAGAAAAATGTGCAAGTGGAGTAGTTCATGTGTAAGACAAACCTATTTTTTGTTGGTGCCATGTGCAGTTTTAGTGGGTGAAATCGCCCCCTGAAAAAATGCAAAAACTTTCTTTTTCGTGGAATACCTCGAGAACGGTGAGGAATGTTGGAAAGAAGTTTAAACAAAAGTTGCATCTTTTTTATATTTACAAAACTGCGTAAAAGTAATTATCGAATTAAGAATTGATGATGGGGGTAACTTGAAAAGTATGGATTATTCGATAATTATTTTCGCAGTTTTGTAGATATAAAAAATGATGCAACTTTCGTTTATACTTCTTTTCGATACCTCTCACGGTTCTCGAGATATTCCAACGAGAAATAAAGTTCTGCATTTTTTCAAGGTGCGATTTCAGCAATAAAAAAAATTGCATAATTGTTGCATAATTTCCTGAATTGCCGGGTTGCGTAACTTCCCTTGTCAGGTGTAATGCATAAATTAATTCCACACATATTTATATAGACGAACTAGTTTCTCATTATTTCTACGATTAATTATTGAAATGTGTCCTTCTTATACATGTATAGATTCATATACAGGATCTGAAAAAGACGAAACTTTGAACTCGATGGTCTTACAAAATTTCCAGTACCATAGTCTATTTATTTAATATATTATTACACATGTTGTGAATTAACTATATGCAAAATTTGGACGAAATCGGTGACGCACACACCGATTTAGTATACTCCATTTGCAACACTCTCTAGATCCCGTATAACCACGATATTTTGTTTCAATTATATCCAGGTGAGTATACTTTCACTGAAAAAATTGGCAATCGAAAGTTTTATTGGAAATGAAAAAATCACTCACAGTGATTCGATGCTGGTGTCAGTTCTGTTTTGATCACATCGCTCTTCACGCTACGTTGCTCGAAACAATACGATCAATGTATATTCTCTGGCTTTCGCTCCTCGTCTTCCATTTTTTTTCCAGCAGTTTATTGCACGGAAATATTTTCCTTGATAGAAATCCGAGTATTTCTGTATTTTGATATCCTGCCTTTCGGAGCGAAATTGTTCACGACATTCGTTCCATGCACGCGATATCGTGTCAGTTTCATTCCAGAATATATATATTTTTTTTTTCAGTTTGGGCACGAATATAACACCGCGGAAAAACGTGATAGACACGAGACTGTATCTGTAGTTGTTTCTCGTGGCATTTCGCAATTATTGCGGTTCCATTGCAAAACATGTAACACCCTGCCACCAGTTCCTCTATCGCAAATTAACGACTTATTGGTGTGATGACCGTTGATTAATTGTAAACATGTCAGTAGTTCGAGGTAAGCCCTGAATAAAGCCAGATTAATGTGATTATGACTAAGTGGGAAGAAAGTGAGCGTGGAGAGTACCTTAGATTCACATACTTTAAACAATACAAAGTATTGGTTAAAGTAATTTGTATCCCACTAAAAATAATACGCTTACACAAATTTATTTGCATCTCAGTATTAACATTTTTACAGTTATAACTCCCTGTTACCTAATCACACTCAATACGCAAACATATTTTGGTACGATATTCCACTTCGATGGTCTGTATTTTCTAAGCTAGTTCAAAACCAGCGAACTGATGACTTAAACCCTCGCTAATTTCGCGCCAACTACCTTACATTTCAGTTTCATCAAAATGCCTCGCATAGAGAGCGAAAAAAAATCAATTTATCTTTATCTAGTATCCCGGAATATTTACACCACCGTCTTTATCAAATCCATTCATTCTCGTGTTCGCATCCTACTTCATACGTGATCCAATAAGATCGCTGCATTATTATTACCATGACATGGGGCGCACCACATCCGCGGCTGCGAGAGGAAAGCGCGACGTTTCTCCGGGCAGCGCGGAATCGCAGTGATATCAGACGAGAGAATTAAATCTGCGATAAACGCGGAAAGCAGCAGAAGCGTATTTAGCATCGTTAATCGCGGCCCCGTTTATCGTTCGTCGAAACAACACCGAAAGAAGCCGCGATGCAAATGCACCCCGAGCTTCTTTCCCACTCCCCCTCGGGGCGATACAAATTGCATCGTTCGCGGTCTGCTATCTTCCAGCGGGCGTTCGCAATTATTGTTTCACTAGGAAATTTATCGCGACTTCTTCCCGCGAAACTTTTAAGGCCACGCTTTGAAGCAGGCACGGGCACAACAGCCGCTCAGCCGACCGGGCCCGCAACTTTTCTAATTAATGATAATTAACCCTGGGGGTGAGAAGAAGTTTAAGGCAAGCGATAAGAAACGGATCGCGCGTAAACGGGATTTATGATCGAGCATTGTTCCCCTCGTTTTCCGATTTCGCGGTTCATCCACGTGGCCCTCTTCGTGCTTGTGCATCAAACAAGACGAGGGGTTGCCAATTTAGATATTCTTTGGCCGGCTGCCATTTGGAAAGGGGGCTGAAGTAAGTCGTTGTGAATTTGATTTTCATTTATTTCTTTATTTACGACACGAGCCCATTTTTGCAAACAATTTTTTAATGCGGAAGCTGACTGCACTTCACACGTGTTACTTGTCATTGGTGTTTTAAATAAATAAATAGAATGTAAAAATATGTTAAAAGGTTTTCCTGTCCAAACAGTTACGGATATTTATCATTGTTAATGTCGGGGATATTTAAAATAGAATTTATGTCTTTAACAAACCATGGAAGCTGATACATCATATGTCCACAATTTTCACCTTTCGTTGTCATTTTAATTTTAATTTTAAAGAAAATGATTCTGTAATCGCGACACACCTCATCGGTGTTAAATAAAATTCACAGAGCCGAGAGCTTCCTTAACAGGTTCCTTCATTTTATGGCTCCACATAATTCTCGGATCTGCTTAGTTTTATGGAGACGCGTCTAGCGCTCGCTTAGCACCTCTCGAAAACGACCCTATCACGCGATGTCCGCGCTTTTATCGCCCCGAAACAATGACGAAAGTGCGCCAGGCCACTCTTGCATTCGAGTTTTAATGCCGGCTACGAACTGTAACCTCTCGACGTGGATGCACTCTGCAATTACACCGTCACTGGCAACTTCGCCCTGCGTGGCTTGCGAAGTTTTCCTCAACGTTAACGTCTTCGCCCGTGACTTTATTCCGCGCGCAAAGGATTTAATTAAAAAGCTCGCCGTGCATCTTTTAATTAGCGATCTGCCTGCTTCCCACCTGAGGGAGTATTGTTCTTTATGGAAATCGCACAAAGCCAGTTGCACCGCGGGCTCTCCATTGAATGGACAAGTTTCTTTCGATGATCGTTCCGTTTAGCCGACAACAACGATTGCAACTCTCCACCGAGGGCCATTTAACGGTTATTCCGCACCCCTTATTCCCCGCGTGCATCACAAAGAATCATTTGTAAGCTGCCTGAAGCATAGAGGGCTGTGAATATTGATTGTATTACTTTCAAATGTACGTACAGTTGCGCACAATTGTCACGGCAATATCATTGGTAGACTGATTCGAACTCAAAGAATTTTTATTTATTTATTTTCCGTCTTTGTTGCGATTGTCCATAGTATGGTGAAAAGGCGAGGTCCGGCTGAAGCTGGTATAATGCTTGACCTCTTTTGGCCAAGATAGCAAGCCACACATTTCTGCAATGAATAAATTTTGTAATGATGCTTTCCTCAGTAGTACTAATAATAAGAGGGGTATAAGTGATAACGCGTTTATTCGAGTGATGCAAATAGATATTTCAAGTAGGTACAATACATTAATCAAGCTCTAAACGATAGTGTTTTTTGTGCTTCTGAAGTTCTGAAGGAAGTAGCTTTAGGAGCTGTCAAGGTGGTAATAAGGGTGATGTTTGTTTTAAAAATTTATTTCTCATTTCATGGAAAGAAACAGAGTATTTTTATTGGTAATACTGTGTAAATCATGTTCTGTATTTGCCACGGAATGATGGCATTTAATGTACTCGTCAATATCAAGACCCAATTTCAGCTTGTGTGTTTGTGCACAAACAAATGTCATGTGAGATATTTGCCATAGATGATCGTACCATCAAAAATATTTCTAATTTCGACACGCATGATTCCTGTTCCCTTCAACTAGTAGCGCATAGAATTCCAAAACCTTGAGTGTAATGTCCCCGTCCTTAATCACAGACAATTGAAAATTAAATTCAGCTCTTGGCTCATACATGATTCCATATTAAATTCTTATCCTATTATTCTCTAAAATACTCGTCCTCTTCGAAAAGAATTGTTTGATGCGGAGGACGTGTCACAGCAGACGGTTAATTAACATGAATCTCTAATATCACTATAAAGTAGAATTTACCATACACATCGAATAACATAATAATTCAACAAAACCCACGACACAGCACGAATTAGTGCGCAACACCTACAGCAATATATTACTCGAAAAAAATCGTGTTCAATCGCCCTTTAAGGGTAAGAAGACTAACCTTAAAATCAAATAGACACTTCTACTTTTTCGCGTATAACTCGTAAAGTACAAGAGATAGAAAAAAATGTATCAAACAAGAGTTTAGTGGCGCACTAACCTCTGCAAACTTGCGTCAACAAAATTTTGAAAAAAGTTTCTTGTCAGCAGGTATTTTTTTTAAACTCTTCAAAATTTGGTTAATACAAGTTTGCAGCGCTTACCTCACCACTAAACTTCAAACACCCTTAAAGGGCGATTGGGCAGGAATGAAACAGACTGTGGATCTTGTCTTGAGTCACTCCATAAACCCACAAAGTTGCGTTCCAATAGATGAATGCGGGATGTCCCCTTGTAAGTTGCCAAATTAAAGCACATTAATTCGGCGCGTAGCTATACAGTTTAACTACTTTAAACTCTTTCCACGGATTTAACTGCTTAAACGAAACGTGCAGACGGTTGAGAATGCTCCACGATAAACGCAAGCCGCCCCTTGGTTTGCTCAGTTTTTAAATTAGGGAATCGGAAACGCGCCGAACTGCCGCGGTTTTGCGGAAATTGGCAAACGAAAGGCCGACGTACAGGCGGCCTTATCGGGAGGGGGCCATCGCTCGTTCCTTTTCCCAGCCACCATCCTTTCGCTCGTTTACCTCCTGGGTACTGTTTCTTGAATCGCTCGCAATTACACGGCCCCCGCTAAAGTGGCCTCGCCGTGCCTGCCCGCGCGAACAAGCCGACGCGCGAGTATAAGCAGCCAACGCCAGGGAAAATGAAAGAAAACGGATATCGAGTCTCTTTTTTCAAGTAGCTATTCGCGCGAACGCGGGCGTACAGAGTCTCGGCCGGGGCTCTGCCCAAAGTGAAACAGAAATGTATGCGCTCGAGTTCGCCCCGAACAAACAATCGACTTTCTTCTTGCAAACTTGTTAGAAAGTAATACCAACTCGACTGCTGCCTGCGCTCTTTCCAGAGAGTGTTATTAACGAAGAGTTTCGTGGTCACGTGTAGGGGCTGTTTTAATGATTTTACTTTGTTTATTCACTCGATATAATATAGGGGTGCGACCCTATTGGAATACAAATGTAAGAGGCAACAAGAAATATGGTAGAAATGTAAAATTAGCTGAAGTATACATAAACAATAGGAACAATAAAAAAGAAAAGTAGTAGAAAGTAGAAGAAATAGAAGAAATATGTAAACTGCCGTTCATAAGTATTAGGACACTTGCTCTGCGTGGAATAATTGTGAAAATTGTCGAAAATTTATTGAACAACTCTAACAGATTTTACTTTATTTGGATTTTTATATTAACAGACCCCAAAGATTTTAAATTCAGCATAACTTTGCACCAACGCGTGACAGTGACTCGTTATTTAGTTTGTTCATTATATAAGCTAGGAAGAGTATATTTCTGTTGAAAATTAAATATGTTTATTTAGTTAAGTATTTTTGAGTAATAAAAATTTAATTTTGTGTGTTTCAAGTCTGTAAAATTTCACGCCACTACGTAATCTCATATTAATTAAAGATACGGATTTCTACAATACACTAAATTATTTGCGGAGTCTGTGAGACCCCACTTTACTACTCTTGTTACATTTCTCCACCTTACCAACGCCGGGTTAAAGCCAGAACATAAAAGCAGTATAAAGTCACTCAATATGTACCTACACTACCTACCAAACATCACATATAGTGCGAACATAGCAGGCACTCTGAGGCCTAATACTTATGAACGGCAGTGCAGATACATGAACCCTAAGCCCTTGATAACAAAAAAGCACAGTAGCAATTACGAGGCATTATCCGGGAGTACTTTGTACACGCTAGTCCTAAAGCTGGAAGTTGAACCGCAAAAGAAATCTAGTTTCGCAAGGAGCATTAAAGTACAAGAGATTTAACAGAGACAGATTATGTGTAGTGCCATTGATTTTCTGGAAAAGAACAAAGCGTTGCGTGGACGTGGAATTTTTCTGTTTCCTCGAAGGAATCGAGGGCGTTGGACCGAGGCATTACGCTATCACCCTTCTTCTCCAGGAAGAATCAACAATTAAGGCTTACGATGCATTACAATTCATTATGCTTGCGTCGATTTAATATCGGTAACTCTGAGAAGTAATACCAGCGAGGTGGATATTCTTTCGCGGTATTAATTGCACGGTAAACTAACTCCTTTTACTCCGAGAGAAAATTATCTCCGTACTTTCAAAGAAGCTTCTTTCTACCCCTTCGCCTCAGATAATCAGGTATTCTCCTAACGAACTCCCCGGACTTGGCACGAAAAACTATTAGACCCTCCTAGGAAAGAAACGTGTTAAATCCAAATTTGAGCGATGGATCGCGTGCAGGGGCGCGCACCGGCGTGAAAAATGGCACGAAAACGGATAATGGTCTCGTTCCACCGAAATATGCCACGATATCGCGATACCACTGCAATGGAGCTGGAAATTTCGCATTCGTCGCGCGCCACTGCCTTTCGTCCTTCCTATTGTCCGGCGAACAAACGAAGGCCACGGTCCGGCGCTGATAGAACGTTGAAATAATTAATACCGCTCGTCACAGACCGTCGTTCGTTTTTCGACATCGATCGCCCGCGATAATCGACGCCACTGCACGGATAGAATTTAATTTATGACTCCGCCCCCTGTTTGCCGACGCCAATATTTTATTAACCTCCGGCTGAATCGTAATCGGCCGCCGTTGACGCAGCATCCCGCGTCGCATCGCGAATCCACGCCGACGATCGATACGTTGAATCGCGAAATAGCCTGGAACCTCGATACGTTCCAGCCCTTCGGCTCTGATAGATTCCCGCGACGCGCGAGAAGGTGCAGCGACGACGACGACGATCGAGCTATCACGCTCCTCGATCGCCGACGATCGACAGCGCGGCCAAGTTATAATTGGAAAATTTTTGGATCTCCATTAAGCCATCGAGGGGGGGGGGCTTAATGAATTTCGCTGGGGATTACAATAGGCTCCGACCAGATTGATGCACTCGGAGTGTCTGCAGATTCATTAAGTCCTCGAATCGCGTTACGCTGATACGTTATAATGAACGGAATTTTCTGCGCCCGATCAATCGCCCTCGGCGCTGATAACGTAATGATCCTGGGCGCAGAAAGAGCGAAAATCGCGCGGGATATATTGTCGAGTAATTACAGAGGGGGTAATAAAATTACGCCGTGCTTGGTAGTTAATTAGAGTACCCATGGAGCCCCGTGAAACTCTTTCTCGCCCCTGTCGCGCGCGTCATTGCAGAACGGGAGGGAATAACGTTGGTGGAATTCATTGCCTATTGCGATCTATCCGCGAATTCCTCGCTAAACCTACAACACTCGGCACGGACAAGTGTACTCAGCTGAGACTCTCGGTTGAGAAGCTGAAACGATAAACGATGTAAGTGCCTGAAGTGAAAATCTTCAATATTTTCTTCTCAACCTCAGTGACGTTGGTACCTGTTTAAGTACTTGCGATCTCAGCTCTAGATTGCAATAGCCCTGGAAGCTAAAATAAATCATTCCAGCACTTACAGCCTTTAGCACCGCATTCGCCGTGGAATTTACATCCTCTTCCACTAAGGATATAATTCCTGATCTCTTTCGCGCTTACGCGGTTTTGCCATTTCAACCCCTGAATTAGTCTCCCGCGAGATTGGTGACGAGTAACAGCATCTTTTCTTTTTATCAAAGTAAGCCCCCTTGGAGGCTTCAAACGCGAGTGTACGCCGGTGGGAGCACGCGGCGGATTAAGAATCGTGTGAAAGGGCGGGTTAAGTGGGGCTAATGAATTCTTGAAAGCTGGTTGCGCCGGTCGCAGTATTTCAAGCGTTCCTCTATTTCGACGGGCAAGCGGTGCTTGGGGAAGGAGGACGCCCTAAAAGGCGCCACCAGATATCCCTGTCATATCGAGCGGGGAGGGCGAGGGGCCGAGGGGGCGCGATATCGCGACGCGACAGAGGCGGAAAAAGCGCGGCGATATCACGTATTCATCGGCCCTCGCCTCATTCGGGGCCGTTCGGGCCAGGAACCCTCCGATTTTACGAGCGATTCGCGTATACCGCGACTCGTCGCACGGTTCGCTAACTCAATCGGCGACTGCGAAGCGAGCCACGCACGGGAACAGCATACGAATTCGCTCTAAAACGTTCCGTTAGCCTCTTCGCCGCTACCGGCGCCGCGATCCCTATCCCGCCGCCTGGACGCGCCTTCGAAACTTGCTCGGGAATATTGCGCGAAGAGAGGTCCAAAAACGTCACCCACTCCTCGATCCGCGGCATCGATATGCTGGTAGCGAGGACACGTTGGGTAAGTGTGAAAGTCCTTTCCGTCTTCGGCGTGAGTTTCAGTTTAGGAGGCGAGGGCCGGTTTCTGAGAATCTTTTGTTTGTTGAACCTTGTTTTTTTTATGAAACTGTTTTAGTGATACCTACTGAGCTTTCTGCTTTCGTGGGATTTCTTGACAAATTTGGTGAAACGAGTTCATTCGCTGTTATTACATTTTGTTATTCACTTATTTCCAAGTAGATGCATATTAAGTCGCTGCAAAATTTGGTCAGTCGCCACGGTTATTTTTGGTTGACGATTTTTAACACTTATTTATTTTGATATCATGGTTACATTGCTGTAACCTGTTAATGATGTAACACTGATTTGGCATAAATGAACAGAAGGAAATATTTACTTTACCTTCTGTGGAGGGGGTCGCGGGTTATTTGAATATTATAAAATTATATTATATTTGCGGCTCAAGATAGGTTAGGCAACACTGATTTAGACGAACGCAACTTTGCAAAAAAAATTCCCATTAGTGTGGTTAATGTTAATGAAAAGTATAGTTCCTTTAATTTCCAGGTTGGCTCATGTTAACACAATGGTTGGTTCTTAAGTTATGAAAACGGTATCCCGAGCCTGACTTGGGGTGGTCCATTTTGCTACGGTTTGGTTACCGATAGTCAGACTCGGTTCAACCGCAAGCCGGTTAATCTAAGCAGAGTTGGGCGAAATTAATCTAATTACAAATCACGATTAAAATGTAATTGTGGTAGGTGTTAATTTAGGTAGTTGACCACAATTTTGTAATCTAATTACAAATTACAAATTACGATTAAAATGTAATTGATTACACATTACGTTCATTTACATTATAATCGTAATTTGTAATTTGTAATTAGATTATACTTTGCCCAACTCTGACAATGAGTCAAAGCATGTATCACCGGGTTAGAAAATGATGGCAGAATATGGCTACAGCTCATTTCGTGTGGTGACATTTGAAACACTACTTCGCTGTCTGATTAAAAATTAAACCCTGCATGTGAATACAACAGAGGTAATAATGCTCTATGACAGGAATTACAAATTCTTGTGTATTGTAACAAAACGTAATGCAATCAGGATATGATGTTAATTCAAACCTCATTGTTCCTGGGAACATAGTTGCAGGCTAATGTTTGAAGTTCCTTGTACCTGGGAGGGGAGCATATTGGAAACATGGTTGCTTAATTTATACACTGATCCGACAATATTAGATTGCATAATTCGAAACGAGTTGGGTTATTGTAATTACATTTCTTTCTACAATTTCTACCGCAACCGTTTGGTGTTACCAATCGGCGATTTCACTCCTCAAACAGGTTAACTGGTTTGTCCTGTTCACTTAATGATCGGGTATCCAATTTTCTATTACGTACGCGATATTATTTCCTGTTTCTCCATTTTCGTGCATCGGATCGTGACGATGCACAGCGTTTCGCCTGGCATGCCCCTATCAACTCTCTTAATTGGAGTCGGTTGGACGTGGAACAACACGCTAATTTTCATGGAACCCTTAATCTTCTGGGTTCGTGGATGAGACATGGCTCGGTTTCGGGCGAATGCGCGATTTTTCGACGCTAATATTAGTCGACGAATCGGGGAATAATTGATAGGATCGCATGACGCTTGGATATGATTTTTCGCTCGCATTTCACGGTACCCAATCTGACAGATGACAAATGGTCTAACATAATTATTGCAAATTCTTGATAAGAAATTCGATGTGCTAATAAAGGAATTTCTGTAAATATGTGGTCGTCTGACAAGTTCCAATTTTGATGGACCATTTTAAGCAGAAAGTGGCTGGATTTATTTAAAATTTTGATATAGTTCACTGGATATTATTACAGTACAAAATTTTAGATTCTTCGTAATAAAATCATATCACTCACAATCAGTTATGTATGTCGAGATATTAAGGCTCGATTTAATATATGAATATTTTGAGAAAATAACCCGTGCCACTAAAAGTAGCTGTGCTTCTTTTATATATTAATAATTTTATATATGCTAGCTTGGGGTATCGTCGCCCCTATGCTGAAGAATTTAATTTGGAAAACAACAATTATTTTATCAGGTTAGAAGAACTTTTCCATCGTCATTGATTTCTTTCATAATTCCATAAGCAAAATTTATAAATTTTAGGAAAGGTCCAATAAAATATTAGTGGTAATGCATTAAAAAGTGCAAAATATAGTTAGAATTGAAAGTGAAAGAATTATCAACTGTCACAAATTAAACTCTAGTGGCGTCACTTTAATTTCCTAACAATTTAATTAGCGAAACAGTTTCTTGTTATAAAAACGACCGACGTTAGAAGTAGCAGCGAAGTGAAGAAATGACGAAATGTACTCCGGTAACTTGCCGCCATTGTAAACCTGATGTACATCACTTTCATTTTAAACGACGGATGTATTTCGTTAAGGGTTCTTCACAGCGCTGGTATGCACAGGCTTAATAAGTAACTACTGGCTTACTTTACTGTCACTATAAGTAGATCAGATGATATGGAACAAAAATCTATAGGAAACATCATTTTCTATGAATTTCTTAGACTTGTTATTTAAAAAGCTTCCAATATTAAATTCTAAACTGTTCTGCCATCATTCTTTCCACTTGGCAAAATCAACTCAGCAATTCAATGTAACCCTTCTTCAATTCGCCAAACAAATGAAAAACATTAAAAGACACATTATGCCGTATTCGCATCAACATCTGAGGTTATTTTTTTTAAACTGACAGTAAGCTATGTATCTCGTCTCAAATTCAAACAAGAATTTTTATTCTAAAACCAGTGTGAATCTACCATAAAATCAAGATAGACGATATAAAATTATCTCAATATCGAATTCCTTCATTTAATAATTAATCAACTTGCAGAATGCTTCAATAGGAATTTTATCTTTAGACTACTGTATAAATTAAGAACATGAAAACCCAAGTTTCAGAAGCTATTATTCCCCAAGAATTCTAAAACATTTATCAAATTAAGCCACCTCCCGTGCATACCATGTTCCCATAAATATACAAATTTTCCTAAACATATCGAGACGCCCCCACGGAACTCCTATTCCACAAGATGTCTCAATAAATCATTCCTCCATTCACCCGAACGCGCAACGATTGCTTCACACAGTTCCCCGGCATTTGTTCAAATAATTATCCATCACGGTCGGGCCTCTAATCCGAGGAAATTAACTTCCTTATTGAGTTTTTCCACGGAGAACGAGCCAATCCATTTTTCAATTAAACCTCCGCGGGGCGGCCTTTATCGCGTTCCTCGTCATCGATATAACCACCCACTGCCAGCCTCAGGTTCCCTTGGAACCGCGCTCCATTTCTCGAAACCGGCCGAGTCTCGCGGAGCTAATTCAAAAAATTTCACGTACGACGGATCACCGTGGACAACCCCGGTAATGCCGCGAATGGGAAAGCAGGGTGGGTTCCCCGGCTCGTCGTCATGCATGGAAAGGAATTGGAACGCCATGCGTTCCTTGCAATACGCGTCGCTGCCACGACACTCACGTACCACCCGGCCGGGATCAACTTTTCCCTTCCCCCGTTCCTTTAGGTATATTTCGTTTCTTCGTTTCCACCTCTTGTCTCCGCCGCTGAAACGAGACCACCCCCGCCTTCAGCCACGGTATCTGTTCCCCGTTCCGTTCCTCCGTCCGCCCGTTCGTTTCCTCTCGCAGCGCTTCGCCCTCGTCCCTTTATCCACAAGATAAGTTGCTTCGCGGGCAACTTGTTTTTCCGTCTCTTTGTTCGGTTTCGCCAACACCGCCCGGTTTCTATTGCTTCGGAGCGCAGCCACCTTTCTTTTCCACGGGTGGCCCCGTAAATATTGCCATCTGAAATAATTTGCTTGCCCCTCGGCCCTGGAGACCGGCGATTGTTCGAAGGAAGATTGGATCGGATTAAGGTGGAGGTGCTGCTTGGTTCGGCGACGAGCTCGGCTCCCTGCTGGAATTGGAGTTTCCAGTTTCTGCTGATACTTGATGTGTGTAACGTGGCAGGAACGGGATTCTTCTGTTTCTGTACTGGTTCTCCGTGCTGCCGATGCGATAGTGGTTTTATTAATGATGGACAGTTATGGGTTTCGATGGACCTTATTCAGAAATTGACTACCGTACGGTTTTATGGAGATTGAGCTTGAAGAGGTGAGGGTGGATTTAAAATTCGGCGCACTGAGTTTGCGATATGATAATGTAGTGGTATTATAATTAATTTCTGGGGCAGTCTTGGAGAATGGATTGAAATGTAGAATTGGCTCGGGATGAATAGAAAATTCGATACAAAGCAGGTAGCTACACACGTGCTGAAGAATTTAATAGTTAGTGTATAGAAGAGTTTGTAAAATATTTCTTGTGTAAAAGCGGAACCACGTAATCGGCATTCGGTGGATCTAGCGACGCGGTTCTTAATGGTCAATAAAGCCATGAACCTAGACAATAGTTTTGAAGCACGCATACCCGTAATAGTAGAATCCATGGTGAATAAGGTTAGTAAGCCAAGTTTAATAAACATTTTAAGGTGGAAATTCAAAGAAAAGAAAGTAACTCTACTGCATATGTATTGCTACTGACGCTTGAGGTACTTAGTTTCTGGGTTAAGATGGCAAATAAAATCGTAAACAACTACGGTTAAATATTAAATGATAAATATCGCCCTGGAAAATATTTTATATGGGCAGTGAGAGCAACAAATAACCCACACTCACGTTTTTTTTCGAAATTCAGTTAGTAGCAATAACGTATTTGAATAGGCTCTACTAATCATATAAAGTAGGGAACAAATTATGTTTTAATGTTTGTTGGTCCGTTGTCGCTCTCACTTTCTCATACATCAAATGTCTGCGCGAGCTGCTGTACGAATGTTCGCAGTTCCAGATCACGAGTCGAAGCGCTCGCCATTTGCGGATAAACGCAAGTGTGAAGATACACGCGGATATTTTAGCGAACAGGTTGTCGCATACCGAATATTCGGCACGCGGCGAATGCCGAAGCTGCAGTTCTGCCTTTAACCGACTAGCAATCATTTCCGAACTGTTGCAACTAAATTGGCAATTGTGGCTGCTGTTTAATATAATTCGAGGGATAACAATGGAGAGGGTCATTTCGAAATTATGGCTAGCATTATATGCGAGTGAATGTGGGTTTGTGCACATTTCATTTGATTGTTAACTGCCCTTCTTGATTGCATAGATTTGTTACAAATGTATTCACACACTACCAGAGTAAATTTAAATCTTTCTTCCCCCGTTATTCGGTGTGATTAGCTGGTCAGTGAGAAGTAAGAAACTTTCATTTCCATAGGTTAATTCCATATCCTTTTACTCACTGTACAAAATCTACCTGAAATATTCCATGAATTGACTTAACATACATAATCAGCGTCGACTGCTTGCTTGATGTAAAACCTGAAATTTCCACCGCAGTCTCGTTATAGATTTATTTCTCGCAGCTGCAAGCATAGAACAAGCGAGAAACAAACTTACAGGCAAATCCCAGCAAAGAAAGCACAGCAAGTGAAAGTTTACCGTACGTATTCGATCACCTTTCACCCCTCTTCTTCCTCCCAATAAGTAAACTCCACCTTCGTGTTACTAAACTCCAGCAAAACGAAGAACTGTATTCTTCAAACAATCAAACTATTATAACTTATATAATAGTAAACTGGTTGGAAGCGCGAAAAAATTATATACACAGTAATTGTAGAAAATTGAATGCTCTTTTGATATTACTTGAACGAAATTTCCATCGGGCTTACCATTTTTTAGAAATTCTTCAAATCCAAAGCATTAATGAATTCTAAACTTTAAGGCCTGGTTGGCACCCTTTCCTATTGTCCGATTGCAATAATCTCTTTCAGGGAGTATCTTTTTATAAAATGGAATTATATTAGGGGGTGAGAGCAAAAGAAATCGCAGGTTGAAAATAAGGTACCCTAGTAAATACGGACTTTTAGCCAGTCTTACTCCGCACATCAAAAACAGGAAGCTTGAGTGGTGTCAAGGCAAAGGGGAGGGAGCAGAGGTAGACGCGTATCAGTAAGGTCAGTGTCAGTAGTCTGTGTTTAACCCCAACCGAGAAGGACGTTAAATACGAAGCTCGATTTGTGTTGAGGCTCCGCGAGTGGGGCGCCCTTCAGTCGGGCACAATTACCTTTTGCTCTTCGAATATCGGTTAATTCTTCAAATCGTAATTACCGCTGTGCTACCGTACCTAAATTGTAACGAATACATAATGTTTGATGGAACGGTGGCCACGAATGGACCGCGAGTGGTTAGCATAGTGTGGCTATATAATAATAATACATAATAATAATAAATATTATACAGAAATATTAAACAGTAGCCGAGTTATCTGTTCTCCCGTGAAGCTACGAACATTAGTCGAAATATTATTTTCTTCGCCTACGCAATAATATTCACCAGAAAAATATAGAATCACGTATGTGCTTCACAATTTTCTTCCACTAAGAACTGCATATCAAGATTACAAATAACACCAAGAAATTTTCCAAAGCCATTCAAATAACAGTGAATTAACAAATGAGTCTCGAGGGGTGTGCGATTACCTATTAAACCCAAAACATCTACCTAAAGTACCCCTTGCTCTCCAAGTATTTACACAGTTTTTATAATTCGTAGAATTCCTGGAATTAAACGTAATTCTACTTCCAATATTACTCTTCTAAACCACCCCCCCATTCTAAAGTATCGCATCTAACGAACGCAGCATTGAGGAGAAGCATTCCTGTCGATCGTCGAGCGAATAAGTTAAATCACAAGTGGTTAAGCTGTCCACTGCCTTAAGGATTGCGATGGGAAGGAGTGGCTCGAATAAAGACGACTGCGGCGCAGTGTGTCGTAGGGCGAATGTCCTGATTTCTCTTGCTCCCCTCTGCGAATGGCCGATTCGCGTAAAAATAATTCAATTTGTCAATACCGCTCTGCGGAACGTTTCCAACAAAGAAGCGAATTATTGCCCGAACGCGGAGGGATTTTCTCAGAAGCCGCTCGCTTCGCCCTGTGCGGTGCTCCTCGAGACACGTCACCGGAAATACAAATACGGGAAAGGGCGAAGCAGGATGGGAATAAAGTGCTCAGGGAAACGGGCCAATCTCGACGTCGCTTCTCCACGTGCACACACAATGTATCGATTGTGTGCAGTCGAGAGCGCCCACGCCCGTGTGCCGGTGATTTTTCGATTTTTGCGTCCCGCCAGGGCAGCCTGGGAATTCGGGAACTGGGAGATGAGGGTACCCTTTAACCCAAGTTTTGTGTACACGCTGGGTTACAATCGACCACGTCTCCTAGGGGTCGTTCCTTGCGACACTTTTTATTTTTCGCACGCCACTGGAGCTACGTGCAACACTGCCATATGGTAAATCAAAGTTTCCATTGACCGGGTATCGTTGGATTTTTTAAGTTATTCGGGGAATCGTTTGAAACGGAATGCTACGCCACTGTGTTTGGTAAAGTCTTCTGTTTTGAGAATTGCTGTGTGGTTTTTTCGGGTATTATTGTGGTCAGGCTTGAGTAAGTAAACATTATTTGGAATATAAAATAGCAGTGTTTGAAACAAGTAGTTTAGAAACAATTTAGGAAAAGCAACTTCATTTTATGCCAAAGCCAAATATATAATTTGGAAATTTTAAGGGATGCTAATTCAAATATCAGCTGCTTGTTCTAATCTACCAGTATTTGAAAATAACTTTTAGGCAAATGATATAATATATTGTTTGGATAAGCATTTCTAAAATATTTGATTCAAATATCGCACAAGCCTAAGTGTACTTTATATGTGACGCGTTAGTGACATACTTGAACTATTGTTGCAACAAATTTTCACCCTCAGTTTGATCAATTTTAGAGTAGGTACACTTCGATCATTTTAATGTTTCTTGAAAGATTTCGAATTTTTGCTTCTTGTATTACATTAAACGTGCTGGTTATTTGAATTGGATTGGAACGTTAAATAAAACTCGCAGAAAATGTGTATAATACATTTTTGATTAAAGATGACACTTTTGTCGAACACCTTTGCGACCTTACCTGTTCTATAAGCGTACCCAATGTATTTTAAAAATGCAATTACCCGATTTTTAATGAATAATTCAGCATACTTTCTGCATATTTACGCGGGTAAATCAATTCTTCTGAATATTCCCCGAATAAAAGAGACAAACAACGTTCGTAACCTGTTGACACAATGGCATCGCAAAAATTCGAGAAACATAAATCAGAAACTTTTCGATAATTCATAGTTCCCTATAATCCTCCATATGTCGCCGTCCAAACGATTATATTCTTTCGCGTTCAATCACAGAACCATTTATGTACACCGCTCTGCTGATTGAATTTTATTTAACCATATCTCATCTTTGTATTTCGTCGTTTGCATATTCACAGGCATCAATTTGCTGCGTCGAAACTGATCAATTTAAACGATCCAGGTGGATAATTTTATTAATTTTATTAATATAATTTTAATAAGTAATAAAGCTTATACTAACCGAATAAAACATAAAAAATAAATGGAATAAAATTAGAAAGTACGAAATACAAAAATCTCCTTATACTTTATCAATGTTTAACAACCAACTGCTCAAAAACTATTTTGTTATCTCAACTTACACCAAGTTTATACGTGGGTACAGCATTGTTTACCTGATTGCCAGTATCCCAGACGATTCAATGAAACTAGGAACTTTACAATGTCTATTTTAAGAATCCAATTGATTTTATCATTTCCAAATAATCGATATTTCTTAATCGTCCATCTAGGCCCTAGATGGTTTGAATCGGCCACTGTGCATCGCCAAGTCGAAACGTATCGGTGGCCAAAATAGTGGGTGGAGAGCAGATTGTTCGAACGCTGCCGCTGTTATCGAGGTCGTAAAGGAAACGCTATGCAAATTATTCAAAATAATAATGGCGGTCGGTGTTATTAGAACAATGCGGATATCCGTTTGCTAATGCTGCCCGTATGGGATATCAGATATTTATTACGCTGTTTCCCGTTACATTTGCATAATCTAATCGCGGCCGTGCATCTGACGTTTAATAGGATATCGCGCGACGGGACCCTCCGATGGGAGAGCGTAGCAAAATTTCCTAGACGTCGCGACGCGAGGCGAAATTTGTGGAACAATCGAGGAGGGAGGAAGAAGAACGCGATGTTCTCTACCAGCGACAGCTTTTACCTCGTTGAAGGGGCGCTGATCCTTGCGAGAGGCGGGAGGGAAAAAGTTTGTAAAATACATAATGCCGCGGGAAGTTGGTGTCTGCGCGCGAAAGGAGGGCGCTTATAACGAGATGATCCTTTTCGCGAAGTAACGCTACAGCAAAAGAACCCTGTTGCGTTACAGAGTAAATTGCACGGGAAGTTTGAAACCGGGGGAGGGACTTGAACGAAGTTGCGCCGTACAGTTATAATTACACAGTGTTATTAGTTGCTGTGTCGCTAGTAAAAAGCCTAGATGCAAAACGTTAATGAATGTATGTAATTTCTAGTTCGCTGATTTTTTTAACGATCGTGGAGCAATTTCTTTGCTACCGTGGAGGCGCGTTGTGTAAAAAGTTTGTGCAGCCTGAACTTTCGGTGTATGTACTTTAATGCGCGGTAGAGGGCTAGATTTATTTGGAATTTTACGATTTGGTGTTCGTTTGTTTTTCACGCGACGAACTCAGTCACTGCCGAACCCCAAACCGACATATACTTGTCCAAGAAACGTTTACACAGGGGTGATTTTTAATGCAATAGAATATTTATTTTTGCTGTTTAAATAGTAATGGAGATTTCGAGTAATTGGAGTGCTTTAGTTCTTTTCAATTTTCAGGTAAATCCTTTTTGTTTTATTTTTAACACATTATCCGTGTTGACGAATAGATAGAGAAATAAAAGTGAAGAAAAGGAAATTGGAGGAATACAGTAGGAGAGGAAATTGGAGGAATATAGTTGTAAATAGAATTTATTTTTATTAACAAATGCTTCTACACAGGTCTGGAAGACTATACTTTGAGAATTGTTCACTGTGTAATTGAGATAATTGTGTATGCATTTGGTATTTCAGATACACAGAGGCCTGAAATAAACTGCTGCTTTCAAATAATACGTCAAGTGTCATTATTTTAAATACTTTTCCAAGCCAGTGATTGAGTAACCTGGCTAAATTAAATTAAAGTGGGGTACAGGACTATCAAGTTGAATTTCAGTTAGATTTCCTTTCTCCTTTCTAGTAACACGAAAGACAGGAAATGAAGTTTCTGTGAGAAAATTTCGCTCAAAGAAATTTCCCTAGGGCGTGCACATACCTACACCCTGTTTGGCCAGGGTTACTTTCAAGAACACTGTACATCCTGCACTTATTTATGTTTAATACTTAAATTCTACATTCCAGCTTTACGATAGATTGTTTGGAATAATTAATAAATTATTTATTCGATGAGAATAAACAATATTTATTAATAATCCGCACTGATCGAACCGATTGAAAAATTTATGAAATATTCATTTTATATTCCCAATACGCGATTCATTCTCAAAATACTAAGTCGTTATTTTAAGCAACGGATAATTGTAGAATACTGTCCAAGTCTAGACTTCTGAAGTAGTTTTATTTTCGACTCAGCTTAAGATACCCGACTCCAATTTTGGATAACGTAAGATTGAATGACGACGATAAGAAATAATTGAAAGGATCGCATGGATCACGAAAATTTTCTTAATCACTCGTTAGTCGAGCAATGCTTACTAAAATGATAAAAAGTTAATCCTCTGAAGCAGTCAGCAAGCATGCAACTTACGTATTAAACAAAATTTACACCCAGTTTCTAATGAGCATACTTTGAAGAAAACCTCATATAAAACTTGGTACTTTTAAAAAAATTTCTTGCAGAAAATTAAATCACTTCAAATTAAGCCAGGCGTTCTCAGACATCACAGTCAACTCTGTTCTCGTTTATTATTACTTTTCATCTCCGTCGTCCCGGGAAATCACGACAATTATTCGAGTCCGCGCTCAGCAGCGGCGATCTTAATTATTCAATTACAGAATGCAACATTTTCCCTTGCAAGCCAGTAATTAAAACAATTATCCGCTCGTGATCACTCCTTGCACTTTGAAATATTCTTTAAAATATACGTAATCGCGAAGCAATGCCGCAACACACACAACGGAAATATATACCGACAAGGAAACCATAAAACACGAAATTGATTTTCAAACAAGTAACTTTTATTTTAGTTCACTCCATACACTTATGATTTAGTCTGAAATCGAAATCTTGATGTGTAAAGCAGAAAGCTTCTATATGTCTGTAGCCTAAAAACTTTTGAACGATAAACTCTTGGATCACGAAATGTGCCTCAGCTCATTATGCCTGACTAATCCTGATGAATGTGACTATTTTCACAGAAACAAGTACTAAAAATCACCGACTAAAAATAACCGCAGGGACCCCCCAGAAAACACATTGCACATTATAATACTTTAAAGCACCAAATAGAGACTTTTCTTCATGCAATATAATCTTGTAGCTCTCATTGAGGCATCCATTATGGAATTCCATCTCCGTCTCAATTGAACCTCCTTTTACGCGTTGAAAATTGCTCGGTTAGTTCCTCCATGTATCCAGATTTCTCTAAATCACTTAACACGCCAACACCATGCTATTCTATTCCATTCTATCCTACGTTCTAACATGGTGTTTGGAATTTTGTGTTCCAGGATGGCGCATACGTTCAAGAGAGCGACACGGATGGCCTGGGCCTTTGCCCTTACGATCCACGGCACAACAGCACCGCGGTGTTCGCTGGTGAGTTATGTTAACGTACTCTTTCCTCTTTTCGCCTCGCGACAGCGAGGGAAAAGAAGGGAAAAAACAGGGGTTCGGAGCGTGCAAAGGGAAGGATACGGGGTCCGCGAATATTTTGCGCGGCGAGACGCGACGGCCACGTCCGCGGGGGCATATGTAAATATTATCATCGGGAAATAAATATGCAAATCAGCAGCTGTCCGAGAAGAGCGCTGCTGGACTATTTTAGGGCTGCCGCGAGACGATACGATCGTTTTGGGTAACAATTTCGCTCGGTCTCGCGATCCCGCGGAACGATAAGGAAATACCTTTTTATGCATAAAGGGAGGGGCACGGTTTAAAGAAGTTGGTTCCCCTGGGAATTGTAGAGCTTACGGGAAAGTAGGTGACTCGGCTCCCCGTCGGATTCTAAGGCAAACTAAAAAGCTCGCATCCCGTTTTTAAATGCTGCGAGCATTGAGGCGAGTATTGTTCGCATCGCTTCCAGGGAAACATTTATCTAACTTAGGGCGTGATCCCACGTCCAGCTAACGTTCCCTCGATGTCTTCGCAATTCTTCGGGCCGAGCTTCTGTCCGACAGGAGTGATGTCATTAGAGGATTATTGGGCGTAGGGAAATGTAAAGGAATCGTAAGAAATTCGGCATAAGAATTTATTCTACTTTTCACAAGTTTAAGCATTAAAACCACCCCTTAGTGGATTTAAAAATTGGGCATTGGAAGTTTAAGATTTTTTTAAGAAAATTCAGTGATTAGTGCGTAGAGGTTCTTAACAAGCTCGTCATAATAGAGCCTCTATCTTATTTCCATTAGTCTCTTCAGAAATTTTCAACCTTTCAATCATTAAGCTTTTAATCGCATCCACTTGTGATTCCTTAAATTTAGGGGTGTCTATTTTCAATTTACTCCGTGCATCAGCCTGTTTGAAAAAATTCTCTGCACTTTGCTCTCTGCGGATTTTCAGCCTCTGGTGTATAATGTACAGTCTCTGGATCAATATCGACGAACTTTTTATCGCCTCTGTTCAGTATTTGCACTTCATTGGCCCATACGCTTTTATCGCCACTTTTTCTCCTCGTCTTCTGTTTATAACACTTTGGACTTTTGTACCATTGAACCATTACAAACTACGCCGATGTAAGTTGCATTACTGTGCTCAAGTAAAAACACCCCTCCCATTACAATATCTCTCGCGTGAGCAGGGGTATTTCTAGTCGAAGTGTTCTTTCAGACTCGCCTTATATTGAGGGTCTACCTCGGCGCTGGTAGGAAAGACGCGAAGTTTATATTTAAAACGTGAATTACGAAAGAATTTCGAACTTGCAACCAGTTCAAAGTCGTTCACGATTATACAGCATTGTGAGGCAAAGGGGCAATGATATTGACCGAAACGGCAGTTTGTGCGATGAGGTTCGTGCTTCTGAGTGTACAAGATGATTGCCACGAATGTATGCAGGTAGAATCGATTCGTTGTCGTTGTACATGCATACTCAATGCATTTTCAGATTCGAAATTGACACTCAATTTTGCATAAAGATTCATTTTGAACATAGTTGCACCATGTTTCTTAGTGCATGCTGGCGAATTTTTACATAGGTGCATGTGCAACTCGTTTTTATGTTGGATGTTTGATTATCTCTGTCATAAATTTTAATCAGCGCATTCAGAATATTGCAATGATGTCTCGTTTTGTACTTGATTACGTGAAAAAGTTTCTTGATTTCGTGTAGAGAAAAGAATGTATGATATATGTGATATAATTTGAGAATTATAAATAAAATTACTGTAAAATTTTATTGTCCTTACGAAGTTCTTATTAATTTGAACAATTGTGGCTACGTGAAATTTGAAAAATAGTGTGCGTGGTTTTACTTGAAAGTAAACAGCGAGGTGATATTATTAAAATGTGTGGCAAGAAAGGAAAATGTGGAAGAGAAACGAGATATAGGGAGACAAGTGGAAGAGGATCGTATATGGTCAGACGCTCGTTCTTGTATAATGTACACCTTTGTACTTTCTCATGCGTTACCCGACTCGAAACTTGTTTCAAGTAAAATTTGTTTGCATTAATAAGAACACAACGACACATACAAATAGATAGTAATTTAATTTAAAATTTTTAAGTTACACAGCTCTGTATGTGCCTCTAAAGAAAACACAAGAACTTTCCCATTTAATATATGTAAAAAGTTTTCTCACACCACAAAGTTTGAGAAGGAAAGTATTTAAACTTTTGATAGAAGGGGAATCTTTCCAAAATTTTTGTTACTTCAAAATCCATCGAGTATGCATGCATCTAATTAATCGAAACCTGTTGCATCTTCAAACTTGATTTTCCCAAAAACGAGGCCTCGTGTAAAGAACATTCATAATCTGCTACCAAAGGCCCTGTCTGTGATATTAATTTATCAAACACATACAACGAATGATGCGAACCTGAAAGCTTAATTCCTCAGAGCTACGCTTCTGCCCCCCGTGATGAGCTCGCTAGTGGAGCGTTTTCAAAGAATCTGTAGATTACTTTTCGGGGCATATACCAGCGGGGCTGGCCACGAGCGGATTTGACAAGCGTGTCGGCGTGGCTCTGACGAGACAAAGAGCCCGCTTTCCAGTGACCAGATCGCTCTTCGCGGTGCACAGAACGAGGGCCCGGAGCGCGCATGTTGACCGAGTCACGAGCACTCCTGGCCTCTTTACGCGTCCGCGCGATGATGCACACATTGTATACAACGACGGCCCCTTCGCGAATTTGATGAACACGCGAGAACGTCATCGCGTCCGCGACACGTCACCGAGAGCTCGCGCGGCCCGGTACCCCAGGGAACACTGAACCACTGCTTCCAAAACCGACGACAACACGATGACACGTTTTTTGTGCCGCTGCCTCCGCGGCGCACGGCCGTTTTGGCACCTGACGTAATTGGAAGACCGTTTGACGCGATTCTGCCTCGGGAATTTCTGCTGTTGCGGTAGGGTGATTGGTACTGTGCCTTGTAGAAACGTGGTGGGTGGGTTGCTCGAGGTACACTTGGGTGGTGTGTGAAGTGATATTCCTGGGAGGCGGAGCAGGAAGTGCGTTTTTCGGCACTCGTTATAGGCGGTTATCAAGAGGATAATAATTAGTAGCTGGAAAGTATGGTGGGAGCTTCACTGAGCAGTTGAATTGTCTACAAAACATTGAAGGGTGCTATAACTTTGCTTCCCTCAGTGCTTTTACATCACATCGTCTCTGGAAAATAAGGCAACATAAGTGTACAGGGTATTCATTCTAACGATCAACATAATTTTTTAGTCTTTTAATTAAAATTTATTTGTATTCAATGGGCAATATACAACGACAACAAATATAATTCTGTTTTTTTTCCATTGCCAAATTAAGGTCACCTTGAGTTTTTTAATGTAACCATATTGTATTCTTTCATAATATTGAAGGTGACATTAAGATGAATTCAACGAGTATTATAATGTCACACTTTTATTCGTAGTAATACTAAATTTATTATAGTGAATGTAGATTTTAGTCAGAGTTTCAAAGTTATTCAGTAAGCTACTGTTCCAAACCCAGATATGTATTTTAGTAGCTGTTAGGAGTAAAAATTTGGTAAACTGAAAATTTGAGTAGGTATTGTAAATAAGGATATTGGTACGTATAGTTAGTGGAGTAATTTCTTCTGTAGTTGGGATACAGATAATTGTCAATTATATGAGGAATATAGCAATACCTTGTCATAATTAAGTTTGTGTAAATGCAATTTTTTCCATGAAAACGATATCTGAGATAGAAGAATTTCGGAAAGATATTTATTAGTCGACGTCCTAATGGCTTTATCTGTAGCAAGCGCGATATAAATATAAATTAATATCGCTGACGCAACTACCAGCATCGCTAATTACATTGATAACATCAGATTCGATAATCGTGAAAATTGGTTTACTGAAATAGGAATCTGGCTCAGGGAAATTCTGTTGTTACATTCGTAACTAGTAATTATATGGCACTTATCTCCTGTTGTACATCTATTCTATAAATGTGAGAAAGGGTAAGATTCTTTCTATAAAAAGTTCAATCGATCTAATTCTTTTCGCTGTTAACAAGCAGATTATATTTAGCTACGAGCGTGTTACAATTCAAAAGAACTTCAGCTCTCGCGTCGTACTTTACGCGGAATTCATTAAAGTTAAATTATGAATCAGTGGAATTTATAGGGTGCTCCTAGAATATAGTTAACTAAACACTGGGTCAAAATGGCCCGCAATTTGACTTTGAGGTGAAATATCTTTGAAGCATCATTGAAAATGGTACTACTGTTTAAACATTAAGATACCTTCAATGTTAATTTTCAACGACGAACATGTATTCTACAATGTTCAAACTTTATCTCAGACTTATTGCAACTTAATTTAACAGAAATTTTTTAAACAGCAGCTATTCGAAAATTTGTTGACCCAGTGTGTCAACTACGATCGAAATAATATAGATACAAATTTGGACCGAACATCAGAGAAAGCGTTCCAAATAAGCTTCCCAAACACGTTCAGATATTCTTAAGATACTTATTTCTTAGTTAGTTTCTGATAATTAATCTATTTTAAACATCCCGAAACGGAGACATCTGAAAGCTAGACGTTAAAAAAACTAAGAAACTGCTTTAGTCACATCTTCTGCCAATTCAACCGGCAGGGTTATTTTTGTTAACCAAAGTTTCAGGCAGTACAGCTGACAATAGTAAAGATCTCCGTCATGCATATGGATCATTCCACTATTTATATACCATAGAAATGTTCTGTACCTTAGAATTTAGAAGCCATTCTTACATATTTCTTGTTATCAACGCGACCACGATGATTCGTCTGGCCATTTCGCGAGCACCCAGTATAATTATACACGTGAGGAACTTGTAAAGGTGTAAATAGCACGTGCGATTGCGTGTTTCGTCAGAAAAGTTGCTCGGTGAAATCAATACCAGGGCGAAAAGGAAACGTTTCTCCGACAAAACTTTCTTCGGCGGCACGGAAATATGCATAAGTCTGACAAGGTTGCGACTCGTTTGTCACACTCTTTACGTCGGGATCGCTCGTTTAATATATACAGTGCGTATTACCGGCTGCATGTACGCAACGTATTAGACCTTGCTGACTTACGCTAAACGAAGATTGTCCTTATCGTCGGCAATAAATAACGCATTCTGACGCGGGGTGTATTTTAAGATCTGTAGCGATTTGCTTGCTACGTGATCACGGTTCTAAGCATAGTTAGACAGTGATTATAGGTCGTGTAACGAATACATTAATCACACTGATGGCTAACTCGATAAATCTATTATTTTTTATCTTACGTTAGTTACTGATATTAGACACGGCCCGATTATTTCGAATATTTAATGTAAAGGCGTAACCACACATTCAATTCGAATGCCGAATATTCGGTTGCAAATTGCAAGCTGAAGTCGCGAATTGAATTAATTGCGAATTGAAGTAGTTTCCTAATCAATTTTTCATAGAGTTTATCGAGAAACTCTGGAACAGTGACCCAGTCACAGAGGTTCGGTGGAATTACAATCTTCCTAGTAAGTCACCAATCATATTGGTCCGCGACCCAAAGTCGACTCCCATAGTAGAGTCAGTTGGTGCACATTATTAATTTAAACAACTAACGTCGATGCCTCGATGCAACATCAAAATTTCACATTGCAGATCCAAATGCCACATTCCTGCGCGTGCAATTCCCAGTACAAATGGGCGAATATTCAAAGTCATTGCCCCTGAAAACGTTCCGGCATGAATGAAACGCTGAATTTCCAAACCATTATGCACCTTTACGGCATCGTCGCCGAGTCGCGCGTTGCACACGTGGGAATACAGCCTAACGTTTGAAATGATCGTCGCCTGAAGCGGCCTTTTCATCGCTGCAAACTGTACGATTATGAACGAAACACTCAATTTCGAAACGTGAATAGCCGTGGGTCCGTGGGGTCTACGACTTCGCTAACGTGCAGCGCCAAAGACAAAGGGCCGGTGTAATTTCGCTAATCCCTCTGCTAACGGGGAAATACTGTTAGAATCATTACGCCCATTGTCTATGCATAAAATGTCCCGTACACTCTCTTACAGCATTAATAAGGCAGATGTGTGCCGCGAACGCGTCGGCCATATCGAACAATACGCGGTGTCTGTGGGGGTCGTGCCTAACAAAGAGGAAATATGCGGAAGTACAGCGCTGCTGCATCGTTTGCGGCATATCGATGCGCGTTGCGTAAAAGTCGCGTCACGATTCAGCTCGTATGGTAAAACAGCGTTACGCGTGGGTGCTTCGATGAAAGTGTCCATTATCGCTGACCCAGTTACGATTCCACGTTCACGATATTGTTAGGACAAATACATCGATCGAGGTGACGACTTATCTGCGCGACTTAACTGAAGTTTTTGCAGGGCGTAAAGGCGGGTTCCCACGTGTGCAACGAGCGGCGATAAAACGAACGTAAAGGATTTCATACCCTCGCGCATCCAATGTGCTTATGTATATTTGTGAATTGTGTGTTCTTGGATCATCAAGAATCTTATTTTAAACATACCTATTTCGTTTCGCCTTTTGCACACCGCGGAACGTGACTTAATGCCACAGAACGTCTGCACAGTGTGGAAAATAATTATAAAACCCCTCAGGGGCACCTTACACACCCAGTAGATTCAATTAAAATATCAATTACATTTGCCAGTCAGGTGAAATATCGCGAAGCGGATAATAAACCCCGGCAGTGATGGTGCCACTCAATTCCAGAAATGCAAAAGTCACGTCGTTCCGGGCACTTTAACTTCAACACACGATACAACCAAATAATGCGCGGTGCATGTAATGCTGCATTTAAAAAAAATTACACAACACGTATACGCCAAGGTGTTATGATTTATGACGTACAAACTTCCTCGGCGTGTAAAGCAGACATTCTTTCGACGCTATCCGAATCCGGTCGCGGACTGTGCAAATACATCTTGTTCACAGCACAACGAAACGCTGATCTGAATTACGAAGTATGTAAACTATAATGAACAGGGCCTGTTCCCTTAGGTTTAAATGGAACGATACGACTTTGCGCGTTTCCAGAAAAATCGTCCCCGATGTACCAGCCTCCAAGGCAACTTCTGCGCGTTTAGCTTGAAAACAGAAACGTGGCTGTCGACTAATGGCTTTCATGGGGATCCTATACACCGTGTTGAAAAAAAATCAACGAGAAGGTGCGCGCAATTTATTCGATTCGCGCCCTCGAGCGGGTAGAAGCGCGCACGTGGGGTGGCGACTTTAAATATCGCGCTCAAAAGGCAACTTGCTCCTGTGCTGACGAAGTTATTCACGGCGGACAATTACAAATTCGCGCATGGAAAATTCGCTGAAGAGCCTGAAAAGAGTGGTTTTAGAGGTGCCACCGTGAAACTTTCCGCCCAGACACGTCACCGTTTCGCAAGAGGGTGGAGCGAGCCTCGAAGTTTTCAGGTCTGCTGTTTCTTTTTTTTTACGTTCGACCTAATTATTAAAATTAGGCTATTCCGAACTTGTACACTTTTTGTCAGCCCGCGGGAGGCGGTCGTGATGAGCTCGTTTTCCCCCTTTTTCAGAAAGCTGCGGTAGGTAGGTTCGTTCTTTTTCTGGGTCGTGAGTTGGCGAAAATAAATTGCAAAAAGCAGAAGGGTAATGTGAATTGCGGAAACTTAATGGATTTTTTTGTGGAGGCGAACGATATGTCAGACTCGTTCGAAGAGAAGTTTTATTGATAATAATGCCGAGAAGATTTTGACAAGTAATTAAAGTATCGGGAGAAACAGTAATGTCCATAATTAAACTCACTTTCACTTCTAAAAATTACAGTACTTGAAAATAATTATGTTTCACTTGGTTACACCATAAATCAGTATTATTCAGTCAACGAAGAGATGAAGCTTATTTGTGCAGAAAACAATTCATCCGTCGGTTAATTAGATTTACGAGGGCAACGTTGGATGGCTGGTGACAGATGGAAGGGAAAGTACCAAGGAAAATGAAATCTTCCCGTCCCGGCCGATCGTGTAATCGCGCATTGTCGTTTCGGTCGCGCGGTATCATGTCTATCTTGTTTACAAGTAATACATCTTAATTTTGTATTTAATCGCCGCGATAGGTGCAACCCCGAGCGCAAGGCGCTCGCGTGACTGAATCGCATGTCAAGTGACCTACTCTAGAAAAAGAAAAGATAGCGGGGGGCCTCGTATAATTCAACGGAACGACAGAGAAATATGCAGAGGCACGACGCGGTTGTATCATCGCCCCACGATAGATCGTCACGCAGGATTTTCCCCGCCGATACACCAGAACCTATTCCACTGTTATTATTTCTCTAGTAATTCTCCTTTCGTTTACGTAAAAGTCCTTCTGGTTGCCGAAGGCTGTATGCCATTCGGTATGGAACGAAGACTATTTTGAAATACCGTAGGCACAATTAGAAATCGATTACAGGAGTTTTTAGTTAACAGAATGTTGGGGTACATAGACCTTTTAGTATTAGAGCAAAGTTTCGAAGAATGTTTCATTTTTCTAATAATTAATCGGGGGATTGTCTTCAGCAGAGATGGGCAATAGTTGTATTTAAACAAAATATTGAATAACGAAATAAGTTAAAAAAATAATTCGTCATGTGTTGAATAAAAAAATAGACTTTATTTGTCGAATAATCTAAAGTTAAAGTAAATTTTATTCGATCCGTTATTTAAATAATTGTTTGTTTGGTTAATGTCCCACTCTATTCTTCGGTACAGGAAGCTTGAAACGTAGAAAGTATAATAATAGGGGAAATACGGAGTAATCGAATATTTCGAATATGTGTCTGTGAATAATTAAAGGTAATCGAGTAACCGAAGCTTTGAAATATTGGTAATTGGAAAGGAATTAGAAGAAAACATAATATTCCACTAGAAATAAATTTTCTCCTTATTTTTATTTAAATAGGTCGATCGCAAGTAATACTCTACATAATATTCCAAATCGGGCATATTGGTAGAATCGATCGAATTTTCTCATACCGAAGGTATTCAGAATATTCGAACACTCCACTCGACGATTCATTACTTGCAAGCACTCGGAGAACCCCAAGTAGCAACAAAACGTGAGACGAATATTCGAGTGGAAAATGATGAAGGAACGAACTTCCGGAGGAACTAACAAAATCCGAGAAACTTGGGCCGGAGAATTTCAATTTCATCTGTGATCAAGTAGACATCCTATCACCCAGATTGCAACAAATTCAGAAACGTCAGTACCAACTTCTTTCATTATTTCTATCTGTTTAAATTCTCCCCCAGAGGAGAGTTAAAAAAGAAGGAAACCAACTTCGAAGTTGCACCTAAAATATCATGAACCTTCCTCGCGTCTATCCGAATTTTCAGGCACATGTGCGTTAAACTGGTCGAACGCATGCTGGGGGAGTTCGGCGAAGACAAGTTCGACGACCGCGAGCCGCGCCAATTTCACTTTTAACCGCAGGAGAAACCGTTTTGCGCGCTCGAAAACTCCGTTCGTTTGACCGCAAATGGAGTGGAATTTTGTCCGTAAACGTTTCGACGGGATCCAGTTATCGTTGCCGTTTCTTACACCGGTAAGAGCAAACAGAAGAACCGGTGGAAACGCGGACGTCGAAAAGCTGAAAATCCCGCGGCGCGATTTCAATTTACGCGGTCCTAACGGGGCAGCTGTAAATTAAGGCAGTATAAACGAGCACGCCAATAAACAGCAGCTCGATTTCGATCGCGTCGACGTGCATTTCCGCCGACAGCTTTTCGACTGTTAATCGACAGAATAAACGAACGTGAATACAACTTATCGCTGATTCGATCAGCGGACATCGCGAACTCTGACCGTTCGAAGGAGCGAACGCATTGAAAGGTACATTATCTTGATGGATTGTAAACGAACGGCGACGTGGTGAATGGACCGAGCGGTCTCTGGCCCCGGTAGAATCGATCCTTGGATAGTAGAAATCGTGCGCGATTAAATGCATCGCGAGCTTAGTAAATAGCCCTTAACGGGTATTTGCGATTCCGTACATGATATCGAACTGTCCCGTAAATAATAATAACGTCCACGCTCCGACGTGAAAACAGATATTCGACGAATGCAATTTCATTTCAAACGCACGATTGATTTCGATATTTGCATTGCGTGTAGCGTGGCAAGTGGAACGTTCAAAACTGACGCAAGGGGGCAAGTGGAAGAGGATCGCGCGTGGTCAGACGCGCATCGCGCTAATACAATAGTAACTGTATCTCCTTGTAATTCTTCTAGGTACGTTGCCTTAAAAATTGGTTCTAGTAAAAGTTTTTTACATTAATAAGAACTTAACGACACGCTCAATTTTAATAGCAGTTTTATTAAAAATTCCTAAGGGTCCATTTTACTTTGCCTCTTTTCATGAATTTTTTTTGTTTCGCGAAATAATGTACGGATTTCAATGCTTTTCGGGGTTAAATGTTTATTATTACTTGCTGTATAAAATTATAATTTTCATGCTTCCAAAACACAATTACAAATGGCGGGATTTAAATTGTAATCCACGGCCTTAAAGTGGTCCTAAAATGATAAAAATAGAATGATTATGTTTAGATATGAAAGATGGTTTTTGATCGATCCACAAGAAACATTGAAAAATAGACAGAAACCCAGAACTTTTTCTTTACAAGACCGCTATTTTGTAACCACTGTTGATAAATTAATAATTCCAGTCCACTTTATGTGTACAACTGTATAGGACACAATCATTCCATTTATATCATTTTAGAACCACTTTGACGCCGAGGAGGACTTCCGCGGTGTTCTCACTGAGGCACAAGTATAATTATACTTTGGAAATATGAAAAATACATTAAAATACATTAAAATCCGTGCAATAGTTTGTGAAAAAAATTCATGAAAATGGGCCTCTCGTTCGACCGGCAAAGTAGAATAGACTCTCAAGTTAAACGAAACATGAGACCTCCTTTTCCATTCAATATGAAATGTATCTTCACACCATGAATTCTAATAAGCAACACGATTAATCTTCCAATAGAAGGCGAGTGTTTCCAAATCTTGTATTTCTTTCAACTCCATTAACCGTGCATGTGCTTGATTTATTTTAAGAATCTGTTCCACCTTCAACCGGAATTCTTTCCAAAAGGAAGCCCGCCGGCACAAATTTTATTTTCCACTTGCCCCACCCATTTGAAAACACCCGGTATAAACATATCTCTCCTGTGCCCATTAAAAAGGCCATAAAGCAATCATCAATTTCACACTTTTCAACAGTGCGCGGCCCCTTTGCACGCGATTTTAGACCGTCTGACTAATCGCTCCTCCTCGCATTATCGAATTCACACTTCACGCATAAAGTTTTATTAAGCCGTGCCCCTTTACGAGTCCGGCACAGGCAACCTCGTCGTTCATGGTTAATTCTACATCCCCGATAATCGCCGTACATTCGAACACCGTTCCATTTACATCTCCCGTATCAACGACTTCATTAGTTGCCTCGAGTTCGCTGGTAGATTCTGTCGTCCCTTTGCCCGCCTCCTTTCCTGCCGCCTCCCCGTGCCAGGGCGCCGATTAAAACGTATACCAAGGACACGTTTCTGAATATTTATGATTCCGTTAACGTGTTCACGCAGCGGTTGATTTATGAGGACCCATTGTTCCCATCATTCATCAAGGGGCACGATAACGAGGCGACCGTGTCGCGACGGGGTTGTCTTCTCCGCGGACGTTTTTCCGTCGCCTGGCGCAGCCCGATCGCGGCGGAGTAGCCTGGCCACGCGCTCGAAAACGCGTATCGATGCACCGAGATCGATACCGGACAAATGCACCGGTCGTGTACGCCAGCGGAGGCTGACGTGACACGGAAATGGGGGGGCAGGGTAGAGAGAAAAAAGAGGAAGAGATACGTACACGACGCGAGAATAAACCCCGCGCGATATTTGATGTATGGGGACAAATATTTTATCCAAGGAAACCGTGGATCAAACTGTACATTTCTGCTCTAATAAATTTCTCGATCCACGCGCCCCTTGCGCCACCGTGCTTCGAGGCGCTTTCAAAAAGGGGAATCAACGATATTTCACGTGGGAAAGGAGAGGGGAGGGTTCTCTTGAAAAGGCGTAAAAAAGCGGGCTTACTGCGGTTAAGGGGGCATTCTCGTGTAACACCTAAAGAGTAACTGATATTTAGGAATTTTTGGAGGAAAAACTATTGTTAATATTGGATTCTACTTGTTGGGGGTATAAGGAAGCATCTTTAAACTTGCAGAAAAAAAAATGTATGTCGATACTTTCTATTATTTATTAATTATTGTGGGATCTTGTTAACCTCCTCGACGATGTAAGTTCTGTTGGCGTGACGTGTAGCGTCTGGTCACAGTCATCTGATTGCGAAAAGAAGACAAATTCCCAAAGGTAGATAGTTTACGCTGAGATTTACCCCGATTTAAAGGGAAAAAGGAGAAATTTATAGGGTCGAAAGAAAAAGTGACTTTTTTCCTTAGATAAATTCCTTCATTCCCATGAAAGAAGTAATATAAATAAAAACTGAAATTAAAACTTTATGTTCAGTCCCAGCATAAACTATCCAACTTTCCACAATAATTAATTAATAGCGAGAAGGATCGACATGAAAAATACAAATTTTCTGCATGTTTAAAGATGCCTCCTTATATACCAAAAGAGTTTAATCCCCAAGTAGCCTTATGAGTTATAAAAATGGCACTGTTGTCAGTCCGCTGAAGAAGCATGTAAAAGTGTCTCAGGGAATAAAGAGTACAACATTCTGCCGATAAAGAATATTGAACCTCTGTACCAAATGGAAGAGTGAAACTAGAATTTTGACAAAAAATCGTGACCCGCTTGCGAGGGATTACTGCGAAAGGAAATTAATTGTACACCGTCTGCACGGGGGTGTCATTGTTCGGGGCGCAACGATTCAAGATCGATGAGCGGCAAACATTTGATCAGCGCTCGCGCGAAGGGAGGAAAAATACGGGCGCGTAATGTGCAATGCCGATGGCAAATATATCTATCGACAAGGGAAATAGAGAGAGAGAAAAAAATGGGACGTGGGAGGGAAAGTTGCCGCGGAGGACTGCCGCGATAAATAATAATCTATTTGACGGCGCGCGTAATGTTTGCGCCTGTGTAATGCTGTCCAAGTGTAAAACCGATCGTAATAAGCGATAACAAACTGTGCAAGCACGGCTGGATTAAAGAGTGCGCAGCGATACCGCCCTCGGCATAATCCCTTTGGAGCGGCCATTATCGTATGATTGACGAGGCGCACAATGCGTATCGTTTCCATTTCGGGGCCGAAATTTTAGCGCGATCAAGATCGATGCATTTATTGGATAAACACCGACTACCGGTCGACGCACCGATATGGTATAGAAACCCGTGGTGTATGGCCCGATAAAGTGGTTTCAACCACATTGTAATATACGCGGGGAAATATTTGTCACCCGTTTCCCCGTATCATAAATCAAATCGCGCGCGGCCGTCTCGCTGGGAATTATACGATCGTTCGGGGGTTTTTTGGGAAACGTTTCGTTTAATTGTTAATTGATCGGGGCGGGAAGGGTAGGGTGTTTTACAACATCGATTAATCGCGAAAATCAGTTTACGATTAAGTGGAGGATACGGGCAATGCTCGGGAGAGTTATGTATATTTGATGGGGGAACTTTTTTTGCGTTCTATGGTGCCGTTTGTTGGCTGAGTTTGTAATATTATTTTATTGAAATATTAGGAAAATAATGAGTAGTGCTTGGAATGAATTTTTTTATAAACTTCTTAGGTAGCATAAAAGGGTGGTTTGTTGAAAGCATAATTATTTGCTTTTACAAAAAATACAAATATTTATGGGAAACCTCGAACGTAGCAATCCCCCATACATTGGCAGAATATTCTTCAAAATTTTAAAGTAAATTAAATATGTATTTTCATTAACGTGTCCCTTCCATGACGTCCAACGTCCCATTTAAAACTACCTATTCGTGAAAGGGACATTTTTTACTTATTTGAGAATCGAAGATTTTGTTATTTTCTGTTATTATTAAAGAGTTTGCTATATATCTTTATTGAAGGCCAATAAACATACTTCCTATTAATGGACTTGTGTTATAAAAACCAATCATGACATTATCAGAAATGGACGCTAAATAAAATTTTCCTTTTTATATCTACTGTCTCTCACGATCAATTAATTTAAACCCAGCTAGGTGAATCCATACAACACGGTATAACACGCGAACTTAGATCCTCTATGTCACGGTACATCGGTCCCCATAAAATTCTGGTTAATTTTAATCAGATGTAGTCAATCTCTGATACGCTATCTGTGAATCAGATTGCCCAACACGCCGCAGTTAATGCCTGAAATCGCAGATAGATTCGCTTAACGGGAACTCTAGCTGAGTTTGCTCGAATCCGATTAGAGAGTTTAAGATTCAGGCCCGGTGAGAAAGTTTGCTCCAAGTGATCGATTTTTCCCTCCACAATTCGATAGTCTCTTTGAACTGTTGACCACCGTGCGACCACGCTAACGCTTAAATTATGAACGCCGTTCAGTGCAGCTTTGTTGAAACGTTAACGCGATGATCTTTGTAGTTCCACGGATACTTTGACCCCTTTGTTAGCCGCTTCCGGTGTACTGGAACGTCAAGGATATTATTCGCTCGTTAATTTTCCAAAGGACGGATCAGGCGACAATATGAAACGCGATTTTACGCAGGGCCCTTAAATCCTTCGTCACAAAACTCGTTACAGTGGCATCGAAGCGGGGATTCTTACGTTGTTAATTAAGGATTTAAATGATACTTGTGCGAACAATATTTGGAAAAGCGCAGATGAAGATTCACGTGTTCCGAGAAATTTATATTGGGAGAGGTGCTACAAGAATGTAAGAAATAAGATGCATTTTAGTAATAATATGTTAATAATTTTGCTGTGTAATACAGTAATGAAAATAGTTACGTAAAAAATAATTAAATATTGAAAATAGTTACGTAAAAAATAATTAAATATTGAAAATAGTTACGTAAAAAATAATTAAATATTGAAAATAGTTACGTAAAAAATAATTAAATATTGAAAATAGTTACGTAAAAAATAATTACGGAAAAAAGACATCGCTGAGGGATGAAATACTGTGAATAAGATAGTTCGAAAAGTATACACTTAATTGATTAAAAATGTAATATTTAGTTTCTCTTATTGCAGAGATAGAAATAGTGGGAGCAGTACAATTATATATATGTGTATTTTTATTTATGAAAGAAGGCAGTGCCGTGGATGATTATTATTTTTGAAATTCAAAATGTTAAATATGCAGTTGCGTCACGTCTGCCGCGAATGAGAGATTGCAGTTTGTTGCAGTAAAATGAATCGCTCGAAATCAACAAGCGTAAAGTGTAAAAATCTATATTATTTGGTGGAATTCACAAATTCTGGATGGCTGAAAGAGAAATTGTCTTGCATAGGCTCTCCCCTATTCCCGATTGGCCACATTCCGTGCGCGTAACGAGTTCAAATAAAACGCAGACCGATTTTACGAGCCCCGCAGCAACAATTGTTCCACTGTTGTAACCAATAATCGAGTCATCCGACAACTATTAGATTACGCACATCACGTGCCCGACGGGCAAACGTGCAAATTTACGATCCGCCCGCCGGTACATGCACCCCGTGTTCGTGGGTAATTCGCGATGCATCGCGGGATTTCCACGGGATATTTACAAGGGAAAAGAAGAAAGAATCGTTCTGAACTTCGTGAAAACGTGCGCTAAACACTGGTCAGAAAGTGCATTCTAATCAAAGATACCCTGACTTCGATTTTTTAAACTTTCTTGTTTGGGGATATTGAGCCCTCAGATGCTTAGGTGCAGTGGTAATTAAAAGAAACATTGTACAATAATACCGCAATTTTCACTTGTCCTCCATAAAATCAGGATTCTGTAAAATAAGTTCGTAATAGGAGCTCGATGAATTAAATATTTGGAGTTCAGAATCCCTCATTTACCTACCTAATATAAACATATTACTGCATACTACATAGAATATCAGTACCTAAAATATACTAACTTTCGGTTATCATTAACTTATAATTCCACACCACATACATAAAAATGGCGGAGCCTCTCACAAAGTATCCACCTCCGATTGCTTCGGTTTTCGGATATGTTTTAAAGGATAGAAAAAGTAGAAATGCGTGTTTCTTTATTTTGGCCCGTTTGCATATTTAGGGGTGGAACCATTCCTCAATGTTCACAAGAAGAGGTGCAAAACTTCCTATTTGTTATTTTTCTGCCCTCTAACCAGAAAACCAAAGCAATCGGAGGCGGACACCTGAAAATCTCTCCTCTCAGTAGTTCCCTATCACAGTTTGATCTGAGCGATTTATATTGCTGATATTACACTTTCGGCTGATTTTATCAGATATCCCACGGCTCTGTATTGTTCCGCATTCTAACACCTCTTCCTCGGCGATTAGAAGATCCGCTGGTAGAGAAATTAACCTAATTCATGGGAAACCCATTCGGTTCTGCGCTGGCAACAGGCAACGGACCTATTCTCGCGGAACCGGCGTCCGTATATATTTCGTAGACACGAATTCACCGTGAAATCCAACAAACCGCAGAAGCTTATTTACCGGAACGGTTCCTCGCTTCCATCCTCCTCCTCCGGCCCGCCCTGTCCGTGCAAGTCACGGCATTCGAATCTCGAGTCTAATCGCGGCTGCGGCGGCCACGGTGGTTTAATTTTTCCTCGACAATTAACGCCGACATTCCCGTCCACCGAAAACAACGGACGCCCGGTAATTGTTATTGCGAAGCGCTTACCGCTACGATAATTCGTGCAATTGGTCGAAAACGGCGAGAATTCAAAGGCCAGCTTGAATACGGGATGATAGTTTAACGGGTTTTACGCCACAGTGAAATTGAAGGTGCTCTGTGGGACGTAAAAACTGACCAAAGTATTGCATTGCTGTGTTTAACCCTACCATGTCGTTTCTTTAAAATTTTGTTGGGCAAGCATGCTCCTGACTAATTCTAAGAATTGGTAGAATCCAACAGTGAATGCGGAGAAACTTGACGAAGTGAATCCTTGGGCAGAAATAATTCGAAATTGTAAAATAGCCTTTTTCAAAAAAGGCCCTGTTTTCAAGAAAATCGAGTTTGAAATTCGAAGTTTGGCGTCACCTTAAAATAAATTTTGTTCGGGATCAGATCCCATTTGAAGAAAGTTATTCTACAATTTCGACTTATTTGTACCTACACGTGGATTCGTTAAATTTGCAGTTGTATTTACTGATAAATTTTGCTCCTTTCGAATGGGGTGTATGCGTAGGTACTTGAGGGTGGATGACAATGGGAACGGGATGATTGTGGGAACGGGAAGCTGGGAGGATATTATACTACACTTTATACTTCAACATATAATATAATAGAAAGTTAGATAATTAATAATATAGAATAAAATGTATAACGCACGCGGTTTCTCTCTCGACCATGATACTAAACTATACCTACTATTCTATACATCGCATGCCGGCTACATTCGGCTTCCCTTTTCACCCAAGGCGTCTCACACGTATTTCGTTCTCAAGCCGCATTCGTAATAAACCAACCTCACATACTTTCGCACGCAGCTCACAAGAATTTTATTCTACACTTTTGATTTATTTTTGCATAAGGAATCACCTCCTGCCTGCCAGTACCGCCAAAAGTACCGCACCCTGTACAACGCAAACTAATTTAATTAGGAGGTAATTGTGAACGCAGCGAGTATTATGGAAGAAATTGACACGATCAACAAACCGTTTCAGAAATTATTAATGTCCACAAAGGGAGTTACGAGATGTGCTCCTTACCAAAGGGGTTGCTGTAATATCCACCGGTGTTGTTGAAAATTAATTTCTCATCTTCTAAGCACCGTTTTAATCAAATTAATTGGAACATTTTTAAGCAGCATAATTTACAATTATTCCCCTGTTTTAATTGGAGTACCTCGTGTCGCAAGCAAAGGACACTCCGAGCCCAGAGTGATTTCCCTTCTACTCTCGGCCAAAGTGCTGTTTCAGATTATTGAAACAGTGACACATCTTTCGCCGCTGAAAACGACTGTCCGCTGTATTTGATCTAAACGTGAAACGTCGTCGCGATAGAAGTTTGCCGATTTTTTAACAAAAAGTGGATCCAAAGGGCTTGAAGCACTCCTCGAATCGATTGCATCCCCCCTCGTCGAGAAAGTTTTATGGAGTTCTGAAATAAATGACACCAGACTCAGCTCGGTGTCTGACATGTACTAAATAAACGAGCGAATTCCGTTCCCATTTTCTTTCCAGTTTCATTGCTGGCTAATTACAGCACGTGTTATGAAGTATTAATCAAACCTATCACCCGCGTTTTCATCTCTTTAAACAATAGATCCGTCCAGATAGAACGTGTGACTTGAAACCATTTCTTCACCTTATTCTTTCTACTTACAATAATTAGTATTCTTTTCTTTCACATTCATATATACTTTGGAAGACGATGTGGGAAAAGATATTTGAAGAATATGCAACATTGTGCGCAGACAATAGAGAAAAATTGAGTTGTTATGCACACATGCAAAATTATGAATTTGGAAGTTTCTTCTACCACTACTGTAGATCCAGGAATCAAACTTTTGATTAGCAATGTCTCCTCTTGTTACCTTCATTTCGATTAAACGCCCATGCATTTGTAGCACCATTTCAAAACCACATGCAAGAATAGTAACAATATCGACTGTCTACTCACAGCCACTTGCTCAACTCCGAGCCACACCGAGCACGATTGCAGTTTTTACGCTACGCCACAGTCATTTCGAATTTTTACACAACACTTAGAAACAAAGAGAACTTGTTGAACAATCTACTAGCCACAGGATGCGGTGGTGATAGCCCCCACTGGCCCGAGCAGTCACTCGATTTTCTCCCAATTTCTCCAAGCCTCCACCAAGGGCTTCCGCAGACTTTTTTCCAGAGGTAGTGGGGCAACTTTGAGAAACTATCACATCGACAGACGACGATCGGTAGCTTGTTTGAACCCATTTTGTAGCGCCAATTTAATTGAAAATTTAAAATTGAAATTCAAAAATATTCACTTCTTTAGTATTAATTTAACAAAGATCGTTTTTTAAAAATACGAAACAGACCCCGTTCACCCCACCCTGCCGTGGATGCCAATCGCCTCCACAAAATTTCCGATGGACAGCTCCAATTACTCCGACAGAATTAATTCATTTTTTTATGAATTTTCGCGAGTGCTGTGTCCCTAAATTCTCCACGTCCCTTCGTAGATCAGCCCGTTAGATTCCCATGCATTTATCATCATCGTACGCCAGTAACTCACCCTAAAATGGCCCGTCGAGATAAATGTCCCAGTACTTTCCTGCCTCCCCGCAGGATGCATCGCCCGATCGTAGGCCTCGGTCGTAAATATCTCTATCAAACAATTCGTTGCCCGCGGAAGGTCCTGTATCTCAGGAGCGTGGGCGTGCATCGTTAATAAAGACTGGCCAGGACGCCTTGGCCCGTGAATGATATCCCCCTAAAAATAAGTCGGTCCGCGGCGGCAACGCGAAACAGGGCTGGCCGCCGAGGCCAGAAATAAAAGAACTCCGGGCGCAACTTTGGCGTAGTTGGTTCCCCCGTGGTGTTCGTCGTCGAGGGCTAGACCTTTCTGTTTAGGAAGTTTAATTAACCCGCCGGCGCGCCGCGGGGATAACATTACCCCTCCGGATCGAGTAATTACGCGCGCGGCGATTTATTCGCATCGAAAGCGATTCTGCGCGAGATACAAAAAGGCGGGAAAGTTGCATCGGCGTAACACGGGGGCCGCGGCGTAACGACGTAATCCGCGGCGCAAGTGTAAAAACTAACAAGACCCACCCTTTCGCCTGAGATTGGTTATCCATATTTCATAGACGGGAATGCAACGCCCCTGGCGAAAGCTTGCTCCTTTTTTTTACGTCTCGCTTCCTTCGAAACTGCTAATTTTATAACGAATCTGGTTCCGAGGGCTGGAGAATTATTACACTTTTACGCTTCCCGAGAGTACCCTTGCCCTTCTGATAAAGCTCGGTTACAGGGGAACGTGGCTTGGAGATTTACTGGGCCAGAAATCGCGAGTTTGGAGTTATAGTGTCGATAGGATATGAGGCACGTTAGTCTGTGATTGAATGGATGAGAGGGAAGTAGCGAGGAGTGTGTTGAATAAAATCGTTGGAATTGTTGGTGTTGCGATGTACTTGTTAATTTAGTGTAGATGAAGTGAGTGGGTTAATTTGGGTATTGAGAACAGACAAGGGAAATTGAATGATAATTTTGAAAGAAGTGAATTTCTAGTGTTTAATTATAAATGGCTGGTGTGGATCACCGTGTTCTCTGGTGCAACACAAATAAGAAACCACTCTGTAGATCGTCATCGATCTAGTTTGGACCATCTGACTTAAGTTTACTTGATCAACATTATATCAAAATTTCGCGAACCAGCACTTTACAATAACTTCAGAAAATGAATTAGTGGATTTAAGGGGGAACCCCAGCCTGAAGCCACTAACAAAATACAAAGTTAGGGATTTTTTTGTTCGTATAAATAAAAATGTAGGGCTTCAATTTTTTATAGAGTTTTAAAGCAACCTTTATTTTGCTAGAAAACACTTTTTTCAGGACTGCAAAAAACTGGCTCACACTCCCGGAAATACAAAAAAGATATATAAATTGGAATGTATTATCTTCCGTGTAGCTTAGGATTTTCTGAAAATTCGAATTATGTTGGAAATCATAGCAGTTTGAAGAATTGACTTTAATTTTTTACTTTTGTTTTTAATTTTGACTTCACTTTGTTTGTAGCCCTCCGGGAAGCCATTTTGTCCGCCGCCATTGTGTACACTTTTTCATAAAAAAAAATTTTCTAGTACAATCTAGATTGCTTTAAAACCATATAAAAAATCCAAGCCCTATATTTTTATTTATACGAGCAAAAAAATCCCTAACCTTATACCTATTTGTTAGTGGCTTCAGGCTGGGGTCCCCCCTTAAGTTAGCATCGACCATAGCAGTACAAATCATGGCGAAATTTACAATCCAGCAAAGTATAATGTTGATTTAATATATCCAGCGAGGTTAAAAATTCACCCCTTAAACAAGTATTTTTTTTTCTTCAGCTATTATGGAAAAGAATAAAGACATTCGTGCAAGTATCGATGAAAAGAGTACTGAAAAGTGCATTGTTGCTCGAGTCCATGCTTCATACGATCCAGAATCAAATGCAATTGTTTGCAAGCACAAGTAAACCATTTGCCTCGGCGAATATTACGTATCGAATTGGCGGAACAAAGATGGGCGCGCGAAACGTGCCGCGCAAAAATAGGAAGCATATTTTGTTCACGTATACGCCACACGTCAGGATGCTGAATGGTCCTGCAACGAGCGCATCCGCTTCCGGATAGTGATCGCGTATTTTCTGTGGGCACGAGGTCCACTGTGAAATGTTCCTATCCTTTGATTTATTAAAACCCTTGCGTGCCTCCAAACTGATCCACTTTTATCTCTTAAATACCTCGTGGCACTGTCTCTTCAACAGTTTCATAAAACATTTCAACCAGCAAAATACACGTCGCCACGATGTCTCAAAAATTTAGGAAAGTATAGCCGAAGGATACTAAAAAAGAATTATTCTCACTTCAGAACATATTGAAATTGAATTACTTCTGCTGCATATGGATACACTGGACGCGGTGAATGTTTATCACCGTAATAGGATCTTAACGAGTACACTCGAAATATCTCTGCGTCTATCGTAAGTCGCCTCTCCCATTTGTTAGAACAAGCAATGAACTCGACGTGTATGAATGCCCCGCTTGAATAATGACTATTTATGACGCTTGCACGGCATATACGCGCGATAATGCCGTAAGGGTTCTAATTCCGTGTATTCCTGTACGAAGTGTGTCACGATTATTGTGGGAACCAGGGCAGAGGGTTGTTCGTATCACTGAATTTCAATTATTTAATTACTTTAACACGTTAAAAGGTTCATTGAAATGTAGAAACCTCGACGGTTGTTTCTGTTGTTTTGTCACACTTTCTAAGCTCTTTTTCTCTTTCCAGTGCTTTTGCTGATCCTCTTCTTGAATCCTCCTTCTACGTGCAAGCAAGCTTCACAGCATTGGCGTTAGCATGAGCTAAAATTTGTATTCAGTTAGTCTGACTTTGGACAAAAATTGCTGGGCCGTTGCCATGTAACAATATCATTTTGGGATTAAACTTCTTACCTCATATTCTCGCTACGTCGAATTAGATACAAGCAGATTCTGAGTCACTTTCCAATTTTTTATCTCCACTTTCTTTTGACGTGCTGGTGTATTCAAATAATTATTTCTGTTAATAGTTCTTCAATATGCTGTTGTATGTATTAACTGATTATTGATTAGATTGAATTCTTGCAGATTGCATTGCGTTGTTTATTGTAGTTTATACAATTTTATACAAATTTCTCTTAAAGATATCATTCTACTTCAAGGAAAATTTCAAACAAAATGGTAGATAGTTTTGATGCTAGAAAAATATTCAGGCAAACAGTCAACATTTTCCACATATTTTCCAAGCATCAATAGCCTGTAGGCCAATATTTCTGCTTCCTCATATTTCTAAACGTTTTCCGTAATAGCTTCATGAAACACTCACCTCAGAATATCTACTTGCTATTTAAAAAAACCTTATCCACGAATTGATCAAACTCGTTTAAATCTAGGATACAATTCTAAGATGCATAGAAAATATTTATTCCATCACTTGAATAAACACGTTGCCACTCATACTTCTCTGATTATTACCTAGCAGTAAGAAAATATTATTGCAAAATTTATTAGTAAATTTAGCAGTGATGCAATAAATATTTCCAGTATACTGCATTCATCTACTACCTATGTAGTATTTACTAAAACCCTTCCTCATCGATCAGATATCTCTGTTCTCCCTTCGATATTCTATATACCTGCATAGAAAATAGAAATGCAGTTCAAAAGCCACCACCTCCTCGCGACATTCAATGAAGTCGCCTCCGTTTTTGCCTCCAATTTGATAATGCAGGTCGAAAGCCACCGCCACGGTGGATTCGCATAATTTTCGGCATAATTGCGATTGCCTCTAACCAGCAACGACACCGACGTGCGGTGTCTCCACGGATCATGAATAGTCCCGACACGTGTAATATGCGTAATACCGGCATCGGGTGCGCATACCAGCGGAGAATGGATAGGAAACCTCGTCTTAGGTATTACGAATCCAGGCGTGCACCGTGTATTTGGGATTTAACATTGTAACGCTGATGGATTTACCGGTTTCGACAACGGATCGTTGATCCCTCCCCCCTCGATCCACACGCTTCGTAATTATTCGAACAACGAGGCATTTCTGGCACACATCGCATCGTTTCAAGGGAAATTGCTAATTTAATGATAACGGTAATGGAAACTTTCTCGTCTTTTTCCGGATCCTATATATCGATTTATCTCAGAGATTTATTTAAGAGCCATTATACAAAATACTGTAAGTGCCAAAAATCAAATTCTATTCTATAGTATCACCAATGGCACGTAAAACATTTTCCAATAAAAATTTCATTTTTTTTAATCTTGGCACTTACAGTGTTTTCTACAAGAACTCTTCAATTATGATGGTGTCTCACTGAATTATAATCTGAATTATAATCTAGTACCAGAGGAGCACACGCACTTATTTTAAGTTCCAATTATTTCTTCCATTATTTACACAAATTAATAAAGACAAGAAACTTTAAACTCGATTTTTGCCCAAAATTCTGACCAACTCGTCTCACGCGTTTCACATATTATTCCTCGTGGAACACACTAACTAAATTTCAGCCAAATCGATGAACCTCGTTCATTCTAACCAACATCCAAATATCAAATTAAGCGCATAAAAATATGAAGGAAGCCTGACTAACGATAAGTGTTGGACAGAAGAATTCCGTCGGCGTCAAGAATTGTGCCACTTTAGACTGTGCATTTTATTTAACAACGCTGCTCCCGTCGGGTGGAAATAAAAATACCATTGGTCGCGATGCAGGTCCAAGGAACGGTTTTATCGGGCAGTCCGATTCGGTCGCGGCCTCCGTTTGCTTAAGTCGGAAAACGATAAAACGGACTTGACATTTATCACCGTGAGCGGTACGAGGCGCGTTATTATGGCGAACCAGACTTAATACAGGGCCGTGAAATTTATACAGTGGAATAAAGCGGACCTTAAACTCGTTAGGCGTTAACAGAACGAAATTAACCCGGGCTACACGGCTTGCACCGTTCCAACGAGTCCAAGTGCAATATCCACATAGCGCTCTAATACTAGTGACGCCAATAACGTGCATACGTAGCGTGCAGCTAACAACCCTGTGTAAGGGTTGTTATCGAACTGTCGATTCCCTGTCTCGTGGCTCCCTGCGGCGGCAATTGTATTCTTTAATTATTTTCTTATAATTTCTGTTAACGTCTTCACTCTGGCGTCGGCGTGTTTTCGCGCCGAAAGATGTGGATGCTGTGCACAGTTCTGACGTGTTTCCATGTTTGCATTTTCTGGATTAATGGTATCGTTCGCGGAGTTCCTCTTCTAAAGAATTAATAGCCAATGTAGAAGTTTAAATTTTTATTCATTAGTAATTTGCACTTTAATGACCCCGAAAGCTCTCAATCTTTGACTCGTCAACTTGAGGGGATATTTTCTAACTCGATGCGCCACTCAAGGTGTTCGCTTCAGTTCTATGGGAACGCAAACTAGGTACTTTATATCCTGTTTGGATTAACCAACCAATTCTGAGTAATTTCTTCAGAATGATTACTTAGGCTGTTGAATCATTTGGAGAATACGATATAAAATAGAAGGACTTTGTAGTCTATCCACGCGATGGGGAGAATTTTGCCAAGCTTTGAGGTAGTTCTCAGTGTACCAAGTTAGTATATACACGCCCAGCGACGATTCGGAAGCCATAGAGGTGTCTGAAAATGCGTAGGGAACTCGAGCAACCAGATTTCTGATTATCTCCTGCTGTCGATACGTTTGTATGAAATTCAGAGTTCGCAATAGCGGATACATCTAACTTGCACAAACGTATTTGATTTCGCCCCTTGTTACAAGACCATATATGCCAGTGAGCATTGTTCGATTCAGGACTCTAACCCCTTTTAGGATTTAACAACCTATACTGCAAAACCACCGTCCACACCACGAAAGTTTCCCACAAGTGTCTACCCAAGCTCCCGCCACCTCATTGCAACTTTGCAACCAATTTCCAGATCGCTTTCCATCTAGAATTATAAAGTAAATTTTTGTACCAAAGGACATCATTTACGAAAACTTGTTTCTTATCATTAATAAGTTTAATTAATAATATTATCTTGACAGAATAGTGTGTTAAGTATAGAATTTAAAACAAATACTTTTCTCCAGTTAATATAGATAATACTTTATTCCATAATTCTGTTTGTTTAATTTATTATATACAGTTACTTTAGTTTTAACAATAATAATTAAAGTAGCTTTTCTGACTTGGAAATTTGGGAGACAATTTTTAGGATATATTAAATAAAGAATGTTTTAACATCGTATTAGAGTACCTAATATTAATTTTAATTTTATCTAATATTTAATTTCATAATATTTAATTTTATTATTATATATTGCTAGCAAATACTATCGCATCTCAAAATTCCGACGACCAGAACCATTTCCCATGGCGACCACTGACTTTGAAGTTAAAAATCGTATCATCCCCCGCACCTTTTCAAGAGGCCGTTTCCAAGGGTGTATAGAAATGGCGGCTCCATTAAACGAGACTCGCTCGCTGGCAAATCCTTCCGCAAACTCAACATTGTCCTCCCATCGCTGGCCAGCCAGCAATTATTCCATCGAAAGACGAAACACCGTTGCGTTTTAATGCCTACAGACAGGGTGCCCCGCGCCATTCTCCCGCGACAGTTGTCGCGTCCCCCGCTAATAATGCCGTGGCAAAGAAGCAGGCACGTAGCAGGGGGCTTCGTTCAGCCCGTGGGTATTACCGGGACGACGGTGTACAGTATTCGCGGGCTTCGGCGTTGCAGGGCTCACCGTAGATTTGTAGCCTGCAACGGGCACGTTCATCCCCTAAGTCTAACGTCTACTTTGCCCGGTTATATATGACCGCCGTGGCCACTATATACACTTATCGCGCGCATACGTTGGCCAGCCTCAAATCCCATCGTGCTTTTTGAACGTGAAATATGGAAGCCCCGCGAGAGGGGGAGGCCAAGGGCCTCCGAGGATCTTCGCTCGCGGGAGTATCAGGGAAAATGTAGTCTCTCTGCGAACGCCACTCTGCCCGGTGCACGGGGTCGATTCATCCCCCTCCGCGGCCCGTGTACACGCGTACGGAAGCCACGGATTCGTGGGGGATTCCACGAGCACGACCCTGCCGAAACGCGCGGGGAAATTGGTCACCTACGTGAGCGTGCACGGGACGTATCTTGTCGGCGAGCTAGGGGCGCTTCGCGCGCGAATGTTTCCAGTATGCCGGGGGGTTGATGTGCAGTGAGAAGGTGAATACGGTAGTAGTACTGGGTCGTGGGGTGTCCAAAGCTCGTGCAGCTATTGATATAGTAATTCATGATGTAGTAATGAGTGATGAGGAAAATATGGTATTTTTAATGTGAAAACCACCCCTGCTGGCGTGGCGTATTGCCTATACGCGCGTAGTTCGGACCTCTCTATATTTAAACGTTATTATTAACGTTGAAATTGAATGCTCTTTCAATATTATTTAAACAAAATTTCGATAGAGCTTACGTTTTGCGAGAAGTCCTTTAAATCCAAACCATTGATGATTCTGAACTTTCTCCCTAAAAACCCGTCGACCGTCCCTGTAATCCCGCGAAGAGGTCGGAGGATTTGCATAGCGCGTACCCTCCGCGACGGCTGATGACAAGCTGCAGCCGTGTCTATGGAACTCCCGCGCCACAGGGTGCAGGGGCGAAATGAGCACGGGAAGGATGCACGCGTACGTACACGTGTCCCAGGCGAAATTTAGTGCTCTTTAATTGCTGAGGTGGCAGGGCACCGTTCGTCCGCGAGGACCGCAGTCCCCCGAGAAGCTAGCTCGCGGAGCAGCCGCGACAATGCACGACGATTACCCGGCAGGCGCCGAGCTCGCGGCAGCCCGTGGCAAAGTGCATTCCGCGAGCTGGTATCCGGGTGACGGGCGACAGGACGTGGAAATTAACTCTCGAAGGTGTCTTTGCGAGGGTGTCGGCCGCGCAGACGGCGGTGGCGTTTAACAGCCGAGCGGCGGAGATGCGAGCCAGACTGACACCGAACCGTTTTATGCATGTTTCAGAGGGACAGCTGTACGCCGCGACAGTGGCCGACTTCTCCGGCGGCGAGCCGCTGATTCACAGGGAGAAGATCCGCACCGAGCGCGCGGATCTGAACCAGCTAAACGGTAATGGAAGTCACGCTAATTACATTAGAATATTCCCGGAGTTGGCCATCGCGAGCTATCTGGCGGGCGACGTTTCTGCGCGTAACAGCGGAACTGCGGAAACTACCCCGGATCTCGCGTGCCGGTGTTTTTAACCGTTTGAACGGTCTGGCGTTCCTCGAGCGAGGAGTGCGCGCGGTGTCTTTGCATAATCTGTCGTGCGACGTAGTTGGTAAATGCTGGGATATGTGGAAAGACGTGGGAAGAACCTTTTTTTCTATTTTTAGAGCTGAAGTTGATGGTATTGGGCTGGCCATTGTGAACTAGCTCACAAAGGATGGTCTTAAGCTGCGGTGGAAGTCTAAAGCTAAAGTTACTAACCGTTTAAACGGTCTTCCGTAATTCGAGGATTTTGCACGGTAGCTTTGAATAATGTGTCGTGTAATATAGTTGGTATGTGCTGGAAGATATAAATATGAAGGGTAAGGAGAAAAATAGGGAATGTCACAAAACAGCGTTGTCGAGAAAATTCAGCTTTAATGCTTTAGCAGTTGAGGAACAAAGTTCAATGAATTTAATTTTCTGAAATAATTTCTTGTTTTACCTCGACGACCGAAGATTATGCTTAGACGAAGAGTGCGGATATTCCGTATTTTGTTATAGTGCAGAGTGGAACTTTCCTGTTTTTAATCACATCATATTAAATCTTTAACGTTATCTTACCGGGGTATTTGAACTTGGTAACCCTTTGTGATTCGACTGTTTTGTAGTGCCAGTTGCCACCAACGAAATATGATATAAATTGCGAAATCATGAAAAATGGACTATGCTGTGTCTCGTATTCTCGCGCTTTTAACCGTTTGAGCGTTCTTTCGTAATTCGAGGATTTTGCACGGTGGCTTTGAGTAATATATCGTGTGATATAGTTGGGACGTGGTAGAAGATATAACGAGGGGCGGGAGAAATTTGTTTCTTTTATTTTTGGTATAGCAGTTGATGAGATCGAGGAGGGAATTTGTTCTGAATTCTTTGACGTCATTTCGAGGTTACTTTGTAGATTTTCAAAGGACTGCGGTATTTCTATTCGAGTGGTATAAAAACATTAGAAAATTTTACTGTGAATCTGCTGTGGTTTTAATTATCCAAATGCGGGTGAAATACGCATTTCGGTCTGGGCGTTTCGTTTATTTGCTTCAATGATGAAAGAAAAGAGAAATAATGGTAAAGAGTTTGAATAAATCATCTGAAAATACACATCTCTGCAGTTTAAATGGAAATTTATTTAAATTATATTTTTATGCACACAAGCATTCCAAACAACGATATATTTTATGGAAAAGTTTGAAGCACCCTTCATTTTAATTTTAATTTATTTAAAGACAAACACACGGTTTCATTTATAAGAAATTCAAATTTGTAAGCTGCAGTTTCTAAGTGCATCGTTGCACTGACGCGAATACGAGGTCGTAGGAAGATAAACTTCGCTGCACCATTTAATTTCTTCCCCTGACAGGTTTTTTATTTTCAACCAAACTAAAGATACCACTTGTCCCAATTTCGTTATCTCGCCCTACACATTGTTTATACAATCCTTGATGGTACACCGCGTTCCTCTTCGTCTCGGTATATTCACAGTGAAATTTCGATGCATCCATTAGTCAGTTGCCCAGGATAATAAATCTGATTAATCCTGAAAAGTGTGAAAAGCATAACAGAAATGAATCTATCTTCACAAAACCTTAATCATTCACAGCAAATATACTCTGTCATCGATCACTGATTAAATTACAGTGCCGGGCAAAAGTATTGGGACAGCCTCTAAAACAGACTTAACTTTTTTAAAATTGGTCCAACCGACTTGGAATTTTTTGAGAAGGTAGATGAATTAGTTTACAAGAATACGTGTTTCGTCGTTTTGAAAAAAAATGCAATTGGTCGGGATAGCGAAGAAAATAGTGAATTTCGCTTTTTGAACTTTGTTATCTGGGCCTACAATGAAAATTTAAAAATCCCGTTTGGAACAATTTTAAAAAAGTTATTCTGTTTTAAAAGCTGTCCGGATATTTTTGTCCGGCACTGTATAGCTGCAGCGAAAGCGCTCCTTTCGCATTCAGGACGTGCAAAGGAACAAAGTGCAGTTGCCGTTGAAGCTCGAGCGAAAAATTATGCCCGCGGTGATCGTTAAATTCGGCAGCGTAGCCCGTAATTGAAATGTTTCGCGTTTTAATCGGCGTTTTAATGGCAACACTTGGACAAATGCCCCGATAGAACGTTGAGCAATTTCCATCCTATTTCTAAATGCTCGTAACTTGCCATCGTGCCACATCCATATAAAATTTTACGACACCGTTGCACGTGAAAAGTTATCGCGCGGTATTGTGTTTGTTATTACGCTGCTCTCCTATATAATGGATGATGCTTAAGCGATGTAAGAAGCTTTGCATAAATTACGGGCGTGCAATTTACGTATCTCGCAACAGGCTCTTTTTCCACCGTGCTTCCCTTATTTATAGCCGATAGATCGCCCGGCGAATTCGCGATGCAAGTTTTATACAAATTGCGTAATCCGTTTCTGAGCTTATCCGACGGTATTTTTGATCGATCGCAATTTCCATGCGCCGGCTCTGCTGACAATTTATCATACCACCGCGGCTCTTAAATTGCCACGTTATTGAGCATCCATCGACGGTCGCGGAATGAAGAGATAATTTCCTCTCGTACCGAAAAACACTTTAAATGTTGCTGGAATAGTAGTGCATCGCGGATAAGGATGGGAGAAGGAAATTGCAAAAAAGAACGTATAGAAACGTTATATGGTGCTCCGAGTATAGGGGTAGTGCAGTAAATAAAGACAGGATTGCTAGTAATTGGGGAAGTATTTATTTTAGACGGCTACAACTTGGACTTCTTTTCAGCAGATCTCCTTGATGCTGAAATACTGGTTGCACGGTTGCAGCTTGTTGCTATAATGGAGAGCTCTTTTAACTTCTCATGAAGCCAAAGTCACACCGATAATTTCAATCAGTGAATACCTGAGAATTCAATTTTCCTTAAACGTAACAAAGGAAGTTCGACAACTCGAAGATTAAAAAAAAATCTGCAACTTTGCAGGAATGTAGCTCAAGTGATGCTAATAACGTAACTATTTTCTGATTGGGCGATGAAACGGTCCTAAGGGTGAAAACAGCTCCTCGAAAAATGGAGAGTTTTCAGCTTATCCTGACTATTTACGAAACTGTAAAAGATATCGAAAAGAAGTAAAATTCCAAGTTCTATGATTTCTTCTATCCTGTAAAGCGGCGATAACGAATTTGCGAAAAACATTTTCTTTCATATGTATTCCTACCACTCTATTGTTCGACAATTATTTACCACCATATTGTAGGGTATTAAAACCATAAAACTTACAATTGAATTTTTTTCGATATCTTTTACGGTCTCGATAATATGAAAACTCACAAATTCTTCGACGGGGTGTTTTCACCCTTCAGCCCGTTTTATTCCCGAATCAAGCAATAGTTACGTCCTGCACAGTTTCAGATATTTCTAAATTTTCGAATTACCGAACGTCCCTTGTACCACCCCGAGCAAGCCAGTAGAAATCTGCCAAGTATCCAAATTAAAATATTGTAAAGCAGAACTATATTAGGTCCACATTGTCCCCTTGCCACCTTCAACAACCCCAAGAAAACTCTGTTCCTCGTACCTAACCTCGGACCGATACTTCTGATTCCAGGACCGAACTTCGTCAGCTCGTTCGCGTACGAGGACTACGTCTTCTTCTTTTACCGGGAGACAGCGGTCGAGTACATGAACTGCGGCAAGGTAAAGTGCATATTGAAAAGCCATCAGCCACTTCTGAATATTCCCAAAACCTTTAGAAAAATTCCTCATAACCAATCAATCACCCCGATTTAACAACCATCCCCAAACGAGCTTTCACCACCGCAACATCTTCTTCGCCCTCTCTTCCGAGACGATGACACTTGCACGCGGGTGTAATGGCCCGTGCAGGCTCATTGGCCAAGCAAGACGCACGCCGGGGAAGAAGAATCGAAGGAGGCAATTGTTCGAGGCCCTCGCATTTGTGTTTTAGGCGGTGTACTCGCGGGTCGGTAGAGTGTGCCAGCACGACAAGGGCGGACCTCATGCGTTCAGCGACAGATGGACGAGCTTCCTGAAAGCAAGGCTCAACTGTTCTGTGCCCGGCGAATACCCTTTCTATTTCAATGAAATACGTGAGTATGGGCTGCATGCGCACATGTACACGCGCGGCAGTAAAGTTCGGGGGCTATGACGTTTGTCGAGTCCCTCGTCGAGTGCACTCCGCGTCCTTATGTGCCGGACAGAGGGGCCGGGCCACCGGTGTACTACCTTGCGCGCTGTGTGCTCGCCTGGCCAGACACTTATCAAATATACGGCCGGGATCAGCCAGCCAATTTTGCAAACGAACGATTCCGTTACAAAGGACAGGCGATATTCATCGGCCGCTTTGAACGTCCCTCGGCTCCTTACGACGCGACGACGGCTAGATCGTTAGACGTTTCAGGGGGGACAATGGGCGGTCCGCTCTTTCCGGGGTGAAATAAAAATGTGTGCTCCCTCTTAAAGTCCCTCGATGGGGTGGTCGTCGGACGGGAGCAGGTTCTTGATGTTACTACCATTATGAATTGCATATCTCACGGATAATATTCTTGAGCCCAGCAGAGACACTCTCAGGCTATCCTAAATAACGTATCCCAGTGTTTCTAACCGTGTGGACGTGCTTCCGTGATTCGAGGATGATGAGACGAGCGAGGGGTTCGTTTCTTTTATTTTTGGTATAGAAGTTGGTGATGTGGAGGAAGAACCTTTTTCTGAATTCTTTGAAGTTTTTATTCGAGTAGCGTGGGAGCATTTGGAAATTTTAATGGGAATCTTCTGTAGTTTTCATTGACTAAAGGAGATTATTTAGTTGGTTGTGGCTAATTTTTGGGATGATGGGATTGTATATTCGGCATTAGCTGTTTATTATTATTATTATTATTGACATATTAAAACACTTGCAAACTTCTTTAACTAACAAACATCAAATTAAACTTCCTCCAAAAAACCAACAATTTATTCGCGTATTCTAAGAGACATGCGAGCCCAATCTCTGACAGTGGAACGAATTTCAGCTAAGAGCAGAGGGTAATTGCACGTATAGGTTAATTGGGCTGCTGTCCAAGGTCCGAATTGTCTAACAACCCTCAGGGGTCATGCTCTTTAATTTCATACCTCGTACACGCCATGCAATTTCGACCGAAAACCAGACTTCTCCCGTTTCCCCTTACTTTATACAATCCACCATAAACAAATACGACGAATTGCAACGATAAAACAGCAAACCACCGGATTCGTACGCGATTCTGCAGGAAACTCCCTCAACTTAAGGAGGTAGACCACTGTGACGGCCCGAAACGATAGATAATCTTCTGATGCAAATTGCAGAGAAACTAATCAGCCGATTTAAATTGTGGTTTAGCACTTGATTTTGGCACATTGTAAAGCATTAAAAACCATTCTAAAAATTAAGAAAATAATATAGACATATGCCACGGGTGGCTCCGAATTGACGGTCTTTCTTAAACGGTGTACCTCCCACCTCAATTTTGGATTGTCAAAAACAAAAAACAAAAATTGTCTATTAAGTATAACGTTATGCCTAAGCATTAACAGACCCGTTTTTTAATATTTTAAAAATTCCCCGAATAACAGCGTGTCGAAGAAAAAGATGCCGAATTTCTCACTTATTCGCCTGTAACTCCCGTAAAAAAGGAATTTTCAAAAAATGGTCCGCTAATGTTTAGAGAATGTAGCAACAAAGATGTCTGCAAAATTTGGTCACAATTGCGTCAATACAGATTGAGAAATCATATACACCGTTTTGAAAAGTATTGTTCGGCGCGTAGACAATCGAGCGTGCTCTTTATCTCCAAAACTAAGCTGTATTTATATTTCAAACCTTTTGCATGTCTTTCTAGAGGTTTCAAACTAATATTTAAGCGAGACAAAAAAATTACGATTTCTCGACCGTTTTACAGTAGTCTAAGCCCTTGAGTGTCACTCTGTTCCACCCCTGTGGAAAGTCACCAATTAAAAAGCGTGTCAGAGACGCGAAACTGCTCGCTTGCTGGTTCCCGGATCGATACGGGGTAATTAGGCCGGGCAGTTTCGAGGGGGCAGCGTAAATTGGCAGGAATCTTGGATCTCGGTTACAAATATCGTCCCAGATAAGGCGACTTCGATATTCCTTATACGGGGCTTACTAGAAATCCATTGTTCTTGATCTCTCTGCCCGCTATCTCCCGATGTATCAAGCTCGCGCTCGCGTAACTCTTACTCCCCGTGGCTCTGTGTTATCGCAATCGATCGTTCTAATACTCCCTCTCGGCGAAGACTGTATTAAACGAACGGACGGGGCCGCACAATTACGGCGTAACGATAAGGTGACGAGCGAATGAATTCGATTCCACCGATTTTTGCTCGCGGACTTCATCCAATATCCATTACACCCTCGTCGCCCCTCGCCGTCTTCTGCTCAGCAATTTTAACGTTGCTGACCTACCAATTTCCTTCCCGCGGTTTCCGTCCAGCCAAACTAGTTTCCCCTTATCGCGGGCACTTATTACATTATCATTCGGCGGAGGGAGGGCCGTGGACTATCGTTCCGAGACTGCTGCTTCGACGATTCTTCAATACCTTTCTGCTGCGCCACGCAAATAACGATTCGCCGGTGAACGATGGGAACTGGTAGGGCTGTCTCGCTCGAGGGGTTGGGTCAACGCAGGAATTGCGGGGGTTAGTCAATTTTCTGGTTGTTTAATGAGATTCGGAGAAGGGTGAGAGGGTGCATCGAATTAAGGGGTTGGACCACCTTGGGCCAGATCAAGAAGTACCTACCGTATCTTTGGGAATTTATTCCTAAGTGACAAAAACGCTTTTTTCGATTAAAATTTTTCGATGAAGATAGAGAAATCTTTGAATAATAAATAGCAAGTTTTCTTTAAAAATAAATATCATGGTCAACAATATATCGCGGCGTGTACTATTGGACAGTGTGCGTTATTTCTGATGGACAGGTTTCTGAAACAATATTTTGACAATAGAATATTAAATAAAAATAAGTTATCTATCGGCCGACGTTCGACTCTTTCAATATTCTAATTTTTGCCTCAGTTACGCGTAAATAAAGGTCCACTTTCTTACACACGATACTGAGTTTTTTGCTTCAGACTGTAACTATTTTGTTATTGTATGCAGGCGCAGCCGAAGTTTCCTACCGTCGGTGTGTAGGACAGGGGCATTCGATTTGTTATTCGACAAATTGTTCCATCGACCGAATAAACTAACTTCGTGCACGAGGCGCTTCGCAGCTATACGTAATCGCGGGCACAATGGCTGAAGGGGCCGACAAAGCAGAGTAAGCTGGCCCTGGTCAAACACTGCTCCTCACCATTACCAGATTGTTAGGTGTATCGTTGAATTTTAACGCGCGCTCGAAGACCTGGCCAAGTGGACGAGCGGGCGCGGGCCACGCGCGTACGGCTCCCGTTTTTCGATGGCCACTCACGCGGATATCCCGTGTCATAAACAAAGTTTTTAATCAAACGATATTTCCAAAGTTCCGCCCCTGAATGTGGGTCAAGAGTTAACTCGAACGTGGAAGCGTTCATTGTCAGTGAATTTGTTGCGATGGCTCAGCAGAAACCGAGCACCGTTAAACTGTTAATCGAAACAGTTGTTGGGATTAATTGACATGAACGCGTGCGGAAGTGGCGGGGATTCAATTAAAAACTGTTATCTTTGACGGTAGCTCGGTAGTCGGTATCGACGTCGCCCCTTTCCGGATTTCTGCGATAACGCGGCGGGCAGCGATCATTGGCGAGTATTTAATACACTTGTAGCTGCCATCGCGTTATGTGAGTAAACAGGGTGGTATATTTGAGCTGGTTCCGATAGCTGGACAAAAAAATGTTGCAAACGAAAGCTCGTTGGTATCGATTATTGAAGAATTTATTGGCGTACCTGAACAAAATTTTATAAGTATCTACCTTGCATAAATAATTGGAGCTATTTTCTGCTTCCGTGATTGCTAAACATTTTTATATTTCCCAAGTTATTCACAAATAGTGGCCCTCCACGTGCGTCCATACCTCACGTCATCTCATAACTGATAAACAAGAACTGAATAAGAGAAAATCCCCTATAAACGGCTTATTTTTGTATCAATTTTTAGGAATTCTTTGCAAAGATACCAATGCACTAATCCTTTCGGAACGTTAAGGGTACTTTATTTAACGTTAGAACAAGTAACCCAAATTTTTATAACAGAAATAGAGCACAGGTTGCTAGTGAACTACATGGATTCCCATTTGGCGCACATCATAAAACAGTCTTATACGCCCTTATTTCCTGGAAGAACTGATTCTACTAAGAAGTAACACGAACATTTGAATACAAAACACGTGTCATTCGAACAGGCCCTATATCAATCCACCCCTCTCTCCGGCTAACAAACACGCGCTAACTTACCCCGCCCGAATCTCCGAAGCAAGTGGAGAGAGGAAGAGAACCCAGCAAGTGAGAGGAGAAAAGACGTTTCTGTGATCCACGGAAGACACCGACCAGCGTACCGGCGAGGAGTTGGCCCCTCCGCCGGCATCGAGCGGCCCGCGACACGTACGGAGGAATCAACGAACCCCGAAGAAGGCGCATCAGCCACCTTGCTGGTATCGTTCCCTGCCCTCCCTTGAGCCGTCAGCCCTCCCGCTCATGCTCGGCATCACCCGGTGCGCACGGCCGTGTCGGATAGGTATTCAACGGCACGTTCAGCGGTTTTCAGGGCCCCGCGCCTCTATGTACTTCGTCACTCGATAAGTCGCCTCAGCTGCCTACGGAGCAGCGAAATGAACCAGCAGCTCGGAGTGCGGGGCACAATGGCTGCGCGCCGACGACCCGCAGAATCGAACGGGGGTGGACGAGGGGGTACACCGCGGCGGAGGGTGACAGGCGGCGGGAGGGAGTAGGACGGGGGACACGGTGGTTCCCCCGTATGAACGTAGAATATTGTCGCCGCACATCGAACCGAAATCCCTATCCGGCGAAAGTTGGCCGGGGTCCAGCGCTCGGAGAGCCGCCCGGTGGACCGCTGCCAAATCGCAGGTCCAGGGCTATCCCGCCGATTGCACGGACAACCAAACCACCGCCCACCTCCGTCGGGCGTCTGCCGCCTCATCCTACGCTCATCCGCTCGCCGACGGTCCCCTCGGACCTGCCCTTTCCAGATGACGCCCGCCACGGGGAAGAAAAAATGCTGGCGGTCGCTGGGGAACCGGGGGGGATGCCGGAGGGTCCGGAGGGGGACGTGGACGGATAGTGGGCTGGATAAAGGCTCGCGGGGAAATAAACTGCGAGCCGGCGAAAGGGGAGCAGCTGGGTCGCAGAGCAGGGAGGATGGCGGTGGCGGCGGTCCCTGAGCGTGATACTGGGACAATAAGATTGTATGGACCTAATTATCTGGTAAATGACCAATTACTAGGCGGAGTCGGTCTGTCCAATGACAGTGTATCGTCGATGTCGACCGAGCTGATTGATCTGCAGGCTGAACCACGGCTGAGGTGATTATGAGGAGATTATTAAGAGGATTAATTGCGTGGGGTAAAGCGGTTGGGCTTGGGGGTTCAGACGTAGATGATTTTGATCCCTGATGGGGGAGAGATTTGGGGCAAGTCCTTACAGTTGAACCTCGGTAACTTGGAACCTCGTGAACTGCATTCCGTAAACACGTGGTGGAGAGGTGGTCGCTTAGGAAAAATGAAAGAAGATAGTAGAAGGAGGAGAGTGGGTTTTAGTTTTAGTAGAGGACTGTTATAAATGCGAGGTCTCGCGTGGCTGATTGACTGCCTCGTTAATTGCACGAACCTCGATACTAATTAGCAACCCCGTTTTCGTGCGACTTTCTTTTCCAAATTGGGCCATGGATACTGAAACGCATTGGTAGATTTAAATCTTGGTTTATTTAAGACACTCGGAAGGCAACGTCTTTATGCTTTGAAACGATCCGGCAAAATAAACTCTCAATTCGTCAAGTACGCGGACTCTATCGGTTGGTCACGCTATCGATATAAACTTTGCAGCCCTGTTCTCTTGTGCATGCCAGGAAGTAATATAAAAGCTAATTTTTGTATCGATAAACTTTCATTAGTTAAACCAAAACCAACACTATCAAGGCTCTACTGTAGTGGTGCAGCATGGGGTAGTAGGGTTGTGCTTTTAGGAGATTTTTGAAGTGTCCGGAGTTTTGTATACTACTTAAGATGCTTTGTTTTCATGGTGCAGCAGTGTATACAGTGATGTTCGGATTGTTTTACCAGGATTACGGGTGTAAGGGATGCTGGGAGCCATTCTCGATTTCCAGTTATAACGAATTCCTGCATTATTGACGATGATATAATAAGAAATGAACCAGTTAATATTAGGAGAGATTCAATTAGAGAATAAAGCTATTGAGAGTCTGAAGAATGTGCAGCTTCTGATTACGAATGGAGGAATTGGTGAACTGAACCGTGGCAAAGATACCCGTCCAATTGCAATGAAGATTGAAGACTATAAATAAAGTTAATTCACATCTAATACCCAAGAATTTATCAGAACACCTTAGTACATCAAAATTCGTCACTCGTGCATCATTGGGAGATTGGCAGGTTGGGAATCATACAACGTTTTTTCCAAAAAATGAAGTTCAACCTTTTCTAGGCAAGATTGCAAGGGTAGCTGAACAGTGGGTTCATTGGCACATTAATGCAGAAGAAACGGTGATTACACCCTTGGAAATTACCAGCTGGAGATATTAAGCCAAGTTTGTTCGACCTGAAATAATAGCATGATTGATCGCCACATGTTACGCTGCTATGCGGCGATTAGATGTCAGGCGATACAAGCCCAGCAATGGGCGATATTTTGAACTGGGCGTTCTGGAATTCGTGCGACTTTCATCGTTATCCCTGAACTTATTTCATTTATTATATCCCGTTTGTCGCCACCTTGCGGCATAATGCCATGCCCAGCGTCGAGAAAAACTCGGACACGGTTGAGAAGCCAAGCAGAGTGTGTCCGTTTGTTTCACTATCATTACGAGTAACGTAATGGTCGCGATAAATGGTGTATGATGTCAGTCGTGTTATCTTTTTAAGCACTGATCGATGGCCGAGCGTCATTCCTTTCGAGACGCAAATTCCTACATACGTCACGTTTACAATTCGTGCCAGACAGTCGCGTCATTGTCGCGTGAAATTTCATCGTTTAATTACCTGGCCACCGAATCAAATAGTACACAAGCTAATCTAGTGTGTTTCTTGACCTGAAGTGTAGTGTCTTGAAGAATAACGTTAAATCAGCCATAAACATTACTTAGTCTCCCAGACTTGGTATATTTAACAGCCCAGATTTTGGATCGAAGGACAGAAAGAACTACTTATAATTATTTTAAAAGAAGGGGCCACAAATAACACTCTCAAATTTAAAGAAAAAGAAAAAGAAGAACCTACTTTTCATTTGCTATATCCCACCACTCAAGGGGTTATGCCTACTCAGCTTTCGAAAAAGAACGCGATTCTCCGGAATTTTTTCTGAAATATCTACTGTATATTTTTTTACAACTATTCGCTTATTTTAAAAGTACATATATGCAGCAACTGTCAGTAATTTTGTCATAGAAAAACATTAAAAAATGAACGAATAACACCCATTCTCATGGAAGCTGTTTACAATTAACGAAAAACGAACAGACATCGAAAAAACGTGATTTTGCGTTAAGCGGCCGTCATTTTGTCAAAAATCAACTTTGTGAAAAAGCCTTCATTCCTTTACCCAATTCAACTATAAATGAACGGAATATTTTTGAATTTTTAATTTTAGATGATCCGACTAGGAGAACACTCGCTCACCACACAGCGCCTTTATCAAAACAGCTGCCGCAAGAATGACTGTTATTCGTTTATTTTTTAACGTTTTTCGATAATAAAATTACCAAAAGTTTCTCCATACATGTACTTTGAAAATAAGCAAATAGTTGTACAAAAATATACAGTAGATATTCCATAAAAAATTCCCGAAAATCGCGTTTCTTTTTCGAAAGCTGACTAGGCTTAACCCTTTAAACATCTATAGAACATGTCCCCTACAACACAGTCGCAAGAAAAACGTTACCCATTTATTAACTATTTGAGAATATTTAAAAGACCTCTCACTCAAATAACCGAGAACCCCTAATCTTCCACACACAAGGCACTTATCAGCTCCGCAAGCACAGGTCGATTTTTAATCGTCATTAAGACCGCCGTTCCTGCCCCTCTCCCCAATCAATAATGAATACCACTCAGGACACCAGTGGCAATATCCAGAGAGAATCAAGGACTCATGATCGATACTGGATTAAAGTTTCAATCGCGAGAGCGCGCAGTTTATGCAGAAAGGGGGAAAGGGGAGCCCGGTGAGCACTTGGTCCGAGGTACGGGGGTGCAGTTCCGTTCAAGTGGCGTAAAACTAACGGCCACGAAGGGCGTAGCTTAAGTCCGCCACGACGGAAGAATTTTCCGAAATTTACTTCTCCACTTTATGCCGCGACGAAGCTGTTTCACCTGCGACGGGGCACGGGGGGTAGGGGACAGAGAACGGGATAAAGACATTGTTAGTATACAGTGGTGCATGCACGATAGCTGGAACTTCGTTATTTATTGATCGTTACTCGTGCGGAAACCGTGCCCAGGCACAGAATGCATACTTATCGAGTGCTGTTCGTTTCCCGCGCATGGATTCCGATACGTTCTGATAAAATTTCGGGAGAGGCCACCGGGGGTGGGGTAACGATACGCTACCCCCGCTGCGAAAGAAAATAGAAGGGGATCGCGCGGGAAATCGGGATAGCGGGGTTTATCGAAGACACACGGTCGATTCCTGACCGAGAGCCGCGTTTTTTGGTGGAGCTGCAGTGGAAAAGATTGGCCCGTATAAATTGATTGCAAGGTAAATAACCTCGTAATCGAAAAATGGAATTGGATCGGAGTTTGAGAAAGAATGGGAACTTGTGCTGTGTGGTTGTAATTATGCAATGCTCGGATGGGTATTTGCTTCGGATTGTAGATATTGACGGCAGATGCACGTCCATTCTGGTGTCTAGTAATTTTTTTGCTCGAAGACGGGGTGTGTTCGGTGCATAGAAATATGTACAATTGTTTGAAAGCGATACATCGATGAATTCTAATGTTTTAGAAAGTTAATCCGGGAGTTGAAATGGCTAACGATGCACCTAAGTGCCAAAGAGAGTAGAAATTATTTGTTTAAGTGCTGGAAGAATTTATTAATTACTGTAAGTGCTGGAATAATTATAGACACAGATGAGATCGTAAGTACCAACGTAAGTCCCTATGGTTAAAAGAAAATACTGAAAATTGTTCATTTCAACTCCTCCACTGAAGAATTTTGGATACCGAAAATCTGTTCGCCTTTCTACTAATTCTGGTCATCAGCTAATCAGCTAATGGATGGTTAATTCAGAATATAATTAATATGCCAGGAATATTCTTATTCCGAGAAACACGTATCCTCTTATTTGTTTTAAATTTAAAATTCATGAAATTCTAGTAATTGATTAGCACTATTGTAGCTTAAAATTTAAATGAAACGTATTAATTCATCTGGTATACTTATATTATTGTCAGATTCTTCTTTATTCCAAATCTTAAAGGATTCATTTACTGGGAAATTGTGTAAGAACGTAGAAGTATCTGTGAATTGATCGCTATTGGACATTATTTTATATAAACGCACTTAACACTGCTATAAAATCTTAACAATTCTATCACCACAGCTAATAATTACGAAATAGTGAAAAAAAATTCCTCTAAACCATCATTAAAATCCAGGACCTTAATCAGGTAGGATTAATGCCATGAAATAATAAAATGTTACAGACGATCCAGCGAAAGAAAATATTTCTACCTCTCTGTAGAGTCGGCGGTTTAAGCGATTCCTGCATTGTGCTTCGGTGACGATAAAAAATTCATCCGGAGGGCAGAGAGCATAATAAAAATGTGTACCTTATGATGCATTAACTTCTGCGCGGAGCTCGTGGTAATTAATACGTTTCCCTTTGTAAGCGTGTAGAGCAAATAGCTGCATAAAGGACGGCCCGTAGTCTATCGTGATTAAAAACTCCACCGCGGGCCAGCATCGATTCCTATTCCTCCTGGAAAATCAGCTACTTATTACTCTCTTTGTGTCCTTTAGCCGAGGGAATTGTCTTTGTGAACGCGACGCACGTGTGGAAATTCCAATTCCCTTCGTATCAAACGACAACAATTTAAAAACCTTCGATACTTCGCTATGTATCAGCATTTGGAAATCCAGCTGGGAATACATATTTACGACATAGCACGACGTTTGACCTCTCTTTAGTTCTTGGACCCACAAGTTTCTAATATTACAAATTAATAGTAATTCTAACTTTTCCTAGCTGTGTGTAACTAAGTAAATAACAAAGGTGTGGGTAAGAAATTACTTATAGTAATTTGCGATTAATCTAATCTCATTTTTAATATAAATCAAAAAGACCGAAGGGAACTCGTCTACTCCGTGCGACTCCATAATAGTATTTCGCCTGAATAATTCTGTATTATAACAGAAAAGTAGCCGCCAGCTTACTGTTACCAGAGTAAGTACAGTTTAAGACAATCGGCACTGATAGTTATCCATATACTTCAAAGCAATCCAAGGTAGTCACCGAAGGGTTTTAACGACTGCGGTCTACAATGCCATCCTCGAGCGGCTCCCTTTCCCTTGAACGGCCATGGAGATCGTTTTAACGAAAATCTCTGTGTTGCCTGGTGCGGTGGCGAAGTTTGCCCGCGACTCGTGAGCCACGCTCTCTGGATCCGTTTTTCTTGCCGCAGAGTTTTCGGAAACGGCAAGCAGCTCCTCGTGGATGGTGATACGCGCATTTGAATTTACTTGGAGGAAAGTTTCGCTACGACGCGCTTCCTGTGCTCTGGCCATTCCCGCGAGCTTTCAAGTTTAAGGGAGAACCAAAGAGACGTTCCGATTTTCTTTTAGAAGGCCCGACGGGGATGAAAGAATTTTTTCCAGGGAGAAGAAAATAAGTAATTGTTACGAGTGAGGTAGCTACTGTTAGAAGAGTTGGGTTGACATCACTGGGAATTTAGTAACGATTTTAAAATATGGTACGAAGTTTATGGGGAACAATTTTGGAAAACTTATCTACACTTACAATTGAGGCTATCCAATAGTGGCGTAACCCACAATTTTGGGTGAATTATTATTTCAGCCTAAACCACTTTTTATAGTGCAAAATTTTAATTCTACAGTGTCCCTAGCAACCCTACAAAAACATACACAAAGTGGCAGAACCAAAACATGTTTTTGCACTAAGAATTTTGTTGATTTACTTCGGAAAATACTGGCCTGTGCAACATTAGTATATTTTATATACTAATAATATACAGTTTAGCAATTATATTTTGTAAAAAATCATACCTATGTACCTAAAAGTAAAAATTTCAAGGAAGGACTTTAAAACATCAATAATTTCGGTTGCCGTTATCTCAACACAAAAGTTTTGGGGTTACGCCACTATTGCGCTGATAGCAATAGCCTTTGCATTGAGAGCAAAAACGGACTAATCCACATTGAAGAAAAATTAATTTTTCCTATTTTATATGATTAGTAGAGCCTATTGGAATACATTATTGCTACTAACTCAATTTCGTAGAAAATGTAGATTCGTCTGTTTTTGTTTTCAGTGCCTCAATTAGTAGACTACCAGTACTACTACTCCACTATGTTCTTAACTTTCTACATAAAGAAAAAAATACAAGGTCATTCCACATATCAAATTCTCCTCACAAATGATTTATTTCCTCACACACAAGTACAACAGATCGTCGCGAACTTGGTATTGTATGTGTCTACGAAAGTGATTACGAAAGTGGTGTAAGTAAAAAAAATCCAAAAATTGATTTATATTTCAATATTATGAAAGAATCGTTGCAAAATGGCCATCAAGTAAGCGCTGACATGGTAGTCACTTTCGTAATGGCAGTCTAAATATAAAACAAAAAATACACGACTATATAATAACCGCCATATAGGGGGTAGATGCACCATTTGTGGACACTTTAAGGTGTATTGTACCAGTTTTGGCCACTGCTTAAAAAATATAATATTTTTCCGTGTAAGCAATAAATGTAACCTTATATTTCTGGCGGTATACTAAACAAAATATTTATGATGTGAAATTCTGCATATAATAATGATCTGCAAGCAATTTAAAAATAAGATAATTATGCACATGGCCAAAAATAGTGCAATGGCCACAAACGGTACATCTACCCTATTACAGCTTAATCAGAAAATCTTCATAATTCTAAAACAAAGTTTTCCACACACTTCGGTCCCTATCTTCATACGCTTATCTCTTTAATGAACAGCTTGGGAGCAATTACACTCCCCCCCGCCCCCGGCAGGAACGTCAGTTCACAAAAGACCAGATCCTCGCGCAGGCTGGCAGTGTCTGGCGCTGCAAATGAAGAATATACCCTCGACTAAATTACCGTTCGCCACAATTTACTCAGGAATCCCCATTTACATGTCGTTTCCAATAGGGAGCTCCCGCTACTCCCCGCTACCATAACTGTAAAGTCTATCGCGATCTCAAAGAGGCCCCCGACCCTATTTCAACCCATCCACCAAAAAGCCTGGCGCGCGTCGAGAGGGGAGCTCGTGGATCAGCGGTATTCCCTCGATTAAACTTCCCTCTGGGTGGATTCCAGCCGGTGCATCACTTTCCTCGAGAACTCCTGCTATACGCCGCGGCGCGGGGTGCGCGCTCGAGGGGGTGGGTAACGCGCGATGGGAAGAATAAGCGAGGGGATCCTCGCGCGATCCGCGTGGCGTCGCGTAACCCCACAGTGGGATCTTCATTTCAGTGGCTGAGAAAAGCCACCGCTGGCGAATTTGACAAACTTCCCTCGACCACACTTTGTCACCGGCTGGGGAGAGACGAATGGGCCGAAGATAGCCCCCACCCCCCCCCCTCCGTTTGGAGGAAAAAGAGCACCACGAGAGTTCCTTGGGAAAGTTTTCGACATCGGGGGTGGAGCCGAGCTTCGCGAAGTCGTACTGCCTGCCTGGCTGGCACGCGTGGGATGGCTGAAACGAGACTGACGATTAGTTTGGCTGATGTTTTCTTTACAGTAGAATAAATCGTACCTACAGGTGTTTGTAGTGAGTTGATTTGTAGTTCTCAGAATCCTCAGGTTGCTTCACATTCTTTTAACTTCGTTATGTAATGGCAGTTAGTTGGATTCTCTTGGTTTGCAATCTTCTAAATGCTAATGTAATCTGTTAGCCTGGACCACGGGTGGAGACCCTGTGGCCTTCTAGGTCTTGAAGTTTTGACTGAATCCGAACTTTACAGAGCGAATTCTTTGATTTTTATTGATACATACATTTTGGTTCATCAAATGACGGAACCCATTTCAGCATCAACCGAAACTGCGGCCCTCCATGTTTTACTTATTAATATCACTTTTTGGGGAAATTGTGGATTTTACATCGTAACAAGGTCAGATTTCAAAGGAAAGCTTATCTGGAGGTGTAGATACATAAATGGAATTGTGGGGTAAGAAGGACCCTGCTTTTAAAGCGTAATCAACCTATCCGCCATCGAAGTGTTAACATTTGCACAGTATTAACCCTTTCACAGTGTAACAATTTCAATACAGCTCCTGTGTCATATTTTACATATTAACTGGACTTCAAAGTAATAGTTCGCAATCTAATTTACATTCTCATAAGTTAATATACTTTTAATTTATTCAATTGAAAAATTGTATACAGTTTATTTGAAAAATATTCTCCCAAATTCAATATTTAATTTACACAAACGTAATTACAATGAGTTAATATTCTTCTAATATTCCTGCAATTTTATTACACCTTAGCTTTAACCTATCACGCATTGATGCAACTAATTTTCTATGAAAATTAATAATAAATTCCGGCTTATCTCGTTCCATTCATGCAGCCAAATTTCACTGAGCATTTCTTCGGTAGATGGTACTAACTGAAGATATACTAGTCAATGCTTATACGAATGTAAATAATAATAGGTGATTCTGAATTTAACATTATATACTTAATTAAGTAAAATAAGTTCTACGTGGGTGGACACTTTTATAAGTAACTGTATATGTATTTATTTTGCAGTCTATGTTACTTGCATTCGCGATAAGAAATACAAATAATCTCCGCTCATTACTATAATCAGTAAGTCTCGTTCCGTCTTTGTCAGTCTCCATGCATGGACGGTTCAGAGAGGGGAAGTACGCGCGGAAGTTAGTGGCTCGTTCGCCTTTTTAAGCTCGAGACACCCCCGAGCTGGCGCACGATAACGTAAGAGTGCCGCGTAGGGAAAACAGACGAACGTTTGCTTGCTATTTCGACGTTTCCACTCGCTTTTCACTCAGCCCCTGTCCTCCACCCTTCGAGGAGAATGTTTCCCTGATCGCGAGGCGCGACGCTGTTCGCCGCGGCTTATTAAAGCGACGAACAACCCCCTCGTAAGCTGCATATCGCGGAAACCTTGATCGTTCGCGAGTGCTGCTATAATTTTCCTCCATCCTGCCACGGCTCGATGTTATTTCAACCACCGCGTCTGTGATTCGGTTAACTGAAGAGGCTACCCGAGAAAAGCCCTACGATCTGTGCGAAAAAGCAAATTCATCAGCAAATGCGAGGGAGAATTGAATGGTCCACTCGCCATTCTCTAGATTGCAACGGGGAAACTATTTGCAAAGCAACTTCTGCTTGAATATATTTTCCGCTAGTTTAGCTCGCCTCCAACTCGATAAACAGAATATTGCCTCTGCCCATTGTTGTGTGCAATCTCCGAGCACAGTGTAATGGAAATGTAAAATTAAACAGCCCTGCATTTCGGCAGCTGGCTTGCCGAGAGCTTCTATCATCCTGATTTCGTGACAAGAAAGTCTAAGATCGATTCTAGTTTGATAGAGCAGTGCTTGTGACGTGTCTGCATAAGGCTAATAGAATTTTTGAAAAGATACTCGAAGAACAGTTAACCCTAAAACGGCTAGATGATTTTCTTGGAGGTCGTTCTTAAATTATGTAAGGTGTTTTTAGGGGGAGAAGGGTTCGCGAATTTCTTACGCTTTCTTACAAGGGGTCAGGTAGCATTTTACGTAATATTTTTTAATATATAAATATTTAACATTTGAAAAATACTGCGTTAGGAAGGGAGAGTTGGAATATAAAATCTTACGAATTCTTATCCGAGAGAGGGAGGAGATAAAAATTCTCCAAAATTACCCTTACGTAATTTAAGGACGGCTGGTTACTGTAATCGAAAAGCATCCGATGCAAATATATTCTCTAAAGGGACATACAAAAGAATTTTTCGGAAACGTTAAGTGAATTTTGAAATATTCAAATTTCAATTTGGGGTCGCCCGTTCCCAGAGTGTCGATACTGTCTAAACGTGTGACAGTGTCGTTCTATAGTTGAATGCCATTTGCTAAGGTAGGCAGCTGAAAAGATGGAATGCAAAAAGTTTAAACGTGAATAGCGTCATCTTGATTCGTAAAACGTTGACCTTCGACAATTTCATTCGATTCACTAGCCATCGTAGAATCAATTGTTCGATAAGTCGCGTGAAATTTGATAACCAATTTCGCGAGATTGAAATGACTCGCGCCGCTGTCGCAAACTCTAGCCAGAGAGATTTTTCTCGAACGATTCCCATGCATCCCCGAACGGCTCGTGCCAAAGTTTGCGAGAACTCTCGAAGATTTCCGAAGTCTCGTGTACATTCGTCCCCGATGGATTGGCGGGGGACTCTTAACATCGTGCACTGGACCAGAAAAACATTTTGTTACGTAACATTGGGGGACAGAAACTCGCGTGGACGTTTAGAAAGCACCGACTTGGAAAACATATTTCGGGGAGGGTGAAGTTCCATTGGAAATTTCAGAAAGAAAACGTTCGCGGGCGAAAAGTTTGCTCAAACTTTCTGCCCTCCGCGCCCGACGGACGGATGCAATCGCGAAAGAACGCTTGGACATTTTATTAAAACACTTTCTAAGTGTTTCGATAGAAAACTACAGTTCCTACTGGAAATATTTATTGCATCGCAGTCAAAACGTAGTGCGCACAATTTTCATGGGAACGTGATTGGTAATCATTCGTATCCAACTTATTTTTGCCAAGATACCGAGCTACACATTTTTGCAATAAATAATTTACAGGAACATTTTCCTTCTACATACTATATAAACAAAATTTAATTTGCTCATAACTGTTTCTTGAAGGGTGGACAAACGAAAATTTTGGGTGGGCAAACGTGGACAAATCGTGGACAATCATATTCCACTTTTAAAATAATGAAAAATGTCATGGCTGTGCTGATGCCTTTTTTTCATTTGGTCATAACTGTTTTTTGAGAGGTGGACAAACGAAAATTTTGGATGGGCAAACGTGGACAAATCGTGGACAATCATATCCCACTTTAAAAATCAATACAAAATGTTTAACTTCTTTTGAAGGGTCGACAAACGAAAAATTTGGTTGATTCTTTTTTACAAAAATCTGCATTTGCCGCTGCCAACTTCACAGATCTATATAATTCGGTGAATTCCACGAACATAGTTGATTTAGGTCAACATTTATTTGCCGTTAGTAGAATCACTAAGTAGGTACATTTGTAATATTAAATTACTCTTGTCGGAATTCTACGCTTACTTAGGAATTCGAGATTAAATTTACATTTCTCACCAGACATTCTTAAAATTGACATTTCTGTCGTTCATGAAGCTTTCGTGGATATAATAACGTCAGTGGAGGGTTTAAGTAAAATCTCAGTCAGCTTCGATCTTTATAACCATTCCGGTATTTATAATAACAGAATCGGAGGATTGGAATTTAAGGAACAGAGCAACAGAACGCTGCTCGACGTTTATTCAGTGCTAACTGCGTCTGATAAAGGCGTCTGCACGTCTCGTATTTATAACATCGCACCCGGAAGTTATTGGAGTGTCTACTGACTCAGTTATCGACAAGAAAAACCTGAAGGTGACTTTCTTATGTTTTAAAAAACACGTGAGCCTTACTCCACTTGAATTCCATCGGTGGGGTGGCGTTAGAGAACAGTTTACGCTGAAAATAATCGTAATCATTCGCGGTTGAGGGAACAGTCGTGAAAAAAAAACAAACCCGTGAAGATTCAATGATGGTGCAAATATTTATAAACGAATATTTTCTTGCTCTACAGATCCGCAAAGCTCCATTAAAATCATTATCGAATCAATTAAATCATCAGTCAAGCGCGCTTAACTCGATTCTGAAAATCGGTTACACCGAAAACTTACTATTCCCCGAATTCTACCACGAATTATGGATCGTTGATCTATAATTCGGAAACGTCCCCCTGGGATGTAATAAATTCCGGAATATATAAAACTCAGCGTTTATCAGGAACGACAAGCGTGCAGCTACGTAGGAGCGAGGAAAAAAAGCGCATCATGTGCTAATCCGGCTGCTAGAGGGAAAAAAGAACAACTAGTCCAGCATTAAAGGGGCTCGACCTCGTAACATTGGCGCGCAGCTCTCAACTTCGCCTGTCTATTCACCTGCTCGAGTGTTTTCGTGATCAAGGATCCGCAGCTTTATTAAAGCAAGGAGAGTATTTACCTGGAAACTGCTCTCGTAAGCGCGATGGTACTTCGAAAGTGCCGTTCCCGCTTTGACGAAACGAACAACAATTTGCACTCGCGCGAAGTCGCCGCGTTTCCGCCCCGTTGATCATCTTTTCAAGCCTCGCTCCTTCGAGTCTCCCGCACCGAATTTTGTAATTATACACGTTTCCGCTTTACATGGCCGAGCCTCCGCCCCTCCTCACGCCCTTTTGACGCTGTCGAGCGCGTTTCAGGTCTCGCGCCCTTCAAACTTTCCGGACACCCGTTGACGAGTGTCCTCCTTGTCAACGGGATGGTTAAACTTGGATGTTTGGGACGCCGTAGCCTCTAATAATGGCGAAGTTTTACCATCCACGCAGGTTCTCTCAAATGAGTTTGCATATAAACCGAGGCGTGTTTGTATTACATTCCGCTAGTGTTGATAAAATAATCAGCAATGGGCGAGTTACGCGATAGAAGTACCGAAATTCAACGGTCTCCTCTTTCAAAACACTTACTGTAATTACAGGGCGCTCCTTCTACACTCGACTCCCAAATTTCGCTCTTAAAATAACAATCGAACGCCTAAAATTTCTCGCTTGTAAGTAGAACAGCTGATAACAAACATAGAAGACTGGTTACTTAAACATAAGTCAGTGTAAAAATTCGAATTGCCACCAATTCAAAATTTATTCTTCAAACATGCCTCGAGATAGGCGATTTCGCGAAAATGTCTGCGGCAACGAAACGAAACGCTGCGCGTTTTTAATTTTTTATTATCTCGGACTCGTGCCATTCCGAGCTTTCACCGCGTGATTTCTTAATCGAGATAAAAAAAATAACTGGGACGTTGCCCCTCGGAGGTAACTTTCTAACGAAATTAGCTCAGTTTGCTGGAAAGTTTACTGCCAGCAATAAACTCGTAATCCCCGCGTCGGAAAAAATTGAGAAATTCGTAAACACGGTGGTTAACGACTGATGGCCGCTACGAAATTGCGAAACTGACACAGGGGCGGACGGGGGAGTAAATTCTCCCCCGACGAGCCTGACTCCGTTCCCCTGCGGAATTTAATACGACCTTCACTGAAGGAGCGGAGATTCCGGATTCGAGGGGGGTATTGTCCGAAGCGTTTCGCGTCACGTCTTCCGGCGGGGCGCGGCGCGAAATTAAAATCGACAGAATATTCACCGTTCAATCGGCTGCAACGATAATGGAAGTCGCCGGGTAATTTCGAGAATTACCGTTCCCCCGATTTTGCTCGTACACTGTAACGGGGGCAGACGTCGGCGTGACGTTTTATTCAATGTTTTATGGAACGCGAATTACCCTCCCGCCTCTGCTAATGTCCTCGAAGAATGGCTACATTAATGGTCTTTAGCTTCGCTCGTGCGGAATTAACGAGAAGGTGACGGAAAACTTCCTCCGCGCTTTCTTTTCACCGCCGTTCCATTCAGCCCCCTCGCCCTGCGCCCGAACGCGCGCGCGTAGATTACGCTTCTTCGGGGCTATTGTTCCCCCGGCGAATTTTTAATACTAATGCCCATCAGCGCGGCGGTTACACGGGCCATTCGAAGTGTGATTTAAAAGCCGACGCCAAGACAGGGCTCGTATCACCGCGCAAACTATGCATCCAGGCCGAATTTGAATTTAAGATCACTTTAAGCTCTTTGTGAAACCGACCCCCTTATTTTTATCCGCGCCGGGGGATGTGCTCGTTTGACCATCCTCTGTATATAACGTCACGGTCGATCCTCTATTTCGCAACGATTGCCCTTTTTCACTCTCATATTGCCTTCTGTCTCTTCCACCCTCCCCCGCCGTATCTCTCTTTGAAAAGTCTGGTCGCTGGATAATGAACTCTAGCAGATTCTATTCGGATCCCGAAATCGTTTGACGTTTACTCGGGGGCACTGCCGCAGGTATGTGGAGTATCTGGACAAATTTGGGTGGCAGTGAAGACGACCCCTGTGTAGGTCTTAGGGACACCTGGTGTTCATGAGTAGCCAAGGGTTGTTTTAAGTTTGAGGGGGTAGCGCAAGTTTTATTCGGTTTTTGGTACGCGCAGTATTAGTGACACTAATAAAAAGAATCGGTGTAACTGAGAATTTCGAAATTCTAACAAGTTATAGTTTAAATAAAATTACATTCTCCACTGCGAATTTTAAACAAGTTGATTGCATAGTTTTATAGAGCATAAAGAACCATTAAATTTTCATTCTAACAATCTCTTTATAGCTAGGAGTTTTCAGGAAAATAGGTAAACGCATATTAAACTTTAAGGGGTGTTTTCACCCTGAAGAACCATAAAGTAGCAGGAAAGAAAAGTTGTCCGATACTTTTAATAAGATCCTCGACAAAGCTGAAAAATTACAGGAAAAAAGAAGGAATTTTCACTGTTACCGGAGTTCCCCCTGTAAATAACACGTTTTGTTTATAATTCTGTAGACTTTTCTGACAAGTTAACAGAAGCTACGTAAAATGTAAGTAAGCAAAGGGGAAGTTCATTTTCTGTATAATTGTAAGCTTATTCAGCAAAAGGCTCAGTATTCTGTTTATCCATTCATCATTCTTAATAATTCAATAAGTATTTGCATAATTCTATCCTCTTTCATAACTCTCCTACTAAAAAGCAATTTCTCTTTGTAACTCGGCCTATTCTTCGAAACCAGCTTTCGAAGAGGGTTTAAATCAACTCCACTAAATACATAACAAGCGTTGAATTTAACTGCAGCACAGAAGCATTCGGAGCAAATATAATTTCACATCATATTTTCACTAGAGTAATTTCAGTTTCAGTTTAAATGTAACGTGCATTATTATCCACGAAATCGCATTGCGTGGATAAAGCAATTCCCCCGCCCCCCAAGTGTAAATTACTAATTTCGACGCAGAAATGGGAACGAAAATTGGCCCACTTCATAATGCGTTGACTAATGAAATATCACGGTCCATTTTCAATTAAAACCAATATCTCAAAATGTTATTAACACTTTACGCGGGGCGCGGGGGGGCCCGGCGCTGCAGCGAAAACAACATATTTTGTTCAGCCGCATGCGCGTGCCCCGCGTAATTGATATTACACCGCGGCGTAACGTCATTCGCCCCCATTATGAGGGAGGTCGCCGCTCAGATTAATATTAACACCTTATTACCCGCCGCGGTATTAACATTACAATTTTCTCACCGTCGTACGTGCGACGAACGTTGACAAATTCGAACTGTTAGTTTTCCAAGAACAAGGGAATTTTATAACGCCCGTTGCGCGCGGTACGAGCGCGAAATTGTTATTACCAGGTAGCTACTTAGGTATCGCGTTAACGTCGCGCCGTGCCGCAGGCAGCGCTACTCGCTAAACGAATAAGGGTTGATTAATAATATCCTGGTCCCTAACGGTGATTTGGAAATTGCAATTGTCCGGGACACCGCATAGAGGCTGTAATCCTTAACGAGAGCGTGGCATGCCCTGCGAATGGTTGTTTAATTAGCGGGCGAGAAAGTTGAAGTTCGGCTAATTGAATCGTCCCGTTTGAAGTGTTAGGAATCTCGTAATTTTGCACACGAACTGGATCGAGGAACGCTGCAACTTATGGCGCACGTGCTTTTGAACAGTGTCGATGGAGCAGGGGATTCTGCGGTATGGAATTTAATAGGTCTTTCGAATATTACTCGAGGAATGCTGTTGAATGAAACTTACAATTACCGAGAAATTCTCGATCACTTTTATCGGATAGCAAGTCTTGGTGGGTGCCGTTTAAGTGGGTACGTTTTATCGGGACTAGGCAGTCGGAAATTTGATTTTTTTGCATTTTCCGAGAGTGCTATCCTTTCTCGATAAAATCCCGCTTGGTTTATATTAAAATTCGCAAAATTGTTGATTTGGCAGCTAAAAAGGTTAAGCAGTAACTCACGGCGTCGCCTTTGCCCAGAAACTTTAAACGCGTTTTTCTCGAATCTTTTTTTCCTCTTGGTTTTGCCGTATTTGCGAATGAACGGAGGTTCGGATCGATTTGAAAGAATTACAGGATGTGTAAAACATGTGCCGTTTCCCGCCAAACCTCTGATATGGTCCGTAAAAAATCGCGATTTTCATAAAAAAAATAAAAAGTCGTGAACCTGAAAACTACAGTAGAGCGTTGAAATGTTTACCAGTCAGCACCGCCATTTTTGAAGCACACGTAAATTTCATACCAACTTTTCTTGAATCTCTATGATAATAATAATTATTGGGTAAAATGGATACATCTGGATTTGCTTTTATATTTTGACAAATACATTGAAAAGAATGTGTTTCTTTCACGAAAAACCGCTGCCTAGTCCCCTTAAGGGAGTTTATATTCAAACTGAACAACCCTTGAGAATATTGCTACGTATGAACAGTGAGCCTTTGGGTTTATCAATAAAATAAGAAAAATGGTAAATTTGGTACTAGCCTGCAAAAAGGAATTCTACCACCAGAAGGTTATTATTCCTCCTATAGTAAATTAATCGCAACTCTCTTTGTCCACACACAGAACATCCCCCAAAAACTCTATATACCAGATATCATTCCACTCGATCAATGAAAACGAAAACAAGCAACATACTAGTGCGAGAAAGAAATTATACCACCAGAAAGTTAATTCCATTGATAGAGTATCGATAATGATGGTACACCGGTGAAGCTCCTATTCGCGCGTAATCGATAGCCGTCGCGATCGACTCGTTAAATTAACCAAATAAAAGTGGCAGACGGTGCAAGCGTTTCATCCAGCGATTCACGATTATTTCAGAGTCAACGAGCGACGTGACGGAAGGCGTTTACGCCGGTGAACGGTCAAGGCTGATCTACGGGGTGTTCACCACCCCCGTGAACTCAATTGGCGGCTCGGCGGTGTGCGCGTTCTCCATGAAGAACGTCCTCGAAGTCTTCCAGAGTGCGTTCAAGGAGCAGGAGACCATAAACAGCAACTGGCTGCGAGTACTTCCGGAAAAGGTGCCCGAACCGAGGCCTGGTGCCTGCGTGAACGACTCCAGGACACTTCCAGACGTGACCGTCAACTTCGTGAAAGCTCACCCCCTCATGGACGACGCGGTCCAGTCCTTCTTCTCATTGCCTGTGATAACCAAAGTCAGCTTCAAGTGAGTCGCGACACTAAAAATCATTTCCGATTCAAATAAAACAGGAACGAAAAGTCCCTTAGAGCTATTTTCGCGAAAGTTGCAAATTTGGACAGCCCCTAGTTTCTAAATAAATTCAAAACCAGCGAAGTGATGACTTAAACCTCCCCTAATTTCACCTACACTACGTTCTCCGTTAATTTCGTCAAAATCAAGATTTTCAAGTACCAATTTCATCAATCAAAATAACAATTCCATCGAGATAAAAAATTCACATAAAAGTAGAAGCTATTATTCCCATCTCTTGGCATCCTCCCAGACATAGTAATTCGTGGCAATTATTAAAAAGGGGAACGATGTGTACAGTTACAGATTTACCAAAGTCGCCGTAGATTCCCAGGTGAAGGCGCTGGATGGCAAGGTCTACGACATCCTCTACATAGGAACAGGTGAGCCTCCCCCGCGATTATTGCCCGCGACGAACGCGAGACGCCACCGTGTATCTAATTAACGTGATCGTGTAATTATGCGTAGACGACGGCAGAGTCCTCAAAGCGCTCAACACCCGCGCCCCAGACACTCTGAGCAACGTCGGCCAGGTTATCGTCAACGACGTTCAAGTGCTGAAATACGGTAAGCTGCAGCGAAATATCTGCGCCATTCTCGCCGGCCTGCCGTCCCGGAGCAACTGGGCCGTTCGTAAAATTCGAACGTTCGATCGGGCACGGCTGATAGCACGTCACCCCAATTACAATGCAAAGCAGGGGAAATTTCGGGCGGCTAGCCGAACGCAAATCTAAATTTCACTGCTCAGGAATTTAATTAACCCCGTTTGAACTGTACACGCTCGTACTTGCTGCCCGCGGTCTCTGACATTTTCTTCCACGCGATAAGAAAAAGGGACGGAGCAGAGAAGAAGGAAGTACGCGCAAAGATTTGTCCGTCCGGGCAGGTTCAGTTTTAACGAAAATAAGCAAATAAATAAAACAGCAGAACGACGCTTGCTCCTCGGCTCGTTGGATGAACTGTCACGAACCTGCAAGCAAATATTCAATTATTCATGCGATTTATTCCGCCGCGCGTATCTGCAGCGAATCGAAGCAAAAATTTACGTTTGACGTGACGAAACAAGTAATTCGTTGAAACTGAACGCGGACTCGGCGAATCGTGCTTTTGGTCGTTTGATGGAAAACCTGCGTCCGGATGAAAGATTTAACGATGCTGCAGGGGTGGAGGGGAATGTTTTGGGTATGAGAAGATAATATTTTAAATGCTACTTGAATAGTCTTTATAATCTGACTCTTTTTAAATTGGTTTTCAACAACAGCTGCTCTTCGAAGGTCAAGTTTGGACAATTTTCGTGAACGTGTCGATCTTCATGTTTTCACCTTTAAATTCTTAAACACTTCATTATTCGCTGAAAAGTTGAAAATACTCACAAGGGCTTTTGTAGGAAGTAGGTCTCAGAAAAATATTTGACAAGTATTTTTCGTTGTCGGCGATCGTCCATGTTGAAGGGGTGAAAGCAGCCTTTAAAGATGGAATGGAAAACATATTCTTCTGGAATATCTTCAGAACTATTAGGCGTAGGACAACTTTTGTTTTTAAAGTGTATGTTTTTTGCAGACGAATGCAACCCCTTGTTCAGTTTTTAGATCATTTCTTTTGTTTAAACAATATTTTAAAGACTAACACTTTCTCGTCAATTTTTCTTTCAAAATATTAATCAATTTTCACGTGTAAACTGTGGTTCAAAATAGATAATACAGATCTTTCGAATTTTTGATTTTTGGTCTTGCAATAATAATTATTATATAATTACTTTACTCCCACTTTTTGAAAGATGGAGTTTTCGAGCATTGGCTGCGAAAGGTATCACACCCTTTCGTGACATCTTGAGTCATTAAATTATAATACAAATTGTAGCAAATATTAAAGCAATTGAACTCAAGTTTATATTATTCTACAGTGTTCCCAATAATGGTATGTTCTCTGAACATAAATATGTGAAATATTTTTCTGAGTACCACTTCTTACAAAAGCCCCATTGAAATCGGTGAGTACGGGTTCGATGTGTTCCCTTGTCAGTATAATTTACATTTCTTGCACAATCACATAGGAAGCTTAACTCCCAAACACTCAGTCTCTAAAAATTCTAAATTCCTTTCGAAACACTCTTCCTCTCTCGTCCACGTGGAATATTTGTTCTATCGCGATGATTTGACAACACTGTTGGCATTGAAATGTTCAGGACAAGCCGTGAATGACCTGCTGGTGGTCCACCTGGCAGGCGAAGCAAGCAAATTGGTGGTGTTCGCGGACTCGGAGATCCGCGCCGTTCCCCTGCACCATTGCGACGCAGCAGCTGCGGCCAAGTGCGGCTCCTGCGTGGCTCTTCAGGATCCCCATTGCGCCTGGGACGCCACGAAGAACCTCTGCGTGGCCGTGTCGACAAAGCTCCACGACAGCGACGCCGATAAAACCCTGTTCCAGGACATTACGAACGGGAAGCACAAGGGCTGCGGCTACGAGCTAGGTAATTGCCATTAATTCAATCACCCTATTTCAGTAGAACCTACGTAGCCAGAATTGATTTCATCCTTGGAAACAATGAAAACGTTGTACGACGCAAACTTGTCGCTCGCTTGGATTCTCTTCTGTCGTTTCTCCACGCTTCTCGAGCAACGTTCCCCTCAAACGAATATCGTTTCGGGACTAACATTCGCATAATAACATTTGAGAATTTCAGGTCTAGAGTAAGGTACGAGACGAATAGTCTCGAAGATCTGGCGGAGCAGTTGCGATCTCTGTTACCTTTGTGTCGATTATAGTGGGTTATAGTGGAGAATATTCACGCAATGCTGAACGGTTTTTGGTCGGGAAAGGGGTGAAGGCATGTCGGAATAAAAGTTCAGTGTAATGCATATAATTATTATTATAGCATTGTAATAATTATACATTCTAAGATGTATTATAAATTAATATTCATAATATTCATATTCCTTCAGTAGAAGATAGTGCCTTCCACTTTCGAATGACCAAAAACATTTAAACATATTCAAATAACAAACTTAAATAAGAGAAGATGCTATTTAAGTCCACGTAAAAGATCAAGATGATCACAAGACATCCCCAATGCTTTTTAATTGGACACGCGATTAACTCACTGTTGACACTGTTTAAAGTTCTCTTAAACACTTTTCTTTTCCACACAGAAAATAAGTCCTTGATTGGAGCTTTTAAAATAAACCTAGGTCCTCCTTCAGAATTCATTTTCCTCTAAAAAAAAGTGTTTTAATGAACCCTGCAGTAGAACATCGAAAGACTCGAAATTGCACTCCTTCGACTGATGTTAATAACTCTAATTCTCCCTAACACTTTTAAGCCGCAGAAAATAAGTCCCCCCGTATTGGAACCCATGCCAAAAATCTAGTTCCTTATCCAGACTTATTAGACACATTTCTTCCGCGAAAAGTGTTAAAGCGTAGCTCGATAGAGTCCTGCAAGAACGGGAACTGCGCGGAGTGCAAATCTCTCTCCCTCGACGACAATAGTAATATTTCTTGGCGACTCTACTTTTCTCGTTACGCAAGCACGAGCCGCGCGCAGCTCCAGTTAACATCCGTTCCGATGCAAGAAATTGCGTGTCTCGGCTCGAATAATCCGGAAAGTTTGCGGAGTACATATTCGCTCTCCCGGCGGCTTAGATCTTAGACCAATTCTCGCGAACTCTCGGGCGGCACGATCGTTAGAAAGCTGCACGATACCCGGCGATAGATCATCCCGGGAGCTTCCCTCGTTCAGCAACCGTGACGGCAACTTACCTGCTTAGCAACAAACCGCTTTATTTCGTCGATTTTTCGCGTCCACGTTTCCCGGGGGGAATGCCTGGAGGAAAGTCATCCGTGAACGTTCGCGCGCCACGCTTCTCGATCGGTTCCACGGCCGAGCTCGAGGAAGTGGGCCTCTCGACCAAAGAATTTCGTCAGTGGATCACGGGCTGCACCATATACACGCGATCATGGATAGTACAGTTATAAAAAACAGCTTCGCTCGATTTATTTAGGTAGCCTGACTCATTCTAGGCAACGTCCGTGAACATCCAACCGGGGGTCTTGAGGAAATAATTTGGGGATGATTGGTAGTTTTGCAATAGACTACAGATGACAGTTGTCAAATTCGTAGAATTTGATGAGATTTTCTTTGATTTTAATAAGCTAACTGTTTGATTTTAATAAGATAACTGAGCTTCTCTATCTAGGGATCTGTGTGTTCCCCTTTTCAAGTCATATTTCTAATTCGAGAAGTTAAGATTCCTAATTAAGAGGAATGAATCGATTTTCTTTTTATGTCAATTGTACTCCTGAAAATAGGATGTTTTTGGGGTCAGGTGAATTGCGGAATTGTATTTCGTATCTTGATGTTTCTGCTTACTTCGTCATTGGTAATCTTGTTTAAGTTAACAACGAAGTTTGCTGGCAATCAGTGAGTTCACTTTGAATAGTACTGTAGGGAAATATTAACCAGACTGCTGTTTGAAATGTAATTACTGCTGTATTATACATTGCGTTCACAGCGACCGTCAGCTGTTTATTTATTTATTTTGCCAGTATATAATTAGCTTCTCTCGTCAGAATACAAGACTGTCTAATTCCTCAGACTACTGTAAAATTCATGCAATTCCGCTAGATTTTAATTCGCGCTAATTAGATAGCAATGAAGAGTTCCGTATTCATTAAATGATAGAAATATACCTAAATTATCTAATTATGTCAATAATTTTATCCAATTTTTGTTTATCCTTCCCATTATTATTTCAATTACAATTCTACATTTCCTAAAACGGGATGAAGTTTTCTTTTATTCCAGTGGTTTCGACAAAACCAATAACGCTAAAAACATCTCGAAAATCGTCGATGAAATATTAGCACCTGTTCTATTTTTCTTCGTTCGTAACCCATTTTATATTTCTGAAAAAAGCTCCAGAATAATCGTAATTGGATTTCCATATTATTTCAAATGAAAGGATAAACGGCTTGAATTATTGAATTTAGTTTCTGTTCCAGTTAAATGCTACACGAGCGTGTTCTTTTGAACAGTTTTAATTAAAACATTTTTTACTCCCGCTTTGTCGCGATGAAACACTGCCATGGTGCATTTCGTGTTCTCAACACATTCACGTAACGCGTCCTGATAATCTTCTAACACTACAAAAATTCCCCAAAATGAAATGAAATTACCATCACTGTTATTCTCAGAAATTCACGCGGTCCTTTATTCGAAGAAGAATCTTTCCAAATTGAAAGATCGTATTTCTCTAATAACACAAACTTAAAAACTCCATCCACCACATAAAATTGAAAAAAAAAGATTTTTCACAATTCACTGAAAATTATGAAATTAAATTTCATATAAACATTCCCACTTTTTTAATATATACCTTACATTCCAGTCTTAGAATCAAAACCAGCTACCCGCCTAAACCTGAAAATCGAGCTCTTTCTCCAGTTTCTCTCGCAAACTCAGGCATTCCCTCGCGAAACTGCCAAAACTCGCGTTACATCTACCACGAGACGCATACATCAGTTCCAGTCTGAAAACTTGCATGTTTATCTTCCATCTTTCAGGTCCGTTTTCTCCCACGCCTTCTCCTAATCCATCAAAAAAAAAAGAGAAACATACTCAACAGCAATAATTCGAATACATCTCTCTTTCCTCAAAACACGCGCAAAAGAAAAATTCCCCACGATTTTCAATCCCATCAACCCAGAAACCCTAAAAACCACTCCGAGGACAACGCCACACATTCCTTCGCTGACGTTCCGCATGAAACTCGCATTTGCGACGCGTGTACTCGCCAAGGGATCCTCCGAGCCTCAGCATATTCATATTTCACGGGACTTATCGACCACCATCAATTTCCCGGCGTAATCGAATTCGCATCGGGCCCCCTCGTTGAGCGTACGCAATGTGCATGCCGTATCGGTGGATCAGGACCGTTTAGAAGCGCGATTTCCTCGAGCATAACGGCTACTTAGTCGCTTCGCGAGGCGTTTCGATCTTTCCCAGCCCTGGCTTTTTCCATCGAGCCCTCTTCTTGCGAGAATCTTCATCCACGATGGCAGATCTTTTTTCCACGGGCACCCCGACGCTTGGGCGGCGAGTGGCCAGCGCATCGCGGAAGCCGGGATTCGCTTTTTGCCAGCAGACGTTGCCGAAGCTGGCGCGTTAGACGCGATAGCGAGGCATCGCGATGCGAGCGTGCCCGCCGAATCGATTTATGATATTCGACACGGTGTAGAACACCGTCACGGCTATGCAGAAGCCGCTGCGCGGGGATAAATTGGGATTTATGTATCGGTCCCCGTCGTCTGATATGCCGCTAACGAGCGTTACCTCGTCTTTCAGCGGCGGGAAAAGTCGTCGGGGGGGGATCGGTGCTTAAGGGGCAGTGCCAAAAGCGGTTGTTCCTGTTTGCGGGGAAATCGATTCTCGTGACGATCGAGCGGGGGGTGGCGAGGCTGGCGGGCGATGCTTATCGGTTGCTTCGTTTGCGGTCGCTGGTAAAAGGGTGACAACTTTTGATGGGACTAGCGTTCGTGCTTTGCTCGGGGTGGTCGGGCTGATAGAAATGTTAAGAAGCCCGTTGATGAAGGTAGTTAGAGTTCGGTATTGGCAGAATGCTTGGAAGATCGTTAAAAAGTTGTTAGGTAACTGATATCTGTCTTCGTGTTAAATGATACTTGATGCTTGGACGTCGAAGTGAATATCAAATTCGACTGCGACACTGAATCCTACTTGCTCGTTACGATCTGGATATCAAACTCAATGGTGAAGTTTATTTTAGTATCGTGGTAGATTATAGTAGTGCCTCCGTTAATAGAGCTATTAAGGTGTAAGGGAAATTTTGATGATTTTTATTCGAATTTTTGAGTAGGTGTATGTTTATATGCATATTGTCAGTTATTGATTGCTAATGTGTAGTCTGTATTACACTTGAAATATACCTCGTCTACGAATTATTATAAATTCGTCGAGCAGGAAATTCATCCAAATTTTCTTACTTTATTAATGCCACTGGCTGGTCAGCAGTTGACTGATTAGTGCGAATTAAAATTTCGAAGATGACGGACAGGTTGTCAGATTCTTCGGTTTATTCCGCTTTCATTAATAGATGAAACTCATTAATCAGTGTCTTTCAAATAATCCTACATATTTACAGCTTCATTAATTAATTTAACACCTAAATGAATATTGCATTTTGGCGACATTTATAACCGAAACGAAAGATTCATCTGAATAGACACTGCATATTTGCTGCTACGTAATTGTTCCCTTTTAAACATTGCCTTACTTCAGATCCCCAAGTTTGGGTTAGATTTCATAGCAACCATACTTTTTTCTACACTTGTTTCCGTACTGTTTGGCCCGATAATATCGATATAATAGTAATAGCAATTCTTAGAATAAACTCCACTTTCGTTTACAAAATAAATTCAGTGCTAAAAGGTTTAGAGACCAAACTAGCGAACGTAATCGTAGCTCTATCTCTACTAGATATTATCGTGCAACGGGGTTTAAATAAATGTTGCAGCTTCGATGACATTAGAACGTGTCGAAGTGCTTACTTTCCGTTACAATTCAGGCAGTCAGAGCAACAACAGAAGTAACCCACATCTTTTTCGAAATTGAATTAGTAGCAATAACGTGTTCCAAAAGGCTCTACTAACCAAATACGAAAAAAAAAGAATTTCTTAATGTAGGTTGGTCCGTTGTTGCTCTGACTGCCTCAATTAGAACCCTAGCTCGTTCGCCACTAGAGGCGTACGCGAGGTGCAAAGCAAAGCTCTACGAACGGAAGTCGCACTTTCATTTGTAACCGCAAATGGAAGAACCACAAGTAGCACCCACCCTCCACGCTCTATGCCACTTCGTTCGCTTGACCGCTAATGGAACGAATTTTCTTTTTTTTTGTAACCGCCCCAGAAACGACCACAAATGGGGTGACACCCAGTTTCCGCGCGATGTGTGTCCGCCGGTGAGTCACAATTTCCCTCGCAATTCCATACCGCCTGCTGGCATAAATAATTGCCGAATCTCAGGCTGCTGGATGCCATTTTTGGAATTCTAGTTACGCTTAATTGACAGGTATGATAGACTTCACGGACAACTTTTCCCTGTTTCATTCTGAACCCGTCGTAACACCACATGGCACAAAGATCGATTATGAATTTTTCTATTCCATATATTTTCTCCTCAAATTTAATAATAATAATAATTCTTTATTGCACCAGTAGACATTAAGAATAATAACAAGAAGATAAGAAAGCATAAATACATGTAAGAAAATAAGAAAGAGAAAATAGTAGAGGTAGAAATTAGAACAAAGTTAGAAGAGTCCCTCAGAGAAGTGAAAACCGCGAGTGGATCGAGAATGACCCGAGGACATATTACAATTAAAAAAAAACACACAATTCAGCCAAAAAAGACCGGAGAGACGTAGTAGAAGTTCAGTCTAATCAAGGATAAAAAAAAAGATAGAATAGAATTTAGAAAGGAAAATCGCGATAAGCAAGCACTGCCTTTGAAGTTCAGAGGGCCTATTGGACTCCGTTGTCAGCCTCCATCGCGCGCAAGATTCCAAGTAGGTAAACAGGATTCGCTGTCCCACCTCGCGTCTTCGTGAATAATTGACGCTTCTGTGCGCAGTCTGCCCGGAGACTCGGGCTCGAAAAATTTGTTTCGAGTAGAACGTGTCACTCACGGGCAATTATAAGGATCCCAGGCTCAGGGCCCTCGAGCTCTCACGCTCCGCGAGGCTGATTGTACGGCTGCGCGGAGCGTGCTCGCCTCCGAAAGCAACTTTGACCTACTACTCTTTTATTGGCCGCATGAATTATCCACCACGTGAAATTGCATGAAAGGCTGGTTTCGCCGGAGCTTGCCGCGCTTACGCAGCTTACGTGGAAGAAAGTTGGCCTCTTAAGGTACTCAGCGTTATTGCGCCTTAAACTTTGTACGTGTCACGCGGGATGCCCCTTCGGATGCAAGCCCGTCGCGCGTCCGGGCAACGAGAGTCGAACAGAGAACGTTCAAGTAACCGATATCTCGCTTGTTTCAGCAGCCACTGGTTATTAAATATAATAATAATAATACGTCTTTATTACATTCAATTAACAAAAAATAAACCACAGTAAAGTAATAGGAGCCTGTTTGCACGAAGAGATGTAATGGGCGAGATTCAGCAATTTGCTGCTCTTAAATCTATCCCTGCTTGTAACAAAATACTAATAATAATAGAAAAAATCGTGCAGTCACGCTTCGACGATGTTGGCATTAGGTGTAGCACCTGTCACAGTTATCTGATTGCAAAAGGAAGACAATTTACTGAAAGTTAAATAACTTACGCTGGGATCAGACCTGCAATTTTAATTTCAGTTTCTATTTATAATACTCTTTTCGTCGATATAAAGAATAACATGAAAAAGTTGTCTAAGCAAAAAACTTAGTTTTTCTTTCAAACGCTATAACTCTTTTAATTTTTCATTTAAAGTGGACCAATCCCAGCGTAAACTATCTAACTTCAAGAAACTTCTACTTATTTTGCAATCAGATGACTGTGATAGATGCTACACATCCCGCCAACAGGAGTTACATCGTCGAAGAGGTGGACAAGATTCCGCAATAATTACTAATTAATAAGGATCGACATAAAAAAAATATCTTCTGCAAGTTTATAGATGCCTCCTTATATCCCGAAAGAGTTTAATCCAATATGACCAACAGATATTTCAAAATAAAATCTTCAATATCAGTCACTTTTGGGGCTGTTAGACGAGAATCCCCCCATAAACAGGAAAATGTTTATTCCAATCGAATTTTCAAAATACTTGGAGAAATATACACGTGTCAAACTTCGAGAGCAGTGTAGCTACCCCGAAATACTACTTGTTATCCAAAAAGAAGAATACTTGCATTTGCGTGTCCAATTCCACTAATACGTTCTTCCAACAATTCCGCCATATTTAATAAATATCGTAATAACAGTAAACAAACAGCTGTCACTGTCGCACGACCAGAATCCAGCATACGATCAAACGGTCTACGTTTCACCTGCCGTTTGCTCCCTAAACATACACGTCGCGATCGTGCGAAAGCTTTCGAACGCGGCAGTGTACGCGAGCGCCCGATCCACTTGCAGAAGGAATCACTCGGCTCGCGGAAAGTGAGCACGATTTGCCCGCGCCTCGCCCCGCCGAGCGCAAGAACGCCACGCTTATCATCGGGACACGTATAATTTTCTTCAGCCGTAGACGTGCCTCGATAAACTCGCGGCGGAATAATTTCTAACTGTACAGAACTTATTCCGACGTGCCACCTTATCATGCGCACAGGTTGGCCGACTAACAAGCACAAGAACCGGTACGACGTACGGTTCTCGGATTTTTCTGCCACTCGCTCCGGAGATCCCGCCGTCACGTATTGAAACTCTCTGTTCGAAGTATTTGCAGTAAACAGGGCTCCCTGTGCGGGTCCATTTCGACACATATTACAGTGCAATTCAAAGAAATCGGAGAGTAAACTTTTATATTACAAATTGATCTCGTTGCAACACGAAATTCTTGGTTTCCTGGAGTAGCGATACTGATAAGTCATGGCATAAGTTGCTCCAGGCGGGTGAAAATCGAGGACAGCTTCTATGGCCATGTTGCTAATGCAGAGCATTTAAAACAGATTTCTATAGCACGTGGCAGGCATTTGAATATGATTCGAATGTGTTAATCGAAGCCTGTCCAGTCATTCTCTGTAGTTGGGAATAACTGGACGGTTATTCAAGTGGCTGATTGAAAAATAAATTGACTCGGTACTGCAATATGTGACGCGATAATTTAAAGGTGGAAAGGATCTCGATGAAAAAAATAACAAGGTCCTGATTGCGATCGATTCATTTTTTGAATTATTCCTCTTCTGTTTTAGAGCCAGTACATTGTAAAGTTGACAGTGACTGTTAATTATTGTAATTCCTCTTGATCGAATTTGACTTCATTCCTTGAAGTACGTGATAGAGATGACGAAGATTCTACCTTTACGTTCTGATGGTAGTAAAAGAAATTACAGCGTAGGATCTAGGTTTCCATACAGCGCTTTGTCTCCTGACCAAGTAGAATTTCAATCCCCCGTAGACCGACTTCCTCCCTGAAACCTCGAATTAATAACAATCTTCCTTCCTGTCGGAACAAGTTATGTTAAGGAATTCACATGAATCTGATAAATGCTTTCCTTTATTTAGATTAACACACCATATCACTCACGCAAAAATGACTCTAATAAAAAGCAGCATCTTATTCTTTCAACCTTCCTCTATAAAAAAGATCTAACAAGTTACATCCTACAAAGGACTATGCAGCTGCAAAAAATCTTCAGTAATGAAACTTGAAGCCTCGTTAAGAGGACGCTTTTTATGAATTTTTTACAGCAGGTTATAACATTTCCTAATAAATGTTTTTAGCTTTTATTAGTACACTCGTTGGGGTACAAAAAAGAATTTTTGTTTCATGTTCTCAGTCTTGATGCATTTTTTAGGTGGCGCTTAGTGCAGCGTTGCCAAAGAGAGAACAAAAATTTCGTCACAGTATCGTATGAGGTTGAAAAACTTTATTAAAATTGATGGCATTAAAAGACGGGTAACTTTAAGCATAAATGTATAGATAAAAAAAGAACCCGTGTTTTCAAAAATGATGTTAGAGGATGATGCTATAGCGAGTCCAATTACGAATCAAATGCATCAAGGCTTTTATCAATCGATTCATTAGATCTTCTGAAATCTTGAGAAAATGCATCAGGACCAAAAACATGAAACAAAAATTTGTTTTGTATCCTGACGAGTGTATTAATAAAATCCAAAAACATCTTTTACGATATGTTACACCCTCTTCTTGTAAAAAATTCGTAAGAATCCCCTATACTTCGAGCGAGTTGACCGAAGAGTCTACCTTGCCATTATAACACATTCAAAAATCAGCCTTACAAACGAAAATTGGAAGGATAACCCGATGCAATTACCACGGAATATTTTTATCACAGAACGATGTCTACATTTTTACATGATCAACACAATGGTTTTTTAAAATCTGCTCAACATCGGTTTCCTTCTAACGAAGCGTTAATCGAGCGTCCTTGAAAAACCTGCAATTTCAGAATTGCGTCTGAAATCGTAAATCCTAGGTGAACCCTGAAATGGACACCTTGTACGTCCTCGTATCGGGCGGAGAAATCACCAGGAGGCACGTTGCATATCGTTTACGCGATGGTTTCCCTTCGTTCGTTGACCGTGACTGCTACTTACGATTTGTTCCGAGCCGCTTTACCCTTTCACCGTCACCTATCTATACTAACGCTTCTTACATACTCCACCATGGGCATAGTACCGCTAACGGCCACTTCCTGCCCACTCTGTGTGCCCACATAACATCTACGCGCGCGACATTTTACGCGCCACCATCGAAGCCCCCCAACTGGTGCTCCTCGGTGGCTAGTAGCAACCGGATTACGAGATCGATTTGGCCTCCTTTTTAATAACCTGGACGACGTCTTTAACACAGGGAGATACCGCCATTTCCTGTTACTAACCAAGGAAGTACACGTGCGATAACATTCACACGTTCACACCAACTTGTGCGTCTACCGCGAGTCTACGGGAAAAATGGCGATTAACAGAATGGTAACTGCTACCATTGGAAACCTTTTTTTTTCTTTGTTCGCGGGCCTCGCTATCCCTGGAAAGTTGATAGCGTACCAACGATGGCACATGCTGGTGTGAACGTGTTTGACAGTGGTTTTGGCAGCGGTCGATGTTTCATCGATTATTTTCAACCGACACCATTCTCCAGTTTATCAGCTTCTCAGAATTCTTGCAAGCCGTGATTTATTGGCGGCAGAACGGCCTGGAGTTCGGCTTGCACGGTTTCTGCGAGTTTCGTACATTTTCAGTCGCCCCGACAGCGTCTATCATGTTAACTTACGTTCCGAGCATCACTGTTACCTTAACTCCGATTGCCATCTGTGTCCCCCCGTCATCAAACTGGTGAAATGTTGCTTCAGAGATGGCGAAGCCCGTGCAACCAGCGGTTCCGCCCGAAATCGGGCGTGGCGAGCAGCCCGATGAACGGGACAATGAAATCGTCATCGAGCTGGATCGAGAAAATCAGTACGGCCGTACGCAGCCACGAGCTAACGAGCCTCAAGGTAATCATTTGCGCAATATCCGGATGGTCTACCCACGTTACATGTCACGACACACCTTCACTTTCCTTGTGTTCATTGGTCACGGCTAGTGATGGGCTCCGAGACGCTTCAAATCACTTCAAACCACATCAAATCACTTCAAACCACATCAAATCACTTCAAACAGCATCAAATCACTTCAAACCACATCAAATCACTTCAAACAACATCAAATCACTTCAAACCACATCAAATCACTTCAAACCGCTTTAAACACGTTGCAAGCAACTCGAGCCACTTCGATTAAATTATCAGACACGCATTTTGAAATCTTCGGATAGTCCCGATGGATCTTGAAAGCTTCGACAGTCTGCTCGTTACTCCAGAGTTGTCGATGAGAGACCGAGATGTATGGAGACCGGTTCCATCCATAACCCATCGAGACTTCGAATATTTCTCCGGCTCGTGTAATAATCGAAAGTGGTTGGTAGCAGAGCAACAGTATTGAATTAGCCAGGAATTTACCGGAGAACGGATTAAAAGCCCATCATTAGCCCCAATCGCGATGCACCTCCACACCATCCACCTGTCACACGCTTCCACACATGTACAAACCCGTTTATACCTCAGCGGTTCGAGCAGCTTCTACTCGTTCGCCGTAGCGGCTCTCCTTCAACTTACACGTCGCATCCTAACTTTGTGGCACCTTGTACTCACCCTGTTGTGTTTGTAACTAGTTGCACCAGCACCCGCGCCCCCGTCACCTAGTTTTATTAAAAGTACGCGCGTCCAAGTAGAGAACAATCGCCCCGTGGGAAAAAAATAAACCCGCGCGTACATGGCTACGCGGGAGCGAGCAGCTTCCCAACGACGGAACACCAGCCACGAAGCTCGTGCTTCTCGAGGGGCAACGGCGAAGGCAAGCTTCTCTCGTTGCCCCGGCGGCTAGCCGTTTGCGGTTCAACTTCGTGGCTCGATTCCTCCCCGACGAGAGGGGCAGGGACGGTCGCGATCGGTATTGCTGCGAGAAACGGTGGGATTGCATTTAATTTCGGGAGCGTTAATTGATTCATACAGCCGCGAACGCCGCGACGACAAATCGATCGACACAGGATTTTAACGTTAACGCAGATCGGGCCGGGCATGTCGAGGGGAAATAAAGTTCGGAGCGGACGGGGTACAAATATGCATCGCCGCCTACGGCTATTAAACGATTTGTATTAATGGGACCGTTAATAACACGCCAAATGCACGATTTTAACCGGCAAGTGTTTGAGGCGACGCAGCTCCGCTTCTCCCTCGCTGTTTTCACGATGGAGAACGATATTTCGGTCACTCGCTAAAAACGGACTGCTCTTGTGCTACGTATAGGGGCGGTGTTTTCAATGAAACGAGTGTGCTGCAGTTGATTTGCATCTTTGGGAAGCTGTCGTTGAGGAAATTTAATGGTGGTAACCTGTTAACTGGGGAAGACGAGTTGATTCGTTTAAGAATCCTTCTACGTTGGATATGACAAGTAGATTCGTCGGGAAATTGCAAAAGTTTCATTGATCCAACAGATGGAGAGAATTGTATCGGGTCATTAATGTCGCATTTACTATGGACGAAATGTGTGGATTCATCTGGAATCATTTTTAAATATATTAGGTCGGGGCAAAAGTTCGTTGGGTTTATTGAACCAGTCTCTATAAAAATTAAAATATACAGAGGGTGGCCAAATTATTATACTTATAAACATTTCCGTCAAAACCTGTGAAAGTCATGGCTGTAATTAAAGCAACAATGTATGAATGTTATTGTTTTTTCATTTATTGATTAGCTACAACATCTGGCAACGTTGTGAGTCATTTTTCAACATACAAATCTTATTTGTTTTTAAAAGGGCGGAGATGAAATTATTATAAATGAGATAAAAATAATACAGAATATCCTCAGAGTGTGGCAGAATATTCCAATAGTGCAGGAAGTAGCCACAGAATGCATTGAAAGCATGCCACGCCGAATCCAAGTCGTCATAAAAGCTAAAGGCAGAGTCACCAAATATTGAGTAATTGTATTTCTCGTACAATATAGTCTTAAATCTGTATACCTAAATGTATTTAATTTGCAATTCTTAAATACATATACTAGTATTCAAAAATAATATTATAAAATTAAAAACGAAACAGCTATTTTATTCCATCCCTTAAACTTACAAAATCTCAAACCTTTTTGTTTGAGTATAATAATTTGGCCACCCACTGTATTACATGTTCTTTTAATCAAATTATTTTCCTTGACCATCTATGACCTTTTACCACTTTGCTGGTAAAAGTATAAGTAAATGTACTAAAAAAAAAAAACGATTCAGTACACCTAACAGTGAACGAATGAACTTTTGCACTGACTTAAAAGGCCATTCTACTTTGATCGGCCGAAAAATGAGACAATTTTTAAAGATTTTTTCTCAGTAAATAGAATATATAATGAAATAAATATTTTTGAAATCACCTGCGCCACGAACTTACCTCTTTTTTCTGGTGTTATATTGACGCCATAAAAATACAATTAAAATACATTCAAAAAATTATTTTTAACCTTTTTTTTGCATAATATAAGACGCTTAATAATCTGTGGTATTTACTGAAAAAAATCTTTAAAAGTAGCTCAATTTTCCGCCGATCAAAGTGGCATGACCTCTTAATACAATTTTAAATAGACTGAAGGCGTTTCTGGTGAGGGAATGACTCAGTTAACAGGTGAAAGTGTAGTGAGATTCTTGAGCTACACCCGAGTGGTGTGTAAAGAAATTCCTTTGAGGATATCCGCTTTATCAATCATTATAGGGTCGTGCAAATTGAAAATGGATTGACATCCTGTCTTGACATCCTTAGCTCCTTAATATGCTAGTGTTGAACAATTATACGAAATGGACGCCTGGGCTGCTGATTGCTGACACTCAAATGCGCTATTGTCTTTACCTTCTCCCGCTTTTAGAAGCTTACTAGAGTTCTTCCATCCATAACACCGCTTTTAGACTGGAAATCGGGTCGGAACACTTAAAAGCTGAAGTTCCCAATTTCGGTGCGTCCAGAAAGTAGGGCTTGAAACGGTTCCGAAAATAATTGTTTAAAACTGTTATATAAAGGTTCTGATTAAAACGGTTATGGAGAACCTTTATACGGAATAACTGTTATGAAGAACCAAAATATCCAACCATTATCTGTTTCGATTGCGGTTCCTATTTCCCTCCTCATATCGGCTCCATAACTGTTATTTTTTCGGTTCTATATCGGTTCCGAAACAGTTCCAGACAGACTTTTCGTTAATTGATATCATTAATAATTATTGTAGCTGCAGATTACTGTATATGTGCATATATTTACAAAATTCTTATAGAAAAAGAATAAACATTTATACATATCATTGATTTCTAACAAAGTCTTGAAATAAATAAATCAGCTACATATTTTTTACAGCTACAATAGTTAATGATATCAATTAGAGAAAAGTGGATACAAGAATTGATTCTGGAACCGTTTCGGAACCGATATTGAACCGAAAAAAAACGGTTGTGGAACCGATATGAGGAGGGAAATAGAAACCGTAACCGAAACAGATAATAGTTGGAAATTTCGGTTCTTCATAATAGTTACTCCGAATAAACGTTTTTCATAACCGTTTGGAGAACCGAAATCGATATTATATAAACAGTTTTCAAGCCCTGCTAGACACGTATGACCGTAGTCTGAGAGGTGAGCGAGGAGACGATAGCGAACTTGAGTGTCGGAGACCAAAAAGCAGGGGATAATTGGGCCAAGTTATACAGAAACCTACCAACCCTCAAAATAACAAAAAATTAGTTAAACGCGGTACGAATCCCATTATTTTGTGATCTTTATTTTGCAAAAATTTACCAACCCATAGAACAAGCCATAGTTCCATTTTAGGCTTAAAAACAAACACTATAGAAAATTTAAAATATATTAATTATACCAGTCACTGTTAAATAACCAATTAAAAACATTTTAAAACAATAACAAGAAATAAAATATACTCGAAAGAAATAAAGCTACTTTTCTTTAACAATTAAAATCTTCAAACTAAATTTACTCAATTTCAGATCATTGAGGGTTGGTAGCTTTTTGCTTAATTTGGCCATAATTGAGCATTATCTGAATAAAGAATAGAGTAACTTCATTCCCAATCATTTGAAATGCTGGAGTAACTCAGATTGTTTGGATGAGTGACAGATAAAAAGATTTATTCGAATTGCATTTATTCAACAGACAAAAATACTTGTTTCTACTTAAGAAGAATTTTATTCAAAATTTATTCGAGATTTTCGATAACTTGCCTAAGGTGTAAACTACGAATTTAGTTGTCGTTTACACTGTTACTAATAGAATAATTCTTTTCCTCCTTTTTTAGTACGGAAGCATGTATATGGAAATAATATTCGAAATTCGAATAATTCAACTGGAAAATAATTATTCCACCCACATTACTCGAATAGTTTACCATTATATCTATTTGCATAATTTTTCGGAAATCGTTCGAACGATATTTCCGAATAATTCTTAGTACATTTTCGTTGAGATGTCTAGATTTTACTTAAACTACCAAAATAGTTGTCCTATATGTTTGAAACAGATTTTTATGAATAATTACTACCAATCGTACAAAAATAACGAGAAATGTGAATACCATACAATGCAAATACTTCGAACACTAAATAATTCGTTATACCGGATAACTATTCTTAATTATTCAACTTTATCATTACTCAGTTTATTTTATCTATCCATTAGCACCAAGCGTGCAGCATATACACCACTTCTATGTACATACTCTCATGCTAATGGAGAAAGGAGAAGATTATTCTATTAATAACATCGCACAATATAGCTAAATTCATCATTCCACACCTCCCACGTCGATATGCACGGTCCCATAATGAGTGGCGAGAAACACTAATAAAGGTGCGATCCCACGGCGCGTCCGCCTATGATCAGCTTGGGTCAGCCGCGCCGTCGAAACGCCCATTGCTTCCTGACTCGCGCTCGCTAAGCAGATTTGACTAGCCACGCGTCGTGGGGTCGCACCTTAACGTTTCTTCAAGGATATCTCGCACATCTCTGGAGGTGTACCTCCTTCCATCGAACATGCAAATCACCTTCGTCAGCAAGAATAAAAACTACAAACTTTACGTCAATTTCCGAAGGGTGTCCGTTTTGCTCAATACTAAACACTCAACGATCCCCCCAAAATTGGTGCCAAGTTTCCCAGGCGACAGCTTTCCAAAAGACACGAGTCAATCAAAGCACAGAGTCGTTTACTCGACGATGCCAGCGAGCTGAACATCCTCCTCCGTTCCACCGAACTTCCCATAGCCCGTGCTCGCGCCACGCCTCCTCACCTGACGAACCTGTCCCCGCCAGATCCCGATATCTTCAGCAGCCACGGAAGCTGCACTCCCCGAGAAGCAATAAGTCGTCGTACCGTGTCGCCACCGATGCTCACTCAGCTTTCGTTGCAGACGTGATCGCGACACCGGTGGTCTACTCCGCCCAGACCCTGACCGGTGCCCTGATAGGGACCTGCTTCTTCTCGCTGGTGGCTGGCTTCGCCTCCGGCTTCTGGTTCTCGCAGAGGCTACGCGGCACACCGTACCCCGAGCCGTCGGAGCAACGCCAGCAGCTGAACAGACTGACGGAGAGCTCGGAGTCGCCGGGCTTCAACAACAAGTCGATAAACCTGGTGCTGAACGTGCCGCCGAAGAACCCGAACGGGAAGAACGCCAACTCGTCGGCGGAGAACAAGCCGGTGCAGAAGGTGAAGAAGACGTACATATGATATAGAAGGCGACACAGAGCCGTCTGAGGCTTGCCGCAGGACCCCACGGGTTCCGGCTCATCTTCTTCCTCCTCTTCCTCCGACCTCGCGGAATCGGACGGCCGTAACGACGACGACGACGACGAGGATCCCGCCACCGTCGCCAGCGACGACGTGGCCGAGCGGCACGCCGGCTGCATGCTCGACGACCCGGCTATGGGCCACGAAGAGGACCCGTACGAGATCGTGGCCGGCGACGGCAGATCGATGGAGTTCCTCGCCGCGTCCAGGGAGGCGCCCTACGACTCGCGGACGGTGTCCAAGGTCATCGACTACAGGAGGCGATACGACGACTTCCAAGGGCAGGAGTACATCGAGACCACGCTCACGGAGCCGGGCAGCGGGCTCCGCGACTACAGCAGCAGCAGCGCCAACAGCCTCGACGATCTGTGCCGTGGTCACCAACGGATGATCGCCGACCTGAATCGAGCGGAGACGGCGAACAGCCACGACCATTACATGGTGCCCACCCGGGACCCCCGCGAGTTGAACGAGAGGATCCTGTCGCTGTTCAATCCGCAGTTCCTACCGAACTTCAACGACATGATCATGTACGTGGCCAGCCAGTGCGACGGGAGGCGGAGCCCGCCACCCAGGTCGCGATCGATGGCCGACGGGGACAATCGGTTCTTCAGGAGCTCCAGCTACAGGAAGAAGCGCATAGGCGCCAGCTCGATGTTCTTCCGGCGTGGATTGACGTACGAGGCGGCGCGCAAGTGACAACGGGTGCTCTCCTTTGGATTGGCGCCGAGGATCGACTGAGACGCGAGGCAACCTGAGAAGCTATCTCGCGGTCGGTGAAGAAGACGTGCGGCGATGGTCGGCTCGAATCCCGCGTCCCTCGGAAGGAGCTCCAGGTCGCAGCGATCGTCGAGCGGTTCCCACCGTTCTGATTGTCCTTGACGATCAAGCTGGGATGTTATCGAGGGACAGCGGAGAGGGGCTATCGTTCCAGAAGGCACGGAAGCATGCCAAGTGTTACCTCAAGTCTCAAGTGCGCGACGTCCCCCCGGAAGGGCACAGGCTTCTTTCTCGTCGTCGTCCGCCGCGGCGGGCGGACCGCGACCGCGCAGAGGCCGCGTGCTTCCGGTCTCGCGTGTGCCGTACGTCTGACAACGTGCCGCGGACAGAGAGACACGCGGACGTGGAATTATTTTTTTAAATGCGCTACACTCGCGGAAACGAGCGAGCTGCCTCCGGCGCGGCTACCGTGCCGCGTGTCGGACGCGCGACGGCTACCCGGGCTAATCTCTCGCGCCGGAATTCGATCGTTTCATCGGGTTCTTCCTTTCCGTTTCTCACCAGTACGGCAATGGACGGACGGGGTGTCGGGAATATGAGGGGAGGGAGTGGGACAGAACGAGCAACAACGACGACGGGACAAAGGATCGACTCGTAGGTGTGTAATGTGATACGATCAGAGGAGACTGTGTTCGTAGCAGTGGCCTGCTTAGGTGCATAGAGCCGCGGTGATTTAAGGACGAAGTACGGGGGCGTCTTGGCTGGGGACCTCGTTTCTCAAACTACGCTCAACCGAAGGAAACGACACCCACCGGGCGACCAAGGTATCGAACGGAACCAAGATGATGGACCACTCGTGCGAAGCTCCAGGTCGCTTTGCAAGGAGCTGGCGGGGCCAACGGTCAGCGTGGCAAGCGCCGAAGCTGCCATCTAGGAAGCGTTTGTACGTTGAACAGGAAGGTTCCCCTCTCGAGACGAGGTTTGAGAAACGACGACTCGCGACGGGACGTCCCGTGCGTTCGCGCGGGACGAGGCGTGCCTTCGGTATATTAATTGTTGGCAGATATCTGATCTATAAACAGGGGAAGGTGGAGAATGCGGCCGGTACAGATTCGGGCAAGTGCCTCATTTAATGCGTTTCGTTTAAGATATGCGATAGGATGGGACGATGTTTTAGAGAGAGAGAGAGAGAGAGAGAGAGAGAGAGAGAGAGAGAGAGAGAGAGAGAGAGAGGGGGGCGTGGATGGGGCGAGAGAGAGACTTAAGTAAGACTTATTCGAGTATTGTTGTGCACTTATTGCCGTGCTGTGAGTATTGGTAAATAGCAAGAGAGAATTGTGGTGTCGAGGCACGCACGGTTATTAAGTAAGGGAACGTTTAACCGCGTCTGTGGTGTCTTCGAGGAGTATGTATTTTTCGCTGGGACGTGTTAAATCGATATATAACTGTTTGCCGGTGTTCCGAGGCGGTTTGTAGAGGTTTTCCTTATGTTTTTATTTTATAAAGTGCGAGGCGAACGTTGCAAATGGGTCGCTCGACTGCGATTATCACGCGGATGGGTCGTTGAACGATGAGAGATGCGCCTTTCGGGTACCATTGACGGGGGAGGTAAAAACAGACGCGTTCGAGTTTTAGCTGTTAAAAAAAAAACAAAAGTAATATATGAATGTTCGTTGATAGGATGGGAATGAATTTTATTGTTTCGTCGGGTGACAAGCGTTCGAGACGCCCGCGCGCGCGGTCCGGCGAACCGCTCCCTGACCGTCGGAAATTCATCGCGCTCGCGAGTTTAATTAAATCGCCGGGCCCGGCCGGAGGAGGGGAAGCTTTGATAAATGCATTCGCGCGATTCATTTCGCCGGGGACACTCTCCTTGAATATGCTCGTGCGGCGCGTTATCCGACACCTTCTGGCGAGAACTCGAAAACCCGCGCGGGGAGACCTCTCCGCGGCGAGGTATCCTCGAGGAGGCTCGGGTATAGCTCGGTCGAGAAGAGAATGCAACTCGAGGAAAGGCGGGGGTCTCAGCCCAGTTTGGCGTGAGACGCCTCTGACAATGGCGCAAATCGGTCTTACTAAGTAGGCGTATACTGGTTGTATCTCCTTCACGGCTTAACCGCGGAACAGAGTGCCTGCAACAAGCAGCGGCTAACGTTTGTCCCAGATACATCGGTGAAGATGGACAGAGAACAAAACGGCGCGGCGGGGAAGAATGTGGATCGAGTGGGGTGTTACCGCGATACGCACAGGCGGCTGCGAGTCCTTCGATCCTAAAGAAACCGATCGAGCACTATGGTAGCGTTGTATATAAATACGTGATTAGAGGCACGATCAAAGGTAATGAAGGGGGGGGGGGATGGGGGTGGTAGATTTTAACTAGGATGTTAGAGGGACGATGAGAAATTCTAGTAACCGTTAGATCGTTGGGACGACAGATTATTATCTATCTTCCTTTCTTTGCGCGGGCATGATGGTATCGGTCTCTCTCCATCGAACCCAAGGATCACGGACAGACGTGTCCTGTCGCTGGTTTAAACCAACACTGCCGCGACAATTCTAACGTGCTTCTGTACGAAAAAAAATTCTCACCTCATTGTCGTTGCGCGTTCGAGCGGGATGGACCACAAGCCACGGGAGGGAATCGATCCCGTGGATCGAAGGGAACTGACGGCCACGCGTTCGACGTCCACCGTAGGAGGGCGCTCGCGCGACTAGATGGCGCGTGGGGGCGACAGCGTTTCGGGAAGTTGCGTGCGCGGAAGACAGAGGGCATGGTGTAAATAGGTAGAAATTGTTCGTTTCTTTTCCATCTCTTTTATTTTTGTCGTTGAGAATCATTCGAACGGGGATCGAGAGTTCATTCGTTAAACGCTACTCGTCGACGCGGACAGCAGTGGTGCGCGTTAATGTTCGTATGTACGCGCGTACGGTCGACAGGCGTCTGTATGCGCGTATATACACGTTGCATTCTCATTATCGCATATACATATATACATATTACGCGTATATAGATATATATACGTACAAAATACATATACATATATTATATACATATATTTTTTTTTTAATCCGCGTAGAGATAAATATACCGCGAGAGAACGGAAGCGCGCGTATGTGTGTGTAAGAGAGAGAGAGAGAGAGAGAGAGAGAGAGAGATAGAATAGGAGAGAATGAGCTAAATAAGAGAGGCAGCTAATTACACTTTTTCGGCGGTCTTTGCGAAAGCCCGCGATCTTTTTTAATTAAAGATTCCCCCACACCCGACGTCTCGTTGCATCCGGACTCTATGACGCTAACTTCCGGGTGGGGAACGATGAATATTTTACAAATACGATATATATATACATATATATATTATACAAAAGAGGAAGCATCCAACTTAGGTACCTTGTGTCGAGGCGAGTGAAGAAAATTATACAAATATAAATATATATATATATATACGATGAATTATTATAAATATTATTGGGCGAATTGTTATACGCTACGATATTTCTAAATTAGACGAGGAGGCAGACAGATGTGCATGTATGTATACAAAGCGTTTTATTTAGTGTAACGTGATTAATTGTAATCGATAAGGGAAATGTACATAGTACTCCGTTTAAAAGCTGACTTCGTCGACGCCTACGGTCTACGACGTAAACAAATCGCTCCGTAGAGAGAGAGAGAGAGAACAGTGGGGTCTTTCGAATCGCGATCTTTTTTTTTTATATATTTTCTTTTTTTGGTATTCTTCGTCTGATTTGGAGGGACACTTGCACGCCATCTTTTTATCGTTCATAGGTTCAGGTTTAAATCGAGACATTAAGATTTAAGGCTCTTCTTCGTATGCGAGCAGCACGAGACTTTATTCGAGGGAATACGGCGAATTTGCGTGACGCATGGGAAGCACCATCGACCCTGGGGTATGTGCGACGAAGCTGACGGTGTACGGTACGGCTCGATGGGATTGGAATGGTCCTCCGTGTGGAAACGGACTTTAACTGTTCTTAGGACAGTTGTGGGAAATGTCAGGTTTCATTTTCGTTTAGTCTCTCTCTGTGCGGTTTAAACGGAGGTTCTGAAGATTCTTTGTCATCGAAAACTGAATTTCAGAGCTTTCGAGGGTCTCGGAGTTCTTAAGAGGTGCAAGGAGGCAAGCCTGAAGCTGAATAAGTAACAGGATTTTATGTTAAATTTGAAAAAGATTCGTTAGATATACTTAATCGTTTTAAGAGTCGAACAATTTATATTACGTATTTGTATAATTTCTTCTCCATTGTTGTAGACATAGATTTGTTTAGTTACCTAAAAACGTCCGTGACGGAGTCCATTTCGTATGCAACTTCACGCAATTCGATTTCACTTCGCATATATCACCAGTAACAACGTATCTTTACAGCATCCCAATGCTATTCGTCAGAGCCGCCTTTAGAGTTAGCGGAGCCCGGGCCAAAAGTCGATATTATTGAGAACAGACAACCTCACGTCTCTACTTCATGCGTCACTTAGGCTTGCCGAAACTCTATTCCAGAAAAATTGACACCTTGACAATTATACTTAATTCATTTAATTTTTACAAAATGAAGTAGGTGCCTAAACGCGGGGCCTCGTCTGCCCGGTGCTAAGGGCGGCTCTGCTATTTGTTAAATGCAATTGTAATTTCATGTGGGGACGTTAAAACGAATCAGCTTCAGCCAGCTCCTTGTGACTAGAGTACCATTTCATGATACTTCTGATATACTGCAACAACTTCAATAAACCAGTCATCGAATTAAAATGAAGACCTCCTTCAGCTAAATGAAATTCATAGGACTCCCTATAATCTCGAGCGTGGGAAGCTTTCAGAATCTAAATATATATCCCTCGCTAGGCTCGCTCTCGATCACCACCAGAATTCAAGCTGCACGGTGCAAGCTTTCCACGAACACCCGTCTGAAAGATTCTGCAAGTCCGCATAAAGCAACTGTTCGACTATCCTCACATCTCTTATTTAATGATAAACACGGGTAACGATATCAATCGCCACTTTGGAAGCTAAGGAAATCTGTTTCACTGCGAATTCGTAACTCGTTGGGCACCCTTCAGAATAACTGAAACCGTGGAGAACCGTAAAGGGGTTCCACCCTTGCCTAACGGCTCAATTATGCCAGTAACTCGAATAAATCGGAAGTATTCGAGTTATTCTGGCTACCAGGGAACGTTTCCAAGCGGGGGACCCTCAGACGGCCGCCATTTGAAAGTCGAATCGGCTCGTTCGATGGGAACTACCGGCGAGCTCGTGAAATGTAATCGCACATACCCCGAACTCTAGCGTCACGCTGTAGCTGTAGGGACTATAAACATTATAACGATCGCATTAATTAGGTAAAGTAAATGCAACATTCCAGTAAGAGCCTAGGCTGCCAACCGTTGATCAAACGGCCAGGATGTACGACGTGTTCCAATCTCGTTCGCTCGCTTCGTTCGGCGACAGACATTGAGACTGCGATGACTCCTTTGCTGTCATTGAAACTCGAGAGCAAAGCGTGGAAATTGTACAGCATGTAATCGAAACAGTAGCCACGACGCCGCGCAGGTTCTATAATTTTTTTTCTTTTAGCAAGCCTCCAACCCTGCAACACCCTCTTTTATTTTCCTTCGCTCAAGTATTGCATAATCAGCGGTTATATAATAATTCGACAGACATTTCAAATTTAAAGCGAAATAATGCAGAAATGTTTGTACCTCGAATCAGTGGCGAATTATTAATGCAAATTTAATAAGATTCATTAGGTGATTATACAAATTTATTTAAAAAACAAAATCGAGTTCTCGTTTCGTTTTATAAAGCTCTTGAAGTACTTCAATCGTGGTTACATTAATCTCCTTCTCCCCTTTCTCTCTGGGTGCTCCACTGCCTCGAATCCCAGTGAAATTCTCTGCAAAATTGATTTTGCATTTTGAACTATACTTTCTACGGAAAGCTGAGACAGAAACGAGGATTTGTTACGTTTCGTGGCCGACTGTTTCAATTATGGTAAACCGTTTCGAGTGATTGCGATTGAGTATTAATCCCTACACCGGCGACAGCTGTCTGTAATTTCTTTGCAACGTCTTCGGTAGAACTGTCAGCGCCCCTTGTAATTATTCACTGCGACACTTCTGCCGCTGATAGCGAAGGCCCGTTGGAAGCAGCTGCGACGCTGATAGCTCCTACGAGCACTATCGTCCCCAGTCAGTCAAAAGCGAGGTGGCCGAGCACTCTTATCGGCTGTCAGAAGGAATAGAACCACGAGCCTCGTCGTGCAAACTACTTCCGTCACGTCGGCGAACCGAGCAGCGAACAATTAACACTGGCGACAGAGCGCGTCTTGCGTAGACTTTGGTTCTCCCGATACAAACACTTGGAATGCGATAGCCAGCCATCTGCGCTGGAGGCGATCCGCGCCACTTTTACCCATAATTCACGCGTAATTTACCAGGCCATGTCAGAGATCAGCTTCGAGGAACACAGCGATTTCATGGCAGGCGTTCGCGATTATTGAACTGTCCGAAGAGAAAGCACGTATACAGGCGTAGATAATTTGCCAACTAATTTGCGTTTGAACGGTGGCTATAAATGGGTAAAGAGCTGATTCTAGAATTCAGTAAAAAGTACGAAGACAAGTCCCGGCGAGGACGCTATCGCAGAGCAGGTCTTGGAGCCACAGTCTTTGAGTTCTCAGACCTGTATACGTGCTTGGGCGAGTATCGTTGAGCGATTAAATGAGTGCGTGGATTGGAAGCGCCAGCGGAGCGACGGCTGGCAGCCGGGGTGCACATATTTGCTGTGCCAATGCAATGCGTTTTCTGTATATATCGTCGTAGCTCTAATTAATATTAGTTAGAGGGTAGCTGGGATCGTGTTGGCGTAGGCGAATAACACACACCTAGATGTAATCGATAAAGGCACACGAAACGAGTCATCCAAACCGAGCCGTTCTTCAGCGACAGAGTAACAGGCGTCATTCGCTGTATCTCCTTTGCCACTAGGTGCGATCATCCTCGACGCGTTCGCTGTCACATACTCGACGATCACGGTCGTTCGGAAGAGCAAGGTGACGCCCAGCTCGATTGGTTCGAACCAACAACCGTGGTAAACTAATTCGTCTCACACCCGGGATCAATCGAAGCTGGAACTTTGCGCTTCTTCGGCGTTGCGTCACGGCTGATTCCGGTCATCGAAGTGTTAAGGAGTCCCTAGTGAAAGCTCGCGATGGAGTGCATACCTCTAAATTCCGTGGACAGACTTTCGTGCTCTTTCGTTGGAACCTCGGTTCACAAGGGAAGCTTGTCCTGGTCGTCAGCGTCACCGAGCAAAGGGTTAACGGCTGTGCTTTACACGCGTGCGGGCTGTGTCCCGCATACGGGACCTTCCGATTTGTACAGTGGCGCGCTCACGATGCGCTGCGACGTGCCACATAGGGGATGGATGAGGAGGTCACCACCTAAAAGGCTACCTTGACGTAATTACGGATAGTATTATTTCCTGTTGTCGCATATGCCACTGATTTCGCTGCGTTCGATCCACCGACAGGACGGCTTCACCCTTCTCCGGCGTCCCGACAGATTTGCCTTCTCATCGATGCGCCGACCTACACTGTCCGCGCGCTAATGGCGACCAACAGCTCCGTTTACTTCTAAGTTTACACAAGACTTGTACGATAATAAGTAATTAATTAGGCGTTAGGGGTAACTGTCGGTACTGGCGCGAGGTAACAGAGCCGCCGCACTCCGAAGTCAAGCGACGCGCCGCCGTCTCGCGAGCCTCCCTTTAGTTTCGGCTCGAACAGCCGGGAGACGAGCCGAGCAGATCGAACGGCACCGTGCAGGACAAACGATCCACAGAATACTGCCACTAAACGGGCAATAATAAGCTTCTAAATCGTTATATCCTCTCTACGTTAAGGCCAGCGAACGAATTTTGTATAGCCGCCGTTTTGCGAAGAATAGAACACCGCGCCGGGCCGTCCGCGGACTCGGTGTCATTCCCCCTCGTTACAGAGAACACGCGCTGCGATCGCGTGCAAGGCAGGCGAGACAGCTTCACCCGGGGCTAGTGAGCGCTGGAACCTAATGTACGGGAAATGAAAATCGTCTTCTCGCACTTCGCACAAGACTGAGGAGCCTGTATATAATATACAATTTAAACGCATGACATTTGATATGAACCGAAGCGAGGCGGATTTTGTCGGGATGTTCCGTTTATTGTACCACGACATTAATGTAATTGTACACCGGCGCGAGAGCGAGCAATGGATAGAGGCGAGAAGACAAAAGGGGGAGGATAGATGGAGGAAGAGGGAATTGTAAGTTGTACATATTACGAGTTATCAAGGTCCTATCGCGATATGTTACTACCGTTGTCACGGCGTCACCGTCGCGCGATCGTTCCTCGAGCTCTCCAGACTCGCGCGGCAACCGTGCCCACCTGCTCGCTGTTGCGCGAGCCGTAACACGCGTTCGCGACGATAGAAGAGAGTATTTCCTATTTTTCAGCAGCCTCGTCCAGCGAAACGAGGACAGTGCGTTGAGTGCAACACGTAACACGCCCGATCCAGTGGACCAAACGATTCACCGCCTGATTTCCGTGGCCCCCTTTACGCCTTCGCTCCCTTAGCGTTCGATGGGACAGGTTGCTAACACGTTCACAGCCCCCTGGCACGTATGCGGCTCGGGTGTTGTAGCTCGTGGATCGCAGCATGACGATTGCGATAGGATTTTTTAGAATTTCTAAATCGGTGTCGATGGTTCTGACAAATGCAGTAATCGTATGTTTCAGGTGGATCGAACATTTAATGTATTCTGTGCAGTGCACTGTGTTGCGTCCGTTTTATACTGGGTGCTTAGTTGCCTCGGTCTTTTAGCTGCGGGGTCTCTGAATTAAATGGAATTTTTCGATCGGCTGTTTTCCGAGGGTTTTGAGAGTGTTTAAATGTTGAAGGTTGATAGGTCCGCGTCAGCATGTTTGCATACTTAGGTGGAGAGAATACTCTCTGTATTTCTAAGGTTTCCTTTATATAATATACATTTTTCGTACCGAAAAGAACGATGGTATTTTAGATTCGAATGTTAATTCGAAGAATTGGGAATATTTTGTATTTCGATGCTAACTCGCCCTTTACATACCATAATCGTATACGACGATGCACAGTGTATTAGAAGAAGGCAATTGTCGCGCTAGATCTGCGAGTAGATCCACGTCTAGAGACCTGGCTTGTGAACGTGTTAAAGGTAACAGAAAATCCGTAGGTCCGATTAAAACAGAGTCAGACTAATCTTTGCGGCTATAATTGACGAGCAGCGCTAAATAAATCCCCCTGCTAAATCAATCATCCGCTCGTGTATATCGGCCGCCAGCGAAACCGATATCGTTATCTGTAATCCGCGAAGTCGTTATCATTTTCTCGCGTTAGAGATGCAATCGTTCGATGTCGATTGTCGGTCGAACGTCTTGTACGATGAAGCGCCAAGTATCCCCCGATGCCCAGTACGCTCTTTTTTTATCGCGACACACCGTGCACAGAGGTTCTTTTTGTCGATGGGGTTTAATCGGGTGTCCGTGATGTCCAATCGAAACGGTAGTAAAGAACGAATTAACACACGAATGTACCGCAAGAGATCCGCTTATGAGTTACACATTTACATTTACAATCCAGATATCCATACGATAACGTTAAAATAGATTAAGATGAATGTCACAAGTAATGTAAACTGAGAATAATGAGATGAAATAAACGAGACGATGATTCAAATATAAAGCGGCTACATTGCATTTGTTTCTGTACAATGCCGTTGTTACGTGGTTGCGCGTGACATGTACGAAAGGAAGTCCACGTATGGATTTTTGCTATTTATTTGTTAACATAATAACGTGAAATTCAATGGCTTATTTCACTTAAATGAAAACATTTTCTTATAGCTGCCCCTTGTATATTTGTATCGTTTGAGATGTTACCGCTGACGAGGTATGGCTCGTCTGTGATGTTACCTAGTAACTACATTACCATCCGTCGCTTTTAACAATGACCGTCGTTACTGTTGCCACTCTCATTACCATTAATATATCGGTAATACCGATAAGGTAGATATCGCCGCTTGAAATCCAAAGTGAACTTTTGCCCATCCCTGGTTCCCAACGGTGCCAGCACCACAGACCAGGTATAGGATAGACCAGGTATAGGACCTATCACGCAATGTAATTTTGTGTCACACGCTCGGGGGGCTCGCGAGCCCCCTTACCATTTTCGTGTCACGTGCAACGTTACCGGTGAAGTCTCGACACAGGTGGTAACGCTACGCGTGGTAGGAATTAGAATTCAAGAAGTAGAAATTTAGGTCATTCGAAGCCCGCGATTTACAAATGATTCTGTTACAGTAACAATTTAAAGATCGTTTTATAAACGTATTCCGTGCAACGACAGAGAAAGAAGGATCGCAACAAAACAAGAACACATTCGCCTTTTAACCTTGCTGTCCTATTCGGGTTTAGTAAACGCAAAATAAATTTATTTAACATAACAATTCATATAAACAACAACATTATTTGTGGAAGACATGCTTTCACGATGTAACGTGGAATACCACGCCAAGGAATTGTACCTTGGTATATTCAATAACGTGCTGGAGCAGAGAGGACTTTAAAACGTCAAAAACCCATCAGTTCCAGTATCTCGCCGAAATATTCCAATTTGCAGGTATTCTTTTATCCTAACACTGTACTCGTGTTCTGGGGTCTGGTGCGAACAATCAAACAACATTCCAAGTTACATTGTGCCATAGTATTGCAAGTTAAAGAAAGTCTTAAATTCAATTAGAATATTTGACAATCGCAGCTATCGGCTCGGTTCTCACCGATTACCAGGTCTCACCACGAGGAGGTTGCTGCGTTTCGAGACCCATAGAGAGATAGATGGAATCAAAGTTCCATCGATCTCCCTGTACATGAAGCCTACTAAACCAAAGAGATGGATGGAAACAAAGTTCCATCGGTCTCTTCGGTTTAGACGTAGAAGCTAGGGAACTGCCAAGCAATCACGCGAGTAAAAGAAATTCAGGAAAAAAGGAAAGACTACCGGTGAGCATGAAAGGAGTATTGTATGGCGCAGTTCCTACCACCCTGCTGTCCGAGTCGAAAGGGAAAAGCACTCGGCGCCTCCCAGACGATTCCTGTTGCACCGATGCGACTCGCCAGGAGCAACACTAGGTGTGACCTGACTTGAGCCGTCCAACACGGAGACTGGGCACCGATGCGACTCGCCAGGAGCAACACCAGGTGTGACCTGACTTGAGCCGTCCAACACGGAGATTGGGTAATCGAACTGGATGACTTACGCAGGCAGTGTACCAAAAGGTACACCCACTACGCCCGAAACTTTTCCCTTTCGACAAGAACACCAGAGGATGAAACTGATCCACCCATACCGATTCCATGCTCAGTCGCTTGCTTCCGGAAACGGAACCAGCGGCGACCTCCTCATCGGGGATGAGGAGCCAACAAGAGAGCAACAAAGCTAATGATTTAGTGACTACTTCGCAATTTTACATGGGGCCTTAAATACTTCATGTTATAATACACTTTTCACTATCACTTTTCACTGCCACTTTTCACTGTCACTTTTCACTATTTTGTTTTAAATATATTATTTTACTTTCTCCCCTCCTCGCGGAAGGGTGAACCTCAAACTCAAATCCTGAAACAATCAAATATGTTATATTAGTAATGGTGTAATAGCCTTGGGAGGAACCTAAGAACATACATAAAATCGAATAAATGATACAAAACTATCGAAGCAATACATAAAATCGAATAAATGACGCATAATCATCGAAGAAATACATAAAATCGAATAAATGACGCACAATCATCAAAGAAATACACAAAATCAAATAAATGACGCATAACCATCGAAGCAATACATAAAATAAAATAAATGGCGCATAACCATCAAAGAAATACATAAAATCGAATAAATCACGCATAATCATCAAAGAAATACATAAAATCAAATAAATCACGCAAAACCATCAAAGAAATCAGTTGGAAAGGACCAAAATTGAATGTTGACCTGCACAGAACAACAAAACTCGCATTAGTTTTCAACGAACCCCAAAAGTCGGTACCAATTGAATCAGCTACCTCGGAGCAGGCGGCTGAGCGAGTGGGGGAAGGACCAGCCTTGAAAGCCTGTCCAGGTGTCCAGCAAGTCCAGTTGGAGTAGCCAGCGTTGTGTCCCCAGAGATCCAAGAGACGCAGGAAGCTCGGGGGGGGGGGTCCTGGTGGTCCGGGGAGTCCGAGGGGTTCAGGGTGTCCAGGGTGTCCAGGGGGTCCAGGGGGTCCGGGGGGTCCGGGGGGTCCGGGGGGTCCGGGGGGTCCGGGGGGTCCGGGTAGTCCAGGTGGTCCAGGTGGTCCGGGAGCTCCCGCGTGCCCGGAGGTCCTGCCGTCCCGGGCGGCCGACGACGACTGATAGTCTAGGGGTGCGTGTTAGACTCCCCACTTTGGGGAACAACAGCCGCGATCACAACAAGGTCGACGGTTGACTTCAATTGCGAAAACCAGTTAATTATTCGACAGAAATTGATATTTCCGCTAAAATATTAATTCCAGTGGCTATTACTATGAAAAATCATGTTAACAACATTTACCCTAACCGCCCACTATAAATAATTATTAACTATGGTCGATATAACTCGAGAAATCACGCAATTAATAACATTTGGCCTGGACTTCGAATTCGACAGAAATTGATATTTCCTCTAAAATATTAATTCCAATAGCTATTACTATGAAAAATCATGTTAACAACAATTACCCTAACCGCCTAGTATAAATAATTATTAACTATGATCGATACAACTCGAGAAATCACGCAATTAATAACATTTGGCCTTGGACTTGGAAATGATTTTCTGCGCCGAATGAATTCTCTTTTATTTTGAATGTTTAATGGTTCGATAAATGAATGTTAATTTCAAATTATTTATCATTTTTACAATTACATTCCAATCTTTCTTTTTAAAGGAATTTAAAATATTGTGCAGTAAAATTCAATGCAAAAGGTAGAGGTTAAAAGTTTATATTTGAATTTTTGACATTTTCTACATTTTCCACAATTATTTACATTTTTTACGCGTGTCACTTAGTAAATTCGATGTAACGTAGTAAACCCATCACTGGCCAGCACCACAGGCGCGAACCTACCCCTAAGGCAAAAAGCACCACTAGATCGCGCAACACTATAACTTAACTAGAGACACTAAACAAAATATTAGGGTAAAGGACCCAATTACTGACACTTTAAGCGTTGACTCTGACATTATCTTATAGTTTTGTACTTGTAGACTAAAAGTATATGTTGTTCTTGTTATTTACACTGAGCTATTAAAATACCTGGAGAGTGAACAGCAGTGGGAAGAAGTAAGTGCGACAGCGGTCCGAGGGAAATAGAAGATCGCGGGTGAACCTATCCTTCTTCCTATTATCCCTCTCACTCTGTATTATCTGTGTTATGTATGCGTTGTGTGCGCAGTAACTGCACTCACATGCACTGTATACATCCATAGCCTGTTGTAAGACAGAGATAGGTTCACCCATGATGTAAGGTTCACCCGTTACTTCCCTCTTCCTTGGGCCGGCCGCCCAGTGATGCCATTTCGAGGACGGGATCTCTCGAGAATTTCCCCCACCTCGCATGCACACTACGCCGGAGTCGCGTGTCCGTGAGTTCGGCGCTTCGGACAACGTCGGGAAGACGAGAGAGAAAACGAATGTGTATCTTTCTCTCTCGCTCTTGAAACGCTGTGATCCATGGCGAGGTGCAAGCGACACGCGGCCAGGCACGATCTTCTTGAGTGCTTCGAGATACACTTTTCACTTTCTGACATATGTATAATACTCTTGTAATGAAAAAAAGAAGTGGAAAAAGTTTTGTTACGGAAATCACGTTTTAAGACCTCCTGATCACGTTTTGACTATTTAGAAAAGAGCTTTTTTTTTAAATATCTCATCTATTTGTTAACACGATTACGTTTAAACGGCAAAATGGATTTCAATGAAACTTCATATTTAAATTTTATATTCTTGTCAAGATCCGATTAGATCACGAAAAATGATAATTACCCGTTACGGTTCTTCGATTTTTCAGATATACGAACTAAATTCTACATAAAAAAAGTTAAATAAAGTTCTTCTGTAACTTGTTTAAGAAAGAAAAATGTACATTCATAATTTCTTGTTTTCATTTTAAATTTCCGTACTCTTTATTTGAACTATTTCTATTTTTCAAACCTTAAAATGAATTTTTTTATTAAAAGATGAATATTTTGATACTGTACATTGGTGAACTTTGTTAAAATTAGAATCCACTCTTGGCCAGTACCGTGGACGCTGTAGCAGCCTTCGATAAAAAATATTTTTCAGAGTATGATCTAAAATCTAAAGTCTAAACGTAATCACATATCTCGCTAGATTTTTCGATAATTATATCAAGTTGCGACAAATAATCACGCACTATTTACAAATCAATTAGGCGCAGCGTGCACGTTACCGCTCGATGCAAACTACGGGAAAGTGGTGGTCATTCGCTGCGAACGTTCGCTGCGAGTAGTATAGAGGGGCCTCTCGACCGTAAAGCGCATGCGCCGATATCGTGCGAGAGAGAATGACATCGTGCGAGCGAGAGAATATAGAGGACCCTCATCGACCGTAATGCGCATGCACCGATATCGTCGACGACGATCCGCGGTTACTATGATTATTTATCGTTGTTTACGCTCGTACTTCTCTCGCTCGCACGATGTCATTCTCTCTCGCACGATATCGACGCATGCGCATTACGGTCGAGAGGTCCCTCTATACTTCTCTCGCTCGCACATGTCTTTCTCTCTCGCACCATGTTCCGGACAGTTTCAAGCTCTCAATGAGACCTCCATATCTATATGCTCTAAGGTAATACCAGGTAATACAGTTTGGGTGGTGACACGAAGTCCCATAAGGTGATAGGTCTATTCTATACTTCGTCGATGACTATAGATATAGGTTTTTATTTTCTTTTAGTTTAGTTTCTTGTAATCCTAACAGATGGCACCTCAGGACACAGTCTGTAAGCGTTAGTGATCAGTGATCCCACTGTTATTAGATATAACAGGGATCTTGATTTCTAGTTGGATGGGTTCGTTTCGTTCACTTCGTTGCCCGTGGAGGCACGCTGCTCGCTGAACTAGGAATTTTAGAATAACTAAAGAAATAATTTAAACTCAAACAAGGGAAATAAACTTTAATATTACTGAAACTTTAATAAAACTGAATTTGGATTTGATACAAATTGGAAATTCACAGGATACGTCTTATAACGCGCTTTACAAAGCGCATCGGTTTTACATATTTTGTTAACCACAAAATGGCCTCAGATACTAGGAGCCAATCGGAGAATTATTAATATAATAAGATAAATTCCTATTCGTCGTTACATTTTCTCTCGGATATCGATTTCTTATTTATCAAGCGTTTAACACCTTTGCGCAGGCTTTACACATTTAGGAGAAGGGATAAAAGTGGAATTCAAATGTTCAAACACCTGCTTCCAAGGAAGTTTTGATTAATTTATAATCTTGAAGTGTATTTATTAAAAGAATCTGTAACTGTATTCAAACTCCCCGAACTTGTGCTACCATCACTTTTGCTTCCCTTTCCTATTACATTTGTGTGGTCTGATATGGGTCTGATTCAAATTTCGCACTTCCAGAGTTTGCGCTACACGCTGCTAGAGATCCGCGATCTCTATGGTTGCGATACGATCTTTGAATCGATCCCTGTCTTGAGAATCGATTTAAAAAATCGAAAATCGCGACAAAAAAGATCGATCTTTGAAAGATCGATTTTAAATCGGCATCCCTACCTAATACTGTTTATCTCATTTTAGGGTTACGTCGTCTCATGTACATGAGCAACTACTGCTATGACAGTAATACCAAAACAGACTTAATGGCGACGTTGGTAAGGCGGCTGGCCAGTGCGCAACGAATCTGAAGGTCGCCGGCAATCATCGGTTCGAGTCCCAGGCTAGGATCCCCAGCGTCCGAGGCTCTCTTTTTGCCTCCCCTACACGATACTGGATTGTTTTTCAACTCATCGATCAAACTTTCAACATTAGTGATCTCTCTACAGGTGACACTAGCTATAGAATCATTACGACTCTTAATTTTACTTTGGCAAGTAAAATTAAGTTCGCTAAGTTTTTTGAGAAGTAAAATTAACACAGCGTTTAACTCCTAACTCTTTGGTTTGCTTTTCCTGCAGCTGTTCTTGATTTTCAGTGATTGCTCTTAAGGCTTGTTGTTTAGTGCTATCCAAATCAGAACTCAAATTCTGCAGTATATCTTCTTCTTTAGAGCTAAAGCTGTTGGTGTAGTTAGTTGAAATGCTGTTTTGTGAAATGTTCTTTTTCCTTACAGCTTGCGCACAGTGTTCTCGGTGCTCGGTACTTTTCCTTTCTTCATATTTCCTTTGCCCTCTATGCTCGTTACTAGCAGGTACGATCCCAGCATATTTGCTGTTTTTTGGACACCACACACGATCGCTTGGGCTATTATCGCGATCGTAATATTCTACTTTATATTTACCTTGATCGCGGAACTCAACCTTCGTCCACCACGCGTGATCCAAATAACCCATATCCAAACCGTTTCTTCCATGGCTACCACATTTGCCACTCCGTCCTTTTTCTCCATCTTTTCCTCGCCTGGCATTTGTCGTAATACCAAAGTTCTGACCGCTATTTCTTGGATTTCTTACTATTATCTCTCCAGCATACCCTCCGTCGCCACCCAATCCACATTCACCAGGATGTCCTCCGGGTTGCCCGAATGATCCTTTATAGAGAAGAAAAGCTTGGCAACTCGTTACCCAGCCTCCACATTCAAATGAAAAGGTGATCTCGTTTCCTTCTCTTGTCATCGCCTCTATAAAAACACTTTCTTTAAAGTCTACAGGAATAACATCATACGAAGGTGCTACATCGGTGTCTAGATCACCCATTCTTGCGGCATATTCGATTTGTTCGCGAATGTCTCCGGCAATAGCACCGATTGTTGTACCAGTACCAGTATACCAAAATTGCTTTATTTCCGAATAGTCTTCTATTATACTATCAATAACCTTTATTATTTGAGTCATTCTTGGTCTCATAAAGCTAGCAACAGGAGGGAATTTTTTATCAAAGTCTGTTTTTGAAATACCCTTTCCATCTTTACCGTCTTCGCCATTTCCACCATCTTGGCCGTTACCACCCATTCCCCCATTTGAAATAATAGTGAAGTTTCCTGGATTCACTATTTTCTCCGCTAGAACGAAAACATTCCCACCACTTTCTCCAGCACAACCATCTGTCCCCCGCTTACCATGACCATCTTCTCCAGTACCTGCATTACCGGAATAAATCTGATCGTTATCTCTTCCGGATACATTCCAAGTTACTTTATTACATATTTTCATTGCTTTTGTTGAAATGGCTATATTCTGCCCATGCCAAATTCTATCCGTAAAGTTTGCATCGATATATACATCTGCACCAAGAAAATGCACTTCCTCTATGTCGGAATTTGCTGAAAGTTTATTTTCTATCTGCTGCAAAATCTCACTGATAACGACGTTCCTCCCCTTTACTTCAATAACCAACCGATTATCTATTCTTCTTTCGTTTATCTCTATTGGCTTTATATAAGCACTTATCACTTTGACAAACTTATCTATTAAAAACAGATCTGTTTCCTGCTGTAAACATTCCGCTGCTTCTTTTAAAGCTGTAAGACTTTCACCGCAAGTATTTTCCTCAAGATGTATAATCCTTCTTAGAAGTTCAGCAAACGATAATCCACCACGACAAAAATCTTTCAATTTCAGTTCAGTAATAATGGATCGAAGGTTTTGAGAAGCATTTAAACAATCAACAATGGCTTTTAAAAATTGTAATTCCTTCTCGGCAGTCTCGCTATAGGCAACTGTTTGTTCCAAGCACTCTTTCTTAAATCGACTTATGAGAGTTGTTTCATCCTCCTTACTCACCAATCGAGAATGCTGTATTAAAAGCTGATAATACTCTCGTCGTTTAAAGAGATCGGGAACGTCGCTTAAGCTGTTGATATTGTCCAGCGAACTAAAAACCACTCGAATAGTATCGGTACTTTTATTATCAGTAAGTTCTCTTAATGTATCTGTTATCTCTGTTAGCCAAAAATTTGAGCAATATTTTATATATTTTCTCTCGATGTAAGCGCTGTCGCTAGGGCTGAGCGATTTCTGAAAATCTTGTTCTATATAAGCTTTAACTTGATCTAAATTGCTTTTGCGCTCTTGAATTTGTCCGCTAATAATGCCTCGTATGTGCCGTTTCGGATCGTTATCCATTTTTTATCGAGATTTTCAGCAGTTCTATGTTCTGGCACAGTAATTGTATTAACAATTCTTAAGAGCTGGATACACGGAATTTGCTACCCTAAGTGTTTCCCATCTTCATATATTATGTTACCTAAAAGTTAGGCGCTCACAATACTGCGAGTAAGACCAAGACTTAACGTTGTTTCTTATATCCTCTCTTAGTTCTTTGTAATGCTTATTTAACTCTGCAGCTGCGCTTGTTAGCCAAGCTTCATTTCCCTCTCAGGAATTCGGAAGAAATCCAATTGGTGGCTCAACACTACACAAAGATATTTCTTTTATTAAATTACTTATCTTTTCCCCACCTTTACTAATCTATTGATTTTGATCGTGAAACATATATGAAATCATTTAGAAATTACTTTCATTTATTTTGTTGCCCTTTTACTGCTGATTAAATAGGTGCTTGCTCTGTATACATCAGCCCCGTTACGCGAAACGGGGCTTAGTGCTATATTCTTTTTTGAAAAAAAATTCAAAAAATCCATGGTCGTCAAATGCTTACCTTCTGATTCTTTAATCCTGTTTTCATCATTTGGGCTTTCTTCTTTTATCTTTTCGTTCTCTGGATTTACTCAATCTTTCATAATTTACAATAGTTTTTTGACGTTGGACTACGTCTAACTCCGCGAATAGCATAGGGCGATTTACGACCGATCGCCTGTGACAAAAATAGGTTCCAGTTGAAATCGTTATATTGTTAAAAATACGCGTAGAACAGCAATTGTGTTAGCATATTCGTAAACAGCGTGCACTCCAATCCGCGTACTTTACGATACTATACTGATACACTGCTCGACACATCGTGCGAGCGACGCACTCCTCGTTCCCCGTGTACGGGGGAGGTGACGCAATATCTTTGGGTGTGCCTCTGTGTTTGATAGATAACTAATCGCGGCCTTAAATAACTAAATCCGGCAAACGTGAGCGCAACACGGCCAGGATCGGCGTGAGTTGTGTGAAGTGTGTGGACTTCCACATTCGGGAATTCGGAAAGCATTGTACCATTTTTTTATTTTTTGTTTGCGTACTACTGTCCTTTAGGCTGCTGAAATTTGATCTCTTAATTAATGAAGGGTCGGATGCAATAAGGGGACTAGCGCTCGAAAATGGGGGAAATTATTGTCCAAACGCTAAAAACGATTGGAAAATTAAATGTTGTTAAACTGTATTGTAAAAAATATAGTGTTGTAAAGCTCGTCACGACACACATTTTTCTATTTACACTTTGTTTATCCAATTATTACATTTCGAGCTAAATATTATAAACAAACCATTTTTCATCGTCCGGATTATTGAATTATATCTGTTAATGCGGTCAAAATGAGGAAAATAATTTTAAAGGCGGCCATGGTTAATGCAGTAATGTAATTTATTAAGAAAAATAGAATACATATGATATAAAAAATAAGTAATTCAATTTCCTTAAGGCGGTATTCTACTCTAAAATTCGATTTTATTTATTTTTTATTTTTTAATAGTTTAGGATTTCGAAAATATGTCCCCAAAATATTAAGGTGAAATTCGAAAAACTCCAGAGTTATAGGGGCTTAAAACCGCAGCGTGGCCGGCAGTCGTTCCCTCGACTTCACAAGGTTTATTATTTCTTCAATTACGTTACTTTGCACCACCTCTTTCAGCGTCAGATTCTCCACTTACAAACTCTAAAATTGTAGTTTTCACGAACGATGAAACTCAACTTTCCCCCTTTTTTTACAAATCCTGTTTCAATAGATATTTCTTCTGCCCTTCCATTGAAGAAATCGTTGAGGTGTTTTGATAAGCAAGTTATTTTATTCATTGGTTCTCTTACTAAAGGTTATATCTGGGAAAACTTGAACCTGATTATTCTATCCTCTTTACTCCTTATTTTCTTAACTTGGCATGTATGCATGGTTTACTGAGCCCATGGATACAAATTTAACATTTGTCGTTCATAACGACAAGTATCATTACAGATAATTATCCCTATATTTGCCGGAGTAACCACCTTTCCCTTCACGTTCGAACACCTTTTTAACATTAGTCCTAGATAAAGCTGTCACTATATTTCTACAGTTCGATTCACTCATCTTTCCTGCCTTCATTTGATTAACTACCTCAGCTAAAAAATAACTTCTAATATTCTCTAATGCCCTCTTATTTTGATTAGTCCAATCACCACTAAAATCTATCTTCGCTAATTGTCCTAAACTGCTCGATTGATATCTGTCTATCCCTCCACCTATTCCTTGCCAAGAGTTCCATTCTTTTGAAACATTCTGGGTATGACCTATAAAATTTTTTATTTCTTCGAATTGGGATGGCGTTAAATTTTGGTTAATCTCACCTACTCTAATTAGATGAGCTGCTTGAACACCTTCTTTCCCTCGTTTGCTATGTTGATCTTGGTATTGACTTGGTCCACCTTGGACTACTTCAGTTCTATCTATACCTGCTTCTGTAGAAATTCTTTGTATCATTCCGCCAAATCGAATATATCTTACAAAACGTGCCACAATATGCCCGATAGGTCCACGTGTTCTGTATTTAAATTTTTTTTTATTGCCATCATAGTCATTGATTTCTGATGACAGTTCGTCAAATACTGTTTTTGAAGAAGCTCTGTAACCACCATACGCACCAAGAGACAAAGGAAGTTTATGCCAACCCTGCAGAATGTGATGTTTTATTTCTGGACTTTGCTCAATACAGCTGGCTACTTTATCTCTGAACGTCTTTGGCGTCGTATCTCTTAGTGGAGGTATAGCTTTTGATAAAGCTTCGTACAAGCAATTATTTTTTAATCCATCATTTCTAATATTTTCTGATGTACCGCTTCCATAAAGCTGAAAATGGTTATCTTTGAGCTCGAGTTTAACAATTACTCCCTCCGCTCCCTCCTGTCCAGAGTGGAACTCTTGTCTTATACCGCCATCTCCTTCGACAATAATGGTTAGTCCCGGTATCACAATTCCTTGCTCTTCTAATGCTGTATGTATTACTGGAATACATGCACTAACACATGCCAGGTCCATTGGAACATTTTGTTTGATTATTTCAGCAAACAACGCAGGACTTCCAGTTTTCATCATCAACTTTTTCAGGTTTTCGTGATATTGTTCTGTAATATGGTTTTCTGTTTCAGACGTGTTACTGCCCTGTTGCTCACTAGCATTCCGCATCTCTTCCTCGTACTGTTGCTTCAACTTGTCAAACTGTTTAGAATTTTCAGCTTCTTTAACAGATTGAAACCCTTGTTGTATCTTTTTCCCAACATATCTAACGAGACGATTAGCGCCTTCTTTAAGGATAGGGCTTACAATATGCAGTTCTATAATTTGCCCAGCCTTTTGACGAAGTAGTGATTTCCACTCATCAATTATTTCTTTTTTAAAGTTCTCATAGTCTTCTTCTGCTTTCTGTTTTCTATCTCGTTTAGCATTTTTTTCCAACTCACTATTTATTTTTGTATTCAAATTATCTAAAATGTTACTGGTCACGTTTATCATCGTAGCAATATGAGCAGCACGTTCTGTCCAAACCACTATGTGACTAATGGTATCAATAGGTAACTCCAACTTATTACTTGTTTTGCTTCTTTTTTTAATAGCTTCCGTAATTCCCCCAGTCACGCTACTAGCTATCTTGCTAACTATAGGCAAAAACTTGTCCACGCAATTTTGATCAGTAAAGACACTCTCGGTTAAATCATTCATCTTTTTTCTTGCTTCGTCTCCTAATATCTTATAGACTTTTTCCAAGCTTTTAGAGATGCTATGTCTTTCTACTTCGCGTTCAACATCTGACAAAATGTTAGAGGCTATGCCTTCGCATAACGTTCGAAGGCAATTTTCAACAAGCATGTCCACTGCGGCATTAGCGAAGCCAAACGCTATGCCTTCTATGGTTTTTAATATAATGCGCTTTGCGACTGCTTTCCCTGCCATCCAACCTGCCTCGTGAATAAGTTGATTGCCACACATTTCTGCTACTTTTTTACCACTAGCTTCAAAGTTGGGTCCAGCTAGTTTATGGCCATAACGTGACACCTGGGTGCCTTTTGAAAGGTAGGCTCCTATGCCAACACTAGCAGCTGTAAACATTAAACTCTGAAGCTTATGTTGCCCATAATCGTTCCAACTGAAATAACCTGACTTTAAAGCACCAGCAGCATAAAAGATGTCGTTTACACCTTCATTAACAAACGCAGCACCAACATGAGTCATACAACCCACTGAGTATAGCTCTATTAAAGCGCCTATAGCTATTTGAGTCATTCCAAACGCAACTAGTATTGCAGTATTAAACAGCATTTCTCGTGTCCATTTTTTCTCTCCTAGTTGTAGAAGTTCATCTAAACCATTGAGCACGAAGACATGCACTTCTTCTATATTTGCAAATTTACCTTGACGACAAAACTCAGTGAGAGGTTTCAGTGTAATATCGGGATGTGTTAAAGATTTTAATGTACTTCTCGACTGTTCCAGAGTTCTCACAATGTATTTAATTGTATTTTCTTTTGATAGCTGTAATCGGTTATCTAAAACCCTTTCCACTATTTTGCCAATGTCTGGCAATTTGGTCGATTCGTTTTTGTAACTTGCTTCGGGACGGAAATTCAAAGGTATATTTCGTCTTTTCTCATTAATATAATAATATTTAAGTAGTGATACCAGGTCGTCTATTAAACGTCCGTCTATTAATTTGTTAGCATTGCCAATAACACCCGCATCTGGTATTGGAATCCACTCGACAATCCACCCTCTTTCAATCAAACAATTAAAAAGCTTTTCTGTACAATCTTTTGGAATAGACTCACCTTGAGAAAGCATAAGTTTAATAGCATCTTTTGTCATTGTTGGCCTATATATTCTCTTTACCCTTTCTTCTAACTCTTTGACTTCAGTTGTCACCGTAATAGGTCTGATAATCTTCTGTTCCAATAATTCCCAGACTAGACTTTGATGTGGTTTGGTCATTAATTGCAGACGAACAGGAGAGTTTTTGTCTTTCAGTTGCCTTAGAATCCTTTGAAGGGCTATTCTATAGGTAAAACGTACGGATAATAAGTGTTTTACAGCATTCTCATAAACTGGGCAGAAACGAAGCTTAACTTGTTCAATTTTATCGAATTCAATTTTCAGTCCATAGACACTATTCTTTGACTTATCTTTCTTTTCAATGATATTTTGTTTTTCAAGTTCTGCTAAAATTTTCTCAGCTTCATTTTTAGTAATATTAACCGTAGTAAAATCTTCCAAAGTGATAGAGTCACAGCGAGAAAAGCTTACAGTTCCAATTTTACTTTTATCTACATGTGCTTTCCTGTTAAATGTGAGTATCCCTCTCTTTTTCAGCACTTGATATCTGTCTTTGCCTATGGCCTTTATAAAATCGTCTTTTTTAAAAACATTACTATTAGTTTCTTTTTTTGTAATCCGTTCCGCGTGTAAAAAAATCTGTTCATTATCAGACTCCAGAGTTTGCGTTTTCAATCGTTTTGCATTCACTTCTTCAGCTAGAAAAGCCAACAGTGACGCATCAACTTCTTTCAATTTCTCATTGTTAACTACAGCATACTTAACTTCTTCGTTTAAGACTTTTTGTTCAATTAGCGATTTCCAAAATGCTTCTCGGCTAGGCAATGGTATTGCTTCTTTTAACGCCTTTTGAAATTTCTTTTCGTCGATTTCCTTCTCCTCATACCCAGACAGAAATTCTTTTAACGTCTTCGTTGATAATCCATAACCCAAACTGGTCCCTTTCAGCTCTTCTTCAGCAATGTCTTTTTTTACTCTCTGTTTTTTTAAAATACCTTCTCTAAGCAAATCTTCACATAGAACTATAGCCAAATCTTCCTTAATATCGTTATTGACAAAAGATTGCGGAGTTATAAAGTGACCAAAGATATCGTCTATAGATCCGGAAAACATAGAGTAAAGGTTAATCAAGCTCTTTTGCTGCTCTTCGTATGCGTCTATTTGAATAATGCTTTCGTTACTATTTTTCTTAATCTCACGGATAATACCCGCAGCATTCATAGCAAACTTACTACGTTCATCTAGCAGCTTTGCAGCTTCTCGCAATTCATTCTTGAATCGTTTCAAGATTTTCTTATCTATTTCTTGCCAATCAATTCCTTTTGTCAATGCAAATGCCTTATAATAATGTGCTGCTTCAGAAAAGTATGGTTCTTGCTTAATCACTTCATCAAACAGTTCAACAGCATTATCATGTTCCTTATTTTGTGAGAGATATTTCCCTAGCTTAATCATTTGAGTTGGTTGCCCACGAACCCATGCTAACCAACTTTTGCTATCATGTTTAATAATTTCAATTCTAGACCCACGATGCGACTGTACCCACTTTTTGCTGTACTTAAGTTTCAAATCTTTTAACTGTGAGACAAACTTGTTCCGCAGGTCGTTAAAATTCCTTTTACTTTGCTCGTCTGTCAAATTCTTTATATATTTACTGTTTTCATCTAACCAGAATGCCCATTTGTCTAAACAGCTCTGCAATAGAATTTCTTTAACTTCGGTAGCTACTACAACCACACTCTCATCAAGGTCTTTCTTCAATCGTTCGTACTGCTCTTTGAATGCTTTAAAGCAGTCCTCTTCTACAGTAATTTGAGTTTCATAGTAGGTTTTAATACCAGATATACGATGTAATTCTTCAGCATCACGCACTTTCTTTGAGTCCAAGATTTTTAAATTACTATATTCTTTTCCTTTCGTATCCATAATGATTAATTGACCTGAACCTTTGTCTCCGCTTCTCGCCGTTCGTCCAAACGCTTGCTGTTCAATTCGAATATTGTTCGGTAGATAACTTAAGCAAACATGTAATCCTTCTGCTCGTCTCAGTTGTTCTGTTATTTTCACGTCTGTCCCACGACCAGCTAGGTTTGTTGCAATAATAATCTGTCCTTGTTCCAACTCCTTGATGCCTTCAGCGATACCGAACTCTTCATAGTCGCGTGTATAAGTATGGACATGCTTTGCATTTTTTCCTCCGAAAGCTTTGTGCAAGATATTTACATCATTTACCGTTTCACAGATGATTAAAACGGATCGTTTGTTCTCCTCAGTCAGCTTCCGTGCCTTGTCGCGTATGCGATTTATCCATTCTTCTTTGCTAGTACAAAGAATAGGTTTATCCTCGTGAAATTGCTTAGATTTGGCTGTAGGAATGGTGACAAAGTCAACTTCGTGTATCTGCTTTAATAAATCTCTTTCTGTCCGTGACCCTAAAGTGCCTGTTAGGCCGTACAAGTTTTCATACAATTTAAAGAAAGAGACATTAGAAACAAAAACAGCTTTTAAGCTTTGCAAGGATAATTTGCACCCGTGCTTGAGTTGTAAAAACTGATGTAACACTTCATCCCATTGAGAATTCGCTTGATCCGTTCCTGTATCTCTGTCAAGAATTATAATTTGAGGATTGTGGTCGGAAGTAGTTCCAGTTCTATCCACATCCACTACGTAATCGTGCCCTGCTTTCATAAAGAACGCGGTTATAGCACTATTAATCCAAGACTCCAAGTGCTGTTCAACAAAAGGCTTCAGATGGTTAGGAACATGTACGCATTTTTCTCTTTCGATACACTCCTTAAAAAGGTGACTAAGACGATCCTTATAACTAATAAATTCCGGTGAAAGCACCTCATTGAGGTTCATATCATCAACGCTTCCTCTTAACAATTTGCCCTGAGCATCTAATATCTTAGCTTTGAACAAACGTTCCCATATGAGGTTTTTTTGCTGCTCGCTTAACTCCGAATCGAGTTTTCCAATATCCTCTGCATTTACCAAGTTGTATAAGTCACTTAGCACTGCTTCTCTAATCGCGCTAATGTCAAAAACATAGGAAAGTTCTTCGTAGGTTGTAGCTGGCCTATTAATCCACTGCCAAATATAAATGTAAACAGATTCCAACTTATCTAAGCATGCTAGATCGTGAGATAAGTACAGCATATTATTACCTTTATCAAGCAACATACTGTCTACTTCATCGACGATTACATTACCAAAATCATGATCTCCAAAAATATTTTTCCCATAAAATTTGTCTAGCAAATAATCGCGCTGAAAATTAGATAGATCACCATATACAACCTGATTACTCGAGTATGCCTCCTTTCTTTTCTCAATATCTTCGCTACAGTTATGCGATACATTAATATGAAACAGACTATAGATATCTCCGTTACCCTCGGCATCACGTTTCGCTAATACTGAGGAACTAGTAACAATATGTACTATCCCTCCGCAAAGTGCTTTCATAATTGATGCTGCTACTACAATTAATGATTTTCCCTCTCCGGTAGACACTTGTGCTAAGGTACTGTGATCATTTGTCAATAACGCCAATACAGCTAATCTTTGGGTATCACGAAGCTTAAATCCTCTCTTTAGTTCTATCGCTCTATCTATTAAAGCAAGCATTTCCTTCGACGTTACTTCGATATCTTGCTCTCTTTTCTTTCTTTTGTTACGTTGAAATTCTTTTGCCCATTTGTCGATATCATCTTCTGTAAAACTGCATACAGATTTTTCAGCAATTGCATACTTCCTATCACAAATACTTGTGATAGACTCTTGAATTTTTAATAGCTTGTCGGAAATACTTTTTGATGTATTATAATTACTTTTAATTATCTGAACTAATTGAGTTATGTTTCGCTCTTTATCCCAGGTAAACTTCTGCTGCATTTTCTCTGCCCATTCGTTAATGCTACAATTGTCGAAGGCCTCCAACACTTCTACACTTAAGTTCCATTTCTCATTATAAAAATTCGATAAAATATTAGTAAGGGTATCAGGAGATAACTTTTGTTTTTTATCTATTAAAATTTCTATAAGCTTCTCTACTAGATCAGGACCAAAAATATTTTCCATGGCTAAAATATAATAAGAAGCTGTTGATAAGTCTTGCCCATCTACTACTTTGGATAGCTTGTACGTCCAGTAGTTTTCTTTTAAAGCATAAAACCACTCGGATAATTCTAATCCCTCTAGATTAACTGTCTCATTCGGAATGTTACTTAACAATTGCAGAATGTCTTCGATACACTGGGTAGAATCAAAATTATCTGGCTTGGATCGATATAACGTTGCAATAAATAACAATAAAATATCCGTATTTTCTATTTTCGACAAGTACTCTCTCCATTTAGATTTCTCTGCTAAAGGCTTTTTGAAACAGTTCTCAAGCTGCAGTAATATTAATTCATCTATCCAATTTCTTTGAGGATATGCAGCTATTATCCACCAAAATACATTCTGTTCTTTCTTGCCTTCGTTACTGGAAATTAGAATTGAGTTTATCAGATGATACAATTCTTGAGACGACACATGCCTTCCTTCACTGGAAAAGCGCTTCAATAAGTCATGCAAAATTCCTTGCTGTCCAATGCATTCAGATGTGATTGTTCCCAATCGATCTTTTAACAGTTGCCTTTCCTCTTCAGGAAAGTACTCTACAATTTTTCGTATATCTTCTTCTTCGCTAGAGCTGTATTTGTTATAAAAAGATTGGTCAAACTTCTTATCTTCTTTGTCCGATAAAAAAGTTCGTTTTTCCAAATAATCATCAAACTCTTGCTTCTGTTTGAATGAATCAATTTCTACTAAAACCCGTGTATAAATATTATTTTTCCTTTTACGCTCTTCTTCTAGCCTTAAGTAATCCCGATTGATGCTCAATTGTATAAATTTGTTATCCCTGTTAAGTAGAACATAAGCAACTTGCGTAGATGAAAGGTTGTGATTATCCACCAGACATAATTTATTATCTTTCTCTTCAACATATAATCTAACATTAATACCAAAGATATTGGCTAATAATTCTCGATAACTTCTTGCTAGTGGACCTTTTTCTTGGATGTAATCATTGTACATCGTTAAAATATCTTGATCTTTACAACACTTATCCCAAGAATACTCCTGCTTAAGCTGATTACTAGAACGATTAGATAACAGAAAGTAATCCTGTATCTCACGTTTTAGAGAGTCATCTTCAACATATTCAATCCATAAGTCAAACACTTCCACATGCGTTGGCCGAGATAACTCACTTTTAAGTGCCTCATAGAATTGGTTTAAATTATGCTCCTGTTTTTTTAAAAACTCTTCATACTCCTCACAGTACTTTTTAATACATTCATGTGCATCCTTTGATTTTCCTACTTCTAAAATAAATGCTCTCATGGATAACTTTAAAGCCTTGTTTTGTAGCTTTTCTTTGCAAAACTTAGAAATTTTCTCACGTTGCTCTTTAGTATTTTCATAAAAATTCTGATTAAGACTCCCTAAATCAGTATGATATCGAGTGTTATTATCGTCACTTTCTTTTGCTTCAAAGAGATATCTTGCTGCACTTAATGGTGTTAATTCTGGATTGTCCACAACAGTTTGGTAAGGCTCTAATTCTTTTGCGATTTTTTGCAATGTAGCGATTCTATGTTTATCAATCCGAAGCTTTTCTACATCTTGTAGCTCGCTGTTCTCTGTATCAGTCTGTGAACTTTGTTTTTCAGTAGAATTATTTTTCAGAGCCTCGCATTCTGATACAGTAATTATTGCGCCCTCCATTATATTAATAATTCTTAAGAGCTGAATACATTGAATGTTACTGCTCTAAGTGTTTCCTATGATTCTCAAGGCACTTATCTACCTTCTGTTAAAGAATCCGATTACCTGTCATGTTACCTAAAGCAATACATAATTTTATATATTGTAAGGACTTTTTTCGTTAGAAATTTCACTTAACTTACATTTTACTATTTGTCGTTTGTATATTTGACTTACCTCGGTTAAAGAGCTTTCAGCGTTGCTCATTAGTTGCTTTGTTTCCTCTGAATAATCTGCTATAGGAATTTCACCTAATTTTTCCAAACAATTCTTCAGCAATTTGTGTACGCTTTCCAAATCAATCTTCTTCTCGCAAAGCAAAGTACTTCATTATAATGTGATTCAAGTTTGTAATGTTGGTAAATTAGGCGCTCACAATACTGCGAGTAAGACCAGGAATTAGCGTTGTTTCCTCTAAGTAGCCTCTCCCAGTGTGCTTATTTAACTCTGCCACTGCGCTTGTTCGCCAAGGTTCATTTCCCACCCAGGAATTCGCCAGTGATCCAGTTAGTTGCTCAACACTACATAAAGATATTTCTTTCATTAAATAGCTTATCTTCTTTCCCATCTTTGCTAATCTATTCATTTCGAACACGAAACATGTATGAAATCCTTTAGAAATTACTTTCATTTATTTGTTGCCTTTTTAGGGCTGAATCCACAGATGCCTGATCTGTATGTATTAGAACTCTGCCAGTTTCCACCCACTGAACTCTGCAACGGGCGGGTATAACTAGGGTCGTCAACCCGCCCGTTACCCGATCATCTTTCGACTCACTCGAATCGTACGGCCCGCGTCGGGTAAGACGGATTAGCCAGGGTTAGCGTTCATTTCTACTCGCCCGTCAAGCCCGGAACTGTTGCCAGCCGTGCAACGTATCCGACCCATATCCTTATAGAGACGGAGCGGAAGAGAGGACTGTGGACGAGGGGAACATAAGAACGGAGGGGCAAAGGCAGAAACCGTACAGGCAATTCGGTGGTTAGCATTCGGTTCGTGTCGGTTCGGCATTAATGGCTGTTAATGGCATGGACCTAAGAATTAAATGGACGGAGCACAAAGCTGCGGGGCCTAAGCTCGTGTAAGTAAGGGGGGTGCATGATACTGTCCATGCGGTGGTGGACGATCGGTGATTGGTTAATGAAAGTGACATATCATTGATAAGAGGCATTGCCTCTTTTATATTTTTTTATGCTTAAGTTTGTCGTTGAGTTTGAAACGTTAATGCGTAATTGCAACATTATATTTTGGTTTCTTAAGACTTGGTAAAACTTATGCCACTCGTCAATTGAGGGACTCATATGTAAGTACATATATATAAGTAATATACAAGTAAGTATACATATATATATATAGTTTTGATACATAAAAGCATATTCTAATACACCCTATATAAGCATTCCGTTTCAAATAAATCGCGACGCATGCGTACTACTCCACCAGCAGAGATTTCTGTCCACCAATCACAAGCCGTCCACCACGACTTCTCTCCTCCCGATCAACTAGCTCGACCCCCTCACCATGTTGAGACTTGTGCTCCGTCTATTTCATTCTTAGGTCCATGTTGGGGACGGGTTTTTTCAGGAATGCACAGCGATTTTAGCATCAGTATAGTACAAGTTTCGATAAAATGGGGTACCTTGGAGTGCATTCCGATTCACGCAGTGAGTGCAGTGATGGTATTGGGGACGGATTTTCTCGCGCATGCATACAGGGTGATTCTCCAGCTACTAAACGTGTTCAACGGATGAGTCTGCTGAACGCACCCAGTGTCAGGCTATCGCGGCGATAGATAACTAATTCTAACTAATCTTAGCCATAGATAACTAATTCCGGCACACGTGAGCGCAACATGTGTGTAGTATCGGTTTAGCTACCGCCGAGATCGAATAAACTTGTCGTGTGGGAAAACTTTATTTTTTCACCGCAAATTTATAAAGATCGAAAGCGCGGATCAAATTATTAAGCACAGAAGACTCTGGAAATTTGAACATATTTACTACTTTTAATGTGACTTCAACTATCATATGTATGTACATATATACTGTAACATGATAATTCTTCTATAATAAAAAAACGGCAATGCTTGAACTCAAAGTCAGAGAAATTTGGAAAATTTTCAACTCGACGCATAAGACCCACAACGCAAAGCGGTGGCAGAAATATCTAACCCAGACCTAACCTCATATGTCTTTCTAAATACACATTGGAAAAATAAACACAGCATTCAAATATATAATGTTGCGCGAGCCTTCGGCGCGCTGATGGTCCTAGGGGCTGGGTTGGTGCTCGTGAAGCGCTGAATCACTTTGTTTGGTGATGCGCAAACGTTGGAATGAAAATTCAGTTTCGTTTATACAAAAGAAACTACGTCCTTAGAATTTAAACTTAACTCTATTATTATATAATTCGAATGTATGTGCTATCGACATTACGTCTAAAAATTGAATGCCCAGGCGTCGTTATTTTGCGTTTTTACGGTAATCGTAACAACTGTTTATACGTCAAGATGATTGCATACCTACATTAAGAGCGACCAAAAATTAAAAGGTCACAACCATATTATTTATTTGGCTGTTTCAGTGTTTTTTGTGTTTGACGCCTTATCTAAGATTGAATATGTGATGTGTACAAGGATTATTAATAACAGTATAATAACAAAACGCTTTATAATATTCACTTTCATATGTACCCTTTATATTACTATTTATAAATAATTTCAATTTAAAGCTCGAGCTAATTATTATAGCAAACAACTTCCTAACAATACCACTGAATCCTACTTATAGTAGAAAACGCATTGTTACCAACACGGGGTTGCGCGATTCGCAACAATAACATATAAAGAGGCAATTTTTAGAAATCTAAAAAAAATTTATTTCTACAAAATACTTTTATTAACTTTTGAAAACATAGCAATCATTTTTGCACTCATTGCTTTTTAACGAAAGCATTCCTAAACTCAAAATTGATATCGTTAAACTGTATGCAACAAGTACTTTCCATAAATATAAGTTTCAATAAAAAAAAATGTTTCTCAGAGTAAAAGTTCAGACCTGAGCCCACCTATTTTTTCTTTTAGAAACTCGGCAGTTATTGAGTGTTCTTTGCAGAGTATTAAGGGGGTACATACCTGTTAGAAATTTTTTAATAGGGCGTTCTTCCCAAAGGTTCTGAGGCAACTGCTGGTAACTTACTAGTTACCTTACTATATACTCTGTCATATAAGAAGGAACCTGCGCATAGACCTGTTCTGCGCTACTATTGGCTATATCCCAACCAACGCTCCCTCGGAGCCAATGAGCTCATTCTACATGCGTGAACCGGGTTCCTTCTGATATGACAAGGAGAATAGCAGTGGTACCGAGAAATACTCCCGCAGTGACAAGTGGAGGGGGAACACCTACAACAGTGGCGATAAATGGGTGCGTGAGATGTCACGATGGAAAACGAACCGACGCCAGCGCCAAGCCAAGCCAAGTGAGACCACGGCCAGAGACAGGCAAAAAATGATTTGAAATAAAAATTTGTGTACGAAATTATTTGAAATAAAAATTTGTGTACGAAATTTTTATTTCAAATAATTTTTTGCCCATCTCTGACCACGGCCAACCAGCGTCGCCGAGAAATAGGTTCTCGACACGGGTTCTTTATGTAACTACAAATAAAACTTTATTTGTTAAATCCTGTATCACTTGAAGAAATAAAGATATTTATTTCTATTGATAGGATAAATTTATCTATTTAAAAAATCTATTTACCTCAGCCTTGCTCGGGGACTCCAGGCGGCCGGCATTTCACTTCTCCCGATGTGCCGGAAATCGAGTGATCCCCACTATACGGCTCAGGGTGACCAGTAGCGGGAAGACTTCGAAACGCTACATGCATTCTGTCATTAACTGTCTTGCTGAACAGAGTTCGAACCGATATCGAGAATAAAACTCAAACGTTTAACTTGCAAATAGTTTGCGTTGTACTTTGTTATATTTGAAACACCCGCATTTCGACGAGCAGAGCGGTTCAGCGCGCCACGGGCGCCAACCCACGTTTGCATCTGAAAATCCCCGCTAAAATACGCAACAGTAGTGACTTTGAGGATGTGTTCCAATTCACGCATACTGCGCATAGCTGCAGGCAATGGTGATTGGTAGTTCATACGGTGAGTGTATAGACTGCATAACCTGATTGGAGTAATTCGAATTCGAACAACTACGCATGCGCGCATTATGTGCATTGGCTGCCTATGGTTTGATTTTCTGTAGTTGCTGCACGCATCATGCGCTAGAAGTTGGAGGACTCTAGGGAATTCTACGAATTAGGTTATGCAGTCTATTCACTCACTGCATGAACCACCAATCACCATTGCCTGCAGTCTATGCGCAGTATGCGTGAATTGGAACACACCCAGGGTCTGTTCGAATTTACGCATTGAGCGCTTGAAATTATTGGCATCGTACAACTCCCTAGAATGGAACGTGAATTGGAACAGACCCTTAGTGAGAGAAGATAAAGTAGGGCTGTTCGATTCACCTAAAAAAATCGATTAAAAATCGGATTATAAGAATTGATCCTTCTAAAAAATCGAAACCAAAGAATCGATTCAAAGGATCGATCTTTTAACGAGAAGAATCGATTTTCTAAAGAATCGAATCGGAATCTAACACCTCTACTCTGTACTTTTGCACCTCTCTTCACACGATACTTTACGCTTGCATTGCCTTGGAATCTTGTATCGTTTGTGCAGCGTACACTTCTCCCGCAAATGTTTATTTGCTTTTAAAGCGAGTGTGTTGAGATATACTTGTAAACTTGTGGCGAAAACTGCGAGTATGTACAATAAGAATGGATATTATGAATATCTACGGATACTTGTGATTATTTACCGAGGTTCACTCTAGTGTTTTTTTTAAAACAAAACATTCTTTTGTATTTCAATTTTTCGCCAACTTTTAGGGTCTCCCACCTCACTGTGCGTCGCGCGGCAAGTTCAACGTTCCTTCCGACCATGACATCGCGTCATCGATCTGTAGTGTACAGGGATTAGCTGTTTGTGTCTCTCTTTGATGCATTTAATTTCTGTTAATTTAAATATGATTCTTGTCCTTTTGTTTTATTTCTAATTTATCTGGTGATCGCCGGTTTGTTCGTTCATTTCGCGATATATTTAAATACTTTCGCCCTCCTCATCGCGGTCCGTGTTTTGATCAGCAGTCTTCATTGGGTCTTAAGGACTCAAGGCAGTCGTTTCTGTAAAAAATGAAGCACTTCTTTTTCATTTAATTACAAAGAAATAAATGGAAGTTGAGACTTATTCTTTGATGCAATGCTTATTAACATCGTAAGCTTTAAAAAAACATGTTTATTTAATCAAAAATCTGTATTATATGTGACGCTACAGATGGGTCATTATAAAAACTTTTTAAAAAAGTTTCAATTCTGTCTTGCAGTGATAACTAAAAAAAATGGAGGTCCCAATCGATTCAAATCAAATTCGAGCATGTTCACGAAATCTGTAGTTTCAGCCTGAACCTAAATTCAAGTTAACAAAAACTCTTATTCTTGAAAAGAATAGAAACTAAAACCTCGTCTTTGTCTACTAAAAAACGCACTATTTGAAAAATCGTCGTTTCGTAGCTGTCATTCTCCTAATTTTGATTCCTTTACAGGTCCTGAATTTCATTCCGTTTCGTTAAAATCCCCGCAGGACAAAAGAAACTTTTTTAAAAAACCTTTTTTGTGATCCATATGCAGCGTCATCTATAATGCACATTTTTGGTGACACAAAAACTTTTTTCCTTTAAAGCTTACGATGTTAGTAAACATCGTGTCAAAGGACAAGTCTCAGCTCCAATTTATTTCTCTGTAATTAATAGAAAAAGGAATGCTTCATTTTCAACAAAAAACGAATGTCTATAGTATCACGCAGATCATTCGAATTAACTTCTAGACGCTTCTGAAACTGTTTAATCATTAAACGATCAGCCGTTGCAGGCAACGTTTTGCCGCCAATACATATAATTGCATACGTTACGCGACTATGTGCGCGGACCGTGCGTGTGAGCCACGTGGAGGAATTGCAAACGACCCTGATTGGTTGCAGATCCTCGTGATCTTCGCTGCGCGGATGGAGGGGAAACATTGTGACGGTCAAAAAAAGGTCGGAGGACCAGAAGGGTTGGGAGGATCGGTGAAGGACGCTCCTTTCAGCCGTGGAACTGTCGCGGAGTGGGGAAGTTGGCTCCACGTGCGACTTCCTTCCCCTCCCCTTTCTCTGACCTACGCGTCCTTCTCCCTCTTCTCGACCACGCGACGTCAATGTTCTCCCTCTTGCTCTCTGGCTCGGCTTTCCGCACGCGGTCGATCTTGGAATCATTACAGGGATAGCACATCTTTCCTGCCTTCCCGGAAGACACAAAGGCGCTTGTTTAAACGGTCTCGGTATTCCGCAATTAATACAACTAGAAAAGGAGAGGCTCGGGATGTTACCGTTAATAATCGAGAGCTTCTTGTCCCGTATCCGTTTATCGGAAATACAGGCTTGGACCCTAGTATTCGAATTAAAGCATTTGTATAATAATTTTGAATGATTTTCTGAAATACTGTTTCATTATTTATTTCCAAATCAAGTGATACGCTATTTTAAACGTATTCAAATAAATGCACCGCTAAAATTATTTTCGGCACTCGAATTCTAACTGTGCGGGGTATATTGCGCGGAAATTAGAGCAATCCTCTTGACACAGAGTTTCAGCAAATTTTTCCAAATTGTTTTTTAAATGGTAATCATAAATGGATTACGTGAGTCTGTAACTTCTTGAATACACGCATAGAAAGCATTGGAGTTTCTTTAGAAAGAATGTGGCAAACAAATTTCCTACACATTCTCCATTGCCTTCGGGAAGTCTGTTCTTTCATCGGCGTTTGTTCATTTTATGCGAACTTGACGATAGGCCAACTTTCGCGCGTTTTTTTTCACGCTGTTGTCCTTATTTTGAAGCAGGCTACATATCTGAAAAATAAAGTGAAAGTACGGTGGCGGGTAGGCATTGAGCAGCTCGAGTTGGACAGAGCTGGGAACAAAGTATCGTGATGTATAATTAAAATTAAATTGGCTCGACGAAGGGTTTCCGTGTCATCCTCTTTACGAGCCATGTCGTACATGCCTCGATCGTTCAAACACGAACACGTTGATAGTGCTTCCGTTGCGTAATTCCGAATGTTTTTAAAACGTTTGTTTCTAAAGCAAAGGAATAGACGGGTTGATAGAGAGCTGTTATTTTCATTTCTATTTCACTTTTCACAGCACGAGATCTTTCGCGGGGACTATCGACAGTGACAGTCACGGGGATAACGCGCCACGAAGGCACACGGTTGCGTTAGACGCGCGTCAAATACTCGGAACGCGCACGTGTGCTTTTAAATTCTATTGCAAGAATAATAGAACGGTTTAATAACGATTCTAAGAACGTCTAAAGGGGAATACAGCTTGTCAGCGGCGAAAAATCCAAGCAAATAATTCGATCATCGATCGAGCGCGGACAATAGCCTATGGCTTCTATGATTGGGAATATTTTTAGCTCGAAACTTGAACGATTCGCTGTGATAGAGGTATAGGGTGATAAGAGTCGGGAAACGTTCTAAATGACTAAACCAATTTTCGTCTTTTGTGGCAGTGATTTCTTTATTTGAAGACAGCTAATCCACCAGGAACTGCCAGCTGATCATTAACGTGAGGTGAACAGGTGGAGTCATATATATTATATGTCTTCTTATAATTAGTTAGTTGGACAATTTGCGCTGAATTACTAAACTCGAAACGTACTCCATCGTGGCTCGTAACATATAAGTTCTGACAGAATTTTTTTAAAAATAAGGGTTCCAGAACTTTTCCGATCCGTGGAAAATACCGAATGGGTAGAGAGGGGAAGGTTTTCTGACCAAACGCCGAAATAAAACGTCCCCAGCTGCAAAGCAACTGTTTCATTCTTTCGTGACTTTTGCCATGGCTCGTTCCTGCTCTACCTGGGACCTTTCGTCACCCGCGGCAAACGGTTGCCGTCTTCGAAATAACCGGAAAACGTGCGGACTGGTGATTACCTAATGTAGAAAAGGAGGTCTTTGACGCGTATAGCGCGAACGGATGCTACTCGCTTGTTACCGAAATTACTAAATCCCTCCGTCTGCTTTGACATAGATTTCAGGATCCAACTTAAGGAATCACCCGGCGACGTTTAAAACGATTTGTAAGACCGACGGGGAAACGGCTGTCGCAACAGATTGGAGCCTTACAAGTTCCTGCCTGTGCCGCGTTATCGTATGTGTCCATTGTTTGAGTTCTACATGTTAGACCTGCGCACTTTTCGAGGAACGTTACGAAATATGTATATTAAGTGCTAGAAAATATTAAGCGATACGGTCATTGCCTTGGATTTTAAATATTTTTAGATACTAATATTTGAAGCGTGAAAATATTTACTAAATCTGTGCCGAGATAAGCGATAACGCTAGTATTAGTATACAAAATATTAGTATTATATTCTTCATAAGTTCAGTCCTTTTTTTGTTTTCTTTTAATTTCGACACTCACCTTCTTCCTTTTAACGAAACTTCCACGTTCGAGCATATACATATTAAATATTTCTACGGAACACATAAACGAGACTTATTATATACTTAAAAGCAGTCTTTAATTACAAACAAAAACGAGTACAGCTTCGTGTATAATTGTCTAACGAAACGAATACTTTATTCAATTAGTTTATTAAAAAATTTCATCTTCATTGCCACCCAGCAAAACTTTACAATTCAAACCCGCAAGCGAGTCGAGCCATTCTACTCAATAGAATTTGAGGTTATGAGGCGCGCCTTCAGTCTCCTTTTATTCGGAAGTCGGGGCGTCGTTCGACGAAAAAGGCCGCTCTCGAGCGGAGGTTAAAGAGTTTTGACACCGCTCTGGCAGCGGATAGAAGAGCACTGAAATTCCATGAAGCACGAGCATCGCCCCACCTCGCTTTCCCGCGGAATCTTTTCGAAGATCCCGTTCGCGGAGAGGGGATGCACGTGCCGCGGCTTTTGTTATCGAGATTGTCGTATTATCGAATGTCGCGGCGCGTGCAGGAGAATCATGCATCTACGCACGCGTGGCCGTGTGTTGGGCGCACCACGAGAGAGGAACGGCGGGAGGGGATAGCATGGCGGTGCTGGATCGCCGTTAGTCGATGTACGGACGCCGGTGGATTTGGATCATCCCTCGTTCTGGTAGGATGAAGGTTTGCCGGAACTGAAACCTCGCTAATAAATTATGCGGTTGTCGTCGAGTTACGAACCGTGACACGGTTTAATAGTTGACGAACCTTGCTCGACTACGTTCGAAGAACATTTCGCAATATATTAGAGTCGTGTGCGGTTAGGCGCGTTGAATGACATTTACGAGATTTCCTCGGTTTCGATTCGAAACGCGGTTAGGATTCGACTGCCGAGGAGGATCGAACACCGCTGCCGCGAAAGTGATTTTGTAATCGGTCGACACGTGAATGACATCCAGCTCCGAGGTGATTGACACCAGACAAAGAGACGATCTGCCTACCAGAGAATCTTGCCGAGGAGCCGGTTATACCGTAAACTACTGCTGTGAATCGGTGAGTTGCAATTCGGTATGAAGTATTAACGGTATTTGACCGTATTTCTGTGTGCGTACCGCGGTACCACTGACTAAACATTGCGCGTGTCAATGGAACATGTCGATTCCCGATTCGTAACTCGCATGGATCTTTGTACTGAAATGGAATTATATCAGAATGTCTTTTGGCACGGATTTGCTGTCAGAATTTCAAGCTTGCACGTGAATATTTAGTTCGAGTGTCAACATAGTGAATCGTATCAGTAACGTCATTTAACTTGCATCCGTAGAAATCAGTCACCTGTACTACATAGAAAAGAGGTTAAGTATTTATTCAAAGGTACGCGCGTAATCATCTCGATTGCAAATTGAACATTTCATGACATAAAATTAATTGTTTAGAGTACATATTGGACTTGAAACTTTGTAATTGTAATTCTATAGCTCCAAGTATAAGTACTTTCTTAAATGTTTTGCGTATCTCAAGTAGAAATCAATTTTATTAAATGAATTCAATCCTGACACGTTAGTAACAGAAGAGTAAGCGATATATCACGTGACACTGGTGAAGTCTGAAGAGTTGTGTCCGTAATAGAAATCGGGAATGCAGGTGTGACACGTGCTCTTTCCTCGAGTTACCGTGCCCATTGCGTTAGCATCGTATAATGCACGTAGTCGTGAACTTAATGTGGCTATGACTGGAGCGCAGTCAGAGCAAATATAGTAATACACTCGCTCTGATACGGCGCCACGTGCGGTCTACTTAAACCAGTTTTCCTATTGCAAATAACGACTCTTTGCGCCGTTAATCGTTTGTCAATATATTCCAAGATATTAAGTAATCATTTTTCGTGTAGCGCACGTTTGCAAATGTGTTGTGGTCCTCGATGTCTCGCTTCGGTAATTTATGTACGCATCCAGGATCGATAGTCCGGCGAAAATTTATGGAAACTATGATTTATAAACTGCATGTTTATGAATGTGAAACGATTATGTAGAAGATTGTTCGAAACGTGTTGGGAAGGGTTTATATTATTATTATTATTATTATTATTATTAAACGTCTTTATTGCACAACACAAGCAGAAAACAACGAAAAGAAAGTAAACAAGTCAAAAGCAAAGGCGAAGTTCAGTCAGCGACTGTTTTTCAACTTAACCTTATATGAACTGGTAAGCGTAATAGTAATCTTAGTATGATAGTTGGGAAAATTACGGATCAATTAAACTGAGCGGTGTTATCTACCCTAACGTTTGTTTTCTTTCGTGCGATAATAGTATGGTAAAAGTGAAAGCTTTGTTGTCGGTATGATTTAGTTAGGGCACGGTATGTGTATTAAATATAAAATAGCTTTTAATATATTGAAATGATAATTTAATATAATTATAAGGTAGTCATTTTTAATCAGTGTCTACTAATATTTATGAATTTCTATTCTGCTAAATATGATAACACAAATGCGATAATTTCTTAATAATCATTTTATTTTTTGAATCTGCAACCATATGTTAAAGCACATACCAGTTAATAAATCAATAAAGCTGGATTAACTATCTCAATTAGCTAGATTTATAATAAATAAAGTCTTCCTGATAGGATATGTAGTACGAGTAGTAATAGTAGGCTGATCTCGAATATTGTCCTCTTTTTCCTTTCTATTGCTTTAAGGCAACATGTGTTATCACACTTTGAAGTAGCTTTTAATGTGTTGCAGTTTTGTCTTTGCATTTAATGGAATTCGTCCTAATAAACAAATGACAAGAAACTAACAAAAAACAGGGAATAAAATAACAACAAATTTCTTAAATGGTTGATCACAAACACAATCATAAACTTTCTAACCATCCGTATGAAAAAATGTTTACTTCATCAAAATTCCTCAATTATTAATTTTTTCTTCATTCTACTATTTAAGCCCTATTCCTCACAATTTCTAACAGTAATTAACATTTCACGCGCAAACTGTTTTTGGCTCTACTCTCCCGTTAATCATCGTCTGACTATATCCCAAAATATTTTAACTCCCTGCACAGATTTATTTAAATTTTGTGGCTCGCAAAAAATCATCTCAATCCCAGAAAAATATTGCCCCCAGATTTTCATTTAAAATATGACTTCAACGAATTCCGAAAGCTCCAATTAATCATTCACTTATTTAGCATTTCAAAATACTTGAACTCCCTGTAAGGGATTTATTTAAATTTTCATTAGATTCAGAAAATATTGCCTCTAGATTTTTGCTCAAAATATGACTTTAACGAGTTCTGAAAGTTCCAATTCATCCATAAAATGTTCTAAAGGATGCCATGTTGGTCATATCGATCTATCGATCGTCTCTACCGAAACGGCAACAGTTAATTGCGCAATGGGGATCGGCATGTACAATTCCGCTCTAAACATAACACGCGTCACCTCGATCCGGCTGGCGAGTGGCGGCCCCCGAACGTCCTGAAAGTCGAAACCCACGCTTGATTTCACTTAACCACTTATTTTAGTCGGGACTTATAAAATGTGTGCCGATATACGTGATCGCACGTGGACGACATTTACACGTGGAAAACAACGAGGGCTGAAACGGCTACTTACCGGGGAAGGTCAACGGGTATTTCAATACGACACGTTCCGATCTCTTTCTTTCCGTGTACCGCCTGCAACTATCGCTGCCTCGTACATTTCAGCGTTCACTTATTTCCTCGAAACCAGTCTGTTACGCTCCATTTCATTTAACAATGGAGATCTCCTCGAATTCACTGCATACTTATCAAATGACAAGTTTATAAATAGAATTTGTTTTCGAGTCTCGGAGCTGTTTAATAAAAGAGCTTTTAAGATTTTCTTTCTTAAATTATTATGGGGCAGGTGACCATAAAATACTAGCGTACATCTGATTTCCACGTTAATTTTCTTTTCAATATAATTTCTCTATATCATTCGTACAGATTTCATTAATATTCTAAAAAATATCAAAGTTACATTTATGTCCTGCAAAAATATATTTTATCATCAATTACACTCAACGCACGACAATTAAAATTACACTATATTACTTGAGCGTTTCAGGCTTTTCTTATTAATTACTAGCTATATTACTCGGCTTCGCCCGAAATTTAGTTTTGATTTTATACAAACTTTTTTTTAGTTTTTTTTTGTGAAAATGGTCGCATTCATCTGGATTAGTCAGGCATAATGAGCTGAGGCAACAATTCGTGATCCCAGAGTTTATCGTTCTAAAGTTTTTCGGCGACAGACAAACACACAAACATATAGGAGCTTTCTCATTATATATTAAGATTAATTGAGGCTTCCGGGTTGGAGTCGTGTCCGAGAGGAAATATTTCCCGACGTTTCGCCAGCATTGCAGCTTCATCAGGGGGTCTAATGACGCAGTACTGATACTGACACAGTACTGATACTAATGCTGATACACTATCAGAGTGTCATTAGACCCCCTGACGAAGTTAGCTGCAATGTTGGCGAAACGTCGGGAAATAATTTCTCTCGGACCCGCCTCAATTAATAATGATAATATATTACTTCAAAAACGTTTAATCATATCCCTTGAATCTATCTAATTGCACACCCAGGTACGCTATCGCTTTGTCGTAACCCGTATAATTGATATGCACTTCAAACTATCTACACCTTTGCCCTCTGGTATATCAGAAAATTTATTTTAAACAAATACAAGGTAACAAAGGATATCTCGACGTCCTTATACAAATACGAAATAAATGAATAGGATTAACTTTTAATGATTCAGATCCCCTGTGTAGGTATTTCCCTTGCCGAAACTAAAAATTACACGAGCGCGTTCTAAATGAAATTAACCTTTTTCAACTACCACCCACTCGAAAGCTGCAAAATGAAACACATTAAACAGAGTTGAAAGTAGTTATTCGTTTTAATCATTGAAGATAAAAATTGCACAGAATTCGACCGATTAGAACGATGATTCGAATTTAGCTTTCTTCTGAGGTGGCATTTTTAAATCGTACCTACTTTAAAATTTCTAATCACCCTTCCAATCGATCAAATAGGCGGTCTTTGCGTCGGTTGTAGAAGAAACTTTCCGAGCCACTGGTAAATTTGAGATTTGAGATCAATTAGAACACTACACGCGCAATTAACGCCGCCGAGGTCCCTGGTCATCGAGCGCCAGTCCTCTGATGCACCGGGGCGGGCGTTACGCAGCGTCACTTGCGCCAGAACACGTGTGGCCCGTGTGACGGTCGCGGCGTGCAGATTTATGTGTCACGTCGTTGATCGTGTTACGAGATTGTTTCGTCAGAGTCCAATCTATCGATTCAGACCGGGAAGGAATTGTCGCATGGACGGGCACGTGTGCCACGTGTAACTCCTCGCTACGATTCCTCATATTCCGTGCAATGATCCGATAAACGCCTGCCATTACGCAATTACTCTATCGCAATCGTCGACTGAATGGAATTTTGAAGACGTGCCCGATTAAAAATCAATTATTAGGTAATTATTAATACACAACCGCGTACCGATACGCGGGCCCAATTGTCTAATAATTCCTAGACAATCTGGAATATGCATTTATCGTAGTGTTTCGTAATTGTTTTTTTTACGTCAGTTTTTTTCATCGTTCACCTTTTCTTGTCTTTTTTATCTGATATTGTAAATTACACGGCCGAAACGTTGGTATTAGCAGTTATCACCGTTCTATTGAATCATCGCCGGCTGTTGAGTCACTCGGTTCAGAGGCACGTGCCTGCATGTATGTACATACGCTTATACATACTGTTAATTTGCTGGAGGTGCATCGCAAGGTAAATCGGATGCGTTTCAGCTAATTCGAACAGCGCTACGAAAATTGCCGTTAATCGCCGTTGTTGTAACGCTTAATAAAATGTGGAGGGCGGTGTGTGAGTCAATGACTCGGCAAGAAGTTCTGTTGGGTCTATTTATTGCCATTCCCAATCACGATATCGCACTGTTTCCCGATTTAGAATTGGCATGGGTCCACGCACGTGCACATTTTATATATTTAAGTCTGCAGCGAGGCGGCTTTCGCCAGTAGATTGTATCGGGAATTCTTTTCGTTCTAATTCAATGTTAGAAAAAATTCTAAACACCACAGAAACATAGTAAATTGCGGAAGAAATTTCGTTAACGAAAAAATCATCACAATGAATCTGTAACTTTAAGACAGTATCCTAAAGTCAATGGTAGTTCAATTCCTGTTACCGTCCCCTTAGAATTGCCAAAAGAAAATTTCCAACAACAAACAGATTAATCACGAACCCATCCTTTCCATAAATTTCAAAATCTACCAAATCTGACGACCTCTAATGGCATTCAAGCCTCTGCAACTTGTTCGCCTTTTCCTGCACCAATACAATCCACGTAATGATTCGCGCCCTCCTTCCGTTTAACCTTTTGAGCGCGAAGGTTGAAACGCTTGACGTACTCTGTGTGCGGAAATCCTCCAGTCTCGTTTGCCCGTAATACTCGCTAGACGCCCATCGGCGTTCCCCGCGGGTCGCCGTTAACTATCACCCTTTTTCTCGCGATTCCTCGGCAAAATGCGCGGTGACCGTGCAGCTCCACGTGACAGGAAACGTGTGTGCTCGCAATTGTGGCCAACGTGAGGCGGCGTATAACAGCCAGCTCCGCTGGATATCTCACGCAAAGCCAAGCACGTTTCTCCCGCTTTAATTTCGTTAAGTGCTTTAAGCACGTAACAATCCCGGCCTCGTATCCGGTGTCACGTGGACCGCCTTGTTGCCGGAAATTCGATCACGTTCGACTTTTTCGTCGTTCCTCGCTATCGCCCCTTACTGTATTGCAGGAGTGTAGGTAAGTAAGTACCTATTCTTGGTCGGAGCATGGTATGTACCTTGTTCCTGTCTTTTCGTCTCACGCTCGCCTCTAATTTTCATACGAGGCACGGTGTTTCAGATATCGAAGGATTAGTGCACAAATATTGCAGGGCAAACGCACCAATAAATGAACACTTAAGGCTAATGAATGAACACTTTTTAAAAATTATATTTGCAGCGCGATTGATTTCACGTGGTGCAAAATTGTTTGGATATGAAGTAAGAAATTAAAAAAAGTCTCTAATTAATTGGTTACTTATTTTAATAACTTATTTTACTCATTTCAGACAGGTACATTCCCTTGCACTACCGTAAACTGGGGTGACTTTGCCCGCCGGGGTGACTTTGCCCACTTTTTACTCTGACTGCAAAAATTACCTTATGATTGAATTCGCTATTGTTTTTTTCGTTTCACCTTGGAGAAATTATTGCTATCCATTACAAAACACCATATGTTCGAATTACTTCACAATAAAATAAAATAAAGTTCTTCCGAAAAGTGGGCAATGTCACCCCGACGCGGGCAAAGTCACCCCAGTTTACGGTAGTATAACAAAAACGTTCGTCATAAGACATTAAGAAGTTCGACATAACATAAGTGTTCTAAAAACAGCTAATCGTAAATGAGTAGCGCTTTGGGAACTTAAAAGTAGGTTTTATGGATCATACTGCGGGGAATAGGTGTTACTTCTTAGAAGCTAATTTCAATTTCGGGGCCAAACTTAACAACGCGCGTCAATTGCGCAGATATGTATAATAACGTAGTTAGTGATGCAACTGAAACGGAAACTATTAGGATGCTGCATATGAAATTGCTGTTTCGCGTCGAAAAGTTTGAATGAACAGATTTTTTGCTTTTTAACTACCTTTTTATTTTTATTTTATTTTTTGAAGCTTCTGTGACGTTTCTCGATTCATAAGCCAGCGTTAGCAATTATTATTGTATCCCCACCATGTACAAAGGAACTTTTACGCTCTCTGCAATCGGTAAATACTTCAAGAGCGCAGCAGCACGTAATTACAATAAATAAATATTCTCCCAATATTCCTGCTATTATGCATAGATCCAACTAAGTTTCTGTGAAATTTTGTTCTTATCCTGTTTCATTCTTCTAGTAAAGTTTCTTTGAACATTTCTTTCCTAGATGCTACTAACTAAAAATGTATTAATCAAGGTTTATAGAAATGTAAATTATAATGGGTTATTCTGAATTCAACGTTACTTAAAATAAGTAAAATATGGTATATGGTACGTATGAGGTGGGCGGAAACTATTGTGATCTTTCGCTTCAAAATGGTTTCGTAGCATTTGAATGTTCGTAATTTGTTGCTATATTGCTGGCAATCGTTTTGTTGCCAAGAATATCACCGAAATTGACAGTTGTATCTCAGGAAGAGGAAGGAGTACGGGTGTCGGTAATAATCAAATAATAAATATTAATCGAATTGCAGTTCGGAAGCCAATTTTAACATAGCAATCCAGAACGAAACGATCGCTATGAGCTAACAAATATTCAAATTTTACCGCTAACTTGTAGAAACACGTTAAATTCCCTCTTTTATCAAACGCACCTATATCAAGTGGACAAATACTTTTGGGCGGTAGTGTACATTAAACTGGCGACTGCCTGATCATTGCTTCGAAAGATTTCGAAAAGTCGAACGGCAAGAGATAGTAAAATCCTATCTGCGGTCGCCACATGTTGGCGCACGTGTTTCGTTTGCGTCATCGAATAGCAAAATTCTTATCTGCGGGCTTAAACGCGCATGCAGATTACAATGCTGCAACGTTATTCCTTTCATTCATGTTACTACGAATCCACGTGTGCACGCCGTGCATCACGCGGGTCTGTGTTCCAGCTCATTGTCACGTGTTATCGCACCCGATACCTGGTCTGGAATTTTTTTTATTCGTACACCGGACCGTGTCTAGGTAATATCGCTTTATCAGTGGAGCTGTTTCCTTCGCGACGACGTTCACGTGGGCTCGTATTCAGAGAAATGTCGCTAGTTTTTATTGCATTAATTTTCCCTGCAGGAGCTTAGAGAACTTAACCCACTTAAAGGGTCATTTTTTAAAACCTTGCGCCACTCGAAGTGTTAGTACGCGACCTGAGATTATTAATTTCTGTTCTTAGGTTTATTGTACTGAATGGGAGTCAGAAGTTTCGATAGGATACTTATGTGCTCGGCTAATCGCTCAGCAGGAGAGAAAATCAATAGCTCTTGTAAAACGTGGTAAAGACTCTTGAAGAAAAGGGTCGTCGGGAAATTCGCGATAAAAGCCGATGTAACACGTGTATGAACTGAGGAATTGAAATGGTAAACGATGTAAGTGCCAATTTTGTGAAAATTTTCAGTATGGAATTTACATACTTATTTTTCTAATAAAAAAAATAATTTTTGATTCCTTTGAATATTGGAATAATTAGTATTCTAAGAAATTTAAAGGAGTCGTTGCGATAGCATGATTTAAAAGTTACGCTGAAGAATTTTTGGAAAAGCGTCGTCTGATTGGGTTAAATTGAATGAGCGTCGGTGTGTGAAAGTTATTTTGGTTGCTGATCCTTTATTATTATCCCGTAAATCGGGCGGTAAATAGAAAATAAACCAGTTCTCGCGAGGCCTTTAATTTCGCGTCTTCAAAGGAGCTTGAAACCCCGCCCGCGATCAAAGTGCAGATTATGCATCACTGCTTTTCCTCCCCGGCGCGCTCGCGTTCCTACCCATCGAGAAGTAAAAGTGAGGATCAAAAAAGGATGAAAGAAACTGCGTGCAAAAATAGTTACGACGGCGATAGAACAGCAGTAAGCTCCAGGGGGGCGGCTCTGGGGAAACGGAGAGGAACGGGAGGAGAATAATAAGATCGTTGATTGCAGGCTGCAAGGTTTCTGCTTGACCGTAGTAATGGGACTAAGCTAATTGGCGCGAGCAATAAAAAGAGCCACCTAAGTCCCGCGAGACGCCCAAACTCGATAGCGTTTAAAAATACTTCGAATACCTTGACAGCGCAAAGCCTTGATCCATAAATCAAAACACCATTAACCCTTGCACGGGATTTGTAAAATTACACGGCTACGTAAATTTGGGTCAAATTCACTCAACATCGTATATTCACAAGGAACGAGCATACAAAACTAAAACTCAGCTCGTTTAATTATTACGGTTTAATATTTGAAAAACTTATTAAATTGTTATAATAAAAAATATATTATTATTTAGTATTGGCGATTATTAGTTATTTAAAGATACGAAGGAATTTCAGTCCAAATAATACATTAGCATTTGTATCCAAAGGATTGTCTAACTAACCCGTCTATTATAATTAAAATTAAAATTTAAATTAAGGAATGACTCAATTTCCGTGCAAGAGTTGAACAAAAAATATCTTATAGGTATTCCCTCGCGCTTCAATTGGTCGAAGCACTTGTGCCTCGCATATACAGCATTCGTCGAGTGTTAATTTACCAAAGTTCGGAGATTATCGAAGTTTGGGTCGAATTCATGCCCCTTAAATTAATCGTTGATGGACCAAAGCCACTTCGACGCGTAAACCCCATCCTAGCTGTGCAACGGTGTTGTCTGGAAATGATCGAAATCCGTTCCGAGAACGATTTGCTCAGGCACTCGTGGGCGAGGAGTGTCGAGTAGCCGTCGCTACTCGAGGGAAACGCTGCCAGACGGCAGGGTCGGTACCTCCTGGGGGGGAAACAAGGGGACACCGTACGCATCCCCCCACCGGTACATCACCGAAGAGCACTGCGTGAGGACGCACTGAGCTGAGGTCGTCGAACCCGGCAGCGGTGGCCACGTGTACCCACGGGGAATATCCCATCCTTTTACCGCCGAAGGGCGCGTGTAGCGCGAGGAGACGGTCGTCAGCCAGCGCAGGTCAAGTGGTGGGGGACGTAGTGGGCGCCCATTGGTCGAAGTCCACGACGGAGAGCGGCGGTGGGGATAAGGCTGCACGTGGCGCGTAGCGCTTTCGAGGATTGAATCGCGGATTGCAACTACCCACGATGGGCAATCTTTCGAATTTGAAATTTGCGAAACGTAAAAATCCCAGCCGGATCCAATCCGGGGTTCGGGGACTTATTTGCAAAGCGTCTTAAATATGGCGAATACGAGGCTGAGGAAATTGGTGTTCGATGAATGTAGAGAATCGTTTTTTTTTTCTTAAATTACACTTTATTAATTAGCAAGTATCAGAAATTAATATTTTCAGTATTTGCTTTTCAACCACAGCGACGATGGTATTTATGATCCCACAACTCTATCTTGCAACAGCTCTAGAGACTAAAATGTAATTATTCTAGCACTTACAGCGTTTACCATTTCAACTCCCCAATTGTCGGAATGATTAAAATCGAGGATTATTATTTAACGCTTTGTACTGTAATCTATTGAGTCATTAATTGAATATGCAGTGGTTTTACGATTGATAATCTATTTCGTTGTAGGAAATTACAAGTTTTCCGCTTTTGCAACGTTTAATGGTATCTATCAAGATGTAACTTAAGTTTAACCTTTGGTGTGCCTGAGGGGGCTGCTTGAAATGCAAGGGTTTAATGAAATTGTACGTCTTCGCGCGGAAGACCGAAAGTTCTGCAAAGTGAGGTTCACATTACTTGATAGAATTTCATATTCATGAATTGAAAAGCTTTGTGCAATTCGCAGATGGTATAAAATTACCATGCCAACGATCTCAAGTCAGCACGAAATAAACTTTGTGTTTTCCATTTCACCCCCAACTGGTACAAATTTTTCTAATTCAAGCTCATGCTTGAAGACGTGATTTATCGTTGAATGTTTAATTAACTGAAGCGTTGCACCGTTGATTATACCATTCAACTATTATCCATGTGATTTGATTGTGAAACTGAATTCGTGAGCTCAGCGTTGCTATAAAGACCCAATCAAGTGGAGTAAAAAAAGAAAAGCAATATTCTAAAATGCAGAATTTATAATAAAACCAAAAGTTTCCTTTAAAAAAAATCCTACACCTTTCTTCCATAATACTCAAGTAGCATTCGACATTCCATAATAAATTCCACAATGTAAGGCCACATTCCATAATAACAAGTCTATTCGCGCGTTCGTAGAATAAACGTGCCGATAAGTAGGTTAACAAAGTTCAGTTTAAATGGGATTGGCAAACTTTGTCGCGCATGAATGCAATTTCCGCGCCGTATTGTTCGAGCCCCTTTTTCCCCCGCCTGGCTTTCACGCTTTGGCGATCTATTTTGTATCAATCCGTCGTATTTGCACCGGTGTGGCCTACATAGTTAATCGATAGACGGGTTAAGCACGCCTGGCGATAATTTTCAGTGAGCACGTGGGTGCGGTTGCTTTGCACCGTACACATTGAGTCGCCGTTTTATCTCGACACAGTGTGTACATTATGATTGCAAAAAATTATTGTTCTGCCTAAGATCTTACCAATGACACAGCGTCATTAACGAATCACCGAGCTTAACTAGAAAGCTCGAATTAACTCTTTCGCGATAGCGAAACTGGCTTCTAGAAAATCGCACAAAATTATTATTTAGATTCTGTTACAGTATTATGTTTAAAAAAGTGTTTAAATTGTTCTGTTTAAAAAAATTATTGTTATTACTATATTTTTCATTATTTTATTGGTTACCTTATTAACATAGCGGGTGGCGGTAGTCACCATTAAGTGGCGGTAGTCAACGGTGGTTGACAAACCTTATCACGAAGAATTTTCAGAATAGGACGGTTTCGTAAATGAGCTTTCACACTTATCGATTCTCGTTCAGTTCCAAGCTGAACTCGTTATTTTCACAGGTACCAGAGATCAAAGACGGCGAAGTAGGCGTGCCGCTAAGCACGATGCTGATAAATGAAGCCTGCGTACACACGTGTAGTAATTTCCTTCGTCCAACCCACTTACACTCGTTCCATTCGGGATTTATAGATTTTGGCAAGCGCATTAACGCTTTCGAACCTCCACGCAGGAACGTATAAGCGTCAATATATTTCCTCGTTTCAAAATCGTTTTGTAATCGTTGATGTTTGTGCAATATTCGAGAAAGATTAGTAAGATCTACGATTAGCAAGGTAATTAATAAGTAAAATGATTATACAATTTTCAAATTGTGTAATTCGTAAGAAGCTTTGTTGACCAGAATATCGAGTATAAAATAATTGATAATGTTATTTTTATTTTTGTTATTATTATTTTTTCGTACATGGAGTAAAAAGTTAATTAAGGCACAGAGACACAGTAGCATGCATGAAATGATAGAAAAGAACGGATTTGATACGCGTTGAAAAAAGAAGTATGAAAAGAATGGACGGAGGAAAGGCGCGTTTATCATTTCGTGCAGCTGTAGCAGAAAAGAGCGATTTTATTCGACAAAGGAAGCACGTATCACGATTTACAAATTACGGATGAACAGAGAACTGTAATTACATAATAATTTAATCTCAAACACATTCGTGTTCAACGGTCATCATCGGTATTAAATGAAACACAAGATAAAACACCGAAATTATTTAATAAACGATCGAATCGAATAGATTATATTTATTGCATTAATAACGCAAAATCTAAACCGTGTTCCCTTTGATTTGTACAGAAAAATTTACTCGATCACGTTGAATAAACAACAATAAATAGAATTAAAAAATATAAAACCTCTCGTTAATTTTCACTTATAGTAAACGAAGTAGCCATCAAATTGATTGAAAACATAAAAATTAAATTGCACACTTGTATGCCACGCGTCTACTATAGAATTTTCTATTTCAGCAACAAATTTTGTTGTAGTAGTAGCGAAAAAATAGTCTAATATAAAATGCTGATCCGTCAATTCATATTTATCATCGAAATAGAGTGCAAATTCATATCGTTAAACTAATTAATCTTTTTACGTAATTAGAGACTCGACGGTTGCGTTCGTAATAGTTATTACGAATCACAGGATCTGATGTACGGAATTACATTGCGCAACACTTATTTGTGTACGTGCCAGGCGAGCAGTATTCCGCCCACAGTTAGCATTCGACGTTCACAAATTTATCACCGATTCCCCACAATTCAGAGATTGAAAGGAAATTAAATCTCCGGCCATCAGGCTCCCTTATTTCGAGAACACATGTGTTCGCGTCGGTAACAGTCACCGTTCCAATTCTAAATTAGAGTTGAGAAAAATAATGAAAGAGGGACGAGTTATATTATTAAGACTTTCTTTGTAACAAAGGCGATCACGTATACAAATTCGCAAAATGTGTAACGAATATTGTAATTTTAAAGGGATCCCAATTTTTCTTGCATATGAAATTAGTTTTTCTTACGGTTGATGGGAATGCTTGATGAAGGGGGTGAAGAATTCAACAAAGTGTAATACAGATGTATGTAAAAGTTATAGAATAATAAATGAAATGTATAGTTTAAAAGGTTTGTAGTACATTGATTATAACTTTTCAGTTTTCTCAATTCTCGTCAAGGCCGATATTTTAAGTGAATTACAAGAAATTAATTTGAAGTTTATATGTAATTTAAAAATGTATGGTATTTTAAAGATACGCATTGTTTAACAGACTCTAGTGTTGGAATACATTGTTTGCAAACATATCGGCAGGTAAACGAAAAATTCATAATGATCATGGATAAAAGTCGCGAGTAATTTTGGCAGAAAATGGGTGTAGAATTGCTGAAGCTTTTTGCAGCTTTAAAGGAATTGATTGAAATAGAGGTGAGATGTACCTGAAGCTAAGCTCGTCATTGAAATTCTGGGGACAGATTGCGCCACGCAGTAACAGTCATTTTGGAGGCGATAAATTTCGAATGTATCTCATGTGAGATCTTGGACAGCTCGTGAAACGGTAATAAACGATCGATAATGCTGTCACACAGGCAATCCAGTAATTTTTATGTGCCTCTAATATCGACAGCCTGTGCACGCTTGAGCAGAATAATAAGATTTTTTTCTTAATGTGTTCTTCGACACGTGCAGATGTATGGCGGTATGCAGGCGTCGTGTGGAATATTTTAGAAGTGGGCAGAGTAGTGTGTTCAATAGATGGATAACCTTTATGTTGTAATACTACATGTCGATTAAAAATCATTTAGAACATAATAAGACATTCTTATGAACACTTGCCAACTTTTCGATTTTGACTTAAGACTTCCATTCTTTATATTCTATTATATTATAGAATATTCATTATCAGTACAGGATAGTTTTTTATCTACTCCTCTAGGTATTTAGGAACTCCTATATTTTTAAGCATTGATTCTTTTGATGCTTGAGTGAAGACTTCTACTTTCCTAGTCTTCTAAGTTGATACTGTAATTTACCAACTCTTTTAATTTGCTACCCCAATTCTTCTACTTTTCTACTCTTCTAGTCTTCAACACCTTCCACTTTTCTACTCTTCTAGTCTTCAACACCTTCTACTTTTCTACTCTTTAGTCTTCAACACCTTCTACTTTTCTACTCTTTAGTCTTCAACACCTTTTACTTTTCTACTCTTCTAGTCTTCAACACCTTCTACTTTTCTACTCTTTAGTCTTCAACACCTTTTACTTTTCTACTCTTCTAGTCTTCAACACCTTCTACTTTTCTACTCTTCAATCTTCAACACCTTCCACTTACTACTCTCCTAGTCTTCAACACCTTCTACTTTTCTACTCCTCTATTTCTCAGCAACATCTACTCTACTACTCTTCTATTCTCCTACTCTCCTGGCCTTTTCTTTAGCGTTCTATACTACATCGTATAATATATCTACGATACTCATAGTAAATATCATTATAACATTGGAAAGACTATCCAAATTCCTACGCATAAATGAAACAGATTAAATGACCTATCTTCCGGAAATAAAATTATGAAACCACCACCGCAACCATTGTTATCGTCGTGTCACAAAGTTTATATATAAATCGTGTAATTATTGACACGCGCGCGCGAATCACCGCAATGTTTTCATACCGGCGTTATTTTTGTCCCGAAGTATTCAACCGCGACACGTGCCGCCGTGGTGTTTTTCATAACAACCGAGCGAAAAATCGTAATCGTTCACACGAAAAACTTGCATTCCACGTGTACGACTGCGCGGGGATGGCCGAGAATGGTCGCAACGGATATAAATACTTGTAACGATGCCGTTGAACTGTAAGTTAAGCACGTGGATCGGTGAAATTTTTACACTCCGCACAACGGCATCGTACTTTCGTTCATCGCACGCGTTGGATCCGGTTCCAGTCGCGCGAGATTAAAAATCACGTGGCGAACGTGATCCATTCGCACACACCTCGCGAATGGATATCGTACGAACGAATCGGCATTTACCGCGAATTTTATGCCGGTGCGTTTTAATCCGCTATAGCGTAATATAGCATTTATTACTATAACGTAATTACAAGTTAATATTCTTCTAATATTCCTGCGATTTTATTACAAGCTTTAATCTATTATGCACAGATTCAACGAATTTTCTGTAAAATTCTGGCTTATCTTGTTTCGGTCTTCTAGCAAAATTTCTACGCCACCACTGAAAACTATATTGATCAAGGTTTACACCAATGTAAATTATAATGCTAAATTCCGAATTTAACATTACTCAGATAGATAAGTAAAATTGTGGTATGTGTACGTGATTTGAACCGTTGCACGTAATGCACTTTTCAGTGAAATCGTGGGGTTTTTTATAATAATTTAAAAAATTCGTCGTCATTACACTGACTCACGGCGAATTCTTGGAAAGTTGCCGTGTACATAGAAGTTCGCGTATGACACGTGTTCGCGGTCATAAATATGTGTAGCGATATCGACGGAAGAAAGACACACGTGCGCCCTTCTTGGCAGAAGGCCTTGCACTTCCTCCTAGTTCTGCACTCATAACTTCGCTGCAGTTCCATCGCATTGTCAGACAACTGTACTTTTCCTATCTCGGCTTTATCTGGAAAAGTTTGCACGGAGGACTACCTCTTAGTGACACGATTGTTCATACCCATGCGCGTTCTGCTATTACTAAACATATTGTTAGAATTACAGCTTCGCTATGTTTCACAAACAATTTTTAATACCCCACTCGATAATATTCTTGCAAAGGGTAGGTACATTAGGGGTAGTTTTCAACGCTTACTCTTCACAATATATTTTCTTGAAAAAATAGCGCCACTGCGAGTTCCAGAAGTGATGGAGAAAAAAAATTCAGCAGGCATACCTGCAAAGAATATTCTCCAGTTTCTACCTTTCTTTAAAACCGCATAGTTCTACTAAATAGTTACAAATTTCGTGAAAAATGACCAAACTTCCCCCCCAAAACTGGTTTCTACCCAAAGCGTGTACAAATATAAAAAAAGCAAAACCTCAAATACAAATGACAATTGAGACGAACATATTTCTCAAATTCCCCAGCCGTGTAGCCACAGTCTTCAACTAAAAAAACTACCCAAAACCAGAGTTTCCAGCTTTCAGGAAACTGACCCCGTTCCTGAATTATATTCACTTCTCAACAGCTCCTTTTTACAATACACTTCCCTCGGGAAACTGAGAACTCATTACACGAGTGGAGTAATGAGTAACTGCTCCACCGATGAGCGCGCCAATTACTGGATTTATAGCGAACGAAATTACAGACGATTTCCTCGTGTGTTATCTCAGCAAACGAGGGAACCGTGGACAAGTCGAATATTCAGCACGTGCGCCCTTATTGAAGGCCACCCAGTTCCCTCGCCCTGTTTCCCCTCCCGATGCAACCCCTCCGCGATTCCGTGGCGGTGCCCGTTGCCTTTCATCCGTACAGGGGGGGGAAAACAGTTCCTGACGAGCCGTTCGCAGAAGCAACCACTTTGGCCGGGTGCGAATACATCGTCAGTGGCGTCGCGCGTCCGACACCTACGATATATCACGACCGTGCCTCCCCCCTCCGTGAATAATCGGGGTGTATCTGTCACGAGTCGGAATTACCGTTGGGCCGCTTTTATCCTGTGCCACGCGCGCCGACGGGTCGTGCTTAACCGGGAAGATTACACGGGTAAACGTGGGCTCGTGGGATTCTTGCGGACGGAAGAGCGTTGGTAGGATTCCGATGAATTCAGAGCGTGAGTAAATCGAATCATATAGATAATAATGCAGAGTGTTCCACCTAAATCTATGCAACGTACTCGCCCCTTGAATTACTCAGCCTTACAAATGAGGCGTTGAGGGAAAAAACGGACTAATCCACATTATAAAAAAAAATTGTTCCTATTTTATATGATTAGTGCAGCATGTTGGAATACCTTAGTACTACTAACTCAATTTTGCAAAAGAAGTGGGTTAGTCCGTTTCGCTCTCAATGCCTCAAGTATTTTTCGCTTTCTTCTTCTGCAAACACCGTGTCGCTCGTGTAGATTTTAAACCCTAAAACAATGTGGCATCGATACCCTATCAACTTTGCCTTTTAGTAGTCCCGGTAGCTTCTGGAAATCCTACTACTATTTTCCCCAGCTAGCCTTTAAAAGCTTGAGACATTTCTCATCAACTCTCAATCTGTCAGGAAGTCAGGCTACTTGTCCCTCAATTGTGAATAAGTCAATGATATAAGTCAAATATTGCAACTTGTGCAATATTCAATGAAGAGGGTTGCAGAGGGGGATGTTTATGGAACTTCAACGATCGAGTTTAATTTTTCCCTTGTGCATACTGTGCGTTTAGTATGTTGTTGCATAGAGTATGGTGTAACCGTGTGCGGAATTTTAGGGGAAGTGAGCCGAACGAGGCTCACTCCTGTTGGTGTCTTGGGTACATCTTAAGGGTTGCACGCGCGTGGGCTTATCCGCCTTTTCTCGCGCGGGCTATCGGTATCCTTTCACGGTCGCACGTGGTACGTCGAAGTCCCCGAGGTCAAAGCAGCGGCTGGGTATTATAACCGGTCGAGGGGAGACGAGAAGTCGTGTCGAGGCTCTCTCTGTTGCTTTATTTCGGTGCAGGCACGTGCACCGTTCACGGTAATCAGGTCATCGCCTGCATCGATCGCGTCGCCAACCGGTACGAGTGCACACGTGTAATTCATGGCAGAGACACGCTACCACGTTCTATATGCGCGCGCGTGTGTGTTGATTGGATAGTTTGCGGTGCTGCATGTGCCACTTGGATAGGCCAGCTCTTCACGTCATAGGTAACGTCTGGAGGTGTTAGAGCTGGGAAATCGAGGAAATTTATGCTGAAATAAAATTCAGAATTGACGATTTGGAATGATAGTTCAGTTTTGTACCGTCGCAGTGGGTCTTACATTTTCCCACCTAAATAGGCGGATATGACGGTTTGGATAAGTGACTGCTAACGTTTTTGAAATCCTTAGAAGAAACCATTTTCAAAATCGGAGTTTGGTTTTTACAAATAGTTTAACGCTGTGAATATAAAGCACATTTTTGGGATATTTTTAAAGAAAAGTATTAAGTATTATTATTCCAAACTGTGTACGTTTATTAATTGACATTCGAAGAATGTGCTCAATTTTTTTTATGCAATAATCATAATTTTGTTCAAAGTTGCAATGATAGTAGTAAGAGGGGTTTGAAAAAAAATTGTTGCTGGCGAACATGATTCTGGCTGTCGTAATCATCTGAAAGAAAATACGCAAAAGTTTTCTTAATCTATATAAGTGTGGTTATCGTGTGAACTGGAATGAAGTAATTATTTGAAAATGTTGAATTTTGCAACACAGGAAACTATCAAATTTTATTCCGGAAAATGAAAACTTTCATTTCAAATGCTACCATTTTTATGTTTTCCAATATTTCCGATATTTACGAATTTTTTTTGAAAGACTATTGTAAATTTTCGATTAAACTCTTTTGCGATATAAGCAGGCATTTTTAAACGTGTAGACAATATTTTCTTTATGTCGATCTTTCTTATTATTTATTAATTATTGTGGAATCTTGTCAACCTCTTCCTTAGAGCATATATAAAGTTAAATAATTTACGCTGGGACTGGACCCGAAATTTTAACTTTACTTTTCATTTATAATACTTATATAATAATTAATAAATTTATTAATAATACTTATATAATAATTAATAAATTTATTAATAATACTTATATAATAATTAATAAATTTATTAATAATATTTATTAATAATAAGGTTAATAATAACTATAATAATAACCTTATTATTATAAGGATCAACATAAAAAAAATTCTACAAGTTTAAAGATGCCTCCTTACATTCCAAAAGAGTTTAATGCAATATTAACAATAGTTTTTAAAAAAAATTCATAAATACAACTTACTTTTGGTGGCTATTACGCCAGAATCCCCCATTAAGGAAATATGGAGGATACGTATGGGGCGATAGTATATATAAACACACTAGGACGTTTTCATGGAACACGAAACTAGAATATGAATTCGTTGACAAGGAAGTTAATGTTCCCAGTTGAACGAGCATGTGTAGATTAAATTTACTGATAAGAGCTAAATGCTATCATTGGTGCATAAGAGCACGGTGCACGTGGAGGTGCACATACGCGTGCATGACCCTCAACTGGATTTGGTTATCATCCTTTTTATCAATTCTACACGGCGCTGTTAAAATACTCGTGTATCTCATAAGTATGTAGATATATCGCCGTAAGCGTGCACGCGTATCCCGTGGTCAAGGTGTGAAATACTGCCTCGTGGCGGTATTAATAGATATTTATCAACAAGTGAAAGTCTCGTCTCCCGATCCTTCGGTTTATAAATAATCTTCCCCACAAAGTAAACCGCGATACTTCCGCGCTAATAGTCGGATGAGCACGTTCCATTTTCGTGCGATCTCGCGACACGTTCACCTTTGTTAGAATTCAGGCAAGGAACGTGCAACCAGAGTTGCCTGGCGATAAATAAAGCTCATTTCGGCAACAATTTCGCGTTACAGCATTAGCCACAAGAGACAACGGACTAAATCGACTTGAGATATTTTTCACAGAAAATAATAGATGGCAAAAATTCTTTCTGATTTTGAAATTAATTTTTCAATCTACATTGGCTAAGTATTTTTGTATAATACTTAGTTCAATGAGTTTTATACATTTCTCAAGGAAATCACGCTACATCGTAAACGGGCATTTAGATAAATGATTTTTTATTTTTCTTTGTAACTAGAATACATATTTAGTGGAATATGATGATTACCTTGGCTCCAGTGGCGGGCTGGCCAGGGTGTCAGCTTGCCCCATGGCAAGTGGGCCCTCCTTAAACATCAGACAATATGTTAAAAATGTTAATGAACTTTTAGTAGCTTGAATATATAATTGAAGTTCCAATACTATTACTCTATGCAATTAAATGAACGTTGTATTCTTGTATTACTATTTTGTAATTTAATTCATAAAAATTTTAATTATACTCTTTTCCCACGTACGTGTTTTTTGAAAGTTTTATTTACTTCTTATAAAAAATTAAATGACAGCCTTGTAGGTGGCCCTTTGTCCCTGGCAACCAATAGTCTTAGACCCAGTCCGCCACTGCTTAGTTCCCATTACTAGCTAAATAAATTCAGACTTTGAAATGGAAAGTAAACACAACGATGAATAATGCATTAGGAAAATTCAACACTAGACAGAAGTTATCAGTGGGCTGTTTCAGTAACTTAAAGCAAACGAAAGACTTGTTATCCAGTATCTTAAGCGATATCGCGTTCATCAACCCTTGCACTTTACCGGAATGAAATTCTGTCAGTGTCAGGCTTATCGTCGATGTTAATTTGTGAAAAAATTCTTTAACGAGCCGGTCACGTTGAACCTATTAATCTCCGATGAAATCGCTCTCATGGACGTCGACGTGGCAAAGTGCATCGCTGCTGCGTATTTAGGTCATCGATTGTTCCCTCTGCTCGTCAAATTACGCAGATGGCTGGTATCGTATCATTATATTACGTATATCGCTGGCGGGACAATTACCGCGGTCGATAGACTCTGGCGTCTGGTGTGCAGACCCAGTTAATTGAAACGTCAACATTCTTATGAATGGAACAGTCAGTATGAATATTTAAAAATCATACTGCTGACCAAGCAGGCATAAACCATCGAGCGTAATCGCGCAATCATTGTAAATAATGTCCATCAGAAATGGAACGCCCAGTTATCTCTCCTGCTGTTGGAGATTTCGGAGAAATGGCAGGGTGAAAGGTTAAACCCTTGAAGACACTCGAAGTCGTCAGTATTATTTTGGGAATTTTTAGAATTTGAAACAGTTCTACGGTCAGCTCAACGAATTAGCAAACCTATGTTCTTGCGTAAGCAAGAATTTCCGACCCCGGATGTATTTTATGCAGCAACTATTGTAAACACAGTACAGTGGATCAGATGCTAAAACGTGTTAGCAATGACTGGCAGGTGCTTCTCTTTGTAAAGAGACTTTATTCACCGTTGACACTTTAGACACCGTTGCGTAAAGAGTTCACGCACCGGAATAGGCAAAGTTCGTGATTTAAATCTGACGATCTCTTTCTGGTTGCAGCTTCTCCACCGTGAGAATGGCTCCGACCATTTGTCTGACGGAGCTGCCGATGGCGAGGAAATCGGTGACCCCCTGCTCTCGCCGACGGCAGAGGGTGTACAATGGAGTGGTCCTGAAACAGCAGAGATTGGAATTGAGGAGGATGGAAATGAACGCGACGTCCCGTGACGGGGCGGCTCTAACGCCGCCGGAAAGTCCCCTTTGGGAGCCTGAACGTCCCAGTGACTCCCGCGCGCCGACCATTGTCAGTTCCTCTTCTGCGAACGTTTCTGCTCGTGTTCCAGCTGATGTGGAGGAACATTGGAAAGTGTTTCTGGCACGGCGAAGAGGTATGGTTCCCTTGACATTAACACTTTGAGTGGCATCGGCGTCTTTTCACGCTGGGGTATTTGCATCCTGCCAAAGTGCGAAGTACGGGGATCATCGTCATCGTACCCAGGGCCCTAATCGCCCTGTCAACACTTGTACCACGAATTTTATCGCACCGTGTATAACTCGTTCCTCTTATCTCTATTTACATGAGCTTACTCCGAAGCTTATGTCGTAACTCTCTCTTCAATTGCACTGCTTGAGTTCCCGTCCTTATACATCCGCATGCATCCTTAGAATTCATTCAGACTCGCTTCAGTGGAAATCGGACCTCGGCTTCAACCAGTGACTTGTTTCTGTTTCCAAACACTTTTCATTCACACCCAACGTGTCGCTGGTTCGTTTACACCATCCATTCTGTAGAAGTAATCACGTGTTTAGTACAGAAAAAGGTTCACGAGTCAATAGTAAATATCTTTGGTTATTAATGAATATGCAACTCGACAGTACGCTAAAATACTAGGAGCCCAGCTCTTCGCTGCAAAGTTACCATTAAACGACTCTTTACGGCTTCTCAGTAACAATTCGAAAATTAGTTTTTACATTTTTAGTACATTTTTATTTTTTCAAAGTCGGTTTTCATTTTTTTTTTAATTTTAATTAGGACTAGTTCTTACAGTTCACGAGTTATAACACAGAATCGGAAATTTGCCGAATTTTCAGGGATCAATTTCAATCCCTTAGAGTGAATTTGGGCAGCAAAAAAAATTGCATAATACATACCTATATATCCTTTACAAATCCCAAAAGTTTCATAATTTTTTGGATTTCCGGATTGGGAATCTTCCCTTGGTTCGATCACATTACTCGAAAACGATTTCACATTGAAAAATAATGCGAGATGCTTGCTGCATTTGAAGAAAGATGCTTTTCAAGCCCAGGACGACTTCTCCCATATTTGACAAATTATTCGACTAAAAGCTTATCCGTTTCCATCGAATAGAAGTTAATTCGTTTATCCGAATAAAATTTCAACCATCTCTACTAACAATTACAAAAGTTATGAGTAACACAAATCTACATAGGGGTCAGTAGAAATCCCCTAGAAGTCGTCCTAGGGTGAGCTGCCCCAAGAACACCCCGCGCGGCTAATTGCACAAGTAGAAGCGCGCGTTAGCGCTGAAGCAACCGTTTCCAGTAACTCGAATTTATTCTAACGACCCGGCAGGTCTCCTAGACATCGTCGTACGCACGATGGCTCTCGTGCGGCGGAACAACATCCTCCAAGAAAGGGTGAAGGCGCTGCGCGAGGAGACCCGCGACTTCATCCACTCGGTGTTGAACAATCCCGAGAACAAGTGCGTGCAACAAAGACTGGACGCCGCGGATTGCAAGGACGCGGACGTGTCTTCGTCGACGGAAAACACTGTCGCCAGACCGTCGTTCCCGCCGACCCCGGACTCCACGTATTCCTCGTCCAACGACGTCACGTCCACCTGCGGGGGCAGCGAATGCGACACCGAAGAATCCTCCGACGATAACGACGAGTCGTAAACTTAGAATATGTATACCGTGCAAGAGGAAGAGGTAATCTGTGACTGAACTCGAAGGGGGACGTACTGGGAAGTTAGAGTCGCTTGGTCGTCGAGAATCGGGCGATACAATCGCTTCTTGATACACAACTGAATGAATCTTACGGAACGAAGTTTTCTTTACTACATCCAGGGGCCTTGGGTAGAAAAAGACCCAGCCACCGGCGTCAACCCTTGATCCATTTTGCTTCATAATTTCATTTGTACACACCTCGGAATAAGTTTCGTATTGGGGTCTGATCTGGTTGTGATCTGAAACAGTAATAGTAATAACAAGTAACACATGTAGTTTAACGTGTGAGGTGAGTCTAAACGGACCCCGTATCCGCTAGACGAATGTTAAAGAAGTTAGAACGGGGTAAGAATCGTGTGGATAGATCTGAAATACAAAGGGCGGACTGCGAAAGTGTCTCGTGTGAAAAAACTCTTACTGCGTTAAGTATTAGGGGCAAATCCACGTAGAGACGTAAATATCATGCCTCGCATGAGACTTTAATCTCACGAGACAAATATTTCAATATTTCTTAATTAATTTGTCATTAGTTTCATAAAACTAGACTCTTGTGAGACGAGTGGTATATTTTCAAAAATCTCATCTCTCGCGACTACTTTCATTATTTACATTTAAATAATTGTTGCTGAGATTTTTGTCGCGTGAAGTCTCGGGTAAAATCTCATCGTGGATTCGCACCTTACAGGTTTCATTTCACAACCAGAACTTCGACAGATTGAAGAGCAGAATTTCAAAAAGCGATTGTATGGAATCTCCGATGCAATGAATTACTAGAACGAACTCAAAAAAAGTTAATCATTTTCTGATGTGAAGTTCACGTAATTCCTCGAAGCTTGCTAATTCTCTCGCGCGAAAGTATCATTGGTAGCTTGTAAGTCCTGCATCGTTCAATTCTCATGGAATAATTCCGCAAGAAATTTGCAAAGGTTTCACATGCATATTTCATTTTCCGCATTCATCGATTTCCTCTCCATGTATTTATTATCGACGTTACGTGTATGCTCGACAAATTTGAAACGGTAATTATAAAACGTAGGATTGCTCTCGGCTGTACTTTCGCGTCAGAATCATTTAGCCTAAAGCTTAGTTGTTCGTGAGCCGATTCGAACTAAAACACTCTGCGAATTCGTGGCTGTGAAATTTGTATTCGCACGTGTAATTTTGCCTCTTTCTCTCGTTTGCGAAACCAACGATTTCCCTCTAGCCATCGCTCGAATAAATTAACGATTGCGTGTATTTTCAAGCGAAACGGGGTCTCCCGGAATAGTCGAGTGTCTTCGACAAACGAATACACCGCACACAATTTGTAATACAAGCCTGTTAAATTTAAATGACGATTTTCTTGAACCCACTAGATCGATCAAACCTCGACTCGTTTATTTAATTGGCACCGAAGCATTACAAAAAGAAAAGGTATTCGGAGGTCGATCGTATCGTGTAAAAAATGAATGATTATTTTTAATTTATTTATGGATAATATACGAGTAATAATATAGACGAAGCGAGAGGAAAGATATAATTTGTAAACCGTTGGAGTTCGAACAAGGTATTCGTACACCACCATTCTGAAATTAAGAACATTCTGCTATACTCATTACGTTAGTCCATTATGATCTGAAGGCGTTAATACGATAAAATGTCTTCAGCCTCGCAATTTACACGCATTTACCGCCCTCCTCTGTAAATGCAGTACTTATACGTGTAACGTAAAAATTAGGGTACCTTTGGAAGAGGTTTGATATAAATATTTTTCAAATAGCGAACCTCTTTAATTAATTACCACGAGTGATACGTATTTTCACATACTTCACGTAATTATCAAACCTAAAAGCAATGCTGATCCCGCATCTGTAAAGTAATTTGTGATCGTATGATAATCATAGTATTTTGAGAGTGTAGTTTACAAATCTCGTGCTGAACTATATGTATATATATGTACATATGTGATAAGGGAACCTTGGAACCTTCTGATGTACTATTCATCGTTTCAGTGTCTCTCGAACAGTCTGTTATCATGAATGCATCTCTGCTATACGTCTCCCCGTACAAGGATCATTTCTAGATTTCTTATTAAAATCATCTGGCGTCGTTAACACGAGTCACCTTCGATCCATCGTCCTGTAATAAAAAACTGTCTATATTTATTTGAACTTAGAGAAAGGAAAGGAAATTTAAATCTGAAAGAAAAAAATTGCATCTGTAGATTGCGCGTTGCATATCGCGAACAAGTTCAAACATTATTTCCAACAAATTGTTAGTTTCATAGAAATATACGTTTTATAGAACGAGGTTCTAGAAATAAGGTGATATTTTCTTACGATAGGGTGATGTGTCTTATCTTTTGATATCGTGGCGTCACTTAATTACAAGAGAAGAGATTGATGCCTTCGTTACTCCCGTCTGTTCATGTGCGTAGCTAAAAAAATATCGATCATAATTCAGCGCAAGTGTCTAGTTGCAAAACTTGTGCTTAAGAACTGTGTAATACGTACACGACGTCCCAGTTACTATAGCAATACACATACCTGTAATTTACTATGCTTAAACATTACTTAAATTGCTATATGTAATTAGACGATATAGCGAATGAAACTTCATAGCGCGTTTCTGTAAGGAACTTAATAAAACTGTCCATCTTTATAGCTTTATATACAAATGAATGTCTTTAGCATCTTACGTTAGTAATTTCAAGATTCTTGACGGAGGTGTAGCACTCAATTTTTGGCCAATCGTTGGATAGATTCTTTGCCCCTGACTTTCTTAATATTTCGTAGTGCATGCGTATAGAAAATAAATTAGATCAAATCTTACTCCGATTTCAAAGTGGATACATTGTTTATGGTCAGTTTAAAAATGTAACTTGGTCCTATACTTTGTTTGCACGCCTCTGCTCCTTAGCATATCAAATTGTCTCTTTTCCGTTAACGTAGTATAACGCGTAGTGATAAGAACGAACCAAATCAAATATTAACAATCATAGGGAAAAAATGTAAGGATAGTGATACATTTATAGTCTACTTAGATACTTCTGCTTTTTGCAAAAAACGCGTGTAAAACGTGTTTGTAATTCAATCATTAGGCGTACGTTAACGCGACCTTACTTTTAAACATCTCTGGAAGTTGTTTTATACGAAAATTCTGTGATTAAGTTCGATTTTATGATACCGTCGGCATCAAACCTCGAAGATTTGACTTTTGACTAACGGTATTCAAATTTGTATTAATAAAAGCATTATTATACAGCGATTGCCATGAGAACTTATAAATCTGGTATTAAATTACTTTTCAAAATCGCGCTTGACGTTTTTTTTTTAGTATTATTGCTCGTTACGATATGCCTCGGAATAAATTACAACCGCGAAACGGTTCTGTCATTACACAGAATATTATTCACGTTATTGAGTTAAACAGAAAATAATAGTAATAAAAAGTGTTTGTCCGTAAAAGTATTTCGTGCAGGAGAATTATAATACAATGAATTATTTAATTATTTATTTTCTTTATTAAGGTAGAATTGACTAAATACATTACATTCACTTTTCTTGTATTATAATATTTACCTTTCTGTATAGTGAAAAAATAAACGACCATTTGAATAAATAAGCATACTTTATCTATCGCTAATCGCAAATGTACAGTTACTATCCTGTATCAAGAACAGCTTCATACAAATATATATATGTATACACTACACTAGCCAAAATGATACACATATCCCGCGAGATGCTGTTCAATTGAATTGTATCGTTCGAATGCGTCGGAAAACATTAGTTTATGCATCTAGAACCTAACTCCTTTCTAATATCATGTAATATACATAGTGGTTTAAAGAAGGGATTAAAAAAACTCGCCAACATTGACAATTATCATGCAACAATGTGCATACTATCCTGATGTCGTATTTACAGAAACTTTCTACGTTATTTTATAGTGTTAATTGCAAATATTAATGCGCTTCCGGTGACTGTGATAGAAGAACTACTAGAACCCAAAATTGAAGTAATGCCTGTAAAAAATATTGTAAGAAAATACATGAATTAAACTTCTATTAGTAACTGATAACCCTCGAACGAACGCAAAGTGTTTCAACTATTCTTATCTAACAAGGAGAGTATCCCAGGTGTCCGCCTCCGATTGTTTTGGTTTTTGGATTTGTTTTAGAGGACCGAAAAATAAGATATACGTGTTTTTTTGTAGTGGCCCGTTTTCATACTTAGGGGCTGAAAACCACCTCTCAGCGTTATAAGATTTTCAGCCGTTCGTCTCCGATTGCTTTGGTTTTTGGCCAACTAATACCTGTTTCTTATTTTTCCGTCCTCTAAAACATATACAAAAATTAAAGCAATCGGAAGCGGACACCTGGGATACTCTCCTTGTAAGTAGTCCTTAGCTTTTCAAATTTGTTACGAAATGTGTTTAACCAAACGTACTGTATTAAGATCGTAGAGATCAATGCGATATGTTTATTAATACTCACCATATAAAAGAATACTAAAATCCTTGCTAGCGGATATCTCCTTAAAAACACCCCTGTACGGACGCTAATAGCGTCCAACGACGAATAAGCTCTTTTCACCCTTCTGGTGACTCCGGTATCGAATGGAGTTTCCATTAGAAATGTCGGAACCTGAGCTTTTGCATCGTCTGTGTCATTTATATTGTAGGTAACATTACGCCGGTTGTTTCTAAACTCATACTGCGGAGGAAAGTAGAAAAGAATATAATCAGGGGAATCGATATACTATTAATTAATCCCAATAGCCCGTTAACTCACTTCGATCTTCTCCAATTGTAGTCGCAAAGCGTTTCTCTCGGTTGTTAAACTTTCTAACGCTTGCTGTTTCGACACCAACGTGTGCGTGAGAGATGCCAGTCTCGTTTCTACCTCGCTACTCGGTGTCGATGTTGCCGATATTTGCATCCTAAGCTTAGCAATTTCAGACTCGTTCTTTTGCAGTTGCGAAGCGTAGCTGTTATGCTGACGAATCAGTTCATCTTTTAACGATCTTATTTCCTGAAACAGTGGTGGCACCAATTTATTACCCCCTGTACGACCAACTAAGACCGTGGCTATTATAATCGATTCTATCAATGTACTTCTGAATGTAATCTCGCGTCTTCCTCCGCGTCCAATCTCCTGTGTCTTTCTGTCGTAAGAATTTCCTGAGTTTGTATATTAGTTTCAGCAGATTTCTGCCTCATTTTCTCCAATTTCACATCGGCGTTCATCAATTCCTCGCGCACTACTCTCAGTTGCTCGGAGATTTGTTGATTCTCCTCTCTGAGCGTGTCGCGCTCTTGCCTGCCGTTTAAGAGATTCAAGATTAATCGACGAACCATGTATTTTGATACCACTACCAGGTTTACCTCAGCTGGTTTAACTCCATGATCGTTGTATCATCCATTCCCGTGGACTCGTTAGATCTCAATTCAGCTATCAGTTTCTCCTTCTCCTGCAATGTTTTCAGAGCTCTGGCTCTGTGCTGCTCTAAATCGGATCTAGTGGAATTTAGCTCCGATCTAGTTCTTTCCAAGGCGGATTGCAATTCCACCGTTTGTTTGGATAATTGCAGCTTTTCCGTGTACAGAGACTGTAACTTCTCATTCTGCACCGCGATTTCTTTCTGGTGGTCCGTCTCTTGTTTGCCAAGTAATTCGTTTCTCTCCTCCAGATTCCTTTCCACTTCCTTCAGGTACTTTCTTATATGCTTATTGTGAGAGGAGTTCATTAATTTAGCTACCTCCGTAGCTTCTTGTTCGTATCCTTGCTGCGCCGCGTCGGATCGCCTCTCGACAACATTCTGTCCTGAAGCAAGCAGAAACTTGTTGAGCTTCTAAAGCCGTACGAGTTAGATGCGATTCAAGTTCTTGTTTACCTTTATCCAACGTAATTCCTGAAACGTGCTCTCCGACTATTCCATTATTCAGTTTGTGTATTATATCATTTCCTATGTTTACGTCGTGGTTGAAATCGTCCGGAACATCCACAGACGTATGCATAAGGTCGGGGCTAGAGGAAGAACCGCTGCGAGTGGATAACTCGGACACAGAGTCTGTACTGTCCGTCGGGTGTTCCACCATAAGCGACGACGGTGTCGGAGACGACATAGGTATTTCTGTTGCAGACTTTTTGGGACTGGAACCAGGTGTGTTTAGAAACGTGAGAAGCTCTTCGTCTTTAGACGCAACGGAATTTGTCGACAGCGAGGAAAGATTTGGTATCGAACGAACATATGGGAGCTGCCTTGGCGATCCTGGAGCGGATGCCAAACTTGTTGTTTCTGGTGCGTTCAGGCTGAAATGTGTAAGATTTGTTACTGCGCTTCGATCAGCTGGTTTGTGTAATGGATAAGGAAACAAGTGGTAGGGTATTATGTAATTTATTTCTGAAAACATTCGTAAGATTGAATATATCGAATGATTAGCACTTTTTACCGTGATTCAGGCGGAAGCCACGTAACTTCTGTCAACTGGGACTGTGGCACGTCGTATTTATCTTTATTCAAAACTGCCGCGGTGTTTTTATCTATCTTATTTAACAGATTCTCCGCCTTATCGGCGAGACCCGACAACCAGGCCATTTTCACGAAAAGATAAAGCAGACACTAGCTACAAATTTAACGATTTTTAACGATTGACAAAACTCATGTAAGTATACGCATACATCACCAAATCATTGTAACATAACCTAAAACGGAATTTACACATATAACAGAATTATAAACATTATCCGCTGTAATTTGTTAACGTTTATCCGAATGTCCTTTCCCGCCGATATTGTTACGATCTCCTCGATTTATGCTTATAAGAAAAGTCGTTACAGCAGTTTACAATTGTGAATGACAATTGTTCCTAGTTTTTGTCGAAGAAACTAGAAAATGTATACGTACATAGCATATTATAATAAATTATCCAATTAAGGTTGAAAGAAGTTTTCTTTAAAATTGTTACTGTAGGTTTTTATTTATGTGAATAGAGGCACTATACAGTTATTCTGTTACTATAGGCGGTTCATGATGCATACACACACACGCTATATATCAAGAGACACGGTAGTGTCTCGCGCCAAGTATATATATATATGCGCAGCGAACACAGAGTGTATCTATAACGCCACGACTCGCTATCAAGTACCCTGAGATTTCCGTATCTCAATAACGGCTGGTCCGATTACATTCGAAATGGTCTTAATGGATAGCTTGGGTTTGATTTACATAAGAAAAGTGTCTTCGCTTTTTTCCTACGGGCTTCATGAGCTGAGATATTTTGATGCAAAGTTGGAATTTCCCGATTTTTACGTTAAGAGATTTTCTCCATCGTCAAGTGTGGGCAAAAGGGGAACATGAAAGGGAGAGGAAATGTACCGCCAATTCACGCAGCACGAAAAAGACAAAAAGCAGTTACGTTCAGGTCGCTTGTAACGTAATCAAAGTAGCTAGTGTCAATCAGTTCGATCATAACCTGCTAAATGTCAAATATGGTAAGTTGTCCAAATTTTTGAAATGACACGAGTTTTTACACAATATAGGACACAGAATTATTGTCTCCATTAGCAAGGTAAGTCCCCAAAATATTGAATTTCTTTGTTCATTTTCGCTAAATTAATAATCGACCGGAAGATTATTTCTTTTCTTTATTGCTGATGTTTAAACCATGGCGGGAATTAAAGGATCTTAAAAATAGTTGTGATACTTATATGGAAGCATTTCATAATGTAAAACTACATCTTACGAAAGCATTACAATATCACGAAAAACTAGAAGAATTGAAAAAAGCGTTTGAAACTGCACAAGAGTTAGTTCGGCAATTAGATGAAGAATTACAAAAAAACGTGTCTCAGGATGACCCTGACAATCCAATAGGCGCTCAAAATGTAGAAGCTGGTGAAGCAATGAAAGATTTTAGGGATCTTGGTAATAAAATGGATGAAAAAATTGATGTGTCTGAAATGATAGCAAAATTAAATGCCGACCAAAAAGAGTATTCCACGGAGTCATTGATACTGTAAGGTCAGATAATTCGATATTACGATTGTTTGTTAGCGGAGAGGGTGGAACCGGAAAGAGTTTTTTAATTAAAACCATTAAGTGTTGGATAAAACAAAATCTCAATAAAGGGGTGATCAATATGCTGATGGATTTCCTCCAATACACTTTGTGTGTCCTGTCGATTTCTCCTTCATCTGTTCGTTATGGGAGCTAAGGTGTGTACGCAGTAAGATCTAAAAAGTGGAGATGACGCATTAGGCTCATTATAACATGGGAAATAGGGATTTTTAATGGCCACGTGGGGATGGAAACTAAAAGGGAACATAATTCTTCTCAATTTTTCCCTACATCATCTTTTACATCAATTTCTTCATATTCTCATCTTTGATCTTCAGGTCAAATACCCTTAAAGTAAAGCTACTTTGAGGATTCAAACAAATTTTCTTCAATAGCACCACATAGTTATACCTTGAAAAAGTATAATTTGACCGATTCAACCTTTTATCAGCCAGGTTTGCACAAACTGAAAGAAACTTTCATCTTGCATATTCATACCTCCCCTCGCTCCTTTTACCTTCCCTTTTATAAAGTGTTATGATTCCGAGATAGACCGCGAACCCCCGACTTCAAAGGGAAAAAGGACCGTCGGAATTAAAAGGGGCGAATACCCCCCTATACCCCTATACCCCCCTATACCCCTATACCCCCCTATACCCCTATACCCCCCTATACCCCTATACCCCCCTATACCCCTATACCCCTATACCCCCCTATACCCCTATACCCCCCTATACCCCCCTATACCCCTATACCCCTATACCCCCCTATACCCCTATACCCCCCTATACCCCTATACCCCCCTGTACCCCTATACCCCCCTGTACCCCTATACCCCCCTGTACCCCTATACCCCCCTATACCCCTATACCCCCTATACCCCTATACCCCCCTATACCCCTATACCCCCAATACCCCTATACCCCCCTATACCCCTATACCCCTATAGCCACCTATACCCCTATACCCCTATACCCCCCTATACCCCTATACCCCCCTGTACCCCTATACCCCCCTGTACCCCTATACCCCCCTGTACCCCTATACCCCCCTATACCCCTATACCCCCTATACCCCCCTATACCCCTATACCCCCCTGTACCCCTATACCCCCCTGTACCCCTATACCCCCCTATACCCCTATACCCCTATACCCCCCTATACCCCTATACCCCCCTATACCTCTATACCCCCCTATACCCCCCTATACCCCTATACCCCCCTATACCCCTATACCCCCCTGTACCCCTATACCCCCCTATACCCCTATACCCCTATACCCCCCTATACCCCTATACCCCCCTATACCCCTATACCCGCTGTAGCGGCACCTACTGGTATAGCAGCGTTTAATATAGATGGTTTGACAGTTCACAGATTGCTTCAATTACCGGTTGAACATGGTCTCACGCCAAAGTATAAACAATTATCTGATCATGTATTAAAAGTTTTACGAGCAAATCTCAAAGATGTTGTTCTTTTTGTGATTGATGAAGTGTCAATGATATCAAATTTAACTTTTATGTATATACATTTCCGATTGTCTGAAATATTTGATACCAATGATTGTGAAGACGGTTGGTTTGGTCAAAAGCATGTTCTTTTATTTGGTGATCTGCTTCAATTACCCCCTGTACACGAAGACCCAATTTTTGTACAATTATCAAATGATAAAATTAACAAATATGTCGGTTCTTTAATTGCTGTTAATTTATGGACTACGTTATTTGATTATGATGAGTTAACGATCAATATGCGTCAGCAAGGGGATGATTCTTATCGACAGTTGTTGTCAAGAATTCGTATTGGTCTAGTGACAAAATCTGATTGCGAGATTCTTGGGAATAGGCGCTAAAGATCTTTATATTTTGTTCTTACAAAAAATGATAGTAAATAAATAAGGTAACAAAAATTACCACGCTATGGAACAGCTGAAAAAAGAATGCTGCTATTTGGGCTCCATATAAATCATCAATCAAAAATAACACATGCAATTTAGCGCACATGAGAATAGTACACAGGAGATAGTGCACATTCTGAACAACATTTCCCTTTAAACTTTTTGGCGGTTGGCCTTACATTCGGAAATATTAATAAAAAAAACTTTCGGCATAATATATTATAAATTAATGTCAGTAAACACTACAAAATGTGTGAAATCCCCACAAAATTACCTTTTTACAAAAAGGTACAAAAAAGAGCGCCAAGTATATATATAATCCCATCGAAAAGAATCCCATTTAAAAACATTGTCGTAAATTAATACCATCGAAAAGAATCCCATTTAAATACAATGTCGTAAATTAATATCCCATTTAAAAACATTGTCGTAAATTAATAGAATCCCATCAAAAAGTATCCCATTTAAAAACATTGTCGTATATGAATATAATGATATACAAAAATTGCGCCAATTATCACAATGGCTATTTATACAAAGAAAAAATGTATTAAATAATATTAAGCAGATATATTTTTATACAAATAAATATTTTAATACGATGTAAGCGGTATTCAAATAGCGCGCCGCCTTCTTATTGCGCGGACACATGTGTCTAAAGACTATTATTCATAAAACCCCGCACATCACAACGAATAAATATTTTATTCAAAATACTTGGCGCTGCGATCCGAATTGGTGTTGCTAAACTGAATAAATATGTTTAAATTGCATTAATCTTTTTCTCTCTTTCTTGTGCGTGCATTCGTGAATGTGTGTATGTGTGCGTGTGCATATGCTATGTATGATATTAGAATTAAATATTAAATATATGTATGTAGAATAAATCTGACTGCGTTTCTAGTATGTATATCTATATTATGTATTTTAGATTGTAAGGGAGTTATTGTAAATTATTAACCCATTAATAGTAAGACAATTAGCGTTTCTTCGGTATCGCAGCGCCAAGTATTTTGAATAAAATATTTATTCGTTGTGATGTGCGGGGTTTTATGAATAATAGTCTTTAGACACATGTGTCCGCGCAATAAGAAGGCGGCGCGCTATTTGAATACCGCTTACATCGTATTAAAATATTTATTTGTATAAAAATATATCTGCTTAATATTATTTAATACATTTTTTCTTTGTATAAATAGCCATTGTGATAATTGGCGCAATTTTTGTATATCATTATATTCATATACGACAATGTTTTTAAATGGGATACTTTTTGATGGGATTCTATTAATTTACGACAATGTTTTTAAATGGGATATTAATTTACGACATTGTTTTTAAATGGGATTCTTTTCGATGGTATTAATTTACGACAATGTTTTTAAATGGGATTCTTTTCGATGGGATTATATATATACTTGGCGCTCTTTTTTGTACCTTTTTGTAAAAAGGTAATTTTGTGGGTACACGGAGACGGGAGAGATGCTGCACCGTTGGCATTGTTGGGAAGGGTCAGGGTGGCGAGGAAATTCGATACCCGGCGGTAGCTAAAATAGCTACCCACGTCCACGCATGCGCGCAATGACGTCACGAGCGTTGAGCCAATCAACGCCAAGATGAAAATCGCTGGAAAATTCGCGACGCCAGCGCCAAGTCATGCCAACTAGCCAACCAGCATCGCGGGGAATCGGTTGTCGACGCTGGTTGGTTGCGGCCTCACTTGGCTTGGCTAGTTGACTTGACTTGGCGCTGGCGTCGGCTAATTTTCATCTTGGCGTTGATTGGCTCAACGCTCGTGACGTCATTGCGCGCATGCGTGGACGTGGGTAGCTATTTTAGCTACCGCCGGGTATCGAATTTCCTCGCCACCCTTCCGAAGGGTGCTCGAAAAGTGAGCACCATCAGGGACGGTACCAGCTAGGGATGCCGATCTTTCCCATAAAATCGATTTTTCGATTCAATTCAGATCGTTGTGCAAAGAATCGATTCGTAAAAAAATCGGAACCTAAAAAATCGATCCATCGAGATCGATTCATTATAATAAAAAAATATAAAGGGTAGTTTTTGAACACTCTAAATTGCAAAATGAATGCAGTCAAAGGTTTTTTATGTCACAGTGCGAACATGACTATAGCACAGACCAGGTATAGGATAGACCTATCACGCAATGTAATTTTGTGTCACACTCTCGGGGGGCTCGCGAGCCCCCTTACCATTTTCGTGTCACGTGTAACGTTACCGGTAAAGTCCCGACACAGATTGTAACGCTAGGTAGGAATTAGAATTGAAGAAGTGTAAATTTAGGTCATTCGCAACCCGCGATTTACAAATGATTCTGTTAGGGTGCGTTCCACTTACGCCCAAATCGCCCGTGATTTGATTAAGCTAGGTTCTCCTGTACGCGACTGGACGCAACGTCAAGAACTATTGTTCTTTGGGCAAATAGGAGCAGAGCTCCTCCAACGCCATCCAACGAAATGTATCGTGGTAAATAAACAATACAATACAATACAACGTCACGAACTTCAAAGTCGATTTTCTCAAAAATGAAGCGCGATATCAAAAATTGTACTCTTTTTTCTCGACTTATTTCGTTATTATAAGTCGAATAGAAAGAGTAACTTTTTTTCATATCGCGCTTAATTTTCAAGAAAATCGACTTTGAAGTTTTTGACGTTGCGTTCAGTCGCGTACAGAAGAACCTAGCTTAATGAAATCACGGGCGATTTTGGCGTAAGCGGAACACACCCTTAGAGTAACAATTTACAGATCGTTTTATAAACGTATTCCGTGCAACGACCGACAAAGAAGGATCACAACAAAACAAGAACACATTCGCCTTTTAACCTTGCTGCCCTATTCGGGTTTATTAAACGCAAAATAAATTTATTTACCATACAAATTTATATAGTCGCTGCGTCCAGTCGCTGCGTCCAGTCGCTGCGTCCAGTCGCTGCGTCCAGTCGCTGCGTCCAGTCGCTGCGTCCAGTCGCTGCGTCCAGTCGCTGCGTCCAGTCGCTGCGTCCAGTCGCTGCGTCCAGTCGCTGCGTCCAGTCGCTGCGTCCAGTCGCTGCGTCCAGTCGCTGCGTCCAGTCGCTGCGTCCAGTCGCTGCGTCCAGTCGCTGCGTCCAGTCGCTGCGTCCAGTCGCTGCGTCCAGTCGCTGCGTCCAGTCGCTGCGTCCAGTCGCTGCGTCCAGTCGTTTAAAAAATCGAAAATCGCGACAAAAAAGATCGATCTTTGAAAGATCGATTTTAAATCGGCATCCCTAGTACCAGCATCGTCGGCGACGGTGCCAGTGGAAAGCTGTTAACCTCAGCAATGAACAAAAGAAGATTGTGATTTTACATTAATAATCAATTGTAAATACTTGTATCACCTTTTTGCAATATCTGTAACTTATTTTTAAAGAAAATAAAAAGAGAAGAACTTTCTAAATCTGTATTATCATTGCAAAAACCCTTTGAACATTCCTATCGAAATTCCAAAGTTACCATTGGCAAAAAACAGTTTTTACAAAGTAAAGCCAAAATTTCAACCTTAGTATTAAGAGAAGTGGTCAGAAGGAACAGATGTAGCTCTTGTTCGCTACTTAAAGATAACGCCTTCGATGCTAAAATTTAGAATACCTCCTGTCGCTTCATGTTCTCCTGATACATCGCTCCAAAATCTGGCCAAAATTTTCTGAACGCTTTAAAATTGAGCTTCGTAACAGGAGAACATGACGTCGAAAGAGGTGGCACCAAGTCTCGTCTTCGGAGAGAGATTCTAAGGCGGAGAACTATTCAACGTAGAGGCGCAGAGTTTTCGACAGGCCTTCGATGGTGAAATTCAGGATACCTGCTTTCGCTTCATGTTCTCCTGATACACCGCTCCAAAATCTGGCCAAAATTTTCAGAACGCTCTAAAATTGAGCTTCGTAACAGAACATGACGTCGAAAGAGGTGGCACTAAGTCTTGTCTTCGGAGAGAGATTCTAAGGCGGAGAACTATTCAACGCAGAGGCTTCGACAATGATTTGAAAGGTGCAGTTTAAAAGCATTACTTTAAGGTGGAACATTTCGAAAGCAACTTTTAACGGAGAACGCAGTGGAATGGAAGTTTTACAATGGCAAGAAGTAACGAAAGCAATTCAAAGATCCGAAATAAATACCAAAAGGAATAGTTTTGATACAGGACTTTAATTATTGACTATCATTTAATAATTTTAAACGGGAAATGGGTATTAGGAAGATGGTGTTAAATAATAACGATGTTTTATCACAAAGCTGCATTTTATTGATTTAATTTAAACATAATACAGTAAAATCATACAAATTTAATCTTTATTTAATCTCATTGAATGTATATAGACGAAAATACAGATGGGGATCACCTTCGATGCGTTTTTGGTAGGAAGATCAGGAAGGTAATTACCTGTGGCAGAAGAAACGTACGATTAATTCTTCGACAAATACGATAACATTCACAAGAATAAATAGGTTAAAACTAATACAATTATTTACCCATTGGGGATGCTCAGGGTGGCGAGGGAAATCGACACCGGTCCCGGTAGCTATTCTAGCTACCCACGTCCACGCATGCGCGCAATGAAGTCACGAGCGTTGAGCCAATCAACGCCAAGATGAAAATTAGCCGACGCCAGCGCCAAGTCAAGTCAACTAGCCAAGCCAAGTGAGGCCGCAACCAACCAGCGTCGACAACCGATTCCCCGCGATGCTGGTTGGCTAGTTGGCATGACTTGGTGCTGGCGTCGCGAATTTTCCAGCGATTTTCATCTTGGCGTTGATTGGCTCAACGCTCGTGACGTCATTGCGCGCATGCGTGGACGTGGGTAGCTATTTTAGCTACCGCCGGGTATCGAATTTCCTCGCCACCCTGGGGACGCTCGTCTGCAGCAGTGGTACCAACAAATTGTTGGTGGCGCCGTTCGTTTCCCACCTTGCCGTTGATTGGTTGACGTCGCAGCGCTACCGCGCGTAGGCGTGGCGTTCCCCCAGCGCTTTTAACGGTACGGGCGTACGGGATTTCCGCCCTTCACTGACTTCACTCAACATTAATAGCAAACATGGAAAACAAAGATGTAAGATAGCAATGCAGCGATGATTTCAGTACGCGTTCATCAAGAACACCGTTGTGAGCATCGATGTTTTTGGTCCACGGGACTTCCTGCGTCGACGCTCATTTTGAGCGTCAAAACCAATCACGTGACCGACGCTGAACCAACGAACGAGCAAGTCAGAGCAAGTCAGAGTGAACGAGCGACTGAAAGTCACGAGGGCCGACCACGTGACTGGTTTTGACGCTCAAAACGAGCGTCGAGCGTCAGCATGAAATCGCACCTTAAGCTGGCATCTGGGCGTGTTTTACCGTCCATTCTAGTTCATACTTTTCACCGCTACGCGCCGCTAGTATTACAAATTTGTGGAGGATTCAAAATAATTACACAATATATTTCTTAATATTTAAACTGATTTCTTCAAGGAAATGGTTTCTCTTACCGTTACGAAATTATAATGAACAAAATCATAAAACTTATAGTCACTTATATAATTAAATATAAAAAGGGGAAATGAATGTATGTGTACATATTTAGAAACGAGGAAATTCAATGAAGACACAGGCGGTACAATTATTATCATCAATTTAATACGTAGTCGATGAAGTTTTTGTTATTAAATACAATGTAATGTACAATGTTATGCTTGAAAATGATTTCTTCTAGAAGAGAACCGACAATAATGCAACTTTTATATTAGCTAAATTAATATTACAGTTTCTTCTCTTCATTTCCGATGGAATCGGAATAATTTCTTTCGAGAAATGCGAATATTTATCGTTGCGCTGTGTTGTCCTTCTCTTTTAAATTTGTTAGCGTTTAAAATTAGCGATGCTTGGATTACGCGTGGAATAAATGGGCATCTATTCTATGATAGATTCTGCTCGCTTTTGGCTAAAATTTTATTTCGCTTAAAATCGGAAAGCAGACGATATTAACAATTTCAATTCTTTTTTTCTTCTTTTATTGGAAACCCCCATGGAAGAGAAACAGATCGATGAAAAAGAAATTCAACGGTGTTGCTCGCAAATACAGCGAAAGCTCGGCCGGATTCGCCAAATACCATAGTCTCCTGCTATTTTTCTAAACGAAACGATTGGCTACTGTTTCTATTAGCTGTACACGTGGCATCCCATTCGACGCGCAGTATTAATTAATCGAAAGACCTCGAACCCCTTCGTTCGAAACCCTTAGTTCGAGTCCCTTCAGCATATTCTCTACACTTCCCTCCGCTCTCCTGCTGCAATTTTTTTTCTCTTCTTCTCAGATACGACTACGTCTATTTTTTGTTCCATTCCTTACAACGATCAACGGTTTTCGATAAAATTTCCAGCTCGAAATCACCACCACAAACATCTGCGGGTTTAGAATTTCAAGTTCGTAACAATCTTACTTAGTTAGTAACGTAATACTTGTGTTAATATCTTTCTCCTTTCTTCGCGGCTGAATGTTCGGAACGAACGCATTTTTTCATCCCCCTCGCAGATGAAATTATTTGTAGTAACTTTGATACAGAAGCGTTATTAATTACTCATTTGCTGGACATCGGTAATTCATACATAGCGTTGAAAACTTTCCTTCAAAATTAAATATTAAATACTCTGATACAAGGGCGTCTGCAGACTTTTCTCCAGGGTGGCACCTTTGAGAAACGGAAGCACCTTTGTAGCGCCAATTTAATTAATAATTTAAAATTTAACATTAAAAATCAGCTTTTTAGTATAAACTTAATAAAGATTAGTTTGTAAAAATAAGCGATTTTTTTCTCAAGCAAGGGGAGAAGGGCAAACTGCACCCCCCTGCGAACGACCATGCTCCGATACTGTTGAATGAAGGATATTTTAATATATTTCTTCACTTTGTAATTTCTCGAACGGTATTTCAATTATTCGTTCAGGGGATGAAACCATGCGTTCTAATATGCGTTGTGAAGGCTCACTTATCGTGCTCCGATAGGGACACGATCCCGACAGTGCCATTGATTGCTTATCCAACTGCACCGATAGGAATTACTCGATGCACTTGATACGCTCGATTCTATCTCGCCTTTCATTCGGAAACAAGAGGCTCGACTACCAGCAACTTCACTCGTCGTGTCTCGCGTACACTTCTCGTCGATTTCCTCTCGTCTTTTTTCACGCTCCGACAGGCGAACTTACGATGTACTTATAACTAAAAGTATTGCTTCCTGGCACGGCGAGCCAAAAACGATCTTATTACGTGAGATTCTACATCACATTGTTCTGTTCGAACATGATAGGCTAAAAATTATGGCGCAATTGAGAAGGAAATGAATGTCCCACTACAAACGTGAAATTATACAATCCACTTCTTCTTGCTCGAAGTTTCACCCTCGGTGGCCCGCGGCCTCGGCAGTCACTCTACTCTTTATTACTTCTCATTAACAGTGAAATCAAAGCTCAGGATTACGTGACCTCCTAAGAAACGTGTCAACCCACTTTATAATAACATAGAGTTTCACGAGTTACCTATTAGTACAGAATACATACGATCCTGTCAATTTAGACAGATCCAAACTGAAACATAAAGAAACTCTAATCCTGCTTAAGGGGCGATTCTCGCGTAACAGCCCCCGAAATTTATGAATTTTTTTTAGGAGGCATTTTTAAACTCGTAGAATTTTTTTTCATCTCGATCCTTCTTGTTATTTATTAATCATTGGGGAATCGTGTTAACCACGATGTTGGCATTAGGTGTAGCACCTGTCAAGGTCATCTGATTGCAAGAAGAAGAAAAGTTTCTTAAAGTTAAATAACTTACGCTGGCACTGGACTTAAAATTTTACTTTTAGCTTTCATTCACAATACTGTTTTCGTCGATATAAAGAATAATATGAAAAATTTGTCTAAGGAGAAAACTTACTTTTTCTTTCAAACGCTATAACTCTTTCATTTTTTTTTCTTTAAAGTGGACCAATCCCAGCGTAAACTATCTAACTTTATGAAACTTCTATCTTGTTTACAATCAGATGACAGTGATAGGTGCTACACATCCCGCCAACAGGAGTTACATCGTCGAAGATTCCACAATAATTAATAAATAATAAGAATCGACATAAAGAAAATATTTCCTGCGAGTTTACAGATGCCACCTTATATCCCAAAAGAGTTTAATCCGATATGACTAACAGTTTTTCCCCCAAAAATTCTTAAATATCAGTTACTTTTCGGGCTGTTAGACGAGAATCCCCTCTTGATAGAAAACTAATGAGCTCCTGTAAGAGTTCTTCAAATCTTTCTGTCAATTTTTACAAAGTTCTCCCTGCATTGAGAAAGATTCCCAAATTATTTCCGCTAAGAGAATAGAAGGTTTCCTATCCCAGCAAAGGATTCACAAAGGCTCACATCGCGTTACCCCATACAGCACACTTCGTTGCGGCAACGTTGCTGTAACGTTGCTGCAACATTGCCGCGCAACATTGCACGGGGCGGACATAGAATTGTTGCTGCAACGTTGCGGGATCATTGCTGCAACGTTGCTGCAACTACCATTTAAACTTAAAATATTTCCGTTGTTTTTAATGATACGAGAAAATGTCTAAGGAAAAAAGTGTTTGCTTCAGAGAGACAATTATTCTGACGAAGACGATTTTTTTCTCAAGGTTATATTTCCCGAAATTTCAAGATCATCGATAGTTTTTTTAATGGGATGACGTATTTTCATTACTGTAACGTTATAGCCAATAAAAATACAAATTCAACCATGTCTAATATGTTGCCCTTTTTGTCTAGCAATCATTTTTTTCCTGAGACATTTTCTCGTATCATTAAAAACAAAGGAGATATTTTAAGGTTAAATGTTAGGTGACTCACCCTGTATATTTTAATGTGTAGAATGACACAGGGTGTTACATAGTGTTACAAAACCCTAATGCAGCGTGTCAAAATGAGTCTTCGTTTTTGAATAATTTGAGTTTAAAGTTTTACATGGTAGGAGTATAAGTTCGAATACGTTAGCACTATTATCAATCAGTGGTTGTAGCTGCGGCGGTGAAGTGTTCGCCTACGACGCTACAGGTCGCCGGTTCGAATCCCCTTGTGGGGAAAAAAATTTTCTTTATTTATATTTTTGGCCGTACTACCCGAAACGTTGCAGGAGGCGGACATAGAATTATCGCTGCAACGTTGCTGCAACGAGATTGTGCTGTATGGGACTTAGTATACACTCGTGTACGCGATCGACGAGAGCCTTGACTTCGTCTGAAGTAAACGAGAAGAAGCTTATATTACCCTACCCCTCAGTCTAGCTTGCTACCACGTATCCACCGTCTTCCCGATTGCACCAAGAACTTTCGTCCACTTCGTACCCTGTGCTCACAACCGAAATCTTCGTCCTCTATCAATGTTCCTTAAGTTACGACGGTCTTATCGATTGAAACCTAAGAGACACCATCCTATTTCCGCCCTTATCCATGGACGATATGGAGAACGATCATAACGACGTTATACTTTCTGTATATGTATAATATCCCGCCCTTTTTTCCCTTTATTTATCTCCTTCCGCTTCTTCTTCGCCCCCCTCGTCGTCATCTTCTTCTTCCTCTTCTGTTCCCTTTTCTTCCTCCTTCGAGCTCGCTGAGAGATTGTGTGAGGATTGTGTGCTTCCCCGTGGCTCCTTAAATGTACTCGGCGAACATTATCCAATAAGTTACGTTTAGCACGGCGAATAGGAATGGGAAGAAGACCCGCGAGACGCGATCGATGTTGAGGGCGCGCATCCTCGCCCTTTGGGCGGGCGTAGGGCCCGGTGGCGGGGCCGCTGGCGATTTCTGCGATCGGCCGGATAACAACATTGCGTTTTCCTGCGTGACAACGATCACAACTTGAACCGTCGCTGTGCAGACAGCGCTTCTGTGCCTCGGAGCGTTCGGTGAGATGAATGCGCGGGAGGGAGGATAAACGCGCAGGGTTCATCGATTTTCGAATCGCCATTGGGACAGGCTCTCGCTGGGACACGGGACCTTCCGCGGTTGTGCGCGAACGCAGCTTTGATCAGAGCTTTGATAACAGAGTTAAGTAGTGCTATTTAGGATTTACTAGCACGTATGTGGATAGGTGAAAATATCTGCGCGAGTTTCAATTGTGTTCACTAGGGTGAATGCCCCAATTACTGCCACTGTCCCTATTACTGCCACTTTATTTATTTTACTTAATGAACACGCAACGTGTAAAGATAGTGTAGAAAAAAAATGTATGTTCTTCTTATTATTATAGTTTTCTAATCAGTTCACTATTCTTTATACGTTACGTTTTTATGAAGTAAAATAAATAAAGTGGCAGTAATAGGGACGCTGACAGTAATTGGGACATCTACCCTACACCGTTTTAAAGAAATAAATTATAACTTGAGGAAATTGTGAATTCAGGACACATTTCCACTGCCAAAAGTGTAGCAAATAATGCTTGAGAAAACATTCGTAAAGTGAATAACACCTTTCTAGGAGTAAAAATAAGACTGTCGTTCGAGTTCCTTTTTAGATTTACTATGCGAAAGGCGTAGATATTCAAGTATTTCAAATTTCATATACTTTTGTCCAATATTGTACGTCCGATACATCCTTAAGTCAGCCGGCATGCGCTGCATAGTTCGGCGAAGCTGCTGAGAGCATGGATCAGCATAGATCCAGGCATGTCCCTCCAATACGTCGATTACAGATTTTCGAAAATATAAGAAAACCATGAAGAAGAATCCTGCATTCTATATACAAACAATTCAGCGTTCCTCATCGACTCAACGACGTGCAAAATCCTAAACATCATTCCGATCAGTTTTCGAAGCTTATCCACTCCATCAGGATTCGAGCGTCAGAAGCTCATTGAAAATGAACCAGAATGATTTCCATCCATCAAGAGGCATGCGTCGAAGGATCAAGCTTCTCGAGTACCATCATTGTCTTTCTCCGAGGCACAGAAGCTGTCTGATTTACTCGGACCTTCATCCAGGCGTTACCTTAGTGGCGATGTCGAAGATTTTGTCGAGCTTCGCGGTGTCGGTGCCGCTGGAAGATGGCGGGGCCGCCGGTTTCGCGGCTGGCTTCGCGGCTGGCGCGTCCGAATCCCCGAGGACGATGTTCACCAGGCAATACTCCATCAGCGCCATGAACACGAAGATCGTGCACACGGACATAAAGGCGTCCACGGCCTTCAGGTACGAGACAGGAGGCAGGGACGCCTGACTCTTCGCGTGCTGCGTCGAGAGGGTCAGCAGGGAAGTCACGCCCAGCGTCACCCTGGCCGGCGCGGCTTCCGGCTTTATCCAGAAGGAGACCCACTGCGAGGAACGTAAAGCGTTTGGTTCACCTTCGACCGCTGGGTCGTGAAGTTTAATTAATGCGGGAAACACGAGGACAGTCGCAAAACTGTGCCCCAACGTATTTAACGGTCTCTACAGACGATAAGAATTGAATTTTAACTCACTTCCACAAATCCAGTCGACTTGAAACTTTGCTGGCAAAACTTTACGATGACAATACAAAATTTTGAAAAACACAATGGGGTGAAAAAAAATTGCATTTCCACGAATCCACTCGACTTGAAACTTGAAGAAACAGATCATCAAAATCGGTCCATATACTGAGGAGTTAGGCGCGGACAAACATAAAAATGAATAAACGGTTAATAAAAATAATTGTAATTTGTTGAAAATTCATTATAATTTGTGAATGTTCAGATATACCTGTTAGCTTCGAGAGTTTGCGAAGAGATATTTGAGTGGAGAATTCATGAGAAAAAAATTGGTTGCAAAACACAAACACTGAAGAGGAAGAAATACAAAATTTAGATGAACCGATTTTTATATTACTTAATCAATAATGCACTTAAAAGTAAAAAAACATATTTTCTTATGCTACAATTTCGATGGTGATATGTGACTTTCAATAAAATCATGAACAATTCTACAGGATAACCACAGAGTTCGTATGATTTTATTTGAATTATTTTTTACTCCTCAGTGCATCATTGATCGAGATAAGTAAACTCGTTTCACTTAAATTTCTTTATACCGCGAACTGGGGTGACTTTACCCGCCGGGGTGACTGCCAACTTTTTTACTCTCACTGAAAAATTACCATACGATTGAATTCGCTATTGTTTTTTTCGTTTGACCTTGGAGAAATTATTGCTATCGATTACAAAATAAAATGAGAAATAAAATAAAATAAAGATTACGAAATAAAATAAAAGAAACTTCTTCCGAAAAGTGGGCAATGTCACCCGAGCGCGGGCAAAGTCACCCCAGTTTACGGTGCATATTTCCTTTTAATCAGATGCACTTTGGTCGCGCGAACTTACCGACATGATGACAATCAGGCAAGTAGGAACGTAGGTGTGAAACAGGTAGTAGCCGAGGCGACGCTTCAGGACGAAGACTACCTCGAGGCAAGTGAAATTACCTGGATAACAAGATCCCTATTAATTAAGCATTACAGTAACTAACAGAAGCCTGGTCTAACTGGACACACAGCTAATCATCAGTCACGGCCGCGCAAGCATCTTATCATCGAACCTGAAGGAGCCCTCGCTCCACGCTATTAGCTCCAACAACCGCGAGAAACACGCCAAGCACCCGCCATTCTATCAGTCGCATGACGTCCAGGCTGGATTTATTCGCGGCGAAAGGTTCGCAACGAGACCCAACACTCTTCCCCAGACACTCGACTAGATTTCGGCCCGTTAATTAGCGAGGGAAGGCAGAGGCATCGGTGCTCCCCTTGAATGGAAGAGAGAGAGGGCGATTGACGCGATACGCGGACTCACCAGTAGAATAGACCTGCGTGCAGTCAGCCGTGTAGTTCTTAACCAGTTGCAGCTGCGGCAGCTCGATGTTCTCGTCGACGACGAGTGGCACGTCAGGATCCCACTGGAAGATCATTTCGTCCGTGGTGTGCGACACTGTTGACCGAGTTGTTTTGTCCATGTGAAATCGCGCGGCCATTCGGCGCGCAATATGTAAACTAAACGCGGACCCGTCGTCTATACCCGAAAGAAGGCGCACAAGCGGGGGAGGGCGGAATTCGATTCCCTTTCGAGCGGGAGCATCCAGCTGGATCTGAACGACGGAACTTCGAAAGCCTCAGAATTGCGCCAGGGACGTCGCGCTTTCAAAGAAACGATCGTGCACGAACAGGGGAGAGTAGCGTCAAGGAGGGAACTGTAAGGGGCGCTCCAGTTTCAAAGACAGTGGCCCCCGATGTTCCTCGGAATTGGCGCGAATCGGAGGAGCAGCCTTTCATTCGGACGTCGGTGCACGTGTGCGGAGGCTGGATTTTAGCTTATTCGATGGGCAACGAGGGATTTATTCGCAACACTGAGGGGATGCGGGGTGGAAATAAGTCACGGTGACTCGATGTAGCTAAGGATAAGCTGGCAAGCCTGGGGTTTTCGTGGATTACTCACAGCTCTCCATCTGCAGCTTGCACTCCTGCGTGTCGTGGGGGTAGATGAGGAAATTCATGGCGCAGGACAGCTTCAGCGTCAATCTGAAACATCGTGCTTCGCGACACTTTCTTTTATAGAAGATTGCCTACGCGACGTGCTGGCGGGGAACAGCTCAGGTGAAAACTAGGAATGAATTTTGAAGCATTCGAGTTTGAGGGGTTCGTCTTTAAAGTGGGACATCGAATGATCGGAAGAGGGATGTGAAGCGACGATGTCGCCAGGCGTGAAGGGGAGGAGAGATGTTAATAGGGTGGCTCTAATTTCGCGTTTATGAATCGTGAAAGAATCTGTAAGCTTCTTACTTGACCATGTATAGAATAGTCTTGTCTTTGTACAGCCACAGATAGTGATTGGGTATAGTCATCGTCTGGAAGGTCACGGATTTCGCGTTCTTGAAGAATGAATCAGGCCGCCACATATTCTTCAGCCAGTCCACTTCCAGCAATCTTAAATTACGCAATTTATAGCGGTACTCCGTTTAATCGCTACGACAGAAATGCGTGTGCATGCATCTTTTGCCACGGTTAGAAAGATATCAAGGTAACTTCAGAGTTGAAGCAAAGATGCGTATATTTATTTTTATTTTATCCACTGTTCTTTATAGAATTTTTATGATATCTCCAGGTAACTTTGGCCAGTTTAACGATTGGACTAAATTTCAACGTTAACTATGCAATATTGATCTTTCGGCAAGGTAATTATTAGCGTTTTAATTGCACTGTAATGTTTAGTCCACGGTGCTATTGTACCGTAATATAATGTAGGAGACTTGGATAGTCCGTATACCTATATTCAGACGTCATATTTTCTGGCAATCGCAGCCTGTTGTCCTTCCAGGTCTGGGCGAAGAATATATCGGCAGCGTAGGTCTGAAAAGGTAAACGGTAATAATCGATAATATTTTTATAGTCGTCGTTCTATATTCCTCTAGGGGCCTTCGACGAAATTATACAGGGTGCATGTTCTCAAAGTAAAATCGACTTGATTAAGTAAATTTCAGTTCTTAAACTGAGATACTATATCGAGATTTGATTTTAATTCGACGAAAGAACCTTTGGAAGACGAATACTCTGTCCTTTTAAATTGAATTACACGAAGATTGGAACCGAGGTGAATTTAGATATCACGTGGAAGTTCAATTTTAATGCTACACGATACCATTGAATTCTCATCTATGGAGTCAAGCCCCATGACGGTGACATGGAAGTAGACGACGGTCGCCTGTCCATCTTTCTTGGGCGGTCGCATTTTGTCGTACAGCTTGGGGTCTTCTGGCAGAAGATCGTAGAACTCCAAGCTCCTCCTAAAATTACAAGTCACACGGTGAACACTACGGATCACTCATTTCATTCACTTCGCATCTTTCCATATAAAAAAAATTACCGCGCCAAGCCTCCGAACCACTAAACAACGGGCAATTTCACAATTATTATTAGCCACACGTTTACCAAAGAAACGACATCTTATATTCCAGCCACCCCTTGCTTCACTGTGCTCCGAAATAAATTACAACATTAATTAGTATTCACAAACAGTCCCTTCGCACCCTTAAATACACACACACTTTATTTATTATTATTACCAAAGGCACTTTAAGCGAAGATTCCACTGGAATCAAAACTGCTATATTTTAACGATTAAACAAACTTCTCAATATTAAACGGTGGTTTATCATTTTAACAAGAATATACAACGATATTTTTGGTACAAAACTAGGGGTGTTTATCGTGATAACAGTCCATAAACAAATATCTCCCGGAGTCCCCTTTGTTTTTCCGCTTTCAGATGTTCCCGGCGTGCAAGGAGAACTATGCAACACCGAGGTTTCACTGCGCGTCTCATTGTTCGTTAACACACTGTGCACGAGTCACACGTAACGCAGAGAGTCACGATTTAAAGTCACAAAAGCCCAGAACCGCTTTTCCTCGCGTCTGTTTCTCAGACCTCGTTGATTTCCCTTTCAGCACATCGAGCTCACACATTCGCGCGGCCGCTTTTGAAATTCACGCGAGCATCTGTGACTCGCTCTCGCGGAGAATCTTAAGTTTTCATTGCACACAATACACTGCACTTGGAAAATTTCACTGTAACCTTTCTTTCGGGAAGCTCGTCCGAATTTTCCTCGGAAGATAATCCTTCGCCGATATCGAACCCTTCGTGACAACTTTCAGAAGAATTCACCGCAAGAGATCGTGCCTACATGCTCGAATAGCTAAAAGGATTTTAAATATCGTTTTAAAATTAATTTTGATGTACCTGTGGCCAGAAAGAACACCACGCAGTTAATTTCAGACACTAAACCTAACGACGTACATGATTTCTCTGGATCAAAAATTGTGGCCACGATCTTGTAGATAGAAATATTTTAAACGCGCTTGAAAATTAAGTAGCGTCCAATATTGGTACGAAATATAGTAGAAATGATTAACAGTAACAGAAGAAATATAAGAAAAGAAGTGACTAATGGGTAGCAATATTCTACGAGCAAAGCTGAAGTGAATTCTCCGATATTAGAAAAGTAGTTCCAAGTTCCCTGTAAAATATATATCCCAACTAATATTCCAAGGAAATCGTGCGACTGCAGTACCACTGCAGAGGGGAGCTCCCCGACAACGCTCCTCCTCAGCAAATAGCGAAATTGTACCCCAAGGAAAGGAAGATACACGGAGCGAAGATTGGAAAAAGTCGCCCCCAACGGATCGCGAAGGTGTCAGAGGTGAAATCCCGTCGCAGCGACGAACGTATGTAAATCGAGGGAAGGAGGAAGTTCTGGAGGACGCGGGCTAAGATGGCCGACGCCTGAGCGGCCAGGGCGCAAAGGAGGGAACAGAGGTGGTCGCTTGGCGAAGAATCTTACTGAGCGTCCGCGGTGCGTCCGAGCAGAAGAAGAAGCACAACCGAGGAAAGGATTGCGGAGACCATGCCGCCCCCATGTGCCTCGTCCATCGACATCCTTCGTGGAGCCCTCCTCAGCGCATCTTCCTTGTACCAGAAGCGAGAAGGGAGCCGAGAGGCAGCGGGCAGAGGCGACGGGATGAACGCCGAAACTGGCCAGCGGGATGATCGCGCGCGGGAGGCGAATGGGGACGAGAGAGAGAGAGAGAGAGAGAGAGAAATGGGGAACGACGGAGGATGGTGCGGAGCGGCGTAAACTAAGGTCCCGAGAACAGCGGTTGGGGAAGGAAAAGCAGGGCCACCGCTAGCAGCCCCTTTCTCAGCCTCCTTTCTCTGATCTTTATTCCCCGAAACGCGAGGACGTGCAACCGTCGACTGACTTCTTCAAACGACTTTGCCGAAGCTGCAGAATCCTCATCGTCTGCCGTAGAGTGGCAGAGGTGGAGGTGGCGGCTCATTGGTAGCGGCGGTGGTGGCGGCGGAGGTGGTGGACGAGCAGCATCGATACACCCTCGCTCTGCCACCCCGCTTCTTCCTCTTAACTCGATACAGAGGGATGAAGAAAGGCTGGGTGGGGTAACTCGCTCGCTCGCTCGCTAGCTGGTGACGTGCACGAAGACAGAGGGTTGGGAAGGGTCGAGAGTATCGCGAAGGACCCGTCGCGGCGAGAAGTGGTGGTAATCCCTCTGGGTTCCCACCGTCGCGATGCCTCTACGACACGAATTTACCCCAATGCGGTATGCCCGTGGCATCATCGGCGGACGGGTACCGTAATCGTGCACTTCCCGCACGCTCCGCCGTGCGCCCGGGCTAATTGCGACGATCAACGGAGGAATAATAACGCTGGCGCCAGGTCCAGGATTCGATGGTCGTTCCCTTGGCTCTCTTTGTACTTTTGCGAACGCGCCGGGACACGCGTCGGTGTAAATGCGATTACGTCGAACGAATAGGGTGTCTCTTCGCACGAAGCCGGGTTCGAGTCTCTGGTGGCTCCTCGCGGATTTCGGCACGCGGCTGTTTTAGGTGTCTCGAGCGGTGCTGCAGGAGACGTTGCCAAGCGCCAAGTCCATGTCTCTTCAATTTCGGCAAATGCTTGAACGTTCGATCTGTTATAATAAATGAGGTAATAATTGAAAGTGCAAAGTACGGGTGCTGCTCGAATTTGATTACATCGCGTAATCGCTTCCATTAAGCATCGAGGACTTTAGGATGGACTTGGTGAATTTTAACAAATAGCCAAAGATATAAATGATGGTTCCAATTTGGGAGATTCGTCTGTTTGTCTTTGGGGGGAGAAATGATGAAAGGTTTGTGTGTCTCGAAATGCTTCCTGCTTGAAATACGACTGTGTAAATATTCGATATTAATTATTTTGTTATGTCGAATATTTTTTGTTTTATTATTATTACCCTTGCCTTTCGGCTTAGGGAGACTTCCGTTTACAAACTTTCTCCGTCGTTACATTTATCTTTACAATAATCGTATTCTTGTTATGTCGAATATCAAGTCTATATTAATTTTCTATGTGTATAATTAAAAAGGAACTATTTCCAAATACGCGTTCTTTGGTGAGTAGAGAAGTCTCGAAGTTTCGAGATTTGTTTCTCAGATATTCTGAGGAAATTTAACTGCATTAACCATTTTCGATGTAAATAAAAAAATATCAAGTGAACCATATAGGAACAGAATTCTCATGCAATTACATATATAATTTACCATTTTTAAGTAGAATTTCGTAATCTACCGTGGAGTGTTAAAGATGAATGCATTTTATCACTTTCCATAAAGAAGTGAATTCGTTATTCCCTCTTGAAAGAAGCACGGCGAAAGTCCCAGCGAAGCGGCTGAATTGTTTTCTTAGCTCGAGATTCATCAGTAGAACACCGCTCCGCGGAAACGTGTGTGTGTGTTCATTACAATCCTCGGCGGAGGGGCGCGTAACGAGTGGCGGGGAACAGAATATCAAGGCGGCTATTCTTTGTTCCTTTGATGTCGCTGCGGCTTAAAACCAGGGGGAGCTGAAATTAACTCAATTCTAAGATCTCTTCCGCGATCTTCTTCACGGTGTTAAAAGCATACGACAATTATTTGTGAAAAGTGATGAAATTTAGGTCGTCATAAGCATAGTCGACCATTTTAATACGATTAACAAAGAGGCTCCTCGCTTTCGGGAAGAATTTATTTGCATTTATTATAAGGTTTATGTAAAAACAACGGTAATTATATATTCAAGGGTTGCGTAAAGTGGAGGGCAAGTGACTAGTCATCTCGAGGATGAATGTAATTTTCGCTCGATATAAGAACCGGTCCGTTATAAGTTCACGGTGTCGATCGTACGCCAGCACTGCAGCAAATTAAATAGAATACAGTAATACAAAAAGGTAATTATAATAACTAAACTTCGAAGTAAGAATAGAGGGAAAAGAAACAAAAGGTCGTAAGAAGAAGCAGAGAATTATAACAACCCTATCGCGACGCAACTATTCGAGAACAAAAACAGGACCAAAGTGGCAGAAAGCCTGACTGCGTCTTCGGCGAGACGCGGAGGGAATTATTCGTTTTAAGGGGCCGTCTGGCCTGAAACAGTGGCTGCGAGGCTCCATTGCGAGCAATTAGGCGATTTGAAGACGACATTAGAAGAAAAACGAAGAGCCCTGTGGATGGCGGAAGTTAGGACGAGGGGAGGAGGGAGAAGAGGAAGAGCGTCACTGATGACGAGGAAGAGGAAGCAAAAGTGGCGAGGAGGGAAAGAAAGGATTCCGCAGTCTCTGTTCCTCTCGCTCTCGCCCACCCTTCTTGAGGGTGACTCTCAGAGACGTTAACTACCGTGCTATTTGAAGACATCGCCGTCGACCGACGGGACACGCCGCTCGATATATCGATCCTCGAAAATTGTGCCGCGAATAGAATGCTACGTGTTCCCTGGCGCTCGTGCATCCTGAAGTGGCCGCTCTCTTCGAGAGGGTATATATGCACGCATGGGCGCGCGTGCGCGCGCGAGCGCGTCGCACACGTTTCCGCCCCCTCCGGCTTCCCGAATTGCATGCACCTACACGAGCACACAGGTGCGCGGCTGCTGCAAGCAGCTGAAAAGGGCCTCCGCGGAGGGACATCGTGAGGTAAGAGGTTGCTTCTTGGCACTATTAAGGCGCGGAACGTTATTAGTCATTATGAAAAATATGGAAAATAAGTTCGTCCTAATTGGCGATGATAAATGATAACTCGTAGCTACATCGATTTTCAGACTCGATTTTTTTTACAGTTTCGAAGATCGGCCGAGTTTTAAGTAACTTTGTAGTTGGGGGTGTGGATCTAGTGGTTGCTAGACTTGACAGGGGTAATTGTGCTCAACCCTTAACTACAGACATCTCTATTTAAGCCGTTAACACAGACGTGTAGTGTCTCAGACTACTTGGCAATTTTATTTTTTAAAGTACTGTGTTACAAGAATGAATGTAATTTTAAAAATCTCAGTTCTTCTAAAAATGACGAGCATTCGGGTAAGGAGATATGATTTGCCAGTAAAAAGTCATTCTTTTTTAATAGATAAAACTGAACTACGTTTAGAATAGAAATCCTACGACAAAATCTAAATAATTCTATTAAAAATCTGTTCTAAATCTCAACTAGATTGGTCCATCAGTTTTCGAGAAATATTGGTTACCGTCTTTTTTAAATCAAAATTCAAACTCTTATCCGAGACGAGTGACCTGTAGTTAAGGGTTAAGATGATACATATCTGAATTGTAGTTGGTTGTCTTTAGGAAGTCTTTTTAAGGTGACTTTCTCATCAAGTCACTGAAAAATAGGTGATTCTCAGGATTTTTTTTTAAATATACAACATGCAGTAAAAAAAACTCTAGGGCCTTTATTTATATATTATTCAAGGATTTGAAAAAGAAATTACTTTCATTTTCCTGGAGTCGTTTTTTAAAAACGTGGCGTCCACTGTAATGATCGGAACTCGACGTAGAATTGTTTATAATGAAAAATCCAAAAAGCTTCTTAAATGTTAATCAATGGCTATCGTATCATCCTACATCGAGTTATGATGGCTGCAGTCTATAAATATCACCTATTTTTTTAGCGATTTGACGAGGAAGTATCCTTAATGGCATTTTAGACGCAAACTTAGTGCGAGGGAATGATTAAGTGACAAAGGTAGAGTAGGTGATGGAACTCGAAGAGAGAGGCCTGCATGTAGAGTGTATCACTATAGAAATGCACTTTCCTGCAGGGGTGGCTGCAGATCAAAGGTGGCCCTGATTCTTATCGATAAATCGCAGAAAGTTTGCATTATTATAAGTGGGTCGAAGCCACGTCTATATCGTTGTTTCTCAACGGAAGCCACCGTTTTCTATTTACCCTTATCAACCTGAAGAATTTTGTTTCTATCATGCAAAGGGTGGTGCGGTTATAATGCTTCTGATGTTACTACTAGCATTTAAAGACTTCTAAGATTCTAAGACTCCTGGTGAATAGAAACTGAAATATTTGAAATACCAGATAAATGGAGTAGATTCATTAACTACATTATTACAGTCGCCTGCATAAATCGACGATATTACATCGAAACAATAAATTTTTAAATGAAAGCCTAGTTATGCTGAATTCTTATTATTATTTTTTTATATAGCACCGATGTTTGCAACTTGCAAATATACACTTGACAACACTCCAGGCAGCATTATCTATCACACAGATGATTTTATTTCTACGCAAACACAAAAAACATATTTTTCCTGCTGCAACTCTATTTGATCCCCCACTGTATGCTCCCTAAACATTAGATTTCGAAAACTGAACACAACTCTGGAGACTTCAATAGCAGCGTGCGTATCTGTTGCAACCCCTTCGGATTAGACTTACCTTCCACCCCAAAAAGAAGAATTTTAAATCAGCCTGTTAAAATAATCGGAACAAGGACGTGTACTTTAAATGCAACACAAAAATGGAACTTGAAGCGATCGTGAACAGTGGATCTGCGACACGTGGAGTGATTAAGCAGAATATTCAGTCCCTTAATCAAAAGACAACTTTTCGATAAGAACGCTTGCATGCTTGCCAAAGAAGGCCTCTTTCCGTTTACAGTATTCGCAGTGATGTCAGAACGGTCGCCCCTGTACTTTCCACCCTGTAATTAGATGATGTTCGTTGCGCGTAATTATCATTCTCATTAAACGAATGACACCGATAAATATCATTAACACAGAGGCAGCCGAGGATAAATTAAGTCAGTGGTCTCTCTCTCTCTCTCTCTCTCTTGAAAATCACACTTCTTTACCACGTGACACGTGAGAGAGGAGCCGCGGGTCACTCTCATTAGTTCCAGCGCAATTAATAACATTACTTCCCTCGAATGTCTTCACATCTCTACGTAGAATCGTAATGGACGTCAACGTTTGCGACAATTTACTAGGCGCATTCGAATCGGGAGGATTAATTTTAACGATGCCACCCCTTCAACCCTGTATTCGGTTGCAGAGGGCGCAGTATTCGATTATTTCTACTTCTAAGAATTCCAAAGCGCTATCACGAATAAGCCTGACCTGTTTAGGTCTGAATCAATTCTGAACGCACACAATTTCTGCCAAAAATGATTAGTATCGATTTAAATCTGATGGAGTTTTTAACAGGTCCATTCAAACCTGCATCGTCAGTGGTGCATTTGTGACTCTTTAGTTCTATACAATTCCTAATGGCATTAATACAGTTTAGAAATTCGCGAATTTTAATATCCATTCGATTGGACATCAGTTTATGAAGAGTACTTACGTCTGCAATAAGAATCGTAGAGTTTTGCGATTAATTTTGAGACGTCTTTGTGGCCTCGATAAAAATTGAATTTATGCAAATGCATATTGCAAAATAATGTTGAGGTAAAGTTGATTAGGTGCGAAGGACTTTCTGATGTGTTTGACAGTATTTAATCATCCTTCTCGACGATACTTTGAGTACTGTTTAGTAAGGGGTTGCGTAACAAGCGGGCTAACGTAATAATGCTTCCTCAGGGTGAATGTGTTTAGATTTACCTTGACCTCGTGACATTACCTTGAGCATGATAAGAACGAATTCCTTTTCCCTTGACTGATTCTAAGTCGTAATATCGACCAGTCTCTTTGAAAAGCTCGTTTCCACAATGCCTTTCTAATTGTCGAGTACTGGATACGATATGGCAACACATTGACGCAGGCGTTCTCACGCACGGACTCACACCAGCAGATAAGATATTATGATTTTGGATACATTTGTTATTCCGAATTTCGGTGAAAAAGTATCCGCATATTTTTAAATTTAAATATAGTTATTCACGCAAGTATCCGTCAAATAACGTTGAATTCAGAATTATCCATTATAATTTACATTGATATAAACTTTGATTAATACGTGTATAGTTAATACCATCTACCAAAGAAATGTTCGAAGAAATTTAGCTAGAAAAATGGAACAAGATAAGCTCGAATTTCGCAGAGAATTATAAAGTTGAATTCATTGCATAATAGATTATTAAAGCTTATAATAAAATCGGAGGAATATTAAGAAGAATATTAACTTATTGCAATTACGATTGTATAAATTATACACTGAATTTGGGCGAATACTTTTTGCACCATCTTTGCAACTTCCGCGGATAATAATACTTTTTTTTTACAAAAACTACAATTCTTCACTAATGAATGCATCCAAAGCAACAGTAGGTACCTACAGGTATTAATCAATGTTTATTTTGCGAATTGCGAATTCTTACCTGGAAGTCGACTTAATATGTAAAATATGTTACATATAGGGTGGACGGATACTATTATGAGTGACTGTAAGCGAATGCAATATTAATTGTTCAGATGAGTTTTAAAAGTCGTTATTTCCTACGCAGAGTATTTAAAAAGCTACTGCTACCGAACGACACAAGCTCGATTCCTTTCTTATTACACAAAGTACATATTGAAAAATTCCGAGACAAACTGGAACATGCAAATCTACTAGTCAGTTACCATTTTCCGATCCGCGGCTTCGTTCCCAAACTGACAGCTATTAAATCTTAGGAATACGATACAGTGATCTCTACTTGAACGCCAGTATCAGTTGCAGTCACGCGAGTAACACGAATAATAATTCTTTCCACTTCTTCGGTCCCTGGTTTCTCAATTTTCACCTACGTATCACAGAGGATTAATGAAAACTAGTTTTGTAAATAAAATAAAAACAAGAAACTGCCATTGGGTTCGCTCTATTAGCGAACCTATCGAATCAAAGAGATTAGACAATAGCTAAATACGGTAGAACTGAAAATAGCACAGGTTGAAGAACAAAGCTCAACACGCCAGCTCTCACAAATACTTCTTCTGGATTTACAAGGGCGACCCTTCGACTTACTCCACTAATGATCTAAACTGCTAAAGCTACTAATCCACAGCCTCCAAACGTTGAAATCGTGTAATTTGATTTGACCCAGGAGAAAAATGTCACTACTCAGGAATCAGCTCTGCTGTCCTTCATCCAGAACTCCTCTTACCTCCGTCACGTGGCCGATGTCCATGGGTGGGCAGAATAAGATGCAAAAATATCCACATGTGGTAGAACCCGATATATATTTCGATGCGTCCGATGACGTCATTTTTCGTAGTACTGACGTCGATACTGCGGCTGGCTGCCGGTAGAAAGGAAAGAGCCGAGAAATGGATTGCTGAAGGAGCGGTTCGAGTGGTTCACGGCATTCTGCTATTCCCAGTGGTGGTTGCAGGCCCAATGACCTGATTGTCGAGGTAAAAAGAAGCTGCTCTCGATGGTTCGTTACCACGAGCCTCGGCGCGAGGATGATGTCTGCGGTATTTCCAGATGTTAAAAGTGTCCTCCGCCTATCGCAGTCCTTGGGATAATATTCTAAAGATTTCCTATTCGGGACCAATTCATACTTATTAGATCTTCATTGTCACGAACCGACGGTTTCGCAAACCCAGATTCGACATTTCTGTCGCGGTGCCTGTCGATCATTTCTTTAACGTTTCAAGGATCATGCTTCTTCACGCCTCCCCTTCGCGATCGGCGAACGATGGTTTTAAAGTGGACAATTTGACGTGTAAATTAAAGTTGGAAATAATTTTTGACACTTCAAGTGGAGAGACTTAAATCGCATTCAAATTGATTGTAATTCCTTACTTCTGTTCTAATCTGTCGAAGGTATTTCTTCTTGCAGGCTTGCTTTTGGAGCTGATGTTACTGGCAAAGGAACTTCGGTAAGCCGAAAATTCCGATTGAAATTTCGCAGGCTTGTAGGGAATCTGATTAGAAGTTGGGTAGATGCTCCTATTAGTGTGCTTTTAAATGAGCTGTAAAAAAACTCGCAGATATACATGGGGAAAGAATTTTTTTTTTAATTAAGTTAGACAGTTTAACAGTTTATCAGGCAATTACTATCTACTTTTCGTCCACTTGGTTCTTCAGGGTGAGAACACCCCTTAAAGATTATTGTCTGCTTTGCAATTCTCCTGTACATTTTGGAAACTATAGTAAATATACAAAATTGTAAAAAGGAGAATTTAAAGATACTTTAAGATTTCTACGTATAACTGTGCAATGAAATTATTTAAAAGTTGGAGTTGAAGTAGAGAAACTTTCCCCATCACAAACAATTAAGTAACTTCATTGCACAGTTTTATAGAGCATAAAAAACCGTTAATGTTGATCCCAACAATTTTGTTATGTCTACTATAGTTTTCAGAATTACAGAAAAATGGGAAAGCAAGTTCTACTTAATTTTCGAAGGGTATTCTCACCCTGAAGAACCAAAAAGTAGCGGGAAAAAATCGCCTGATATGTACGAACCTGCAAAGTTTATAAAAAAAAGGAATTTTCGATTTACCGAAGTTCCCTTGTGAGTGATAAACTCTGATAGAATGTTTGGTATTGCGTAGAAATTATTTTCAAAATATGGGAATTTTATTCCCCTTTTTTCTGCCTCGACAGAGCGTTCTGCTGTGTACTGTCAATTCTTTCTGTCACTCCGTGCCCGGCTGAGGTTCTCAGATAACAAAAAGAGCTTATCGGGGCGAGATGATCGTATTATCGAATTTAAAGATCTATATTTGACGCGGTCGAGAAAGAGCGCGCGGTAGAGCGGTTAAAAAATCGAACTCGTCTCAAGTGCTGAGAGTGTTGTCAGCTTCTCTTCGATCACCAGCAGCGAAGCATTTACGTCAAAGACTTCCATGACGTCACTCGACGAGCAGGAGTCTCTATTAAATCTTCAATATCCGGGATCTTTTCTATTTTAAACGAGACACAATCTTCTCTAATAGATCCATGAAAGGTAGGTACTGTCAGAAACTAGCAAATTTAGACACTTCCCTTCCAAAAGTTAGAAACTGTAATCCTGTTCGAAGAACACGTAACTCCAAAGTGTTTCTTATTGAAAATTTGGAATATCCCTCAATTAGCAATTTTATACAAAAAATTCAATCTCCAATTATAGATTTAATCTTTCTAATCATTGCTACTGATAAACTATTTCAATTTCTGACAAAGTAAGTGGCAATAATTCTTAAATATTCTGATAAAATTAATGGCAATGCATTAACAAAGTTAACAAAGCGGGGCTGTAAAATACAACGTGGTGGAAGTTAACGAAGAAATGTGGTTGGTTTTTCATACCGAGCAGGAAAAGTGTGTCGACGAAACGCATTGGCATAGTTGACGCGAAATTGATCCTCTCTGGTCCAGCCGCGGCATTGACCAGCAATTGAGAGGCGGTAAAAGTACCTCATTTGTTAATTACAACGTGGTCGATGTACTCGAGCGATGCATAATTAGAGGGAAGAAGTGGCACGATCGTCAAAACAGAATGAATTGCAGGAGAGATCAATACGTCGAGCTGGCAACACGATGCTTAACCCATTAAGTACCAGGTGTGCCTATTTATAGGGCAAGGCAGATTTCGCGTTTCGAAAGATGATAGATATTACGGGTATTTGTATCGAGCGAGTCTCGTAATAATTAGAAGCTCGTGATCTAGCGTCGAACCTCCTCAAGCACTCAGCGATAACGAAAGAAATATTATAACCCTTTTCCACAAAAAACACGGCGGAAATTAAAGCCCAGATAAACCCGAATAATCCGTCCGTGCCGATTACACTTTACAAAGATAAACAATTCAGAACAATTACAGGATCACTCTGATAAGGAAGCCACTGATTTGCGACTTACTCGAGATACAGAAACGAAACATTTAGCTTAGATAATTTAATATTTAGAAATCCAGCAGTGTTTCTGTTATCCTCGAAATCTGAATATCTCGATAGATCCTTCGCGGTCGGAGGTCCTTTAATTATTCTGACCGGTGATTTGATCCTAGCGCATCCAGGGAAATTAGGGAAAACCGGCAGGGGAGAGGGGTACCCGGGGGGGCTGTCGCGGGTGTACACGATGGTACACGTCGCGGTGTGGTGTTTTTGCGGACGTCAGCTGAGGTACTCTTGGCCGAGGCACGTCGAGAAGAGTACGGACACGGCTGCGGCTTAGCTTGCCGTGGAGAAGCGGTTTCGAGGTAGCTGGAGACGATGCACGATAAGCACGCCCGTTCCTCTTTCTTCTGACCTCACGCCGTTTTCATCCCTCCCCACGGCGCAGCCCAGCCGAGCCAAAAGCCACCCCCTCCCGCACAGCCCACCGCCCGCCTATTATTTTCGACCGATTGCCAATTGTCGTGCAACTGCCGACGTAGGTGCTCCTCTCCTGGATGATTCTGCTTTCCCGCAGCATCCGCGGGAAACAGGACCGTTGCAACCACCGCCCGGGATCGTAGCTCGATCCTGTCATTTTCTCCGATTTCCCACCCCTCCCCGCCCATCTCGTTTTATTCCAATCTCAACGGCGTCGTTGCGCTTCGCACACATATAACAAAAAAAAACGCGATAACTTTAAGGGTAGGTTTCAGCACTGAAAGTTATCGCATTTTCGCTTTTTGTTTAATATAAGAACTGATTTCACTGCTTCAAAATAAATTTCTGCAGGAAAATGCTGCTTGCATACTCCAATACGCTCTACATTCACAATCAGAATTTTTGGGTTGGTAGTGTTTTCTTGTAAGTAGACTTAATTCTGTTTTCACACAGGTTCTGATGTAACACGGTCTAGAAATAAAGAAATTCTCTTTTTCTTCGATTTGCTTTGATCTAGCATGGTCCGATAAATTTGCCTTCCTAAAAATCGTCACTTGATTTAAATTCTAAGAAGAAATATTCCTACTTATTTCCCAGGGAATATCTCCTAATTAAAAAGAATTCTCAGAACTCGCATTTAACGTTGCTACACACTCTCAAGTAAATGACTTATCTGTTTTTTTACTACTTATTTAAACGCGTGCAGCGACAATCACTCTTTCGTTCCGACTTTGCCTCGTAAATGACGCAGCTACAAAAAAATTGAGTTCGAGGTTTGACAATTTGTTCGTACGATGGTGATTTGGATAAAATGCTCCATATTTTCATCTGCACGATATCTGTTTTTTACATGGACTTCTCGGGGCTGTATCCACCGCATAGAAACAGAATCAAGTGTATTAACTTTTTCTGTTGATTCTGCAGAGCCCATATCAGAAGAGCTCCTTCTTCCAGATTGATTGGAATGATATAAAATGAAGCATTTCAATGGAAGCATCAAATTACACAGGTAGCCGTAAGAAGTTCCATAGCAGGGGACTACTTAGTGTCGTAGTGATTGGATCTGGTGGCATAAAAGATTTCAGAGAAACGGGGATCGATTGACGATCGAACGAAGACTCGGTGCTTACCGATGACGCGCAAGATCACCCCGTTACCTCGAGATTTCGAGGTCGATCACGTCCTCGTCCCAGAATTCCAGGGATGAGGATGCACTCTCCGTGTATCCCTCGGAAAATGGCATACTCGGCTACTTGAATTAATTATTTCGTTGCGTCAAACATTTGACATTTTTTTAACGTACCACCAGTGTTGATCATCTTAAACAATTTACACAACCACCCCACTAATCCGTCGTGCAGAAAAATTTCCTTCGGTACTTGAATCTTCTATACATTCTACTGAAACTACAAAGCAGTAGCACAAACACTGGTGACTCTATCGTAGACTGTAGTTGAAGATCAGTACTGAAATTTCTGAAAGTTTCTATTTTCTGAACTGACGAAGAACAAATTGGTTTTACTTGTCCTTTTAGGCACTTTGTGCAAAAATAATTTAGGCTCAAGGGTAGTGGAGCTAACTTCGTCACCTTTGTTTCTTAAATTCCTCCAGGATTTATTCATTGCGCACGCGAAGAAAATATAAATGCTTGGCGATAGTAAATGCTTTAATCCGTATCCAAAATAATAGGTATTCACATGTGGAACTGCGCGCGCCCTTAAGTGGAGACCTGGAACAAGTGGCAAGGGGACGAACAGACAATGAAAGTCCAAGCACACAACCCTGTTCAGCCTTGAAATTTTATAAAACAATCGTGGTTCGCGCGCAATTACAATCAGTCCACTGAATAAACCCATCGCAAATTCGGCACCCTTAAGATTTAAAAAGAGAAACCAAAAGTCGCTCTTCCGAAGATATTTAAATAACGATAGCGTTTGTCCTTGTGTAAATAGTCTTTGATTAAGCTGCTTCCTTTTTATAGAATGAAATCAGTGTTGGTTGTCGGAGTTGTCGCTCGAATTCTGCTCCTCCGTCGCTCTTCTCTTGTAATCCTTCTCGTTATAACAACTTCGGTCCGCATGCTTGAAAGCTGGACGTCTCTACAAAATATCGAGCGTGATTGTGTCTTACGCATTGTACTGTTACAAAATGTACGCAATCCTTCCAGACATTTCTGTGAATTTACACGTATCGTCGCACGATGAAAAATTCTTCGAAGAAATCTTGACTTTAGAATTTTTGTTTATAATTTTTAGCTCGAATAGCAATGATTGGATAAACAAACTGTAAATAGACAAAATGCGTGTCGTGGCGAGCTTTACAACACTATATTTTTATAAAATACAGTCTAACAACATTTAAGTTTCCAATCTTTTTAGCATTTGGGAAATCATTTTTCGCATTTTCAAGCGCTGCAATTCGAAATATAAGCTTACTTTCACTCGAATTATCTGCCACATGTTTAGAAGCGTTATTTTACCTTTGAACCTCGAATTCGGTGAAGCCCACCTCTGCACAGTCGATGTTTACAAAGCGCCCATCGCAGCATTTGCGTGTCCCTCGCAAGTTAATCTTTTTTGTCAGTCAAGTGTATTCTCTGCATTAGCCACAGCTGAAAGAGCCATTGACTTGCAATGCACTAATACATCAACGCAAAGTAAAATTACAGATTTGTTTTTAATAATAACGCGCGATAGCCAAGGTACATAAAACGCAAACTGCCATTTATTTTTTGTTTAAAATTCGTCTTATGATTAGTGGTGTTGGTACATACTGTATGTATGTATACATATAGGTATACAATAAATAATTGACCTCTGAAAGTAGAATTTGTCTTTGCGTGATGAAAAACATTACAAATCGAAAAATATTAACCCCTGTACATGCAAAACCTCTGTAAGTCGAATTTTCATTAGTTAAACCTCCCTTACTCGAAAGCATCATTAGACTTAAACCTCTCTTACTCGAAGATTTCAGCTCTTCCCTTGAGATTCGAGTTACCGAGGTTCGACTGTATTTCAGAACTCAGTGTCGAAGTTAGAATGGAACAAGAGAAGATGCAGTTATGGAGAATATAACACAACTTTTCTTATCACTTTTTATAGTCCTACCACAAATCTGAGTTTCCACCCAGCACGGAACTTGTTAATGAATATTAACGTAGACTGGGTGAATCACAGAAAATCTGCTCTTTTTAAACACGTTCACTGGCCTCGGATATTGCACGTCCAGAGATTAGCTCACATCGACAAACATTCTTTCGTTTAATCCATTTAAAGAGAGACAAAAATGACTTGTAAACAACATTTGCCAATTGCACGTCAGAACTTTAAGTAAAGCTTGTCTTGGTCCTTGCGTGGATCAGAGGACTCCAGTATAAAGAGATTCTTTGAGTCACCTGTGGCTGTGAACGTGCTAAAATGAAAAATCAATTTCCACGAATGCTTATGTCTGGAAGGATTAATTAGTAAATCATCGAGTTACAACGGCGGTGCTAATAAATGTTTACAAAGAAACGCGTGTACTGTCTTCGACGAACGTTCCTGGGCCACATAAACCGAAACTGTACAGGTGGAAATCCTCGTGTTCTTTTCGGTGCTTTTGCACCCTGCAAGCAAGCACGACTGCGCATATATGTGCTTTTTAATTAAAACCGAAATGTTCGACCTTCGCACCACCAAATTTCGAGCTGTTCCATTCTCAGCGTTGCTCGGTGAAAAGCCACGATTATTATTCGACAAATCGAGAAGCAACTTTTATTGGCGGCACAAAGGTGGCTCTAATTGTGCTCTGTTTGAGATTCTTTAATAATGTACATGTTGAATCGAGCGACATGTGTCCAGTGAATTTTACAGAGTTATCGAAGATTGCTAATAGTATTATTTGTTACGAAACGCGCGGGATGAACTGAATGTAATGATACAGTAAAAGAGTTCCTCTTTTAAAAAAAAAGATTCGTGTTATGAAGTTAATTAGAATTCCTCTTTTCAGTCGTTTCCTCACAGTCGGAATGATCAGCGGGGTGGTTTTTCTATATAAAATTGAATCTTTAAATAATAGGGTGTCACTTTGGCACGCATAAAATAGAATAGTTTTTAAACTTCCTACGAAAAAGGATAGTTTTGTAATTCCAACCCACCTTTCAAAAGCAAGTCGTCACACTTTCGATTGCGCTCAGCTTTCAGTTCATCCCGCGTATGAAGTCAACGAAGCTTTTCGCGTTCTTGACACTTTTTTATGGGAACAGTTAAAGAAACCAGAGAAGTGTAAAACCACAGAACATTCGTGTCTAAAAGGCAATCAATCGATAATAAAGAGTAACAAAGAAATGTTTAAAAATCGCTCACAGTAGATAAGCCTATGTGTTAGAGAAAAATATCGTTTCGCAGCGTCCCTGATCCTTTCAACCTTCCACATTAATTATATCACATGAAACTTATACTGAGGTCAAAAAATAGTCAGACTTCAAAATGGACCCTTTGCGCTTGTACCCTGCAGCGATACCAACAACACTGCGGTCGCGATTACAGCAGCACAGAATATTTAATCAACAACACTGATTAACTTGAATTCTAACTCCTTATTCATTAAATAACGCAAACGATAGATCACATTACAATCTCAATCTAAGAATATCTGTCGCATCCATTTCCCACGTGTATTCGTGAAAAGTTCATTATCCATTTCTATGAATTCTATCAAGTCAAACGGGAATCAACTTGTGACAGTTCTTAGATACCCTTGAGAAGCTCAACTTATTTCATTCTCGCCATGTCAATTTTCTGCCCTGCATTTCTGCCAAATTCACGGTCTAATGCCCCTGGAACGCCTTATTAACGATTACAAGCGAATACAGAATTTCTGTACAGCGTCCAGTTAGCAAAGAAACGAAATTCCAAGCGCAAAGGGTCGAAAGCCCTCTCGCAGTCAGTCGCAAAGAAGTTTGTGTGGAACATGTTTCAGAGACCCATCAGCGCGACGCCCCTAGACGCTCTACCGTAATTAGATTATAGACTTCGATCGATTATCGGCATCGCGTTTATGCGATCTGGATAATGCACGCCTCGCGCGATACGATAAAGTAATTACTATTAATTAATAATAGTGAGATGATTATCGTGTGACCTGCTAATGTGCATCGCGTATCGGAGCTTGCGACCTCGCTTCGTCCTTATAAAAATGAATCCTTAACATCGGTGACGTTAGAAAGTAAAAGGTAGAAAAATATATATTGCATACGCCGCTTTACCGTTTCTCTGATCCCGGTGCCGCGTGGAGATCCTACGACAGGGAAGCTCTCCCCTTTTTGCACGCCCGGCCACACGGATCACGTGCCACGTACAGCGCCGCTCATAAGTGGCATTAGGACGCTCACGCTGCGTGGAACAATAAAATAGTGGAAAATGTGGAAAACAAATTTATTGAAGAATTTATTTGGCATTTTAAAATGAGAGCTGTGAAAAATATCGAATCTGTATCTAAATATCACATTTTCTGCAAACACGGCAATTACCCTAACACACTTATGAACGCCGGTGTACGTGAAGTTGATTGAAACCGTGGTAAAAGGGGGTTGCGAATTTAAAAATCTCTATATTTTCTACGCGTTCCATTCTTCAGTTTGACGAGATTACAGCCTCGTTTCGTGCCCTTTCTCCACGTAGCACTGGCCTCGAAGTAAGATGGACGTGCGACTATCCGTTCCCGTGGACTCTACTCCCTATTTGTACTTTACATTTTATATTATCCCTATTAATAGAAGGTTCTTGGCTAACAGTTGTTCTTAAGTAACAGGTATTCGGTACGAGAAGGGGTGAACACAGAACTAGGCGAAAAGTGTTAATTAGTGTTGTCAAAGATAGTGGAGGCTTCCGAGTGTAAGTTCCATGTTAATTTAGAGAATTGCTTCGATGTTCCATCGACTTTTAGTTAGCCGCAATTTCGACTGATACTGCATGGACCAAATTATGCGGAAAGCTACCAACCCTCAATCATCTGAAATTGAGTAAACTTAATTTAAAGATTTTGATTTTTAAAGAAAAGTAGCTTTATTTCGATTGGGTATATTTGATTTCTTGGTATTGGTTTGCAATGCTTTTCAATGGGTTATTAATTAATAGGGAGTAGCATTTTAATCGTTCTGTAGCTTTTGTTTCTTTAAGCCTAAAGTGGAACTATGGCTTGGTAGCTTTAATAATTGTATAACGTAAGAGTTGTTCTATGGGTTGGTAATTTTTTGCAAAATAAAGATCACAAAGTTATAAGATACGTACTATGTTAAACTAATTTTTTGCCATTTTGAGGGTTACTAGGTTTCTGCATAACTTGGCCCACGTGTAGCATTTTGACTTAGAGAGTACTGACAGTGGTACAGTACTTTGGTATAGCGGTATAAAATGCACTGATACCAGAATAAGATATCCACGAAACCTACAATCTCCAGCTCAAAATCAGCTTCTGATACATTACACCAAGAAGCTTCCAACAACCAGGTCCGTCTGTGAAAGCCCGCAAAAATTCCTAGGATCTGTATTAACCCTTCATGGTCACACTGGGTCCAATAGACCTGCTTTTTAACTATGGAGCTTAATACCGATAAGTTCCTGGCTTTCCTTTCCGATTTTTTTGGTACATGTTGCGATTTCATTTCTTACTAAAACGCGCCTATTCCATATTCTACAATGTTCAAAGTGTGTATTAAAATTTTTCGGACTCGATTGGACTGATGCAATTCATACGGTAACTGTTTAAAAATCGGCCGGGTCCGTTGGATCCAGTGTGACCACCGTGGAACTTTACAGAAGTGTGACCACGCAGGGTTAGCATACAAAAAGCAGGAAGGACATGCATTTTCTGTATCGTTACAGTAAGCAGGATAACGAAGGGGATCGAAACGATTTACGATCTAATCCGCCCATTAGAACGGATAACGTAACGTCCATCACGATACAACACGACATCGAATTTTCCCAATACACAGCACCACTTTCTTCCACGATTCTCAGATAGTGTGACCTCTACGCGACTACAACACATTCGAATAAAAAACGTTCATTTCTTAACCGACCCATCTCGAGTGCTGCTACCTCGCAAACATAAACTCCACTTTAGTATCTGCGCTTCTGGGCAGTGGCGGATTTAACGGGCGGCCAATGAGTAGTTGCATGGCCGTCTGTAGTACAGGCCGGACACTACGATGCTGCAACACCGCATTTCGAACAACCATCAGTCCGATGACTATGTTCCGATCGGTACCAGAGCCGGCCGTGACATAAAGGTCTGCGCACACATATCTGTTCCGTGGCAGTTCCGTTCCGGCGTGCCAGTGGTAAGAAGAAGAGACCCTCTACGCCCCTATTCTTCTTACTACTGTGATAAGAAGAGGAGTGGTAAGAAGAAGAAACCCTCTACGCCCCTCTTCTTCTTACTACTGTGGTAAGAAGAGGAGTGGGAAGAAGAAGAGATCCTTTACGCCCCTCTTCTTCTTACTACTGACACGCCGGAACGGAACTGACACGGAACGGAACTGACACGGAACGAACGTGCGCAGACATTAACGCGCGAAAGGCTTCAACAAAATTCAAATAGAACTGATGACAGCGTTGCCAAATTCACTATGTTCCGGCCTGTACTACAGACGGCCATGGCAGTTGCAGTCTGGGCCCCATCCAGAAAACCCCTCAGGGCCCCCATTTTCCCCCCAAAAAATACAATTACATCCAAACACTATATTATTTTTTGTTTCCCATAATTTTCATACCACGCGCGCGTAAATTGATTTGTAATTCTGTTATGCATACAGGGTGTCCCAGAACGTTTGCCACCCTTTTTCCCTAAATCCGCCACTGCTTCTGGGTATACGAATTTTCGTGAATTTCAAAAACCTTCCCCAAGGAGAAGCAGCACTCGAATGGGCCTTACGGTCATCGGTTCGCGCCACTTTGCTGTCTCGAATCCGGAAGACGCAGATCACGAGCACAACTTCGGAATTTCCTCTACTGCTCAACGACTCTGGAAAAATCGGCCAGACCGAAGGTTCCACAGAAATCAATCGATCACCCTCAGTTTACTTTTACGTTCGCTGAGACTACGCATCTACCCTGTGTGCACAAGCCCTGCCTCGGTAATACGCTTTTTTACCCGCGTTCTCGTGTTTCGCGCAGCGGATTGTGCGATCGCGCTTGCCAACCCGGCCTCGTCGTCCTTTCGTGGGACCAAAGGGACTCGAAAAAGTGTCGAGTGCCCTTAGTTTAAAGACTTGCGAGCGTTCTTACTGCAGGTCGGAACAAGGTGGCCGCTCAACGCCGATCCAAACGTGAATCCATCCAGATACTATTAATCTATTTATGGAGCTTAACAATTAGCGTAACGGAGACAATTCACAGTCAGCTGGACATTTAATTTTGATTGGCACTGCTTCGCGCAATTTCTCAGTCCATCCGTTTCTCCCAGCTGATTAGCGACTTTGAACAGCCAGATGTTCCGACTATGAACGTGATAAAAGTGCTTCACGAATCTTTCAAGCGCCGTCATTTTTATCTCTTACCGCGAATTTGGATAGAGTTTGGCTCGTTTGTAGAAAAGACTGGCCTCGAAAGGACCGAGGGATCGGCACGCGGAGAAAGATTCACGAATCCTTTAGCCAGTGACTCGCGTCACTCGTCCCCCTCATTCTCTCTAAACTCGTTCACTCGTATAAACTGATTTCGTCCGTACAAATGTGTGACTACGCTTTGCTTTTTTTCTTTTCCTCATCCTCTATTTTTTTTCTTTTATTATAAAACGTCACGATTTCCTTCTTTTCAGGGTTGATTACAGGAAATTGGTCGTCGAACCGCACGAGAAGCAGTCGTTCGGTTCTCCTTCTTTTTATTAAGAAACATTCGATTAGAATTGATATGTACGCGATGCGAAGCTGGTTTATTTGAACGAAGAGTATCAGGTTTACGTTGGCAAGATTGAACGAAAACTCTGCAGCGTGTGTAGCAGTTAAAGTACATCTATTGTAAATAAATCGTTAATTATATTATTATAGTTCTAGCACTAATTGTATGTCTAAAATGATTATTTATATTATGCACTAGTGTTTCATTATCTGTCTCGTAATCACATTTCCTTCAGATCTTGCGAACGCGATCCTGATACTTGCGCCTTCTTGTGGCACCGATGACATTTATTTAGAAGAACTCATTTCAGCCACGTAACCCATTAAAGTTCGTCAGTTTCAATCTGCCAAGATTCCGAGTGCTTTCGCAGTCGAACCGTGTATCGAATAGAGAGTTTCAGTGAAAATTGTACAAACGCGAGCACTCGCGTCACGTGCGGGAAACGCACATGGGCGTTCGACGCCCGCGATGTAAACCTATACAAACAGGCGCCCCGCACGCAGCATTTGCTTGGAATCTTATTGTTAGTAATACGATGTCGATTGACTTTATTTATGAAAAGAAGGAGGCGCGACGACTGCGTACCTCGTACAGCAGCATAAAAGTGAAGGTCTGATGATAATTGCAATGCATAGTAATATGCCTTCCCATACTTCGCACGTGTAAAGGCTAAGATTCGTTAAAAAGAAGAAATGCATCGTCGATTAAAAAGATTAATAGAACGTTAAGCTCCGCATTAAGCAGCAAGTCCCTAGTTAATTGTAACAATCGAATCTCGTGCTTACGCTTAAACAGTACAAAATGCAATTATTTACTCTTTTTTTTCTTTTGCCTTCTTTTTACCATGGAAGTAGAATTATTTCACGTTCGTCGCTCGGTGGTTACCAAAAAACTACGTAAATACGAAGATACGATTAAAAACGATCGGTTATATCATGCGTATAATTAATTATCCTTACTTATATAAAAATTCCCAAAAAGGAAAGAAAATGAATCCAGCGATCTTGTCACCTCGCGGTTTAGTGTATTCTAGTGCAGCGTGCCATTCGAGGATAGAATGAAAGTTCCATGCCACTGACTTTTGTACAATCCCAAGCGTCGACGACGCGCTTTCGAAGCAGCTGCCGTTGTAAAGACGATACTTCGCAAATTAGGAAGAGGCAAGATCAACCGCGGGTCATTCATTTAAATGTTATAAAATATTCTTCAACGGATAGAGAAACACGGATAAATCGATGCGAAACAACCTGTTTTCATAACGTCCCTCCGAAAATAATAATTATTCTAAACATAAACTAGCGAAACGCAGGTGCGAAAAAGGAAACTCTAGCTTCTTCTGTTCATCCTTTCCCCGCTCTTATTACTATCGCAAGACAAACGACTGGAACGCGATTCTTCGAGAAGCAGATCTCTTCTATAAAAAAAAACTGTATCGTCTTTCAGGGGCAATGCTTCGACTGGCTCGCGTTTACTTCGAAAGACCTTCCGAAAAGTTAAGGTAAAAAGAAATGATAACGCGCGTTCTTTTTTTCACGAGAAATAAGCTCGGGAAATGGCACAGTGGTTTTTTTGTCTCGCGAGTCCTTGCCTGTTGAGCATAAATCGAGATTGCGTGCAGCGGCACAGAGCATACCAAGCGTCTCGGTTTACCTGAGACAGCGCAGCCATTTCGGCAAGAGGGCTGCGCATCTCAAGTAATCTCAAATGGAGCCACTACTATCACCAGGAAAGACTATCATGTTTTCAGCACCATATGAAGGGGTTGGTGAGCTTCTTGCGTCGAGGGAAGCTCTGCTCGCCGAGCTGAAGCTACTGGAACTCAGATCCTCGTAACTGGCAACCGACTGGCTGCCACCTGCAACAGAAAAAAAATACAATTTTCGTCTTCGTGCCTCTTAATAGTGGAACGATAAGATTTGAAACCGTTCGATTAGCGCTAAGTCGGAATAAACTATGACGGACGTGCAAGGACAGTTCCCTTGCTATGTTAACCCTTGGACGACCGTGATTGGGTCTATTTTCACCCACGCTCTCAAGAGCCTCGCAGAACTTGTCGACTGATTTTAAATAAGACAGTTATTTATATTAGAGCTTAAAGCCGATTGGTGTGTCCCGCAGAAATGCATTCTTTGATCAATCTTCGGGGCAGTATCAGAAACAGAAGCTGCGCTTCCTCGCATTAAAAATATAGACTTGGTTCTTTAAAACGATCTCTAATTCTAGAGATTGTACTCACGAACTCAGAAGTGGGCAACATTTTTATTTAAATAAAATTCCGCCATATGCCGAATAAAGTTAACTCGGGTTAACGAATGACGAATGATTTTTTTTTAACTTTTATTCATTATTCGAAATTTGATTTAAACATAAATTTGCCCATCTCTGCCAAGTTGCTGTAAAAAAAATCATCTTGAACAGTGATAGGAAAAGAGAGATGCGCACGGGTCAAAAGCGACCCAGTCACTGGCCTGCTACTTGGGTGTCAGAAGCGTCGGGTTCCAAGGGTTAAAAGATTTCTAAACTATTTTAAATTTAAATGTTCGAGGTTATTACAAAATTATCGCCAAGAAGGGAAATATCAGAACGCGCGTTCAGAAGTCAATGAGTCTTCGTTTTCAATGAGTTTTAACGGTGTTCTTATGGATTCAGTTTGTGAAATGATTTCACTCGAGGAGTTCGTATTGAGATGTTTATTAAAATTGCTTTCGCCTCGTGATTTATTTTAACCGATCCACTAATTATTCTTACGTCACTGTCTTAATTGCTGGTGGGCATTCACTTACTATATAGTATCACGATTACTGTAAACTATTTTGTACATACATCGTTTTGAATGCCCAAAGCGATAACAAGGTGGTACAATGAGACGGTGGTGTAAGAAACGAAGGCAATGATGTTGAATTTTCCAACAATCCAAGAACGTGGTGGTAATTGAAACAAGAATCATGAAATGTAATTGCACTAACATTGCGTGGTCTTGCAATATACATTCGAAATCTTCGATTCTTTTGCGAGACATGAGAATTAGAAAGCAAATTAAATTGTATAAGGTACAGAATTTAAAAGAACAGCATGTCTGTCTGGCTCTATGGTTTTATTTACGCTGTGCCACCCTCCCTTTTCTTATTATAAATCTATCGATATCAGATTGTTCCTCTGCGCGAATAAAGATTTTGTGTGTCGTCTACGTTAGACATACTACTCTCTCTCTTTCGCAATTACCATTTAGACATAATTACATACATACATGTACCGTGCATTTACATTGCATTACGAACGTTCGATTTGCTTAAGCGAATGAAAGTGTAGAATTCTCCCACTTTCATTTTCCTCTTCGTGTTCTCGCGTATGAACACCTCGCAGTTCACCCGTGAAACCAAGTTCAAAGAAAATTAAGACATTTCGTCTCGCAAAATCGAATTACGAGATTAACAAGTTGACGTTGACGTTTCCTTAAACAATTGGCAAAAATTAACACAAACCAAGTTTATAATTTACGCACCATTATTCCCTAAAAAATTTCTAACAAATTGCCAAATCATTATTCCCAATGATAAAATATAAAGTGACGAAATCCGAGGATGCTTAGGACAGAATGTGAAACATTAACCATTGTCATTTAAAGTATTTTTCTGGACGTGCCACATCATCATGTTAAATGATACAAATTATAAGACACTCTGACAATGATTAATTTTTCATAAATACCTCGCGTCATTCATCGCCGCTAACTATACAGTTCGTAGCGGAAAATAAATATACTCGTGACGTGAATTTACAAAATTTATGTAAATATCAACAGTAAACTTTCAGCCGCCGTGTCCACGTGACTTTTCAGCCTCTCGATTATTCACAAAATACAAGATTCTTAATCGCACTGCACTCTTAGCCTAACAATCCACTCGTTTCGAGAAGGAAATACTGCTTTCCTCGATCGTCAGCACACCGCAGGTGTTCACAATTATTCAGCAACGTAATGAAAAGCAGAATCCCCGCAAAGAAGCTATTACTTCGCCGAGGCTGCTTAAAATTCTGGTAACCGGAGTATTACTACGACCTCGCGTTACGGATCTAAATTGTTCTGCAACGACGAACTATATATCATATAATACCATTCATGTTCCTTTTTTAAGGTGGCAGTTATAAACATTGCGGTATCGTTTCTGTTATATTTCAGAAACACTTGCTCGATACGTGCAACTCATCACACAACACAAGCCACGATACGATTATAATTACAGTCCGCACTATTGGCGCGGATAAACAAATCGACGCGTAAAAGTATCTCGCTGATGTCAAACCTCGTTATTTATATAAATCGTCATTTAAGACGCAATTTAATTGCAAGGGTGCGCGGATCGTGAAGCCTTAGCTCAGGTCGAAAGATTATTTAATTAATCGAGCGGTACACTAAATAATTCAGTTGACCAAGTATTCTAATTGTTCGAATGATTAAAAAGGACTAAAAACTGCTTAACCACTGAAATAGTCAAGCTGCTCGAAATATTCGAATATTCAACTCCACTCGAATATTCTTTACTGGCTTTGTTCACGTCTCAAAGATTTTATTTATATACACAGTAGAATTATATTTCAGATTAAAACACGCGACGACATTTAACCCGAAAATGTAAATTTAACACGTTCCACGGCATCCTGCAGTTTCAATTTTTTCTATCTTTATTCCATTCACAATCTTCCCTACGTCGAATGGAGGAATACAACGTGGAACGTGTGAAAAATAAAGGGGAGCACAAGGTACCAAGCAAATTTCTATCGTAGAACCATGTGTCGAAAAAGTGTCTCAAGGAATATCATAGGAAACTTAAAGCTCAGGGTAAAAGTCGTATATTCCATTCCGTCGTTATCTTGAATGTAATATAAGGTATTACATACACATGCAACATACATATAATACAACATGTTTCACACTCGAAATAACACTGTTTGAATACTGCTATATAACAAATGAATCACTCGTGTTCTTGCTGTCGCCACAGTTCTCATATCACATCTGCCCTCGCAAAGTGATTGGAACAGAATATCTCTGTAGAACTTGTTTCAATGTTATCCTTCTTCTGAACGTTTTTGCTTGCGGTTCAAGCGACTCGTCGAAGGTTACAGAATTAAACCGACGAGATATCTACAGTCATCTACGCGACAGGAATACTGAAGAACAAGGGTGAGAGCGCGAGGTAGCGAAAGAAGAAGAGTATTCTGTCAGATGACGAATATCAGCTGGAAAAATTCCATCACGAAATCGTTATAAAAATTCCTAGGAGCCATCACAAAGATGGACCCTTTTTTTACTTTGAAAATATTTATTCTCTTACTATAAGCACAGCTGTCTGCTATAGATATATTCTTGTGCAGAAGTATTCTTTCGTTAGGTACTGAGCAATTTTGTGATTCGCGTCGATTACAGTACGAAGTCGAGCAAAGTATCTGTGATACAACCTTCGACTTTCTTGTCCTTTCGTCCGATACAAAGGATTCTCGGGTTTTCTTTAATTAAAGGGAAAATACTTCTTCACGCTTGTATCATCGAATATTATTAATTGGAATTTTGACAAAGTCCTTGCGATACTACACAAGAATATTGTGGCGTCAATTTTAAAATCGTCCCCTAAGCCGCAGCACATGCCGCGTCGAGAAAAGCATATTTTTTAAATAATTCAAATGTTGGTAAGAAACAATTCGTCTCATTTAGGAGAAAAATTTTTATCGCTCAAATGCTTCTTGCATGTCGTTTAAAAAGTTGGTCTCTCATTGTGATGAATGAGCACAATCATTTTTTCATTATCTTTCTGTATTAAAAATTCTATCTACTATCGTTTAATCTTCTTACAATTTCTTCCGTATTAATTATTGGCCAATAAATGGATATAATTGATGCTGCTTGTATTTAAAAAGATTTAACTTATCGGAGATACTGATGTTTGTCTGTTGTTTGAAGCATTGCAACGAAATGCAGCGAAAAGTATTCAGGCAGATATAATGAATAAAAAACGAGAAGAGTGGTAGTGTTGTTTTTATAAAATAGGTCTTTTGATTTATAATATATTCAGGTAATCGCATACAATAATTTATCTATCTTCCATGTACAATCGAATCTTTGATCGAATCGAGTTGCGTTACATATATAGACAAAAGCAACGATCAATTGCATGTACATTCAAAAGTATTGAGATCTTGTGTAACAAGCGTTCCAAGTTCGAGCAATGCTCTTACATTATACACAACTGTGAACGTGACTTTCCAACAAATTTGTTGTAAAGAAATTACAGGCTGTATGGCGAAAAGGACGTAACAATTTTTATTACCACGTTCTGGCGAAAGACGCGTTGTTAGGTAAGCTTGTCCAAATTTGTAAGATTATCACTTTGAAAGAGGAAGGCGCATTGCTTACCCTCGAATACTAAATTATCCATAAATAATAGCTCCCCATTTGCCCCCTACACTCCTCTTCCCTATTTCTCTTATCGTTGCTCGTAAAATAAATGAACAACACGTCTGAAAATTCTGTAAATTATATGTAAGTATATAAAATAATCTCTCTTTTAATACAAGATTTTTTTCTTCTCTTTATGTGCATGTATATGTCTCATCTACATACTAAATATATTATGTATTGTTTTTATGAATGTGCATTTAGTGGCATAAATATTTTAAGTTAAATTTGAAGCGGCTGAAACGCTAGTTACAAAAAAGGTTAAGAGCCGTTCCCTATCAAATGATTATGAATATAAATTCATATTTAGAGAGTGCTATAAATTGTCACAAAATTGTAAATAGCAACTTCTTGTTAGACACAAAATTCATCTACATTTTAATGTTTTTGCTCAACTTTTCTGTGTAATATGCACCAGAATTAGTAGAAGTATATAAAATAAAAGTACAAATAAATTAAATCTCAGTTGAAACGGTGTTCAACAGTTAACTACACACGATAAAAATTCCATCTACCTGCGCCCTCATAGTAAGTACCTTTGATATTTAAATTACTACTTAAACAGCACTTATCCATCGGCGTGAAATAAATAAATATGATACAATATTTACTTAACATCTTATTTGTACAAACGGCACTAATTAGCAGAACTAAAAAGGCAATATTGTAAACATTGAATTATTAAAATTACTTCATCCCGTATAAAGTAGAAATACTTTGAAACTTTTGTTGATGGTAATTAGATACTTTTGCTTTAATACCATAGCAGCGATTCATCGTTTGTTTTTCAAAGTAAGAATCTCCGAAATTTGGACGAAACTTAATTCCCCTGCTGGCTAAAATGATTTTCGAGTGACTCGCCGAGCCACGCGCCGTGGGAATTCACCTTTACGCAACCAGCAAAATCAAGCAAGGGTGAACGATGTAATTACACAGAGGGACAGTCACAGCAATAGAGAATACAATTAAATTAGATCCAAAAGGGCGAACACTATTGCAACAGTGTTTTCTACATACACTTTAATACATACACCAGTCCGATAATAATCGCAATAACCTTGCGACTAACGTATCGAGCAATCTCACGTTAAAAAATTCCGTCTCTATTTTATCATTTGTCACTCTGATCCGAGACGAAATGAGTTCTCGGACGAAAAAAACGAGAACGTGTATCTGATCGCAAGCAAATACATCGTTTGCATACAGGCGATAAATAATGATAATAAATAATGTCGAGAAGTTTGTTTAATTGCTATTAGAAAACTAAGTTATTTCCCATCAGGGAACGTTTCAGGCAGCTCAATGCGACGTTTGAATATCTACTACTCAAAGCGTGAAGCCACATTACCACGTGTATAGTGTTACAAAAAAAGTAACAGTAAAAATTCGTTAAAAAGAAATCTGGTATAAAATTCATCTGTAGCCTAATATTCACGGCACAATCTTTGCATTTCCATATGTTCTACTTAATAAAAAGATAATGCGTGCAAAAATAAATATACATATCTAGAAAATCGTTGACACTTTTAAGAAAAAAATTCTCAAGACTTTGACCAATCAGATTGCACGAAGTTGTTTCTAAGCCCGCCCACTTTATCTCAAGTCACTTTAACCGATCGCACATCTGGGAACGTGGCTTAACGCGTCAAAAGCATTGCACCTAGGAGACCGCAGTCGCCGTCTATCATTTGGTTGGAGTTTCAGCTTAAAAAAATACGATCGCCTAGCCATGTTCCTCGACGTAGCAGTGCCAAAGCGCGTCACGAACATAATCACAGCACTCGCGAGGACGAAAGTGACGATTAAAAAAAGCTTTGTACTAAATCTTTCGACGCTAAACCTTCGGAGAGAGAGAGAGAGAGAGAGAGAGAGAGAGAGAGAGAGAGAGAGAGAGAGAACCTTCCCGCGCGATCGAAAAGACCACGCCGTTCCATTTGTACTAGCAACGACCTCTAACGAGTCAGAAGTATTTATATGTATACACGTATCGTGAATCGAACAAATGATTTGTCGCTCGACACGTAATTCCCTACTAAACGAGATAGCTTCTCGATTCGATGGACCTGTATCGGACGCGTTCCACAGAAAAAAAGAAGAAGAATAGGAAAGATATCTGGTCGATCACTCCGAGAGGAAATAAATAGGGCACAATGATTACAAGCTAACGCAACAGAAAGACGTCTCACGATCAGACAGAATTGAACTAAAACGGAGTCGATGTTTCCCCGTCCCCTTTGCTGGCCATCTTACGGGAATCTCGTATCCGTGGAAGCATTAAATACGAAACATAAATTATAACCATGCCTATAGAGTTGCATAATACATGCCTGTACAGTGTCTATTCGAATCTCTTTGCCTAGATTATCTTCTCTAAACATCCACGCTATCGACAGCTAACGGCTCGTCCGTCAACCTAACCGGATAAACCGTTAAATTATCGTATGTGGTCGTGCTGATAATGAAACTGCAGCCCCATTACCTGCGTATGATTAGAACAGTTAAACAATCGCAATCCATCGCGGGCTATTCGACGAATTCTCGAACATTTCTTAGCAATCTTTTTGCCAACGCGTTAATTTATATAATAATATATACAGACATGGCGAAGTTCGTGGTATAATTGAAAAGAGTGTCAATCTTCGTTGTGGAATAAGTCGAAAAGGTGTGACAAAGCTTTCTCATCAGAGTCACTTGCTGATGTGTCTATAGTAAACTCTCGCTACAGGCGCGTGCTCTGAGCTGGCGACGCGACCGTCCAACGCACAACGCCGACGATTCCAAGCACGAGAGAGAGACAGAGCGTAGGTGAAATACGAAGCGGGATAAAGTGTCATGCCTTCTCCCTTTCCTAGCCAACGGTGACGTCATCCCTCGACCGAATGATTCCAGGAAGTGGTGAGGATAACGATGCGCGTTCAACGCATAGTTGAAACGCGCTCATAGCGAGTGTTTATGTATTGATTTGTTCTACGAATTCGTGTTCTACTTAGGAAAATAGTTCAACATGTTTTTGTGTTATCGCGTGTTGCCAGAAATATGTTGCCACATATATTCCACCGTTTCGACTTGTTCTCGAATGAGGACTTTCCCTTTCAATTCTACTCCGAAAGACTTGAACCCCTCTCACTTATTACAAGTACAAATATCGAACGTCCATGAAGAAATTGTATCCAGGAAATTTGGAATTTTTGAACACATTGCGCGGAGAAAATTTATCAATTTCCGAAGCTTAGAACCACTGAAATGTAAGATCGCTATCGTCGAATCTAAAGGCCGAGGCTTCATTTGTCACGCTATGAGCGAACACAGTAGCTACCGATACGTCAAACGAGCTGAAAGCTTCGAACAGGGCCACGAAGTTGGGGTATGAAAATGAAAAAATTCTCTAGTATATCGAAGCGAGATCCTGAATCAATATAACGCGATCTCGTTCGTGCTGGAGTTCCTGGCTCACAATACAATGCAAGGAAACTCTCGGTTCGTCATGCATATTAACAATATACACAACACACATCCAATTACCATATGCATTACGAATTCATACGATCAAGGGTTACGATAAATCCGTCAAGTGAATTATTTGTTTTCCCGTGTGAGTTACGATCACAAATTAACTAAAATCCTTTGGATTTAAAACAATATTCCTCTCCCCAAGGCGCTCATGAGCGCCACGCTTCGTGATACTTCAGTGTAATTTACGGATAAATCAATTATCCGTGCTTACCGACAGATTAATAATTTACAAAGAGACAGATACGTATCGTATCTTTTTCATCAAATGTGCCATTATCGGTACTTCGTACTAACGAGTTTCGTCGGCGTAAAGAAAGGAGCTACGAAACCTACTGTGACCAATTTTCGGTCAACGACAATCGATAGAACAAGTTCCAACATTCGCGAAGACGAAGCACACCGCTGCCACGTTTCGCCAGAGTAGCAGGATTTATCATTTAACATTAAACGTCGCGTTAGATGTGACTAACGAAGCTCAATTGCGATCTCCCTTTTTGCCCGAGCTCTGCCCCGTTCGTTATGCACACAGAGAAGCGAAGACGAGGGGAACTTCGGCTGAATTTTCTAAATCGATTGGAATTTTACAGATGGCTTTCATGGAAAGCATGCGTCTCGATGGTGTACAAGAGATAGGCGAATGAACTCGATCGGGCACACTTTGTACGGCAGAGGTTTGAACGTGATTTTTTTGTGCAACTGAAACGTAATCCTCGTGTGAACGAAGGGCGGCTCGAAATAGGTCTGCCGATACACCGACTCGCTAAGTGAACTCGTGAATGAACCTCGTCGCTTCCCGTTCAGACGACTCGATTACAATATTAGAAGGTAGAACACTTTTCGTATGCGCCATGCGGACGACAGCACATACCTAGTGGATTCGATTTGCTCGACGACATGAGGTAGTCGAAACAGAAATTGTCATTACGAAATCGTTGGAGCCACAGACAGAGACTCCGATAGAAGTTTCCTGTCGAAAAGTTCTACGTGATTTTCCCCCCCTTGTTAGTCTCTCCTTTTCATTCGTTTCATGCAACAGTGCAGCCTTGCCCTTTGTTACTTTAAAACGTCCCCCCCAAGTGTCTCGAGGTGTCTTTTTACTGAGCAATATTCTCTTTAGTAAAATCAATTTAGTACTACGATCATTCTATTCGGTATTGTTCATGATGGGTTTACGAAAATATTCTTGAGAATACCAAATTCGATGCGCGCTAAGCTTCGGACACTCGTCGCTCGGATAAATCATAGGCGGTAGTACACCCCCTTGAAATGATTGTACGTTTCCAAGACATTTTTTGCTTTCGGTGAGACGATCAGAATAAACGAGATTACGGTAACAGATTGGGATACGGAGGTTCTCGCGCTTGTACTGCTATTAATCCACCCCCGTAACCTGCATCAGGAGTATGTAAAGGGTAAGGCTGGCCCTAGGCACATCCATGCAATCCTCTACTCATCTGCGTTTTTTTTTCTTCGACCTGTTGCCCTTCTTGGACGTGGCGCAGACCGAGGAGGTCGAGCCGTTGGCGGAGCTTCTGTCGACCGTCTCTCGACTTGAACAATCCCCCTCTGGGCTCGTGAACACATTAGCGTTCAGCTCGTCCGAGGAGCTCGAACGTTCAGGCACGATCTCTTGTTCCGAATCGCTTCTTTTCTCTGGCTCGGAATCCTTCTCGGGTTCCGAGGAATCTTCCTTCGTGAACGCTGGATCCACGAAAACCTGGCCACCCTCTTTGCCATAATCGTCCGATGCTTCGGGCTTCGGAGCTCTCTCGGATCTTTTCTCGTCTAAAGAGTGTACAACGGCCGAGCTCGGAAGATTCAGAAGCTTGCATTCGTCTTTGAGCCCAGAAGGTAAGTTGTCGAAGCTTTTGAAGTCAGCTTCCGACGAGTCGGACAGAAGAGTCAGCTTCCCCCGGACCTTTTCTTCGACAGATTGCAAGGATTCGTCTTGTGCTTCCGACTGCGAGGTAGCAGCTTTCTTCTTCACAATCGAGCTCCAAGATCCTTCTGGCGCTTTAGTGGCAGAATCTTCTGCTTTTGCTTGGATAGCAGCCTCTTGTAGATCGTCGAGCATTGCTGAGGCTCGGGGCGCCGGCTCAACGTGTCTTCGACGAAGTTTCCTTTCGCCGATCGTTAATTCGTCCATGATTGCATCGTATTCGACTTCCTTCTTCGATTCCTGCTCCGTAGGGGAAGCATTCTTCTTCCTGACGATCGAGCTCCAAGATCTTTCCGCTATCTGAGGAAGAGACTCTCTGGAGTCTGATTCGCCGACAGCATCTCGAAGCTTGTCCATCATTCCCGAAGATCTAAGCGAAAACTCAGCCTGCTTTCGACGGGGCTTCTTCTTTTCAACAACGGTACTTGATTCCTCAGCATTTGGATCGATATCAGGCTCCATCTGCCCCTCCTGTTCCACGGGACAACTATTCTTCTTCTTAACTACCGCGCTCCAAGAAACCTCAGCTGCCTGAACAGAAAGATCCTCCAAATCCAACTCGGCAACGGCTTCTCGAAGCTTGTCAATCACCTGCGAACTCTTCCCATCCGAATTCTTCTTCGACGAATCGTGTACCTTCTTCTTCCCAGCGTCCGGTCTCTCCAAAGCAGAGGTGCATTCAGCGACTTGCACCAAATCAGTGGTTTCGTCGATCTCGACAAGTTTATCGTCCTCCTTCCGCGTTTCAGACTCCAACGAGGAAATACTGTTTCTCTTCCTCACGACAGCACTCCAGGAGATCTCCGGTTCTTGCGAACCCCACTCCTTGCCAGCTTCTTCAGCAACCGTCGACGACTCTGCAGAGATCTCTGACACCTGCGCGATGCTTTCTGCGCAGGACTTTTTGTTCTTCCGAGATTTCTTGGGGCGCGTCCCGCAGACCTCGGGCCCAGACAGAATTTTGCACTCCGGGGCGGTTGTCGTGTCGGCTAAGACGTCCATCTCGGCCTTCTGCATCGCGTCGATATCGATGATCTCGATCCCCGCTTGCGATCGTTTGGGACCAACGTTGGAGGGAGAGGTTTTAGCTGGCCGGGTTTTAATCTTTCTTAGAGGGCTTGGATTCTCGCTGCTCGTTGCATCCTTCGCGCCAACACACTCTTCAGGCTCCTCCTTCTTCTCCACGTGCTTGCCCCTCCAATTTTCAACGGGCTTGAAGATCACGGTCACGTCTGCCGCGGATGTGTCGCTCTCGATCACCACGATGTCCTTCGTTTTTTTCGCACTCTTCGACTTCATCGCCTGCTCCGCCGAACCCTCCTGACACCTCCGCGCCTCTCTTTCACGATCATCTGTAGCTGCATCAGAGGCACTGCATACATCAGAATGCTGCACGTGCTCTAAATCGTCGTCGGAGTACCCACGTTTGCTGCTCGCAGCGGTCGAATCGCAATCACTGCCTTTTTCGGTCTCGAACTCTGAATCGTCTTTGCCTTTCTTGTCAGGCATTTCGACCAGCTCCGACGTATGTATGTACTCCAGATCGTCGTCCGATATCGTATTTTTGCTGTTCTTTCGTTGCATAACGGACGAAGGGTACGCGCATTTATCGGCGTCGATGCATTCAGACTCGTGCAGCTGACTAATTTCCGAGCTTTGGATATGCTCGATGTCCTCGTCGGATTGAGCCAATGTGGTGTCTTTATTGCAGCAAGTGCTTTCGACCATATGATACTCGCTCGAGCTGAAATCGTCGGCCGACTCTGACGGCGGTGATTTGTACATATCAAATTCATTAACGCTCGCGTCTACCAGATGCTCGAGTTCCTCCTTTTTACCAGTATCCTTAATACAGCCCACGTCTACGACTGGCTCCACCAGTTTCTCCGAACTCTTACCACCTGCGTCAGCCGCAGCTTTCGCTTCCTTGCACTCCTGGACCGTGGAAGACTTTGATTTCCCTCTAGACTTTCCCGCTGCATCTTCCTTCCCAGATTCTCCAGCTTTGCTCTCGGTACCCCTGCTCTTCGCATCCCCTTTGTCGCTTCCCTTCTTCCTGCCACAATTACTCTTGACATCCTCGCAAGTGGTGTCTTCGATAACAACGCTGTCCTCCTCCTCTTTGAGAATATACTTTTTTACAGATGTCCTAGGCTCGACTCGCCTCCCAGCGGCCGCACCAGATCCATTCCTACCGGGTTTCTTTACAGGTCTCTCCGGTTCGATAGGTTTCTTACCGCTCTCCGCCTTGCAGTGCGTCGAACCGCCTCTTCGCCCGTGCGCCGTCTTGTTCTCCATCAACACGACGCTGTCCTCGTCGCAATTCACTACGTACTGCGCCTCGGACACATTCCTCTCGTGCGTACCTCTGTTCTCCCTCTTGCCGGGTCTCTTGCCCCAGACTGTCTCCTTTGCCTGTGTCATGGGGCTGCTCGGTATCTCGCCCTGCTCCGCGCAGAGGCTCAGGCTGGTGGGCACGTCGCGGAACGCCTCCTCCCTCCCGAAGTCGATGGACGTGTTCCCGGGGTGGGCGACGGGCGCGATCTCCACGCAGAGCGCCCTCCTCTCCTTCACCTCGCGGATGTTCTCGTCGGGCACGCTGTCGATCGCCGGCTCGCTGGCTGAACGCATCTCCGCGCAGATCGCCGTCAGATCGCGCAGCGACTGGCTCTCGGGCTCTAAGTCGCCGAGGGAAGCAGGACCTTCTTCGGCGCAAACGCTCCTAGGTGGCTCCGGCACGTGGGTCTCCTCCGCGCTATCGAACTCCTGACTGGAGTTAACGTCCTCCTCATCCGCCGACACGGTAATCACGGTGCCCAGAGGGTTGACGACTTTTGTTACCGGCTGACCCACCCTCTCAAATACCGATCGCCTCCCTAGTAACAGAAAAAGCCGTTGGCAGGTATCAATATTGAGTCACAAATATCTCCCTTGTCTAGGTCATTGTGAGATACAACGTTGCGAGTGCAACGTCCCCGCGGAGCTTGACGCGGCTGATCTTTTTAAATACAGTAGCGTAACGTGGCGCCGCCGTCGGGGTACATAGAATCATGGCAACGTGAAGATTATACGGTTTTTCTCGTCATCTCTCTCAATCTCTCTCTCTCTCTCTCTCTCTCTCTCTCTCTCTCTCTCTCTCTCTCTCGCTCTTTCTCTCGGAAGAGGGTGTGTAAAAAGAATTGTATCGCGATGGCTGAACTTATGACTGAGTTTTCACACTGCACACCACAGGGACACAAACTTCATCGCTAAATGGTACAGTGAAGAAGGGAACAGATTCAGATAATGACTTGGCATGTTCGAAACTGTCCGTCGAAATTTCAAATGAAAAAGAGATATTCTCACACTACGGGGTTAGTGAGACTGTGCCCGCAGCCTTTAAAGTGGCCGCCTCGACTCAAGGGGCACGTTGATGAAATGTACGTATATATCTCGCTGTTAGTTGTAATTAGGGTAAATACAGATATATATGATATATCATTAAGGGGGTGAGGGAGGAAACTGAGATACCTGCCTCTGGCCAGTTCTGTATCCACGCAAACTTACAATCTAGCGATCATCCGTCACCAAATGCAGCAAGCACGGAAGCAATCGTGTCGCGTATTTAGACACGCGCTTCCAACGATTAATCTAATATAATGCCGGCGAATTCGAATTACTACGAAACTTCATCTGAAAGTCATCGTTTCTTTCCTCAAGCGAAAGCAAAGGAAAACGCGTCTCGAATATTACGATTGGCCGTTATCGAGCAATTAATTAAATACAGGCGGGTAATAATTTGAAGATGCCCAGTTAGACTCGATTCTACTGCATTCAGCAGGAGGATCTTTCGATTGTAAGGCTCTTTAAACTCGAGAGTGTACTTAGAAAGCACGTGACTCGGTTATCCAGAAATAAGCATTTCGATAATTCGAATTGTACAAAGTGTTCTCGTAATCGGTACCAATCGCATTAACGTGTAAGATATTTGCGGAAATATCGAGAAATGGGATATGTCAGGATTCACATTTTTCTATTTCAAAGCAAAGCACCACACGTTCCATCGAATGATTACGTACCTGGTGCACGATGGGGTGCCATAGACGTCTCCAGCATAGCATCGGCCAGGTCCTCTCTCAGCTGATTCTCGCCACTGCCAACGCCCGTGTTTTCGCTATCTAAGGAGTCGCCGTACGCCTCCATGAATTTCGGTGATTGCTCGTAACTGCCTGAAAATGTGCCGGGAGCATCAGACGCATTAACTTAGATGATCACTTTACCAAACGCTAGCGATTCACATCGATGATTAATATAGTTCTCTAATTGCACGAGGCATAAGCTATAACCTGACAAACATACAGGGTTATCCAATTAACTCGGAACGCGAGAACAGACGAATTGACCAAGTAGTCAGTCTGTTCTAAAGAAGAAATTGGATTTCGGATGTACCAACGCCTTGCTCAGGGTTTTTGCGTCGTTTTCCCCTGAGCCGGAGGACAAGGGGTTCTCGCGCGCGCGTTCTAAGTTGAGTGGATAACCCTGTATATAACTTACATAAGTTATAGACTCAGTAAAGTTATAAACTTACTTCCCGATCCATCGATCACTACAGGTACCAACGATCTGGACGCGGCATGTGGCATATTAACAGGATTTGATCTCGTTAGACGAGACCCACCAGTTACGCCTATTTCAACCGCCTCGGCTTCCACCAGATTCACGGGGGCCCTACCGTTAATCAACTTTTGTTAGCACAAAATAATGGAGATTCACGTAAGGTACAATATTTCATAAGAACTGACCCACTGGTCGCGTTGTAGGTCTTGAAGACGAACTGAGGGCCCATCCAAAGTCGCCTATGCGGACCAGCGTGCGTTACGATTTCTACTTGACTTAACCAACGATCCTCCGCTAAATCAACGTCTTGAATATCTTTCGGTACAGTGATGGCGCTCGACAGAGGGCTGGTAGTCGGTAGAGGTGGCACGATCTCCAACGAATTTGGAGATCGTAAGAGTGGCCATTGGCCTTTGGCTTCGACATCTAACTCTATCATCGTATCGTCGCACACCTTTTCTTTCGGTACACCTGAAACGTATTATTAAAGAATGCAGCTCGAAAGATATATCCGTATGGAGGTTTCCAATGGTTTCAAATTAATATTCTATTCACCTGCAGCTGGCTTTGGTTCTAAATCATACTGTATCATGTTGCCGTGACACGCCATGATAAACAAGGAATCGACTGCCCTCTTCATCACTTTGGCAGTAGATTCTCTTTGTGCATACATCCAAGCCCTCGGCGGTGCGAAACAAGCGCATATTTTCAACGGCAAAGTCCCGCTGTCGTCGGAGTGCAATCGTTGTCTCTGTTGCGGCCTACTGCGCGACGTAAGAAGTGAATGTTTACGTTGAGCGAAAAAAACGACAATTAACATGCACATTGCGTAGGCAATTACCTCTGTTGAGCTTGACTGTTCACGTGATTCAACGTAGACGGTTGTCGTATCTGTGCCAGAGGATGCAATACAGTCGGATGTGGGTACGGAGGAAGTCTTGGATTAGAATACGGATACACCGACAAAGGCAGCTCCATGTGAGAAACAGGAGAATGGGACCTGGTGCCGTCGTCCATTAAACCCGCGCTTCTATGAAATCTTGAGAGTCTATTTACAACGTGAGGTGTGGAATGAGTTCGTACCCCTACCGGCCCACCGTACGGTGCAACCGGAAACACGTGAGTAGTGCCCCGTACAGTTGAAATTGCCGCCCAACGGGTATCGCTCGAGAATACCATATCCTGCCATGGAAGAAAACGGCGTGTGAGTAAGAAATCCTCAGACTTAAACGTTAGGAACGTTTAAAGATCCATTTAGGTACCTGCACTTTCGCAGTGGTATCTCCGCGATGTAAAATATACAAATGGTGTACTGCTGCCAAAGTGGGGCCACCTGGATGAGGCTGGATTCTAAACACGTGAAAATCATGGCCCCTTTTGTCAGCGGTCATTAGCAATGCGCCGCTCAAATCAAAAGTCATGGCAACGATTGCATCGCTATGGGCAGTAAAATGAGCAATTACAGTCTCTATATTCGGGTCATCTAATTCTTTCTCCCCTTTCGCAGCTTGGAGGTCTAATATCGTGACGACGCCCGGTTGGGTCATGTCGCCAGTGTTGTTGGCAACCACTGGCGATACCAAATTGCCAGTTAAACTCGAAGCGACGGTCTCTCCCAGGCCACGTAATCCTTTCCCTAACGATTTTGCCGCGTAAAGGACAGTCGCGGTGTAACTTTGGACACCCTCGCTTTCGCAACCTCCGCTGCTCCTTTTCGCTGGTAATAATTTCTTTTCGCTGTAAATCATAGGAAATATTTCATTATTGCGGGATATCCGTATATTCCTCTTCTCCCGAGAATTCGTCAAGTTAGATTAGCGAGAAGGTCTTTACCTGTAAGCAAGCCATCTTGTTCCTAACGCAATGGGATTCGGATTTGGACCAGGACTGGTGTAGCAGGTAGTGACTGTCATCATATCTTCTAATGTTCGGGCATCGAACACCGCGATCTTTTCTAAAAACGTTACTACGATGGATCGCTTGTTCGCCAAAATGTCGCAGACAGGATTTTTGAATTTTATGCTTTTAGCTTGCTCCTCGGTTTTCAAGGAAATGAAACTGATGTTGCAAAACTGTGGTCCAGGACCAGCTGAATCACATATCGCCACCATTGGCCGCTTCAACTCGAACAGATCGACGTGCTCGTCGTCAGTCTTTGGGTTTGGTAAAATTCTGAGAGTGCGAACGACTCCTTGTCGCCACGATAAGACTTCGGTCGCTTCTCCTGTTGCCGCTATCAGCCATACCTATAGAACGCAAGATTTATTACGCTTCGTTTTTATCGAAATGTTGCTCACGCACGCTAAACTACAGCAAAAAGAACTCGATAGTACAATATTATCTTACACGTAATTACCGGGGGAACTTTGCCGAGGAATATTTCGAAACGTGGACATTCAAATTTTGTTTAACAGAAACAAATTTATAATGCTATATTATTATTTTTGGAAGCTGTATATATAATTCGATTTTAGTAACGAACGCGCTTGTTTACACATTATACTTTCTAGATACGGTCAGATTTATCCACACACAAGCAGAGAAGCGGTATTAATAACAACAAAAGTCCTTCGTTAGTTTCTGCTACAATTAGAATCTTAAATTCAATTATCCACATAATAATTAATTCCATTTACATGTATCTGTGTTTGGTCTTATCGCAATAGTACACGCAGGGTATTATTAACGCTGGTAAGGTTTTCAAATTATGCTAATGTAACTGTTTAACAGCAAATCAAACAGAAAGGGTGCCAACCTGAACTCCAGTTGTGTAGCCAAGCACCAGTAGTAAAGGCGGTGTATTGGAACCTTCATTGTAGTCTGGATATAAGGCAGGATCATTAATGTCTGCATACTCGAAGCGTGCCCATGATATGGACTCTTTGTTATCAGAATTTGGTGTGGCAGCATAAGCCTGTAAATGAACAAAATAGTATATAAGTTATTGAAAAGTCGCCAAGCGGTTGGCGCTTCGATTTACCAACCTGTGGAACAATATCATTAATAATGCCTGCAACACTATTTATGATCGATCGGTCGACTACTGGCTGAGGTGATACAACTTGAGCTTCTTTCTGCACACCACGTCTCGGAGAGTCTGCAGACATTTTTTCTTCCGCAACTGAACGTTTTTACCTACAAACGAACATTACATGAAGCAGAATAATTTTATTGCATAACTCTCGCTGCATTTCCACTTCTCATAAAGAACGCTAGTAAGTAAATATTACTGGCATATCCTGTCTTTAACTTTTCATTGAACAGTGTTAATGTTAATAAGGCAAATAATTATGTAACAACTATATTGCCACTAATAAACGCTTAACAATTTATTCCTAACTCAGACTTTTCTCGGAAGAATTCAACTTACATTTTATATAATATTGACAGTGATAGGGGCAATAAAGAATATCGACAGTGATAGGAGCAATAAAGATTAACAATAACGAACGATGAAGTTAATTAAAAAATTGGTAATTGCTTGGATCCTGGAGAAGTTCGAAAGAATAAAGCGACATGTAATCCGCGTAAAATAATACGCGTTGAAAATTTATTTTTTTTCGCATTAAGATTAAATGTTCGCGATATACATACTTCTATTAATACCAATACGACACATAACGAAGAAAAATCGGACGACACGGTGATTAATGATTAACAGAGGGGGCAGAGTGGCTGCAACAGCATTGTCGCTCGCGAATAACGCGGAACGTTATCTGTGCATCGGATAATGCGTGAAGCAGTAACAGGAAAGTAGTGGGAGAATCTATTTTGCCTGTTAAAGAATATTACACAATCAAAGTACAGCTGTCCGTCGCTCGTACGCTCAGGGACGCGATTTATAAAAACGGAAACGCAGATGTCAAAACGACGACGGAGCGAGTATGTCCAGCTAATTGTCGTTCGATGAACGAATCGTATCGGGTTTCAGGCGGAGAATCAACTCGGTCCTCTGGCCAGGCAACAGCGGCCCTGACATTTCGTCGAACAAAGGGGGTAGAAGGCAGTTTTGCCAGGAACAAAGCTATCGCTACTCGCGTCGTCGTCGTCTTAAACGTAACGCGGATAGCTGTTTACCGTTCGATCGTTCTCGAATTAACGTAAAACAGAATCGTCGATTTACCTCGCCATAAAATTGTATTTTCATACTGGGAAACTCGCCATCTCCGGGACGACCTTCTACTGCGTCATTCTGCGAGTGACTGACACACAACACACATCGAGAAAACGATAGTGATGTCACCCCGCCCGCGAAACGTCAATCTTTTTGTTCGAAATACGAAGCGCGTCGGTACGTTTCTTGAGCGCGGATGCGTCCGTGGAACCCCGAGATCTGTCACGACGCGCCGACGAGGATGGTAATAAACGTCGCCCGTTATATGGTATTGCGTATCATAACGCTAGCAACGGCCCGTTTCGTTGCAAATACGAAAACAATAATCAGCTGATTCAGATAAGGAAACGGTGGGAAAGGAGGGGAGAACGAGAGAAAAGCGAACCACAAGCCCTTGGCACTTGTCACATCAAAAGTTCAACTAGATGGCATAATCGATGGTAAAATTTGCAGCGGCTAAAAGTGATGTTCAAGGGCGGGAAGGACGAAAGTGGGAAGAAACTTTTGCTTTGTCCCCTGAACTTGCGAGTGTACTCTTTAATAAAGAATTATTTAATAGAAGCTTTCTTAAATGCAGGAAAACTTAAATGTAAAGGGACTCTGTCGTTTAAAGGAGTTCCATGTGGGTAAACTTGAGAATTGTGGGGTTTCATAGGTTGGGCACTAGAGGGCTACGACTAACAGCAGATTCTCGTAAGTACTAGATAGTTTTAAGTCACTACGTGTAAATGTCCCTATGCTTGAAACGAGATTCGTTAAATAAGCCTTACTAATCGCTTTAATTAAATTGTTCCTGAGTTTTATCATGAATTATAATTGTGTCCTTGATTAATTTGGAAATTTAATACGAACACCTTATCTAATTTTTTAAATTAAAAATATGCATGCATATTTAAAGTACAATCGAATGGTCTTAAACTTTTTATAAGGAATAAGATATCTAAGGAGCTTTTGTTTCTCAATCATTAGCGATAGAAAAATTATGAATGAAAAGAATTTGTATGATTTAAATGGGACAGCACAATTGGTCATTATTATATTGGTACCATTGTGTTAGATTATCTTTCAACACATTTTCGGTTGCTATGCAAATAAGTAGCTTTTAGTCCTGCACAATTTAATGCATACATCTTGGACTTTTGATCGTTACATAATAGAAACAAGTAGAGTGATGTCATTTGTGAGAAATACAACACACAAATTGTACGTTCTAGGTACCCAATAATTGTACCATTAAAAAACATTGCACAAGTAGCTATGCCAGTCGATATTGTATTGTTATACAGAACAACTGTATAAATGTACATATTTGCTTCCAAGGGATTGCAGTATATTCGTAAAAAATGAACCATTCGATATTAGCGCCATCTAGAGATGCACTATTATTTGAATTGAATTCGTACAATACGGTGATACAATTTTTTATATTACAAATCATATAAACATGGGCGTGCGGGGGGGGGGGGGAAAAGGGGCAGTTACCCCCTAGCTTCTGAGAAAAAAATCGCTTATTTTTCAAAACTGTTCTGTATTAAGTTTATACTAAAAAAGGGAATATTTTTAAATTTCGGTTTAAAATTTTTAATTAAATTGGCACTACGAAATGGGTTAAAGAAACAAGGGGGGTATATTTTTTTCTACAAACTAGAAATCCATATAAAAATGTACCTCTAATAATACCAGCTTCGCATGTTTGTCTTGCGTGTTGATTTGTTATTATGTAATTATATAGGAAACCGGAACGAAAATTAATAGGCACTATTAAAGTGTCATGTCATGAATAAAGTTATAGATAGTAATTGCATGCAAACTCCTTTATGGAATAGAAATCAATATATATATTTTTAAACGAAGCAAAAATACTTATAGTATAATACGCTATTTTTACCTTGTTAGTAAGGATAAAATTAGAAGAATTAAAATATCTTGTACACTAATTTTACCAAAAAATTAAATATTATACTGTAAAGTACACGTTATAGTAAAATATTATATTACTAATTCGGAATATGAATTTAAGAATATACATTTCATCCCTTCAAAAGTTAATATTATTTCCCTTTGAAAAAAAAGATTAAAGGATTCAGAATGAGTTGGCGGATTTAAGGAAAGAAGCCCACGCGGCAATCGTTCTGAGGGGCCCATTTTTGGGGAAAATGAAGTAGTGGTTTACTAAAAACGGGCTAAGCGTGGTAGTACAGAAAAAAAATATAGTTTAGATAAAATCATAATTCATTTTTTTTAAAGTTGGGGCCCTGTGGGGGCCTTCTGGCCTGGGCCTCAGGCGGTAACTACTCATCAACAGATAATATTTTACACAGATCGCGCTCAAAATCCATTATTCAAATAGAAGAAGAAGAAATTACCTATTCCCATTAATCGATTTAGTATACCGAGAACGATTAAATGTCTATCTTTTGACAGGGTCTGTGTAATTTAAAGGGGACATCGCGTAACTATTTATGCAGCTCGATAAATCGTGCTGGCTTATAGGGCACGGTACCTATACAAACAGCTATAATTACAGTATTCAGCGTAAGATTAATATTTCATGTCGCAAGCGATGCATAGAAAATTCTTACCACGGAATCCCCGATCCTCTGGTGCACTGTAATTACCTTGTGCGTGTATTTGTGCATCCAAGAAGCCGACTTAATCGGCAAAGTTTGCGTGTCCTTCCATGTCGCCGATGTCCCCGTGCAATAAGCCGGAAAGCATGGTCCTCCGACTTAGAAATGTACGGCTTCCACAGTCCTTCCCTACATCCCGTCCAGGGTAGTTCTAGGAAGCCGCAGTTCAAATTCAATGACACCGAAAAATAAGATAGTTTAATTGCAAAGGATCCCTATACTTATTCGTTAGAAATGATGCGTCGAAAGAGGGTACCAACTCGCACTTTAATCGGGCCTTATCTACGCTGTTATTCAAACTTTGCAAATTATTATTGTAAATTCAAAATGACGCACTTAAATATTCAATTACTTTTCCTCTACACTCTGCGATGCATTAAATTAGTAGGGCCATTTTACACATATCGCGTAGACAATTGAGTATTAATTGTACATGGGGCATTAGAAATTACATGAATACATACAAGCTTCTCGGGAAGAATAGACGTTATTGTGTATTTAGTTTCGTGATAATTTTCGTTACAATGTGAAGTGTGGAAAGTAATTGATGGTTTTGTGCAGGGTGGCTTAAAATCTACGCGGAAGATGGCGAAGAAAACTACACCGGCTGCATTGCAAACGGAGATTTCGAACAATGAGGAATGGGAGAAGCTTCTGAAACGAACGGGTTTAATAGGCAAGTCACGTTACATGCCTATTAAATATTTGTATTATATTATGTAATTTGATATAAAAAATATACACAATTTTAATTATACGTATTTCTAGATAGTGGAAGTGTATATGAATCTTTAAAAAATCTTTTAGTGGTCGACGTGTATTCGGAATGGAGCGGACCTTGCACTGGGATGGTCAGCATTTTGAAGAAAGTTAAAATGGAAATTGGAGGAGATACGTTAAGTTACGCAACGGTAATATTTTTGTCTCTTATATTTATTCTGCAGTAGATATATTTACTTAATATGTGAACGCTATAAATTCGTTGTTGCTATAAATTTAGGCAAAGTGCGATAACATCACGGACTTGGAGCGCTTTCAAGGGAAAAGTGAACCAATATGGATGTTCATCCACGTAAGTGAAATATGCAATTGAAATTGAGTTTCAAATGGACGTAAATGAAGACTGATGTAATTAAAATTATAATTTATATTTTACTATACAGGACGTCACAATTTTCTGGGACTTCCCGGAACATGCCATATCCTGATGTAAAAATACATCGAAAAGTCCTTTACCGTTTTGGGATCCGAGGCTTCGTTCTCGAGATATTAACAGTTGAATATTAGTGGTCCAACTCCCGGACCGCGCAGTTTAAAGCCAAGTCAGCTGACCGCTCGCACGCACACGCAGGAGGTACGCGTAAATACAGACCGACGCACACAGTAGAGCCGACCACGCTGGTTAAAACCGTGAGAATGGGTTAGTGCGGGCGGCTCTACTGTGTGCGTGAGTTTGTATTTACGCGTGCCTCCTACGTGTGCGTGCGAGGGGTCAGCTGACTCGACTTTAAACTGCGCGACCCGGGAGTTGAACCACTAATATTCAACTGTTAATATTTCGAGAACGAAGCCTCGGATCCCAAAACGGTAAAGGACTTTTGAACGTCGTTTTGTATCAGGAATATCAGGATATTGCATGTTCCGGGGAGTCCCTGAATTTTGGGACACCCTGTATAGATATAGTATTATTCCGCGTTCTTCTTTTTCCTAGAACGTCATACTTTAATCGCTATACTCATATGAGAATTTATGAATTAGTTAAAACTAATTAACACTGAAGCAACATACTATTTTATTTAGAATGGTCGAATGGTGAACCTTATGTTCGGCGCGCAATGTCCGCAATTGTTAAAAATGTTAACAACGGAACTGCACCGAGTACAAAATGACGGGGAACACGAGTACGTAAGATGTATAATTTAAATGATATTGGGTGCGCAAAAACTGATAAAACAAAACTGAATTCTCATCAATAATGAGAATAAAGTAATTACTATATAGAAAGTGATTCTATTTAATAATAGATATTTTGTAGGCGCAAAACTGTAATTTTCTGCATTAATATCAATAAATTCTTTGCAGTCTTGAAATTAATACATACTTTTGTCACGCGCATGCAGGTTTTCTATAGACGTATTTGAAAGAAGTCCGGAAGAAATAGAACGAGCAAACCTTATTGAGGAAACTAGGATAGCTAAAGAAGCGGCGAAGAAGGCTCGAAAAGGTTTTCTACGATAAGCATTATCGATAAATATAGATAAACACAAATAGAAATGATTAATATATTTTCTATATCGCACAATTCTAAAATATTGTTCGTAAACACGTTGTTACATTATATTCCAATATTCCCATTTTATTGCGATGCTTGTAGGTCTACACAAATTAGAAACAATGCTTCCTTCCACAAGCTTTATTAATGTAATTATTTCCGTGTCACTTAAGAAATATCAACGCTAAAGTCACGAATAAAATTGGAATATCTAGAACTATGACATTAACTCGATACAGAAGCTGAGGCTGCAGCAAGATATGAAGCTGAAATGTTTCATCTGACCTCCTCGCTGAACAACGAAACCTGCCTTCTACTTTACCCGTGGATTTTTAAAGACGAAGAAGGTCATAGAAGAGACAAAAAATCGTGTCCACCATACGTGGAGTTACATGAAGAAATACTAGCAGGAAATTACATCGTTGAACAAGAAATACGAAAGCGACTTAACGAAGATATTCTTGACAGAATTTTTAACGAAGTAGTCTATCAGTAGTTAAGAACCTTAATACAGTAAAAAACTTTTCGTCATTGACAAATTCGATTTGAAAATTCTACACGAACTTTATTATTCTATACTTTTACAGTCAGACTACGTACTGTCTACGAACGATAAACAATTACTCTTGGATGGTAAATGTATGTTAATGAGGCTGAAAGCAAGCGAAGCAAACACGGAAACTGATATTCACGAGCACTTAATGACTCTTCTATTCGGAGAACCAAAACTACCCGACGCAAAAGGGGTTCTTAACGAAGAATGGTAAGAAACTATAAAAAATTGACCGTTGATAATGTAATTCTAAACATAATTTCAATTCTGCGTATATTCAGCTTAATTTTTGTTATAGTTATGCTGGACATCATCGTCCTGCATATGTAACAACCGACGCAGAAAACGAAGTTTTTCCTGTCGTGTGGACGCCACCAAATTCTAGAAACAAGGCAATAGTTTTTCGTACAATTTTTCCCGCATACACTAACCAAACGTGTCCTGTGAGTGCTTTGAAATTATACCGCTTTGAATACAAAGTAAACACTGCCATTATAAGGAACATTTTCATTTTGTAGTACGAAGATAAATCTGCTAAGGTACCTATAGTAGTGTTCAAATATGACTACACGAAAAAGAACGACTTGAAAATCGTTCTGGATGAGTTCGAGGATGAGGTAGTTAATTTTGGCATCTTCGAATGCGACAAGCCACCGGAAACAAAGATCATAGCCAAAAGTATTGAAGAGTTCGAATTAAATGCCGAAGAGAGAACGGGGTAAATATTAAAATACAATATAGATCGATACGAAATACGATGTCCGTAATGTGTGATAAACGATTTTCTTTCCGTACCCGAATGGAAAACATAACATCACCTCGTATTAACAGGTACGAGACATTCGTATGCGTTGTAAAAAAAGTGGGATGCGAAGCGTTTTTAGGGTTTGCTGGTATCGGGCCTTATCACGTAAGCGAAAATCCAGATAAAGGCTCGGAGGAATCGAAATTATATTTTCCGGATGTAGCCGCTTTAGAAGAAACGCAATCGGATGACGAGGAAAAAGCCGAAGAATTAATGGAAAATCCTGAAGACAGCAAAACTGAGGCGACATAATATGTAATTAATTATTATCTGAATTCCTTTCTTATTTACATCGCTAGAAATGAAGGAATTAATTAGAAATGTAAAAGTGTTGTTATAAAGCCAACATTTATTTCCCAGTCACCTTGATTCGTTATACAAAAGATCATAGAAATAGACAAAATGCCTATGTTTTGCAAGGTAATTTAAAGGTATGGTACAATAAATGATGGCAAATAAACGAAATTTATTTCTTATAACCACAGCTTCGCCTACGGCCTCTTGCTCTCTCGAACTTTCGTCCCTTAGAACGCACTAAAGGTTTCGTGTGAGAATGTGGTACACCAGGAGCGGGTCCGAAGTGTTTCACTGCTTCACGGGCGTTACGACGACCCTGCATTAAGACTGTCCGCTTTCCGGTGGGTGCGCGTAATGCCAACTGATCGAAAGTGATCAACTCACCGCCGGCTTTCAATATGCGAGCTCTAGCCTTTTCGGTCACGCGTAAAGCACAAACCTGTAACGCAGAGAATAAATACCAAACGTAAAACAACGTAGAAGTGTATACACACACATTTACTGGATTTAGTTAAAATCAAAATGTTGCAAAGGAACTAAGGATTCAAACTCAAAGACTATTTTCTGCTTACCGTAAGTTTAGGAATTTCAAAAATCCTAGCGTCATCCGTTACAGTGCCGACGACTACTGCGATACAATTTTCTCGTCCAGGTCTCTTCATGAACCTAACGATACGCGCGAGAGATATTGGCGGGCGATGTATCTTGCTCATAAAAAGTCTCTTGAGGATGATCTTATTGAACTTAGCATTTGTACGCCTGGCCAAGAAGCGGTAAAGCTAAAACAAGAACAAAAGAACTTTCATATTTGGCGATTCCATTTCACGAAATAAAAAATGTAATCGAAGTGTAAATTCTAAAGTTTTATGTTTAATTTAGCAGCTAAATAAATTTTATTTATCCGTGAAATATACCACTGGAGATACAGAAATGTACTGTTTATACTTAACTACAAGTTCGTTTTACAGAATATTTTGTGCATCAAACACGGTATCAACGAAACACTCTTGGTTCTAAAGAATTAGTTGATAATTCGAAACGGTGAATGTAAACTTCGAAACACTTCGTGCGGTGCAGTGTGTCAACCAGAATAAATAGTCCCTCGCTTGGTGCGAACAGACACAGAGGCCGGTTGACTAAATTTTCTATAGCGAACGTTCAAATTGGATCAGTACATAGGAATACTGACACAGAGTGCGATTCGCAAAATGACTTTATGTTTCGAGACCTCACGTGTTTATGACAATAGCAATACTGCCTCGGACTACAGAATAGGGTTATTGGAACAACATTCACTGGCGTCTAACAAATTTTAGTCACAGAAAGTGTGTAACAGGGTGGCTACAAATTTTCGGATACTGTAAATGTAAAGTTAGAGTCAGAAAGTGCACGTGGAAGTACTTACTTTGACGAGAAGTCGCAAGTAGACATCTTGCGATCTAGGTTCTGTACGCCGAACCTTCCTGTCGTGTTTGTGGTTAATATCAATACCCTGCAAACGAAATAATTCTCGGTAACTCTCTTTGAAGCCATTGAAACCTTATTAAGGATTGCACTCGTCGCGATCGACACAGATCACCGGAATGTCTATCGATTTTATAAATGCGACGAATCCAACCGCACCATCTTACCATTTTGATAAACCGGAAAAGAAACAGACGAGCTCCTCTGCGGAGTGAATGGGGGACTCGTGAAAACGGATGTCTTAGAGGGCGCTGATGAATATCATGGTGGAGTTGTCGCAGGAACGAAACTACTGGGTACCTATGTAGGTAATAAGTAAATAATAAACCGTTACTTTCATAAATTTACATTAATTCTTTTTGGAAATACGCATAAATATGTGTAACGAAGGAAAGTAGAAGCAGGAAAGTGTTTGTCTCAACTTGGGTAGGTATAAACATCGAGTGGAAGTCGATTATAATCCTACTAGCGGTTATAACTGAAACTAAATATGGTGAAACTGAAAATGCTACGAAACACGAAAATGTGAATCGATCTCGATCAACACTATGAAGTAGGTACATACTTATGCATTTTTGGAAAGTAGTAATTACCACTTACTAAGTTTATTTCATTAAAAACTAACAATAAGTTTAAACGTTAAACGAAGTGCTAATTGGTCGCTTACTTCTGTCGAGCTGTAAAGGGTGGGGGGAGTTACGCAAATTTTTCTTCGACGTTTTTGTGTGGTTTTATTAAGAACTTCGAAGAATAGTGAGTACGGCACATTTCTTTAAACAGTCTATATACTTATTATATTGTTTATAAGTGGAAAGGATTTATAGTACTTTAAAAAATTACGTAATTCAATGGAGGTAGTACACGATTGAGGTTAAAATAGTAACGGGGTATAAACGTAGATGGCTATACTGGGCTATACACTTGTGTAGCGGTTTTGTGTGAGTGTGTATGAATGGTTTTGCGCGCGGAAATCTAACGATGTTTATTCGAATTGAAATATGTGTTATATTAATAGTTTTATTAAAGTTAATGTGACTGATCTGTTTGTACATAACTATGTACTACATGTTTTTGTTAATATATTAACTTGCATCAAAGTGATCGAATGTGTTTTTCTATTATCTCAGAATTCTAATTGAGTACTGGATTTCAACGTAAGTAATTCTCCACGTGAGTATTTACAGTCATTTGTGGAATATACTAGTACATAATATGTACACATTCAATAAATTTATTTCACACCGTGCTACATGTATGATGTAAAATATTTTTTTCGTTTGTGATATGAGCAAATTATGGATCATTCTTCATGGACAACAACCTTAAGTGCACCAGATAAAGGAAACAGTCAACCTCAACCTCAACAATGGACTCAAGACTATAGTGATGTTATATATAAAATAATGTGAAAATATGTTGATTACTTATTTTTATGTCCCCATTTTTTATTTTACCTAATTATCCCAGTTTACGCAGGAACTGGATGTAAATTTACTTATTTTTCATTATTCGTAAATAATAAAGTAAAGCAATAAATACGAACGTGAAAGGGTGTTTTTTATTTTTGAATGTACTAAACATGCCATGTATACTACACTTTTTTTGTGTATGACTTCACGAGGTTTATTCGTCACTTTAAGTAAAACAGCTTAGGGTGACAGTAATTCGGTCCTTTACTCTGTATCTTACGCGACTAAACTTCGATTTCCTCCTCTGCAGAAGGCAGAACCACTATCGTCACAGCGATTGGCTTCGCTCTCGATTTCTTGCACAGCAAGATTTCCACTCTTCCCGATATTCTACTCTTCAAAGTCGCGTGTACCATTAGAGGAATAGGGATCCCGCAAGGCAATAGAGGCACGTCCATCACTCGTGGCCTCACATCCGTGTCCTCGTTCCTGCAAACGATGTACAGGCCCGTGTCGGAGAATTCCTCGGATATGTTCGTGAGCACTATACGGATCTGGTAATTACGGCCCAAGCCTAGAACGGTGGCCTCCAACGTGATGGGAGTCGGTCCCGCGTCTTGACTGTCGTTTAAAGATTCCACAGCCTTCTTTGCTGCCATCAGACGTAGTCGAAGCAGACCTTGCTGAAAAGTTGTATGGATCTTCTTCGCTTCTGATCGTTCTCGTATGGTTTGCTCGACGAACAGTCGCGTTTTCTTCGGTATTAAGAATTTAGAAGCATCGTTCGGTATAGAATACGCTGCCGTGCTGTGAACACTGAAGTCTGCGGTGCGCTTTAAAATCTTCACGCACAGGCCACCGCTGACGGTGACCATCGTCATGGTTCGTTCCTCTTGGCCCATTCGGCCATACTACGAAAGAAAGACAGACTACGGTAACGAATCATTAAAGCGAAGCACTAACTGTGCTGGATGATGTCGCGGGTGGAACGTGAACTTTACCTTTAACGTAGACACCGGCTCCATGATCTTCAGCGTGTCCACGTGGTGCTTTCCATCGTACACTCGAACACCGTATCCGGCTGTGCTCACAGCGAGCAAAGAAAGTCCACTTTGCGGTACTGGCAAACTCACTGAATCGAGGATCGCGCCTGGGACCAGGACGTGCCAAAGTCTGATACCCTAACACGATTATCGTATCGTTAGCCTCGAACTTTTATAGCCGGAAGAACAATTTCTCAGCATACCTTCCTGGAGAAACCAAGCAAGCTACCATCCATAACAGAGACCGCGGCACCGTCGTTACGAAGAGTTGAAATGGCCACAGCAGGTGCAGGCAGCTTCTCCCAAAGCTTCACGGGGTTTCCTCTTTTTATCATGCAGATTTTTCCGTCTCTATCGATGATCAGTATCCTCCCATCGCCGGTCCACAAACCGTTACAGGAGAAAGCCACTGGTGGCCATTCTACCCGATGTTTGTCCATAACTGAGAACGTTCTGCGACACCGCGATAAACATATGTTAAACGTGATTCATAGGTGCAGAAGATGTGGCTGATCATCGGTCGCGTACCGTGGTTCTAGAATGAGAACTTCTCCGAACTCTGTGCCGAGCACGAGGCAACAGCTTGCTGGATCGGTCCAAGAATCCCTTCTTATGACCGAGATCGCGGTCAAAGCATTGCTCTTTACAAGTGGAATTCTTTTGTATTGTTCAACGAAGCTGGACCTCAGGCTCGGATCCATGGAGAGGAATTTTAAGGTTCGCGGTGAGATGAATCCTGCACCGAGCTCTTTTAACAATAAGTCTAATTCGTCGGCTAGGGTGAGCACGTTCAGCTCCTCCTCCAAGCCAGCCTTGCGCCAGATCTGCGGGAGAAAAGTGATCTTGCAGGGATCATTCTTGAATAATCGTCGTGAGATGAGATTATCAGCTGTTGCACCTCTCGTTCTTTTGGATGCACATCCACCTGCGGCAAGCGATACTTAAAGTAGGGCCGCATGTTCTTGAAGATATAGACGCTTGGTCCAGCACCCACAGCTACCACTGATGATCGAGCCTCTCCGTTTTCCGTGTAAAAACCGACCACCCCGCAGGGTGCGTACACCATGCTGTGCTCTGTTATCTGGTCGCCTCCTTTATAAACCCGAATCTGAAGATGAGGGAGCATAAATGGAAAAAATGAAGATAATTCTGTATAATAGCTTTCATATTAGGCTAGGTGTAAAAACCGACGTAGCATTCATAGGTGTTCCGTTTTAACATTGAAACAAGGACCCTCAATTTTCTTCGATCTATTTATCGATGCTGTCATTACTACTATGTCTTTTTCTCTCTTCTTAGCTAATTTGCGGGACTCCTATAAATGCTTTGATGAAATAGTTAAAGGGGTAGAATTTTCAAGTAGCTCCAGTAGTTTAAAAGCAGTAAACCGTTGCAACCTTGGTCGAATTGGTACCGAGTATCCCCAAATCGGTGCAGATAAGCCTGGCATCCCCATCGCCAGTTACATCCACCATATCAAGCCCATTCGGCAGGGTGTACAATCGGGCTCCTGGTTCCCAGATTGCCTCGAGCCATCGACTGCTGCCGAGACTGCCAATATTCCGATCGGCTCTAAAACATTAAAAGGTGTAGTTCGACAATTAACGACCTACGATCCAATACACAATTTCAGTTTAGATCGAACCCGCTTCGCTCTCGCTTAAAGTACCGCACCTGTTTCCCAAAACACTTCAATAAATTGATAAAATTAGCGATCATTTTATTAACTGTTACCTCAGTCCGAGCATGCTTCAAGTGTTCTTTTATTATTCGAATGAAAATGTTATTATCAGTGTCGCATAATCAACTCCCACGCTCGAAGATGTTAAGACGTACACGTTCTATGCACCGAGCAGTAGTGCGGGGCAACGGATGGTCATATCGCTACCAATATCTTGGGTGTCTTGAAACAATTCCTTCCCCGTACGTGGCCGGACGTGCACTGATGAAATTGCAATTTACAAACGCGACAGGCATCGATCATATCGGAAGATCTGTTCGGGAAAGTTGTCCAACGATGCAACAGTGTCAGCTGTCCCTGCTTTTGTTGTGGGCGCCTGTATCCATAGAAATGCTCGTGGATATAGGATATCAATGATCGCGCGCAACCCTTTGCGCGCCATGCTAATGTTATCGAATTAAACTAATTAACGTTGTATAAGTTTGTCGAGCATAACCGTGTACTGGATGACCGGCAACAGATAGTAGGAAGTGAAGTGGGCAATTCTACGTGGCGAAATAAGACGTAAACCAAGAGTAACGAAATTCCGGTGGACGTTTCGTTTTTTATTAATAGACTTCGAGAAGGAGGAGGTTACTCAATTCGATCGGTATCTTTGTTTTATGTATGTTCAGCCATAACTTTCGCATAGGTGCACCGATTTCGATGATTCTTTTTTTATTTGAAAGAGTATGAAGAGCCGGGGGTACCATGGTATTTTTTTTTATTATTATCTAGATAGTCTAGAATTATCTAGAATTCCAGTTTTAAAGTGTGTTCGCGCATAAATCGCGAACCGATTTGGATGATTCCTTCGTTGTTATATAGAAGAATATGTTCCCCAATTGGTACCATAATGAATGGTTTTTTAACCTACTTAAAAAAAGAGGAGGTTATAGATTCTATGCGTATGTACCTTTTTATGTTTGTCCGCGCATAACTCCTCAGCATGTGGACCGATTTTGATGATCTTTTTTTTAATCGAAAGAGGGTGATGGCCTCGGTGGTGCTATGCTACATTGCATCAATATTGGCGTAATACTTTGCCAGTACTGGATAATAATAACGAATTTGAGACATCCTTATTCTCACTTTTTCAAGTCGCTTATTTTGGGAATGTTCCGTTTCTAGCAAACGGGTTTGTACGAGCAGCTTCTTTTGTAGACCTGCTCATTTTTTTTAATAAATGAAGTTATATAACTTAATTAAACTAAAAAAGGAAAAAAATAAAAAAGTAAAAAACCGACATCAAAAAAATAAAAATGCTCTAAAAAGTAAAAACAAAATTTGTTCTCATGTAATCTACGACTCTCCACTTTTTTAAGTTGGCGCCAGATTTACACAGTGAAAATGATGAGGTGCCCACAAAAAGAAACGAAAGTCGTAGATTAAAAACGGAAAAAATTATTTTTTACTTTTTAGAGCATTTTCATTTTTTTTAAAGTCGGTTTTAATTTGTTTTATTTTTTATTATTTATTAGTGTTTAAAAATTCGAACCAGGAACACCTGAAGAATGGCTATTCGACGGTCAGCAGATTGCGTTGCACGAGTTAGTAGAGGCACCTGACACGGTTCACGCAATGCACAACGCTGATCGTCGAATTGCCATTCTTCAGGTGTCCCAGGCTCGAATTTTCAAACGTTAATAACTAAAGAACGAAACCTCCACCGCAATTTCTTTACTTTTAGTTTTCGTTTTACTTTGCCACGCATTTTATTTTGTTCCATTCCGTTTTCTATTATCTGTTGTCGGACACCCTGTATTATAAGCTTGCGTGTATACTGTGGTGTATCAGTGAATTCTTTTTATACTCATTCGCCGCTGTTTGATGATCCATAATTTTCATTTCATTGAAACGAATTGTATCTTTTTGCTGAATTTATTTATTGCGATTCTTTGCCGCGAAATGTAAGATAACTTGTAATTATTATTCGAATCATTGCCGTCATTGCGCGTTTCTTTTGCTTCAGAACATAAACACGGCTCGACCTGTCCACGCGTAAACACGCGAGTTGCCGTTGCTAGATATCGGTAACAGTCTCGAGGGAAAGACTTTGCTGATCATTGAACCAATCAATTTTACGAAGAGATTTCGAGCAATTCAGTTCCGGTGAAGCCTTAAAAGTGAGTCTAATATATTAAGAATCTTTAATCGGTTCAAACAGGTTGCGTCTCCTGAGGATTGGAGTTTCAGTTACGCGTGTTATCGTTTTACAAGAACAATAATATCACCTGCCTGACCGATGACGAGCAGGAAACATGTACGGGCAATCAGAGACACCGGTGACGTACGCGAGGAATAATTTAAAAGTACCGTCGCGAAGACTATGGCAAAAAGAGAATATCAAGCCTGGACACGATTATTGGAGGGAATGTAAGAAACCAGACAAAGAGCAATGGGACAGAATCGAGTCCCCACAATTCGTCGACTTTTCCAATTTGCCCGAAACTGGGGACTCCTTCTTCAGTAAGTGACTTTGAATTCGCAAGAGCTAAGAAAAGCTGCCGATTTTCCACTGACAACCTCCATTTCCTTCAGGTAAGCTGACCGTAATCGTGAGCACACCGAAACCTGGCTTCGATAACGGAAAGCTTCCCAATTCTTTTGAGGAAGATGAAGAAGACACGTTGGTCGCGTAAGGATCGTGAATTTGCTTGAAAATGGGTGCGACAGGAATCTTTTGACACAGCGAATGTTCTTGCTATAAAATTTATTCATATGATTCCAGGTCTTTTAATAATGTTGCTCTATCCGCTATAAAGCACGAACCACCCGCGAAGGCGCTCTATACCTTGGACAACAGAAACGAGGAGTGTAAGAAAGAATATGTGGTCCACAATGCCAGCCACACACTGGTATTTAATTGTTATACACACGATTAACTTATTTAAGGGGTTGTTGGTTTATGAATCTGGGACAAACGTTTCAGGAGGGAAAGGATAAAAAGAAAGATTGTGCAAAAGTGAAGAAACCGCAAGCCATTACCGTGAATCCCTTTACCTTCGATTTACGACAAAAGCATAAACAGGTGTATAAACAAGAGCGTATAAAAAAAGTACGGAAAATCGTAATATCGTAGCTTTAATGCAACTTCAATGTAATCGGTAGAAGAACTTTCTGACTCGTTGATTATCCACAGATCCTGGAGGAAGAAAAGAAGATGATGGTGTTTCGAGCGAACCCTGTTCCCAAGTTTTTAAAAGCTCGACCAGTGCGGACTAATAAACATAATGATAATGATAATAGTACTAGTGACAGAAATGATAAAATAAAGAGCACCGCTAATGAGAAGGCTCAAAGTACAAATAGCCCTGCAAAACCCAAGAAGAAGAATGCGGAGGTAATTGAATCCGAAACTTCGTACTCCTTGATAATAGTTTACAGTTAAATTATATCGCTCGCGATGTAATTCAGATTTGGAAGAAACCACCGTTTATGCCAGCTTTAACGAAAAGAAGTTCAGAAAGACCAAAAGCACCATCTCTTCATACAGCATCGCGGGCTGAAGAGAGGAAGCGTTTCGATGATATCATAAAAGAGAAAGAAGCGCAGAGAGAACAAGCGAGGCAAATGGCAAGTTGGATGTACTTTAATGACGTTTTATTCTCAGAGCCTAAAGATCGTGTTGTAATGAAGCTAAAAATTACAGGAGCTCGCTGCCTTGAAGAAGCAGGAGGAGAAAGAACTAATACGACTAAGAAAGCAGACTGTTCACAAAGCGAATCCAATTCGCAAATACAAAACTGTGCCGAGAACTGAAAAGCGACCATTGACTGAGCCTATGAGTCCACTATCGTCCAAACGTCGTCGTCGTGCGTAGATATTGGATGTTATAACATCCAATATCTATAACTTTAGTTTAGGAGCGCATAGTCAGGGGTATAGGTATATTGAAGATTTTACCAAGGTATTCTAGATCGTTTATATTGATATCTCCGACATATGTTACCTACAAATGTTTGAATAATCGATGAACAAACATATGTATACAGTAATTTAGTCGATTAGATAGTCAGAATTAAGTATTCCATTGGATAACGATTTCAAAATCAAAAAATACCAGATTGTACGTGTATGTGTCTGTAATCAAATTTAAGATGATGATCATACATGATTTCGGCGTACATAAAGAAGGCTGACAGATTATTATAATTCTTAGCGTTAGATGCTTACAAATATTTCAAAAACTTTCAACAAAATTGATCGTTCATAAATACTTGTTAAACGTAATTATCGTTTCGCGCCGGTCAACTTTCATTCGACGCGACTACCCCACGAATCTTTTTAAAATTGTGACCATACTTACATTTGACTTGCCCACATGTAGTAAAAATAATATTAAAATTACATGCAATATAGTATGTAGTTACAATACAGGCTCGAATAGACACTGCAAACTGTATAAAATCCTATAAAGTTAAACAGCATGTTTCATTCCACTTCTACTCGCATATGCAGAACTGTGTGGATCAGTCGGAGGCTTACTTGGTTTCAGAATAATATCAGGTTTGTACACTGGCATCGGTCTGGCTTTCACTTCTGCCAACTTACGGAGTTCAGCTTTTTCTAGCTACTCCTTCGCCAGTTTCTCCTTTTCTTCCTCTCATTTCGGCTCTTGGCACTCTTATAGTGTTGAGTTCAAACTTCACCTGAACAGGCTTTGTATGTTCAGGTTTTTCGCTCTCATACATTTATGCGTCGCAATGTTTTTTACACTGTTTCTCGGCGGGGTCTGGACTCTTCGTTTCTTTCTTTACATCAGTTTATATTATAGGACTGACAATGGTACTTGGAGGCTTACTCTCTTGATCGTTGCAACTTTTAGTTTCTCTGATTGCAAGATCCTTAGGGCTAGTTTTTCCTTGTTTCGTAAATTTCTCTTTGGACAAACCCTGTACCATGAAAGGTTCAAAAGGTGGGGCAGGATTTGCATAGAATACGTGTGCTATTTTATCCTGTTCCTGCATCTGCTTAACATGCTGTTCTTCTTACATTTTGCTCTGTACCAGGTTTCATGGATGTTGAAGAATTAGGCATGGATCTTTCATGAAACTCTGCTGTAAGTTTCTTCATCTCCTGGATCTGCAGGTTCTTCAGTTCTTTCTTCCTTTGGAATTGTTTGTTACGTGCTTTGAAACTGGATGGCAAACAATTCTTCATTGATTTCGCTGTGTTGTCCGTAGCCTGCTCCATGCACTTATCATCTTCCCTACAGACATTCAACGAACTGGTCCGGCTTCTACGGCTGAGTCGAGCGAAACTCCTCTGGAATGGTAATAAGTTTCTTGACAACCTCCTTTAACTTAAACAGAGCTTTCAGAATGTTGACTGGCCCAGGTTTCGCTTTAATTTGATGTTTCTTCATTTCTTGAGGCTCCAGAATTTCACGCTCTTTCTGATTTAAAACTGTAGTTCGTCTTGGCCTCTGCTTGCACCTCAATGCAGGGAAAACTTGGTGGGTCAGATTGACCGGGGATCGTTTGAATTTCAATAAGGGACCAGATTTCAAATCTTTGCGGCTGATGGTATGATAACATTGCGGTACTGCATTCTGGGACTTAAGAAGTGCTTCCGCCGTACTTACAAACTTGTTCAAACCCCTACGGTACTTCATGCTTCGACTGTGATATTGACACATGAGCACTGTTGGAATCTACAGCGGCGCTAAGCAATTTTCATATTACGGCGCTGTTGCGCGCGAGATGCAGTTGGATAGAGTGCGCAACAGCGCCGTAGAAACTAGTAGAAACCTCCAGAAACAGGGCACCGGCCCGGTAATCTACGAGAAAGACCTCACCTCCGAAAAATTAACCCCTCATCGAAGTATAAATCAGTTTCTCTTTTATGCAATTGATTGTGCACCGTTTTTGTACATCATTGCTCATTAGTTCATATTATCTCATCAATTGACGATTTAAAATAAATTAAACAAATTTGACTGAAATTTTTTTTTCATCCAGCCCCTCATTTATTTTTTTTCATTATTCACCAATAATTTCATATGGAATCGATCGTTCGTCGTTTATTTCTGCATCTTTGTTCACGCATTTTTATTACTTGTTCACAAGCAATTGTCTTTTAATTAACATTTTCAATGAATATCTATGACGTCATCACTAGACCCCCACAATGGCGCATGCCCGCGAATGAGAAAAGAGGATCTACCTCGTGACGTCATAAATCAGTTCCAAAGCATCCTTTTTTCATTGGTCGCTGCCCGTTGCCTTTGGTATGAATGAGCCCTGATTCCTGAATGTAGTAGCAGGTCAAGGCGGACACAAGTCGTAAGTACGTGTAGGACTTTGTGACGTCACGTGACAGAGATTTGCCGGTTAACTCTGCGTGTATCAGTGTACACCTACACATTTTTATTCTTTGGCAGCCAAACATGCGTATATAAACGTCACTGGAATATGATGTTGAGAGTCTCACTTCTCCGATTAATGTATGGAGTAAAAAATAAGTTGTGATGAACATATCTGTTCGCAACATCTATTGTTTGTGATTTCATTCGATTTGTTTACACTTCACAACTGTTTATAATCGAATAGCATTGTTAATTGAAACACTTAACATGATTGCTACACCAGTTTCTATCGATGGATGGAGTCTGAACAAAGTCCTTGGTTCAGGGGGATTCGGTATTGTCGAATTATGGGTACACACTAGTGGTACCAGACTTGGTATGTCTATGCTTTTACCAAGAGAATGCGTAACGGAAGGTCAGAGGTTTTAACGGGTAGTAAAACGTTTTGGAACTTCTAGCGAGTAAGAAATGTAAATGGGACATCGCACAGTTAACAGAGACTCAACAAAACAGATGGATCAACGAAGTGGAGATAATGAAACGCTTGAGACATCGAAATATCATTAAAGCTTTGGAATTGCCGTTTAAACATCCCGATGAAAAAGTAGAGTTGCCAATACTGTGCATGGAGTATTGCGGGAAAGGTGATCTTAGAAAGGTAAACACGAAGTTAAATGCCTGTTTGGATAGGAAATCAAAATATTATTCGTGTGTATTTATTATATTTCGGGGATCGTAGGTTTTAAATAGAACAGAGAATTGCTGTGGCGTTATTGAAAAAGAAGCGCTTAAAGTAATGAGAGATATCTCTTCTGCGGTAGAATATTTACACTCTAACAATATTACTCACCGCGACTTAAAGCCTGAAAATATAGTTTTGCAAGAATCTGATAATGTAAGTAATGCTACATTTTATGTACAGATCCTTTTAACCCTGGTGTAGGCAACCAAACTATTCACAGTTGGGACCCTCACGCATCCTGTTTCGATAGATTTGATATGCAGCGATAATATCACTTTCATACTTTTTCAAAGCTCTTAGCTTTCGATTCCTATGATATACCATAAGTGCTGTTTTAAACGATACGAGCGGAAAATTACACGAAACAACAATACAATTTGATGCTAAAGCCATTCGTATATATGCATGCTGTTCTTGACACTCCAAGAAGGTCATTTTTTCTGGTTTAGTGATGAATGGAACCTTATTTTGTATATATAAACAAGTACAGACAGAAAAAATTAGAGAACAAAAAAAAAATTGAATCAATTTGAATCAGTTCTTTGTACGAATACGATATTTATGAAACTGCATTATTCGGAGAAGAAAATTCTTCTGATAATACAGGGTGTCCCAAAATTGAGGGACAATCCTGAACCTGCAATATTCTGATGCAAAAAGACATCGAAAAGTCCTTTACCGTTTTGGGCTCCGAGGCTTCGTTCTCGAAATATTAACAGTTGAATATTAGTGGTCCAACTCCCGGACCGCGCAGTTTAAAGCCGAGTCAGCTGAGCGCGCGACAGCGTACGCTCGCACGCCCACGCGGGAGACGCGTGTAAATACAGACCCGCGCACACAGCAGAGCCGACTGCGCTGGATCAAACCTTGAAAATGAACCAGCGCGGTCGGCTGGACTGACTCAGCTTTAAACTGCGCGGCCCGGAAATTAAACTGTTGATATTTCGAGAACGAAGCCTCGGATCCCAAAACGGTAAAGGACTTTTCGATGTCTTTTTGCATCAGGATACTGCAGGTTCAGGATTGCCCCTCAATTTTGGGACCCCGGTGTATCATCCAATTATGAGGATGAAGTCTGGCTGCCGCGACCACGAGAAGAATCATTGAATGACGAAGTTTTTGTCACCGATCAGAATATTATTATTTATGTTAATAAGTAAACAGTATCAATTAAGAATCTTGCGTTCTGCACAATTTCTTTGTTAAACTTCCATTCATAACTCAGCTAACAACAATCGTATATATAATTTTGAAGCTTTCCTATTTAAAAACTTTTGTACAAATTTTTATCCCGAGAACGCAAATCGATGTCAAAGTGTCCAAAGAATGGGAATCCGGACCGGCTTTGCGATATTTTCGAAAGGACGAAATTTTTTTAAAGGAAACCTAGAAATGGGTACCCGGTTGCTCGCACCAGGATTAACTACATAGAAAACATAATTACAAATAACATCGTATATACATTGATAATATGTTTTAGATTTCATATAAATTAATAGATCTTGGATATGCAAAAGAGCTTGGAGAAGCTAGTGCGTCTGCGTCAATAGTAGGCACATTAAATTATGTGGCACCAGAGCTCTTTTGGAGAGAGAAATATAGTTGTTCCGTAGATTATTGGAGTTTGGGTATCCTGTTTTACGAACTTGTCACTGGTACACGACCATTTTTGCCAAGAATGCAGCACACTATGACATGGTACACTGTGCATTTACGACAAATTAAAAAAAAGTCAACAAAATAGTTTACATTAGCTAATTTGTATTTATGTAGGATGCAACATATTAAAAATAAAGGATACAATGATATATGTGCCATTGAATCAGATGGAAAGACAGTGTTTGGCGAGGACATTATTGATCCAACACATCTATCCAGGTAATCGTTATACAATTGTTTCTTCTAATAATGTTTAGTAGAAATAAGTTGCTAATTATACACACTGGACCATGCATTAGGTGTGTCAGAAACAAACTAGTAGAATGGTTCAGAGTGGTGTTACAGTGGAATCCAAAGGAACGAGGAAAGCGACGCGATGAAAATGGAGAACTACAGCTGGTGGTATTTAAATTACTTCAATCAATTTTATATAAACAGGTATTGTTAATTGCGCAGATAATATATACGTATATTTTTTTATCATACATTAAATACATATTCTAATTTCATAGATAATATATGTATTCTCTGCATCAACGTATAAAATTAATGTATATGAAATAGATGACACCACTACAATCACAGACCTGCAATCTATGATTGAAAAGGACACTAATATACTAATGAGTCAACAAATTTTAACAGATTACTTTGGTAAAGTACTCGCTGCAAACGAGGCACCACATTTATCGCAAATTCAGGTATAACTTTATATATTAAATAATTTGTGTTTCTACACTCGCAATACTATTGCTCGACTTGCTTAAAAATGATAAGTTTGCTTGAAATCGCTCGTTCCTTGGTATTTATTTATTAATTCAAGCCGATATTTGTACCATAGGATCCAGTTTTCTTTGTCTTTAAAATCGAAAGTCCTTTAATGGAGAATATACCAGTACCAGATATTCCCGAGCCAGTTAAAAATATGATGGAATTATCAAGAAGTCAATTGGATTATGAAACATTAAAGGATTATTATCGTGTAACAATATTTTTTCTTAAGCGGGAGATACATTTGTTCCAACTGTACATTTTTGCTTTGACTATAAAAGTGTAAGTGTTTTATAAATTTTTGTATTATTTCTAGTTAATAGAAGATCGATATTGTTATAATGCTAAATATGTCAATTTAATTAATACTAGGACAATTTTTATTATTGTATCTATTGTAAGAGAAATAATTCTAATTCCAGGGACTTAGTAGTTGCAAGATTTAATAGGTTTAATGAAAACATAACTAATGCATTGATGAATATACGTTCTCATTTAAATGAATTACCCGCGATTCGTGCTAAATGGGAGAAGGAGGCTGTAGATAAAGAGAGACTGTTAGCTTTGGGAGCCAATTTGGAAAAAGTTACTAAACTTTTCACGGCTACTGATCAAATCCAATCGAAATTTAACCCGTTATTACAGGATAGTAATGAATTAAAAGGCGCAGCTCAGTCTATTGATTGTATGAAGGATATGTCACGACTGTAAGTGAATATTATCTGTCCCGGCTTTAAATGTCGCTGAATAGATACGGACTCATGCTATAATTCTGCGTAGATACAATAACGCTGTAAAAATATTTGAGTTGTGTAAGACCGAGCATTTTCAAAAAAGTGGAAGGCCAACAGATATGGTAAAACTAGTCTTTGAGTTTTTACAAGTACAAGGAGCACAATTTCGTAATAAGAATATATCAGAAGTCACAGAGTATGTATATCGACGAATGTTTTTATATTTAGTTCTAATTGGTTTACATTAGATACGAATAATTCTTTTAGACGAATAGGAAAATTAGAAGTTGAACTTTCAACGTTGGAAGGAATTTTCGATTCGGTTACTGTAATGACAACGGTATATCGCGAAGAACTTCGAAAAATATCACAGTGTATACCAGATATTGCTTCAAAGAACCAATGCCCAAACTCGTCTGCTGTTGTGCACAAGGAAACCGCAAATACTTCGCTAAATAACAACAGTATGGAAACGTCAAATGAATCGTGTAGTAAACAGTCTTCAAACGTGTCTGGCGGTAGCTGTAATGCGATTCCAGATGCAGGAAACGATGTGATATATGATAATTTAGTAATACGTTACATGTAAGTTTAATTAGTGTTTCTATTACAACGTAGAATAAGAATATTATACACAAAAAAATAATAATAAAACTGACTCCGGTTTTCTTCCACCAGGTTAGATAATCTTTTGACAAACATACAAAAGATACATATGAAAATGATTAATCTGGATCCATAATCATTATGGTCAAAAATGTATGTACGTTTATATATTTCATTTTTCAATTTCTTTTGAAGGTAACATTTATTAATAAAAAAAGGATATCAATGTTTTTGCAAAGGCATCAAGCTTTATTAAAGTTATTAGATATTTATTTAATTCGCACAAGCGTGGCTTGAGGGAAAATGGTCTGCTGGCTCACCCTGCCTCGCTTGCTTGCCTCGCGTATTGTACAACTTAAGACACGAGGCAGCCGCGCAGTGTCTGTACATAGGTAGTTTCATGGTCCATACATTTGCCGTGTGTTGCGTGCCTTAGTTGGCGGTAGAAGGGAAAGGGATTGGAGTTTTCAAAACAAAATATCGTTACTGAGTTTAACTTCGTGATCAAAGCGAAAGGTTCGATTGTTCGTCGCCGCTGTTCTGTCATATGGGCGATGCGTGGTCGCTGCTGTTCTGTCATATGAGCGATGCGTGGTCGCCGCGCTTCGGCCTAGTGGGCGACCTCCTTAACTCAGAACCTGCGCGCGCGAGAATACCCAGATGTCGGCCTCGACATTAAATATGTCCTGAGGCTTATGGGAAAATGACGCAAAAACACTAAGCACGGCGTGGTACATCCAAAATCCAATTTCTTCTATAGAACAGGGACTGACTACTTGACCATTCATCTGTTCTCGCGAGCGCGGGTAATAAGGTAAGTGGACACATACATTTCTGAATCACACACACAACGTCTGTGTTTAAAATTCCCTCCTAGTGTACATGTCGATTGAATATAATTCCGTTCGTAGCTACGTCCGCGTGGCCTCGCGACGCATGTAAGCGTCGCCAAGCGGCACACGCGCAATTGGCGGTTTAGCCCGCGAGGATCGAACGGCCAAACGCTACCTCAGACATATTTAATGATCGATATTTGTAGTATATTTTAATATCCTTGGTGATCGTGGAATGTAATGTCGCACTCCCCACTTGATGTTAGCATGTTTATCTGTTTTAAGAAACGTGTAAGTCGGTCCACTTGCTGTGTTTTTCTGTTTCGTCTTCCACTGTACGTCACTGGGTGCTGCTAAGAAATGTGAGAAACAATGCATATTAATATGAAAGATCACAGAGGTTTAAAATTTAATTCTATTTTTGTTATATGTATGTATACTAGTTCGAAATAGGCTGTCAAATAGAGCGTTTTGTAATTTTTTTTTTAACACATTTACGCATATACATATTTAAAACATCTGTTACTTTCTATTCGGTCGCATATACATGCTTAATAAAATTTTTAAATTATTTTAAATATAATATATGTATGTACAGGGTGTTTTACTACACGTGTTAAAGCTTTCAGAGACGATTTCACAAGCCAAAATAACACGAAAGTATAGAATAATATTTTTTAATATCGCGCTTCGATTTCGAGAAAATTGACTTTGAATTTTAGCCAAATACGCGTGCGCCGCAGTAGACTTTTAGACGCCTGAGGAACAAGCGGAGGCAAGGGGGACTCGTCGCGCTTTCGGTAGGCCGTTCCGCTTACATCTGCTCTGCGTGAAAATTGTATTTCGGTGCACGCGTACTTATTTGGCTAAAATTCAAAGACAATCTTATCGAAAACGAAGCGCGATATTACAAAATTTTACTGTATATTTTCGTGTTATTTTGGCACCCTTATGGCAGATGTCTAAGAAAATACAAAACGCGTAAAGAGATTGGTGTTTATTCAACTTACCTGCTTTAGAAATAGCACTGAATGTGATATACAAAAACAAATATAAAAGTACAGATTTCTTTAGCATCTGTAACAAAATTCATTAGCGTATACGTTCAAGAGTTTAGACTGTTATAAACTATTATGTTGCGCGTTTGACTTAAGTATACTCACAATACGAATTTCTGTTAATCGAAAATTCATTGCGTTCATCACAGAAGTAGAGCATTGACTGCGCTGCGATAGAACAGCGTCAGTGCTTTTTACTTCATACATCTAACAAAAAATGATATGGTTGAATGAACACAAAAGCACTTTTACTACACTTTCACTCGTGTAAGATTTAAGTTGTACTTCTGTGATCGTCGTTTAGTAATTTCTCGAGTTCTAAGCGTTTAGAACGTTGCAGTAAAAGGTAGAAGGATGTATAGCAGCTTCGTATCTTGAGATATATTTTATTAAAAAACTGTATACACATCCTAGACTGAGGATTAAACAACAATGTTAAAATAAATATTATGATTTTTATTTACTATTACTTCCTCTGCACTGAGAAATCTTACACACCATATTATTTTCCTAGATTGTCCACATACATCAACGATTATGCAATTCCACGTATAAAAGTTCATTGTACATTAACTTGAGAAGTAAAAAAAAGAAAGAGGAGAAACGTGAACTTTTTAAATATCTATTTGTCCAGTCCCTCGGGACAAAATAGATATTACTCATCGTCACTGACATCTTCGTCGGTCGTGAACTCTGAATGTTCATCAGCTGCATCAATATCCTCCGCGGTTTCCTCGTCCGAAATATCCCATTGAGGATGCTCTGTGGGCACTTCTGGTGCTTCTTTCACATCCAACTGGGAAAGATATATTTATAGTAATAACGAGCTAATCTAAATTACATAAAGCTTCGTCGGTATTTACGTAAACATATGAGTGCTCCTGCATACCTTAATATATTGAGCTTGGTCGAAGCCAAGATAAGAATCGCTACGTAAACATACAGTAAATGTATAAACACCTGTCCATCGTGGCGCTGTAAATTTTAACTGAATTTCCTCGAAATGTGTCAACGACGTGACGTAAACAGGAGTTGTTAGTAAGGTTCGACTCTTGCGATCGCAAATGTAAACCCACCAGTACTCCTGCTTAACATCTGGAAAGAGTGGACAATGCACTTCGTGTGATAAATTACTTCTTCCCTCCAGAGCTTTCTCCCTTTTCGGGATTCTCTGTTGAACCCTGTTCACGAAAATTGTCGATAAGTTGCTAGATTAATAACATTAAGACTGATCGTTACGAGTGTCGAATCAGCGTGAAAATTATACTTCACCTTTCCCAGTCTGTATCATCGTCATCGATAGATACGTCTTTCTTATCGTGACTGTCTTCGTCGTCGCTTCTGTCGCTGTCAGCGTCGCTGTCGCTGTCGTCGGACAATTTATCTTTGGAAGACTCTTTTTCTACTTTATCCTCCTTTTTCCTTGCATTAGGAGTATTTGTTTGTTGAGCATTTTTCGCAGTCGCAGGCTTCTTACTGGTACCTTTTTTGTGGGATTTCTTTTGGCCCTTCTTCTGTTTGAGCCACGTTCGTTTTTTTACAGAGTGATTTTGTTCTTCCGACAACTTGTCTGTAATCACTTCATCCATTTTACTACTATCGTCGTCAATCATCGTTTGCTCTTTAACAGTGTCATCTCCAAATAACTCTTTCATATCTTTGCGTGTTAATGACACCGTGACAGTCACAATAGCACCAGTAGTGTAAACGGTTGGATTTTCATCGTCAATTACTAAAATGGCAAATCGATTTGTTACGTTTAATTTGGGGGCAATTTTCGAACGCAAACGTAAGCGAAGCCTGTGTTACAATAAATGTGAGATAAACCGTACCTTCAGATCGTACTTTGAAATCTATATATGGCATACGTCCAAGAACTTTCATAACATCTTCGTATTGGCTGTCTGATAAATGTCTAAGGATCAGTCTTCTCTTTTCTCCTTTCAATTGTGCAAATTGTTGAAGACTTTTGATTGGATGCTGATAACACAATATTTAATTTTTAAACGGTTTCTAATCCCGACGCAGAACTTTAAATAATATGGAAACTTAATCGCACCTTTTTTGATAAGAAGTATTTTAAATTATCTTCGTTTATATACGGTAATTGTAAGAGAGAATTTTTGAATTCCCAGAAACCTTGTACTATCATTGGACACAGTTTCATACAATTCTCTACAGTTTGTATGCTCGGTAAATGTGGAACTGAAAAAAGAAAGTGTCTTAAATAACGAATGAACGTATTCAGATTCGGATGTCTCAGAGTATCTTGTATTCGTATTTGAAAGTATTTCATTTAAATAGGAAAGTTTATAAGTTTGTAAAGCATACATATATACCTCTTTTAGCATAAGCTAACAAAATCACTCGATTAACACAAGTTACCATTTCTTGAATTAAATATGGACATTTTTTTACTATGTATTGCCTATCTTTGTCCAATGTCTCTGGATTTAGCGGTATACGAGAGAAATGTGCATGAAGTAAAGCTCTAGCTTTAATTGAATATGAGTAACATAATGGTACTTGCTTGTTCTTTTCCCCTAGATTGGGTAACTGCCTGATGAGCTGGAAATAATACAATGCAGAGATTAGAATTTTTTCGAGCCATGCAATATTCCCACGCGAAATGTTCGAACTTTCAAAGTACAAAAATTTGCATAACTAACACTTCATCCGTTCATTGTTCCACGTTAGTTGGTATCAATTTTTTGCATTTCTACTGATATAAGAAACACTGACAAGGGAACATCCCGAACCCGGGAATTTAAAAAATTCTGAATCTTCGTTAATATGTAGGGAATTTCCTCCCGATTATAACACAATTTTTGTTTGCTGCCCAAATTCACTCTAAGGGAGCGTAACAGACCCCTGGAAATTCGGTTATTCTCCGATTTCGTGCTACAACTCGCGAACTGTAAAATAATTTGTTTACGAAATGATAGATCTAATTAAACGAAGTAACTTTTGTCTTGAAACTTTTTCTATCTCTTACAGCTCGTGAGTTACAACGCAAGATCGGAAAATAGCCGAATTTTCAGGGGTTAATTTCACCCTCCTCGAGTCAATTTGCGCAGCAAACAAAAATTCCGATGTAATCCCCTTCATATTTACAAACTTTCAGAATTTTTTGAATTTCCGAGTTCGGGATCTTCCCTTGCGAGTTGAACAAACAACAAATACATATCTTACCGAATAAACTTCTTCACTGTCAGTGTGTCTTTCAATTATCTCTGCATTTCGTTTTTTGTAAAACTCAAAAGAAGCAGCAAGAATCATAATAACTCTTTTTAGCGACATGGAAGGTATCTTAATGAAGAAAGCATAATACATTTCAGTAGTCGCTAGTAGCACCTAGGAGAGAATGATAAAATGAATTATACTGCTTCTCAATTAATATTTAACGATGCTTTTCAAAAGTACAGATATATATATATATTTACTTGGTCACCAGTGTAATGACTACTCTTATACCACCACGTTCCAACAGCGATTGGTAAAGCAAACATGAACACCAACGAATATAATCCCAAAACCCATACAGAATTCTCTTTTTCAACGATCCAGGAAGGTAAAGCAATTCCAAAGCTCATTGTACCTGGACCGTCTGGATTTCCGTACTTTTCCCAATTCTTTCGTGCTTCGTCGTCCGTTAATGCTTGATAAGCTATTAATATAGAAACAAATATTGTATTTTAATAGCAACTAAGCCGTCACTATCTACAGTTAATATTACTTAAGTAACTCCGATGAAGTGTTACGTGCTTGAATTACTACGAAACCAACTGCTGCTATGTAAGTGCACATTTGTTAGTGACCGGTGTGTGTACTACATTATTCCAGCTGAATTTTTACCTTTGGTTAGTTTCATGAATGCCTTTTCGTTCCCAGTTTCTTTGTCCGGGTGGAGAATCAAAGAAAGCTTACGATAAGCTTTTTTAATGTCACCTTGTGACGAACCCTGTAAATAATTAAATATTACGCGTAGACGTATATTAGCGCATGAAAGAAAACATTTCTCTTCGTATATGCGGATTATACTTACGGGAGAAACGCCAAGAATTTGGAATGGATCGAAATTGGCCATCTCGTAGTCGAATTGCGATACTTTGTACGCAAGAAATAGAAAAATTACCCATCCGAGAATAATAAGGAATTTCCTACAATTGATACAGCGATGTTAGAAAAGGATCAGGGAAACTTACATATAAAATTGACAATATATAAAAACATAATTTACGTAAATAATGCTTTGGTTTCTCTCCAAGGCTCATTAAGCTGCAGGATAACTTTTTTCTTTTTACATCCATTGCACTGACACTCCTTTGTCTCTTTTTCGGGGTCTAATGGTAAATGATAATTATATCCAGTTATAAACACTTTGGTGTAGACGTAATGTGTATGTGATTAGTATGAATATAATACAAAATAATTTCTATTATGTATTTTAATAAAATGTAAACCTATGAAAACTATATATATATCTATGGGATTGATTACAAGTCTACATTAACTAAACATGCACCGATGAATTTTCTTAAAATACTGTAACTTAAATTGTAAGAGAAAATATTTTTTTACGAATGTCATCGGAATTCACACTTACTTAATGTAATATACAAAAAAAAATTATAATTTGATTATTTCATATTCATTTACATAATCTTTCGTATTAAATATCACGGAACGTTGCTACGAAGTGCGAATTAGAGAGAGACAACGAAGTTGTTTATAATATGATACGTATATAGTTTAATGAAATAATTCCGAAGTATTCATGAATAAGGAGCAAATAAGAAGTTATGAGCTAAACGAGCACCAAATGAATCGTTCGCGTTTCATTCGAACACGAGCGTTTAAAGTAGCGCACTTTATTATTGAGGTTATTAGTAAATCGGTAACGGGATATTCGCAATTAAGTGGCGGTTAGTCAGTCTCCAGTCACAACATTATAGAGCAGGCGGTACATATATTGATAGAAGCGGGCGTAAGGTGGATGAGAATTATCGTTGAAATCGGGGGAGAGGCATGCGACGCGGCATAAACTTTATATCGTGTAATGTCACTTGTTTCTAGGCTAGGCCAAATAGATTCGTCCGGGTCTAACCTTGCTTCGGGCAACGTGGCCACAGATAGTACGTCCCAGGTATCAAAATAAGTGCCAGGAACGACAGTAAAAAGTAGAAAAATGTCCCGCCACTTTCGTCATATTGAAATTTTTTCCCGCTCATAGCTCATTAAGTACTAGCGTTTTAAGTGTATATTTAAGTGTAATATTTAAGTATATCGTTTAAGTACATTCATTACTAAACTCCACTTTGAATTCACGGTACTACCATCCGATATACACAGTATACACTACGTTTACAGAGCTGTCGCCGTCAAGACTGCCAACTCAGCACCGAATGCTAATGGTCGAGCCCGATGTGCAATGGCGTTGTCAATGACGGTGGTGTGCGCGCAATGAGAAAAAATGGGAGCACGTTAAGATCCACAATAATTACGTCCATTAAAGGATTATACAACGTCCGCGGTGTGCAGTCACAAACTACTTTCCTGTAACTATGCGGACTTATGATACGCCGCGGCATGATAATACGGCGGTACACACATCGGGCCCTGAAACATCGTTCCAACCAGGGTTGCCAGGCGAAGACTTCGAAATAAAGGTCATGTGACGTCACGTTACGTCATTTAGAGCTATGTGTACTATTTAATACCACTTGCGCATACCACGCGACGTCATTAAGCACGTGCGACATTTGAAAAATGTAAAGAAGCTCCCTTCAAATATTCCTATGTAATATCGATCATCGACGCAGTACAGTAACCCAGACCTATTATTTTACGGGAGTTCATCTCACCACAGACCAGGTATAGGATAGACCTATCACGTAATGTAATTTTGTGTCACACGCTCGGGGGGCTCGCGAGCCCCCTTACCATTTTCGTGTCACGTGCAACGTTACCGGTGAAGTCTCGACACAGATTGTAACGCTACGCGTGGTAGGAATTAGAATGCAAGAAGTAGAAATTTAGGTTATTCGAAACCCGCGATTTACAAATGATTCTGTTAGAGTAACAATTTAAAGATCGTATTATAAACGTATTCCGTGCAACGACCGAGAAAGAAGGATCACAACAAATCAAGAACACATACGCCTTTTAACTTGCTGTCCTATTCGGGTTTATTAAACGCAAAATAAATTTATTTAACATAAAAATTTATATAAACAACAACATTATTTGTGGAAGACATGCTTTCACGATGTAACGTGGAATACCACGCCAAGGAATTGTACCTTGGTATGTTCAATAACGTGCTGAAGCAGAGAGGACTTTAAAAATCGTCAAAAACCTATCAGTTCGAGTATCTCGCCGAAATAATCCAACTCGTACTTATCCTTCTATCTTGACACTGTACTCGTGTTCTGGGGTCCGGTACGAACAACCGAACAACATTCCAAGTTACATTGTACCATAGTATAGCAAGTTAAAAATTTTGTCTAGCCCTGAGAAATTGAATTGAGAAATCACGAAATAATATGCTCCATGACATGCACACACTTCACTGAACCGATGAATTTCTCAGGGCTAGACAAAATTTTATTTCACAATTTCTCAATTCGTGCATCAATTTCATCGATTACTGGACCATGTGGGAGGCCTTTAACAGGATTCCGTTGAGATATACTCGTTACTTGGAGAAATATAAGTGACATACTTGTTTCTCCCCCTTAGTTACTAACATCGACGAAGTATTATAAATATTCCTGCAACGATTCATTTACACCAGGGTCAACTAAAATGTATTTATACATTATAAATAATACTATGTGATATGTATAAGCATTAACATTAATGTATCGAACGATTAAACATTGAGAATAAAAGAGAATTCATTCGGCGTAGTTGCAAATCCAAGGCCAAATGCTACTAATTGCTTGATATCTCGAGTTCTATCGATCATAGTTAATAATAATATATACTGGGCGGTTAGTGTAAATGTTGTTAACATTATTTGTCATAGTAATAGCCACTGGAATGGATATTTTAGCGGAAAATCCATTTTTACCGAAGAATTCGTTGGATTCGCAGTTGTAAATAACAGTCGTCCTTGTTTTGATCGGGGGACATCGTTTCTCGAAGTCTACGTGGGGAGCTCACGGAGCTCGATGTACTCAGTCGTCGTCGGTCCTCCGAGCTTGGAGGACGTCCGGGGACCTGTTCAGGGTTTCAACCCTGGTTCTCCCCCCGCCCCCCGCCCCCCTGCCACAACCCTTATTCGGTTGGTGCCGATGAAACTTTGTGGTTCGTTAAGCCATTTAAAATTGTATTGTTCTGCCAAGGTCAGAACTGATTTCCCTCCCTTTGTAACTGATTTCTTCGATTGTTTTTCATCATCTGTCCGATTTCATGCATTCCTTCAAGGATTTTTGCGCGAGTCGTTCTATTTCGTGTATTTCTTCGATGGTTTTGTATGACTTCTGTCACTCTGTCATGCATCTCATCGATGGTTTTGCATGGTTTATTCTACTTCCCTGCTCTCCTTCATGTATCTCAACGATGGTTTTGCATGGTTTATTCTACTTCATGCATTTCTTCGATGGTTTGGCATGATTTATTTAATTTCGTGGATTTCTTCGATGGTTGTCCATGATTCATTTCGTTTCGTCGATTTCTTCGATGGTTTTGTATGACTTCTGTCACTCTGTCATGCATCTCATCGATGGTTTTGCATGGTTTATTCTACTTCCCTGCTCTCCTTCATGTACTTATCTCTGCGATGGTTTCGCATGCTCGTGCGTGCTCTTCTATAGGTTGAAATTATCTCGATCAGCTCCAACTCAATAAGCTTTTGCCTAATTTCCATCCAAGCCGACCACACCGTTACTAACGCAGTTGATTGTTTCAGCTTTTCAGGTTCACCGTTACGCGAGGAATGGAGTTAATAACATAATATATTTAAAAAGAAACTAGTGAAAAGTGATAGTGAAAAGTGATCGTGCAAAGTGATAGTGAGTGAAAGATGACATCTAAGGAAGCCTAGGTTAATTTATTATAGCATGAAGTATTTAAGGCCCCATGTAAAATTGCGAAGTAGTCACTAACTCATTAGCATTGTTGTTCATTTATTGGCTCCTCATCTCGGATGAGGAGGTCACCGCTGCTTCCGTTTCCGGAAGCAAGTGACTAAGCATGGAATCGGTATGGGTGGATCGGTTTCATCCTCTGGTGTTCTTGTCGAAAGGGAAAAGTTTCGGGCGTAGGGAGTGTACCTTTTGGTACACTGCCTGCGTAAGTCACCCGGTCCGATACCCAGTCTCCGGGTTAGTCGGCTCAAGTCAGGTCACAGCTAGTGCTCCTGGCGAGTCGCACGGTGCAAGAGGAATCGTCTGGGAGGCGCCGAGCGCTTTTCCCTTTCGACTCGGACAGCAGGGTGGTAGGAACTGCGCCGTCCAATACTCCTTTCATGCTTACCGTTCGTCTTTCCTTCTTTCCTGAATTTCTTTTAATCGAGTGATTGCTTGGCAGTTCCCTAGATTCTACATCTAAACCGAAGGGATCGATGGAGCTTTGTTTCCATCCATCTCTTTGGTTTAGTAGGGTTTCATGTACAGGGAGATCGATTGAACTTTGATTCCATCTATCTCTCTACGGGTCTCGAAACGCAGCAACCTCCTCGTGGTGAGACCTGGTAATCGGTGAGAACCGAGCCGATAGCTGCGATTGTCAAATACTCTAGTCGTATATAAGAATTTCTTTAACTTGCTATACTATGGTACAATGTAACTTGGAATGTTGTTCGATTGTTCGTACCGGACCCCAGAACACGAGTACAGTGTCAAGGTAGAAGGATAAGTACGAGTTGGATTATTTCAGCGAGATACTCGAACTGATGGGTTTTTGACAATTTTTAAAGTCCTCTCTGCTTCAGCACGTTATTGAACATACCAAGGTACAATTCCTTGGCGTGGTATTCCACGTTACATCGTGAAAGCATGTCTTCCACAAATAATGTTGTTGTTTATATAAATTTTTATGTTAAATAAATTTATTTTGCGTTTAATAAACCCGAATAGGACAGCATGGTTAAAAGGCGTATGTGTTCTTGATTTGTTGTGATCCTTCTTTCTCGGTCGTTGCACGGAATACGTTTATAATACGATCTTTAAATTGTTACTCTAACAGAATCATTTGTTAATCGCGGGTTTCGAATAACCTAAATTTCTACTTCTTGCATTCTAATTCCTACCACGCGTAGCGTTACAATCTGTGTCGAGACTTCACCGGTAACGTTGCACGTGACACGAAAATGGTAAGGGGGCTCGCGAGCCCCCCGAGCGTGTGATACAAAATTACATTACGTGATAGGTCTATCCTATACCTGGTCTGTGTATATACACAGCTTGTATACTTTTCTCGGTGATAAAGTAGCTTTTCCAATATCAGTGGTAGAAACATGATATGTTTCCCATGCCCACCGTTTGGAAAACGTAGAGGGCGGTCGAAAACCAGTGGTGTCAGACACACTACATATATATTATAGTGTCTGGAGATCGGTATTTCAGAATGTGAGACACATAAAGTGCATAAGGTGACAGGTCTATTCTATTCCTCGTCGGTGGTTATATTCTCATATTCTAATATAAATACTTAGTATCAAATTAGTTTCGGGAGTCGCCACCTGTATGTTCTAATACAGAGGGAAATTTAAATCATAGAAACGCGGTTCTTCATGAAATTATCGTTGCTTTGCTTTATTTGAATTGTATATGCGTTATTCATAGTATCTATGGCTAAGTTATTATAGGCTCAGTACTATTGTAACTTTCATTCACCTTCGTTGAAAATATGTAAAATGTTCGTCAAATAAACAAAATCCGCGCGGGAAATTTAAAATCCCTAAAAGGCCGCGCAACAATACCGACTGAAGGAACAGCAGAAACACGCGTTACTGCTATCTGACAGATAGCATCTAACTGGCGGATGACTAACCGGGACTTTATCCGGGGCTGAGGAAATCGGGCATTAGAAATTGCTTCCATCTACCGTGGAAAATGAAAAGTCACCATGCGCGTACATAGGTACTGTTGGAAATTAAAATATCAGGAAGCGAGAAGTGCATATACGACTATTTTACATATTACGTGACGGCTGACGCGCGCTCGCGGAGAATGGAAATACAAGGGTCACGTTTCATTTTTTCTAGTGTTTTGTTTTAGAATGACTTTGATCCGTCGCGATTACGCCTGTACCTGATTCAGAGCTTTCGGTTCCCTTTGTTGATCAAGCCAATTTATCAGTATTAATCATCGCTCGGTATGATTAAGAATTGGTGTTGCGTTAAATAGATATACAAAACATGTCAAAGTGCGCGCACCGTTCTTTAACTCAAAAGAGTAAGTGATGAATGTTTTCGAGCGTACGCGTGACATTCTAATCAATGATTCTGTCTCGATTGATTTGTTTACAAATACCTACTTCCAATGTACGGTTTCGTTTGACGATAAGGCTACGTTACTCATTGCATACTTACATTATGTACAATAAACGCACTAAAAGATTGTGATATCTAACTTTGATAATCTATATATTAAATTTCTAAGGTAGGTAAATAATGTTTAACGGTTAGGTTAGACACATTTTTAAAATACAAGAGATCTAAACAATTATTCGTAGAAAGGAGGATTACAATTTTAATTCGAGACGAACTACTATTATTTCTTCTACATTACCATTGTTATCTTTTTATACAATATAATATAACACGCATACACGGTGTTGGTGTTTCTTCATTATCATTACTATCGTTATTATCGTTAATAATTATCACCTCATTAATTCGTCTCGTCGAGCTGTTCAGTGTTTAATAGAAATCTCGTATTCTTCCTAATTACGAATTCACTTCCAAATGACTCACACTTTTCGTATTTCCCTTCTGCAGGACTTGTACAATTTTGTAATTAGATAAACAATGTCTGCGAAAAATGTAACCGATTGGACGCAAAACGACGTGGCAAAGTGGCTCAGCGAGGCTGGACACGAAAAATTTGTTGACTTATTTCTCGACCACGAAATAGATGGAAGAGTGCTTCTGACTCTGAAGGAGGACGACTTGAGGTCGAAGGGCATGAACATAAAGAAAATTGGGGATGTAAAGAGAGTATATATTAGTATAAAGCAGTTACAAAGAGACAACTTGGCGATACTGTTCGAGTTGGGATACGTTGATTTATTTCCTTCGTCGAATTTTTATAGTCATCACAAACACGAAGTAAGGAAACTGTTTCGAGATCTACCGAGCGTTTCTTTCGTGGTGACCGTCCTAAATGTTTCCGCCGGTTCTAGCGAACACTTTTTGTGGATCATTAACACGTTGGTCGCCCAGTCACCCGTATCTGGGTGACGGCTATGTTTCTGCGGGAGCCCCGTCACCCATTTACGGGTGATGTTCTTCTTCGCCCAATTACGTGGCTCTGGTTACATTTACGCTCTTTACACTCCGAGTTCGGATTTGTGCCCTGGGAGAAACTCCAGCGATTCGCGCTGGGCGATCAACGTGTTAAAGCCGAAGGCAATATTTAGGATAGTCAGTTTGCGAAAGAACATTTCGTATATCCTTAGATAATACATTGTTATTTAAAGTGTACGGTAATAAACAAGTAGCCGAATGATGGAAACCAAATTGGTAGTAAAAACAATGTGTTTTCTTTGCAGCCTAATAGCGGTTTAAATAACGAAGGTTCTATAGAACACGAATTTTATTCAGCATCCGTGTCGGAGGACGGTCACGCGTCGCATTTGCCACCCGAGATTTGGAAAGCCTTCATTAGCTTGGCGTATTTATTCATCGTTACATGGATTACTGCCTTTGTGATGGTCATTGTTCACGATAGAGTGCCTGACATGAAGAAATATCCCCCATTACCTGACATATTTCTAGACAACGTGCCACATATCCCCTGGGCATTTGATATATGCGAAGTCACGGGAACCATACTTTTCGCGATATGGCTCGTCGTCCTGATCTTTCACAAATACAGGTGAAGCGCCCTGCCGTATTAACCAGACGGAGAGCAAGCTTAATTGTTTATACAAGTGTATTCTAACGACAAGGTATAGAGAAACGTTTAAAAGAGTTTTAATGTTTCGCAGATTTATCTTACTACGGAGATTTTTCGCTCTATCTGGTACAGTCTTCCTACTAAGGTGTGTTACAATGCTCATTACTTCCTTATCGGTACCAGGCGCACATTTGCAGTGTCAACCGCGAACGGTCGCAGAGGATTGGACAAGGTATAATCGGGGTTTCGTTGTCTCGGAGGGTTATTAAGAAAGAGAAGTCTATCCTCGTTTCTGTTTCATAGTTCTGCGTACGTTGAGCTATACAATAAGATTGCTATGGCTTATGTTATATGGCGCGGAGCTGGTATGTCCATTCAAGGTGTTCGAACCTGCGGGGATTACATGTTTAGCGGACATACCGTCGCACTTACTATGTTAAATTTTTTCATCACGGAATGTGAGTATCAGTTGAAGTTCGAGGGGAGGTTGTTTCGGGGCGTGGATAATATTCAGCGAACCTTTTCTCTTTACAGATACACCGACGCAATTGTACTTTTTACATACCTTTACATGGATGCTCAATATGTTTGGGATATTTTTTATCTTAGCGGCGCATGAACATTATTCCATTGATGTTTTTGTAGCTTTTTATATAACTTCTCGACTGTTTCTCTACTATCATACATTAGCGAATAACCAGGCGTTGATGCAACGCGACTCGAACAGAACCAGAATTTGGTTTCCATTGTTCAGCTTCTTTGAATCTTCCGTCGACGGTATCGTCCCGAACGAATTCGAGTCGCCGTCTTTGATCATTTGTAATCTGGCGGGCACGGGGAAAGACATTTGGTACTTGGTACGATCCTCTGTCTGCTTTCGTAAATCGTGGCGTAATTTAAGTAGCGGTGTAAAGAATAGCACAAAAAAGGAACACTAACCAATTTACTGGTTGTATCACTTTTTATATTTATTTGATAATAGACTTGAGAATATTAACTTTATTTGTCAATTCTCTTTATACACGAAGCAAAAGGAAAAAAAAGCAAAAATCACTTAATCGTAAGTATTTATTTTTCTAAGTAACGTGATAGTTAATATAGTGACCTGTCCGTGATTAAAGTGAATTTGTATATCCATGAAACGGTTATCCATGATATAATAGATCAGTCGGTCTGCGTTGTAGCCCTGCTAATTGAAATCATAGTATTCACTTCGCTGTCGCTCTTTTTCGCGACGATTCTTTGGAGGATTTTCATCCAAACCGACTACTCGTCTTCTTTTACGTTAATTACGAGAAAAATTCTACTTCTTTGTAAAGAGGCACAGTACAGAATTGGCTGCATATAACGATGTTGCTTCGGTTAAGTTTCCTACACGACAAAATACGCGACGTTACCGGTGTGCGATTATTTTATGTAGGCGTATCGATTTCTGCATTTGCCGCGATGTTGGCAGTATTACGATTTCGTTTGTTGATCGCGTAAAAGTTTAGGAGTACGATCACAGTGTTGTGCGATAAATTATTGTTACAAATCGATGAAAGTTACGATGACGAATTTCCTAGATAAATCGATAGTATGTAATATCATTGAGTAAGATGATTCGACCCCGAGCAAGACGTCGATAGCTTTTGATATCGCTCTTGATAAGACAGGGGAGAATCGAAAGGTACGATATTGTATAGAGATATATATATATATATAAATAGCTTTTCCACGTTTATTTTGTATATATTTTGTACTGTGGTGAAGTACGAGGGAAAGAGTTTGATTCTTGAATACATTTAACCAGGCATTATTTACGCCTGATCGTTGCCGCTCGTTTTACTTTACGCGTCTCCGAGAAACTTGTACGAGATAGAAAAGGATGACTGTGCTCGACCAAAAATAGTGATTATCGCGACGGCTATGATCAGACTAATTATCGGACTCTTGCGAACAGATAGAGTGGCACGTGTACGCGCGTATGCGTATACATATGTACGGATGTTTGTATACATATTATACGGATATGCGATTTAAGTGCATTAATAGCTCTATCTCTTGTGCAATTCAAGTAGAATAGAAAAAGAAACATTGCCTACAGGCAAGGATTAGTAATTCGATCAGAGACGACTTGTGAGATAATTGATATTTATATTTGTTACAAAATAGAGGTTTTTCTTATAATTAGTACGATCGTTTCGATGTTAAAATGAGGCTCTTAATATAGTGCTATTAAATAAAAATAATTAATAGTGGAATACTAAAGAAATTATACGAAAGTTATCATTCTATGTATTAATACCTAGATAGCTGTTATAATACTATACATGACCATTTTATATTAGGTTAACGAGATTATTTTTCGATATCGTCTTACTTTAAATATCTTTCATATTTTTTTATAAACTGGTGCCCATTAGATGTAATAATCTTACAATGTAACGCGTTGCGAATATCCATTATAAAGAATCTTTGTAAATATTCTGCGAACTCGAGCTATCTGCCGGATTACCATCGAGAGGTGCTAAGCTTGTCACAAGTATATAAAATACCGGTACAAAATATCGATTTTAATGATATATATATATATTCTTTTAAGTACGTCCAACGTTTTCACGAAGGATATCGTCTTACGTGTAATATGCACAATTTCCGTTTTTAATCGACAAACAATTCTGTGGACGCGAAGCGCGTTAAGATTTTAATGGACAATAAAATCGTTCGTAACGATTAGCTGCGGCGAATATGTGCCACGTTCGATGAAAAATCTCTCATACTTTTATTCGTCGGAAATAGAAACGCGAGCGTGCCGTACCTATAATTAAATTGCCGGCGCGTGGACCGGCGACGGTCTCAGAGCCACGATGCCAGCAGTCCGCTAGCTTCTCCGTTATATTACTTACCGATCTTCTGTTCTCGATCGAAATATGGGAAGTCAATAAAACATTTGACGCGAAACGAAAGTGCATTGTTACTTTATCCGATCCTCGCACAGTTCCATATTCATTTTCTATTGGGTACGTATAAATAGATTCCTAAATTCGAATTAACAAAGCCTTCTTAAGCCTTTTTTTTATATTATAAAATAAGAGCATGTGCCCACTTTTATGATACAGGGTGGAGCACTTGAAATTATTACCCCGATTTGCGCCAATATTATTCAGCGAGAAATGGCTTCAAGTTGCATGGTTTTAAGGGGCGTCTAAGAGGGATCAAACGAAATATTTCCAAGCGGATTCGCTTTAGAGATTCGAAGGTGCCCTGTGTTTTATTATACGGGAACATGCTCTTTTTATGTGTTTTATGGTGGGACTCTGGTGGTTGTTTGGAAGAAGGACAAAGTGGTGGGAAGAAGTAATCATCAATCTTTTACTTTACTGATGTCGGTTTTGTTTACATGTTCAGTGCAACACAAGCGACTGACAAGGGAAGATTCCTAATCCGGGAATTGACAAAATTCTGAAACTTTGTGAATAGCAAGGAATTTCCTCCTGATTACAACGCAATTTTTGTTTGCTGCCCAAGTTCACTCTAAGGGGGTGTAATTGACCCCTGCACATCCAGTTATTTTCCGATTTTGTGTTATAACTCGTGAACTGTAAACTAATTTATTTACGAAATGACGGATCTAATTAGACGAAGTAACTTTTGTCTTGAAACTTTTTTTTCTATCTCTTACAGTTCGCGGTTTCTAGTCCTCATCATTCTATTCTTCCTGCAAATAGGCACCAGAGCCTGACCATAAAAATCTGTGATACTGATTGAACTCAGAAGAAGCATGTTACTATTCAAAATACCAAAGGTCACCTTCGAATCTCCAAAGTGCCTACATCTATTTAGAGAATAATAACGCCTACATAAATCAAGGTGATAATTTCAAGCCGCCCACCTTGTGAACAATTAAGAACATCGTTTCCGTTGCCTGAATTTAAAATTTAATACGCACGAGATATCAACGATCGTATTGTAAGATCAAATCGTAAAATAACTTGCTTAGCTGAGGAGGTGATGGAGTCGCAAACGGAGGGCGTCTGTCCAGTTTGCAGAGAGCGTGCGACCCTTAAGTGCAGCGGCTGCAAGCAGCAATTCTATTGCAACAAAGATCATCAGCGCGAAGACTGGCCCCGGCATAGGTCAGCTTGCAAGGTATGGGAGATTCACGAGAACCCAGATCTCGGGCGACATTTACTGGCGTCGAGGGACTTGAGTCCGGGTGATCTGATCGTCTCGGAGTCGCCTTTGGTTTGGGGGCCGGCCTTGCATACGGATCAAAGAGTTTGCGTCGGCTGTGGGAAACAATGCGTGTCCACCAGCACGAGGTGCAATATATGCCTGTGGCCAGCGTGCAGGCCGGACTGTCCCGGTCTTATCGATAAGAATAGGCACGGCTTGGAGTGTCTGCTTCTTGTAAGAGGGAAGGTCGTCCCGAGGTTTGTGCTGTTATATACGTACACTGGGTGTAAAACTAACACATTATATTTTCATCGGTCATTATCCTGGATGCGTGTTCTCACAATTTCGATGTATTACCCCGCGTCAGTGGCGGATTTAACGGGCAACCGACGAACAGTTGCCGCCTGGACCCCTGCCTAGAAGGCCCCCTGGGTCCCATCCACAAAAAAATCATGATTTTGTCTAAAAAATTTATTTTTCTGCACTACTACACCTAACGTTTTTAGTAAACTACCTCTTCATTTTCCTGAAAAATTTGGGCCCCTCGGAACCTTAACCGTCTGGGCTCTTTTTCTTAAATCCGCCACTGCCCCGCATGAGCCTAAGAATTCAATTTTATTTCATATTTATCGCCGATAAAACTCTACCATTCAAAGATTTCTATCCTATTCACAAGATGGAATAAGTACACACTTGAATTTAAAATAACCACGAAGAATTTTTTTTCGGTGGAGAAATGTTTTTTCTTTTTATTATTCCTTTTGTTGTCATTTCTTTTACAGATGCGACGTGCTCCTAGTAGTGCGTATGCTGATACTGTGGCGCAAAAAATCGAAACAGTGGGCAGCTTTGCAAAAGCTGCAGAGCCACGATGATTCCCGTGGCCCAGGAACAACCGCGTACGAGGAAGCCATGAACATATGTCAGCACCTTGAACGTTTTCTATTGGAAAATCCGGCCGGCAAGGATATCGTTTGTAAAATCTGTGGTCTGATTGATGTCAACGCATTGGAAACCATGCCACCGGAGGGTTCGGTGGCGATCTACGAAACAGCTTGTCTTTTGGAGCACTCTTGTCTGCCCAACACGAGACACAGTTTCGTAATCGATAGCAAGGGAAGACCCCGTATCACGGTGACAGCTCTTTGCCCTATCAAAAAGTGCGTCTTTCTTCTGTAATAAAACGAGATATTTTTGGCGAATTCCACTTACGCCCAAGTCGCCCGCAACGCCCGTGGTTTTCGCTTCCAAGTTTACGAAAATCTCCTGAAATATGGAAAAGAAATCTGCGGAGAAGCCATTATCGGAAAACACAGGTTTTTAAATGTAAATTACGATTCGAAAAACAGGAACGTATAATTTATGATATTCATTTTATCGCAAAAACGGAAAATTCCTGCGCGGGCGATTTGGGCGTAGATAAAATTCGCCCTTTTTAAGGACTAACTCAGTATCGAAACATTTGGAGACCTATGATAGAGAACAGTTGTTCAGAACGTTGACCTTCACAAAATATTTCAAGGCCATTGAAATCGGCGCTGAAGCATTTTCTCTGTATAATTACCGAGAACGCCCCGAATGATTGACGATGCATATCGAAAATACGTGTGGATTTCAGAGGGGACCACTTGAGTACAATGTACACGCACGCACTTTGGGCAACGATCGCCCGGAGAGCGCATCTTTTGGAGACGAAATATTTCTCTTGCCGGTGCGAGCGATGCGTCGACCCAACGGAATTAGGCACGCACCTCGGGACTTTGAAATGTCCCCAGGACGACGGTTTCATTTTGCCCCAGGACCCGTTGGACTTTGAATCAGAATGGAAATGTGATTCGTGCCCTGGGATTCTTAAGGCCTCAGAAGTTGCGCAGTTTACCGGGAAGCTTGAAGAGGATGTTGACGAAGTAATGAGCCAAGCGAAAAAGGACACTTTGGTAGATCTTCTTTCACGGTAAAGTGATTCACTTGGTTCCTTCAGTTTCCTAACAGAACAGACAAACCTGTTTGCGCCAACGCCTACCTGTAGAATATTTCACACATGGAATACACTTTGCTGTTATACAGGGAGTCCTTATAATTGTAGTACAACCGGGAAGGGAGTAGCTGTTTATGAAATACTAGCAAAATAACCCCGCGCTTCGCTTCGGGCCTAAGAGATATTAAGGATTCCATGAAAACATATTTCACCCCTTTTCAACACCCCCTTAGGGGTTGATTAGGGCAAAATCCTGAAATTGGTTTTTAGGCATTTGTGTGGGTAATCTTTGTGAGTAAGAAACATGTTGATATCTAATCGGGCCTAAGAGATATTAGGGTGTCCGAGAAAATACATTTTACCCCTTTTCACCCACTTGGGGATGGAATTTCCAAAAATCCACCCTTAGTGGGTGCCTACGTCATGAAAACAATGTACCTTCCGAATTTCACGTTCCTTGGTTAAGGGGAATCCTATTCTTTGTGCTAAAAACATAACAAAATTGGGGATTTCTTTTTAAGAAACTAGCTATTTGATTCATCTGAAATTTGAGGAAGCAATTGGTTTTCTTTGTTAATTTTTAATAACAATTATAGGAATCTCCTGGTAATCTGAAATATAAAAATGAAACGACGTTTCATTGTATACATATGTAGCCATAATTTTATGAGCCAGAAAAAAATACAAAAATTTGTTAAGGGGTGCGGAGAGTTTTCAATTCGAAAGGTCTGAAACTTTCACTTTTGCTATACAATTAGATTTTATTTTCATTTTAGACTCACCGCGCTCCTGCATCCTGGTCACCAGCAGTGCATCACCGTCAGCCACTCGTTGGTTCAGCTGTTACCTGCAAACGATCCGAAGAAACCTGAATTATGTAAACGTATTATAGAAACTACTAGAACACTGGACCCAAATGGGGCACGACTGGCATTGTACACCGCAGTCGTCTTGAGGGAACTATCTACTTGTCCAGGGGAGGATGAAAAACGTCTTTTATCGGAAGCTCTGACCTTGCTGCGATTCGAACCGCCCAATTCAGCCGGCGAGAAGCTTCGAAATTTAATCGAAACCGAGCTGTAACGCTCTTAATAAACGTCGACTTATACTCCATCGGTTGACTCAGAATTGTTACTCTTGAAATATCTTATATTTCGTATTATATTACATTTACAAAAGGAAAAGTGTTTATGTTAAAAGAATAAGATTCTCGTGCCACGATCTTATGCTATACAGGTATGCAGCGAAACACGGGGTCGAAATGACATTGTCTGTGTAAAGATGAACGCGATATCGGACGATAAAAGGAAACGAATCGCGATTATTCATAAATATACAGTAGATACAGTGGTGACTATTAGCACCGCGCTTCATAGTTCCATTCGTTGTCCAGCCTTGTGTGTCATATTTTATTTGCCACTTAATCGGTATGCTATTAAAATTACGTTGTATTTACAGTATGAACGCGTAACTGGTACCTAGATCGGCAGAAAATATTGGCGTACAGTCTCCTTACAGTAAAGATAGATGCGTGACTTAAACTAGCAGAGAAATGCGAATTCCGGATAAATATTATTGAGTCTAGACTAGATTTAGCCTCGAAACGGAGTATGTGCTACGCAGCAGTGTTTCGCATCGGGACGGTGCCTTTTTATAGGTAACAGAGCATGGGAAATCAATTTACTTATTCTCTAGGCACCAATAGACATTTCTTGATCGAGTTAATCGTTAAATAATATGTCGAATGCGGATGAATAAAAGTATGTTCAGAATCTTACAGTAATTTATACTAATCACCCTAAACACCAATTTTGCCAATCAACATTTCGGCTATTCAAAAGATTTGCTACAGAATCTTGCATTTCTTTACGTTGTCCCTGTAGTACGATCAACTAATTGTGCACAATTTCGAAAACCGAAGAGCTCTCTGTCCATACAAATATTCGATATCCCTGCTTAACATTGTTGACAAAAGCAAGTTTAACTTCTGTTATTCCACACGCTGAACAATTGTGACACGCACACAGCGCAGCGATCGCGTATTAAAGATTGAAAACCTCTGTCGTTGGTAATCGAAGTAATAGAGCCTGACTTGGCAACGTGATTATCGCAACGACAACGACGGATAAATAATCGTATGTAACAGCGAACGAAAGAATTATTTATATACCAATGGGCGAGCTTCGATAAGTACCTATGTGATTGCTTGATCTTCCACGGTATTGAAATCGGTAGAAAAGCTAAGAGAAGAGAACACTAGTAACTAGAATAAAAAAAAAGAAAGCAAACCTAAGAATAAGAGCAAAAGTGTCCGGACGATCGAGGTTGCTTGTCTAAAGGATTATATCGTTGGTTGCTCTTACTTTCGTTCGACGGGTATAATTGGAATCAAGGTACGCAGGAACGACGAGTGCGTACGCCTAACAACGGGTAGGACAGCGATTGGCCCTTCACTTGCGCCGTGATTTGCAACAGATAAGCCTTTCCTGGCTGCAGCCTCTTCAGGGTGAAGGGAAGCGCTCGATCCTTCGGTGGACTCTGTTTCTCCTCGCAGATCTCGAACATGTACTCCGAACGCCTCCGACGATGAAGACCACATTGATCTGGGATCGTCGTTATGCTTGCCAATGACGAAGCGCTCCTTAATTCTCGAACTAAGATGCAATACTTCGCCGCGCCCGCCGATTCTACCCCCACCGTCACCTCGTGGCAGGTCCTCAAGGATCTGTACTCACGCGGTGCACTTCTGGATGGTATCTGAACAAAACGTTGTGTTACCAGAAACCGTTCAGGAGCTGTGGGGTAGGTAGGTAGTAGATTCTCGCTGACAACATTCCCAACTCGAAAATTTTGATTTTAATGCAACATCGTGTGAATGCAGCATATTGGAGTGTACAAGGAGCAATTTTTTTCCTTTCCTGAAATTCACTCTTTGAGGGGTGAAATAAGGTCTTAAACTTATCGAGTTTTGTAAGAGAAAATTGTGTTTAAAAAACGTGATAACTTTAAGGGCTGATTTCACCCCTTCAGAGTGCATTTCCGCGGAAAAGAATTGTTCCTTGGATTTTCCTTGAAGTACAGAAGTTCCTTGTGATACAGTAATGATTTATAATTGTTATAGATGTTCACGTATTTACACATTTCAAATTTGTTTGTAATTATTCAGGCCTATCTACCATTTGAAAATAATTTTCTTTCAAGCAGCTTATGAATTCTACGAAAGAGTACAGGGGGTGAATATTCAATTATGTATTTGTCTCCTATCGAAACTTACGTGCGACAAAAATGTCTTCCACGTTTCCAATATCATTTAAAAAGATTAATTTGTATAAACGCACCTGTGGGAATATCGTGGACGATTCTTGAGTAGCCAACACCTTTATCGCGAACACGCGTGCTAATTCCTGTGGTGTAGCGGATATCCGTAATGTATATGCCTTTCCTGAAGGTGGCACCCTTAATGATGCATACCCTACTACTTCCTTTTCCTATAAATGTAGATTATTTATAATAATGTTATTTCTATACAAGACAGTTTTCATTTCTCATGAAACCGTACGCAATGAAAACAGAACAAAGTTTATCAAACGAACTTCCTTCTCCTATACAGGACTACAGATACAACGGCAATAATAATCATAATTAGCAAACAAATACAAATGATTACAGTTATAAATTGTATGCAGGTGTAAAGACAATTGGTTGCGAATAAATCATAAATATGCGATTGAATTAGATAAATCAATTAAATTGATATCGAATTTTTATAAATAGAATATTAATTACGTTCACATAAATATTTGTTTCCATTTTTAATTTTTCAACTGTCTATATAAAGAACCGTTAATTCATTGCACGTACCTGTATGTATCTAACAAAAATTCAACCTACACAAAGTAGGTAATTATATTTCTCATAAATGATAATTACTAATCACAGAAACGTATGATTGAAATAGGAACAGAGAAGCTATACACTCATTAACAATGAAAATTATTTGAAACTGTTACAATCATGTTTCATTACCCTTAAAATTCCTGGGCCACTTAATTTCGCTCTGACGATGCCACCACCGCAGGGGAGAATATGAAAGGTACTCGAAGTATTTTCCGGCGGACGATAGCGGAAGTTAATGAATCCATCGGTTTTGCGTAAGTTGACCGTGGTGTAACGTCCAGTGCGTAACGTAAACTCTGGCGTTTTCCGAAATCTTATGGTGTCGGTGGCTACTCGGTTCGAGACATTGTTTCGCGTGTTCACCTGGTAGAAAATGAAAAGCAATTCCATTAGCGTTTTTACGCACGAGACATTCTCTAATTTTTCGACATAAATCTTAAGCAATTCTACTAGAACTTTTATATACCCGAGATACTTTTGCGTCACGCGACTGGTACTTTCACCGCTGTCACGAGTTCTTTACGTTTCTAAATTATTTCCAATATAAATTCGAACATTGTCAAAAAATTCAGAACGCTTTTCTTCGGATACAAATACCAATCGCGAGCCACAGAAATATCTCGTGGAAAAAGGCTTTTAGGGTCAGAAGAAAATGAACGACTGATATTTTCGATCAACTCACGCAGGTACAACCAAAATTTTATTTCTTTTGAACGAAAACAAATTTCACGACACTTTCTTCTCATTAAAAGAATCCGCGTCAACTTGAATTTTTTAAATGAAAACAGAATTTTAATAAACTACCAAAACTTTTAATAAAACTACAAAACACCACTTTGTGTTACTTAAATATGACAGCGGACATAAAATGAATTTTCAGTGTACGTAACATCTCATCTATCTACGATTATTTGTAAATGTGTGTGTTAAATACATATAATGAGTGTTAAATAAATAGGAGATATATAGAATTAAAAATTCTAGATAGAAGTAATCCTGTCCCCTCTTCATTCTTATCTGAATAAGAATAAAAGAATTTACCTTCAGCCCCACAATGTTATCAAAAGCAAATCCTACTCCCGTTTAAAAGAACTCAAATTACCAATACTTATTAAATTAAAAAATTCCGATTGTACCCAAAGAGAAAATTCGGTGTTTTCAAAGCTTTTGTTATTCCAATTTGTCGCTCATTCATCCATTTCATCATATACTTCCTATTGCATTGCTAAAAGTATTTAAAAAAAACTAGCGTGGGCTTTCAGCCTGTCACAGTTTCAAGCCATGCTGTTCGACTTGCCCGTAATCAACATAGACACCATTAAACGAGAAGATCCTCTCGGGGTCCCGATTACTAACCACGTATAACGTAAAATTGTACGTAGTGTCGTACTTCATCCTGTGAAGCGTTAATTTCGTTTGGCGCACGCAATGAAGTCCTTCCGGGACGCCGCGGTGCTGCTGCTCCTTGGAGGATGAACTCCCCTTCGTCGGCTGAGCATGAACGCGGAGAACGTTCTGCGCGGCGCAGAGGGTCAGGGGGTGAAGCTGGATGCCCGATGTTACGGCTAAACAGTAGCGCGAGAGATGGGGGTCTATGTTGCTGTAAAAATAAACCGATTTTCCTGGAATACGCAGCGTTCATCAAGAACGAGCTTTAATTCGGGGACGTATTAATCATTAATCAAGGAAATACGAAGTTGCCTCCTTCGGTAGGATTCATTACTTGAGTTCTATAAACGACACATATGGGGTAATTGTAGCTGTGAGAATATACAAGGTGTTTCATCATATGTGAGCTTAACTTTAAGGGCTAATTAGGTACACTCTAATTTCAGGCATGCAGAAAATAAATCTCTTTGGTTTTTTGTTCTAGGTCAAACGGTATAGCCGTGAGATTGAACACCGTGGAAAACGTCGCTCCTCAAGTTCTTGCGTATCACGGCCCTACCGCCCCCATTTTGTAGGAAGAAAAAATACGATTTTTTCCGGCGAGAGTTGTACAATAACAGGCTTCATATTAAATTTTCTGTTTATTTCATTATCTTCCTAAAAAAAATGACGAAAATGACTGCAACTTTGCCCCGTCCAAGGTGGCCTAAGCCCTTAAGCATCCCTAGTAGCATTTTGGGTTGGCATACAGTTGGGCCACGCACATAATATTAGTTGGCCAACAGTTAGATTTGGCACTTTTTTTTCAGGCTGGGCCAACAACAGATGGCCAAGATAGGCTTCCCTACTGTTTCCCAACTATTTATAGGGACTGCCTGGTCTGGTTTAGGTAAAAAAAAAATTTTGCCGTGAGTAGGAATCGAACACGGGCTTTCCGATTGCGAAGCAGCCGCTGTTCGCAACTACCCAACACACTTCCTTGCAAACACTTTTAATTTCTAGTTACATAAATAGTATTAATTGTTTATAAAAACTGCACAGTGACGCGAAATATTCGACAAAATATCATCATTCGACTCATTCCTTAAAATTTCACATTCGTCTTAAGACAGACGACCTCAGTACGTGTTTGTAAATAAGAAAAGAAAAATCACAACTTGGAATATAATAACAAGTTTTTGGATGTAGCAAATTTTCTGACGTTTGTAAGACAACATTTAATCATCGTTGTAAATTGTTTGTTAATTAACCAACCATAATAATTGTAGGCCCAACATTGAATATTCGTAGACAAACTGTCGTAACTTTTTGTTAATTAACCAACCATAATAATTGTAGGCCCAACATTAAATATTCGTAGGCAAACTGTCGTAACTTTTTGTTAATTCACCAACGATAATAATTGTAGGCCCAACATTGAATATTCGTTGGCAAACTGTCGTAACTTTTTTGCCGTGGCCCTATGTTGGGAATTTGTAGGCAAAAACACTAACTATATCCCAACTGATTCCCAACTGTTGGCAACCGTTGACCAACAAAAATGCTACTAGGGATATTTAGCAATCAGAACCAATCAAATTTCGTAAATAATTTAAAATCGGAGGAGTTTTTTCTCCCTGCTGAAAAATTTGATTCTCGTTATTTACAGTGTTTTCTACAAGGACTCTCCGATTCAAGTCTAGTATTTCAAACGTCATCCATTTTTTCGAGGTTGACACGAATCTACATATGTTTATTTAGAGGAATGTGGTTCTGATGAACCTCTGGAATATTGCGCGTAAGTTACAATATGGTGATAGCTTTACTTTCAATAAGCCACACTACAGATTGCACCTACCTTTTGTTCCAGGATATCGTGAGCCGACGCTTGCTTCTTCGTTGCTGAAATCTGAGAGAACGGTGACGATTCTCCTTCTCGTTCGCGTACCACTCCGGGGCATGATCCAAGCCGCTTGACGTGGCGTACAAAAGCACCGTGCTCGGTGTCAATTTTTGCAAATTCCCGTCGGCAGGGTCTACAGATTTAATTTCGAACCAATAAAGGCCGGCGCGTGTCTTCGGTATCGTGAAGTTCTTATCCTCCGCGCCCTGGTACGTGAAAAGCGGGGAGCCTGGCTTCAGAGTCTTCACTGGCCATCGTGTTTGTGCTGTCGCATAGATCGTAATATTTCATTAAGATCTGCAGTAGCTAGGGCTTTTCACACTAGACACTTCTGTTATGTGCAACTGACTTACGAGTCATTCTTTTTCGAAAATAGTATAAATCCATTTTCTCTTGTTCCAAGGTACATTTAATGTTTTGCATCAACTGAAACTAGCTTTAACTCATGTTTCTCTCATACTTGAACTTACATATAGCACTTTTAAAACCATAGCTCATATATTCTTAAAACAACGCAGTACCTGCCTACATAGTGAATTTAACAAAAATACCAATCGTAAGTCACCGAAGTGTTTCGTGTAAAAGGCCATTGCAGTCGCGCAGCTTAAACGTAACATTCTGGAATTCTCTGGTGGAACACGAGAATGCGAACATTCGAATAGAATGAAGATTATATTAAAGATGCAGTTGCGTTTAAAAATAAAAATATTCTAGCACACTGTAACTTGTTAAATGATTCAATTAGTGTCCCTTACATTTTGCTCCATCGGTTTCTTCGGTATTTTCTGGTGGCTCGACGTAACTGACCGTCCATGATATCGGCCCGCTACAGGGGCTAACGAGTAACGTGAGGGGTGGGCCTTCGCGTGGGCTCAGGTAATAGAACCTGCAATAATTTTATCTGCATCCAGTATGATATTGATGTTCGATAAGTATTAAGTGTAACCAGACACGATGCACTATGTAAATTACACCAAGTGCAATATATGGGTGTGTGTGTATTTTCATTATGAAATACCCTCAATTATGGGATTTGCTTTTAATACGTTAATGCTATAATTGCACAGATCATCGATATAATATGAAATCATTATAGACTCTTGGTGTCTAAGCGATCTTAGAGAACGAATAAGATGTAAATGATGACAGAAACCTTGTGTACTGAATGTACTTTTATAAATAAACGTGTAGCGTGTTAATTATTTTAAGTAGGAAATTATTTTTAGAATAATAATGAGCACTTTTAATTAAAACACAGATAAATGTACCTTCATGCAGAACTACGTTACGACAACTGATTGCAAGCTTAAGATATTTGTAAAGTGAATTTTTAATTTATCGAAACATCACCATCTTTGTTTATGTCAATTGTTTTCATGGATCTACTGCACTTCTAAAATATTATAAATAATAGATAATATTAGATGGCGTGCAACTTTATTTTAATATATTTAATACGAATGCTGGGTGCATTCGCAATAAATGAGTTAGACATAATATGCAGAGGCATTCTGAATGGAGAGTGCAGTATGTAGCTACTCCGATTGGTGCCAGCTAGGTAAAAACGATTAACCGTACGAAGATTAACGTTTGATAATAAGAATCCAAAATCGAGCACAAGGCATTCCTACCAAATTTAAATAACAAATACAGTCGAACCCCCATTATTCGAATTAATAGAGATCCAACTGTTCAGATAATAATAATAATAGAAATCTTGCTTCTCTAATCCTCAGCATTCTATATTTGCTTTTAATATACTATCTCCGAATACGAAAAGCAGGAATGAAGAATAACATAAAAGAAGGATTCTGACAAATTCGACATTCCTCAAAACCATCTCATTCAAACTAACCATACCTTAATTGCAAGAATACTTAAAAAATTCCGACTAATTACACTTACACCACATTTACCAACCTCCCCATACTTTAACAATCTTCTGTGTCCCCTATAACAAACCCTATACCCTTTCCCATGCATATCCAATTTCTCATTTCAATCCACACAATTCTACTCCTCTTCTAAATGTGCAAATCCACGAGGAGACAAAACAATCGAGTCTCACCTGGGGCTTTAATCTCACGAGACAATATTCCATTACTTTTCAATTAATTTGTCATCCAGTCATTAATTGCACGAAATCAGACTCTCACGAGACAAGTTTCATGATATATTTTCAAAAATCTCTCGCGATCACTTCCATCATTTAGTTGCTGCTGAGATATTTCTCTCGCGATAGAAAAGTCTCGTTCAAAGTCTCATCGTGGATTCGCACCTAATCAGTTTTGAACAGGGTTCCGACAAACCAAACCAATGCCCTCAACGACATCTTACGCTCGCATTCCCGAAGACTGAAAGAATAGTCCCAAGGTTCCCAAGTCTCGAACAACATCGGTCCTACTGCATCAAATCCACGTCCCGAGTCCCAAGGCGAACTAATCAACCCCATAACCAGCGTATGTAATCTCGAAGTGTGGCCGGCACGCGCGCGCCCATGTGCACACCATCGACCTAGGCAGCCCAGACACAAACGAAGAGGGTCGTTTATATTTAGTCATAATGCGTGATCGTGCCTGTGCAAAAGTTCCTCTTTAAAGATCGTGTGTACCGGTTAAGTTTACGCCTCGGCATAGCCGTTGCTGTCCCTCCCCTCGGCTCCAGGCATCCTCTGGGACGTCGCCGCGGCTCATCCCGTTAGCGTGGTCCGCGGGAGCGTCGGGACGCCGCACGTGCTTCTCGCTCGCGGGCTGGCACCGAACGGCTATTGTAAAATTAGCGTCTACACACAATGCCGGCGTCGCGGCGTCTGGGGTCGCGCAGCCACGACCCCCGTCGTCTAATTTTGGCGGCCGGTTCGCCCCGCGACAAACACGAATTGATTCTGTCATTCGGCCCGCGACGCCAGGCCAATGGCCATCTCTCTCGCGGCTTTCGTGGAAATCCGCGCCCGATAGAGTAGCCCTGCGACGCGTGGCTTCGCGATGCCTCCCCTCTCCGCAGGCCTTAAGGCCGTTCCGCACGGGACACTCTCCCGCCTCGCGAATGGTATTTCAGATACACAAGCGTTCGCTGTAAACTCTCAGCAGCCTCTCCCTTCGTTTTCGCTACGAGAACAACTTGCTCTGTTAAGCGTGTACAGTTTTGCCTCGTTATTAGTACGCCCGTCGGGGCACAGGCCGAGCCTCCGACGAAACGGTATGCCACTCGGCTCGCCCTTGTTCTTTGCCGTCTTCTCTCGGTAAGACGATGCCGCCGCTACCTCGACCGCTGTCGCGTGCCCTCTCGCTCATTCCCAGTCCCCACGCACTCGTCGCGGCGACTACAAAGCACACAGTGGGGATAGGAATGTACTTGTAACGATACAGGGACCCGGACTTGTAACGGGACAACACTGCAGCTGGAGAGGTATAGCGAGCTGATGAATTTAACCATCGAGCGTTGCGATTATCTGATGTAGCGGATCTGGCTGAGGCTACGGGTCGTTTGTCCTCTCGTACTTCTGATGACTCGTTTGTGCCGTTGCTCGAAATATGTATACTTTAACGGTCCACCGAGTTTAGAGCGCGGAGGACGAATTGAGCTTACAGCGATAGGTACACTGTTGTTTAATAGAGGTGGAAATGTGTTTGAAACACCTGTCGCGAGATAGGAAAGCGCCTCGTATGCACGGGACCTTACGTTAGCCTAGACCTCGCTGCTCTATCGGGGAAACCTCGCGATCTTTCGCGCTCCAGCTCGACGAGGCGCGTCGCGCCGCGGCCGTTACGACCACCACGAACGCTGAATGGATTTCTCGAGAACGCTACTACGTTTCGTGACCGTGATCGTTGGAACTCTTCTCGCGTGCTCGCTCGGATGAAACGCGAATCGTCTCCTTTTCATTGAGCTCCCGGTGCCTTTATGGCCTGGCTCCGCGAAAGCATCTCTGAACCGCCACACTTTCGGTTAATAATGTCACGAGAAAGAACAGATGACCACTGGATGTGGAGAGTGTGCGAGGCTCGGGATACTCTTTCACCTTAAATTTTGCGCACAGTTACTGTACACAGTGTGTTCGTTTTTTAAACGCATAGAATTTAGCGAGAAACTCGAATTGACATTTTCGACATTGCCAGGGCTCTGATATATACCCACACGTAAAAACAAATTAAGAAGTAATTAAGAAGTAGAATAGCGAATTTGAGGTAGCTTCTCAGCTACCGTATATTTGAGTTAGTTTATCAACTATCGTGAATTATTGTCATTTCTAGGTATACGAGTTCTTTTTATGATCAGTTGTTTCAGATGGTTTCGTTCTTACATGTAGATTCGAAATTTTAATTAGTGTGCCTACTCTGTTTATTTGACAGATTATTAGACGCAGTGTGCACTAACTATATGTAAAATTTGAAACAAATTCGTGAATTAAGCTTTGCTCATTTCCCGTGCGAATTATAGATACAACTATAATGATCATTGTGCTCATTTTCAATATATGGTAGGGAGTTGTTTCTGGGTAAGAAAAGGATATAAGAGCGAAACGCTATCAATTTAAAGGTTCCTTTCTTCGAGTGACCATTTTATTCCTAGATTTCATTTCCCAGTTGAATATAGTGATAAGAAGGAATACACCATAATTTTTATTATTCTATTATATATCTTCTAGTGAAAAACCAATGGAAATATTTGGGTGTACATATACTTTCACCATAGGTACAAACTAGAGGTTGATAGAATTTGTTGCAAGATAGAAAGTGCCTTAGTAAATTTATGCTTGAAAGCCAACAGTTTTAGGCACTTTCACTTTTTAATTTATATATTAATTATTCTTGTTACGATTACACACACTACTTACAAATTGTGCAACTCCTTTTTCATAACAAGTTTATATCTTCTCAATGAAGGTTCTAGTTTCATGCACTTTCTGACAACAGTGTGAATCATCGAGGTATCAATCATTCCAGAGAAATTTATTAAATTAAAAATCAAGAAGCAAATTCACATTTTAAACTTTTCTCCTCTGTATACGATCCTGACATGTAAGAAACGTGAGTTATCGAAGACACTGGCTTCATTAATTTTCAAATCGAATCAAGCTTTCGTTAATACAAATTTTTATAGCAAAATTTTATTAAAAGATGGGTGCAGCAGTTTATCCATTTTATCGATTTATTTGTGCTGGCTTATGGTTGTCTTATATTCCCATTAACTTCTTAATTCTATCTTTCTTAGGAATCTTAATAACTTACTATGTACTTTGAGAAATTATTAACGCTGAACGCATGTACTTAAATAATATAGGTAAAAGTATTTGTACTTTATAAAACCTGTCTGCCCTCGTGTTAATTAATAACCTTCCAATTTTTTATTATTATTACAGCAGTTAATGAGACTGAGAAGAAATTTATAATCAAGGTATTTTTAATTAATTTTTAACGGTTCTACTAAATACACTTACTTCTTACTTTTAATAGATAAATGGAAACAACTGATCAATAAAGCCAATAAAACGAACATTAGCTTTCAACGTTTATCAAGAGTCTTTTGTTGTCCTAAATGATTTCAATCAATCTGTGAACATTTTATCTCCATTCCCCAGTTTATTCGCATCGTGTTTAGTAATATAGATATAATACATTTTCATAATTATGTCATAATTATATCATAATTATATTATAATAATTGGATCGCATTGATACATAACGTATTGTTAGATTATATGTTTAAAATTATTATACTCGCGATAAGAAATTAATAACAGAAACAATATTATACGTAACAAACAATTAAAAATTATTCTCATCTAATTTGTTTTGATTGTATCGTAGCCGACAGTATTTATGTATTCTGCTTGCAGCTTTCTACTTCTCAAAAGGACTCTACTTTTTACATTTTCGGGATAATGCAAAGTAGAACTAACCAGAATCCTACACCCGCCAAAGGGTTAAATATATGTATCCACAAAGTTCAAGTTTAACACAGCTCACTGTCTGAGTGTTTCGCGCAATTGTGCAATTTGACTCGTGTATGCGTTTCGTGGAAACCATCTGATAGTAAAACTTTATGGCGCGTAGCGTCGCGACGCATCGGACCATTAAGTGTCGTGGACCTACCACGAGATAGTAAAGAGTCTGATGACGATGCCGTTGTAACAAGTTTTTCAACTATCTACCAAAGCTGTACGCATAGATAATCACTAACAATGGTCCCCTTATTTCGATATCAGTAATTGACACCCACAAGTTCGAACTATTCCATTGCAAACCAGTCAAGCGATATATTTTACCACTCACACTGACGGCACTGAACCGTCACGGAACTGATACCTGTGCGTAGACCTTAATTGGCCTATTAACTGATTACGAGAAATCTAGATCATTAGTACGTAACACCAAAAATCGTTACTATCATAGAAAACACGTCTGCACTGTCTAACAAAATGCACTTCTCTAAAAAAATCGAATTATGAATAATCTTTCTAAAGAACTTGTAAAATTCTACTCCTAAAAACGTTAACAGTGTGAATCTATTAACTATGCCACACTGTCTTTTTCAAATTAGTTAATACTTATTTACATTCCAATACGTGGCATTAAAAATAATATATAATCTACTGCCAAGAGAGCTGCGTTTGAAACGAAGTAAATGCACTTTTAAGATAAACGTTCTCCAGAGAGATATACTTCTGAAGAAACGCGTGCAGGTAGTGCTTTGTTCAGCGGTGCGGGCGACGCGCGGGGAGTTTTATCATCGGCGAGGAAAGTGAATCAAATTGCATTTGTAAAATCTGCGCTATGGTTGATGAAACACAGTACGGGGTGCGTGACGTTCCTGTAAACGTTCGGCCTCCATGGGCCTCTGGTACACGTGCATGGTAAACAAGCTGCGTGGCACAAACGAAATTCGCGCGAATTGTTTCTACAGGTCGGCGAAAAGTGAATGCACCCTTCTTACGTTTTGTTTAATTTTAGATCGAGCCATCTGCAATTTCCCTCCGCGGAGAAAATTACACTTTACTACCCACCCCTTGAAGTTGAGATAGAAATTCAATCTCACCGAGGCGACGGCGCGATTCGGAAGCAAAACTTCGCCAAAATTCACGGAAACCTTTTCAATTGACAGATACTCTCGTGTCTATTTAATTCCTTCGTTAGAAATGCGAAATATTTCGCTAGGTGAACGGCTCTAGTTTCAACGAGGCAATAATATCCTTCAGAGGTTCGACTTACAAATTGTCCCTTCGTGCGAAAGTGGTAGTTGTGTAATCGAGCCAGTGGTTTCTAAGGTACATTACTCATTCTAGCGTGCCTCGATACTCGTAATAAGTGCTCTGGAATGTAATCTACAGGTATCTACATTTCTATTCATATCGCCTGGCATTGCGAATGGAAGAACGTGTGACATTCCCGTGCGCTATCTCAGTACGGAATGATTCGTATCGCACAAAGAGCACTAAAAGACCGCTAACCAGAAGGAAAGGAAAATAACAAGCCTACCAACACCCGCCATTCAATTCTAACAATTTACCAATCTTACATAACGAAATGAATATTTCTTCAAATATACCCTTCAGACATGAAATGAAAACACAACACCCTTAAGCCTGAAGGAAACTGTGGCTGTGCCAAAGTATTCTAGCTACAGTACGATACCCGAATTTACATAAAACACCCAACCGAAATAGCACACCCGGGGGTTAAGAAGATTTACTACACAAGCAGCCTGAGAAATCTTGAGTAGATGTTCGTTGTCGATTAATGAACCGAACCTTTATCTACTGACGTAGGCGATACGTGGAACGGGATAGGGGTGGCTGGTATATACTCACTGAGATACGTTGCCAGGTGGAATGGTGGCTGGTATCAGGTACTCGGGGTGGAGGACGCCGGTCCTGTTGAACTCCTGCACCCTGGTAGGTTTTTCGGCGCCGAACGGCCTCGGGCTGCCGATCGTCCTGTGCCCCTGTTGCTGTTGCGGCTGCCGCTGCGACAGCCTCTCGCAGAAAGCGCAGCCGGCGACCCCGTTGGGCCCGTACACTGACACAAATACGACGAGGATACCGGCTTGGAAGGCGTGACGGAGCATGACGGCCGATTTTCCTCGGCAATGGCGAGAGATAGGGCCACGGTGGGAGCGAAGGACCGACGGCGACGCCGCGACGTCTGTCATCCAGTGGCGAACGAGTTCGACTGTGTGCCGTGGACGGTGGACGATGCCAGTCAGCGAGAGAGGCCTGCCGCTTGGGAAACCACGCTGAGACGAAACGAAATAACCCCTCTACGCGTCCTACCGAGGCGACTTCGTGTTTGCCCCATCTTCTGGAAGGAACCCTCCCCCGTCCTCTCCGCGCTCCTGCCGCCTTTCCCTTACTCTCAACCCTGCCGCGTCCCCCACGGCCGATCAAACCGTACCACTCGTGTTACGTTTTGCCGTGCACGTACGCCCGCGCGGGCACGTGTGCGTGTACGTGGGTGACCCTGATTCGAGGGAATTTCTGGAGAACCAAACTGTTCCGCCGGGCACCACCGTTCACTTGTCTCTCCCGATTAAGAGGAAGTCCGCGGAGTGGACCGAGCGGACAGGGGTAGCTTGCCGGCCAGTTTTCGCCTTTTCGCTGCTCGTCGCTGTTTGCTCCTGATTTCGCGGCTGATTGCCGCGCGGTTTCGTTCGCCTCTATGGACATGTTTCGGTCATGGCCGGGTCACTGTAACCGGGTGGTAAAGACGAGTGCGATGCATGGACAATTTGTGTGGTACGGGTAGCGGCGTAAGTAGAGGGTTTCCTTCAATCACGTGCCGTGAGGTTTTAGACAGAAGTGGCAGACGAGTGTATTCGTTATGACGAGACAGGAGGATGGTTTAGGATGACTTGGAAAAAATGGTCCGAGTTTTTGGGAACATCACCTATTGGGGAAAATTAATTGAAGATGGGTCGTCAACATTTGTAGGTCTATAATTTGATCTTTAGAGAGGTGCCTTGAAATAAAAACGGGTGTTTTGTTTCGAGCCTGATTTTTAGTTCGGTATTCTAGGAAAGGTATCCTATGCATCTGTTTTTTGTTTCAACAGCCGTGTCAGAGAACTGCCTACCTGCGTTTATTTTAAAATAAAGTATTCTCGATTTACGTTGCAAATTCATTGAAACGAATGGACTCCAATTTTTGCGCATCTCTGTGAAGAGGAACAATAGGGGGATCTTAGTGAATATAGCAATTGTATCAAATAAAATGATTTTTTGTATCTTCGACAAGGCTGATTTTTTTATCTATATTGATTGACATTTTTCTCAATACGTCTCTAAACTTTTTGACCTCTGTTTTTCAAACGTCTTGTGTTCATTGGAAATATGGTTGAGATGAGAAAATTAAAGCGTAAGTTGAAATAATGTGACTAGGGAACTACGATCCTGAAGACCTGTGGAGCTGAATAAAGACACTTCGCTGACTACTGTTAAACGAAACGCAATTATACTTGTGGAAGCACCGAAACTGAATTCAACTCATTACGCCATTTCAAAAATATGCATTGTCGAACTGCCAGCTGCCAACTAATAAGCGAAGTATAAGTGCCTGCTTAATTCTCCCTTATTAGCAGAAAAATGAATCGTTGCAATAAATTAATTATTACGAAATTCTTATAACACACTGGCAAGTAGAACTACACACGTAGAGAGCTTTGTTGTTCGTTCGGTAGGAAACGGAAAAAACTATCCACTATGGACCTTTGATCGCGAGTTTTACTTCGTCATGTCGACGCGAGATGAAATATTGAAAACGAAACGGTATGAAAATTACCATGCTAATCCACTATATTCACCAACTATTACCTGGTTCAATTCATTTCTATCCAAAACTCCCCAAGATTACTTGTATGTGAAAGAGACAAAGATGACAGACCAGAAGATGAGGACATGAGATGAAAAGTGGTGTCAAAGGTGACATTATGTAACCCTTTAGATAAAATCCAATGATTTTTGCAAAAACAGGATAGAAAGAATTGTACGAAATTATATAAGTACCCGAGTAATCATTTACGCGATCCTGTTTATTTGCATATATAAATAGAAATTATATAAATACATAGGTAAATTATAGGCCCAGTATATGCATTACGATATTGAATGGCCGATAAGTAGAGTAGGTCAGTTGACTCTCTATGATCAGACTGTGTCCGATTATTTCTCTTCATTCAGCATAAGAACGTCCGTTACCAGCAACGGCATACATAATAATTTTCACGCGTGAAGAAGAGTAGAGGTAACAGACTGCCGCTAATAGTCACACTAAATAACAATCAGCACAATACATAAAATTCTTTTCGTCAGTTAGCTTGGAAATCTCCAATGAGTGGACACAAGTTTCAGAAGCTTACTCAGAAGTATTTACAATTCAGTGAAAATCGAATCTTCTGCAAGCAACATTCGAACCCTTTAAATACATTAAAATATATCTATAGGGTAGATGTACCAGTAAATAAACACGTACCAGTGAATGGACATTTTATATTAAACTGACCAAAATAAGTTATTAAAATAAGCAACTAATTAATTAGAGACTTCTTTTAATTTCCTGCTTCATATCCAAACAATTTTTGCAGCACGCGGAATCAATCGCGCTGCAAACGTAATTTGATAAAAGTGTTCATTCGTTAACCTTAAGTGTTCGTTTATTGGTGCGTTTACCCTACGTACATAATAGTAGACAGCTGTAGTATAACGCGTGAAACATAAAGGAAGCCAAAGCGCCCGTATAAGACTCTCGCATGTTCCATTAGTGTTTAATTATGCCTGTAAGCATTACATCTCTTTCCCCGAATATCCGCATTGAGTAATGTGCATGCGCTATCAGATTTCGATACCGCATACAGCACACTCCGCTGCACCGCTAATTGCAAATATCATTTACAACCGCCGTAGGTTCATTCGATATGTTAATCAAACCCCCTCAAGCCGTCGCATAAAAAAAAACCCACAGCAGCCGATTTTCCAAACGCCGCGTCAAGATCAATTCCCAAGCAAAGGCCCGAGGCCAGGTCGCACGTCGCCCGGCGAAAGAAAAGCGGTGTCCCCAAGGAAAGCGACGAAGGCGAAAAACAGCCGAGGCGAGCCGTGCGCTACCTGCGCCGAAGATAATGCCGGTGGCATAGATAAGAAAGAGCTAATTATTAGCCGGCGTGGTGAGCGGCGAGCATCGGTGCTGCATAAGGTAAAACAAGGCGGATGGACGGTTGTAGAGCGGCATCGAACGGGGCCTTCCTGTTTCGTCGGGGCGCGAGGAAAGAAGGAGCCGATATGGCGCGAAGATCGTACAGAAAGGGAAGTTATATACGGTACGCTTCGCTGTATCTTGGACCAACCATGGGACGATGATGACAGCAGGTCTGGCGGGTGGCAAGCCAATAAATCATGGCCTGCAGTGTGGGAACCTCTGCCTATATGCTGGTCTCTGCGTGTATGGGCTACCCATCGGTAAAACCTTTACTCCCGTGAGTCGATCGTAGGGTGACCGTACGTCGTACGTGCATATCACGCTGTCCCTTTCCCGCTCCCGCTCGGTCCGTTCTCATCGGCCTGCTGCACGCTTCTCAGCGTGCACGCTCGCGGCCCAGCGCGCGCGCCGGTATATCAACACTACGACCGGCGACGCACACCACGCACGCCGAGCGCGCTGTGCCCCTACGAACGTGTGCGTGCATCGCTATGAATACGTCGTGTTGCATTGTTACCATCAAGGGCACGAATGCATCCTATGTAATCAGTAACGGTGCAGCGTCTCATCGTGATCAGCTTTTTTCGCGGTATTTATTTTTTCCTCCACGTCCTCCTCCGTTCGCCTTCCTCGCCCGCCAACTCCCCGTGGTTCCTCCCCTGGGTATACGCGCCATTCAGCCTCGCGAGCAACGCTGCGCACGCGAAAGCGTCGCTTCCAAAAACGGCGAGCGCCGTCAAACGCCAGGAACGTCCGTGGAAATGATGACTTTCCGAAACACCGCGGCCAAGGATGTCGCACCGTCCACGCTCCGCCTGCCTTTCTTTTTCCATGACCCTAGCGGCGATCCAGCCAGCTGCGGTTTTCGTGTATCGCTCCACGCCGTTGAAATGCTTATCTCATTTGTTCGGAGAGCTGATTAAATGATCCGTTGCAGGGCATGAAGCACACGAAAGGGAATAAAGTAGCTCTGTCGAGGTAAACGTTTCAGTGGAGTAATAAATTATGTTAATCTTGGGGATTTCCTTTTGGATTTATTTTCCATACGAAATGATTATGATACACGTATATGCGCGTTACTTGTGGATTCAACGTGGACAGCTTTTTGCCGAATATTAGTGAAACTGTTAATCACCCCGTTTGGAGAGCAGAGTCTCTTAAATATATTCTGCAATGTGTTTCTTCGGTAATTATGACTGCGATGGTAATTAATATACATGTTACATTTGTTGAGGAAATTTCCGCAGACTCCATGTGCGATTTGCAATGCATATTGAACCGCAGCGATTCTCACAAGGCTCGAGAATGTTTTCGCAAAAGAATTTCCCGCGCTCCAATTCTGCGTGGGGGAATACATACGTCGAATGGAGAAACTCACATGCGATCGATGCACGCGCGCGAGCTATTCGTGTGATGCGGAACCTCTTTCGTTGCATAACAGTGAAAAAGGCCAGGGATTTTTAGAGGATCGTGTTCGCAGTAGGCATGCCCCGAGAAAGAAACGTGCGACGAAATTGTTCAGGGAAGCAAAACGATACAATGGGTAAAAACAGCCGCGGTATGGCTTCCTCGAGGTATCGTTTTTTTTTTGGCGAATTAGCGTTTCGATTTGTGTTTGTAACTTCTACATGACTTTTTTCGGGCAAACTTTACGCAGGTTTAATAGGAGTACCTGTTAAGGCTTAATCAGCCCGATCAGGTTCTCGTAGTTTCGTGGTGCAAACTTTCAGCGCGTGTAGTATTTAACAAAGTGAACGGAAAAGTGTCGAAACATTATTAAATTATAAATCTTTTTTCCCTTATTGGTGTCCGTGTCAGTATTCGAAATGCACAATTTGTAAAATAATTTTCATAACATTTATGGGTGTGTAGAAGCAAATTTCGATACAGTAGCATCTAGCTATAAGCTTAGATGCCCTTTTAATGTTTCGACAGGATTCTTTAGTACTTGGACAATGGAATTTGCATTTACCCGAAATAAATGGACAGCAACGAGAAATGTTTATTTTCTGGTGCAAGTTCTTTTAGAAGTCCTTTAGCGTGTACAACAAATATGTTTTGTGCACAGTAGTGTCTCAACAAATACTTGAATAATAAGCTTAATGAAAAATAAACTGAACACGGTTAATCTGCCCCGTAACATCCTCCCTCATCTAATTTAAGTCCATTATTATGTACTCAATGTTGCTTAATATTTCAGGTGCATTGAAGCCACGAATAGACGATTGCTTTAAAAAAGAAATAAAAAATTGGCTACTTTTTAGTTAATAATGGGTTACTTTTGTTTGCTGCCCAAATTCAGTCTAAGGGGGTGAAAGTAACCCCTGAAAATTCGGCTATTTTCCGATTTTACTTTGTAACTCGCAATCTGTAAGAGATAGAAGAAAATGTTTCAAGACAAAAGTTACTTCTTTTAATTAGGAGTCATTTGGTAACTTACAGTTCTAACGGTTCCCGATATATAACATGAAAACGGAAAATACTGATCAATAATTCTACTGGATAGTTCGTTGAAGTAGCATGCACAAGAAGAATTTTGCGGTTATTTGCCTGCATCGTTTACATATGTATGTACACATAGGTGTACATTGTTGCGAAACGAGTCAACAGATTTACATGAGATCCTATGAAATCAGATCTTCTGTTCACCACGATGTGGTCCAGGTCTTCCATACCGGGACCAGTGAATGGCAGGTACAATTCACATTTAGATGTCTTATCATCCAGTCGGATTTATTGGATTTCACGTTATACACAATAACAAAGGAATACCTTTACTTTATGCTGGTGATAAAGGAAGTGGCCGAAGTCATATATGTTTCGTTCTGAAAAATATTTCAGAATTTTGCGTTTCTGCGAATTCAATATTTCTAAATTTCTCAGTTAAAATTTAGCCATGGGCGCCCGAAATGGGGGGAAAAGGGGCAGTTGCACCCCCTGGATTTTGAGAAAAAATCGCTTATTTTTCAAAACTGATCTTTATCAAGTTTATACTAAACAAGGGGGTATTTTTTAAATTTTTAATTAAATTGGCACAACAAAATGGGTTAAAAAAGAAAGAGAGGTATCGGGACACCCTCGAATTAGGCACTTTTATAATTAGTGCCCAAATATGAAGTTCACTTTCTGCAGTTTCTGCGTCACTTTCAATTGAACATTTTTCAAATGCTAAGTCTTTGTTTAATATACGTTAAGTAGTATTTTTATCACTGATATTTCGGGCAATCAAATTTCGGGTAAAACTTAAATACGAGTCATTCGAATCCTCAAGAGTGATTTTCTCGGAAACAAACTTGGTACAAAAAATTGAATTCCACATTTTGTATTTATTTATGCACGAGAGTTCGTCCTGTTTTTTGATTGTACTACGAATTACAGCTCAGATCGCGTAGAAAATTATTATGTCGAGAGTGACTAGTCCAATACTAAATCGACATGATATTACAATATTTTTCAATTAATTTCAACGGCTGTCGCTTACACAAGAACCAATTTATGTACAATCTTTCGCGCCTCTTTTGTAACGTAAAGAAATTCAACTGTCTAGAACGAGGTCGTGGAAAACACTATCGTGGTTGGATCAACATTTTTTATTACATGCAAAGTGTCTCTTATGTTGCGATAATTTAGATACTCGTAATCGATGTGCGGAAAACTTCGTCCTGAATAATTCGTACAGAATATTCCCTAAGTTACTACAACGAATGAGAATCACTAGAGTTGCTGCCAGTTCAAATTGAAATTAATTACCGAAGAATGTTTTACTTTGTTTCAAGGTTCCCCCAATATCAGATTATTAATCCAATTATTACAAAACTTTAACCAACCTTGCAAACTTAAAGAAAACTACCTCGACATTAGAATTCAGTCGTTCATAATGCTCGCTCAAATGTTCAATATTCCAAAAAGCTGAGAAAGTATCGACACTCGGATGTCTCTCACAAGCTAATCTGTCTCATTTTTATCTCCGTAAATAAATAAATGACCAAGTGCGTAAGAATTTAATAAGCGATTGCGTGCAAACGTGTGAACAGGAAAGAACAGAGCCAGGCCCCGATATCGTCCGTACTTCCTGGCAAATAAATTCGGCTTTATCCGCGGAGTAATAAATTTCGTTGAAAATCTACACGAAGAGTACAATGTTGCAGATGTGTTCCCTGCGAAGTGCTCGTGCAGGTCCGAAAAGATGCAACGTAGACCACTTTAATTTCAATCTCAAGGAACATGGACTCCATTAACTTTTTTTCAACCACTTGTATGTTTCCGGCTTAATTGCCCTCTACTTTTTTTCCCCGGACAGGTTCGGGCAATAAAGTGGTAGATGCTCTGTGATCGCTATATATTGGATCCAAAGTTTCGATATTATCCCGGGGTCAGTCGTAATAAATAACGGCCCCACTTTGAAGAAGTTGAACATCTTTCGGTAGTTATTTTTACAGCCCGAGGGTACACGAGGACGTTGCTGATCTATAACTGCAGCATTGTGGCCCACGTTCTCGACTGGCGAATAATGTACTTTTTGGGGAACCGATTAAAATGGAAGGTGATTTTCACGATCGTATCTCACGATTGATAACCTACAATTTCAAATTTCTAAATAATGTACGCCTATTTTTTTTCTACATAGTTTTACGTAAAACGTAGGCTTCGCACATTCTGCAACCATTCGCTTGACTGATTAGATGAGTGTACTTGTAATTGGGAAATATTGGACTGCCAGTATTATTGAATATTATTAAGAAAACACGTAGGTATTGTTAATAATATTATTCATATTATTACGAATAATAGGTACTATTGTAAGTAAATATGCATGGTTTTTCAGAAACGGATTTTCAAGTACTAATTTAATGTATTTTATACCACCTACATAGAAATGACTTACATAATTTAATACAAGCGTCCTTTATTTCTTATGTTAGTGCGTATTGCCCAGTATGGAAAGCGGTAGTTTTTATGTTTTATCACCGTAAAGCAAAAATTGCTACATACTTTCCTGAGTATTCAAAATTGGATTTTCGTTTATGACATTCTTTGGTTAGAAGAATTTTTCCAATCAGTTGTTAAGCGTCTTTTCATTAGTTACACGGCATTGCTTCATAACTCTGGGAGACGCTGCGGTTGCGTTTAATTAATATCTGTTTACGCCATTCCTAAATAATTTAGCAAAATTGGAAATATTGTGTATCGATCTGTTCGGTTAGTTCTTTATGCTGGATAATTTGTATTAAAAAAGATTGTACGATTACAAGAAATATATTTCTAAAAAAAGGGGTTGTGGGAGCTATACTGGCGCCACCTGTGATTTTTCAAAAAATTGGTGTACGTCCTGTGGCTCCTTATAACAAGACAAACAAATTTTGTATTTACCATATTTTTCCTCTCCATGAGCTTCCAAGATATTTGGGAAAATAAGTTTTTCATCCCCAACCCTGAGGGCTATTTTCACCCCGTAAACGTGAATTTGAACAGCTACGAAAAGCTACACGTCTAATATGTTTTGATTTTTTTTAACAGAGTTTCATTAAAATCTGAGAGTATCAATTGGGTGATGTTTCTTGATATTTAACACTTTTGGGGTGTTTTACTATACGTACGAAATGTTGTGTTTATAATTAATGATTTACATAAATGAATCGATAAAAATATTTTACGGAATATTATTGCGACGAAGAAGTTTATATTTACATACCGTGAATGTGTTTTGTAATGTCAGCATTGCAATTGTTACCTTCTTAAACTTTGGCCAACAAGTGTGTTGTTAGGCTGGTACAATAAGAAGCGATATCGTTTTACATGTCATTACGAGGAGTAGCATGGAATGTTTTTCAGAGCGAACTTGATAGGTCAGTTGCTTGACAACCACACAGACCAGTTATCTTGATCTTGCTTTGTTGCAACAACTATTCAAAGGGAAATAACGCTTACCACAACCACAAAACATATTATTCTTATCTTGTAACTTGAACTGGTCGTAGAGTATGGCATTACACCACGTATTAGCGAAACCAAGTAGCATTATGTTTCACTCCAAATATTTTCCCATTTCATCAAATTCCGATGAAATAAATTAAAATCTACAAACTTCGCCGGCGTTCAAATCACTTTTGATTTCCTCAGACTGTTGTGAAAATTAAACTTGTTTCAAAATCTACGATGCTTGTGCTTCCTAACATTTTCCGGCTTCACTTAATTATCATTAAAAAAATTAATTTCTAAACTGATGTATTCTAGAGTAATTGATTATTCTTCATTGTTACATTACACGATTCGTAAATATGTATTTCTCTAGTTTACAACATCCACGGGCGCGATTTATATTTTGCTGGCGTCGGCATTATAAAATCTAACTTGTGCCAAGAGGAAGGAAACGAGAGTTTTGCCTTCAAGCAGATGTATTAAGAACTTTGACGCATTAACCTGTCTATTTTACAACAGTTTATAGTTCTGCGTATCGTTTCTATCGAAGAGCGTGAGAGATGGCAATTAAATTGCTGGATCATATCTATAGGGTGAGCAAAACTTTAGAGGCACGTGGTATTCACGAAACTGAAGACAATAGATTCCACAAGCAAGTGTCCGAAAATTATTTATTTCTAAGTCATAAGACGTTCACTAAGTTTCGTTTAATATTATCTACCTACACTACAACTCGATGATGAATTATTTTCAGACCCTTGTTTCTGAACTCCCCTTCGTTTATTTCGACGAATACTAAATTTTCTCGCGCACCGTTTGAGGCAGTGAGAGCGAAAACAGACTAACCCACATTGCAAACAAAATTTGTTTTCCTATGTTATATTATTAGTGGAGCCTATTGGAATACATTATTAATACTAATTCAATTTCTAAAAAAATGTGGGTCATAGTGTTCATTCGTTAGCCTTAAGGGTTCATCTATTGGTGCGTTTACCCTACAACAATTTTTCCAGTTTACGTAATTTCACATTTAACTAATAATTTGGTCGATGGTTTCCCGCGTTTCACTCGTGTATTAATAAACATTAATGAAAACAAGTTTTACATCGACATCACGTCATTCAACAACCACGCGTCACGAGGAATGCCTTACCGTAGTTCCTCTCGCTATCATGGCCCGAATAATACTGATTGCTCGAAGCTAAGCACGACAAGCGTATTCGTGTTAGTCTGCAAATTCAGGAGATACAAAAGCTGTCGGCTAAGTGATTAAGGGGTCATGCCTACCAGTGAGGTTTGAGAACACATGTATCTTCGGGATTTTTGGGGGAAAAACTTGAAGACTTTTTTAAATTTCTAAGACTTTTTTAAATTTTAGACTTTCATTCGAAAGTATATATTTTAAAGTTCTTGTAGGTAGTATTTCATATTCAATGCAATATATAAATAATTAAACGAATTATGGGAAAGCCCCCGGAAGCGTTTTAAAAAAAATTCGACTAGATCCAGTTAGTATATTAGATTATACAGTGCCCAATTGTTCATTATCCCGAAAAATTCACTTGCTACAAACTGTTCATTGCAAAAGTATCGATTTTCGCTCCAGAGTCGCTGATTTTTAATAATTTTTCATTTGTAATATAAAAACTACACAACGAAACTAAAAAAAAAAAACATGATCGGGCTACTACTGGTGGACTAAAGTATTAAAACTTAATTTCCTCGATAAAGTTGTTTTGTGACATTACTCGTTCGTTCTTCTCCCTTACCCCTTCATATAAGCCTGACTTACCGAAAACTGGATTCATTTGGGTCATTCCTATACTTAATCAAAGCTGTTTATGTTATTTAAGAGCAGAATTTTAGGTCATTCTAGGGCGTGTACGAGGGAAATTATATTATGGGTCAAAATGGACCCCGCATCCGTACAAATTACTGCTATTTTTACATTGCGATTTCTTGCATATTTACTACCATACTTTTTTACATTTTTTATAGCAGTACTGCCGGCGTCTTCTTACATCTGACAATTTACTTTCTCTTTTTTTAATTCGCGCCTGGTCCTCCTTATTATTTTCATTAAAAACTTAAATTCATTACAGTCTTGTTCTTAGCACTGCGTTCAATATATTTGCACAGCTAATTATTTCGCAGCTTTTTAGTAACAAAACATATTAAATACCATGCCTCGTGGGCCATCGGGCGTGATAAATGTGTCAGATGAGATAATTGTTTTGTGCAACAAATAAACTATGAAATAATACTATTGCCTTTCTCGCTAACTTTGATACCGCTATCAACTGTTTTGCCGTTTATAATACTGTCGCTTTTATTTTAAAACTTACATTAACCCGGGTAACACCGGGCATTTCAGCTAGTAATTTATATTTTTAAAACGCAGCCTCAGTTTACAAAATGAGGAAGAATCTTCCTGTTTCTTTGGGCATGTGGAATTTCGATGCTCCTGCTTGGCCCACAATTTTACGACACCCTGTATGTGATATGGTCCGCGATTCATTGGTTCTCTACCGAGATCTCGCATAAATTTCAATCGAACGTATCCCTCAGGTCCTCTTCCAGGAGGTTCGACGATAAATAAAACGTGAAAAAGATGTTTCTGCGGGCAGGTATGTATGTACGTCGAACGTTATCTAGATGAGAGTTTCAGTGATATATAGTAGGTTTGTGAGAAAGTTCTGTCGTTTTTACACGTGCAATGTCTGACCTACTTTGTAATAAGTGGCAGAACCTCTAATACCAAATCAACCAAGCATTTCCTGAATCATTGTGCATTCTTTAAACTGTAAAATAGTGTAATCTTTTTATGAATGGGATTCTTCGTGGAATCTTCTAGAATTAAGATGTTCAAGTGGGATGCAAAGTGTCAATGCTCGTCAGAATTATATTTTCGAATATTCTAAACAACAAAAAAGGACTAGAAAGCCTCTTGCAGTTTTTAAAAGAAACAAACCTTCTACAATTAATCTAGCTGTAACACAATGGTCAATATAATTCAAAACCAATGCAATGTAAACAGTGTAATATAATAGTCACTAATACACCCAGAGGTGCACACGACTTTAAATAAATAAATAAAAATAAATAAATGCAAATAAATAAATACAAATAAATACAAATAAATACAAATAAATAAATACTGTACATATGCAAGTACCTGAACATATAAAGGTAGTTTGTGACATTCCGATGTAGTGATTTGAATATTGGAAATGGACCAAGCTTGAGGTATTTCGTGAGCGTAAAATGCTGGCCGGAAATCTGAGTTTGCCATCTGCTGTCATTAAGAAAGATTGCGAATTTCATCCTGCAATTCTACAATAATCGTGATTGCCTGCTGGAGCTAGAACAGAGACACTGTATAATAATATAAGAAAGAGTGACTCGTAAATTCGCAAACTCGAATGGCAAAACCTAAGCTGCGTCAGAAGAAAATTGTACTCGATGGATGGTGAAGCAGAAAAGGTCCAGAATGTACGCAACTTCTACCAAATGGCGAAACTGTTAAAATTATAACAGTTACTGTCAATAAATGAAGAAATCTCCGCTTCAAGATGAAACACCAGCATTCGATCACAGGTGGGATATCATTTTATTATCATAAATCATTTTATTCAGTCGTCGCAAAATTCTTCGAATATAATAACAAGTACAACAGTCACGAGGAAATCTCGGGTGAAGTTTAAGTATTCTCGATCTGTGTGCAAATCGAATAGCTGAACAGTTTATGAAGTGGCAGACATACCTACTTAACGATAAGTAACGATCGACGTTATGCATATAAAAAAAAGGTTGCAGTGAATGAGAAAAACGACATGTCTCTTTGACACTAGTATTTCTAGTTGCCGAGCAAATACATAAACGTCCCATGAGATGTGCAGAAATTGCTATTCCTTCGGCGTCAAAGACGAAGGCGAATATAAAACGAAACATGGCCAAGTCTACCGGTTCTCATTCCAAAAATTCAAAGGCATACCGCGGGTCAGAAAATGGTGAAACTCGAGACTGCTGCTTATAAACCGAAGGCTAGGAACCGGCACCGCGGTATGTTGCTAATGTTTCAGCAGGAAATTTCTGCGCTCGGTAAACGTGAATCTCTGATCACGCGTTGCATCGACTAAGTACTCGAAAGCAGAGAGACCAGTCTTATATTTGCGCGATCTTCCTCATTGATAAAGAACTCTGGAGCATCAAGAATGCTTAAGGTTGATTGCTATTCCTGCGTTCCTTTTCAAAAAGCAGTTGGCGGAACACGACTACTGTATGAACATTCTTTGGACAACGATGGGAAGTCTGTCTTTTTAACTTTGAACGCCCTTTACGGTAATTCCATTGCAAAATAATTAGAATAATAATACTAGTAACCGATGGTTGTTCTCGTTACAACATTTATAAATTTACCAAAGATTAATAAAGCTCCAAATGTATCGTTTGAAAATTATTGCTCTGAGTTGGACTTCTTTAATAAGGCTCCAGCGCCCTTTCTGTCAGCGATGCGCACAATTATTCCCGTACAATAGCAATAAGTGGTTGCAACTCATTATTCTTGTAAATTCGTATCTATGTAATACCTCACACGACATTCTTATTAACTGTACAGTGTATACTACGGGCTAGTCCCGTTTAAGTAAATAAATAAATAAATAAATAAAAAATCAAATAATTGTAAAGGCCATTATGAAAAGGATTTCACGATAAAGTGTGAAAATCTTTTTCTTGTTCAAATACCTATTCGGTATAGTCCGACAATCGACCACCCCTGAATAAGTATTCGAATACACCTAATTATTCGAATATTCCAATACTCCTAATTATTCGAATACTCCTAAATATTCGAATATTCGAATACTCCTAAATATTCGAATATTCGAATACTCCTAAATATTCGAATATTCGAATACTCCTAATTATTCGAATATTCGAATACATACAGCTCCATTCTCAACCCCAACGTTGTTCCCGGAAAATAAACGAAGCATTCGCGACGCGTCTAATCAAAAAGTGGAATAAACATGTTTCGCTTGTAAACTGGCCGTAACAGAGATCCGCACGGTTAGCCGCAACTTATTGGAACAAACGACGTTAGTCGTAGATGAGGAGGGCTCGAAAAGACTTACACCACAAGCTTTGCCTTTACGAGTTTCGGTTCACACAGGTCGATCCTTTCGTGGACGAGCCACGGCAGAGCCTCGAATGTCAGGTCCCGATGATCCAGCTGAGTATCGAGTTTACACGTAACTCGCTCAAATGCCGTCTCTCTCCGCCTCATCCTCCCCCTCAACAACCCCCCCGCCCCTTTCTCTTGCGTCTCCTCGTCCCTCCTCCGCCCCGTTCGCCGCCGTTCATCCCTCTCTGTTGCTCCTGCTCCTGTTTGCACGGCGAAGACCTACTCTGCGTTCGCTGTCCACCAGCTCGTGATAGTGACCCTGGCCGAAGGACTCGCCGACACCTTCCAAGTGTTACGCGGTCCAACAGTTACCGTATAACCGTGCAAGAAAATCTTACCCGGCCGCGTGAGGTCCCTTTCGGGTACTCGGGTGTCACACTGGCAACCTGAGATCTTATTTGGAGCGTGTACAGGTACACGTGTACGCATTATGCGTACATACTTGTATTGTTCTCCCGTGTTGCTCCATAACACGACCCCTGCCAATTCGTTTCTGGATTTATCTTCCGCGAACATGAATACTCCCATCGGCCTATGATTAACTCTCGTTGAAATAATCGCGAATTCGGCACGATACAGCTTCCTAGGGTGCAGCCACAAACGCATTGTTAGCTTCAATAGTGACGTTCAGCGTTCACGCTCCATCGATTCTGATCCTGGGTTGGTGGAGAGATGACCAGGTGGGGTTAGTTTTCTTCACTGGATTCTAGAGTGCTTGCGTTTCTTTTGGGAATGTTGATTACAGACGATGTTGAAACTGAGAATAATTATTAGGATCGACATTGCTATCAGAATGTGTTATTCTATATCTTGGAGTACTTGATACCTCGTAGGCCGGAAGTGAAGCGCGAGGGTATTTTGCTAGTTGTTATATAAAATTGTTGTGTCACTCACTGATTCATCAACGTCCAGCCTAAATTGCTGAACTCAGAAACACGAGATTCAGAGAGTATATTCCTTTTACGATAAGTGCTCGATAAGAAGGGATTTTTTGAAATTCCATCTCTAAGGGGGTGAAAAGGGGTAAAATGTATTTTCTCGGACTCCTTAAATCTTTTAGGCCCGATATCAACTTGGTTTTTATTTACAAAAGTTACCCACGCGAATGCCTGAAAGCCCACATATACATATATAAATGTTCATTAAGCAAAGGTTGCTTTACAAAAATGACATAAAAAATTACTTAAAAAACAAAACAGATATAAAAATGACTCCTTTTAATTATTCTACCGTAGGTGATGTGCGGGTATTTTGCTAGTTCTTGTATAAAAAGCTTCTTTCATATAAATAAATAAAATGTGGTGGGGACCCTCAGGGTTGGTGAAATTGTTCTTTGTGATTAAGTGCCATTGATCACTCTGGCGGCGCGGAGGGTTGAAGATTAGGGCAATCGGAGATAATATTCTTAACTGTTATGGCAATATGTATCGGAAACATGTATGTCCCCTGCTGTTCAGATTCTTTGATCATTTTGTATTGAGGAGCTTCTCTTCAGTTCTTAGGATATTCACATATTGTATTATTGTTTCAGTGAATTTTGAGATTGCTTGAGGACAGTTTCATTAAAACAGGTGAAGAATCTTTGGCAATACTAGAGTCCATTGCTTCTATCGCTGTATCATCTGCAATCTCATAAAATAATTCTTTTATTAGGATAAGCTTGTTGAATCTGAAAAATTAAATGATTGTTCCAAAACTAATCATTTATAGCCGGATTTGCGCTTCTAGCATTGGAAAGACTAATACTTTTGTCCCTTTCGTTTGAAATACTATGGGTATAGTGTTGAGTATTTTCCTTAGCTTTATCGACTAAAAACAATTTAACGTAATCTGCGAGAAATGTGATGTCACCTTCCTTTTTCTCAGACGCCTCCACCTACAACGAAAAAACAATGTTAGTATAGAACAAGATAAATATACTTGCATTTCTTCTTACACTGTTTCGTGCTTTTTTAGAAACACTGCTTCAGATATTAAATAGAATGTAAAGCTACCTACTAAATATTTTAAAAGCAACACACTTACTCGGAGAACAATACGCGGTTAAATACGAAATTTACAAGACTGAAAAGGCAGCGGCACTATTTGCATATTAAATTTCGATACTTTATCCGTTTTTGTACGTCGTCTAATTGCGTGTAACGTGACTTCGTCGCGCGTTTATTAATAATCAATGACTCCTATACGCTTGTGCGCACGGAGACCCTTAGGGCCTTCACTTTTTATTCACTGTTTTCTGTCACTGGACCTCCCCTCTTGTGGTCATTTTGATTAAATGCATAGCGGAGATAAAGTAGAAGAATGCCATACATTACCGAAGCGGGCCGTGCGGAAATTAGCATGAGTTTCATACGAATTATTTTGTAATTTTAAACTTTTTAAAAGTCCGCTTCAGGTGGTCGCCGAGTAGGAGCTACACTTTTGAAAAATATTGGGCAGCATTTAATTAAAAGTTTTAATTTTCGCGTTCAGTTTACCGTATAATATGAAAGATGTGCGCATCGCTTTAATGTTTCCGCGGGAGCTTTACAAACACATATTTTCTAGCCGCCTCAGTGTTTTCAACTTCCCAGCGCTGCGACATTTATTACGGAAATTATTAATTACCGCATCGATCAGATAAAAGGTTAAGCGAGCTTCTCTACGGAATGAATTAATTGGGCACCTTGAAACGTCTCGGTTTTTTCGAACAAACTTTCTTTTTTTGTACGTGGATGCGTGAAGGAGATCTAAAGAGCAATAATTTGTTTTTTAAGGAACTTATGTGTTCTTCAGTATGCATAATTGCCATTCGTCAATGCCAATAGTGGTCGAGTGGATTACAATTGTCAGCTATTATCGCCTCCATTATTAATGGATCTTCAATTCTAAGAATCTTTGACTTAAAAGTCTTATTGGCGAGTACAATATTTTTCCAAATAAAAGCAAAACCATAAGTGGATGGTATTGATTTGCATGTTTCTGAATATTATTTAAAAGTGTCACTAAATATCACGCAACTAGTGAAGAGTTATGATACCACGATTCAGAAAGAAGCACTCTCATTTCTGTAGTATTCCGTATAACTTATTTATCATTTTAGAAATAATTTAAATTTAAAGTATTCCCTTGCAACTTATAAGCGTTTTGTAATTAATACACCTGACGTACAATTTCTTTTCATGTTACCCAATTCCCACGCGATAAGAAATACCTGTATTCTCTTTCAGTGAAACATGCCTGTAAACTTTAATATCAATATTATTATTTTATAATTAGGCTGCCACTTTTTTCAAGTTAATTCGTTCATGTGCAATCCAATTTCTCTGATTCGCGAATCGAATGAACATTATCTACACTGAAACCGTATTTCGTAGGTTTTGTCATTGCATACTTGGGAGAACAACCAGGTGCCATTAAATGGCCAGAAGTGGGTTAGTGGAGAAAAGATTTTAACCAATTAAAATATTTAGCGAACGTTTGGCCACGTACGAAAGACAAACATTCGGCCTCTGTACACTTGTCGCGTATTACTCCCGGCATGAACGTATTTATAGGTCTCTTCAAAATAGTTTGAGAGCAGTGTTGCAAAGACCGTAGAAATTCGCGCGAATCCACGCGTATAGGACAGTACACACTCGCCTATAGGTACTTCATCTCGCGAGTTTCTTCAGAAATCTCGTTCCATGAAGAATTTCAATGCCCCCGACATTGTGTGATCCAATACCTTCATCAGTTTGTGGAAGAATTTGAAGGTAAATGCTGAAACTATATAAGTATGTACCGCTAATGGGAATAAGCGTCTATTTAATTTAATAGAGAATTTGTCAATTATTTTTTACTACCTACCTATCACAGATTTACTGGCAACTTTTTGTTTATAATATTGATGTGATATGTACCTCGAAACATGCAAATTATTTTATGAGATTAGTTAATGACTGTGGTTATCTAACACGCATGTTTAATATTTTGCTTTATTTTAGTAGGATAGTCATATTGTATTGTTTTTATTGAATACAATTAATCTTTCAATTTCTTACGACTGGTGTTCCCTTTGTGTATTCATAGTGCAAGTAATAGCGATAAAGTTGTAATTATAATAAATAAAAGTTTTGACATTAAAGCTAATTTTTATAACTTTCAAGGAACAAGAAATATTCATAAACTTAAAAAATCTTATTTACTTAATCGAATCTATTATTTGTTTTACATGCCTCACTTACAGTCACGTTACCTGATTCTCAGAAAAAATTCTAACATCACATACCATTACTTCAAAAAATAAAACTACGATCAAATTTTAGATATACTTTGCATTCATGTAAATAATATTTACCATGCAAACATGAGATTAGGCAATTGAACATTTTCAATTGAGAACTGTGCAGTCGGATTACCAATAGCACCAGGGAAATCCCCAACGACTACCTAAACAACACTAATCTAATTAACAACCTAGATAAGCACTACAAAATTTCACAATAAACCATACAAAATTTTCGGACTACAGGAAATCCCTACGTGCTTGATTATCCAGTAATTACAGATGGGTGAAGAAATCGTGCAAACACTCCAGCACCATTCCAGGGTTAAATAAACATACCTACCGCTATTCGCGCCACTTAAGGATGTACCCATCTTCAAAGTGGTACCAAGTTGATGAAAATTGGTGAGATGGTTCTTTTTAATCTTTTTAATGTGCTCCAAAAATTTTAAACAAATTCACTAAACGGTTGCTGAGTTATACCGATTTTAATTTTCACTGATGTTACACGTACTCTTATGGAAAGAGACGATCTTGACACATAAAGCAGCTGAAAAAATATTGAAGAAATGGTACCAACATTTTCAATATTTTTATAAACGTAGTATATGAATAGATGAAAGTATCTGCCGATTTTCAATAGTTTTACTGCACCGTAAAAAAAGTAAATTAATTATTATTAATTAAAAATAAATAAATCATAGCTTGAGAAAATGGTGAATTTAGGACATTTTCAGTGGCAAAAGTTTAGCAAATAATGCTTGAAGAAGCATTTGTACAATGAAAAATACCCTCCAAGAAGTAAAAATAAGACTCCAACTGTCGTTCGAGTTCCTCACATCTAGCTTTACTATGCGTAAGACGTAGATATTCAAGTATTTCAAACTTCATATACTTCTGTCTAATATTGTACGCCCGATATATCCTTAAACTCCTCATAGCATTCACATAAAGAATTCACCTGCGGAAGCAAGTGCCGTGCCACAAATTACTTACCGAATGTCCAACTCGGACATAGTGTCCGAAAACCGGACATAGATATCATTACCGCGATCGTTTGCGCGTTTTCACCGACGAATGCATAAATCCCGACTAAATCATACCTTCGTTCAGCCAGGCAGGGTCTAGTTTAAAATAACCGAACCGCGAGCTACGGGACGTCCAGGTGATTAATCGCGCGTACGAACCGCGAAACTGTTGGATCAGGATGTAAGGGGTGCCGAAACGATAATTACCATCGCGGTGACGCGAGAGTGCATAGCGCACATTTGGGAGAAGCGCAAAGAGGACGCGCGAGGGTCCGTCAGAGGGACATTAGCTGGGGCCTAAGAGTGTATGTATACGCGTACCGCTCTCGGCATACAATGCATCTTCTTGGCCCGCGCCCCTCCCGGAATCCTGATCTTTCGGTTGAACCGACGTATTACTTATTTATTAGGACCGTGCCCGGGTGGTCCGCGACATGACGGAATCGATTACGCGAATTCGCGGAACTGGCCTTCCCGGCCCGGGTCCCTTCGGAATTATGCTTCCACTCCTTCAGATTCGGTCCTCTTCCCTGGCCTCCTCCTTTGGACCCTTCCGTTTCTCTGTCTCCCTTCCGCCGTCCCATCTCCCCCCTGATTGCCCTCTCCTTCTCCTGCCCGTGCCAGCCGTCTACCTTTTTCGAACTTGTACCACGCACCCGCCACCCTCGGTCCTACCTATCTCTCTATCCCTGTCCCACTTTCTCGGTGTGTTACGCCGAGCTTATCCGCCGTCTCTCTCTCTCTCTCTCCCTCACCGTTGGCGGACCGTCGACGTCACCGCCGCGCCGCGGCCCCCGTCCGACGTTAACGTTCGTCGCTTATTATGTAATCAGAATAACAATAATTGTTTCGGAATCTTTCGACTGCTCATCAATCTATGTGACAGCCGGTCGCCAGCGGCTACGTGTAAAGGCATCGGCCGTTTAGCGATCGGTGGATAAGGATCAGAGGGCGGTAGGCTTCGGAGAGCGGCGAATTATCTCCGCCTTAGCGAGCTTTATCGGCCAGGCCCGCCACGGAGGAGGAGATATTGGGAATGGTTTTCTCGCGAGTTATGGCCTCTCCTCTCGTTCCGGGAGAGTACTAGAGGATGGAGCGGGGCCCGAGTGCCCGCGGAGAAACTAATTACCTGCGCCGATACACCGGCCTGCACGGAGCTGCATTTTTCCCCGCGAGTAAGCGACAATACCAGCCGGTCCCGGTGGCTACCTTCGCTCTTGGCTGATGACTATAGCGATATTAACGCACGGCTGTGAACGTTCCGAGTTCACGCGCGAACAGCTTCGTCATCTTAATAAGTAAAGCAGAAAGGGTTTGTGCGTTTGTCGGTCGTCTAAAAACTTTCGAACGCTAAACTCTGGGACCACGAAATGTGTCCCAGGCGATTGTACCTAGCTAATCCAGATGAATGACACTATTTGCGTAAGGGAACAAAATGAATAAACAATTTTTTTTTATAATATCAGAATCTAAATTTCGGAGGAAGCAGAGTAGTAAAGCTAGTTTCAGAAAGATTTGCGTCTTTTTTTTTAAGAAATCAAATTTCAACAGGCTAAAAATCAGTGGTACCCAAACAAAAAATAAAAAATGGTAAAGTGTCTTCTAAATTCCCGAATACGGAATTCCACACACAGAAAAATCTCAAGTGCGGAATACTCCGCACATTGCACGTTTGATAATTGTAAGTGTAATAAAAGTTGGGACTTTTTTTCGAAAAGCTGAGTTAGGTGTGATTTGGGTCCGTTTTGTAGATATTCTTTTTGTTGTAAACATTATGTAGTAGGAACCCATATAACCTCGATTTTGTCTATGGCTAACAACGCGTGTTACAATTGTTCGTAACGAATAGGGAAAAGGTCTAAAAACTATTTTTAAGTTCTTCATAAATATTTCGAGGTTCTCTAGTATTTTTTATGTGGAAGACTTCATTTAAAGTCGACTTCGAATGAAGTCCAAAGTCGCAATTTGTAATTTTTACTCGAAAATCTATGTAATCTGTTGTAATGTAACCGAATGACTAGTTTTTTAATTACCAAAACCGTGAAAGCTTATATGAAATTATAAGAAAAAGGTTTCTTACGTTTCATCTTTACTACCGTTTATCAATCATTTCATGCGATATTTCTCTGCGGACAATTTGTATTTGGTAATGTGTGTGTGTGTATATAGTTTCTATTGACAACAACTGATGATCTTCCATCGATAACCATTTTATTAAAACCGTGTCGGGTGGTAAACATTTCTTTGAAATCGTCTTTACCTAGTAGTATTGGTATAATAACTACGCGAGAACTTAATTCTTGTATAAACTATCAGTAATAAATCATACGAAGGATTAATTATCAGTACTAATAAATACATTTATACAAAACATTTTGCACTTGTTTACAAATATCCATTTATACAATGATCTTTGCCAACCATTGGGGAGATTCTCTTAGAACATTAATAGAATTTTACCCATTAACTATAATATTGTTAACACATGCGTTTTACAATTTTAAATACTATCAACTAACCGCGGTTTCGGTAAACAATAAAAAACAAACTTGTATAAAATCGCTGAAAATTAGAGATCCCAGAATTCGATTTACTGAAATAATATTGGAAACATTGCACTATAAATTATATCAGATCAATCACAGAACTGTACACTCTATTATACATACATATTTGAACGATTTCTTCCCCTCTTTGTCATTGTTGGAACAATGAATCATTTAGGTCCTTTCTGTGGTAGAAAAACTGTTTAGGGCCCACTGAATAACTACACCCTGTTTCACTCAATTGTAAATTTACTGTTTTATACGCAATCCAAGAAAAATTGTGGGTGACGTTGCCGGTCTCAGTAAACTAATTTTATTTTTATACGTAATAACACTAAATAACATAATAAGTATGAAGAAACTAATAGTATTGTTTTTTATTTAATATAATAAGATTCTCCCAAATTTACAAATACTTTTCCTTCATTACCATTATTTAGAATACTTAAAGTTGTCAAGAATTGTTTAATGTAAAATTAATTATTCACAGTCATCGCTCAACGGTGTTTAAGAACAACTCGTTTCAGTAAAACGGAACTACAACTAACAGTTTATATCGTAAGGAGGAAAGGGATTCCCCAAAATAGACGAATAATAGCAACATAATAAATAACAAATTTACTCATACATGTATACAAAAATGTAAATAAACATTTTTCCGTCATTACTCCAATTTACATATCGTCCTTTATTCCATCGCAACTGATGAATAATGCAAAAAACAATATTTGCACAATTGTTCTTTTCTGCTGCAATTCATAGGAAGAAATTAAGCGCGCAAATCAAAATTACTTTGAATTTCTAAATGCATCGTGGGTACGATTAAAAATTTAAATATTTATATTTGACTTACAATTCAGATAGTGTACATTTGTTGGGCTAAATAACATAAAAAAAACTCCTCACGAATTTCATAAACACACAACGACATACTCCAGCGCTTACTTAAAATGAGAAAAACTGAAGTGGGTGGGGCGGTTGGATTAGCTGGCGAACAAGGGGGGGGGGGGGGTGAAGAAAGAACACCATGAACCGTTGCAATTGTATGTACAGTTTTTATTGGGGTTAATATAGTAATTCTCATTATCAGGGCGGGTGAATACGATTGGGTCGTATGTGTATGTACGTGTGTGTATCCGTGTGTCTTTAGTCCGAAGAGTGAACGTGGGGTTTTCGGTAGCTAGCCTCGTCCTAGCCTCGTGTGCGCATTCACACCGTTTAATTAGTCTGCAGCGTCGTTTCTCACGTGTTCCGCGATTTATTTATTTATTTATTTATTTACTTATTACTTTTCCTCGTTTGCTCGGTCGTCGTTAATCTATCTCTCCCTCTTTCTCTCTCTCTCTCTCTCTCTCTCTTTCTCGCACTCTCGCTCTCTCAGGTATAATACTTCATCTAATTTAATTACGTACGCAATAATTCGTTTAATCAATAAATCCGTAATAAATCCGTATAAACGTTGAATCGTGTGCGTGAGTGAACTAGTGGTGCCGGGTCCTGTCGTAGGGCCGGCTAGGAAGTCTCTGTAGTAACCAGCGGTAAACGTATCACAAGTTATGCAGCATTCGTTTAAAAATGCATCATCGGTACCGAGTGTTCGCGGTTCGAGGCTCTGATTCCCGCTTCCCACAGACACATGGGGAGGAGTGAGAGGTTAGGTGGAGAGGAGGAGCCCGTTCCAGCACTATTCTCAGTATTTCACCGAACGACGCGTTTCGCCGGCCCTGTTACTCCGTTTCCTCGTCTTAATATAGTGAAAAAAGATCACCGTCTACCGGCTGCGACCGTACAACGTTCTCTCCGTTACTAGTTCTATCTTTATCCCCGCGCGCGACTTCGCCGCGGACGCAGATCGATACTATAATTGAGAATTGTACTCTCGCTACGGATCGCAGCCGGCAACAATTTTTTCCCAGATTCGACACGCGACCATACATGCGTACCCGCGCGCATGCACGCGTATATAGTATATTTATATACATATATCCATACGATATCTATGTATAAACATTCGTATATACGTTCGTATTTGAATATTATACATATTTATACATATTTATATTTGCACGGCTGGCTAACCGCGTCCGGTGCGAGGGAAGCCTGTCACTCCCGTCGCGAGAGGCAGTGCTAACTGGTCGCCTCTGCCCTAAATTAAGTGGCCACGGGGAGTTCTCCGTTCGACCCGCCTCTATCACGGAAACATCGATCCCCGAACACTCGGAAGTAGTATTGTAGTTATAACGTGGCGCAGCGCCGCCGTGGCGCTCGTCGTTCCGCGATCGCCACCTCCTCTAAACAGATGTATACCGCGAGACGCGCGTCACGCCACGGCCAGCCGGACGCTTAGGTAATTGTTATTGTATATCAAACTTTATAAACTGTAATACAATGTAAACCTGTAAAAAATATACTGGGTGGCGGCGGCTCTGTATAATATAATAAGTAGTATTATAATCGTTATGGTACAATCGTAATTAGTATAAATATATCGTATTATATTTATATTTCTGCGATGTGCGCAATCCTATCGTCTCCCGTCTCTCTCTCCGTTCACCGTCTAGCTTCTCAATCTCTCAACCGTCTATCGTACATGATCGCCTCCTATGCTTTCTTTAATTATTTATTTATTCCCGCTATATTCTGCGCGCGCTCCGTTCGTGGCCACGGTAAATACAGCTCAGCACCATTTTTCACCTATATCGCGAACGTAAGTGGTTTTTATATATCGGAGGATTTACAGTAAAAAATATCGTTCCTCCCTCGAGCGCTGCGCGAAATCGGGATATCCCACGGGCGTGTGTTACGGTGTGTCACTCGCGAGCCATCTGGATATGTTACACAGGTGTGAAGAATTAAACGATCGGTAACTGACGCGGAACTAATAACGACGCGACGTACATACTAAACCCTACTCGAGCGAGACCTCGGTCTCGCTCGGCGCAGCGTTCGAGGAGCTAACCATTCAAACTAGTTGAAGGAATAATATCGATATCCGTAGCGACAGCGATAAAGGTAATAATTATTCCTTCAACCGGGAGCGTCGAAGGCGCAGCGTTTACCGTGCCACGAATAAACAGCGTTCGTTCGTTATCGTTTTCTCATGCGCTCGGGGCGAGGCTAGGGCGATTTAGGAACTACGTGACAGCACAACCGATGCAAGTAACTATTTCATCTGTTTCCTGGTTTGTCGTTTTCGTTTTCTTTTTCATTTATCCGGTCGCTTTATACAATGAGTTTCGTTTTCCTGTTTCATTTTTTTTCTTCGGAGAAAATTCGATTCGACGGTTTCTATGTCATGACCGGTTTGGAACCCAATCAAACAGCGACTGAATAGGGGGGTGTCCCTTGTCCGTATCGAGTGAAAAGCCGCGACGAAAAGTTCCGGGCGAGTCGGGGGGGGAATGAAAGTGCGGGCGATCTGCCGGTTTCAACGAACGAGTTCTATAAATCGAACGAGAAATTTCGCGACGAACACCTGCTTTATCGAGAACACGCGAGACGAGTACCGACCTCCGATAACGCACCGCGGCCAGGCCGAACGATCGATTGCGACGGCTCGCGGCGCCATCTCTCGAGGGCGTCGCGTACCTCCCCGCCGATACACTCTATTCACTTTGCACTCGATGCACGGAACTTGCGGAAACTTTCGCATACTTCCCACAATTAAATATTGCACGAGCGACACAGAAACCGTGTGTCTAATATACTCACTCCTACACACTCTCTCTCTCTTTCTCTCTCTCCCTCTTACGTTCTCCTTTTCATCCGTCAGTTTTTCGTTCTCTCACACCACCAAGCATACGTACACACTCACGCTCACGCACACCCTCCCAAGTTCGGCCTCAATCCATTTTCCTATCGCCCGATTAAAGGTTGTATCCGAAGAACAATGCTCGCGTTGCACAATATATATATATATTATATATATTTATATATGAATGTATGTATATATTACGCATAAATAATCGATTGCGCGCTCTTTGATGCTATGTACAAGTGTAGCTTTACGTAAATTAAAAATAATCATCTTTCGGAGGCAGATCCCCCTTACACTCGAATATTCTCTCTCTCTCGCTCGCTCGCTCTCTCTCTCTCCCTCTCCCTCTCTCACTTTCGTTCATGCTCATGTTCACTGTCTTCCCCCCAACGAGTAAATAATACTTTTCATTCTACACCTTGCTAACCCCTACCTCGCATGTTTCTTGCCTCTTCCCGTTGCGGATAAAATCGTAACTATCTCATCCTCGTACTGTAGGAACTTAAGATGGTGACTTCGGCTTCGGAGTCCCAGAAAAATCAAAGTGCACGTGTATGTATTTCGTGGTATGTATAACTGTACCCCCCCTCCCCCCTCCCCCCTCGCCACCCCCTATAACGGTAGTATCGTCAGCGCTCAACAGTGTATACAATTGTAGTGGGCGATCGCAACGACGATGCGTAATAGAACACTCGGATGCAGAACGGCGGCCATGGTCGAAACGGCGGTAGCTGCCGATCGCTCGGCCGATATAGTGAAAACGACGATGAACACGATAATACAAATGAGAATGACCGCGATAATTGCACGATGCAACGACAACAATAGTAACGACGATTATCCCTACTTAAAGACTAATGGATAAGGGAATAACGGGCAACGTCGCACGAAAGAGTGTGTGTCGCGATAGAAAGTAGTTGGTTGCGAGCGTGAAAAGGTGTTTTGAAGAAGTCAGGTACTTCGAGGAATCTGTTTCGTCCAGTTATACGAGCTACGATAAAGCGATACATGTGGTGAATGCATTAAGGTAGGCTCTCACTACCCCTCGCCTAGCTTCGTCTCGACTCATTTTATTCTTCCTATGCTTTTCTTGTGTATTTCGACAATTTGACTCGCACCGCGCCTCGCTTCGCCTCGGCGCAGAGCCGCGGATTCTTCATCGAGAATATTTCGAGGAAGAGGGACGAGGCGAGCCGAGGCGAGGCGCGTAGTGCGAGTGGATGCAATGCCACCGCTTTCGGTGACCGCTGAAAGAGGAAGGAAGAGTTTCTGCGAGTGACTGACCAAACGCATGAACCGAGCCAAACTCAGATAACTTCAGGTACGGAAACCCGAGGCGACAAGAGCCTAGATGTGAGTGCGAAAAGAAGTTGCGCCGAGGCGAGGCGATGCGACGTAGTGAGAGCCTACCTTTAGGCGACACTTCGGAATGAAACGTATAAATAATTGGGGTAATGTTGGGTTGTAGTGGCGGTGAAGGTATCTTAACACGTTCGCCGTTGGTAATGGAATCATGGATGCACTGTAAATATCATTATGTGGAGTGTCTTAATAGTCGTCCAACTTTGGTATCTTATTCAACTCACGTTGGGAATGAAGAGGTCTGTCCACCAGTGGCGGATTTAAGAAAAAAGGCCCAGGTGGCAAACGTTCTGAGAGGCCCATTTTTTTCGGGAAATGAAGAGGTAGTTTACTGAAAACGGGCAAGTGTTCGTAGTATGAGAAACAATGTAGTGTTTGGGTACCTATACCTAATCATAATTGTTGGAGGGGGGGTGCCCTGGGGGGCCTCCTGAGCAGGGGCCCAGGCGGCAACTGCTCATCAGCCGCCCTGTTAAATCCGCCACTGCTGGCCACGCTTCTTTCTCGAGATATAAATCATTTGGTCCGCGACTAAGGAGGGTGGAGGTATAAGTGCTGGCCGATTTCTTTCTTGCGATCAGATCAGTTTAAGATTTGTGGGGCTGTGGAATCTGTGTATCGAAGTGAGGTGAAATTTTTACAAGCTTTCAAACCTAGTCTCATCCCCAAACCGAGCGGAATAAACTCCTAGAGTTCGGTTAACTGTTTTTGGAACGACTGTGTTTCAGTGAATTACATTCAGTAAGTTCATTCTAGCCTGGCTGATTAACAGAACTCGTGAAAAGGAACGCCAAAACACTAATAAATATATATCTACAAAACTAATCGTGTTTGGCATTTTCAGGTTTTCATGTCGTGAGACAATGATTCATTGCACTGCCTGTATTCTATGGAGTAACAAATACATCAATAAATAAAACTTTTTAATATTGACATTAGGATGTAACTTTCCCGTGAAAATGATAAAGCAGTAATCAAGAGTTGGTAATAAAACTTTGCAACAGCTACTGTATAACACTCTTGATTACCAAGATGCACTTGAAGAACAAAGGAATACAAATGCCGAGATATAAAATGTATAGTCAATGTATTGCATAAAATGTTTTATAAATCTTTCATTGTTGTAAATAAAATCGTTTTAAAAGCAAAGCGTACTTTTTAGTAGAGCTATTGATCCACCACGTACGAACTAAAATAAACGAAAAGGACCCAAGAGTGGCATCGATTCTCAGCTCGTGTACACATTAGGAAATACCCAGTTAAAATTTCCCTGAGTGGTATATAGGTCGTGCGTGATACATTACCACACGCTCGATTGAGTTTAAGTAAGAAAGAAGGCTGCAATTAACGAAATTGCGGATGACAGTGGCTAAAACAGTGTTGTCCGGTGAACTCATATTACTGAACGCAGTAAACTCCGCAAAACACCCTTCCTTTTGGCGCACCACTTCACTCAAGGGCTCCCTGTCAGAAATCAACATATACACGCCGGAAGAAACATCGAAGAAACGTGACGCGGGAAAACGCATCAGCGAGCTACTAAAATTAACGATACCACCCGATTAAGCTAATGATATGTCCGGATCGCGTCACGCTTGAAGCGACCGTATATGCTGCGCGCGAGAAATCGAACGTGCGTCGATCGATCGCTCAACTAATCCCGATATATTAATAATAATCGTAGCCCCGATAAATTCGACGATAATCGTAACGCAAGGAATGGATAATAGCGATAATAACTAATAATAATAATAATAGCGAACCGTATAGAATTAGTAACTGCGTCGGTGTGTGCGTAACAACGACAATCACAACACGTCCGATGGAATCTGTGCTTCGCACCGTTTCGAATACAACCTTTCGCGTTTCCCACTCGCACCCTCCCCTGATCCCGCTCGTTCCCATTGCGCGTATGCGTACCCCGCGATCTCTAACAACGAATCAATAATTATTATCGGCCGTAACCCTCGTCAAACGGTTCCGAGACCCTTCGATACTTCAACTAACTTGTACTACACGCACTAATTATGCTCACGCTTCGCGGCGATAATACGTAACCAATCGATACGCGCCTCCGTGTCTCTTTTCCCTATCTACACAATCCTATATATGCGTACGCGTGTGTGTGTGTGTGTATACGTGTGACAATGGACAATCTCGATAGCTCTCGCGGGCGATTCTGCCGTGTAAACTCATATACGCGCGCGTGCCTACGGCTCCGGCTGTACACGATCCCGGGCACGCGTGCACCCGTTTATAAGTGTGCACTGCTGTGTCTCTTGCACGCAGCTTTTCGAGTACTCTAGTGTCTCTACCCTCTTCTGTCGCCGTCTTGCGCGCGGAATCGTGCTTCCTGTCGTCTGATTATCTCTCGCGTGTCCCTTCTTCTTCTTCCCCGATTCGCTCGATCGTTCACGCTCCCCCGTTCCCCCCAATTCTTTTCCCCGAAAGCGTTCGCGTGGATCCCACTCCGGCGCGGTTAGTGAAACTCGAGACACGGTCGAGACGTGCCGCGATCAGGGGCCGGATTCCTCAAGGGCTTACGAACAACGGAAACAGGCGTAAGTTTTGTTAAAAAGTATCTAACTAACGTTTACCAGATCCTTCCTTGGTTGCCCACCCACCTCCTCCCCGTCCCAATCCCACCCGTTAACTGCAAAATAATACTGAAGTCTGCACATGGTGCCTATCACATATGTCTATTTACGTTAGTTTCTTTGTGTCAGTCACTCCCGCACTCGCACGCACCATCATCGCACACCCGGCACACTAAACGATCCTTTACGCACAATTATGACAGCCGAAGAGGAAAGTTGATCGGCTTCCCCCCTCCGCCCTCGTCGTTCTCTCATTCACGCGCTCTCTGTATACTATTCCGCATCTCACTCGCAATCGCGCCACAGCTCACACCATCCTTCACTAGCTTCTCTTCCCGTCGACAGAGTGGATAAAAAATTGTTAAAACCATTTTCGACGTGGTCGTACCGCCTCGAGCGTCTCCCTTGCTAAAAAAGTGCAGCGAAATTGTCGTCGCTGTTCGTTACAACGTGACGTTAATATTGTAAGACCGTTCGAAGTGATTCGTCAACGTGAACGATTGAAACGGAAGCTTTGGGTGGTAAAAGGACGAACCACGTGAAACGCACGGAAGAAATTAAGCAGCGTCGTTCGAGCCAGTCTCCAGAGGAAGCTATTGTCAATTCATACGTTTTCGGAGGCACCAAACGGACGAAATAAATAAAAATTAGGAGAAACTCTGATACAATCGTTTGCGTATGATGTACGAGGCAGAACGCGAGGTATGACCCGTCGAAGCAGTTATAAACTCTTTTGAAACACCCTGTGTACATATATATATATATATAACCATATTATATATATATATATATACATATATATATATATATATAATATTAATAATCAATAATAATATCAGTTTGTATTGTACAGCCTATTTTGGGGCTGAAAGCCTGTGGTCTCTCTAATATTTACTTAAACCCCTTTCTCGTAACCCATACGTTTCCTCTCGTCATTACACTCTACTTAAGTTATTTTTATTATTATTTTTTTTTAATAATAATAATATATTTAATCTCGCTTTCGCTAGGTGTAGCAAGGTGTGCCATAACGAAATTAACCGTTTCTTTTATTTCTTCCTGCCGTTTCCTCGCTCCACTCTTTGTTCCTTATTATTTTTTTTTGTTCATTTTCTTAAGTTCATTAACGAAATAATCATCGTAAATGTATTATAGCTTTACGTTAATTCTTTCTTCTTTTTTTTACCTTTACAGTTTAATATGTAGCTTTTTCTCTCTCTTTATCTATCGTAGATTTGTCTGTGGCTATCCCTGATGTGTTAGTTACCCTGCGCTTCCGTCTGGTTGTCGAAATATTGTTTTTAGCGAAACTGTGGTCTACGATTTAAAATTCCATCGTTCGTCCCGTGTCACACGAATTTTCTATATCCCTCTCTCCCTCTTGCCATCTTGTTATCCATTTCTCTCCCTTCCCCGTTCCTATCGCTCCGTCGAAACAGCTCGGTTCGTTCGCCGAGCAAGCTTTGGCGGTTCCGGAGCTCGCCAAGATTTACACGATCGAGGAACGGATCACGAGGAAAGACACGACCCGCCACAGCTTCGTCTCCCCTTCCACGAAGCTCGCGCGCGGGCTTCGAGCTTTGTTTCGCGTGCGACGCTAGCTTCCCCCCCCCCAGCGATTCCCATCCCCCCCTTCTGTTCGATTGTCCGCGAGCGTAACAACGACGACGCCGCCTTCTGCTCGGGCTGTCGGGTCGCTTTAGAAAAATATCGTATAAGAAAACGATGAAGAAGAAGAAGAAGAAACGGAGCAAGTGTCAGCGTACAAGGAGGAAAGCGTTAACGATTCAAAGATATTTATATTATTTACAGATCAACGTGTATCCGCGACGGATATTTGCACCGGTAGTAACGCGCGTACCAGATCAACTAGCAAACCGACGACACTACCGGGGCTAGAGGAGCGTAAGAGAAGAAATCTTGGCAAGCTCACGACACCCTGCTGCCGCGTGTACGATTATAGATTATGCAACCCCCGATATGTCCTAAACGCGAACCGGCGAATCGGCATGATCAAGTCAGTTTCCCTTCTCCTATTCCTTACGGGGGTTTTCATTTCTCAGCGTATCGCTTCCGGAATCCAATCGGGGGGGGAACAATGCAAAACGGCTCGCGCGAAAGTGACGCACGTGTGTGTCGGTTAAATCGGTTATCCTCGAGTTGTAAAATAATAGTCGAATGGAAGCTCGTGTTGTGCGCGCATCCGAGGGCAGCAAGGGCCAGGGATCGAGGTACTGTTTGTTGGTCGGCGTGTCCAATGCGATGGAGACTTCGGTATATAGTAATGCACAGCGGAGTAACGTGTACGGCAGGTAACGATCGGTAGACGGAGATATTGTAGTAAAAATATAATATTGTCGGCCGTGAAACAAAGACTGTTGGCGCGATACGATTGTCAAACGAGTAACGATCATACGACGCGTGCCCGCCTTGCTGCCTTCGAGCGCGTCCCGTAACAGGCGTCTTAACTGTCTGTGTATATTAAACTATTGTTCAAGTCTTGCAAATCTTACCTCATGTACATCACAGGCCACGAGGATGGTTTGAAAAGTGGAAAGGCCGCGCCCTCCCCCTTTTATCGTGCGCGTCACTTTCTCGCCGAGGTTGTCCGCGACCGTCCAAGCAATGGAGACGTGAGCTTCTCCAATGATCGCTATGCCGCACAGCAACCATGGTAATTCTCACGGCCGTTTACAGTACTATTTGGTATGATCGCTCTTGTAGCAGGAACTATTTATAGTGATGATAACGAGGCGGTCTCGCTCCGCCGGCGAAAGTCTCCGCTCCGATACACGCCCCGCTGCATCCCTTCTTAGCCGTAATGGATCACACTGTTCCCGTTCAACTTTTCAACACGTGCAGGGAAACGAGCACCAGAAGAAGAAACGGAGAAAAGAAAGGAGACACCGTCAGCAGAGATGCCTGCCTCGCTTTCTTCGCGGTCTTCTTCATCCCGCGAGCTGCTAATTCTCAAGCGAGTGGACCCCGAGGGACGGGTGATCTCTCTCTCTCTCGAGGAGAATTTCGTCGGCACGCTCGGCTGAGTTTGGCGTTTCGCGGATCGACGGACAAAAGGGTAGCGACACGTCGATATTTTTGCCGACAGAGGAGGACAACGAACAAAGGGAGGGTCGCGCGAAACATAGGAGAGATAGGAGTGAAACGTGGTGACAGCGTGGCTTAAGCGTGGATTGAGCAGGGCGGAACGTCCGTCGAGCTTGCCCCGGGAGCTGTAATTGGTGATAGTCAGTCTTGTGAAAAAGAGAACAATCTCGCGGAAAAATCGGGGGCGTTATGTGTGTTGCGTATATATACGTGGCCGTGTGCCTCCGTGTAGTCTGTCCGCGTGTACGTGTAATGGTCTCCCGTGTGAGTGTCGAGGGATCGTTAAAAGGGATGGTTGATCGGACGCCCTGGCGCGTCCGTGGTCCTTCAACAAGGATTATTTAATAAGTGTCACCGCGCGTACCTATGACCACGCGTAAAACGATTCTCTTCTAATCCGAACCGTTTTGCTGGAGTAGCGCGGGCGCTGACTGAGGCGGTTGCGGCTGCAACGACTCGTGATGATGGTGGTGATGATGATGATGATGATCCACTGGCGACGGTGTTCGACTGCTCCGCGCGGTTGACAGGTCACCGCCGCTACCACCACCTCCTCCTCCACCGCTATTGGGATTCGCGGCTGGTTCAAAGGCTTTCTGTTCGCTCGGCGGAAGTAAATGCACCATACTAACCGGCACCGGGAACGCCGCGGCGGCAAAGTCGGGGAAGAAGCCCTGCGGTATGTTGCCACCGAGCAGCGAGTGATGAGGGAAACCGCTGTCGTCGCCTGGATGGGGCGGCAGGCCAGCCAGCGGATGGGTCATCTGCGTGGGCGGCTGGACGGTCTTGACGTTGTTGTTCAACGAGTTCATCACGACCTCGCCCGTCGTCGCGCCGGTGCAGTCCCTTCTCAGCTGCTCGAGTTTCAAGCTTTTCCCGTACTTCCCCCGCACGTACATCAGAAGGCTGTTGTACGGTATGCCGAAGATCCTGCTGGCCTGCGACGTCGTCATCTTCTTGTTCCACACATGCTGCAGTGCCTCGGTTAGCTCAGCGTTCGTCCAGGACCTCGGCGGCCCGCCTCTGGGCGCGCTGTGCTGACCTTTCGGTCTTCCCACGGGCAGACCTCGGCTACCGTGGTCCCCCCACCTGCGCGGCGCGTCACCGTCGCTTCTGTGCTTCTTCGGTTTTTTATTCGGATGATGACCACCGAGGCCAGCGGCACCGAACAGGCCGTGCAACGTTTCTGGCTTAAAGCTATCGTGAAGATCCGCCAAAAGAGATCCCCTGTCGAGGGCGCCCGCATGTGGGAACAGACCACCGCCAAGGGACGCCACGCCGTCTAACGGGAACATAGACGCAACGGAGCTGCGGCGCGGTGTCAGCGTCGACTCCTGTTGCTGTTGCTGCTGCTGCTGGTAGGGATGAGTTCTGCTAGGCCCGTGCGGGCTGCCTTCCCGCGGATGGTGACCCTGAGGTGGTGGTGGCAGTTGGCTCTGCGGATGGTTCGGCAACCACTGGGCCGCCAGCTGGCCCAGACTCGTCAGGTACTCGCTGTGATGGTGCGGCGGCGTCAACGACAAGGCCGACATTGCCGGTAAACCGGCCGCGGCCGCCGCCGCCGCCGCTGCTACCGCCGCAGACGGAATGTCTTGGAGGGAACCGTCCGGGTGGAGCAGACTGGTGCCGGTTAACGGTGATCCTCTTGGACTGCTCGCCGCCTCGCTGCTCTCCGCCTTCACGTGATGCTGGTCGCCGCCGCTCGGCGACATCGATCTCTTCATCGAAAGATTCTCCGCCATGTCCTCCTGTTGCTGGTGATTCTGCGCGCCCGTCAGGGACTGCTGGTGGTGTTGCTGTTGCTGCTGATGCGACTGCTGTTGACCGCCGCTCAGGTTTAGCCCACTAGCCGGCGGGCTGAGGCTCGTCGGTGGATGAGGTCGACTGAGATCCTGCGGGATCAGCTCGCCCGATCTTCTCCGTGGCCGTGCCTGCTTCCGCCGCGGTAACAACGGCGATCCGCAACTGTCACGAAGCTCGCGGATGCCGAAGTTCAAGTGACCCATGTTCGACAACCTGTCGCGATGGTCCCTAGCTGGGTGAAAAATGGTAGGCGTCGTCACCGCTGTTGGCTCCCGCATCGATGGTGGCGCGGTGCTCTCCGACGCGTTATCGTCCTCCTCTGGTGTGCCCTGTCGGGCGCCCTCCGGCGTAGATGGCTCTCCCAGGAGCAGATCGGCCGTCGGAGTCTCCGGCGGGGACGCTGGCCTCTGCTCCGACGACGCTAATCCGCGGACCTGCAGGCTCTCTGCGGCTCTCATCAGTCCATGTAGCTCCTCGCGACCGACTCGCACCTCGCCACGATACATGAAGTCGATCAGCGCCGCTACCTCGTGGCCGGGAAAGTCCTTCAGCACGATCACCGGGTGCTTGCAGGGGTGCTCCGCAAATATCCTCTCGAAAAACGGGCTGAAACGTAAACCATTCGTTCTGATGGGGAAACTTTTTCTTGGTAGACAAACGAGAGAATCGATTAAACACTTTTAGTACGTGCGTCGACGACTGCAGTCGACGACTCCTCAGTACAGTGTCTTGCACAGATACAGTGACGTAGAAACCTAACAAGTTAGGAATCCCGGGAATGTATTCAGTACCGTTTTTGGACTTGGAATTAGAGCCGTCCGAGCAGTTTGAAAATTCAAGCTAAACTGAATTCAGGTCAATTCAATCGAACTAAGCCAAGTACTCTGTTTGAAATATTACTTGGATAATCGAGTACTTGGCTCAGTTCGACGAGTTCCACTCGGTTTGAATTTCAAGTAGGTACTTGAATATTTCAAGTATTTGGCAGCTCTAATAGGAATGTGAGCAAATAAGTGCAGGCTTGTAATAGGTGATGAGGAACGCATTTGGTAGCTTATACGCTCAAAGGTATCCCTTTACATAACATTTGACTGGGTCTCGGGTTAGTCCCTACATCCTTGTAAGGAATGTAAGACATAGTACTCTGCCGTCGAGGAGCGTCGGCTACCGTCGACGGCCTCCGTTCTCAAAGACACTTAAATTCGAAATAAATATGTACTTTTGCTCACTGTGTTGTGTTTCATATAAGTTGCTGACATCTGTTTGTCTATGAGTATAGCATATAATATTGAGAATATATTGAAAATATTACAATTCAATAACATAATTGTAATAATTCGATAGCACAACTGTTATAATTGCAATTTTGACGTGCTTTATCAAAAATCAACCGCGAAACTTAATTATCTGGATCGCTTACAATATTACCTTCTGTTTTTTAATATTTTCAGAGGCCTACGTTCAAATTACAGTGCATTTTTCTGCAAGCTACTATTTTCAAATATCCTGGATTATTTTCAACTGTATTAGTAAAGTCCTGCAATTTTAATCTTGATTAACCTCGTAACGGGTATAAAGATGAATGAGAGTCGGGAAATATTGATTTCACCGTCAAAAATAAAAATAGAGTGGAAAAAGTTATTCGCGGATCAGTATTGCGCGACTTCTATATTTTATAGGGCGTATTCACAAGGGTCTCCATCAATCTTAACGTATTCTTGTAGATTCCAATTATATTTACCACCTCGCGACAACTAAATTACGAATCGGTGGTTACTGTAATTAAACCGTCAGTTACAATTACATTACCCGGTTTGGTTTCTCGATTATTCCACTTTTGCCAATTTAAACGCCCTATATTCCACAGTATTTTAAACAACCCTTAACACGTGTGTGGATATTATTCAGCATGTTACAGCTGTGCAATTATAATTGTTTCTCTTACTGCATTTCCTAATTGCAAACTATGATATTTAAAAGGTAGAAAAGACATGTCAACGTCAAATCAAATATCAATAACAAGTAATGGCGAATTGTGGCCAAAAGAATACTTTGCGGCATTTATTGAGTTCGTTCCGATGCCTGCCAAAAAATAAGCGATATAAAACCATAAGCTACCATTTGAGGAACTAAAGCCAGCTTGGAAAAATAATGATTTATACAAAAACGTACTTTAAGGCGCGAACGCCCTTCTGGACTAAATTACCCAAAGTACACCAGAATTTAAATGAAACCCTTAACGCCGAAAGTACCTACTTAACCTTATCAAATCACCCTGCATACTTTATTTCGCATAACGCTATCCCCACGTTTGCACCTGCTTTCGATCTATCGAAGGGTATTAGTCGGACACCGCTGTTTCCTTCGATTACTGGAATATCTTTATTACTGCAACTATTATACGCTGAACAATGGAAAATAAAATAGCAGGCATAGTTATCGTATGCACGTGTGTACGTGCTTGGAACCATCGTGGCTTCGCCAACCCCCTCCCGTTCTTTTAGTTCTTATAAGACAATTATGCTTGATTTACTCCGCCATTATCAAACACGCAACCCTTGCTTAAAGCGAGAACCGAGTATACATAATCTTTACGATGCCTAAAAGAGTTTTGAACGTTGTACAAACTACACGCGTATTTATAGTGTCTCAGAATTGCTCGAAAGTTGCGGTTCGCTTTTTCCCTTCACCACGAATGTCACTACCGCAATACGGATGCATCCTTGTAACTTTCCAACTAAAAATTTTCTATCGATAATACTGGCAGGCATGTAACTCTTTGCGCTTTGCACGCTATTTTACTCACTCGTCGATCGAATACGTAGGTACTATTACGCTGCGCGTAATAAGCACAGAAACTTTGGTACAGGGAATAATATAGCAGATTAATTTCAAAACCAGTATTTCATTCAATTCCACGAATTACGATTTCTAGCATTCTTCTGAAGTTTAACCCTCCGTGGCCACACCCCGGGATGTCTTTCTCAATATTTCACTAAATTCTTGGACCTTCGCAATAAAATTTAAAAACTTCGTGAAATTCAGCAGAGAAAAATCGCTTTTATCCACAACTGTTTTTTCAAATACAAATTTCAACACATCAAAATTTACAATTCTAGGAAAAGACTATTAGAGCATGATTGTATAAGTATTACGAATGTACGATTATAACTCAACAGTTAAAAGATTCAACGATACGAGAATGTAGTGCAGTGAAACCCACGTGACCAATTTGTGATTATAAGAATGTGTGACCACGGAGGGTTAATAAAAACTACCCTATGGCAGGCATAGTTGCCGCTCAAAGGGTTAAAAACTGCCATTAATACGTTCTATGTCGTATAAGTCACAATTGGCGACGGATCCTTATAAAAAAAGGAAGCGTTCATCGAACAGACAGTCCTGTTTTCCAATGTTGAAAGAAAGCAGGGAAGCAAGTGTGTGCTAGTGATGACACAACTTAATATCGACCGCTGACATAGAAAAAGGGAAGACAAGCTAAACATACGAAAAAAAGAGACAACCACTATTTTTCTATCATTCAATACCACAGTCCAACTTCTTATCACTTCTTAACACGTTCACTGCCTTGAGTACCATTTCTTGTACACGCTCACTAGCCAAGCTAATCTGTGTTACCAACAGAATTACTAGTGCAATCTCCTAATTCACGATAAAATTTCTCGTCAAGCAGCGATGCTTGTTTAACAGACTACTTTTTATACATTATTAATCGCATTCCACAGTACGTAGTTTACACATTTAATTTTGGCGCAGGTAGCCTCAGGGACCACGTATGACGTGCACCATATCTGGTACACAAATCACGTTGGCCCTATTCCACGCCAACTCGATCACCTTTATACCTCCAAGTCAGGGATTTTGATAATACCGAAATATATTTTAGCCCATACGAAAGCGAGCCCTCTCACTAAATGTCCGTTCTGCTTGGGAAGTCAACGCGACGAGGACCTATTAAAAGCCTGAAAATCTGCGGCGACGGGGAACGCGTTGAACAGCGGCCATCGCGACGTCACAGTCGACGGAAACAACACTAATGGAAAGTGGCCGTACGGAAAATCGTTTGTTGTCTTAAGTACGTGTTCTTCGGTGTAGCCTGGCCAGGCAGCAAAGGAGGAGCTGGTTGGTTTGCAGGCAGCAACCACGGGCAAAAAGCCTGAGCAAGAATTAGCGTTCCCTTAGCGGGCCACCGAGGACAGCGATTCTGGAAGGTGAAGCAGGACTTTCGCTTGTTGCCGCATTTACGTCATGGGTACGTACCGCGTGGCAAGAAGAGCATTACCGCGTCCTGTCGAATGCAGCTGACCAGCAAACCACGGACAAACGAACAGCGGAAAAGTATTCGCTGGCAAAGGGGGCTGTCTTCGCGCAAGAAAACTTCCCCTTTCTGAGACACATCGTTCGCTCGCCGGGTCTACCGACGCACATCGATTGATAGGAAACAATTGGATGTGGAATTGACATGCTCGCTATACACATCGAGCAACTTTTGTCTCGAGGAAGATGAGACCTGGGTTGAATAGCGAGGACGATTTTGTCATTTATAGCTGAGTTCGTTGATGTCTTCTCTAACGCGACTTGTTAGTGAGCTATAGATGCATTTTTCGAGAGGCAGAATAGAAGGAAATATTGAAGATTTTTAATTTTTGTGTAGGTATTTTTAGTCGACGGTGATTGTTGGTTGTGTATGATGATAGTTTTTGCGAAAGAAGAATTTAGAAGTCCATTTTCGGCGTGAAAGGGTCAGGGTTAGGGCTAGCTGGCTAAGCATAGGGAAAACGGCTCCAACACCAATTTTAGTGTTGATGTATATTGCCTAAAAAAACACTCAGAGGAATTTCAGATCTCTACCCCCCTCGTTAAGGTGATATGGGGGTAACAATCCTAAACTTTACATTTTGTTTCTCAATAACTACTTAAGATATTTGAATGCTTCAAAATGTACGTAGTAGGTACTTTTAAGCTCTACTACATATATTTACTTCGAAGTTGCAGGTCAATCATTAAGGGCGGAAATAAAGGAATTCATTTTTTCGGGGCACCTACGACAAGCATAACGCGTCACTACTTAGCTATTATCTATAATAGACATGTAATAAACATATTAAGATAAAACGAATATAAAACCTCTTGGCAGATTATACTAAATCGGTCGCATGACCAATAGGAAGGCCAGACGCAAGCACAAAATTTGCGATGTATGTAAATATAAACGAACCACAGATACCGAATTAAAATCGAAAAGGTAGAATTTTAAGCAACTCCGTTGTCCAAAAATATCTCATCCCCCAACGTAGGTATTAAATTCTTTATCACGTTATCTGTCACGCGACTGTGTCACGTTTTTCATTTCCTTTTGAACAAATGCTATGTCTTATTTGAATAAATGCTACTGATTGATAAAAGAATTTTATTACAACACTTAACATTTCACATATTTCCTTAGCTTCGAAATGTACGAATTCATTTATTGCAAGCGTTTCGTAGTTATCTCCAGCAGCGGGGAACTTATACTCTTCGCAGGGAAACTATTTTCTGGAGTACCTTAAGAATTTCCTCAAGATACACATGCTAAGCAACGTCATAGGAAAGGTGCAACGATTAATTTGCCCTTCAACTTAGTCACTCATCGATCGGCCAGAAATCTGTTGCTAAATGCTGTACTTATTAAACTCAAAATTTTGGAATATTGGGAATGGATTTCAAACTCAGCCATTTAATTCTACGAATAACGAATTCTACTTTTGTGGAGTTTAATGATATCACTGCGCGGTGTTAATTTAAACTTTGGTGCACTTGAGATGAATATTTAGACTTCGAAGGGCTAAAATTGAAATGGTACTATCTAACGAGATTTGAAACATGAAATACTGGTTAACGAGGTACTGCAAGTTCGAAATATTGATCATTGGTGGCCTTCATCGCGGTCAACCGGTTTATCATACACTAATGTTCGATACCCCATCACTTTCTTCTCCTCCCATATTTAATTAGCAAAATAAAAAGCTATCAACAGTACATCCACGAATCATCTCTATAGCACAAGTGTTTCTTTCTTTCTCCAAGCGTCGATAAGTATCGTATTAAGATACATTTTATATCACACAATCCTGTCACGAGTTCTGACGTCGCCCGCCAAGAGCTCTAATTTCTACAGTGGTACAACGAATGCTGCATATATAATGCAAAAATTGATAAAATTCCAGCAACAATTTTTCTGTTTGCTCTGCAAATATGTAGTAATAATGTCGAGAAAGTTTTTTTACTGTATGTGGTTCAGTCTCTTTTTGTTTAATTCATGAAAATCGCGTATTTTTCCAGCGTTTTGCTAGGAGGGTTCTCTGACAGGGAGAACAATAATAGTGGAAGTTACATGCTAAATAAACGTTTCCAGCACACGAAACCCACGATTCTTACTGGAAGCAACATGGAAGCATCGTTGGCAAAAATGCGGCAATACAAACTAGCACAGCAATCAAACACCATGGGATCCATTGAGGACCCCTCTTGCGAAAGATCGTCTATCATCCCCTATTAGTATGCTAAGCGCTGACCAGTTGGACGGCGAACGACTTGCCAGTAAAAACGCAATACGTATACAGGGTCCATTTCCACCCACAATATAAAATCAGCATTTCCTACTAAATGTTCATCTGGTTACGATCTAAGATCCTCGTCATCTCACCTCGGTTTTACTGGATAAAAAGCACCGAGCAGCTCGGGTGAGAATGGACCCTGTGTTCGCCAGGTTAAAAGCAGCTCAGCCAAGGAAGAAGCGGATGAAAAACGTTTCGTACCTGCAGGCACTAAGGACGACCTTGTGCGCCCTGAGGCTGGTCTCGGCGCAGACCAGGGTCACGTCGACGAGTATCTCGGCGTGCAGCAGCGCCTCGAACGCCTGCAGTATGTGCGTCTGGTGGTTGTTCCATCGTAGGGAGTAGTGCGACTGCAAAGCCATCCCATCAGGACTGTCCGCGGCGCTCGACATTTTTTCACCGCCGCCCGTGTCGTTAGCGGAGCCACCTTGCTCCGCCGCGTTCCCCTTCGTGCCTCGGGCTGGTCCTGCGCTCGTTTCTCTCTTCCATGCACGCACGCACGTGGCCACGCACGTATCGTAAACGATGCCTCCCCGTCGACACTATCTTGAACGGCGGTGTCCTCCTGAAACCAGAGCGAAACGGGACCGTCAGTTGGGCACACGAGGGCCGTTGAAACTCGCGCGACAGCGGGGGGGTAGCTGGCGCGAAACCGATCATCGACGATCCAACTCTAGCCGCCACTGCCTTCGACGGTTCGCCGGGGTTGAAAGCGGCTGGAGGTCCCGAGAATTTGAGACATCGCTGCTTGGGGAAGGTTAACGGGAGCTCGGGGTGCAACTGGTGTGCATGAGTCGGTGGAAAGAAACTGGGGGGACCTGAGGGGATCTATGGGAGGCTATGGATGCATACGAGGGGGAAGTCGAGGAATGCCATGTGCCCGATTAATAAGTACGACAATGCTGGGAGAATCGAGTAAATAGGTGCACAGAGTGTGACATTGAGAAGCTTTTGGGGCGATGTCAGTTTAATATACATGTGATATGCCTTATTTTTGCCTTTCATTCGGTTAGGTTTTAAAGTGGCTTAATGCCTGTTATAGATGCCAAACCTCTCGCGTGATTACTTCCGTGACATATCTCATTGAATTGGAAACTGGTCCATAAACGCATCCTCTAGCAGCCAAATATAAACTCGAGTTATTTTCAAGAGAACCGAGTGATCGACTGTAAGAGAATGTGTCAGAGTGACGTGGACGGATAAGCTTGAAGACGCGACGTATGATCGTTACTTTGTCCGTCCCGCTTGCAATTTTCAGAAGGGTTACTATGCGTCTTCGCGGTTTCATATAACGCTAATGAATTACAATTCTACTGCGAACGAATGCAGTGCCGATTTGCGTGAATGTGCAGGTTCGCGAAAAAATCAGATATTTACTTCGGAAATTGTAATTCGATCTGCCGGCAAGGATGGAAGTAAGCGTATTTAAAGGCGAGACGTATAATTCGATTGCCTGCTGTCCAGTGACATTTAATCGATACACGATGGGAATTTTTTTGTATGACTGTTTCGACGTTTCATTCAAATGACAGGGTAGGAATTTAACAAATAACTCTACTGTGATCGATGAAACATGGGGTAACAGAATACAGCTTCCTGAGTGGATCGCTGAACGCAATTTTGGAATTTAAAATGCAATTTGAACTTCACAGAATAATTGTATTCGAATTATTCTGTATACGTGCTAAGCTAGCGGCGTAAGATCACTTTTTTTCATTATGAAACCTAAGATCACTTTTAGGAGCTGTAGAAAGGTGAAACGAAGATTTTATAAAATCCTTATGTCTGACCCTTATAATAAGTAATAGCTTGCTCGATAAGGTGTTCGCAAAAATTGGCCTGAAATTCGCGAAGAAGTTAAAACCGACGAGTGAATCAAAATTTCATGCACTTTTCTGGTAAATAATACCTGCTTTGCCCCCTCGTAAATCATTAATAAAACGAGTTACTCATGAAGATTAGAGGTTATTAATAATGTTCGGCAATGAGGGAGCTTGTCATAATTAATCAACGAATATTTTCAGCGGGTATACATAGAAGGGGAACATTAACTGATCCGCGAAGTAAGTTCAATCGAACAGCAATTTAGCTGTACGGTATGTAATTTTCTGCGGAAGCTCCTGTAGATTTACCTCAACAATGTTGCGAGCATTATTCCCCTCCAAATAAAAGCCCTAATTTATTCAAGGTAAGACTGATTTATGCCGCAATTTTGCAAGCGATTACGTGCAGAAAGCATCGATTAAAGTCTGATGCGTATGCACGCTGGAAAGAAATATAACTCGACAATGAAATGGCAGCAAATTACTCGCACGATCGCGTGTAGGAAAAATTCGAGCGAAACGACGACTTACTGCTACGATCCTCTTCTTCGATTCAATATTCGCCACGATGGACTCAAGTACAAATGTGTTTACACGCGGCTAATCATAAATCGTGAGTTCCCTTCGAAAGGAGCGTTCTTCGAAAGGAACGTTCTTACGAGAAGCTACGACTGCCTCCATTGTTGACACAGAAATTACGCGAAACTAAATGGCCAAATCGTTCCACGACCACTGTGGCATCGTTTTATCGCGAACTAACATATCGCGGAACAGCCAAGAATCTGGCGACACAAACCGAAATGACTCTCAAAGGAAACGTGCACGAAATTACTTTGCCTAGCGCGCTCCAGACTGGTGTTTACAATTCCAGCCAACCGCCTTCCAAAACAATGCACGAAGCTATGCCTTTCCCATCGATTCGACAATAAATCGCGAGCTGTAACTCGTCGGGTTCCGATCGAATCGTCGCTCGACTGGTCAAACAGCGCATCAAGCGAAAATTAATCTGTCAATGGACCGCGAACTTCCACGGCTAGGCGGTTCGCCAGTGCCGTTACAAGGACTACCGACGAAACATCGATGGGATCGGCGATGCGTCGAGGAGGACGAACAGCATGCAAACACACCTCGCCGAAGCTCTTATAAATTTCAAGCCGTGCATTATTCATACGCGCCGACTGGCAATCCGACCGCGAAAAAGAAAATAGATAAAGACTGAAAAAAGGGGAAAATCGTTGCGGTTCCAATGCGCCTGAAACCGAAGAGACCCCTCAGGCTTCGCGGAGCCGCGGTACGTCACTGTGCGCCTGCCGAAAACTCGCCGCAAGTTTGTTGTCGAACTCGCACGTGTTCGAAAAAAAAAACACAGCGTAAGGGTATGAATTTCTAGATACGGCCGTCTACCCTGGGTCGTGCGTTTGTTTATCTTTCACGGTAAACCGACGCGGAGAGTGTGATTATCCCCGAAATCGGCCGATTTCTTCACGGTAGAAGAATTGTTTACGAGTCGAACGACGCGATGCGAAACGATCAAGGGAATTGCGATTATCGTTTGTAGCGGCTGGAAAGCCGTAAACAGCGATCGACTTCCGTGTTCTAGCGATGTACAAACAGGCGCGACGGTTGTTCCCGTCGATTTCCTGCCCTTAGAGTTTAAAATTACGAACCAATCCTGTCAGTGGCGGCGCTCGTAGATCGAACAAGACACAAAGAGGATAACGATAAACTGATCACATCAGGCTCCCCGACGGTTCCCGGGCGGATTTCGCCCGTGTATAACAAGCACAGCCCATTCCGACACGAGGGATCGAGTAACGAACGCAGGATAACCAAAGAGAAGCACATTCGGCACTGGATATCGTCTGGCGGAGAATCGCGTGGCGGGCTGGACGTTCGCAGCTTCTTCACTGATCGCTCGACTCAGGTGGAACCTTCCGCCGCAGTGTTTCCAATGGTGTGCGCGGGGAGCAGAGTGGTCCCCCGTGACAGGGGCACGATCCAAGGGTGACGGAAGGTGACTGGCACACACTGGCTGGACGAGGAAGCGCGTGCTACGGGGCACGGACGTTTCGTTGGCGGGAAAGCTGAACAGAGCCAGAGGACCGCGTGGTTGCTGCTGTGCGGACGCCAGGGGAAGAGAAGTCGGGCAGAGAGAGAGAGAGAGAGAGACGGGGAGAGAGGGAGAGGGAGAGAAAGCGCGCGCGAGAGAGGATAAGAGAGAGCGTGGCGCCCCTAAACGATCAGCTGATTCCTCACTGTCACCCACCGTCTTCTCGATAAGGGCACAAACGCGTTCACACGAGGCCCGAGATGGTCGTTGATCACCCGCGTGTATACCGTATCACTCTTGTCGATCACTTCGCTATGCGTGGTACTCTCGCTGCGATAATTACACCATGTGCGAGCCGGACGGCGGCAAGCGGGGAACGGGACAAGGGGGACGGGGGGGGGGCCGAACGAAAAGAATGAAGGGAAACAGTCGTGCGTCACTGGTGGCGATGTCAAGGGAAAACTGACCGTATCGTGTAGATTGCGTGTGCGGCACAGCGGCGTCGACGACGGCCGGTGAGTGAATGCGCCGTGACGTTAGGCGCCCCTCCTAAGATCCCCGCCCCTCTCGCTCCTTAAACCTCTCCCTCCCTCGTGGGCGACGTCGTCTCTCTTTCCCGGCACGATACACGCCGCTCACTTGCTCGCACACTAACTAAACCGAACCTCCCTTTCTCTCGCCGCCGCCGCCCGCCTCCCCCTTTCTTCCGCCAAAACCCCCGTCCCCCACCCCGCCGCCGCCGCTCAACCCTGTGCTTTCTCCTCTTCGTCACTTTACCGCCCCGCGCGCAGACCCACCACCACCTCTCGCCACCTCTGGCGTGTGTCCTGCCGCTCCAACCAACATTCGCGGACCGCCAACTACCCCTTTCCTTCCTTTCTACTTCGGGGAAACCTACTGTTCCACGCGAGACGCGCTCCTTCTTGTTGCCCTAACTCGCGTTTCCTATCCCCCTCCCGCCACCGAACCCTCGCTCGTGCCTTTTTTCCTCCCCCCCCGTATGCAGCTCCTACCCCCGCGCGCTCCATGCTCGCTCGGCTGCCGCGAATCTACGCGCTCGTCCGCGGGCTGATATAACCGATAAGGGAAGTTCGACATGCACACGAGGGATTCCACGCGAGGATCACACCCCGATATCGTCGGCCATTTCCCTGTTGCCCATCTGGAAAGCACGAGGAACCTCCGCGGCAGAGGTACATCCCCCTCGTACTACTGCCTGCTCGCTAGGCTTCCACCTTCCACCGAAACACCCTGTTTGTCCACTCGGATTGATACCGGCCGTAGCACTTTTCCATACATGCGCCGTCGATCGGTTAGTCCGCGCCGGAGCTGTTGGATCTTTGCTGGGAAGGCGGGCTAAGAGAGCTGTCGCGCGTGCACCAACAACGATCCGAGGGCGACGATCGATCGGGAGAAGTTCGAAACTCGGGGGACCAAGTTGGATGGTAGATCGCGGACCGGGGGGAAGATAAATATGAGGCGGGTGTCGCAAAGATTTCGAGGACGATGAGGAGTCAAGGGCGCCGACGGAGGTGGCACCGCGAGGGTGGATTCCAAGTTCAGGACCGTTCGAAGGATCTTGGATCGCAACGGGGCGCCATGGCAAGGTAGGAACTGTACAGATAGTTTCCCTCTTACACGCACACGCGCCCCTTATGCCGGCGCGCTCGTGCCCGTTTATACGGTGCCGTTAAATACTCTTACGCCTTGCCGACTTTGCCCCGCGATAAACTGCAACCTCCGCTTCGAAGTCTCGGCCCGTCGTTCGCCGCGGACGATGCTCTACCGATTTTTCAATTGCATGCAAGCATCTTCAACCGGGCCACGCTTCCGACTGCGCTAAAATGTTTGCGACACTGCGACAAGCAAGGGACACCGATGGCGAAGATTGCGCGAAGCCCATGTAAAATGTAGTTGTTCGAAAGAAAATTGTTGAACCTCGAGCCTGATGTGTGTGCATCGTAACGCAACTTTCAACTACATATTCAGAATTTACACGGTGAAGTATATCGCGGTAAATACTTTCGGACACGTCTGGGAGTACAAAGTTTCGCAGGTGACGAAAACCGTATAACGTTACGTGTAACTCCGCGGGCACCGTGCAAGCTCGCTTCCCGGTGGCCGCGTGCGACGTCAAACTTTGTATAATTACACATCACGGGCAAATATATCGCGATAATTTCGCGTGAATTCCAATTAGCCATTAACACGTTAAGTGCGAAGGTTCCCGTGCACGTCGAAGTCTACGAGAAACGAGAGCTATTCTGCGAAATGGTACGTACGCGTTCACGAACCAAGCCCGCTGTTAGTCGACGTATCGATCAGAAGCCTCATTACCGCGACGATAACCGAGAGTACACATCCAGGAAGAAGGCGAATCCAAGTGAAAGAGCTTAAACCTACCCTTTAAGGACACCTCGACGCGCGTCCGGCTCGTTCAACGGCGGCGCGTGCACGAAAATTCCCCTTCAGCACAGAACACCACTATCATCCGTCCCGGTGCACGTGCGATTCCAGCAGCGGTAGCCGCCACGCATATCCGGTGGACGTTGAATTCCCCGAACAACATCCGCGTCTATCACCATTCCCCGTGTACCACCGACGCACGATGCAGAGATATCACCTGGCTGCTCCCTCTCGTCGTAGCCGGCCCGTGCGAGTCACGTCGTCCTTGTCCAGGACACGTGGAGCACCACAGCTGTTACAAGGCAAACACGTATCACAACAAACGTTCCGCGTGCCGCGGACCGAGCCACCGTATCGGCACACGCGATCGAGCAAGTGCCGCTGGCTGCGATCGATCATTGACTGTTCCCCAGACGGGGGATGCTTGATCCCAGGGACGCGTGTCGATCAGCTCCTCACGCGTGGAATTCCGCAGGTGGTGGACAAGCCTGGTCGACTGTCAACCCGATGTCTACGCACGTACGTGTGTGCACAGAGAGGTGCACGGCGGACAGGTGTGTCTGTGTGTGTGCGCGCGGTGGAGTGGCGGCGGGCAGCCTGGCTCTTAGAGCAGTCGCGTTGTGACTGCCTCTTCGGACTTGCCACTGAAAGTGGAGAACGAGGCGAACAGTCCCACCTCCTTGTGCCACCTCCAGCCGGGTGGGTACCAGCCCATCGGACCCTCCTTCTCCTCTCTCTTGTCCTGTTCAATCTTTTGCTCCTCCACCACGCGCGCCGGCTCTGTCCTTCCAGAGACCCGTCGAACAACCAGCGTTCCTACATGGAACGCGTGTCTCCTTCCTCGGCTGAGAGGCCACGCTACCGTCAAGTGTTTACCGTGTCGCCGCGGCCGATTAAACGTCGTTTACCTGCGCTCTCTCTCCCTCTCTCTCTCTCTCTCTCTCTCTCTCTCTCTCTCTCTCTTTCCGCGTACCTGACTGATCGTCTCGAGGGTAGGTCGCCCTAAATATCACTGGCTCAGAGGTAGGCAGACACCTGCTTCACGGGTCCGTGCCTTTCGTCCTCTGCTCGCAGACTGACTGGCCAGTTCCTACGCACTGGGGGTAGTTTCCTGGCGCGTCCAGCGGCTCGTCGCAGCACTTATACTCGAGGCACGGGATCCCCTAGGATTTACCTCTGTGCTTTGACAGATAGCTGCTCCGCAGAGGTAGCAGGTTGCACCGGGAAGACGCCTTTGGGGGGGAACAATGCCTCGCTTCGACAACTCTCTTAGGGCGCGCGTACTACGGTCTTTCGGCCAGGAGACGCGCTCGTCTTTTGTTTCGGGCTTGTTTTGCGCTTATTGGGGTGCGTGGGCAGGGAAGAACGGGGGAGGGTTTACTCGGATACGAAATGCGATTTTACGTGTATTTTTCGTTTAGATTCTTCTGCTCTGTTATGCGATTGGGATTCGTCATTTGTCACGTGCGTTGGGTTCTTCAGTTTATCGTATTTGTTTGAGGTGTTCCAGTAGAAAAGTGTGATATTTGGGGAATATTATACACTTAAGTCGTGAAGCTTTATTACGATTTCGAGAACTCATATCGTGTCGCGATAGAATAGCTATTTCTATGTATTAACGTAGGTTTCTAATATGTGTGGGAATTTTTCTTGGGATTGATTCTGCACGTCGTAATAATGAATAAGGGTGCCTGGTTTTTTACTTGTAGGTGCGCTATTTTGTCTCTCGTAGAACGCGAATTTTTTTGGTGCACCAAATTTTTCATAAAGGAATATAGTAAGGTATTTTTAATTTTACCCGAAGAAACTAAAATTTTGCCAAGGAATAATAATCGTAAAATCAGAAGCTTAAGAAACTTTTACGCTATTAAATAAGGTGACTAGCAAAAAAGGAAATGATATCAGTAAAGATAAACATTGAATGCTTGACACTTGTATGGCGAATGGTTTGGCCACGCGTTGGACGCAGGGTCCGTTTTAACCCTCAATTTCATTCACCTTGGGGTAAGCTTTTAAATTGGGCTTTTAAACTGGGCTTTTAAACTTGTTATCACCTAAAAATCTCATATTTTTAAGAAGCGATGCTAATAACAAAGAATACGTGTAGTTTGATATTTAAGATGGGTCCATTTGAACCATGTATCCGCCATGCGGGGGTTAAATATGAGTAAATATTTTTAATTAGTAACAATTAAGAAGCTTTAAGACTGTTTTAATTCCAAGATTATCTAATGTCGACAACGGTTAAAAATTAAATCAAATCTAGGTTTTCTTTTCGGCAATATGATGTAGTTGAAATGTATACATTATCTTCTTATTTTACTAAATATGACAACTTCTCTAGTGCGTGTGTCTGCTTTGACCGAAATTTCATTTTCATCCTAAAAATCTGTTTATGGACTCGTTGTATCGAAAGCTTCAGCAACAAAACTGCAATATTTTGCTGAAAATTCATTTTTAGATTGATACGTTGCAATTTTATCGACGGCAAGGAGTCTTTATGCAAAACGAGATTTATTTTACTACTAAAATGGTTTCGGGATCATTTTGTTACAATATTGTTAGTTTTAGTATTATTCTTAGCACATTCGAATATAAATAATCCAAACTTTCATCCTTTGGACAACGTTTTTGTAGAAACCTACACCGGACGATAATTCATTGCACAGATTCGTTTTAACATTGCAAGCAGATGAAGAAATACTATATTCCTGTATCGTGCTATGAAACCAATGAATTTCCACTGTACTTGCACGTGTACACATTTGGCAGCAGTCCGTCTCCCCTCATTCGAGGCGTTCAAATCACAAAATTCGCCAAAAGGGTCCCGAGGGTATCCTCTCAATTTCACACCTAATAATCCTTCCATAACTTTCTATAATTTTACAAATTACCTAAAATTCGTTATACAACGTGATACTTTTGATTAACTCAAAATGCAACCTATCCTTGCGCCTATAAAAGTTACAAAACATTTACTTTACATGATGCATCAATTTATTCAAAACAAAATAAACATTTTAAAGGAACAAAATTCATATTAGTGTTGTTACTAATATGGCACTACAAATAGTAACGGCTCTTTATTTGTTTATAAGATAATGCGTTTGTTTAGGGGAAGATTTACATTAGTTCGTTGCCGTTCGTCGACGTAGAAACAACGCGAGAGCCAACGTGCGTGCTATAAGGCCGCAAATTGTTTAATCGCGCAGCCGAAGACGCCAGTTACCATAAGTCACTGATGTGGCTGATTGTTAAATTCAATATTTACATTTCCTTGGGATACCAGGAATTACATGAGTTACGTAAACGAGCGTACAAATGTATAAATTGATGCGAAACGGCTATGAATAATTTACATCTGCTTGAAATGCAATTTGTTACGTACAACCACGCGTCTGGAACTGAATAACATTGGACTCGACTTACGGCGGAAATCTTTTGATATTAAAATCCAACTTCTCATTGTCAGTTGCGAGACAAGCGATCTAAACAGAATACATAGCTGACCGAGATGAACGGAACTTCAAATTTTAGAATCGGTACAACAATTACCTGTGTGCTCCGTTCGAACATAAATAATGTAGCGTCGCACAAAAGTTTTACGTAATCTCAGTTTTTAATTGAACGTCTTTGGGAGCAAAATATTCTACACTTGACAAAATGCTCGAGCTTCCATAACACATTGGTAACATACACTCTCCAAAAGAAAGTAGACGAGCTACTTGTAGTCCTCCAAACAGGGTGGCAATGATTTTCAAATAAATTTAACACAACCTGAAACGACGCCGTCTAAGAAGCGACCACTGTCAGCGAGCCATCAATTGCTGAAAAATGATTACGGTATCTTAAAACACAAAGCTTCTAGGGTAAATGCACCAATAAATGAACACATAAGGCTAATGAATGAACACTTTTATAAAATTATATTTGCAGCGCGATTGATTCCACGTGCTGCAAAAATTGTTTGGATATTTAGCAAGAAATTAAAAGAAGTCTCCAATTAATTAGTTGCTTATTTTAATAATTTATTTTACTCATTTTAATATAAAATGTTCAATCACTGGTACGTGTTCATGTACTGGTACATATACCCTATATGTTTGTGTGTTTGTCGCTCAAAAACTTTCCAACGATAAACTCTGGAATCACGAAATGTGCCTCAGCTCGTTATGCCTGATAAACCAGATGAATGTGACTATTTTCACAAAAAAAACTAATAAACATTTATTTTGTATAAGATCAGAATCTAAATTTCGGGCGAAACCGAGTAGTGAGACTACTCACCGATAAATCTAAAACGCAATTGCTATAATAAACAACGCAATAATAACGATAAAACAATAACAAGCATCCCTGCAGATCCCCGAAAGTGTTCCCTCGGGTAGAGGCTATCGAATTCGTTCCTGCCTCAACATCGGGCTCTTCCTGCGCGACCCCCAGGCGCGCGAAGGGGTCCCTTGTCCGCCGCCTCTGGCCGATTCGGCGGGAATTGATTGCTGGCCCACAGCGTATTAATAATCGCGCTAATTAAAAGACTCCGAAAATCCGGTCCCCGTAAGTTTCGAGCCTCGTATGGAGAGTCGGTTAGGGGTGATTATTCCGCGAGGGGGGGGGTGGGGGGTGGCGGCCCACCGGTAGAAGGTGGGGCAACGACGGGGTAGTGGGACGAGGTGGTCGGAGGAAGTACCCACTTCCCGTACCCATTCACCCGTCCTTGTGTCCCTGTTTAAGGGTCTCGCCAGTGCAGCCTGGTACCACTACACCCCCTCTCCCTCCCCCCCCCCGCCCCTTCCTCGTGCTCCCCTGTCCCCCGCCCCCCGAGCCGGGCGAGCCAAGCTCAGTCACCCCCTGCCGGCATCGTTGCGCTGCCACTACCACTGCCGCGTCCTTCCAACTCCCGAGCCAACCCCCCGTGTCGCCCCACTACCCGCGAAGAAGCGCCCCAGCGGTTCTCAGCCGGCCGGCGGCCGCGCATACGCCCGCGCCCGTGCACAGATATACAGCCGGCCGAGGGCTGGTGGGGCGGGTGGTGCTGAGCACGCGTCACGAGGCGCTAGAAAAGCAAAGGTGCCCACGGATGTATTTTTTAATTATTGATTTTAATGACGAGGGGAGCCGCTGCCAACGCCATCTTGGATGCTGGGCGGAGTAAGAAGCATCTCTCCCCCTACCCCTCACCCCACCGTCCGGCAAGCGTCGTACTCCTCCTCATCCTTCGTCGGTCGGTACTCTTCCCGTCTTTCTTCAGCGCTCGTCCAGCGCTCCCTACGCGGACTCTTTCCTCTCTCTTTCTTCTTTCGCCTCTGCACGCGTTCGCTCGCGCCTACCCCTTCCTTCTGTCTTTTCATCCTTTCGCTATCCACCCGTCTCTCTCGCCCTCTCTCCCACTCCCCTCCGTCTCTCTCTCTCTCTCTCTCTCTCTCTCCCTCTCCCTTGTCCGCCCTTGCTTCCTTTTCTCTTCCTCCGCTCCTTCTTTTACCTCTTTTCCACCGTTTCCTCGCTCTTTGTACCCCTAACGCTCTGCCCCCGGGTCCCCTGCGATCCCTCCGTCTTCGCGGACCCATCGTAGGTTACCCCCCCCCCCCGTCGCTGCCCCCCCCTGCTCATCCCCCTCCCCCCTTTTCTTCTCGACTAATGCCGAGAGATAGACAGATGATGATTAAGAAAGCGCCGGTACGTGTGAGGACAACGCCGCGACGCTCAACCCCTTCCTCACCCCCCCATTCGCCTACCAACCTTCTCTCTCCCTCCGCGATTCTGTACCTCCCAAGCCCGTTCCGTCGAGTTTTCTTCCCGACTTTCCTACGCTTCCTCCGTCCGCGTCCTGCCTCCTTGTTTTATCATCCACGCTTCATTTCCGTTACAATTCCTTTCCACCCCCCCCCCCCTTTTTTCATCTTGCGTGCGTCTTGTCGCGCTTCGCAGTGCTCGTTATAATCACGCGGACCGATCGCGACGAGAGGGGATGGTATGCGAGTTTTCCTGAAAATAATTAGCTTTTAGTTTTTAGTGCATTTTTAATAAAATCGTTTAACATATAATTTTTTTACATACACAACATAGTGCATTACTTAAAATGCTGGATGCTTTATTCAATGATAAATTCACCAGAATACGCAAAACTGCAATTATTTCAAACACTGTAATAATAACATCAAAGAGAAAGTGCATAGTGCCAACGGTAAAAATCAAACCCGAGATAATTAAGAAATTGGAGGGCGGCAATAGCGTCGTAAAAATCAAACAGTATCTTATATTATAAAGCAGAAAGTGTTTCGTATGTTGTGTGCTTGTCTGTCGCCTAAAAACTTTCGAACGGTAGACTTGGGGGTCACTAAAAGTAACTCGGCATATTGTGCCTGGCTAATCCAGATAAATGTGACTATTTTCACCCCAAAAAAATAAAAACAAAAATTTCTTTATATTATCAGAATCTAAATTTCGGGCGAAGCCGAGTAGTAATGCTAGTATCATATAAAAGAAGGTAGGTACCTACATTTAATCACCGGCATTGAAAACACCTTTATGCTATTAAAAAAGGGTCTGTGTATCATCACCCCCTAAGTACCTGCCCCAAATATCTAAAGAAGTCATATGTCCATGGCATTTTTCGATTTCTGCTAACGACACTCATATCATTATTACACACAATCAAACAGCCAGTCGAACACATCTTCCTCCACCCAAATTGCATTCGTCCTAAGCTCTTTTTGCAATTTATTGCGCAAACGAAACATCGCCAACAAACTTCCACCATTCGGCCGCCGCAGCAAGTTGCCGTGAGTCACCAACGTCCCCGCCGCACACCCATATCATTTTCACCAATAAAGGAATCATCCCCACCTGATGAAAGCTTCGTGAAAGCTACCCCAATTGTTTGCTGCCACGGCGTTAATTCGTTAATACTGTTACTTCAGTGATCACGCAGTAACAACAGTGTCGTCAACGTTCAGGTAGTTGCGTGGCCCATAATGAACCCGAACGGGCCCCGCGCATTGTTGTGCACACCATAAGAGGCGCATGACTCAGGGACCCACCTCCCCTCCGCCCAATAAAACCGACGCTCGGACAATGGGCCCGGCGTCGAAATGTTTTTCCGAAAACGGATCGCCGCCGGTTACTCGCTGGAATTGCGGTAATTCACCCTGCCCGCCCGCGTTCCACGGCACAGGTATATGCCTACCTGCGCGTGCACCTGACCACGGCCACGTCCTCGTGTGCAACATATTTGGCCAGTTTTCACGGGACAGGGCCATTGTTAAGATGTTTTCGATGGGCCCGACCGCCCTTGCGGATCATAAATTTCGCTTCCCGGAAATTGCTGTCGTATCTCGCGGTGACTAATTACGCGGGGCCAGGGGACCATTTCGACGGCGGAAGGGAACGCTGGTAATGGAGCTGTAAAGGCGGAGTCGTGTAAAATCGGGCAATCGATACCTGCCCCGTGTGATTTTTAATCCCGTCGATTGCTCCGGTCGGCTCGGTGTAAATGCGAACGGTGAAATGAAATTTCACACTTTCCAGTGCGAGCCACGCGTTCTACCAGCGCGACGCACGTACTCTCCCTCGGTTTTTGCGCGATCCGCAGGTTTCTACGGAAGTTGTAAATTGGATGCGGAAATGGTGAAAATAAGTGAGATACCTGCTCGATGCGTTTTTCTTTGTTTCTGTATTTCCGCTCTTACTGTGTAAAGTATCGTGCTTTAGTGGAAACGGTTAATTTGTTTTCTCGCAGTGCAATTGGCGTATGCTGTAAGGCAATCTCGTAAACGGCGATGATATAATACAATTTAGTATAATACACTTAATTATATATTAATTGTCAAGTTATACTAAAACAACTCAATTTCAAAGTAATCACTAAGAGCGTAAGGCATGGAAATCTTTTAAGCGTAAAAACTCATCGAACCCTCTATGGCAAACATAATTGCATCGATCGCGTATGTAGCATTGGTAATTCTTATCACGACCAACTTGACTTTTCCTCCGATTTAATAGATAAGGTCCGTACAAAGCCTGTTGCGTTGAATGTCTCATATTGTGTATTCATGCTTTTCAGATATTGTACTAAAATTGATATTTCGTAAAAGTGAGAAAAGGGACTTATTTCACTTATCAACTAAGATAGTCAATTTTGCATTATCAGTTAACACGTTGACGCGCTGTTTCAGCGATCATCCGACCGCCAATCCCCAAAGTTCCAAGGATCAGATTAAAAAGCGGTGCTCGATCATAAATTGCTTGGTGCCTTGCTTAAAATTCGCGGTGGTGACTCTTCAATCCACTAAAACCTATCATGTACACGAATTGGCGAAGGGGGGACACTTAAACATATGCAGGATCGATATCAGGGCGAAGACGAAGATTCATACGCTAGGTACGCGACGGGGCCATGAGAATACGAGCTATGTAGGTATGGAGTGGCCGACTCGCAACACCCCCCATTGTGAATTAATTACCCAGAATCGTTGCAGGGGTCAGCCGTCCTATACCCGTCGCGTCGGTTCGCGACAATGCCGCGTCACGATTTAATTCTAATTCGCTTTTAGCACGGGCGCTGTGCTACTAACGAATGCAAACCAATCATTTCGATGAAGCATGATTGGTAATCGTGATAACAGGTGCAACCGAGGGGGTAGTGATTCTACACGGAAAAATATGTAGGACGCGTGGACACAGTTGGGCCATTGAGAGCAAGAATGGACTGTTCCACATTTTTTGCGAAATTGAGTTAGTAGCAATAAAATAGGAACAAGTAATTTTTTTCAATGTGGGTTAGTCCGTTTTTTATCTCAATGCTTCAATTTGTTTATAGAAAGAAGATTAAAAAATATATGACTTGGTGTATTTTTCTTTATCAACAGAGAGCTTTACAATGGAAATTGGTTGTTCTTTTTTATTAGGAAATATGAGTTTTTAATAAATAAATGATATAGGTATTTGTAAATAATTTTCTGACACAGCATAGAAAACTGTTACGCTTTACTGTACGAATAATTACTGTTTTGTTATACGATGTTGTTATTAGTATAGTATGTGAACAGTATAAAAAGTATTTTCGTGGACTTCATATCTCAAATATGTTTATCATATTTCTGCTAGGACGTATAGACAAAATTTGTTCATAAAGGAATATTATAATATATATGACTTTCTAAATTGGCATATTTTTCTTTGTTAAATATGGCAGTACGTGATATGATTTGTATTATTTTCAACCAAAAGTTTTGAATTCCCAATTATGATTGTTTATTGTAGCAGCATTAAGCACTGTAAACAGTATTAAATCCCTGGATTGTTAACTTGCTCACTCACCAGCGCAACTTCTTGTATTTCGACTTAAAATTATTCCTACCTTACAGAAATTGCTGTAACTGAAAATGAACACAACATTTTCGTATGAAATTTTAATTGGAGACATACCATACGCTAAGCTCTAATTAGGTTAAATATTAAAACTCGTTGTATTTCCTAGTAAAAGTACCTATGCTAAAACACTTGTTCATATTTATTTAAGTTTGAATTACCACTGCATGCTGATATAATTAAAGCCTATAAAAATGCCAGAACTCATGATTCGCAGTGTTAAATGAATTATTAATTTTACATTCACTATACTGTATTTCTCTGTACTCCCTATTGTTGAGCAAAGATCCATACACAATTGAGTAAATTGGGGTGCAAAGATCCTCATTTTTAATATTCCTCGCTGAATTTTATATACCTAATATAAAAGAAGCTCAACTGGGAATAAATATGTGAATATGCAGTCGACGAGGTAAAAGTCGATACGTCAACATTCGAAGCAGGTGACACGCTAGGTCGGTATTGATGACACGACGCAAGTTGAGAAGATAAATTATTCCGTGGGTACTGTGAAATCGGTGCGCGACGGTTCAGTAAATCTAGATCGATAGCTGGAGATCGAAAGACAAAGGGGGGAGGATTAAACGGAAAGAGCGGGTCGATATAATCTTGTCGATGCTATTATTTTCGCAGAATTTTCCCATTATCTGGGAACATTCTCGGAATACGAAAGTCGCGTTCACCAGGACATTTTTATCTATACATATAGGAGACGTCGATTCGTAGAAATATATTTCACGGATTACATTAATCGAGACAAATTAATATCAATGAACCTATCGATTTTGCGAAGTTAATCGAAGAAAGTAGATTCATTGAAGATATACTATATAAAGTGTACTAAAGTATGTCTAAATATAGCATCAAAATGTATATGAAAGTATAGTAGGTATTACATTGAGTATATTGCAAAGATATATAATCCATGAAGCTACGAAAAATGAAATGGATGTGCACAGAGTGTTTTCGTTAAATCGTGAAGATTATTGTAGAAATAGCGTTTAGTTGCCAAAATATCTGTACATGTAAATTTACGCCCGATATAACTTCGTTTGAAAGTTATAGTCTCTTTTGTGTTTTACCAACTATTTACTCGTTTTAAGAAAAATGTTCAAAGTGACCACCTGTTGGCTTATACACGCCTCGTCACAAGCTCTGGAGTAGGTATGTTGAAATGCTATCTTAGGGACATGGTGGAAAGATTCTTCAGTAGATCGATAGATTTTGATGTTATCAGGGGACGTTGCATACATAAATCACTTGCAACCCCTTCAATTTTCTTCGCGATATTTATCACAGTGTTATGATAAACGTTAGAACTGAAAAAGGAAGTATTTCGTACCCATGTTTTTAAAACCTTTCATTATCCTTAAAAAGAAGTGCTATCGTATGAGAAAATAAAATTCATAAGATCAATAAAAATAATAATTTTTATGTCACTTGTGGCATCTTTAAACATTTATTGACGAGGTTCAGATTTTGACGGCTTGAGTATCATTATAAATGGCAACGTTTGCCAACTATTAGAAGTCGTGAATAGTAAAAGAAAATTGTGCCCCTATATTTCGTTCCACCCTATTATGTATCCGGGGTGAAACAGGGCCTGTGCCGAGGCGAATAGTGTCAGTGAACATTTTACCGCGAACATGTTAGTTAACACGCTGTTCGTCTCGGTACGGACGCGAAATAACAGTGACGCCAGCTAACAAATGACCATCCCAATAGGCGTGTAATCGTCGAGAGGGTCACGCTGGTCGTGGAGAGGGTGTACAAGTGTTCGTGAAGAAAATCCAGGGTCCACCAGGAGTGGAACATTTGGAAAAAACATCGAGTTTTCCTCGTTCTTGACCCTTTGGAAACCTTTGAAACTTGGGACTTGCTATCCTCTCCAATTATGGGACTGCTCGTAAACTGGGGACCCTCTATCCGCCGACAGGTACTCCAAAGAGATAATAAGCGGCACAAACGGAAATGAAATTTTTATATGTATCATTTTAACTCAATGAGAAAAATTTCCTATGAATTCATGCGAGATTTTTTTGATGAAAATGAAACCGAACACAGCATAATACGGACAATTCCGAGATCCAGTTACAATATGTAATTGTTTTAGAATGTCCATTTTCTTAAGAAATATATAAATAAATAGATAGTAAAAGTCTTGTTAGGAAGTGATGGTATTGGTGAATTTAAATTAATCGTCTACAGTTCTACGCGAAAGTAGTGAGTATCGAACGTTTGAAAGAAAGAATTGTTTTTACATTTGAGACTTGAAGTGTATAAATTTGGTGGAATGAAGAGAAGCAATGTTACTTCCTGCACATTTCTTCCGTTAATAATTCCTACTTATTTCCTAACGATGTCCTACAATCTTAAACACGAGTCATCTCCTAACAAGAATTTTACTATTTATTTTTTTATGAAAATTTGTTACTGACTAGAATAAAAAAAATCAAACTTGTCTGAATGGTGTTCGGTTTCATTTTTATCGGGAAAATCTCGCTAATGCGTTGGAAATATTTTGGTCGAGGTAGAACAAAAAATATTCACATTTCAAATTGCTGAAAAGTGAATATGTGTTGTATCTTCAGTCTCGCGTATTATCCCTTTGGAGTGCTTGCCAGCGGGTGATTGTAAAGGGTCGTTTCACGCTTGCTTTCGAGTATGTAGTCCCAGATATGAAAGGGATGCGGTGCGCCAGATTTCGACAGAATAACTGGTCAGTGGGCACACTTATCAGTTCCGTGCCGGCGAGCCAGTGGTATGTATTGTATAAGAAAAAGATGGGCGTAGGGATTCTCTTCTGCTTACCACTGAAACGTCTGTATTGTGTCGTCACGGAACTGTTTTTCGTTATCCCGAAAAATTAATTAGCTACAAAATGGCGGCTGTTCATAGCATAATTTCTTATCTATAAAATAAAAACTACGCAACTACATTTGGTCGAATTTATTAGTTCAGATGAACCAGGTGCTTAAAAATACACTACCGGGAAATCGCCCACAATGCCTTTATTTATTTACATATCGCATTGCAAAAAAATACTGCAAGAACTTTGAAGTATATAATTTCGAAGACCAAACCGTTTATTTAAAAAAGTCTTGAACACACATCTGTTCTCAGACCTTTGAGAGGCATGGCCCCTTAATTTGCCACTACTCAAATGCCCATAACTTCGGGAATTTTACGAATTTCAAAAAATCATTTTAAACACGTATTCCTAAAACATTGGAAAAATGAAATAAAAAAAAATTGAGTCTTCACACACTGAATATCCACGTATACGCTTATTGCCTCAGAACACCGAAGAATACTTCAGTAAATAATACAGCCCCGAAATATATTACAGAGAATCGCGACATTCATTTGTTAATTCAAATAGAGTGCAAATATCTGGTGAAAGAAGCGAGAAGTAGCTTTGCTCGGTGCCGGACTCTCTCCTATAGTATTATATCACTATTCCCCTACATCTCACGAAATCTCCGAAGAGAAGCGTTCCTATATAACTATATAGTAATCACTTAGCATCGCCGCTGTAACTCATTTCGGGAGGGGCGGAAGGAGGCACGCGATACGCGCGGCCGATTGAGAGTTTATCCGTCGTTCGCCGCGAGAATCGAGCGATGGGAAATCAAAGGGTCTTTCCTTGATTCGACTGGCTCCACTTACGGGACAGGAGGAGCGGAGGGAGGACGTTTTATTTTCTTACTCGCTCCCTTGCCCGATACAAAATAGAGAACTCATCGTCCGGGTAAAAAGAAGCACTCGTCGCGTGATGTGGTAAAGTAACGGGAAGTGTGTCTGTTCGTGGGTGTGGAGGGAGGCGGCGGGTGGAGCGGGGTTACGGAGGGAAATGCAGAGGGATAAGAAGCGGCAGAAGGAGAGGGATCCACCGAAGAAATAAGACGAGACTAAATCGCAGCATCCGCCGAGGCTTATACAGGGCACGCCGTGGGACTTGTTCGCGTGTCCACGCGAATTTCTAAGCAGCGTCAAGAAACGCGGATCGAGCCACGTCTCGCCACGCCGCCGACTATATTTCAGTCGCGTTCCAAACTTTCTCGCAGTAACGCTATCTGCGCACGAGAGGGACTTACAGCGCTTCATGCGGCCGTGGACATCCGGGGATGGGCGGGGGTGGGTGGTGGCCTTTTAAGAAGCACGGCGGGGCATGTGAAGGGTCGCGAGCGAACGTCTTCGAAAATATTGATGATATAGTCGTTCGGAAGTAGGGCGAGGCATGTGAAGCGTTACAAGCGAACGACTTCGAAAATATTGATGATGCAAAGGGTTAAAGGATAAAGGACACTGGTAGAAAATGGCCAATTCTGGCGCTTGCTGACAACGTAACGTGTCCGCGTCTGTCTGCACATCGTAGATGTACGGGTTCTGGGAATTCCGAAAAGCATAAGATTATTATAGGTACTTAGGTAATAATATCCGTCTTAATATTTTCAGGATTACTTAAATCGCTTTGATTTTCTCCAATAATTAATCAATGTTATTATTATGTTTGCAGGTATGTTGTTGCCATGTTTACTATTTAATTCCATCCTGCAGTGTAAGAGATAATACTTTTTCTCAAAGGCCAATAAACTTTCGAAAGAGCGAGGGAAGCTACTTATACGTGTATTGTAATTTGTAACAAGAAATTCTGGGAATAAGATACTTAAATGTTAAATGCGATGTACTTATCAAACGTCCACATGTATTTCCAATCAACATATGTATATGTATTTCCCAATATCTTGTCTGCAACTATTTCTTCATTTATTTCCACTGTAAGTAAGGTTTCCAAATTCCAGTATTAAAAAAAACGGTTAGACAGGTTTTCGAATTTCTAGAAAAAATCATTAAAACGGTAGAAAAGTATTTATACTTATTTTAAAATTTTTCAGTTCATTTAATATTTATGGAATTACAAAAATATAACAAAAAAATATACTCTATCTAAAGAAAACGAAATAAATAAGAAAATAACTAAAATCCGTACCTACAAAATACATATTATAAATCTTTATTTCATTTGTTATTTTTACGCTGGAAATATGAATTCGTGAAGATTAGTTTTACAGTAAACTTTTACTCCAATATGCTTGTGTCCGAGGCGATTTGAAGTAAAAATGTTAACATTTTTAATTAATTTTTACATTCCAATTCTAGTATCTAAAACCGGGTTTTCAAATTTAAAACCAGCTTCCGTACTTTACAAATTAATAAAGAAGAAAATGTTTTTTAAACCCGGTCTTTAAAACCGACATATCCTAGTGCCTATCCCGATTATAGTCACTCAATTTCTAACCAGAATAGGATGCACCCACTACAGTGTTAAATTTATACTTCAACCTCATAGAGAGAGGACACGTAATTTCTAATTAATTTTAGCATCAAGTGTGTGTAATTGGGAGACAATAAAATTTTATGATGGAAACGTAAGACTGTTGTAGCTTGTAATAATGCGGAATTAATAGACGTTGAGGAGCTTGTACTACTTTAATAAATGCTTTTGAGTAAAGTGCATATTAAATGAGTGGGAAAGCGCGTTGATTACCAAATGAATTATGCTGTCGGGAATAACCCTCTTTTGAACTACCTAACAGTCTTTTAGTTTCTATTAGCTCGGTGCGTATCTTGGCGAGTGTCCAGCGGGAAGATTCTTGTAATTTTGAGAGAAATTAGTACAGGATATAATACGATTCCGAGGGTACTGATTCATATGATGCTTCGAAATGCTACAAAATATCCAATCCTCAATTTTGGAGCTTTATTTTTGAATACCCCAAATATTTCTACAGGTAGGTACTTTCTCCAGTTTTGTTTAGTAGATAAGAATAATGTGACAGAATCATTTTCACCCATTTTCACCCAGGAATTATCAGGAACACTTGTATTCGACCCTGTAAAGGGTGTACAAAATATTAGAATGAGCTGGCAGTTGGCATAAATTTTCTTTTTCGATCGAACCTCGCAGCGTTTCGGGTTACACCGTATGCCGTGTGCGTCTACGAATCCGCACCTTTCACACAAGAAGCGAGTCATTTTGCCACGTGGTCGCTACTGTGCGCGAACAGAAACATGAAGATCAGATAACGGATCAAGCCGAAAAACCTGCGTGTGCGACCGGGTGACCTGTCACGAGGAAAGTTGCCAGAAACGATCGCGCAGTAATCAGGGATAATAATTATTGCGGATCGCTCTTGGCGCTTCGTGTGTGTTCGTCGATCCTAGTATGTGCATACACAAACAGGTATGTACGCACGTGCTGCCGCGAGGGTCGTGTTTAGATAAAAGGAATCTACGTTCACACAGATCACTGGCTGTGTGACGCAGGCACAGGCAGAGACAGGCAGCTGGGAGGGATGGGGTTTGGGGAAAACCGTTCGACGAAAGGGGATGTAAGAACGCGTGAGAAGGGAAAAATAGGAGGGTAAACAGGAAAATAGAAACTCCTAAGCGGTTGTAAGGGAAGCGAGGTGAACGGGAGATCACCGAGAGCGGTAAAAGGAGAAGGTTGAAGTGTTTTATTTGAACATCTTGGACTCTTGTGTACCCGCTACGAATAGTCGAACTTCGTTTTGCTGTATGACGTATTCACCTAGAGCGTGGTACAAAGGAACGGAGCGGAACGCGGAAAGAGTGAATGTTAGTGAAAGTGAGAAAGAGCGTATTAGTATATACTATTCAGTAAATCAGGGATACATGGATTTTCATTTAAGTTTAGTGATGAGGATGTCGGGATGAATTAGGATTTGGGCACATCGGGTTTGAGTTCTGGTTTACGTACGCTTCATCTATTCTCCTCTACCCTAGTCTTACAATTAGTTACATCTAGGACTTCAACACTTATATGGGCCAGTTTGTTTTTCCTTCACACGTCTCCTGAACCAGTGGTATAGGTCAGGGCCGTTTTACACACGAAGGGGGCGAAGAAAGTACATTTTTGAGAGAAACGGCACTTAAGTCATTGCCAGTCAAAGAAATCTAGACGGTCTTTTATGTGTCCAGCTAAGGGAATAACCTTGAAAGTAAACACGCACCCCGGCAAGCGAAACTTTTATATCCTTAACCCGTAACAGTCTCGATTCTACTGAGTTTCAGGAACAGAATCGGTACGTTCATCGCCACGGGAACCTCAGCGCCGTTCCGGAGGCACCGACCTGCCCACGTCCAGGTGACCAAACCGCGAACGTGTCAAACACATCGTGGTTCTCTCGCGAGACGTCAGCACGAAGAAGCAGGCTCGCGGATCAAAAGGTTACGAGCCAGGACCACGGACGGCCGCCAAGGCGACGTGGGTGGGTGGGTGGGTTAGGTCGCAGGACAGGGACGAGTGGGAAGGAGCCGTCACGTTTTCTTAAAACGCGTCCTGCGCCAGCTCCGGCGAAGAAGACACCCTCCGCAGCCGAGAGGGTAGCAGATCGCCGAACTCTCCTCGCCGTACCCTTCGTATCCGGCTGCGTGCTCTCATAGGCGCCGAGCGTTGATGAGTCGAGGCAGGAAGACGCGGAGAGGAAACGAGGGCGTGTAGGATAAGGGGTGAAGGGGGGGGCGGGCGGGGACGGGGCTGATGGGGTTGGTGTGGGTTGTGGGCGAGGTGGGACGAGGCCGAAGAGAATGAGCGCGAGCGGGACGGACGGGCAAGGACAGCCGGCCGGAGAAGGAAGGAGCAGCGGCGGCAGCCTAGGGTGGAATGAGTGAGAGACGGAGGTGGCGGAGGTGGAATTAATGCACGCACCGGGCCACGCACCCAAACCCCTTACAGGCAGCCAGCCTACTTCGTTATACGACAAGTATAAGAGGAGAGCACAGAGACTTTTATTGATCGCCTGGCAAAAACTCAGGAACCCTCATTTCGTGCTCCGTACCCCCGACTCTTACCCAGCGAGGCCTCCACCAACCAGCCACCCCCCCCCCCCCCGTCCCCCGTCCTCTCTCTTTCTCACTACTAACCCCCACCCCCGCCGGTCCACGTCCCCCTTTTGAGGAAAAAGTGGGCTGCCAACGTCGTCGTCCTTCTCGTCGTTGCGTCGTCGTTGTCGTTGCTGATACCGGTGCTCCTCTACCTCCTGATAATCTTTTACACTTAAGGCCCCCCCCCCCCCCCCCCCCCCCCCCCCCCCCATCGCGACAGTAACCCTTTCCCTTTCTAAGAATCACCCCGCTTACGTGTCGTCCTCCTCCCTCCGCGACCACCCCAGTTTCGTAGTTCGCTGCCCTCCTCGTGCTCCTTTCTCTTTCCCCGTTCGTCCTTAACTCCCTCCCGGCCCTCCGCGCCCCTGCTTGTGTGTTCCTCGCTGGCCCCGTGCTGTTTTCGTCTTTCGTTCCCGATTCCGCCCCCCCCCCCCCCGTCCTGCCTTGATGCTTCTTACCCGCACCATTATCTACCACCTGCGAGGGCCGATGAATCCCGGGGGCGATGACGGTGCGCGCCTGAATCACCTACGTCCGCCGCTTCGGATGGACACCGGCCACCGACACCGGCTCCAACGCGAAATTGTAGATCTCTTTCCCTTGGATGTATGCAAAACCACCCCCTCCTCCTGTGTCCTTGTTTCCCTTTTTTTCGTTCTACATGATCCCTCTAGTAATTCTTTCCCCGCTGCTCGGGGTATCAGGCGACTTATGGAACAGCGAGGACGATAATGCGGGGGGAAGGTTTCGAAAGTTTTCGGCTGTGGCGGGCGGAGTTTAAAGTTTATCGTGGTCGATTTAGAGCGAAGCCTCGTAAAAGCGTCGATAGGTGGAAATTATGCGCGGCGCTTATGGACAGCACGCAGTTAGGGGGTTGCGAATGCCACGGCTGCATCGCGTCAAGGACAGCTGGTTTTTTGTTCTGGCCGATTGGGAATGAAGGGTTGCGGTCGCCGCGAATTAAGGGAAGGTTCCGGTTTAAAAAACGTTTTTTTTATTTCACTTTTCGAATGTTCTACTCTTTATTTGAAATTCGTGAAACTCACGAAGTTATAGGCTTTTGAGTAGCGGCAAATGCATGGGTAACAACCGGCCACTCGGCACTCACGCAAAATATTAAACGCGTTTTTCTGGAAACAGTGATCTTAAAATCGGTGGAATCTGTATCTCGAAAAGTTATTATCCGGTTCGACTGAAAATTTTTTATTTTGAAGAATATACTTCTGGCTCGTAGACAGACAAGTGAAATTAAACAAAAATAGAAACTTGTACTTCATCCCTTAACCATTCATCCCTTATCCCGTTTTCTTATTTTCAAAGCGTGTTAAAATTTTATAATGTTTTGCGATCGTTTAAAAAATGGTGCAATTCGAGTAACGTGCAGATTAAGGGTCAGATGTATTGAAGGACTGTCAGTTAATCAGGTAGAACAAGTTGGAGTTCGTAATATGTGTGAAAAAACGTGTCGCGTGTTTCCTCATCGTTTCGACTCGTTTGACAAGCCCAGTGAATATTAACACCCGCCCGGTGGATGTGGGGTCCTTTTAGAACCAGTCAATATTATTTATTACTGTCACTAAGAAAATAAAGATTTTAGACTATATACCGAATTCAACATACCTATTACAAAAGCTGATTTTCAGAATTCCTTGAACACAATTGCAATGAGTTTAATCTGCGAATGAAACAAAATTTAAAGTGAATTTGGTACCAACGTTTTGGTGAACTCTGCTAATTAATAATGAAGCATAATGAGCTTGATAAGCAGTTCGAGAATTAATCTTTCCTCAGGTAGGATGTAGTATGAATAATTCGACGTTGGGGGTTCGATTGTGTCGATGCGTTCGAAGGAAGAAAATGAGAATCATTTTGCTGGTCTAGGCGATTTGAAGTAACCTCGTTGCAGGGAACCCACCGAGAGGGTATAATGTCAGACGTGCTTTCGATTTCTGCTTCATCGAGACCCTTGTCGGGAGGTGAGCGTCGCGGGTCGGTGAAACATGAAGAATTCACTCCCACGGCATGGTGTGCCACTTAAACTTGCTATATATGGCTTTCGCCGTCTTATAGACAGAATTCCTTTGTAAAGTTGTGTCGTAATCGATTTGTAATAAAGTAGGGAAGTATCACACACGTGATAATGAGCGTTTCTCTTGTTTATTTTTGAAATAATATGCTGTTTCAACCCTTCGTGGTCACACGGGGTGTGTCGCACTGCAGGCAATTACTTCTTTATTTTCCAATATTTCTGTAAATTTTTGCACATTAATACTAAAATTGAATTTTAACAAAAAGAAATCGCTTTTTATCCCAACTATTTTTTCAATCACAAAGGGTCTAGCAGGGTAAGCATGGTCAAACGGCCCTCAGGCCGATTCTTGGAGTGGTTATTTTTTTAACAAAGCTCCTTGCCTGAAACACCATTATGTAAAGTTTTAGATCGCTACCCCCCCCGTTTAAGGGCATTACGGGGGTAAACGCCCTTAACGTTATTATTTTTTTTCTCGGTTACTAGTTAAGATAATTTAATTTAAAAAATGCGAAAATATAGCTACGTACCGACTGTACTTCATATATTTTTCTCTAAATTTTAAATTAATTATTAAGGGTTGAAAAAAAAAAATTAATTTTTGGGGGATGGTTTTTGGAAACAACCCTTTGAGTGACCACCTCCAAAAAAATCAAGAATAATGTTTTGTTATCGAGCTACTATATAAAAAAAACTAGAGATTGTCGAGATGGTGGAACATAGTAAAATAATTTAAAGAAGATCATTATATTATAAATATGTGACGAGAAAGAGTATCTGTCGCGAGCCTGAGTACGTGTCATCTAAATGCGAATGGAAGACACGATTGCGGTTCGTTTGGGAGATCGAAGTGTGAATGAAGAGTGTTTGAGATTTATTGTTTATGTACATATAGTGTCGGACATAGAAGCGAGTCGTGAAGCGTGCCGTGAAAGTAATCAGTGGGAGTTCGAAAATCATAGGTAGGTAATAACGAGAAAGGTTGATATCATTATTGATTATTATTTATTAATCCTCGTCGCTATTTACGTCAATAACTGACGTTGTGTCAGTTCCATCAAATACATTTGTTAATATTTGGGACGGTTTAACTATTTTGGATATAAAACGCCCGTGTGATAAATAATACTATTTACAGGTACGTACTAGGCGCCGCAAGCAATATGTTACATTAAGGAACAATAAATACTTAAATACTGAATATTATTTACAGGCACATACCAATTATCACAGGCAGTGTGTTATCTTGCTGAACTCATGAATAATGAAAATTGTTTGACCGTGGAATATTTAAAGGAAACCACTAACATTATAAGGATGAAGGTCCGCTCGCGACATATCAATCGGAAAACGTACAAATGTTATATCGAATATGTACAAAATTCTATCAGCTACACGGCAATACGACGATATACGTGTGATTGTGCGAATGGTAACAGGACAGTGGGTTGCTGTTCGCACGTCGCTGCGATTATTTATTATTTATCACACGGGCGTTTTATATCCAAAATAGTTAAACTGTCCCAAATATTAACAAATGTATTTGATGGAACTGACACAACGGCAGTTATTGACGTAAATAGCGACGAGGATTAATAAATAATAATCAATAATGATATCAACCTTTCTCGTTATTACCTATGATTTTCAAACTCCCACTGATTACTCTCACGGCACGCTTCACGACTCGCTTCTATGTCCGACACTATATGTACATAAACAATAAATCTCAAACACTCTTCATTCACACTTGGATCTCCCAAACGAACCGCAATCGTGTCTTCCATTCGCATTTAAATGACACGTACTCAGGCTCGCGACAGATACTCTTTCTCGTCACATATTTATAATATAATGATCTTCTTTAAATTATTTTACTATGTTCCACCATCTCGACAATCTCTAGTTTTTTTTATATAGTAGCTCGATAACAAAACATTATTCTTGATTTTTTTGGAGGTGGTCACTCAAAGGGTTGTTTCCAAAAACCACCCCCAAAAAATTAATTATTTTTTTTCAACCCTTAATAATTGATTTAAAATTTAGAGAAAAATATATGAAGTACAGTCGGTACGTAGCTATACTTTCGCATTTTTTAAATTAAATTATCTTAACTAGTAACCGAGAAAAAAAATAATAACGTTAAGGGCGTTTACCCCCGTAATGCCCTTAAACGGGGGGGGTAGCGATCTAAAACTTTACATAATGGTGTTTCAGGCAAGGAGCTTTGTTTAAAAAATAACCACTCCAAGAATTGGCCTGAGGGCCGTTTGACCCTGCTTACCCTGCTAGACCCTTTCATCATATCAAAATTTACATTTCTAGAAAAAGACTGTTGGAGTTAAAAAAAGTTAAATGATTCAAGAATACCAAAGTGGTAAGTCAGAAATGACGCTGGGGTGCAGTAAATCCCATGTTACCAATTTGTGATTATAAGAAGGTGTAACCATGAATGGTTAAGTTTATCTCCTATATGGTTTTCTTAACACACTGTTGTGTTATATGATTTATAACTATAAACTGGGTATACTTTTGTTAATACAGATAAAGGTGTTATAGTTTTATGACCTAAGTTGTGCTTGGAACGGTATTCCCTTTCATGAGTTTTCGTAGTAAATTTATAGCAGAGAAACAGTTCATTGCAGATTAGATTTATAAGATAGGAGGATCCAAAATTGTGTCTATAAAATATCTGCAACTTTCCTAAGATATCTACGCTGAGCATGAAAGTTGATTTTACTTAAATTTTACGAATAGTTCATAGTTCTATGTTCTATACACATATGTAAATAGAAGAAAAACAAAAACAGTCTTGCAATATTCTAAACAGGTAAACTGTAAAATCATGAATCTCATTTTATATACAGCATATATTAAAAATCTATGTTGTGGCCTTTCCAATAATTGCAATTACATTCAAACAGTCTAAGTATACCTACTCAAGTGTAATACAAATGTTCAAGGATACATAGAATTTCTGAAACTGACCGAAACGTATTTTAAGAACCCTAGTACTTTTATAGTGTCACCCAGAATACATCAATAACGGTTTCTGAATTTGAGTAGAATTTGAGTAGTAGTATTTTCTTTAACACTACCGATCGACATATCAATTCTATTTTAATAAACCTTAGAATTCCTCCCTAAACATCTCGCCGTGCAATGTAATTTAAAAAAGTCTACACCCCATAAATTAACGAAATCCTGTTATCTTCAAAAATTGAGGAATACCTAATTCGTCGCAACGTCCTTGTAGCATGAGCTTTCAGGAATATTCGGCGGAAAAATAATCGCACGAAACGAAACGTTAAAAGACCTCGGAGCAGATGGTTATTGTGAAGGAAGCACGCGACCGCCAATTCCAGTGGTTCACGCATCTCCGGTTTAGATACAAAAATTATGGTGGATCATTGTTACCAGCACAGTTCCTGTCCACCCTATTGTTCCTGCGTTGTCTGCGAAATGTACAGAAAGCAACAGTGCTTTTAAAGCTTAAAAACGTAAGTATGTGAGGTCCGTGGCAGAATGCACCCCGAAACGGTGGTCTGGCTTGCGCGCGAGGGGACACTGCCGCCGAGGCGGTGGAAACAGGGGGAGGGTAAGAAACGGTGAACGGGTAAGATGTGTTTGTTCCACACGAGCTATTGTCCGCCAAGCTACCTTTTCCATTGTTTGTTACAGTCTCGTCCTCTCTCTTTCAACAACACGTCCCCCCTATCGGTATCTTACATCGCGCCAAGCTTTATACCGCGTCTTTCGGGGCGAATATTTCGAGAGTTCTCTGCTACCTAAAAATCCCCGTTTGCCCACGCGATTCGACTGTCTTTCACGGCATCCCTCTATTCTTAACGATCCCTCGATCGACGGCGATATCGACGAGAATGCAAATTTTGGTGAAAGAGAAAATATAATTCAAATTGTACCGATGTCATCTCCGATTTCAATTTTCACCCTTAATGGCGGTAGAAAAGTTAATATGTACGTACTTATGAGTACTGATCAATTTAATATTCAAGGCTCATTTCACTAGAATTGAATAGTATTTATAACGATTTGTAGTGATTTTCTTTTAAAACAAGGTTTTACTGAAATGTACTAAAAAAGGAGAAAAATAATTTGGATAGCGGCCTAAATGATTTAGAAGAATTACCTCATATGACTAAAAATAAAAGCGTGGGACCACAAATTTAATAAGCACTGTATCTGTTACACGTAAAATTCGAATTTTACCAAATTTATTGAAACGGATATATGACATGCTACCGTACGTACTCGTTATAAGCCCGTTTCTACCATGCGTTGTACGCCCGGCGACTATCCCCACCGTTTCCTCGAATCCTTCAGACGAGAGTGAGAGAATCCGAGAACAGGCGAGAGGCTCTTTCGTTTCATCTCGCTCGCTCTTGAGTTTTTTCACTCGTACTATTTGTCGCGCGGAATAGTGTCCACAACGCACCGCACGCCCGCCGCCAGCCTTGTTCGTCGGGCTTATAACGAGTGCGTACTGTACTTAGATTTACTGCTCGGCTTTGCTCGAAATTTTATACTCTGATTTCATAAAAAAGAATTGTTTTATTTATTAATTTTTTGTGTAAATAGTCTAGGGTTTTTCTCTGGATTAGGTATAATGATATTAAGATAATGCAAGGAAATGTAAAGCAGTGAAAATCTTTCCATACAGAAGAATTCTACAAAAATTAAGTTTCGATTATACTTGTAAATACAGCTTCTGTTTAACAAATGCGTATATTCATGGATTCAGATATACTTATTTGTATGTTTACACTTATGTTGTTTATATTTAAAAAAAAATATTTATATAAGATTCGAATATGTGCCAGCAGATTTCATTTCCAATTGCAGTACATGTATTTTATCTCATCATTAACTATCAAGTGAAACGAAATATACAACATATTTTCATGCAACAGTTTATAAAACAAAACGAGTATTATTTAGCATTACATATGGAGATACTAAAAGTTCAAGTATAATTCATTAAAAGCAATAAAAAGAAAGTGATTATTCTACCAAAAAAAACAGTATATCGATGAGAAATCCTAGTTGTAGTTCTGGTCCCTCAGAATGATGACTCTATCGTGTTCTGGGAGAATCGTTACGCGGGGTCCCTATACTATGTATAACCGAAGAGACGGCCGCGCGTCCGCGGCGTGGGCCCGCGAAACTTTGAAAAGTGCGCGGCGCTTTTGCCGAAAGCGCACTCCGCGACAAACACACTCGCCCCCTCCGCCGACGTGCCGCTTCTCCTCCGTGACAGATTATCCCGCGTCAAATCCTGAATTTCACCTCGCTCGCTACTTACTTAATTTAACACGGTCAAAAAATTCCTAGCTTAATTTGAAGGCGAACTCGACAGCGAGTGTACTTATCCGTGTAGCGTTCGCGAGCAACAAACGTACCCCCGAAATCAAACATAAAGCAAGCCACGAGCAGCGGTGAAGCAGTGTGGGGGGGAGGTTGGAGAAGCGAAAAACGTAGAAAACCACAAAAGATTTCAATCTGTCGGGTCTTTGTGGGGGGGGGGCAAAGCGTTTGCGCGTGCACACAGAGCTGCGTGCCTCATTCACGTACGCGGTCCACGCGGCAGCGTACGTACCGTGGCGCAACTTGTACCTGGCCAGAGCAAAGTGCTCTGTCGGTGCTCCTTATTGTCATACACTCGGCTCCCCGGGGCCGCTATAATAATAATTAAAGTTCCGTGCACACAATCATACTAATGGCCGCCAGTGGCACCGGTGCTGTCCGCCGCGGCGCGGCGCGGCTCGGCGTCGGCGAGCGGCCAGACGCTCGGAACGAGAGGAGCGAACGCGAGCGAATAACCCGACCGACGGCGGAGCCCAGTGCCGTCACACTTGAGTGCACGGGCTCACCCGTTGGCTACCCCGTCGCCGCGGACCAGACCAAGGAGAACGATGAACGATGAAAGGCGCGGGGGTTGAGCGCTGTTGACGGCGAAGAAATAGAGAGAGAGAGAGAGAGAGAGAGAGAGAGAGAGAGAGAGAGAGAGTGAGAGAGTGAGTCGGACGCGGGGAGAAAGGCGAAGCTCGTGGGGAGGAAGAAGGTGGAAGGCGGCGGAGGAGCCGGCGCGGAGGTGTAGCGGGCGCAAGAGGGAGAACACCTCCTGGAAATATTCTAATAAGGAAAATTTTCGCTTTTGTGTTTAAGAAAAGAGAAAGAAGTGGCGGCGAGGCCCGCTGGAGAGCGCGCGAGGGAGAGCGACCGGGGGCAGGGGAGGAAGGGCGAGAGAGCGCGAGAAGGAGGGAAGGAGAGCTCAGAAGGAATCCTGGCTAGCTGTACTCTTCTGGTAGTCGCGATGTTGATGGTGGTGGGTAGCGATACTGGTCTTCAAGCAGTTAGAACGAGGGTGGCTGGTAGGTGGACGGGCGGATGGGGGGGGGGGGGGGGGGGGGTGGCAGGACAAGGAAATGAGCGGTGGAGAGAGGGAGAGGGCAGGACGTACAAGTAAGAGTTCGACGGATGAAGAAGAGGAAGAAGAAGGAGAAGAAGACGGACCGAGGCGAGGGGGTTGAGTTGGTCGTATTGTCTCAGCGGGGTGGTTGCTCGCGGGCTGCGCGGATCGAGGGGACATCGCGGAGAGAAGGCGAGCACGAAGGAGCGAAAGGGGTGGGATAGCGTGGAGGGAGGGGGAGGGGGGTTGGTTGGTCGGGTTACCGGCGGGTACGAGAAGGATGAGGTGGGGCAGGAGGTTAGACAGCCGAAGGAACGAAGTGGGCGGAAGAAGAAGCGGAGGCAGAAGAAAGAGAAAAGAATAGGGCGACCGGGAGGGTGGGTGCGCGGGGGCCTAGGCGGCGAAGGGGGTAAGACGCTGCATGAAGGGTTGGAAATGTAGATAGAATTTCTTCATTTCACGTCCTTCGCCCCACACCCTTCCCGCGCACCCTCGTCGACCGCCACCGCGATCTCCACCCCTCCCCCTCCCCCCGCCGCCGCCGCCGCCTCCGCCGTCCCCCGGCCCCCCCTCACCGACTCGCCGCCCTCCTTCTTCGTCTTTTCCTATGCTCCCTTTTCTCTTCTTTCCGCGCCGCGTCCCCCTACCCCACCCACACCTCCTCGACACCCCCGCCAACCCCCGACCCTCTCCTCTCATTTCACCCATCCCCGCCATTCTTTCTCTTAAGACTCCGCGGCAGAGGAATCGTTAAAATCTGGCCGTACCCTCGGTACCCACCCTACCTTGCTACCCTCCATTGACCTCCCTCTCTCTCGCGCGCCCCGCGCTCGCAAGGAATCTTTCCTCCTTTCACTCGTTGCTTGCCGTCGGAGCTACCGCCACCTCCCTACCGCCCCCTCCGCCCCCACAGTCACCAACCCTTGAATGCCGCTCACTCACTACTTACTTTCGCGGGTGGCTCAGAGGGATTCGTGAGGGGGGGGGGGGGGGCGGTAGGAAGACCACCGGGTCTCCTGGAGGATAGTGTTCCGGTATTAATCGGATGGAGAAGCTTGTATGGGAATTTTCGGGATACCCGAAATTATCGCCCAGTCCAGAAGCTCGGTAGCGATCCAGGCTGACGACCGGGGTGCGTTACCGTTCAAGGCATCAGCCGATTTACCGGTTCGTTTCACTTACTCGCGAGGGTTGCCGCTCTTCTTCCTAGATTTAATGGAACACCTTCCACTTGGTCAACGCGTATACCTACGCGCAAGTAAGTCGCGAGCGATCAGGATGATTGGATTAGTCCGTTGTAACGTGTATGCTAGTGGAGCGTCGCTGAAAACTACCCCTTTCCAGCTACCGGTAATCCCGGGAACGGAGAGAATCATAAAATAATAAATTACCGTCACACCTAATTGCCTGGTGCAAGCTTCGGTGCATTGAGTTACGAGCCGAGCGTCTTACGCGGATGAAATGTGGAATTCATTAATAACCTATCGGTAAAAAGTCACGCGTCGCCAAGTTTCCTCGTATCCTCGACTGTACGCGCCGACAAACGGTGCAACACTATAATTTTAATTAAGGAGCGTGCTCCCGGATGGTTCGAGTTCAACGTGCTGGTTTCCCAAAGTAGTAAATCAGTCCCCCGAAGTTCACGACGTGGCGCACGGATTTAGGGTCAAAGACGATCCGCGACGTCGGCTCTTCTTCCTCTTTTGCTTCCCTCCTTCCACCTCCCAACCCCCCCCCCCCCTCCCCCCCCAGGCAAGCATCGGCTAGGGGGTAACCGGAGTGTTTTCGAGCGACGCTCAAGGGTTATTGTTTCGGGTACTGCGAATTTACATTATTTCCTCCGACCGGTCTCATTGTTCGTCCATTTTTGAACATCGCATTCTCAGTCACGGATTCGTCGTTGTTCCTGCGTCTCGCGATACATTTTGTACAAGCGTAATTACCGGTGCGACGGTGCACCACGTTTTTCATCATTAAAATCAGCCGTCCCCCTTTTCTTCCTCCCGTTGCTCATTTCTGCCGGCTCGCATTGTGAGGAACGGAGCTACGAAGCTACCCTTATTATCGTATTCGTTCAATTCCTTAGCGCCAACTATCTTCGATCGAGTCCTTGCGGAGGTTGACCTAATTCGTTGCTTGTCTCGTCGTTTCCCAGAATTTTCAATTCAGGAAGTAAGAAAAAAAACAACAGTTATGTAAAATGTACCGTAATATGTCATTTTTTAGGACACTGTATGCTCAAATGTGGACCACGCACATATTTGGCACCCTTGGTTATGAGGGTTTTCTATGTTTTTGTAAGTTAAGTAAGTAACTTATCTATGAAAATGTTTGAAATATGATTCGAGCAAGGATCTCTTATCGGGAGTGGCTTGAATGTGTGTCTGTATTAAGGAATACGTTTTCAGCCGACCGCAATTTATGCTCCGTAGTCAGCAGTAAGGTAAGATTATTATCAGTCGAGCAAGAAATCAGCGCTGTTCACTTGAATAGCGTCACCTATTTTGTTTTAAATAGGTAAATGTAGGTAATTGTGAAAGGAAGAGGCTTCTGATTTTTTATTTATATTATTTCTGTTACATCCTCAACCTAAAATTATGAAACGTTTTTATTAGGCAAAGTTACAATAAAAATAGTCACTTTTACGAATTGAAATTTTTGTATTCCTTAGTATATTGATATTTTGAATAATTTCAAAACTCCGACGGGGAAGCGAATCATATAATGAATGTAGGTAAGATTGATCGATATTCACCCATGCTAACTTAATAGCGGCAATAAGATCGGGAGGATCCTTATATTGCTTTCCACCGTCGTAAATTTTTCTGGAAAGCCATCCTCACACATTTCTACAATATTTAAGTCGGGCGATAACGCTGGCTGTGGCAGAACTTCAACATTTTTATCGTGTAATCACTCTTTCACTACTTATACATGCTGTGTGTATTGTGGCATTATCATGGTGGGAAATCCACGTTTCTCGCCCCATAACATGGTTAATCTTTGTCAACACGTTCTCAAGAATATTTAAATATTTCCGGGAATCCTGGTTCCCCCCCCCCCATAATTACCAAACCGATTACTCTGAAGTAGAATATCGCACCGCGTATCATGACGGAACTAGTAGACGAGTGGCGCCGAGAAAGAATTTGTAGGCGATACGGTATTTTCGTTCTGCGAAGCCGTGTGCGAGGGCCTTGCGGGCTTTGCCATCTTCGACGCTTGCCTTCAGCGACCAGCGCTGAAGAAATCAGGCATCATCGCCGGTGCGTCGAGCCGTCAACAATTGTGTTTTGATCGGTAAGTATCTATGTATAAGTGATGCGCGATATAATAATAATAATAATAATAATAATAATAATAATACGTGGATAATGCTCGTAGATATATGTTTTTTCGTCCAATATCGATACATGATGTATATTATTCAAAAAGTATACATATTGATAATATCGATACGAAGATCGTATGAATTCACCAATTAAAAAATAAGTTACATACCTATATTACAGAGAATATCATTTTGGATTAAAAAGAATTTTCTAAGATACAAATTTATATGTAGAATTAAGAAATTATTTTATTAAAATTTATAAAATTTATATTTTAATAAGAAACATCATGGAGATCGTTCAATATCAGAGTATGAAAAAGAATTACTGAATTTTACTTACACGCGGTAACTCGAAAATTATTAGCTTGAACGAAACAAGGTGCAGTAGAAATTATTGACATTTCGACCAAAATGATCGATACCTGGAATTATTTGAAATATCGATAAAAAATGGAGGCATTCTTAATAAACATTCTTATTAATTGTGCGAACTACTACTTTGCTTCCGCCTCTTGATACCCAGATGCCTCGAGTTACACGAATTATCTTCATTCGATAAATAACTAATAAAATTTGGTTATCAATTATTCATCGTTCAAAATGATTATTCGAGCACTGATCTTCATTATCTGGGTGAAGAATACTTTGACAGGCATAATGCGGTCATACAAACGTGGTAACCTATCGCGAGCAAAGTGACTGACCGCAAGTTACATCATGAAAGTACAACACTTACGAATACCAGAAATAACGTCCGAAGGTGACTCATCACAATGAAGAATTAAATCTGTCAACTTCAAACATCAACAAGATTCATATCCCCACCCTTGCGTACGGCTCATTGTCAGCTGCCAAAGGAAAATCCCGCACACAAACAGTTCTCCCCGCGAATACACGCTAGAGAACAGAGGTCTGCGGGGGAAGATGAATGTCGAATACGAATTACGGTACGATTCGTCCGAAAGTAACTTCCTTAAAAAGCTCGTTACCCCGCGTAATAAATCAACAACGGGGTCCCGCGCGAAACACGTAATCGCCAGCGAAGGAATCGCTGACTTTAATATCGCGACGATAAATTTCTGGAAAAGCGGATGACATTAATTAAAGTCGCGCGTGTACGTAACACACTCGACGGCGGCATCGTTGCGCGTAGGTGCCTTTACAAAAGCGAAGCCGGTCGCGGATGGCGACGAGGTGTCTCGAGCATCTCTGTAACCGTGCGCCCTTTGTTCGACCTCTGACAAAGTCAATTCGCGGCAAAAAAGCCACGAGCGCTCGCAATTATTCGCATCCACGTGTTACGCGGCGTCTGCTGCGCGAGAAGGTGGTAGGGTAGGGCCTGGAAGCTTGTACGGGATCGAGGGGTAGCGACCCTCCGACTTGCGTGAAAAATATGTAAAGTATTGATTGCATTTTATAATTACTTGGGAGCCGGTCGTCTTAGCTACCCTATCCACTCTCGCCCCCCTCGCCCTCTTCGCGCTCTCTCGCACCCTACCGCTGCCATCCACCCCCCCCCCCCCCCGAACGATCCTTCCAACTCGCTCCCTCCCTCTCGCTCTTCCTCCAGCGCCTCATTTCCTTCGTCGTTTCACTCGTTCAAACGTTTCCTTCTCCTTCGGGGCGGCTAGAAAACGCGCGCGTACGCCCGCTCTTCCCCTCGTTTCTGTACACGTGTATTCTTATGCGTTTCTGCCCGAATGAACGAAGGGATAGTCTCCCCCTCCTGCTTCCTTATCATCCAGGCTCCGCGGTGCGTGCGTGTAGGGGCGAAATTAAAGCGTTCCCCCGTGAACTCGAATGTTTAAAAATCGGGGAGCCACGTTCCCGGGGACTCGAGCATCGGGGGGCCATCGCTCCGCGTGCACCGGTAATTAAAACGTTGTTCGGGTGGCCGTTCAGAGGCGCGAGTATCCTCTTTCTCCTTTCTTCGTTGCGGGCTATTAAACCGGAAGTGGAGTTGCCAGGTCGTCAGGATCCAAAAGTCTTGGACTAGCTTACCGCTGCGACGACTCTACGAGGGATTCGGTCGAGCATCGACGGCTCGTTCGAAGCCCGCGGACTTCCGTTCACCCTAGTCGCAGGACGGGAGGAGGAGGCGGGCGAGGCCACGGGAGAGATTTCAGCGCGAGGCGGCTCGAAAGATACAATTAAGATTTATCCAGCAGCGCAAAGCGGACTGATTAAAAGTTGGAATGGTAATTTGCGAGCGCTCCATTAATAAACACGGTTTTGAGGAAGACAGCAAGTTCGCCGGAGTTTTTCAGGCGCGATCGACACGAGCCGGTCGTTGCGTTTGTCAGCCGTCCGGCAGTTGTCAGCTTGCCGCGGTTTAAACGGACAATGGCCAGCGTAAATATCGGCAAGTCTGTGCATCAACGTGTCGGCCATCGTTTCCACGAACGAGCGAGGATTCGGAGTTTCTTTATTTGTTAGATCCTATGTATATGCGCGGGGCAGTTTAAATTTAATGACCCGGGGTCTTAGCAAGGTCCGCTCCAAAAGTAGCTTCCTCCCCGAATTTGGATATCACGCGCCTAAAGTTGTCTAAACCATGCAACACCCCCAAGGAAGCCTTATTAATTAGTTCCAACCTTCCTCAGCATCAGTATATGCAAAAATCACGAATGATATTACGCTACACCCCTGTCTGTCCAGCATACAACTAATTCCAAGCTGATGGAAAAGTTGGACGATCACAGAAGGTTCGTCAAACGGCGTGGAATCGAAGGCGCGCGTATACAGGTGCACGCAGACGAAGGGTTACTGAAGGACGCTCCGGAGGAAATACTCGCGATAATTACTGGATCGCTACGGGGACACTCCGATCTTACACGCGATTATTCAATTTTCGCCGATGGCCAAACCCCCCAGTCAGGCCACCCCCGCGCGACCCCCGCCTGGCGGGGCGTCGCGCGCGGCGCAGCCAGAAACCTATCGCGCGCAATAATTCGTCGCTTCTCCGGGATTTAAGACGAATGAATCTTACGTCTACGCGCGAGACTGCCAGGAGTGGAATATCGGAAAGGTAAGGAAAAGGAGGGAACCGGTGGAACAGGGCGGGGGGGGGAGGGGGTTGGAAGGTTGCGCGGGGGGCGAGCAGGAGTAGCGCGGCGGCGGAGGGTGAATTCGAGGCGAGAGTAGCGCGGGCCAGGAGGGTGGCTGAGGGTGGGTGGTGGCGAAGGAAAGGGTAGGTAAAGAGGGCCACTGTTTTTACCAACCAGCCTGCGACTGCCGCGCACTCATTTACTCTCGGTGGACCAACACCGTCTCGCTTGGTCCACGCACATCGCCCGCCTATTCACACTCACGCGGGGCCGCGCGCTCTCTGCCGCGCGGGGCGCAGGCTTTTCGTGTGCACAAGCAATGCCTGAGCACGCCACTCGGACGGGAGGCAAACGCGCGCGCGGCCGAACCGTGCATTACCTGCCTACATACAGAATCGAGACGGCAGCCGACGGGCGGGCTGAAAGTACGGCGGGCAAAAGGTAGCTCTGGTCTATCTGCGACCAGAAGGGGGCACGGGAAAAGCAGGCGCACCGCGAGGTGAAAAGGACGTGGGCGAGGGACTCGGGGCACAATCGAATGGTGTGCGAAGCGGTAGCGGGCTACCGGCCACTAAGCGCGCATCTACGTTCTGCGCGCGGTCGGCCTGAAACTCCTGTCCACGTAGACGATGATCGAACCTTTGTGCGTTATCGTTGAGCGACTACGCGGGATGACTCATGCCTAAGCTGAAGCCTGCTCCAGCGCGTCTTATCTCACCGTCTTCACGCCTAGCTGCCTCTACGTCCTCGCGGCGACGCGTGTCTATCGCGGCGCGGTAATGTCAGGCTGCTGATCCGCGTCAAGTGGCGTATGACCGCATCCGCGCGCGGTTATAAGCGGGTGGTGGGTGGCGCGGATGACGCGTCCGCGAGGATAGGCGCGGGCTCGGCGAGCGGCGCGCAGTGTGTACTTGCAGCGGGTGGCATCGCGCGGGGGTGGTTTGGGGGGGGGGGCAGGGGGGCAGGGGGTCGGCGGCGGCAGGAGGAAAAGGCAACGGGAACGCACGTAAGGGTTTTCTCGGTTTCTTACAACGAAGGAGTGGGAGTTCGGCGGAGGTTGCAGCGCGTGGGGCCAACGAGGGGGTGGCGGCGAAGGAGGCGGGGGAGGGCGAGCGAGCCGGGGTGTGTGGGTTGGGGAGGTAGAGCAGCTCTGCCTAGAAGTTGCGCCCAGCATTTTAATCGATTTCATTTGCGCGCATGTGGGTGAGAGCGAGCGGTGCGCGGCTGAGACAGAGAAAGAGTCTCGGGGGGGGGGGGGGTGTTTCGAGGGAGCGCGAGTCGGGGGCCGAGCGAGAAAGAATGAAGGGAGAGACGGCGGAAAAGAAGGAGAAAGGAGGAAATAACGGGAAGACGGGGGGAGAGAGGGAACAAGCGACTGGAAAGAGCGAGCCGGTTGCCGTATACAGGGAGAGAGGGGCCGCGAAGGGATGAGAGAGGGAGAGAGAGAGAGAGAGAGAGAGAGAGAGAGAGAGAGAGAGAGAGAGAGCGAGAGGGGAGGGCGCGCGCGCTCCTCCGGTGTATAAACCTTTCTTTGTTTTGCTTTGCTTGCGTCATTAGGGGTTGGGGATGGATGAGGCGAAGGCGGCGGCTGGGTGGCGGGTGTACCAAAGGGGGGACGGGGGGGAGGCCACCGCGGGAGAGGGCGTGGTTCTTCTGCAATCTACATATAGGCATCCGTGCAGACGACTTTAGTACGTATGTACGTATGTGTATGTTTGTGGAGATGCACGTGTGTTCCCCGTTGGTGCACACGGTGTGCTCCGGAATTCCCTGTCCGTGAGAGTCGTCGTCGTCGTCGGCGGCGTCGTCGCCGCCGTCGTCGTCGTGTCCCTACTTATAATTCGCATGATGGGTCGACACACGCTCGAGTTAAAACTTTGCCATGTATCTCGTGGCGGGGGCGCGCCAACCCCCCTTTCCTGTTCCTTCTAAAGGGCGGCAGCCATACGAGGGACCGCGTTATATCCGCGCTTCGCGTCGAAACAGACTGTGAAAATACGGCCGCGGATAATGTCGTCGCTGCTGGGACGCTTCGGGATTTTATGGCAGCTTTTAATACCGTTCTCGCACGCCATCCGTGCCCGAATTCACGATCTCTGGGAAGGAACCGTTCGACGGGGATTCGTTGGGCTCGACTCGAAGCCACGCCGAACGACTCGAACACTGATTCGTCACTTACCACTGACGCGTGAGGCACTTCGATACGCCAATATTTGATCGAGATTCATCGCTGGATGCCTCTAACAAGAGGATTTTAAATTTTCACTTCATCATCGACGGGCGACGCGAAACGTTATCTTGTTGGCCCCGCATAAATAGATCGACACTTGGCGGAGTAGTATTACCGAGATCCGATTGCGCGGGAACCTTGCACGTATACGTGTAAGCCGGAGCAGCTCGTCTGTATTGGACGTCGAAGTCGATGGCCCCCGGTAAATAGACTCTTAAACGTTAACCTTAATACGACCGGGCGACAGTCTTGTAATTTACGTACGCGCGTGACGCGGGGCAATTTAAAAATCCAGAACTTCGGAATTGGCGTTCCGCGGCGAGATGTAATCCATCCTCGTTTCTGAATACAACTCTGCACTCGACAAGTTCGGCGCCGCGTATAAATCTTTCGGGGATAATCTTTTGTGAAAATTAAAGCGATATTTAGCGATATCACTTTAAATGATTTTTATACAGAATTGGTACTTAATGAATGAATAGGGATAATTGAGATTTCCATTGGAGCATCAGAATATTTATAATTCGTTTTAAATTACACCTGTTACACTGTTAAAGAAAGGGGGAGTGCGAGGAATGATATACTTTTCATCGTTTGGCATTTTACACCCATTGTTCTACGTCGCGATACTTCGGTTTGTTATCGATGCGGTTTTTACTTTATCGACAATGGGGGCGCGTCTATTTAGAATTTATATGGTACAACGCAAGGCTGTGTTAAAACTTTCCTACTTCTTTCTTACTTGAAGGAGATACTTTAACTTTTCCCCGCCACCTCCTCCGTGCAGATTGACACTAAATGTGTATTTCCCTCGCTAGACAGGCAAGTGCGTTCACCGGAAACCTCGGTGTCGAAGTGTGGGTAAAGACTCGCGTTACCTCTGCTTAAATCCGATATTGAAGGTTAACGGCACGAGACTCCGCGTCGGGAGCAAAATACTAACGCGGGTGACTTGTAGGCCAAGTGAAAGAGATATATGTTCAAGTCGTAAATAAAACGAGAGGCAAAGAAGTAGGTATATAAGTGGGCGAAATAGATAAAAGAAGAAGAAGAGGAAGAGCGATGCAATGAATGATATTTTTCTTCCTTTCTCTGTGTTGGTTGCGTCAAGGATAGTCGCATCGAAGATATCAAGCTTCGTACCATCTCTAGTTTTGTCACATGTTGAATTGGCATCTAACATTTATACAAACGACGTCCAATGATGAGGAGATTTACAATGAGGGACAATTGGAAATAAAAGAGAAGTGACAGAAATGTAATTATTTTTAAAGAAACAGCCAGAGAAAAATGTGTGCTTATTATTTTTTGCCTAATTCAATTTAAACTTTTCAATTAGACATCTTAGGGATATTGATGTACTCAAATGTAATTAACTTATTCGCAACTTTAATGAAGCTCACTCAGTCATCAGAATTAGTTACACAGATAATTAATGGAAGAGTGTTTTATATCTACAACATGTTTTATATAAATGTTAATATGCCTATCTTGCATAAGCAAATACACATCGCTTCTTGGATTTAATCTGCGCTATTGATTAGTTTTAGGTATCTAATATCTAAAGGGGATATTTAATTCAATCGAATGTTGGACTGGAGTACATATTATCGAAATGTTTCAATTATTATTCAGTGCGAACGGTAAAAGCTGTGCAACTTTGTTGTGATAATAGCACTCACAGTTTTACACTACTTAACATTTCTATCTCATGAAGAATCCTTGAAGGATTCACCATGAAGCAGACTCATTTCCACCATAACTTGAAAATATCACTAAAACTTATTCCCAAATGTCCTCATTCCAAGAAACTAACATTCAATCATGTTCTATGATATCCAACTGAAAAAAAATCAATTCCACTGTACAAATCAACCAAATAATTCCCCCAACTAATCACTCAAGCACAGTATCACCAAACACCTCTACAAAGAACAAAAAAAGTTAAGAATTGAAAACCTTGCAGCAAGAGCGGTGCAACTGCATCTTGACCAGATTCGAGTAAACTGAAAAAAACTGTTTATAAAATTATTGCTATGACATAACATTCAAAAGCGAACAGTAATTGAAAAATATATATTTGCACACACTAAGTAGTAGTTATTCAGCTGATAAGTTTTTATTGCTATTTTTGGCGAATTTTTCAAGTCCGGCGCTGCACCTGTCTCGTAGGTGTGCAAATATCCTCAGTCAACACACATTTGAGAGCCTTCTGAAAAGGCTGTTTATAAGCTGGGACATAGTTGCGCGTTCTTATTGCACAAAACAGTAATGGGTGGCTGGGTGCAGGTTCAAAATTTGCAATAAATCGCTCATTTGTTATCGGATTTGTATCAAACTTTCGCCAAAACGATGTAGATTCAAAACTGGAGTTGCACCCCTGTTGCCGCAAGGTCTTCAATTTCACCAGCACCCTTAACATCCTCCCAATCCTTATTCCATTTCCCGAAACTCTCCCGAACGACCAATCCCTATATACCTCAACCGTTCCAATTGTCCCAACATCGCCTCTCAGATCTCGCTTATCACTCGATCATCCACCGTTAAGAACCCCCTGCAGTCCCCAACATTCCAGTCACCGCTCCATCATCGACCGCTAAAACATCTAAAAACGCTAAAAAGAAAATACAAAACAACCCCTGCCACGTTCCACTTGCAATGACACCAGAAACGTCTCTCGAAACATATCTTCCTCATCGATACGCGCCACCGTGGCCAGAGGAAGGGAAGAGAAAAGCCCGGGAAAGAAACGGCCCGCGGGAAGAACTCGGGCAAACAGGTAGCTAGCGGTCAGCTGTCGGGGGTGGTGCGGGCAGTAGTCACGTGTCGCGTGGCCAGCCGAGCCGAGTCGGGTGGCTTATGTCGGCCGAGAGTGGCCGGCCCACGTGGTTCAACAGCAAAAACAACGAAAAGGAAGAAAGGCTTTCCAGCGGGCGTGCGGTGCTGTGGCGTGGCACCGTTCAAACGGGGGGCGGCGGGGGGTGGCGGTGGCGGAGGGAGGTAGGGGGGGCAAGGCGGGAGAGTAACGCAGAGATTTTATTGGCGTCGGTACGGGATGGTCCACTGCGTGGTCAGCTGGCGTCGGCGCGGCATTACGCGCGCGAGTCTCTCTTCTGACAGGGTGGAGTGGTAGGTGGTCGTGAGAGGGGTTCCCCGGGGGTGGGTTGAGAGGGTGCGAGTAGTCGTCAGTGCGAAGGGTGGGGCTCGGTCACCACGTGGCTGAGCACGTGGTCTTTACCCTCCGACAAGTCCCTGTCCTTTCTTTTCCGCTCTGCCCACGGTTCCGTTCTCTGCGTCCTACCCACCTTCCTCATCCCGCGTTATCGACGCTGTCACTCTTTGATATCCCCCGTCCTCCTCGCCCTTCTACGTCACCTCTTCGTGCAGCCGCTTCACCTATCCCGCACACCTCGACGCGTGGCATGTACCGTGTCGCGTGCCCCTTTGCGTGATCTCCTCTCCCTTTGGCGTCGATGCCCGCTCGCGGCTCAGGCATCCCCGTTTACCGGATCGTTGCTTGTATTTTTGAAGGTTTAGCTGGGTTGTACGGGCCACGCGGAGCTGCTCGAAATTAATAGTACGGGATGGTGTATCACGTGCGAGTGACGCTCCCGTAGATTCGGAATATTTAAGTCACGGGAGCTTGAAGCTTGCCATTAAACTCGCAAAGGGAACGCAGGTTCGGTTACCTCTCGAGTCAAGTGTGCCTAGTACGAGCATCGGGGATTCTGTCCCATCGAGGGCCCCGCAATAAGAGAGTCACGCGTCTGAAGTTAACAGCTAATATGAAGCTCTCCCGAAGCCACGCGACGCATTCGCAGTACACAAACGATTACTTTCTAATTACAAGCGTCGAGTACGTTAAATATTCAGCAGCGGGCGCCCGAGCGTCACGTTCGAAAGTCTCCTCGACGAGGGTGCCTCGTGATCGCGCATTAAAGAGAGACTGGATTCGCAGGCCCCGATAGACCCCCGCGAGGGACGATTCGGTGGACGGGGTCGCAATAAAATCCGGCATGTCTAACTGTGACTAATATCGCATTATACGTCCGGAATAAAATATCCCTGTAATCTAAGCTGCGGCTGAATCGGGGAGAGCCGGGGCTCGCGGTCGGGACGCGATCGGTAATCGCGTAGACCGCGATCAATTTTCCATGTAGGACGGAAGATGAGACGATCGGGAATGTCGTTGTGCCAGGTGGAGCCAGCCGCGTTCGTGCATCAACCACGCGGGGGAGTAAACGCAACTGCCGAAATTTCTCGCTAAAACCTGGCTACTCCCGGGTGCCGGCTTCGCGAGAACACTCGCACACGGACGCCTCTCGCCGTGGGTGTGACGAATAAGCGAGCGTCAGCTTATTAGAGGGTGAACGCCTGAGTGTTTCTGGTGTATACGCGCGCGTACATCCCGCCGCGCACGTCGGGGTATGTGGCGTGGATAAGGGTAAGAGTAAGAATAAGAGTAAGAGTAGACGACCGGCGAAAGAGGGGTGAGTGAATGAGGAGGTGGGTACACGACATGTCATGCTGTGCCTGGCTCGCCTCCACCTTCTTCCAACCGCCTCAGCCCACCGTTCGCCAGCGCCACCCCCCCCAGAGGCGAGCCTCATCCCCTCGGCGTCGCATCCACTGCCACATCGATCCGCCTTAATGAGTGGAAAGAATAAGACAGCCTCCCCTACTGCGAGAGCGGAGTTTCGCCCTCCCCTACGACGGCGAACGACGTCGTGTATAGGAAAAGAAGGGGTCGCGGGAATCGGGAGACGGGCGAAGGAAACGGGACTCGAGCCTAGTCGTGGAGGACCTGAGGAGGGTTGGCGGGGTGCGACGACGACGACGACGACGAGGAGGGAAAAACCGGGGAGATAGAGGGCCAGAACGAGAGAGGGAAAAAGGGAAAGGAAAAGAGACTCGAGAAGAGTAAAGGAGAGGGCGAGAGGGGGTTCGGGGGAAGGGGCGGGGGTGGGACGAAGGGGGGGGGGACAGGGGTGGCTGAGTTTCAAGAGGTGAGGAGGTGATGGAGTTGGAGGCGGGAGGGGCGGTAATGCTCCCGTTGTTTCGCGAGTGAAGGAGGCACGCACGCACCCCCCCGGCTGCCATCCCCCTTTTCGCCCGACCGACCCCTTCCTTCGCGGGCCCCCCTCACGGCTCCGAGGAATGTTAATTCCCGGCGCTTTAATTCTTACGAATATTTCCCTCGTGCCTGGGGGACGATCGCGGGAGAACCAGAAAAGACGGGAGGTTGAAGACGAAGAAAGACGAGGAAGAAGGGGAAGAACTAAATGAAGAAGAAAGATGACTAGAGCCAGAGAGGGAGAGGATTGCGCGAAGAAGACGAAGGAACAGAACCCCCGGAGGCTCGTCGTTCCTTACCACCTTGGCGTCGGCCTCGTCTCTCCTTGTATTGTCCTTCTTCCTCTCTCTTTATCTCTCTCTCTCTCTCTCTCTCCCACGCCCCCATCCCTCTCTCTGTTCCCGCGTCCCTGCTTCCCTGTCGCTCATTTTCTCTTTCCACACTCTGTAGTTCGTACACGACGTCTCGCGGATTTTAAGCTTCACGGGTAGTTTTCGGGCGCCTTGTGGGATTGTAGCCCGAGCGATTTCTTTTTCTTCTCCGAGGCGCTTGAACGGTTGCCGTGCGACTGGAAAAGTGAAAACTTCACGCGTTCCGCGGGGTAAGACGGCTCGTCGACTCTTCTTTGCCAGCTGATTAATTGATCGCACATGTTACTCGGTTGCACGCCGCGCGAAGCTGCGGAAATTATAGAGATCCAGAAGTGGTTCGAAGCGACGAAGGCGGGGGAAGAAGAGAATCCAATTTTTCTTCCCTCTCGAACGATTTACCGAAACAGTATTTTCCGAAGGGGCTCAACGTATCGATTGAAACGTAAACACCGATCGGATCTCTCCCTTTTTGCGTTCTCCCTTCACCTGCATCGCTCTTACACGCCGCTGTTCAACTGGCGATACTCTACGCAAGTTAAACCATAGTATTCCGGGTGATATAATATTTTCGATCATTCGCCAGGTAATCTTCGCGACGTTTGCATTCAATTGCACGATCGTAATTAAGAGTCTGCTGGGCCGAGGTGGTCGGGGGAAGTTCCAGCACTTGCACATCTTCAGAAATATTTGAAAAATTAAGAACTCCCAGCGTGAAGGTCTTCCGTAATTAAACGTTGAAAAGTGATTGCATTACTGTGGACTCTGTTCAAAGTAATTTGACAACTTCACCGGTGACTTATTTTATCTACACCTATTGTATTACGAGGAGACAATTAAACCAATCTCGTAAAAGCATCGGCTTGCATCCTGCCGGCCAGTCAATTCGTACAAAATCTGTGGAATTTAATTAAGATCACCATTCTGATCCTTTCATCGCAGTATGTACTAGCACTATTATCCTGCTTACTTCACCGAGTAATACATGCAGAACTAAATTCAGAATTCCTCGTGCGAAATTTAATTATTAGAGTTCGACGGTATAGTTTAAAGGCTGGTGCATCTGTGATCCAGGGGCGTTATCAGTCATTAACATTTATTTAACGTTGCTATTACTTTAAGAACATAGTACACATGCTCGCGCAGCAAGGCTTCCAGCTTCGCCGTCCGACAGATCCAATCTCGGCTCGATTCTACGAATTGCCCCATTCGATCGTACAGTATGCTTTTCTTCACATCGTCGCTTATTGCATTACGTTAAGCACATACATCCTGGACGCGTGGTGTGGACTACATAATACGTGAACTTCTAAGAATGTAACAGATAACAAGGCGTAGGCGGCTACGTATCTTAAGGCAAACGCAGGCGTTGATATTTCCCAACACGATGAAGAAACGATGATAGATCGAAGTAGATTGATGGGAGCGAGAGAGAGAGAGAGAGAGAGAGAGAGAGAGGGAGAGGGTGAGGCGGGAGGTAGGGAAGCTATCGAGATACGAGAAAAAACCGGCAGGGAAAAGGGGAGACATTCGTAAATTACAGAGTGCGACGAGGATGATCGCGACGGTTGAACAGAGATGAAGACGCCGAGGTAGAAGCAAATGGAGAGTCAAAGAGAAAAGCGTAACTACCTACCATGGTTTTTGCTGGACCGTCATATCCGGTCATCTGTCCATTGTAGCATTTATTCCTGGTCAGGTCATGGCTGAGAGCGTGTTTATTCGAATAAATCATCGATATACTTCAATGCTTCGGTATTGCCTCTAATGGCCCCTGTTGCCTACGCAACTGTGACGCGTATATATTTTCTATCGTGACGAAAGCTGTACGTCAGTTTGTTAATTTCAGCTCGCTGAGCTTCAGAAAATTAACCCTTCGATGGCGGATATTTCGGAGGGTCGATTTTGACCCATAGCGTAGTACTTAATTTTGTTCATATAGGTTATAGGAATACATACTAATAATAAATAAAATACGTGATATATGTAGGTACCTATAGAGTTAAATTCATGAACCATGACTGGGTTGTTCTACTTTTGATTGTCAGTGTAATAGTTAGTGTTAGGGGTGCAATATCAAATTCTGTAAAGAAATTACCATTTCGTTTTGGACCAATACATTGCTAAGTCTTGTGTAATAAACCCTGTATTGTTAGACTCTATATGTTAAGAAGATATTCTATATGCCGTGGCGCTAATTAACCGATATACCTATTCGAGCTTTTCTTTATACGTTTCTCTACTTCACTTTGATGTGAAAAAGAAAATAAAACTGAATTTATATTCGTATAAAAGAACAATTATATTCCGTTCTTCTAGGAGGAAATTAAAGTGCCATTTATGGACCATAGGCATGCAGTATTAAATTTGCTAAGAAATTGTCAATACGTAAAGTATAAAGGAGTGTACTTCATTTCTGTCAAAATGTAATTGTCATCTGGATGTGAATAAAGCACAGAAGTTTTAACACGAAGCGTCATGTAATAATCATCAAAGTTTCAATGTTCTTGCTTTTACGATGCTTATAGAAGCGCGGTTATCCCAAATTTCTTACAACTTCATTTGTAACATTATGTAATACTAGTATTGTAAATTCTATAATACGTACAGTAATGTGCCAATCGAGGTAATTAAGTTATGTTTTACCAATAAATTGCCAGAAGTTTCATCGCAGAATAAATAGAGGGAAAGGTGTCAGCCTTTTTAAACATTCCTTTTTATTCTTTACATTTATTACGTATTTACAGAGTCCAACATTGGAATGTGTCAACGTCACGCGTGGACGGTATTAAGGTTCATTTTAAGACGATATTAAAGGGAGAATGAAAAATGTAACAGACTTAATTTGGAGAAAGCAATCCTATTAAATTAGGTTGCGGCATTTCACCAGGAATTTCATATTAACATGATTTCCAATGCGTCTTGTTTCTGCTCGGTTTCCTTTGCCGTCGATATTCCCTAGTTCCCCTTTATCTTACTCAATTCCACATCTCGATACATACTCTTGCCAGACGAACCAGACCCGCAGTTTTGCGCGATATTAAATTATTAGGGGAAGGCACCCAGGCCTGTTTCACCCTCCACGGTCGAGAATCACATATTACATAATCCTTAGTCGTAATTCTCGTAGAAAAGAATTCCATATGAAAATTTATTGCCAGACATTCCTTAATATCATGTTGATTTTTAAATTCTGCTCCTCGATCGCATTAGATAGTGCACAGTATAATAATATTTTAAACGCATGGGGGGCAATAGTTGACCGTTTCCGAGAATATATTGAGATCAGCATTTTCCAGATCTTAGATATCAGCACATGTGCACAGAGATATAATAATTTTAGAAAATTTGTATAGCTCCAGGATGATAAGAAAGGGTTCACATTTCTAAAAGAATTGAAGATTGAATTTAAAAATCTCAGATTTTAGATAGTTACAGTATGTATTAGGCAAGGTATTTTATAATAGACATATGTATGTAGTTGTCATAATATAGTGTAGAGTATTTTACAATTTTTTAATATCACAAGTTTATAGTACCTAAGTGGATGCAACTTCAGGGGTAAACAAAAATAATGAGAGTACATATATTTAGTTTCAATAATTCTCAGTGCAAATTGAGCTAGCATAACACCTTCGCAGAAATTTGTCTTCAAAGAAGACGCTCATAGTAACGACGACATTAGGCTTCCATGCAGGTCGCCAAACTTATTCTCTTTGAGCTTTTGACGTGTCCAGATTTACAGACTGCCGAAAAACTAATTTTCTAACGTGTGCTGATCTTATTAGGAAAATAGACTCAAGTGCTTTGTAAAACATTACGAAAGTCCACAAATAATAAACATTTGATTGATTATATCATTTACTGTACTTTCGAAACATAATGATATGACAAATAGATCGGAAATGTTATCGATATCCACAAGTGCCGTGGTACTAATCTTGGATGGAAGTGGAATCATAACTCTTTTGTTACTAACTCGTATTAAAGGCTGCATACACTTCGATAAGAACTCAGTAGGTCTGAATGAGACACTGCGAAGGAAAACGGATTAACCAACATCTTTTGCGAAATTCAGTTAGCAGCAATAAAGTACAAAACAGGTAAAATTAATTTCTTTACAACATGGGTTAGTCCTTTTCTGTTCTCAATGCCTCGAAGCATCCAGTATTCCAGATCACGTACATATCCGAACAGCAGCTATCGAATATGAAGAACTAGAAATCATTTGAGGAGCAAGAAACGAGTGTACAGGCTTAATATCACATGGAATGGCCTGTCAATGACACAGGTGGCCCGCTAGTGCAATAAACAATAAAATTAAATGCCGTATACAGCGCCGAAGGCTTTTCCAAAATTAGTGCAAACCATGCCAATCGATCGGAACGATCTCTTAACAAGGAATAATTGATGTTGGGAGCAGCGAAAGTTTCGCTCCCATAAAGCATCCCGCGGCCTCATGTACCAGACTGGTTACCCCGATAGTTGGATGGACCACGATCGCACGAGTGGCACGAATGCTCAGCCCCGTTTTCCTGCAATTACCGAGACTCTGCCCCGGCATAGTAGACCGTTCGCAAGTGTCGGTTGGACGCGGTGGTAGCGTGAATCAAAGGGGAACGGAAGCTGAACGACGGAAAATCGGAAATCTGGCGTTAACAATCGTGGCGACGTCATGCTGGCACGCCACCAAGGCGCGATTGTGCCCTCCCCCGCGCTGACAAACTGGCGTAAAACACCGGCCGGCGATTCGCGTCAGCGGTGAATAGCATCTTAATCTTCGCGCTGCAATCTGGACTATAAACAACGCGGCCCGCGATCGCTGCGCACACACGGAGGGCAAGCACGTGCACGTATCGAGGGAACGGGCGCGGAGGCACCGCGAGCGGCTTGATCTAAAGTCGCTGCGAGCGATAAATTCAGCCGACGAATAAAATAGATCTCGACTAATTGTGAGAGATGCACGACACACTTGCACGCCTGAACGCCGGTCCTCCGTCTCTGTTCCTATCCGCTGTCACCGCTTATCGCTGTCTCCTTTCTCTGGGGCACTTGGCTCTGTCTCCCTCCGCCTTATATCGGATCCTTTCTCTTTCTTTCGCGAACACGTCCTTCCACCCGGCACCGTCTTCATGCTCTAAAACGTGGCATGCACTCCTTACACTCTGCACTGTCCTACGAAGGGGAGGGATGCGGGGGAGCATAGGGGGAGGTAGGCTTCGATGCTTGGTTAAACCTCTAGGAGATCGGGTTATGCACACCGCAAGTTCGTCCACAGATTTACCGAGTGATGGGTTAGAGCGATGGATTAAACGTTCCGGGATGGTTTTTCAGGGCACGGGAGATGTTTGGTCAGTTTCCTCGTTGGGGGTGTAATTTCTTTCCGATTGGTTTAATTGGATTTAATTGGGCTTTATGTTAGGTACGATGATGGCTGGAAGGAAATTGAAAATTGACCTGTATGTCAGTGGGAATAAATTTGGTATTTATTCCGAGAGCTCTGTTGTTCTGAAGAATATAACACGAGAGATATAACGTCACCTCGTCACATGATGATATTCTCATATTCGCCACTGCGCGACTTTTTATAAAATATAGTAACTGTCAGGGAAGTTTAGTTTGGTGTGATTTTAGTCCTCTCGATCAATCTCTCGTGAAGGTGCATCACCCAGACCTTTCATTACTGCTGCAATAGTAAAAGCTGCTCTAACAAAATCATTCACGTTTCACTAGTTTGAAGTTACGTGTCGATACTTTGGAAATATGCACGTGATTTAACAGGTTCCTCAACACCCATCACACATTAGTGTCATATCGATCTCTCACGGCAGACCAGCGTCGCATTTATCCGACATCGATAATTTTGCGTTATGAAGTGTCCAAATCAATAACCCACAGAAGATTCAAAGCCCCAACTTAGCCTTTGGATCATATTCTTTGCGAACCAAATTAAAAACACTAGAATATCCAAAATCTCGATAACAGTCCACAAAAGCGTCTCCAAAAGATCCCCAAACGGGAAGAGAACAGAGAAGCCAAATCGCGATCATTCCACACCTAATACCCTTTTCCCCGACGCACATTCATCGCTGCAACTGCTGAAGCTTTTTTCAAACCAACGCTATCTCCACCGAGCGAACAGATCCCAGACGTGGGCCGCGCGAGCCCCGAAGGTGTCCCGCCTGAAAACGCGCCGGAACGTCGAGCAGCCACGAACAAGACGCAATCGGCGGGATGTTCGTAGCCCTCGGTAGGTCTCGTGAGGAACGAGAGATCGCACGAGCGCAAAGATCAAGCAGGATCGTGCGACCCGGACCCCTCGACCTGTGTGCCTTCGAACCGAGCAACGAACGAACGAAACGGCCCCCTTTCGCCCTCTTCTGTCCCTGTTGTGTCCACGTCAGTCGCTGTGCTTGACCCGCTCTCGCGGACGGCCACCTTCGTTCGCCTCCCCCGGCCACACTGCATCCGTTGCCGCTTTGGCCAACCCCCTCCCCATGCCCCCCCTAGTCCCACCGTACCACCTTGTTTCCCCATCTCGCGTGGCAGAGATGTGATCCACGCCTGTGATGCAATAAGTTGGATTGTGTTACTTCACCGGTGCATGGGTCGAATTATGTCGGATACGACCTGGGCCCCGTATATACATTTGTTGCGATCACGCGTCCACGAGCAAGAAGAAGAAGAAGAAGAAGAAGAAGAAGAAGTCGGGACAGACCGGGATTGGTGGACGGATCGTGGGGACTGACTCGGCTGGTCGATAGTGAATCTTGAAAACGGGCTAACCGCGGCTCCACTTTATTGCACCGGCCCGTTTAGTAATCATGCCTTTGACATTTTTCAGCCGGGGTCCCGGCGCGGCGCGGCGCTGGATATCGACGGCTCGGCTACGGCAGGCTGGGTCAGGAGAGCATCGTCGATCCGATGTTTTAGGATTGATATCTTTTCGCGCTCTCGTGACGGGCCGCGGTCCCTGCTGCTGTTGTTCATGCACCTCGGAAGACCAGGCACGAGATACCTGCGCTCTACCTGCAGCGGTGGTTCTCCCCGTTTCCGGAATTCAGGCGGTTTCTCCACACACGTGACGCAATTTCGCGATAGGCCGGAGTTATGTGTGGAAGTAATGCATAACACATGGCGGTAGTGGTAGGAGCAATCCTACTAATGCTACTAATACTGAAAGTGTGTTTGGATGTTTGTTACTCAATCACGTCGCAACTACGTAACGGATCTTTCTGCGATTTTGTATACACCTAGTCTAGGATCAGGAATAAGATATTGGGTAATTTTTATCCTGATTTGTTTAACCGATCTGGACCAAATGTTGCATAATTTCTGCCTGGGACTCTGCGGAAAATATAGGCTACCATGAAATCTGGATATTTGAGCCCTTCGCACTCTGTGTTTTATTTCATCTCCTTAACGCTCTGTGACGATCAAAGTTTCACCCGGACAACGCCCGGGTACTTTAGCTAGTGTATAATAATTCCTACATGACTTCATTAAAATTTCTAAGAACAATGAAGCTACAAGTGCCACAAGTATATTTGTATTTAAAAAATATTGGTAAACTATAAGGTAAAAATTAGGAGCTTTTCCAATCCTGAGCATGAAGAGTGACATATATATTGAAGTGTATTTCCTGGTATAACCAAAAAGTAATTACTCTATGTACAGAAATAAATGGAAAGGTCGTCAACTTTTGTTCCAGGAAGCTTCATTTTGAAGAAAATCGATGCTGAGAATTCGTCGGGTATTATGTATACTTGGGAAAGTGAGCAAGACTTGGCTAACGCGTCTGTCTACAACTCGTCATTTCTACTTGTGAACCAGCATCTCTCCGCTTGGGCGGAGTCATGATTCAACTAATACAATCAACTGTTACTGATCCCTTTTATGTGAAAAACTGAGCTTCCATTGAACTGGCCGGTACTATATCTAAAATATATATTTGGCTATGTACAGTAGTGCCTCGTTAGCTGGCCGAATTTCTGCCCTGTTAGCTGACCGTCGCTATCCCTACCAGTTCTTGGAACTAGATTCACGGAGCTAGCTGGTCCCGACACCCAAGCATATTTGTTTTAACCACCTACCGACTTAAGACCTCGCTATTTCGTACTGGGCATCGGTATATATATATTGCATTCACTCACTCGCATTCAATGCTTCTCAATCGCTCATTCGAATTCTTCGAACTCTACTTGTCTAGATAGATGGTCAGATATAATCTAAGACCCCGACCAGCTAAGGCGGCACTACTGTATATTTAAAAAGAAGTCTCTGAAGAAGTTAATAGTCTCCCCCAACTGAAAGAAAACATTATGTGAAATTTTGAAAAATTAACAAATTAACAAACAAATTAGTGTTTTCTTTTCATGCCGTTTTCATTTAATGTGTGCAAGCAGAGTAGTTCATGCGTAAGACAAATCTATTTTTAGTTGTTACACAAATGTGGTTTAATTTAATATCACCACGTGTGGTCTCGAGTTGTCGTGGAGATACAGGGCACCGTTTCGATCCACAAGGGACGGTCCTCTGATCTGCAGTTCATGCTGCACTCTTTCAAGTTGTTGACAATATAGATCAGCACTGGTAAGTGTATTTGGATTCAGTAACTCGTAATATTTTTTTTCTTTCTTATCTTTGCTAGTTACAATTTACGACTTAACCTTTACTAGTTTCAATTTACGACTGACCTTTAATAGGTCACCTAGCAAATGAGATGTGTGACAGTAGGGCGTACGAGAAGGTAGCATTCATTACTGCTTCTTCAGAAGTATAATCGTTATCTATGTATATAGATCTACCCATAATACCCATGTACCCACTCACAATATAAACGAAGTGGCGGACAAAAGTTATCCGGCAACCTGCACACCCAATACCCTGTCAGCAACGTCCGAGCGTTCCGCGGCTGTGCAGCCAGAATCGTTGCAAAGCTGTACCTGGGGGCGTCGTCACCTACGTAGCGTTTCGCGAACAGCATTAATGCGCTGCAAATATAATCGCTTTTGCAATCTCGAGGGCAGGCGGTTGGAGGGAAAGCAGGAGAAAAAGACGAAGAAAAGTGCGGTTTGCGCCTCGCAGCCGGTCGGCTCGGACCCGCCAACGCGCAGGTATACCTCGCCGTCGTCGGCGGGTAGTCGTCACTAGGGAAGGACGACGATGACGAGGAAGAAGCAGAAGAGGGGAGGCGGAATGCCGGTGGTAGCGGAAGCTAAGATGGCGTCGTGTTTACTTCGTTAAGGAGTTAATTACTCCTGGAGTCCCGGGTCCTGCCGCTACGGAGGACGATGGACGTGGGAGTGGCGGATGGTGGAATTTGATGTAGATGCAGAGAACGCGAGTAGAAGGAGGAAATCTTTCTCTCTTTCTCGGTCTATCTTCTGCCAGCGTCGCGGCGAAGAGGGTCGCGACTTAAGTGCCCCGCCGCCCGCTCGGCAAATCCGATCGAGGCCTTTCCACGGAATCTATTTATCTATTTATCCCGGCCTAGAGGTAATAAGCTGATATTAAAATGAGTAGGCAGGCAGCGGGCGTTCGGGTTAACTTAGCTAGCCAACAGCGACGCGGAACGATTTGCGGACGTACGGTGCCAATGTGATTTACCAGCACCTAACGAGTGGCTCCGAGGGGCGACGGTAGATGCGTTTCCTCCATCTCGGAGCCTCTGTTCCGTTTATTTATTCCATAGGGATTCCAGGCGTTGCCTGTAGAAAAATGGATGTTGGGCTCTCTTAGTCCTTTGTTGTGTCTATTTATGCGTCTAATTGAACAGGTTATTTCGGAAACGTCACGTGTGACATTTTTGGCATTTTTGAGTTAGATACATGTATGCTTATAAAGGTTGACGTGACGCATCGTTTGGTATAGAAATGATACATGTCCCACCTGCCCTTCGCATTCCTCTGTGACACATTGAATAAATCGATTTTTTTTCATTTTCCAAAAATATATATATATATGTTTGAGAACGTAGTGTTGAATTTTGGAAGAGAAATTTCAAGTATCGTGGCTTGTACAGAGTTCTGTGTACACCCCTCGCCATGAGTATACGTATACTCCGAGTCCTTGACAACTTTAAACGTAGGTACCTTTTTCACCCGGCGTAGATAAAATCGCAAAACCTACTTGGCCGATTGCTCTGAAATTTCGACAGGATAGTCCACACACTAGTAGCTCTCGTCGGAAGCAGAATTATGTTTTTACATTGAGCTTGTCATACTTTCTACGTTGAAAAATGACCGAAGAAAGAATGAGATTTGGGACTTCAATTCAAGCATTTGTTATTCTGCCAATTTTCAACATAAATTATTTATTTCGGTCCAGACGATAAGGAAAAGCATACTGATTAAGGATCTTCTTCATATTTTTTGTTTAGCATTGTATGAAAACATACATGTTTCATTTAGTGTTCTCTTTTTAAAGTCAACTCAAAGCAATAATAATTTTACAACCAGTTTTTCTAATCTACTCGATTTTAGTAAAGATGGATGGAGCTGCACCCCTCTTGCTGCAAGCTCCTCAGATACTCACGATGAAACATTTAGGGTTCTCCACAAAGCTAGGTGTTTGCTGAATATACCCGCAACAACGGTTACTTACAATTCAACTGAATAAAATGCTACGTACAACTAATTAGCAATCGTTGACGAAAATTCTTCATATTCCTCAGTATTCTAACGTTCCTCCTAACGCAACAGTCCTCATACCGGCATAAAACCATCGCCAATTTGAAAATCAAAATAACTTGCGAATAATCTATAAAACATAGGGGCTTCGGCCGAGCAACCCCTACCCCTCCAACCCTTAGTGCTCGTGCAGTTAATCCAGGCGTGTCTTGCCCTAACGAAATTCTCGGACGTCTCTGTAAGACTCGTGGCCTTTTGCGCCTTTTATTTCGGGGTTCGAAAGTGCGCTAACAAGTATATGGCCGCGGTGCTCGAAAGTATTTGAAATAAGGAGGCGGAATGCAGCACGTCGTTCGTGGATAGGGTGAATGCGGAGGCGAGCCGGGAGGCTGTCTGGCTACACCGTGGACGGGGGGAGGGATTGGGAGGGGTGTAGAGCGCACTAGGCACTTCTAGCTTCCATCAGCAAAGTAATTAATTTTTAATGTACTTTGCCTGCTTATTTCTTTCGTATCATGGGTTTTTCCCGTGCCTCCGGGGGGAGGGTACAGGCGCCAGCGGTACGGCACGGGGAAGGCGACGGTTATGAATTTCTAATGAGATTCCGCGAAGATCTGCGAGAGATTAGCGTAGCTGGAAGGTGGTACGTCGGAGGTAAAAGTGTGTACCTTGCATGTCTAAGACTGCGGCGACACTGAGGGGCTGGGTTTACGGACGAAAACAAGATGCCAATGATAGCAGAGGAGACGGGAGTATCAAAAGTGCGAATAGTGTCGTCACTATCGCCGTTTGAAGTCTGTGGGCACTCGGCTGATTGATAAAGAGATACCTTCAGGGGCTACGTACAGTTATCGTTAGGTCGAGGCAAGTAAAAATCCTTTCGCAAACGATTTTACAGTAGATTTCTTTTTAACCCTTGGTTGTCGCAACTATTTTTTTCTTTCGAACGTAGTTACATCTTACGGATAATTAGATAAACAAAGAAATCTTTACACAATGCGGAATTACTTCAGAATTTTTTGTTATTTCGTAATAAATTAATTTAGTTTCGGACGGACGAGTAGTTTATTTATTTTCTTCCTGTACCAGGGGGGGTAACCACCCCACCTTGGGTACGCCCATGTTTGTAGCGCGCACAAAATAAAATGTAATCTGAAAATGTTATGTCTATATTTCTCATTGCTCATTTACTTCATATTTCTACCGTTAGCTGTTGTTCATGTTCGATAATAAATAAGTTTAATGAGGTATGACTTCGACAACTCTTTCCTACTAATTTCTGAAACCCTCTGAAGGAGAATTATCTGCATGGAACTCTACGGACAATAACCATGAAAATAGAATAATAGAAGTTTAGGAAAACTTACATGTCAACTGGATTTTATATGTGATATGATAAACAGTGTTCTCTTGAATGCTTCTAAACAAAGTTTCCTTTCGCCTGAACTTCGTAAATGAATATTCCCCTTTTTCCCCATGGGGGATGTAGAAAGCAAGAGTGTCGAAGAGAAGTGAAGAATTGGGGGTGATTATATTTGGGAAATAGTCGTCACAAATATTCGTGGAAAAGGTATCGAAAAGGGGGAAGGTCAACGTTATAAAAATTATAGTAATTTTCTATTACCATCACCAAGGAGTATAACAATTATTCAATTACCATTTCAAAAGAACATCTTCATTGCTTGAAGTGTTTTAGATTTTAGATGGACTCAATTGTAGGTTTGGCGCAATGAAGGGTTTACAAATCTTATTATACATCTATACAGTCAGTACTAAGCAAGCTTTTACATCCATTTAGGTAAACTTCGTAATATAATGTCATTCACATTTTGATGCCATCATACTGATAGAATCACTAGTGTCAAGCAATGTATTGGAGAAACTTGGACGTGGTAGAATTTGATATACGCTTGGAAGAATGTGGTGATCACACATCTACTTTTGATGGAAAAGCATTTGTCATTCCAGTTTAAACACCCCTTTCATGCCTCCTGTGGCAGTCCACTTATTCAACAGGGTGAATCTGGCGTGTAAAGTAGAATATGGTACCTACTTTTCTAAGTGAAGATAAAAGAAACTTACCTAGTACTTTGACGGGATTTTGACGAAACTTTGCAAGTTTCTGAGGTAGTCGAAGATGTGAGACAGCTATTCTTTGTAACGGCTAGCGTTCCAGTTTAAAAGATAAAATCGTGCCCTGGGAATTAGCTATTTTAAAAGTATGTGGAGCGTTGGTACACGTGGATGTAGATAGAGTATAAGTCGTAAATTTTTATTGTCTCTTTCTTCTGTGCAATGATATGAAGAAACTTCTGTAAAGTGGATATCGTTTATCTCATATGAAAAGTAAATAGCTATAACTTCTCCTATACGATTATTGGAATACTTGTTATAATACGATAAAACGGAGCATAGAAATTGGCCGGTTTTTAAAGGGTATACGCAATAAAGAATATATTTAGTCCCCTCTCTTATTAAAGTCTTAATGAAAATTCAAATGAAATTAAAATTAAAGTACTCTATTAATTATTTTTTTTGAACATCCATATTTTGGAATTTTTATTTTAATTTCAATCCTAAGCATACTTTTCTATAATTTTCGATATTTCTAACGGGTTGTATGATCAGATGATTCGAATAATTCGTGCTGGCGTTTATATTTATAAAGAACAATTATTTCGCACCATTTAAAAAAAAAACTATTTCATGCACGAACGCGCGTTCGATAGCTCGTTCCAGCTACGCTTATCGTCAATCACTCCCATAGTAATCGGCTTTTACGCGCGACTTTTGAAGCAAGCCTTTCGAAGACAAAATTCAGAAATCAGAAAAATAACCGCGCCGCTCGGCGGGAGTACTCGTTCAACCAAAATTGCACACTCTTGAAAGCTCTGTCACCCTAGTAAACAAGCGCTCTACGATCTTACGAAGTAAGGCGATAGCTTTTACGCAAACTTGCATTCGCACCCCACTCTGTGCGCGTCGACCTCAGTTACTTCGAATCAAATTCCCTGACAAAGGTATTGGATTGTTCTGTAAGCTCCAATGTCTCAGATCCGTATTCGTAATTGGGCGCAGCACCATAGCGTTGCAGCAACGTCTCTGCAATGACGTATGTATTTTTGCAAAGTTGCGGCAACATTACAATGGAACATTGCACGGCAACGAACTTGCAATATTCCTGCAATATTGCAGGATCGTTGGCACTCCAATAATGCACAACACTAATATTGCAGCATCGTTCCTGCAATATTGCAATGCAACCTGCAACAACACAATATTGCAGCAACGTTCCTGCGATACTGCTGCAACGAAGTGTGCTGTATGGGCGTAGGTAAGTGCGAACGGTTGCGTGGATGTTTCGAGCTCGGTAGTAACACGCGATGGAGGCACGCGGCTACGGGGCCATGCACTTTGCAGGGGTGGTTCCATAAATTCCCTCATCGAGTCAGGTAGCGCAGGTCCCCGAGTCCACTTGCTCCAAAGGAGACAGGTAGGTATTGGCGTGTATTTACGGTACTCCGGGCCCTTGGACAACGCACGTGCTCACACGTCCCTCGACGCACACTTGCAACGCCGGATAACAGGAGGGAAGGCCTTGGTTCCGCCTATGCCTGCGTGAATAACCATGGCTTAAGGACTGACCATCGGTGGTCAGGTGCGCGTGTGTGCTAGCCTCGGACACCCCGATGGGCACGCCCGACCTCTCGACAGGCCTCTTGTCCAAGTTTTTCCACCTACCTGCTGCACTGTTGTTATACAGCACGGACAACGTCGTCAGGACGACTCGCGAATTGGCAACTAATTTGTGTTCAGCCGATCTACAACAGATTTCAGGTTCGCTGTTGTGCGCGCAGCAATATTCGCAGGTTAAGCTTCTGTTATCGTTCTGTTTCACGAGATTTATACGAGGGTCAGCTTCGTTTCTCTGTTCTAATTGTACCAGATGGGTCAATAAGAATTGCCATCTGGAATAACTCGTTGCATTTATTCACTTTGTCTTTTCAAGCGATTAAGTTTTGAGATTACTTTTAATTTAGTTTATTTGTAATATTTGTTATGTTTGTTTGTCGTTGTTCCTATTTTAGTTTAGTTTATAGTTCGCAGTTAGGCTTTCCGACAGTTTTATTGTCGATGCTCGCTGTGAATACTCAGGTTTCTTCTGTATTGTGTAATAAAGACGATTAATAATAAAATAGAAAAAGAATAATAATTTTAGCAGAAACTGTTTCACATGGAGTGTAATATTGTATTTCAGAATTGTAAACTAGAAAAACAGCGGCGATTCTTGGGAAAACACTTCGCGATCCCCTTTGGAGGTTGGGACCTGAGGGTTGGGAACCACTGTGTGAGGGACTATTTTGGATGTTGGGTAGGAATATTAGTGACTCTTTGGATTTATATATGTAAGAGCGTTGTAAACATGCGTCCTCTTATTTCTAGTAAATGTAGGAATGAAGATATGCTTCCAAATTCCAAAGCACAAGTGCAAGGTAGCATGGAAGAATATTGTGCCAAGTAACGAATAGCTAACAAGCTTCATTATTTCACAGAATAATGTTTAAGAATCTTTTTCTAATGTCTAAATACCGAATTTCCCTGATGTCTTCAAATAGAAGCATATGCCGCAATATTTTCATTTTTAATCACTATGTTTAAAAATATGCTTTTCGTAACAGTAATTGAAGAGTCCTTTCAGGGAACACATTGCAAGTGCCAACAATCCAATTCTATACTATAGTATCATCTACCATTGTCGCGTAGAAGAATTTTCAATAAAAACGAACAAAATATTTAATTCTACCACAAAGTGTTTCCTACAGGGACTCTCCAATTCATTTTTTACGGTTCAATCCAGCTCGCAATGAACATGAATTTCCTAGTCTCCGCTAACAGGTGACATTAGTCTAAATTTTCGAAACAAAGAATCACCGAATCCACTATCAATCAGGCTCGAGCCACTGGTTGCAGTCGGGAACTCAACATCTCCTGGATCCTTTGTTTACGATGCATCGTCCCAATAAAGAAACGTCATTACGTTTGCATTTCACCGCGACAGGATGGAACTCTGGGACGCATTTTGCGGCCGATAATGAAGAATCTGGCGCAGTAAGCAAGCAATCCACCGTGGAACAAGAGGCTTTCGGCTCTGCCCGTGAACGTAGGTAAGACGACGAACATCGGTGATCAGGTGTTCGTGTTCGAGTACAAACACCCCAATGGGTGCACTCGACCTTTCGCCAGCACTATTGAGGCTCTTCGTCCCTTTACCTGTCCCATTGTTAACCGTACAACACCGTTACTGCGACTCGTGCATTAGGCACTAATTTTATAATCCTCGTACCGTGGAAGCGTCCATGTGCCTCCTGTCTCTCATTGTGCGGGTATATATCTTCCGCCTAAAGCCATAGGACGGGCCGAGGTGTCCTTTAGGGCATTATTTAAAATCGTCCATTATCCTCCGGCTGCTTTCTTCCAGCGGCGAACGCGTATACATCGGCAAGTTATTAGTCCTTCGTGCAAATTACATGTTTATTCCTGTGTACATGCCGGACACCGTAATATATTTCAATGTTTCCCGAGTCTGTGAAATCATGACTGACCGTCTGGATTAGAAGGAGCGCGGGTAGGTATTATAACCTTCAGTGTTTACAGTAAGGGTCTATATTAGTAAATGCTTTGTTGGCTGATGATGGAAAGTGGCAGGATTTTCTCGGATAAAAGATATATGTACGTACGTGTGTAATTGGAGGATTTTAAATAGGTACCTCGATAACTGTGGGTTAGAAAATTTGATTTTTAGAGTAATATAATGGTTTGGTGCATCGTTGCACTTAAAAAAATGAAGTAACAAAACGTTGCAGAAGTACCTATATCGAGGAATAGTGACATCTTCAATGCGCATGCCCGAACAGAAGATAGGAAAATTGGTGCAGCTATAAGTTTTCAATTCATAGTGTAGTACGAATTCTGTGGACTCCTTTAAATTAAAATATCCGATGATATTTCACAGAAAAGGCAGCAGATGCTTGTTAGCCTAGGAGCGTCAAATCTCCAAATCCGCCCCTGTTAACGCGTACCCCAAATATTTTCGTAACCATAGAAATTATCATAAAATTATCCTTCCGAGTTCATTTATCCTAATATGAAATCGCGTTAATTGTGAACAGTACGGAATTAGAGCAATGCCTACGTATTTATACAGATTTTTAATACCCAAACTCCTTTACCCTATCCCGCAAATACTAAATAGCACCCACTCTATTACGGGGCATTAAGAAGTATCAACGCGCGCCCCTTTCGCAATCGTAATTTCCGAGCTAAAAAACAGCGTGGCAAAATTTCCTAATATCCGCCGCTCCGTTCGGTCAGACGCCAATAGCTTTCGATCCAGCAGCCACGGGCAGGGCATCGCGAGAATCATTTATCTCTCCCATCGGGAAAACGATCTAGCGTCCCCGCAGCGCCGCAATACGTCATTCAAATATTTACCAAATACTTGTCCGTATTACGGATGCAATTATCGGCGATCTGGAAGAAAAGCGCGTATCATGCCTCCGTCCCTCAGCCTCCCCTATCGCCGACCGAGCTGCCACCCCCCTCTCTCTCTCTCTCTCTCTCCCCGCCGCGAGTCGTTTTTCACGATTCAGCAGTTCCAATCTCAGCCATTCAGCCGCGCCGATCGGTCAGTCTTCGGGGAACACGTAAACCCTTTCTTTCGTGCGCATTATGTGTTTATCCTCCTTTATCCACTTCCCTTTTGTTCGCTGGCCCGGCCGTCTAACGCGGTTCTTTCCTGGACGCTCCATCGCCGATGAGCAGGTAGTAAGCACGGTTCGTGGGTGCAGGTGCAGCCGCACCCACACGGGCACTGCAACAACCTCGGGGCAATAGCGTAACCAGAGTGCACCTAGGTACTCCCGGCGACTTCGGTTTCGAAAAGGTACCAGGGATCGTCGGCGTTTTACGAGGGGACAGTATCGTGCCTTTTGCACCGCCGGTTTATGAGTGTCGTCTGCCTGGGAAGGACGGCGGGATATGTAGTAGGTATTTGAATTTGGCTTTCGGTTTTCCTCGACGAGTCTTGCAGCGCCTATACCTACCGCGAAGGACCCAGTTCCTGATCGGAACCCAATTCCTGGTCAGTGTAGGAAAATAAACCAAACGATAAGCTTGTTACGATACAAATCTAATCTAACGAATTACTAAATAATTATGAAGTATTATGGAAATTTGTACGCAAAATTTGATAGCTAATAGTAGAAGCAAAAGGCAGTTCGACAAACCAGCCTTCACCGGGACTTCGTTTACGCGGGTACCGCGGATCGCGCGTAACAAACGCGAAAGCAGAGCGAAGGAGCTTAGAGTAACGAGCTGAGGAGGTAGGGAGAGTAGCGTGGAGGGTTGAGAGCGTTGCGGCGGCGGGCGGGGGGGGGGGGGGGGGGGAGCGTGAAATAGGTGCAGAGGGGCAATCATTATGAGACATAAAGTGACGAGCGCGAGCGGCTCGTTGAGGGAATATGGCCTGCCCGCGAGACCCGCTGAAAAGATGGACGACCTGCACGCAGAATTCCATGAAATGAGGGGCCAGGGGGGGAGGTTGGCTAAGACAATGTTGCACTTCTCTGAAGGTCCAAGAGGCCGAGCCATTAGCGCGAGTTCCATACCGGTGGCCGAATGCCAAGTGCCCTTCGTTTCAGTAAGCTTCGCGAGGGACACGTACCGAGAGAGCAAAACCGGAAGGATGAATAGAGACGAACGGAAGAAGCGAGCGGAAAACAGTGTGTTAGGGTGCGAGGCAGAGAGAGAGAGAGAGAGAGAGAGAGAGAGAGAGAGAAAGAGAGAGAGACGGTGACAGTAGGCGCGATAGAGATGCGGTGAGCGGAAGGGAGACGAACAGATCGAGTGCTTAAGGATGGCCCCAAGGCCTCTTGCCTTAACCTTACTCGACAAGGCAATACCCCGCTTCTTCTTCTTCTTCGTCTTCTTTCTGCCGTCCTCCACCTTTTTCACCTCCCCCTTTCCCTTTCGAACGGGGACTTAAGTTCCGCGTGCAACGCTTTGAACCCTTTCACGCACTGCCTCCGCGGCGGAAGTCGAGTGGACCGCTCCGATTCCCCAGAGTTTTTCGAATTCAGATCGCGGCCGCTAAGCGGAGGAGAAGTTAATTGTGTATTTAAGTATGCATAATTGCCGAGCCGGCGAGTGAATGGGGATAGCTAATTACCGCCGGTGGAGCCTTTTTTGCTCCCAGGAATTATATGTATATTATACAATGCTTTTAATCCGTGTATCCGCGGGGTTGTTCCGTTTAAACGTTTTTATTTAGATTTTTAGGTAGCAGCGGCCTCGCCATTGAATTGCGATCGCTTCGAACGCAGCCATGCGGGGATGTATTATAATCAAAGAAGGCGTGGGATAAAAGGACCATTCGAATGGTCCCTTTTCATATAATCGTATCTTTATGACTCGGATGTTATGTATTTATGCGCAGTCTTTTTTATAGTAAAATTCATTCCGTGACCCGACGAATTAGTATGTATTTGAACTGGATATTTAAGTGTGTTCTCGTTAGACTAGAGGTATTATTTGAGGATTCTTTTATACACGTAAGAAATCTTTCCGTCTGAATGTTTGAAGAGTGATGCAAAATGTTGGTCGTACGATTTATTGCGAGATCTTTGCTACGAAGATTTTCGTACTTCCGCATCCGCGCTTATTGCATTTAAATGCGTACATTTTGCACGAGAGCGGTGGTGTTTCGTTATTGGTGGGTCGTTCATCGTTGAAGGATTAATTAAGTCGCAGCACGGGGGATTAAAGCTCAGTGACAACCTTGCTGTTTCTTCTTTGGCCATAATTAATTTGTGCATCGAACTAAGAGCGTTAGAAAACTCGGCGACTTCTGCGAATTATTTCGTCCGTGGATTCGTAACTTTAACGATGTTCCTTGAACGGGGTCTTCCTTATGGAAATCCAGGAGAATTTTAAGGGTACAAATTCCAAAGTACGTTTGAAATAGCCTCTTCAACCTGCACTAATTTATACTGGTAGCATTCCTGCGATGCTGTCTAATGCAGATTATAAATTTCATCATGCAGAAGTGTATGAGTGTTTTGAGGTGTATTAACTATTAACAAAGCAATTGTTTATATGTGAGTATACTATATGTAACGCTGTGTATGCACTCTTTTCTTATTTTAATACGATTATTAGAATGAATAATTATTTTCGAAATCTATTTTAAAAATAACGTAACGAAGTGACCAAATAAATGATTTCAAAATGATTTGCTGTGGTAGAGAATTGTTTGATATAAAATAATAGATGATCTTAAGAGCAGTCGCTCTCAGGACTATTCTCGTTTCAAACATTTCGCCTGAAAGACAGTCGTATTAGAAATTATTTGCGTGATTATTTCAGGAGACGCTTATCCAAATGGAAAATAACATAAAAAATCATTTAATGAACCAAATAACGAAAAGAAGAAAGTAGGACCACGATTATTTGTTTATACAAACGAACTGAAAGGTAACGCTCACTCAAATAAAATTATATATTATTTAAATAATCATTTCTTAACTATTTCACTCAAATAATGCCGAAGTCTGCTACATTATAATAAACACTATAATTACCACAAATTCAATTCCACTTTTAAACACAGTGATTATACCAATTCTATTAATTCTTACACAGCTTCTCATCGCAGCCTCAAAATAATCGTATAAGAAATAAAAATTTTCTGAAAACGAGGCGACATTTGGGTCATCCAAGTTTGAGTTACAGGGAAATGGCAGTAGGTGCTATTCCCAGGCACAATTCACTTGTCGTCGAGGCTCGTTGTAAACGAGTGCCGTAGAGGCATCGTAAAAGCTGGTTACCTTTTTTTGGCGTAGCGCGATACTTAATGCCTTCGATTTACGGTTGTTCGATGGTCCGCAAGGTGCTTCTCGCGACAGGTAACGCTATAAACCCAATATACAACCTCTTAGAGACTGTCCTTCGTGTTAAGGAATTATTTTCGTAGGTATACAGCCGGTTGCTTACGGAGTATGCGCGAAGGCGAAAGTGAAAATTTTATGCCTAACGGATTCCCGACGATTTCAGGCTTTCCACGCCTACGCTTTGCTAGTGAGACGCCGTAAAGTAACCCTAAGCTTTACTGTTTGCCGATCCTTATACTTATGCTTCCCCTGGGGCGGCATTATTTATGGTAACCGTGCTTCAGTCACCCTCTGAGAATTTTTTTCTACGATTTCATACTAATCAGTTTATTTAATAGTAAGAAGCCCGGGCAACGCTAGGTAGTACAACCTAAGTAGTGATCGATAAAATTAAAATATCGTCCCAAAAATATGATGTTCTTCTGGTATTAAAATGAATTGGCCCTTAACGTCACAAATGACACGAGCTCATAACGAACAGCTGAATGATATTCTCGCCTTTTTTAATTTTATTCTAAGACTCCGAAGATTGTCAAAAATTTAGAACGAAACGCGAACTTTTACAACCCCCACCTGTTAATCTAATTTTAAATCGAAGAATCATAGAGAATTCTTGCAACGAATGGTGAGCCAAGCAAGTAGGTAAATGATAGAACAGGAATCGACAAATTGATATTAAGCTTTACACTGTAGATTTTTCGCATGGGTACATATTTAATTATCTACATGTCTCTAATGTTCCCAAGCGCACCGTAACATCTTCAAACATGTATTCTTCGTAAAATTATAAAAACTCATTTCAGGTGAAAAAGGTTGTAAACTGTTGTTTTGGATGATTAGCTGCTTGCTTAGAACTGTCAGCAGTGGGTGCTTAATATTAAGTAAGCACACTAAATAGACTTCTCCGCCGTAGGGGGTGAATATTTCGGGTCAAGTGGTATGAATCTAGGAACGAAGAAGCAAAAGCAAGGTGCATATTGCCTTTCACAATTAATTATTCTTAATTTATGTGAACGAATCTTGCGAGTCACTCTGTGTACATACACATGTATACCTAGCGATGAGATACTTTCGGGCAGCAGTGTGTATACTAAACGCCCCGGACCAGTAGAAGGTATGAGGGAAAAGGCAGTTGGACCATGAATGAACCTTGACACCACCTCGCGAACTCGACACCGATCCCTGAATGAATCTAACTATTCCTCTACGCAGGCTTTCGAGGAGGTGCAGAATCCCTTCTAGCTCTACGTATGAATGAAGACAGAAATAGCAGTGTCAGGAAGCGGTGCCATAATAAATGCCTCGTCTACTGGCTCCTCTCGCTAGAGGCATTCCACCTCCGCCCTTCCTGTCTTGCCTCTTTCCAAAATGAAAGGTTCTTAATAATGATAATAAGGACAGTCGTTTTGTCCCTCTTAACTCGGCTAACCTAATCAACTGTTCCCAGACAGTCTTTCCCTCCCAGTGTTTCTGTATGCACATTCATGCCATCGATCGTTCCGCGTCGACTTGGAATAGCATTCGTAATCCCAAATATACCCGCTAACGGATGGTCGAATTTGAAATAGATATCGCGACAGGATCGTGCCCAGGAAACGAGCTTTTGAAACATTCACGAGTCCCCGTCACTGAAGGTACAAATGTACCCTTAAGGATGAATTTCAGTGACAATCTTAGCCGAATGTTAATGAATATCCAAGATATTAATCAATTGTCCGGGAGTCTTGTGACAATTTAGTTCGGTGCTTCAGATTTCTGTACACAAGATTCCAAAAACTTCGGCCTATTATTTCAGTCTTCATTTTATAGTTATATTTCTCAATACTGCGTTTCCCCATAAGAATACACGTTAAATTAAATGGTAAATAATTTAAAAACTACCGAATCAATTTTTCTAAAATTTTGTGGGGTGTTTTACTATTGCAGAAAAATTGATTCCTCCAATGTTCAGAGACTTTCGCTTATTTTTAATGTATTTTAGCCCGCGGGAGGTATAGTTGTACATCGGGGCAATGAAATACTGGCGAAGTGAGTCAAGAGATCTCTGGGTTGTATAACGTCCCGGGTGATTGATAAAAGTGATTACAAGCTTCCAAATCAGACGCTGTTCTCTTCACGAACGATAAAGAATACAGAGGGCAGTGTCGCGATCGGAATCACACTCGTGATCCGCGAACTTGGAACGTCAGCAGTTGCACAGACTTCTAGAATTCCTATTTACACGGCCGGAGGAGGGTGGGCGCAACGTAGCGCTCAGTGCAACCAGTTCCGTGTGACCTTTCGTCGTCTCCGTCACCAGACGATCCCGTGACACGGTACAGTTGTACGCGGTGCTCGATGACTCGAGTCAGCAGGCCGCTAGTTGCCAAGCGAATTTATCGTTTGCAGGACTCCGGGCCAGAAGGAGCGTAAGAGAGAGAGAGAGAGAGAGAGAGGCTGAGGGAGAGATAGACAGAGAGAGAGAGAGAGAGAGATAGAGAGAGTGGACGGAAGGGTGGGTTTCTGGGGTATAGTTCCATCGTTAAGGAGTCGGAGGGCTGTGGGGGCTGGATAGGGAGATGGTTTAGGGTCCATACATAGAAGGAGCCGGCACCAGCACGTATAAGGACGGAACGTGTGGGGTATTGACTAGCCGGCTGGTCCCGGCAAGGGTTGCGGCTAAGACGGAGCAGAAGAGAGACGAAGAGGAGAGGGAGCACCTGAAGAGCTGGAAGGAGGTGGACGGAAAGCAAGATAGAAACGCACGAGAGAGCGAGGAAGGAAATCGAACAGTGAGGGAGAGAGAGAGAGAGAGAGAGAGAGCGAGCCGGAGGAAGAGGTGCACGGCCGCACGGGGCGAAGGAGAACGGGCGCGAGGAAGACAGAGGGCGAGCTCTCTCATTGCTAAAGGTGGTTCTAAGTTGGGAGGATGAGACGCGTAGGGTGGTTGGGTGGACTACCTAAGACTGATATGGATTGTAGATTATTCTGGACCTCGGGGTGCGGCTTGGCCAAGGGTTAGTATCTCAGAACCCTTGGCGTTTACCTCTACCCTCCTCTCTTCTTCTGCCTCTGCCTCGTTCTCAACCCGCGTTACTAAACCTCTCGGCGTCCACCCCACACTCGCCGCCCCTCCCCCCCCCGCACCTACCCCCTCGTCCTCCTACACCCCTTCAGCAACCACCGATCTCTTCGTGCTTCCTGCCAACCCTCCAGCGCGTTGCCCACCGCCCACCTCGCGGCTCCTTCTTGCAGCAGTTCGTCTGTTCCGACGTGGCTAGGCCTGCGGCCGATTACATGCCTTCCCGTAATCCGATGTTGCGCGAATCCCGCATTTCAGGTCGATCCCCCGTGTTCCCGACGACTCAAAACCTGCGGAATTTCCGTGGCGGGCATCCGCCCGATAGGATCGCCGCATAACTGATTCCCGTTGCTTCTTATGCAGAGCCTCGTAATTGTCAGGGCCACCATACGCTTCCTCCGTCACGAACTTCTTCTGCAACGTTAGTCACTACCCGATGGACGACTGGATCCTGTACCTACGTTGCTTCAGAGAAACTGATACAGCATTGCTCGATGGCTCTCAAGTTTCAAGTGGATGCACGGCCATTCGGCTGCAGACAGAATCAATCATGATTCATTGATCTTGCGTCGATCTGGGTCAAGATAGAAGATGAGAATTGACTTATACCGGGACAAAGGACTTTTGGACCGATACCTATGAAACATTTTTTAATTTTATTCTGGCTTGTACCGCGTGCTCGCAAGATTTGCCACAAGCCTTTTTGAATATCCTGTATGTAGACTATGTTAGGCTATTATTATTATTCTACACTCGTATAAAAATTCCATTATCGCCCCTTAATTCCTTCACGAGTTTACCCCATTTTAATTCACGTGGGTGTCAGGATACTACCTATCACACAGGTGTAAGTGTAGCGAGGCGCACCTGGTGGTTCACAGTCGATTCAATCGATTGGTCCAATCACATCTCACAAGGTTTTTAGACCACCGTTAACTTCCCGCCCCTGAGCAGCACGTTGTGAAAGTTCGCCTACTCCAAGGCACGCAAACTGCAACCGTTTATGCGTTCTTCTCTTTAATCCGATGCTGCCAAGTTGTATCTCGTGTTCCAGGTTATTCCTCAGCGCGGGATGTTTCCATTGCGTTTGCGCTTTGAGGCCTGGCCTACAGGCCCCTCGAACCTTATTATTTCGATCTTCAACCTCCTTATGTAGAGTATAATGCTGTGCTTATGCACAGTACAAGTTTGTTTGTACTATAGAAATGTATGGGTACAGTAGATTTTAGTGTTCGAAACGAAGGCTACTGTGGTGGCACTTCGATGCCCTTTTTGGGAACATTCTTGACCATATCAAGAATATTGAGTGTCGAGACAGTTTGGGACTGCCCGGAGGCTAAGATAGATTTGAGGGTCTTGAAAATATTCAGGCTTTCGAGAATCTTGGCCCTGCTTGTTGATATTGTTAAGAAGAAATCGCTTGTGTTTCTGAAGTAGTCGCTTCGAATGCAAGTTCAACACCCAGCAATCTCAGGATCTTCGAACACTTGGTAAAATTCGTAAGAATGTGCAAGGCTACCAAACACAAAACTCTTGTAAAACAGTTCTGGGACATCTCGAATTTCGGGCTCTGATTCAAGACGATTTCAATTACCTCGACTTCCATCACTAGTTTAATCCATCTTCCTTCTAATTATGTGATTTCCCGTTTGTATCACTTCTTGGGGTTTCGAGCCAAGACTGCAGAACAGCGTATTGTATGTACACTGGGCCAGGACTTATGACTCACCCTTTGTAGACTCAGGCTTCCAATTATCATAATCATTTTCAAGCGAATCGTTATATCTGAATTATTAGAGAGAGTTTCAATGTACCTCGATCTACCCCCACGATCAAATATTTTTTATTCCCATAGCTGGTTTCTAGGAAAAGTGAAGAGCCCAGTCTAGGGGATTACGGTTACGTCGATTTTTGTTGCCGATCACGCATCCCGGCGCCCTCCCTTTTTACGGCTCGCTCGCAAAGTAGCAGTGCATTGTTAATGACGGTTAATGACAGTTGTTACAGCTCAGTTGGCAACTATTAGCCTCTCGTGTGCCTGGTACACCGCGGCACACGCTCGATAATTGCGTGTACGTTCCGTCGAACGTCGTTCCGGAACGTCTGGCTGGCACATTGTAGCTACTGTCTCTGGGATTAGTCATCTCCGTCGTTCTGTAGATATAGTTACCCATTTGGATATTCAGAAGTCGTAATAATTTTTTAATCTGTCGCTGTGTATAATAAAAAAAATACGATCCATTGGACGACGTTTAGAATGTAAAGACTTTTTCACACGGGACACTTCTGTGGCTTACGAATAATATTTCGAATTATTCACTTGGCAGAGGCAGCACTGGTTTAAGAAAGGGAAATGTCACAGGGACATATTCGAAATACCAGTTACGAGTCAAAGAAACGTCTCGTGTGAATAGGTCCTAAGGGTAGCACATTATGGCTACTGTCTCTGGGATACAATACTCTCCCCCGTTTCGTAGATACAGTCATCTATTTTGATATTTGAAAACCACACCGGTTTTTAAAATAAATACGTATTTTTTTATCTTAAACGCTTTTACCAAGTGTGATACATTTTTTATGACGACTGCTTTGAATGAGATACAAGAGCAAACATTACTTCTTTCAGTATTCAGTTTTCCCAACCCCCATCTCTTCAATTAATATTAATAATATTCGTTTCTGCTCTTTTCGTTATTACACTACTCTTTTACTTTATTTATTTATTTCATTCGTGAGGAAATATTCCTCTGATCGAAAGCCCGCCATTTGAACTTTAAAAAAGCTATAATAATTTAATGCTCGTCGCCAACCGCGAGTACCTACATAGTTGGTGCTTCAGCAGCAACCGATGACAGACGCAAAGAATAACTCCGCTGCATCAACTTTAATATTGCATATGCATTTGCATATCAAATATTTCTGCATTCAATTTCCGTAGAAGTATGTATATCATTCATACATTAGTGACCTCAGTTCAACGAAAATAGAATCGACGAATCGCAAATGGTGAATTTGAAATGTCCAAAGTAAATAAATCATCGAAAAAGAAGTGTTCTAAACTCTCAAACCATGTTCACGAGATTCTGTAGAAATGGTCGTGACAAGAAAAAGGACCAACCATGCGATGTCAACCACTATCGAAGGCTAGGGGCCACAAAGTGATCCCAGGCGCAAAGCGCAAATAGTACAGGTAGGTATATTTAATCTATAAGTCTTCTCTAATTTTGTGTATACCTTCTCGGTCGCTACACGCGAATCTCATACCGAAAACTACAAATGCAACTGAAAGAGAAACGCACTCCATTAATGGGCAATATTAAACCGAAATTACTTTAGATTTCTCAAAATGTTTAGATCGTAATATAATACTTTCCTGCTGCTTCGCTAGACACCAATTATACAAAACGATATTAATTATTATAAGCCTTTGCGCATCAGCATAAACAACGCATCTTCCCAAACCGCGAGTCCTAAAACGTTTCAGTATCATTTGATTTCGCAGACGAATACTTATTTTAGATACAACGGAGTGCACGAATCTTAAGGTGAGTGGCCACAGCGCGTTATGTATGCCAAAAGGAATTAAAAAAACAGTTACGCAAGGCATTTTTCCGTTACCGCGCACCCCGATTCTGCTTATGCAACATTGTTTGATTTCATTTTCTTGCCGGTCGAAGTTCTTGCAACGTCTGGCGACCGTGCGGCCAATTGAATTCCGATGTACAGATACTTTTGCAATTAGGCGTTATCGGCTCGTCGGTGGACATTGGCTCTCAAGTGGCACGCCGGAATCATTAACGTTTTCAGCGTTTCACATTCATTTCCGCGCGGACGGGACGAATTAACGTAATCGGGCGTGTCGCGGTGTGATTATTAGCTCCTATCGTGTACACCGCTGCGTACATGAGTAATCGAGCATTACATGGTAATCACGAGCCTATGCGGGGCTATCAGTTCGGAGTGAATCCGTGAAAGCTGTTATTACATATCGTGAAATCGTTTATCCTAAGCGATTCGTTCCGCTTGCAGCCTCCTACCACCGGCTCTCTTACAACAATTACACGTGGTTATTATGTATGAAAGATCTGCACGAGCATAGGAGCCAGTGTGCGCGCTGAAATGCTCTGTGTGAGTAGAGTTCGTAGGGAAGTGAAAGATACTTCGCGTGCTCTGTTTGCTTTCATTCGTTACGATCCTATACCGTGTTCCTGTTCTCCGCTTGTCGTTTATTTTATTCTCAGAGCGATGAGTGTTACGTTGCTCCTATTGGGTTACCGCGGATAGCGGGTACTGATTGTAAGTTTCTTCTGTCCGTAGCCTATTCAAAAGTTTAACCTCTAAATCCCGCTATCTTGCCGCACAGAATGATCTCCAATCCAGAGCACAGACTAATTTGCAAAAGAAAAAGGATCTACAGCTTCCGCGCGCTACCCATTCGTCAATGGGCGCGGAGTAAATCTCGCATCCACTTGATCGTAACCGAGTCTGTTAGGGGTCCGCGACCCGCGGAAGCCTAACGCGAAGGGAAGCCTGAACCTCATAGGGGGCAAAGTGAATGATGGTCCCAAGGAGAAGAGGGAAGCAGCCGTGGGCCGCGATGCTACGCACGGTTGTCCCTAAAAAACGGTGGAAAGCCCGTACCGGAGCGGCAGTTCTCACTCTCACGGGGCAATCTTTCACATTCTACGCATACTTGCGCCCACCCGGGCTATTCCGTCCCGAGATAGGTGGTATAACCGAGGCGAGCCTCGAGGCGAGCCTCGACTCGGGTGAAGTTCGAGCTACACCGTAGGAGCCTTGGCAGTTTCGCGGAAGCAACAAGCTGTTTATGGCTGCTCCTTGTGCTCCTCTCGTATCGTCCCCTCCCTCGCTGCCCCGCCAGCTCTCTTCCACGCTCGACGGACAATGCCGGCGTTGTTGTTGTTGTTGTTGCACCACGCGCGCAACATCGCCTCGGTGCACCGGGGTCCGCGGCGCGCCGGCACCCGCGCGCTCTCTTCTCCCTCCGAAAAGGGTAGGTTATGGCAAAAGAGAGCGAGAGAGCGAGACGCGGCGGAACGGGGCAGGACGGAGGGGGCCACGGGGAGCCCTCAAGGGAGTAACCTTCGGCGCCAACAGCGTGCCAAGTGGCTGTTTACATCAATTTTATCGCCGATTCCTGAACCCCGCGCTGTCGGGACAGATTTCACGCGCCCACATCTCGCTCGCATCGCATAAATCGGTGTCACGCGCGCTTGGGAGACCTCTTTGTCGCGGCGGTAGACACGCGAGGAAGATGGCTTTAATGTGGCAGTGATAACACTCCCTACGCGAATCAGGTTGAAATCCGTCGCGTCCGCGAACAGCACGCGCGTAACAGGCTAGAGTAATATTTCAGCTGAAGCGGGATCGTCGGCTATGCCCATTTCGACGCGTGTTAATTAAAGTTTTTGCTCCGGACCGAGTCCAGGCGGAAGAAGAGGATTCGTCCGGGTCGCGGCGAGTGGCGACGGGTGTAATAAATACCCTAATCGGGGCACCGGCTGAGCCGACCCGGCTCGAGTGTAAAAAGCTGCGCTCGGTGCGCCAGCATACGACGCGTGTTAATTAAAATCTGTCCCTTCCGCCCTGGTGCGAGCCTACTTTCCGACTGCTCCACGACGGACCGCTAGGCCAACAGAGCAGTCCATTTGTCGAACCGGGGGGCGGGTGGGGGAAAAAGGAGGGAAAGTGAGAGACCTGTAAGGGGATTATCAATGGCGAAGGAATTTATCCCCGAGAGGGCGAAGCCACGGGACACGACAATCGAAATCCTTCCCCGAAACTTTATCGATCGCCGCGGCTCGCGTGATTCATGTACTCGACATGCAATTCCTGATCACCCTGCGGAGTGTCCAGATAACAGAGGGACGTGTCCACGGCATACGGAGAGGCGCACACCGTTGGCCAGGAAAGGCGATAAAGGGAGACGAAAGGACGGCTCGGGGGGGAGGAAGGAGGAGGAGGATGAGGAGGAGGAAGCAGCGAGTTTGGTGTACACTCGCATCTCCCGTAACCCGTTGCATCCCTCTATCGGCTAGTCACCGAGCCCCCTGCCGCCCCGCGATCCTCAGCTCGTCCCGCTGTACACACCGGCGTCGGGATAGAGGGTTGCTCGGGAGCCGATCTGGGACGTGTGCTGGGCAGAGGCGAATACGAAGGTGGCCGTAGCGGGGTAAGTCGTAAGACGGCGAGCGAGAGCCGGGCCACACCGGGAGAAAGACGGCAAGACGGGGTGCAGATATACATGTACCAATGCCCCCGCGTATATACACGTATAATAGAGAGACAGAGAAATGGCGGTGGGGTGAGGCGCGGCGCAGGCGAGGGAAAACGCCGGGGAGAGACGGGATCGGAAAGACGGCGAGGGATCGGTGGGTAAGAGACGGGCAAGGAGGAAGCTCGGCGGATGGCAGAGCGAGAGGAGGCCAGAGGGAACTTGCCTTGCGAAGCGGCCGGGAAGGGTGGCGGAAGGGGGGGGGGGGGGGTCTGGGCGGCCGACGGTGGTTCGGGCAGGAGAGCGGAGGGAGTACCGTTAATTCCCCGATACAATGCTCATATCACCTTCCCCTTTCCCTGACCACCCACCGCCGCCACCTTCGAATCGTCCCTCCCACCTTGTAGGTTCGCTTCGCGGACGTTCCTTGTCTTACTGGCAAACTTAATCGATATTTCACAGTTTCTTACCCCCTCCGGGGGTCCCCGCCGCGTCGTCCCTTTCTTTCCCGTCCCCGTCCTTGGACCTGCTCTCCTTCCAACCCAGGGCCGCTCTTCGTGTCCGGCCGCAGAAGGCGCGACGAGGAGGGCCGAGACCGTCGATCCGACAGAGAGGACGGAGAGAGGCATCTTCCTTCCCTCCAATCGCACTTCCGAGAAGCAGCATGGGGCAGCGCCGGGACTCGCGGCTGCTGCCTGCGGGAACTCTGTGTGCGAGTTGCAAATATCTATCTGCATATTGTATTACACGTCACGATAATGTACGCCCCCGGCTACGGACTCCCCCCCACCCCCGCCGCCCCACCCCCCCCCTTCGCCGCCCCTACCCGCCGAGCCACTGTTGCTCCTATCTTATTCTTATCTGCCATCTTACCCCCTCGCTCTTATCCCCTTTCTCTTCCCGCGGTAGCAATTATTTTTACCGCCCACCCCTGGCGCGTCCTCATCGACGGTCCCCGGCCGCTTCGTATGCGATCACACGAGCCGACGATTCCTCTCTCCGCCGCGTTGCCCGCAAATTCGATTTCTCATTGTCCGAGCGCTCGTCCCCTTGTTTTTCTGGACACTTGTTGGTGCCGCGACACCCTGTTCTTGCACGAGAGTACGCGGAGCTTGAAACATGGTACGGGTGGACGATTGCAAGGTCTCTGGGGCGGTGATTTTGTTTCTAGTTTGCTGGCTTTTATCCCCTACGTGGTTGCAAGGTGGGTCTCGTGGATGCATGGTTAGGTAGATACGTACTCACCCTTCTTCGACTTAGTTCACTAGCTTCTTTTTGTTTCTCTTGGGTGTCGGTGATTGAGCAACCTTTTGCGTCATTACTGGGTTGCTTGCGGTCAGTAGGACCTCTTAATTCTTTGCAACCGAGCGTGGTGATCAAGCCTGCTTGTCGGTCCGATTATGACGGAGGATTGGTGTAGAGCGTGGTGACTGTGCACACGCCACCTATTAACAAATAGAAGAAATTATGTTTTTTTTTATTTATTTAATGTCGCATCAACTTGGAGCTATTAGCGACCACTGTTACAATACATTACACTATTAGACGGAGGTTAACGAGTATTGCCTAGTTGTGCTTAACATTGTGCGTCTTAAGACCTAATACTATTAGCTAGGACGTGCTGATACTATAAATATAATTTGCGATTGTGCAAGTTGTGTTTTTAGGGGGTATTTATTTATCGATTATCTTAATCTGTTACGGTTCCTCTTAGTTTATATTTCCTTGATTATTTTTAGTTGCTGCAGAAAGGATACCATAATCCTAATATACTTTTTATTATTCAGACATTCTTTGATAGTGGATGGGATTTTTTCATTTGGCCTTAGGTCTCTGAGTGCGGGACAGTTTCGCATTATATGTTTCATAGTTAAGTTAGTATTACAGGCGTTATAGAGTGGCTGTTCCGTTTTTCTTATTAAGAATTAGTTGTGAGTATTTAGTGTGGCCAATTCGCAGTCTCGTTATAATTCTTTGTTCCTTCCTTGATTCGGATAAAGACGGGTTAGGAGAGTAGATATTGTCCCTTATATCATGGAGCTTAGTAGGTGTGTCGGACATCCAATCATGCTTCCACTTGCCCAAGATTTTTTCCTTTAGGAATAAGAAGTTACGTGTTGGAGGATTGACGTGCGTTGGTGAAAGTGTAATGGAGTCGCTGCGGAGTGAAAACTGTTTTGGAAATCAGTGCTTCTTGTACGTGAGAAGAATTCTCAGATAGCAGAAGATATCGTTGCAAAGAAGGGGAGAGTATAAACGAGAAGACAGTCTCTCCGCTATTGCTCGATCTGATGATTTAAGAACTCATCCTGTTTGTATCCCCAGTTTACTAGCTTTGATATATTATCTGTAATGCCAGAAACTTTGGAAGACTGTAGTTTGCTCGCTACACGGATACCCTGTTCACGGTTTATGTGCAGGGATCATGTGTAGAGTGCGTCTCCAGGCAATGTATCGCGAAGAGCGTGACATTATATCGTACATACATAGTTGATAACTTCTTGCAATTAAATAAATCGCGAAACATTCATTATTCCTCAAACCGCATTGCTACACCTCGAGGTCCCACACTTGTGATCCTGTGCATAGAGTCTGCGACCTGGGTAACACCTATTTTAAGCACCTTGACTTTTTCTTTGGCTCAGTTCGCACTTTTAAAACCAACGCGGACAGCGTCTTAGTTGACCCTACGTATTTAGTTGACACTTGTTCTTTTTTTTTTCTTCTCACCGTTTCTCACCGTATATATGTTAAATGAATAAATAAATTATTATTTGTACCACGTTTATTGCACTGTATAATATTTTTAGTGCAATAAAAGCGTATCATTATTATGTAGGTTTATTATACCCGATAGATTTATCACGCATATTTACATTGTTCTACTCATTATATTACTTCGATGCCAGCAATTTAGGTACTACTAGATGATACAAGGGTGTCCGGAGGCTTTTTTCCAAGGGGAGGAGGGGGACAACTTTGGGACGATGGTAAAGAGAAATATACCCCTCTTGCTTTATTCAACCCATTTTGTAGTGACAATTTAATTACAAATATAAAGCCGAAATTTAAAAATATTCCCTTTTTAATATAAACTTAATAAAAATCAGTTTTGACAATTAAGCGATTATTTCTGAAAACCCAGGGGAGAGGCAACTGCTCCTTTTGCACCCGCTCCGGACGCCCATGGACGCACCCCGCTAGTAAAGCGAGAAAGTTAATAGCCTAATCTTCTCCGATATTTGTGCTGTACTTTAAAAAACCCGCATCAAAGTCGATCTATTAATTACCGAGTCACGAGGTAACAGACGGACAGACGGACACTCTACTTTATGTAAGCAGAGATTATTAATATCTAACCTCAATGCACTATTGAACACGAACCGCATAGGAAGGCTACTGTGCGGCTGAAAATGCGTCGCCAATTAATATTTCCAAAGTACCACGTCTGGCATTTTTTATTTGATCGTTAATGGGGCAGCTATTTAACATCCCTGGCATCGATAAAAACGTAATCTCGCGGTGTAACTGTCCAAGAGTGGTGGAGGAAGTAGATATCGCTCGCTGAAGGAGAGCTCCAATTCAAGAGTACCAAAATGGGGTGACGACTACGAGGGGTTGAACGGCCGATATTCGCACCACGCATTTAATGCACCATTTATAGGCATTAACGGCTCTGCTTCTTCTTCTTCTCGCGCGCGATTCGATAATATTCTAGCAGCCACACCGGTGTCCAATGCTCTGCGCTTTACGAACAAAATAACACTGCGTACGTTTAATCCACATAGAGGTACATTTGTTTTTCAACCCCGAGGATGTTATCGCATTTGACAGTTCCGTGTGAAATTTCACTTTTCATTTATCGACTTAATCGGGGTGTAAGGTTGGAAATATAGAACAGAGTAAATACAACTAATTCGAGCGCGCCTGCATTCTCTGCATTTAGGGGAAGGATATTAATTGGTCGAAACACTTGCAGACGTTATCACCGTTTATGTTCAAACATCTTGCGCCATTAACCATTCACGCTCCTGCCTGTGGATCATTCTGCAGAAATATTTGCATAACTCTGTGTGTGATCGATGTTACAGCTGTTCGGTGACACGCGGTGAGCAATGTGCATTGACAACGACACTGTCAAACGATATTAATAATTTCTAAGAAATTTCTCAGAGCTTATTTTGTGCTTCTTTCGATCCAGAAGGGTGGAGGAATTGAAATCACTTTTAATGGAATTAACGGTGGAATAATTCGAGTGTCTTATGTCGTAGGTATTGTTGCGATGTTTCCGCGTGTTTAGTTTAGTCTGAGCATGTGCTACTCGAAGCAACGTGTGAGATGAGATTTTACACCGAACGACACAAGAAAGTGTGATTGATTTGTACGATGAGAGCGTACGGGAGAAGTAGAGCGTGAGAAAGCAAGGGAATCGGGATCGTCTATGGTCAGACGCACTCTGCGGAGCAGTGTGACTTGAATTACGTAGGTACATATAGGGAGTGTAACATTGCAAACGTGCAGGGGTGGATATGTGTAAGTAGGCTGCCAGCCTAGGGCGCGAATTTTGGGGAGCGTGAAATTTGGGGGAAAGAAATTAGGAAAGGTTTGACTACAGAGGCTTGAGACAACTTTAGAAACAAATCATTTCTTTTTCATATGGCGAATTAGGAATAACTCGTATGTCAGTCGCCGTATTGAATTAATTTTGAGATTGTCTCGACTCTTTTAAATTAAAATATTTGATGATATTTCGAAAGGGCAGCAGACACTTGTTAGCCTAGGCGCCAAATTTCCAAATCCGCCCCTGCAACCGTGCATTTCTAAGAGATTTCATAAGAAACAACGTTCTTCTAAGAAACTTGTGCAAGTTCAATAAGAAATAAATTTTAACATTTTTAACCCTCATCCGTTCCCCATTTCACAAACTGAATCTTCCCTCGGCGTGAAATTGACACAGTGGTAAAAGATCGATGAAATCACTATTATTTTTCAATATCTTTTTACTCAAATTGATGAGTTAACCTATTAGAAGTTTCAAAACTTTCGCATAAAATAAAACGATGTGCAGGATAATAACAGAAAAGTACAACTTATTACGGGAAATCTGTCAAATTGCCACGAGGGAGGTATGAGGGTTAAGGTCTAACCGAAATTTCACCGTGAAGAAGTTGAAAAAGTACATTGAACTCTAAATATTATCGCGATGTTATCAATAGCCCCGAACGCGTTCAAACAAAAAACTACCAACAAATCATTTAGACCCAAGTTCCTCGCGTTCACCCCAAAACCACTCGACACGCCGAATCAAAAAATGACTGACCCCTAGCCCCGATCGCGCCTGCAATAATATTCCTCGTCAAACTCGCGCGTATTAATCAATACACATCAGCAGCCGAGGAACCCCGTGAACCGAAAAGTTTCCCCGCCGAAGTTCATCGTAAAAGTCAAAGTGCTGGGCCTGCACCCGTTCCAAGGCATTCCATCGGGCACTTAAACGCGGGCACCCTAACCGGACTTTTCGAACTCCGTGAAAGACGCAAACGGAAAGTACAAGGGGCTCGATAGTCGGATCCGTCTAGGTATGTGGTGGCGTAAGTGAAGAAAGACAAACGATGGACGACGGACAGATAGAGAGAGGGAGGCAGAGATGAGAGAAGGCGACGTAAGGAGAGAAAGGGACAACCACAAGACAGCTAGGGAGGGAGGGAGGTAGAGGGTGTGTGTGTGTGAGAGAGAGAGAGAGAGAATAGAGCGACAAGGGTAGATCCGTTACTGTCAAACAGTGGCGGCCGTCGGTGCCGCTTCTACCGAAGCACCTTGTGCACGTGAATCAATAGCATTAACCCATTCCATCCTATCAAAAGGGGTGAGGGTGGGTGGTCCGTTGGGTGAAGGAGGAGAGGGTGCAAAGGGGTGGCAATAGTAACAATCCTGAGGTATTTAGCCGCTCGCCCCCAGGACAGCGAGGGAGCCAAGATACCGCTAAGACCGTCCGCGTACTGTGTAGCATCCATCCCATCGCGCACAACCCCTTTCTCCTCCGCTCCTCTCTTTCTCCCTCTATCGGTATTTGCTTCTATCTGCCGTTGTTCCTTGTTTCGCCCACCCCCCCCCGCCACCCTTCGCTCCCCCACACACAACCACCCACGACCACCTCCAACCCCCGGATGTATCGTAGTGTATATTCTCATACGGACTCCGACTCTCTGCCTGGGCCCTGGACCGTGTGTTAGATGCACGTAAGTGTGTCCATACCGGGTGATCACCCGGGAAGCCTGCCCCCAGGCCGGGTCAACGTTTCGAAATTCACGGGAACGTGGCCTGTATTATCAAAATCCTGGACAGGACTTACAGGATTGTTTCGCGTAATTTTCCATACCGCAAGTCCGGCTGGCCGACCTACGGATTCGGCAATCTGATAGTTCCCCGCTCTGCGGAGCGTCGCGAGAGGCTAATGATTGAACCAAACGGGCCGGCTGGCTGGAAGGCTGTTTTAATCGTGGCACAGATTTTAGGTGTCCGTGAGACGCGTTTACGCTTCTGGGAATATTTCAGCTGTTAAATATTCTGAGAGATCGTTTTGTTGCAACGTGCGGGGTATCGATAATGGTTTGGATATTTTGTTATTCTGGTAACAATTTTTTCACGTAAAATGATAGAAGGCGAACGGATTCGGAGAATCGTAGGTTATTATAATCGTTCGGTTTTAATATGATCGGAATGGTCTCGATGTATTCTGAAACGAATCAGATGAGAATATTAGAAAATGATGTGCAAAATCAACACCTCAATTATTTTTCACAATTTTCATTAATGAATGTACATTTTGCTAAATCAATTCTTTCTCACCCACACCTTCGCTGAAGCTTAATGTCAATGATTACGAAATATTGCAGAAAAGGTGGTGAGAATTTTGAGACCTGAAATTTATTGGAAAAGATACAAATGCTGTGAACAAGTCCGCATCTCAGCTTTGCCATAATTTACTGTCTTCCACTTATCACCGTAATATTTCCCTTCTTATCGTTATTAGTGGCATTCATTTCCACCTATAACTTTTACGTCATCGTATCGTCACACTGCTGTCGTTAACAAAAAATTCGTCGTCCAATTTACTCTCTTCAGAAGTCGTTCACCTTTCCGCAGGTTTTGTGCCTGCTAAATCATCCATCTATCGAAGATGAGGACAATAAATTCTATAAATATCCTCCTTAAGAAAAACAGTCAGAGGATTTAGGTCAGGAGACGGAGCGGTCCATCGGACTGTACGCTTTCGTTTTGTTCATTTTTCACCGAAACACCGATATAAATGTTGGCTGACGAAAAAATGAGGTGAAGGTCCGTCATTGGAATCTTGCACGTAGCCTTTCGCCAGGAGAGTCTTCACACCACGGACAAACGCAAGTTTCTTTCTTTTCACAGAGTTGATTTACGAATCTACACAAACACCCTTCATAGTTTTCAGTGCAGTGGTACATGGATTTAAATTTTGGAATCTTCTTAAAAAAAAGTTTTGCGTTCGCTGAAATATTATGAAGTTTGATAAACTATTAATTGTACTGACAATATTAATAGCCTGAATTGAGGAAGTTGGCATGAATATTGCATCGTTGTCGACTCTGTCCCACTTCTCAAAGTATCATAAACTCATCAGGAGGAGAGAAGTGATCCCGTTTCTGGAATTCTTCGTTCTAATTCGTCGCTGCGTTTTTTGGAATAATATAATTATTTCTTTTCGTTAATTCACATCTTATTTATGTGCGCATATTTTATAATATATTTTCAAGTTCATATTTCAGAAAATTAGTTGAGGGCCCGCGTCAGTTTATATATTCAGTAATTGCACAGTAATTAAATCGCGGTAAAAAATTGATTAAAATTAGATCAGTGCTTCCAAATTTCTAAATTTTGTATCACATTACATTGATGCCAGATGACATATATATTAATTTGATAGAAAATGCGTAATGCATGTTTCCTGGCCGGATGGATCTCTGAGTGCCAAAATTATGTTGCTATCATTTGTTTGGAAAACTTGACGTCTTGAGTTACCTACAGTATTTCTTTCAAATATTAATGAGCGAAGATTATATACTACCACTCAAAAGTATTTGATTACTTTTAACACGTGCGATTGATGGATCTTTTTCCACGTGCATATGGCCCCACTTGAATATTCCATAGCACATAGCAATTGTTTCATTCTATTATAATTATGTTATCTTAAAAGTAGTTTTCGAACTGTAATTCGATTGTTATTGGGCAATTATTATTGAGATCTATAGTCTTCATCTTACTGAGATTTAACTGTTTAAAAGTTTCCTTGGCAACAAAACCCATTCCAACAATATAGGCAATTTAAAATATAACATTACAAACCTTCAAATATAATTAAACTATTTCGAAGTAAAAAATTGAATATAAGATACTAGTAGCGTAATAATAATAGTAGCGTTAACAGCGGCATAATTATCGATATACCTACTAATTGTAAGAAAAATTTATAGTAAAAACAATTCGTACTTTCATTAAGAAAAATATCGATAGCCGACATAGACATTATTAATCGAATTTCATAATAAACGCAAATTACACATTAAATCCTCTTCAAATTTACGTTATCTGTTCCGACAGTGCATTTAACAGTTTCTCACATTGCTGAACACAATCCCAAAACCGGCATGAAAATCACGAAAAATTGTATACGCGAAATCTTGAAACGCGCAGTGTACTGGCGCGCAAAAACGGGAAAAAGCTGCGGGATTAAAATATAGGCCACTTTTTATTTACGAAAAACCCAGAAGAACGTAATCACGATGATGGACGTAAAATTCCTTAGTTTCCGCTGAACAAAATACAAAAGAAACGAAACAGAAGACATTCCTGTCGCCCATATTCAATTTTTACGAAACGATCCTCAAAGCAGAGTCTCCATCGAGCAGCCATCGAAACGTCACTGATATCAAGGCGATTGTGCAGAACGTCGATAACGACAATGCTTCTGATCCTTTCATTAATCGAGCCCATCGTCGTATCGCGCTTCCATTATTGCCAGGGGCGCAGCGTTCGCGTGCAATTTTTCGTGTCGCGATTAGTTCGATTTGTAAAAAAGAATGAACAGAGGGCGGAAGAAAGGAAGGAGCGGGAGAGAGAGGGAGAAAAAAAAAGAGAAGAAATACGAAACGAGACTGAGAAGAATGGCATTAATGCAGCGATCTATGCAGTCTGGCAGAGCGGCGTTTCTGACTGTTGATGCCGTAATACGTTCGCTTTGGTGCGGCCAGTAGAAGCGGCGCTATATGTATAGTCGCTTTTGGATTTAACCAAGACCTTCCTTGTTCTGGCGAAGTGGAGCCCGCTGGAGCCCAGTAGAGCGCAGTAAAGCGCGTAGAGTATTCGCTCGAGCAAACCACTCGAGTATGACATGAATTTTTTTTTTTTTTGACCCTCCTCCTCTGTCCCCTCGTCCCGCCGTGCCTCCGCCGCCGTGCCGCCGCGGCCGTCCTCCTCCACCTTCGCCGGTTATGGTGCACTTCTACCGAGAGTATCGCCAGGACCACCGTTTTTTCCCCTCGTTGAAAGTTCTCACTCTTTCCTCGCCGTGTATAAACGTCGGGAATTAATTTGATTTGCCAGCTTCTAGTTGTCCCCTTATGGTTTCTCAAAGAAACCGGCTGGCCGTGGTACAGGGCTGGTGTAAAACGGGACTTCGGCTCGTTATTTTCCGCTGTTATATCGAGGCTTATTGTTTAGTTTGCCTTTATCCGTGGTCGTTGGTATGGTCGATTTGAAAATTAATTACTGCGTGCTTTATCTGCGATGGGACGGTTGTCGTGTGTTCGGAGGTGTTTTGGAACATCGAGGTCGTTAGGCTTTAGTGGGGACTTGAAGTCGAATCGAGATGGTTAATTAGAAGCAGTTAATATTAATTAATTTGTGAGCAGTCATCAGTGTTAATAATGGCATTGCCTATTCGAAATGTGTAAACACATTAGCAATCACGATGAAGTGAAATCATACTGAAATTAAATGCAAAAGATGAAGTTCATATGAAATGTTTAACTGTAAATATTTAAAGCAACAACAGGCCAGTGTGATATATAATACGCGTGTTTGAAAGGAGGCAAATTTAAAAAAATTTGGTTGGCTGCATTCTACCAATACATTAGTCCTATGCTCTACTAGTTTTTCCGGGAGGATCTCACCGAAGCCTGACTTCTTACTTCACCTAAATGTTATCGTCGTCCTTGGTTCGTGCGACGCTCGAAAACTGAACGGATGATGACTCAAGGAAGATGGGTAGGCAGGGCATCTGAATTTGCAGGAGTCGGTCGATGATGCCGGATGTGGACTGCGGTCTCTGTCATGCATCAGCAATTCACATCTCTCCGACTTCATTATTTGTGTCAAGGAAATCCTGGAATCCCACGTCTACGCGGTCCATCGCCACTACAAAGAACGCTTCAGGATTCGTCCCATTCCGGAAACGCGTTTTTACTACTTTCCACGCGAATGCCCGTTTTTCATTGTTCCTCGTAATACTCTGTATCCTTCATCTTCTCTTCCGGCGCAACGCCAGTTTTATGGACCGCGGTTTTTCTCCTCTGCCGGCGATGAGTCGATCGAAGGATCGGAGAACGGTCGAAGCTCACGCAGGCCTAACTAACTGTACCCGTTCTCATGCCGATGCCGAACAAAGCTTCCGATTATATTACAGAATTGCAAGTGGAATCAGTCGCGTAGAATGAATATGCTAAGTCTAGCGTGGACGGTGAGGTACGTACGATATTTACTGCAAGTGAAACTGTAATCGAAGGAAGGAGCAAGGATATTGAAATGCATCAATGGAGAAGAAAACTGAAACTTCTGACAACTTTGCGCAACTTTAAGTTCACGACAATGGAATAACGTAATTGAACTTTTCACGAGTCAACACCTAATTTACTTTACAAGGCAAACCACATAATTTGCCCGCCCTTATCTTCTCCGTTGTCAGAGGCTAATTATTACCATGAAGAGCATAGTTCAGAAGGACTCTTAAGATGACAGCGTTAAAATTTCTCAGCCTTCGTTTTGCAAGTTTGCACGGTCATTAAGGAGATCATTATTAAAGGAAATTAATCAGCTGAATACAATATTGTTCTCTGTTAGTAAAGAATAAGTATAGCTGGAGAAAATTCTCAGAAGTAAGGTGATTTAATACGAGCTGAGTGATATCTCCCCAAGTCCTGTCATCTTAAATGTTCTTAGCTGTATTATCTATGAAATTCAAAGGGTCCAGCCGAGTAAGTATAGAGAAATTGGGAAAAACATTGGCCTGTGTTATCCGCTGTGCTCGCATCAACGCGAACAACTGGATAACTGGCTCGTGTTCGCCTCAGCGTGGAGTCGGGCAACGAAATCACGGCAGGGTAAACGAGCCAGCCAGTGAAATCGAAGTCGGCGAGGAGGTCGGGCAGGTTAATGGTGTACGCATACGTTAAATGTGTAATGGTTAGCACGTAAGCCCCGCAGGACTGCCAGCACACGGGGACCACACAGGGGTGAAATTACACACGAGGCGTCGGGTCAGGCACGCGAGGAAATGCTGGGCGTGCGTGTTCCATTCTTCGCACATGTACGAATTAAGAATCCAGGCTGTACTTTTACCACCTCGGCCACCCCCGGGCCCTTACCGTGGCCGCGCACCCGGTGGGTTCGATAACTGGACAGATCGCTATCGAACGATAGAATGGCTGTGGAACGAAAGAGATTATAACACGTGGACTACAACGAGCATTTTCTGAGATTGATTCGCAGACTGAGACGTGTTACGTGGACAACTCGAATGCGTGTGGAGGACAGGTAAGACTCGTTACATGCTCGAGCAAGGAGGTTACCTAAGAGGCATCGTTGTTGAATGCATAAAGAGGATGGAGCAAAATCTCCACTCTGCCCCATACACGATTTTGTGTTTATCTCTTATTATACATTTGCAGCGTTCCGTTTGGAAGGGGGTGAGGGTGTTTTCGATGAGTTCGAGTGAATTGAATTTGCTGAGGTAATGTGATATTGTATCCTGATGTAGGGTAGGGTTTGAAAACCGTTTTTATTTATTATAAGTTTGTAAAATTCGAAAATCGGTTTTTAAATTTTAAAACCGGTTTTATATACTAGAATTTATATGTAAAAAATGAATTAATTATTTAATTAAAAGCGTTAACATTTTTACTTGAAATCGCCTCGGACACGCGCATATTGTAGTAGGTCACAATTTACTGTAAAACTAATCTTCGTGAGTTCATATTTGCTGAAGAGAAATACTAAATGATTTGTAATTTAGGTTTTGTTCGGATTTTAGTTATTTTAGTATAATTGAGACCGTAGGTGTAAATATTTAAATGGAGTGGAATCATTTCTTACGTGATTATTCATATTTTACGTGCAAAGGTTGGAGTTTGTAATTATTTCAGGACTTGTTTCTTAACGATAAATTTAGTCCGAGCAAGTGATACTTGAAGCAACGTGTAAAATAAGATTTTACACTGGATGATACAAGAAAGAGTGATTGATTTGTACGTTCAAAGCGCAGGAGAGAAGTGGAGCGTGAGAAAGCAAGGAAATCTGGACTGTTTATGGTCAGACGCACTTTGCAGAGCAGTGTGACTCCACTTACATATGTATATGTGACAATAACTTGGCGAACGTGCATTATTTTGAAAAATGTTTCGACTAAAAGTTATTCAAATTGATAAGGACTTTAAGCACGTTTACAATTGTTTTAGCAATTACACTTCAAATTTCTGATTCAGACAGTTATTTACCTTTTCAAAACGAATATCTACTTTCCTTTCGGGGGTACATCACAAAATAATGTTTCAAGCTATTTTCTTAAAATAACTAAAAAGAACGGCAAACATATTTTTATATCGTTTCGAGTTAGAGAATAATGAGTCTCCTTGGGTAAAATGCACATGTACATCTACTTGATGAATCGTTCCTAGTGGGTGTTAAGCTCCCGATTTCATTAAATGAAGTAGCATATCGATTTGTAAATTAGTGAACACTTCTATTAAATATAATTAGACTTTTTCAAACGTTTCTTTATAATCTCCATAGTTATGGTAATGTGGCAAAAATATTCTTCATTAGAGAAACATTTAGATCGAGTAAAACACATGAAACCGATTATACCACACATTAAAAACAATTCTATTATCAATAGAACTTCATTTCCTTCATCAGCATTATTTAGGATCTCAAAAATGAAAAGCCACCAGCAATGTTATCGCACATTCCAAGCAATCACAGGGAAAGAATTAATGAATGCTTACGTGAAAAAGTGCATCATTATAAATATATATAATGAAATAGAATATACTGAAATGAATTCCACTCTTATGTCTTTTACTTCACCTTAAAGTACTTGCAACAAAGAACACGTTTGACCATATTTCCCGAATTGAGCAAAATATGTAAAAACGTTTGAAATTAAGGGGTCATGCTCAGTGAAGAGGCCGAAAAAAGGGGTGGTCTTTGGAAATTTTTTACCCAAAAGCTATAACACATTTCTCAAAAAATCTTTTTTCCTTCTAAGGATTGCATGTAGCACCGTGCATTGTAATTTTTTTATTTAAAAATATTTATCAATAACAAAGTTGAGATGAAAGAGTTGAGAAGATAAAATAACGGGCAAATAACTGAAGCGTGAGATGTAAAGAGAATTACGAACAGCGCGATTCAAACAGGTGATAGGTACTAGGTAAAGCGTACATCAGCCCCGAGTCCCGCGCATGCCCGTCATTGTACTCGAAGTCATTCGTGCTGTCATTGTGCGTGACGCGAAAAATGAAGCAGAGCCAACGAGGGTGAGCACGCGCTCGCGAGATCGCTGGAAAGCTGTCGCTGCCTAAATTCACGGGTGGTTTTCGCGCGCGCGCTGGAAAGTATGTAGGTACGTTCCATCCCCACACCAGCGTCAGCGGCGCTCCCATTTGCGCAATACATATCGACCACGAAATTAAGACGAAGCCACAGCACAAAAGCTCCGCCGCATTCTCTATCCGCCATTTACGCAATGCTCACGTGTACCGGGCCATAAGTGTTCGTAACGCCCATTGTGCTCTCGACTCATATTGCAACGCGAGGAAAGGTAATGGCAGGAGAGGACAGACCTGCACGTGATGCGTTGCACACTTACGTGCGAAATAACCACCCCTCCCCCCCAGCCTCCTATTTTTGTCACCTCTCGCCTCACCTCGCCTTCCACCCAGCTGCACGAAGAAACGCGAAGGGTGAACGTGCTCACGTGCACGCGTGTACGTGCGCCGCGGTGGCTACGTATGCGTGCGTGAGTTTCGCCGGGAGGAGGGTTGAAGGCGTCGAGGAGGCGCGGAGGAGGGGTCGGGCGGGGGGGTGGAATCGAGGGTGGAGAAGGCGGTGGGAGGGCCAGAGAGAGGAGCAGGCTGCTTGGCATGAGAAGCGTTCATCAGCCCCGAGGTTTTAAATACGAGGCGAGGAAGGGAACTAAGGAAGAAACCACCCCCGTCTCTACCCTACCAGTGACGGATTGATTAAAAATCTAAGGGGCGAAAATAACATCGGGCGCCTCCCTGTTACGACACGCTCCGTTCCCTTCTTACTGATCTCCGGGCGCGAACCTTTCGTCGCTGTTTCAGCCTCTTTTTTTTCCCTCGGTGGCGTGCTTTTTTTTCGTTTAGTCATCGCGAGCGTCTCGCGAGGGCGCTTCACCGATGATCAGGCGACACCGTCCGAGAATGACCCGCGTTCCACAACGGGATCCGGATCGGGGGATGAGAATAGTGCCGATACTGAAATCGGTTTGCCCGCGCTACTGAATTATCGCGTATTATCCACCGCCGTGACTCGATACTTCCTATTTCCGGCTGCGAACGCGTCAGCTATACGCGCATCGTGATTAAGGCGGAGCATTAAAGTGGCGCATCGTGTTACGCTCTTATGTAATAAAAATTGATCGCTGTCGCGGCTAATCGAATATTAAATCCCGGACAGAAATTCTCGACGCTGTCTGCGGCAACTTCCGCAGCTACCGATCCCCCTACCCGCAACAAACCGATGTCGCGCCGGATATAGATCGCCCTCCATCATTCATGCGCCACGAATCGGTCAAAGAATAAGCGCGCAATCGAGACACCGAGAAGACACGCTGGGGGGCTCTTATCGCGAATGACGGACGCGGCATCTGAGATGAAATAATTGCCGGGTGACAGGTGTCAGTGTGCATCGTCGTGCCGAAGCAGCCGACCAGCGGGAAGGGGGTGGCAGATCGTCGCCGGTAGCTTCGCGCATCGGCCGTGTGCAGTTTTAAATAGTCGGCCGAAGGGATGGATGGACCGAACCGTGGTAGGAACGAGTACATTCCACGCTTTCCGGGAATAGGGGTTGATGTGGGTAAGTTGGATGAGAGGGGGGCGAAGACTAGCAAAGGAACGGGTCTGGCGCGCGGGTGGGCCGAGGGGCGGGGGTGGATGAAGCAGGGAGAAAAAGGGCGAAAGAGATGGAGGCCGGAGAGTAGACGACGAGGGCTGTCGGAGATAAGACGCAAACGAACCCTCTTTCGCGTGTCTCGATCGATAGCTCCACACGGAAAATTCGAAAGTAAGATGCAATTAAACAGCGAGCGAGGGTAAGCAAGAAAAGGGGTGAGTTTTCCAGCCCCGTAGGCCCTGTCCCTCCCCGCCAGACCCCCATCCACCTTTCTGCCCCCTCCGGTTCTGCCTCTCGCTGCGAGCCCTCCGACTCCGTTACCACCCCGCTGCACCCCCTCTGAACACTCTTGAACCCCCGTCCGTCCCCGCCGATCCACCACCTATCCTGCAAAGCTTTTCCATCCTCCTCACCTTTCTTCTTCCACGGCGCGGGCTGTCCCACTCGGCCGGATGGTCCTTGGCCCCGCTGTCTCTCTCCCGTGTTCTCCTTGAGCGTGCACGCTCCGGCCGGCGTCGTCGGTCCGAAGGGAAGCAACCCTTTTTCTCAACCCCCTCTAGTATTTATATTGAGCGTCTTAAAGCATCTCCCTGTCCCCCTCCATCCTCCTTCGCCGGCACCCTCTTCCTCCCTCCTGTTGCCCGAACAACCCCCCCCCCCCCCACCTGCCGCCCTTTCTTCTTCTGCTTCTTCTTCCTCTTCCTCTTCGTCCTCTTCTTCTTCACCCGGCTTGCCCCCGACGTGACGTCACTTTAAATACTCTTTTCGAGGGGTAGCGGATCGGCGGCTGGCGGGTATAAGAGAATTGGTAGTCGTTGCCTCCAGCAGGAGAGGCAAAATCGTTCTGTCTTATTTCCATCCAGCGTGCTTCGCTCTGTCCGCTCTGTACCTCCGCGCAACCCTCTTGCCACTATTCTTTCTACCTTGTTGCGTGCACCCGCCCCTGTTTCTCCGCGCTTTTCCCCCAGTGCGTCGCTGCATGTCTTCCTTCTTCCGTTTCTTCGCCCTTTTCCCTCCCGTTCAGCCGCGCTTTCGCGGACGTCTCCTCGTGGCCATCTCCTTCTTAGTCCTCTCGGCGTCCTCTCCGCGACGACCACTCCTCCTCCTCCTCCAGCCTCCCCGTCCACCTCTCTCGTCTTCCGACGTTATCTCGCTACGCAACGGGAATTAGTAAATATTCTTGAGGCGGGCGGTACTGTAATGCAGGCAGTACGTGGTGCATCCCTTTTACCAGCGGAAGCCCCTCTTTCCTTGCTCGCAGGGGCGCATGTCGTTAGAGACACACGGCTTTATTTGGGTACTCGGCCCTTGCCGCGAGTTCCTCGCCCGCTAAATCGCGGGGAATTACGGCCGGCACAATGGTCGACTCGGTGCAATGATTTCAATACGGGCTTTAAACGCTTGCCCCGTCATTGATTTGCATGCAATTATGTGCGTGCGCGTACACTGACACTGAAGAACTCGGATTCCTCTGTAAATTAAGGGAACCAGGGTTCTTCTTCTATTTCTTTATAAGCAAATTTTAACTGTCATTTTCGCACGACGGGGCGGTTAAGATTTACATATTGAAATGTAGAACATTGCAATCAGTGTTGCAAGTGGATTTTTTTTTCAACTTTGATTTTCATGCGTTTGGTTAATACGTAGATACCTAAGTTGTACAATATTCTTTATTATATGTTTCTTTTAAATTAATTACAAATTTCTGAAGTAATCTTCGTCAGTCTGTTATATGTATGCAGGAACGAACATCAAATATTTTTATCCTTTTTTTCTTGGTTTGCCGAATGCCGCCTTTTTAACTGCTCCCTGGCATGTAGAAATAATTCAGAGTCATAAGGGGTGCTGGACGAACTGGATCGAAAATGTTCAAATAATCGCAGGTCAAAATTTCCTAATGATGGATGTGCAATATGCACTGGCTGGATCGAATCGCTATCATCGTAGAAGAACCAGGAATCTATGTTTAAACGTGAGCATTTAATTTTCATAATATGGACGACTTTTGGCAGACAGTCTTCGATGCACTATGTAGCAGTGACCGTTCTCTGGCTATTTAGAACACACCACTCAATCTTGCTACGTTTTCCCAAGAAGAAAGGATAATTTTATTCGAAGAAGAGAATTTTTGGAATTTTTGCTTCCTCCTGTTCAGACACCCACGTTTTACTTTGCTATTTTGGTAAAATATCATAATATAATTATTTTAGTTTTCATAATATTAATTTCCATATCATCCCTGCAATGTTTACCACACTTACTGCTAAAAATTGTTACTTACTCAAAATTGTTCCCGACTTCATATTTCTTTTATCATAAAAATTCCTCTGTTTTCGTATTTCCTGTATTGTCTTCTATTTAACATGGGAAATTAATTGAATTGAATTTAAAATTAATTAAAAATTAATGTGGCATTCAGATGACGATATTACAGACAATAGATACGATGCAAAGTGTAATACTCAAGTTCAGTAAAATCTTGGAATTCTTTTGTCCCCTTACATTCGTAGAAGCAGTATCCGTTTCTTCGGGCTTACGAAATACTTCCTTTTCTTGTTGCTTCCTGTTGGAAATTAGTATCTTCGAAAATTAGTACACCTTTTTACCACCGGACGTCTGTAGATATTCTCCGTGATATTTTTAAGCGCATAGCTTCATTTCGGTACTTAGTAATTACTAATTTTTTCGTTTCCTTCTACTAAAACTAACAAGGAGCGTCACCCGCTCCGCATTAAAAAATATTTTGACACTTGTTTTATTACTGGTTAATATTTATATTCAAGGGGTGAAAAGTACCCTAACACTTGGGGATGGAAAGTCTAATAGACTAAAACTAACGAAGGTGAAAATAAATTTTGAATATGAAAACTGTTTATATTCTATGCGCAATAATATGGGAAATATTTTATAAATATTTCTTATAAAACCTATTTTTGATGTATAATTGTCGAAAGATTACATATGTGATTTATGTAGAAAACTAACTTTTCAATTTATTTAAGAACTAAAATTTCCAATAATTTCTAAACAACATACAAATTTGCAGAGTAATATTTTTTCAACTAGTTTTACCATGATTCTTTGACGATTCCGTTTTAATTTCATTACCCTCCAAAAGGCTAATGTTTTCTCGATGGACGCACGTCGAAGTCTGGCGATATAATGGTACCATACTAAAAGAGATAAAGCCCACGGTGATTCAGTTATAAATTTATTATCGTAGCGTAGATACGCGATCACAAGAGAAATATAAAGAAAATATTTCTATCGTTAGAGTCCGGCGACTGTGGTAATACAGACTGCACGCGGTACACTTCTATTACAAGCAGAAGTCTAGGGGACTTTGCTCGGGGAACTGCATGTCGTTAAAGACACACGGTTTCCTTTAAATACTTGACTCTATCCAGTCTTGATTCCTCCTCCTTAAATTGGCGCATAAAAGCGCACTTTTCCTTTGAGGAAAGAAGCTCATACCGCTGTCTACATAAACTTTACATTCAATTTAAATTTCCTTCTCTATATGCAATCATGGATCGCAAAAACGAATTTTAAGTTATTCTAATATTATTCTAATATTCAACATTGCTGAAATTCAGATTTAAAGGAGGAACGACTTACTTTAAAAAAAAACATATGAACTAAACAACTGGAACTTGCACGTATATTACAAGCAACTTGTAAAAAATGGTTCCAGAATTTAGATAGTTTGTAGTACTCACTAAATTGAGTCAAATAGAGTTAATCGACACATTTCGAAAAATTAACCTTGCCCGAGTTGGAAGTGATTTTTTATTTTGGTAATTACAGTAACTTGTAAGCTTCCCCAGCAGTAATAATAATTTTGTAAATTTTCTGAAGGAATAATTGTAATTAACCAATGCAGTTTATTACTATTCCTGTTGTAACTGTATTATTACATGGACCGCTACGTACGTTCTAGCTCCGTCAAAGTAGAGTATGTCAGTCAAGAACAGACTACAAGTGTTTGAGAGAGTACAAAATGATATAAGTACAGATTACAACGTTTGGATCTTATAAAATGCAATCTTTACTCTGTACTTAACATAACTTCGGAAATCAACTTGTAATTGTTTTTCACATAAAATATGCAATTCTTCAGGACACTTTCTAATTCATTATTTTCTTAGCTCGTGGTAACAGCTTTCAAGCAAATTTCAGTAACTAATTTTTCCTTTAAACTTCAATGCACCCTTCGTACAAGAATCCCAAATTATTAAACACTAAGAAATGTTGTCAAGCTTCGTACTGTAATAAATACAATTAATTCCCAAGTAACTTATACTACTATGTGAAATAAATACCAACTGACTAACTACATTTTACCTTCTAAAATTTGTCTAAGTTGTTTCCACTAAAAACTAAATCTGGCAGTCAACTGCAAACAGCTCGGTACATTCAATCCATAAAACTTCACTTTCAAAAAATCCATAACCACGCATATCCATAAAAAAATTTCACCACCAAGAATTTCCGTGTCCCTGCATTGTGTTTCAGCCGAGATCGAATCGAGCTCAGCGATATCCCGACACATGTATCGAGTTCGCGCGACGGACTTTGCGGAATTGCCTGGACTACTTTCTACGCTACTATCCCCCTAACTTCGTGGAAGACGTGAAAATATCAACTGAATGGAGATAATACAATGAATCACTCGGCGAAGAATCGACGGGTTCTCCTTGATCCGTGAAAGTGAGCCGCGCGGCTAGGCGCAAGAGGCGGTCTCGAGACAGCCGAAGACACGTATCGATGCAGGAAGTGGAGCAACGGTCGAATTTTACGATCTACCACCGTGGTTTTTGATCGACCGTGCAACACGAACGAGGGGGAGATCGAGCGGCTCGGTGTATGCACGTGCTGCTGCCAAAGGATTCCGTTTTCCATTGCCTACCATCGGGCACGCTTCCATACGTATGCGCCAGTAAAATGACGAGGAATGCTTCCCTCTTTCCGGGAGGCACGAGGTATGCGCAAACGTGGTAGCTGCGTTACCCGGTACTCGTGATTTATTCATTCTACATACATAATCGTTCACCCATAAACCAAATGGCAGATACCTGCTGCTCGGTTGCGTACATCCCCGGGGATAACTATCGTCGGTAAATCTCTATTCTCCCGTCCATTTAAGCTTATTATATCAGAAGCGGCGCACGATTTTTAGCGCAACCCTTTGTTTATGAAAAGGAAATTGCCATCCTCTACACACAGGGTGTACGCCGCGGCGTAACGATGCTGCGGGATTTTCCTGATGCCTATCTATGTACTCGCGATAACGTAACGCGGAATCCACGGACGGGAGTTTGGCTGCTTTGAACGCGCAACAGATCGAAGTGGCGGAAATGTTCGGAGCTTTCTTTTTGACGTAGAAAATTCAGGGTACCAGTTTTATTGGAGAAGTATGTGGTTGGATTTTTATGATATTGCAGGGGAAATTCAAATCGGTTGGAAGAATATGTATTTTATCTGTATTCCATGTTAAATTTAGTGTTGCATTGGGGGACGTGTCTACTTGAACTGTGGTTTAGACAGATGACACAAAGGAGTACATGTTAATCGAGATTGGAAAATTAAGGACCTGTTCAGAAATGATATTTGTATTGTAAATTTTGTTTCTACATTTGAAAGATTAGCGTGCAATGATTTCTATTGTAGTAATGTATCTCTAATTGATTTTTATTTATACGGGTTGAACATGTTAAAGAAGAAATAATTAGAGGTTGTGAAAGCACAAATTCACAAAGTTTGATATGTTGTTCTCTTTGTGAACGTTTACTGAAATTATATTCCTCTCTGATTTTTATACGAAGAAAAGGGGATATTCCAAATAGACCCTGAATTTTTCTTTATATCCACTAAAATGTTCGGACGTAAAGAACTGAATAAAAAAAAGTAATCTCGACTTTTTAATGAGAATAAAATGTCTTCGGTTTTCGTTATTTTAATGCGATGCTCGTTTCAGACTCACAGATAATCGTACTTTAATCCTTTTTCCTGAAAACCGTGACAAGTGCCGCGGATATCGCGAAGATTGTTTCAATGTACACCCTGTATAACACGGAACTGTTCGACTTGGCTCGTTTCACCGATATTTCACTCTTAACCGTGGATGTATCTTCGTTGAAAAGTTTCCATTGAAGAAGCAATTATCTTCCATAAGTTAGGAAGAGAAATTATGACACTCCAGCTTTATAGTCTCCGATATTCCATATTTCCCACTCATCCCGGGGCATCCCCTTATTTTTCAACGCAATATTAAAGTCACAGTGTGCAGAAAAGATCTGGAATTACAAAACGCAGACCACAACTGCTGCTCGTCTATAATCAATCATCGCGGTATAATTCTCCCATCACTTTCTAAATAGGATCCTACGAAAAATCGAATTCCGGCGGTGGCTCTGTGTCTGAATCACACTCGATATTCAGACACAAGTGACTTGCCGGGCAGCTTGGCTACTGTATATACAATTCTAAGCGGGGCAAACGCAAGAGAACATGCTCCTTGAACTTACCGCTGGAAGAGAAGCGTCTGGAACGGTCGCCTGGGATCCCCGCGTCCCCATTAGACGAGCCTCCGCGGAGGACCAGGGCGGCTGGGGACCGCGTCAGGGTTGGGGCCCGCGGCACGCTGACGGGGGCATGCTCTTTGGCGGATCGGTGCAAGAAAACGAAACGAAACGGTGCTCTGCAGACCGCTCCCACATCAATCATCTTTCGCAGTTTCGTGGTAGAAAGGATCGGTCGCTGAGCAAATCGTTCCATTGGGGGTCAGTGCTGGTTGCGCAACGAGTCAACGCCGGCCCCGTTCTGTGGGACGTGGATCCGCGGTGCACCAGGGACGACTGGGGATACACCTCGAACGTATAACTGGTCTTGTTGACTTAACGGATCAATTTGATGCAAATCACTCGTTTGCGATATACACGCCGGGTTGCAGGGGCCCACGGATCTCTCTATTCGACGTGACGCCACGCAGAGGTAAATAGCGACTCGCGTTGTCCCAGTCGCGCACTCCCCGGCCCCTAGGACGTCGTCGTCGTGTCCATGACGGCGCATTTGGAAATTAGCGAATGGGCCAATTATCGGGCTGGGGGCCCGCCGCAGTGGGGAGGGCCCCGATTGCGCGAGCCGACCGATCGACTCGAGGGACGCCAGAAGACTGCGGGTCACGGGGGTGACTGTGGGAATCCGCGCGTTCCGATCGTTTATCGGCGTTACGTGTCCTACGAACTGTCTTCGCCCTGTCGCCAGGTCAAACTGGCTGCTTTTGGTTTTAAAAGCGTGTTTGGATCCAGAAACGTCTTTTATGCGAATAACCTGTTATGCTATCTCGTATCTACTGGGAACCTTGGAACAAGAGTGTACTTGAACGTAGATTTTATTATACTTTTCTGTAGCTTTGTCAAAATTATGGTAGAATACTGGTTATGCAGATATTGTACGAAATTTACTTAGAAATAAATAAATATAGAATAAGTGTACATGTGCCTGTTTATTGAAGTACGTTTCTCTTCTGGATGTTTACTGCCCTCTTTATTTAAAATTTCCTATCTAGCATTTCGGAACATCCAAGAAAACTGAAGTTTTATCATTTTCTTTGCGGCGGTCTGGTAGAAAAATAAGTAAATTAGACCGTTCCTAGATCTCTATGAAGCACGCAGGGTTTTCTAACTTTACTTGCAAGGTAACACACGTGTGGAACTTCAAATATTTTTCGGCATTTCTTGTAATATTGAAAAATGCTAGATAGGACGTTTTAATTAAGGAGGATAGTTTAGGTAATCAGTATTCTGTGTACATTTTCTTGGCATTATTTTATGATAGAGAGATCTAATTAAATTTAGAGTGTTTAATTGGAAATATTATGGTTAGTCGATTGCTGACAATGCAATATATTTTGCAAATCTCGAGCAACGTTAAGTGTATTTCAAACAGGTAATAATAAATGAGGCATACCATACAAAGTATTTGTTTGTAATTTAAAAACTGTATCTTCGTTAATTGAATGTTGGAGTCGAAATTTGATCGTAAGATTTGTAGTAAGTCCCAACAGTTTGTCCGGGCAACCCGAACCTGTAGAGCTACGTGTTGAGCAGGTCGTATTGATCTTTGATCCCTTTCATGTCTATGAATTAATCGTTTCTCCAGCGAGTTACTTAACCGATGAGCAATACACCTGGAGCTTACTATTCGTTAATCATTTCCTGAACTTAAAACCTGCCAGCATAAGTCGCACTGTAGCCAACTGCAATATGCACTCATAAATATCAATTAATTCAATACCTAAACTCTGCTTCGTTAGAATCGAATTGTATTCATAAAAACGAGTGGGTCTTCTCATATACTGATTTACAAAGTATTTACTTGACACCAAGTACAATACACGGATTACACAGAATTTACAAAAGTATTTAAAAACATTTGATCATTATTATAATTGGTACACCCTGAAATTCTGGAGAGTGATGTTTAATTCTTATCGAATGCATTCAAAATTGAAAGAGGTACTTATTGGTATAGATGTGCAATGTGCCAAGGGAAGGCGGTCAAGTGGCCCCGTCGAATTTTTTCTGTACCTACTTTGGGATTTTGTAGTGTATGCTACTTCAAATCATTTTGTAGAGAATATTAAGCCCCAATGTTCAGCCAGTTTACAATATTTAATATTATAAGTCAAGTTTAAAAAATTATATTCCAGAAGAAATATATAAATAAAATTAGAAAATCACCGAAATAAATCAGAGGATTAAATAAACCTTGAATACGGAAATTAACTTTCACTACTTAGTTTATAGTCATCCACTGAACAAATTATACATTGCAATTGTTTAACGAGGAGATCGATGGTCACAATGAAAGAATTATAGTGGCTCTATACAGTAGGCGATGTACGAACGAAGGTACATTGTGGCCATTACAAACTTTCATCAAGCGTGTTTATTTACGTCGAGTGACGTAATTCTTTTTTTATTGAAAATATTTTTTAATTCAAATATCTTTACATGCATCTTAAAATGCATACTTTAATGTAACAATTGTGTAAATTTAATTCGAAAACTAAGAAGATAGAATATTTAATAGCGTTCTCCTCAAAATGGTATTCGAAAAAACGGTAACCAATATTTCTCGAGAACTAGTGGACCGATTCAGTTGGAATTTGGAACAGAGGTTTCTGATAGAATTATGTGGAATTATGTGCACATTAACCATGTGGATTGGTTTCCGTGGTTCAGCATCAGAAGTGGCTTAAAGCGGTCTACAGACGCTGAAACGTGTTGCGATGCACGCATCGACTCTCAGGTTTCATAAAACCAGCCAGAACCATGAGCAACATGCGGGGACCAATCTACACATGCAGTAACATCTATCAAGAAACATTCTAGCGTTTGTAGACCCCGAAAGGGGTCTACAAACATTTTGCGATGCGCGTCTGACTGCTGAGCAAGCTGCCCGTTTCGTGAAACCGGAGAGTCGATGCATCTCAACATGTTTCAGCGTATGTACGTGGACAAACGAACCCTGCGCGCAGTTGCCTACCAGCGGGAATGTCTTTTGCGCCAACTCGGCCTGCGCCTGGACAACGGTGCGTGGCGCGCGGTTGCACCAATGGTAGTACCTTGCCTTTGAGGCATCTTTAAAGCCTCTAAGATCATCGAAAAGTCAGCCGCGTGTGATACGAATTCAAAGGTAGCCGAGGCAAGCGAGGTCTACGGAGTCGATCTTGAGTGGCCGTGGCGCGGAACAGCGCTCGATGGAGCGGAACTACCAGTCACCTGCTCGCTTCCGGCACGTCGCTGTGGTTGTCCTCCCTCTCTTCTGCCTCCGCCGCTATCGCGCGAACCCTCGGACAGTCCTCTGAACGTCACCGCTATTTCCGTCCTACCTCCCCCCTCGCGATCAAACCCGCATCTTTTTACATCTATCTCTTAATCTTGTTTTATCTTTCGTATTTTCGCGACCTAACCCGCAACTGGTCCGTCAGAAAAGCGCTCGGAGAAGCTTCTTCCCTTCTACCTTTCAGGTGCATATTGTTAGCTCTGAATGGACTCCAAAGTGCAGTAGCGAAGTGGAGATTCTTTTGCTGAAATGAATCATAGGGGTGGGTTTTGATTTTGAGAAGATTTGGAGTGGTGGTTGAATGTTCGTAAAGTTGATTGACGTCTGGATTGGAGCTCTTTGGTATGGATTTTTGTAAATATTTACGTGAGAGATGTATTTATAATGAATTGGGTATGTTATGAACTGCTGAAGATATTTAATATATTTATTTATCTTGTTTAGTGTAAAGGTTGTGCTTGCAACTAGGTAGCCAGCTTTTCCTTTTTAACCCTACAAATCACGAATTCTTCCGTTTCTAGAGAGTTCGACGAAATCAGTGAATAGCTTCAAGTGTAAAAGCTAATGAATGCTATATAAAATTGGTACCCCTAGTTTATGAGTAGTCTAGAAGTTGTTACGCGAAAAAACTGGACTTGAAGGAGCGCGTTGATTGATTAGTGTATATTAATATATGTATTATGTGCTAATGAAACAAGTACATATTTATCAGCGTGCATGTGCTGATGTACGGTGTACATATATATAGTGCATATATGTATAGGGGTCTCGATGGCCACACCGCTCGAAGCGTTCCACGCCTGGGAACGTCGAGCATGACTAAGCGTTCCGGTTGTTTCGGATCTGGACTGGACAAGCAGATCGAACGATCGACCGATGGTCGCTCGTTTAATCGTGGCACATTCAAGCTCGGAGCATGGAACTCGTGGTAGGCGACGAATACCACGATTTCAGAGGGTCCGTTTACTGTATTCATTGTCCTCCGTCACAATATTCCCTGTCCTCGGCTACTAATTAGATTGATTAAACTTGAACGTGGACAATGTCTGATGAGAAAACGGGCGAGGTCACTACAAAGAAAATTTATCATGATGTTATCTACTTCTTAGGGGCTTACCATAACGGACACTGGTATTTCGGATATATTCTTTAAAGGAGCCAGTGTCTCCCAAATTGTTTTCAGTTGCGATCCTTTTTTATAATAATCAAATAACACTTCACACTTTAAACATTCTTTTAACCACAACTGTACATACACCCTAGCCTAAAAACATCTCCATACAGATCTTCAATTCCTCTAATCTAATCACAGACGTTACAAAGCTCCACCTACAATACGCTCGCGAGCAAACGAACCGGTGTATCGGTTGATAGTCTTCCGCATCCTTCATCCTCGTTCTCGTCAAATTACCGCGGTGCAGTAGGAATCCACGCTGTTTCGCTGGGTCTCCAATTAGCGGATTTAAATTGAAGATTTAGGAGGGTTTAAGCTAAGAAATGATCTCGTTTAAAGTTTCGGTTTCACCGACACTAATCTCGAGCTGAGGCTTAACGACTAACCCATCCTCCACCCCCAAACCCCCCACGGCCCCATCCTTCCACCCACGATTACGTACGTAAGCAGGCGCAAATATGAAACGCAGAAACAGGGAGGCGATCGCTGCGTCACAAAAGGGTCCCTAATTGACGATTACGCGATATCGGACGATTCCGAGTCGAGTTCCCGACCGCCTCGCCGGAAGTCGAAGTCGAACGGTCGGGCCGGAGGAATTGATTCGCGTGAAACGATCGCACGTGCGCCCTTTCCACGAAGCCGGATAATAAGATCGAACTTTCGAACCTACTGTTATTGCCGTTACCGCGGAATGCTTCGGGGTCGTCAGATTACTGTCCGTGCGAGCGTTTCTTGGATCTGGCGAGCGTGCGTTTTCGCGGCGAGCTTCCCTGGGCCGATGGAGTCGCCGAGTATCGATGGCTATTTAATTCTCTGACTCATTGGAGTACGGACATGACGGTGGAAGCTTGACTGGCTATGCAATGGAGTTATTTGTTTATGGCGGTGATATTCTGCGACTTACTGACAAGAGGCTGGTTTAAGAGTTACTAGTTTAAACAGGAAAACGTTCCCCACCAGAAATTCTAAACGATTCGATTATTTAAAATTCATAGTTTGACGCAACATAAGAAACTAGTAAATATTCTTTATAAGACCTGAATTTTGTCAAAGTGGGTGGGCAAACGAGCATTCGTTCCTTTGGTCTAAACGCATCTTTAGGCCAGATTCACACTGTTGGTCCGGTCACGGTAGGGTTCCGATCAAATTCACATCCCTGAGCGTCCACACTCGCTTTGATAGTGTGAGCGCTCACGGATGTGTTTTTGATCGAGACCGGACCGATAGTGTGAATCTGGCCTTACTGTCTCACCGAGCACCTACTGATCACCCTCCCCATACTAATTGGACCATCCAAAGCCCCCTGTCACGATTGAAAACGAGTCCAGCTCTCTCTAACATTGACTCTACACTGATATACTTTCTATGCTACAAGTTACGTGTATAAAACCCGAGAAATCGCTGAGGCGAGCGAGTAGATATATTGGGGCCTCGCTCCGTATTTCTGCGCGAAGTTCCAAGGGGGGGGAGAGGCTAAGGGGCAGGGGCCCATTACGCGGCCATAAAACCGTACGGGCTAGGCCGCATGCACTGTTATACGCATCCCGTGCAATCACTCGCAAAAAAGTACCACATTGTTCTACCCACGACACTCGCGTACCTGGAACACGAGCCAAGGGGCGAGGAGGGGAGGCAGGGGGTGGTGGTGGATATATTGGGTAAAAAGAAAGCAACGCAAGAAAGGAAAGAGAATAAGATAAAAGGCTATCCCAGGCATGCCATCCGCGGTAGCTACTTCGCGCATGCTTGATAACTTCGAGGATTCTGGAAATCGCGAGCCGCTCGTAGGTCGCTTTGTATTAGTTCGCGTGCCCCGGAAGAATTATCCCGGTTGTAAAGGGTACGGGCATTCGCGACCAGCCAGGAAGTCCGTGAAAGGGGAGAATTCCCGTTGATATTGCGTCCGAAGTGTTTTTCACCGTTTTCGTCAACGCAGATATTAAAATAAAGGAGGAAGAGAAAAGGGGGAACACGGGGGGACAAGGGACGAGTTCGGTGGATATTCTTCCGTGGGGAAAGCTATCAGAGAGACGTAGCGCGCTTTATTGTCGCGATCGCGAGCGTAAATGCTCTGCCGTCCGCGATTTCGGTGTTGCAACGACGAGCCGGCCGAGTCCTCGTGATCCCGTCTGCACGTGTCATCGGGGAAATCAAAAGAGAATGCGACGAGCACGCGTGCCGCGAACGCGAAGCAGATGTTGCGCACAATACGCCGTTTTATAGACAATGAGAAGCATGTGACCTTTGATACGCAATAGGACGCGCGGAGGTACGTGTACACGGGCTCCCTTGTAGCAAAGTTGTCGAGCTGCAAAATCGAGTAAACTTGCGGATTGTTGGGGAGGAAATTTATCTCTATGAAATGTGACGTTAATTAAATTTAAACGAGTGGGTACCTGTGTCTGGGAGGGCACGCCTAATTAAAAGAAGTATAGATATGAAGGTTGAGAAAAATGGAAGGTGTGAGCAGATTTTTACAATGAAAGAAGTACCCCTTTTAATTTAAGGGGTGGCACCTAGTCAGGAGGCCGAAAAGAGGCAAAAGTTTGTGAATTTTTTTGAAAAAGCGAGAGCATACCTATAGTTTGACAGAACTTTTTGCACTTAAAAGAGCAACATTTAAGGAACATTTGGTAATTTTTTCGCAGATAAATATTCACGTTTATAATAGAATTATAACCGACATCCGAGAAGCCTTTTTAAAAACTTGCTTTGGGGTGAGCACTGCCATTCTGTACCAGATTATCTAAAATAAAAAAAACAAAAAGGATTTCGTTAGTATATTAACGTAGCCTCTGATTCACGGAGTGAATTTCCAAAGTATTAATTTAAAACAAATTGGCGGCCATTTAAAGTTGAAGTCCCAAATTTTTTCGCGTGATTCTTGCGTGAACCCTTAGTTGTCTCCCATATCGATTTTTATTAATTTCTCGTTGTAAAAAACTTGTAAAGTAATTGCTTTCGTTAATCCGTAAGAATTTCAAGCCGCAATGATTGGTCAGCTTCACCGACGAGACCACAAACTGTCGACGCAGTGCCCAACCCTTCGCAACGGTCGCACAAACCACGCAGAACCGACGACCGCGGCTTTAAAAATCGTATTTCCATTCGCCGCGACAGAACATGCCCGGGTACTTGCACGAAAATTATGCGCCGCTCCCCGGAAACAAAGGGGGAGAATATACCTCGGCGTCCCGAAACCTACGGCGCTGTGCCATGTTAACTCGGCCTATCCCGAATAAAATGATTTCAGTACTCGCGGGCGGGCGGGGGTTTGGTGGAGGGACGCGCGGGAAAAGACAGGAATAGCGCGACGGGGTAGGCACGGGCACGGAGGGAGAGATAGCGAGGCGTGCTCGTCGCTGGGCTAGGGTGCAGGCGCGAGAAAATCGCGGTGCCAGGTATCGCGTTACTAATTCAGCGGCCCCTGAAATACATCCATTCATCGGCGCGCACCAGGTACGCGGATGTATACGGCAGGAACCGAGGCTTCCTACTTTGGATCTCTATTCTATCTCATCGTCGTCAGCCGCGGAAGGGGAGCAGCAAAGGGCGGGGAGGGGGAGGGAAGAGAGGGATGGTTCTGGAAGCAGAAACGACCCGGTGCAACTGGGAACCGCGGGGGAAAAAAGGGGGTTCACCGTAACGGGAGGGCAGAGGGACGAGGACAGGCGATGCGAACCGACGGAAAAGCGGAGCGACGCGAAACGGGTGGAAAGAAAAGCGGAAAAAGGCGAGGGGATGAATGGGGAAAAAATGGGAGGAAGGAGAGGAGAGAAATGACTGCGCGCGTGTACGTGTATGTTTACGTGCACAGGTAGAGGGACACGCTGCGTGCATACAGGGGACGAACTGAGTGTGCAGATAGAGATGGAGGGATGAATAGAGAGCCGGAGAGCACGCGAGGCGCGGAGGAAGACGAGGAGGCGTTCATAAACTAGAAAGAAAAGGGTGCACCGAGGAAAGAGAATCGTCAGAGATAACAATGCGAGCGACAGAGAACCGAGCCGGAAGCAGAGTCAATGACTCGGGCTACGAATCAGTCCATTCGAGGTGACAAGAAAGTGCACGCGCTAGTAGACACTCCTGGATGAACGTGCCGCCGCACGAATTTTATTGGATCAGCCGCGAGGATGGAATGCAGGTTATTTTAGGTTCAGAAATTTCGCTTGCTTCCCGGCTGCAGTGGTGTGCAGCGCTTGAACGTTACGTGCGTTTTTATTATCGTTGACGTTTCTCGGTGGGAACATTGGGAATATTGTGTAGGAGCAGGGCTGCCATCTGTAAAATTATTAATACGGGACAGAGAGCATTAAACCCCGGACATTTCCACTTGAAACCCGGATACTTTTAATTATTTTATATATTAGGGCCGGTATTTATAGTCCTAGTAGATAGTAAAGGATGCCGAATGCTTAAGCATTTCCTTAAGAATAAGTAGTGACTATGAATACCGGCCTAGGTATAGTATACCAAGACAAACATTTCTGTAAATTATAGACCGTAACCACAATCAAGAGATAAAGGTAAAGTCTTTATGACTTTTTGAGCGAGCAGCATCGAAAAACCCGGATCACTACAGAAAATCCCCCCGGACGTCCCCGGACGCCCTAAAAAAGAGGACAAATCCGGGGAGACCCGGACGGATGACAGACCTATGTTAGGAGATGAGCGTGTACAGTAATTTGTAATAAAACAGCTTTTTATGTACACATTGCTCGGTAGATCCTTTATAGTGTATGGGAAAAAGTAGTTGTTGTATGAATGACGAGAATCTATGGTTGTTTATTCGTAGTATCGTGTACCCATGCCTGTCGTTTGATAGATATTTCTGATTAAGCTTGAAAGCCTGTGACATGCGTTTGAAGCTCTAAATATGAGTTACGTTTTCCTTCGTCCTTTCCGGAATTATCGCCTCCACTGTTAGTCCAAACTCCTGTGCCTATAGAGATTATATTATTTCCTAATCACGTTCTTACCTCATACGTGTAACTCTTCTCGATTTTTACTCATCAAATTACATTAAAGTAATAAAGTATCGCGAGGATATAAAAAATCTTCAACGCTTAAGATAGAATATTATTGAAGCACTTCACGAAGCAAAAGTTGAGACATCAATTGGTGTGAATGCATCTTTAATTCGACGAGGACAGCTGTATTTGTGACAGCAAATGCAATATTTTCAGCAATTTCTGAACCTGGTAAAGCAAATAGGTAAAAATTTAATTACTTATCGGATTTTCGTTAACCCCGCTTCTAAACTTGAATATTTTGAAACAAAGCCTCGAAGGAATAAAATTTAATTATAAAACTCAGTTCGTTACTAAAGAATGATTAAACCCATCTCGGAGAAGTATCGATATCAAATGGAATTAGCCAATCCACTTCTACTTTTAACACTCGTTTGCTTTCACCAAAAACCATTACATTATCACAATACAAAATTGATCCGCGATATTTCTCACCCAGATACCACCTTCAATTCAATTCCTAACTTCGGCGTAAAAACAACGCTTTCCAAAAACCGAGGATTTAAAATCGCCTCTGAAAACTCGATAATGGATGATGATTAAGCTTTTACCAAACACCAAAAAAAAAACTGCACAAAAAGCAGCCGCGATTGTTTGCGCCGTGTAAAGTCAACTTCGGCAACATCAAAGCCCAAAATTTCACTTGCCGAAAAAACGTCCGGCGGCGATCTCTTTCACGTGTAACGATCGCGTTCCTTTAGCTTTATTTCACTTCGCTTTTCCATGGAGGGGGGCACGGATTTTTTTTCGAGAAGCGATCCCCGGCGATTGAACGGGAGTGATCACGTTCCCCTGTCCCGAGTACCGTGCTTCCCACACTTGGCTCGCACGACCCCGCATTAACTTCATTCATACCTCGGGCCCCAGCTTCGGAGATGCGAGACTGATGCGTGTCCGACAGACAGAAGAAGAGAAGGACGCGGGACTAGCCATGCCAGAGCGTATTACGAGAATCGATCGGCTACCTTCTTGCTCGTCTTCTTCTGGCCCTTCTTCTCCGTCCCTTTCGTCTTCTTCATTTGAACGGCGGTGCTGATTCTTCTGGCCGGCGGGACGCGACGACGTCCCCGCGAATGAACTCCTCATCTGAACTTTTTGCCCCGTTTGTTTCCTCTCCGACATCGATTCTATATACAAATTTTTATTCTACCCGCGATGCACACCGCGTTGCTCGCCGAATGCCGCAGGAGCATTGGTAATCTCGCTTCTACGATCTCTTCCTGTGGTCTCTGCTAAGCAAGTGTCCTGACAAAAGTGGGGCTTTTGCAGCTTTAGGTACGCAGGGTGTACCGAAATTGCCGCGCCTAATCGAGGACTTTGTAGCAAGCGGGTTGCAGCTCCAGTTTTTACAGTTTCGCGATATGCGTCCTTTTCTAGAATTTTTCTTTGTTCAAGTTCGCCAAATTTTTTAATTTTTATATTAAGGTCTACAAATTTAGAGAATTATGGGCAGAGGGAAATAATTGCCTGGGTTGCGATACACCCCGTGTGACTGCGAAGGGTTAAAACCGTCGGAAGATGGTGAAAAATATGAAGTAAAATTGATTTCTTAGGCTCGCGGAAAGTACTAAATCAAAATGGCAGCGGCTGTCAACGTGTTAAAAGGATACAAGCTTCTTCGGCAAAGAAGCATTTGTGAACCTACGTTCATATGGATATTTTTCGATAAATATTATTACTAGAGTATGCTAGCAAAGTTTGGTCAAGCAATTTAGGAGCACATTGTGTACGTAACCGAGGGGTGTTCTTTCGTTGCTTTTCTAACTAACGGATGGCAAACCGGCGTTCTTTCCGCTCGTCAGGAAGTTCGGGAACCCCAGTTCTTTCCGCGAGTTGCGGATAGCAGGACTCGAATTTTCTGAGCCTTTAACCCCGTAATATGGAAAGCTTCGATTTCCTTATCCCTTTGATCTTCGTCCAGGCACTTACTTGACCCGGGGATCCAGCTAGAACACTTTTGCATCGATAACCCCCCCGGCCATCGATAGTTTCGACCCCCAGAATCCAATTCATAAAAGAGATCTCATCGAAACATCGCGAGCACCGTGGTGACTAGCTTCACGAAGTCGAAAAAAGAAAGAATGGAAGAGCCTGGTAGAACCTGTGTGGTCGACTCGCCTTGCATTTACTTAAATTTGATTAGATCCGTACTTTAACGTAGTACATCCTCATGAAAGCCTGTTTAATCAGTTACTTACACGATGAATTTCCGTAGATAAAAGTACGAACCATTTAATTAATTTATACATATTTTTATCTACGTGAAACTATTTTTGGCCGTTTCATTTAATCGCGGGTAAGATTCAGATGATAGATTTCTGACAATCTAACGGCAACTCTGCATGACTTAAGAGGGGAATCCTATTTTTGAGGCTAAAATCATAGCAAATTTTTTTTAAGAGACTGGCGATTCCATTCATCCGATATTTGGACCATGTATTTATGCATCTTTGCAGAAGTGAGCTTTTTTTTATTAGATTTCAATAATAAATATAGGAGTTATGCATATTTTTAGCCCATAAAATAGGGTATCGCTTTTGACGACTAAAAAGTGAGTGTTCCTTGTGAATTTCTTGTTAAGAAACGAAAAGAGATATCAACGAGGGTTTTTGAATTTTGAAAATTATATTCTCGTTTATGGAAAAGGATTTAATGTCCGCAGTCCAGGTAAATTCTAATTGGTCCGTGTGCTTGTCGCACATAAAATTGGCGGGAAAAATAACAAGTGGACCGATCGATTCCAGGACAAAGTCCCATTCGAAGAGAGTCGTTCTACATTTTCTCCTCAAAACTTATCCGTAAGTACACGAGCTTTCCCTTAACTCACAGTCGCCCTCTAGATTAATAAATTAAACTTGACGCCTTTTCAAACTCGATATTCTGAAAAACGAACGCCTAAATAAAATAATCTTATTCCACAATTTCTCATTTACTTTTGCACGAGGAATCACCCTATGCCGAATTGTATCGCCCTATATACGAGCACAAACTCCAGCATTCTAACAACCAGCGATCGATGGCAGTTGAATACCAAGGGACGAACAAAACGAGACTTATTCACTTTGCAAGCCGCGCGAGATGAGTTTCTCGCTGGCGAAGAGAGAAAACTATTCCATCCTCGTGGAGGTGTGCATGTGTTGTAAATTCACATGTCCACAGGTGTGAAATTACCCGCTTTCGACGCGCTCTTCGTTTTTTTCCTCCCCTCCCGCCTGCGATTTCACAGATCGGCCACGGGTGTGCGCGTTTGTGCGTAACCTGCACGGGTTTACGTGACGGATAAAATCCACGGATTCGGTTCGCTGTCGCTGTCTATTAGCCCGTGAGAATGTAAAATAAAAACTGGCGTAATACAGTTGGCGGGGGAGGAGTGGGGTGGCGGCGTGGTTCTTGTCTTTCCTTCGACGAATCCGCCTACGTTTCAGTGGACACGCAGCTGTAAACGTCCGCGTCGCTCGAAGTCTGCGCACATAGCGTAACAGGCCGCATCGTCTCATGCTACACGAAATATCTGGGCTAATTAAGTACATGTTTTGAGTCTTTAATAGTGCGGTGGATTCCTTGCCACGCCGTGTAAACTTCGTCCCATGCCAACGACACTCGTGAAACTAACGAGAGAACGAAACGCGATCGACTCTCCCGCAGGAATGTTAACCCTTTCCACGGCGACTTGTTCGCACGTCAGCGGACGGAAGACTTGGAATATATTTTTGCCCAGCGCCGGGCGCGCTGATCGCAAGACTTTCGAATAGAGAATAATGCGGAGAAAGATGACGGTGAAATATTTAGAATAATTTCGATGATTTTATCATGAATTGAAGAGACCTTGTAGGAGACTTGCCTGACTAGAAATTATTTAAGAAATTGGATTTCATTCGATTGGTAAATGTGAAAGAAAATTTTCTACTTTGTTTGCATTAATGTAGTCCAAATTTATGGAGAAAGGAATTTAAGAGTCCTTGTAGAGAACGCTGTAAATAAACAAAATAAAATTCTATACTATAGTATTACCAGTGGCAAGTAGCACATTTTTTAATAAAAATTTGTTTGCTTATATTTTGGCATTTACAGTGTTCTCTATAAATATGAATTGTTCCATTCTGTTCAGCAATATACTACAGTTGATACGGTCATCATTTGACTGTACTTCAACAGTTGCGGTCTTCAAATTGTTGCCAATATTTTATGTTACATTGCAATCAATATTGTATAAAACTGTATCAAATCTGAATACAGTTGTTTCTCTGAACCTGGTTTTTCAAGTTTATAACCTCACCTTGATGAGGGATGTATAGTACATACTCGTAACTTTTTAATTTTCTACCTGCGAGTCTAGTATTTGAAACTACTTTTCCTCTAAATATTCAATTATTTATTTCTGATGATAATGCAATACGAGATATTGAATAAAAAAGCCCGCTGATTGATTTAACTGGAAACTATTTGCTGATGGCCTGAGCCCTATATTAAAATTGTATACTTCAAGAAGATAGTTGGTAAATTTTGCTACACCATTTAATTCTACTGCAAAATTATAAAATATGAAACAACTCTGTAATAAGTGTAGAAATGAACTGCTATCGATTCGTAGCTACAGTTACAAACTTTGCTCTTCCTTTGCTACAAATTATTTTACACACGTGTACACTCAGAAAACGATCTACATGTGTACTTGTCGATCCCTCCACCAATCTGCTAGATCCAAACCATGCCTACGTCGCAAGTATTGACATTTTTTGGTCAGCAGAATGACGCTTGTAGATTTTGCGCTGGAAACTTTTTCACGGTTGACCGATCGGTTTCTCTTTGGCAATTGTTCGGTGCAAATGGTACGTGGCACTCGTAGACACGATAAATCGTCGGTCAAAAACTGCTTCGCTCGAAGGGAACCATCCATTGTAAATACGAAGTTCGACGAAACACTTCCCAATAATTCTTCGGACTGCAACACCGTATTTTTTGCAATGGCAACATTCAGAATAAGTTGCAAACCTTGATCAATCCAGCGTTACATCACAATTCCATCCATTGCTTTCTATAATTGAGGGTCCCAGTGGAAAACAGGCACATGCCACACATGCATAAATTATTTTCTTTGTACCATTAATTCGTTCCTAAAAACAGAATTATATTAAATTCTCTTTGCGCGGAGAAAAAACAAATGCGTAGTGAAAAAGGGTCTCATGCCACTCGGCTCCTTAAAGGACACAAATTAATTTTTCAGCTAAAACTTGATAATACTTGCCATTTCACCATCTAATTCAAGTATCCTGTAAATTTCGTACCGCATTTCCTATAAAAACAATCATTCCTTCAACTCGCTTTCCTCTAAAATCATAAAACGGTGGCATGTGCCTATTTTGGACCCCTCAATTTAAACAACGCCCTACAAGAGGCTTACAGACTTCGCCACTAAACGCTTCCACCATTCGTCGAAGAAATCGCTAAAAAAATGTCAACGCATGCAAATTATACGATTAGTATCCAAATATTAATCAAATGCAAATTTTAAACTGCTTTTCAATGCCACGTCACCAAAGCCATTCATTTGACTAACAGTTGGATACTGATCACACAATTTGTTTACATTGACATTGTTTAAGTCACGTCACTTGGCCAAGCAGCGAAATCTACTTTGTCTCCAGATGAATCCTCACCGACACTAACACGCGGCTACAAAGCAACCATCGAATGAAGCTGCGTTCCGTCACCGAAGGAAACCACAAAAATGGCAACTACCCAGCTACAGTCGCCCTGCAGAAGATTCCCTGCCACAGTGCAAAGGGGGGAACGAAAGATCACAGAGGCGACGAGGGAAGGGCGGGCAGGACGAGCCGTACAGTTAAATTGTTATGACATAATTAGGGGCGATCCAAGTAGCTTTTGTGGTGGTGGAGATGGCGGCAAGGATGAAGTCGAGGGCGAGGGGTGCCGAAGGGAGGGCGAGGGGGTGAAAGAAGGTGGACGGCTCCGAGTCGGACTGGAAATCGACAGAAACTGCCGCTGCAACCATTCATTCTTCACCGCGCCGTGGTACCATCTGACCAGTTCATTCAGGGATTTAAGACTTTTCCTGGAGCTCGCCCCGTGGTTTTGTTTCGTCGGCCGGTTTCTTTTCCATCTGCGGATCGCCACTCTCATTCCCCGTCTCGTTCTCTTTCGCTACGCCTTGCCCGCGGAGCAGTTACGCTACCCAGGCGTCACGTGAGCGCAATTTTCTGCCCCGATGACGGGTCGTGCAGATCGAGCTACGAACGCCTTCGACTTCCTTGCATCGCGTTTTACAATCTAGCCGGGTCTTCCCGGAACGCGGTACCCTCTCTGCCGTACCCTGCCGTAACCTATGCCACGCGGCAGCACGCCGTCGATATTTTATTTCGAGCAAGGACCATCTAGAACAGCGGTTAACGATTCTCGACATGTTCACTGACGAAGACGAGTTAATTCGTCGACTCGTGTCCAGGAAATTTCACAAAATTTGTGAATGAGAAGAAGGTTAGATTTCATACGAATTTAGATTTTGAAATAGAAGCGCAGTGATGAGTACCTAATGGGGTTCAGAAGTATTATTGCTCAGAGTACATGCTTAGAAGTTAGAGCTAACAGGAGACTGGTTGTTGAATATTAAAAAGAAATAAAGATTAGTTAAACATACAATCGGAAAGGCTCAGTTAAATGTAAACGGATGTGCAGATGTTTACACTCCAATGAATATGTACAATAATTCAAGGATCTTAGCAGGAAGTGGGAGCTGCGACCTGTTTAACAATGAAAGACAAAAGAAGAGAAACTGAAATCGCTCGATTGGAAATTATCTTCTGAACCTGGACGGCACAAATGAAAAACAGAGAAGTTAACAATGGCGCAAGTTGTTCAAGCCCCTTACAAAGTACACGGGAAAAAATGCAGGAGGGTAGTATATGAAACGGTAACAGTGATTGTATTCAGTGCGGCATGTATACTGCGACGCGGTGCCCGACGAAAGAAATGACTTGCGCAACGATTACTGAATCCCTCGATGACTCGTAATATGATTGACGATGCTGTCGTCGTACCGATACGAACACTAGCATCAGGCTTGCCCCGGGCTTTTCACTGTTACCCCACCGTCGGAGTCATCAGCTGGCACAAAACGAAGGAGAAAATACGAACGCGGAATTTCCATACGTCAGCTATCGAGCGAAGTAAGCGGAATAATGAAACTGGACATTATCGATCTTTGACCAAATTTTTCTGCCGGTCACGGTCGAAACGGGCCTCCTATCTCCTCCCCGCGAAATTAAACACACGTTCTCACACGAACAAGACGAATTAAGATCCGAATGTGATAATCGTACGGTCTTGTGCCCCGTCACTGATTCCATCTCGAGAAGCGCCCTCGTCACTTGCGAAATAACGCGCACCGTTTAAGAAAGACGCGTGCCTGCCTTTGATCCGAGTGCGATTCTGCTAATCGTTCACCGTGAAACTTCGTAGGCAAACAGATTTTTTTTATAAACAAATTTCTTCGTATGTAGCAGTGATCGAAAGAATTGTTTAAGCTAGAGTTTAGATTGTACGATTATTTCCCTCAAATCTAATTTGTTTCCATTATTCAGGCTATCACTGAGTTTCTCATTAAACGGAGGTGTATATTCCCAAGCCTTACATGCTTCAACTGTTGCCAAAATAGGACCAATCGTGTATCACGGTATGATTATGAAATGACACCTTAAATTTGGGTTGCTTCTTGCTAGTCTAAACTTTCCAACTCGTCGTATTAGACGTAATGGATCTGCATTACGACCTGGTTATTCTTTAGACTTCAAATCACGCGAGTGAGGTCTCTGAGAAAAGCTACAAAGTCATGAATATCGCGGACTAACAACTGTAGAAAGTATGAGAATGGATAAGTAGGTTTTGTGTAGCAACTGCTTCGGAAATGATTAAGAAATGGTTACTATTATTAGGAAGTGTATCCTGGTTGAAGTATATCATTTTGAATATTGCATGTACTCTAAATAAAATAACTCTACACATCAACGTTTCTACAGTTTGATTGAAAATTCCCAAGTTTGAAATCACGTGAAAGCTATACTAGGTAGCTCGGTGGAAGCATAATCGATGGACAGAAACATGTAGGCTCTGATAAAGGGACATCAATGATGTCGTTAACAGAAAAATAATTAGTTCAAGAAAAAATGTGCAAGTCCTTCGCAAGTCCTTCGAAAGCACCCAAACTTTGTCCTACGTATTTCTTTCTATTTTAAAATCCACCGGGGATGCCCCGCTGTTGTATTTCTCGCGGCTCACCCTTGCTGGCCACGCTATTGGGTCGCATTCATTAATTCAAGCGCGACTACCCACGAATGCCAAATTATGTATTCCGTTAATTACCCAAAGTTTCGACACAACAATCGGTTTGGTCTTTCCCCGATTTAACCAGCGCCGAGGCACTCGAGAGTTTGGCAAACTCGTCCCCTCCCTTGCCCATGCACGGGGCCACGTATCGGCTACCACCCTTGGCGCGAATCAGCCAGCACGCGGAAGCGAGTTCCGAGGGTAGAGCGGTTATGGGGAAAAGTCAGCGTTTCCAGCGGCGCTGTACTTTGTAAACTTACACGCTGCCTAAGCTCTGCCATCGCTAAGCCATCTGCAGGGACCTCTGGCATGTAATCACATCGTGAACAGCATTGTACGACAAATCGAATCAGATCCAACCGGCGAGCAGCGGGAGAGAGTTGTGCGGCGGGGGCACGGCGAGGGGGGAGAGTGCACAGTGCTCGACCGGAGGGGGATGGCCGGATGAGCGGATGGAAGAGGAGAGCCGGGGGATGGAAGAAGAAGGCGCGCGGAAGGGATGAAAAGAGATTTTCATATACTGCCTATTTATTATATACTGCCGGATTAGGTTTCCTGAATGCTCCAAGCCGAAGACGCAATCGGGAAGACTGCACCTGAAGAGTAATGCTACTTAAAGAGAAGTTTAATAATTAAATGGAGAAAAAGAATATAGTTGCGCGGGGAATCTTCGACAGATTTACGACGGGGATGCTAAATGCATTTTGAACCCTTTAAGGATACCGTGGCTTCCATGTTCGAAGTCAATAAATTATTTCTGGTAAGGCATTAATAAGGATGCTGCTGCGGAGGGTAATTAAGTTTTGTAATGCCCCGGCAATGTTGCAAAAAAGAATAATGCGTTCGCTTAAGTCTACTAATAGCGACTCAACCACTGAATGAATAGAGCGTTCGGGGAACTGGGGAGACGGAGTTGGTCGGTTTTATTGGTCCGGTTGTTATGTTTAAAGTAATTCCCAAGAATATTCTGCTGATCTTTGCGGATAGCAAGAGGTTTCGCGAATCTTAAGTACTTGGTTTTCATTTTTGTCAAAAATTCATTTCAATCTGCCCTTCAGCTTTTCTATATTTCCACGTTCATCGATCGTCTGGATATATTTTTTGCGATTAAATAGAATATGAACTGTCTTGCATAAGTTACATATTACAAGTATCGATTACTCTGGGTTGTCTAAACGATATAAATCTTCGATTCCTTGTACATACTAATGTAGAATGTTTTTATAGTGCATAGACAGTGCTGCCTAAATTTTCAATCAGGCATCATATCTCACATTATTAGACGTCGCTATGTATTCTAAAAAAATCGTATTAGCTCCAAACTTCGAGTCGGAATTTTATGAATTGTATTATATTCCACGGGAATACAAAATCAGATAAATGAATATTTTCATCATAATGCTGTATAGGTACTAACATTCCGAATGGAAATGAAGGAAATTTTCAACGCTACTTATTTAGAAGGGATTCTCGTGTAACAGCCCCCGAAATTTGTGATTATTTTTTAAAAAACTGTTGTTAATATTGCATTAAACTCGATTGAGATATTAGAAGGCATCTTTAAACTTGCAGAAAATATTTTTTTTATGTCGATCCTTCTTATTAATTATTAATTATTGTGGAATCTCTTCGACGATGTTGGCGTCAGGTGTAGCACCTGTCATCTGCTTGCGAAAAGAAAAAATGTTCTTAAAGTTAAATAACTTAAAAGGTTTACGCTGGTGCTGGACCTCAAATTTTAATTTTAGTTTTTATTTACAATACTTTTTCGTCGATATAATATACTGTTTCAATTTTTAATTTTTTTTTAACCCTCGGTTGTCACACCTACTTTTTGGAACGCCGTTGTCACACTGGGTCAATTTGACCCTGCCAATTTACAATCAGTTGTTGCTTAAAAACTATTTGTTAACTTAAGTCTAAAAAATTCTGAGATAAAGTTTGAACATTGTAGAATATATGCCCATCGTTGAAAGTTGACATTTAAAGTGTCATCATGCTTAAAACAATATTGGAAGCAATAAGAGTTCCGAGAAAATGTGTTTTGCTTCAAAAATTGCAGGGTCAATTTGACCCAGTGTGACAACCGAGGGTTAAAGTGGACCAATACCAGCGCAAACTATCTAGCATTAAAAAACTTCTATTTATTTTGCAATCAGATGACTGTGATAGGTGCTACATATCCCGCCAACAGGAGTTACATCGTCGAAGAGGTGCACAAGGTTCCACAATAATTAATAAATAGCAAGAAGGATCGATATAAAAAAAATATTTTCCACAAGTTTAAAGATGCGTCCTTATATTCCAAAAAAGTTTAATTCAATATGACCAACAGTTTTCCAAAAAAATTCTTAAATATCAGTTACGTTTGGGGCTGTTAGACGAGAATCCCCCCTTAAACTACAGTAAACAATGAAATGATCACTTATCACTCGAAAACAGTTTAAACTGCCCATTGCTCTAGATGAAATAAAAATCACGATATGCACAGTCGGATGATCAAAAATACAAATACTCGTACGAAAATTCACAAGCTCACGGAACTACTTTAAACCGACCGCCTCAAGCACACGACGTTCGCACACGCTCCCGCGCCTGTGCGCGTCCAGTAACCATGGAATCTGAATACGTGCATACATTGGAGCGCCTCCGTGGGGGTCTTTATCGCTGTAATTCGTTTAAAAGGAACTACACGGGCGGGCCGTGAATGCCCTCCTAAGTCATGCTACGCGAGCGAATGTGCTTTACCTGCGCGGCCCGGGCTCGGTGCGATACCGAGACGCGCGCGGAGAGAGTATAATTGTGCGCCTCACGAGCGCTTCGTGACGCGGTTAAATACATTTTTCGAGTTGGGTGATCGATGAAGCCCGATAACCGTGTTCAATTAGCGTAGCGCCTTTCTACACGAGGGCGACTCACCGAATTTATTTATCACGATGATGCACCGACCGATCGGAGCAGTTACACGGATGTTTGACGTGTCCGTTTAGCCATTATCCGCGTCATCTTTCCCTCCACCTTTATTTATCTCGCCACCATTCGCGGAGCTTTATTCCCCCTTTCTTCCCATTTCGTTCCCATCCTCGGCGGATCGATAGACGCGGCGATACCTCAACGACTAACCGGAACCAGTAATTAAATCGACGACGCGAGAACGATGACAGGAGTCACGCGAACCACCGGGAATCCCGAACTCGTTTCGGTGAGCAGGCCGCAGCTCGGAGCCCCGTCGATTTTTTTTTATCCGGCCCCACCCTCGGCGGATTTAATTTGCTCTCTGGTCGCCGGCTCGCGACGAAAGTTGTCAGAGTCCCGCGGAGAAACTTCCCCCCGGGTCTCCCCTTGAAAATAAATATTCGACCAGGCGGGCTGATTTATTCCGTTGCAGAATGCGTGCCGACTCCCAACGAAAACGGCACGGTGTTAACCTACTTCCCAGACTTTCCGCCACCCCCGCTGTCCAAATAAACCGAAGCGGCCAGCGATACGGCGCGTCGAAAGCATCCGACGAGTCTCGGTCGCGTTTCAATATCGTTTGAGAGACGACGCGGCAACGCGGCCGGACGGTTCGTTCCTCGGCTCGGCAACCGAGACGCTGCCGAACCGTTGCCGAACCGCGAGAAGGTTTCGCAACGCCGGCCGGATTGAGCTGTCTTCGGCTGTCGAGCGCGGGCACAGCTCGATCGTTCGTTAATCACCATAGACAGCAGGTGTTATTAGCCGTGGGCTCGAGAATTGATGCGTAAGCGTGATCTGCATGCGCCGAGTCGTGACGTTCGGCTGGCCACGTCGGCAGGTAAACGTGCGTTACGCCGATTTCCTCGGTGCTCGGTGTTGGTCTTTTCCGCGTTTAGAGGATACTTTTAGCGGCGACAGGTAGAGCAGTAGACGGCGGAGGATGGGGGAAGAGGGGCGGGACGGCTGTTCCTGATGCGTTAAATTAAAGTTTAACTCCGAAGCAGCTGATGGCTCGGCTGCCGATGGGTTAGAGATGAAATTCGTGATTCCCTCTTTCTCCATCTGCGCACGGTTTTCGAACGATCCGTTTGATGAAGCAACCAGCGGCAGATGCAGAGAAGTGTTTCCTGTTTAACTTCATTCATTTTTCTTCAGCCCCTCCTGCCCGATGCAGCGGAACTTCCGCTGCGAAACGTTTATTTTAATTATTGTTCCAAGCGAAGGAACTTTTCGAATTATTGTTCCGTGATTGTTACTCCGCCTCTCTCTTTCCTAGAGGCGCCCGAAGATCCAGTAAATCGCTTCTGTTTCCGCGTTGCTCTTCTAGGTGTGTCTGGAGAATTTCGCGGCTCCTGAAGCGCGCGAAGATTTGTCACTGGGCATGGTTACTTTCGTATGTTTAAATTCGTTGACTTAAATTTGATTAATCTGAGTATTGATGTTTTATAAGGCATTTCGCGCTCCAACTTATTCGCTGTTATAGTCGATCGAGCCGAGACCATTTTGCTTAATACTGCACTTATTACATAAGTAATTATACAACTGGAGAGAATATAGTGTAGCGATTTCGAAAGAATAAAATGTTCCAAGAAAATACTATATAATTTACTTAATTTTTTCTCAATAAATACAACATATAATGAAATCAAACTTTTTGGAATTTATTAAGCTACTCTAATATTATACAAAAAAAATTAAAAAGTTTTCTTTTGATTTGTTTCAAATGTTTTTTATAGCGTCAATGTGACACCTACAAAAAAGAGGTATGTTCGTGGCGTAGGTGATTTCCCGGCTCAGGCTTATCTGAAATAAAAAATTCGGAAAGATTCTTAATCCGCATGAGTGTGGCTATCGCCGGTAGCTCAATTAACAATTTTTGTCGAGGAATAACAAAATGGCGCCGGTCCGAAAGAAAATGTTCCCCAAGAGGGTGTTTTCTCCAATGTTCCCCGAGAAAAATTTCGGTTATTTTTCGACGAAAATTGTTAATTGAGCTGCGGCCGATAGCGACACTCACACAGATTATGAATCTTTCGAATTTTTTATTTCAGATAAGCTTGAGCCGGGAAATCACCTACGCCACGAACATACCTCTTTTTCGTAGGTGTCGCTTTCACGCTAAAAAAAAAGCACTTGAAACCAAGTGAAAGAAATCTTTTTAAATTTTTGTTTATAATATAACAGTAGCTTAATAAATTCCAAAAAGATTAATTCCATTACATGTTGTATTTAGGGAGAAAAAAATCTTTAAAAATAGCTTCATTTTTCGGCCGATCAAAGTAGAATGTCGCTAAAATTCGACGTGCCCGAGAGGCCACGAGCGGTGTGCAAATTGGGGCATCAAAATCGCGATTATTACATAACAAATCTAAATTATCGGTACGTCCTCACGGAAACTCCAACCGTTTCACGAAAGCTGCTTCCATACTTTAATGAAACAAGCAATACGTAATTATCAAATTACACCGTTCGCCCGATGATTGCCATCGTACGAATTTCTTTGCACGTTCATTTCTTTGCAAAAATACACTCGCAGCTCTCGTAAAATGGCCGGACGTTCCGCGAGACGGCACCGAGGCGCTTCCTTAAATCCGTTTATTCAGACCAACTGGACGGCAGAGCCGCAAACAGGCACCGTTCCCTGTAACCGAGCGGAGGAGCATTGCTTCCGTATTAATCCGCTACTTTGATCATAAAATTTACATTCACGTACCTGGGGCTTCTTCCGTATGCGCCGCGCCATCGTGAAAATTCCCCGTCCCTTTTCGTCTCGGCCGTGCTCAAATCCACCAGATCCGACACATCTTACAACCCTTTTCCTTACTTAAATCCAAATAAAGGTTGAGATTCTTGAGTCTCCTCTGCTTCCACCACCCCCTGCCCCCGCCCCTCCGCGCTTCTATACCCGGCATAGGCGGCGTTCCGCGAACCCCTCTGGATCGGAACCGAATCTCCGTCTCTGTTCGTCGCGTTTCCTTTCCAGCCCTTTTCTTCTTTCTCCCCTATCGCCTCGCTCTCTTCATCCCCTGTATCTCTCTCTCTCCCTCTCTCTCTCTCTCTCTTTCTCTCTCTCTCTCCCTACCTCTCTCTCCCTCCCTCCACGGTTCCATCTTACACCACTGCCCACTCTTCTCATCCACCTTCCAACTTCTCTCTCTTTTTATGCTAACCTCTTCACGGTCTATCCATCTTCCTTCGACTTCGTGCCCAGGCCTCGTCGTCCTTCCTCACCCGTTCTCTCTCCTTCATCCCTTTCCACGCCGTTCCTCGCTCGCTCTCCGGTAACGAGAGGAGAAACACCCTCGCTACTTTTAATCGACCCGCGCTTTCTTCTGCTTATACATACCTAGCCAGCCCGGCCCCCTAACCCCCTGCCGACCCCCCTCGCCCACTTTTCCACCACCCCCCCCCCCTCCCCCCTACGACGCCCGTCCTCATCTCCATCCTACCCGTCCCACCGTCGAGCACTCCCAACCCCCGCGCTTCTTACGTCTCATCTTTACCACCAACATCGTATATAAGTACCTAAGGGCGTTGTCTTTGGTCTTTCACGTATTTTGCGCCACGCTCACTAAGAAATACACGAGGGTAGTTTCAGGATTAAATGCGAAATGAGGGCTCGCCCGGGAAAGACGCCCGAGACGTTTCCGAACGACGGATGCTCGATTTTATAGCCTTCGTTTTTCACCGTGAAACCTGCACCCCCGGCCGATGCGCTATCGCGTAGGTAATCATCGTCGAAATGGACGCTTGGGATGTTAATTCGGTAATTAGAAGCGAAACGCTGATGCTTATCGAGTGGACAGTTGACGGTGACCCTGGGTGCTGTACGTTAAAGAATATGAAATCCTGTTTAGTCTGAAGTTAAGGTGAATAAAGCACTCCTTGGTGCTGGAAGTCTACCAGCTTCGAGAACGTTAGTTTACAATTCTGTAGTCGAACGGTTTTATTCCGGTGTTGCATTGAGACTTCATGCTCCGCTCATAGCGCGTTCTTTTCTACATCCTAGTTGTAATTAAACTTCTTTCCGCCATCGAGTCAGCGCGTAATGAGGAATAGCCTTGTTACCACGCGTGTCAGAAGCCGATGAAGGCCCAAATACTTCTCCATGCCTGCGAGAATTTTTGTCGCGCGGATTGCCTCTTCCGAACGGTCCCCCGTAAATTACACAATTTCCCATCCGCAAATATATACCTCTGGAGGAGCCAGAACTCCCACTCGACGGAAAATAAGCGAAATTATAGCGGCGGATCGAGGCAATCAAATCCCCTAACCGGCGAGTCCGCCAAACGACTTTCAATCCTGACGTTCTCGCCGCGCCGCGCCGCGGCCCGCATACACGAGCCTAACCGGAGGACAATGAAACGCTTTGTTCCGTTCCCGCGAGACGAAGAAGCGCAACTCCTTTCCCCGACGCACGGTGGGCCGGCATCGAGGATTGCAGTGACTTTTTCGTGTAACTTTTCACCAGTAAAACATATCCGAACGAAATCTGCGCGAAAAAGTGGGAAAAAATTATCCCTTCCTAAAGATGCATAATTTAACATATTTTGCGTTTATTTAATTCCCCTTTCTTCAAGTTTTTTAACGTAACTATTATAAAGGCAATTTGAAAACTTTCGTTTTCATTTCCAGATTGTAAGGAAAAGTCGAATAGTACTGTTAGAAGTTGTGTCGAAATCTACAGTTTAATGAAATATTATTATTTATTTATTTAATGGACTAGAGACCAATATATACATAAATATCTGTAGAAACGTAACGCTGGTAGCTTTAAACAGTAATAATTTGCGAAGCAGGACGAACGAGGAAGTGGTTTTTACATAATTATGTAGAGAAGGGTGTCCTGGAACCATTTCTCCGAATGTGGGACTAGTTGGGGCTCAAAAGATATACGTTGTCAATGTTTAAGAACTTTGACAATTTTCTGTGCTTTGTTAAACTTCACATTTTTAACACATTAAGTACCTACAGTAATTTTGATTAAAACCGTTGCTTCTTAACCAGAAAGAATGCTTTTTATTGTAAAAAAACGGAGAGAAAATACGAACCAAGAAAAAGGCAGCACATAGCATGTCCGGCGTGAAATGCAATCCTTAAAACGTTCAACTTCAACCGTTCGTTTCAGCTACAATTCTACCCTCCTTATTTAAAATGTCCTATCCAGCATTTCGAAACATCCAAGAAAACAGAAGTTTACCATTTCTTTTGTGTCGTTCTTGTAAAAAAATTACTAAATCAGGATTTTCACTAAATCTCTGCGAAGGACTTAGGGTTTTAGAACTTTACTTGCAAGGTAAAACACATGTGGAACTTCAAATATATCAACTGCTCTTGAAAAATTGCAAAATGCTAGATAGGACATTCAAATTAGGGAGGGCAGAATTTATTCAATCTTATTAATTCTCTCCTTTTAGAGGTTCTCGGACTTTTAAGAAGCCATACGAGTCGAGTAGATATCAACATAAGAAAGATCATCTTTTGCCAAAATGTCACCGAAATCCTCGATCCACCGTGCGACGGTCCGCCGCTTCCCCTGGTATCCGAGGGAAGCCAAACGGTTCCAATAGACAAAGAAGATTAAGCGCAGGTGCGGGACGGGATGGGAGCATCTCCCGGCGCGTATGTTCGGATAGTTTCGCGGTTTACGGGCGATTACCATGGAGGCTGCAACGCACCGTTCGTACGCACGCACGCGTTGCAAAAGTCCGCGTGTAGCTATGCACGCGAGACAGTGGGACGCGGGTATGTATTCGCGTATCCGTGCACCATCGAACGAGTGCGTGCACATCTACGTGGCTCTCCCGCGAGAGAGTCGGTAGGAATACATCACCTTGCACCACACAGGCCGTACACTTCAAATACACTGCAAGTCAGTCAGTTAACTCTGAGTCAGACCTTTCACTTCGTGGTCCAGAGAGCACGGTATGGTGCACGATGGTTCCCACAAGTGGAAGCCTTCACCGTCCGATGCTACAGTTTGTTTCTTGTTTCCAACGGGCCACCAGAGGGGAGGCGGAGGTGGTCAGGGGAGGGCGAGGCAATAGTCCACGGACACCCATGGATCCTCGATGCGGTGGACGCACGTTGTCGCTTTTCGGCTCGGTTCCGCAGCGATTTTTACCCTCCGAAGGGTGATCGAACCGTTTAACGCGATCTCGTTTGGTGAGATTTCAAATTCTCGATGGTCATCGTACAGAGCGAGAATGGTGCGATCAGCCTGCTAAGTTTTATGGTAATTACCCTTTCGTAGTGGAAGTTTTAAATGAGGTGTACAGGGTGGACCGATAAGAATTAGGGGAGAGGTGCTATAAAAGGGACAGGTCTTAAATTGGACAAATCGAATTGGCAAAGTTCTAAACGCATTGCACATGCAAGTTATTTTCCTGTTTATGTTAACACTAGTGCCCAGTCATTTGACGTAAACTTAACTGCGGTCTCACTTGCGACAGAGTAGTAATCCGCGGTTGACGTTTTTTGGCAGTAAAAGTAAAATTTTCGTTGATTTTCTGTGTCGTTTTCTGAGGTCAAGATATATACAAAGGGTTAAAGTGTTATATCATTAAAATAGCCTGTATTCAACTGAAACGAAAATACTTAATAGGTATGCTTAAATGATTGTTTTCTTTGTTTTGAGGTTATTTTATATTGAACACACTTACAGTCTTAAAAGGGTCAGCATAACAAGTCATAAAAGGGACAACCGTTTCATAGCTGTCCGTCTCATACATGTGTACTGCTGAACACTGTATGTATTTTACTTTTCTATAAAGTTATTAGTGTATCATCGGATACATAAATGACATTGTTTTAAATTATCAATTTTTAATCGATGGCGTCTTGTTCCAAATATAAGAATTAGTGAAGTGACTATTCAAAGCGACAAAATATTGATGATTTATAGTACAAAGAGTTAATTTTTTCATAGATTCCATTGTTTTAGTGTCAGTAAGATTTACAATTATAATTGTAATACTTAATAAGTTCATTTTTATTAACGCGTCCCTTTTATGACTTATACTGTCCCATTTAAAACCATCTAGTCATAAAAGGGGCATTTCCCACTTATTTGAAAATCGAAGATTTTTTTATTTTCTATTACAATTGATGAGTTTGTAATATACTTTTATTGAAGGGAAATAAACACGCTTTCTATCGATGTACCTGTTTTTTAAATACCTATTATGACATTGGCAGAAGTGGACGCTAAACAAAAGTGTCCCTTTTATAGCACCTCTGCCCTACCACCTGCAATATCTCCGAAATCGTGCAAGAGAGAAATCGCTTGTAAGCTACTTCACGCCTGTAAAAAAAAATCGTTATGGCTGCACCCGGTTTTATGACCCCTTTCATATCGAGCAACTTTTATTTGAAACATTTCCGCCCTGCATAATAGTTTGTTTAGTTCTTGAAAAGTTCGGCAAAATTCTAGTATTTATCGACGTGTTCTCAAGAGGAACTCGGCGTGTGGCCTCCCAGGAGAACTTCCGGAAGGTATAGACATTAAAAAGACTGTAGAAGTACCTCGGTGCTACTTTCAGGATTCACTTGCAATTCAAGCTTCACTTCACGTATGCCTCCGAACAGACAGAACCGCGGTTCCTTATCTTCCGCCAAATTATACCTGTTGCGGCTTTATCGCTTTTCTGCATGAAAAGTCACCGGGAGACTACGATGGCATTCGGTGACGTGCAGGGGTCGTCGAACGAGACGATTCGACATCGCAAACCGTAGCCTCGTGTCTTAATCATCAGCCAGCTAAAGTTCAGCATATTTACGCGGCGATCAGCCTAAGTGGAGCGAATTTTTCCCCCAACTTCCTTATTCTCTCCTCTACCCAGAAGACGGCTGGAAGCTGTGCTCCTGCTAACTGGAATATTAACGATCGAACGCTCTAATATAGGTCAAGATGCAGCTGATTTTTTTCTTCCCGGCGATACATGCCGATCTCCTACGTAGGCACACAAGTTATTCGTAAATACGTAATAAGGTCGCGGGAGGAATGTTAAAAATGCTATTTGCATGGGTAAGGATTGCGGTACGGCTGCATGGAATTGAATGAAAGGGCCGCATTCCGATCGATAATTAGGTCCGTAATTCGTTTTACGAATAAAGATGCAGTTAAGTCTCTTATATCGAGCCGCGCAGGCGAATATTTTAAAGGAGTTTAATATTTCGATTGATCGTCCATGTTCTCGATGTAAATACCGGCTAAACGTAATGAAAGCATCTGCCGTACTTTGTCCCTATAACCAATCGAACACAAGCACGCCGGTGCATGTCTGTGTCAGAGACGGAATATTGGCTTTGCGGTCACTTCGATATCACTAACAGTGGTTACACGTAATAAATAAAAAGAGGAATATCTTTCGAAGCAACCTTTGATGGAAAGTTCAAGCGTCCATTGTACGGGAGGGACGCGATGCCATGCACAGGATGAGAGAGGATAATAATTGTCGATTATTTTATAAGACGCGAGCGTAGACGTTGCGTCGTTAATTAGTATAATTAATTTATTCCGCCAGTTTTCATTCTGGGTAGCTAAACTCCTGTCGTTTCGCGAAGACGATGCCACTAATCGATATCTCAAGCATGAAGGAGCTTCTCGTTCGATTTGTTAAGGTTATCGATTCGAGAGTACAGTTTCATCAATGAACTTGTTGCTAATTAATCTTGCTTTACCTCGGTCGATATATTACTATGACAAGATATTTTTCATCCTCTCGTTTCTCGAGATGCATTGCCGTGGAGTGTTATTTCCTTGAATTGAAAATTGGCAGAAGTGAGGAACGAAGGACGGCGACTGCGTCGGTCCAAAGAACAAACATCCGCCGATACTTTGTACTTACACGACTTTATGAGCAATCAGCTGGTGCTGGCCGGCGCAAATTGTTTGTTCCTCAAACCCATTTAGCTCCATTCCGTGAAATTCTACTCAAATAATCACAGCTTCACTGCCTACCAATTACGTTTTTGCCAGCCACGCCGTGCACGCGTTGTTGCTCATTTCAAGGAAGCCTACGCTCCGGATCTTGTGGATACCTACAATACTGTTCGTGCTCCAATTCGACGAAGCTCGCTACTTAACATTCCGCAACTCTATACGTTTGGCATCTTGGATATTGACTCCTCTTCGACCAGCTTATCGGTGTATTGTTGATTGTGAAAATATTGCACCATATTATTCCACTCTGTACTGTGTTTACAGAATGTGTATTCGTATAATTAACATTTTTTAAATTGAAATATTATTGATTCTCAGTTCGGAGTTGCAATTTCTTGTTCTGCAATGTAGGACATTGCATAGCAGATTTTCATCTCAGATTTCGGTGGTCAGACGTTGTTAGCTGTTGTAGCTTGTGCTTCGATTTGTTGTTCAACAAATTTGATCGATCACAAGATATTGAAGAAATATTTTGGGAATAAGGACTCGAAGCGCGAAAAGCAGCCTGATTTTGAGAATTTTTTATGCGAGTATAGTGAATGGAATACAAAATCTGCATGAAGGCATTTATTGTAGACAGCTTTAAGTATGATCACAATTTTAAAAAAAAAAATTTCTTCTGGAAAACCGTGTTCCGCGGCTGGAAAGATTTCTCCCTCACTTTTTGACCTAGAATAAAAACGCCAAAATGGTTGAGTTCTATATTATCTCGGGAAGTGCGCGAGGTAATTAAAAAATACTGTGTTTTGTGAGAATGGTGTGTGATTGGACGAAGCGTTTCATTTTGAAGTAAAAAGTGACGTGAAGAATTATTGAAAAAAATTATACTCGCATAACAATTCTCAAAATCGCGCTGCATTTTCGGGCTCTACAGTTACGCAGAAGGAGACTGACGAAAATTGGTATTTTGGTTGAAAGTACGTACTTTCGTGCGTTATGGAACGTAGCGCGCTTTTCCTGGCGCGTGACCATTGGGAGCCGAAGAAACGAAGAGGAACCGTTCATACTAAACGCTTGAGTATTGTGGGAGAGCCACAAGGTTCCCCCAATTAGGAATTAACCTAGCTATAAAGGCGGTCGCTTACTCGTCGGAAATAATTGAGACATCAACGAAGTCGATTTGAACGAGTTGTTTATAGCCGTTCATCTTCAACGAAATCGTTAAATTCCTTGCAATTAGTGAACTGCTATTAAGTACAATTAATTTTTTATACAGTCTCAAAGCCCCAATATTTTACATCCAGTTTACAACTTTCCAACAGTATTCATGTATTCACTACTTATAATAATACAGAAATAATTAATACAACTTATCCTCAATATTGAAATTAAATGCTCGCCCTATTTTTAAAACGATAATATTCACACGCGAAGCAACACTATAATACGGTCATTCATCTTCCCAGTGGACAATAAATCGCGTAAAAAGCCTCGAAACTTTCAGAAACAAGCAACCTATTCGCGATTTCAACTCCTATAATTGCCGGCTACAATTAAACAAATCCGACAAATGCCTCTTTCTGACATACTCCGCGGTTCCCCGAGTAATTAAAACAATGCCTGCAATCAACGGCAACACGACCCTGAGAAGCGACTTTACCCGAGCGAATCCCCGCGTATCAGCCACGTGTGGCCGGACGGCGCGAGCATATGAAAGCGTCGCCCGCGGAGGAACATCCCGATTCGACGGACGGAAACGCGTGACCGACGGAAAAATACCTGTTGGCCAGGGAAATACGTGGCCGCGAAAAGGGGAAGGAACGAGCCGGGCGAAAGAGTAGGCAAGGGGCCGGTGGGTGGGAGGCGGCGGGGAAGCGCAGCGGTGCCGTGGAGGGGCGGCGGAGAAAAGAGGAGCTGTCGCGCATTGAAGTCTCTGAAACGGCAGGGTGCTCTCGCCAAGAGTAACACGAACGAACGAAGCAAGTCGAGCCGAAGCGTCGTATGTGGGAAGGAAACGATGGGGAGCAGGAGGACGGGACGGAGGTTCCAGCGGGTAGAGAGAGAAAAAAAAAAGCAGGTGGGTTACGAAGCAGAGCGGAGCGAAGCCGATCGGAGCAGAGTCGAGGCGCAGAGCCATTGACCCGTGGAACGAGGGGGTAAGCTGTGGGTACAGAGTCAGGGGCCCATGCAGGATGTATAACACCAACACGCACGCGCGCGTACGTCAGCCTCCATATAGGATGCCTACGTATGCGATGTACGTGTGCCAGGCGCTGATATTACGGTACAGATAGATCGGGAACGATTAAGAAATCCGTGACGGGCATTGTGTTTGCTCGCTCTCATGACGCCTATGTCTGGGCCGCATGGGCCTCATGGGCCGTATGAGCGGCGTGCGCAGCTCGGCTTACATTCAACGGTCTTCCTGGTGACTCGGGGCTCCGACGAAATACCGGGGACCATTCGACGAGCTCTGGAGGGTACACGTGGGTCCCGGGCGTTGTCAGTCCCTGTATACCGCGGCGACTGCGGCCATGGAAATGTGTTTCGTCACCGCGTCGCTCGTGGTGTTTCTTCGTGAAGAACTGGAGCGGTGCCTTCAGAGGACCATTCACGCGGGTGTCCCACTGATAACGGAGATCTGTGTCTGGATAAGTAGAATGATTCGACGCGTCGTTAGTGACGATGAAGGAAGAATAGGTGTAAAATGACTGGCTCGTGGGGTGCCGTTTAGATTATTCGCGACTGAACGGGTCTTTCTTCTCTCGCCACTCGAGTGACACGTGGCTCGTGACCGTTGCTTGAGAGTTTCTCACCGATCTTTCTACCATGACCGATGTAATTCCCATTCCGTATCGCGGCTTTCCACTCAGTTCTCCTCACGTGAAATTAAAATTAATCCTTTCTTCGTTTGTATGAAACCCCCCGCAGCACGCTGTACAATCGAGCCGATTAAAACGATGACAGTCCCATTTCCCGCGACGCTTATCACGGCTGTCGTCTCGCGAGAGCGCTATAAAATTGTTTCATTCAATACCCTCGGCTTTCTACCGAATAATAGAATGAACTTTCCACCGTTTACGGTACGTCGACCACAAACGTCGCCTTTAAATTAGCAAAAAGCCAGCGCTCGGCGTGTGTATCCGACCGAAAATCGGCTGGAAACGGTGATACTTGAGTCCACGAGCCGTGGCACCGTGGTCCGTATCAGGGGAGCGGGCAGATCGAGAGCGATTAAGAAGTCCGTGATGGTACATTGTGTTTCCTCGCTCTCACGAGGCTGCGTGCACGTCGCTCTTGCGGATCGGTGGTCAGGAGAGGCGAACGTGTGCACGTGTGCAGACGTATGAGGCAGTGGATGGTGGCGGCGAGGCTGCTGCGGTGCCGATCTTCGTGGCCGCCCAGGGTCATGCCCTACCCCCTTGCGCTACACAATAATCTTGCTCGTCGTGTGTGCTCTGGTATCTCTACCCGCGGACGACTCCATAGCCGCATCGTTTTTCTCTCCCACCCTATTGCTCCGTTGCCACTCTGCCCTTTCGCAAAGGTCCCGTCATCGGTGTTGCGGCCGCGCGCTTGTCCTTCTATCGTTCTTCCTCGTCCCCTCCGACCCCAGTCTGCCCCTTCTGCACCTGCACTTTTCCTGCGCGTATCGATACGTGGGGCCATTTTCTTGCGCTGTACTCATTCGTCTTCCTCGGAGGCAATGAAGTGAAATTCTGCGACGGGGTCTACAGGTAAACTCTCATTAGGCCTAGCTTCGCCTCGGCTCGGCGCGACGTCTTTTCGCACTCACGTCTAGGCTCGCGTTGCCCCGATTTTCCGTACTCGAAGTTATCTTGAGAAGTTATCAGAGAACCTCTTCCTGTGCAGCCGTCAATTCAGTAGGCTCCCACTACGCCCCGCCCCTCTTCCTTAAAATATTCTCGAGGAAGAATCCGCGACTCGGAGTCGCGCCGAGGCCAGGCGCAGTGCGAGTCAAATTGTCAAACTATGTAAGAAAAGCATAGGAAGAATAAAATGAGCCGAGGCGAGGTGAGGCGTAGTCAGAGCCTGCCTTAATGTGATATTTCCACCTGAAGCGATTATAGCGTTGGCGTCTACTAGGCAACAGTTTACACTTGGGTGTAGCTTTGAGGGATTTTTGGCGAATGTATTTCGTATGTAAGAAACCTTAGTATGCGAAGGATTGAAAGAGTTTGATTGTGGAAGAAGACAGAGATATTCCGCCAGGACGTAAATAAGGCGATGCGTACTATGGTATTCTCTTTTGCAAATCTCGCTCAATCGACGCTGCGGCTGTAGACGCGCCCCTCTTTTCATCCTTTCCGCTCGCTCCGTTTCTTCGTTTTTTCCCGTCCTTCTTGTTTTACAGCCTTGTCTGCATTTTTTGCTCCCGCCGGCAATTTTCTTCGGCAATTCGACGTGTACGTGAGGACGCAATCAGTGGCAAAGACGAACGGCGGGGTACTGTAAACTCTGGATCGATGTGTTAGCTTACGTGTCGCTCTTTTTTCTTCTTCGTGTGTAGCTTCATTTTTCTATTCATAAATTTTGTAGCTTCGTTTCGCGAAACCACTTCATAGCCAATTGTTAAGTCTGAATTATAGATGTTGCTGTGAAATTGATGTTTGGGAGTTTTATTTTACACTCTTTTTATCGCCATTTTATATTCCTTTATTATAGTTCTTCAGGAATTTATAATTAAGAAAGGAAGACAATTTTATGGAAAATTTTACGAAATAGCCTTTATGAAATTGATACAGTGTTTTTGGAAGAAGATCCAAGTGCAGCAAGTAAGAAAGACACGTTCTTCTGAGTTTCATTCAACCTCGTTGTAGCAGAGATTCTTTATTATAATAAGTACATCTGTTTGTCGAATGCTCTTACTTTTTTTTCAGCTCTGTTTATCGTCTACTTATTTCCCTTTGTAACAATCAGTTATAAGAACGATGGCATTTCAATGTTGAAATATTTCTAAAAATATTCATTCGGTAATAAGACGCTTTTAATTGTCTCTTTTAACATTTTCGTCTTTCATCGTTTCAAGATGTCTCGCAACTTCAGCTGGTAGAACGATTCTCGTAAAGGTTCTTTGATTGTTATCCATATTTATTTTTCCGTTCTGCGTGCACTTGTGCTCCCCATTCTCCACTTCCTTCCACGCGCTTTATCTACATTTCATCCTTTCGCGATGAACCGAGGAGAACCGTGAATAATTACTGCGCTCCCTTCAGGCCAACTCTTCTACATCAAGTAGTCCATTAATACAATAATCTCTGTTACCAGTTGAACATTCAATGTTACCCTCGCTTTTATCGTCTTGGAGAAAATTCACGTTGCGCTCTTCCAAACGTCTTCAAGTACAAAAACCATTATATTCTATTCTGTGACGAAAAGTGAAATCAACCGAAGTGAACCTAACACCAAAGCAAAGTTTCCGAAATCTTCAGTCTTAGATTCGAAGGATTTAAAAGTAAAAATTAAATAACGTCATCATGTACATGAAAATTCCCGTTCGGTTCAGCCACCACTTTTATAAATTCCAGTAGACACACGTTACGGGGAATTGAAACCTTCTGCTGCGAACCGACCACGTGCCCAAGGATGCGCGGACCCGTGGAGCGAATGGAAGCAGAAAAACTTGGGGCGCAGAGATCATCGTACCCAGGAGTCATCGTTTCACGGATCGCGTCAGGTGAAACCGCACGCGGCATCTTGGGACACGGAGGCAGAGGAGGATCCTTCACCCACAGCAGCGACCGGCTAACTTTGAGGCCTCAAACGAAAAGCAGTTAGGTCGTCGCGCGTTGCGGTTTCGCAGGCTCGCTGCCGCGGAAATTGAGCGGGTTCGGGCATCAGCTTACGCTGTAGTGGCGTTGACAGAGCAGAGGACAGAGGGAGGAGTATCGTCGCGGCGGAAGATGAAGAAAAAACAACGAAGCAACAACAAATCGAAAAGAACAGAATGACCGTGAAGAGAGGCGGCGGAAGAAGCGGCGGGCAGAGGACGGAGGGTAGTTGGCTGGGTGGAGGCTAGTTGCGTGGAAGGAAGAAAGAGGGAAGAAGGAACAAACGACAGGAGCTTGAGCAGCCGTCGGTGAAGCGAAAGGAGACACGCCGGGCGCCAGCCCAGGAGACACACAGGTGGGCGTGGCGCCTATCCCTACGCGGCGCACTGGGGTCGCCAGGAAATGGAATTATATACGTTGGCTGCGGGGTATACATCCCTCTTTCTTTCCTTCCTTGCCCTCCCGAGCCACCGTCTCGCTTCCCTCGCTTTGGTCCAGCGGCCGGCCGCGGCCGCGTCTGGTCGCAGTCGTATATATATACACCCCGCGTCCCGTATCCCGGTTGCAGTCGGGGAGCCGGAGCCGTGGCGCGGCCGCGGGCACAGTACGAATAAATAAGAAAAGCCCCTGTGCGCGCTTGTTCCGTCACGAGCTGCGGTCGACAGGACGAACGCCGCCGTCTCATCTCGCGGCGGCCAATCAGCCTCGTAATCACTGAGCTCTCTGAACGTTCGTTGTTGCCGGTGACTTAGGCTCTACCTACTGGCTTAACGCGCCGCGGCGACCACGGTGGCGGCTCGACGACACCCCCCCTCATCACCCTCTCTTGCTGTTTATCCTGCTGGACCCTGAAGAGATCCACCAAGGGGGGTTACATTGCGTACCCACCTTGGCTCTACCTCCTACGTACTCACGTGCCCCGCTCGCTGCTCGTGGCTACTACTCACGACCGGGCCCCACCCTCTCCGCTCCATGGTCTCATCACCGTGAGACGTAATGAATACTTTACGACTCCGTGCTAGTGGCCTCTCGAGGCGGGCACGGACTACCGCGAGGACGATTAGAGAATGGATATTGTTCAGTCGTTTTCGAGGTCTGGACTTCGGTAGCTTTTGGTGCTTTGGATAGAGTCTAGGGGCGGGGGTCTGGGGTTATTTGGATGAGTGTGAGAGTTTCGAAAGTAGAGGTGTGAGGCAATTGAGGCATTGATAGTAAAAACGGACTAACCCACATTAAAAGAAAATAATTTTTCCTAATTTATATGACTAGTAGGGTAAGTGTCCCAATTACTGCCAGTGTCCCTATTACTGCTACTTTATTTATTTTACTTAATAAACACGCAACGTGTAATGATAGTGTAGAAAAAAATGTATCATTAAATTGGGACTGTTCTTCGTATTATTATAGTTTTTTATTCAGTTCACTATTCTTTATACGTTACGTTTTTATTAAGTAAATTAAATAAAGTGGCAGTAATAGGGACGCTGACAGTAATTCGGATATCTACCCTACCTACTTTTGGCCCGTTGGAATACATTATTGCTACTAACTACATTTCGCAAAAAATGTGCGTCAACTTCTAGTTACATAATGCTTTTTAAGGATGCACTGAAAATTTCAGTGTAATCCTCCTTAACACGTAGGGTACATTGACTTTGTTAGCAAGTCCAATGTGCAGTCATAATTCTTTAATGGTTCAATTTATAATGTTATTTTAAGAAAACGCTCTGTAGGAAACAGAGGAAATTCTGGTAGCAAGAAACGACGTGAGTTTTACTATTCCGTGAATACAGATGTTGAAACGTTTGTGTACCTACTGTTGCGTGACATGTACTGTACAACAACTGTATACAAAAAGGATTCGTAACTCCGCCATTATTGGCAACTATTACCTGCTGCTCATTATCGTGTCTGACATTCATTATCCAGTTCTACTTCGCTAGTTCGCCCCTCGCGGGAGAGGAAACGAATACGCGTATTAGCTGCTCTTCAGCATCTTCTCCAGGCTATTGCTCATGCAGCTCTTCAATAAATATATCATACTCCTTTCCGAAGTATGTAATTATGATATACAAACTGGTTATTTATGAGCTACAGTTGGGACTATTTACTTAAGTACATTCGTTACACCAGTGTTTATGATCTCAAAATCTTTAAGAAATAGTTTGTAGTTTTCGTTATTACCATGTCAGAATACAATAACATGTGTAAATATTAAAGCTATTAAGTTGCAACGTCTCTGTTGAACCTACGATACTATAAAATAGGATAATGATAATATCTTTTTGAGAAAAACAGCAGGTAAGTACTTGTGTCATAAATATATTTTAATAAATTTGTTGGACATCTGTGAATAAAGGAATCCCGTGACTCACGATCTGCAAGTAAAATTTGATTGAACCTTTTTTTCAGTTATTACTGGTATAATTTGGTTAACACGGTAAGATGTTCCTGAAAGAGAATAAAATAAAATGAAATACAAATTCAATCTCTATCTCCCCCTCAACCTGAAATAAAAATGATTACCGAATCAAACGATTATCAAAGGTAACACATTTTGTGCACTTTTACTTTATTATATTATTTATGAAATCTCATGCAACTAACAAAAATTGAAGTCCGGTGCTACTATTTTTGTTCCACAGTGACACAATCGATGAATCATGAATACTATAAAAAATGAATATCCCTAAATAACTACACTTTGTGCATAGTTTTAACTAAACATAAGTAACAACTTCAGTAGAGGATTATTACTTAGCAACCTACTGCATTTTCACCCGTCGTATTAAATCTATTGCTTCATATTCTTCCGTGTCCAGTTCATTATTAGAAGCCTTGTATTCCTTGCGACTTTCTAGTATTTTCTCTTTAGCGTGAAAATGTCATAATTTCTGCAATCAACTTCCACCGTACAAGAACACCTTAAAATACCTACCATACCTAAGTTTAAGTAATACATATTATATCCGTGTTGATCCAGTGCAAGGCAAATGTTGAATTTCAGGAAGTATCATATCAGCAACTCCGATGTAACTACATTCCATCGACAGAGTTGCTGGTAAAAATAAGCAAGCTCTAAGGGTTGTCCTCCAGTGCAGATTACTGATTATCGCGAGGAGCTTATTGTGAAAAGTACTAATTACGTAGCTACTTCGCCAGCGTCACGGTAACCGTGCGCATTTCACATCCTCTGCAAGAGAGTTTTCATACGAGCAGGCATTGCTTCATGCTTGACATACCATACAGTCCTGAAGAGGAAGGCGACAATTAAGCCACTGCGCCTTCTGCCAGCCTGTTTCTCTGCTACGAATGTTTAGCGCGTCCCCAATTAACGGTGTTACCTTTTGAAAGGTGCACCTATTGTAACTTGTAACCGTGCGCGTGTGTCGCAGGAAGAGTACGAAAGTGCCCGTTGATAGCAGTGGGTGGGGTGCGAGGGAAGAGGCAAAAACAATAAAGGACGACGAGTTGTCCCAGGTGTAATCTGTATGTGAACGCGGCCCAGCCCCTTGCAGCTCGCCTGCACACCTGCTAAATAGACCTCGTGCAATCTCGGTGACCTATCATTTGCAAAAATTCTTGCAGCTGCTGTGCATGAGGACGAATGCACTGTTTCTGGCTACCTGAACAACGATAGAGATAAATTGTACTGTTGGATGCAAGAAGGGCTTCGGTGCCAAAAGTCAGTTTCGAGATAAGTATCTGTAAACATTACGAAATTTGATATTTCTTAAACATAGTGAAGCTGTTGTAAAAGTGTCTATAATATTTAAAAATTTGATATATCCCCTTTGTAGCTGTATTAATTATAGCCCTGTCAGGCCCTTCTCGCATGAAACGGAGAAATATAGAAAGAAATGTTGTTTTTTAACATTATTTTTAATATTTATTTAATATTTTCATAATATTTGATAAAAATATAAAGTATTGAAAAAATGTAGTCATAAAAATAGTCATAGATCGTGTCATGTTCAGGTTGATGTATGTTTGGCTTACTTGGGGAGATCCCCAACCCTTAAATTCAAAAAATCATCCCTAATAACACTGTTAAAAGAATTAATGAAGTAAGTAATCAATTAATTTAGAAGTGAATGCATAACATTTTGAACATTTAATAAGTAATTCCAGATAAATTTCTCGCCTCAATGATTTTTCCAATGAAAAATAATTTGGTTGTATTTCTTCAGCTATGCAAAATATGGGACAATGTTTTAAATAAACATTATGAATAGAAGAAGATATAAAAACAGAGGCGAATGCGAAGTGTGTTGGTATTAAAAACCTAAGCCAGAGTAATGGAGAAAATAATTGTGTTGATCGATGCTCAGAGACGAACAGAATGAAAAGTTCCTTGATCGGCAGCTGATTGAGTTTCCTACGACATAGATAATTCATTCTGTTTGCGAACACGCGACAGCGAGGCGTAGTTCATGCTCGATGAATCCTGCGTTACAGAGATTGGTGTCTAGGTGGAAGTGCAGGCGGACTGATATTGAAATAGAATCACGCCCTCGACAGATCGGAGTACGTTCCATCTCGAGGATCTTACACGCTTCAAGGTAGCGTACGTACGTGCCACAGCCACCTGGATCCTTTCTACGCTGCTGTGTATTTTCGCACACTTTCAGTGTGCTGCACATTCGCGTAGGATCACAAAAATATTTGGTAATTGTTACACGAGACTGTAACACTATCGCTTTACAACCCATCCATGCATCTTACGTTATCGTATGCTCGATCGTCACCTTTCTGACATCCCTGAGGCACTGAAGCAACTAACCGATAAGGGTTGTTTAGTAACTATCCCCTGAACAAGTTCACGGCGTTCACTTTCTGCTCTAATTATTACGAGTAGAGTTTCATTTTACCTTCTGTTGACGTTTAGATGTTTAGAATTTGAGCAAATACTCTAATATGGAGCTTAAAAAGAATTTAGGACTCATATGATAGATAGTACTTATCAGACTGAACAAAAAAGCTTTAGTAAACAAATATCGAAAACTCACCCGTTTGTGATTTATATATTTTGTTATGTAGCATACTTGAAAATAGAAAAAAAACACTTAGATTTTAGAATATCCTTTTTAGATATCGAGGTAAGGATCTGGCAAGAAAATCCTTTTGTTTTGTATGTCACATCCCACGCATAAAAGCTGACAAGTCACTTTACTATTAAAACACAAAATCAATTGTAACTCAAAAACGGTTAAGTTTTCGACCCATGTTTACTAAGCTCTCTTTTACTCATTGGCAGTTTGGTAAGTAGATACTATCACATGAGGCATTGAGAACAAAAACGGACTTACCCACATTTTTTTCCGAAATCGAGTTAGTAGCAATAATGTATTCCAATAGGCTCTACTGATCACATAAAATAGAAAAAATTATTTTCTTTCAATGGGGGTTAGTCCGTTTTTGCTCTCAATGTCTCATAGATGTTCTGAGCCCTTTCTCTAACACCCCTAATGGAAAAGAAACGTGTTTCGAAAATTTCTATTGAAAACTTTTGATAAAATTAATCAAAACCTACCGTAGGTACTTTCCAAGAAGGATTAAAAATGCTCCCTTCTCGCACGCCCTACTATCACACATCAGATTTGCTAATCAATCTAATGAAGGTTAGTCTTAAATTAAAAGTAATAAAGATAAAGAAAGAGACGAAAAGCGAATATTTATCGAGATAAAGAATGTCTCGTAATGAAGGAAATTCTGAGAACGCAACACAGACGTGCAGAGCGCGGCACTTTGGACTTGTAAATTGCAAGAAGCCCGGCCGCCCTGTGTAATTTAAATCAGAGGATACGTGTATTACCATCGATATCGCGCAGATGTGCACCGAGATATGCATTCACTTGCGGTGGAAGTTCGTGGTCGCAGCAAATCCTCGTTCAATTTGCGATGTTACAGATGAAGATCTTCTGTTAGCCCTCCCTCCGCCATCGCTACCATACCCATCCCGCCTATTATCTACAACCATCCCAATCCTTTGCCTTGCTTCGTTCTCTCAGCCGCGTGAGAAAACGCATCGGAGGTAATACGTGACACGTGGTTTCGAATCCGTTCTAGCGCCAAGAATGCAATTCGATCAGGAGTTACAAGAGGGGCATTGTCATGGTCGAGATACGATTTCGAGACCTTTAAGGTATCACGGCCGTGAGTGAACCTCCGAGTGTCTCGCAAGAATCGTGTCACGTATTGATACGTGATTGGAATTGCAATACGAATGTAATGAATGCGCTTCGATTAGTTTTTATTGGATCTTGTCCTTGGAGAAATGCCGGAATGGGAAATAGTCGAAGTTGGCAAAATTTGGAAGTCATTGGAAAGAAAACTGTAGCTACTTCTATGGAACCAGAAACTAATAATTATTTATCCCAGCTGTGATCGGAAAGTTATAATAAACAGGTGTAAATACAAGAATATAATTTTCAGTACAGCTCATCTGTGAGCTGTTTTCTTCTGGCTTGTTTTCGGATGCTGAGTCATCTGTGAAATAGTTAGTTAGCAAACTTATATTTTTTTAAATTTCCGAAAAACTGAGCCGAGGGCTGGATTCGTCTTTAAAAAAACTCACTCTTCAAAGAGAAATTTGTCCTCCACCTAATAGTTCTCGCGATATTCCAGAAAATCTGTTTTCGACAACCAACTTTAGGGGCTGTTCTCACCCCTTCAACATGGACTGTTGCCGATAGCAAAAATAGGTGTTACCTATTTTCCACTGTTCTGCAAATCTGCAGAGTCTCATCAAAATGGCGTGCGCGGATTCGATATGTTCTCTTGTGAGTAGCTGAGTTCATGATCATTGATCACGTATTTACCCGTGTTTACAGTAACTTTCCCATCGTTTCTAAGATAAGTAATTAATTATTAATCCCTGATTTCTTAGTGCGTATAGAATCATACCAATTTTTCTGTTTCGATGATTTCCAATGTTTCTCATTTTTCACCAGTGCCTTCTCTATTAAACAGTGTAAAAATGAGAAAAAATTCATAAAGATCATCAAGTTCGCCTCATACCCAATAAAGGTCTAGGCACACATATCAGTTCCGCGTCAGTTCCGTGTCAGCGTGCCAGCGGTAATAAGACGAGGGGCGTAGAGGATCTCTTCGGAGCTGATAAGTGTGCCCAGATCTTAAGTGTCCGGTGACTTACGGGCGTGTAGTTACCAAACAGCCCTCATCAGCAAGATCCCTCGGCGACTAACAAAATACTAACAAGAGGCCTGGTCATCCAATAGTACTGAACACGCTATTTACGAACGGGAACACGATCGTCCCTCACGACGACACCTCTCCAGCATCTCGTTCCCTCTGATAATCCGCGGTATGAGCGAGCCGTAATTTTTATCGTCGCTCGCGCACGCGGCTAAGAGGCGCGCAACCGCTTGGCGAGCACGAGGCAAGACAACGATTGGGGCCCGATAATATTTTTTTCTTCTCGTCAGCCAGCCAGGTAAATTTGTTTGCTCGAACGGCGCTGGATGATGATCGCCGGTAGTGTAATTGTCCCGGGTAACCGAATGCCGCGAGGAAAGTCCATGCCAGCCCGGCGGAGAAATGTATGTATAACGTGAGCGTGTATGTCACGGGCAGTCACGACCGTAGACACGGCCTCATCTTTCTCTCGGGCCCGTTCCTCCTCTCTGCTCCAGCGTGGCGTCGCCGATGCAACAACGCTCGGATGCATCTACGAGGAAGATGGCCAGGCAGCCCTGAGCGGGCCCCGCTCCCAGCCGTGGCAACCACACGTTCACGTTCCCGTACGTTACGCGAACCCCATATAAGTACGCCCATATCCGAACAGTTTAAGGTGTTAAGTTACACGTGCCCGGACCCCTGATAACCTTCATGGCGGTTGAAAGGGCCACGGAGATGGTGCTGCGAGCGGCAGCGAGGCGTATTCGCGATTACCTTTGCTTCGCTCTTCTTAACCTCCCGAACTGACGTAGGTATCCATTTTGTTCTATTTTTTTTTCTTTTAGTAGGTATTGCAAGTGCCGGTTTATCGTGAGTAGGATGCGAAGGGATGTTGTTTTTGTTAGAGATAATTGGTGTGTGGGGTGGTGTGATTTTTTTATTTATTGGCGTTTAAGGAGGCATATGGGCAATTCGGAGAGATGATGTTGCAGTGTTTCGCGTGATCGTCGCAAAGCTGTGAATAATTGAATTATTTAGAGATTTATCAAGGAAGATATGTTAGGCGAATGTTTCTTTATGTGAAGTTTTATGCAGAGTAATTGAATGCCTTCTGGAACATACGAAATTGTTATTCTGTACTGATAACTAAGATGAAATCACATGAAGCGTAGATTAATTATTGAGAATGTTTGTACTTCTAATTCCCAAGTTAAATTGATTTTTAAGTATGACGTGAGTTTTAGAAAACAAAATTATATTCAAAGGGACACTCAGCCACTCGACCCTTTTGTCAAAAATCTTTCTATTCGTTTATCTATTGATTAAAAGATAAAGACACATAGTCGGTAAGTTCTTGTGCATGAGTGGATATGAGGTAGCCTTTCTGTTTAACTGTCATATGGCAATAAACAACGAGTCTCTCTTTGAAGATTAATAAATATCCCTAGCAACGTTAATTGGTGTACCAATTAAAAACTTCTTCCCTTCGATTTTTTTGCAAAAACCTGCACCCATTACTGTTTTGTGGAATACCGATTTTTGTTTCGGGCATCTCCAGGTTTGAAAAATTCGCCAAAAATAGAAATACAAACTTATCCAACTTAGTAACTACTACTTATTGTGTGAAAATATATATTTTCTAATTAGTGTTCTCTTTTTACTGTTCAATCAAAGCAATAATTTTATAAACAGTTTTTTTGTAATTTACTCGAATGTGGCGCTGCACCCCTCTTGCTGCAAGGTCCTGAATTGTGTAGGTCATTGTACGTGTAATGTATAACATGTCGGTATAATCCAGACTCAGATCGTTCACACAAACATACACACACCTACGTATGAGATCAAGGTGTTATGTTACACGTACTCGGTGCTCGTTTATCGTAGATAAAACCGTTTTAGTGGTGCTGCTGTTTGCCATGATGTATGTTACCGGAGTTTCTACACATTATTCACACGTGTGATGTGCCTACACAACATCCGTGATTTAATTTCTCTAAAGTGCCAGAAGCCATTCGCAGAATCGTAAGAATTTTTGAAATCGGTTGACAATCTTCATTCCTAGGACTTACGCAGTTTCAAATAAACGTGTTTTTGGGAAACAAACAGCGTACAGAACAACGGTATTAGATGAAATATGCAAAAAAATGTGGTACAATTATCAAAATTCACATTTTGTAAAATAAAATCCAAAAATTACCTATTTTGGGAGTGTTTTGATAGGAGAGTAGCCTTTATGGGGGACTATACTTTAGGCAATGCTAAAACAGGCCGATTTTGGGGAATTTTTTCTGGAAGAATTATGAAACAAATCATTTTGAACTTTTTTATGACTTTATATTTAACTTTTGAAGATACAACAAATAAATTTATGTTAAAAATATGCATTGTAGATGTCGCTATCGGCGCATCTTGCTACAGTATCGTCGCCGAAGTTGCAAAACCGTGGGGGTAATTTAGAGAAAACTATTCAACCAATCGCCTTGCCCTTACACATACAACTAGATAATTCCAAATTATTGTCGATGAACCTCTAATATTATAAAAAAATTAACAATAATACTTCACTGTTGCATAAATAAATTACAAAATTTCCTGCAAAATCGCACTTTTCTCCCTAATCTCTACAAATCTGTCAATTTTCGACTTATTTAGATTTTTGGGGTCCATCGACAATAGTTTGTAATTATCTAGTTGTGTGTGCAAAGTCAAGTCCATTTGTTGAATAGTTTCCTCTAAATTACTCCCACCGTTTTGCCACATCGGCGACGACGCTGTAAAATAGTTTCTACCGTATCTTCAAAAGTTAAATATGAAGCCATAAAAAAGTTCAAAATGATTAGCGTCACAATTCCCCCAGAAAAACTGCACCAAAACGCTGTTTCAGCGTTGCCTAAAGTACAGTCCCCCCCTCAAGTCAATCCGAGCATCCGCGGTAGCGCATAAAACAATGAAAGTTCAGTGGGTCGTAAGGATCAGCATTCCCCAACACGAGTCACGCGTTCGCTCGGCAGACGGGGCAAAGAAAGAATCGCAAGTACATTTCGACAATGCGTTAAGGATCGAGTATCTGGCCAGGGATAAGCGCGGAGTATTTAAGAAGCGCGCACGCACCCATCCTCAGGTGTTAAGTTACCCCCGTTGGCTTCGTCTCGCTTGCTATCGCAGATAAAAGGTCGGTTTCGCCGTGGCTGCCGCGTAAACGTGCGTAACGGCCCGATGAGATACGCCGACCTTTAAACGCGCACATGATATCCAAATAAAATCAGAGGGGAGCCTATGCGAAATAAATATTAGGTAGACGATCCGGCGGGATAAGAGAGGCACGAAGGAGAGGCGGTCCTGGGTACGAGAGGCCTTCAGGTCGTGGCCGCGGGAGATACAAATGATATCAGCTCGAAAACCTGCTCGGAGCCACCTTGCCTCCTGAATAGGTACCTATATATACACGGATTCGTGCCTCCCTGATACGTAGAGCGCGGCTGCGCGCGCAACACCGTGGAAGGGTACCCTTGATTTTTGCGAAAAGCCCCGATGGGACGGGAAAGTGCTCGATGATTGATCTCGCGCAGCCTGACCTTTGTGCTCGCGTCAGGATCGCGGATAAAGAGCCACGGGGATTTTAGGCACGCCGTTTTTCCGCGATCGTACACGGGTCGCAAAATTCCACGGCGCCCCGACAACGTCCGGAATTAATCTCGTCGTTCATCTCGCTGTTTGCGAGCTAGATAAGTAACGCCCACGTTCGTTTCGGACACCAGCGATTGTATACAGAAGCTTCAGCTTGGCGGGGGTCCCAGGTTAATTCTTAGCTTGGCCGGCAATTGTTCAGAATTTATTTCCTGACCTTTTTCGTTTGCTCGGGCTGCTCGTGGGAGAGGAAAGCGAAAGGAAATTAAGAAAATCGCACGCCAGCCTGGAGTTCGGTGCAAAACGCCATCACTGGTAAACAAAGGATATATTGCCTGGGAGGATAGATTACTACTTGCGAACGACGGCAATTTCTTTCGCGGTTATGTGTACCGCCGACTGATGGCAGGTTTTTTCGCCTCAAGAAACGCGGATTTCCTACTAAGCCTCGCCAGGCTATTGATGGTTTACAGAGTTTTTGGCGAGATACTCTCTCTCTCTCACTCTCTCTCTCTCTCGCTCTCTCTCTCTCTCTCTCTCTCTCTTCTCTCTCTCTCTCTCTCTCTCTCTCTCTCTCTCTCTCTCTCTCTCTCTCTCTCTCTCTCTCTCTCTCTCTCTCTCTCTCTCTCTCTCTCTGCCTGAAGATCCTTGCGGTAATTCGTAAAAATTAATATATTTACGTGGCTCTGTTACGCAATACAAATTGAGAAGCGGAGAAACTTCCTTATTAGAATATTCCCTTTCCCCTCGGTGGTCATCCGCGAGCGAAGCTCCTAATTCATTAAAGGCTAAAGTGAATACGCCTCAAATTGTAATGTTCTAATCTCATCGCGATCCTGCAACCCCTCGTTACGCAACGAACGTGTAATTTAAGTCTCGTCAAGTGTCATTAACACAGCATAAATCATCGCCGAGGTTATTAGCAGATATGCACTGAATTTAGTAATCCATGTGTCTAATTAGCGCGTGATACGTTAACTGTACACTTGGTCGGGAATCCGACATGCATTGCGACATGCCATTTTAATGATCGTATTTAATAAATCCTGCAAAGTCGATTGTTTATTCGTGCGATTCCTCGGTTAAGTCCGAAGTGTCCGAGTTCCTGAAGCGTGCATGAGTCCAGACCCCACGCTGGCCTGGCATCAACATTTTTTTAGCCCGACCCAGGGAATAGGTACGCCGTGCGGCGCTCCAGTAATGATGGATTCGAACGAGCGTTCATTTCAGAGACAATCCGATTCGTATTACCAAAAACTACTTACAAGGGAAGTTAGGCAACTCGAAAATTCAGAAAATTATGCAACTTTGCATGCAAGTAGAGTACTTCATCCGTAACGCAAACCTATTTGTTTTTCGGTGCCGTAGTGCGGTTTTGGGGTGCGAAATCACCCCTTGAAGGAAATGCAGAATTATCTTTTTCGTGGAATATCTCGAGAACGGTGAGAAATTTCGGACAGAAATTTAAACAAAAGTGGCATCCTATTTTCATTTCTACCAAACTGCAACTTTTGTTTAAACTTCTTTTCGATATCTTTCACAGTTCTCGAGATATTCCACGAGAAGGAAAATTCTGCATTATTGCAAAGGGGGATTTCACCCTCTAAAACTGCACTATAGAACCAACCAAAAAAGTTGCATATTGTTTTGAATTTTCGAGTTACCTGACTTCCCTTGTTACTATTTTCTACAAGATTGCATAAACCAATATCGGCCATCATGATCCAGTTTCTCGAATTGGTAATTGTTTCAACGGCCTAGAACTCTCACCCTCTCGACCCTGGGTCCCAACATCTTCTAAAACATAGTTGTTCAGACGCCTCACAAGTAGTCGCGTACCTCAATTATATGCTTCATTTCTTGTTCTCCTTCTCTTTTCTTTTGACACATCGTAAAATCCAAAGGGTTTATTAGCCGTCAAATAAATAAACAATTAAATAAAAAGAAAATCCACGAACGGCCAATACGTCACAGTATTCTATTAATTTATCGATGCGTTGAAAATGTGCTTTTTAGTCGAATCTGATTTCAAGCCTGATTACGTTAGGACTAAAGTTTGCGAAAGTTTACAGCGCTGGAAAAGGTGGTACGCGTGTTAGGTGCTCGGTTCGGCGCGGCACCATTGACGGGATTACGCGGGGGAACATGTACACGGTGAAGTATAGTGAAATCGATGTAACCGGAGTAGATATGTACTAGCGGTAGATATATACCTGCAGCCTCCAAATACACTTTATGAAATTCCATTTTATGGTATCTCGTCGGAGCCGGGGCCTTCGATTTGGTGCTAAGAACTGAAGCAACAGGTGTGACGCCCTAGCCTTTGCGCCGTGGCCCCCAGAAGCTCAGGTAATACATACGTTGTCGGGGCAAATCATTTTATGAAATCTTTTATTCACCCTGCTACCATGATGTATCGCCCCTGTACAGCCGATGCCCCGTGCAACCATTTTATTTATAATTGCTGCGTCCAGAGCTGACGAATTCCGAGGCTAATCAAGGAGAATCCTTCGGATGGTATCTTAAATTCCGTTAGGTATCGAAAATTTCGCATTAACACACCAATTTTAACAAACCAATTGTAGCGTATTTAAATTGCCGCAATGTATGCAAGAGGTGTAATTTCATCGTCGATATTAATAATTCAAAAATACTTATTACCAGAGGCCCTCAATAGTAGAGTGTGACAACGAAGCGGGTTTAAATATTCTAATAATAAATCAAGATTCTTGAAGCTGGCCAGTTAGTTTGCGTTAGATAGTATTGTTTGGACGAGTTTGCGCGATGTCGCGGAGCCATCGCTATGGTCATGTCTCGAGTCTTTTAAGGCAGGCAAACCACTCACGCGGCGCAGCGGACCGCGAAATCGACGCTCACATATGAACTGAGAACGGCAGAGTTTTCTCCTCTTCCCTTTTGCTTGTTTATCCACGGCGTGGAAACGAAGGAAGAACGAACGAGCCGTTCAGCCTTCGCTGGCAGCTTTCCGCGACCTCTTCCTCACCTTTTTCACCGTCGCCCGCATTTCTAACTATTTTTCAACGCGCCCTTTCACCCTCAACCTTTGTATACCTCGCAGGAATCCTTCTGTCGCAATCGATATTTCAGATGCGAATATATTATCAAAAAATTCCAATTCCTCTCGTTCTCGCGTGCAGAGTTTCTTGTTTCTTGTTTCAACTATGTGGTCTCGCCGAGTATTAACATCCACCTTTCCAACCGAAGGGGGCGAATTTTATCTGATCGCTACGCGCCACACTAACCGTGACAGCCTTCTGGGGTTAGGCCCAACAAATTGCCTTCGCTCCTACCAATATGATTAATTAACGTGGAAGAATAAATCGAAACGGAGGCGTATCTTCTGGCCCCCTCGACGACAAACGCCGCAACTGAACTTCCGTTGCGAATTCCCTACTTCGAAAAATCCACCTCCGACCATCGTTACCGCGCTGATTAATTACCCTGATTTACCAACGAACGTTCCCTGTCATTGTACACTCCTACACCGAAATTAGATTCATTCTATCGCAGAATCTAACACGCCGAGAAGATCGCTGTACACAACTCCGAGGATCGAAGGCTACGTCGCAAGGTCCGGTGCAAAAGTGTCCCCGGAGAAGGGCAACTGGCGGGAATCTGCTTAATTGCGGGCCGGGGCTGTATCGATCCCATTACGCGAAGAAAGTATCTACCAATATGCGCGCAGGCCGATCGTCGGATGGGACGAGGCTCGCCCCAAAGGCACGTATGCCAACGTTTCGTTCGAAAACGGGGGAGGGGAAGATAGATTTATGCTTGAACGCCAGGCACCGCCGCGTTCGTGTCGCTCCTGCAGGGAAGGGTGACTAAGAAGGAGGGGTGGAAACCAAACGGGGGTAGAGGGTAGGGGAGACAAAGAGGGAGTTTTAATGTATGCCTACCGAGAGAGGCTATAAAAATCAATACCTCAAATTACCAGGCAGTACTTAATTTTCTTGGAGCAACCAGGCCCGGCGCGCTTCCTCTGTGCTCCCCCTTTTCCTCCGCCGCCGACGCTACCGCCGACGCCGCCCTCCCGCCCCTTGCCGCGAAGCTCTGTTTCGTTAGCGGCGGATCGACCAACGAGACGTATTTCCCCGCATTCACCTGCATTTTACTTGCAGCGGGTCCCGCAATTACGCGGTGCGGAAGCATTTTTAAATTTTAAAGGGGAGAATGCGGTATTAAAAATGCACCAACGACGACAAGGGCCACTCCTCCGCGTCCCCCTTTCGCCCTCCCCGCGCCGTTCCTTCTCCCCGGTTCTGTTACCTTCCCCCGCGTTCCTTTCGTCTTAATCAGTAAACCGCGGCAGGCCAGCGGCGGATTCGAATCACTTATAAATAAGTGGCGATCTCGGATGTTCTTAAGCTCGTATTGAAAGCCGGGGTTATCGGAGGATGCGAGTCGAGTGGGCACTCGCGGCTCGTTCAATCGCAGAAATTACAGTTCATTTGCGCCGCTGGAATGACAGAACTTTTGATGCTCGTCGGGAAGTGGCTCGTGCAACGACGTTCGACGTTCTCCGAGTCGCGGTATTCTCTATACCAGAGCCTGCTTCTTACACCACTGTGCGAAAGTATCTCTCCCGCCAATCGATGGAACTTTAAATTTCAGATCGGCGAAACTTAGGTTCGCTCGCGTGTATCTCGATGCAATAGATTCGCCGAATGCCACGCGTGGCCCTCGCCTGGAATTTCCGGCATTCGAGGTGGGCGAAACACGCGACGCGTACGTCGCGCCATTTAGCGGTGTAATGCTAATTAATTACATCGGCGAAAAAAGAAAATAAGATCTCACAGGTCCCGACCCCTCGAGTGGCAAGCAAGATTACGACTCAACTCCGGCGGAAGGGTTGGAACCCCGGCGCTTGATTTTATTGCCCGCCCCCTCCCCCTTATCCACTCTAGCCCCCGTCGCCCTGCCTTCCTTCCTCTCCAGAGTCGCAGACCCTCGTTTCTTTTACTTCCTTTCCCTTTCGTCGAGTGTACCGGTTAACGGTGGTGGAAAAGTTTCTCTCTTCGTATTCGACCATGCCCTCCCTCCCCCGCCCTCCACCCCCCGCCAGCCTCGGGTACCGACGCTACCCTTCCTGTGTTGGTGATCAACTGACCCGCGCAAGACTGACCAGAAGAAAGTGTTTCCGCGCGAAAGGTCAAGGCAGACATTCTTGGAAACTGACACGCGCTGTCCTCTCTCGTATAAAACGCTCGCTATTAACGCTACTTTCCTCGGAATAGCGTTGTTTGAGAGAGCGGAAATTCAAGTAAAAGGCTGGACATTCTACCGGTTCTACGCTTCGGAGAGAAATATTTCAAGTATATTAGTATAAATTATAGTTTCTATTTCAAATTTTTGAAAATAGTCATTGATTCTTGAAATTCTTTATAACTGCATCTTGTAAATGGAACGGAGATGTTTAATACATATACAGAAGAGGTGTGTCAGTTTTCTTCTTCATTATTAATTTGTGACGTACCGTAAACTGGGGTGACTTTGCCCGCGCCGGGGTGACATTGCTCACTTTTCGGAAGAGCTTTATTTTATTTTATTCTGAAGTAATTAGAACGTATGGTGTTTTGTAATTGATAGCAATAATTTGCTCCAAGGTCGAACGAAAAAAACAATAGCGAATTCAATCATATAGTAATTTTTTAGTCAGAGTAAAAAAGTGGGCAAAGTCACCCTGGCGGGAAAAGTCACCCCAGTTCACGGGAATGTCCACTCTTATGTGTAATAGCATTCTATTACGTTTGTATAAAAATATTAGAGAACTTCCTTATGGCCATTGAATTTTCTGCTACTTCCACAGTTTTGCAATGATTTAAATAGCTCATTTAATGATCCCGAAATCTTTGCGATGATTTAGTAGCTTATTGAGATAGTTAATTATTTTGTCGACTATATCTTCCAAGGTACGTCACTCCATTTTCTGTTAAAAAATCAATGCATACTGAGTCGCTTTTATTCTACTATTCACAATGTTTAATCTGTCTTTGATGGAGCTCGGATTATACCACTGTTAATTTTGATGTGCCGGATTTAGGATACGGTACTTTTTGTTATTTTATTGTACCCATTTCCAATGTCTCATAATTAGCTAGTAGTAGATAAGCCACATAGAACTTGAATTTTGTACTTTAAAATACACTTAATATCTATTAACATATACGACACTTAATATGATGCAAAACTATTGCGTAATGTAATTCAGACTCTTTACTAATGGCAACTGATGACAAACACGACTTTATTCAACATTCTCTGCGAATTATGGTTGAAACCTTGAAACCCTCAGACACACGTTCAGAGAATGATTCAGGGTCTTAAATCAGTGGATTAAAATTTTAGAAACCCACCTTTGATGCGCATAGACACTTGCAGTATTTATTCTCGAAGCCTTATACAAAGAAAGTATACACTATTGCGACTGGTATGTGAACATTTTCACTGTTTAAAATTCCATGAAGAGGTATTTAATTATTCGAGAAACCACGCCATTTCAATGTTTATATCTTAAAACAGGGAACCCTCGTGCGAATTGCAGGCTTTTCCTTTTACATATTACGGGCAACTGAAACGTTGCATGCGAAAAAGCCATGGCACTTTACTACAAACCTAACACTTGCAGATAATGTCGGCATACAAAGTACAAGAGCATGAGTGTAAATTATAGTTCGTGTGAGAAGGTAGAGTAAGCTTTTCTCACGCAAGTAATTTTTAGCGTTGAAAATGTGATTTCATTTCGATGTTATTTTGATTATATTTTAACATTCTATACTTATCGTACTGAACGGATAATATCAGACTAAAACATATGGTTACTCTTTAATTACGTACTGCTCGCGTTTTAGATTTTTAATTTGTACATATCTTTTAACAATCGATATATTCTATAATGAACTAAAATCTACTTTCTAATGCGAAATGCTTCGAATGCCCTAATTTGTAATTTGTATACCGACGTATTATAGAGTGCAAACAAATTATTTGTCGCTGCTTTGGCAATTAATTCTACACACTTGGATCGGTAAAAGACTCGCTGAGAGAATAATGAACGCTGTAGGAACCATATTTCATACAATTAACCAACAAGCACGGTTCCTTTGACACTTTGCACAAGATTCGAGCCACTGACGTAGTTTAAATTTGATACACGTATAATTAATGCACAGTAATGTCTCAGAAACGTATAGAATTATTCAAAACTTCGCCAGTTAGTGATTTATCTCCAAAATGGCGGGCAAACTGCAAGAAAAATGTTTCCTTGGCTTTTTTCGTTTGCTATTTTCGATTGCAAAAGTAGGTTAGACTCAATGAAAATACTTGGTTGTAGTCGCTGCGAGAGTCATAGGTGTACAGAATAAACAGTAAAATTTATAAAGCAATCGGTTCGATAGCTTTTGAAATTTTATCTTTACGATATGAGAAAATGACGTTTCGAGAAAAACACGTTCAAAGTTTTCATCTCTAGAGGCTGCGCCTCCGCGCTCCCTACAAAATGCCGCTGTAGAAGCTAAAATAATCGAAATTTTTCCATGAAAATTAAACAGTACATCCTTAAGGATATGTAATTTCGAAGAATGTTTATAAAAAAACAATCCATTTTTTCAACCCGTCTAACCGGAATGACGGCTTAAATATAAAAAGGCAAATTTCGTTCTACACCCTGTACACGCGTATGGACATTCCTCCCCCGTGCATGTGATCGACGGACACAGCTGGCATCAACCGCACGTGCCTCCGTATAGCGGGGGTTTCGTTTTCATTGCGCAACGAAGTCGAAGAGCAAACGAACTGGTCGCAACGGGCAGCACACAAAAGTCCATGGTCCTAAAGCCGCGAACTGACCACCGCTACGTTGCGCTGGTCATGGTTGTTTCGATTCCTCCTCGCTCCCCCTTGCCCTTCCTCGCTCTCGCTCGCTCGCTGTCGTGCCTTTTTTCTCTTATTTTACGCTGACCTTTCTTCCTCTCTCCCTCCCTCTACTCCTGGCAGACTCTAACCCCCTGGTTCCCCCCATTTCACAGAGTAGCCTGTGGGTTGGACAAGAAGGCGGGGAACGGCGAGAGGGTGGACGGAGAGAGCGAGACGGAGAGAGGGTGGACGACCCGAGAAAAGAGGGAAAACGAGAACGAGGTCCGAGAGGGAAAGTTGCGAGGGTGGGTGATAAATTGATAGTGGACGTGCGCCACGCGCCCTTCTCCGGGCCAACAGACCAGCAGACTAGCAGACCGAATGACACCCTCACCCCGATCAACTGCCCCCGACTGTTGATACTCTTTCTGAACTGGAATTAAATGATCGCCGCGGTTGTCGAGTCACGTAAGCTATCGCTTTCCCCGACGGCTTGGGATATTTTTTGCCGGCTACTGTCCGATTCGACGCGGCCCGCTTTGGTCTCTCTTAATTCTTCTACTGTGCCCCAAGAACGGAGGATGCAGTTTCTCTCGTGGGAAACGCGCGCGTTTCGATCAGTGGCATGAATAACGTAAAAGGTGTATTTGAAATTAATATGGATGTGGGATTAGAAACTCGTCCACTCAATTTGAACGATGGTAAATTGTCTTTTCGACGAACCCACTCTGCGAGAGCGAAGAAGCGTTTTCAATCGATGAGTCCGGGGCTTGATCCACGTTGATCGTACTCGAGAGAGCAGGGAGTAATTGTTCGTGGCGGGTCGTAGAATTATGTCGTAGGATGCGTACGCATAGTAGCGACACCAAAGCTGAAGTTTATAGTCGGTAGGAAAGAGGATGAACGGGACCAAAGAGGGAGCGAGAGGGAGATAAAGTGGATGGCAAATCCGAACCCAAGTTTCTGACCTTATTCAGCTTATTTACATAAGGCATCTCTGAATAAACGTCGCATACCTACGTAAGGGTATTATTATCTCCTCGAAACATGATTTTGTAGATAGAAAGAAATGTGTTACTATTGCCAGGTACGGATTTGGGGATTTGGTGGCCCTAGGCTAACGAGTGTCTGCTGCCCCTTCCGCGAAATGTCATCAAATATTTTAATTTAAAACAGTTGAGATAATTTTAAAATTAATTCAGTATGATAACGCATATATGAGTTATTGCTAATTTGCTGGAAGAAAGAAAAGTGAATTGTTTTTAAAGTTGTTTCAAGCTTCTGCGTTTAAACTTTTTCGTAAGTTTGTTTGCTCAAGATTTGTTACTCCTCCCAATTTGCCGCTTCTCAAAATTTACCGCTTCCCAAAATTAGCCACCCTCAAAATTTCCCACTCCCGAAATTTAATGCTCCCCAAAATTTGTCGCCCTCCAAAACTTGCCACCCCCAAAATTCGATGCTCCCCAAAGTTGGCCGCTTCCCAAAATTTGTCGCCCCCCAAAATTTGCCGCTTTCCAAAACTTGCCACCCCCAAAATTTCCAGCTCCCCAAAATTGGCCGTTTCCCAAGATTTGTCGCCCCCCAAAAATTTGCTGCCGCGGTCTACTTAGCCCACATACAAATCCACCCCTGACCATTAGACTGGAGTTATGTGTTTGTCATAACTCAAGCACGAGAAACAGAAGCTTCTTCTCGCACTAATTCATAAATCGTGGATGGAAGAAATTGTACGCCGACGCTGTTGCGCAGGTAGAAAGCAATCGCCCACGTTTCCATTTCATCAGAGAAAAGCTCGTATGATATTATTGTCTTGACATCATTAAGGGTGAAATTACATACGCGTGCACGTCAGTCATACCGTTACACAACTTCCGTCTGATTTTCTCTTATACGTGGATACACGGCGTCCAACGTCTCTCTCCTACATTCAGGAGACCCTTCCGCCAGCGTTCTCCTGAATTATTTATATAACAAATATTCGCTGAAAGAAAACTGAAAAAATTATTCCGCAATTCACCGTCGCACAACGAATCCTCGCGTGTTAGGCGTCATTTTTCAAGTACAAAATTCATAGAAAATTCTACCAAACCAGCACGTGACCAGGCGAATGCGAAATTTGATGATCGCCCGTCTGCACCCTTGCCTCGCCCCCGGAGGGGCGCAGATTAAAAAGGAATAAATACGCAGATGGAAAATATTGGACTAACCGGTCGTCGGGCGGTAACCGGCTGCCGGGAGCCGGGACGAACGGCGGATGCGACTTCCGTTTTAATCAGTACGAATCCAAGTTATTAAAATTCCTGGGGAATTTTCGCGGTTGAATAGGCTGGGTGGCCGCCGATGGAGAGGAGCGCGGCCCGCACCGAAGGCACCGTCTGAAAGAAAAAGAAGTTCATTCATTCCAATAGACGAAAGATATAGACCTCAGCCGCGTCCGTCGGAATATCGGCAAACTAAAAACGTTAATTTATTCAATGGCAAAGGGGCATGAAGACATGAGAGTACTGGCGCCCTAAGAGATGAGCTCGAGAACGAGGAAGAACAGAGAGGAGAACTGCAGATGAAGGCGCTGCCTGAGGAAGGACTTTCGGGGAGGGTAGAACGCTAGGGGGTGCGGCGGCGGCGGTGGCGGCGGGGGGGGGCGGCGGGGGTGGATGAGGAAAAGAGTGGCTCAATGGGTGGGTGAAGGAGAGGAGCAGATGAAGGGGGTGAAGGGACTTTGGAGTCAAACGAAAGCCTCCGGCAGTTTTTCTACCGGCTACGGTCCAACTCTTGAGTTTCGCAAGTTTTTTCCTTCTGATTTTTCTAATTAATTATCGGTATTGATTGGTTCTCGATTTGACTGTGGAACGCCTTTGGCTACAAAGCGGAGAGATGGAAATGACCGCATGGAATAACCGTGAAAAGGGCGGGAGGGCGGTGGAGAAGCCAAGCGAATTAACTGTCCATGATTTTCCCGGGGTCGTGATTAAAGAGTGGCTTTACGGTGGAAGGTAAGGAAAGGATTTTCGATATCCATTCTTTTCTTCTGCCTCTATGCTTTTGCGGAGAGGCGCGCCTTTGTACGGTAAGCAAGTGAAGTCTTTGGGTTTGTACAATTGTCCTTTTGTTGTACTAATTTCTATGCGAACAAGGTATATATCGAGTGTAGGCTCTGGATTCGATGCGAAAGGAATTTTTGCATTTCCCTTTCATGTGACTGCTACGAGCTACAAGGTAAGGAGGATGGCAGGAATTCATCAATTTTTGACCTGGTTGGCAACGAAAGTTTTTTACGAGATATGTTTTACAGGTCTTAAGGAATCCGAAATGCATAATTATTTGCCCTGCAGGCGATGGGAGAGTTATAAATAATGAGCGAATGTTTAAAAAATTCTTTGAGACAGATATATAGACCTTCAGAAACGGTATAACATTTATTTAAACGTTTTTCGATAATTTAGGAGTTACAAGCGCATAAGTAAAAGGGTAGGTAAGTGAGGATAGAGAAATGCAACTCGAAACTCCACGCTGGTGTACTCGGTCGTTATGACTTCACACAATAAAACATTAACTCAAACGATGTTTCTTAACATTGTTATTATTTTTCTGGGAAATATTGTCTATTATTGGGAATATTTTTACTAACGACGACATTCCGAACGGTACGCTTAGTTTTTATAACCCTCTCGTCGTCTTCAGGGGAAACAATTATGCATTTCAGATTCCTCAAGACCAGTAGAAACATTAAAACACTTTTGTTGCCAGCCAGGTCTGAAATTTACCAATTTCTACCATTCTCCTTTCGGGAATATTTTATTCGAAAATTTTATCTTCAAAATTAAACAGATGTGAGGCCATCACTTTCAAAGTATAGCCCCCTTGAAACTATACACATACACACATTCCAGGCTCCATTGATCGTAACATTTTCTGGTACCTGTTTCAGTACTCGCGGTATATTACTTTGTTCCTTTCGTGACTCCTTTTACTCGAGAAAGTAAAAAAACAGTCGCAAGGAGATAAATCGGAGAAGTGCGGGGATGCTCCAACGTTGAGGTCGATTTTGAAGTTAAAAACTGTTCCACTACAATGGTCGAAAGTGCCATTTCTCCATTTGTTACGTAACACGCAACTCAAACACGTCTTCACGCGAACGAACTTGCACAATGACTAAAACGTTTGGCAATGTTTACCTTTCGGTAGAGGGGATACCTAATTCTTTATATCGTTGCCACTTTGGCGGAAAGGAAATTATTCTCGAAACTTTATTGCCGCGCCTCGTGGAGTCTAACCGGAGGATAGTGAAACCTATCTATTTCGAAATGTGGTCAGTGTGTTGTAAAACAAAAACCTGGAATAAAATGTTGAAGCAGTTTGTCACAGTAGGGTGGATGCACCATTTGCGGCCACTTTAAGGTATTTGTACGAGTTTTGGCCACTTCTTGAAAAATATAATATTTTTCCGCGTAAGCAATAAATGTAACCTCATATTTCTGGCGGTATGCTAAACAAAATATTTATGATGTGAAATTCTCCAAATAATAATAATCTGCAAACAATTTAAAAATAAGGTAATTATGCACATGGCCAAAAACAGTGCAATGGCCACAAACGGTACATCTACCCTAATACGTAAACGTGCACCCATATAAATATTACAATTTCATAATAATACTTTCATTAAAGACGTTAATTGTATAACGACACAAACGTAATAAGGAACCTTACTACAAATTTGAGATCCAAAAGGTATTCCAAGCTGAACCCAGGAATCCCCTAAAATGGTCCCAGGAGAAGAGAAATAACCGCGCAAAATGAGTGTGAAAATCGTGAAAACACCTTAGCAAAAATATTAACAATTCCCATTGGCCAGCGAAGTGAAAGAATTCCTTTCATCCTCAGCCTCCTCTCCCATCGCTCACAGCCGGAACAACGGCTAAATAAAACAAAACGTTGCCCGCGCTGGCCGCGGAACCGACGATTAACCATTCACGACTTTTTCCACAAATCCATCTGGCCGGTGAGCGCCGTTGGAAGTTTCTCGGAAGGTGGTCAGTACGTTGTAAGACGGAGGATTGATTGCCTCCGAGGTTTCACGATGAAGCGGCAGGAAGAGAGGACGAAGAGAACCGAAGGAAGAACCGCGAGCGGAGCTTGCGAGGGAGGGAGAAGGAGAACAGCAGAGCTAAGGTGGGTGAGCACGACAGAGGGGGATAGGTGGAAACGATAAAGGGGTGAGTCAAGGGTGAACCGTAGGGCTGAGAATGCGGCCAAAGTACGTGAGCAGGGGGATGACTTGTGGTTGTGTGTCGCAAGATAGGGTTGCTATATACCACGTGCTCTGTCCTGCGTCCGTCGGTCCGTTCGTTTCCCGTCGTACCGTCCGTTCCTAACCACTTCTCTCCTATCCTCTTCCTTTAAGGTCCTTCCCGAGACTGCCCCTAGGAGAGGATGGACGAGGTGGTCGAGGGTGGCTTGCACGGACCAGCGGGGGATGTTCTTGCACTTCGGCCCGTTAGCTGTGTGCACTGCCGGTGCCGGTGAAATTGTGTGTGAACCCGCAGCCCCGCCTCGTGTTGGTGGACCCATACGTGTGCACATGTGCACGTGCGCACGTGGCCTCACCTACGGTGCCCGCGGCGCGCAAACGTCTGCGTGTAGGACCGAACGCCGGCCAAGGAATTACGCACCACTACAAGCGGCCCCGCCATTTATTTCGAACAAGAACCTTTGCAAGAGTCGATCTATCAGGTGGCGCGACTGCTTAAACGCATCATGCCACCACCATCGACGCAGCATCGCGAATATCCGGGACTTCCCCTTGACCCAACCAAGGCTCCCCGACTTGCCCGTGCAAGTAAGTAGAAACGCGCACCTTAAATCGCGGCCACTTGCTGATCCAGCAGGTTTTCGGGAAGGTTGAAGTTCATCAGCGAGTTCGATGAAAATGGACATATTGCGGGCAGTTTCGTTCCATCGCAAGGATCCAGACTTATTGGTTGGACGTCTGCGTGACCTCGTCTTTTTAACCTGGGACAATAGTGCTGTTACAGATGCTCCCAATTAAAACCTGGTATCCGCGACCGTGCGGCTCGCACATTCAGGATGCACAGCGGGGGAACGTTACGGGAGCGAATAAAGGTGAAGTACAACTGTGTACCGATCGTCAAAGGAGCCGGCTGTTAACGCGATCCGCCCTCTCAGCGGCGAAGAAACAGGAATTCCCATTCCTGGGGGGCGGGATGTGCATGCCTTGGAAAACGTTCCTCGGGGAAGGGGCCTCGCGGCCGCGACGAGCAACAATGGGGCACGCTCGCATGCGTCCGAGGCGAATGGGAGCCTCGCTTCACAGAATGACACCCGTTAAATGCCGCATCTCGCGCTACAGGGACTATCGGACAAGGCATGTAAGGAACTCGGATATACACGTACAGGATCTTTCGAGGAGCGTGTGCGCGCATTCGCCACGCATACCATCCGCCGCGAAATCTCACGACAAATACACACATGTGAGAAGCACAATAATTACTATAGGTAGTAAGGAGGGTACCCCGCGGGGGTGGCTTGGCCAGCAATCGATATATACACACACGCATGGGGGACACGCGTACACACACACACGTACGCGGGTTGGGGGGGGGGGAGGGAGGGGGTGTGTGTGCGGGGGGGTGGGGGGGTGGCAGTGTGAACACACGCAGCGGGCGAGCGGCCGCACACCGTTACACGGTTTACATAAGTGAAGTTCCTTGGCCACCACCCTCAGTCACCACCTCTTATATACCCCCTTCCAAGCCAGTGCCACCCTCTCTATCCTCCCACGCTACCCTGGCCCTCTTCCTCCTGCTTTCTGCCCAAGCGTTTCTAATTTGCATTCCCCTCCGTTTGCACTCCTCACCCCTTCTCACGCTTTCTCTCGCGCTCTCGCTGCCCTCCTCCCGCTCGTCCACTCTCTGTCCCTCTCTCTCTCTCTCTCTCTCTCTCGCCCCCATCGCTCTCCACCATCCCCATTCGCAACCACCTCCCGCCTTCTTCCTCATCCTACACCTTCAAGCCATCCACCCAACAACCCCGTTGTCCGTCTTGCGAGGTTTCACGCACACGCGTGCCTTTCGTCCGTGTGCCACGCATACGATGGGAAGGAGGGGGCGGCGAGAGGGGCGAGACAAAGAGACCACCCTTAACTTCGGGCCAGGGAGTAAGACGGCCACGGAGTGTGGGGCAACGGGGGATGAGGATCGGTCCAGGGTTGCTGCAGTTAGGTTAGGGCTGCCGGTACCTTCTTAATACCTTTCGTCGGGCTCGCTTGTATACCTATACGCTTTGGATCTCGAGCGTTAAAGATACCGGGCCGACCCGCGTCTCGTATAAATTCTGCAGGACACCCTTGGTCCGTTCTCCTCATATTTTTAACTGCAACACTTGCCGGCTGCGGGGACGCGATCTTGATTGGCTCGCTGGGAACGGTGTGCGCGCTGATGAGTCTTTTTCCGATATAAGGCACAGCTTATAACCAGACTCTCCCCGACTCTCTGCCATTTGTATTTCTAATTAGCTAACGTATCAGCGAATCACAGATTCCGACAGTTTAAATTTACCGTGTCAGCTTGCCACCTTGCCGCGCTAAGTTGCGCTGTATTACGACTACGGAGACGGCGAATTCGATCGTAAAAGTTGCACCGCGAATTGTCCTACAGCGATTTGACGCTGCAGTCCTCGGCCGAGACTTGCGATTTATGTTTGCATAAATTAGAAGTTCCTAATGCAGATTATCGCGGGCGATATTAATCGCAATTGCCGAGCCGCCGATCGAGTCGTTACACCTGATTAATTACAGGCTTGGTCCCACTGATATTGCTTCCGGACAAACTTTCGCATACCTAGGTACCCGCGCGCTCTGGAAACGTCCGAAATTACGTCGAGGCGAGGTTTCCCCGCGTCCGAATTTCGCGGCACGTGAGGAACGATCGGCGGAAGTTACGGGAAACCCGCGATAGGCGTGCGACAAGTTCTTGTAACCGGACCGAGGCGAGGCGCACGGCAGTATTGAAGATCAGCCGCCGACGGAGTTCCCTGCAATTAAAGTAACCGATACGTGGACCGCGGCAACGTCGGCCGCGCACGAAGGACCCACCGCCGGGACAATGGCAGCAATGAAGATAAAGAAGGGTCGTGGCGGGCATAATTCCGAAGTGCGTTAAGAGATCCGACTGACTGACGTGTCTGTCAGGGATGGATGGCAGTAAGGGTTACGAGCATCACTCATCAGTAGCGGCCATATTGCCTGCCGGTGCCCCCAACCCTTCGCGAGGAGCGCGAGCCCTGATAATTCCCCAACCCTCCGCGCTGCCTGTCTCCCTTTCTTCGCCCCTCGTCTCGCTCCCACTGCCGTTCGCTCGCCTGCTCACCCTTAGTGCCTTAGTCTTACTGGTTTCTTCTCCTTTTCTCCCTTCTTCTTCCAGCAACGCTTCTTCTTCTTATTTAAACCCCCAGCGCGCGGTGCCCGGGCTGCTTAATGAGAACCTCCACCTCTTCGTACCACCACCACCATCGTCGCCACCACCACCGCCACCGCCTCCACCACCGCCGCTCACCACTCGTCCTCCTACCCCGCACCACCGCCACCCCCTCCCCCGCCCTACCCCTCTCGCCCTCGCTCGCCACCCCCCGGGGCCGCCTGCCCGTTCTCCACCGCGCTCTCGTTTCAACCAGTAACGTGGGGTTCACCCAACTCCCGACGTCGAGCTACGACCCCTATACGCGCGGCCAGGCCGCCACACACGCGAGACATTTTAGACTTTTAATATTGATTGCACGCTGAAGATGAACGCCTCGCCTTGGTAACAATCATGATTACCATGCGTGATCTCTTGGATCGGTCTCCGCGGCACGGCAGGGGGCGGGCGAGGGTGAGGGACGAGGGCGAGGGACGCTTACAGCAAAGACGATGCCCTGATGTTTGCTGTGCACGCTCGGACCCGAGCGACTCGGCGCACGATACGCATTCAATGGGAGATCGCGAGAATTTTTAGCTCGATGCGTGGATGACGTCCTTCGGCGGGTGTTGAAAAGAATGTACACGGGTGTATTGGGTATTGATGGACATTGGATATTCTCTGTACAGGGTGTCCCACCAACTCTGTTCACCTTAAATGTTGCCATTATTTCAAGTAGTTAGCGCAGATAGTATTTATACAATTCGTAGGTATGATTGCGAGATAGGAATAACGTGGTGGCGATTGTTCTTTTAAGGGTGGAGGCGTAGAGGAGATCTGGGGGTGAATTCTGGTTTTTAGATAGAATGTTTAATTTTTTATGGGGATTTTTTTATAGAATTCTGAGGATAAAAGTGCTGAGGCACATTTATGCTAAAACCCACCGCTCTTAAGGTACGCGACTTCCCAAACTAGTGTGTTGTACACTAATCCGAGGGCCATGATTCATCATCGCAAGGACGTGTTTCATGCCGAATAGGATAGACAAAGTTGAATATTTCGAGAACGGTGAGTTTTAGGATAAATGTACTGTAGTACTTTTATATTCAGAATTTGCTGTCCTTTTGAAAATTACCGTAAAAATTGGACATCCCATTTGAAAAAGCTAAATTCACCTCCAAATCTCCTCTACGCCTCCCCCTGCAAAGAAACTATTGTCACCGTGTTGTGTCTTTCTTGCAACCCTGCCACTTTTGTAAGTAACGTTTTCGCTTATTACTTGAAATAACGGAAATATTTGAGGTGGACAGAGTTGGTGGGCCACCCTGTATAATTAGCAGGTAAATTTCAGGTAGTAAAGATTGTAGTGTAAGATAAATGTTCGTTACTATCGAGTTATGTACTAGAGTTGGTAATGGAAGATTTGTATATTATGTAGCACGTGAAATGTAGAATATTGATGCATGGTACGATATCTTGATGCCACACGGTGGTGTAGAGCGTACACTTAGAGGGTTAATGAGAATAATCACAGTCAATGGTGCTTTGTACATGGAATATGGTATCTTGGATATACTATTGAAGGAAAATCTTTTGCATTCAGTAGACAATAAAATATATTTAATCAATAACAACTTGTAAATCAAAATTGAAGGAGGTTTGATCTAATTGAAATTGGACAATTTATCAAAATTTCTCATCATGTATTAAAACGACACATATACTCATTAAATTGTGCATAATGGTATCTTGAGTCTTGACACAACTCCGACAAGTTTTTAATTGTAGTACCTTTTCTTAACTAATTAAGCGCTTGCTTGATATGCATCGTATTTCTAGAAGTTCAATAAGACCGAGCACAGCAATAAAGCAGAATGTCAACGTCAAATGAAATTGCAAAATTATTGATAACGAATTCGTTATTTGGTATTGCAGGATGTCACGTATTTGAAAGAAACAGGATCCTTGACTTTCGGGTTTCGTGATCTATACGGTCCCCTTTGCATTATATTTAGCCTAGGAGGGGTTATTACCGTTTCGTGTGTAGTTAACCAAATCAGAGTTTCAATCTGATTTGTAAGTCGTGGCCATTGATTACATTCGGACGAATTAGGTCACATGTAAATGAAACACATAAATCTTTCCTTTCCCTTTCTCGACTCTTTTCGAATTGTCGGCGGGCACACTATCCGGAATTAACGGCGAATACGATGAAAGTGACTGGCGTACAACCGGAATTCGTGAAATGCTAAATGATAAAAATCTATTGGTATAAATCTTCGTGATTTATCGTTGAAATCGAAATTTGTTGGTAAAACTGACCACGTCCATCATCACATCCTAAAATCCTTAAGGATTAATAGAAGCAATTACTTCCCAAGTTTTTGCAACAATAGATTAATAAAACTCCGTATGGGGAAAAACTTGTTCGTTTCGCAATATCTTTCAATTATTGCCTAATTTATTGTAAATTAAGAAATATGGATTTGGTCAGTTTTATCTACTAACAGCCAACGATATTCTTGATCCGGAAGTAAGAAGATTCTATCGAGATATTTTTATAACTTCAGAATAAGTTGTATAACTTTATAACAGAACTTAATTCCATGCTACCATAGGGTAATTAATGTCGCTAATAAGGTATATGGTTAATCGTTTAATTACCAAGGGTTATCGCATGATTTCGATCGTGAAAAAGAAACGAATGAAAAATTAATTTCTGAAACATCGATATAGATCTACAGACACAAGAGTCACGAGGAATATCTTTCTCTGTCCACCTACTTGCATAGTACAATATATCTAGGACATATTTACGACTGTTTTCTCTGTTGGCAATTGATCAGCGGTCTAACGGTTCATTGTGTTGCATACCAATAAATAACTAACGTTTTTCCTTGGCTCGAGATCTACCTATACAGCCGGGACGAAGGAATTTTCGCTGGACGAATGTGATCGATGACACGTAACTGACACGATATCAGTTATCGTGATTTCAACGAACACACTTGCAAGAAACATTTTTCGGCCATGAAATCACGCACAAAAATGCAAAGTTTCTTAAACATAAATGGCAATTCGATTAAAACACAGTGTCCATGAACTAGTGGCGAATTTAACGGGCAGTCGATGAGCTGTTGCCACCTGGGCCCCTAGAAGGTCCCCCATGGCCACACTTTACCTAAAAAATTATGATTTTATCCCAACACTATATTTTGTCTGTACTACCACACTTACAAGGGAAGATCCCGAACTCGGAAATTCAAAAAAATCTGAAACTTTGCGAGTATGTATGGGATTTCCTACTGATTACAACGCAATTTTTGTTTGCCGCCCCAATTCGCTCTAAGTGGGTGAAATTAATCCCTGAAAATTCGGCTATTTCAGATTTTATATTGTAACTCGCAATCCGTAAGAGATAGAAAAAAAATTTCAAGACAAAAGTTACTTCTTTTAATTATCTTTTTATCATTTAACAGTTCGCGAGTTATAACAGAAAACCGGAAAATAGCCGGAATTTAAGGGGTCGATTTCACCCTCTTACAGTGAATTCGGGCAGCAAAGAAAAATTGCGTTGTAATCAGGAGGAAATCCCCTGCATATTCACAAAGTCTCGGATTTATTTGAATTTCCGGGTTCGGGACGTTTCCTTGTTAACTTGTTTTTAGTAAACTACCTCTTCATTCTTTCGAAAAAATAGGCCCCTCGGAACGTTTGCCACTTCCTCTTAAACCAGCCACTGCCGTGAACCAATTTAGCCCCTTACCTAATAACGACGAGTCACACTCGAGGCGCGGATTATCCCTACACTCGAGCAGATGCAGTCACGTGGCCGAGTTCGGCAAGAAAAGCAGCAGTTACAGAGCTCTTTCGCAGTCATTAATTTGCTAATTCAGTTCCTAACGACTCATTAAATAATAATTAGCTCGTCTACCTCTACGTTCCATGCGAGTTTCGTTCAACGATTGGAGGCTTAAGACTCGTAAGTCGTGTGGTCGAAAATAGAGTCGCCACGTACGAAAGGAGTAGAGAAAAGGTGCGAGAAATCTCGTCGAGCAATTTATCGATCGATTCCGCCGTGAGATACGAGAGACCAGCGGGGGGAAAGCCTTTGGGGAACAATTCAGAACGCCAAATGATTATTGACAGAGGATAACGCCACCTATCGTTCTGCCAAAACCGCGGACAAACGAGTGCGCGTGATAGAAGCGAGCCGTCTATCGTGTTTAAGATCTGTACAACGGGCATCGTACCTACCCGTCCGCGTTCTCGTCTAATCGCGGCACTGGCGGCATCCCCTCAGCGAGAGCCTCGGGCCTGCATATATATATACGTACATTCGCCGGCTATTACGAGGACGACATTTGTATTTCTTTGTGCCGGGCAAAGCGAATAATAGCACGGACGTGGATTAAGACTGCACGGATAAGATCGTTTCAAGGATCCACTAGAGAGCCAGGACCATTGTCCCGATCGAAACGATCTACTAACCGATCGTCTCCGCCACTCGTCAACCCTCTCTCGATCTCCTCCCGCCCGCCCCCCTCTGTCGGCCGCCCCCCCTGGGTTCCGTCCCACCCTCTCCGCGCCGCTGTATACCGACACAACCACCGTAACCCTCTGCCTATGGTCTCATCTCAGCCGTGCAGTCACGTCTTGAAGGGAGCGCAACGAAGAAAGATGGGGAGAAACTGAGCCGTGACGAGGGAAAGAGAGGCGGCGAATGCTTAAGGGACGGAAAGAAAGGGGAAAAGAAGACAGGAGGACAGACATAGGACAGTGGACGGGAGCAGCGCGGTGGGACGACAGAAGAGGGGCCGAGAGGGGCGGACGGAGGGAGAGAGAGAGAGAGGAGGCGAAGGAGCGAATGATAGAGGAGGAGGGTACGCGCGCGGCCGGTGGGTCGTTATTTTTGTGCCTGCTTCGTCTTTAATTTCTCCCCTCCTTTTGCGCCACGGCGCGGACGCCGCGACGCCGAGCAGAGGAGCCGTGGCTGGTTGGTGTGCGGTTGTCTTAGTTCGTATGCATATCTCAGTGCCTCACATATTGATTCAGGGCGTCATTACGCGTCTTAGCTCGGCCCACTCCCACCACCGACTAAACCACCCTCCACCCCACCCCACCCCACCCCCCCGTCCGTCCGCCACCCACACCCCAGCAACCTCCACCTCCACCTCTTCCTCCTTCTTCACCTCCAGTCCTCCTGTGGCTCTCCTTCGCCGACCCAACCACCCACCTACCCTTGCCCGAACCTTTACTACCCCCGGCTGGAAGAATCTTCTTGCAGACCGGTCCTTCCCTCTCCCCTCCTTGCTTAACGACACGCAACTCTCTCTCCCTATCACCCTATCTCCCTCTCCATCTCCCTCTACCTCTCTCTCTCGCTCTCTCTCTCTTGCTCTCTCTATCTCTCTATCCGTCCACCCTTGTCTCGTCCATGTGTTTTTGGGCCTCCGTCTCCCTCGTTGTTGCGTGTTGCGTTCCCCTGGCACGCACGTGTGCACAGCCATACGTGTGTTCCGCCGCGAGAGCCGAGCGTGTGCGTACACATTTAAGCGTACTCGAGTCCCCAGCGAAGCCGCGTAATCGATATCCGATTAATTTTGATCAGAGTCATCCTCGCGAGGCGAGATTTTGTTCGGTGGCGAGGACCAGCGGATCTCCCTTGGCCGCGGGAGGGTGTATCGTCTCCCTTGGAGCCACGGGGAAATTCATCGGGAGATTGTTGCGCGCTTTTAATATCCAGGGACGATGATGAAGATGTAAGATCCAGGACTAGACAAGCCACCATAGGACTTCTCGCGATAGATTGGAGCCTCTGTTTTATCTGGAGATCTTTGTGGCTGTAGAACCACTGCTTTGACGATCGGAGGGGAAGGAAAATCTCGAGCGCGTATGATCTTCTTGGAAGTAGTTCGAACCTGTAGCTGATCAGACCGGCGCGTTTAGTAGAATGGGTCTCAAATGTACTTCGCCGGCGATACTGCTCCCTTTCCTTCGCACTTTCTTTCTCTAACGATGAATGTCTCGGCGAATGATCTCGGTACATGATTGCGATATAGTCGAATTTTAATCTTCGATTGTGTTTATGAATTTTTAACCTCTTTCTCCACGGCAATTAACTTGTTCCGTTACTGCAAACACATTGTTTGCTGATGTTTGTGGTTCACTTTTCGAGTGCCAGAAACTTGTATTTTATGTGATGATAAACTTAATATTACGATGATAACACATGGATAGTTATGTATTGATTTATAGGAGGAATAAAAATAAATGGGAGATATGTAATATTAATCAATAAAATTAATGTTGTATTCTCTAAATCTAGCCATTAGTGATACAATGTCAACAAACACATATAATTTTGTTAGTACGTTTCATTTTAATTTAACTCTTTAACTAAAGTAGCTTATACTTTGTTATTTCTAACGCACGCAGGCTTATTTGATACTTATGCTTCACTTGTCATTATCGCGTATTCAACTATCGAGTCTAATACGTGAATAGTCCATTTATATGGTTTGTGCACGCGGTGCCATCTGTTAGGTGTCCTACTGAAAGTGCTTCTGATTGACCAGATACTGAATAAGTTGATTTTGAAAAATATATAAACATGTAATTTCGTTGTGAATATAATTGTTATCAACAAGAAATGGAAGCATTCCCAACATAAATCTTAACTGAAAATAACGTAATTAGATAATTTTGCCTAAATAAAAGCGATTTTTTCGAAATGAAAATACGAATAATGTGAATTGTATTGCGAGAAAGTTAAAATGGAAGAATTCAAAACGTAAAAATAAATATTGCAGGAATTACAACAGAGACGAGGTATAGCATAGATTCAACAACTTATGGAGTTTTGTGTCTCTGGCGAAACTGTGTTACCATCTAACGATACGAGGATTGAACCGCAGACCAAGTATAGGATAGACCTATCACGCAATGTAATTTTGTCACAGACTAGGTATAGAATAGACCTTTCACCCTATTTTCTTCCGTGTCCCTCGATTTTGGGGCTCTAGAGCCCCATTACCATTTCCGTGTCGTATCCAACGTTAACGGCTAAGCAAGAAATAAGAGTGCAGCGCTATAAGCGGTAGGAATGAAAGTTATAATAGCGGTGTGAATTTAGATACAGAGTGTCCCGATGTCAAATTAATACACCATTTTTAAAAGGCAAATAAAAATTTCTTCATTTCTTTATCAATCAGCAACTCTACAGACCCATAACAACGGAGAAGCATTGTACACCTTTGCTTACGATGTAACAATTCTCTGCTATCTTATAATTCCCGAATAAATTATTTGCGGACATGGGTTTATATTAATTTTTTCAACATTTTCAATTTTTTCAACTGTATACCCGGGATACTCTGTGTACAGAGATACACTTTCATTTATCATTTTGAACACTTCTTATAATAACTAATTAAAAAAATTATTAATACATTTTTTTATGGAGATATACAATAATCAAAAACATTTATACAAATGTTCAAGATTGTTGAAATATTTCGAATTTGTTTGTGTTAGTGAATTCGAAAATTTTGGGTCCAAAATACACTTCACAGTATGGAGAAAAAAAAATACAGAGTTGAGAAAAGAAAATTCGCGACCTTCAAAACCCCCTACTTCGTCGATGATTGGATGTATGAAGACTATGAAGAGGTATTTACTTACACGTACTTACTTATAATTTAATTTTGCAAGAACCAAATATACTGGACATTAATGAAAGAGAGAAAAAACTTCGAGCCGAACAGTCTACTTTATTTATCTTTATTTATATACTTGGAACATGTGTAAAATATGTACATATATATACAGGGTTATCCATTTAACTCAGGACGCATGGGGTTGGTGCATTCAAAATCCAATTTCTTCTTTAGAACAGGGACTGACTAAGTACTTACTTGGTAAATTTATCTGTTCTCGCGCACGCGCTCTGAGTCAAGTGGATAACCCTGTATAATATATACAATATATATATATATATATATATTATAACACAATAATTACAAGAGAATGACGGAATTCAATCAATTAGGATGTAACTATTGACGAGGTATACGATTTCAATGCCGCGACATTAGTTAGTTTGAAAAACTTAAATAGTCTCGAATAATAACCGTGCGAATTCAAATATGTATACGCGCCGTTATGTCGTCTACGATGCAAAATAATACATGTGTATACATATATATCTTTGAAATATTCATATATGAATATAATAAATATATTTTGAAAGATTTAATAGTTTAACACGAAACCTGAATATAATACAGAGGTACGATGTGACACAGCTTGTTTAACACATTTAATTAATTTGAACTAGAATAAGGCGTCTGTGACGAAATGCGGTTTGGGGTTCTAGAAATTTGCATTATACCCTGGAACATTTACGTATCAGCGCAAATAATCATCCAATACTTATTACACGTAAAATATTATAATACTTATCATACGCATGAAATTCAGCGAAATGCAATTGACATATTTTCCACTTTTAATCGGCGATGGATTTTTTCGTAGAGCAGATAAAAACACTTTGCCGAGGAAGAATATCGAGACACTGGGACTTTTATATTACGTATACAAACTATTCTTCATAATTCTCGTATAAAGTCAACGCTTAACATAATCATTTTGCACCTGATTTAATAAACAACCAGTCAGTTCCCTAGCGAAATAAACTTATAAAAAACTAGAACTTTATGAAACGTCCAGGCAATCGTATTTCAAGAGCTCCTACTATTGGAAAAATATAAATGTTTGTCTAGGAACTTAGTTCTCATAGTATCTTCGTATCGAACTGAAGAACAGATTTTATGAAACGATTCGCGCAATTATCCTTTGGTTTCTCTCAAAATAGACTGATAGACGTTTCTTTCATTTCTAACAATATGTATCCGGGTGTAACGATCATAACTTCTGCGTCAACGTTAGGAAAAGATAAATATTTTAACGTTATACAATGTGAGGTATAACAGTTTTTTAAAAATAATATTTTACATCAACTTATCTATACATATACTTGTACACGCTTAAAAATATGGTACCGCTAACAAGTTGTAACAGTAAGAGAAACGAGGTGCCTATTGAAATGCCTACCTTTTCCGAGTATAATCACGAAAAATAAGCTTTAGTGAAATCTGATGCTCGATTATAAATGCCTGAAAAATATATACCCGCTCCAATCTATGCGTACCTATTGTTTACCGGAAAACAATTCATTTTCATCATATTAATATCAATTGTCGCGAAGTGAAACGATTGTTTAAAGTAATTCTACCGCTCGCAAAATTTCCTCCTGTTCATCCGTTTGTAATTGGATTGCCAGCCCATAGAAACCTGAAATTTCATTTAGCACGAACTGTTATCGGCTTTCGCATTCTTTTTCTCTGTTGCATTCTCTTACATCCTTTTATCTAACGTGTCTAGCCACCGTGTCTAGTTTTTCTACGGTAATAAAACGCACCCTCCTTGCAGAACTTATTTAAATGCAGTCGGTGTATTCTTGTTACTAAGAGTCTCAAAAACTTTAATGGAAATATAAAAAGAGTTAAGTGGTTCTTTGAAAATCGACAGAATTTATCGTTATGGTCAAAGAGGTCACGTGACACTGAGTTGTAATAAGCAACCATCCTTCGTGTATTCTGATATGCATCTCCGTAACATGACAAGACTAAACCATCATTTAGTTTTCTTTTCTGGTAACATCGAAATACGACAGTGAAATGTAACATGCGTTTAAGGTTCATTGGAAGGGATACGACGAGAAATTGACGGTAATTCACGTGCTCGAACCACGTCGGAACTGTAGCCACATATTTTGCAGCACAGCGTAACACAGTATTGTAAATGCATATGCATGCTGAACAAATGTACATGAACAAGATGTCCGAAAATTGAGCGATATCACGGAACATTCAATATCCTGAGGCAAAAAGGTATCGAATAGTCCTTTACCGTTTTCGGATTCGAGGATTCATTCTCGAGATATTAGCAGTTGAATGTTAACGGTCCAAGTTCCAGGGCGTGCAGTTTAAAGCCGAAACAGCTGAGCCCGGAACAGTGACCCCTAGCAGACTCGCAGGAGGCACGCGTGGATACAGGCCCACATATACAGTAGAGCCGACCGCGCTGGCTCAAACCGTGAAGATGAACTAGCGCGGTCGATTCTGCTGCATGTGTGAACCTGTATCTACACACGCCTCCTGCGTGTGCGTGCGAGCGCACGCTATCATGCGCTCAGCTGACAGAGCTTTAAACTGTGCGCCCCGGAACTTGGACCGCTAATAATCAACTAATAATACCAAAACGGTAATGCACTTTTTGATATCTTTCTGCATCAGGATATTGCATGTTCCGAGGTGTTCCTCAATTTTGGAACACCCTATGTATCAGGAGACAATATTCGCGACGACTTGAATGTTTCAAATATCTGCGTATTATCTTCGGGTCAAGACCTATAAAATTGTAATAAAGAACACCGAATAATTTCGGCAATTCAAATCAAAATGTAAACATGGCACGTAACTGTGTTAAGATAAAACAATTGTACTAAGTGTATCAATACCAAGTATAATCTTAAAGCTAACAGAATTATACGCCTTGTCGCGTTTAGATAAACGTATGAACACAACAGTGAGGATATCACGTATAAAAATAAGAAACAAAGAAATTCTTAATATAAAATTTGAAATGATTTCTGTTTAATGAAAGATAATCTAAATTTCTCGATAAATGGACAGCCCTAATAGGCTCTTTGTAGTAGTATTCGATATTTAATGCTAACTCATGTCGATTTACTTAACGACATATTTTTTATTAGCACACCATAAACTGCTTCTACTATAAATCATGCTAAATCATAAACTGCTATTTCAGTTGTATATGCTGTGCTTATGATACAGACCTCATCTTTTGTTTCGTTCCTTTTACATATTTGTAGGAAGAAACATGTGATTAAAAACATGCCACACGTTTTTGGTTGCATACAGGGTACGGCACTTAAATTGTGAAAAGTTAGTATTTACAAAAATATCGATAATACAAGAAAATCTTATTAGACAGGTTTTAGGATTTTAGGATGGAATTTGTCGCACAAATTCACTGTTTCAAGGTGATTTGAACGTGATTTCAGGGCGATGAAATTTTGAATGGTGATAAAGCGTATGTTTTTCAATGTTCGTCACTAATAGTTGTAATAGATAAGTATATCACACATTTAGACGAGTTCAATGAGTATAATCTCTCAAGGTCCGTCAACATTGCAAGTAGGGAATAAACAATTGCATTGTCCAAATTACGTTTATTTCCGACATTCAGATATTATTCGTTTACTTAGCCATCATCTGTTCTATTAAGTGTTTAAGTATTGTTAAAATGTGAATAGAACACACAAATTATCGAATATTATCTTTCTTCAGAAGGTAATACAAACACAGCTCCTTTCTTTAATTCACAACCTTGATTGACTTTGAATAACCATGGTCATTGAGGTTCCCTAATCTGTACCACAATTATGTATATTGAAAAACATGCGATTATGTTAAAGTTTCATAAAAATCGTTAAAACTTAATCACGTATTAAGAAGAAAATTGTTTCGAAAAATGTGGCCCCTAAAATATTTCGATTTTGCTTAACAGTGTTTTACAATATTATCAACACTTTTGGATATATTCTCTCATGGGGCTTTGCAATCCTCACCCTGTACGTAAAATATGTGATAGATATATTACAGACTAAATAGACAAAACTTGTCAGAAATGTAGGTGAAACAAAAGTTGAGGTCCTGTTTCCTTCGGTTAGAATCTAAATGTTAGATTGTACTTTAAATGTCTACCAGGGAAACGGTTTTGTTAAAGACAAACATCGTGTGCGCTAAATTGTGCGTTGTACGCCGTCGCTGAACGAAAGGAAAAATTCTGTTCAGTTTCCATTGTTTTTCGGACCTAATGCTATGTCATGCACTCAACTCCAGAACGAAATATTAGCATTGCGAATCGCATGCGTCGTCCACTTCTATCGACTAATTAAAAGGGAACCAACTAAATGGGCCGGAGAACCTGCATCTTTTGCTAATTGCGAGTAAATCATTCGATATTAGTGATTCGCCTTTGCAAAAATTTGCTGCCATTACGAAATTATATTGAAAACGAATGGTAATTTCAATTAGAATTCAGCATTATTCGAATTGTTTCGAATAAATATTCTCGTAAGATAAAATACATATTTGATCCAGACATATAAATTTGGCGTTATAAAACGAAGTCATTGGAGAATAACGAATAATTTTTAATTCGAATAAAAATTTATTCTAGTTTCTGAACTTTTCCATTGTTGAATTTATCATTTCTAACAAATATACATGTAAAAGAAATCGAATTTGAAAAATCGTCGGACCCGCGCATGCTTAACTATCTTTCGATATAGCTTTTAATTTGTTACTAGGTATATACAATAACATTCGACATTATGATAGATATCTACTGATAAGGCATTTTAACGATTTTAATATTTAATAACCTGCTAACATATTAGTTAAAAAACAATTGGAACTGTCGTCCTGGTTGTCGAATACAAATTGTTGCTGCATTATGATAATCGAAAGTAACGTTTTGTATCGGATGCCCTTGCTTATAACAACCAGACCAGACATTATTGTGTGACACGTTGTGTCACCAATGGTTGGCCGTTATCTCGGGAAGCCTTCCTCTCATCCTCACGCCGCTTATGCGTCACATTTATTTGACGCTGAGCTTTTTCGGATAACGAATAAATCCTTTTTTCGAATAACGCTACAGATTTATTCGTAAATAACGGATCATTTTTCGTCGAATAAGATCGTTATTCAAGAATAAATCTTAGGGATTTATTCGTTATTCGAAATTAAATTTGACCGAATCCGACTAATAATTATTCGTTATTCATATGTAATACATTATTCTACCATGATATTCGAGTAATTCATAATTATTTAATCGAATAACTTATTCAGATAGCTTCTCCAAAATGATTGGAACCTTGCATCATTATTTAATTGAATAATTTATTCGGATGACTACTCCGAAATTATTCGAATAATGATAAAAACAACTGGCGATAATTTTCGCTGCCTACTGTCCGACAACTGTTTTCGCAAATAATAAATGCACAGTGTAGCAATATGGAAGTAACCGAAAATGTGGATAACAAATAACGCAAATAATGAATAAATAATTATCCGAATAAAAATGATTCGCCTTCTAATGCTATTCGAATAAATTCTTATTCGATAAAGAACTGATTCATTGATAGCGAATAAAACCATTTACTCGTTATTCCTATCCGTTCTTCGTCATTCGAATCACATTATATCCGACTCTGGTTTCTATGAAATCTGGTGTGCTATTCTTGTAATCGCGCGATACCTTTGCCCATAGTACGTTGAGAGAAACGTTATTATTAATCGAAAAGAAATGATGGAGAGGATTTGAGAATAGTATCCATCGATCGCGATTTGACCGCGCCACAGCAACGGTTTGTTATTCCTGCTGTAGTGTTAAGCGTAAGAAGAGAAGCAATGGCTTTGATGCAGCAGCCTTTAAACAATGTTTAGTTCTTTGGGTTCTCGTACGCGCTCGTGCAACTTTGGGGATCGTTATCATAGAATTGGGGACTGGTGTTTGAGAACGGCGTGACGCCGCTCTTCCGAGCGATGCAGATTTCTCTTACTGATACGACGGACATTTCTGCGAGCGATGCAAGCTCTAAGCAACTTGCTCGTACTTGGCTTTGTTGATGTTGTTGGCTAAGCAACACGCCAAGAAGACGCCTATGAGCGGCAGGAATGCTACACCGATCGCCGTTCCAGCTACCAGGCCAATGTTGCTGTTTATCAAGTCCAAAACGCGAGTATAGCAACCCTGAAAATTCAAATTTTATATATATATATAGAAATCGTGACATAGTGCATACAGTTACTCACAAAAGTATTCATCCACTCTATATGTAACATATATACATAAATTTTTAATAACAAATCTTGTCGGTTATTCCTAGTCCTGTAAAGTTCCTTAGTTTCTATTTTTATGTTAAAAAATTTCTTACATTTTATGTAGATTTTAAATTACCTCAGTATAAATTTCATTTGTGTCAGTAGTGTCGCAAGTGGCCCTTGACACTTTGCAGCAAGATAGAGGAATCTCCTTTTGTGGATACGTATTGAACCAATCGGTGTAGCCCCTGTTACCGCAGCAGTACAACTGTAAATTAGAATGATATATTGATATATTGCTATATTTGGAAGAGGCATATAGAAGAATTTGGGAGAACTGTTTTAATTTCTACTGTTAAAATGAAATATAGTAATAGGTACTATGCAATAATAATTGATGATGAATTACAATTTCAACTTTGAATTTTTATATTATTGTGATTGATATTTCGCGTTGAAAGTCCCGCCATGCAAATCTAACGAAACCATTCATGTCTGAGAATTCAAAATTGCGATTAGGATATATTTAAACATTAGTGAAATGTAAAGAATTAAGTTCGTCGATTTCAGAATTTTACGGTGCCTATTATTAATTACTTACAGTAGATTGCATAGTATCAATATGAGTACTCTTCACTTCGTCCTGTCCATAAACAGCCATGCTTTCATTGAGCCCCTGATCGAATCTTTCGTCCAAACTGCTACGGTAAGCATAAACAGACGCACCGGCTCCGAGTTCTAATAACGCAACGACTGCTAAGAATGCACCGTACTGTAAACAGAATTGTTCCAGAAATGAGTACTTTCCTTGAAATAAACTTTAATTTTATCTGCAAACAGAAATTCTCCAATAAGTAATCATTTTTCTTTAAGATAAACTTGACGCGTCTCCTAACGAAATGCAAAGCGTCCTTAAGTTTACATTTAAATATCAAATACAATCGAGCCTTCCATATCCGAATACATACCCAGAGTCAGCAGAAGGCACTAAGCAGCCTAGACAAGGCATAGGGACGCTTGATGCCAAGGACGTCAATGACAGGGGCACTTCGCACGCGAATATCCAATTTTTTAATTTTGATTAAGCGGTTCTTTCAAGATGCCGAGATATATTGTTTATAAACATCGTGAATCAAATCAGTGGTGTTCTCTACTTTTTTGTGTGAGGTACACCTGACATCGGCCGCAAAAATCGAATTCTTTTTAACTTTTATTAAACGGGTCTTCTGAGAGGCCCTGATTCGTTCTCGGATTCTTCATTCTCGAGATATTAACAGGTGAATATTCGACTTCCGGGCGGCGAAGTTTAAAGCCGAGTCAGCCGAGCGCGGAACAGTGACCCCTAGCATGCACACGCAGGAGGCACGCGTCGATACAAACCCAACCACATGGTAGAGCCGACCGCGCTGGCTTAAACCACGAAGATCAACCAGCGCGGTCGACTCTACTGTATGTGTGAACATGTATGTACACGCGCCTCCTGCGTGTGCGTGCGAGCGTACGCTGTCAGCTGACACGGCTTTAAATCGCACGCCCCGGAACTTGGGCCGCTAATACTCAAGTGTTAATCTCGTCGTGTTAAAGTCGATATCTCGAGAACGAGGCCTCGGATGCCAAAAGGGTAAAGGACTTTTCGATGTCTTTTTGTATCAGGATATTGCATGTTCCAGAAAGTCCCAATATTTCACACTATCAATTTTTTCTGTTCTCGCTCAAAAAACAGCTCGACCTGGTTTTTCACATGGCTCTGTATTCTACTACCCTTCAAAATTATGTTTCGTAAATATATTTGATACCTAATACATTACTGAAATATAATAAACAGCACAATTGTACGTACCAAATACAAAAGAGCCGGGTGTCCACGAGCTGTGCAACAGCAAGCAAGCGTTGCCGCCAACGTCAAAATGGCACCCAAACTTGCTAGCGCCAATAAGGCCGCTCCTCTGCCGTCCATGCTCATGTCAATGTAGTCTCGAAGTTGAATTCTCATCCAAATGCCGATGCATAGCATTATTATACCAGACACCTAAATAAATTATTCCCAGAAATATACGAACAAAAACTTACAAAACATTATCATACGAAGGGGGTTTAAACGAAGCCATACAAAAGTTATTCTTGCTTCTCCCATTAGCCTACAATTATATTGGTTGTAGACAAATTGTAAGGATAAATTTCAGTTGTTTAAAAGGTTCGTTAAAAAATAATGAAATTTTGTAAATATGTATTCAAACTGGTTGGTGGTGCAAGCGGGGAAAAATGAATTTTATGCATAAATAAGTGTCGAGAATAGAATTTTCAAATCAATTAATTGCAAGGAACGAATTTTGAATCTGTAATAAATTTCGCTATATGCAATGTCGCTTTTTCTTATTTTCAAATAGTAAGTGAAATAAAATGTTTAATTTATACTAACAGTTGTTAATGTAAAAATATTTAAAAATATTAATTATCCTATAATCAGTGGATCCACCAATATTGGTGCAATAATAAAAGTTGTAGTAAAAGCCCGAATACGGTAAATCCTAAGAATAATCAGTAAAACCTAAGATTTACCAACCAACATTTGTAAAACCCCGAAATAGTGTAATACCCTTTGAACTATGACTATTCAGCTCTGATGACATTTTCTATTTTTTTCGGGGGCTGAAAGGGTAAAAGTTTGGAGAAATTCGCATTACTTTGCTTTGAACTACCGTCATTTTGAAAATTGTTGATCAAATGAAATATCCGTGGTTCAGGCGAAAACTACACTTATTTAGATTGTAAATCAATTTTACTTTCTGATTTCTAATCATCCTTTCATCCGATAAGGTGATAGAAAGTGGGGGGGGGGGGGGGGGGCACATGGGCCGATCGCTCAAAATCAATGCAACACTGAGCCTTTCCTGGCACGAATATATTTATAAACAGAAAATGTTTTTTAAAAGTTCAATAAATACTGTTTTTTCGTATACACGCTATTATTTTTCTAACTGTTGAAAAAGCGAAAAAATGTTTCATATAAAAGTTGTTTGATTTGATGAAGGAAACTCAATAGAATATTACGATTTGCGTTTAAGCTATTACTTTCAGAGATATCGATATCAATGCAATTTTTTTTAAATGGAACTATATATTTTTATTATTGCCACTTTAGTATGCATTTCAAGACACGTTCAACGATGTGTATGAAGCGTATGTGTAAACAATAATTCACCAGATATCTTTATGAATATTGGTGGCAAATTTCAAGCCCGGTTAGTGTCTTTTACTCATAACGCGTGATTTACGAAACAAGCAACAACGGAACCAAATGGAACTGAGCCACATTGATATGCTTTTACTTATCGGCGCGGCGTGGCACTGCCCGAACCGTGCGATTATAGGGTCCTTGCAGCGATTCAGTAATAAAGAAAAGCGTTTCTTGCAGAATATTTAATCACAATGTCATTTACTATTAAAGAGAATAAATTTGTATGACACAAAAATTATACTTGCATTAAGGGATTTCCATAAAAGTAGGTACTAAGAAAACTTTGATAACCAAATCTTCACGGAAGATGAAAAATGCGTTTCCAAATAGGAAAAAACAACTTTGAACGTCTTAACGTTCAATACTTCGAATTATTAACGTTTTCAGTTAGTCACATTTTTCAATAGAATATCAAATTACTACCTCACGTTCAAGTTAATATCCTGTAACAAATTACAGTAGGTATGAATTGTTATGAGTAACAATATTATCAGTGTTAAAATCTACTGATAATATGACAAAACTCAGAAAAGAGCAAAAAACACTCATCTCCATTGTATTCAAATTATTTACTATTATTTAGTCTCGCGTTAACTCGTTAATGTGAATTACGAGCAATCCGTAAAAAAAACATTTCCAAACTATCACTATTTAGTTTCTATTAATACATCCCTCAAATATGTTCTAAACATTTAACAAACACTCCAAAGGCTCACCTAGCTTTCTAACAGAAGAGACTCGGAATAAGGAGTGCTCGTACGTTTCGAGAAGTTCAGTAAATAATATTGCGTCACTTTCGCGAGAATTTTCATGGGGAAGAAGGGTGGAATGGCCAACGATGGGAAGAAATTTTGATGTCAGTATGACAGCGACGCTATAACGATTTGTGCAACAGTTGGGTGGAAGGTACATATTCTCGTCCGAGGAATAGGGGATTGCTCGACTCTACGTGTTAAGGGTAGACTACACCAGATGAACACAGCTCGCTTACCCAGAACACGAAGTTGAACAGCATCAGCAGTGTCTTCATGCAGGCCATCGTGGCCACGGTTTCCAAACGTTTGCTCATCTTTCTTCTCCTATGTGTTGCTCTTTCCCTCAGTGTCTGTCAGACTCGAACGAACTGCCGATTAAATTTTGGGGAAAGTACTACGCACTACTCTCCTGTAACGAGTAAGAAGGCGATCGATTTGCAGCGGGATTGCACGAGCTTACGTGTTGCGTGCGTGGCTTGCCCCACCAGTCGGTGCATGCGCGCTGTAGAATCCGTTGGTCCTGTCGGTCAGCTCTTATCAACAAAAAGAACGCGATTACTGCGTCGATTTTGATGAAACCTCTTTGCGTCGTACTTGCAGAAGCTGGAGAAACTTTTAATTGCCGGCGAACGCTTTATAAATTCATTCGGTCGCAGTATATTTCCATGTAATACAGTTGTGATCCCATTGGATTACGATTGTAGTGTAGACGGAGTGGTTGTAAAAAGGGTTGAGGATTTGCGGAGTAGATAGTACTTGTTAAAAACTGACGATGAATGAATAGATTGAAGTATGAAGATTGATGGGGTTAGAGGTGATTCTCTTGATCATGACTTGATACTAGTATTATGTATTATGTTATGAAATATATATAAATATATGTAATTAATTATTTGTATAATTAACTAGTCTAAACTACTCGGCGTTGCCCCGGCTTTTTATATGTAGAACGTAAACATTTGTGGAAATGTGAAAATCAAACGTGTATAATATTTTGAAATTAACTGGCGTGTGCATTAATTACTTACATACATATACTTGATTACGCTTACTTATTTAGGATGTTCCAAAGGTAAAGATCAAACTGCACCAGTATGTTCTATGAATATAAATAAGAAAAAATGTTATAAACTTTGGAAAAAATTGATTTGTTTCCATTTCAAAATGCCACCCCCCCGTTTCGAATGCAAACCTTGATATTGTAGGGAGATTGAATTTATCACTCTCTGAATTTCATGTGTACCTTGCTTTAATTCAATGAATGCATCATTAACGTCGTCGTTCACTTATCAGTGGCCGAGTCAGTTCCGTGTATACAGAATTGAATTGCCTATTTTATTTAAAGTGTTCACAGTTCATTCACATAGGTATGGTCGAATGTTAACTATTTGTTTGTATTTGATATTACACTTTGAAAATGGAAAGAATTTATCAGTAAAGGAACTGTTACTTGTAACATTATTGCATAATTTTTAATCAGCCATTTTATTACTTATTTGATGTGCCTGAACTAATTTATACGTAGAGCTTTCAGGCGCTTACTCAAGTATATAATGTAGTCGATAACGATCGCTATACATGCAAAAACGTCTGAGGGTTATTTTTCAGTGACATTCTTATAATACAAGGAATCAGTAATCAATCTAACCTGATTATATTGTTTTAGAAATGAACCTTCCTATTTACTTTTTACTGGTTACATCGACAACCACTTTTAAGGTAACAAAAAAAAAATGAAACCATTGTTATAAGCTAAGAAATATCCACGCTGGCCCAATGCTCATAAACATGTAGGAAAACGTACCATTTTATCTTTTATCAAACGTATTTATAACGCTATTTTAAGCGGAGTTGTTTGGGAAAAGTATAGCCGTAGAAGTTTATTTACCTTTTTACGACATTTTAACGAATGTATTATATTTCGTGGAAAGTGAAATTATATTATTACTTCTGCGTGATGTAAGGCAATACAGATTAGTGATATAAGAAATGGAGATTAACATAAATTGGATTTCTCTCTGCGTTACGAACGATTGCGTGGCGGACATTATACAATAATTAAACAATTCCGAATTACGTGATTGAAAATAGATGTATTAAAATGACTTCGCTCTGATTAAGAAGAATCATATGTATGTATGGCTACATTAATATTTTCAACTTCTTTTTAAGCTAAACTAATTAATAATTATAGTATTTAACCCGCAGGGTGCGGATCTCTGTCAATTCATATTTGATACTGACAGAATAAAATTCTTTTTTGGGAATTTTATTTTTTATTAATATTTTGTTCACTTTAAAAGTGTTTTCTTTTTCAATTTTTACATCAATTAATTATTCCAATTAAGAAAAGAAAAATTACCTACAAAATAGAGTAAAACAGGTTTATCAGAGGTTTGTGCAAAGTATCCTGCTTTGCTGCTTTGATCCTATAATATTATTTATATCTTCAAATCTGTTATATCCGTAAACAAATTTAACACAATTTAACTACATGCAGTTTTTACAATCCACCATTCATAATGAATAATTATAAAGATGTTTAATATAAAAGGATTTGTGTTCAGTTAAACGGTGCTAAAATGCAGCAAAAATAATTTATACGTACTTCGGAGTCACACATTGCATATATTTCCATTCAGACAATTTATTAATTGGTCATCATGTTATAGACACCATGAAATCGAATTCAACAAATCCGCACGGTAGATACTTCGTAAATCTCCTCGCGATTAAAATCTGTAATAATTCCAATAACCTTCGCGAAACCAAAAAATGAATTTGTAATCGGTGTCTACTTCTGCGATCTGTAGTAATGACAGGGGGATGTGGACGGGTCGATATCCTTCGTGTAATTGAACAAAACACTTGGCCAAATTACGTCGTTGTCGCCCACTGGTGGTTGTTTGACGCTACCCAATGGTGTTCGTGATCTTCGAGTATCAAGAATCCTCTGGATTCCATCGTAATTTTCTGACTCTTCGATAACATTACCATCCGTGGACACATAGCCCAGCTGTGTTTGATTCTTGAAATTTTCGTGTACCACGAATTCTTCATCCCTTATATAATTATTATTGTTCTCCACTTCGCCCTGAGGCACCGATAAATCGCTTTCGTTGTTCTGCTCGTCGGTGATTACATCAGAGGTGTCGTTTATATTGAGCTTCGTAAGGTCCAGGTTGGACCAGGTGACGGAATCGATAACGTCCACGTCTTGCACAGAACTCTCCGAGGAGGCGAATATATCTTTAATATTATCACTGGTAAGTCCGTCCTCCAGCAGCTGTTTGGCGATGAAATCGGACACCGAGCTAACGTCCCACTCGACGAGCTCCTCGCTGCTGATGGAAATCCTATCTTCCTGTTCGTTCTTCCTGTCACCAGTGTCCTTCTTGTCGTTCTTGAGGTCGCCGATCGTCTTGAAATAAATACTGTGGTCGTATCTGTACGTCTCCAAACAGTTGCTGTCCAGGTTGCTGTTCGATTGGTAGTTAAAGGTGCCGCAGCAGTTGATCTTGGTCTCTTCTGGTCGGCTCTTTCGTCGTGACTTCTTTAGCGTGTGGAAGCGCGGACTCCACGAGGAGTCATCGATGATCAGCTTGTTCGCGGAGATGCTCCAGCGTGGCTCTTGCCCTCCCTGCATGGTCATCCGCCCTCTGGACAACCTCTGGGACCTTAGACGATTGTAGCCCCTGGCGTATGCAGCCCATCTTTCGATCCTCTGGAAAACGTACTCGGTCTCCTCGGTCCACCATTCGGACAGACCCTTCTGGAGCATGGCGCTCACGTCCTCGGCCATGGCCACGGTTCAGCAGCGAGACAATGCGACGCGAACGACTCTCGCCACCCTCGTGTGAACGGTTCGAATCTGGCCGCGAGGAGCCGTTCACGGGGACGAAGGGCACGGATTGAAAGATGGCAAGCAATTGGTTTTCCAGGGAGGGCCGCGTTATGATTTATAGGGTGGCTTGGAAGCACCACAGAGACAGAAGCCATAATGGAAAACCGTGTGTAATCCGTGACCGTGGCCTCCTGCGAGCGTACGTCAAATTCGCTTTGCCACTTTGCCGTCTGTGCGACGTAATATAGATTCGATCTGTATTGATCTCGGCCATGGTAGTGGGCGTGAAGAAAATGCTTGGAAACTTGATTGCTCGAAACGATTTGAACCTGGAACGTAGGTGGATTAAAGGTCGCGATACGATGGAAACTAATTAGTTACTCAGACCGTCATGGGTGGATCTCGAATGGTTCTATAATATTCTGAGGAGGAATAATGCGGTGTATGGTTCCAATTTATGGGTGGGAGCAACAGGGTACAGAGTATGTTTTTACAGTGTTACCGTAATCTCGCTTATTAATAGTCTAGCTTTGAAATTAAAAAAGACGCGGTTTAATATCTAATATTACTAAAACCAGAACAGTATATATTCGCTAAAAGCTCGGATAGGTCTACACCAGGCATGTCCAACTATCCGTTTTTAGGGTGTGAGCGCACATTCGACCTCGAGTCCGTTCAAGGTCAAACGAATTCGACAATGGAATGGGGAGGAGTTGGAGTAGTGGGAGCGAAGTGTTTGTTTGCGCGCGCGCGCGTGTGCGTAAAACACACAGTTGTAACGGACCCACGGACTCTACATCAGAGTTTCCCAACCTTTTTTGGCTCACCGCCCCCTCCAGTCCCTGTGCATTGCCTGTTGGGCTTCCGAGCACACGGACAGGAGTAGCTGAATATGCTTGTGTGTAGTGCGATTGGAAGAAAGTGAGGGGCGACGGTAGGCCATAGTGAGAGACGACGGTAGGTCACAGTGGGGGTAGGCATTTGTCCCATATCCCATGATTCTGGCATCACTTGGCATCACTGGCTAGGCTGGGGATCACTCGGCAGCGTCGCCCCGTTCCCTCTGGTCGATGGCAGCCGACAGTTCGGCACATGTAGCGAGCAGAATATAGAGAATTCGGCGTCGCATGAGGTGATTATATAAGGCGCCCGGCCAGTGCTCCGCAACGAATCCAACGATCGCGGGTTCGAGACCCACTGGGGACTGTTCCAGAGCTCGAGGTTCTCTTTTTCCGGCTCCCACAGAGCCAAAGGTAGCCCAAATAAATATTAGTATAAAATAAGGTGCGTATAAATTAATGCCGTTCGAATACTTTTGTGTCCCTGTTTCAGTACATTTTTGCAGTGAATGTTTCATAACTTCTACAAATATAATCTCGATACTTGTGTCTTATAGTAGTTACAATATTACTTTCAAAACTTAAGTCTAACATGTATATGTTTATTGTTTACAGTTTTAATAGCGAACGTTCGAGTACTTTCGTGAACCACTGTATGTGACTGTTGGGTAGACAAGATTGAAATAGGAAGAGAGAAGTTCCTATTAGTACCGAAAACACAAACACTGTAATAACGTGGCAATGCGTGAGCCGACTACAGGAAAACACCATACACGACTGTGTGTGGATGAAACACATCAGCCAGATCATCTTCAAAGTGATAGTCCAAGCGACAAAAATTTAAACTGTTTTGTAAAAACCTGTCCCTCGTAACATCTAGCACCGGTCTCCCCTACTCTTATGATGTGTCTATGGAAGGGTCGAAGAGCGAAGGGTCTACCCTTTATACCTGCGAACCAGTCACAGTCCAAATTTCGCTTTCGTTCGTCACACAGTTCTCGTAGGTATCAAACGGTAAAGTGCAAAGTGAATAACTTCAAGGGAACTAAGTTAACTTCAATTCTGCCAAATGGATGCTGTTCCTGGAAGTAAGTGGAATGTTTATTATTACTAGCGTATCTAAAATTGCAGGGCCCAGTGGAAAATAAGAAAGTTGAAGGAAAAATTATTTTCATAGGAAATGTGGTACGAAATTGTAATTATTTTAAACAGTACTAGGTAGGTACTTGAATTAGATGGTAAATGACAATTATTATCTTTTAGCTGAAAAAGCAATTAATTTTTTTATTTCTTTATTTCGCCGCGTATATTGTTTACCACTATTTTTTATTATTTGTCTTGCCTTACCTTTCTATTTACTGTCACTACGTGACCTTTTTTACTACTTATTTCTATGCTTGCTTCGTATAAATGATTAATTTCTCTACACATCTGTTATCTCCACCTTGAACACAATGTAAGATCTGCCACGTGTTCCTTAGGAGCTGAGTGGCATGGGCCCCTTTCCACTACGGATCTGTTTTTCCTCAGCGTGAGGAAAAGTTAATACGATTCTGCTCGGTGAAACGTACACGCTATTATATTAGAAGATGTTGGAATTAAGTACACTACATTGCAGGGACGACAAAAATGTATGCATATGTGGCATGCGTCTGTTTTCCACTGAGCCCCTCAATGGGGAAGATGGCTGTTGGGTTCTATATAGCGTGTTCTCTCAAAAACTGTGGATGATACGAGAAAATTTTTCAAATAAATGTTGTACCGTTTTGGGGGAGCTTATTATTAGCTCCAATGATTTTTAAACTGATTCATAGAGCTCACATGAAGGACATACTTGTTCTTTTTTTACATGAGATCATATATTTTTTAAGTAATTATTTACAAAAGGGTCGTCTGTACCGATTTCGATGACCTGTTGTTCACACTGTTAACCTTGACAACATATTTCAAGGTCATCGAAATCGGTAAGGGCGACCCTTTTGCAAATAATTACCATTTTTTAATGAACGGTCTGATCTGGTTCCTCATTTCCTGCAAAAAAGTATTAAACTACTTATACAAAAACGCCGTTAGTTTCGGAGGTATTTTGATCTAGAACTTGCGAGATTTGATATGAAACATTTTTCCGTATTTTTCGTGGAAGAACACTGGGAATTGTATAATATCGTGTGAAGACCCTATTCCGGGCTGTGGAATGTGCATACCTGTGCACCTGGACAGAGGCCCAAACATCTGTCCCGTGTTCAGCCGTCTTTTTTCTCGCTCTCTCTAGTTTGGGTTCGCTTGAATGGCGAAACAAAAGAGAGCGAGAAAGAAACGGCTAAAGCTGGGATCTCCAATGTACGACTGGCCGCTCCGGCCGGCGGCGGTCCCACTAGTGCAAAAGAGAAGTATGCATCTGTTTCTTGACAACTGAGCCGTACATTGGGGACATGTCTCGGGACAGGTCTCCCTCTCTCCGTCTCTCCACCCTGCTATATAGCACGAGACATGAAACCGAGTCTCGAGGCATGCCTCAAGGCAAGTGGCATCGTGTAGGTCAGGCTTTACACCGGACAGATCGTTGGACTCTGCCTTAATTCTCAGACAGTCTGTTTTAAATGTATTATAATTAGATAATGTATAATTTTGTGATTTCATTTACTTCCAGGATCTTCTGATAATGAAATACGTTTCACAAGGAAAGAAATTTATCTAATGGTAAAAGACTATCTGAATAGTGGCCTAAGCGTCATCATACAGCATTCGAGAATTTCGACATTCGTCATACAACAGCTGTTCGAGAAGGCTGGAAGCAACCCAATTTGTCACGAAACGGATGGGGGCGAGTCGTATTATTGAGAGTATTCAAAACGTATTTCTTACAAATAAAAGGAGAGGTATAACTTATAAGTTGGACGCCTATGTGTGTGTGCGCGTGTGACCCGATTTTGATGCGTTTTTTTCGTTTTAAAGTGTATATTTATACCAGATCGAGATCAGATATTGCGACGCCTTGTAAGCTTTTTACGCGGCTCAAAGCCACGTAGGCTTGACCTTTAGCAAACTTACTTTTGCTCAGATATATAACTATAGGAATAGGTTTCGTAATTCCTAAGTATTGTGTCAGGATAATTAGGTTTTACAAATACGAAACGGCTCAAATCACTACACTCTCCATAAAACGCTTCTCCAACTCCAACTGCAATTTCAATTCTGACGCTGCCAAAACGTTCGCTCTATATATACCCCACTCGCTCCTTGACCGGCTGCCTCGGGTGACCACCGATTTTTCCAGAAGCGTTGCGCTTCGCGAAACCGCGGTTCCCAGGCGGAAGCTAGGCATCCGCCTCGACTTGTGCCGGTTGCCCCTTCCGTCTCCTGGTGGGGTCACCGCGGGTTCGGTCACGAGATGCGCGCGCAACATACAGAGTCATCCGTTTATCTTGTGACCCGCGCGCACGAACAAATGAAGCCGGCAACACCGCCTCACGCACGCATTCTACACAACCATACGTCGATACTTCCGCCATCTATGCGCTGATGTTGAAAGTTAGGGTCTTTTAAATGCCAGAAGACGGCGCAGGGCGCTTTTGGCTTTCGCCAGAGGATTTCAGACCCGTGTTTCACGAAATAGGAAAATGCTCATAACTGTACAAATAAGCCTTATTGGACATATTCCAACTTTTCTTATTATCTTGATGAGTAGAACCCACCCCGAAATATTGTCCCACAATTGCTTCTTTTATTTTCTTCGAGAGATTCTTCCCCCGCAAAAACATATGTATCTGTTTTTGTGTTCTCCAATAAATCTCTCATGGTCTCGCCTACTCCTAGCAGGATGTAGGTAGGCTGCCCTTGTTTCGACTGTGCGTGGTGAACCTCAACAAAACACTTGTCAACATCGCACAGTAACTCGAATAATTTTAATCTGTCCACTGATTCTTCCTCGTCCTTGAGAATAGACGATATTGCCATTCCTAGAGCTGACAGCCCAGAACTATGTGGTTCGCATGTGGCCTCCTTTCCGAACACCTGCTTCTTTTTCCTTTCTGTTTCTTATTTAATATTTCTAACAGTGATCCGTTCCTACTCGCGGAATCACTCCTATGCTTATGTTTCCCCATTTTTCACAGTTAAATTGTATCTTACACTTGTGACCACTGTCTTGTATGTACTGTCTTCTCCAAGCACAAAGAACGTAATGAAAACGTGAAACAGCGCCGGACGGTGGGCCTCTTTTCGCTTGATCTCGTACCATTGTGAAGTCTCCAAGCGGAAAGTAACGGTACTACGTTCTGTAATTTCTAGAACGAGGCACAGTATATAATTATCTTCAGTTCACAAAGACCAAATACTGCCATGAATATGACTCTCCTTGAAAGTGTGCTGGTTGCTTATGTAAGCGTTTATTGAAAATGGGTACATGCCGGATAGGCGTTCGGTGGCGACTGACTGGCGTTCGGCAGCGACCGACGCCGTCGCGTACAAAACAACTGAAAATCGGCAAACGTGCGTTGCTGCGACGCAATTCCTTACGAGGTGCCGGGCCTCGCTCAGGGCCGTAGGGCGGCGTACATTCCTTACACTTAAAACACCAGTTTCCTTTAACAGGCGGCAGTTGCATTATGTCACCAAACACTAATACATTGATTCCTCCAAAACTATCTTGGTTGTGTCTCGGTTCCTGCGAACGAAGATGAACAGAACGCAATACTTCGTAAGATACCATTGAAATCTCGTCTATTATAAGCCAACGTATAGTACCTACACCATTTTCTCCTCGTATCTTCCAAGCGCTGCCCTGTCATTTGCCTATGGACAGTTGCTCTGCCTTTCTCAATGCCTAAAGAAAAGGCATTGAGTAGACTGTAGGGTTTTCTCATGGAAAAGTCGTGCTGCAACTACGGTCAGAGCTGTTACCTCAACAAACACTGCATTCGATAATTGATCTACTGTTGGCGCATGACATCGCTGAATATGGTGTACATAGCTTTTAGTACAAACGTTTTACCCCGAGCCGCCCCTCCATTTATAAACAATTTTAAGGGATCACTCACATCAGACTGCTCTCTTATCTCCTGACGAATTCTTTTGGCAACTTCATAAGTTACCAGTTTTCTTTGCTCAGTATTCATGCTTCCCAGCATACTAGTGAATTCTTGAACTGTGATGGCAACATGTGATCCGTCACCTGCGTCATCTATCTCCACATCTATATCTGCCATTACTGAATTGAACCCCTCAACTATCGCCCCTACTTCGCTGTTTACGCGACTAACTCGTTGTAGGTGCATATATTATATTGTTATCAAATGCGCCAGGGCTCTTCCAATGCCAGTACTTGGCCAATAACTTGTTTAAGCTCGGGTTCTATGTGTTGAAACTGTTCGCTAGAATCACCGAGTAAAGGCCGCAACTGGTCTGACTGTGCCATAAACGCTCCTTTACACGTCAAATATATTATTATATGATTCGGACTATTTTTAACGTAATTGGCTTGAAAATATGGAAATCAATGTTTCATCTAATTTCCTTCATTATGACCCGAATCACGACGTTTCTTGGTGTTCTTTTTATTGAGACTTTTAATGAGAAATATGGAGCCGGAAGGTTTCTCACTTCTTAATGGATATTCCAACTCCTTTGAGGGTCGAAAGCCATGAACACTAGGCGAGGCACCGCGGGGTGTTGTCTTTGCCATGGGTTACCAGGCGGCATCTCTTTGACAGGCTTCCGTTTTACCTCCCGAAGAACTCACTATTTTGTGAATTACATGAAAGGTCAAAGGTGAACACCCTATTTCAATGAGCTTGCCTCGCCAATATACGCGAGCTACTATCCATTTCAAGCGCATACTGCTAATGTTTACACCCTGTATAATCCTTTTTAAAAATTTAACAAACTATAATTCACCACGACAAATATCTTTCAATTCCAGCTCCTCAGTAATGGATCAAAGATTTTGAGAAGTACTTAAAAAATCACCAGAGGCACTTAAAAATTTTAATTCCTCTTCGGCAGCCTCAATATAGGCAACTGTTTGTTCCAAGCACTCTGTCTTAAATCGACTTGTGAGAGTTTCTTCATCTTCCTTACACACCAATTGGTAATGATCTATTAAAAGCTCATCATACTCTCGTCGTTTAAAGAGATTAGGAACGTCGCATATAAGCTTCCGATATTGTCTAGCGAACTAAAAACCTCTCGAGGAATATCCTTACTTTTATTATCAATAAGTTCTTTTATCTATTATCTTTGTTAGCCAAAACCTTGAGAAATATTTTATATATTTTCTCTCAATATGAACGTTTTCGCTAGCGCTAAGCGATTTATGAAACCCTTTTATCTATAGAATCTTTAACTTCATCTAGATTCTTTAGTTCGATGGTACTCTTATGTACTTTTTTGAATTGTTATACTCTTTTGCTTCTGGGTTTATACAATCTTTAACGAGATTTTGCCCAGCTAATTGGTATGCCTGACCTAAATAATTAATTTGCTCTGCACTGAGGAAAGTATTTTTCTATTCTGGTACAGTAGCTATGTTAATAATTCTTAGGAAATGAATACATTGAATGTGCTGCTCTAGGTGTTTCCTATCTTCATCAGGGAACTTATCCACCTTTTGTTAAAGAATCTGATTACTTGTTATGTTACCTAAAATAATACATCCTTCCATATATTGTAAGGACCTTTTCCGTTAAAAATTTCTTTTAACGTACATCTTGCTATTTGCCGTTTGTATATCTCGCTTACCTCCGGTAAAGAGCTTTCAGCATTGTCCTTTAGTTGCTTTGTTTCCTCTGAATAATCTGCTATAAGATTTTCATCTACTTTTGCAAACACTTCTTCAGCAATTTTTGTACGCTTTCGAAATCAATCTTCTTCTCGCAAAGCAAAATAATTCATTATATAATATGATCCAAGATCGTAATAATGGTAAATTAGGCGCTCGCAATACTGCGAGTAAGTCCACGAATTAGCGTTGTTTCTTAAATCCTCTCTTAGTTCTTTGTAATGCTTATTTAACTCTGCCGCTGCGCTTGTTGGCCATTGTTCATTTCTCACCCAGGAATTCGGTGGAGATCCAATTACTTGTTCAACACTGCAAAAATATATTTACTAATCTATTGAGTTTAAACATTAAACTAAATATTCATTTATTTTGTTGCCCTTTTACTGCTGAGTCCACTGCTTGATTCCAGTTTCATTTGACGTAGGACTACGTCCAACTTCGCGGATAGTAGGTATGGGGCGACTTACGGCCAACCGCCTGCGACAAAAATAGGTCCCAATTGTAATCGTTGTGTTGTTAAAAATAGGTTAAGATAGACGTAAGTTAGAATTATAAGGAGATGTGGAAGTGTGATGTTGTAAAGGAGATTATAATCCTGAGGGGAATAATAAAGATTTTTATATAACGAGCGAAAAGCGAGCGAAAGGCGAGCGAAAAGCGAGCGCATAGCGAAACGACGACGCAAACGCATGTCCTATCTGTACAACCTTTATACTTATTTTGAAAAATAAACACTATATTTTTCATTCTACACTATAGTATTGAATTATTTGTATTTAATGACATTCGCTACCAAAGTAAAGAAGCTCTTGTAACAGTGAAAGAAAGAAATTACCATTTTGAATATTTTAGCTCAAAGTTACGATTTTAAAAATCCAGAAGAAGCTTATCATATTTTTTTATGTTCTTCCTACAAAATACTTTTCTCTATATAATGGTAATTTTAATAGTAATATGTGACCGTGCTCGAGGAAAGGATGCTTATTTGCATATTTCAATGAAATGTTCAGCATGTATACAAGTTACTTAAATGTAGAAACGGGATTTTTAAATTTTCACTACAGGCTCGGATAAAAAACTTGAAGAAGCGACCTTCACGAGTTTCTTCGATATTCCGATCAATTGCAATTTTTCTTAAAAATGCCGAAACACGCCACTTAGTAAACTAATCCGTTTAGCTTTTCAAAAAAAACTCTAGTCGTTTGGACCAATTTTAAAGAAGTTGTTCCGTCTTAAAGGGTGGCCAAATACTTTTGCACGCCACTGTACATATCATTATTTATTCTTATATTTTTCCGTTTTATTGTGGCTTAATTTGTGCTGTGGAAATCCCCATTACCGCATAAATAGCTCCACGCAAAAAGTCAGTCAAACTGGGAGAATCTATCTTGCAATTCAGAAATTCTCGTACCAAGGCGCTTCATACGTCGATAAAAGTAGCCTGTATTGTCTTAGAAAGGGAAAAGCGAAGTTAAAACGGTAATACGTTTATTCAAGCTGCCAATCATCAGACACCCTCGTGGAATATTGAATGTTGAACGGTGGTGGCGTCTACGGCCAAGAAAATTGTTTATCAGGCTGCGGCTACGTGAATTAAAATTCAAAGAGCTCAACGTTTCCGCCGGGAATCCGGGGATGACAGAGTTTACGTATAAAAAGCCACGTGGAAACCGTGGACCGCGCATTCCTCTGCCGATTGCCGATCTCAACTATACAGGTGAACAGAATTTTATCTTCACTTTGCCTATTTCCCCTAAACGGTTCAGGGAACTTTGAGATTTAGAAAAAACTGGGAAAGACACTCTGATACTCGGTTTCTTGTACTACACGCAGCTCTGTTAAATCGCAGCACATAATATAAGCATTGAACAGTTTTATCGTTACTTTCCTAGTTTTCCATAGAAATAATTGTTTAAGTTGTCTTCTCGATTACCTGTTAAATAGCGATATGTAGATATGTCAGTATTTCATTACTCTTAGGGTTGTTCATTGAAATTATATTTTAATTTAGTGTGAATAATTGTCAAGGTATCTAATTAATTAGCTCATTGTTAACAATAAATTCTTGCTTGCCTTCTAGATAGGAATTATTTAAACAATTATACAAAAGTTAGACAAAGTACTTTGGCGTTGGAAAAAGTAAAATTGCAAAATGCAATGAGTAAGGATCGGATGCAATAAGTGTCATCGTCAAAAGTCACTATTTCTTTAAACATAAATTGCGATAACTTGAGTAAATATTAACGGATCGTTATGAGGCTTAAAACATAACTTCAGAAAACTCTGGCGAAGCCGTAAAATGTACGCACAAAATCCTTCTGTTGAAAAATGTAATAATATTTAATTAAAAAGTAATACTGGACATAACCCATGTTCTGTAAATTAATGAATAATTATCACCAAGTTGTCTGACTAAGTTAACTAAAATGTTTGTCTTCCAGATATGAATTTAACTTCCGCTCTGTCTTGCATGATGGCCTTCATCTGGTTATTCTGCGGAAAATGCGAAGCGGCTCCAGAACTCGTTAGTAACGTGTATCGCAGATTCCGCAGCCGCCCTTTACCACGAGGGTAATCACTATAATCATTCGTTCGTGTCGCACTGTATTTAACAAAACACTTTACATACACCCTAGAATTTATAAATTTAACAAACCTTAAATGCATTATAGATATAGAAAGAAAGGTGATGTAATATTCTAATTTCCAATGTTGTATTCGTGTAAAGAAAATTCTTTTCCAATTTCAAAACTTCACGTTCAATTCCCATATTAAATTTATAGTTCTACACATTTATCGAACGGCCAAACGAGTATCTTACAATTAGTTCGATGATAAACTTAGAGTGGAGGGAAAGGCAGTTGAAATTACGAAGCATTTAACGGATCTGTTGTTTTTCTATAAATGAACATAGCAATTTAATTTTGCCATTATTGCTAATGATCCTAGAAAGAATCTTAAATTCTACGGTGGCGCGGAGCGCGTTGAGACTTTCCAACTGTATACATACATTCACGCAGATTTACTTACCTATCTTCTAAATGCATTTCTCTTGCAGGTATACTGTGGAGAATCGTTTTGGCGAGGACGATGATTTCGTGGATCTAAACAAACGGCAACGATTCGACGATTACGGGCACATGAGATTTGGAAAGCGGGAGCAATTCGATGACTACGGTCACATGCGATTCGGCAGGAGTCACGACTAAACAGTGATGATATCGATGACGTAGACGCGATTGTGCGGTGATGTTTAGCTGTCGTTGTCACAAGAGTCGCATTTTATTCTGACTCTAGATGAAATATATTTTACATTGCAAATGTGCGTTTCGTTACCGTGTTCTTTCTTCTCCCATCCACTTTGTCTCTGACCGCGCCTAACTCCACATTTCCGCAGACAGTGTACGTATATCTAAAGCCGCGCATTCACCTGTGCATTCGCCCCGAATGTGCATTCGGCGCGCACCGAGTTTTTGCCCGTTCGGTGTTCGGCGCGCATACGGCGCGCGTTTGGCGCGCATTCGGCGCGCGTTCGGGCCGATCCGCTTGCTGGTGGTCCATCAAAGCGTGCATTCGGGTCCGAACAATACCATCAAATGGGCGCCGCAAATTTCACTCAACCCCGAATTGCGCGCCGAACACCGAACGAATGCACATTCGGGGCAAATGCACAGGTGAATACGCGGCTTAAGCCTTAAGTGTTGCTTGCTGCGAAAAGCGAGTCATGTTTTGGTTTTTAAATATTTTATAACAACGAGTTGCATTAACCATCTTTAATGGCATGCATAATTCCTTAAGGTGTAAAAGACCCCATATTCTTCTTCAATGCATTTATTACTTGTCATTACAATTACATAAAATTCAAAATTTCTTCAAAACTTGCAGCCAATTGTTGTTTGTCCATGAAAGAAGAAATAGGAGGATTTGAAGACTAACTATCTCGGGACATAATCCCGCGCATTTTATGTCTCTTCGATTTCAAATCTGCTATTCTATGATGAAGCTCCATGTTGTCATCCAGAAAAGTGTGTCGGCCGTGTCTCATTTCCAATTGTTCGAGGGTATAACCAGTGGTTCGTCGATTTAAAAGCCACGGTTCTGGAGGCGGGGGTGGTGGCGGTGATCTTCGTCTTATGGGGTGAGGTAATCGGTAATCAATTCCCATTGTCGTCCTGTAATCCATGTTGCGTGCCTCTTCAGGATCGTATAATGCATCCACTACTGTCGATTCTTTCTCTTCCTCTGTTCTGTAAAAACATTTCAACCAACAAACCACATTTAAAAGAGATATATTTTTTAAGCTTATAAAATTGCAATACTTAAGCATGTATTATTTTCATTATGGAGTAATCACTTTAGATTTATAAAATTATGAACGACCACGCACCACACAGTTCAACACCTAAATCTAAAATTGTTGCTTCGGGAATTTATTAGTAAAAATTTACTAAAAACTAAGAGATTTTAAAAATGTACTAAAAACTAAGAGATTTTAGTGCATTTTTAATAAAATTGTTTAACATACATTTTTTTTACGTATTATATGTGAAATTTAAATACGTACACTTCTGATGCAAGAGACTTCATTTGGAGTAAGGTACGTTGCGGATAGATCGGCTCGTATAAATGCTTCAGTTCTATCTGGGCGAGCATAGCTTGTGTCTCTGAAACTCCTGTACAAGCAGCTTCTGGACCTAGTCTTCGATACGAGGACTTCTGAAGATTCCCATGAGGTGGGAATATATCTTTGTTATCTCTGGGCTCTGCCAAAGTATGCATTTGCCTGTTAAAATAAGGAATGATTTTTAACGGGAGTAAGCCAGAGAGTGGAACACGAGACTTATTTATAGTAGTATAATACTATAAATGTTAACTACACGATTCAACCACTTGTTCTCTTCGAATCTATTCGATCTGAAATTATTTTTATTTACTTAAAACTACTAAAACTGTACTAAAACAAATTGGAAAGCGTTAGTGATACTTATATATATCTGTTCATTGACAGTGAGTTCCAATTATTAAGTCCTTAAAGTTCGTAATGCTTTGTATTGTTTTTACACATCGATAATGAGGAATAGTTTGCTATTACACATAACTATTTGTTTACTTATTTAAATACAGTCGAGAATCACTTTCCAACTCAACTGTGACTTACAATCCCTGGGAACGATATAAACAGTTTCGGGATCGTTGGTGACTTATATGTATACGTTGCTACGTGAAACAGAGAGTGTATTTCACCCTCTTTCGCTCTGGTATTAAATAGAAGACTCGTTTTGCTAGGTCGATTATAAGCACCGCAACCAAAATTAATATGTGAAATGAAATTGGTAAATGTGTTAGTATGCTTACCAATCATGAATTTTAACTTTGTTGTTATAAGTAGCAGGAACGTGAAAAACGATTGGTTCCAGGTCTTCAGCTTCATCGTCGCAAGATGGAAAAATTGTCTGTAATATAAAGCTTCCCATGTATTATTTTGCAGAGACAGATAAGGCTCTCGCAAACCAAATTCGTTAACGGTGTATTCGCAATTCAAGGTCCTAAAAATACATGATTTTTGTGATTTATTTTTTAATAGAAAGAAACACTGTATAACTTGAATGTTTCTATAATATTTCGTTAAAATTAGAATTTTCAGGTTGGGAACGTTCCCTTGTATCACTTCATCAGCAGAATTCGTCAATAAATATGGTACAATCACGGAAGAGATAAATCCTTGCGCAGAAATAAGTCACGATTGCACAGTAATTGTCTTTCGAATGAGGCTTTGTTCGCGCGAAAATCGAGTTGGAAGGTTCAGACCCAAAAACAATTCCAACTTCAAATCAGTTTTCTCGAAAACGAAGCTTCATTCGAAGAAACTTATCCTACAATTTCGACTTATTTGTACGCGAGCATTCATTTCATTCGAAGTCGTACTATTTTTATTGATAAATTCTGCTGCTTCCTAGTCAGACGCACGTGTAGTTAGCGCTTTTTCAAAATTGATTTTCTCGAAAACGAAGGCTCATATCAATATATTTTATTCCACATTTTCAATTTGTTTCTGCACAATGAATAATCCTATGCTCACAATCAGTTATTAACCTGAACCCACGTCGCTGGTCATCCTGCATAAATATCACAAATTTACCTTTACTTATTACACATAAATATTATTTTATGTAATAACAATTTTATAATTGCAGACTCTCTTCTCGTTTGGTTTTTGCGATTTTTCTTAAATTATATAAGTATTCTTCAATGAAATGTAAACAAGGGACGAAGCAAATTTAGGTTCAGATTCAAAACATATTCACTTATGTTTATCAGTGGAAGTTATTTTGTAAGAATATTTTCTATATAAAAATGACTGCTGAAAGCTTACATTTATTTTTCCTTTGGCTAGCATTTTGTCTGCTTCTCAAGATCAGTTTCAGTAAAAAAATATTCAATAGCAGTCTGTATTGTAACGATACAGATACTATAGTTCATCTTTATTCGTGTGAAGGTGATTAGAAAATAAGAAAAGTCTGAATGCGATATTTTCTCTGTTTTCACAATTCATTAATTACTTCAGGACTATTGATAAATAAGTAACATTCCATAGCAGTCTGTAATCTTACTCTATTGATAGACTTGATAATTGAAATTAATGCCATACGAAAATTGATTAAAATTGCAATTTACATCGAGTTTATTTGGGGAAAGAAGATTTAAAATATGAATGCTTCTTTGAGAGAACTTATCTTGAAGAAGTGTAGGAGAAGGGTTAGTCGAATAGAATTACACGATGAAGAAGAGGAACTGTCGGACGCAGAGAACGAAGATATGTTCAATAACTTAGAAGGTAGCGAAACAGTTCAGGAAGAATTACCTTTCGAAGATATTCTTGCGGAAAAACGTCGCACATATAGCATCAAGGAAGAATTCATATTTCTACTTTACACTGATCAGATAAAAAGTTTTGTAAAGAAGTAATTAGATTTTCTTCGTTGCTCCAATCATATTTAAGTCGTTTCTTTAACATCCTAGTATAAATATAGTAACTGGTACTAAAAAATCAATAAACAACTCGCACGTTAATTTAATAATTATGTTGGTAAATAAGTAATCATGTAATATGTTGGGCGAAGTAGTATTAGCTCTTTTAATCTTTAAATATAATTAAATATTTTCCATTTCTCAATTGATAAACTGAAAAATGAATGACAAAATTAACAAACAGTATTAATAAATTAATAGTGAACGATACACTAGTGACGTTAAATCACTGTAAAATTAACTTACAATAACAAAATTCCATTTTCCGTACAATACTTAAGTAGATCCTAATACATAACGTGACAATATTTTGAATGTAGTTGGGAAGGAACATTTTTAAGAAAAAAACCCAAGAAAAAATTCGACGATGATTCTGAAGAAGAGTTCGAAGAAAACGAAAGCACTGAAGGCGTCGAAAATTACGAAGATGCGAATGATTTACCAATGAATGAAAATGATACCAAGAAATATAAAGCGAATTCCAATGTGCCTTGGAAATTAACATTGCCCGACGAATTTGCAGATGTAACGTTTATTAATAACAATACATACAGCGGTCGCATTAGTAGAAAAATGATGGAAGGCGACGGCGTATATAGATGGTCAAATGGTGCCCAATATAAAGTAATTATGAAATTTTTTAATTCCTTATCTGTCCATCATAGACTTAGGGGGACGGGGGCAATAGAATGATATTAAGTGATCACCTATTGGATCCAATAGAATCAATTTGGTTATATACCCCAATAATATAAAAAACCATCAAAATTACAAGGCCGGGAAATTTAATTTCGAACTTAGGTCCACTTATTTATGGAAAAACGTACATTTATTTATGAAAAGTTAATCGTACACTCTGTGTAAGCTTTCTACTTATAATGAGAAGCTAATGTAAATACGGGTTCATACGTGTTTAACTCTTAACTTAACAGGGATCGTTCGAAGAAAATCGCATGCATGGAAGAGGTTTGTTAGAGTGGAACAACGACTGTTGGTACGAGGGCGATTTCAAGAACGGTCTTCGACATGGCAGAGGAATCATGGTGGATGGAGACATACATTACATGTACACTGGTCAGTGGTCTATGGGCCAAAGGCATGGGAAAGGGTAAGCACAGTACGTGACAGTTACCGGGAAATGTATTCGGTAAAGTCAATACAAAGGTAGCAGGACTTACACTGTAATTCTTTTTACTCGTGGATGACCAGCATTCTGTTATCACGTTAGTCACCAGGTACCTCCTTATCGCGTTGTTATCAGGTACCTCCTTCCCTATCAACTCTTAAACCCTTTAACCGATCCGGACCAATTTTTGCATAATTACACTCTAGAACCCTGCGGAAAATATAGGCTACCATGAAATCTGGAGATCCCACAGCTTCCCCCTTATTTCATCCCCTTGGCACTTTGTGATAATCAAAGTTTTACCCGGGCGACGCCGGGTGTTTTAAGCTAGACCCCTATAAAGCCCTAAAGGTCTAAACACACTTATCAGTTCTGTGACGACACAGTGCCAGTGATAAGAAAAACGGGAGCGTAGAGGATCTCTTCTTCTAACCACTAGCGCGCTAACACGAAACCGGCACGGATCTGATTAAGTGTGTTCAGATCTTAACTATTTGGTATCTTTAAACCTGTACTTTAAATAATTCTCATGCGTGCAGACGTTCCACACGAACAATATGTTTTCTGCAACAGTTATTGCCGTTACGGCGATAAGAGTTCGTACGACGGTGATTGGATAATGGGGAAAAGGAGTGGTGTCGGATTACAAATTTATTCAAATGGTGCTCGTTACGTGGGCCAATGGAAAAATGGAATTCGCCATGGTACCGGAACTATGGTCTGGGCTAATGGGAATGTTTTCCGCGGAGAGTGGAAGTGCGACGCGATGAATGGGTTTGTTAGTCTTCGATTCTCGAGTAGCGTGCTACGAGGAACATGTTTCATTGAAGGGAACAGTGTCAACGAGTGATGAAATATTTCCAGTTACGGAGAATATGTGTGGGATGGATTCTTCAATAAAACCTTCACTTGGCCGCAGGAGGCTTGTTACGCGGGTTACTGGCGTAGTGGAAAGCGGCATGGCAAAGGTGAGTTTGTATTTTTCCTACACAATGCAACAGTTTGTGAGAATTTAAGTAATCATTAGACATTCAATTGTTAATCGATATTTTCCTTAAATAAGTAGATATATTATAGTGGAATATTTTATTTAAACAATGTCCAACATACACGAATCTCATTAAGGGTGATTTTTCCTTCTGAGGCCCGAAAAGATGAATATTGCCAGGAATTTGTAAAGAATAAACTATTAATAGGTGGATTGATCTGAAATTTCACATACACATTCGTGGGCTTTTGAACAATGCGCGCCAATTGTTTCGTGTTCAAAGAAACAGTAGGTTGTCAAAAATATATCAGAGGCATGCTTAACAAAAATGTAAACAAAATTTTGTTAAGTGTCTGAATTAGAATAAATATAAAGTGTTGAAATTCCACCAAATGGCGGTATTTGAAAGTTAAAATAGTAACCAAAAATCGCAGATATTGTTATAGTTCTAGTTCGTGCAATAAAGAGATGTTTTCTACAATGTCTGAAAATTTGAAAGCGATAGCTTTATTAGTCTTTTAGATAACACTTCCGCAAATTTTACAATGATTCTTGTATACTTAAAAATTTTGTGTGTAATGTCCAAAAGCCACTGAACTTGTACGCAAAATTTTAAAACAATTCTTCGGGTAGTTTGTTGTCCATAAATTCCTAAAAATTAGCCATGTTCTTCGGGCCTTCAAAGGAAAAACATCCCTTATACTGTTACACAATTTAAAAGTTTGTGCTGTCTCTTACCATAATATAGTAAAAGCAGTGTGCAACCCAGAAGGGGACGATTCTTCGTGTCAAAATAAACGGAAAATACGGATTATGATCTTTTCGTACGAGGCTTCGTTTTCAAAAAGTTCCTTTTTTAATAACATAATGAGTTTTTATTCAAAGGTTCACTAAAATAAAAAATCATTCGATTAATGCCTAGATCTTGTAGACGCTTTGGTAAAGGTTTTCCAGCAAACCTTGTATTAAGAGCACTTTTATGTTAGACTAATTTTCTACACTTAGGAAACTGTCTTATTAATATTCTGCAAAGAGTGTTAACGAATTTCTTATCACAGGGGTGTTAAAGTTAAATTCAGTTGGTGGTGCCAGGTATTCCGGGTACTGGAAGGATAACAAAAAGCATGGCCACGGAATAATAATAGGTAAAGTGAACGTTTTCGAAGGTACACTTAAATTCAGGGTAAAATTGTTGTGTTTTAGTTATTATTTAAAATTAATTTTTTAATATACTTAAGCTGAAGTGTATAAATTTTTAAATTTGAAGTACCCTTCGGGCATGAATAACACGAATCTCTTTCTTCTACACACCTTCTGATGTTACGTTTTTAAACAACTATAATTCTGCTATACAGTGTGTCCCAGGAGTAAAGGTCGATATTCTGTCAGATTGTAGAATTGGTTATTCTAATATTAAGGGAAGGCGGTCAATTGGCTCCTTCGGATTTTTGCCGCACTTTGGGATTTTGTAGTGTTTTGTAGCGTAGAGAATTAATCTCCAACGCTCAGCCGTTTGTTTATATGTAATATTGGTTTACAGTTTGTCACGCCAGAGAAAGCCAATATCTTTGGAAGGAGGAGCAACGCGCTACATCACTACGGTACTATATATGTAGGGGAAAGTGGGGAAACACAGAACACCTAACTTTGGAGTGTAATAACAAAAAATCCGAAGGAAAAAATACCTGAGAGTTCACTAGGAGGCTTAAGTAGACCTGAGCCTATAAGGAAAATCAAAGGCTTTAAGAAAAATATTTGACAACGAAGAAAAATAAAATTTTCCGCAGTTATTGAAATATTCGGCTCGCTCAAGTAAAACGGAACACCCGTTTAAGTACAAAATCAGATGTGGACGATTATTGACAAACAAAGTACATATCGAATATTTTTCTAAGAACTACTTCTCACAAAAACAGCTGGTTTACGATTCAAGTAACACATTGCTCGTTAAATTGAAAATACTGCGCATTAAGATCGGAAACCATTCGGTATAAGTCACGTACATATAAACTTATTTTCTTAGAATGACCAATGCTATGACCTTTCCTCCTGGGACACCCTGTATACAAATCACTTTTATTTTATCCAGGGAATAATGGAGAGAAATTTGAAGCTGACCCATTATTTTTAAACGACATTCTGGTTTCGTCCGATATGGCAGGCAATTCAGTAGAAAATGAATCGGAAACTAAGGACAGAGATGAATGTGAACGCACAGCGAAAGATATTAAACCATTGTAAGAACGTTTATTTCTAGATTGAAGCTACTAAGTGTTGTATACTTTGTGAATTCAAATTATTTTCTTTTTATTCAAATTAAAATTTACGAATGCACTTATTGCAATAAGTTAAGCTCGGTTAAGAACGCGTTCAACGCAAATGTGAAGAGGCTACAATATACAAAATGATTTCGCAGGAAATACAAATACATTGTTTGTGAATTTTAGAGTCGATCTTAAGTGGAAAAATCTTGCATGCATTGAGATGAAGCGTGTGTATATCCGCGTTATAGCAACAATTTCTATTTCCTCCTCGATTAACCTGCATCTGGATTTTTAAGTTGAAAATCTTGTTACACACGTTCAAGTAACATTCTGTTCCTGTTTAGTTTTCTTGAGAAACCGGACCAAATAGGAAAAGCTCCGATAACTCCCATTTTAAAACCAGAACAGTTTCCATCTCTGTCTTACCACCTAACTCGTTTACTGGATCAAAAAAGCCTGGAACAACCTTTCATACGTTCAGTCCCGTCTGGAAAATGTTCCTGTCTGGCAGCACGTTTGTCTGGTTATCCACTTATAATTCTTATTTCTTACTAACATTTACCCCCTATGTTCTTTCAAGCAGAAAATGTTCGAAATAAATCGATTAATCTGGAGTACGTACAGGGTGTTCGGCTACACGTGGGAATAAATTTAAGGGGTGATTCTAGACACCATACTGAGGCGAAAATAAAAAATAGCGATATTGCGGTTGAGGCTTCGTTTGTTAGTTACAAGCGTTTAAAGATATGCCTATAGAAGCAGGCAATCCGCGTGCACCGCTGCACGCAGATCAAGTCAGCCGAAAGGGTCAAGAAGTGGTCGTCAAAGCCACTGTCGCATGGGTTCACTCACCCCAGAGAAGCTATGCCGAAATTTACCGACAATCGGAATGGCTACACGATTCTGCGACACTTAATCCAAAATTAAAGGGTACCTACCTACTCGCTGAAATCCATTGTTTCCATTATATTCACTGTTACAGTCCATCGTGTTATCACAGAATCACACCACCCCCAAAAAGAATAAAAAAATAATTCCACCGCAATATTTTTATTCTTGATTTTCGTCTTATTGTTAATATGAAGTCTAGAATCGCCCCTTAAATTTATCTCCACGCCCCGTACATTTCCAGAACCTCCTCGATTACAGTGATAAATCATGCAGTGGGAGTGCCATCAAAAGTTTTCTTGCAGTCTACTAATTCCTTGCGTTGAGATTTTTTCTATTAAATTTTAGCTCATAAATTACAAGCAACCTTGCACGATAATTGTCGCTGCTTTAATATCTTCCCCATTCTAATTATTTATATTTGGATTCGTACTTCTGAAAGTACCTGCACAACGAAGAATACAAAATCAACTTTGTTTCATTGGAGATACTCATGATTTTTCACAGCCGCAGTTGTTAGCGAGGAGAAAGTTAATACAGAGACAGGTGATCCCGATCCTAATTGGGAGTACGAAGAACGTTGGACGTACAATTGTTTAACGCTACACATGCCTCGTTTGCGACAGATTTACATGGATTATGCTAAGATGTTCACAAGATCAGCTCCGGAATGCAATCTTGCGATGAGCAGATTGTGCTTGTGGCAACTGTGGCGAGACTGTAATATAGACAGAAGGGGATTGAGTCTTATTGAAATCGATATGTATATTGGTAGATATCAATTGTTACTGGATTACTGATAACGCTGAAGTACCATATTTTATTATTCATATTTATATTATTGGTAACGTGTCGATATCAAATTTTATCAAAACAAAATATATGATTTGGTATAGATATGTACATAAGTATGCATATAATGGTATTTGATACTATTGTACGTAATATTATGGATACTTAAAAGAAGAATCATTTTAGCAAAATATGAATCCACCCTCGTAAATGACTTGCATCATCCATTCGAAAAAATTGAAATTTGGCAATACTTACTCGCATTGTTAGAGGTTTCCTGGCACTTGTACACTAAATTCAATGACGTGGAAACCGAGGAAATGAATGGAAAACTCGCTGGCGGTTTATGTAAATTTCTAAAAAATGACGTTTACTCCAATGCTAATAATCATGTTGGTACGTAATAACATTAGGGTACATTTGTATATCGAATCAAGTCTGAAATTAATTGTCTTCGTAAAATACCGCAAAGTGAGTAGATACAGGTGCCTACTTCTTACTTTTAGAAATATCAGGCTGCGATGTTTTTTAAATTATTTAAAATTAGTTCATCAAGTTTTCCACTAAATGATATCTATATTCATAAATAAATGACACTTCTGCAGAACGATTAAGAAATGTTCTTAAACTCGTCCACTTGCAATCTATTGTTAATTAAATTCTGTAATAAAACATTTTGACAGGTCGTGTATACCAGAATCTGGATTTGTTACCTATGTATTGTGTCTTCAAATTATATAAACAAATTGGATATCCCTGTTCTGCGAAAGATCTTCTTCGAGCTACATGTGTCCTAAAAGGTGCGCTGATAGTTGAATTTATAATGATCCAACCAGTGATTATAATAATCAAAGTAATAAATGATTCAAAGTAAAATAATTCATGTTGATTATAAATCATTATAAATTAATTTATTGCTTTTTCTATAATGATATAAACTAACAAGTTGTCAAGACAGACTTAATTAATGATTGTGGCTCGTTAACTAAACTATAGTTCCTACGACAAATACAGAAATATCTCATTACTGTAATATTACCAATTTGCAAGTACTTAAATATTATAAATTTCTTCTGATTTAAAGAACAAAATCTCCAATTTATTCTTCTAAAATTTATTTAGATATCGATTGGCCGCGTTAACGTTCCGTGCTTACATGCAAAAAAAGAGTGATTCAAATAAGACATACAACTTTAAAGTATTTTATTATTTGTGAACAATTACATTTGTACATTTCACAGTATGCATGCAGAATCGACTTAAGACCTAAACTCTAGAGTAATGGTATTTTTACATTGAGATGTATAAATATTTGAATTATATAGGTACACAAGATTCACAGTGTTCCTCGACGACTGACGGAGCTGATAAACGTTTCTCCGATGGAATTAATTGTGTAGCAATTGGCGAAAAAGTTAGTTATTTGCGGAAAACCGATGAACTGTTTGCGCCACCGCAACGCGCGATCGACATATCGAGGAAATTTGAAAATAATTCGCGTAAGTGTATCATCATTTACGAACTATCCTCTGAAACTTAATTTTTCTTAATTATTCACTCTCCTCGTTCAAACAATACGTCGTATATCATAGCTCAAGAATTATCCGCCTTTGGGCATTTGGGCGCACCGAAGATGATAGAAATTATGGCACTAATATGTCATGCAATCAAGGACGCAGATAGTGGCGCAATCACGAATATGGATTACGAGGTAGAATCTTACAATTTTTAAAGAAATACGATAAAGGTAAAATTTAACGAACATCCTCACTTTCGTTCAGCTTCACATTCAAGTAGTTCACAAAATAATAATCGTTTGGTTGTATGTGCTCCGATTTTTAGAAATGTATCGTGATAAGTAAGCACTTGAAGCGTGAATTATAAACTTAGTTTCAATATTTAATTTGTACTTGTTACAGTAACAATATACGATTTCGTATACATATAAATTATCCTGCAAAAGCGCACCACATTAGTAAATTAATTGTCGCGGAAATAAGATTATCCTTTCTTTCTTGTAAACATTGACTATTGATTTTTCAAGATATTGAATGGTAAATTTGAATAATGAAAAATGAAAGGTAACAATCTGGAATTAGTTGTATTTTATATATTATATGTGATACGTTCCAAAAATGACAAAATGCAAATCATGTGGATCCACTGATTTTCGTAGATTTTTTTACTACGTGTCCCTACAAATGCACCAGTATTGTTATACAGGGTATTTCAAAAGAGGCCTGCTAGTTTTTAGAGCTTATGACTTATGGCATACACGTTTAAATAAGTATGAATTCTTAAAAAATGTATGACGTGATGCTTATTACGTATTAATCAGGTTTTTTACGCGCTAAAAAGATTAGTTTACTACTTAGGTGACGTGTTTCGTCGTTTTGAAGAAGAAATCAATTTGTCGGAATAGCGAAGAAAATAGTGAAGGTAGTTTTTTCAACTTTTTTATCTGCGCTTGTAATGAAAATTTAAAAAATACTTTACTATACTTTACTAAAAAGCTTCTGCCCCCCACTGAATATTCACTTTTACCTCATAATCACTTTTCAGTCAATAAAGAGTAAAAGGATGCTACTTTTAAAAGGTGCGCTTCGTAATTAAGGGAGTAATAATAATAAACTTCTAAACAATTATGTATATCCATCATTGACTAAAAATTTACAAAACTCACAATTGCAGCTATGACTTCCATTATGAGATATAATAATTGAGAATTCTCAGAGAAACTAGAAATGGGAGAAACTACACAGAATTAAACGATACAGCTAACATCACACATCATCCATACTTCAGTTTCTATATTTTATTATAGGACAAAGCTTTAGTAGAATCTTTTCTGTAAGCACAAAAATTTGTAAACACGCCTTCTGAAACACGCTAGGTATTGATAAAAATATCTGACATAAATACTTTCTCTAATTCTTATTTAATGTAGTCCGTTAAGTAAATAATAGTTTAACAAGTAAAAAGTAGCTTAATATCCAATGGTTGTTTGAAGTTACCGCAAAAAGTATATTACATCTAGCTTAGCTATCCGTCGCCTAAACAAATACAGTATTGTACATGATACGCGTAGTTTACAATGCAGAATTTCAATGTTGCAGCTAACGTTCCTTGAATTTTACGAAATAATACTAGAAGCGACAAGGCGATTGCTCTCTCTGAAAGAAACGGCTGACGTAGAAATGCAAGTGCCGAAAACCGGGATAGATGATGAATCTTTAAAAAATAACAGCCTGCAAGAAGACGAGCCTTCTCGAAACGTGAAACGGCCAGCTCAAAAAGCTACCAAAGTTAGAAATAGAATTGCAACATAATTTTTCTGTCGGCAGCATGACTTGTTAATTAAACTCCGCAACTACTGTAACTTAATAACAAGAATTATCGTACTTCGTTTCAAATTAATGTGTCTCATCAATTACATACATGTGCGGAATTATTTTGATTAAAGCAGCAGTAACGCAAGAAGTATGATACACTAAACTAGAATTATATCGCTACAACATCGCTATATAAGAATGGCGAACGAAACAACGTATAAAGATCCCTCTCCCCTCAATTTAGGGAACATGCTTTCTTAATCGAGATAAAACTTATTCCTCAGTTGCGTGAATAAAAGAATAGAGGCTTTTTGCTAAGAGCATCGTTCTATTTGCAACGCATACATTCGCGCGTACATAATTAACAAGAAATTAAAATCATTAAAATGCGATAAATATATTTCATGCATGAACGACCGTTAATCCTCCTTGAAGGCAATACAGATTTAACGATCTCCAGCGTAACTTCCAAACATATCCAAGTTCACTCTCGAATGTCTCGAGTTTCATAAATAAATCTAACTATAGTTTCACAGAACGAATTCTCAGTGTTTGCTGTTAGTGAACGATCTAAGATAGAGAAATGTAACATTTGAAAAATAAACGCGTGTAACTCTGTTACTTCGAAACACCTGAAGTTTCACTAACGCTACTACCATTTGTGTATAGTACATAGGTACCCGCGAAAAGAGGAAACGAACTTATGATCAGAAAGAAATCAGTTGACTGTTCAAAGTTACTATAAAGGGGCTACTCCCGTCGTACCGTGAGTTACCAGAAGAATGGCATTCAGTGGCCAATTGATTTTGACTCGACCATAGTAGTAGATGTGAAAGAAATTGGTATACTTAGGGCGTATTCCACTTGCGCCCAAATCGCCCGCACCCACGACCGTAGGATTTTACGGTTTTTAAACCGTCTTCAAAAGGAGGAGGTTACTCAATTCGTCACGTATATTTAATTATGTATGTAATGTTCACTAATAATTATCGCACAGGTGCACCGATTTCGATGATTCTTATTTTATTTGAAACCGTTTGAAGAGCCGGTGGTACCATGTTATTTTTTTTATTATTATCTAGACACTCTAGAATTATCTAGAATTCGAACTTTTTAACGGTGCCAGAATAGAAACAAAATTAAATCAATTTCTAAACCTGTATCAATTATAGTCCATTAGCACACTAACGCCCGGGAATTAGAGGGCGCAAAAATTTAAGGCGCAATTAGAGGCGCAGCCAATTTAATTTTGATTTTATTTTGGCACCGACTTAAAAATATTCTTTTATTCTTTTTAGCACTCGTTTGAAATTGGTTTTTTACTTTTTTTTAAGTTTATGTGATAAAATGATTATCATAAATTATATGTTCCCGTTTTCCAATCGTAATTTATAGTTAAAAACCTGTATTTTCCGATAATGGCTCTTTCACAAACTTCTCTGCCATATTTCAAGAGATTTTCATAAATTTAGGAATGTAAACCACGGGCATCGCGGGCGATTTGGGCGCAAGCGGAATTTGCCCAAAGTGTTCAACGGTAAAAATAAACGAAGCGATGGATGCAAATACGTTGGATCTTGGAGTAGGTACAAATGGGAAATCGATTTGTCAAACGGCGTAAAGTTGAGAAATACATGACAGTCGGCTCTGATTGCGGCCACGGATAAGACAGACTCAGTGTTCAAGCGAATAATTGCAGTATTAGTGTCGTCGAAACCAACGAAACCATGACGTGTTGCCGCGTAACGATGCGGTGAAACCTGATCGTTCTTTGCACGTGTATAGCTGGATACGTTATCGTGAGTATCCCGGGGCTCAAGAAGTCGGAGGAACGAGCAAACGCGACTAGGTCGCTTACAAGGTAGGATCGTTCTGCCTAAAATACAATGGGTACGCGTTACTTCTTGTCCACAGCATCATCGTCTCTTGGCGCCTTACAGAACATATTAATAAACGGACATTGTCGTGAAATTAAAGACTTATTAGAATCTAACATTCCCACACGTTTCAAAAAGAAAAAGAAAAAAGAGAACATTTTCGGAGATTCCAAAAAGTCTGTTGCAACAATATTGTTCAGCCATCACTTTGCGCGTGTTACATTCTCTGTTTCCCTCTTTTTCTTTGATCCATCTACTTTAATTTCCAGCGCACTGTTTTACGATAAACGTCGTTACGCAAGATGCATGGAAAACGACAAGAAGGCGAATGCCCGATAACGTTGGAGCAAATGTTTATGCGGCTTTCAAAAGCTTACATATAAAAGTACAAAGTTCCATGTTTCCCCACTAAATCGTAACGTATAAGAGGATGTATATACAAAATAAGTGCACTCGCGAATTACGGACAATTGGGAATAATGCAAGCCAGTGGATGGTACGTCTACTTATTGCGAGAATCGAGAAGCGAACAGAAACTTCGCGATCGGAACTAAATACGATCAAAGACGAGGACGCTTTAATGAAAGATCTAGAAGTATCGCGTTAGTACGGAACGGCCTGAGCCAGTTCAACAATCTCTATACGTAATTCTAAAATATAAACTATATACCGATGTATGTATACAACTACAGTACAAGACGGTGCGACGCGCTTATACGACGGCAAAGCGCGGCACTGCTGGAATCCTCGATAGCAGACATTTTGCTCAGTCCGCCTGCGTTCAAATGAAAACAGACTAACGTTCGATTTTCGTAAATAATAAACTGTCCATGTAGCTTCGCTTAGAAATGCTCGCCTTTCTGTACAAATAAAGCAATTTATTCTCAACCGTAGTGCGCGCGAAAGACACCAAGAGATGTAAAGTATAACGCGCGGAGCGGACGTACTGTAAACGTGCAATGCAAAAGATTGTCTAACGTTCGTGAATGTTAAACTCTCTTCACCTTTTTGGTATTTAAGTTCGATACATTTTGTTTTATTACTTGCTATTGATTCATTTACAGATGTGTGTGTCTCTTGAGGCGAGCTTGATGCGCTGTCAATTAGATTGTAAGAAATCATATCGTTAATAAATCGACGGTAGAAAAGACTTTGCATAAAAGTATCTACAACCTCTGCTCGAGTCACTCGGTACACGGGACATCTTAGTTTAAGTAACTTGAATGCCATCGAGTGATTGTTACGTTTCACGTTGTTTAATCGGTTATCGGGATACAATGTTGAATGAGCTAACTTCTTTATAATGCAACTAGTATGCGAACAGTAAGTCTCTTTATGAAAATCGATTGGATAATGACTGACAGTACGATTATTAGAACGGGTGCAGCGCGTAATGAGCCCCAGGGCGTACAATATCTCTCACGTGAGTAACGTATCGTCTAATTCCTCTATTTTGCCTTCAGGCTGAGATAGAACTTTGCGCAATACTTTGCTGACCACATCCGACAAAGATTCCCTCGCTCCGGCGTCCAGGAAAGCCATGCAACGCTGAAAGGCAATGCAATTTCGAAAAATGAATAAACAAGGTTCGATTCGAGGATATAGATCGTTCAAGCTGTAATCGATATAAAAATGTTACTTGCCAGGTGTTCTTCTTCGCCCTGCCTCAGCCTGAGCACCGCTATGAGAGCAAGCTCGCTGTTGGCCTTGACGTAACCATTTTTCTCTTTTGTCCCATTTACCAGCATAGGCAGAAGCGATTTCAATAATTCCGGCGACATTTTCGCGGGTGGTATGTTACGAGCCAAATGAATGCAAACCCTGGCCAGTAATTGCTTCACATCGTTGCTGTTGTTGTTCATTGACTGAAATCGAATACCGCGATGAATTAATTATCGCCGCGCCGAATGAATTAATTGTTCGTAAAAGAAGAACAGGAGTTTCTGAAATTGAGGTTTATATGCGTTTTAAAATACTCGTACCCTCACGAATGGAGATAAGATTTGTTGAGGAATGGGTTGTCCTTCGTTCATGAGGTATTGGAACAGATAACCGCAAGCTCGTACACCGTTCATGACAATTTGTACTCGATCCGCTGCTAGATACGAAAGTATCACCGCACAAACACGGTCCTTCTCTTTATTATTATACACTGTTGTTGGCGATTCCTTTAGCGCGACGAATAACGTTGAAGAACGTCCATGCCTGAGCATCCAGTCAACATTGGCATCGTTACCTGTAAATTTTTAATTAAACAGTTTGTTCCAACGATTTGTGTTTGATACAAGAAATAATAGTTTACATTTACACAATGATAAATGACAAATGTGTTAACGATACTCTTTATTAGTATGCGAGTTATACTCAGGGCCGTTTCTGGCGGGGTTGCAGAAGGTGCCCCCGCACCTGGACGGCCGCAGGCCGTTTATTATATGTAAAATTTTGATTAATAAGAATAAGAATCGAAACTCTTTTGCACGACACTGTTTAAAATTATGTATGCATATGAAATTCTTAATTAAAGAATATTGAATTAATAAGGGCGGCAACATTGTTTTTGCACCTGAGCGACCAAAACCCAGGAACGGCCCTGGTTATACTCATTTAAATGAAAGAGAAATTACGGATGAATTTGAAATAATCGTTCCTACATAAATGATTAACTTACACAGCATATGTTCATTAAAAGCAATGGCAAGTTGATCTGGACTAAGCCATCGCACAAGTGCTCCGAAACAACCAGCTACAGCGTTTCTCGTAACGTCTTCGGGATAACCGAGCATATTACTTAACGTAACGAATACTTGTTTCTTCATTGGCTCTGTCATTTTATCTCCCGCAGGCGTGAGTACGCCTCGCAAAGCTTGTAACATCGTTTCCCTGAATAAAATATCGTTACATTAAAACACTGTTCTTACGAGCGCACATAAAATGTACACGAAGAATACTGAATCACTCGAGTTACCTAATCGCTGGATCATCGCCAGTTTTTATACCAGTATGGAGTTCCGTGAACAATGGATCGACACGCGTATGGATTACAATGAGATTGCTTAAAGCGTAAGCAGCCTTTAATCTCACTTGTCTATTACTATCGTTCAGTGCTCTCAAGAATGTGGTTTGCAATTGTGGCAAGAATTGCTTTAACATCACCCCAACCTACCAAAAAACACATGATTATTACTTCCTTCATTGTTCCAGCACTGTTTGCTTATACATATTACTCTGGTAATTCAGCTTACTTTGCCCAGTAAAATTGCAAGCGTTTCTAAAACCGCTGCTTTAACGCTCCAATTGAAACGATCTCCCAGAATTCGAATCAGTGGCCCAGTGATGTGCACGACGCTCGGTTGTAAGGCTGTCGCGCTGGTTAATTTTATAACTTCTCCAAGTCCTTGCGCCGCTTGCTCCTTCGCCTCTGGCAAACCATTCAGTATAGCTTCCCTGAATATGGGAAGAATCGGCGTAATTCCCTTGGGTAAACAGAATCCAGGTAATAACTCCTGCCCCTTCAAATCGGACACCGCAAATCGAACGGCTTGCCTGATATCTTGTACGTGCGCAATCTGTTGGTCGGATGCTAAAGCCTGAAGATAAAAATATAGCATGTAAGCGTTAGTGTTCTTCGATGAACAGTAGATTTAAAATCAAATCGATTGTAATGCAGTAACCATACAACTCTACTCACTAGTGACTAGAAAAAGTAATTTTACCTTAGTCACAGCTGTAAGCGCTTCCCAACTCATTTGCAGTACATCCTTATCGTCATCCGTAAATAAGTGAATAAGTCCGCGCAACAATTGTGGAACGTATTGGCTATAATCAGCGCGAGTGTCTCTGCAGAAAGCGCATAACAAAGTTGCAGCGCTTCGTCGTCTAGACGGATCTTCTGCTTTCGTAGCGTCCATCAGCTGATCCATGACTGTTCTAACGCCCACCTCGTCAGTGATGGACAAAATGACTGCTTGGCAATATTCTAATTCTTGAACCTCGTTCGGCGTTCCCTGAGCACTAGAGAGAGCAGTCAGTAACGCTGGTAAGATCTTGTGAAGGAACCTCGTCAGCGCTTCACCCGCAACGCTAGCCAAAATTGACAATGCTTTTGTATTAACGGGTGGACTGGTTAGTTGAGGTACCAGGTAGGGTAAAACAACTCGAGATTTGATCGCCATTACTTGGCGCAAACCATCCAAAGTATTCTCTGCTTCCGCTTGATCCGGCGAGTTTAATTGTGTTAACATTGCTGGCAGTATGTCATCCAGTGCTCTAACACCTACAGTCGAGTGCAAACCGTCGAAAGTTTTCGCTGCTGCTTGTCGAACCTCTGGTAGTGGATCGCACAAGGCTTTTCTAGAAGCAAATAAATTTGTCTCATTCTCCTTACCACCAATTCTCGCGCGATAAATTGTAGAGAAACTCACCTCACTGTAGGGACTAAACTGATGACAAACGTTAACACCATATCCTTGTTCGTGCTTGCCATAATTTCCGACAGCCCAATACATACACCTTGACGTTGATCAGCTTGGTCACTTTGCAGACCTTTCTCTAAAATAGGTATGATCTCCGGTAATACCCTTTCGCCCAGCTTTCTAACGAGATCGCCCAAAGTTCGCGCTGCCACTTGTCTTTTATCGTAACTTGTACTAGCCAAACAGCCGAGTAGAAGCGTAAATAGCGTGGGTAATATCTCTCTCAATGTTCGCGGGGTATTCGTTACGACAACTTTCCATACATGGAGCGCAGCTTGGCGCACCATTAATGCAACGTCCGATCTACCCATGTACAGTCCAGCTAAAACGCGATTTCGCCTCTCCGCGCCAAGAGCATTAATAATGGCATAGTGCGATTGTTCGGTTCCGAAATTATCATCTTCGCTAGCTGTTTCTGTTGACATCTTGCCCGAGACACCAGAGATTCGATATAGTAAATCTCCAAGTAATTGCACAGATGAATACCTAATACGCCAATTATCATCGAAAAGACCTTTTTCCAATTCCGGTAACAACAGCATAATAGCCGAGTCAGCGTAAAGAGTAACGATACGCTGACCTGCTCTAAGCGCAGTCTCGCGAACATATTCATTCTCATCAGCCAAAGCTTTTAATATAGGATTGATGATCTGTCCGATGTAAGGTGTGAATTCTGTAGTAAATGCGCTGGGCATATAAATAAACATCATAATGTAACCGTCTTTAACGTGAGGAGCTATGTCTGTCCTTTCAGCTGTACTAATGATCTCAGGCATAAGTTTATGAAGTTTCTCGACGCCAAGTCCTCTTACAACTTCCGACAGACCCTGTGCAGCTCCTGACCTGTCGACGCTGCTCGTTTCAGATGTAAGTGTTTGCATTAACCAAGGAAGCAGATCTTCAAAACTGGATTCGCCCATTCCTCTCACCATGGCACCTAGCGCTCTCGCAGACACACTCCGTACCTCTGGCACAGGATCCAACAAACTTGTTTTCAAGCCAGGAATGATGGTTGGCAGGTACGGAGTTAAATCCTTCTGATCGGTTAACGAATACATATTACCAATTATTTGAGCAGCCATTTTTCTGGTTTCAGTCGAACGATCTAAAAACGCCCTTTGCACTACTGGCATAATCAGAGCTAATGACGGAGCATCAATGAAATGTACAAACTGTGTGTCCAACAGAGTTTGGAGGCACGTTGCCGTCTTGTGGGACGGATCTTGCAAAGCTTTCAGCAAAACTGGTACAATGGCTTGAATCTCTGGATTACGGATTACACTCCCGATAACTTTCAGAGCTACCGCACCAGCCTCTTGGACTTTAGTGTGCGAATCGCTAAGCACTTCGATGAGTTTTGGAACTATACTGGGTAAACAACTGCTTAGTTGTTTTGGTGCGCAATATGCCATTGCACCCAACAGTTCGACAGATCCTTGGAAAATAAAAGGATGATGTAATTTTTATGACATAGGCGGTACGCTAAGTAATGCACATGAGCTTTTATAAATAACTTACCAGTCTTGGTTCTCCAGGAGTCTTCCTCCAGGGCTGCTAATAAACTCGGTAGAACAAGTTTTACTCCGTGAGCAGAAAGCTTACTCATAACTACACGAGCTGTGTCATCGGTAGCCGTTCTGACGTACTGACTGGAATCTCCGAAACACAGCAGCAAATGCGGTAATACATGAACGATATAAGGTTCGAACAATCTGCCGAGCATCGTACATAACATTTCAAAAGCGAACAACGCCCCTTCTCGATGCCTATAGTTTTTCTTATCCTGAATGGCATTAGTTAATGTGGTCATAATATCAAGCTGTTTTAACGCGAGTATGCCCATGCCCTTGATTATACCTGCTAAACCGTAAGCCGCGCCTTTACGTTCCCCGTATTTGTCTGATTTTAACAACTGATCCATTAAATTGTCCACGATTTTCGGGGCATCTTCCTTGATAGAAGGCACAAGATGCGGCAAGCAATTGGCAACAGCCTCTTGTACTTGTTGCGACGGAGTGGAGAGGGCGGCGATCAAGCGCATAACTATTGGCTTTATGCGCGGATCATCCTTATCCAGATGTCTAGCCAGTGACCCCATAAGAATAACCACCGACTGTTTAATCGAATCGAAGCTGCCAATCTTCGGAGCCTTATCCATAAACTCTTCGAAAACAGGCAACAAAGATGTTATGTTCGCTTTACCGTGAAGATCAACAACAGCCAGAGCAGCGGTTAACATTTCAGTGCGGACAGTTTGATTTCTATCCCCCAAGCCGGTTGAAACGAAAAACTGCACAAGCTTAAGTACCGTTTCAGCGGTGAGAAGAGGAGCTAGTTGAGCCAATGCAAGTGCAACACCGTGACGCGGAACGTAAGTGTCGATAGGTTGTTCAACCACGCGACCAAAATCGTTCAGTTTCGGCGGAATCATAGCTAATTTCTCCTGATAAAGCTGCAATAGTTCGTCCAAAAGTGATGGCATCAAATGGGGAACGTTGGTCAAACACTGTGCCAAAGCGCAAGCAGCAGCTTGTTGTACCGGCTCTACAGGATGCGGAATATCTTGGATAAGTTCCTGGGCAAGAACGTCTGCATGCGCTACTAAATCTGCCGCGTTCCATAATTCATTAGCCAAAATTTTATTCTCATCGCAAACGTCAAACCTGGCAATCCATATTCTCCTAACAAGGTGACAAAATCCTGAATAATCTTCCTCTTGAGACGGGAAGGCTTGTCTCACGACTGTTAAGGCCCTTAAGGCTGCATCTCTTATCGTGGGTAATGAGTTCTGTAAAGCTCCAATTAAGGAACCTATATCTTCGCTAGTCGCTAGCGCAGTACCCGATTGCCCGCTACTAGACTGAGCAACATCTAATAAGGTTGCAACTGCATGCGTCTGCACTCTTCCAGTCGTAATCTCCATTAATTCGATTAACAGATCGTACATGTGCTTATGCGGGAGTAATCGAGGATGCCTGACACCTCTCACATCAGACGGATTTCCTCTTTGTTTAGCGTGCTCCTGTATTATCTGTAGCCCCTGCACGATCATCGTATCGTCCTTATAAGTTAATAAAGTCTTCTTTATAAATGGAAAAATGTAACAAAGCGCGGGAGCAGTGAATAATTTTTTTTGTTTGATTGTAGTCGTATATAAAAGATTCAATGTCCTTTTCACGGCAGCATCGGTGTTTTCTTCCTCCCAAGCTTGATCTAAGTCACACTGCGGTTGTAATTGTCTCAGTGTAACGTGCGCTACTAAATCGCCCAAGATTGGATTACTGCCTATTTCCACTACTTTCTTTAGGCGGATAAAAAGATCAGACATTGCGGGAGCAGCTAATGGCGACGCCAAGTTTTTTAAAATCGGAGGTAAGAGATCCTTCAGATAAAACGAAAGCTCTTGCCCATTCCCATTCATTGCGCACACGACAAGGGATACAGCATTGTCTATTCTACATTTCAACTCGGTCAGTCTTTTACGGATTGCACTTTCCTTTGCGATTTGTGTCTTAAGAATCTCTTCTTGTTTAGGTGTCAATTTCGGCTCCTTTATTTTCCCTTCCCTTTTCTTCTTCTCATACAATTCTCGTCTAAGCTGAAGTTCCTCTTGCTGTTCTTTAAAGGAATACGCTTTACTCTCTCTTTTCATATTCATTGAATTGAGAATATCATTTTCATCGACTGTCGGCAGCACGCTTTTATCATACAACTCTCCGTCGGGACTCAGGTAAGTAAAGTACTCGTCTTTAGTGATTTTTAAGATTTCGGGATCGTCGAGTTTGCTTTTAACATTGGATACTATTGCAGGTAATATCATTTCTGGTACAATCGACACCACTCTTGTCAGGGCATTCTCGTAACTGGCAATAGGCTTGAAGTTTTGCACGAGAACTTTTTTTATCTCGTTATTGAAAGAGCATAAAAACTGCTTCGGCACAAGCTTATAATTCTTTGCGATTTTGAACCATAAATTTGGCACTGCTTTATAGATTATAGGGTGATGAGATGGTATCAATGCGTCTCTCGCCATTTGCATAGTAGACAATTCAAACTGACAAGAGCTCGAGCAAATAGCGAGCAGCCCATCTGCGAGGCATCTACCAGTTAATTCACCAGTAGAAGATTCCTCTTTATTTTCTTTATCAGTTTCCGACTTAATCTTTACATTGTCTAAGAACCTATTGTACTCCATCAGCAATTCTTGAGGCGGTGCATACGTGCTCAAACCTCTGACGATCTTCTTGATCAATGGGAAACAGCGTTTCCTCGTATTAGACTTCGGAGCTGTCGCGCATGTTATAATTGCTCTGTGAATGCCGTTTAAAGCTTTTTCGTTTAATCTATCAGCAAATTCTGTTATAAGTTTGTCGCAAAGTAACATCAGATGATATAAAATGTCATCTGGGCATGTCGACAAGAACTTCTCCGAGAAGAATATCTGATCATCGATAGCATTCCATAATATAGTTTGTTTGTCATTTTCCACTTGATTAGCGAGAACAAATTTCAGCAGCAAGTAAGAAGCTACTAAACCTTCCGTCACTGCAGCTGCTTGAGTGCTTTGCTGCATAGCTCTTGTCATCGCTTGTATGAGCAACGGTGTTATTGTTCCAGAATAAGAAACTACTGGCGAGGAGAAGAACAGCCTGATGTAAGCAGTTCGCACCGCGGCAGTCGAAGTCTTAGCAGTCATGCCGTTTTTAAATGCGCCTACTACACTTTTCGGCACATTGTTTGTAAATTTATTGGTCCACAAGGCCATCATCTCGAGAGCATGAATCAAGGTTTTCTCATGAACTTCGCTTTCGAGAACCTTAATAAAATGTTCGCAAGCTGTTTCAGCCAACCTTTGAACGCTGCTTCCCGAAGCTGCGTTGTAACTAAGATTACCAGCACCTTGTAGAACAGAAATCTTGTGAATCGCAACGGTGAGTTTCCCTTCCGAGCCATGAAATATGGCAAACACAGATGACAGTAAGTTCTCCAAAGCAGTGGTGTCCGAACATTGTAGAGCCAGTCTGCGGCAAGCTGCGACAGCCTCATCTCGAACTAAATCCTCTTTAGAATGCAGATTTGCGAATAATCCTTTGCTTATATCTTGGCTGTACTGACTTAAATCAAGGCATAAGCCACTTAGAATGTGACCAACAGATTCGATAATTATCTCCGGATTTCTTAACATTGCTTTCTGCAAAGCTGGCAGTAACTGACTCTTGAATTCATCGTGAGATATTCTACGAAGCAGAGGTACCGCAGTGTCGACAACATATAGATCTGGTTTCTTCTTGCAACTAATAGCCACTTTTATGAAAAAGTCTACGACATTTGTCTGTAAACGGAAGAAATTCAATTCGATAAAGTCTGTTATACGGCAGCTGAAAATATTAATCTCCTATTAAATGTAAATTTACCTTCAGTTTCCCCACCAAATCGGTTTTCTTCGTACTTACTAAATATCTAGTAAGTAAACTAGCGAGAACAATTACACCGTTTCCAACTTCCAGTTTCGTCAGTGTGTCCAGATATATAATCTCTATGTCCTCGACACTTGACCATTCGTATGCCAATAAGACGTATACTTTCTCTGCCAATTTCTTATTCATGGGTGCCAAAGCTGCCGCGCTTAGATTTGCTTGCGCTTCGATTAGTTTTGGTAATTCTATACTGATATTCGAGTTGCTCTTATAACCGTAGAGAATAATCAACGTCGACCATTTCAATGCGATGTCCGCGGTTAAAGCGGTGTTGAAACTGTAAATCATTAAAGACTTGTTAAGCGTCGACGGATCGTTTGAAGTTCAATGTTTCCGAGGAGAAGATGCTCTTTACGGTATTTAGGTAATTACATACGTAGGAACTACATTTTTATGCCAAATAGATTGTTCTATTATCAAATTTGTCATATGCTTTACAGTAGCTTCGGGTTGTTTCGTCAACAATTCCACGATCAGATTTTTCACGTAAGATTGGGAAGCTGTATCCTTATATCGATGTAAAGTAAGAGATATGGTTTTACAAATTCCACTGACAATCTTCTCATTAATGCCTAAAATGTGGAAACAACAGTTTTGTAGAAAATACCAGTTTATATGCCAGCGTTTAACATTAACTTGAATATAAAATTAAGACACTAAAAGTACTTCTTCCAATAAATATTTTAATACACGCTTGTACTGGCCCCTGTTTTAAATAACTTCTGTTTCTAGTTCTTTCAACTTTTTATCGGATTTTATCGGTTTTTCAACAATCTGAATTATTATTAATTATTATTGCAAATAAAAATAGATGTTCTATGCTATATTTTGCTTCTGTTTCACATATATAATAACAAGTATTCCATATGCTATTCATATATATTACAACAGTTAAACAATTATATAATATAAATCATGAACTCGTATAGAGAAAGAAATGGGGGAATCATTTATTCATATTATTCAAATACTTAATATAAAAATAATAATTTTAGAAATCGACAACAGAATTATATATTTATGATATTCACAGTTGCTTGGAGAATATATTTAGTGTAAATATGTACGAATGACAGGTGAACTACTGTTTAATATTATGTTACCTTGAAGAAATATAAATATTAATTTGTTAAACAAAACATTTAATACATTATGTACCAAACTGATCCATTTTACTTTATTATTATATATTTATAATGACAATAAATATTCTTCACGATTGATACTGAAGTTTAAGGGATTGAAAATTATAAAACCTACACACGCGAATAACGTAGTTATTATAAATGTTGTAATTCTAAAACAATATTGTACAGTCATCATACTTTGGTTTGAATTGTCGTCATATACGATCCTAGTTCTCTTAACTTTCCGTGTACATTTTGATATTAAATTATAGGAGAAAACGCAATCTTTCCCCGACGCTGACAGACAGTTTTAATTTATGAAATTATATGTTTCTCTCAAAAGTAAATCTACGATCGTTCCTTACCAGGGTTTGACAACACATTGACGACATTTTGCAGAACCTCTCGCCGCTCGTTTTTACTAGCGGTTTGAACTCGGTTTGGCAAATCTTTCAATGCTTTCGTTAACTACAACAAAATCAATAATAAATAATCGGTAATTGTATGACAATAATACGGTTTCTCAAGTTCCACGTGACAGACTCACCTCAACATCCGCCATATTTCTTCAAAAACCGGACTGCGTTAAAGCGCCACCCTGCACAAAATTGTTGCTCCTTCGAATACGCATCGTTATCAAATCAAGCCATACATATGTTTTTGATATATGCATAAATATATTGGATAAATGAATATGTATATATTTATGTATGCGATATATGTATATATACACGCATTGTATATACATATACGTGAGTGTAGATCTCTAGTTTCCGTTACTTTAATAATAATAACGAATAATCAATATTATATTTTACGTTAGCCGAAAAATCGCTACAACAAATGATACAAATAATTCATTGAGAATAGAAATTTTATATTAAACGGTAAAAAATATATATCGCACAGGTAACTTTATGTCTATATAATTGTTATATATTTCATGCACAAAGTAAAATCTGAAAATACAAATTTTTCTTACATCATCAATATTGGTCAAAATGGATTTTAAAGATACTGATTTTTCTATGAAAAGTAATGAAATGTTGTTAAAATACGATCAAACATTGTTAAATATGATCGAGGTAGAAATTTAATTCCCACAAAATAAGTATAATATTGCCAGAGTGTCTGCGAAATTTAATATTAAATTTTATTTTTAATTATCAGCGTTTTCTGCTGGAAGGCATTTACGAATGATTAAAATGAAATTCCGAATGTCCATATTCCAAATATAAGTGTACTTATGTAAGGAAGTTTTTGAAAATATAAGATAAATAAATTGCATATATATAATTACCCCACTCCTGCCTCCCGACCCACGCTACGGGAAACGGCATTCCCATCTATGACACGAGGATTCGTGGCGCGAAACACACATGGATCTGAAGTAAGTAGTGCTGCGCGATATTTATCGATAACTGTACATATCGATATTTGGCTATCTATGTATCAATATTTTTTATCGATATTTCAAACACGATAATATTTTGGTAAAAAATATCGATTATTTTTACTGCACCTTCTTTTGTTCAAGCCAATGCAAGAGCTTTATCACCGTTCTTTGTATCGATATCATCAATATCGGGGCAAAATGTAGCCAACATCATGCGAGAAAGGAAGAGATACTTTCTCGATGGTGCGAGCGAGAGCGGTAGAACGAGGAACCCCCAATCGTTCGCAATACGCATGCGCCGGTGCACACCTCTCATTCGCACCAACTCGCACATGTCTTTTTCTCTCGCGTGATGTTAGTCGCCCAACTGGCTCGACAGGAGACATGAGTGGACATGAGACAATAAAACAAGACCTCTAGACCCTCCAGTAGTATATGCTCTAAGCCACAAGTTGACCGGCTCAAGGTGGCTGAAACAGACAATTCCCCTTCCGGCTTTTGCTTCAACTGCCTCCCTTTAATTATGCCCCGTCCTTTACGTCCATGATTGATGGCAATGCCATTTTTCGTAGTATGTCTCGAGAGGCAGGAGTAGGATTTACAACAATAATGCAATACCTACACGTAGAAAATTTTAAAACCAACATTTATTAAACAAATATAATGCGAATTATGTAGGATGTACATTGCAAACATATGTTTGCACAGAGCGTAAAATCTTATAACATTACTGCATAGATTTTTGGAACAGAAAATATAATAAGAAATATAAGAAATAAAAGTAATACATGTATCAAACAAGATGTTGATTTTAGTTTCATTTGCGATGATACAGGCAATATTTCCAATACCATAATAAATAAACTTATATTAATAAAGAAACTTATAATAGTAATTTATTTTTAAACCATTATTCTGGATTGAGATTAAATAGGCATTGCCCGCCTTCCTCACCGCTTCAGACTCAAGCTACTCGACCCACCCGGTTGCGGAACCGATGAGGCAGGCGAGGCAAGGCGAGCCCCACCATTGGTTGAATGTTTGCGCTCTATTTATAGAAAATAAAATAGCTTCTTTCATAATATGAAAATAAATACATCTAACAATTGACAAGAATTATGATCTATCTTCACCTTTCTGAACATTCCTCCTTAACACAAGCGTATGATATTTTCGATATGTCTGAAGTAACTATCACATTAACATCCATATTAGGACTGCTGATATCTACTAATAGGCTCGCAAGCGTCCATTAAAGTTCTTAAATCTTCATCACTTAGACAATTAAATATTCTTTCCGCACAGACATGTGGTAACCCAAGAAAATTAAAGAAAAAATGGAAAATTTCAGCACCTTGCTCCAGCAACTCTTTCCTTCTTTCTCCGTTCTTAAAATGAGTATTTATCGTACTAGCATATATTCGAAATTTTCTTTTATAATCGCCCGATCTTAAGACCTGCACTACACTTTCATTCCCTGCATATATTGCTAATTGACTTATACCTTTTGTCAAAATATTATAAAATGAGATATTAGCATCAATCTTCTCGCTCTTCATACTAGCTATTTCTTTCTCACATTCATCTTGAAAATAACTTAATAATTCGTCTTCGTCGCTAGCAGTAATTGATAGCACATTTTGGTTACACGCGTATAAATTTGCAGTTTTCAACTTAATCATGTGACATTTAAGAACTTCAGCAATGGTTTCATGAGCGATCATGGAATGATCGAAAATATCAGAATCAGAATCATATCTAGAATAAAATGACTCGATGCCAGCCTTAGCAATATCAAGCGCTGTGTAACTGTCTTCAGTCATAATAGTAACATCAGAACCGTGATCTAGGAGAGCTATAACAATTTCTGTACACGCTTCAGTAGAAGCAATGTGGAGTGCTGTTTCACCACATTCATTTCTAGAATCAATGTCGGCACCAAATTTTAACAGAAGCTCGAGAATTTCTAAATCACCAGTTTCAGCAGCAATGTGGAGTGGTGTTGTACCTTTCTTAGTCTTAGAATCAATTCTGGCACCGCGTTTCAGCAATACTTCTACAACCTTTTGATGACCCCCTTGAGTTGCAATATGAAGTGCCGTTCTTCCATCATTCTGCTTAGCGTTTATATTAGCTCCTTTGTTCAAAAGCATTTCGTTAATTACTTTATGACCGTTTCGAGCAGACAAATGGAGCGGTGTTATATCGTCTTTATATGTAGAATTAACATCTACGTTATATTCTAAAACAAGTTTAACGACTTTCACATTTGGGTCATATACAGCAGCATGAAGTATTGTTATGCCGCTGTTAGTTTGCGCATTTACGTTAGCACCCCTACTTAAAAGCAACTTGACAATACCTTTGTTAATATTATTAACATTAGCAGATTTACTAAGACATCGACATTTGTGTAAAGCGGTACAATGCAATGCCGTTATTCCATATTTACTACTAGCATTAATATCAGCACCATGTTCTAAAAGAATTTCAATGATATTTCTGCATTTCTTCGTAACAGCAGTATTCAGGAATTCGGGATTATCTTTTACATTAGCTTCATTAGTTAAAAGTAATTGGATCATTTTTAAATCGGCATTCTCAATAGCATAATATGTTGGAGTGTTTCCAGTTTTATCTTGAGCATTTACATCAGCTCCATAGCTTATCAATAGCTTGGCTACTTCCACTCGTCCGTATTTAGTTGCAACATGTAAAAGCATTGAATCATTTATGAATGTTGAGTTGCATAATATATTAACATCAGATTTTAAGAGATCTTCAACAATTGGCAAATATCCTTTCTGAACAGCAGCCAGCAGCAATTTAGAATTATTTCCATGTTCAGGGTTGACACTAATACCATATTGAAGCAAGTTGTTAACGATCTTATTATACTGTTTTTCATTGCCATGAACTGCAATGTTAAGAGCGCTTCTGTTGCTTTCGTTATTCGCAGCAGGACAACGCTTTAAAATATGCTCAACAATTGCCGACTGTCCGCTTTCAACAGCAAAGTTTAGTATAGTTTGACCGAGCTTATTTTGAGCATCAATGTCAGCTTCGTGTTTTAAGAGCAGCATAACAACGCTTTCGTGTTTGTAGACAATTGCAAGTTGTAGTGGTGTATAACGTTCCGGAGATACAGAGGTGTACGTACAATTGTCATAAGCTCCGTGTTCTACGAAATACTTAACAATTGGTAAAAACCCTTTCTTCGCTGCAATATGAAGATAAGCTGCACCACGTGGATCTTTAGCAGGAAAATTAACTATGCTTAAAAGGAACTTGACAATTTCTACTGCATTTACCTGAATAGCAACATCCAAAGGATCGATATTGCTGCGGTTACTAGTGTTAACATTCGCTCCTCGGTTTATAAGTAATTCAACAATTTCCAATTTCTTACTTTTAACTGCGTTGTGAAGTGGAGTATCGCCACGCTTATTTCTAGCATTCACTTTAGCACCTCTATCTAGAAGCATCTGAACAATGTCTATGTCACCACTTATAGCAGCAAAATGAAGTGGAGTATTAGAATTTTTGGTTTTGCTGTTAACTTCGGAACCATTTGTTAAAAGTAGTTTAGCAACCTCTGTGTGTTTCTTCGCAAGAGCTTCGCGAAATAAAACATATCCATCTGGCCATGCTTGTGAGTAAGATTTAAGTAGCTTTCTTACTCTTCCTACTTTTCCTTTACGAACTGCAGAAATTAAACAGTACCATTCACAAGACTGGTATTTTAGCATTTTTCGCTAATAAATTTATTCTTGACTAGCTGACGAACCCAAATTTTATATTGTGATAGTACTTTATATTTTAGATACACTCAGTCGAATCTGCTCTGCCGGTCTCACAGTAGATCCAGTACGGTGTCGACCATGCGACAATGCAGAAGGGTACAGAAACAAAACAATAACAACTGTACACAAGTGATACCGAATTCGGTATCTCGCACTGACTCTGTGCTAGTGTCGGAAAATGACTTGGATTGGTTGATTCTTATAGAGCTATCTTTGTCTCTATCAGAAACAACAAATCCACAACGAATCGATTCTGAATCTAGCAATGAAATAAACTAAGATATTTCATTTTTAAAGATAATACTTTACATTTAATCTACGGATATTTGAAATTTCATGGCAGTGTATAAAATCTATATAGTACTGTGAATTAGGGTTGCGTAAAATTTAAAACAGAAATATTTTGTGGACCGCTAAATTCGATCATCCGTTTAATATTTTAGAATGAAGTGTCGCGTGTAGGAGTTGAAGTCTGTTCAGTTACTATTCTTATTTAATTTAATTTCCATATTCTAATTTATTTCCATTCACAGTGGTATTCGTTTTTTTTTGTTGGAATTATACTTTAAATATTTCTATTTTCAATCTACTCGCTATGTCGTAATTAATTGCAAATCAGTGGAACAATATCAAAGTCAGTTACCTTTTTTTAAGTATGTTATTATTGTGATTATTTACAAAAATTGTATTAAACGTGCTCGAGCGATGTTCTTTCGTAAAAGTGAGAAGCTAATTCCAGTAACCACTCTGGTTGTATCACAGTTATATCCTTCATGTATGTTTTATTTGTCTGTAAAACTTCGCAGAAGAGTAACCTTGAAGAAAAACAAAGAATTAGATAGTTGAATGTACATGCAACATTCGTACAAAAATGGAAACTATCGAAATTTATATACAAACCATTGGGGTTGTTGTAATGTATATAAACAACTGTTTGGATGTATGTACAAATCCCTATTACCACGCACTGTTTTATACACGCCAGTATAATGTAAATACGCCGCTTTCGGAAAAAGTCCAGCCGTTATACATTTTAAAATTTGTTGTACATTTCCTAAAAGGGTCAAAGAAGAATTGTCACTGTAAGATTCCTTTACGATTCATAATACACGTGAGCAGTATAATCGTCAACCTAATTTACCATTACAAGAAACCAGTGGTATTTGTAATCTTTTCATCATACGATGCATCTGTGTTCGAATTTCGGTGGCCCTTCGTAACGCTTTGTAATTAAGAAACTGTTTCTGGCACCAACTAGACGTTTTATTTTTCTCATAAGCAGTGTACACATTGAGCATTGTCAAAAGATCGCCTTCTTCGACTTCGAACATCCTATGAGCCACTCGTGCCTTTATAAGAGCCTGACCTCCAGCTGGCCTTATGAAAACATTCTGCACTTGAAGCATAGCCAGAATGGTTGATAATTCTTCTGAACATCCCATTTCACCTACGTTCAAAAGGGTAATCAATCAATCATTCGTTGCAATTGAAACAATGAAATAGCGTTCTATAACATCGAGCCCTAACCGGGAAATTAGTGCGAGCGCCAAAAAGTAAATTTTACAGGAGAAGGTATTTTTGCTGCCATGCCGCAAGGCACCAATAACGTACGGCAAATTCATTTTTACATCGTAAAATTTGCGCGCTGGTGCGTGGTACACAGAGGTGATAGTTTTGCGTCAACGGCGGAAAATCGATAAGAAATGTCGTTTACACTAATTTGGCGGTTACGGCTCGAGATAATAACACTACCTGATACTATAACGGATTTCGCGAAAACGGGTTCTAAAGGCATCTCGGCCATTGTGATACCCAATGGTGTCGTTAATTCTCCATTACTGTCAATTGCACCTAATGCGTACAGTAACTCTAGTCCTGTGAGAAGGTTTTTGCTCGGCGGAGCGGAAGGGAAATTGAATCTCAGTACGTTATCGATGCCTAGAGCTTTCAATTGTAAAATGGCCGGTGCTAAATCGGAGCGCTGCATTTCTGGCGGGGTTGCGTCGAACAGCTCGGAATATGCTTCCTCTGTGTACAACCTACGGTAAACGTTAGCCGAGGCTTTGAATACGAGCAATTTTTAATTAACTTCCTTTTAGTTACGTACCTATATGCCTTTCCTGTTCGAACGCGACCAGCTCGACCAGCACGTTGATTAGCGGAAGCTTTCGATACGGGCACGATTACAAGAGAGTTCGTCTGAGTTTCCGCCTCGAACCAGGGAACTTTGACGAAGCCGCAATCGATTACTAGATTGAAATTAAAAAACGAATCTCACTTACTTTGGTCTTTTGTTTCAACGGTGGGATAATGCTATACATAACGATGTGTTTTGTCTCTACCATAGACGATGTTTGGAATAGTGATCGATGTTTCTGCTATGTTCGTCGCTACAATGACTTTGCGAGTGTCTTTGGCAGCCCTCCAAAATACTTTAAGTTGCTCCGAGTTCGGGAGGGAGCCGTACATAGCCAAGGGTAGAAGTTTCACTAAGGAAGAATGGCGAGAAATAAGAAACAAAATCTGTGAGTCTATCTTAAGCGGTTGCGTAACGTCAAAGAAGCAACGAGAGCATTGTCCTAAACCCTACGTACGTTTGCCTTCTTTGATAAGTTTCGCGTGCTCTGATAAGAGGGAAACTGCTTGGTCCACTTCATCCAGACCCGTGAGAAAGGCTAAAATATCGCCAGGTTCTTCCTTCTCGTGGATTTTCAAAACGGTGTCTACCACGCTGGTGACGTAATTTGCTACTGGCTCTGGAACATATTGCACGCAATTTACACGGGGATTCGAGCACTTAGTTTCTACTTGCATACACGTCAATATAATTATACTTAAAGAGAAGCGGGTCGAATACAAGTAGCACAGCTTCAAGAGGGATATAAGCTAGTTCCAACTAAATTTAACTCGGTGGGATTGTTTTAGAAATTCGAAGATGACCTTCACATAAGAAAGAATAAAAAATATGGCATGTTCCACGGGTTAATCGACGAACTGTTTTAATATGATTGAAAAATGGTTGCGCACCAAGAAACGCGCGCAGTATGGAACATGTTCCATTCGTTCTTGAGATAAACGTCTAGTCTTTATGTCAAGTCTGCTGGTTATTTATGAAAGTCTGGATTTTTTGTGATGTTTAATCTGATTCTGCTTTTTGAATACTCTATTTCTATTCACCGTGTGCGATGCCCCATTTTTCTATAAACATGATATCGAAGTAAGTACTTAAATGAAGATGTATACGCACAGGTACATACGAAACATTTTTTTGTAAAAAACTTCATAATTCCGAGTTAATCAGGGGTTCCCATCTTTCTGGTACACCCTGTATACCAGTGATTCCCAACCGGTGGTTCGGGAAGTGTCTTCAGGGGGTCGCCACGGTTTTTGTTATTTTTTTACTATTATTAAGTTAGAATTATATTTTGAAATACCTATTTTCAATGTGTTTTCTTTACCTTATTAAATTTACTTTACCTTATATGAGGCGGTGGCAGATTATTTGAATATTATAAAAGGGGGTCGCGACTCAAAAAAGGTTGGGAAACGCTGCTGTATACTTACCTTTTACAAAGAACGTATCTACTGGATAAAGTCGACCCTCAACGGTCAGTATGACCGCGGTATCTTTCGTCGAGTCTTTCGTGGTGTTCGTATTAAAAAAATCCCGAAGTTGTTCCGCGTCGACCGTAGCTGAGCAAACGACAACTCTTAAACTCCTTCGTTTCTGAAACAGAAAATATTGATTTACAATATCCAATACATCAGTCTCACTTAGATTTGCCTACGTAGAATTTATGTACATTCATTTACCCGAAGTATCTTTTTCAGAAGTCCCATAATGATATCGGTGAGAAGAGTCCGCTCGTGCACTTCGTCCACGACGACGACGGAATAACTCGTCAGCAACGGGTCGCTCATTAATTCGCGAAGGAGAATTCCCTCTGTCATGTACTGTGGAAAAATAAGAATTATCGATTCGACCAAGGTGTATTAACACGTGAAAAAGTACCTTGATCCTTGTCGTCTCGTCCGTATAATTATCAAAACGTATTGAATAACCGACTTCGGTGCCCAAGACACAGTTGCGTTCATCAGCGACACGATTGGCCAGCGAGGTGGCTGCAACCCTTCTTGGTTCCGTGATACAGATCATTTTCCCGTCTGTACACCATCCTGCCTCGACAAGGTACTGTAATCACACAAAGTAAAGGTAATATAGCTATCTGTATTTTCGGAATTTCGAATTACATAATGTAATCCATTGTGTCCATATATTTCGAGCTTAAATATCTCCATTAACTCCGATAACAGGGGGAAGCGCAAGTGTCCACGAGTGCATTTACACTTGCGGCGTTACTACGAACCTGAACCGAGAGTAGATAAAAATCCTTCAGGGTGCCCAAGCATGTACCATACGTAGTTAAAAAATAAGCGATTAAATTTTGTTTTCGCCCGTTTTGTGGCGTGTTTTTACATGTTTAAATAGAAGAAAACTCTACCGCCCACATTCTGTGGGAGCAACGATGATTAGATGCAAAGTTTGATAGGCCAACTAACGCTGAGGCATTATTATTGAATAACTTGGGAAGAATCCTATTTTCTTAGCTCTCCCTACAAAGCTCACCGTTGCTTAGTATACTCTATTACGGTCTCTTTAGATAGAGGCTATACATTTTTAAGATTGTTAGACCGCTGAACACTCTGAGTAACGGTAATATCCATTGATAATAAGGCAAAAACCGCAGCAAATAGTTGTTCGAAAATTAAGAAAATGATTATTTACGATACATCAAGTAATCATGGTGCATAAATCATCCTGTACATTTTTAATCGAAGAGAGGACGTTGCGTTTGGCTAACTAGCATCTATCGGTAAATGTAACGATTACATATAGGTATATCATTTTTCTTGAAAGCGGAAAATGCAGGTACTATAATTTTATAAAAACTAATGTTACTAATGCTCCCAAAGCTGGCGACATTATGATATGAAATAGATAAGAGTGGCATTGAAATAAGAAAGAACGATAATCTACTTACACAAACGATAATATATGATAAAAGCGCGCAAAAAATCTACATGTTATCTCTAGAACGCTAAAAAGTGTTGACACTGCGCTATTATAGTTGATAATACGATTCCTCTTTGCCGTGGGGCCATGATATTGCGGAGCAGGCATACCTATCTATGTACAATGGGCCGTGCAAAAACGACGAATAAAAGAGAAATAATCGCGTTCCGTTTAACATATATAATTAACTTGTAAGTAAGTTTATATGTACTGTCTTCCATAGGAGATTGCGTACGGTGCCGGGAGTGAGAATATAACTTTTATTGTGGATCGGGACGAGGCCAATTGAATTAACGACATACGTCAGTTCGGTAGAGATTATATTTCACATTAACTTGATTAGTGTATTGTTAGATGCACTCATTGCTTTCCAAGTTGAACGCGAAGCTTTATACTTTCATATACAGCTGTCGGCTGCAATTCTCGCGTAGATAATCCGATAACGATCGAGCATTACATGTATGTATTACGCCTTCGTGGTTCAATGTCATATTTATATCGGATTTTATCGAAACCTCGTTATAACGGCTTATGTATGTTAAAAGCCGGCCATGTGACGTCGGCAGACTTACAAGTGCCACAAGTATGGAGGTGAATCACGGCCTCCGGATTACAATTAAGAATGTGCAAGTAAGGGCAAGAGACCATTAATTATTACTAGTAAAAAATAGAAAATTAGACTAGGTCGCACTTAGCGTTAAGAATATCACATAGAAACATATATTACCCAGCCGGTAGGTTTAACACAAATATATATCTATACGTGCGGATAATACATATAACACATATATTATTGTTCTGATTGAATACATAAATCAACAAATGCAATAGTTTATATTCTAACATTTAATGCTGAACAACAGACATAAGGAATATACTAAAAGAAAGAGACAGAGAGAGAACTTTAGGTAATGGTTAGTGGTGAGTCCATTGTCAATGCGAAGCATCTTTCGCTATGTGTATGCTGCTTATTATTATAAATTTACATGTTAACCCCTTAAATGAAACAGGAATCAAATAACTATGTTATAGTTTATCAAAGATCACAGACATAGAGCATTTAAAAGATCGTACTTTTATCCGACACTCGTGTTAAGCAGATTAAATATCTGAAGTATACATACTACATAAGTACTTAGCAAGGAAGATAAATGTGTCAAGCATTTGGCAATCTACATCTGTATCAAGATCTGATACTTTGCTTCGAAAGGGCAATTTATAGGATAATATAGTAATTAGAACTTGATAATCGCCTTACAAAATCTTCTTAGAAACTTGCACCGACAGTAGCAAATTAACATCACATAAATACCGTGTTAATGTTAACTTAGAATCCAGAACGAAATGAATTATCACCAGCTAAGCATTTAAGGGGTTGTACACATGTTTTTTATCAGTCGGCCGTTTAGGTATACTTGGTATACAAAATACATGCGGAAAAATATTAATGTACAAAACGCTTTGTTGAGACGCTATCTTCGTAGACAAACGACTGCACATTTCGGTGTGGAAGTGTTATTTCTAATTGCCATGTATCACCAGTAATTAATAAATATAAAAAAGACGTTACTCGAAGGCTCGTATTGTCATCCTTGGGTGAAAACATCGGACGAAGCTATCTCTTCGTCGATAAACGACGGTACACCTTGTACGTACGTGTAGGCCCGTAGAAAGTGAAATTCGGTTACATATACGAGTAGCAAAACAACCACGTACGAAGACCACCGTACGAGCCTAATGTATTCCCGCATTCGATCGAAGAATATCGCCAGGAGTATATAATCCATAACCGCGTGAAAATTTATGAACTTCCAGCAGAGAACTATTATCCAAAACGACAAGCTTCTGAATATAGTTGTTTGCCTAGCGTAAAGATGTTCTCTGCTAATCGACAGTGTCCTATATTCGGTCTCGAGGAGATCTTGGTATAAAGCTATATATCGATTCCAGACAGCGCTGGTCAGGAACAAATGGACGGTCATAAGTAATACGCTGCGGAGCGCTGCGTTCAAGGTTTTCGAAGTTACGTTCCCCGGCTCAACGATCGAAGAAACAGGTAACTGTGCCAACTTATCGTATCCTCCGCGTCTGCTCGAGTTGCGGGCAAGAAATTGGTATAGGCCGATGATTAGCGCGAGACAGCCCAGAGCGTCGCAAACGCCGTCGATGATGTAGCCACTCGAACGGAAATCTGATCGTTCGCCGTCGATGTTCGCCCTTTTTCTAGCGACGTGCCCGTCCAGATCGTCCAGCCAGGTCCTCGCTTGGAAGAGTACGACGCCTAGCCGCCTGTGAGACAACGAATCGCTGGAAACACATTTACCGGCGGCCACCGCTATTAACACGTGGAAACAGCTGATCGCGTTCGGCGTTACCAATGTCCACGAGTTGCTTATCTGTAACAGATTGTCCATAACAGCTGCCAGGGGACTCAGCAGAAAGTGATTCGGATGATCTAGTAGCAATCCTTTCACGGTCACTGTGCATAACGGATTGAAGTCGCAAGGTACGATCGAAGCGTAACGCGTACCATTGGCTGTTGGTCTTACGTCGTAATTCTGTATTCTAGAATAAAGCAGTATGTCCATTCCAAGGAAGTATAATGTCAATAATATCAAAATTGTTATAAAGGACCTGCTTATCAGCGTAGTTGTACCGAACATTTTGTATGTTATTTTGGCACTTTTTGGTGTTACTACATCTGCTTTACTATACATTCACGCTACACTTCTCATTCTGTATTGCTACGTTCTGCTTTTTCTAAGATGCAAGATTTATAGCAACGACTTCGCCGGCCGCGTACGTTTCATTTCCTCGCGTGCATGTTTTTAGTCGTATGCGGATGGAAAGAAACGTCGAACGTATTTTTATCATTCACCATTATCTCGAAATTGGCTACTGTATTATTGTACATTGAATATTTTTGTTTGTAACGGCCAGGTGACAGGCGGCGTACTTCGAGCGTACATCTTCGAGCTTCGTGCGGTGCCACTTCACTTGGACTGTCTTTGCGTTTATGGTATATTATGTGATTAGTACGATTAGTTGACTTCGTAGCGACGGATGTTGCGGAGTTTAGGAATGTCTTGGCGCGGCGCGTCTCCACATGGTTATACGGGGATCTTGCGGATTTCACTTATGCCATTTTGATCGATTGATAACACGTCGGCACGCGTACGCGATAATTCTTCTTCTTGTTTTCTTTTAATATCTTCTTTAAGCAATATTCTCCATCGCTTCTTTCATCGGTGATTCATTATTATCGGAATAACGTGGAATTTTCTATTGTTCGCGAAACTGCAGTGGCACTATCGTCACATAATCTGTCTTCTTAAGCGTTCGATAATGGAACAGTCGGCGAAGAAAGCTGTTTCGTGATATTCTTTTTTCTGAATCATGACTGCCCACTAAATTATTTGGTAGGATTTTATAAAAGTCACAGCTACTAGCACGTCGTACTAACATACATTACGCTCCGAGCAGGCAGACCACGAAGCACTGGCGAAACATGTTAGTGTGCTCGATAGAATGGCGATATGTACGCTATATTGCAAAACTTCTAGGTATTTATGTGCGCGTGCGTGCTTTACGTTCTAACTGAACCTACGTTTACACGCGATGCTTATCGCATTTAAGCGTGCAAGTCCCGGTCGCGAAGATAAACATTCGTAAAAGAAAGGGAAAATAGAATTTTAAACAATTACAAAGATTTATGAACGTGACTGCTTTGACGCGTTTTGCGAATCTTATCTGATCGAACTTTCACTACTGATAAATATTGTGGTAGGTCATTGACCCACACAGTATGAAACATCAGAGATGGGCAAAAAATGATTTCAAATAAAATTTGAGTGAGAATAAAAGACAAAAATTGTATTCGAGACTCGTCGACTGAAAATAACCCGAGTCAACTTTTATTTAAAGCATCACGGATGAATCGATTCCTTATGTTTTCTGGATCAAATTGGCCCCGAAAATGATATAATTCGGACCATAATTAAGGGAATCACATGAAAAATTTATTTTCAGAATTGAAAGCCCGTTTCGTTCAAAGTAGTCCGATTTAAATTATTTTCCGTCAATTTAATCGAGAGAATGCAAGGAATCCATTGGTGTCACATCCATATTTATGCGATGAAAAATAAATAAACTCGGTTTCTGTATACTCGATGACGCATCGCCGAGCAACTCCAAGCGGCAGTTTATATACCATTCCATATAAGAATAGACCTATGCCTCCACAGATTTGCAACCGATCTGCGCAGCTCTCGCTAGGTACTGCCTGTGCACGCGATTGGTCGTAGTGCTTTCTCTGCCGATTTTCTACTAATCAACAGCCTCCCCAGAGTCATCGTTGCGCAGAACGAGTCTACTTTTAAGTGGAATTCGGTATGCATAGCTGGGTGAACGACAAAATGTCGCTCGGCTCGGGTCTCGGAGGACCGAGGCTCGAAGAATCGCGGCTTCGCCCAAAGGCTCTCGAGGCTCGCTGAAGTCATTTAAACTTCAAATAATTCCGGAATAAAGATACAAATAAAAACGAAAAAATTATTTAAAGCTCAGGATGAAAGGTCTTCAAATGAAAAAAAGTAAAAAAAAATTAAAACCGACCTCAAAAAAATAAAAATGCACTAAAAAGTAAAAAATAATTTAATCCCTTATTTAATCTACGACTCACTTATTTTTTAAGTCGGCGCCACATTTACAAAGTGCAAATGATGAGGCGCCAACTTAAAAAATATGAGAGTCATAGATTAAATAAGGGAAAAAATTATGTTTTACTTTTTAGTGCATTTTTATTATTTTGAAGTGGGTTTTCATTTTTTTTATATATATATTAAAACAGAGATTAAAGGAAAATTAAAGAAAACAGTTAATTATGACGAACAATAAAAAATATGAATTTATATCTGAACTTATATTCTAAAGAACCATTAACTTGTGACCTAAAAAACTGATGATGTGAGAAACTATTACGTGGAAATCTGTATTTATAAAGTCTTTTACTGTGGTATCTAAAACTCTTTAGTACTTAACAACTTGCCGCCCCGCAAAAAACATTGCATACCAGATTTGCATTTTGAATTTTGTATTATATTTTAAAATAATATTGTCACTTGCAATGAATTTTCCACACAGCTAGCATAACTTATTCGAATTCTACCCGATCGTATAAAAAGGAATTGGCTCTACGAGACCAACCATGAGAATAAGTACAGAAACATACCTGAGGTAACTGTGTACTCTTCCCGCATCCAGTTTCTCCAATCAGAACTAACGTTTGATACTTTTCTAACAAATAAATAATATGACTTTTATATTTGAATGTCGGCAATCGTTGGCGTTGCATATCAAGTGCAAGGGAATGATGCGCATTGTATACGAATTGCGTGGACGAATGGGCATCTATATCTGGTTTATCTTCCTGCCACATACTGTCTCCTGTAACGTTAAAAGTTATCAAATCAGTTTAGACAGTATCACATGTTAAACACATTTAATAGCGCCGGTAGGTTATGTCGTAAAATATCACGATCGGAAGAGCATCTCATACGATGCAATAAGTGCGTAACAGCACGTTAAAGAATAACATTAAAAAATAACATTCAAGCTGTATGTATAAAGATTTGCTTGTGCAGCAAATTTATTATCACTGTACTTACCAGGTTTGAAGAAAATTGGTTTCGCACTCATTTCGTAAGATTATATGAATATATCGCAATCAGAAGAAACGAGTTCCCAAGTATGACACTTAATTACAAAGGTTTAAACTTAAATACTAGTCACATAATTTAAATAAACGCAACGTAGCGCCTATAGGCACTCTCGCATCCGTCATAAATTTTTCGAAATTTTCCGTACCCCCACAGCCGACTCTTCGGCTGTGGTATCTCCTATAGATGACAGATGACACTGATGTCCGGGATTGCTTGAAACCTTAAATTTCAAGTTTTTAATAGTAACAAACAATAATTGCAGGCTTTAATCTTCTTTATTTACACGTTAATTAACGTAAGCACGTAAGCGTATTTCTAAAAGTAAGAAAAATATAGTTGACTAATTTTTAAATGTTTCCTTCCGTCTGTTTATGTTTGATTTCGACCACTCAGATTTAAATATCACGAGAGTCGTGAAATAGCCTTCCATATTACGGTTTTAGAAGAAATTCGACATCAACTGCAATGAAAAAGCTTTGAATTATTGAGGTAATAATAATTCGAAAGTTTTCTACGTTAAATGGATTAAAATAACAAATCTATGTAGTCTCTAATGATGAACATTTGCTTTTTTGTTTATGTTCGATATAGTTTGACGAATCAATTGTAACAATCCGACTTTATTATTACGCTTGAGTTTTGGAATTTTGTTAAAATAACTCAAAACGGATTTGTATTATTCTTTGTATATCAATCTGCAGAATGGGTAAAACTCTTTTTCATTGTTATTATCCGCGATTTTGTACACAAACTTAACGTAAATACAGTAATATTGTTTTTAAATCGAGTTTATCTGGTCATTGAACACGTTACAGTATAATCTTATACACTTCTCTTACATCGTATATAGTATTTATTACAGAAAAAAATAATATTACACGATGATTCTGATTGTACGATACCTTATTAGTAAGAAAATAATTTGTACTAGATACAAACAGAAAAAAAGACTTCCATCAAAATAGTAGTTATATACGTGCAGCATTTATAAGCCAATTGTTCATTTACTATGGTATACACTAAATTGCTTTTTTCACCCGTTATATTCTTTACAAACGCATATAATCGCCTCGTTTAATCACATACGCATTTGAAGATTTTGATATGCAACGTTTCATTAAAGTCACCGACGCAGCATCCTTTTTATTGCTGTTACCTGAAATTTAATATTAAATGTTTCTGCTCACCAACATATCCATACATACAAGTTATTACAGATTGTCAAAAATAGTTCGTTAAAAGTCACTTCTGCATTGCATTTTATACCATTACGATAAAAGAATAGTAAAAAGATACGACAAAGATTTTCGATGACTAAAGAATAAATTTTCCTTTTATTAACTATATTTTAATCGGTAAACCGTTTAATTTATATATCGCAATAATATTAACGCACCCAACACATGATAATACATCTACGTTTTGTTTTTTTTTAAACTTCGGTCGATAGTTAAGTTGTACGCGAGTACAAAGTAGTAAAACAGGTGTGTTTGATATCAGAGTCTACAAATAGAATTCGTTATATAATGTTCGTCGGGAAATGTTAACAATCATCGGGTGAGCTTCATTGTGTTTTTAGGAATGTATTTTGATTTGCAGAAAAATATTGTTTCCTCTATCTCCGATATAAGGTGTCTGTGTGTACTGTATACTCATGTCTGTGCATCAGAAAGAATGAGAACTGCGCATGGAACATTTCCATAAATATCTTTCTCGAGCACCACACCATCATCTTCGCGAATCAGAAATATATTATTTCTAATATTACATCTTCCTTATTTTACAGATCTAGTACAAGGTGAATACATACAATATGGACGCTAGTGTATGGAAAACGTAGGAAATATGAATGGTAGTTAATTTGAGATAGAAATATATGATGATGCTGTGGATACATGTAATGCTATTGCCAATCAGATCTCGCAAAAATGGTTGCAATAAACACACATATGTCTGAACACAAAAAGTCATTAATATATAATGTTAAAGTTTCTTGCTTTTAATGCTCGTCTATCTTGACGATGCACAGATAACAAATTTTCGTCAGTCCTGACTTATCAGTTAGTTGTTAAAATTGCATCTATAGAATAAAGTCTGCGATAAACATAAAAAAATATTAGGCCGTAGCTTCTGCTTCCCCGTTGCTTTCCACTTCAGCGCACTTCTCTTCCACTTTCGTCTTCTTCTCGGGACTCGCGCCGTCGGTGGCAGTGTCTTCCGTTGCGTCGTTTAAAGTTGTCGACTTCCTCTTTATACAGCAACTATCAACGGGGGCATCTGTAAACAGGAACCGTGTTATCCGATCATTTTTAGAAACGTGAGTTAAAAATCTATTCGACATTGTATTATCCTGTGCGATTTTTTCTATATTCATCCGATGATAATCAGTATTTACAGGATATACATTCTTAAATTTTGCGATTCAACTTTACGTTCTATTTTGTCACATTGCTTCGGTAATATTACCTGTAGAGTCGCCATTTTCCGTTGATTCTGGCTCTTTCTCCTCCGACTCTTTCTCTTCGTTAGAGCCATTTTCTTTGGTTTCTTTCGAGTCTCCATTTTCAGATGCTTTCGAGTCCTCGTCAACCTCTTGAACCGCTTTCTTTTCCTCCTCTACAACCTTCTTTTCAGGAGTCGTAGCGACTTTAGTCTCCCTAAACAGGAGAGCACGAACTCGATCATTTTGCAAATAATTTACGGATAGCGATGTAGAATGCGGGATATAAAGTAAGCGTAATAGTAACGTATCCTTCCTTTACAATAACAATAGTGGCTTGTGTTTGTAGGAATACGTAGTGTTTTTGTAACAGTACAGAAAAAGAGATGGTAAAAAAAGCTTGCGAAATTACAGTAAAAAAACCAGACACTGTAGATACTATCTGATTTTCTTTAGCCAGCTCAGTTTATACTTTACAGCTGTAGAGAGAGACAGAAAGAGGAGGAAAGGAAATAGAGATAGGACGCCAACCGTGGCGGCACCTAGCGATGTTGATATTATCCTGTTTTCATCTCCCCTTCTCGCAACCTCCTCGCACTCACACTCTCTTTCTCTCGCCCCTTAACGGGCACACGTATCGCCATATAGGCAACGTAAACCACACATACACAGGATGTTTCGGCGCGGCAAATCGTGGATGCTCGGGGACCGTAAATATACATCGATGCGTAACGTATATACATTTGTTCCCATAGTATCGGGAACTTAAATAAGTCTAGGCAGCGTCGATACTCTTCATTAGTAACTCGATATACTTCCTCTAGAAAATACGGGACGAAACACGAAAATAATCGTGGTTTCGACATGTAGTCGGTAAAGGAGAGCAGATCGATACGCTGTCCATTTTCTTTTTAAGGCGATGCGCGGTACAATCATCCGTGAAATATTTCCAGTACTTTCTATGTATAGAATCGACGCCTTTATCTCGTTTCGGACATTTCTATTGCGATTGATGTCGAAGGGTGCCCGTGGCAGTGTAATATTTAATTAACCGTGTTGGTTTGTTGCTTAGATTAGATGCCACGTGATTTACGAGCAAGGAATATAATATTCCGACGAGCGATTAGGGGGATACTAACGGGGACAGTGCTGGGACGAAAAATATGAATAGTAAACACTCGGTGGACACGCGTTGTGCCACTTTACCGTTGTCCCACGTACGCGAAGCTACAACAAGTGGGAAAAATAAACGGGTAAACGATGCCGCCAGAACAGCGACTCCGGTAAGTGGAGCACGTATCGTGGCAAAAGCAGGTAATCCTGAGAACGTAACGCGTCTTACGAATCAAGCTGAGAATATCACGTAGAGAGGGCATACCCCTCCCTCTCTCCCACCCCCGTTGTGTCCCTTTCTCGTGGCCGTGCTCTTACAAAACTACGTACGCTTTCAAAACTGTACACAATACAGCGCCGATGCAAACAGAATTGTGAAAGCAAGAAAAGCTGCAATCGATGCTAAGGAATCGGGGGCGAACGAACGAGGAAGAGAGTTTTGAAACGACGGGATCGTTAGCCCGCCGTTGCGCTGTTCGGTAACGAAACATAACAGAAACGTTCGGCGAAAACGTGTTGCACTGTTGCGATGAATCAATGAAAAAATCGTTCGTACTTACTTGGCTTCTGTGTCTGCCATGCTGATCGATTTAATCGTGAGGTCGATAAAGTACTTAGCTACGAGACCCACTTAATAAGGCCTGCGTTTTCTACGCACCGGTAAGCACACGTAGAATTCTGGTATCACTACTGCCGCGTAGTCGCGTACCGACGCGCAAATGGCAGAGAGACTCGTACACTGATTCGCCCGAGACCCGAGTTACTCGGCCCGGCCGGCAGGCCGGCGGCCTTCAAACACTTTTCTTTCCCGCTCGTTTACAGATGGCGCATCGTTCGCCTCCTTATTATGTCGGTCGCTGTAAATTACATTTTAAAACGCTTGAAAAATGTTAACAGAGTTCCTTCGCACGAACCGACACGTATTTCCCAGCAACTACCGAGAAAGTCGATCAACAATGCCTATTCTCTTGAATTAATTCCACAAGGAATATTGCCTCGAAACGTGTATAAATTTGCCGCTAAATTTTAACCACGACCACAGCAGAGTCCAATGAAGTTTCTCTGTGAAATTCATTAGAGGGAGGAAAAATGCGTAATGCACACGACGCGTCACGCTTTTAATTCTGCTTTATTCGGAATAAATAATATCGCGTATCCGTGTTGTAACGGATTTAATTAAAGCTACCAATAGTTATGTGGTTTCAGGCTCGTGGTAGTGGTTGCTTCGTCACTATTGCTTTGTTGATGCCCCTCCAAGTAGCGCGTTGACCAATTGGATTCCGCCTTGTGAAACTCGTAAAAAATCCCCGCGCTTCCGGCGCTAGCAACGCACCGTTTGAGAAACCTGTAATGCATATTTTGTTCCGCATTGCCTACAAAGTATTGTTACCGTTCGATCCTGCGTAAGATTTAAAACGCTGGTTAGATTCTAGTGAAATTTGATGTACGCGGAGGCTAGCGTGCGAGACATAAACGGAAGCAGCGGCTCGGAAAGTTCTAGAAGTTTCGCGCACGGCCCCGTTTCCGGTGTATATTAAAAGGTGCGCGATGCTTTCAGGTTGATCCGCGCACCGACCGAAAGGCTCCGCTGCATTCACGTCCATGTTACAGGTTGCCTTTACTGCGAAACAGTAAAATATCACTTCCTTTACGTTACAATATCGCCTCGCTGTGGCGTTAGCCTTAGACGAAACAGAATGCTTTGTAGACAGTTACGTCTGCAATAAATGTAGTCCACCTCGAAGCATTAACGATCGCTTGGTACTATTTACTTGATTTCTAATATATTTTGTTTCGCATTCAAACTCGATATATCTTTCACAGGTGGAAAAAAAGTATTATAATTATTATACTTCTGCAATTATACACATGGTGCATTAGAACCAAAATGTAACCTTTGTTTCTGCATAAATAATAGGGGAAAGAAATATATGTATATTGCATAGAATTCTAAAATTTATTTCATCGTTATTGAAAATTTGTACACAGTTTGTTCCGAAATATTTGTAATTGTTTTGTAGTAATTACGAAAAGTAGAGAGGAATATTGAAACGATTCCGAGCACACAAAGGAATGTTAAGTGGATTATGAATTTTCGTGTCCGCGAAAATCATGCAAACGTGTCACTTTAGTCTGCTCACAAATATATTTTTTGCTCTACCGTGTACATATACGCCACGTGCCAGAAACCTACGTAAGCACGAAGATAACACCGAGCAGCTGCTGTGTATGGTGCAGGTGAAGACGTGCAAAGCAGATGCTTCTTTTTGAATATCCTTTACACGGTGAAACACTGGACGCACATTCATGGGCAGCTCAAGTTAGAATTTGAATGAAACTTTCCACTGGGAAGGTGATACGCACGTTTACCGTTTCTAGCGCATTTCTATTTATGATACCCACGGGAAGAATAAACATTTATACAGGGAAAATAACAAATATTCCATTTCGCTTTTTCCTACGTAAAAAAAAAGCAAGAATAGAACCCACTATTTAGTTATCGTCTTTTAATCAACTATTTTTCGGCGATTATTTTAATAAACTTGCGCAACGTGTGCTGGTAATTAATATAAAATCTCCGTGTTATTTAAGTTACATTATAATTGGAAGTAGCCAGAAATTGGTTGACGGAAAGCTTTGCTTGATAAAATTAAATTTCGTTTTAGTAGGTCAGTGGAAGTGTTCAGCCCCAAGCTATTTCGATGACAGTAACCTATATTTCCACTGGCTTTGCAGTGTCAAACTAAAGATAGCATCACGCATCTAAATTTTCATCTCGCTGGACTAAATTCCCACTTTTCTTAATACGCTCTTATTTGCCACAGTACAGCCTACTACACTTCTTGTTACTTTTGTCCATTTGAATGTGTCGTAATAAATAAATATACAAACCACACTCGTACTTTAACCATTTTGGTGCTGTTATCGCGTCTGAAAATCTAACGAGCCGCGTATAAAATTTTCTCATATTCTGTACGTTTCACCTCTCGGTCACAATACTCGATTACTGAACCAATTTTTATGACGGGGTTTTGTGTCATTAGCGATCTAAATTTATCGGAACGTGGGGCTTACAAGATTTCCCGAGAGGAATATTTAAGGAACGGGTGATGCAAGTAAATAGTCGATTCTACTTTCCTTCGACAAATTGGCACACCGCTTTCAGCGTCAGGTCATGGAATCAATAGAGCGCGTGGTCGCGCGCATCCCATAGGGTAGAAACAAACTGATTGCGAGATTGATGCAAGGAAAACACATCCGAATGTAACCTCGGTAGAAACGTCTTTGCCAGCTTTACCTAGTCTGGCGTGCAATGTGCCGGGACTACACACAAAAATACAGTGTGTATCCGAAAGGCCTGACCTGGTCCGTACCTTTTTGACTCGGTGGTAACCGGTTCGTCCCGTCCTCCATCGGCTCCGCCTAGCTTTCTCGACCGTATCTGCCGCTCTAAAATTGTGCCTATATGCCTGTCTACAGTTAGAAACTAATCGCCAAAGGATTATCACAGGTCAGCGGGTGTTCAACCTTCCGTGTACGTACCACGGTTCAATACCACAAAACAGGTCGATTATTATTAATAGCAATGAGACTACCAAATTGATGATAAACTCAGCGTGGGATTAACTTTCCAACAAAATAATTTCAACAAAGTCGCCTGGCAGCACAGAATTCTCGGCTCGACATCGCGACGAACCGATTTCATAACCTTTTAACTCGCCGTCGACTTTCAGGAATTTCGTTCGAATCCAGTGGCTAAGAATACCACAAGACATATTGTAACGAAAGCAACTGATATCATGGAGAGTATGAAGTAATTTATAGAAATAATTTATTTAAATTTTTTGATGTACGTATTAAAGTTTATCGATCGAACTGTTCGGTACTATGAACTCGAAACACGAAATTGTTTCGTTGAACTATGATTAGAAGTATGTAATAAGTTAGAAGCTCCTTTAGTGTCTTCTTCGGTTATTAAAGTCAACAACATCCTTTATTGTTCTTGATGAATGAGCCTCGACCTCAAACCCAACGAGATGTTCACAACACGCCGTAATTTTTTTTCTACCGGATGACTCACGGGGAGCCACATATTCCATTGAAACGGTGACACGGAACAGTCGTACGAAACATTTCACGATTCCATCCGAAAACCTTGGCGATTCGTAAGCGAACAGCTCTACTTTAAATTCAAAGTACCTGGACGCTCTCGCCTGGTGGCAGCACCCATCGAGGAAGCGGCGAAACCCTGCGGTGCTACATCTGTCGGCGACAAGCTGAAGCAATGGCCGATCCGTGCGGCACAGTATCTCTCTCGCTTCCCGAAGCGACACTTCGTCATTTTTGCATCCGTGCGAAATCCCGAACGAACGAGCGGAGAGAGCCGCGTCGCCATCTTTAGGAACGGTACCGACTGTCTCCGCTATCGCCGCCTGCTTTGTTCGAACGATAGCTAAAAGTCAGTTCGCGAGTACAGTAAAACGATTGGTGTTTGTCCCAGTGCGAGAGCGGGTACTTTGCTTCCCTGTGGCGGGCAGACGCGGTGCACATAACCGTTCGCCGCGATGTTCATTTAACACGTATCCGAGTGGAGAAGTTGCGGTGTGTGCGTGCGGTGTAGCAAGTCGAGCAGACGACGTTTCGTAAGCGCACCGAGGGTTGAGAACGATCGAAATCTAACGTCGTTCTTGTTGCCCCGTTCGACTCTCGTTCGACCCTCGTTCGACCCTCGTTTAAACTATCGTCTTCTTTAGCCAGCCGATTCTGTCGCTCGGTACGTTCCACTGTGAATCAACCAGTGTGCTGCAGTAGTGTTTTGATTCGTCGGGCAAGTGGGAGACGGGCACGTCAACGGGCGTCGTTGCAAGTGCTCGGGTAGCCACGGGTGTTGGAGAGGACAGGAATAAAACGTACGGCAGAGGAAGGGAAGGATCGAGAGACACGAAGCACCTAGTGAACGACAACGAGACGGGCTAGTACAATTGACAGGAAAGATGGCGCGAGGTGCGGACGAGGATTAAATGCTGACCCATTTTCTCCGCGCGAAATCGCTCGGTCTCGCTTTTGTCGTGCGATTAACGGACCACGAAGGTTCGAGCCGGCCGCGACGGGTCTGTTCCCGATCGAGTGAATCGAACTGAAGGAAAGGGGAAGGGATAGTACGCGGAAAAGAGTGTATCCACCGTGTGCGGTGCGCGCGTGTGCCCTGTTCTTGCGTAAGTGTGAGTGCCCTCTCTGACGTCGTGTGGTGGGTCTCGTAAGGGCCAAGCATTGGCGAGCGTCGTGTTGTACGGGTTGCGGTGCTTCGTGGACGGTACGCATAGGACCATAGTGGAAGAGGGACGGTTATCGGTAGGACCGGTGCAGGGGGTAGCGCGTAAAACTACGCGGACCTTCTGCAAAAATTCTGAAGAGGCCGGAGGTTGACAGGGCCTTGGTAGGCTCGGCAGCGGGCGAGGATAAACGAAGACGAAGAAGCAGTCTTCTGGAACTTCTCGAGCTGCGTAGAGCCGTGGCTGGCTCTGGAACGAGCGCCGTAGCTAAGATGGGCAACAATGCCGCGACCGCGAACGCGAACAAAAAGGTTGACGCCGCCGAGAGCGTCAAGGAGTTCCTCGACAAGGCGAAGAAGGAGTTCGAGGACAAGTGGAAAAAGAACCCGACCAACACCGCCGCACTCGACGACTTCGACCGGATCAAGACCCTGGGCACCGGCTCGTTCGGCCGTGTCATGATAGTGCAGCACAAGCCGACCAAGGAGTATTACGCCATGAAGATACTGGACAAGCAGAAGGTGGTGAAGCTGAAGCAGGTGGAGCACACCCTGAACGAGAAGAAGATACTGCAGGCGATCAGCTTCCCGTTCCTGGTATCGTTGCGGTTTCACTTCAAGGACAACTCGTACCTTTACATGGTGCTCGAATACGTGCCCGGTGGCGAGATGTTCAGCCATCTGCGGAAGATCGGCCGATTCTCGGAGCCGCACTCGCGCTTCTACGCGGCACAGATCGTACTGGCGTTCGAGTATCTCCACTACCTCGACTTAATCTATAGGGACCTGAAGCCGGAGAATCTGCTGATCGATTCTCAGGGCTACCTGAAAGTCACCGACTTCGGCTTCGCCAAGAAGGTGCAGGGCAGAACATGGACCTTGTGCGGGACCCCGGAGTACCTCGCGCCCGAGATTATTCTCAGCAAGGGCTACAACAAGGCCGTGGACTGGTGGGCGCTCGGTGTCCTCGTCTACGAGATGGCCGCCGGTTACCCGCCGTTCTTCGCCGACCAGCCGATCCAGATCTACGAGAAGATCGTGGGCGGGAAGCTACGGTTCCCCTCGCATTTCGGCTCCGACCTGAAAGACCTGCTGCGTAACCTGCTGCAGATCGACCTCACCAAGAGGTACGGCAACCTGAAGGCGGGCGTGAACGACATCAAGGGCCACAAGTGGTTCGCCAGCACCGATTGGATAGCAGTCTTCCAAAAGAAAATCGAGGCCCCGTTCATACCAAAGTGCAAGGGGCCCGGGGATACCAGTAACTTCGACGACTACGACGAGGAGACGCTGAGGATCTCGCTGACGGAGAAGTGCGCCAAGGAGTTCGCCGAGTTCTGAATGCCCGCACGGATATGGGGACAGATGCACGTGTCGCGTATCTGTTCGTACGCGATGATGGTTCATCCACTCGTTGGTCACATTTTTTCGAGCGAGAAAAAAGATAGATGAAGTAAGATGGATTATTGGGTTAGAGAGAATGGCGGGCGGGGAGTGCGAAGGGGCGGCCCAGGGGGTGGTTGGGTTGGGTTGAGCGGTAGACCGAAAGGGCGAGAACGAAGGTGTAAGAAGGGATGCATGTATGCAAGTGGCAAGGAGGGAATATGGGTACGCGTATGTGTGTCTCTGCGTGCGTGCATCATTTTGTGTGCTGGCGGGGAAGCTCCAGAGCAAAGTTAACTGAGAACGCAACGGGATTATGGGATTCGAAGGAAGGAAGGAAGGAAGGAGGGATAAAGAAGATAGTATATTGCATAGCAAATGGCAGATTCTGCGGTTTGCTATATTTTGTGTCCGAACTTCTTGAGGAAGAGAATATACGAAGGGAGGATGAGTTATGGCGCGCGCGAGAGAAAAAAGGGAGAGAGAGAGAGAGAGAAAGAGAGAAAGTAAGAACGAAAGAAAGAAGCAGAGAGAGAGAAACTGATATATACTATATTAATGAAACTACCTTTCGGTTGTTGCATACACAGATATATCATGATACACCAAAACCATCACCGTATCACCACCACCATGTCACTACTTTTTACATGTGAGAATCGTTTTGTTTCTCGAGTCAAAGTAACTGACAAACATATTTACGTATGAGAAGGACGATACGTATATATGTATATATAAATATAATATATAAACATATGTGTATGTATATACATACGTATGTATATATATACACACAGATAGATAGATAGATAGATAGATATACGTACATGTGTGTGTTCCCGAAGATGGCTTTATTAATCCGGTTCCACGGAGAAGGCTTGTGTAAAGTTTGCTCTCGACAATTCTTATTAACATCGGAAACATCACCTTGTCCGGAGTTATTTTGTACATAAAAATAGCGTGTCCGCATCATATATATACGTATATATATATATCTATATATGAATGTTTCCCCAACGGTGGCCCCTCCCCTCCCCTCTCTAGACCGCGCCCCTCCTCTTCTTCATTGTCCTGCCTCTTTTAGCGCATACTATACATGTTTGAAAAAAGAGCAAGACTCGCCGCGAGGGAGGGTACGTTGGTACGCTATACGCCGACACGCAGCAATCAGTCCGCATCAGTTGTCCTTACAAGCATCTACTTCCGTCGCCGTGAAAGAGAGTTTCCTCGCCGCGAAGCAGATTCTTCGTATTTCTAACTCGCTAGTCGTGTGTCAGTCACACACAGATTATTCCGCTGGAGTAACATTTATATACATACGACTCGTTTTTCATCGATCGCTCGCTGTGGACAACATCCAAGAAAGGGGGAGAGGTAGAGAGGTAGAGAGAGAGAGAGAGAGAGAGAGAGAGAGAGGGAGAGAAAGTTTAGAGTGTATGCGCGCGTGTGTCTGAGGGAGAACGAAAGAGAGGGAGAAATCTTTATTATAGTATATTGTGAATCTTATAAAAAATACTCGTTATATACTGGCTACAGATGCTCGTTGTTGAATTATTGTACCTTACGCGAATGGTGAAAAGGTACAGAAAGGGAGGGGGAGGGGAGAGAGAGAGAGAGAGAGAGAGAGAGAGAGAGAGAGAGAGAGAGAGAGAGAGAGAGAGAGAGAGAGAGAGAGAGAGAGAGAGAGAGAGAGAGAGAGAGGCAGGGCTACGGGAGGGCGGGGCGGGGGGTTCAAAAGACAAAAGAGTATTTAGGAAATATGATTGACGGAGTACGAGCGAATGAGGATTCATTTTTGGAACGTTTTTAAATAAAGGACCACCGGCGTTCGTACATAGGTACATCGTAAGAGTATTCATCGCTTTAAGTTGCTGTACGCAGAAGGAGCAACGTTATCTTTTATATAGAGCTGCACTTTTAGTACGGAATGTAAACATACGGACAATCCTGATGAACGTTGTACAAGATGAAAGAATAGAGATAGAGTATACAGTGCACTGTCGAGGAAATGGCCAAAGGAGAATCATTCGAGCACACGCGAAAACGGGGCGTTTCGTCGAACGATAGAGACACGTCAGATCGAAATCGTTGGAAGACTGTTTCCCTGTGTGGAAAGGTGATAACGAAAAAACAAAGAGAGAGAGAGAGAGAGAGAGGGAGAGGGAGTGATAGCAGAGAGAGAGAGAGAGTGTGTGCGTGCGTGTACGAGAGAGTGAGAGAGAAACAATCAGCGACAGCAGCAGTAGCAGCAGCGATATATGGGACGGTTGCTTAGAGATGCGCTTGCCCATTTCCGTTCCCTTCGTTTCGTAGATGAAATTTTTCTTGAAGATCGTGTACGGAACACGGCATCATTGTCTGGTACATTTACATCCCGACGATACGCTAGAATTCAATGACCATTAACGAAACAACGCTAATTAAGGGCATAGATACATCAACGACCCTGGCAACCCTGAGCGACGATGATTGCACGCGCGTCGATCGTGTAACGAGCAATCGATTCAACGACGAAGTAGACACGGCGCGTCCAAGGTGGACGTTCGAAGTAGTACGTACACACGGGGCGTTACGAAACTCACCGCGTTGTCTCTGCCGCGATCGACAGCGAAGGGCCGCTCGATTATAAATACACGGCAGGGAATTCGTGCGGTTGAATGCTGGCGCGACGTGGTTAGGGAGGAAACGTCGTTTTCATTCGATTTTTACCGGCTCGGTCAAGGCTTCCAAGTCAATCATTCGATTGTTGCTAGGGTTGGGGGGAAGAGGCGGGGTGGGCTAGGGGGAAGGGATAAATAGTATGGCCCGGGTTGCGGTAAAATCAGTCGGCTACTGCGGTTTCCACTTTCGTCCGACTTCGCCCCCTTTCCAAATCAGACGAGACTTAACGATCGAAGCTGCACCGCTAAAAAGAGAAAGGACGGACGGAGCAGGGGGGAAGAGAGAACGCGGCGAGAAGTATAAGTAAAATCGCATCGCGAGACTTACTTTTCCGCGTAATAAGTGGCCATGTGTCTACAAGGTGTGCTGTAATTCGCGGTAACAGTGTGATAAACCGAGTGATTCCTCGACAGAAAACGAGTCTCCGGAGTGTAACGAGGAGCCTTTGTTCGTAGGAGGCTACGGATTTGAAAGGATCTCACCAGTACGTTTGTTAATCTTATTCGAGTTTCGATTAAATGGGCCTCACTGTACACTTCCATTCGCTTCTATCATTGAATTATATATATTCAAAGGTGGAACATTCTTTTTTTATTCAATCTACGCGTGCAAAGTATCAGATGCAAATGTATATGGACACAGGAAACACGGTGGTCTGTACTCGTGCTCAATTCAATTGATTAGAGTCAATTTAGTTGAAACGCAGTTCGGATCTTCTGAACTTTTTTTTTTCACAGCAGAGCCTCGTACGAAGAAATCGTATTCCACAAGTTGCAGTTATTTTTAAACGACGAATCACTTGTTTTTCGCGTGTACCGGGGAGCGTCCTGTACATCATTAATCTTGTAATCATGGAGGCACCGTACTTCTGCTGGTAGGGGCGTTGGAAGATCGTTTTTTTAGAACGTTACATAAGCAATTTTATAGATTCTTCTCGAAGGCCCGTTGGTCGCGCAAGTCGCCAAAATCTCGGGCTTGGGAAGCGGAGTTATGTCACTCTGACCGCCACACAGGCGCAGTTCGTCGAGCGAAACAGCGATGCCTGTTCGTTTCGTCGCGTTTACATCCTCCGCGATGTCGTCTACGCTTCTTTCCTGCCATGCGCGCTCTTCGTTCGCGCGCGCCGCAATGTTACAAAAACAAAGAGGACGATTGGCTAGGCCGAGAAGCCAGACAAAGAGACGCGAAATTCTTGGCAAGCTATTACGCGGCCAAGAGGATTATCCTTAGTGATCGCCAAATCTTGGCTAACATTCTACCTGCATAACCTACGTAACGACGTGACGTTTGTGTTGTTGGTATCGGCGATGCGATAGCACCACGGTCGCTTCCCCTTTCCGTCGTTAATCTTCTGAAATTGCATTCTGGAAAGAGGCGAGGTGACTCGGTGTCGCAGATCCTCCCTCAATTACGAGATGCGCGCAGGATTGTCGCGCGGGTGATTCCCCGCTTCTGAGCAGGCTTCCTCGCGTAAGGATTTCGTTCTCCTCCGTACCAAAGATCTAATTTTAGTTCCGTAAGAATCTTTCTTGTCCAATGTACTTCACACTTGACGGCATTCCGCTGGTCTCGGATGCAGTAGGCGGGGCATTGAAACTCGAAGGTAGTCGGTGTCTGTTCGAGCAGGTGACACGAGCCGGACATTTCAATGGTCTTCGATATTCCCGGTGATCTCAACTGCTCGATAACGAAGGTCTTCTTTAAAGTCCCTCGGCGGAGATGTGTCCACAGTACCATGGTTAAACGAACCTTTTAATTAATCCCACTGCGAGACATCGATTCATGAAATTATTTCTTTATTTCTCACTTCGTACCAGGTGTGAGATTCCTCTTATGAAACGTTTCCAAGTCCCACATGAAATGCGGTAATATGGGAAAGGTTTGCGTGTTACTCTCTTGCGCCTACCCACCTTCCGCTGGTACCTCTAAAAGGGGAAGCGTTTGATTCCTCTCGAATTACCTGCGATTCAATCTTATCGGGGTAATAAGATTCCCATTGATCACCCAAGTGATTCATTTGGCATTGCGCGGTACGCTTCGAAGCTGTTAAAGACATTTACGATCTACATTAAGATTTCATTCATGGAAGTTTCGCTTTATCTCGGGCGGATATCATCGCGCCTGGATGTGCTAAATTTAGCGAGTATTGCACTGCCTTAGGTACACTTGGATTCGCGTAAAAGCATAGTCGCATCTGCTATTAGCCTCCACCGCGGTTCGTTTCGCAACTGGAGCGGTATTAAAGATGCCCCTTCGTACTGTTCCCCTGATTTATAAGTCTCCGGTACGAGATAATTGCCGGTACCTACAGATCGTTTCGTGCGGTGGATCGCATCTTGATTAATCGTAACTGCCCTAGGACATCCACGAGCCTATCGTCCGAGTGTTATCGATAGATAAGACACTTGTCTTGTTACGTTCTGTGGACACGATGGTCGTTCCTCCTCGAGTGGTTACCTATTGTGAATTCTAAAAACGTACTATCACTGTTCTCGAGCACTATGCACGCCGAAGACTAACGAGCGTTCAGACACGCATACATATCTGTGTACAAACGATCGAAGATCGTGTTCCCTTGATTTCGATGGGAAGCGATTTAGACGTCGAGTGGACAGAGATTTTTCTTGTAAATATTAGTCGTAAGTAATCGTTTGCGCTGTGCTTATAGCGTTACCGTAATTGTTTAGAGTAGCAACATTCGGGGTAAGTTCTTATCGTGAATCTCGTACCCATGTAGACGGTCTCCTTTCAGTTCGATTCCACTTCGCCGCAATACCGCACCACTGTTCCGTTCGATAAGTAGCTTATCCGCCGGTTCAGCGATCGGTCGTTACCCAATCGTTACTCATCCACGCCATTATGAATTTAAATATTCGCGCGTGTAAATACTTACGCAACGTCGTATCAAAATCATCTTCGCTGGAGTTCGCATCGTAAGTGGTAAATTGCATCCGTTACGAGCGTATGCATGCCGGTAATAACGCGTTGTTCCTCTTTGTGTTTAGTGCATTACGTTCGCCTTTTATCTGCCAGCTCCGTAGACGGTCGTGTTCGTCGCCGCGGGGAGCGTCTATTTTATATGCTCCTCTATTATCCGCGACGAAGTCTCCATTTTTCCCCCCTCGAGAGATTCTTTCGTAGAGTAGGTTCTCGAAATTTCTCAGTTCAGGTTCAATTTGCAACGGAGTAGGTGCACTGTCAATCGAAGTTTCCGAGCTCGTGACTGCTATTAAGATTAATTTATAACGGAATAGCTACACTGTCAATCGAAGTTTCTGAACTCGTGACTGCTATTAAGATTCAGATCAATGAAACGAATATCAGCTTACTTTTACGAAGGTTTAATAGCTCCTACGCAGGACTGGTTAAAAGACGCGAAGATTTTGTTCCTTGCTTCTTCGAGTGTGGAAGTGTCTACCTTCGCCCTGAAACGTATCGATCAAGACGGCGTTGCGGCGAGACTCGGGTCTGATAGAGCCTCCGAGACTCTGTAAATATTATAAGCCTGCATCAGTTCCTAATTACCAAGCTTCATCATTCACAAACACCAGTTTCTTTGGTATCAATTTATCGGAAAAGCAGCGGCAGCTCGCAGGGTTTCATTCCTAGCTTATAGCATTTTGTTTAATCACGTAGCTCGGGTAAAATGCACAAAGAATTTCGTATGACCAACTGCTGGGTCGATTACCGTGAAACAATTGTCGGATTATTATCCACGAGCGGATAAATGATAGCGTGGCGATAATGGCGGAGAAGACGGTCTCGAGACCACGGTCGGCGGCCACTTTCCGCCTGTCGCTTTTACGTTCTCGAATTGGAATTAATTATTTATCGAACATAGATCAAGTGCAATTCCGCTCATGGAAATCGGTCAATTGTGTTATTTTATTGTCCCGTCCATTGTCATGCGACGCTTCGCCTTCAGCGTCCATTAATGTCGTTGCACAGAATAGAATGGTCGTAACGTTCTCGCTGCCACGGCTGCATTTTATCCAGGCACTGCGCAGGAAGCGAACCTAGCCCGATACGAGTAGCTAATCCTGCGAAGCAGTGGCGTTTGATGATTTTTTTGGGGGGTAAACTGTGACACTTGTACATTGGAATTAATTCTACGAGTAAAGATGTGACTATTCGATTAATTCCATATAATAATTTGTGTCATACGCAAATCAGCTAATTGGCTGAGTGATAATAATTCTTCGAATCTAAAACACTGGTATTTTCGTGGAAGGGTTTTAAAATTGTGTCTACCGAGGGGGTTAAAGTTCTACTTAGTAGAGTTTATTAAATTAACGGCGCGTGTAATGATTACTTTGATAGTATCTTGAAATTTTCTTTCCAAATTAGGGTGATTATTTTGGCTCCATAGATTTTTATGAGATAGCGTTTTGGAGCACTGTCGAGCGGTGATATGAGATACTTGAGTTGACTTTGTGTCTTAAAAATAGCTAGGTATCTGAAAAACGCCTAGAGCGTAGAGTAATCCAAATTTAAAGCATAGTTTGACCCAAATTATGGAGACCCCATTTGTTCTCAATATCATGTTTCAGCACATGACAGCAATTATCGTTACCCTAATTTTTCTCCTTGCTTCTATGACTGCTTTATAAAACTTCTGTGCCAATTTCCGAGAATCTTTCTTAAAGCGATCCAATCTCTCGGCCAACCAAGTTCCACAGCGAACGGTTATCATTTTCCTCTTTCATGGCGAAGATTTACTTTTTTATTTAAAATTTCTTCGCGCACATAGAGAATAATTTCATCCTGTTAGTCACTTGAAAGTTCGTCCATCGTGAAGTAATGTTCGAGATAGGGGGGCAGAACGGCCATCGCCGCGACGTTTTAACGAGATTACGGGTACTCGATAATATCGAACAGCAACTATATAGAACAGCGAATATGCGGACTTGGAAATTTTCCTCTCATCATAGTTTTATCAACTACCGGGCATAACGGCAGCTGATATTACCTTTGTCCTTTCTTGTGACGGGGGGCCCCTATCGAAAATCGATGAGCGTTGCGCTTTCTCCCCGTTAAATCTGCAATAATAAAGAGCCGAATATTACGATGGATCAGGGATTCATGGTTAATTTACAATTTAGAATTCCAGCTACTCTCTCGAGCGTGTTTGCATTGCCCTTTCGATTAATTCCGTAGTCTGTCGCTAAAATACCTTGGGCGTACTCTTTTTCGAAGCTTACTAATTTACTTTTCCTCCGGTATATTCAATGGAATACGAGTTTCATCTGTTTCATTACTTGTTATTCTCATATTGTTGTCGATGAGATTTTTCAGGCGAATTTCCGTATCCTTTAGGAATAATATATATAAAACTTTCAACTATCCTTGGCAATTTTTACTTCTTATCTAACCTGTTAACTGGCGGAAGCCAGTTACCTCGTCGTTTGAAAATCTCTTCTCTTCGGCAGAGACCAGTTCTTCCGCCGCGAACATTTAAAAATTTCAATCGAATAATGGGATTAAATAATGCAGTAAATCAGGCCTCGCATTTCGTGCAAACAGAATTAATTCGCCTGCAATTATTTTGAAATATAAATTTTCAATGCACTCGAGGTGGTTCTGTTTCGGGAAGCGACCTAGTTAAATAAACAGTGCTTGTCGTTTCAGCTCGTATTTATCCTTCTGCCACTATCGCAAATGCCACTTAAAAGCTACGTTCGCCCAGATGTTGCGATCGTAAATGTCGTTCTGGGAAGGCAATTACCGAACTTCTCGATTCATAATGAAGTAAATGCGCGCGGAACGAGGGAGCAGGACGTGCGAAGTAAATCAAAGTCCCTACGAAGAGAAGGAAGGAACGACGAGACAGAATTAAAGAGAATAATGATCTTGACGGTGAAGCGGTATAAGTGACATAAGACGTTCTATGTCGACTACGGTCGTAAAAGTTACGATTGGGCTATTAACGATCAATTTACTTTGAGACAAGACGGGCACGACAGTTACAGCGATGGTGTTCAGAAATAACTGGCAGTGCGCGAAGGATTCTTCTAAAGATTCCGCGATCGATGATCGTTATCGCGTCGGACGTGGCGCGGATAGATTCAAGAGAAGCTTAATAAACAGTGCAGAATATCATTACCACCTTGGAGCAAATATAATACGAATCGTATTGGCTAGAAGGTCTTTCCTTCAGGTATTGAAATGTCGGGTAGCTAATTGTGCTTTCGTTAATTAGCGTAAGGGAGAAATTGACACGTAATTCAGAACCCATTATCATTCGGAGGCAATACCAACCAAGATCGATCTTTTAATAAATTAACTATGCGCTTGGAAGCTCATTTCTTTGTGCCCACGCACGTCTGTGGGGACCTGGCGGGCTGATTAGTGCTTCAAGGATGAGCTTATGCTACTGAAGATCACCGAGGTTGGCCAAAGGAATAGTAATATCGAGAACGATCTGCTGACTGCAAGTAAAACGGGAATAATGTCAAGAATTGTCAATGTCAGTGTTAATTGTTCGGTTGTAATAGAAGGGACATAAGGGGAGCGGTGATCCCGTGTCTAGGGATGCCACGTTAGAACCCTAAGTTATCCTCAGCGTCGTCCACGTCTGTCCCATAAGGGGACGTCTGAAGAGTCTGCACGATCCCAAGCTTAAAGATTGGACAGCAGTGCTAACACTCCCCACACATTAAGTGGTATCCCAGCTTGGCCCTGGACACCTTTTCCACGCGGACGTGCCGGTTCAGGTGTCCAAGTGCCGCTGTAACATGGGATGTGTCCACAGCACTGTCGACCAGGTCCACCTCTTCTGTTTCTTGATTTTCCGCAGACTGGGAAGCACAGTATATACACAGTTATAGCATCCTCGGTGTTACCGAGTTTGTCATGATCCATATTCCGATCGAGGTAGATACACTACCCGCCAGACGTCCGCGACAGCTATTAACTCTGACGGCAACCATTTGTATCACATAGGTGTGCTCATACCCGTGTCAGGATGATTTAACAGCCGCTGTTGTATCGCCATTTGCTTAACATGCTCCGCCGTTCGCTTGAAATGCAATCTCTCTCTCCGTGCCCGGTGCCAGTGTATCAGCCAGAAAGATTTCCTTAATCCACTCTCGATCCGGTCCCTACACTCTTAGAATTTCTCTCCAACAAGCGTAAACCCAACCGCGGAGCTTAAAATTGCTGTCGCTGATTACAGCCGCGAATTCCTCATCCTCGTCTGTGCAATTAACTCGGCGGCCATAACCCAGACATCCTTCTGTCTGCGCGCGGATCTCGTTTGATGTCCGCCGTATGTCGTCTGCTAGGTTCAAAGTGGCCGCGCATTGTGTACACGTTCCTCGCCGTTTACCACCGGTAACCAACAAACACTTGGTCAGGGCCGAATGCTCGTTTGACGTAAGTTGAGATGTAGGCGAGGTCATCGTGTTTTGCCAGCAGCCGGAATCCTTTCGTCTTTGGTAGGAATAATATCCGCTGTTTGGCTTGGGGTCTCGGTTGCCGGACGGGGCTGGAACCTCTAATGGCGCCAACAGGGCGCGGAGTTTCTAGATGGTCACGCGGCTCAACTTCGCTGATCAAACTTTCCGCGTTGGCAGAACTGTTGCCAGAGCGGCGGGACTTGTTCCGTCGTGGCTGGTTAACACTGTACCCTCGACGTTGGGTACTATTGCCGACATCTTGTAGCGCCGAACTTGGGACAATCTTGCCTGGCGGATGCCATTTCGGCGTAGGATTAGGGGTATCGCGAACAGGATACGGCGACTTGTTATGAATTCGCTTTTATTGCTCGGTTCTTGGCGCAAACGGGTCATAAAATTAGCCTTGCACCGTGCAATCGTGTGGGATTTTTGCGACCAGGCGCAACACTCGAATTATCGATCGTTCTTTTATATTTTGCTGGGTACTGCTTCTCGATGTCGTCTAGGCTCGCGTGTTTCTTGGTTACGCAATCTTTCGAAAGTTGCTCGTTGTCGTTACGAACGATTTTTATTCCCCCCTTTGCGCGTAGTTGGCAGGGCACCTCGTATTCTCCACAACCGGCCGGACTGTGTTCTTCCGCTTGTTGTTTCTTCGCCTCCTTTAGTTCGGTACTTAAACAAATGATCGAGCGCGAAAGGAATCCAGCGGGAATGAATTTGCGAAACGAAGGAAATTCCTTTCTGCTGTACGCTGCGATCGAGAGGAAAATTTAATTCAGCAGTATGAAGTGCTTGGAGTGTGATTCTGTTTAGCATTCGCCATTACGCAATGCAGCGTGCAACGTTGATAAAAAGATTTCGCACGGCATCGTGTTCCAATTAATTCACCTGTAGCGCGAAGCATATTTTGCATTGTAATAGAGATAGTCGTAGTATCGAGATTATGATTCGCACACTGCAGTATTCGCAGTGCGCCTTAAAATGCACGAGATGTTTCGATGATTTTATATTCTTGGGCTTGCTTAGCGTTAAAATTTCTGTTGCAAATTTCAAGTCGAGTATACATCGGATTTTCATTAACTTCGTTCAAAAAGAGAATCTAACCATGGCAGAATTTAAAAAACTGAGTGGATTAATTTGGATAAAGTGGCTGAAAAAATTCAATGCAGTTGCTACTTTGTTCGCTGTTCGCACCCTCCAGGGATGTGTTCTCGATGGAAACTTGTCTTTCTTCGTGTCAAGTGTGAAGTGATTTGATCTCGGTTGAAAAGTAATTCCGACTCGTACGATTAGTGCCGTTAAAGCTCGCAAGAAGGAGCGTGATTAGTGAATTAACTCGGCTCGATCCTCCTCGACGTTCCTCATCGGTGGCTGTGCTCCCGATAGTGTTTCCGCTTCTCAGGAGAGGCATTCAGATGTCTTCCGATTGCTTTGGTGTTCGGACGTTTTATTTTGGCCTGTTTACATACTTAGGGGGTGAAATCACTCCTCAAAGTTCATAAGAAGAGGTACAAAAGTTCCTATTATTAGTTTAAAGAATATTATAACATTGTGTTCAATAAAACTCGATATAAATTTCATTTGCCTCATAATTTGCTGTATGGACGATGTCGTTAGACACCCTTATCAGGTGGTAAACTACCCGTAATCGTTGAAACATGCATTTAAGGTACTTGAACTTTTACTTCATAAAATTCTCTAGGAAACCCTAGACCATAAATTATTTTATGACAGATTAGTGGCTTTATGACCTCCCGTCACTTCTGAGGGTGAACCACCCCTAATTAGTCAACTACGCCTGCGTACTAGGGGCTTATAGAATTCAAGCAAATGCTATTTCGCGAAAATTGAGTGTACAATGGTGACGATAATTACAATCTTGCTCAATGAGTAAGTAGTAATAAAGAGTAATTAATATTCCATTAGACCTTTTTAACTTGAATTTTTACTCTGAATTTTTTACAAGATTTATACAGTTCACGAAAGGATTCCCTTAATGTACACGTGTGTATATTATCGGAGACCTTACGGTTCATATTTGTCGCAAAAGTGGTAGGTATTCATGAAAAAGTGTTATAAACAAAATGCCTTTTTACACCAGGAGCATCTAACTATCGGTGTTTCGTCACAGAGTGCACATTTCATTTGTGTGTTGTGTTCAAAAGCAAAGTCTACGGGATTCACAAAATCTACCCTTTTTTCCGGTGTATCTGCTTTTATACCAAGGATACTGGAATAGATTTTTATATCTCGGTGAAGACGATTGATTATGTACAAGTAATTTAATTATATTATTTCTTAAATGAAGATTAACGTTGTAGTTATGCAACAGTACAACGTCGGAGAAATGCTTAACATAATTCTTTCACACCCCAAATCCATAAACATCTGGAGACTGGATTTGTCCTTCTGGTATCGTCTTCATTATGATATCTTTGCGCACTGGTTTTGCATTATGTATTTTGTTTCGGTTGTACGAAAAAAGACTTCTTCCATTCAGGTTTTTAAATGAGCTGCAATTTTAAATTAAAATCCGTAGTAACTACACACATATGTGTAGGTAAATTTCAATTATCAATAAAAGATTGTTTAAGTAAGATAATTTCAAAATATACGTTACCAGAAGTGAGTTTCCCAGATTTTCATGCAGTCGCGTACTTGTTCGTTAGCTTTACTCTTTTATTACGGCGTACATTTCCACGAAAGTGCTTTTTTCTAAATCTTTTTTAAACTACCGGAGATACCGACTGAACTCGGCGCTAGGATCGACGGCTCGTTCCGTGACGCCGACTACAGTCGGCGCTAGTATCGAAGGGGTTAATTAACGTTTTTCGAACTATTGGTATTTGGCCAAATTGGCAATTTAGAGCTCTGTCTAAAGTATTATTTAACTGAATTTTCTTTGCATTCGTTCAAAGTTCGATTAGCCACTAATCAGTCATCATAAAATAGTTTATCTCTGAGGTTTCCTAAGAATTTTATGATTTTTTTACCCGAAAAGGGGTGACTGACGACAAGATCACCAACCACACAGCAATTAAGACGCAAATGAAATTTAAATCAAGTTTCATTCAACACACTGATATAATATTCTTTAAACTAACAATAGTAACTTCCATACCTCTTCTTATGAACTTTGAGGGGTGGTTTCACCTCCCAAAAATGCAAACCGGCTAAAACAAAAGAACACGCATTTGTTATTTTTCGGTCCTCTAAAACATATCCGACAACCAGAGCAACCGGAGGCGGACATCAGAAAACCACTGTCAGATGTTATCATCGGCACTCGTCCCGGCATAACAGATAACCACTCTCGACGTCTTTCGACGAGAACAAATCCCGTTATCTCGTACATTGTCCGCGTTTTCCTCTCGTGCACTCAAGTATCTACGCACCCCCGCGAATGTCTCTTGAGAATGGTAATCGTCGCTTGGTTCCGGTATCTCGATCATCCTCGCGATCACAGAGTCGAGTGGAGCGAGCCGCCTGCGCTCGGCAGGTGTCACGTTAATCAATATCGCTGATTACCTTTGGAAAATCTACAAGATCGATACGTGACGCGTGAAACGAGCGATCGGTAGGTGCAAAGGACAAATGTGTCCCGTGATTAACGTTAAACCTTTAATTAGCAAATTAAATATTTGAAAGGGATGACACGGTTGTTTAGTCTGGACAAAACTTTCGGTTAGGGTTCCAGTCACATGAGGATTTTCCAAAATTATTTATTTTATTTCAACGAGAACTTTGCTTATTGAGGAGTTCCGCGCGTCTCTTTGCTTCGCTTTTGAGCGCTGTTGGGAATATTGGTGGAAATGCGGGAGGTTTGTGTAGCTACAGTGAACTGCTTATCGATGAACTTTGTCCCATTTCGTAGATGCTATTAAATTTTATAATAACTGTTTACACATCTGTCGTCTTGATTCTAGGGTACACATAGATATGATGCGCAGACAGATACAGAAATACTCTGACATTAATGAACACGATTTCATTCTAAATCCGAGCTGATCCTTATCGTCTTTCTTCCACTGTTGTCGCTTATCAAATGTTTCTTTACCCTATCTCGGTGCGATTGTGTAATAAATAAGCCTGGATAAGTAGCGTAGAGGATTCACAGGGGAAGGTAAACAAAATTGACCAACCATAATTCAGGCACGCTTAAGTCCAATACATTTGCAATACATTCCTCCCTTTCTACCTTATGTAATTTTCAAATTTTAGCATCGCACGCTGTAAGCTAAACGAAGGAATTCGCACCAACAGCGCTCCTAACAAAGAGTAGCTAAATATTCAGCCAAAGGTCGTTAATCGCACTCGGATCATTTGCTCGCTCGAACTTAAAAAGTTCCTTTCCCCCGTGCAAGTTCCAGTTCGTCCACCCATTCCTCTCTCGGAAGCACAATTACAAGCCTGCGTTTCAAGCGAACCACGCCCTGCGTCTTAGCAATGATTATCGATCCAGGCTCAATTGATTCGTAACGATTTCCACCGGAGTAATGCCACCCAGGAGGATCCTCCATCTTTGGCGGGATGCAAGTATCGTTACACAAAGGAACAGTCTTCTCGGGAGCTGAGACGCTTCCCGGTCATGAAAGCCCGGGAGATAATGAGTATCCAAGCAAGCTAACGATTACCGTGGCAGACTAACGATCATCCTAGCAAGCTGACGATCCTGCGCAAAAAAAATGCTGTTGCCTGCGATAAATCAACGCAACAGTCAGGACGCTCTCTATCTGTCAAACACTCAATTGACGTATCGCGTAATTTTAGCGATGGTGATGCAACTTAAGCAGCGACTATCTGCTGCGCACGGCTTCGACTCGAAGCCAAGGCGGTTGGTGTTCTATCGGCCCGGGAATGGGATCGCGAGCGTGGAATATTCTCCCGTTCGAGCAACCCAGAAATTCCACGGCGACCGGGATCGAATTAACGGAGTTCCCGAATCTGCCCGTCGAATTGTTCCGCGCGGACGCCTGATCGCGAGCTTCCCCGGCTGCCCCCGAACCCCGCGTGGTCATTTTCCACTCTCCACTTGAAAGGAGCAGCGCCCCGGAACGGCGGGCTCGTGAATTGCGAGCTACATATCGTGCTAGACATTTCATTAAATTATAGACGAGGCGGGATATTTTCCACGTATCATTTCGGATTGTTAGGGTACGAATTAAGGTGTATGACGGCAATACTAATTGGGGATGAATAGCTTGTTCCCGCGGCGGGTGGGTGGCGCGTTCGAACACTTGGGAAGGTCGATGTTACAGGCTCTTTGTCTTTCGCGTTCCAGTTAACGCGTGTCTGCGGGCAATATCGTCGTATATACCGTACGTACCGGACTGGTAGCGTGTTGTTCGACGTGTCGCGTTCGGTGCGCGCACACGAGTCGATCCCCTCGGAACAGAGGCGCGTTCCGATGAACGAAGCGCAAGGTAGGCGAGAGTTTCGGCGGCTCGCGTCCACGCGGGCGAAGCGGTTCGCCTTGACGAAGTTCGTTGCTTTGGCGAGCACAATGGCTCGACCTCCGAAGGCTGCCTGCATTCATTAGGCGCGGAGTAGTCGCCCGCAGGATTTTTCGTCGCCACCGGGACGACGTCGGTTTCACTGGCCTCGTTAATCTTCCCTCCCGAATGCGGGGACAGGAGCGTGGGCAGCGCCATCGATCATCGATATCTGTGTGGATGCTTCGCTCCCGAGCCGGGGAACGATCGGAATTTCTCTCGGGATTTGAGGAGCCGTGTGCAATTACGATGGGACATATTGACAGTCACTTAGGAACGGTTTAGGAGAGGTTTCACCCCCTGCGTGCGGATACCTTCTGACGCAGAGTCGTCTTTCTGCGCGGGGTTCGCGGCGGAAACAGAAAGGAACCCTGATGTTTCTATTCCGATTCCTTTTCTTTTCTTGCAGCCTACTCTTCTCAGACTGAAAACAGAGGCTCTTTAGCTAGGGTACTTGTGTGGTCACAAGTGATATTCCGAAGGTACTCGCTCGGTAGAAACAGCGCGAGTTAAAGGAAACTATAAATTCTGCGAATATATTCGAGATATCAGTCGTGGACCAGAAAAATGTCCCCCCTGAAATGGTTCCTACATTCAGGACCTGAAACAAGGAGAATCGTTTCGGGGTCTTGCCAAGTTCTCCAGTACCCGGCCACGCAACTTTGATTGTACATAAAAGGAGATTCGTCGTCTCCATAGTGGCCACGCAAAATGCCATGCCCCTAATTAGGACCGGCTTTTTGGTCCAAAAGTCGCCTTTCCTCCAGTCAAGTGTCCAAACAATTAGTCGAATCGGGTAGGTACCTATTATCGAAATTATACATTCTCGTAACTCCTTTTCGGCAAGAGATTGTTAACGTCCACGTTGAAATACGTTTGACAGGCATTAGAACATTTATTATCAATATCCTCGGTGTTCCGCTGTGAATATCCTCGGAGGATTACCGAGAACAGGATCGAGATCGATTTCGTTCGGCGGTACAATTGACGACGCACACCTCGCCGGTTGATACCGATATGTTCTGTGTTAATTACACGCTACTAACTCTAGCACTAGCCACGGCGCGCCGCGCCGTCGTTTCTCTTCATACTCAGTCGCGTCGACGTAGCGTCTCTGGTCTCCAGATGCGGCACTCGGCACCGAACGACTGTCGTGTAATTATGCAGCAGATATTGGCTCTTGCGCGTTTTAGTCCACCGATCGATCCATCGACACTTTGCGTAGAGTGGCCCGCGACGTCTAGCAGCTCCGCCCGAGTCGTCTAGCGATAAATCAATTACGGCCAGCATCCGACGCACGACGTTAAGCCTGCAATTTTCTAGTTAATTGCTGTTAACTCTCGAACGACTTCCGGGGGACGTTCGATTTATTTCTATAGTCGAGTCGCCCGTCTGAAGTCTTCGTCGCGTAAAACGTTCCACGGTGCGCGCGATCTTTGATCATTCGGCGCACCTGAACCCCGCCTGGCGGAAATGGATACTGGGTCCGCTTTTACCGGAGCTTATCTGGAGATTCGTGTGGACGACGTGTAAAAATTGCCGGTGTGATGGACTGTCAAAGTTATCCGCTTCGAAGGGTTCACGTGACTCTGAACGATCCAGGCTCGATGGGATGGATTTCATTCGCTAATCACGCAAAGGCTTTCGTGGGTATGAAGTAATTGAAGGTCGTCCGATTGTGGAAGCTCCGTAATCGGTTGTCGAACGAAACGTGTGTTGCCCGCACACGGCCCGTTGCCCGGTTACCTCCGCGCAAAACGTACGTGTACTTAAAACGCTTGGACTCCCTGTGGATGGTCGCTTCGATATGAACGGGACAATTCATCGAGGCCCGCCACGGTGTCTCACTTGACGTGGCACACTTGTGTTTACACCCGCCTTGCCTCATACCTCGCCGTCGACTTTGTTCCAACGCTACTGCGGTCCCTGGTAGTTTGCATTGGAAACTCGTTTCTCACCTTCATCCACGCCTCACGGGCTTGGCGGCGTTTGCCTTTCTTTCCTGGCCCCGACGCGCCTTATCGTGGAAATATTATCGAGAATCTCGAGGGGACACGATGCTAAGAACAGCCTGCAGCTAGGATTTAATTTAGGTAAACGAGTATTGCCGAGTCCTCGCCGCGAGTTCGCGAGACACTCGTCATCATCTGCTCCACGGTTTTTCAAATTCGTCGAGCTTAGTGAAGTTGTGAATAAATGGTGGAACAATAATTCTTTATGTACACCTGGTGTGTTTCCGGCAGAGTTGTCCGAGTATTTAAAATGATCGAGTACTCGAAATTTGAGTGAAACTTTTGCTATTAATTAAAACTTGTATTCTTTGCCCTATTTATTATTATTATTATTATTATTATTTAAAGGAGTGATTGTGATGCTTGGTTGAATTCAGTGTCTCTTGTACCTCCTTTCTTCTCTTCAAGAACAATTTCTTAAATTCAAATAACACTACTTCCTTGCTTTATTTTAGATTTTGTTTTTTTGTCGAAGACACTGCTTCCCATCACTTCAAGCATGCATCAGCAAAATTTCAGTCGGATTATTATATTATTCCGAGTACTCGAGCATACCGAATGTTTGTCAGTCTTACCGAAATATTCGAGCACTCATAGTTCACCTTTTCCCCGCTTACTGGGACGGCTCCAATTCATCCTAGGCAATAAATCCTGACAGAAAAACGTTCGACTCGCGCAAAATCGCCATGGATCCACCATCGTGCCCTCCCAGTAATCCCCACCGTTCGTGGACTCGCGTCTCTACCAAAAATCTTACTACGCGAGACGAGAATCTTCAGTGACAGCGCGGTGGACACCAAACAGTTCTTTCATCGGTTTCAACCTGCTTACTTCCCTGCGCTCTTAATGCACACACGCGCGCGTATAGACGATGCACCAAGCATAATACCAAACACATAATACTAAATTGGAGGGGAACTTTTGCATCGCACTTGATTCTAGTCGTGGCGGGACGTTAAGGGTCGGTTAGAGCCTTGGGAACCTCGAATAGGCGTAACACGTATCTGTAGGAAATTACGATGATCCTCGGAGAGGATTTCACCGTCCAAGGATCTACCGGGAATTTAATCGAGGACTAATACGACGAACCGACGCGACACTCGTGGCACGGAAGGAAATTGGTCGCATAATATTCTCTGTGTCACTCCATCTGAGAATCGATAATGGTGCCTCAACGTTCCGCATTATCCGTCGCCTGGTTCTCGTGCTAAATAAATTGAGATTCTATAGGGGTCCTCGGAGCTTTCGGCGAATTATGTAATCCGTACGTTGCTTGGTGCTACTTGTTCGACGAGAATTATCGCGTTCCTCCGAGGTGTTTGTCCATCGCTAACGAGGCACGATTCGGCACGAATAGGAGCACGTTTCGAGTGTTGCGCCGGGAGAATTAAGATGGCAATGCGAGAGAAACGGGCGACAGTGACGCGCGCGCTTCACTGTCTCGCAGTCCCCCGCGGCCGTGCAAAACAACGCGGTTGTCCGAAATATTTACATCTACGTAACGCGAAGTGCGTAGGCACAGTATGGAAGATGCATTCCTGAGAGCTTCTGTCGCTGCCCGACGGTAATTATTCCTTGTTTTTTGTTTTCGCCATCGGCAACGTGCGCCGGATATGCGGCTCGATCGTTAACGAGCACAGTGACGTAACCAGACGATAAAAGTCTCTTTGGAGTCCTCCAGCATTGTTTGGCGATAAAATTCAGACGCCTCAACAGGTGGGCGACTTCTGAGGACACCTTTGCCATGAACACAAAGGAAAATAGGTGCGGAGGCTCGGAAATTTGTCCACGCGAATTAAGAATAATTGCGGGAGCTACTACCTTGCTTCCAGGTCGACGTCACTTGACCCACGATTTTAATACGAGAAATAAGATTACGATGTGTTCGATTGAACAGCTTCTCCTGAACGAATCTCTGAGCGACTGTACATCCGTTCAAAGAACCATCGTTTAACGATCATCTTTGAAAGGGTATTTTCCGAGGAACCTCGAAGCAAATCACTCTCAAAGTGTCGCAGAAGCATTTAGTAAAATACGATGGTTAACCCGGGGAACGTTGCTGGAGGATTCCAGGATCGTGTGCTAGAAACTCGTGGCCGGGCGCCCGATTATTCGGGGGCCTGTTAATTAGCCGTTCTCCCACGAAGATTAATCACGAACGTTTCGAGGGGAATTAATTAACTCGAACGGATGTACCCCGTAACTGGAGCATCATCTGGTTGTGTCGTTGCGCGTGTATCGAGCGCCCCGCTGGCTCGCGCGCACCCCGAAACACCCTTTAACGCAGCGTGCCGTGTGCTTCGTCATCGGCGGAGCCTCTATAGTTCAAGCGGAAAAGAAAGAACAACGGAATAATCCATGACTCGGGGCCCGAGCATTCATACACTATTGACTGTACGGGTTCGCGCTCGCGCCTCTCGCGGCGATGCGGCGAGCAAGGGTCGTTGCGCGCGGTGCGTCAACGCCAGGTCGCGCGACACCGCGACGATCCTCTTGAAAGCTACAGAACGGGAGAAAAGGAACGGTGTTATTTATCGCATGGGGCCGTCGTGGCTCCTGCGTTCCGTTCGATAGTTTTCGTTCGACTGGATCAGCGGGCGAGCGCGGAGCACACAACGAGGAGGAAAAGAACGCGAGCCGCGTCGCCTCGACCAGGAAACGAGCGAAATGTTAGGAAATAGCCGCGGCTGTATTGATTTTACGCGACCGCGTGTGCGAGAGACGAGTGCCGTTCACCCGCCACCGCTTCCGGGGGATTCGGGGGCCGGCCGATACGTTATCGATAATTTCGAAATTTGCGCCGACAGATTTGGATGCCGCTCGGCCGCGGCAATTTGCCGGGATCCCCGCGTTTCCGTCGCGGAGATTCTCGGGGTAATTCGCGGGAAATCGGGCTGTGCGTGGACCTATCGGGCGGATCGATCACCATCAAACTCTACACCTCCGCTTCTCGCGATTTCGAAGCTGTCGCCCTCGCGGGAACGCGTGCACGGTTCTCCGGTTTCGCGATGTCGACAGTTTCGAGGCTGTGCGAGCGGCTGAGTATCGGCGAGCTTTATTTGTATTTTGTCCGCGGGTTAAGCGAGGGCGATTGCTCGGATTAATATCGGTGGTCGATTCGGTTGGGACACCGTCCACGGTCCTGATGATTTGAATCTCGCGGGGGAAAGTCGAAGCGTCCGGTGTCGCCGGACTAGGGTCCCGCGCGAGGCCCGCGGGTCGAGCGCGCATCTGCGGCGCGCAGGTGGCAAACGGGGCCATGGCTACGTTGGCAGGGGCCCGCCAAATCAAATCTCCAGGTACCTATAAGTAGGCTAAAGCGACTCGTGTGCCGGGAGCACGCGAGTCTGGCTACGTACCGGATGGTCACGCGAAAGGCTTTAACGCCGTGTGAAGCGGCGATTTAGCTGTGCGCCGAGGGGGGCCGGGGCGGCGATCGTTGGGACGGTGAGTTAGTAATTGTTCGCTGATCAAATTGTTACGCCAAAGTACGTACGAGTGAAGTATTTATCTGTACGTGTAAAATAGGAACACGATAGGAATCTCTTTGTGAGTATAAAGATAAATTAAGGGAGAGCGAGAGACGGGGAGAGTGGGTGGCTGACAGCGAGAGTGAAAGAGAGAGAGAGAGAGTGTGTGTGTGCGTGTGTGTGTGTGAGTGTGTGCGCGCGCGCGAGGGGAGAGATGAATATTATCACTATTTTGCATCGGGAGTATTGTGAAACTGAGAAACGTCTTTTCTCGCCTTTGTGATTATTATGTTTGTAAATTGTAGCCGATTACGATTCCTATATCTACGATCTATGTAGACACACTTCGAGAACGGACTCTTGTATCATTTGATCTATATAGTACTCGATGAGTTTACGAATTTAATTGAATAGACATACCACACTCTCATTTTTTGTAAATATTAATTTAAAATAAATCCTATTGTAAAGATTGTATAATTTAAATGTCGTTCAGTTTCACTGGTTTTCATTTTAGCACCACAATTGGGACCGTCGGACAAGACCGTTTTGTTATGTACGCGCTCCTACGATCCTCCCTCCTCGTCACTCGCAATTCCTCCCCCGGCCTCTGGATGGTGCATGAAATTCTTCCACTCCTCTCGTACTTTGTACGCGAGAAACGACTGCTTGCCGTTCGAGAACCACCCGCGTCTACTTGTACCTACCTATACGTTTCTCTCTTTTGCAAATAGCCGTGGACGCGTTTCTGCGCGATGAAAAGTTGCTGGCCGTGCGCGAGATAAATCTGATTCGTGCAAATAACCGTAAAAGTTTCGCCACTTCGATCTCTGCTTTAATTGAAACGCAGCGGAACATCTTTTTTGCACGACCCTTTTTCTTTTATTCCAATAGAAGGGAAGGAGGAAATGTGTCCGCATCGTTTATTTTGTTTTCGCGCGATTATCTGTATTTCATGATGCAATGAAGTTCCTGATGCGAGAACGGGTACTTTTAGCTTTGTAATTAAACGATTTCTCGCTGAAATCTTGATTTTTAACAAATCTTGGTTAACGAACCAATGGCGCAGCTGAAGAAGTTCTTGTTTAATAGTATTTAATGGGTCGAGTTTAACCTGTTTGGAAACCGGGTCATTTTTATCTTGTACGAAGGATTAGCTAGCTATAAATGTTTATTACTCGATGATGAAGCGAAAATGTTCAGGAAGGAATGATTTGATCTCATCCAGGTGTTTCAATGTTATCGTCCAAGAATATTAATGCTGGCACTCTCTTTATTAATGTTCTGTGATCATTTTTATAATAATTTTTATAATAATTCTGAAGTCTAAATTGATTTAGAAGAGAGATTCTTTATTTGAAGATATTTCCCCTTCCGAATGTAAACACTTTTCGCCAGAGGCACAGTTTTGCAAACATTTTTGGCAAGTTCATAGAAATGTAAAATTAGCCGGAATATTTATATACCTTTCGCTTTAAAGAAATTATTTGGAACAGCAATTTCTCCATTTTCATTTGCCAATTTCGAAGACAGCCTGTACGTTCATTCTGCTAATAATTTTTTGGCAGCTGTATCTAGTAGACACTTGCTACGATCCGTATCTACGTCCGTTCCGCAAGAAACTATTTCAATAATCTGCCAAGAACGATTAATATAATGCAAATGTATGGGAGTGATCCAAGGATCAGTGGTGAAAAAACTAATCCATATTAAATGCATGAATATTTTTATTGAATAACTCTTAGCACAGCGGGGCATGCGTATTATCCAGCAGCTTTCAGAAAAATAGCAATTCGAAGAAGTAATCACGTAATTATCCTATGCAACGTACAAAAATCAAGCGGCAATTGCCGAGTTTTCAATTGAATTCTATTTAAAGAAATTTACAAATATCCAGCCACCGCGTTAACCAACAGTTACCCGGCTGCCTCTGCCGGGCGCTTTGCGACCGTCCAACGTGTATAATATTTTTTCCACGTGCTCGTTTGTCGATCGCGAGTTACACAAGCCGTCATAAAACGGAAGCAAGTGCATTGAAAGTTGCATAATCCACGTGATACCGTTATCCCATCCCAACTTCAGATATATCGAGCCACCCTTAGTTCGCGACGGTCAACATCGATTCCTCCCTTTTTCTGTTCGGCAACTAAAAAACGACTCCTCGCGGAATCCAATGTATCTCATCTTTTGAATTTGCGGCACGCTAAGGCGCTCCATACTGCCGCCGCTGCTGCGAAACATCTCCCGTTGCGAAAATGCAGGGTCGAGCTATGAGTCAAAGCCGCAATTGCGGCTACTAATAGACCGCCCATTGAGTTCGCTGTGTGAGTCATTTTTTATCAATAGCGATCAGACCAACACCATTAAGCTGCGGTTACCATTGATATCGGCCGCTAGGCCTCGGCTTTCCGCGATCTCTATCGGCATCGCGATCAGTCGCAATACTGCCGGTGGCAGCCGAATCGGTGATGGAACTCTGCTGGACGGAATTAACTCTCTCAGCGTCATCGTTATTTAAATAACGATAATCCCTCGTTCGGAAAGACAGGAGCGCGTACGGAGGCTCGTGGAAAGGTTGTACCGCATCGGCGCCGACCTATATATATATCGAAATCCACGGATCTGTGTCAAGTCTGGGTTCTATTCGAACCGGGCGCACTGCAACGCACTTCGTAAGCCGAGCTTCTCTAATTTTTACCCAGAGCGAATGGTCTTCTGCAATTTAAACGACACGTTGCGTCGAGTCCCCCCATTTTAACCCGGAGTTGTAAATTGGATTGTTATCTTCAAAAACCTCTCGAGAATTGTTAGGCCGCGACTGTTGCTCGCGTTTTCATTAAAGCAACGCCACCGTGCACGGTCGCAGACGCATTTACGCGCGAGCAATGTTGCAACCGCGGCCGCGTCCGAAAATTACACCTGGCACAATGTAGAGGCGTCGCGCGCGTGTGTACGTGTGTGCGTGTCTGTGAGCCTAGTGCCATAAATTCGAATTGATGGCGCCAGTGTATTAGAGCGGTGTAATGATGACTGCTCGCGCCGGGGCGATAAATTTTAGAAAATCCTCGAAATAGAATGGCGGTCGAGAGGAGCGGCTCGCCAGTGTGAAAAAGCCAACGGCGCAACCTTGGCTCATCTATAGATTGTTGCTGCGTCTAAATTCGTACCACTCCCGTGTGCACGGACAATCATAATATTACCACAACGATACATCGTCCGCTGATGCCACGGAAACCCGAGCAAGTGCTTTTAAATAACCCCCCTCGTTTTTATCGCGAAGGCATCGCAGGCTGTCGCAACGAGGAGTGCTGGAATCTCGCTTCGTAAACTGTCGTAGTTATGAATTTTATACGTATATTGGATTAGTCCAGCTTCGGGTAATTAAAAATCAGGTTGGGGAGAGATTGACCGGTGATTCCGAGAAATTCGAATTTTCAAACTAAATAGTGCAGGAGATGAGTCACAGGTCAGATTAATGTAGATTAATGCTACTGTCTACATTTTCAGCGGTGATCAAAAGGAAGTTTAAAATTTCAAGCATAAGAGAAATATCGTAATTTAAGGAGAAGTTACTGTGTTGCTGTATACATCGCATATAATATAATCGAGGGTTTCTACCAGCGTGGCAAGCAAATCTCAGCATCGAGGTTACTTAACAATAAGTACATATGTTTATTAAGTCGGCGCAAAAGTTCGCTGCTTTATCGAAGCAGAGTCTTTATTAAAAGTAAAAATATATTACTTTGTGACTTCTGTCACTCTTACTAGTGACCTTTAATAGGAATTTTGAGTTGAACGATTTTATTTAATTTGATAAAAAATGCACTAAAAAAATAATTCTTTTCTTGTGTTACAATTACGATGGTGATACGTGATACGTCACTTTAAATAAAATCGTGGGGCAGACTATTTCATCGCTTTCGTCGCTCATTTCGACGCTTGTTTCTGTGTTAAATTGATTCATATCCTGTTATGAAATATCCTTCCCCCACGATTTTGTTTAAAGTGACATGTCACCATCATAGGCAACTGTATTACAAGAAAACAATTATTTCTCTGTTTTGACTGCATTTTCGACCAAATGGATTCAATTTGTTTTACATATTTTTTATTATTTACTTTTATAATGTTTGAAATTCGCAACTAAAAAAGCATGGAAAATTGAGCTATTTACGGAAATCGCGGCGCTACTACGCAACTTTTTGTCGTTTTCGAGAAGAACGCAAGAGGCTGATATCAAGTCGATTGGATTTGTATTTGGGGGATGCAATTTTTAAAAAAAATGTTGTATTGTTATAACTACGTACGCCTGCAGTTTCAAGTCTATTGGATTGGTGAAAGTGGATTAAAATTGAGTTACAAGATTCGAACCAAACAAACAAACGGGCAGAGGAGTGAAGCTAAATAAAAATCGATTAAAAAACATTTCTGTACAGCCGATCTCTTAAATACAAAAGTATCATTTCCAAACTTTCTTTCAATCGCTACTGCTTAAATATCTGTAGGAGGAAAAGGGAGCCCATAGCGCGTTTGAAGATCATCGCTGAGAGATTGAAGAGAGATATAACTTCACAAACGACGCGATAAATTCCCCGTTTACCTACGCTAATTCCCAAGAAAGGGGTGGTCTATTTGGAGCAGAAAATTGAGAGACAAAAATTCCCAGACGGACTATCGTCTCGGGCAAACATTACCCGTTGAGAAGATCGATGTCAGGGTATATATGTATTTCGCTTGCGTCTGCTGCTGTCGCTTGTAGTCTCGTTAAATTCTGTCGACTCCGTTATGAAACGCTGCTGGATCCCGATGTATCGTTGCTCGGAGCGTGGCGTATCGTGTTCCTACATGAGAAACGAAACGCTACACGACACTGATCCCGGGCAGGCTACTCCAGGCGGCTAAACCGTGGGTCTAACTAAATAATTTATCGCAACGCGTATTCCATTCGCTCGATAATGCACGTATATACGTCCGCCTGCTTAGCTAATAACGGTTCAGTGTAATCCCGAAGTTCCTGGTGCCCGTGCAGTCCACGAAAGCCGGTTCACGCGCGTCCGTCACTCGCAGGGGGTTGAGAGGAGCATCTCCCGCAACTGTTATCGCACTCGGATGGCGGGAACTTCTTGGTACAGAGACGTCGTCATGTTATCGCGGGAATTTGCATTATCGCAGGCGTGCATAATATTTGCTCGGCGATTCATACTTTCCCATCCCCCCAGCTGGACGTAACAGTTTCGAAGAAGAGGGGAATGTGTGGGAGCGGGAGATCTGGCAGACGTGCTGTTGAATGATTCTCTTGTAAAAACTTCCGTTGGTGATAACGATGAGGAGGGATGAATCTTGGGAATTAAGTAACACGGGGAGGTGATGGGAGCTGCAATATTTGTGTAGATATTGAATGTTAAATACTCGGTGACTTGGAGGAATGTCTGGATTACTTTGAGGGCTGTACTTCCGAATGGCCCCAGTGGCCGATCGACACGAGGTTTGGGGGGGAAGCGTGGGGAGGGGGTGTGGACCTTAAATCCAAAATTGTAGCGTCGGGTATTTATTAATTTCCGAGATATTAACAAAAAGCTTGTAGTATTTCTGTCGACTTATTCCGACATAACGCGGAGATAAGGGGAACGCGTCCAGCAGTTCGTAAAACAGTTTGGGGGGACGGGAGGGTCGCCGGGTAGGGGTGCCCGTGCCTAGGTTTAAAAAAAATTTCAAAAAAATTAACAATATTTTTTATTAATATTTTGGAAACTAATAAATACCCGAAGCTACAATTTTAGATTAGGGTCCACACGATCGGGTCATCTCGATCGGCCACTGGGGCCATTCGGAAGAATACCAATTTTGAGCAAGAGTACGCGAGTTGTTTCCTATTTGAAACGTCACTTTAACAATCATCGCTAGCGTAACGAAGCCAAACCTCGCTATAAGAAACCACCACACTGTTCCACTATATAGTCTCCCGATGCCCCATATTGATTTCTACTTAACCCAGTCGCTCTCCCAGTTCATTACACACTCGAGCACTGCTCTCCCTATTTTCCTATCCGAGATCCAGTAGAAAAGACGTGAATGCTACTGCTGACTGCAAGCTTACACCCTGAAACCTCAACCTGGATCAACCCCAAATTCGTTACGAAGGAAACGGAACTCGCGACGAAGTGTTACTGTCTCTGTTATCTCTGTTATCGTCGCCTCGGCGGTAACTTTCGATTACGGGGCAGGGTGGGTTAAGATGTCGGTGCGCAGTCACAGCGAGCGATGCCATTTGCAGTGTTCCGTCTGTCGCTGATCGCACTTGGTATACCTGTTACGCTGCTAGGTCATAGGAGGACGAGGCTAGAGACGCGTGGGTCCAACTAATAGATAAAAAGTTTGCTGCGGCTTGGGAAGCTTTGTCGGTGCGCGCCGCCGACGAAACTCTCGGCAAGCGCCGTCGCGCGCGTTCGACGCGAGAATTTTCGTACTTTCCGAGGCAGCGTGCTTGCGGAACGCTCGAGGAGCTTCTACTGTCAGGCGCGAAGTGTGCCCGTACTTGTCATTATTTTTAGCCTTCGTGGAAATATCTATTTCTACACGAAGTGGTCCCTTATCGTATACTATCTGTACATACACGTCGGGCTATACTATAAGACGCGGTTGTCATACGAATTTCAGCGTCCAGCCTCGCCGATTCTGTGAATCCGACCGGATCCTTCGGTCGTGCGTGACTGCGCGAACGGTGGGCATGAAACGCGGCTCGTCGATTTTGTCCGGAGTAAATTCAGTAAAATGCTAATTCGAGCATGCGGCAAGCCTGTGTCTGGGAATCAAATGACGGAGGGGATCGAACGTGTATTGAAATGTAACCTTTTGTGTGGTGCGCATGGAGGATTCTTTGAATGGTGAACAGAGTTTCTTGAAGCACAGTGGTGGATGAAGGAAAGTTTAAATCGTGACTGGTGATGGGAATATAATTTTGAGGAAAAGGAGTTACGTGTTAATTTAGGTCCTGTATAGAGAGAGGATTCCCCGAAATAAATCAGAGAAACCATTGTGATGGATGTAGTTCAGAATTTGATGTTATTTATAGACACATGCAGGAATATTAGTTTTAAACTTTCTGTTGGCCACCACTGGATATCTTTAATTATTATACATCGCTTGCGACGAGAACACAAGGATGAGGTATAATTATACAGACATATTGTATGTAAATAGCTCGTGAATAATTAACAAATTTATTAGGAATTATGCGAAAGGGAGAGTGATTTCGGAAAGGGTCTATTTTCGATAATTACGTTGTGTAAATTTTTAATTCGCTTGAGAGTCGAGGCATGTAAAGTGGTTCAGAATTGAACAGAACTAAATGAAATCAATATTAGATAGGCGGGTGAAGATGCCGTTAATGAATATTGACGTTGTAGAAGCTCCAATATTCGAATTAGTAAGATAGAATTACTCGGATATGGATATCTTCTAGTAACAGTAGGTACGTTCATGATTCCGATGCTGCGCATTCTATGTTTCAAGGAAAAATCAGAAAAACAGAATCTTTTTTACAGATTTACGTGTCTTACGCATTTCCTAGCTTTTTAATATATTTAATTCGGTGTAGGTAATTACAGTTCACCTATGTCGCGAACCTAGTGCCGTAAATACTTCATTGACTCTCGGTTGAAAGAGCCTCTGAACGAAGTTACGGTCGTTACAAAGGAGTATTACAAAACGAAGGGAGGCATTCTACGATTCCGTGCCCCATTTCGAATGGCAAAAGTTTTTCGATAGCACCTACGTCGCCTGGATAACAGAGATTCTGCCGCGGTATTTCCATCGAACCGCCCACCTATTCATCAAATGATACCGATTTTCAATTCGCAGAAGAATCCACGTCGTGCCAATCTCGCCGTTCACCCGACTCAATTCTGAACCACCATTCATAACTCCATTAGACTTAACGGTACGCGCACGCGTGACGTCCAACGTACATATAGTGACTTTCAGGGATATACATACTGATGTAGAAGGAGCACGGCTCAAGCTTGAGTAACATCGTCGAGTACTTTCCCTCGAATCAATAATCTAGGAATATATTCAGCGTACTTTTTCAACATTACTACTTCGATGCCCTGAATTCTATAGAAATCTGACCAAATAAGTGCAGCCTTGTAACAGGTGGCGAGAAACCATATTCGGTGGTCTGCGCCCTCAGTTATCTCGCTTCACCACCACTTAAATGGATCCCAGATTAGTCACTACATATATCTCTGTAAGACACTATACAGGGGTCCCATTTTAATCTTCACACGTGATCAGAACTTACTTTGCTTCGAGGAGGGCATCTTACGATGGACACAAACCTTCTCCAGGTGGAGGTTGTTTTTTTAAATGGAACTCCGTATCCTTTTTTAGCTAAACGCATAGCCCACTTCGAAACAAGTTCGTTGACCTGGGACGTATGGGTGTCCCAAGGTCCTGCAAGACCATTCATGAAATCTGTTTTATAACCCGAACTCACGTAAACGACGCGGTTTATCGGTACTCGCGTTTCCAGGGGGTAGAAGAGCCATCATTTAGGGACAGAATAAATTAAACTGATGTATTTTGTTGTCCAAGGCCGTTCTTTGGGGATAATCGCGCGCAAAGGTTCAAGTGGGGACTCTCTGTATAAACGTTCCTTATCAATCTACCGCAATTAGAATTTCTAAGGCCGGTCCTCATGCTGCGAGCCCAACTAGCACACAACAAACACACTTCGAGAAGGTTTTCGTTTCTGACTGAACGGGCGCATTGTTTTCTTCCACATCGTACGGCGCCGCATGAATAGGCAGCGCACGTAACGACAGAGGAAGGCAATTTGAATGCCCTGGGCATTCGCACCTCGCTGGAACGAGTGTGCGCGACCTGCCAATTGTTGCGTGGAACCGACCGTAGGCTATTAAGGCGTAGGCTTTTCGTTAACGGGCGGTGGTCGAGGCTCGTTATGGCGAGCCTCGTGTCACTAAACGTGCCGCGGACGTGCTATCCGTACGATGTAGGTATCGGTCCCGAAACAATCAGTCCCCGTCACCGCCACCACCTCCCTCGCATCCTTTTTCGTCATCGAGCTTCGGTTTCAGAAATGGATCCGCCCGTTACGAGTTTCTATTCAGCATTATTAGTCGTCCCTGTTCGGCGGGCAAACACGTTGCCAGTTTAGTGCCTCCCGATAGGTCAGCTCGTGTTTGCCCACGGATAAAGTCGAACTGTCGATGTACAGAGAGGGGAAATCCGGCGGGACGGCGTCAGCTAGGTCCCGGGGGGGTTAAACAAACCTGGTGTCTGGTGGAACTCGATCAATCCTCTTGCCAAACGACAGGTTTTAATAGATCGGTTAAAAGGGACGACCGCGGGGTCACGAGCGAACCTTACGCCGGGAATCCACGGCGAAGCTAAGCTAAGCTAAGCTGTGCTATGCTGAGTTTTAGCTTAGTTTTTGGTGGAACGTTTCCATAAGAATGTATTGAAGCTACTTTATTTAAAACGAAGCATGGCGTAGCACAGAATCGCATAGCATAGCTAAGCTTCTAGGTGGATTCCCGGCTTTACCGCTGGCGCCCTCTCGGCAGAGCGCCGATAGAGCTTGTCCTTCGAGGATATTGCCTCCGTGTTTAGCGACAGGAGGCGCGGGCTGGTTTCTTTTGCTATAGCGCGGAAGCTAGTGTCATCGACGGTGTGACCGAAGTTAAGATATATTTTTCCTGGGGTTGAGCCTGGGGGTGAACGGGGCGTCGAAGCTGTGCCACTTGAATGAAAGAATGTCCGTGCGTGGCGTCAGTTACATAGATAGTCACTCGTCCTTAAGTAGATTGTCCACCGAGCGCCGTAGGCGAACAAAGTCCCACACCAATGACATCTCACGCGATCTTTCAAATCGTTTAAACAGAGAGAATGCTGTAGCCGTTTTAGTGTACTACTCCCGAAACCTTCGACCGTTATCATCGTGACGCTATCGTTCTAAGTGTGACCGTGTAAAGGTACGTTCGTATGGGCCCCCTGCGTCGCTGCTGCTGCTGTTGGCTTCGAAGCAGGCACAGCGTGAACACCGAAAAGAAACTACGAAACGCTGCTCGTAGCAATCGACGCCGAATCACTTGCACACGAAGACACGATTCTTATCTGGTGCTGGATCGATTTGGGCTTTCGATCGCTGGACCTTTGGAGCGCGATAGACGGACGCGATCAGGAGGGGCGTAACGTTGACAGTTGGACGTCGCGGTAAGAGTCGCTGGGCCAGTCTTTTTAGGGGATACAAGGAATATTAAACTAGTTTCAAAGCAATAATTAAAGGGGCGAGGGACGAGTGTCGAGCGCCGGTTCCCTCCACTTTGCGTTTCGCCGTTTCTTTTCGATTCACAGCTACGATCGCCCGTAAGGAAGTACCTAAAGATTATATACAGAGATATATATAGATATATGATGATACAATGAGGAGAAAAGATAAGAGGTAATATAAAGAGTCTAAATGCGGATCGAAGTCGCCGAATTACCAGAGGTTCGCTGCAATTCGGCCTCTTTGACGTCTATGATCCGAGACAATACGGGTCAATTGTATATGTATAAAAATTCTAGATATAATATTGTGAATCACGATCCGAGACATGTCTGTGAATAATGATATATCAAATATGTAAACAAAGATGTGTTTTAGGCTATTTGTATTTAAATTAATTTGAGCTGATTGTTTACGTATCCCTGGTACTTACGAGTGATTATACGGTAAATACAAATAAATTAATTAAATAGTTACCCTGGACTCTCTTTATTACGACATCCGTTGAATTTTACCAAGGTGGCTCGAGGGAAACAGGTGCTGAGCAGTACGGGGGCATTTAGTTGCCGTAAAGCAAACTTCTTTTATATACAAGATAGCCGTGAATTAAATTAAAATGGATAGAGTGAAAAATTCTTCGTTAAACAAACGATTTTCAGTTTTTGTAATGTCTGCATGTAACTTGTTCGCTGCTTGGAAGGTGAAACCTCTACTATGATGTTATAAACTATATAAGTAGTTTAAAATTTTTATTTAATTAAGATTATAATTATAACTGGTATTGCGTTATAATTTTATAGCATTCCGAGAGGCAATACTTCCCTGCTTCAATTAGCAAAAAATACTTATTGCACACAGATTTGGAAATTTGTAAGAAATACTATACTATAGGAGAACCCAAAGTGTGTGTATGTGGAAATAGAAAGAGAATGTTTAGACCATCTTTTATAATCACCAAAATGCATCACCACTTGCATTATCAAAATTGTAAATCAGATTTAATTCTGGCAGTGTTAACTTTTTATTCTGTATCGATTCAGAAAGTTTCACTCAATTTAGCGAGGACTGTACAGATTTCGAGCCCTGATCTCTGCTCTTTAGCGCCCCATTTATGCCTACCCTAATGTACTTTTGGCCATGGTACATTTTGAGACACATTTAAGGCATTACTTTGTATTTAATCAGTTAATTTGTAACAGTATCATTTCGAAATATCTTAATAAAATAATTCGAATTCTATAAACGATGTAATTCCACTTAAAGTGCACTTACATAGGGACGTACCTACTGCGTGCAAACTTTTAAGAGATGCATTTGTACAAGTATCGCTGCAGCATAACCAAAGAAATTTAAAAAATTCATCAATCTCACAGATATGTGCTTTCAAAACTGAAATAATTTAGACCTAATCGCAAGCTCTTTAATTATCCGAAATATTCAACACCCAGAGAATTTCAAAGAAGTTTCAATTTCCTCACTTAATTGATGAAAAAGCAAACACATCTCTGATTCGGTACCTATTTGTAGTTTTTAAAAAACACTAATATAATTACAAGTCCCTTTCGTTTCATTTTATTTGCAGCCAGAAGTTTCCCCACCTTCCGTCTAAACAATGTTAGAAGTAAGCATTTCGATTCGACAGAATTTTGGAAAGAACTCAGAAGATTATTCTCGACGTGCATGGTGAGCCGTCGAGTAACAGCATTAACCGATGTCGCGCGTTTGAATGGCGCAATTATTGTTTAAACGTGCATGCTTCACCGGAGTTTCTGCTCGGTCTGCGAATCGAAGTTAGCTGGAAATTGAGCCTCCAACTCGATTTAGTTCGCGCACAAAGGAGCGTGTACAGATACATACGTTTACTTTGACCACGTGTGTATGTACATCGGCCGACGCGGTTTTACCGGGGACTTACAGATGTATTACCGGGAAGCGGGATGAAGCGCGGTCATAATAATTGTATTATATGGGGACACAAAGGGAAGTGTACAATTTCAGGGGATGTCCGTTAATCCCTATGGTAGTTCAACTTTTCTAATAATAACGAAACACGTTCCGCCGGGCACAGGTCAATGGACCGAAGAATTATTGCAAACGTATTTCGCTAAAGCGGGAATCGAGAATGTGGCGAGCGAAATGCTTTGTAACGGATTCGCGGAAAGAACGCAGACATAACAAACAGTCGCGAAGCGCGACCTTTCCTCGTCCTTAAGGGAGACGTTCAAGTAGCGGCGTAGAGGGGCCCAGCGTGGCCAAGCAGTTCAGTCCGACGCGAGCTGGCGACAGCAACGCTATATAGTCTCTACTACCGATTCAAGATAAACGGTCTTATTATTTTTTCTCATTAATAAAGTGTTGTCAATTCCCTACAGCATCCCTACAGAGAACAATTATTTTCACTGTGAACGAAATTACATAAGTATAGTAACCCGTTTTTGTATCGGGCAGTAAGTATTTTATAACTTCGGGGAAAGATAAGATCTGTGTTAATGTTTATTAAATGTCTATGAAGATTTTCTTCCTGAAAGATTTTGCGTGGAAATATCTTCGATTTAAGTGGTTTCAATGAAGCACACCGCGGAAGCTGAGCATTAGGTAATTTTCATATGTAAATTTTAAAGAGCATCGGAGCCGATGGATATTGCACAGCTCGATCGATATTCCAGTTTCATTTGGGTTTGATCAGCTGTATTATCTTCTTTAACAGCGTACAAAATTATGCATGAAATTGATAACTGCTCCACTCTTGACCCATTTATTCCCACTTGACCCATTTCTGGGACGTGCACTGAAAACTTTGCTTCCCAGTTGGTTAGCTGCTCCCGACCGAAATTAGTTCTTCATAATCATGGAGTGTATGCTCCCTCGTATTTCCTCAATTGCGCAAATTATGAACCGCGTTTCCCACGAATGTCGTTTGCAAACCTTTCTATTCCGAATAGTATATTAAAAATACAAGAGAATGCACGTGACTATGTTGCATATACAGTCCCGGTGAACCTTGAAATATCGATAAAGAATTTTGCTACTATCTTTGAGAATCCCGAAGAAAATAGCTCGCAATACTAGGTGCCTTATATAGCAGGTATAAAAATAAAAGTGTTGTAGGCTAATCTATCCACGAGACTATGAGGTATAGGTGTTTAAACTTTTCACATCAGCATTTCTCTACAAAAGACTTATTTCATCATTTTCAATGAATTTTTTGAAAATTAAAAAATTCAGCATTTGATACATATGTCGTGTAATGCAAGCACCTTTTTCTAAAATATTTGTTAGACTAATTACGGCGCCGAGCAAGGAAGAAAAAGGGCATGCAGAAGGAATTTGCACGAGCTGCATTAGGTGACCATAGCATTTGAAATCTTTATTGGCCATCGCTCGACCTCGCAGGGTTGATACAGGTGGAGAGTTGTAGGGCATTGGGTCAATATTGTCCCTGCATCATGATGTACCTCTTAGTCCGGGAGCCGGTGAACATTTTTAGTGTCCCATCGCGACGAGGTTTTTCTATCATTTTTCTAATTAACCTTATGCTGAAAGTCAAGGAACGGGCGGTCTGGCAGTCGAGACCGGGGACAGGGCCGAAGGGCACGCCCTCGAACATGTCAAGTTTGAGAGCATCCCCGACTCATCGCGACAAAGTTGAATTTCCACCCATTAATAAACAACTTAATACAAAATAAGAAAATCGCAGTCTGGCAGCGCTCCGCGGGGACCTTAGTCGTCTTGCAGACCTCCAAACATGTTAAAAAAAAATCGACTCATAGCGACCAAGCTGAAATTTTGTGGAATAATTGTTTATGTTGTAAAACCAATGGAAAAAATAGTCACACAAAGGGTTATAAAGTTCAAATTCCGCCGTAAGATAACGTTAAAGATTTGGTATGCCTACTGCTTAAAAGCAGGAAATGTCCACTCTGCACTGGAACAAAATACGGAATGGCCCCACTCTTTGCCTAAGCACAAGCTTCTGTCGTCAAGGCGAAACAAGAAACAATTTAAGAAGAAAATCAAATTCATTGAACCTTGTTTCTTTACTGATGGACTAAAGTATTGAAACTTAATTTTCTCGATAAAGCTGGTTTGTGACATTCCCTATCTTTCCCCCTTACCCTTCCCGTTAATTAACTGCCAATGTTCCTCCAGCTTACGGTATAGGTAGCCCAACCCAGTTTCTAGAACCACTCTTGATATGGACACTGTCAAATGTCAACACAGATTTTTTCTATTAAATAATCGCACAATTGAAATTATTTGAACAGTTACACCTATATTAATAACAATTGCTGTGCCACCAATAAAAACTTTATATTTCATCGACGAATTATGAAATCCATTCTTCACAATTAAATCAATCATTTTTATTCTGGTCCTGTACAGTTCCATTCCCCAACGACGACAGTGTAAGTATTCCTAACAATACTAATATCACAATAAAATAAATTCTGCCAGAGCAACCACCATGCCTCACATTTTATTCGTTTCGTAGGCAAAGAATGTTTCCTGTTCGACATAAAAAAATAGGCCATTTCAGAGGCGAGGCAAAATTAGCAACGGTGTCATAAAATGGTAAGACGTTGAGGTCGACATGCGATCATCTTAACGTTCTCGGCGAACTGGCACGAGCGACGAGCTCCCACCTAAATTAATTCTTCAATTAAGCAAGTTCCTTCGTCGAGACCGCGAACACCATTAATTGCTGCATCGACCGTCGCAAGCCAGCGACGACGGGCTCGCTGGGGAACACATTTCCCGTCTCCCGTTGGCCGATTTCCCATGGAATCTCGTGCTTAGTCTGACCTGCAATCAGATATAAATCGCATCAAACGAAGCAGCGAATTCGCTCGATGCGCCAGCTGACGAAGCGGATCATTTCTCGTGACTGCGATTTACGACGTTGTCCGTCGTCTGTCCGCGGAGAAACCGACTCGACGACTCGATTTTATTGAATCGACAGAGGGAGGAGGATCCGCCGCGCCGTTGCCATCGGCGCTACGCTCTCCAGCGGACGTAACTGGATACGGTGGTGAAATATTCAACTGGATGAAACGCGGCGAGACCATTTTTAGACTTCCTCGTGTTTCACGTCTCGGTGACCGTTCCTGTATTCTGCTTTTATGCCATTTAATCCACTTCCGATCGTTTGGAATATTAAATGGAACAAGGAGACGCGGATGGGGGGTGGCAGGGGGCAGCGCTGGTTTTAATCTGCGGTGGCGGGTAGAGTGGTAAAAAATTGTCGTCGCGGAATTCACCGGCGGAATTTTTAATTCGCGGGAGGTTTAGACGCGGGGGTAAATTTTAATTAAATCGGCGCTGGTGTTTCTGTGGAAGGGAGCGGCAAGTTTAGAACGGAGTTTTTGGTAGCCCGTTGTATCGTGGATCGATAAAATATTGTGAATTCGGTGCGTATTTAGAGGTTTATACATTTTTATCCTGTGCGGGGATTTACATGACTATTCAGCAGTGCTCGGTATGCCGACACGGTCATACGGGATACCGCGATCCAATGTAACCTTTCCGAAAGAAAAACGTTTACCACGATACGTATTTCATTGCACGCAGAAGCTTTAATTTTATTAGAATCTTTGGCAGGAGGGGCTCAAGTCGAATGCCACGATCCTTCCACACAGAATATTCATTAGACCCTGCATTCGCCAACACTGGAAAATATCATGTGTCACCTCGGGCGACCAAGCTTCCATCATGTTCGTCTTCAACGAAGCGAAGGATAGAGTCACTCAAAATTGGGGGTGGGTTTTTTCGCTCCTTTTTGGTCCCACGATCTTGGAACGGAATTTTGTGCCACATGGTGTCTTATAATGGGGCATCAATCTTAACATATTTTCAAGTTGAAGCGACAATTAGGTAGTTTCTGAGATATGGGTGGTCAAAGAAGTGAAAATTCATTAACCCTCGGTTGTCACACTGTGTCAAATTGAAAAATTGTCAAAATTGCAATTTTTTAAGCAAAAAACTTTTTGTCGGAACTCTTATTGCTGCAAATTTTTTTTTTTGAATTTTTGAGACTTAATTTAACAAATAGTTTTTAAATAACAATTGATTGAAAATTGGCAGGGGCAAATTGACCCGGTGTAACAACGACGTTCGAACAAGTAGGTGTGACAACCGAGGGTTAAGGACACTTTCCGGTGAAATCGCGCGAAAACATAAGTGACTTTTATGATTTTTTCTAGAAAAAAATTATACAATGTATGGGTCTAAAACTTTTTCCACTTTATTCTGTTATAAATGTAGAGTATAAAACGATTTTTTTATTTCACTTTTGTAAAAAAACCTGGCCTGGACTATCGCCACGATAACTTCAGACAGGATCATCCAAACTCAAAAACCCAAAGATATTCGTTAATTACACACGTGTGGTTATCTGGTTATCGCGCTACCCTCAGGCAAGTGTTAAGAAACAACTGGGCGATGGTTGTCATATGTCTAAACGATAGAGTCCCGAAACATGGATTGTTCGAATAAAAATGTTCCGTAAAAAAATGGAGTGTATGAAAATTCGTGATAGGGGGTAGCTCGGAAGCCAGTGCAATTACGAGTAGAATCCCTCTGGAATTTTTAGATTCGGTCAAGAATATTATACCTGCGTCGCAATCCATCTTCAAAAATCACCCATTTTTAAGGCCGTCGCGCCGTTGATTTCCCTGAATTGCGTGCAAAATCCGTACCGTTAGGAATTTGGTTCTAAAATTTTGCCTGGCCATTCTTGAGAGCGTGGGATGAAAGTATGCAAACAAATTCTCTTTTATGTTTCGACCGGGGAGTGCACTTAACGCGCCAGCCCTTATGCTTCGTACGCAGGGGGATTCACTGTCTTACAGAACGCCATCGTTGTAACGCTGTCACGCGAAATTGCGACGAATATCGAGTCTTTCGAGGAACCTGCGGCCCATCTTTCGATCGGGGAGCTCTGGCCAGGAACGCGTTAAATTAATTTTAGAGTTTTTTGGCGAACGACTAGCCCCTCAGCCTGCCGGCGCACCGCCTGCAGCGCGGGCCTTCGCTTACGTAACGATGTAACGTTACGTTCGTCGTAATTATATAATGGCGCGATGCAATCCAAAGGCCAAAGTTGGATCGATGTCTGCGCTACTGCAGGAGCACCGTATGATTCTCAGGAGGTCCTGTACCGGTCCACTTCATCGTAGGTATCCATCGTGCGGGTACCCGAAATTACGGGACCCGATTCGCGATTCGGGAGCCGATCTTATTGCTTAAAAATTCTTACATCGGATCAGACTGCAAGATCACAAACTTAAAATTTATCGGGTACCCGAGACTCGAGAACTTTTAAGTTCTGGTTTTGCAGTGTGATCAGATGTAAGAGTTTTTAAGCAAGAGAATCGGCTCCCGAATCGCAAATCGGGTTCCGTAATTGCGGGTACCCGCGCACCCCTAGCGGATAGCGATCGATCGGCATGCTTCAAGTCGCGCCAGGATCAGCTGCATCGATTTCGGGATTTTACTGCTCCCCATCATTCACTTCGCGATCTCAGGCTGACGCGACTCTGCTCCACCGAGAGAACCTCGATGGTCAGAATTACCGTGGCTTCCTGCCATGGACGCTACTCGGTGGCAACAGCGCGACACCCCGTGCGAACTCGAGTCTTTGAAGATTGAATTAATGTTCGATGGAACCCGAAGGATATCGCGGCTTCTTGAAATTCACAGCGCGCGAGAATCACGTGGCTTCTCTGGAGGTTTGGCGAAACTGTGCTCTGTTCGCATTTTTTTTTTTAAACCGAGCGTTGCATAATGCTTGAAACGTTGTGTACGGGTTACGTGATTTCAGCGAATTTAAAGCCCAGGATCGATGATGGGGGAACGTGTTTCCTGTGCTGTGCTGGCGTTCTGTCGCGCGGCAGTTTCACGTAAACGGGAAAAATGGAGTAATACCGTGGGTGGTTTGCCAGTTAACTCCGTGGAGCGTGGATGTCGACGTGGCTGGGATCACAATACCATCTGTTTATTTTACAGTATAGAAAGAAACGTGGTGTTATGATTCTGGATTTTGCAAATGCGGAAGGTGGAAGGTGATTGAATTTATTTCGAAATTTTGCCATCGGGCACGGAGAACAAAAATGTTCAGATGATTCGGTTCTTTGATAGTTTTGAGTAGCATCACTTTCGTTGTCAAGGATATTTGAAAAATATAATACTTGGGGGTGTAGAGTTTTTAACAGATTTTCATCGAATATTTTGTGCTCGCGTTTATATTTATGTGCACTGTGTAGCTGGATATTAGTTTCCTTATTTTTTTCGTTCATTTTTTCTTCTGCTTTACAATGGCCTTCCGCTTGCTATTCCGCTGTGTTGTTCCAGGTAATTTTTCACAAGTCCCAGTCGGCCATATTCGCGTGTTTCTTTTTCATCTTTCCTTCCAGGGCGTTTGGTATTCTTTCTGGAATGCCAGTGCCCTTAATCTTTTCTAACCAGCCTCGCGTTTGTGCATTTGCTACTTTCCTGTATGAAATTCACGGTTCCTTCCTTCTTATATATTTTACACCTCCACCTTTTCCTCCTCTCTTCAGATTTTCACATGTGGTCCCAGCTTTTCCTCTTAATGTCGTATCTCTTCCATTCAAATATTCCTCCTAGTTGAAAGCACCCTTCCGATTTTTAAAGTACAGCAGAACTCCATTTATGCCGCCGTATCATTATACCAGGCAGTTTCGATAACGCCTATGCTCAACTTCCCCGCCTTCATGAGTAACTTCCTGTTCGGATAATTGATATCTGCAATTGGAGGATAATCCTTTCTTTAATTTCACACTCAAATTTTCAGGAAACTGATACAGTGGAAGCCAGCAATTTAGTCCTCGAATATTCGATGAAATTTCATTCGTTTAAATATAACTCGAATAAACGGCGCCCTGTTGTATCCCAAAGCCAGAGCATTTCACCGTTTTAACCAGAAATACTGCGAAATACTAGAATAACTTTAAACCCGTCAACAAATCACCCACAAATCGATCCTACGAATATTAAATGTCACGGAAAAGCTCAATCAATGTAATATTAAAGAATTCGTGTTCGACCTTCGAGCAGACAGGGCACACTTCGCTTATTGGCTGGCCAACCTATTAGTTCCGAGAAAAACCAGCGAATAAGTTGGTCGTTAGGTTTCGAGCTGTTAATAATAAATTGCTTGTAATTATACACAGGGCCGCGCTCGACAAACGCAGAAGTCGCGGCGTTTAAAGCCAAACTACCAGGCCGAAATAATTATGGGGGCGACGACAACGAACCGCTTAAACGGGTATTAACCTTCGTCGTTGATAGTGAGTAATGGAACTAACGTCGGTTTTCGCATGCTCGCACGAATACTTGGCTCGATTAGGATGCGTCAGTTGTTCAGGGCCGAGGCGGGATCATTGACACTTATTGTTAGAACCGTACGGTGTCACTTAACCAGCGCAAACAACTTGGTTCTTTTTTCACGGAGACGTATGCCAGCCCGTGCAGTTTCACGCGTCTAGCAACCGACGAAGTTATAACATCCATGTCGTTTCCCGTGCGATCGGATTTTATGAATATTCATTTTCCGTTTTCGACCGAAACGATGAAATACAATTGCTTTTATTAACGTTTGAACGTCACAACGTGTCTGCATTTATTACTTCATACTTAAAATATTTTACTCCAGTTATGTAGCTAAATGGTATCGGTTATTATTTAATATTTGTTTTCGACAACCATATTCGTGGTATAATTGTTCCTTCACTTTACCTCCTTAATCACCTACTTTAAGGGGACCAGTAAACAACCGGACACAACCAGTGAATACGCCCGATTGATACGCCTATCCGCGCCGCATGTTTCGCCAAACTATTTTGTTTCTGTATTGAAAACAAAAGGTGGTTCACCACTTCTGCTGATGCATTCCGGAGGAAAAATGTCTGCTGCATCGCGGAGACAGTAGTCAGGTTTTTTCCAGGACCCTTAGTTGTTCAAATAAATTGATAAATGCAAAGAATCCTTTTTCCTTTGATCGTTGTTTAAACATATTTAAATGCTCACAATGCAATAGTAACTTACATCGTTTTATTCAGGAGTGTTCATAACATAATTTTACGTAACAAGCAATCGAATAACTATTACTGTCCGAACACAACGAATGTCCAAAGTTGAGAATTTGCTTTTCTTTTCAAAATCAAATTTCCCGGAAAATGAGTGCGATGGTCTAAAACTGTTCGCGGATTCGTATTCAGCGTGCAAAAATCTATTAGAAACGGCTGTTGAATGTTACAAGCGTTGAACGGTGATCAGAAAATATTGCAAATTTTCCTCTCCGTGTATAGAACCAAAACGCTTTTCATACGACATATCTCGACGACAAAACGTACTCCAATGCCTCGAGCATGTAAACATTTTCTGCATTAGATTCGACTGAAACAACGCGTGTACATATTTGGTGCTTGGGAAAAATCATTCCATTTCCACGAAACAGAACACGTGCGTTTCTTGATGGCGAACCATTTATCGTATTTTTCACATTCTATCGTACAATGTGATATACATGAAACTCGACCGACAGGGCTATTGGCGAGGAGTAAATAGAACGTGTCGTCGCTTCTGAACCCAGTGAACGTTATTAAGTCGGTTCGACGCGTTCATCCTTGATCCGCATCGTCGTTCTTGCATAACGTCCAAATCCAAGCTGATCTAAAGGTTCGCGCAGGTGTAAGATGCCATTCGAAGGTCAACGTAGGATTTCGGAAATTCAATTTCACCTGCTATCGACGCCTGCGTTACTGTTCACCGATGCGATGGCCAGACGCACGGGACGAATTTTAAACCGATTGTTACGCTTTACTTTGCTGCAGAGCCACGTCGTACCGTTTCACCGATTTCCACATACGCAGGAAGGCTTTCAACTATTATTTTTCGAAGGTTTCTTTGCTTCTTCAATGCCTTTCGAAGTCGATAGCTCTTGAAAATGATTTGACTTCGCTGCGATACATTCGAAAGGAAGGAAAGCAATTTGGAAAGATATTTGATAGTATTAATGATATATTTTTATTATGGGGGAATTGTATAGAAGGATCAGTAATATAAGAATTAATAACTGCAGCAGTTGCTGTAGCAGGAGAAGAGCGCAAGAATTTTGGAGGAACGTTATTTTCTTCCAAATTTATCGTCACTATCCTCTTTTCTTTATGAACAGACTGTGGGATATCGAAAGTCGAAACCTTTGAATTGAACATTTTTCAGTATCTTCTATTTTTTTGAGAGGGTGTTGTCACCCCTTAGGACAGTTTTAGTGCCAAATCAAAAAGTTGTTACGTTATTAGCATCACTTGAGCTACAGTTTTACATTTCTTTTAGATTTCTTTGAATTTTCGAGTTGCTGAACATTCCTTGTTAGTTAATAAACGTTCTTCTTCGTAACTTTGTACTTATTAGAAATATTAAAAAATGATCCAAATAGAGGCTGTCGAATTCATTCGATCATAATTTATTTATTGCTAATAAGAACTTCCCTTTGGAGATAACTAATTGTGACACTTCACACGAGACACCCTGTATAATGTTATAAACAGTGGCGTCGCTTCGGAAGACTTTTTCTACATTTTAGTCTCGTTGATTTTAATATGGAATTTTAATCCAGTTTCCATTTCCCGTTCGCCGACAGTTTCAGTGCAAATCGATTTTCCGTAAAAATGACAAGTTTTGCAGATTCCCATCGTGAGAATTTCTCTAACACTCTTTTCAAACAGAAGGTTAAAATTGATTTGTTATTAAAAGAATTCATTAAAATATCCTTACTACACAACAATTATTATCATTGATCAGTGCAATTTTTAATACATAATTTGAGAGAATTAGGAATAAGTAAGAGCTTCACTAGCATAGTTGTACCATTTGTAATAAGTAGTTATAAATTTGAATTTCGAAATGAAAGGAGCTGGGGATTTTTCTCTTCTCTTTGTTCGAAATACATATTTCGTCTTAAATTGCACATTCACGGCCTTCTCATCAGGCAACTCGTGCGAGGATTCAAGCGGATTCCAGCGGATTCAAGCGATTTCTCCGCTGTAATTCAGTTAATGCACGGTTTTCGCTTTCAGCTGCAATGCTTGTAGGTAAGTGAAACGTCAACACGATAATCCCGATTTATAAAGCCCGCGTTGTATATTCGGAGTCACGAATCTGACTGAATACGCGCGAAAAATCAATTCGCTCCAGTTATTAATTTAAATGCAAGTAAACCTTTCCATAGACGTGCATAGCTATACCTACATTGACTTTCACGCTTCCCCTAAAACGGAGGAAAATATTCGAGGAACTTAAAACGTCGTGAGGTAATTAACTTTATTTAAATTGAGTTCCTTTTACTTGCTCCCCTGTACCGCTGTGGACGATAAGATTTATATTCAAATATAGAAGGAAATAATATGCCCATTTATGCGAGCAGAGTGTACTTTTGATTAATTAAGAAGCAAATTAATTATGGTTTCTGCGGAGAATTTAATTGCAGCTTCCATGATTTATTTCTCTGAAATTTAATTTATGTAAAAGTGGTAGAATTGTGGTTAAGAATATTTCAAGTGGTTCTAAATGGCATCAGATCAACGAACGGAAGCTTGTATTTTTATAGAAGGAAGAACTGGTGAACACTTATCGCAATTAATCTGGATGACGTGTTTTAGTACGAAGTCGTTTAACTAATAATAGCTCATTAATGAACCACTCAGATGCACGTTCGTATAGACTTCTTCATTTACTTGATTTGTGTAATAGACTGTATAAATTGGTCCATGTGTTTTTCTGGACACCCTGTTTATAGGTAACAGTTAAGATTCACTTTTGTGACTTATTTTACAATGGCGATACGCAGGGATCGGCAATAGAAACGAGGACATTGGAGAACTTTTATGTCGGAGCGCTGTCGAAACTTGGTTAATATGCATATACAAGGTGTCTCGAAGTACGTGTCGTATGAAACAGTTGCTAATCAAGCGAAATATGAGCGGACATAAAAATATCTTTGCTTCATCAATTCTAGACAGACTATGACGATATGAATTAAATTAATTCCTCGGTTCTTCTGGTTCATCTACAGTCAGTTTCAACTATTGCAGAAAAACAAAGCGTAATTATTTATTAAAGAATATATGCGGCATGATTTTGAATAACTTTTTCCTGGCCGTTGCTCGGTTGTAGTTTTCGATTTTCGTAAAAAACTGTAATCTAAACTATGGTTTAGCGGCCCCTTTGGGAGATTTAAGATAAAAAAATATATAAACAAAATTTTAAGTTAAACGATTTTATTTGAAAATGCACGAAACACTAAACGATAATTCTTTTCTTGTACTGCAATTTCGACGGTGTTGTTTCACTTTAAATAAAATCGTGGAGCAGGATATGTCACAACAAATTCATTTCGACGCTGGATTCTGTAGTAAATTGATTTATATTCTGTCATGACATATCCTGCTCCACGTTACAACGTACCGTAATTGTAACATATTCTTCAACTTATTTTTCATGCTTGCATGCATCCGATACCATCTGATACCATCATCGCGGTCTACAACAGGTACTGTGTGCAGAATTAGCGAGGGAATGAAAGTAGAAGCATAATAGGGATTCAAAACAAATATCAATGCAGCTCGGAAACTCGATATGGCTCCTCTTTTCAATGTCCATCTGAATACGCTTGATTTGCTGTGAAATATTTACGCCGGCCAGGGATAGGCGGCAATACTAAAACCAGGGATGAATTTGAAGAATTTGCACCCCCTGGCTAATATCATCAAATATTATAATTTAAAAGAGTCGAGACAATTTCAAGATTAATTCAATATAGCACCTCACATATGAGTCACTGTTAATTCGCTACATGAAAAAAAGTGAATTGTTTTTTAAAGCTGTTTTAAGCCACTGTGTTTAAACCGCTTTCAATTTCTTTCGCTCAAAATTTATCGCTCCCAAAAATCTGCCGCTCCCATAAATTTGATGCTCCCCAAAATTGATCGCTCCTCAAAATTTGCCGCCCCCAAAATTTACCGCTCCCCATATTTGCCGCTCCCCAAAATTAGCCGCTCCCGAAAATTCCCCGCCCTGGGCTGCAGCCTGCTCGGCCTACACCCAAATCCGCCCCTGGATAAAACACGATGAAACATTGGTGAATAGGAATGCAGCTTACATTCGCCACTGCATCAGGGTATGGGATTCTATACAGGACGTTGGTTGTAACATATGTGGGTCAATACGTGCGGAATCATATTTGATGTATGGAGCCGCGCGTCAAAAATAGACACGTTGCCGCAGAGAAAACGGATACCCTTTGGAAACGTTTTGGCGGGAAAAAAAGGGGGAGGGAGACTTCGGAACTCGAAAATGTCAGCATTGCGAAACCGGTGGCTGTAGTTTCTTTCTCTGCGCCTGCTCGCGAATTGCGTGGCAACAATTAATCCTCGATAGCCGCTCGATTGTCTCGATTTACGGGGCACAATGCAGGCGACGAGCTTTTCGAGCGCCGCGCAATCCCTCGAATCACCTTTTCCAATTTTTACTATTTTTCCTTTTCTTTTTTTTTAATATCCCCACGGTTCGACGCTTTAAGAGATGAATCGCTTTCCGTAAAATTGATTCCGCTTTTTTTCGCCATCTGCTTTCAATCAATGGTATTCGCTCCGCTTCCTGTGCATACAGCTCGCTGCGAACGGTGGGGCAGATATAACAGGTAACGAAATGGAATGTGGTAGAATATTTGCAGGGTTAATACAGTAGTAAGAAGTATGTTACTGATGTTTCTTGTTTAATTTGTTTGTATTGGGGGCGAGTGAGTTTTGGTACGAATGTGGTAGCATATTCGGTGAAATATAAAAAGAGAATTGTCACAGGAGAGAGAGAGAGAGAGAGAGAGAGAGAGAGAGCTTAATTTATCAGAATTACTCCTAATATTCTCACATGTTTAAATGAAAATTATACAATAGAAATGATTGTCTCTGTTTATGAAGAATTTCGTACCAAATAGTTGTAAATATTGTAAAATTTGTATTCTTTTGTAACTTAATTCCTCACAAGTGGTTCAATTTTACTACGAGTAAAATACAATTTTCGTATATCACAATGAAACGTGACCCTCGTTTTATGACATCGAAAATAATATGCTTATGAGTTTGTAGCAAATTTTATTATGAATGATTTGGGGGAATTTTTTGGTAGAGTTGTTGAGATAATATCGATAAAACATCCTTTACCTGTCTGTGTTAACAATGTAAGATTTGGTGACGACCAAGGACGTTAGACGCCACAGGGTGAACCAAAACGATCCTTTGTAAATCATTCCGTGTACCTAGGGCTGCCATTTGCAAAATTGCTAATCTAGGACAAAGAGCATTAAAACCCCGGACATTTGCACTTGAAACTCGGACAGTTTTAACTATTTCTTATATTGGGTACGATATCCCAAGACAAAAATTTCTGTAAATTATAGACTGTAACCGCAATCAAGATACAAAGATAAAATATCTATGACTTTTTGGGCGAGCAGCGTCGAAAAACCCGGATCACTATAGAAAATCCCCCCGGGCGCCCTAAAGAAGAGGACAAATCCGGGGAAACCCGGACGGATGGCAGCCCTATGTACCCCACTTTTGTGTTCCCCAAAGTCAGAGCGCGTCCGCCACCAATTGCCGTGTGGCAACCACTCGTCCGGCGCGTCAGTCCGAGTTAAACCGTCACACAGTACAGTTACATTTAATTTCTCGTATTAATTATTATTTTAACACCTCATAAGAGATACTGAATTCGAACTGGGAAACTCGAAGTGAAGTGTTTCTCTCTGTCACCATACTACACAGCTAACATTGTAACAATATTAACAATTAATACATTACGAATTTCAAGCGTTAATATTGTAACAGCAAAGAATTCATGCTGTAATAACATTGACAACAAATATTATTAATATTAAAAATACATTTATCACAACACATGTCAATCATTATCGCATCTTCATCAAAATTCACACTAAATTCTTCGTATTGCCCGCAGGACTTCTTCCAAGGCTACCAACAACGCAAACTCCCCCAGAAGATTGCACATACACTTCGAAAGAACGAAGCCAGTCCACGAAATGTACGAGCGGGGAAAAAAAGCAGCGGTGCAGAAATCACATTCAATTCATGGAATAAAAAGCGTGAGCTTGTTCGCTCTCCCATCGAAATATCATTTACGGAATGGCCAGAGGTGCTCGACTGGCGGTCAGATCTCATTCAGATCCAGCAGTGGCGATGTGGAAGTGATCGGTTTCGTTAAAAATACTCGCCCAGTGTAAATAGAAGCGGGAATACATTGTCAAACGGAGCACGGCACGGTTACCGGCCGGTGACGGCCAATTATTCTGCCGCCGCACGTCGGCGGTTTTGTTTTACCGTGACATGACGTTAGAGAAGCGCCAGTGACGTCACTGGACCCACTCAGCCGATAGACCACAGCCACCGAAGCGATAAACATATTTATTAAGTGTGCTAACAGGGGACCTTTGGCGCAACCCGAGGCGTTCTTGCGCTTAATATTTGCCTCATTATTGCCCGCGGACCCCACGGTCCTTTTTATCTCCGCTCTGGCCTCTCGCTCCGTGAAAATCACAAAGATTCTGCTCTACTGCGGGAGGAACAAGCGCGCGGAGAGGGGCTGGGCGCACTAGGGGTGCACGCAAGTGGCGCGTAAACCGGTGCTGCTGAGGATAGCCGCCGCCAAATCTGTTTCTTGCCGCTTTTTCGCGCCGGAGGCTTTGGTGTGGTTGCTTTCGCCATCCGCTAGCGTATAAAAATCCTGCAGAATGCGTTACTGGAGTCTCGACGTTGCGTTAGGATATTAGGTTATCATACTTACCATTCCAATGGCAAATGTGCCATTTTTGCGAATCTCACTTAAATGCATAATTTTATTTGTTTGTTATAAACGTATACCGTGGTAAAGTCTTCAATGTTAATTAAGTTCTTGGAGTTTCGTAATGTCACCTTTGAAGCGACGATATGGCTTCTATTCTTGCCGGTTTTATGATGTTGGTGTGATGTATGTGTGTCATGGAAAAGTTGGCACCGAAGGTAGTTTGCGGAGGAAACTTTGTTTAGCATTTGTTTGATTGTATATAAAGTGTGATTAATTACTGCAGGCTTTCGAGAGTCTTTTGGAATAGAGATGGGGAAAATAGTATCATTTCCATAGTTGACGGCTCTGTAATTGCGAAGCATAATTGTTTAAGCTAACGAAGTTTTGGTTTTATACTGTATTGTAGATGGATCCGAACACTGGCTGGCGATTGCGCAGATTTTCAAGGGTATTCGAGAATAAAAGCGAAGGTGAAAAATCGATGCGAAGCTTAGGAACTTGTGTTCAATGATGCAGGAAGACTGTGACAATGTGGTGTTAATACGATGCAGGGACTAAAGAAATACAATATTTCGACGATCCAGGGTTTAAGATACTACAGTGTTTGATAATTATTAGAATAATAGAAGAAAAATGGAAGTGATATATAGTAGTAGTATTTAATTGCACTATCTCTACATTATTTTGTATTGTACAATTGGAAATTGGAAATTAGGTAATATACAAATTTGAAAATTGAAATTGTGTATAATGCGAAATTATAAAAATTACATTACATTAAATTACATTACATTACATTACAGAATATGTTTCTTCTCATTACTTCACAAGAGTTTCCATTATTTAATCGTACAAAAAACTGTAACGTATCATAACTTTATTTTGCGAACGATTCACACTTATAACTAGTAGTAAAACAAGAAGATATTAGACACGTTGAAGCATATTCTAACTTATAACACCAACGATGATAAATATCAAGCATATCTGAGTTGAACGTAAATGAACATGTAAACTACAACATTATGAAAGTCTTTGATAGACACTTTGCCTACGTTAAGTATCAGTGGGCGTAGACCGTAACTGTATAACAAGTAATAATACAACAAGAACATATTGGATACATAGAAGCATATTTTAACTCACATGTATTTCATATTTCTAATCGCTGGCGTTACAAGTTAGAATATGCTTCAACGTGTCTAACACCTTCTTGTTGCATTACTTGCTATACAATTGCGCTCTACTTCCACTGATAGTTAACATAGGCAAAGTGCCTACCAAAGACTTTCAAAATGTTGTACTTTACACGTTCGTTTACGTTCAACTCAGATATGTTTGATATTTCTAATCGTTAGCGTTATAAGTTAGAATATGCTTCAACGTGCGCAACATCTTCTTGTTATTCGCCATGTTATTTGAATTGTTATTCATTTACTATTAGATTATCTGAGTAACTAGCTTCACTACTCGGCTTCGCCCGATAATTAGATTTTGATTATATAAAACTTAACAAATTTTGGGGTTTTTTTCTTTAATGAAAATAATCATATTCATCTGGATTAGCCATGCATAATGACCTGAGGTGCATTTCGTGATTCCCGAGTTTACCGTTCGAAAGTTTTTAGACGACAGACAACCACACAAACATATTAACTATCTGCTTTACATATTAAGATATCTCATTACTTAATCGAATAATTTATGCTATTTGAATAAATTCTTATCCGTTAGTCGACATCGGAATCAGATTCTCCCCAAGCCCGTTCAGTGGTACCGGTAAAATGAAAACGGGGATACGAACGAAACTGGGGGTAACTTTGGCTTTAGTCGCAACTGACCGCTCGTTTTTGTTTGGTTAAACAGGGTAGCGTTGTCCAGCCACGGAGCCGCGGTTATTCGGATAAACATGTATCCGTTTATCGGGCCAAGGATGTCGCCGGATATCACCGATAGCCGCGAATATCCGGTAGACCGCAAGCGTACATATCGTCGTTCCACACCGGCTGTCACGTTTCGATAAGTATTCTGATGGATTTAACTGTCCGCGCGAATTGACATCCGATATAGTTGCGACGTGCAATCCCAGCTGCCCGGCCGTGGAATTGTTATTTAGTTTCAGCGTTTGCCAACAGGTCCTGGGGATTAACTCATCTATTGCAATTGATTGAAAAAAATTCAATGACACTCCCTTGCACCTACGATAGACAGTAAAATTATTCTCATTCGCTGATCGAACGTATGATGTTCGAAATAAATTCATAAAGGAAGACAATTCTGTTAAGGGGGAACACCACCGTGACGGCCGGAAAAGTAAGCCATTCTTTAGAATTTTTTTTCAGGAATAATTTACGGTTTTCATAAAGAATTTGTATTACCTAGCTTTAGTAAGCTGTCTTAAGAGACTATACAAAAAAAATAAATAGAAAAGCGTCCATAAATTTTAATTTATTAATTAATCTTCTAGACCCCTCCACGCGAGCTGGTCGAAGGTGTAACTATGGAACAGCAGGTCCGAAATCAAATTTCATTTTCTTTTTATAAACTATATGAGAGTAGTTTCCGTTGTACGTACGGATTCTTCGATTGAAATGAAATTGTTTGAAATACGCTCGAAAAACTGTCCATCTTATTCGCGAATTTTCGAAACTTTTCTTTTAAAGCGCACCATTTTTACAAAAATAATTTGTTTAAGAAATCGGCACGTATTTACAACGGAAAGTACACTCATATAGTTTATAAAGAAAATAAATTTGATTTCGGACCTGCTGTTCCATAGTTATATATTAAAATTTTTTTATTTCGGACCTGCTGTTCCATAGTAATATATTAAAATTTATAGATGTTTTCCTATTTATTATTTTTGTATTGTCTCTTAAGACAGCTTACTAAAGGTAGGTAATAAAAATTTTCTATGAAAACTGTAAATTATTCCTGAAAAAAAAAATCTTAAAAATGACTTACTTTTCCGGCCGTCACAGTGGTGTTCCCCCTTAAATAAATAATGAACTGGATAACGGATATGAGTTTACACAGTCGAGTAAGTTCAATTCAATTTAACTCGGTCATATTCAACACTGGCCAGCAGGGAAGTGCAGCTATTGATTTGCTTTGTAGCTATTTCAAGACAACTAACAAATTTTAACTAGTCTGGGAAATAATCGAGCTCGGTCACTACTTCCGACAATGACGAAATATTGAATTTAACAGCGTGATCACGGAGTCAGTTCCAAACCGCGGCGGTAATCGGCCGAGTGATGGTGTGCACTTGCTACGTAGCGTATTATTTCGCAATTTGCTAATTCATGCATCGGTTCCACCGATTACTCGTCAGTACATCGGTTCGTTCGACAGGATTTCAAAACTTCAGCTTCAGACATTTTGGACGCCTAGAACAGGCATGTTCGACCCGTTGCTCGGACTAGTCTTCCGGGAGTAAAAGCAGGGAGTTCGTGAGAGCCCCAGGCCCCTTGAAGCTAGCAACCAGCTTTGCGAAGATGTATGAGGTGCACCGAGAAACCGAATATCTAGAGAAACGTGTTTCACAGCTTTCTGAACGTGTTCTAAGTTTCCTAACGTAAGTATCTACGAAGCCACTGCTGCAGGTTGAAAACCAATTGGGATACATAAAGTATAGAACATTTATTTGACAATATGACCGGCAGTTCCTCGAAAACGGGAAAAAGTTACGTCCGGACCCTAAACCTTAATCTATATTATATAAGCGAAACAAAAGATTATTAGTTCCTGTTAAAGATAACATATCACAATACTTTTGAAAAGAAAAGTTAGCAGTCGACGTGATTATCCAATAAAGTTCACTAAATGTATAAAACTGTAAACGCCTACGCAGATCTTATACCAATAGAATCTTTTTTATATCAATCATAAGAATAATATTCGACGGAGTACAACTTTAGAATTCTCGGAATAGTCGCAACTATCGTAACACACAATGTTCCGTCGCGGCTATGCGAGCCTAACCGTTATGAGATAACTGGGAACGTGGAAAGATTAAAATGGGACACCCTATATATCGCAGGGGTAGGTTGGAATAATTTGATAGAGCTAAGAGGGCGGTGGCCTGAAAAAGTTTGAGGGACACTAGTCTAGAGTGAAGTAACCCGTCGAACGTAGCTGACTGCCGCGCAGAGAAGTTCGAAGGGCTGCCTATCGTCAGGCGTGACGTTGTCCTACGCTACCTCTATCAGTATACTCCTCATCGTGCTCGAGTAGTGTTCCCACGTTTTGACAGTGACCGTTCGCTTTGCTAGCGTCGCTACTATCGCTACCGTCGGTAATGCCGGTAACACGGCAGTTACAGCAGACGAGGTACAGAATAGTTCTAGCACCTAATGCATTTTTTGGTCACGGTTTTCGGGAGTGCTAGCAGCCCAGTATACTTTTCGTAACGCATGCAACGTTATCGATTCAGAGTAGAATACGATCGCGACGCCACTAGCGATTAGAATTATAATTGAACAGAGAGATTTTCGGCTATTCTCGATATAAGCTTGATTTGTTGATTGAATTATAAATTAACCGCTATTACTCATAAACAAATTTAAAAAGGAATTAAAACCGACTTCAAAAAGAAATTAAAGGCACTAAAATCTAAAAAAATAATTTTTTCCCTTATTTAATCTACGACTGTCATATTTTTTAAGTCGGCGCCTCATATTTGCACTGTGTAAATCTGGCGCGGACTTAAAAAATATGATAGTCGTAGAGTAAATAAGAGAAAAAATTCTTTTTTACTTTTTAGTGCCTTTAATTTTTTTTTGTAGGGAAGCATTTGAATATCTGGAAGTTATCAGACATTTTATAGTCGCATTAGAACTAAATCATGAGCGTGGCAGTCGCAAGCCTGTGGCTTACTAATCTTCTAATTGTGGTAGCCAATCTGGGAGGATTATTTCGTTGAAACATAACTTCCTACTGTGACGGCTCAACGAAATTCAGTTCTTCGGGAATTAAAAAAAAAAAATATTGCACGTATGTAGCTTTATTCTATCGCCTTCTAAGACTAAGGCGAATGACTTACTCGAAATAAACAGAAGTAGACTTTTTTGCTTTTTTTGCTTTAACTTTAATAACTCCATCAACTGCGTTGCCGTCTACGATACCGTCGCTTTTATTTTAAAGCTTACATTGACCCGGGCAACACCGGGCATTTCAGCTAATCTAATATAATTTTTTAATCTACTTATATTCGCACATAAATTGCTATACTCTAAGCAGAGTATCACAACTAAAGAATCCTTCCTATCTCTCGAAGCCACAACGTCTATTTTTGTACAAATCTCGTAATTTGCCGCTGCCGATTAATTGGAAACTAAAGGGTGGCCGGTGTACGTAAATACTCGAGCGAGAAAGTAGACGGACCGTGACCCGGTAAGCTGCTCTGTAATCTTAGCTGGATCCTCAGGGTTCACCCCCTTTGGTCCGCTTCCCTCACCCACCCCTTGCCGCCCCCAAGTCGTTTCAGCTTCCGCGATCAGCGTCAGCTCCCGCGCTCGCTCGGCCACGTGCAGCCGTGCACCTGCACGTGTTATTGCCGTGATTCCCGATATGCAATCACATTACACAGAGGGGGCCGCACTTAAACTGGGGAACGGCCCGCGAATCCCATGGCACGGATTTTCATGGAGCAGCGTCACGTTATGTTACGTGTACACGGCGTCCAGTCGGTCTCGGTACGCCTACGGACATTTATTTCGGGCACCTTAGAATCTGCTCGAGCGGTCCAGTGTCTTCGAATCTATAAATACTCGAATCGAGGAGCGATAAACGAGACCTTCGGAGTCGATAGGAGAGAGGGGTCGAGGGGGTGGCAATAAATTCTGAAATTTCTGCTGAAACGCTACGGAAGTGGATGATCGCCGAGCCGCATATTATGGCTAATGAAATTTCTATGGGAGCTTGTATATTGTGTAAATTGTAGTTAGTACCGGCGAATATAGGAATGGTACTTTTGAAAAATAGTTTTGTCGCGATGGGGGTGGATACGGAACTATTAACGAGCAGTGTCCTTTTAAAGGGACGTTTATAAAGATTAGAATATTTTAATGGCCATTCTTATTCCAATGACGGGATCTTGTAGTAATTAAAATGAAGTTTCTCATATCTTTAATTTGTTTAAAATTAATTATATCCCGTCTTCTGTTATGTATAGGTATTGTATCTCTTACCAAAGGGTGCTTACCCGTGTGTAATAATAATAATAACATCGGAAAATCTTTGAATGTAGTGGGATAAAGCCTCAAGTGCTGTTAATGATTCACTGTGGCAACTTGTGAATTTTTTGTCAGTGTATTGGGATCGTTTTATGCGGATAATAATAAAAATGTTAGAAATATAAGTTACAGCATATAATGCAAACCAGGTCATTGCGTAAATACTGAAACTTCTCTCATCGCGTCGACTTTTGTTGATCAAAACGTGACAGTTTGGATTTATCAGAAGCACCGCGTTCTTTATCTACTGTCTCATTTCTCTACGAAATTCGTTCAAAGAACCTGCCGCCGAATTCGCCTGTAAAAATTATTACTCCCCGCGAGTCGGGCGTTGAGCGTTTTTGAAAGTGAACTCCAAGAATCACTGGCAAAATGTGAGAGTTCAATTTTTATTTACCATAAGTTCCGCGGAGGAGCGCACGCGTTTATTAATAATGCAACACATTTTCCTTGAGAAGCGCGGGCATCGTGTATAAATAACCAGCTTATTTGCCGTAGTCCAAGGAAAAAGACAGGATCGTTATCGTCGTGTATTTTTAAAAGCTCGACGGTGAATCGAATCGTTGCTTTTCACAAAACGGCAAAAGTTACGAGCGATTTAACATCACTATGACAACGGAACGGATACCCCATTGCTGTCGGCTCTTTCAAATCCCCTTGGGTCAACCGATACCGTGAACCGGTCGTTTATCACAAAGAAATAACAATGCTGATACATGACGTCGATAGTAATCCCTCATTAAAGGAAGATTCTCGAAGAAAAATCTTTATTCGCCAGAAACGGGATGGCACTAAACCTCTCGTGGTCCGTAATACATTTCGTTTATGTAACAAATAAAATATTGAACAAATCCTAGTAAAATGAGTTTCCGCAATATCATATAAAATACCAAAACTTTTGATCGTCTTGTGGTCTCTGAATTAAATGAAAAATAATTTAATTTAAGATATTTGCTGGATCCCAAAAGTTGGCCCTACTTAGCGTGATTAATAAATAACATGGATTCGATAGAAATAGTGAGTTTTTTTAAACAGAAAATAATTTGTGCAGTATTATATTATTTACATAATTTCTCATTTTGTCCCTTATTCCATCTTAAATCTTCCACGCTTGCACACCAAACTTACCCTTGCAACTCGTTCAATCATTCATTCTACATTTTCCCTGAATTCTGGATTTTTTCATTTTACATAAATATAAAGAGGTATTCCAAATTCTTACGCGCCCGAAAAGTTGGATTTGTGGATCTCTGCATGAAAGATCGTCCAGTTGAATCTTTGCCAACAGCACAGGATGGACTGCAAGTTTTCCTTTATTTGCCACAAAGAATTACGATGTAGCAAAATCGTTTCGTGACTCTTACCCCTTTATTTCGGGACACACGGTACATCCTTCAACCCCCTCGTTTCTGCGCCCCAACAGCTACGATAAAGGAGGCGCTCCTGTGAACGTTGAGACGGTACTTGGGAAACGTACCAACCCGATCGAAGGTCTATTGATTACGTACGGAAATAAAGTAAAAAGGAAGGAGGCTCCTTTAATGAACGCCAGGGATATACGCGCCGCACAAACGTTACCGCATCGGAACTTCTTCTGCAGACGTTCATCTGCGTCCATTCGTGTCTCCTTTGCTTGCATGCTCGAGTTGAACCTGTCGTTTAGCCTGGCTTACTAAACCCCTCTGGACGATGGGGCAATCCCTTTCTGAAGGGGTAATTCAAATACTGCTGTGGCAGTTTAGATGTATAATATGTAGGTACTCAGTGTACTAAATGCTGCAAAATATATGCTCAATGTACCACACTGTGAAACAACGAAATAAACGATGAAAAGTAATATTGAGAAAAGGAGTGAATTTTTTTTATATTTTGTAAGTTGTGCAGGTCTTCTATTTTTCGAAAAATTGGGCGAATGTGTTGCTCAAAGTAATTCAGTGATTTATTTTTTTCAAATGTAGGCTATCAAATACTACTTAGTTGTAAGAATGATTGATGAATATACATCTGGATGAATACTTATTTTTATGTCAATTTTTTTATATGACGAGTGTAGTCTGCAGGTATAAGTTAAGTAGATGTAATATATTAAGTAGAAGCACCTCTGCTATATTTCTTATTAATCTCGCTTGATTGAAGTGCTTTATTCAGTTTATTATGAAGGAATAAATAAATAAAGAATATAAAGTTATAGGCAGTTCGAGTAAATACTCAGTGCGCGTCAGTCTTTCATGCACGTGTCGCTGGACGGATATTCTGAATTACTGGATTGCTACCATTGGCCTAGTAACTGGCCTCCCATTGTCTCGATGATGGTAGGAAAGAGGGTGGGAACGACATTGGTCGACGTCAATCAGACTGTGCCAATTGGTGTACCAAAATATTCCTTACTTTTAAATTCTCCTTTCAGCTTAATACACATTCCTAGATTTTAAAAAACAATATACAAATACAGCAATGTTACTGGTAGATTGTAACATGCAAAATATATAGTGGAAAGGCAATAGTGAATTTTGAACAAAGGTGATATCGAGTATCATTCTCAGAAAATCTGTGATATCAGAAATCCGACAAATCCAAGTAATATTTCAAGCGTAACATTAACTTCCCCTTCGAGATAATATAAAGTAACAAAGTGGTCATTATTGGATCTCTTGGCCCCTTTTGATTCTAAGACATCAGTCCTGAAAATAAAAAACGACGACTTGGAAGAACCAGAAATTTTGAGAGTTCTAATTACGGATTCGCGCCAAGTCGTCAAGAAATTTTCAGAGGTACTTCACCTCGAAAGAAGAATATCAATAGAAGAGTCCACCGAAGTAGGTACTTCATAATTACGAAATTCAGAGTTCTTTCTACAATACATGAATTAAAAAGAAATAAGCCTGTGGTTTAATGAGTCACACTCCACCATCCCTTTCAAGTTGATTTCTAACCGAATTTCCTACCCTCGATCCACCCCTACATCCAACATTCAAAATCCTCGTTTCACGATATGCCTAGAATACGAAAGGAACCTTAATTTTCCTGGCCCATAGCTTTCAATTCAAACAAAGATTTAACTCCACTTTCCTATATTTCCTTCCATCACCTCCGTCGGTTTCCCGTCAAAATTCTCACCCATTTCTCTACCTTGGGTACGTCGTCGCGCGGCAGTAAAGTCGCGAATGGGCCAGCGAACGAGGGTGGCAGAATTTTAGAGAAACACGCGGCCACCGGATAGAGATAGAGACGGGTATGATTTTATACAGCACGGTTAGAGAGCACGTGAGGGTATCTCAGGCAAGCTGTTTGAGTTGCAGATGGTACGAGGTCCCGGGCTTGGGAAATCAATACCGTCAAAACCTCCCCTGGTCCTGTGTCACTGCTATCCCTATTCCTCGTGCCGGCTATGTATAAAGTCGCAGCCCTGCCACGGAATACCTTTTTCTTGATCAATTCTTCTCCGCGAAACGGGGCAGTATCATGGCAAGCAACTGAATTACCACTTTTTCTCTGTGCGACCTCTATGAACTTGCAAAAGGAAGCAATCTCATTGGCTTCACGACTCAGTAAAGTCAATATCGGTCCCGCAATAAGGAGGAAGGAAACTCGTCTTGAAAGTGGTTTAAGTGTCTTTTGAAGTGTTAATTTTTGTATTTAATGGTACGTGACTTTCGTTTCATAGTAGATACTGGACGAAGAAGATTTTTTATGTTCTCTGACTTATTGCTTTGCGGTTTCTACCAATGTCTTGTGATTTTATGTTTATAAGTAAATTAAAATCACTTCAGGTTGAATAGACTTAAGGGGCAGTTTACAATTCCACGATTTAAATTCGATAATGAAATTATCTGTTCTGTTACTGTTCGATAATGTTCACCTTCTTCTAATTAAAATGAATATGTATCCACGAAGTGTTAGTCAGGTGGATACATTTCCATTTTACCTACACATAAACCACAAAACTCGAGGTGCAAAGCTATTTCGCTAGGACAGTTTTGACGTCAGCTGTTCTCACTGGGGTGAATGGCGGAGTGACTGCGATAGACTTTACCTTGTAGCTGCGTTTAAAAATCTACTCACTTTAAATTGCTGTCAATTACACCGCGCGCTTACCCCACAATACAATAATTCCTTATCGACTGGATTAATTGAAATCAGCCAAGGGTAGATGTACCGTTTGTGGCCACTGTTTTTGGCCATTTGCATAATTATCTTATTTTTAAATTGCTCGCAGATCATTATTATGCGGAGTATTTCACATCATAAATATTTTGTTTAATATACCACCACAAATATAAGGTTACATTTATTGCTTACACGGAAAAATGTTATATTTTTTAACAAGTGGTACAATACATTAAAGTGGCCACAAATGGTGCATCTACCCTACCAGTCAATACAAAAATCTACCCACCAAAAAATCCAAATGTATCAGCTTCTGCTAAGGATCCTATTCCGACTTTTATTTATTCCTCGGCTTCGCCGTGGTGTCCCGAATCCTCATTTCGGGACGTTAACGTGTCCCGGTTTTTTGAAAGGTACAATAAGTTCGATATTTCCTGATAACATGGACGGTCATTTTGAATTAGACAGTTTCAACAAAATCAAACGGACTGAAGTGATACAAAATGTTGGTGTAAAATAAGTTTTCTTAATAACTGGTAAATAATTATCAGTTATTAAAAACTTGGTTTTAACAGTATACGTACATAAATTATTTTAAATAATGGTATTTTATTTTGCATGTGATCTCTGCTCCATCATTTTTTTTCTACAAGTGACCCGGTTTCCCAATTTAAAAATATCGGCTTCCTAGCCCCCGCCCCTCTGCAGAGCATGCAATCAAATTACATTACAACCAATCGGAATTCGTGTCACAGTATTGAATAAAGCCCAGATGATACTCGGTAATTCTGCGCAAAATCCGAATACATACCTACGTATGTACTATATATGATATTTAACCGTCGAAACAGCCAACGTATCGGTGAGTATTAAATTTAATAAATACGTATCCGTTACGGTGTAGATTATTCAGTATTACGGTCGTTGGCGCGCGCGCGCGCTCTTTGGATGGTCCTGTATCGTCATTATACGATACGGTTGGTTGCACCAGGCACGAGACGCGTGTTGCAGAGCAGATTAAATCCCAGAGATAAAGGCTGATTTACAGCGCGTCGAATATATCAATCATTACCGCGATCGAGCGCTATTAAATTTTTAAACAAACCGTAGACGGCTGCTGGCGTTTAATTATCAGGCCAGATTTTCCAACGAATGAGCAGCGATCGAGAGGATCCTTGGTGGCTCCGTTTAAATATCGATATCTATTATCAGTCAATCAACGCCGTTGATTAGCACCGTCGGGCGCCGCGCCGCGCCGCGCGCGTGTGCGCGGCCATCGCCGATGTGTGGTCTATTTGCACGGTGATTTTCATTATACGGGACTTGTAACGCACGCTGATTATTCCGCGTCGCTGGTGAACTGAAACTTCAATCGTTCGGTGTCTATGAATATCTTAGGATTACTTTGCTTTTCTTTTTTTAGTGAGGATAATGTCGACGAGTAGGTATACGAGTATGAGGGTTTAGAGCGAGTGTATGAGAGTTTGTATTGTTTAGTAGAATTTCAGTTAGGAATATTCTATTTTGATAATAGTTAGGAATTTAGTTAGTAGAGAATAGAAAATATTTTTTAAAAATATTTAATAGAAAATATTTAGTTAGGATTATTCTATTTCGATGTTTGAAAGTATAAATTATGTGCGTGCGTTGTTTTAGTTTGAATTGTTTTAGAGTTATTTCGTCTGGGTTTAATAGAGAGCAGGGTTGTTTTTATGAAACATTCAAGAAATGAATTAGTTTTTACTGAATTTTTAATGAAATCGTTTAACATAACAATTTTTTTTATATATATATTTTTTAAATTATTTTTGTAAGAAATATTGCAACGCCAGATGAACGATGCATTGTTTGATGAATTGGTTTCGTTTAGAATTTTCGATATTTTGTAAATCAGATAGGTCTGTTATCGATCATGGTACTTTGTATATGTGTTTATACTGCAGTAGGTGTACCCACTACCCACCGTTGATGTTGACAAAGTAAAAATGAAGTCTCCCCGCATTTCTTAGCTATCAAGCTACTTAATCGTTAAGTGTTTTATCTTAAGCATTCTTCAGAAGTACATAGTGTTATAGATGGCAAGAGTTCTGTGTTTCTTATTTTTGCTAATCAAGCGTATTATTGGAGTGGATTGATGTTTGCCATTGCTCTTCAATCGAAAGTCATACGAAATATAAATTTAACCGAGATATTATCAGAACATAATTGTATACCGCATTATTTTGTTTATTTTGCAACGTTTCCAATGAGTAAACCTCCCCCGTCTACTACAAATACAATTAGCTACAAATTGGAGGTAATCAGAAATATTATCTGACTGTCATTAATCAATTAATTACGCCCTTTGCCAATAACAACGGAGCATACTTTCGCAGCAGGACTTCGCTGGGCGTCATTAAATATTAAACAGCTAATTTAGACAATAATTAGCTGAAATTAATCGTCGATCGTTTGGCCAATCAGGCAATATTTAATTTACATATTTGTTCAATTTAATATTCGATGCTATTATGTGTAGATAGTCTGCACTTTTATAAGTCGTTAGAATGATACGATTGGTGCAATTATAAAACTGAAATAAGAATCAAATTGGAATATACTAATTGGAATATATTTCAAGTCACTGAAAGAAGAGTGGTTAGAGATGAAAATATTTCAAGCGAAAAACGTTGAAAATGTTAGCTATGTATCAATCCCAACTGTCTGCCAAACTTTAAGCATTAATTATTACCCAGAATTAAGTAAAATTGACAATGGTTACATAAAATTCACTGCAAAACGTCCCATTCGTTAATGTCCACTCTCCTTGTTTACAATTTTCTGTATCATCCATTGTCATATAACATTTCCAATATGTCACATTTTATTTATTCAATGACATGTTCTTCCCTTGCTCGCCTCATCTGCCCATAAAGCCACGGTCCTATGGGCGATTCACATCCAGCCTCCCGTTCTAATAGTTCCTAAAGTTTTTTCCCTCACATTATATCATCGTCAAGCAACGTTACTCGCTTTATTAAATTAATATTATAAATCAATAGTTCGTTGGCAACAAAAGCGTCGGAAAAGTGTAATTACACTTTATACACGGTTTTATATCGAGTTTTTATTTAGTAAATAATGTTAATTTAAAATACAATAAAGGAGCCTATTTCAACTAAATGAAGATCATAAATTGGCACCAGAATAGCCAAACCCAAATTGACCAACCAATCGTTTTGACTGTGGGCCAAAAAATTCATATTAAACAAAAGGGGAGGAAAAAAAAGATCGGACTTGAAATCTAGCTTTAGAAACACTCCTCCCCAGTATGCTAGTGTAATAAATATCATCGAAGCATTAAAAAGTTCTGACCAAGTATCGAATGCTTAATTAGATGGTTGCAGAACACTTTTAACTTAAACTAATATTAATCAAAATTCCATATTGAAGTTTCACAAGGAACCAATTCATTTCTATAATAATTTCAATTTCATTTCGATGAAATATTGAATTTCCACGAAAATGAGAAACCTTTGGTTTCAGTGGTGTTCGTATCGTCGCGAAAGATAATTTTAATTCCAATAATAATTCTCAATCTCATATTAGGAAGAATTAAAGTTTAGCGATCGTGGAGGAAATAACTTCGTTTTATCGGTTTCGTTGTAATTTGCTCGCCTCGTGCAATTTTACGCAACTTTGTGGTAACACGCTCCTGTGGCGAGGAGGAGAGTGGGTGGAAATCGTAAATTTGCAGAGCACCACGATTTGAGGAAAATGTAACGCTGCTGCGAGAAGTTCATAGCGCCGGTTCGGGAATATCTTGGTAACTTCATGCGTTCCGCCGTGGAAGGAAGTGGAAGTTTACTGCATCGTAAAGAGTAAATGGATTTAGACATCGAGAGCATAAATTTCACGGATTTCACTTATGCAAGGCATTCGCGCGCAGGAATTCCTGTTTAAATCTCGTGGTTACGAGCATATTTGCAGACTCGAATCCACGCGTTTTTATTGCTCCTTGGTTTCGTCCTTAAAATATGAATTGCACGATACGAGAATGTCATTTTGCTTAAAAATACTAGTGCTTTTTCTTTAAAATTGTAAATCTACTATTTCACTTAAATCACTTATTGTGTAGAATTCAATCTTATCTGTTAATTAATTTTGCTAATATGATTAATATACTTAATACTTTACTAATATAGTAATTAGTATTTTCGACGAAAACAACCTCTCTGTTACAATTTGAGTTGGAATTTTTGTTGTTGGGTGGTTCAAAAGTGGAACAATAAAAAATATTCTCATCTTGAATAATAGTCTGCAGCTTCTGGCAAATCTGTTTCTTTGGGAATTATACACATTCCTTTCTTAAAAGCACGTTCTTGCATTTCAAGTGTTTCATTTATTTGAAATCATTGCTACTTTATTTGAATAATTACGTATTAGAAGCTTCTGGCTGAAAAATCTAAAAAATATCCATTTATATATTAATATAAATAGTATATACATATATACAATACAATGCGTAATTATTCTTAAATTCTTCATACTACATTGTTGCATAAATGTCTACCATCTATGAATTGCAGTTCTAAATAAACGTAACGTCTGATAAAAGTGCTACAGAGAATCTGTGTAAAAAATAAATCTTTCCAGAATTATTAAAACGCCTCTGCCAAATTAGCAGGGATTTCCTCGTCAAAAAATGACCAAATATTTAAACAAATGGTCTGTATGCCGCAGTACAATTTGGCGGATATAGTGAATAAAATAAACCCTCCATATTCATTTCATTCAGATTTTGCAAATTTTACATTGCGACATGGGGTGTGGCGTGTCGTGGAGGACAATGACACCGCGTCTATTGATCAACGCCATTTATTAAATCCAATTTCAATTTCCTGCGAATATGACTAACAGCATTTTATAGAAGAATCGTATCCGTTTGAAGCGGCAGCTCCCGCACAGACAGAAAAATGCGTGCTTTTGCATGGTGGGGAAAGCACAATTCCATTGTTCGAAATTTGAGAGAATTTAGTTAAAAATCTAATTACATTTTGTTGTAAAGAGCTCAACAAATGAGTCTAAATAATGGGAGTAAAGACTTCATGCTGCTTAAAAAACAAATGGTCATGTAGCTTAAGAATATTAAGTTAACTTCCTTCTAAGTTTGCACATGTCTCCAAGTTTCTGAGTAATCTTAATACTTCTTACTCAGAACAGTTTTTAAAATAGTGTAGGAATAAGAGATAAGAGGAGGGTATAATTTCTGTTACACTACTTGCAAGGCGCGGCTGATCATATACGAACCGTTTCCACTTACTCAGTTGTACTTTTCGTTCCTTCCATATTATCGAATCATTCTTTTTCTGTATTTGGCTGTATAGGTAGGAAGGCTGTTACGAATATTCGAATATTCTAAGCATTCGAATTTGAGATTCAAATAATTAGGAGTATTCGAATATTCAAATAATTAGGTGGCCGCAATTTAAAAGGCCGCAAATATTCCACCAGTTAATTATTTGTAATACAGAGCATAGTATTCGAAACCGAATCAATCAAAAAATTCATGCTTTATTTATGGAATATATATACCCTTTAGGTTTAGCGTGATTTTGTCATGGCGTTGACCATGTACGATGGTTTTACTGTTATTGGAAATTATTTTTTGCAGGTTAAGAATATCGAAGTTATTATATTATTCCAGAGATAGTTTAATCCAAAGTAAAGTATTATACATAAAAGGCACAAGTTACTGTGAACTTACAAAATGGAGGTAAAATTATATTCTTAAAACGACGGCAAATTTCCAACACTGAAAACTGACTCCACCAGAAGAAAAATGTAACAATGTTTCGAAATTTATATTATGCTAAACAGGAGCAGAACAATTCAATCAGATTAAAAAAACGCAGAATACTTATCTCAACTAGAAACGGCCGAATGGATTAATTTAACTGTAATATATTTTGTCCGTGTAAATCCGCGATCGGGTTCGCGATTTTATAAGGGCAGGGCTGTGTAATTTAAGGGAGGGCTCTAACCCGGCGTTGTAGATATGTAGATCCTCCGCGGAGATATTTCCGTGTGCCTTCCAAACAAAAGAGAGGAGGGTCGAAGTGTGGGTATAAGAATCGATTTACGTCAATTGTCTTTTGTATTAAAAATGTAAGTTCAGGTCGCCTGGCTTGGTGAATATATATTTATATATGAATATATTACCGTCCCTGTGCGTACGAGCTCGAAATGTCACGCACGCAATCCCTTGCTTACAGAGGATTTCCTTCGTCGTGTAACAAGGAAGATCGTCGATAAAGTGGGTGAGACTTGACCAAGCAAATACAAAATGGGAATTGTCAGAAATCGAACTTGAACGACGGCTGGGGTCAAATAGACCCCACGCGAGTAATTAAGGGTTAATATACAAAGCAGGGAAGTTATATATTTGTGTGTTTGCCTGTCGCCTGAAAATTTTCGAAGGGTCTTAAATTTGTCTTCCAACCAACGCGGAAACAATGAAGAAGCAAACAGAGGTCAGTTTTCATGTCTTGAAAAATTAAAATACACCCCTGGCTAAAGGGTTAATAAGAACAGCGCTCGTCGCAAATATAATTCATCGCTTGACAAGCGTACAAGTCGCAGCGCGAAGTACGTGTCGTCGGTGTGCAATTACGGGAGGAATGGCTCCAGCGTTCCAAGAATTTAAAACCACGCGGGATATGCTAGTACCAGTTCGGTGTAATTCCATTTGCACAGTGCAAGCTTGCACGTGTCGCGACGCATAGTGCCGATTGGACGGTTACTCGAGCTGCGCAAATGTACATTCGAATTTCCAGAGCAGAACCGCGATGGGGGTTCTTATAATACTATGCACTCGCGCGTTCGTTTCCACACGCTTTTGCAGTTCTGTTTCGCGAGTCAAGTTCGCAACAAGTGTTTATTCGCGTGATACGCCTATTATCAGAATTAGAACACTGACCAGAGTGCTGCTCGGCAGAGATTCGACGTGGTTTTTTGTCGAGGGTTTACCGACTAGCTTGGGCTTTGCTGCAGGGGTTCTTGTGCTAATAGTATGGTGATGTGTTGGTGCGGGACGAATGAAGATTCGCGCGGGCCTCCGCGTGTTGGAATCTAAGGTCCTCGTAGGTGATAAGATATCGTTAGATATCGCACTGACGAGGGAACAACCCGAACCCGGAAATTCAAAAAATTCTGAAACTTAGTGAATATGTAGGGAATCTCCTCCTGATTACAAGGCAATTTTTGATTGCTGCCCAAATTCACTCTGAGGGGGTGTAATTGACCCCTGGAAGTCCGGTTGTTTTCCGATTTTGTGTTATAACTCGTGAACCGTAAAATAATTTTTTACGAAATTGTAGATCTAATTAGAAGAAGTAACTTTTGTGTTGAAACTTTTTTTCTATCTCTTACAGTTCGCGAGCTATAACACAAAATTGGAAAATAGCCGAATTTTCAGGGGTCAATTACACCCTCTTAGAGTGAATTTTGGCAGCAATCAAAAATTGCCTTGTAATCAGAAGCAAATCCCCTATATATTCGCAAAGTTTCAGAATTCTTCGAATTTTCGGGTTCGGGATCTTCCTTTGTGAGTGATGGAGTTCCAGATATGCCTGCTGGTCCTGAAGTTTTGGGGTTGCAGGCGTGTTGAACCACGCGAGAGATCGTGTAGGGTAGGTCTCCAAGCGTTGGAATCTATGATTGATTCGGCGATAAGATATCGTCAGACGTCTCATTCACAATGAATGACAGAGGTCCTGTAGGGCTCCGAGTCCTAGGGCTTCGGCGATAAGGTAACTGGTTATTCTGGGCCGTTCTTAGCAACGTGCCACGCGCTCGAGAAGAAAACGTATTTACATCGAACCGCGCGGACGGTAAAATGAAGAGGAAAATTCTATCGGGGGAGAGCTAGAAACGTCGTTACGAGAATTTGTCGGCGAGGGAAATGAAATTAGGAACTATGAACGCCGTTGTTGGACGTTTTCCTGCCTCCCGTGGCGCACCATCGGTATACTTTTTCGACCTGGAAATTTATTGTCCGCGTTTTCAGTATCTGTTCGTGTTTTTAGCCCGACCCCTGTTCTCTTGAACACCTTCTCGATGTTCACGACAGCGGCATATCGACGCGAGCACTTGAACCCGCTGTGTTAATTTTAAAAGTCTTGGAAGAATCGTGTTTCATTACTGTTCAACGTTTAGCTACTTGTGTACTAAATTATTTCTAATGGGAATATTTATTACCCTCCAGTAATAATAGTACAGTGGAGCCCCCTGTCTCCGAACACCTTCACTCCGAATGTTCTGCTACCCGAATAGAGTATCTCCTAGCAACCTACCTTGCCTTTGGACTTTGCCTTCTCCTGTTGCAAATGTAGTGCTTGCATGCAACGTCTATCTACTTTCCTCTGTAAACTAACAATAAGTAGATACTTAATTCCGATCATAACGATCTAGTTTAGAGACATAGTTTATGCAATTTAGCAGCCACAAAGATATGAGATACGTAAATATTTAAACAAACTGTCGATTTTCTTGATACATACCTATTTAAATAAATGACGTTTAGTGTGAGAAAAGTGATTGTTCTATTATCCGAAAATCCCTTCATCCGAACACTTATGTCTCCCTCTTCCTTCGGATATAGGAGGCTCTACCGTATTTACATTTTTGAAATTCTAATTTTCTTAAAATTTCAACGTTCCAATATTTTTCATTTTCGGACTCATTAAATTTTAAGCAACGGTACTCTGGTTCGAATTAACCTACCACCCGCAGGGCGCCTCATCTCGCGAAACTCCAATTCCCTAACGTCGACCGAGGAACGGTCCCCGCATTCCGCCGATACCCGCGCAGCGAAACGGAAATCGCAATTTCAACCGAGCCGGTCTAAGGCGATCGTCGCGAGGGCAAAGGAAGAGGCAAAGAGGGATTCTATAAAAATGGCCTGACGGCCGCCATCGTGGCCGTTGGATATCCATAGGTAGACATTCTACCCCTTCGATACGCCAGAGACACACTCTTCTATCGCAGGTGCTCTCTCCAATACCTACACGCACGCACACACACAGAGCTTTGCTCGCGAAAATGTGTACACAGGCCCGCCGCACCCTTTGTGCTAAAATTAGAAGTGACGGAGCGTATACTCACTTCGTTGGCTTCGAGCTTTTATTCACTGGGCGTTTAGATATAACGTGTTGTGAAGCTTTCAATGGCGCCGACAGAAACGGAGGGAAAAGCGATAGAGGCACGCACGGTGGCTGCAGAGAGAGAGAGGGAGGGTGGCTGAGAGATAGAGTCGATGATATGGAAAAGGTGGGAAGGACAGATTGCGATAAAGCGGAAAAAGAAAGAAGATGGAAGGTGTAGCTTCCAGCAGAGCTGCGGAGTATCGTTGCGGAGGGAAATGGTTGCGATAAAGGTGGATGGAACGTGGAGCTTCCAGGAGATTCTGAACCAGGATTCGTGTATCGGGGGATGGAAGAAAGTGAGAGCACTCGGGGGTGAAGATAGTGAGAAGGAAGGAGCTGCTGTGAATTGAAGGTAGGACTGAATAGGAGGCAAGGAAAGAAACGTGCGTTTTATCCGCAGCCCGCTGGGGGACTCGCCAGTAAAGCTTTACCTAAATAGCAGACTCTGCCTTAGATAAGGGGATGTTATGAGGTATGATGAAACAGGTTTACACAGATTTTGCCTCTACAGTGATTTACTGGAATTACGCGACCTATCGCGTATTTAAAATAGGTTTATACAGGAATCGGTAGTTGAGGGAGAACTTCTGAAAGAGCGGGATCGGTTGAATTGCCCTCTTGTGGCGAGTACGGAGGTATCACTAACAAGGAACGGTTCGGTTACATGAACATTCCGAGCTTTTTCCAACTGTGCAGGTTTGTAGATGACCTCAATAGAAGCATTAGGCAACTTTCCCTAAAGCTTAATGAGTGCTTTCCGATTTTCCGGTGTATCTTCCAAACTATAGTAGATATAAGAAAATTGTTGTAAAGAAAATTTAATGTTTCTTACGCTGTATAAAACTATGTAATCGAATTGTTTGAAATTTGTCACGGGGAACGTTTTCCTGTTTAAACTACAGATTTTAAACAATTTATAGGGCACAAGGAGCCATTAAGTTTCCATTCAGACCCCGATTTAGAGATCTTCCTAGTGTGACAGCTGAAAAAAAAGTTAATTTTCAGGAATTCAAAAAAGAAACAAGTACCTATTACACGGTATCACTTTCCACTTTTGTAGCTTTATTCTATTATCTTTTAAGACTATAAAAAATTGGTAAGTTAAAATATCCATTTATAGCGCAATAGGAATATCGCGAAGGGAACAAGCCGAACAAGAGACCTCTATTTAATTGAGGTCGTCTAGAAACCTGTGCAGTTTCCAAAGAATCGGAATGTTCGGGTAACCGAGCTTCCCTTGTAAGGAACATCGACTAACTGTTTTGAGTTATTCGACTAAATAGTACTCCAACCCCCTACTTTGAAGAGTAATTTCACCCCCCAAACATGAATTTCCGCGGCTAAAAAATGCCCAGTTTCATAAAATTCGGCATGTGACCATTGGGCGATGTTCCCTTTAAGTACAGTCCAGTGCGTGATGCTGGACACCCAGGTACGTGTTTCGGTACAGTTTTTGGACCTGTACTTGAAAAATTCATGATCGCGCAATTAGGGATATCTAGGGGTGAAACTCTACGTTTTGTCTCTACAGTTATTCACTGGAAATACACGATCTATTGTGCACTTTAAGCTTTTCGTTATGCACGCCAATGGTTCCTTGACTTGTGGCTTCTCCTCTGCATTTCAATTGAGGTCTAATCCATTTTCTCAGCTCCGACTTCGTTAGACTTCGCATTACGTGCCTCTTAAGGCACAATCGACTTGCGAAACAGCATCTGTGACGTAATATTTAAAATATCTTTACGCTTCCTTGCTTTTGTCATCCTGTCTTTGTATAATCGGAACTCATATTCGATTGAATTCATTAGGAAAATGAACGGTAAATGGTTCGGAAACGGCTAAGATGGTTACCAGGCCGCTGAGCCTTCCTCTGAGCTGAGAACTTACGAGTGCCTACTCGTAAGTTCATTCCCGCCGTCCAAATGCTGGTTGAAAGATCAAAACCGATAGATCGAACGATCAGCCAGCAATCTAAAAGCGGAATTTGAATGTGAATTCTGAATGGAATGGGAAATTCGTCGGGCTATAATTAATTATACAAGTAAGCAACGCGCAGTTACCGATTCCCAGTATATACCCGTCTGCGCTAATTATTCAGCGTTTCTACATTCGTCTTACTAAGTACTAATTAGCCTCTCTTCGTAAGAATTTTCCGCCTTAATAGAATCTGTCGCATTTGCGGTGGGAGTTGCATGGGCTTCTCCAATTAAAACCCATGCTAACTTCTTTAGGGTACGATTTCGAATTAAGCAAAGATAGGTTTAAACATACCTCGGATTATTGAGACTCCACTGTGCAAAATATTCCCCATAAATTATAACTAAAGAAAGGAATTCACACGACGCATCTTACAAAGCTGTACATATTCTTGCCTTTTTCAATGCAAAATATAGTGTTCTGTGAACCATTCTTATTCCAGCTCACTCCAAGAATCGCACAAACTGTTACAGCTTTTAACCCCTAAAGAATTATTCCACTATTCCCGAATTAAACAGAAATTCTTTTCCTCCAAACACTCGTATAATATACGTAGTGATGGATTCTCTAATGTATTTAAAAACTATTTTGTTTATATTGTAAGAACAATATCCTGAAAAGTATCTCGGTGTCGAGTATAGCCCAGGAACGAGTTTAGAGATGTTTCGCTCGCAAGATAATTCGGAGTAGGCACATACTTTGAGCCCTGTTAATGAAAGCACTATGCCGGACAATCCATTAAGCATGCGTTTTCATGGCGCAATTTTAAGCGGGGCGTAGGAAAGTGGCAGGTCGACAGGTCGGCGAATTGGGTCGGCCTGGGGACAACTATTTCTGAGGATTACACGTACCTATGCCCCTCCTTGTTATGCAAACAACAGCGTCAACCGTCAAACGAGAATCTGACCAAGCGTTTCGAGGCTTCAACCCCCTTCGACCATTTTATTCTCGTTGCGCTTCAGCGCTTCTTGCCCCCCTCTAGATTTAACTTCGGATTAACGGGTCTACACCTAACAATAAGCTTCACTCGTCCCAGCAGGAACTTGAGCCGGCGTTAACCCTTGCCTGGTGAACAGAGGGCCCATATTGATTCATCCTCTGTATGTCGAGCTACGGATGTTACTTATAATCCATTATTACATATTTTTCTTAAAGAAAAGGAAGCATTTTCAGTCGTAGTAAAAAATTTTAACTCATTCCACGTGATATGTGTGAATGAAATTACTTACATTATGGGTCAACATTGTCCCTGTATTCTTTAGGTGGTCGAGGGTTAACTGCTTAACTTGGTGGACAAAATGTTAATTTTATTATTTTGTTATTTCATCCTGAGGCATCATGAAGTTTCAGATTTTTGAAGAAGGGCACAAAGGATGGTCAGAAAATTAGATCGAGGTATTTAACAGGTGTAAATAAGTACCAGTTGCTTTTCTTTCGTCATAATTGTAACCATGTTTTCCCTTACTTTGGTTTCAGCATCGAAATAAAAAAGTACACTTCTCTGTTCGATAAAAGTTTCACTTTCAACAAATATCGAGGGTCATAGGTGACCCAGGTGGCGCAGAATGTATTATTGCAAACCTTAAGTTCTTATTGTAATTATTTGTTTTCGTCGTTTCGAGCCAGGGTATTTCCCAAGGAATATGATCTACCAGCTTGTTATTTAGTAAGGGGCGTGGACGAACCTGACCTAACGTTGGGGAGTTGCTAGGATTATAGTAACCGAGGACGAAGCTGATTCAAAATCAAAAAGCTTTTGGATGCGGCCGAACCTGATGCGAAATCAGAGAGCCGCAGGGAGTGTTAGTTATGCCTCGTAACTCTAAATTAAATTTCATGTGACTCTAGCTTGAAAGTTGTATCGGTGGATACATTCAACTACGGTTGTAAGGATTACCAGATAAAATAATGGGTTACCCATCGTCCGGCTTCAGTGGTCTTCTCAAATCCACGTGCGACTGGTTGTCCCCTCCCTCTGTCCTTGCTGGGGCTAACCGCGAATTTGGTTTGTTCCCGATGCTTTTCTCCTTTCGCCTGTCGGTAAGTTACCGCCTGCTAGGTTTCCCTTCGATAGTTGCTGTTTCCTTTACCTTCGGCGTTTTGCCGCCTGTTGGTTAGTCGCCTCATCCGAGTACTTATCGCCCGTAGGTACGTTATCGGCATATGTTTTGCTTCGGGTTGCCGACTGTCAGCGACTTATCGGTCGTCGGTGTGTTACTGGCCACTGGTATATCAGCAGGGCCTGTCGGTATGTTGCCGGTGGTAGGTGTGCTATTCTCTTCTTATCACTAGCACTGCTTATCTCTGCGTGTACTTATACTATATACAGTTTACTAAATAAATAAATAAATACGTAGTTATCTGTTTTCCTCTATGTCTACTTATCGCTAGCCTACTATCAATATGTACAGGCTACTAAGCTATGAGCGCGGATTCTCTACCTAGGTCCATAGTGAGAGAGGGTGCTCTGGGGCCCGAAGAGCTTGTAGGGCCTCTTCTTTTCCTACTCCTCTCCTCCTCATTCTCGCCCACGACGCTTTCGCAAAATTCCGCGAAGTTGCCCCATTTTTCTTTGATTTCACTGATTTCAGGGCGTCTGTCATGCAACTTTCGGGTGTGATAGAGTCTTCTCTTTCCCCGTTCCACTCCTCACATGAGGTGGACGTGTGGAGGTGGTCATCCCTAACGTTGCACCCAAACCACGGTTCTATCTTGGATATCCAGGCGTACGCACCCATACCTGTTACCTCAGCTTCAGGATTCCTCCTGACATTTTCTAATGGTTTCTTCTCTTACTCCCTTCCTTTTATCTGCTAGCCTCTTCTTTCTTGTCCTCTCTCTCTGTCTACTTCCGGGCCCATGTCCTCCACATCCGTACCCTCTTCGCCTCTTCTTCCCATTTTCCTGTTCTGACACCTATAGATCTCCCCTCTCTCCCTGAAGAATTGTCATACATGCAAGTAGCAAACAAAATATTCGCCCCAATTCAATATTTAATTTATACAAACGTAATTGTAATAAGTTAATATCCTTCTAATATTCCTACGATTTAACTATAATCCTTAATCTACTATGCACAGATTCAACTACATAATTCTCTATGAAATTCGGGCTTATCTCGTTCCATTCTCCTAGCAAAATTTCTTTCAGCATTTCTTTGGTAAACGGCACTAACGAAAAATATATTAATCAAGGCTTATACCAATGTAAATTACAATTATTGAAAAATCTGACTTCAACTTTTGTGAGTAATTGCAATTCCTTTACAATCTTGCAGTGGTGCTTGAAAAACTTACTAACTTGTACCAATCTTCAAGCGAAAGCCAGTTAAGAATTAACCCCGAAACCACCCTCGCCTAAAAGGAATTCGACGCAGGTGAGTGAGTAGCCAGCTGGGTAAATTCGGTAAGACATCGTTTTTATTCATCGCATTTAACACAACTGTGGCGCACGTGTTCTCTGTATGTACAGACAAATCAGCCCGATGTACAAAGGAGTCTGCGACGCAACGCGGTCGAAATCAATCTGTAGAAAACGTTACACGCTACGCGGCGGATTCGGAAATGCACGCGAGACACCGTCGTACTTATCAACTGCACTCGCCCCAGCAGCAGCAGGATTTGAAAAACGCTCGAGACGGAAGGTGTGGTCGCCGGTGAAATCGTTCGATTACCTAACGCGCGCGGCTCATTAATTTCGCCCCGATCGATATTACGAGTCAAGTCCCTCGGGGTGTACGCGCGGGCCTCGATTATGCGCGAAATAATTCAACAACTGGCGGTGTGATTCAACGGCGCGCACGTTCCACGGGATGTCCTACGTAAAAAGTATAAATAAGATCGTCCTTGCAACGCAGTCGAACGACGTGTCCTATCTCATGAGCTACCCGTGCGCTTTCACAGAACCCCCCGTGACAGTGAAAATCCATCGAAATGACGCGGGTAGACGTTCAATGATCCGAGGCAGGTTTCCAGAATCGTGCTTCCAGATAGTCGACCGTAGGTAGCGACAATTAACAGCCCGCGACCCCTCGATAATAAATCATTAAGCTGTCTCACGCTTTCACGCCAACCCCCTAGGAAGAAGGATATAATATTAATCGTTCTTCGTTATAAAATTCGTATAGAATACATTCTCCGATAACGACAAACACGAATCACATTTCCCTCGCTGTATTTACAACAAAAATAATTACACGCGACATATCCACACTGTCGAGGCCGTTCAGCCACGGCGGTCATTCTAATCTCGGCTCTAAATATCGACTGTCTACTCGCGGTTCCGTTAAACATCCTTTGAGACCGTCGAAACTGATACTGTAAAATTCATAGGAATGGAGACACGTCGAATACATTTCTCGTTCACCGAGTTAGCGTTCGTCTTCTAATTGTCGGCCGTAAATCCAGTGTTCTCTGTTATCTAGGAAGTTACAGGAAAACGTAGCAGTCCGTGGCCATCTCCCGACGATCGCCCGGCGAACGGTCGCGAGAGTGTTGATATTCTAGGCGCTGCAATGTCAGAGACTCTACTTCCCTTGGCGGCAGTTCGTGCTAAAGACACAGGCAGATTCCAAGTAACGAGAGCTCGCACGTCGACGCGGAAAATGTTCCGGTGTACAGAACACGCTCGTCGAGCATTGCAATTTTTTCTCTCCTACTTCGAAAGACGTAACACGATCTCTCCCCTTTCTTTTAATACGCACGCCCAGCTTCCCCGCTATGGGTCCCGGCCACTCGCTCGCGTGACTTCGCGGCAACGTCCCTCCGCGTCGAAATAATGTTTAACAAAGCACAGACACACGCCTGTCGATATCCGACTATCTGACGAGCTATCCTCAGAAACGGTATTGACTGCCATCGTCATTGCATGGTTGGAGATGAGTTTAGCACAAAATATATCGCATATATGCACGTACGTATTATGTATAATATGTATATATTTTGTTGTCGATAATTGCGCGCTCCGTCGAGAGCTCGTGTTCGATCGTGTACAGATTATAGAATAAAAGCTTTCGTAAAGAATACCGGGTAAATCCATCGGGTAAACTTGTGTAAAACTCGAATACAAATTAGGAGGAGCACGTGATCCGAACGCCGTGCGCAGGATCGATCATCGATGTCGCCGTCGTTCCGAGAAACGGACGCTGGTCTGTTTGGATCTGCCTTCTATGGAATCGGAGACGCGAAGGCAAACTGTGAGATAGAACGCTCTGGTTGGTAAAGAGTAATTGATCGGCTTGTGAACGAGTAACGTAAAATGGTCCAACAACGTGAGATTAAGCAGCGTTTGGTACTATTGATGCTCGCGAGTGGTAACTAATTAAGAAGGGTTCACGAATCGATCCTGCGCGCCTCCCGATTGGGCATTTTCCTTATTTTTGTTTTCCCTTTATCTAATACGTATCGTTAATCGTTAACGTTATCCTTAAATCCTTCGTATTATTGTATATATTTATTTCGGAAGATAATTACGGATGTTTATTTTATCGCTCTACGTACATACGTACTCGGATCGTTCCGTTTGTCGCGTTTTTACGCCCCGTCGTCGTTCTTCCTCGCCCTGTTTGGGCGGAAAAAGCGGAGCTGATAGGATGTTTCCGATTTTCTTCTGCGTTTTTTTTCAGATTTTGTTCTTTTCTCCCTACGTTTCACTAGAACGACCATTCACATAGCGTAAGGTACGATGGACTTTGGCGAGCTTCATTTATCAACGTCTATTTGACGGAAACTTAATAACTCCAACAGACCTCTAAATAGAAACAGGAATAATAAATTAAATCTGAGCACCTTCGCTCATAATTGCATATGCATTTCTAATGTATCTTAAAAAAATGCGCTACTGTGTCGCAAACTACAGCCAAGAATTTCTTAAAAAGTGCGCTTTCAAAATATTCTTCGTTCATATTTATTCTCGCACAACCATATATATATATCTCTCTAATTTCAACGTGAAGTTCGCAACGAAACAACTTTGCGCTATGTGAACGCAATTCTAATCAGGATCGCTCCACCCCGCGTCGGTTCCTATCCTTTCGTTCAACCTTAATCCTATAAACAAGAACGTCGCATTTCCTTCCTCCCCGTGTCCCATTTCCAACATCGCAATAATTGTAATATTTCTAGGTAAGGATTCTCTTAAGCGCCATGTACAGAGATAAAACTTTCCTCTACGTTTTGAGCATACCGCGCGGCTTTATTTTCTTACACCTTAGTAAATTATTTATTACGCATTCCCCCCATCGGATTCGTGCGGATCGCACGCTGCCTCGACGAGCCACCTTCTCCTTCCTCGCGGGCAGAATATTCTCTAAACCACGTTAAACGCCTATTGGATCGATTCAACGACTAGATTACGAGAGAGCCGAACAGAGTTCCAAATGACAATTACCGAATCATTCGGAGAGCGCGCTCCGAGGGGTCGCGGTTGCCGCGGTGGCAACTGAACCTTGGAAGATCAAGGGAACTGAGCAGGGGATCGCACCAGGATCCTTACATTGCCGCGATTATTAAATTCAGCACGGCTCCGCACGAAACGAAACGTACCGTCGCGACGAACGCGACCGAGCGAAGCGTGCCGTCCGAGCGGCTTAGTAGTTGTATCATTTGACGTACCATTTCACTCAGTTTCGCTTCACGATTGCGGCCATTTAACCTGTATATTCGTGTAACACCTCTCTCTCTCCCTTTCCTCTCTCTATATATAATATAATATGTATGATCGACGTGGGTGTTGTACGTACAGAGATATATACAATGGTCGATAAATGCTCGTGATGCGCATCTTCATTCTTTTAGATTCTCGGTTCGTGACGATTAGTCGTCATTGTGCGTCGTTTCGAGTGACATGCAAAATGGGGATGGGCGTGTGGATAGATCGCGCGTCAACCCGGGCCTGCAGGGTGAACTAGCGGTGTACATACCGCTTGGCCCTTCGTATCTCTCCGTTTCCCCCGCTTCTTCATCGCGCGCGCGTGTAAAAACGAGGGAAGCGGAAACCGCGAGCCTGCTCGCCGTGGCTTTCGTCTCTCCTTCCCGAGTGTTCAACGAGGAGAGCGATGGAAGCGCAAGGGGAACAGAGATAGCGTTCCTCCCCCGAGGATCTTTCATTGAACGCTTCCCGTTCGAAATTTGGCCCGAGTACGTCTATTCCGTAAATACGCCTATATATATATATATGTATATATATAATATACATACGTGTCGTGTGTTTATATAAATGTAAACAAAGGTCTCGCAGGCGACTCGCTGGCTTATTTTCCATCGGCGTTTTCGGGTCGCGACGCTGTCTGTGCGCGGGACGATTAAAAAATAATCCCAGCGCGCCGCTGCCGCGAGGATGATGCGGTCGACGTCACGCGGTAACACCGATCGCAGTCGAGTACATACAGCGCACCTGTCATCGTACGCGGTCCCGTTCGCGATTTGTCTGTGAGACGATGATTTGAACGATACAAAAATCAACCTCCGCGCGCAACGCCTGCAGAGAATAGGAACAGAGACGAATATGGGGACAGACTACCTGGTTGCCCGTGTAACCTAATTCAATTCCTTTGTATTTAGTTCGTTTAACGAGTCCCTTAGTATTACGATTTTTCTTTTTGCCCCGCTTTATATCAACACTCCGCCCGGCTGTCGTCCGCCCGGCAGTGTCCCCTAGCGCCGGCACAGCGCTCCCGCGCCGTCCGCGGACCGTTCCTCCCGTGGAGTTCGCGCGACGCGCGGTGCATCGCTCGCTTCGCTCATTCGGGCGCGTCCGCGCGCCCCGTGTACGTGCGCGATAATTTGTAGAATTCTTATCTATAGTATAACGTACCGCCTAAGCAATATGCAACGCCTATTCGTATATTTATACGCAACGAATACAGATCTCTCTATACACACGCGCTCGCGCCTATGCTTGTACGTGCATATGTATATATTCGTGTGTCTAAAAGTACGCGTGCTCGCGCATCGTTTAATAGTGTCACGCGCTTAACGGCAAGTCCGCATTATCACGCTGGAAACGAAATCGCGCGACGCTTAACAACTGTCCAATGACCACGCCGCGCTGACATTTCCCGCCGCTGGCGGCGCCACTCCGAGATCGAGACGCGCCGGTTCTTCCCCTCTCGGGTAGCGAAATGAAGAATGGTCTGTCGCGGAAAGGAAAACCGGGGGGAAGTTTGCTTATAGGTCGGGGGCCCGTCGCTGGGATCGAGTCGGCGGTTAAGTAGCAGTAAAGAGTTCGTATAAACGTATGGCTCGCTTAATCTTGTCCCCGAGTTATGGCCGGTTCTGTGTTCCGGTGTTATGGGAATGTTCCCGGGCTCGTCTGGTTTAGATTCTCCGCGGGGCGGGCTGCGAGGCGGTACTTAATGCCTTGTTGCAGGATTATAGTTTACGGGGCACGATAAAAGTTTTATTAGGTGAACTGAGGTTGATCGAGGGTGTCGTTACTTCGGTAGAGTTTCTCTGGTAATTAAACGTCTGCTAGTCATCGTCGGGTGAAAGAATCTTCTTGGGTACTGCAAGCTACTGTCTTATATAGAAAGGGAACGTTGAGTAATAGTCTCGCTGGATAATGGGGGTGAAATTAAATAGACGAATGAAGGATAAAAGTAACATTTTTAAGTATTTGGAAACTTCTACAGCATTAAACGCTGTTTTAAAGCGATAACAGAAAAATGTAGCTTGATGGATTATGCATTTAGTAGCTTAGAACGATTGGGGTACTGATATGTAAAGAGAGAGAAATTAAGGTTTCAGGTATATAACAGCATATACGAAATAATTAATTTTTGTATCAAAATGCAGTGATTCGATCATTTGAATGGGGTGTACAAATAATCGAGGTTCTATTGTATTAAGGATCTCTTAAGGGACAAACACTTGATTAGATGCTAATAATTGGCAACGTAACGGAATATTGTCACGTATCAGGGACTCCGAAGAAATTCCTGCTCTTCCCTTAGTATGATTTTCCCCATTTTTTATACCCTTTCAGAAATTATGCTGAGTTAATTTGAATCGAGGTAAAAGATGGTTGCTTAGTGCATCGAATATAAAACTAAGAAGACTATTATTACTCGAACACAACGCCAGATACGAAACCAGTTCATACCTACGCTGCTTCCTTTTTAAATTATTTTTCACCGCTGAATTCAGCCCCAAAGTAGGTCCCACCGTCAGGGAAACACTCTGTATGCAGAGTGAAGCACATGAAACAGTATCCGCAAACAATTTCGATACTTTTAAATATGCAATAATCTTGACAGGCAGATTAATATCCCTATGGGCATTTTTGCAGAGACAAGAAGTTCGTCGAAACACTTTTAAAGTTAGCAGTTTTTGTGATCTTGAAATATGATGACACTCAGATTTGTTATGGCTTTTAAAAAGAATTCGATGAATCAACGTCTCCAAAAAACATTCGGAAGAAAGATAATTTTCGACTCACTAGATGCCTCAAAGATATTTCAATATTCCTTTTCACGTGTGTGTGTCATCCTGCGTACATTTGCATATACTCACAGGCACGCACACGTCCGTGAATGTGCAACGAACGCTACGCAGTTGAATTTTCGCGTAGCTGCTTTCCCATTTGTTCGGTTGCGCTTCTAGTCTTCCGTAAACTCATAATTAATTTCGGTCGCGTCGAACTAAAAGTGGGCGCACGGTTTTCCACGGAAGGAATACCCGATAGGAACTTCACCGAAGGCTTCTTCGATTGCCGATAGCGTTCCAAGCACGTACGGGCATCGAGCTGTCCGCGCCCTACATCTTCGGCATCAACACGAAAATTGGCTGCAAGCCGGTAAATTAGAGGACGAATTGGCAATTTCCACCGCAAGCCCCGCCAGTTCCGGTATCCGGCTCCGCCTGCGTTCGTCAAGCAGAGCTTCGCGTAATTGACAGTAATTTAGCCGCGGAAAAAAGACGTCTGAAATTCTGCCGCGAGTAACGCATAACCGTCGCTCGCGACGGCTGACCGAAACAAGCCTGTCGTTTCGTTTCGTCGCGATCGAAGATTAAGGGGACTAGGCAGTCGTTTTTCGTGAAAAAGAGACTGTGTCCTTTATTTATTTGTGAAAAAATGAAAGCGCATCCAGATGTATCCTTTTACCCAATGTTTATTACTACCATGCGGATTGAAAAATAAGTGGTAAGAAATATATATGTGTTTTAAAAATGGCGCTGCAGACGGGTAAACATTTTAACGTTGTTCCGTCGTTTTGCCTTAATATCGGTCTTAAAATGTGACACAATCCGATTTTAAAGGTGGGATTCTTATTTGTTGGATTCATAGTTTCCGGTCAAACCTATAAAAATAAACATTAAATCAATATTATGCGATTGGTGGCTGAAAAACGGCGATATTTCCGAGAAAAATTCGTTCTTGTTTGTGCGCTACTAATATCCGGCGACTTTTTAATTTTTTGATGAAAATCTCGAATTTTTACGGACCATATCAGAGGTTTGACCGGAAATGGCACATGTTTTACACATCCTATAATTTTTTTCAAGTCGATCTGAACCTCCATTCGTTTACAATCAGGAAAAAAGCAAGAGAAAAAAAGATTTCGAGGAAAACGCATTTAAAGTTTCTGGGCAAAGGCGACGCTATAGGTTGCCGCTTGACGTTTTTAGCTGCCAAATCTACAATTTTTCGAACTTTACTAGAAACCAGGCGGCATTTTATTCAGAAAAGATAGTACTTTCGGAAAATGCAATAAAAAAAAAAACGTTTTTTCGACTGCCTAGTCCCCTTAAGTACGGTAGTTGCACGAAAACGACCAAAAGTCGTTGCTTGTAATTTTTTAGTATTAGAGGAGTTTAACATACGCCGCATTTCATACGAATTATAAACGTGAGAAATTATATTTGGCTCGAATAAATAGGAGGAGACCGAAAAAAGCTATTTAGTGATCTACCTTATCAAATTTAAGTGTAAATCCGAGCGATGTGAAATTAGTAAAAAGCCTTTACTTTCTGTTTTAAATAATTCACCTGTCCGGAATTTTTTATTCATTTATATTTATAACTGTTTTCCCTATAAATATATTTAAAATTTTCTTTTTGCGCACGAAAGTCAATGAAACGACGCTTAAAAGTCAAAGCAAAAATGATCTCTATATTCGTTCACTACTTCAGAATATGCGTTTGAAGAAGGGCCTGATTTCGAGCTGATCAATACGCAAAAAGCATATCGAACTCCTCCCTCTTGATTGATCGATAAACCACTCTGATCCATCGCTCCCTGTGCCCCTCGCTCGTTTCGCGACATCACTACATCCCTGCAAGGCACGATGCGCGCAGAGAGCAAGAGTTTAAACACGCACCCATAGAGCACCCTCGCGATTTCAGTCAGCCGGCCAGCCGACTGGAAGTGCAACGATTACTGGTCCGCGATGCAGGTACGTACACCGACTCGGCGTATCGCGGCCCGCGAACAGCGTCAAACGCGCTCCGTATGCGCGGGATTAATTCGTAACGATCGAGCGGTCGTTCGGCCCGCGAAATCGAGGAGCACCGACAAGCGAAAAGGATTCCGAGGCCCCCGCCCCCACGCGCGTTCCCATTAAACCGGAAACTAACTGATCTCGATATTCCGTTTCGTTCGTCCGGATAAAATCAACCGGAGCGTGGACCGATTAACATCGTTCCTCTGCCAACAGCGAACCAGCACTTTCCGACTTTTGTTTCGACCAGCGTCCCCTTCACCCGCACGCCCTTCCGCCCCGGGACGAAAATGGCCCGCGGAAGATCGCCCGCGGCTGTACGGGGCCGCGCAAGTTGCGCCGCACGCGCGGCTGATCGCGGCGTGCAAACAGCGAAAGCGGATAATGAATCGACGATGCTCGGTGATTCGTGACACGAGGATCGGTCGCGTGAAAAGAAATTGTAAAAAAATAACTCTCTCGCGGCTTCGATAATTCGCTCCACGAATTATTTGCGCGCGGCTGCTTGGCCGCAGCTGACGGCGCCTATCCGACGCCTGGACAATATAGCCGGCAGATACTTAATCCCGACGTTTACTTAGATACCTATGCGCGAGGAAACGCGAACAGCTTCCTGGAACGATCCTACTTCTGTTCATTGAATGTCTGCTGCTTTCTACGGAAACGATTTTCTGTTGGCTGGCGATGTGGTACGGGTAAATTATTGAAATTGCGAGGATCGGTGGAAGAATAAGTTTCACGTTCCGCTGGATTATCCCAGGAATTTGTTCGCGTAATCTCGCATGTGCGTTAGTTGCGCGAAGCGGATATAGAAGGTGCGAACTGAGAGATGTTTCAAGTACCTATCTTGGACCGGAGAATCGATACTTCGGCTGGTTATAGGACATTGGGAACGACGATCATCGGTGCGATGGCGCCGCTCGCGGCGGGACACTCGCCTGAAGGGGTTTCGCGTTCGGCAATGATTAATAATTAATTCTTATCACAGAAGTTATTTACACGACACACGCATACGCACACTCTTATCTAGCCAGCGCTCGACAGATCGAGCCTCGTGGTCGACGACGCTCGTATCAAACGGATCGGGATTCATTCGCGTTCCCGTTTTCTTCTTCGAACCGCAGACAAGAAATCTAGCTGTCCTATCGGAAAGAGACTTGAGAAAATTGCGCGCTTCTCGCCCGTAGTCACTGAGAATTCCCCACCGTTCTCCTTTTCGATTCTCATTGCGCAAAGCTCGCGACGGGGAAACGTTGCTCTCCACCCTCCCGTGACCGACACGTACGCGAAAGTTTCCAAGAATAGAGATATCGTAGGACCGATATCGACCGAGAGCAATCGATGTGCGTTGGGATTTACTGAAACGTCCGTGTCCGTCGAGAACGTTACCGAGTACCGCGCGCACGAGATTGGAATGGATTCGAGACCGTTTCGAAGCCAATGCCTAACGTTAGCGTCCCCTGGAAAGTGAAACGCATTTTAAACGCGCGCGTGTCGACGCTTTCTGCCCCGAACGCCTAACGTCCAGCTTAATTTTGGTAGATCAACGAATCCGTCGAAGTTTACCTTTGGATTAATTTGCACCTACTTAGATATGTCGAATATTTAAAGGAGATTAGAACGTTTCCATTGCCACGTATCAAGACCGATCGGCGCGAAACGAAACGAGATTTTCCGAGTCCTGCGTTCACCTGATTGTGCATAAAGCTACTCGTGCTACACGGAGTGCTTCAAAATACGTAGTTCCCCGTGAATATGCTATTTGTACGAAAGTCCATACAATTGCAAATTAGCATCACTACACAAAATGTATTTCAATATTCAATTTCTCTATTTTTTAAAGTAGAATCGTTGGTAATGTTAATAAATAGAGAACACTTGAATCTTTCCTAATACAATTTAAACGTGCAACCCTTCAAGAGCTTGAACACCTCTTTTTCCTTCAATAATACATACTCTGCCTCCTTGATTTTATAGGAAGATAATATTTCTTGTTATAAATGTATAGGTATATTACATACAAACAGAAATTCAAAATCAATTATCTTCAATTATCTTTAATTTTTGGACTTTAACTTTCTTGGTTCGCGGGGTATGATGCGTGATCTTTCGTGAGCGGTAATGTGGTTTTTGCGTGTTTTGCAAGTTTCTCTGTAAATAATGGGGTTTTCCCGTAAGATAAATAAATAAACAGATAAATAAATAAATCCAAAGGCTTCGATGAAAAACTTTCATTCTACACCTTCCATTAACTTCTTCACGAGAAATCACTTTGTTTCGGTGGATGCCACCGTATTTCGCGGCACCCTGTGTAGCAGCACCGATAGCAAGTGGTATAGACAACGACAGTTCTCCTATATAATAGTGAAAATAATGGCGGCAGCAGCGTTTGCGACAGTAATAACGATGATAATTATAATGACCATGATAGTGAGAATAATAATAATAATAAAATAATAATAACAACAACAATAATAACAATAATAATAGCGTTCCGTAGTACTAGTAGTAGTAATAGTATCGTAGATAGTAGTAATAGCAGTAGTAGTTGTAGTCGTAACGATAGTAGTATTAACGACGACGTTTCCGACGGAAACGAATAACACCTTTACACTCACGAAGACGATTACCGTATTACCGGCTTTTAATCCCTATCCGTTGCGTTACACGGGCTCCGTCCTCTCTCTCTCTCGACAGCGTAACGCATCCATCGTCATTCGAGATCACCCTGAACGAATTCGAACCCTTAAATTATACAAAGACCGTGCGAAATTTTGCTAACCGACACCCGTTAGTCGCCCCTAGCGAGCATTCGTATTAAAAACGCGCTCCCTGCCTCTGCTCGTCTCCTCGATATAAAACTTTGCAGGTATTCAACGTTCCGTCACTTCGCTCGCAGCTTCGGAAGAAATTATTCTACCACCTTCGGCGATACCGCGATCGCGCCTCGACATCGTAACATCTCATTTGGTCTGTCCTTCCGCGATCGCGCGCGCCGCCTCGTCGACGCGGAAACTAAAGGCGAGCCTCGGCCAAACGAACACCCGACCGGATACCTCCGCTCGATCGGCGTAACTCCCAACGGAGAGCCGGGCACGATCGCCCCGGCGAATCGCGCCGCGAATTAGCAAAATGTACATCTAGGTGGTGGATCGAAGCCCGTTTCGACCGAACGGTGCCCCGCGTCGACTGGTAAAATCGTCGATCTTATCCCTATTCGATCTAGCCCGGGCGGGGTCGTTTTATCTGTTTTGGAGAGTTCAGTGCGTGTTCGTTGTTCTGGAAAACGGTTCCCGACCTGCCGCCATACGAGCCGCGCGCGAACGTTCTCTGAAAAAGGGGGGCTATCACAATTTCCTTTCGCTCGGTCGATTGGAATCGCGCGCGTCATACGTCATGCGAAATGATTGTCGGCGATTACGAGCGGCTGTACGCGGAAGCCTTTCGAGACAGAAATTTTGGAAAATTCGATCGGCGGGACGCGCGTCCTTCTTGCGTATGGCGACGTAAGTGTGCTCTCTCTCTCTCTCTCTCTCTCTCTCTCTCTCTCTCTCTCTCTTCTTGATTTCCTACGTGGCAATCGAACAGGAGTCGACGATTTATTTGTTTTTCTTTTCGTTCGCACAGGGAGAAGCTTAAGGGAGATTGCCGTAGATCGTTCTTTCACCGTTCTCGCGAGTGACGTTACGCTTGAGAGTTCGTTTCGGTGGCTACAACCGAGATTATTGTATTCAGATTTTTTATTACCTACGCCCTTACTCAGATTTATGCCCTTACGTTTATTTACTGACACTGTTCACGATACCTATTACGTCGCTACGATTTATTGAGTCCCACGCCATGCAGACATTTTTATGTACATAATTTACGTTGAGTATTTTAATCGGAACACCTCGACGTTCATTATTCGTTATTATGTTTCTCGCGTCGTTTATCTTTCTCTCCCCGACGATTATAACTCGTGCCCCGCTCCGCGCGGCCCCGCTACTTCGGGAGAACGGAGATTTCTTTAATAGTTACGGTTAAGACTTAACGATTCTTTGTGCGATGCGAAAGGTCAATGACTGTACTACTGATCCCACGTCGGTTCGCTGGTAATTGCTCGGCTTGCCCGTTTCGTCGAACGCAACTTTCAGGCATACGCGCGGTTGTAAAAGCGTTAAAGGTATATAATCGTTTCTCGTTTATGTTTCCTGGTATATATTGTTAACTTTACATTCGTTGTACGATACGAGGAGCGCGACCGTCGCATTTCGAAGTGTTCTTATATTTAGCGCCTCTTACATACATTCGAATTCCATATACGAAATCTCCTGGGGACACAGACCGCGCTTTTATGCAAGGTGATTGTTCACTGCGTGCTGATACTTCAACGGGCAACTCCGTCCGCAAAGAAACAGGAGTATATGAACAGGCTCCTCTTTTATGTATAACGACCAGGGCCGTTCCTGGCTTTTGGCCGCTCAGGTGCAAAAACAATATTGCTGCCCTTATTAATTCAATATTCTTTAATTAAGAATTTAATATGCAGTGGTCACTTTTATATCTATACATACATATACTTTTAAACAGTTATCATGAAAAGAGTTTCGATTATTATTCTTATTAATCAAAATTTTACATATTATAAACGGTATGCGGCCGCCCCTAGGTTTGGCCGCCCAGGTGCGGGGGCACCTTCTGCACCCCCGCCAGGAACGGCCCTGATAACGACTATTCGAATTTTCGTATTTACACTCAGGGAAGCAAAGTATTAAGTATTCGAGCAATTATCGTCTTCCAGTTCTATTTCAAGTGACGCAGCGAAACGACTGCTAAATACTTCTTTTAATTCCATACAGTTTTGAAAGTAAAACCTGAACAGTGTACGTTCATATATCATCCTTTTCATATTTTGCGCTGCAGAGTTATCTCTTGTAGCATCAACACGCAATTAAGGGGTGCCTTTCGCTTCTGTTCAGATCGTTCTAGCGTTCTAGCCTCGTCTCTTTAAATCACTAGATCACGATGATACACACCGATAAGAACGAAACAGGATTGATAGGATACTAATATTCCCGATACTCTTATTCCACGCGGACGCGTACGAAAGCCCGAGAACATTAAATGTATCCGTATTAATTCTGCTAAACGCGATCACGACGGTTACAAAAACAGTACAGGAAGTCTCGTAACCGCTGCGCAATACCGACCACCATATTCCTTCGTGGTCGAGTCCACCGTAATTATATAGTTGTAAGGCAGACAAGATTCGCCTGTATATTGCATGCTTGTATATTCTATTTACGATTTATCGAGATTACACTATGTAATTGAAGAAAATACTTAAACATTGGTCTCCCTGTTCGTTTTTGTTCCTGTTACAGTTACGAGGATTAATTTGAAGTAGTTACACTTATAGGATAATATCTAATATCGCCTGCTTGATGACTCGATTCGTACGTAGTGGAGAGACTTGAGGGATTTTTCCTTCTAGGATGATTATTCCTAATTGCTTTGAATCAAACGACGTAACTGAAGAGGTGAAGATAAGGGAAGATTGTCTATCGACTTTTGTTGGCAAACGTTCACCAGTCGATTATTTAAAAATGCTTCGCCACTTCGGAAAGAGGATTAATAAATTATTTAAAATTAAACGCTCAGGATTATATCGAACACAAATTTGTAATTATGTAGAAATAGATTGCAATATTATGGCTTCGACTATAGCTGAGATAGCAACCATTCAGAGTTATAACGATATTTAAGCTCGTTCTCGCGGTCTCGTTTTGTCATTAACTGAAATAACCCATAATATACCTAGTTTCCACGAGAAAATGTTGACGGTAATAACTTTGAAACAAAGCTCTTAGCCGCTGAGGCATTTTTGTTGGGGACGTTAATCGTACCAAATATCTAAGCACAGTTGAGAACTACTTTGCGGCTGGGGTACCGGAATCTGCGGTATTATATCGGCCCGATTATGGTTGAAAGCCACTTTAATGAATAGAAGTTTCCAAGATCTTATCGAGTGTCTTTAATTATTGAGAAGCTCTTCCCCATTCGGAGTGGGAACGAGAGATCGAATGAGAGCCCGCAAAACGGAAGTTTCGCGGTATGAAACTAAACGGGCCAAGTTTCGCCAGGTTTAAAATTAACAAAAGCAGAAATAAACTCAGCGATAAGTAATTTTGCATTGCTCCGCTAAACACCCCGAACGCAAGGAATGCTGACTTAATACTGAAGGCTAACGTACGTACGATTGGAATAAAAATCAACGAAGCACTGAGAAATTCCAAGGAAACGAGGAATTCCTTGATTCTGTATACGATATTATTTTTAGGTGCACTCGAAGAAAATTGAACACAAACGCAATCTAGATATTTAAAATTCCCTTTGACGCTCTGTGTTAATCGATATCGATCAGCATCGATTCATTCGCTGAGAACCAACAGTTTTAGATGGATTCCGCACCACCGTTTCGCCAGCAGCAGAGATGGGCAAAAAATTATTTAAAATAAAAATTTGTGTACAAAAAATTATTTGAAACAAAAATTTGTGTACGAAATTTGTATTTCAAATAATTTTTTGCCCACCTCTGGCCAGCAGCACACGTAAGTGCCTGGATAGCTGGTCTTTAAATGAGGGATTTGGTTGAAATTTTGTATACACTTAGTGCCCATCACACACAGCAACATATCAAACCCATAAACTGTAATTCCCAAAAGTTCGAATTCAAACTTCTTCTTTCATCAGATCCTCCGCAATATCAAGCTACACGTAACAACGAAGCCGATTCAAATAACTAATGGTAGGAACAATTAAAACTTACAAAACCTGTATATACACGTCTACATAAAAGAATTGACTACCAGTCGACTCGAACTCGGGAGATTCCTAATTACAGTTGAGCACGCCGCCGTTGCGACCGAATTACGGTTTCGTTCTTACGTGCAGCTACTTACGTACCGAGGCTCCACAAAACACAAACGTTTAAATTAGATTTGCTGTGGAAACTCTGAAATACACTATTTTATACATTGAATAAATTGCGCGACACAGCGTGAACTAACTATACGCAAAAATTCAAATCAATTACCCCGTGCACTGCCATCCAAGCACTAACGCCGTGACCAGTGCAGCGTAACTTCGGTAACGAGAACCGGTGCTCCCTTTGCGTGGTGTAGCCGGTGGCGCAACTTAGACGCGTCCGCTGTTTCAACACTTGGAGTGGTGCAAGATTTCGCGAAACGCCCCTCCGAGTCGGTCAGGTCTCACCGGCCGAAAGTATTACTTAAATCGCCCCCGAGGAAACAATCGGGGACGATACTTTCGGTGTTCTCCTGAACAAATCGACGCGAGAACTCGGCAAAATCTTGCGCAGGACGCTAGTCCCTCGGCGTGCGGACACGCCGACGCCACTCCGAGTGTTAATAGCGAAACAACGTCGGCTGCGCGGCACAGCTACCAAGAGTCTAACGCGAAGAACTTGAAAAAGACGTTCTCCGACAGCTTCCGCTCGATCAGAGTACAGTCATTGAAAGCTTCCGGTGTGGTCGGAGGGAAACGCGAGTCGCGAGCGTGTGCGCGCCTACCGCGCGATCGATCTCGCCGACCTTCTCTCTCTCTTGCCGCTCGACGGCACCTGTCGTCGCAGGACGCCGAGCATCTTCCAGGACTGCTCGCGTCTGTGCACGGAATGCAGGGGTTGTCCAACTTGGCAGTTTTTCTTTCCACTATCGTCCCTCCACCCGATCGTTCGCCGATCGCTCGCGAACCTGCGCGACCGCGACGACGACGACGACGGTACTGGCCGCCGTTCGATCGGCGCACCATCGATCGTCCGTTTCGTTAATTCTGCTCGCGCCTTTCGTTCCCTTTTGATTTGAGCGCGATTCGATTAGGGGGATATTAAGTCGGGACTCCGTCACGGTTCGCCGCCGAAACATCGGTGTCCGCGTTAGTTGCGCGCCCTCGGTGAAATCGTGGGCACGCGAACCGCAACTTATATACACAAGTACGCTCCTATCGGCGAAAAGGTTGGACATCCCCCGACTCGAGTTCTGTTATTTGGCAGTTATTTAAAAAGACCGTGTCAGTTTGACGGGACGACCCTTAGCGGCGCGATAGTATTAGACGATTCGATCTTAACACCCTCCCTGGTTAACGCCCCCGTAGAGATTATCGTTATCGTTTAATATTATTCAAGTTTTATCGACATATGTATATCGTATCTTTAACGGTAGTATTATCGTTAGTGTTATCCAATAGTAATTAATATTAACGTTACAATTAATTCTCGGTGTTATTAATGTATTTCTTATTAACCGTTGCTATTATATTATTATTGTTATTATTATTATTACTATTATTGTTGTTGTTCTTCATCATTTCGTTCCCGTTCGTGTCGTTACTATTTTATTATTGAAAGGCCGCGACAACGCTCTCTCGAGGAATGTACAACACCGCTCGCCCGAGTTCTCCTGTTCCGAATGACCGTTCCCGTGACAACGCGAGCCCCGCGATTCTGTTCTCGCGCGGCGAGCCTCGATCACCCGGCCGGAGAGAAAGCGGCAGCGGTCAGGGTTTGTGTCTCTACTCTTTTTAGGTTAAAATAGGGTAGCCGAAGAAGTTGGACGCGCAACGTGGCCGTGTATTGTCAACATTGTATATGTCGAAGGCGCCTCTCTGTACTCCTGTCGCGATCTGTTCGTCCCTGTTATTACTTTCACACCCTCCCGCCCCCACGCATCCTGCCCGGAACTCCGCCCAAATTCGACGTAGTGAAGCGTTCGCACGATCCGTCGCGGCGTCGTCGAGCTCGATCGAACGCGAGGCAAAAGTACCCGAACGGCGGACGACGGCTTCCGCCGGCCACCCGTGGAGTCCTCCTTCCGACCTTCCCCTCTGCCTTCCCCCGTCGTTTCTTCGTCTCTTCCTCGATCGTTAGCTGGCAGCACGCTGCACGCGCGTGCACGCAGGATCCTGCCTTTCTCTTCCTCGCACGATCCTCGCAGCTTCTCGCGCCACCGCTTGCCGGACGAGGTGAGCCGGGGAGCGGATGGGGGCGAGAAAGGCCGCAGGCAGGAAGAAAGGAAGCACGGAGCGACGAGTCCGCTCCCTTTTCGCGTTTCGTTACTCCGCGTCGCGCCGTGGCAGCCGCCTCGAAACCCACGTGCCGTCGTTTCTGGGGAACAGAGAGAGATTTCAGTGCGACGGTGAGGCCTGCTTCGCCGTTGAATTACGACGAGGGGCAGGCTGCCGGCTAGTTCCAGCCACGGTGCCGAGCTCCGGAGTTAAGGGTCTCTCGTAACGCGTTGGGGGAAACAACGGTGTGTTCTTGCGCCGTGAACAATTTCGTTTCTGAACGAGTCGCGATGGAGATGCGCGGAGTGTACCGGGGATCGTAGGAGGAAAGACCGTGCAATGTTCTGTTTAAAGAATTCAAGTCAATTTTCAATTCACTTACAGAAAGGGAGAATGATAGTGTTACTTTCAATCGATTGTATTTTACACGAAATGCGCGGAAAATATTTTCTTCATTGCTGAGGAGAAGCACGTAAATTTAAGGTGTGATGTCTGGAATAGTGTTTGTTACACGGGTGTGAAATAGGGTATGAAAATATTGAGTTCTCTTAACTGTGTAGGTTCTAGGGGAAAAACTAGGTACACAAGGAAGGGAGTAAGAGAAATGATCATCTGGGGTCGAAGTGTTTATAGTCTTGCCACTTCAAGTTTGCAGAAGGAAGACGAACTTCTTAAAAGCAAAGAATTCTTTCTAATGTGGGTGGGATTGTCAAATTAGAGCCAAGTAAATTGTTAAGTTAAATTAGGAAGGAAGTAAGTACTTGAGGCAGTAGGAAGCGCTGAACAAATAGTTCCCAGTAGGATGCTATTGAATTAAATGTATTCTGCAAACGAAACAGTCCTATTTTAGTATTAAGGCATTTACATGCAATTCGCCGCGAAATTCGAGGATTCAATTTCCCTGGACAATTTCCAACGGCATTGTACATTTACTCGTTGAAAATTGTATATCTACCACTCGGTGGAAATTATCAGCGTGACAACGGACGGGCTAGTCTCGTTATGTAAAACAAATTAACGTGTCCATACTGTATTAATTTCGTTTTCTGCATGTCTCTCGTGTAGCGTGAAAAGTGACGTTACACGATTCTCGAACGCGGCACGGCGCGTGTGCGCCGATCGCCATTGCTAGAAATTTCTGCGCGAACTTCCACGGGAAATGGGTGGGTGGTGTTAATTTTTGTATGATCAACATTTTTACGGGAGTAAAATTATATTGCACTGCTACAAAAGAAGTGGTGGGGGATAACAAAGACATTTTAAAACAAATTAAAACCGACCTCAAAGAAATAAAAATGCACCAAAAAGTAAAAAATAATTCTTTCCCGTATTTAATCTACGACTCTCGATTTTTTAAGTCGGCGCCAGATTTACACGTTGCAAATAATGAAGGGACCGATATAAAAAAATTGAGAGTCATAGATTAAATAAGGGACAAAGGTATTTTTTACTTTTTAGTGCATTTTTATTTCTTTGAAGTAGATTTTAATTTTTTTTAACTTTTTTATTTGATGGCTTTTTTATATATATTGACACAATATGGTGAGGAGATATGCGCGTACGTACATAAAATAATAATAATAATTATGTAAACTGGCAAAATATTGGGTTAATATTGATGCAGTACCTACGTGAAGGGACCGTCGCCCTCTTTCGAATAAAAAAAGATCACGAAATTCGGTACATATGCTGAGGTGTTATGCGGGGACAAAATAAAAAAAAATACATACTTTCTGAAGTCAGTTAAAAATGTACTTTCAGCGAAACAGGGAATCCGGACTTATAACAGGACAACACTGTACTGTCTGCAGCTGGGAAAATATTTAAAAAATAATTTAATTCTCTGAAGACTTAATGGTAGCAAATGACAGGTCTTAAAAGTAAATGTAGGAATATTCTGCTTAAAAATATTGTACTTTAAATGTAATAAGAATCTAGGGATATATTACCTTTGGCATTTTTTGTGCATTGTTTCGGTTACTTGACCGGGGCAGTCTATTTACTGGACGATTATGTGTGGCGCACGACACAATATGACTACCGTGGCCAAAACCGTGAACAACGTGAAGATGTACAAGCAAAGCCTGCAATTCAGAGAAATAAAAACGTATTCAATAATGCTCCAGCTCAAGCCTGACGAATCAAAAACCTTTTGTGTACCAAGATAAAAAAACGTCAGAGTTTCTACATTCTATGCACAGTTTAATGATAATCTGAATGCACAAATAAAGATAAAACTATGCTAGAATTGTTCCTCGACACCTATTAAAAAAATTAGAAACCAGAAGAAAGTTTGGTACTTTAGGGGAGCAATGATTCTCTCTGTGGTAAGTGTAAAATGAAAACCACCGTGGTTGAAACTTTGATGAGATCGTGTATCGAATCTGAGAGCTTCGATACTACCCTGTCGTACAAGACGGCGGACGCTACCCTTGGTTGGAAGCGTACCATGACATCAAGTTGCAACCCTCAACGGAGGAAATTAGACCCATTACCAAATATCACACTGATGGGTATCTTTTCAAACGACTGTTTTGCACAGAATGTAATTTTTTATACGTCGCACTGATGTTCTCAGAGATATTGAGCGTACGTGCTTACAGGACGGACTGTACATCTACCTGTCCACCACCATAGCGGCGAATTTCCAATCGTTGATGACCGCGTCGTTTTCGTCCGCTTCTTTCATGCGATCCGTGATGAACCGCAGCTCCTTAAGTATCGTGAGCAACTCTTCCTGCATACCCTTGAGGGGTAACGATGCTGACGTGTCCTCAATCGTCGCTGGCCTTCCAGTGGATATCGGTGTACCGTACGCCGACCTACTGTTGAAAAGATGTACGAATTAGTCGTTTTGTAGGTGGACGCAACGCTAAATTTTTCATTCTGATGGAGAGAAATTGTGTTCACCTACTGGGAAGCCTGGGAATGAGAGGTACTGTAGGAATCTACTGTTTAAAATGGTTGAGAGGCGACTATGAATATGTGTTTAACTTTTAGGGAATATTCGGAGGAAAATTGCATGAGAATTTATGAAGAAATTTTGACAGATAATGTCGGGAATTTTTATAAGATTCAAATATAACGTAGACTGCGAGAAATTATGAGGGGTTTAAGTCATCATTTTTCCGGGTTAGTGGTTATTCAAAAAATACGTGCCCCGAAACTCTGTATTTCCTGTTTATTGTCGTGAAAGCAGGTTATAATAAATAAATGTTTATCTCCGAAAATATTAATCAGGAGGGCAACCACTCTTCCTATTTCTTGTGGCTATATTTTCGAAGATAAAAATTCATTTATATTAAAGTTTCGTTATCACAGAAATGGACAAAAAATTAAAAATTGTACGGTCTGGATTTTTTATATAAATTCGAAACCAGCAAAGTGATGAGTTAAACCCCATCTAATTTCACGTGCACTGCATCATATTCGAATTTCATAAAAATCCGCCATACCGTATGCAAAATATGATTGGTTTGGCATAGAACGACCCTACTGTTAGGGTTTATACAGAAATCCACGTTTGAAAAAAGCGGTTATCGAATTCCATTATTCCCGAAAAACCGGTTTTCCATTTTTCACAAAAAATATCATTAAAATAGTAAATAAATATTTGTACTTATTTTAAAAAGGTTCAGCTTCCTTAATATTATGGAATTACAAAAATATAACGAAATAAAATATACTCTATCTATACAAAGCCAAATAAAAAAAAATTAAAATAACCAGAATCGGTAACAATACATACAATTTTTGAGTTCATTTAATATTTATGGATCTACAAAAATATAACATAATAAAGTAGACTGCATACAAAACAAAATGAAAAAATCTAAAACAATTAAAATCCGTACCAAATATAAATCTTTTGAAAGGCGGTGCGTACCAAATTATAAATCTTTATTCCATTTAGTATTTTTTTCTGAAAATATGAACTCATGAAGATTAGTTTTACAGTAAACTGTTTCCTACTACAATATGCTTGTGTCCAAGGCGATTTCAAGTAAAAATGTTAACGTTTTTAATTAAACAATTCAATCATTTCTGCATATTAATTCTAGTATATAAAACCAGTTTTTCAAATTTAAAAACCGGTTTTCGAATATTACAAATTTATAAATAAAAACCGGTTTTCAAAAACCGACAAACCCCACCTACTGTATTTTCTTACATCTTATTAACACCTCATTACACCTTTACACTGAACTCACACCGTCACGAATCTACAACATTTCATTCTGTAATTTGGGAAGCAAGAACGGCGAGAACACGGGTTTTCCATTTGGTGGTTCGCAGCATTGATCCTCGAATTGCCTCGTTAAAGGAACGGCGAGAAAACACGGAAATTGGGTCGAACCTATAACTGTCGTACTAATGTCCGTAAAATTTCACCGAGTATTCGAAACAATTCTGCGAGGCAGTGCACATTCTCTGGAATCGTTTTCCCTATTTGACGTCAACTGCACAGAATCATTTGATCAGAAATGTTTCAGCTGGGCGCCAGCAAGATATCGCGAACAGCCATCAAAGAGAAAGAGAAAATAGATATCCTCACCGGAGGCCAATAGACAGAAAATTTAAACGAACGGGTCTTTGCTAGCTGCGAGGAATCCATATCCCGGCGTCGAGATGGTATATTGGAAAGAAGGGAGACGAAAAATAGGGATCTGAATGAAAAACACGAGTAGTGTGCCTAATTAATGCCCGGCACACTTCAACGTGGTTATTTTAGTCTTTACATTCGCCTGGAAAGCCAGCTTTAAAATCTTCAACATCTGAATAATATACATATTTAATTATAAGATGATATAGCAGCGCCCAAATAATAAATTCTGCAATTTTATCGTGTAAATTTATTCCTGTACATATAGCGTTTAAATGTTTCCTCTTCATTTTATTGCCTCCCTTTTACAGAGGTATTCACCGTGCCGTGTTAATTGGTCGAAAGTACAATTGAATTTTCGATTATTTGATAGTGTATCAACTTAATAACCACTGAATTGTGTTTTTCATTGTTGTGTATAATCAAGGTGCAGAGGAAATTCGACGATTTTCAATCAACGTATTTTTACACCAAAAATTAATACAAAAGCAATCAATAAAATGAATGAACTGTTATATTCACCACACTTGTAATTGTTTCTTAAATGTCACATTTTTTTATATTCTTCAAATATATTTCCAAATTTCTTTTTCCATACACAAAATGACACATAAATAAAAAAAAGAGTGGCAACTGTAAGGCAGGTGCCAATTAAATATATGCAAAGCAAATAACTTTCTGCTATTTTTTTAGGGATTTCCTAGATACTTTACCAAATTTCTGTGTAAGATTCTATTACACTTTGATTGAAAATATTGGTCCCTCAGCAGTTACTTCTTGTGTTTATACTGTTTATAGTAGGAGAGTGGTTTCAGAAATGCAAACTTCTGCCACACCACTTATGAAGTAACATGATTCTGCGTGAAGTTGCGAAACTCGAGAAGAAGCTTTAGGAAGTACGGTACCTTATGTATCCGGAAGGAGGATTTGCCGCGCTGTTTCTGTGACAAAAATCATCGTCGATGTCTAAAACGTTCGCCAGCAAACTCTTGCTACTCCTTTCTTGCAGCTCCATGTCCTTCATCCGGTTGCTTATAAGAATATTCTTCTTCGTGATCTTCTTCCCCGGACGACTCATGCGCAACAAGCAGGGCATCCATTGCAAAAGCAACGTTTTCACCTGTGCGTAACGCCAGAAAAAAATTAGAACATTTTCCCCTTAATTTTTAATTAATTATACCACTATCAAACCTAAATATCTTATTCAGGATTGCTTACAATTCTCCTCCAAATTTCTTTAGATTCTAATAGCAACAGACTTTCCATATCTATGGATAAATTGCAAATTTTTACTCTTCATATTTACAAAATCGATTCCTTACCGCACAAATTAGTTTTAGTCGCATGCACTGAGCAAAAGTTTCCTTTACACTGTGTATAAAGTTGGTGGCGACAAAGGGGAACTATCAAAAGGAAAGAATTCTCCGTGTCCGATATTGAATTATGAATTTCCATTGTATTTGTAAATTTGATATCTCACGGCGTGTGTTACGTTTAATAACATCCACCAAGCGGAATATATTTTTATAGTATCTTTGGAATTAGATCTCGTCTGTTTCATTGTGCTTCCACTCAGAATTTGGATAAAAATCAATATATCCTGTTATCGAATATCTGTCGTTATTACAACTGGTTCTGTCTGAAAATTGCAACTCCTCTCCGCTCAAAGTATTTAACCAGACCCATCGAGCACGACTTTCTTTCCCGCTCTACAGACAAAGTTAGTTCCCTTTTATTTGCGAACAATTTTTCCTAGCAGCGGGATTCTCATCTCTGCTGGAAGAACTACATTTCTGCTTGGTTTATGGAACTTCCAGTAATCAACGGTCAAGAGTAAGTACTATAACGCCTCGGAGGCGTTTTAAACTTTTAGCAACTAAAGCACCGCCTTTAATAGCTGTAATGGCCGCCGCGTATATAAACGGAGAATCTTGTGAACCCAAACACGAACTGTTCTACTGTGAACACGAAATCCTTTCGTGTTTCATTGAGCTAAAAAAGTTTCAAGAACTCTGAGATTCAATTCCAAGGGAACAGGAACTGTCTCCGTGACTTTCCATTACAGAATACAAGAATTGTTGGCCAATGCAAAGTTAGTGGTCTTTTATTTATTTCGTCAATTCTGGGAGAAAATTCGAGTCTCTTTCATACCTTTCTGTTAATAATTATGTGATCCTTTATATAAAATAAAAAATTCAATATTACATATGATATTATAGAATGTAATATCAGTAGCTGCTGTAACACACATGGAATTTTATGATGCATATGTCGTGTACTGAATTTTATAGACGTTATTATATATCAACGTTCTTTTAATTTCTTATCCCTTTGTATAAAAAATTGACAATGCATTTTTGTAAATCGAACTAATTATCACAGCAACATATGATTTAATTACGCAGCTACGTAATCAGAAATATTATATTTCACGTATCAGTATTAAACAAGCCTGAACATGAAATTTGAAAATTTAATCTCTTAGTTAACATTGGCCAATAATAATACGTAATAATACATTGCGTTCATCAATATATTTCATAAATACAGGGACGTGCACTGTTCTGCGTTACGTCGTGTATTATGCATGTGACAATCAGAGTTATCGCAAAATGAACATCAAGTTTGAATACCGATGACAATCTAGTAAGCAAATTCTCAAATTCCTTTGTAACATTGTTCAGTCACTTAAAGAAGCAATTTAGAATAAAAAAACCTTGAACAAAATAAGCGTTATTTCGTCACTTGCGAAAATTAGATTTCTCCACAGAACGGAATACAACGACTCGTGTCGTTCAAACATTAATTAAATCTTCCATTAACAATCTACTTGGCACTCCGTTAATCATAATACGTCTTGTCGAAAAGATTTCCTCTCATTAAACCGAACTTTTTCTTCCCCATAATATTTCACGCTTCCCCTTATTTTGAACCGTAAATACAACAAGCAAACTCGCGTCTTTTTCCTCTCGTTTAAGGCAAAAACATCCTGCAGAGCGTAAATTTAATTCCCGCGACTCGGAGCGGGGTATATCACGTAGCGAGTTACTCGATTCCTTTCACGAACAACGGAACGAAAGAAGAAGGGGGAAATGCTGCTATCGGTTAGAACGCCGATCCCAGAAACTCAAGAGAGAAAGAAGGCTACCTTTCCACCGGGCAGAACACAAAGCAAACATGAACTGATACAGCGAGTTGCAGAGACGTTACGCGTCAAGGTTCCTTACCCACTGTGGCATCACGTATCTGTCCGGCGACCTGTGATGATAGTTGAGCACCACCACCGTCAGAACGACGCTGCTCGCCACCATGAACATGATGCAATTGAAGTACGACCCTGAATTCGGGGTGTTCCCGAAGATCCCCCGAAGAAAGAAACACAGAAAGGAGGCGATTAGTCACGGTAATGGATCGGGGATCCACTCAATTAGTCGGTAAGAATGAAAGACCGCAGCGCGGGGTTCCTCTGAGCCTCGCTGACTGAGAGACTGTATACATTCGTAATCATCGTCAGACTATTCTCTCTTGTCTTCCCTATTATTTAACCCCCTAGTAGTCTTTCATTCGATCTTACGACTACCTTTGCTCTCTCTTTCACACACACACACACACACGCGGATTAGGAGGTCGTGGGAAATGAGACCACGGAGCGCACACGTCGCGTACACGCTAAAGAAGTCTCAGGGATAGTTCACGCGAGACACTTGGTGGCTGGTGTAAAAGATGCGGCCACTTTGCGGACATTACTGGGACGCCAGTGGCTTAGGTACAATTTATCGTGACATCCACACGCTTTTCTTCTTCCGTATTTAGCTGGTTACTTGGTATTCTCTCATTCTCGCGTATGGGAAGAATGGAGTTGTCAGTGCTGCTGCTAGAAGAAGTAGAAGCCATTGGCGGGATACTGTGGCTGGGTGCAAGACACTGTTGCAGGTCTGTGGCTCTGTTTGAATAGGTTCATATCGACAGGGGAAGTGAATATTTTGATGGAGGTTTTAAATCGTAGGTGTGGATGAATGTTAATAAGTCCTGGAATAGTAGCTGCTACTGGTTAATATCTTTTTAAGGAGAAATGGCTGTAAATATTACGTTTCCAAGTCGTCTAATAGATTTAGTTGGAACTTAAGTGGTCCCTTTATTTTATCTTGCATCCTTTGGTGACATTTTATTTTTAATAGAATAAAATATCGTATCTGGAGGTTGGAAAAGAGCTCTTGAATTTCATCCAATAAAAATTGTTATCCAAAGCCTTGTACAGTGTTACGTAATTAAATAAGAACAAGGTGTTATTCTCTGCAGGATTCAAAAACTGCTCCCTGCAGTCGACTTTCTCTGCGGTCTTTTTGGTATGCAAAGACCACTTGAATTCTAATAAAACCTACCAGACGATTCGGAAGCTTAATACCTGCAGCCATTTTCTACAGAGATGATTAACCAGCACTGACTAGTTACTCAGGATTTACTAACACTTGCAATCCTACAATTTAAATCCAACTCCACTGGAAAATCCTTCTCCCTGGTCACTCAGTATCGCGACGTTAAGCGTCTCATATGAAACAGTACCATCAGCTAAGTATTTACAATAAATTCATTCCATACGTGGCACATCAACTATGTACAGTTTGTACATACATATGTCAAAGTATTGTTCGGTAGAACACCGACGATTCGCACGCGAGCAGAGTATACTGGCAGAACTGTGTCAGCAGATCAGGCGCAGCAATATTATTACCGATTTTAATAAGATCATTTTCCTGGACAATCAGCGCCACGAATTTCGAGAATGCCTGTGCCCCAGCAATCGAATCGGGGAATTGCCTGTCGAAACAATCGGTGTTCCACCGTGATACGCGTCGCTCCGTGTTTCAAGGGAGTAGGTTCGTGCAGGGAGACTCGTGTTCCACGGAATGGGATAGCCTCTCGATCCTGAATCACACGTTTTGTGCTCGCGATTCGGGGAACGAACGCGCGTTTCGCGATTGCTCCGTCGCCCCATTCACTCCTCCGGCGACCCCGAGGCCGCGCTCTCGCCGATCCGTTGCGGGGTCGTACCCTCGTTACAGCCAAGGAAACACAGTTCAGGAAATAAAGAGAGAAAGAAATTAGGCGGGCGAAGAACGAAGGGAAGATCGTAAAAAGCGCACAGTACGCTCGACTACGGTTGGGCGAAAGAGCCTGGGCCCTTGTAACAGGCGCAGAACAGAGAAGCGTACTTGCCCGTGCGTGTACACGCCGCGAGATAAATATATTGTTTTTCCGAGCGTAGTTTCAAGTCTGGCCACGGTCAGACGCTCGTCATGATCTTTGAGAGGACTCGTTGCAGGGTTCGCTGCACTATGCCCGTTGTGGAATGCTTGAACGCGTCGATATTCGTTCGTTTATGTTACGCTATAATGTATTAAAGTAGATTATGAGGGAGGAATTTCTGAGGTTGAAATACTTGGAAATGGGCTGTTCATTTTTTCACATGTAAGCTGTGGGAAATTCTATTTCAATGGATTTGAAATATGATGGATTTCGTGTGAAATTAGGGTGGGTTTAAGTCATCACTTTCCTGGTTTCGAATTCGTTTAAAAAATATGGAGCATTAAGTTTTAGAAGTTTTGCGGCGAGAAGTTCTGTAAGTGAATTTTTAATTGCGAAGTTATCAGTCGTATGAAGTCTATTCTTCTTTTGTTTTAATCGGGAGTGAGTGATCTTCCTCGATAAATTTCTGCAACATGAAAATTATGAACAAATTCCTGATTTTTAAGTCTCATCTTAAGGTCGTGATTTAAAAAATCCGAAAGCGGTATTATTGGATTCTTTCAAGCCTTTTCTACGAAATAAGACTTTCTTTGGGACGATTGCTTTAAAGTTGTCTTTAGTAGCTCGGTATAAAATCAATTTTTAGAAACCATCCTGGAAAAAGTCGTATTTCACACAGAAGGTGTCGCATATCATATCTTGGGGATTTTCAAAAATACGACATTAAAGTGAAATTTGCAGAATAGGTATTTGTTTATAATTTTCATGCTACATAAACGATATTTCTGCCGAAGAACCAGATTCATTCCGAAAATTCGAACCTCCTCGATTAAAATAAAAGAACAACGGACTTTGTAAGTACGAGTCATGGTTTTGAAAATGAAAATTCATTTATAGATATGGTTTTCCCGAAATTGGGTAAAGATTGTTAACTATAACGGCCCATATTATTAAAACAAATTTGAAACCAGCAAAATATGGGCTTAAACCACCTCCAACTTCGTGTGCGCTACATCATGTTTCTATGCCATCAAAATCCCTATCATCCATTGCAAAATATGAGCAATTTAACGTAGACTAGCCCATAGATATTCGTACAAGTATTTGAACATGACACTTAATCTTTATCGCCACAACGAATCTGCAAAATTTGACTAGACTTAGATCTACATAAATCAAACACATAATATTGATTAAAACTCGAATTACTTCCTCAATAAGGCACAAAATTAAAACTAAATTTCACTTTGCTAAACACGAGAGCAAGAAAACCAGATCATTCATTTGTTAGGCATCTTAGACTATCAACAGATCTAATCAGATCTTCCTCCCAAAATTTAGTATTCTGCGAACAGACATCTACCTAGCGCGTTGCAAGGCTAACCATTCGACGCGAGGTTAAGTGTTAAGGGGAACTTCAATAACGAGTCCTCTCGAATCGTGTGTGGCGATGGGAATCGCTGACCTGGCTTGTGCCTTGGAAGGGAAACGTCTAACACATTGGCATGCAGCTACGGAATGCAATTACTACGAGAGGATGCACCAGTACTCTACGTATTAAGGCACGAATATTGTTGCAGTATCTATGCAGCATGCAGTTCAACGGAGACGCAGCGTTCATACACGTATAAAGGTGCAAGCTGCTCGTAGACTAATAGTTACGCCAAGTTGTGTTCCATCTTTCTTACAGAGCACAGCTGAACAGGCTGGTGCTGGTATGCGACAGACTTACTGGCAGATGTTATACTGTATCCTCGGTAAACAGCGTTTTGTATTCGATGTTGTTTTCTGGCGATTAGTCCCCAGATTATTAATGGAACATTCGCAGAGTTTGTCGTGTACGGGCGTGTGTTTACTTGGCTGAAAAGTTTCATTTCTGTCGCGTTGCAAAGACGTAACGATGGAATATTGCGCCTGATGGCAGAAATGGTTATAATACTTTCTGTGAGAAGAACGACTAGTGTGGTTACTTTGAAGTGTGAAAGAGTTTAAGGGTAACGTGGTTGTGTAGTTAAGATACGCGATGTTAAATAAATCCTGAGATTTTTCTGGACTCACTAAAACTGTAGTAGTAATTTTTCTTACATTATCAGAAAGTCTGAGATTAAATCGAGTGACTATAAAGCCCTACTTTTCATTACTTGCAGCTAATTTCCTACATTTTTTTCTCAGTCTTCCTGTTGGCTTAGTAGCTTCTTACACTTACTCAAGACTATTCAGGCATATCGATAGTGAAGACACCAAAACGGCAATGTGAGTACGACAGCTCGGTCAATGAAACTCCTCGAGTAAAAAACTGAATAACTAAAAGGAATTTACTTTACGAATCCGCGTGTTATTTTTTTTATCATGAAATTCGTTACCCAGTTGATTTTCCCATCTACATACAGTCTTCAAACACTCTGTATAATGTATATTCCACCTCATAGTTGCCTCCTTCATTCCCCCCAATTTTGCGAGAAATATTATTCCTCGATTTTTCCTCCCCGTTGTCTTCGACAACCCCCGTCTACTTTGCCCGATAATTCCTAATAATGCAAATCCATGAACGCGATTTTTCTTAAATCGAGCGAAAGAGTGGCGATTTATCGATTCGACACGAAACCGCGTGCCATCGAGCGTATTAGAATGACGAACGAAGAAACTAAAAGGGTAATCTCGGCGGCGGTGGCTGAGGGAGCAGCATCGAGGGGGCGGTTTTAAAGACAAAGGGGGGTTAGCTTCGTGGTCGCGCGTTTAGCGGCTCCATAAAGGCCGACATAAGCGTCACTGACGTGATTAATCGTTGTATACGAAAGCGGTTACCATCGCCCCTCTCTTTATTAATGAATCTTACAGCGAACGTGGCCGCTGTACATGCGCCGAGTTACAACTTTTGCTCCCCTTGGCGAGTGGAGGGTTTTCTTTCGGACCTTTTGGCTGAAAGGGCTACGCGGGAAAGTCAAGCCAACCGACGGAGGATAAGGGGGAAATGGAAATTCAAGAGGTTACGGTCGACGACTTCGCCGAAGGGTGGAAAAGACTTTTCGTTAAACGGACGCGAGCGAGACTTTGATTTATCTAGCGTTTCTGCGTGTGATTTCGATCTTTTAATGTATAAAGTATCTGTGGGAAACGAGTTATCTTCGGCGAAATAATCCGTTTTCGAAAATACTAAGTAGTATATATTTGTGAATCGTAATGGTAATATATTTTTTTAATGGAATCGTGGGACTCTCTTTACGAAAACAGTTCTTAGTGCTTCTTAAGTGGCATGACTTTGGATGAAGGGATATTAGTATTAGGAAATATTAATATCAATATTAGTGTTATCTAATTGTATACCTAATAGTATACCAAATATTTAGTATACCTAATATTATACCTAATATTAGTAGGGTATTACTTAATAGTAGGTATGCTTACCTAATATTAGTTTTACCTAATAGTAGGCGTACCTTCCTAATATTTCAGTCTCTATGTATTAAAAAATTAGTATTATTTAATACTGATATGAGTATTATATTACTTAATACAGATATTAGTATTATATTGCTTAATACCGATATTAGTATTATATTACTCAATACTGATATTAGTATTATATTACTTGACACTGATATTAACATTTGGTGATACTATTTTTGTATGGTTAACCCTTTGCACTCCAAGTATACCTCTCACGCAAACCAAAGTCTAAATTAAAGCTATAGGTACATATGACATATACTAACATCATTAAAACTTGTAATGTAACTACAGAAATTCAAGATTCGCGGAATTAATAAATAATTGGACTGAAAATCACTATATTAAAATTGTCCGCTTGAAACTTCTATAGTAGTATACAACAAGTGTACCATTTATTAAAAGATCTGCGATCGATTCATCACCTAATAAATTAAAGTGCAGAGGATTAATGGTGACTTTGGAAGTAGCAAGTGCTAAAATATGTCTCCATTACACTATAAATATTTTCTAACGTGTTTTTGTTATGTTTCGGACAGTACCGCGGCGATGTCCAATCCATAGGTTTCTCCGAACGCATGCCAAAGGTCGTCTCCCACGCTTTATAAACGGAATCTAAAATTCATATAGCCTTAATGTAAATGCGACGCCCATGGAAAACGATATATTGCCAGGTCGGGGGACTCGTTCGAGGAGCACGGGGTGGTGCAAGAATATTTATTGCACGTGCACGTAGGCAAGCAAGCCGCACGGTGTGCACGACAAACGCAAATTGCGAGGATCTGTCGGTGTGCGCGCGAAAAAACGTTTCACACAGCTTCATTAATATGTGCGCCGAGTTGGTGCTAGCGAGTTGGTCGAACGGCGACCAGCGTGGACGAATCGCGTGGCTGCTCGTCAATTCGCTCTGGTTCGCGCATATCACGGGGCTACATGCTCTTGAACCGTCGGAAAAAGGTGGCATGGGTTTTTTTTTGTTTCTAGTGACCTATTAACTGCCGCGGATTGAGTGAGTGTTTGTTTGAAAATGCGTGTGCCGAAGTATTTGCAACCAAAATTTCGTCAAAGAACTTTAAACAATGGAGGTGTGACTTCTACTCGAAGTTCTTCTGACAGTGTTCTCTATATAGTGTTCTACGATGGATATAATATTGTCAGGGGGATTTACATGGAATGGAAACCCAAATCAATTTTCATATAGTGGGGTTAGTTAACTATGATTACAAAAGTAGGTTTGTAGTTCAGATTAAATTTTGTATATTGATTTTCACATACATCGTTATTTATTGTGATTTAAAAAAATGAAAGTCACTTACCAAGAAAAATTTCAATAGTTAGTTTCAAGTAGTTTCATCGAATATTTAGTGCAAATATTAAATGAATCATACATTTCAGGAGATATCGTGTCCATCGACTTGGAAAATATCAAATTGGTTAAAGGTCGAGCTATCATAGAATAATTTGCAATATATTTCCGGATATACCCGGTAGTGTGTGGGTCTGTATCTGCGCGTGCCCCCTGCGTGCGCGCGCGAGCGGCCACTGCTCCGCGCTCAGCTGTTTCGGCTTTAAACTGCGCGTCCCGGAACTTGGACTGCTAATATTCAACTGTTAATATTTCAAGAACGAAGCTTCGGATCCCAAATCGGTAAAGGACTTTTCGGTGCGACTTTGCATCAGGATATTACCTGTTCAGGATTATCCCTCAATTTCGGAACGCCCTGTATCAAACCACAAAACTACTTCTCATAAAAATGTCCTCATATTCGTCATCCATATTTCACATCCCCACTCAAGATATGCAAAAGAATCTTGTTTCAAAACTTCACCAGCTTTCAAATTACATAAATATTCATCTTCATTTCATTATCGTTTCTGCCACCTCCATGGATTTCTCGTACTAATTTGACGAAGGTGTGGTACACGGAAAAACGATGGCAAAAACCTGGCATCGTCCTGAAGCCACAAGCTCGTTCATCGAGAACAATGGCGGTCACCGCGATGGAGTTCAGCTTCGACGCGATGCAAACGAGCTTGCAATCGAACCGCGCCGGTGAATTTTCGGTTCATTGGTCACCGATGATTTTTCATTCCGAATCACAACGAAGTCAGACGAGCGCGGCGCGATTCAAACGATGCCGTTCGCTCGATACGGATCGCATCGTCCTATTACGGGTCTAGTTAACACCGCGCGTACAATTAGCAGTTAAATACCGGTATTTGCGTCACCTTTCAGCAAACACGGAATCGTCTGCCCGTTGTTCAAATATTAATGTAGAACTAGCCTTCCTTTATACTTCGAGCTCAAACCTCGTTTTTCGCATTCCGCACGCTACCGAGAGCAGCGAGTTCGGAAGTAACGATTGAGTTTCAAGTAATCAAGGGATCGGAGTTATCGATAACTATATTGAAACGTTCCTCGCCTCTACGTTCTACGCACCCTGATATCACAACCAGCAAAATCTGACCAAATGATCCATAATTATGAGATAAGTTAGTGGAAGAAGGTTTTACAAATTTCGAAATGCCGTAAATTTTGTAAGAACAATGAGCTTCATTTTGTCTTGAAAATACTGTTTTCATCCCCCCACAAGATTTCCTCTACCCCATCGCATCCATAACAAATATAAATGTGAAGCAAAGAAGATTTAAACAAAATGATACGGTTGGAAAGTTAGTAATTATACAGGAAAACTCGTCCATTACTAGGCATTATTGTGGAACTCGAGCACAGAAATACGCGGGGCAAATGTGATAAATACTGAATCGTGGCTCTGTCCGAAATCCCCTATATTGGGCACTCGTTACACGACCGTGAAACATTTATTACTTTCCATCGTACAGGTGCACGCGAAATCGCTTTTAGTTGGTGTTCGCTTGATGGCCGTTGAACTTTTCTCTCCTTTCGCAGTCCGGTAATAGAGGAGACGTTAACGATTCGTTGCCCCAGGATCGATAAATCGGGTGTTTTCATCCTGAATAATCGAAACACACGAATAATTCCTTGATACTTCTATTAAGGTCCTCTACAAACCTGCACAGTTTCAAAAAAATCGGAACTTCCGGCTAACCGAACTGCCCTTGTTAGATACGAGTTATTGGTCAACATCGATGTATCAAATCTACCATAGCTCTGTCAATTTTAAAGACGCGGCAATGGAATTTAGAGGGCATATGTAGAAAAGAATGAGGAATCTAATTATGCGTTTTATACAACTCTTAATAAGTTTATTTTTATTAACGTGTCCCTTTCATGACTTATACTGTCCCATTTGAAACCACCTAGTGGTAAAAGGGACATTTCCCACTTATTTGAAAATCGAAGATTTCGTTATTTTCCATTACAATTGATGAGTTTGTAATATACTTTTATTGAAGGGATATAAACACGCTTTCTATTGATGTAGGGGAGATGTACCGTTTGTGGCCATTGCACTGTTTTTGGCCACGTGCATAATTATCTTATTTTTAAATTGTTTGCAGATCATTATTATGTGGAGAATTTCACATCATAAATATTTTGTTTAGTATACCGCCAGAAATATAAGGATACATTTATTGCTTACACGAAAAATATCATATTTTTTAAGAAGTGGCCAAAACTGGTGCAATATCTTAAAGTGTCCACAAATGGTGCATCCACCCTACTTGTGTTTTAAATACCTATCACGATATGGTCAGAAATGGCCGCTAAACAAAAGTGTCCCTTTTATAGCACCTCTCCCCTACAATTTAGACTTTCATCAGTAAAGTATCTCACAACATACATCGCCAATGTCCACGCGCCAACGTTCGACCTCACTGTTTTCCCTCATTTCCTCCTTGCAGCCCCACTTTCATCCTCGCCGCTGTTTAAGAAAAGAAGTTCGTTTCCTTCTCGCGCGTTCCCTTTCATCGGAGGCGCACGTTTACTTCACCCCGTCCCTTGATTACTCCGAACGACCGCCTTCGTTACATCGTCACGTGCACACAAGTCGTTCCGTTCCTCCCCTCGGCCTACCTGTCTTCCCTATCCCTCAGCCTCTGTGCACCCCCCGCTGTCCATTCCGTCGTTCGCGATTTCATGCGCTCAATCTGCCCCTTGATTACTCCGCGTTCGACGGTGATTTACTCTCTTTACCCCTGTCCCCTATCGGCGCCTTGAATCAGCCGCGTTAGTCCGACCGAGTGAATCCTTAATCTCGCGATTTTAATGACGCCGGGGGGGAGGCGGGCCAGTTCTTTAACTGCACGCTCGAGCTGCTGCTCGATGGACCGTGCACCTTGCAATTTTTCATACCACTTTCAAAGCTGTTCGAACCTCCCTCGCGCTCCGAGCCATCGGTAATCCTCGCGGCTTAACTTTCCTCAGCTTCTGCTTCGGTTAGCGACTTCGAGGCTCGTACTCGGCAGAGCTGCTTTTACGACGTGTGCACATCGGTGCCGGGAATACGAATTCGAAGTTTCCACGCCTCTCGGGGAATACCGAGCTTTACACTTTTCGTTGCCTTTAGTTTACGAACGACTGTGTCCGATGGGCTGCATAGGTACTTTGCGTTTCCACAGCTGGCTGGCGATAGTTTGGCGTGGGTTAGTAGTACTTTGTGGGTTATAATTGACGAGTACGGTGTGGAATGTGGATGACTGAATTTTATAACACCTTGGGTATTTATAGAGTGGACGAAACTATGGTGGGATAATATCTTCCATTTTCATGAGAATTGATTTAACGATCCGATTGAAAACAAGGAGATTTGAAGCAATTTTAATTTTAATAATTGTTGGGGTTATAAATTAGTTGTAGTTGGCATTAGTGCGTTCAATTTTGAAAGTTGGAAGCTTTGTAAAATTCGTAGCCTGATTTTCTCATTTTTTCGTTCACTTCATACCTAGTCGCGCGAAATTTGGTTTATATCGTAATATAATAGCCGACGAGTCTACTCTCTGTTTGACTACTTTGCTTGGACACTTTCCCGTAACGAATGCAATTTGGCTGGAAATTTGTTTTAATTAAAACTTTTCCCATTTCCGAAAGTCTAATAAACCCTTCATTGAAACATAAAGCGACCGTTGTACGTGCGAAAATTTTTGAAAATTTCGATAGCGTGTCTTTAAATCGTACGAACGGATTCTGGATATTATTATAACTTTACAGTTTCCTGAATACTCCGCTAACAATGTCGAACACTCTACCCGCTGAAAATGATCAGTTTTACGAGTAACGAAAACCGAGAATATTGAAATACTTTAAATCACAATGAACTTAGAGATTCCAGCTCACTTTCCACTATAACGAAGTTAAGACTGTATTGCAATTTGCAGTGTCTGAAACAATATTCCTGAGGCTGCAAGCTTTTGCAAAACCTGACCAATTCACTGCAGGGGTGTACTCGTTTTATTACACTTCTATTGTGTCTTGAAAAATTTAGTGTCCAACCTAACACCGCCTAAAGTGGTGACTAATATAATATTCTTCAGGGTTCAAGGCACCAAATTTGTTCTTCAACATTTCTCATAGACCTTAGGCCTGATTTAGCTTCTATATAGGTTGTACGCTTATTTTTGATCAATTTCTACAGCCCCCAGGGCCTTAAAACACTTATATTGAAACAGTATGTTAAATACCCTTTTATATTCTTGCCCCCTCAATAATACTTCATAGTACTTCCACGTTCAGAGGCGGATTTATAAGTATATCGGCCAAGTAGGCTGCAGCCTAGGGCGGCAAATTTTGTGAGATAGCAAATTTTGGGCGAAAGAAATTAAAAAAGCTCGAACCACAGAGGCTTGAGACAACTTTAAAAATAATTCACTTTTCTTTCATCTAGCAAATTAGCAATAACTCATATGTGAGTTCTGATATGGAATTAATTTCGAAATTGTCCCAGCTCTTTTGAATTAAAATATTTGATGATATTTCTCGGAAGGGGCGGTAGATGCTTGTTAGCCTAGGGCCGCCAAATCCGCCCCTGTTCGCGTCGTTGTATCTCTGCAAAGCATGGTACTTCGCAGCCCTAATGTCTGAAAAGTATTCCAACCACATTTCCAGCTTCTTGCTGCATCAACAAGTCTCCAGGACCCCACCCAATTTCACCCTCTACCACCCTTACAACGTCACTGTGCCTCTGCAAGGCACAATACAGAACCCTTCGATTCGAGCGTATTCCCAGCAATGAAACGTCGCACAAATTTCGAGGAGCTTCACTAAGGAGAGAAAAGGGTCGTTTTCTCGCGATGCTGCCGCAATTCCATCCGACTGCGGGGAGGCAGCTGCGAGGTGGTGGAGCCGCGAAGAAACCACCGGCTGCGCGTATTTCCGGGGGAAGGCAGCGAATGCTCGCGAGCCCGGTGTCTCGTCAAAGTTGCACGATACTCTCGTGCACGGTCGTTCCCCGCACGAGGTGCAGGGATCTGGGGACGGAAGCGAGACAGCCACGGAAGACTCGCGTCCCTGCTTCGTCTTTCGCGCAGACGTTCGCGGAGCCCTCTGTCCTTCGTCCCCCGTCGTCGCCACCGTGCGCTCCGCCGATACGTGCGCGTTTAAATAAGACATTTTTGTGGCATTTTTATGGACTTCCTGCGCGGGACATCGTAAACGTCGTTCGTGCCACCGCCGTGGCGCATTCCAACGCTCCTTTCGCGAGGTTGGAATCGTGTTGCGCGGAGTGGGAGTTTCAAATTGCTGCGTGTAACTTTCTGACGTGCGAGATTGATTCAGTTGTGCAACGAAGCACTAGTTAGTTGAAGGCTTTGGGACTTGGGAGGTGTATGATATTCGCCAACCTGAGCTCGGGGGGAACGTGAAAAATGATTGCTGCAAGTGATGTTGCTGGAGGTGGGAGCGGAGCATTTATTCGGAACGGGGGAACTATGCGTGAAATTTCTCGGTAATAGTGGGCTAGAAAATTGGAAATTACCTTTGAGAAATTAGACGGTGTTAGGTGTCCTGTGAATTGCGACTGTATTAGCTAGTGTTGAATAAGGTTACGGTTATTTTCATTTTTAAATTTAAGCGGGGTTCTCCCGAAAATAGTGGAATTTATGAGAAACAATAGGTTTCAACTGTTAAGAAGAATAGAATGATCAGTATCAGTCAAACGAGTGTTCCCAAATTTTAAAATTAATGTAACTGAAAACTCCGTTATCTGAAAAATCATGTATTTCTATTTAGTAGAATAACGAAGATTCTGGAGTATAGTTGCTAGAACATAACGAATTGCTTGGAATCTATTCAAATTGCCCAATCAAGGTCATCTGCTAAATTGAGTAACTGTGTGATTCAGAGTCTTCGACTCCTGCTGCTTTTAACCCTCAATCCTCGTCAGACGGCATAGGTACATTTGTAACTTTTACGTTTTTAAATTGCAATAACTTTCTTTGGAGAAGCCGGGGAGAGCTGAAATTTCGTGATATCTCTAAATTTTTGGTCTAGATTATATAGACCAAATTTCAGAAACATATTTCAACCCCCTTCCGAGATAGGGGGTCGAGTCGAGGGTTGCATCCATAAAAGCGGCACAGGCACAATGGCGCCCGCATATATTAAGTATGAAGATAATGCAAGAAAAAAAGAATGCGATTTTTTTAATGATAATGTTATTTTATTATAAAAAAAGTAAAATAAATAGATAATTTCATTATAAAAGAAAATTTGGGAAATTTTTTTATTGATTCTCATCGAGACTAAATGTTATCCATTTATGCTACAAATTATACCGACAGTGAGAATATTCATATAAAAAATGTGAGGCTGCAATTGTGCCTCTGCCGTCTGTTAACGTTGAAAAAATTGTGCCGTCTGACGAGGGTTAAGCAACGCATGGCTTGCCACTTGTCCACAAAGCGGATACACTGTCTATTTTGATCCAAAACCCAATTTCATCTATATAAACATCTCCGAACAAGCCCCTGTTATCCAACAATTTTCTTAAAACAAGTGACACTACTCAATAACAGCCAACAAAAGTATATTTCTCGTGAGTGAATCTTCTAAAAATTCCTAAATTTCCCTTTCTCACCAGAACGACACTTATGTTAACTACTTTCTTACGAGCGCCACTTCCTTAAAAAAGAAACGAGAATTTACATCACATCTTCAAAATCTAACCAGAAAACCTATTCCGGAATGTGTACGAATAAATTTCCATTATGGGACAGAAGAGACCCTCCATCAGTCCTGTGATTCACCAGTCCCTTCAGTCTTGCTCGCGAGAATTGTAGCTTGATATCTAGGATCCGTCCAAATGGTTCCTGCATCCATTATGGGCGACGGTTAAAACTGCCATCCCATATCCATCCCACCGAGCAATACCCCGCTTATTTTCACAATCAGATTCTAGGTCGTCAAAGAAAATGTTAACGACTCAGTCAGCCTCTACGGAGCAACTTTGCGCGACGACGATCCGCCTCTCGCTGTGTCTCATCCGCAATGGGATACTCGTTTCGGGGCTTTCCCCTTCGCCATTTCAGCCGCGCGCCCTGCGATTTCGTGGCCACGGATTTCGCGTTATGGTGCCCGTAAACGCGTTTTCCGCGCGTGTTATGATTATGCGGTGCGTCGCGAGCCGCTCGGTTCGCCGCCGAGATGTCGCGTCGCGAAATTGCATTCCTGAGGGTTTCGCAAACGCAGCGCGAATCCGGTCGAATAGGTGGAAACTACTTCGATTTACTTCGGCTTGTATTCCATATCCTTGGCTAAATCACCTCGGATTACTGTAAGGTCTATTTTCGATCATTGTTAGTGTAACCACTATACAGCGTAACGCTAAGTCTGATTAGCGATGTTCGTCGATGATTTCGCGACGATCGAACGGTTCCCCGCGATATATGCATGCATCGCGTAGCACTTTCGGCTGGCGAGGGTCTGCAGTTTAATTGAAACGCTCGTTACAGGATCGTTTAATCTGCGACTCGGGCGCGCGTGACTCTATCAGCTCGAGGACATCGAACCGATATGAGCCGCGCGATGCAACGTTGAATTAATGGAACAGGGTCGATTTAATTTCATGATCTCGCGTGATTAAAGGTGTACCGTTTACCTTTGCGCTGCATTGTACGGCTCGCGCGGAGATAACGGGAATTTCTGTCTTACCGGGTGAAACATTATGGATCCAGCAATTTTGAATTGTGCTTCTTTAGGAGGCATTAATCGATTCATTGTGGTCCGCTATAAAGTGAACGGAATAATTGGAAATTTTGTTTATAACTGGGTCGCTGCGCAATCGGGGAAATTCTGATGTATGTTCGGGGAGAAAATAAAATCGTTTAAAACAATACTGTTACGTATTGTTACTATTGAGCGAGGTTATCAGCACTACATTTTAGTAGCGCTGTATTTTGATGATTTTAAGGGAATTTTAATACTGGAAATATTGTTTGATGTTCAAAATATTGTGGTATGTGGTTCCGTTGGCGAATAAGAAGACTGTACAGTGTTTAAGGTATTATTAACAAACTGAAAAAAATATTGTAATATACGGTGTAGCAGAGAAATGCCTCTTAAAACAGTAGTTATTAAAAATTAAATAAAACCAACTTTTTAGATGACAATCCTATTTTTAGTTAGGTATTTTAAGCAATAATACCTATATTGATTCTACTCGAATTTCATTTATATTGCAAGATATTTTGATTGTTTTTTATACACAGTATTTCTATGTGTCAGTTTGTTTTACAATTCTTAGTGATTCTGGATAAAACCGAACACGTGGTCTCAAAAATTTTAAAAATCTTACGAATATCCGAAGTCTCGACCCTGCGAAAACTTAAACCACTTTTCTTGTTAATTGGACTAAGTTTTTAGTACTTTGGGTTAATACACAAGTTTTTGTAAATTCTGAAGAGAAAAATTTCACTGGAGTCTTAAAATTGTGCTACTTCGAATAATAAAAACCTTATACGTTGCAGGCTGATATGGTTGGCGGTAAAAAGAAAGTTTAAAATGTGAACGATAGAAGAAGAGTACCACAGCTTGATAAGAATGCAGTATATTCTTATCTCCACTGCATAGAATCTGGGAATTCCCCAAAGTAACCAGCGATACCAACACGATAAGTAAAGTACAACACTGAAGTTGATTACAAAAATACCACCACGCAGGAATATAATTTCAAAAGTACTTCAGTGAAATACTTGCCAAGCACGTTTAATTGACAAGGAATTCTCGTACAAAACGGAAACTTTCCCTTCAAAAATTTCACCAACTTTTCAGTAAAAGTCGCCCTGTTCCCAGCTGCACCACAATTCTCCCTTTGTTCCATACATTTAACCGACCGTAACTTTCAAACTGCTTATTCCAAAATCGATTTTAAAAGAAAACCACAACATTTCTCTTTCTCAGACTTCACTTCGAACAGAAATTCCCGTCTTAAAAACAACCAATACGTCCCAGGAAGATACAGAACGGTAAAAATTCTTACTTTCCAACCGGAACGCACGGTTCGCCGAACTCGACCAAAGGCAAATTTGACTTTACGATCGTACAAATGCTGCGAATTTCTGGCTCGCATGGAAACCATATATAGAATCTTACCAAAGAACGTACACAGTCTCGAGGCTCGCGAAAGACAACGAATCCCGCGCAATTAACGAGCGCCGCGATTAGCAAGAAGCGCGTGGTCACCGGCGCGTAAAAACGCCCGCGGCAATTAGTACCGCCAATTCTGCCGCGATGGTAGCAGGAAGACAGTTGAACGGTGTTAAAATAACGTTACTATTCCTTCACCGGCGGCGCCGCGTATTTCACGGCGACCGCGGTAGCCGGGCAGGAAGTACACGGACGCTCGACAGGAAACACTCGCTCGGTAGCCGTAATTCCGCAATTTCGCCCGTTTACTCAGCTTCGCGGTAATAAAGTAACTACGACTGCGAGTTCAGCGGTGCCACTTCGTGTACGGAAGCCGCGAGTTGAAGTAATGAGAAGAAGTGGTTACAGGAGGTGGCGGCAACGGCAGCGGCGGGAGAAGACGAAGAGGAGGACGAAGGAGAAGGTAGAAGAGTGGAGCGAAGAGTAAATGGCGGGAGCAAGGGAAAGCTGCTCGCACAGAGCGATACGTCGTCCGAGAAATATGCTCCGTGTGTGCCTCCCTCCGCCCCAAAATGACGGGGGACAATGTCAGAGTGGTCCATGCATGACACCGCCACGGTCCAGATTCCCGTGAATAGCAGAGGGCAATCGTGTCGACGAGACGTTAGTGGCTAGTTGCTACGTGATGGATGCGTCGACCCTCGTTACCGGAGCGTCGCGTCGTGTCGTCAGCCAAGACCCTCGACATTCCTAGGCGGTCGGTCAACTAGCTCCGGGGCTTCTGCTTGTCTCGGGGAGAAAGCAGACGGCGATCTACGGCTTCGCGGCACGGAGAGGGAGCGAGATGGGAAGCGAGTTCGGGCACTGGCGCGTTTCGTGCACGTTGTCGGGATCGAAGGCATTGTGCCTTGCAGAGATTTAGGGAGTAACGCGAGATTCACTCGCGGGGGGGCGTGCGAAGCAATATCCTTGAGGGTACAAGGCACTTCGCGTGTTCCTGGCCATTTGTAAGGCGGCTGTAGTCGGTCCATCATCTTCTTACGTACTCAGGACCATTTAGCGGTATTTAATGTGGAAAAAGTGGGATGATTATGTCCCTGCGGTCTGCAGACGCTTGTGAGGCAATTAAGGGCGCCACCAGCTTTGCCTCCTGTTGCTTTTATACCTAGCACATGCCTGTGTCTTTGCAGGGCGCAGTGCTTGCAGCAATTTTCGAGAACAATGTGCCCGGGATTTTAACGAAAATGAGAATCGCGCGTTTGGATCGCAGGGTGTCTGACGTAGAGTCTATGGTGCTTTGTAATTTATGATGATGCTAATTTGAAGGAAATGCAGATACTAATAACTGTGAGGAAACAGATGTTTTTTATTTGTTTCATGACGTTTCTCCGCAAAATGGGATAAGTGTTAAATTAATAATAATTTTCTTATCCCTGTTATAAGTTTCTAATAAGGTACCGTAAACTGGGGTGACTTTGCCCGCGCCGGGGTGACATTGCCCGCTTTTCGGAAGAACTTTACTTTATTGTGAAGTAATTAGAACATATGGTGTTTCGTAATCGATAGCAATAATTTCTCCAAGGTCAAACAAAGAAAACAATAGCGAATTCAATCATATGGTAATTTTTCAGTCAGAGTAAAAAAGTGGGCGAAGTCACCCCGGCGGGCAAAGTCACCCCAGTTAACGGTACTTTTGAATTTGCTTGTGCCTAAGAACCTTTTCTTATATCCACCAATAAAATGCACGGCCCAAATTTAATTATTGAAATTAGACCATTCCTCAATACTTCAAGTCTCTACAATCAAATCTCCTGCATCCAAACTCGCCCGAAACAATTAAAAAAAAAAATAGATTCTTCCCTCTGAAAATCGTCTTTGCAAATTGCCCCATTTCGCAACGTCGTGCACGTGAAACGCGCCAATTCGCGAACACGCTCGAGAGGAGGCTAAAAGCCAAACGGCGATCGATCTACGATAGACAGTCGTGTACAAAGATTTCGCTGCGTTTAGAAAAGAGATCCTTAGTCGATCAACAGCGCGGTGTCAGAAGTGAAGAAGAAGACGCTTTGCGGAGTGATCAGAGTAGCGGCAGAGACAGTGGTTGCGACAGAGTAATATCGTCTCAAGAAGCGACTAGCACGTTCCAATCGTCACACGTCTACGAGGTTCCAACACTCGCGGCTGCAGAGCAACAAGACATACGCTACGTGAAGAGAAAGTGTGCGTGGCCAGCCAAGAAAGAGATTAACCCTCGAGTGGTATCAAGGACGCAGATCCCCAGATCACAAACTTGTCCTCTGATAACCGATCATCGGATCACCTTGAGTGCATTAAAAGCTTCTTCTAAGCTCTCCATCTCCATCGCACACAAGAGATCCTCCACTCCGCTTCGTCTAACCTGCCCCACGACCTGCAAGTTTCTTCAGATCATTTCAAACTTCTTTCCTCCCGACTTCCTTCGATTCAAGCCTCAAAACCAGCCCACTCGTGGCGCCACTCTGTCAATTAACTGTGCTCAGACAGAAAATGACGCGAACGTGAACTGTTCTCATTTCTTGCCACTTCCTTATCCTACTTGCAATCGCACACTTCAAGCTGCGGCCGTCGATTGTTTCGGAGTACCACTTGAGAGTTAAAACGCAGATCGAGAAACAAAAAGGCAGAGAAAGAAGGAAACAGAGCGACAGACAGTGAGAAGAGAAAGAAAAGGGGAGAGCGTGAACGGTGCTGGAAGTAAGAGATCATTTCTTTGCTTTCAGAGCCTTCGGTGCAGCGTACCTACGTTCTTACACATACGAGTACATTGCTACTTCTGCCACTACGAGTGCAATCAATCAAGTGGGGGGGCTGTAATTTATTTCATTGCTTTTTTTGATCGATGTCAGCGGTGCGAGGAGCTTGCAGATTGATGTCGAGCGTGACAGTTATCAGCGTTACAATTCGCGCGCGACGAAAGCTTCTTCTACTCCTTCGTGTACACAGCTGCCGGAGAAAGTTGGAAATATCGGCGAAAGCCAAGCTATATAGTCTCGGACTGTCCGCCAGCATTCGATCGAGTTTGTCGCGCACGAACGATCTTTTGTAGCCTGGATAAACCAGGTCTGGATGAAACTGAGCGTTAGGGAGTCTTTCGGTTTTAATTTATAGGCGGATTAAAGGGCAGTGAGAGACTGTGGATCGACCAGTCTGGGTTAATTGAACGTTACCCAATACGATATCTGACTTTTCCTTGCATTTAAAGATGTTAGTAGTATGTTCTTGCATCGTTCTAAGTCTGGGGAGTTTTTACAATTTGAAATTAATGTAATTTTAATGTTAAGGTAACATTGTCTGAGGGAATTTTAAATTCCCGTCAAGATTTAGAGTCATCGTACTGTGTTAAGAATTAAGAAAGTAACATTTTATGCAGTCGAATATTGCATCTGGATGAACTACTGATCTGCTGCAGAGATCCTTGAAAATTGTATAGAACACTTTATTAAACCATCATTTCCAATACGAAATTATTATCCACACGTTGTCGATTTTATTATCAATTATATTTCGTACGTAAACAAACCTGGTGCAAGCTTTGTGTTATTAACATCGTCAAATACCTTCCTTTCTTATTAAAAATTCTATCCTCATCTTGTCAAACCCCCTAATGATCGTCGCTGTATACCCAGGGGAGACCGTTATTCATTATTTTCTTCTAAAGATTAATCAGATTACGATGTCATAAAAACCATGCGAGAAAGTTGATATGAAGGGCTGGCCATAAAGCAGTGAGTAAAAATAAATCGTAAAAGCTCGATTCTGCCCCTCAACTACACTCCCAAAGACTGCAATAATTTCGAGACCCTCGAGGGGACCGGTCCGGGAACTATAAAAAGATAAATTCATATCCCTCACTGTCGCAAGAACAATTCTTTGAGAGAATGATTGGAAAAATTTAATGGCCACTCTCCAAGGCTTCCACAAGCCTAGACTGCGTCCCGACAAATATTCTCCCCGGCGGCAGATGTAAAATTTTTCTTGGTTTTACGACGAGAAACACCGAAAGATCCCTGCAGCGGGCCCAGTTAAGCATCGAATTTGTTTCCCCAGTAAAACGAAGGGGATACCGGCGGAATAAAAAGCGAATCGATAGGGCGAAAGTTTTACACGCAGAAATCTCTTTCATTTTCCATGAGGCCGGCTCAGCTTCCCATAAAACTTTCTTTTACTGCCGTGAAACAGCGCCGAGGCCATGGGAATCGTCTACGTACGCTTACCACCCCTGATCGCGGATTCTATTAATCTTGTATACGCAGACGAACGTGAAGTTTGTCGCAGTTTCGCGTCGTTAAATCAACAAAGTTGGATTGCGATGACGCGGGAATGCAGCTTGCAAAGTGCACCGGGGCGGAGCCCGTCCCCGATCCCACCTAAGATTGCGTTAAGTCCCTTGTTGCGAAGTTATCTTGCGCTACAAAAGCCGCTCGTGCTTCCCTGGCAGGTCTCTCTCTCTCTCTCTCTCTCTCTCTCTCTCTCTCTCGCTACCCCTCGTCGTTTGCGTTCTGTGATCCACGTGTATCGCGTGGACACGGCTGTGCATGTAGTTCGCGAGGAGAAACGTTCGCGCGTTCCCGTTGGCCGGGCAAAGTTTTTGTTCTCGATGTTATTGTAATTGCGGCAGCGTGGGAAAGCGCGCGGTGTTCAGTGTAGATATTTCCGGATCTTACGGATGCGCGACTTTTTGTGAGTACGAACGACTTGTTTGCAATTGTAGTACCCGTGGATGGAATAAAAGAGTGGACGTTGGTGAAAGAATAATCTGATGTTTTATTTCGTTAAGTGATGAACTGGTTGGATTTTGTTGATTTTAGGTGTGCCTCGTGATCGTGTGGATAGTCGTTTTGAGTAAAATGTGTCGTATGAATATATATTTAGTTTCATATATACTCGAGTAGTCGCAGCGTTTTAACGTTTTCTGGCTGTCGGAATAAAATCCGTAATTGTAATTGTAAGAAGTAACGTTGAAAGGAAATTTTATGTTTGTGAAATATATAGAAGAATAAATAACTGCGGCAGTAATAAATTAAACCCGTTACTTCGCTGTGACAATTGTAACTACATGTGGTCGTTTAAATTTTCACTTAAAACGATGTTCCTAACGATCCTTCAAAGTAGGTACTTTACACTCGTACTAAAATGCGCTGTATTCGTTGCAGTAGAATGAAAGTTTCGATACTTAATGCTTCAGATTCCGTATTGTAAACAAGACAATTATCGTTAAATTTTAAATATTTACAAAAAGTCATTCTCTTAAATTCGTACACATTCAAATCTGTGTAAATTAGGTCACAGAATGGTGCATTCTCCAAAATACTTTCAATTCTTTCGAATTTACAAAAAAAGGTGATGCCTGTGAAAATGATTCGGTTCAAGGGGGCGGGGGATGGTGCACAGTAGTACATTAGTTGAAAAGACAGCTGAAAAGAGCGAACAAAAGCTACAATCGTAGTAGATTAAAAAGTATAAACTTGACAAAATTGTAATACACTAAACTACTTCCCATTTCGCGTGTTTCCACTATAAAATTCGGAAGTTGTTCAATATTACTCTTAACTACGCGTAGAATGGCGGACTCGCGAGATTCTAGTTAACTGTAATAGCACAATCATTAACGAGTACACATTTTCAGCACACGGTGGCGGGTTTCCCCGTAAATCTAATAACACGAGAATTCTCTTCGAAAATACGAAATTAGCCACTACAATGGGAATTAACTGAACACCCTCGACGAATAATCGTACTTATCTCGCGCGACTCGGAATTAAAATTAAAATTATTTTATCCGTTGTACGGTGGTAACTCGGGCAATATTAATGATGCGAAACTACGCGATATCGCGTGATGCAGTGTTCATTGGTGTGGGTGGGAAATACGTATTGGCGAACCGCGGGCATCATGGAAATAATCCATCCCCCGCCCCGCCTACCCCTCCTCCATTGAAATCGCTTCGCAATTCAGCAGGTTCGAAGAATCGCGAACACCCTGTCGACCGAATAAATTATAAATTTACATCGATTCTAAAGCGTTGGCACGTTCGACGAGATTCATCCCCGCAATTACGCGATGATTTCCTACGAGATTTTCTGGTATCGCGCGGCGGGTGATCAATAACAATTATTAGCGAAAAATGTTCACGCTGGTGAGAAGAATTCGATAATGTTTAATGCGTCGGAATTTTCTGTGCTTATTAAAGTTGCTATGTTGTGTTTCATAATACGTGTTATAACAGTAATTCAAAGAATACTGAAGATGCTTTAGGTTTAGTAAATGATTTAATAATGACGCATTAATTGCGCGAATTTCTGTGGCAGGTTGAATGAAAGTATGTGTACTTTGGTTTCTGAATGCATTTCGTAAGTAAGGGGAAACTTGTACGCGTCTTTCTACCACTGTCTGACTTTCCATTGACTGGTTCCACTAGATTGAGTTGCTCAATGTTATATATATGTTATATGGAAGGATTATAGTGTCCATGATTCAAAATTTAATGTGCCTAATTTGTTTGTATTTGTCTATTAGAAGGTTATTTACACGTTCGTTAAAGAATGACAGCACTTATAATTATTCAACATGCGAAGAGTCAGATTTTCCGTTGACTGCTTCTACTAGACGCACTCGTTACTTACTTAGTATGGAAAAGGAGGATCACATTATTAGACATGAAGGTGTTAAATGGTCCATTGAATAATTATGTACATGATACTAAAAGGTTCCAAAATCTATGCTTCGAGATTGAAAGAGGCAACCTTTCCATTGATCTACTCTACTAGCTATCCTCATTTATGCCACGCTGAGGATTGCTAAAATTGAATCTACCTGCAGACTTGACAGAATTTCACTGGAACATGTTAATTAAATCATATATTGATTCTCATGTTAATTCTTAATCCCTTAACTTTTTAAGAGACCTCTCATATTTAACAAATAGGTATTCCTTTTTCGACAGAAGGAATTAATCGTGTTCCTTGGTATTTTATTATTCAAGTTTAACAGTTTTCGTTATAGGTTCTCATTTATTGATACAAGTCATCAAATAGGACGTTTTCTATCATTTTTACGTTAATTATACAAGGAAACGTGTGTCGAATTTTGATACAATTCTTTAAATAAACGAGAATTTAAAAAGTTAGAAAATTTACTGGCTGTTAGTATAGAAACACGAACTGATAAGAACCCAGTAATTACACAAGCAATAATAAATTTAAAATAATGCAAGCAGTGGTTTTGTTTACTCCCAAAAATTCTTTCATATATTCTTCCGCCAAAAAAGGAACAACGAACATGAATAATTACTTGAATAATTTTCAAACCCGACAAAACTATATTATAATTATCTGACTACCTACGCATTTATTAATCCACGCGATATCACTCTCTTATTTTTATTCGTACAAGTTACGAATTTCTGTAACACATAAGTTTAGGAGAATTTGTAATAAAGATTCTCATTATACACTCACAATTCCCCTCAAGTTAAACACGCAAGGCTTCCTAAACCACGCTTTTGATCAAATTCTCCTTCGGTCTCCCATTAATTAAACCTGATCATCAGCCTTTTGGCTTTGAGCACAGGCACGTCTTCTCCCAGTTTTAATAACCAGGGGTTACTCTCATCGAGCTTGATATGCCTGCGCGTTAATATGGATGAAATATGGTAAAACGTTCTCGATTGAAATCCCTGAAAGCTTCCGAACAACTGGCTAAAAAAGTTCCATTGCTCGTTCGATTTTTCGTTAGGTTTACTGTGACGTTTTCTGGCCTATCAAAAGTGGTGAATGCTTTATAAAACTATCATATTCTAATAAAAGAAAGTATTTGATTTTTGGAATCATCGATAATATAGAATCCAGACTCTTCCATAATTTTATATCAGAAAATCAATAATGGCATTTAAAATTATATTAAATTGAAACTGTCAATTAAAAACTACTGATCTGGCGAATATTAGCAGGAATCTCAAAGTGGCAGTTAAAATTATTTTTAAAATTTTGCAATTCCTCCAAACTAAATAAATCCTTCAATGCTTGTCGACCAATACCAGTTCCATCTGCGTCGATTAATGTACACATGTACGTCAACTGGCACGTAGTAACAATGTATTTTCGATTCGGAAGCCAGCTACCACTCACACTCGTTTAATAGCCATTGTTCGAAATGCTAGCTTCCGGCTTTAAAATAACGTTTCCCGCGCGTCGAACGAAATCGTCCGGCAGCGCTGATGTAAACGCGCGTGGTGCTTAATCGATCGTTCATCGGGGCTCGATTATTTCGCGTCTGATTAGCCGTATTTATTGCGACACGAAAGAAAAATGTGCCCAGAGTACCCGCGCGGTACTCTCGGACGAAATAATCCGTTTGCGCGAGCCATTTCGAACGCTGTCAAAATATATCAACGGAATTTTCATCGCACAATGCCTGCCGTAGTTTTATCAAGTTCGCGTGAAGCGCGTTGTATGCAATTCTGCTCTGTGCTTCGTCGAATGAAACGCGAACACGCGACAGATAGACGAAGATATCGTTCGATTTTTAATGGCAAACTGCAGTGAAACAAAACCACTTCGGAGTGTTTTTAACCCTTTCGATGCTGACAATTCGACCGCTTAGCGTATGCTGTGCGGAATTCCTTCGGTCACGTCTCTTAACCATAGTCGCGGAACGCCCATAGGCGTTATCCGCACACGTGATTATGTATTAAACGCAGGGGGTGCATAATTCGAAATATTGGGAGAAAATCGAATTCAAAAGAAGCTAAAGATGTCACGAAGCGACCTTCGCGTTCCTAAAAGTTCTTGCTCGTTGTCAGTGATACCGCGCAATGAGAACGATGCCAGAATAGTAGCACGGGATAATTAAACCTGCACGTGTAGCTCGCTAATGCGTTTCATTAAAACGCGTCTGGGGGTTGTGCATGAGGGCTCGAGGAGCAATCGATATCGCGGGAAATTCGTATACAGGTATCTCGCATTGCGCGCACGTTCGACCTCGTCTTCGATTCGGGACTTCTAACCAGGATGCAATTACTAACAATTATCTGGCAGTTTTTCTTTTCGCATATCACGCGAGCTCTCGGGAATTTGAAAAGGATACGCCTGGACAGAGGGTGGGAACGAAGGAAACGGAACACTTGCTGGCTCGTTTCTTTGGGATTTCCTTCGAATTTACGCGAGCTTTTAATCCTCGAGCGGTCGTGGTCTCAGTTAAATCGCGCGCCATTGTAAATCAGCCTTAAAGTTTCTTTATGAAGAAGGGGGGTAAATACGAATAGTCGCGTTTTAAGGGATCGTTAGGCGATGATTTTTTAAGGTTAATTCAGTTGGCGTTTCGATTAATCCTCGTAATGCGCGAATAATTTGGTTTGGAGTGGATATTAGACTCTGGTTGGTGGAGGAAAGACGCCGAGCGCTGAGGGTAACGAGTTGCTGGGATTTTCTGCCCGAGGGCGTTACAAATTTTCATTCTCGTTGCAATTCAAATAATTTTGCTGGTTTTAGGTTAATTCTTTCCTTGGCGAAATGCATCTTTCTCCTGAGTGTTTCGAATAAACGAGCTCGAAAAGGAACGAGAATTCTGTGTACCGAGTGGGTGTACCAAGTAAATACATTGAAACGAGGCTTAAGCATACTCTTAGCAGTGGAATTTATAATGACTGGCAGTAGCTAAAGAAGTTAGCTGTTTAGCAATCGTAATATCAGTTTTATATTTATTTTATTCACGAAACTGAATAATTCGAACAGTACTTGAATTTTTAGAAGCTTATGTTGTAGGTATTCGAAATCCATGTTTTGGTAGAAATAAATTTTTAGATCCTTAAGAATTGTGATTAATTTTATATTGCATGATATTTGTACACATGATTTTCGCGATATTAATAATTGCAAAGGAATCGTTTCCAATCTGTATTAATAAACGAGGTAAAAACTAAACTGATGCTTGTATTATTTACGAATGCATTATTCCACAAACGTGACATTATTCCAGTCGACTGTTTATCGCGTTTGAATGCAGTGCACGCTTCATTTTTCATTTCATTTACTGTCAAAATAAATACCTCGCTTGCATTTATCCTTATATCTTTATACAACAATTTAAAGCTACTTGTCAGTACAGAGTGGGTCGCTGAAAATACTTCACTGGAATATTCCCCTCGAATTTAAATATACGAATAAAATAAGTAAGTAAAAATGAAACGAATATCCTACGAACTGATAAGACGACCTCGTTGCTAAACATATTCTCGTCGAAACGCATTTTCTTCTTTCCAAAATTAAAAATGCAGAACCTACGACACACGCTGATTTACAGTTTATAGTCTCACCCTGCAGATTAACGCCATTTAGAGAAAGAGTGTTACAAAAGGAGAGCAAGAGGAATGCGCTATTCGACTTTATGCGTAAACTTCAGAAACAGTATTTCACGGTAATCATCAATTATAAATTCGAAACGGTGTTTCATAGAAGTTTACGAGCGAATGGCTGAAAATTTCATTACCAATCCCAGATTCCATCTTGGACTTCCGGCCTGAACCTTTTCCCTTGACCCGTTTAAATTTCTTAGGCGAGAGGGAACAGTTTAAACGCAGCCTGCGAAATGTGCTTTACCGAATTGCTGTAATTCGCTTGACGCCAGTCGACCGCTCGAAGCGACATAATTAATAAGGACGTGGAGGGAAGTTTCTGCTGGTAAAATTCGCGAGATATTATGCGAACGATACGTCTGCAGTGCCGTGACTCGTAAAGTTTCCAGTGTTTCCACGTCTCAATGTGTTCGATATCAACCGATGAATTTCTTTGGAGATTTTTTCGGGTAGCTAATTGCGCGAGGCATATAAAATTTAAAAACAGAAAACGAATATATCCAGATAAAGTACTGATTTGTTGAACATATCCTTGAAAAGTTCAATGCAGAATACTTCTCAATTTCAGTTCCCTAATATTCGTTCCAAATTGATATCGATATCATTGTCAATCGTACGTTACGTTTAAATGGGCAGAAATTAAAATTAAATAAATAAACTTTCAAAATTTCCGTTTAATTAATTTCGCGAATATTCCTTCGCAAACATATCGCTTCTCTGAATTGTTACACATCAACGGTAGCAGCGATCCATCGACAAGCGAGACACGTGGACCACCCCGATTTTATTTCGAGGATTGCTCTTCCATCTAATAGTACTTATCCATGTGGCGCGTAAATTGAAACTGTAGATTTTAACAAATCAATTGGCGTGTTCCAATCAATCGCTCCACTCGGCGGAGATTAGATTTTAATAGAAATGATCGGCGACGAGGGAGCGCGCGTTTACACCGCGCGTATTTTTCCTGTTTAAACCGCGAGCTTTTTTCCCCTCGCAATCCTTTCTTTATGCTCGAGCTGTCGTTTGCACAGAGAGCGCGATTCAATCCCAAGGATTCTTCGTTAATTGAGGCGCAACCTATTTCGTGCGATTGATTACAATAAAAATGAAAGAGATGGAAATGCAATTATATGGAAATCCACCGTTTCCGCCGAGGGAAATCCTTCCAATCGAGCACGATTAGTCCGCTGATGTAGGTAGAAGTGTTCGTTTCACCCTCGGAGATTTCCGTTTCAAGTATTTTATTACTGAATTCAGACGAACCGTCAGTATTTTGTACATACAGATTCAACGATAGATGCTTCGTAATCGTCGTGATTACTTCGAAATTCTTAGTTGCAACGTTTTTTGTACGATACCAGCGATTTGGGTTGTGGGAACGCGTTCTACCGTGGAAATTGACAAACTTGGTCAATGGAAAGTCAGTAAACAGTGCTGGGATTCATTGTCTGTATCGAATTTTTGAATAATTTAAATTTTGCCCTATGTGAAATTGGGTCAGAGAAAATCTGAAAGGCTTTAGACTCGGTTTTCTCTACCACTTTAGTTAATGCTTCCTTGTCCATTGTTATTATTGGTTTTACTTCGATATAACAAATTTTGAAAGAATGTAAGTGTTCTCTGTCGAGTACTTTTTTTGTTAGACGGAAAGAAATTTAATTTTGTAATGAGTTTAGTACAAACTTAATACTGAAAAATATTGTCTGTTGCTATTATCGAACAGATCAGCTGGTTTATAATTTACAAACATGTCGCGTTTAAGATTGTCTTGTGTTTTGGTGTGAAAATAAGTTCGTAGATAGTAAATTAGAGTTTCAGTTAACAGATTCGTTATTTTTTCTGGATGTGTAAAATATGCAGTAGCACAGACCTGGGAGTTCATTGGATGAAATGTGTTACAGATGATCATATTTGTTTGTTCGGTGCTTACAAACAAATAATATTTTTAACTATTTTTTTTTAAATTACTTGCATAAAACAAAATTCTGTGTTATAGAATAGTTAACCTAAAGGGAAGTTACTTCGAAGTACAGTAGTGCTTTATTATTATTATTAACGCGGACAATGATACAAATGGTAGTGGGGATGTCGATCGCGCTTTTTTGCAGGATCTCTTAGACATCCTGCAGTTTATGAAGCACTACAGTAGTTTAATTAATTTTAATATAAGATATTAACATTTTCACGTTATTTTATATTTTATTTTGAATTTCATACGATTTCTGCCCAGGTCTGCAATAAGACTGCGAATTTTATCTTGTGGTAGGCTATAAAGAAATGGGAATAACTTATATTCTTTCATTTAAGAAGTTTATGACTAAATATACTAAATCACGATCAAGGCCGTCGAGTAAGATCTTCGTTTGTAATATACAGGACGTTTCTAGTTAGAATAAAAAGTGTTTCATATAAAAGCACAAATCTGTAATAGTTTAATCTTTCAGACTAAATATTTACGATAGTGTTATCCAATTCCACAGTTACTAATCTTAATTTTCTTTATTTTCTAAACCTGTACACCGCAAGGTCTACTTTATTACTTTATTTGAATAAAAAAAAACCAATGTTTTTGGTGCTCTCCAATGTGTTACAGGCTAAATCTCTCCACCAAGATCAGAACCGCCCTATATATTATTTACTGAAAGTAAAAACAGCATGAATTACAAGTACTCCAGGCGAAGCCAAAGTGATCAGACTATTCATTAGCCTTTAAAAACCAGAGATTAAAATCCTCGGATGTGCCCTGCTTGCCAACAATTCAAATCGGAGTGCACGCGAAAGAAAGAAAATCCATGTCATCAAGACACTATCGTCTCGAAATGTACAAATCAAAATTGCAGTTATACAAGCAAGAGCCGAAAGAGTGATATTAACACCGGTCTAACATCAAAGAAACACCCAACGATTCCTAGCTGGAAAACAGCCGGGACTACCCGCGAAACCCATCGTTCCCCAGAAGTGTCAGTGAACAAGTGAAGTCGGATCAGCGGCAAGACGACTCTTGGCCGCTTAATCTTCAGAGAGCAGCAAAGAGGAGCACCGATCACGTCAGCGTGTCGTGATGCGTCGTGTCTCTAGGCGGACAGGCGTAGGTGGCAGAATCTAATCGCAGAGGTAGGCGAGAGCAACAGACAGTGATAGAGACAGACAGCTAGCGAGAAAGGGAGAGAGATACAGAGTGGAGCGGAAAGAACGAAGAAGCACAGAGAGGTAGAGAGAAAGTGAGGGAGAAGTCGACTCCACGGGAACTGCATAATTCGTCGCCTTATCGTTCGATCGACTCCAGGATTCGACTTCAACCAACGAACCGATCTACGACACGCTCTCCAATCGTCCCGAGAGAAGCTGCTGAAGCTGGCCGCGAGTGCGCTCGCCAGCATGGCGACCAGGGGGTGTAATGCTGGCACACTCGGTTCAAGGAAACTTCCAACGCGTATCGAATAGCGCGAATGAACGCAGTTGCCGTGTGCTTATCTGGGTCGAGTCTTATTTATCTGATCGAGAGCTAACGCGACGAGCAGACATTGCCTGTAACGCAGAGAGCTAACCTATACTTGGCGGTGAGGCTATAGCGAAGTCCTTCCAGGAGTTAAGTGGTGAAAGCAGAAAGATACATGGTCCTATACCGAATTTCAGTTTTTGAGTATTTTATATTTGAATTTATGGGGGCCTGAAATGGTTAGACACCCCTAATTGAGTAGACACCTTCCAATATTATTTTCCTCATCCTCACGTTTCTCACAAGCAGATCGTCTTTACAGTGATTTTACGAATTCGCGATAATCCTACCACCAAGTATATGCAGTGCCTCGCAGAGCAAATATAGTAAGCCACATTAGTGCCTTTCTTCCAGAACCCAGGGATACATTCGGCACACTTGTTGGGCATTACTTTTTCATACAATGATGTACCTGTAGGAATTAGGAGTGTGACCAAGTAACTGCAACCTAGAATAGGTGACTAACAAGGAACATCAACCAATTGTTACACGTCGATTTTGATGAAACTCGGCGCACGGATAGAGTACCTAAGTATATTAGGCACATCTTTTTTGTAGCGGCCTTTTAGAACTATTCGATTAAATACCCGGCTCTGAAGGATAATTTCACCCCCAAACCTTAATTCCCGGGGCTAAAGAAGATATGTATGTAATATTTTTAGATTATCTACCCGCAAGCCGAGTTTCATCAAAATCGGCGTGTAACAGTTGGGCGATGTTCCCTTGTAAGAACACATTTGGCGAACTCTGCCCTCAGGGACGTCGCTTTACACAGCACTTTAGTGGGCCCCAGGTTAGTCACTATGTCTCTGCGAGGCACGGTGCTCGCCCCCACGATCTCATTCATATCGGGACACAACCTCCCACACAACCCTCTAGACTCCGTGTCTCACGCGTTCACGCTCGTCCCAGCGAACAATGCACCCCCCATTCACTCGCCTTCTCCTTCCATTTGCTTCCGAGCTGGCGGCGCGAGGAGAGCGTCCCGCAGTAGCTACGACGAGCTAGCCCGTCGCGAATGGCCTTTCCCAGCATCGGAAAGAAAAAGCTCTGCCTCCCCTCGCGCCACCCTTCCTCCGGGCTCCGCGCGCCCTTCTTACCGAACACTAAACGACGCACACGCGCGATTCTTTTGACGCCTGTCGTGGAGGCAGGTTCTCGATGCTCCGAGCTCTGAGGGCGTTTCGTTGGCTAACTTTTGGTAGGAATCCATTCACTGTTTTGATCATTCTTTGGTGAATGAATGGAAAGTGGCGATGTACTTGTTGCTTGACTGGGCGAGGTGGTAGATTCTGACTGTGGTGATTTGATAGAAATTGGGTTTGGAGGGTTTAAGGGTGAAGCGCCATTGGTTGTTGTGGAGTGTTCTTTTATCAGTTGATGTCTGTTTGATTCCTTGTAACACTTTTTGCTTTCATTCATTTCTGACACGGTTTTAGGTTAGTAATTGTTTCTGAATAGGTGCTGGGATTAATTGAGTATGGTAGAGAGGTTAGAGGAAAAGGAAAGTGTCGTTGGTATCTTCTGTGAATTACTGAGATAGGCTATCTGTATGTAACTTAAGTAATAGTGTGGTAATAGGTCCTTATATGTATGGAAAAAAATTAAATTTTTTAAAAATTTCTTCTGACCCTCTCAGAAGCTTCCAAATAGTTTAAAAGAATTTCGTCTAAAATTTTATTAAAATATATTAAGGATTAAAGGTCGCTCAACGGCAATGAAATATTACTATTTTGGTATAAATTTAAGAAAAAAATTTTAAAGAAATTTTGTTTTCCTTCAGAGCTTGTTCTAACTGGTTGGGGAACTGGAGAATTGGATGAGTTTCGTTGTTATAAGTGCTAGGGCCAGTATCTAGTATGGTACCCGATTTTACCTAGGCCACGGTGTAAAATCGTAAAATCGTAAAAACGGATCATATTTTAAATCATTATTTTTTTGTATTTTTCCTTCTATTAAACAAATTGGATATGTACTATTATTTAAAAAAGAGTTTATTCTAATGAATCCCAATTGCAATTTGTTTTTTACTTAATAATGTCAAAGTTATGAGATTTTATCCTTAACGTCCCGATTTTTCCCCGGTCTCCCCTATATGCGAAATATAAAGTCCTTGAGCGACCTTTATATATCAAAATATACAAATAAAAAATACGGAGATACTTTTTTTTGTCAAATAGAAGATTTTAAGAGGGTCAGACAATATATATTTTAAAGTTGAAAAATAAGGACCACCCTATTAAGTAATTGCAGGCTTTTCGTAAGTTCTTGCTGGATAATTAATACTACGAATGTGAAGACTACTATATAGTAAGTTCTTTATTATCTGATTTTAAAATAATGGGTATCAGTGTTTTTACCTATAGCTTATTTAAAGTTTGCCAGAAACTTACGCATATACATGTATAGATAGTTTTGGCCATAAACAAAGTCCTTCGAGGTACAGGTTTCAAGAAGAACATGGGCCTAGACAGTAGAGTGTTGAAAATGCTTAAAATTTATTATAGCACAGAAAGTAGCTACTCAATGCTAGCCTGTACCTTCCATCATAATGAAGCTGACATCGAAACAGAAATTAACAGTGAACAGTGTAATCAATCAATCGTTTATTTTTAAAAGTAATCAATCTTTTATTTTTAAAATCAACAAACGCTCTCAATTAATAATGCGCTGCAGCAGAGCATAACAACATTCTTATAGATATCTTGAAGGCTATCTTCGTGTTCGGTAAGAAGAACGTCGTAGCGAGTTACATGAAGTAGAATTTAAGGCTACCAAGGAAGCTTCGTGTCCGAACGAACCGGATTCAAAGGAAACGACGAATCGTCCACGAAGAGACGGATTTGTTCGTGTATTGGTTAGGATCGTGCGAGAGTTAGCTTCCGCAGCGCGGACCCATTGCAGGGAAGATACTTTCGTTTTAAGTAGTACCTACGTGTGTGCAACAATGGAAACCATTGTTATGATAAGCGACTAGCAAGAGAAACGCAGAGAGACGAAGGACAGACCACTAGGTGATTCTAACATTCAGTTTTTGAGATTTGGGGAGTTTTCTTGAGTCGATCGATCAATCGAAAGCCTCATCGAATTGGCTTGGATCAGGCTTGAATTCTGGATCAGGTTTCTTTGGACTCTTCAATTTGCGATTTAAGGACAACTCGTTTGGAAACATCTTGTTTTCATTGGGCACTGTTATTGGTAATCGTTCTTCGAAGAGAAACTCGAATTGGTCTTTTGGAATGGATTTGAAGAATGAACAATTATTGCAGGCTTGGACGTTACTTTCTTATTTTGGAAAATGAAAGTTCAGATTCGCCTTTTAGTGACTAAAATATTCTCGGTTTTTTTAAATATGAAAGCGGTATCTATGGTGAGTCACAAAATTATTGTCGATTTAAATTTGAATAACGGTACCTGGAGTACTACATCTTCTTTTTATCGGTTTCCTATTTTCGTTATATCATTCTTTATAATTTAAAGAATATTTTCCCCCAAAAATGTCGATAATTCATCTCGTTCGCCGTGTAGCTGCTGCTGAACAAAGCAGGATGAGAAAACGAAAAATGTTCCTTAAAGTATGTGAAAGAAACTAGGCTTTATCATACGCTATTTATAAAATTGTGATTTTTAAAAAAATATGAAGTTTTTAATGGTTAAAACCAAACTAGATTTTTAAAAACGCGATCTTGAAAAAGATACTTCAAGATAAAAGCACGCCAATAATTTGCATGTTGCAAAAATGATTTTTCGCTCTAACTAGACTAATCCTCCCCGATGAAAATAAAAGAGGAATGAGAACATCGCAAAATTTGACGAGCAGTATTCTTCAAACAAATTTGGAAGCAGCCAAATGATGGTAAACCCCTCCTAATTCCACGTGCACTACATTACATTTCAATTTAATAAAAATCCGCGACAAAGAATTTTGTATACTTTACCATTATATAGTACATTGTGCAAACTGTATGTATTTCCCAGAATAAACAAAATATTAAAAACACCTAGATTATTCTTTGCTCCCAAGCTCCGTTCTTAACTAACTACCTTCGCCAACGAACTTGTGACTCACCACATACTTTCCACAGTAAACGCACCCACCACCTTTCGCATTCATCTCGTTCATCAACAAGGCGTTTCCATTCACTGTCAACGATAATATTTGATACCGTGATTACTGATTGACCAGCTGCCACAAATTACCCCCAACGTCTACTGTAATCACCGCACCCTATCGTCCAACACCGCAAGCAATCCTCAAATCGCAGGAAATCGATCAGATCGCGAAACATTCGTATACCGCGATATTCGCGACTACAACAGAGTCGGAAGTATCAGCCGTCGTACCCGAAGTGAGCACAAAGAAAACTCCCCCGCTACGACAGATCTCCTACGCGAGAGTCGAGAGGGCGAAGGCGTAGGAAAAGGTGGATCGGTACCTATAAGTGGCACCGCCTCGGAGGTTCGCGTCAACACATGGGCCACCAGCAGGGAAAACACCGTCTGTGACAACAGGATCGTCACACCTGCAACATCGTACACACACACACGCCTGGTTCGGCACCTGGATCACAGCGCAGACGACGTGCACGCGTGCGTTCTTCATCTATCTACGAATGGGGGAGGGACGCTGATCGATCGCCGGTCATCCGCGCGGAAGAAACGCGTCCGGATGGAATGTTTCGCGCCGATGCCCCTCGAGATACCCGCGAGGGATTCTCGAAAGACAGTGGAGGACGAGGGACGGCGGACGGAGGAGTAGAAGGATCCTTTTGTTCAAGACCGCGCGCGTTGTTTGCACGCTCCGGCGACGCGACGGCCATCCGCAAAGATGAGAGCATTACCATCGCGAGCGTCCCAACGCGGATCCTTCCCTCCCTTCTTCCCGTGCTTTTTACCCTGCCTTCTCACCCCCTTATCCGCGCTCACAGTCGCCTGTTTGCCGGGTGTCAAGCTTCGCGATCGAACCCTGCGCCAGTGTTAGACAAGGACGGGGCCAACGAGTCAGTGCGGCAGGATCGCAAGGACCATCTTCGGGGATGGACAGGGGATGGGGCTCGAAGGGGAGACGAGAAGCTATGTGGCGAGTCGGTGGAGGGCGGCTTGGGCGGATGCGCTAATGAAGTTGGCGAAGGCGATTTGTTACTCGGCGGGTAAGAATGGGGTTTTTGCTACACGACGCGACGGGTTCGCTGGCGACCGACGCCGCTGCTGACGAATTTTAATCCTCTATAGTCCGCTCGGGTTGCCTGGGAACGTTTGTTCTATTCGCAGAGCGAGTGCAGGTCTATTTAGAGAGGAAGAGAGGGTAGGGGATGAGCTGTTCTTGAAAGAATCAATAATTCGTTTACTATGGTTTTGGAGACTGACATTTTAGAGAGTGGAGTTAAAGTGAAGTTGATAAAACGAATCGTAAAATTTTGCTGTGTTTTACATGTACGTAGAGGTACGTATGTGTTTTTAATGGAGTCATATGTTTTTATCGTACGTACGTATTACGGCTGATATCAAGATGATGTTAAGTTTCGAATTTAGAGATTACGAAGCAGAATGGAACAATGGAAATTTGCTGACGAGAAATTGCTTTCCTTCAGCTTTTAGGTAGCACCAAATATTAGTATTTTACAATCTATTTTATAGTTTGCAAGGTCTACTAGTCTCCGGCTTCCTAATCTATCAATATATATGGATGAACATCTCACAATTTACCACTCAAAGACAGATAAGTTATTTATTCTTTGCTTTAGGTACCTTCCTTTTTATTTAACTTCACTCCTCTGTCTGTTTGTTTGGTGTAAATTTTGTAACTCAATTTGAACTCACTTCCACAAATCCAATCGACTTGAAACTTGATAAAAATTCATTGCAATCTGTTAAAAATAAAAATTAATTGTAATTTGTGAATGATCAAATATACCTATTTCTTTCAAAAGTTTTCAAACGGATACTTGAGTGGAGAATTCATCAGAAAAAATTGGTTGCAAAACACTAAAAAGTATAAAATAAAAAATAGTATATAAAATAAAAATTTTAAGTGAAACGATTTTATTTAACTCGATCAATAATGCGCTACAAAGTAAAAAGTAATTCTTTTCTTGTACTACAATTTCGATCGTGATATGTGACTTTAAATAATATCATACAAACTCCGTGATTATCCTTATCGATGTGAACAATAATTGTAGTACAAGAGAAAAATTATTTTGTACTCTTCAGTGCATTATCGATCAAGTTAAATAAAATTGTTTCAGTAAAAAGGTTTTTCTCTTGCATATCTGTTATACATTCTGAAATCCAGTAGGCATATTTAGCAGCTCACTCTGTGTTCCCAAACAATTCACCCTCCGCATCGCAGCTCGATCTGCAGTCTGAGATTACAGAGGATTAAAAAGGATCCTTTCTTCGATTAACATCCCACAATTCTATCCCGCAAGTCTCTGCATTCCTTCAACCATTCCCCGGAACTCGCCAGCGTGTGATCCTCAACGTGGCGCAAGGCTCAAGCGTACCTCCCAATTCCGCGATACCACCGTCGTGCACGTCGTCTGACGCGGTAACAAAAGTAAACAGAAACACGTGAAACTGAAAAAGATAAGCAAAAGCATTTCACATGTCCAGAGGAAATTACTTTAAGATTACTTTGCGACAAGTAATCCCGCCGAGTTTAATTCTGTCGCCCGCGGAACGAGATTCTCGCATCCGAGCAGTGGATCCGTAATGCGCCGGCGACGTTGGACTTTTTGGATTAAACTTTATCGGACACGGTCCAGCTACGTATCTCTCATGTAATTCCGTTGCCCTGCCGCGGAATTTCCGCGAGGATCAAAGAGATCGTGGCCCGATTACATTCACGACCTGGCGACTCTGCTAACCGGCGAACGAGCGTGCACTTGAAAGCCCGTCGCTTCGGAAAACTGACTTCGGCTGACACGTCGGCTGGCCTCGCTCCACGTACCCCATAGTTTTATGCGGAATTCGCGAAAATGGACCCCCTACCTCCTGCTCGTTTTCGCAATGAGCGGTCGTTCTGTGGTAGGACCACTTTATCAAACGGTGCTTTTCTTTCAACGATACTATCCTTTGTTTGGTACCAGGTGACTTTTTAACACGCTGGCTACCACTGTGCATTTGGGTACCGTAAACTGGGCTGACTTTGCCCACTTTTCTACTCTGACTGAAAAATTACCATATGATTGAATTCGCTATTGTTTTTTTTTCGGTTGACCTTGGAGAAATTATTGCTATCGATTACAAAACACCATTCGTTCTAATTACTTTAGAATAAAATAAAGTTCTTCCGAAAAGTGGGGAATGTCACCCCGGCGCGGCAAAATCACCCCAGTTTACGGTACCGTTTATTACAGACCACGCTACATTCCGTGAAGTCTTATTTAACCCTCGCCTGGCGGATACGGGGCCTAGTTTGACTCGCCCTAACTATCGAACTATAATATGTGTGTCACTTGCTATTATTCGGTTGGTCAAAACGTTTTATTACTGTTTTTCAATGTGACGTAGCTGTTGCACTATTTAGGTAACTGTATGATATCAAAATTCAGTTAGATGTATCAACAGTCTTTGGTTGTACATGTAAAACTTGGCTTGGATTTTTGTAAAAAATCTGAGGAAACTTTCTGGGTGGACCAATAGTATTATTGCAGTAACGTATTGATTTCTGATTATAATGAAATTGATATCAAAGTAATGTAAAAGTTTATTCAGAACTGCGGATGAACGAAATTTGGTGAAATTATTCGGCAAAGTAGACCCTGCATCCGATGTATTGTTAATATTGATATACTTTATACATTTTCAATTACGCTAATTTGGCATTTTGAATGCTCCATAGATTTTCAACATTATGAAAAAGTGAACCACATAATGTTACCGACATAAAATGAAAAATTATTCGTGACAGGTAAGTATATGTGGCGTTGGTCTGTCACGATTAATCTATTTTTAGTTTGTCGATATTCACACTGCAAATACCTAGCTGTGTTGAAATTAAATTATTTTTCGTTACCAACCATTTCAGTGATAATTTCTTGGTCTCACGTTTCTTTTCGAAAAACTTCCCTCAATGAGATTTAACTATAATTAAATTCCGAGACTGCATGCATACAAAGGCATGTGAAATTATATGTATTTCAACTTGTTGGTGTTATTTCTAATTCATAATATAAGACCCCAAGTTTGAGAAAGAGGAAACTGGAAGAGATTCCATACTTAAATCACCCTTCATTATAATTACTAATATTACAATTAAACTCAATACAACGTGATCCTTAATTAAACAACAAAATGTATTAATCAAAATGAAATCCACGCTGGAAGAGAGAAAATATCGAGGCAGAGAAGAAATCTGACAAAGGAAGTGCCGACATTTGATATACGCGAGTTCAAAAACCGAGCACGAAAGCGAATCGCTTCTCGAAAAGGATACTTTAACTTTTAACGGGCACTACATGATATGCTCCATTATAAACGCGGCGTCTTTAAATTCCACGGTCTCTAAATTTAGCTGCTAAAACTATTAATTACGACCGATACAAAATCACCGTTAACCCCAGCTACCCTTTCCTCGCGCGCGGAATTAAACAAAACGCAACATCTTGCATTTCACGCGCGCCTAAAATACACAGCTATTTGCAAATCCCCAGCCCGATTCTCAAATTCAGCCGCCCAATCTCCCTCGGGAAGCCTCGTGAAACGGTTAATATGTATTTACGTAAAACACGATACCAGCTGGGGCTGTCGATCCCATGACGGTGATCCCCACATTGCCACCGTTTTTCGCGCGGCGACAATTCGAATCCTTTTCCACCGGCGGTCCGAACAGGACACGCCGATAAACGCCAAAAATCGGGCATCGACGCGTTTAAGCTTCCACGGGAAGCTAATACAGCCGATCCAAATCGCCATTCCCTTTCCCCAGCCGCGACATCGATAACCGTCCGTCGATTCGATTCGCCGTTTCCTCCTTCAGAGACCGCAAGCCCGATACGGCGCCTCTTGCTATTCTTCCATTTCGCCGTTCGTGCGGTCCATGTATTTTCACGATACGTTTATCTTTTCGCCGCTGGCGTTCCTCTGCGCTGCGCGGCTTTTTCCGCCGTCCCCTCTACGAGCTAGTGAAGCAGGGATGGGGAGGGCGGAGGAGGAGTGTACATGTTTCGGGGCAAGAAATTTATGTGGCACGGCCGGATGGAAAAAATTCAATTTCTCTTGCTTCTTGTTACGATATGGCTGATCCTCCGCCCCCCTGTTACTGCCCCAACCCCCCCACGTCCTCGTCGCCGTCTAATCTACTCCCGTCCCCTTCTGTTCGATGAATTTCGCAGCGGGATGGGCGTCGTCGCTTGGGAAAAATTCCGCTTCGCAGGATCTCGCGGAGCGTGTTTCTTGGTCCGCTGGCGGATTGGCATTGCGCGGATTTACCAGCTATTAATCGCGTGCGAGCAGATTCGGGCAACTGGGCGGGGAGGGGCTGCTGCTCTTCTCCACGCGAGAGCAGAGACAATCGGTGGCAGGAAATGTTGTAATGCTCGGTGAGCTGTATATTTCGGCGACCGTGTTTTGTGTTTACAGAAAGTGCGTTCGTGTACAGTTGCCAGGTGAATTTGACAGGAAGTGCGCACGGGGTTTTGGTCATCGATTTGGTTCAGATTTTGCAGTAGTTCGTGGACGAGGTGTGGAGGATGTTCAGTTCAAAATTAGAACTGATATGTTTCGCTGTATCAGCGGTGGAATTTTTTTGAAACTTGTCTGCAACGGGGGTTCTGCTAATTGATAAGAATCTTTTAAAAATAGGTATATGAATTTTGTAGTATCTCCAGTTTATGATTCTTAACTTACAGCTTTTGTTCATTTTTTTAAGATGAACATAAAGATTTGTTTGTGCAGTGTGAAATACATCTTATTGCCATGAGACTTGTTATTTGAAAATTGTGCTGATATTAAGATAATCATGTTGAGTTCTTTTTAGGTATGTATAATGTAGGAGGTGGAGTATCAGATATGAGCCGTTTGTTTATAATATTGGTTTAAAGTTTTCCACCCTAGCCAGCTATGCAATGCCACGGTATTGAATACCTTTTTTTTTCTTTGCTAAAGAGCTACATAATGAAAGTTTGTTTCTGTATTTACGTTTCACTTTATGCATTGATGTATTTCGGTGATTTTCTAACGTTATTTATATATTTCTTCTGGAAACTAAAATTTCAATTCAACTTTAAACCAATATCATGAAAAGCGGCTCAGCGTTGGACGTCAATTTCTCGACAGAATTATTTGAAGTAGCGTATACTACAAAATTCCGAAGTTCGGAAAAATCCGAGGGGGCCACTTCACTCCCTTCTCTTGTAAGACGAAATTGTTTAAATGGGAGGGAAAAATAATGAATATTTCTATTTCGAAAGAAATTAATTAATAGGCAACATATACCTAGGACTAGAAAAACCAGGGTGAACATTGACAATTTCCTTTTCATTGAAAATATTTTTCAATTTAAAAAAATCTTTATATGCGTGTTAAAATACACACGTTAATGTGACAATTGTGTAAATTTAATTCGAAAACTAAGAAGATTGAATTTGTAATAGCGTCTTTCTCAAAGTGGTATTCAAAAAACGGTAACCAATATTTCTCGTGGATTCTCTTCATTCATATTATTATATTGTAAGATAATATGTTGTATCGTCAGCAATAATTTGAACCCCATCCTACATCCAGGACCTATGTAATACATAACAGCTTTACATATTTAACAATTTCTAAAATACTGCACAAATGATAATTAAATTTAAAAGAACTATTCTTTCTTCCACGTATTGTATACCCTTCTGCAAAAACGCAGTAATTTCTTCGCCAAACCATGGATGTTGAGTACCCCTTCGCTTGTTAAACAGCGAATTGTATCAGAAATTATCTTCACAGGCCGAGCCTCACCTCTGCTCCCGTCGCTTGTTATTAGAGATGCGTTCTATTTTTATTCAGGTACGAGTAAAGAGCAAGGGGATCTAGGGAGGAACGACTATCGCTGCTTCGAAGGGGATGACCGAGATAAAGAGAAATGGTGACAGGGAAGTGCACGCTGATAGCGGATTATTAGGCCACGTTTACACTGCTGCAATAAAATGCACAATGGACAATGATTTTGACAACCAATCTGCTCCAATGATCTGCACATTTTAATGAAACACTTGAAAAAGAACTGTCTTTTCATGGTTAGTGAAAACGTCAAGTATGTACACTTGGTAATATTTCTGAAAAATTAAGTCTTACATTGATATTAGAAATTAGTGTATAAGTGTATAAATTTTGCGGCTTTTTAGGTTCCAATCCAGGATAAACTAAGCCAATTTGCAAATGGAATCCAAGTGTACCTTTTACAGTAATATATTTGCTGCTATGTATTTTACTTGCACTTGCGGAAAGTGTAACACATGCTGTTAAAGTTTGAAGACATATGTGAAATACAGTGATAACTTCTGTATTTTTCAAGATAGATACTTCACCATTGAAGCACTTATTTTCTTGCTCCCAAACGTGACAAGTAGACTATAGTTAGAGCAAAATCAGTTCAACTGTCCAGCTATTCTCACCATTCCATATTATTTCCTTTCCTTCCTCCTCCAGTTGTGTTTGAAAGCTATACATCGCAAGCCAGTAGTCATACCTTATCGTATCAAAATAAGAGCAGCATTTAAAGTGATTCGTGGTCATAAAAGTCACCTCGAGGGTCCAGCTGATTTGGATCTCGCCTGTAGAGCATAAGTTTCCCTCGTTTTCTTTCTGAAAACGCACGTTGCTCCATTAAAATCGACTTCTTCCGAGGGGAATTGTGCAGCAGTGTAAACGCACCCCCAGGAAAACGGGGAAGAAACGCGACGGGATTGAGTGGCACTTTCAAAGTGGCTACACGGACGAGAGAATGACAGGGGTAAATAGATCGCGCTGAAGGACAAGAGGAACGAAGGGTCGCAAAGACGGGATTAAATGGAAGAACGATGGAGGTGTGGGTCGAATGGGGAGAAGAAAAACGCAGAAATGAAATGTCAGCGGGGGTGGAATAAGCGAGAAGAAAGGGTGAGTAAAGAGTCGCTAAAAAGGGGAAGATGTGGGAAAGGGAAGTGAATTAAAGGCTAACGTGATGGGTTCTACAGAATTGAGATAACAGAAAGGCAAGGGGAATACTGAGAAAGGTGAGATTGTAGGTGAAGGAGCGTGAATCATTAGAACACTGATTTTGGAAACAGGAAACGAGGAACTTAATTAAGGACATAGTTAACGAAATGAATAATTGTTAAAATGGTGGAAGTTATGGTATTTAGCAATAAGTGTATAATAAATTTTAAGGATTCAAGTAGTCGAAACAGGATGTACAGGATGCCCCGTAACAGATAATACAAGTGAAATATTAGTGATTCTTCATGGAAAAAATAATGTATGCATTTTATAAACTTTAAGTCTCCATTTGGTGGATTTTACGGTACTATTAAGTAGGTACTTTTAAACAAAGATACATAAATACTCTGTTCAAAACACTAATTTAAGAACAAGTTTTCTGTGTAAAATTCTAGTTTTACGTGTCAATTTCTCCTCATCATTTTATTAATCACACTCATTGAAATGTCATACAAACATATGTTGCTAGGTAATAAGTTACTAAGCTTAGAAGTTGCCAATCAAAGAAATTGGTTGAAATGGAATCAATTCTCGAATAAAAATAATAAAATCGTTCCATTTGCTATCAAAGCTTCAAACATTTTGAAACTTTCCCAAATAAGTGAATTCAACGAATTGACACATGGGTTTCAGTCATGCCAATTGTGGGATTAGTATTCAGATGTCAAACTGATGAATTTTTGTCAAGATAGTTTCACACATTGAATCTGAAGTGAATTGGAGCCTCATCCTCCATGTAATAAATTTCATAATATATTTTCAATAAAACTTTAAAGAAAATAGACATCTATTGTTCCAAGGTGTTTATCCAATCATCAGCCTTGGATGTAGATGGCAACAATACTGACCGAAATGCATAATATCACAATGCAAATTAATTATTTTTATTAAAATCGCTATCAACACTCTAACTAGATGGCAGAGTATAAATCTTCATATTTCGCGACTGATTCTCTCTAAACGTTCGTTTCACTCGACTGTTACAGCGTTTACTTACTCATAAATCACAGTTTCTCGGTCATAATCATATGGAGATAGAGCCACAACACGTGGCATAGGTAAAGAAGCTCTCAGAGAACTCTGCAGGCGCTCCGATGTCAGAGAACAGCTGTTGCAGCAATTTGCCTTGTAGATGTTCCTGAATCTCTTGATATCGTGTCAAGTACTTGTTCTTGTACCTTGAGAGTCCGGACAGACTGGTCTCGGCTTTTATCGACCATAACGGGCCAACAGAATTCGTATCTGTGAGACGTGTCCATGAATTATTGTAAATGTGGCGCTGTTTGAGCAACGTTGCTATGGAATTTGCCAATAAAAATGCTGGCACTTTCTAGTGTTCTGGTTTACTTTTTTTTATATACAAATGCATATCTGCCAAGTAGTTTGCTTTGCAAATGTTCCTGAATATTTTAGATATTATGAAATACTCAGAGAATTTAGATCATTAAATCTTCCATCAGTGATGACTGACAGATTATTATCAGTCTGGTTCTGATTCAGCAAGGTTCACCTTTTCTGTTAGGGCTTTCTGACACAAGTAGAAATAGATACCTGTTTATTTTGTTCTTGTATGAATTGCAATGTATAAAATATGTATAAAATCTTATTTTCGTGAATTTCGAATGGTCTTACTGGGAGTTTCAAATTAATATCGGTCCTTCCCCTGAAGTACCGTTGTAAATAGTATCGAAGGGATGCTGTGACTTAACACGAAGGGAAGACTAATGCTATCTTTTCCATGGTTATTCAACAACTTTAAAAAACCTTGGTTGTTTAAATATGTTTGTATGACATCTTTTCATCAGCACAACTAATAGAATGCTCCACTAATATTTCTATAAACATTTCAAGAAGAAATGCCAGTGTAGAAATTATACTGTGTACCAGCAACACTTTTCTTCCTCACCCCAAAAAATGAATAACTCTTTGTAATTCAGGAGCAAAGATATTCAAGCGTTTTAAGAGTTTACTGGCACATCAGCAAGAGTCTGAACGTCCACAAAGTGATAGCACTTTAAACAGTTCCACCACTTATTATAATGGAAGAATAAACCTGCTAACTGGGTCATTTCTCTACTAGGAATGCATCCAACGTATATACTTAAATATCTGAAATTTAATTAAGATTATAGGCGAATTAACTAACTTTTTGACAACAAATGCAGTACACTTGTCAGCTGGCACCCAGCACCGAAAGCGATTGGAACATAAAAAATAAAAAATTCTTACGTTAACTTAAAAAAAAATAGATCTGTGTAGCGTACGATTTTTTAATAATTTTAAAAAATAAGGAAATACCGGTTTCGCAAATAAATTTTGTTTTATTCACTGTAATAGGTCGGCTTCGGAGGTGTATAAAAATTGGAAAAATTAAAATATGATAAAAATCGCACACTGCAATGAAAAAAAAATTATTTTACTTTGAATTGACATAAGAATTTTTTATTTCTAAGCCTTTTGGGCCTAGAAAAAATCGCCCTCTGTCTCGCTACCTGTTACAGGACATCCCGCGCAGGCAAAGGGGCGGAACTTTTACGAAAGGAAAGTCTTCCGGTGAACAGAGTCCCGCGGGAAGTCCGGAAGCGTGGCGAAGAAGTAGCCGCGTAGAAACGTCGGATATTAAGGGCGATCAAGATTGGAACAAGAAGATAAGGGGGCGGGAGATAGGAGGGTTTGTGCCAATTTCATTTACCTGGACCGGTAATTCTGGCGGGGGCCGCGGCATATTGCACTAAACGTCGCTGTTGGCGCGGGGAAAGACAGATACGGTCTATAAAGCTTGAATTAATGCGCCTGCGTAATTGCAGCTGAGCCTCGTAATTATTATCGTAGGCGTCGTAAAGTCGAAACTTTCAAGGGGATGTTTCTGCGCGCGGGCGATCCTCCCCCCCTCAAGAATGAAGGATCGCCTCGAGTGCCGCGACTAGTGCTGGGACTTCAGACAGAGTTGGGCGTTATTCCAATAAAATATCGAATAAATTCTGCTTCGAATGATATTTGAATAAAAATCACAAATAAAATGCAGTTAGGTATTCGAGAGTAACAAATAAATCGACGAAAAAAACGTAAGATGCTAAATGGGCACATGTGTTGTGAAGTTGTGGTGCATGATGTTAAGCGACGATTGTAAGGGTCATCACGAGTATAGGTAACCGGGAAGATAGTGATTAGTGGGTAGATGAATGCATATCAGTTTCTGATATTTTCATTGTTGCTTAACTATCATTTAATTTAACTTCGAATTTGGTACTGTTCACTAACATTTGGCGTTACGATAGATATTTAATGATAAGGCATTTTAACAATTTTAATATTTAATCTGGTAATAAATTAATTAAAGAAACTGTTGGAATTTTCGTTCCGGTTGTTGAATATAAATTGTTGCTGCATTATGATAAACGAAAGTAACTTTTTGTATCGAATATCCTTTCGAGTAACGAATAAATTATTTCTGGCTCGAATAACGCTACTTTATTCGCGAATAGCGCCTAATTTTTCGTCGAATAAAATCTCTGAGATTTATGTTTCTTCCTTCGTTATTCGAAATAAAATTTGCCCAACTCCGCTTCAGGATGCGGTCTTGCAAATGTTTTGAATAAATCACAAATACATCGTTTCAGGATGGCTCGAGACTTGCCTTTAAGCTGAGAGAGGTTTGAAAGTCTTGAAAGCGTTGAGAGTGTTGAAAATATGTATTCAGACTTGAAGACTTTAACTTTAGTCGTTAATAGAGTTCGTATCTGTTACATGCTTCTTTATTTTGTAATCGCCTCTATCCTGAAGAGAAAGTAACCCTTCAATTATTCGAAATACTTATAAGAATTGTCAGGCTATCCAGACTTTTGAGGCTTTTAAGACTTTCGAGACTTTAATTCCGTCGAGACTTTTAAGACTTCGAGGTGTTCAGAAATTCAAGACATTCAGGACTTCATAAAATTTGCAAGATTGTTCGAGGCTGCTAAACACTAAGCTTGTGCAGAATATTTTAGTATCTCTGAAATTTTGGGACTTCGTTGAAGACGCTTTGAATCGTTTCGAATCCCATCACTAATTAGGTGCAAACAGCAATTTTTTTAATGGCAAAATTTGCAGTTAAAAATACTTTCCATCGCTTTCGTGATTTCTATCTTCCTAAGAAGGTGCCTCCAATATCTCCTTATGCCCCTTATGGTTTCTTGTGTGAAGTTTTTATAGGTACTCTTTGAATTTTGTAGGCATCGAAGGATGCTATTTATTTTAATTACTCTTTGCGAGGAATGATTCCCTTGTGAAGAGTTTACGTACGCGGTGTGGTCTAGAGCAAACAGAACACCAGATGAATTCTTCTAATTTTGAAGATTTTTATAAAGTTGTGGTAGATTATCCACCATTCTCTGAACATCCTAATTTTTGTTCTATGGTTACACTGGAAGTTATCCAAAAAGAACACAGTTTGATGTTGTACGCACGTATTTGACAATGTGTAGGAGATTACTAAAAAATAACACTTCGATCGTTTATTAAGTATAATAACTCAATTTAATGAACTTAAATAGGTACTTACTTTCGAATTTTGAAACGATGATAGCGTTCAACTATGACGGTTTTGAAAATATCGGAAAAGGAGCACAGTAAATTCTGTTACATCTGCAACAGTTTTCTCAATCTTCAAAACTAATAGAATCGGTAATTTATGTTCTGCTTCTACTTGACTATTCTCCATACTTCATCTTCATTGCGCATAAATATCACAACGACAATTGTATCGAAAGATCTCAAAACAAAGAATCTACATCAATACTTCTGAATATTCTCATATTTTTATCTCTCGGGAACACAACTCCAACAAACAGCGAAAAGAACATTGAAAATTAGTAACACCAAAATTTCCGAGCAACAAATGACTCTAATAGAAATCTACACAAATGCCTGCCATTGGAAACAAACGAAATAATTACGAACACCAGAGTTCGCGAATTAAAGAGGCCCACGCGCACGAAATTCCGTTTTCGTGCCAAATAATTCGCTGTTGCATTATTCTACGTATTCGACCGATAGCAGATTATCAATGATTCATAAACGAATTTTTCGTACCGTCTAACTATCGCTTGAACATTCCACTGTGCATTACGAGGGGCTCTCGTCTAAGTCATAATTAATAGACGACCGTTCGTATTAATGATTCATTAAAACGATCGATACAGTCCTGTGGCTTTTCATTCGATAAATACATTCATTGAACGTACAGTAAATGCCATGTGTAAATGTACTTCCCCATAGAAGTGTATCGCAATACCGTGCACGATGCTCGTTACCGATAGTAAATCGTTAGACACGTCACAATATTGAAAAACACACGTATAGGCACGATTAAATTATATTAAATATGTATATACATATATATATAAATATATATATATATACATAGTATATTATGTACGTATAATATACTACATCGCTCGTACGAAACATACCAACATCAATCAGCAGACATTACACGTGTATACTTAACGTACATGTGAAAAGCATACATTGTTACAGGCAATGTCCGAGTATTACAGGCACTTTCAGAAAACCCAATGAGCCAGCAGCTTGCATAGACGAAACCAAAATCAGAATAGATAGCGAGAGAGATAGAGTTAGAGCGCGCGTGCGCGCAAGTAACAGACAGATAAAAAGAAGAAAGGAAGAGATAAACTCACGTAGTTGAAGAGAAGGAGCCAGAGCTATGTAGTGTTTACAAGAAAATAAAGAGCGAAACAGAGGCAGACGAAAAGACAAGAAATTAGAGAGCTAGAGAAAAACAGGAATAGATAAGTAAGGCATGAGGCAGAAATGTTACAGAATATTCCATACAATTTTCGTGTGTGGACAATCATTATGCAGCAGTAGAGGCTGAGATGAACTAAAAGAGACGACAAGAAAGAAGATAGAGAGATAGACAGATACAGCGAGAGTGAGAGAGAGAGAGAAAGAGAGAAAAAAGCTCGCAGTACACAAAATCGATCTAGAGTATCTAGACCATCAGACAACTTCGATACAAGAAATTATGGACGTTCGCGTTCCAACAACATGAAAAACGTAACGAATCTAAAGTGTCTTCTTTTAATGCTAAGTGTCTCGAATTAATAAGAGTAACACTAATACAATAGTAATAGTAACAGTAATAATAAGAAAATAGTAAGAGTAGTAGTACGGCACGACGTCATGCAAGTGAGCAAAGATCGTCAGAACTATTGGCAGTACATGATGCGAGTAGCATTGAAATTAATTAAAGAGAAACGATCTTTTCCTACGCTGAACGCCACCGCGAGTGTGCTGGTATTCGTACGGTGGTTTCCTTTCATTTCGTTTCCGCTCGCGTCTTTTGTGAGTGAAGTCGAGGAGATCGTGGAGCAACACGACAGACCTTGCAGAAGAGGACGATATTTTGGACGGTCCGCACTTGTCGGGCACGCGTTTGCAGTATAATCTAATCGAGAAGCACGCTTGTGTTTCGAACTACCGCGTCGCTGGAGCTTAACACTTCGACTGGTGTCGACGAGTCTTCACGCCGAGGTACTCGCATCCCGTGCAAGGCTTGTTTGGCATGTTTGTACGGGGATATTTTGTGGAAAGTATCGAAAACATTGAGAGGCCTCGGATGTTCCTTTTGACGACAAACCGAGCTCGGAGTTCAATTTGCACAAAACTTTGCTAGAAGAAGGGTCGCTCGGAGAGCTCTGAGAATTAAAGGGGCCTTTTTCAAAGCCTTGCGCCATTCAAAGTGTTAAGATAACGCAGAATAGTAGGTAATACTGTTTATGAAAATTAAACGAGCAGCGAACTCAAAGTTCTCGAGGATACTCGATTGAATTAGAGATATTTGCGAAAATGGAAGCACTGAATTATTATCAGACAGGTGTTAGTCAGCAATCCCCAAGTTTTTTATATGAAAGTGGATGGAACTCTGAGTCGTTGTGTTAGTTATTAAGTGTTTGGAAAAGTATTTAACGTGAATTCGACAAGAAAGGTTTTGAGTATTCCTATATTTGCTAGTTTAATAACTTGACTTTTACGCGTGCTTGAGGCACGAGAAATTCACTGGGCACGGTATCGCTGAATCAACGGCAAACCACGAGGAACGTGCTCGTATTTCATGAGGAAGTCAAAGGGGAAGTAATGAACACGTGCCGGCACATCATTAACGGGCTAAATGCGAATTATAAGAGAGGCGCAGTAAACGTTATGGAAGAACTAACAGCGAGTTATGGGAAACGTATTATACCCTCGTCGAGAGCCATAATGTTTGCAGACGGTGTATAAAATTCATGCTCCAGCTTCGCGAACAGTCGATATAACATATTTTATTATGGAAGCTAATAAGTGCTTCAAATATGAGCTTTTAATTGTCCGGGAAAGTATTCGTTGCATGTCAGTTTTATAGGGAATAAACTTAGATCATGAAACAAGGATGAAAAAAAAATTTGTATGGGGTAATGTAATAGGAATGAAATAGTCGGGTAGACTTGTAATTATTTATGGAAACCTTCAAGTGTATCATGGGTGTCGAGTAATAAAATGAAGTACTAATCGTAAATACAATGTTGTTCCATTACAAGTCGGGGTCCCCTGTTCCGTTAGAAGTGCATTTTTATTTCCACTACTTCTTTTTTAGTCGCCGCGAGTGCGAGCGTCTGAGAATGAGCGCGAGGGCACTCATTTTCAGTCTCACAAGGGAAGTTCGGCAACTCGAAAATTCAAAAAATCTAAAGCTTTGCAAAAATGTAGCTCAAGTGATGCTAATATCGTAACTATTTTTCGATTCAGCAATAAAATGGCTTTAAGATCAATATCAGATTAATATCAAAAAGAAGTTAAATTCAAAACTCCGTGGGTTTGTTAAGTGTGTGCTTTACAAAGCAGCGATAAAGAATTTGCGACAAATATTTTTTTCCAAAAGTTCATCCACACCATCCTTTTTTCGACAATTCGTTATATCGTAGGATATCGAAAGTTGAACTGAACTTTTCTTCGATACCTTTTACGGTTTCGTAGATATTCACGATAATATGAAAACCTACAATTTTTTTGAGTGGGTGTTTTCACCTTTAGGACCGTTTCATTGCCGAATCAAAAATAGTTTCGTTATTAGCATCATTTGAGCTACATTTCTGCAAAGTTTCAGATTTTCTTAAATTTTCGATTTGGCCAACTTCCCTTCGCAGTCTCTCGTATTCGCCGCGGCAACGAAGAAAGGTGAGTCGGATAGCATACCTACCGTTTATAACGAGATAAAACTGTACTGGGAACTAACATTTACCATGGCCATAGTAGAAGAGAGGATATCAAATTATTAACTATTAACCTCTTTTTCATCCCGTCACGACGAGTTTCCTTTAATTTTATTCACTTAACCCATTAAGTATGGAACGAACACCCTACGTTTGTATAACACAAAATTATATTGCGTTGGTGCATATGAAATTGCCGATCGCGGATAGCGTAAAAGTTCCATTGTCTGTGCTAGTGATGAAATAACAATTGCTAACGCTGGCTTACGATTCTAGAAATGTCATAGAAACCCCAGCAATTAAAATAAATGTAATAGTTAAAAAGCAAGAAATATGTTCATTCAAATCTCCTTCCGCGAAACGGCAATTTCAAATGCACCAACCTACCACGGAATTTATAGTTATTCCTGATAACGGTTAGAAAGAAGAAATTCATAAGGTATTAAGTAATAGACGACATTCAGGATTCAGAAATTTTTTATTAATCGTCAACCTCTTCTTTCTAGCTCGTGACAGCACGAACCACTTTTCTTCTCTTTCATTTCGAAATTCATGACTGCAAATCATTGAATCTGATACATGTTATATAGGTAGACATACGCCAAGGTAACACTCATTGGTTTCTTCTAATTCTAAATGAATATACCAGCGTGATTTCACCCCGAGATATTTAATCAAGTTTCCTACACCTGCCCTTCGAAATGTGCCATGCAAGTGCAACTATGCCGGGATATGTAACTCTGTACACTCTGCAGACTATAGTCCAGACTAATACGCGATTTAAAGGAAATTTGAACTACTCCAAGGAACAGTAATTCCACAGAAACCTTGAACGTCCATCGACAGGGAATGTGATTACAATTAAGAAAGATGAGACACGACGCTTACACCGATTACTCGCAGCTAGCTGGTCGCTGAAGATTCAAACCGACAGCACCCTTCTCCCAGGGGGTAACAACGTCGTCTTTCTTTCCTCATTATAGGGCCTGGAAAATGGGGCAAGCTCGGCAAGGCGCAACGCAAAAATTCAATCTTTTTTCCCCTCAAAGCTGCAGCGTTACCCCGACCCCTTTCCCACGCGACACTTCGCCACTACCTTGTACTTAAGCAGCGAATTCATTTTCATTCGATACTCTTGCTGTCCTCTCAGCCGTCGAGCAGCTGTCGCCGGATGAATTTTTCGACATGATTCTACTCGACGAAAACTCGAAGAGAGCGGCACCTTGTCGAGGTCATTTGTAAAATGCAGGAAGTTAGGTCGTTCGGTGTGCCTGTACGTACGATTTAGAACTCAATGAGAGACAAATAGTTCATCGAAAGGTGTGTCTAAAGTCGCATCGTTTTTTAATTACGTTTCCTGTGTTATGCTGAAGGGATAATCGTGCTTTCGTTCGTTACGAAGCATCCACTTTCGATATTGAAACTCTTCATCAACAGGTAGAACGAGTTCATTAATATTCATTGTGTAAATAAGTGGATCGTTTATTGGAGCAAGGTAATCAAGATTTTGAAGACTGTTCGTATAATGTTCGAGTTAAATCGGGGGAAGGATTAAGCAATTAAGTTTTAAAGAACGAGTGGTTGATTATTCGTAAAACGAGGGAACATGTTTTAAATAATTTCTTAAGCTGTACAGGCTGAGCTACGATTTGTGAAAATTTTACTGATGCTAACAGAAGCTGTAATTTGTAATCTAAGGAATTATTTTATTCTGGACTTGTGTTTCTATCTAACTTTCGAAATAATATATTTCTAATAATACTTCGCCTTCATCACATTGCAAGAGTGTATGAGGATTAACGTTACCATCCATTTACATTATAGTAACCAGAAATTATAGGACTGGTAGTAGGGGATAATGAGCATAATAGGGAGGAGTTGCTAAAATTTAACCGAAAGGAAAGTACTTTGTACAAAATGTGTCTGAGTTTTGTAAAATAGTAGGTCCTCAAAATGAAGAACCAGGAAGGAAGACTCTTGCATGTATTGAGAATGAATGTGAATCAATTTGTAAATCTTAAGAAGGAAGAAAATAGATAATTCAAAGAAAACTATAACTGAGAAACGATGCGATTCTAGATATGCGATTAATGAACTTTTTCAATGCTATTGAGATTCTGAATCCATACTTACAGTACATTCGTGGAGTTTTGTACGCTTTAGTAAGAAACATCTCGACGTAGGTATACATGGACTAATGTACAGCTACGTAATGAAGCTTTATGTACTTGTGGGAGAAGTACTTACCTCGATTCAGCACTCGCCTCCTTTTATCAGGATAATATTCTAATTCCTTCATAATCGCGACAAGTAATATTAATCGTTCTAAAATATACTAAAATCACCATTGCATCTATTTGTGTTGTGATTAAGAGAACATTAACCTGTGCTTTCATCAAGGGGTTCGTTGTGAATCGATCTACTTGATTACGTTTTTGATCAATCGATTAAACTGATTAGACTGAGTGAGGTGCAAGCTTTGAAGTCGCTGATATTATTTACAAAGAAATCTATTTCTGTATATTTTATAGATTATATTGTGATACTGTACAATGAACTGGTTTCTTTATCAATTGTTTCCCCCAAACTACCTTCCAAAGAGAACATAATTTTAATTAACGATTACTTGAGATCAGAAGTGAAAGTAAAATTTCTTATTTAATAGCTGAATAGCAGTTTCTTTTTTCTTATACTTGATTTATGTATTTCACGAACTCGCGAAATGTTTAATACTTTGATCACGTAACGTTCGTTCAAAACTGTAAAGCATATACATAAAATTGCAGCGTAACAATTTTGTAATCCCCTCGTAATCCATTGGAAATTAAAAAGAAACAAGATTGATTTTCACGTGGAATCGAGTTTAATTCTTGCATCGTCGAGTTTTTCTCCCGTTCAACCGAGATTGCTATTCGTTTCACGCTTTCGGAAATAAAATGGAACGAGCTTGGGGCAAATTATATTCTGTTGATTATTATTTTTATAAATTTTCGCAACTTCATACTGACGATGGATACGTTCAAATGAATGTGGACGATTTGGTGTTACTGTTCCTTGAATATACACACGTAAGTTGAACGCGCAATGAAATTTCATTCAATGTGGGGACAATATTAATAGCTGAGTTTAGCGTTACCCGTAAATTATCTTGTAATAAATTTCAGCCTCAGGCGTTTAATCCCCTCTACGAGTTTCTGTTATTGCCTCTTCATTGTCCCCATTTAATTATACGGCACTCTTGCCCACTTGTTGGAAAAAATTGGTCGATTTCGTAAGAATAATGTAGGCTATTCTATTGCACAAGCCACCGTCCGCAGTAATTCGCATCTACGAGACGAAATGTTGAGAAATACCCAAACTTTCAAATTAAAAATACAAATCCCTCCAAATTAAATTATACTTGTAGATAAATAACGCGAATCAGGAATTGAGTGATTTAATATTAACAGAAAATTGTAGGTTACGGAGTAATTCACGGCGCAATTAAAGGAAAGAGTATTCCTTGCAAAGAACCAAATTGAAACTGTGAAAATACAATTTAATATATAGCTTTTTTTAAGGAAATCAAAAAATAGTTACGTTAATAGAATCACTTGAGCTACATTTCTGCAAAGTTTCAGATTTTTTGAATTTTTGTGTTACCAAACTTCCCTTGTAAAACAGATTGCCAACAAAGCTGACTAACCTCCTCTACTTCGCCATTAAATATCAGACGTAACTTCGGACATCGAATCCGATGCATTACACGTGGAATCGCGCTCGATCAGAGTGAAATCGAAGATGAAACCGCGGGGAACTTCAAATTTCAAATCCATCGCGTCCACGAATCATTGCGCCGGTCCTAACAGGTGGCATGACATTCCGATACAAACCCGATTTGCCTGGTACGCATTGATCGGGTTAGCGAAGGAAATCATGAAGACGTGCTGGATACGGGGCGCGCTCATTCTGTTTCATTAGCATCAATTAGTTTTAATCAGAAGTCATTGAACGCTGACGAACGTTCGCCCGTCTCTTTGTGTCCGATGCCACTGTGCGCGCGCAGCATCGCGTAATTGGTATTCCAATGGAATAATTAAATTCCAGCCGCCGGTGGAAAAAGGATCCTTTGGACTCTTTTCGTCAACGATTACGCGAGAAACGAAGTAGAACAATCAATCGAACGAATCGATTGGAAAAAAGGTGAGCAACTCTTTCAGTGTCTCGTGGAGCATGTCATAATAGGTACGTGAGTGTAAATGGAAAGTAATTAATCCTATTTTAGATATGTGTGAGGTGCAATAGACAAGACCGTCTCTTCGCACGAGTAATACTGCTTTTTGAGTGGAAACACCTTCCTCTGGGTGATTAATACTGTACGCCCCCAAGCGTAGTAAATAAAAGACCGATGTTTAACGTTTCATTAATTATCATTCTCACTGCCGCGATTTTTATTGTCCCCGTGAAAGTGACTGTTAAATCCCGACACAACCGCGTCCAATGAGGTTTTTAATGCGCCAGTCAAGTTTTAATTATTCCTCCAATTATCTGCTACACCGAGTGAGTCCGGATTTTATGAAGAGAATGCACGTTTTGAGAACGGAATTTTAATCGTCAGAGACCTTTAATAACGATCAAGTTTATCGTGATATATGAAACGAATGCTGTTGAGGTTTTGCACGTTTCCATTTTCATGTAAAGAATTAAGTTGAAAAATTTCTGGTGAAATAGCTACGATTAATATTGCATTTTTTACACTGGAATAGAAAAGACCTAACAGGTTCCTTACCTTTTGCAAAAGGGATTCGATGGGAGAAGTCGAGTAATGAGAATGATAATTAACATTTTTAATGGAATAGTTTGTCCCTACGGACGGACGCTAGAAGAAGAAATATTCTAATTTTAGAAAAATGGGAACGTAAATGTTCCAGAAAGGAGAAGACACTTGTCACCGCGCGGTGTCGTTTCACTTTCTTGGCTTTGAAACAAATATTTTGAAACAGCTTCTGTAGAGTTATCGGGCCAGGCCTGGTAAATTCGATTTATGGAAAAAGGGAAAAACTGAATTTTCGGTGCTTTCAGTGCTCTCTATTTCCCACTTTCAATTACTCGAACGACTCGGATCGAAAACAAGCAATTCACTCTGGGAAGCATGTTGCAAGTGTAAAGCGATAAATTTGTTTCCTCTCATCCCCAATTTTCGTGTCTCGTGCAATTCACGCGCCTCTTACACGTTCTGCCACTTTAGCTTTTTAATCACTCTTCCTACATCCGTATTTATTTGTTCCCCTTTCTTCCGAACTTTGTTCACCCATTTGTCATTGAATTTAAGAAAAAAGTTTGCTCGGTCAATACGGTCTCACAATTTGGATTTTGCATCAGCGTTTTTCACAATTATTTGTTAACTCTTTGGTGTCATCAGTCACTGAGCAAACTTTTTCGTTCGTTGTTCGTAAAACTCTTTAAAAAGTGGATTGTGGTCGTAACGTATCTACATATTACGGCTTGAACGTTCATTGGGCGCGGGGAATAACGGAGATGGTTTTTTAATTGGGACGTTAACCACGAGAGTGAATTTGGTGTTGTACATCTTCACAATGGCAATTGTTACATTCGAAGTTATCAGCGAGCGTGATTGCACGATTCGAGTGTAATGCATCGCATTTACAGTGCGTCGAACATGTTTTGATTTATTCAAACATTCATTAGGTAGTGAAATTTCTGAAGTTATGGCTGTGGTGGTGTTGGAAGGGTAACGCTACACGATATCATTTAAATAGTGTAGTATTACTCTTCCAGCCTCACTTTCTCTTTTCTGTTATTCTTTTCCTATCCTGCTTCTTATCAGTTTAAAATTAAAACTATGCTTTGGGTTAGATAATATGCGTAAAGTAGAAAAGAGCCTCGAACAGGTTTGCAGAGTTTCATGGTGTTTGAAAGGGTTTAAAGGTGTTTAATGTTACTCCATCTTCATGATAATTAAATATTGTGATAAATGTTTCTTAGCCTAGCTTCGTATGAAAATACGATTTCTTAGAACTAGTATTTCATTAGTCAATAAAGATACCCCTTGTCAAATTCACGTTAAAATTCACAAAACAGGTATTACCTTCTATTCCACTTTCTTGTATACCACACCTAAAGTCTGCCCTCGATTACTCGGGACAGATATCGTACTCCTTTACACAAACGTTATCCATCACAAACAGAGTTTACACCGAACGACCGATACACCGTTAACAAATAATATTCCAGTCCCTCGAGTTCATTCGCAGCAAACGCGATTGTCGTTGCACAGCCTCATTCAAAAATACTGTTCGCGCGCATACGCATGTAAATGTTACGTGTACGTGTCATTGTGTGCTACTGTTCGTGCGCTGGCGATATATTGCTGGACAAATATACGGATACGAAGCGAACGTAGGAAACAACAGCGTACTGGACTGTACTGTGCAGAACAATATGTAAAAATAAAGGAAGAGAGGAAGACGTATAGACACGAAGTTCGAAGAGAGAAAGAGGGATAGCGAAGCGACAGATGGATTTTCGAAAATGTAAAAAGGAGAACGAAACTCGCTACGGTAGCAAATAATTAATTTCGTCGTTCGTCTGGTTTAAGCCGGGATTCGTCCTCGTTCGATCTCATTACAGGGGACGACGATATTTTAAAGAATATATACTTTTTTTTGCAAATTTATGCGGTGTCAGCCTCAGAATAAAACTTAATCTACCTTAACATTTTTATATCGTTTTCCTTCGGGGAATACTTGGTAGATGATTGGATCCAAGCTCGACGTTCATAGTTACTCGTCATTTCAAACGATGATTCTTTTCTGTATCGCAGTAATATTATTATCGCTATGACGAGTTGCGTGCCTATGCTTTACAATACAAATACATTCGTCTTGCTGATATTACTTTGGTCCAACTATCAAGTGCCTTGTAACAGGTTAATATATTCCAAAAAAAAATGGTAATAGTTACAGTTATTTTGAAGTTGGTCTGGATTTCGATTCTATTTAGTTAATTGCCCGTTCGAATTCAGTTGAATTCATTTCTGCGAGCTGGTTAAATTCATAAGTTACCGAAGCATGGTATTACTAACTCCATTACATTCAATTGCCCAATCATTATTCACCTCTACTATTCAGAGAAGAAAATTAAATACGAATTTGATTTCGAGTCAAGCAAATTTCGCATCTCCATAATTAAACGTTCATTGCAAACGGATCACTTAAAAACGAACCTAAATCGATGTTTGCCACTGCGAGAATTCATAAGTTACCTAGAACTGGGTAAAAGTATAATAGCCTATTCTTCGTCTCACCAAGGAACATGCAAAGTACCCTTGTTTCCCAACGTTACATTTCCAAAGCATCACTCGATATTTCACGTTTCCTTCGCTTCAATCGCGATTGCAAAGAACACCGCCAGACTCTCAAGAAAACTGTCGCAGTGCCGAACCGATGCACCGACAGTCGGCTCGAGGAGTGAAGAAAAATAGAAGCAAATGACAACCAGAGGGGCACGATTCTTTCAGCGTCGATGATCACGCTAACGAGGTGTCAGGAGCTGGATCGGACGACAAGGCCAAGGTAAAATGTACGTGTGAAATACAAACGGCGCGGATTCGAGGGGTGCAAAGGCCGGAAGAAGAGCACGCGAGAACGAAGGGAAGAAAACGAGAGTCAAGTGTTCTTAGCGCGAAACGAGGCGAAACTTTTCGGACGTGACTGGTAAACGAACAATGCATCTTCTGCTTGCGTACGCCCGTTCTGCATTTGACTTTTTATTATCTTCTATGTACTCAGTTGACTAAAAATATCGTTTCACGTATTGTATTCAGTGCGGCTCGTCGAACAAACGCACTTTAATTTTTTTATATCCTATATTTTCTGAGATACCAAGGTGATCGGGAGGTTTTTAATTGGTTGAAGGTGAGCTCATAGTCACTTTGGTATAAGCCACTGAATTCGTATTTTTATCGACTGCAATGCAGTACTATAAAAAATATGCGGTGCCACTTAAAAAACTTAAGGTCATCTTGATATCTCAGGAAATGTAAGTTATAAATGAAAATAAAATGCCAAATACAATATATTTCATATAAAACAATTGGTGATGAAATCAATAAATAACGAGTTATTTCAGATGGCAGCTCTTATTGACTCGCCGTGTATATCGATCTTTAGAAATATTTAAATTCCAATATTTTTTAATAATAATCTAAGAACCTCACGAAACGAATACCACGCGACGTTATCTCTATTTTTATGGAAGATCTATTTATTACGGTGGTAGCTTTGATAAATATTGAATGAAACTAAGAATTCTTATTAAACATACTGTTGGCTGGACACGTGGTCCCACGTGTTCGCGTATAATGCATTCTACATACGACCGTGTACTTTAATTCCATTCCTAGCGAAAGCGATTCTGCGAATTTGTCTGTTGCATGCAGTTACATTATCAGAAAATGAAAAGAGCGCGTGCCTATATCGTAGAATATGTCGATTGGCATTGGTCAGTTTCGGTTTAGGCATTTAATTGCAAACAATTAACCGTGGAAACTGATTAACGATTCGATCAACGTAAGTTATTCTTGTTCGAGTGATCATAGTTTTATATTGAAAATCAATTTTTACCGAAACCACGCGTGCAATAAAAAAGATTTGTTTTACAGAGTGTCCCCTAATGAAGGGACACTAACTTGAAATTCGATAAGAAATGCAATTCTGAATTAAAAACTTTTAAATGCTAAAAACACTCATGGACACTCCTTGCGCAAAAAGTTGATGAAAATCTTTTCCATCAACTTACAGCAGTTTTGATATCTTTTTATTACTAATGTGAATTTGTTACCACGACATTTTGGAGCACTTCCTACCGTGTTTTCGTATGTTTTCATATGCTTTTACTATTCTCGCAAGCAATTCTTCTCTCACACCAATTGATGCTTAATAAACTTCATATTCATATTTTCAACCACAGAAATCTAAGCATATTTTTATGTGACGACCGTGCTGCATAAGAGTCGAAGGTATGACAAATAAAGTTTCGCAGCAATAACTTTTTAAAGCATCTTCGAACACAAGTTTACTGGAACTTGACAACTCAGAATTGCATTCCCTATTAGATCCAAAGCTGGTGTCCTCCCGTTTAGGAACAGTCTCCATATTTTTTATTCACTTCTTCAAGAAGACACAATTTCTACGTCTTCCACAGTTTCCTATACAATCAACGAAAAAATATCATTTCAATAGTATCATCCATGTATTAGGCGCATGGACGCCTCTGATTATAGATCTGACCTAGCCTTAATGCACGACGAGTAGCCAATAACTGATTATGCAGTTTATGGCTGTTGCAACGATAATATTGGAAAGGGATTGAAACTCGCCGGGTTTCCCCGACGTATTTTCATCCCTCGCCACATCTTCGCGATCCTCGAGCGCACGCAAGCGTTCGTCTGCACGCGTCTATGCCACGCCACGCTGCTTTATTGGAAAATCAATTGCTTTTAAGGTGAATTATTCTGTTCGAGCGACGCCGTTCGAGAAACGGTGAGATCGTCGTCTCGCGGAAACACTGTGCAATCACAGAAGCTGCGACACGGTCGATCCCCGAATGGAGACGAAGCTGCATCGAATGGACCGCGAGATAAATTACTCCAATACGATGAAACTCGCGTTGACTTTTTCCATTTAACAAGCGCGATGTGATCGCGGGACTGATGCACGATTCATTTTCGAACGAAGGGCGAGACTCCCCTTTTTTAATGGCACTTTAATGTTTAATGTCGCACCGAGTGCTTATGCTGAGTGTTTTCAAAATGGATGGTTAAATTTTTTCGTGGCGTAGCCTCGACAGAGAGTCACGCAGCGCCACACTTCTGTGGAGTATAGTTGGTGTTTTAAATACAGTTACTCACAAAAGTATCTGTCAACCCTATAAGTTACATATTTTACATATTAAATTGAGTTCAAGGTAAGAGTTCCCATTATTTTTACCGCGTTACTTTTAAATCAAAAAAAGTTTATTCACTTCTTGAAAAACATAAGAATATCGCGTGAAAATTTTTAAAGGATTGCGCGTATAGTTTCCTTACAAAAAATTCCCCAAAAGAACTTTGATTTCTGCCAATTACACCGGGTTCCCTCTTTAAATTCTTACTTCTCAATGTAACTATTCACCTTCCCGGATATACCTACCTCGAAATAGGAAAACAGCCACCTCTTGCGCAACACTCAGTCGACGATCAATCGATTTTCCAAGCCGACAATTTTATTATTTTCTGGCGACGACAGTGTCGTTGAAAGTTCGCGATGAAACGCGTCGTTAATTACTGGATGTCCCGCTTCGCGCATCGTTTCATTTCCTACGACGAACTTGGACAAAGAAGATACAACGAATTCCGATGCCCGATTCTATCCATTCTCTATCGGCTGACACCGCGGGGATGGAAAGGAGCAATTATAATAACGACGAGAGCGCCATCGAGTTTGAAGCCCGAGACGATAAGGCAGCAGGTCGTCGCGTCTCGTCGCTGTTTCTTCTCGAGGAGGCACGAAGCCAGGCAATTACCGTTCTCATGGAAATAAGGAAACGGAGATCGCGGAGGGGCAACCGTTCCTATGTATGGCAGCAAAGAGAAACGGACGAACGCCCGGGAACGAAGAGACAGAGCAAAGAAGAGGAATTCATCCCCCATCGCGAGAACAGCGTCCTGCGATTGTTGAGTCCCTCTGCCTCGGCGGAATCCCGTTTAATTGGCCAGAGTTCGTCAGCGTATTAATTCGCTGGGGGAATGGCAATTATTAATGTCCACCGCTCAGATCATCCTGGGATTTAGAAACGATCGTGCGAAAAGTGTATTAAATTTTTCCGAGACTCCCAGGTAATTTATACGCTTGACACGCTCCGAGGGCGACTATTAAAAAGGTATTCGACGATTCAGCATGGATTCACATCGTCCCGTTTCTTCGCGCAGACACTTGCACGTACACTCGAGAAGCTGTGATTTAACAGTCAGTTTGAATTGAGGAAAGGTCGGTGCAAGAGTTCGTTCCCTCGCTATTAGGTGACGTTAAGTGTGCGGAAATGGCTTTTTTTTTTTAAATCCTAGGTAGCCAAGGAAAATACTTTGATTAGAAAAATATGTAATATATCTTTGCTTTCAATAAACACTTTGGTTTAATGAAGCGAACGAGCTTTTGCATCAAGCTAATATATTCGTTTCGTGAACTCGAATTGGTACTCGGATTCGATGACCGAGGTGTCACTAAATATCTATATTTAGCGATGGACTAGACAGAATGGTGCACTCGTTTATTTAAATGTCTAAGGTTTTAGGATTCCCTGGCTCGTTTAATTACTTCTAGGATTCGGCGCTGGCCAAAGTTGCTTCAATGTTTTAAGCATTGAAAATATTAGGGTTCGTGCTTATCGGGGGACACGCCGTGTTGTGTTTGTTTAATAGGACGCAGCACGATTGTTACTACCGTGTATTAAGGAAATCATTTTTGGTGGTCTCGTTCCATATATTTTTAGTTAGGTACTCGAAGAACGAGATAAAGAGGCCCAGAAGCTCTGCATGTCCCACAGGCTATCTAATTTCAACACTTCCAAAAAGTGGGCCTTCTTTATTTTATCAACGTAAACTGCAAAATTGGTATCGAATATATCGAACCCGCACACGTCTAGTTTGACGAGACTCTGCAAATTTGCAGAATAGTGAAAAATATTTGATAGGTATCTTTTGTTATTGGCAATCATCCATGTGGAAGGAGTGAGTGCAGCCCCTAAAGATGGAGGTCGAAAACGTATTTTCTAGAATTTTCTAAACACTGAGCAGGGAGCTGGATTCGTCTGTAAGCAACTCACGTTTCAGAAAAGAAAAATTTATCCTACGCCTAATAGTTCTCGAGACATTCCAGAAAATATGTTTTCGACCCCCTACTTTAGGGACTGTTTTCACCCCTTCAACACGGAGATCGGCGATAAAAAAAATACGTGTTAAATATTGTTCATTGTTCTGCAAATCTGCAGAGTTCCATCAAAATCAAATATTGTTCTCTTGTAAGATACTCTATTTTTTAACCCTCCGCTCATTTCTCTATTTATTTCTACAGTCTTTATGTTTCGTATGTGGTATTGTTACTTATCACCAGATATCGAAGTATCTCGAATATGTGATATTTGGTAGCGAACGAGTTAAGAAGTAGATGGAATAAACTACATAGTATTAAAAAGGTCTTCTAAGCGAACGTATAAAAAAATGTCATTTTATGAATTTCTGGCTAAAATACTATTAATAATAGTTTTCTTGATCTTTGCAAGCCTATTTATCTACCTTTCAAAGAAGTATATTTTCTTCCACAATGAAATACTAATTCATCCAAGAGTGAAGAAAAGAACACGCGCGGTGCTTTAGTTCCTTAAATTAAAACAATTAAATTGATCAGCCACAAAAAAAGGTAAATAAACTCTAAATACTGATTGCTTCATTGGTAGTCACAGTTTTATATAGAATCTTCGTCATGGAACTTCCATGGAGGGACCAACGTGGTTACAGTCGAACACGATCGCCGTTTTCAACGACACTTAAGCAGCGTGAAATGTCGACCGATTCCGGTGACAATGGAAACGATGCCTTTTGCTCGAATCGCCCGCCAGGGTGGTCGAGTGAAATTGTGGGCAATGTTAGGAGAAAGCTTTGGACCCGGCCAGTAACAAGTGGCGGGGAGGGGTTCACTGGCTTTTTGAATATAATTGAAGGCCTTCGGATGCGACCGTTTCGGGCTTCCAATGTCGCACACCGGCACAAAAGACCGCGGGATAATTGAAGCACTCGTCGTCACCCGAAAGAAAGGAGGACTCTCCGAAGAACAGTCGGCGGACCCTAAGGATCGGAGATAGGAGGAACACGAATTAAGACGGAGCCACGGAAAGCTCGGGAAATGCTGCAATTAATTTTGGAGAATAAAATCTGACAGAGAATGAAAGGCGTGTATTGCATGGAGCGTTTAAAGAGTTTTATCAAGTACACGGCGTCCTAAAAATCAGTCCCATACTTTAATTGGCTGCTTTTTGCTATGACGCGCCTTGAAATTAATTTGTCGAACAGTTTTTGCACAAAAAATTCACAAAGAATCACCTGTTTTTCAACCCTACGAGGTAGAATCTACCCTTATTAAACCGACAATTTTACAATTTAAGGAAGATATCAGAAACCTTCAGAAATGTCACGCAAAATGCACTCCAAAGAGCCAAAATTTGTGTCACAAACAGAGGTTTCCTTTCGAAGCTATTTAAAAAGGAAATATGGGATAAATTTTTAGGATACCCTGTATTTGGGGTGGTTCAAGTCTGTTTTACCTATCTTGCCATCGAAGTGCGATGCGGAAGAATTTTATGATTCCAAGGGGATCTCGAGGAATATTCTTTATCTCGCGGATGCTACTTGCGTGTGTTGCGACTAACACGGATGTCAGGACAGAAAGTACACCTGCACCTTCCATAACACTTAAGAGGTTCGATCACGAGACGAGAGAAGAGTAAATACATTTAACGTCACGTCGACGTGCATGTTCTCAAGGTAAGTGCGATAATTAAGTGAACGTATCTCGCGACATGGCACTCTACACGCCTTTCGAACTTCCCTGACGGTCCGTCGCCTGACATTGTCAATTAACAGGCACTCTGCCAGCGATTTTGCGGGATGGCGTATCGGTCTTCGCGGATACGATCAGAGATAATCGAGCACCATCGTCCAATTTCATCAGGAAAGACAGTGTATTTACTATGTTCACTATACAGAAAATTAATTGCATAACACAATAGAAGAAAACGAGCATATCGTCACAAGCTAATCATTCTCGCGACGTCGAGTCTTTTAATAAAAGCTTCCTCAGTCCTTTGCGATGCATTCATCTATGAATCTCTATAAGAATACGTCTATTTGCAGGCGGCTACAGTAGAATGAATACTCGTTGTATTTGCACTTGAAGGTGGATAAAGAGGCATTTAAATCTACCGTGGAGACTAACGAATGTCGAGGGAAGTCGCCGCGTATAAAGGAAGCAATAAGCAACGCGGATTCACGATTACTTTGATAAGTCTTGGCTACTCGGATCAAATTCTTTTGATATTAAAAGCGTAAACACGAGGAATCTATGGCAAGGAGTTTAGTTCGTAGTTCCTTTCAAAATCATCTACTGACATTCTGAATTTCGAAACGATCTGTTATTTCGCGACAATTATGAAGAATTATTCTATTAAAATTGTGAAAAGGATTACTTTAACTTAACAATTCCTTGCAAATCATGTAATTCAAAACAAGTTCCTTTCTCCGTGTCTAAATAATAGCTCTTCTATACAACACCAGTAACTTTCGATTTTCCTCATTCAGGTGCGGCCACTTTTTCTACCGAAGAATAATATCACAGCTCCACCCAATTAACAGCTAATGTAGAGAAAATACGACGTTTAAACTCGAAGAAGAATCCAATATTTCCGTATGGACACGTCGATTCACCAACCTTTCAATCCTCGCGTCCCTTCCCTCCAGAGACAAATTACCCTCGTCCCGTTGCCACTTCCCCTCCCTCCTCGCGGTAGCGTGCCTACCCGCCGCCCCGTCTCCGTTCGATTTTAATTAATTCCTCCAACGATCTGCGTTCCAATATCGCGAGTGTCATCCAGCGCGAAGGAGACGCCGCGCCGATTTCTTCGGGGTTCGGACACATCGACAGGGACAGGTCGACGTGAAATCGAACACGGTCGAGGGTGAAAGGACGCGCTGTACTGAACAAAGCCACCACCTGAATCCATAACGGGGGTCGCGAGCGGCCGGGGGCGGGAGTGACCCAAGCATTTTAATTTACTTCGATCAACGATAAAACAAGCGTCCAGGCAAATGGACGGGCTGAGCGAGGGAAATAAAAAAAAGTACCAAAGAGTGAGAGAGAGGGAGTGGAAAAGGTGAATCGAGAGTCGGGAGAATCGACAGCCGTTGTCGAACGCGCAGAAATTCGACGCAAGTGTCGTGCTACCCGGGGACAAAGTTTCGACGTAATAATGGGCCTTCGAGCGGAAGATCGACGAGCCTTCTCGACAGTTCGAGCGGCCGTGTCGAGACAAGGGATATATACACGAAGTCGAGCCACGTCTCCTGCCTCTTTTTTTCTGCGCCTTTCTCACAGGGGACGGCTTTTCGGTGCACGGTGCGCGATGGCGGGCGATATTTACATGACGTCAGAAATGAAATAGAATAGAGTTTCCCGTTTAAACCGCCCCTGTACCGTCAAGGACCCAGATCCTGATCACTTAAGAGTAACTACCGCGGGTGTTTAAACGTGTAAAGGGAAAGCTTAACCAAATTTAAAAGATTTTTTTGTTATCTCAGTAAATCTATGTTTTATCTTTAATTTGGTATTAAAAAAAGTGCACACGTAATAAGAATTATTTTATAATTTAACTTTGAAAGTGAAAAATGCAAAGGGAGCAGTTTCTGATCACTTTCGCACGTTTTACTATGAGCTATCAAATTTTGCGTATAAATTTCAAAATACTTCATAATTATTTAGTAATTTGTTAGAATAAATTTGTATCATAATAAGCTTATTATTTCGTTTATTTTCCTAAACTTATCAGGAACTGGGTCCTTGACGGTAAGCCAACAATCGTTGTCACACCCAAGTAAGATTTCGGGTATTCGTATTCCGCAGAAGCTCCACTTCGTTTGTTGTAATTCGTAAGTTTAGAGGAGAGAGTGAAAGTATGTTGGAGTGGGGAACCTTGTCCGCCATGTTTTACAGGGTAGAAGTTTTATTTATAATCGTGGAGGGTAAGATGTGTTATCTGTGTTCCTGTGAGTTGTGGAATTAGTAGGAAGTGTAATTTGTGGCGTGAGGAATGAATATTGCTTGCAGTTAATGAAGATGTAGTTTATAATGTTGTGTTGGTACTGGAGAGTGACAGGAGAATTGAGGCAGTCATAGCAACAAAGAGCTAACCCACATTTTTCTCGAAATTTAATTAGTAGCAATAACGTATTCCAATAGGCTCGACTAATCATATAAAATAGGACATATTTTTTTTTAATGTGGGTTGGTCCGTTGTTGCTCTGACTGCCTCAATTGGCTTTCAGGAGCATGTGCTTTGTGCATGTGAATGTGGGACTCTTTATATGTGATGTGAAGGAGAAGCTTCATTTTATAAAATTTCTAATATCGTGTGAATAAATTGTGTCTTCTGTGTACCGAATGGAATTGAATTTATTCAGATTTCGGATCAAAAGACATTAACGTTTTGAGGAAGATGATCCAAAGTGCTTTATGTGAGTCAACTTCCCTTTAAACTGATACTGATATATTTTTTTTAAATGTGTCCTATTCTTTTCATTATATTTTTAAGTACCTATATTGAAATGTAAGAGAAATTAATTTTTAAACGAACCCCTAAACCACCTCCAGTAAAACCCTGACTACAAAATACACTTTATAAATCGATTGACTATTCGAGGGTTGTTATATAATTAATGAAATACAAGCATACACAAATTTGTTGGTAATCGACAATTATTGCGAATACGTGAGCACTGCGCGAATTTAAGGTACACAGTAAAATCTGTATGTATTCCATCTTTTATGAGATTTTGAATGTATTGCACATAGTCCAAATGTATATAGAAATGTAACTAAAAAGAGGAACGTGCAATTATATACAAATATTTCGCTGCGTTCACTGCTTAGTACAACTGAATATTAACCACCCGTGTTAAAGCGTTAAATTATAGAAAAAAAACGAAAAACTTCTAACTTTACTTCATTTATCTACATTTAATCTCCCTGGATTTATCAGAAAGTAAAGAATCAGCAGTAAACGTTCATTATTTGAAATAATCATCCACTTATCGATAAAGCAATTACCAATATTTACTTTCTCAATCACGATTTGCTGCCTTGACTCCGAAATAATGTTAATTAATCCGATCACGCTGCCCAATGTATTCTTCTCGCAAGTTGGATAAAACACCACACCCCGAAGCATTAAAACCGCCAACCGCGAACCATTAAAAAGAAAATTGTATATCGATCAGAAAAATTCTACACCCGAAACATTGCATCATATAAATCGTCGAACACGCTTTCAGCAGTTTTAATAAAAACAAGGAACAAAATCAAAGTTGCCAAAAATTAATAAAAACTCTACCTTTTGACAGAATGAAAATTAACACAATTTAAACTAACAGTAACACTTATTAACCCGATGGAAGCTCAGATTTTTAGTACACTAGTAGGAGTATAAAAACTAATGAGAAAATTATATTGCGATATGGAATTAAAGAAAGCTACCTAGTTGATATGTCACATTATTCGCAATCCCCGATTATTTTCGTTTCAATTTAATCTCGATACTGAATTGCAAAACACCTTCTTCCTCTGAACAAAAGCTCCACTTCCGATACAGATCGTGGCACGGAACCTCTTCGTAACCACCATGTGAACGATTAATTAATTAATTACAATTATCGCGTTGCTCTATCGATCTACACGTTGTTAAGTGCGAGTTCGAGTCAGAAAATTACTTTAGCAAAGGCACGAGGACACGCAGAAGCAGGCAACGTGACCTTCCAACACGACTGACAACACGGAACTAATAGGTTCGTTGTTGCTACCGAGTTGCACGGCGGCGGGGAGGAGAAAAAGTGCCATAAGACCCAGCCAGGTACACGGAACGTGGCCGAGTTAGTGGATTTCCGGTACACAAGGTGACACCGACCTGTCGCGTTTGAGACGCGAACTTATTCAATTAAATCCTGGGTAAGTTCGCGCCGAAGTTCTCAAACTACGGTCGGGAGGAAGGCCGTTTGAAACTGGAGGACGGAAATTCCTTTCAACACTCGCTCCTTTGTTTGCGCCCGGAGGAGAGTAACAAGGCGCGAATTCGAGCATTGTCAGTAAAAATCCGAGAGAAGTTCACTGCGGGGAGCTGGGCGAGTGGATGTTGCGTTCGATGGAAATTGCGTTCAATTTGTAATTAATCTTGAGAGCACTCCTGTGCCCATGGGAGCCTTCTTGCGTTTTTAAGTTATTTATGACTTGCGTTGCTGTTTCAGATTATCGTATCGCGAATGCATGCGTGTGTGTGTGTGAAGTTATGTTACGTAGAAAATAAACAATGTGTATATTTTTCGATTTCAGTATCAAAGAATTTTATTCGTTGTACCTTTTACTTATTCATTTTTTATTTACTGTAGGGTTTCATCAGATTTTCAGATTCTTGTTAATTTGAGGATATTTTGAGAACTTCTTATTCTCTTTGCATGGGATTCTATAAAGAATTTTCTGCATCAAACGCTTGAGATATAATGTGAAGGGCCGTAATCCATGATTATTACATTCAGTTAAATTCTATGTAGGTATTTGTTTTAAAACATTACCTAGTTAGAATAATTCTTAACTGATGAATCACGTGAAATGTTTCAGTGTTTTTTACTCTGACTCTCGCATGTAATTTCGTCCAACTTTAGGGGCGAAGTTTAGTATCAGATAATAATAGAAAGCTTCCTTTTGATCAAGGAATGATAGTAGGTATTACAGAGAAACTACTTTCTCTACGATCTCTGTTCTTCTGTATTAAAGACTTCATATCTGCTACCCTCTTTAGTTTGCTTGTTCATTAAACGTAACATTTGCTTTTCAAACTGATCCGCAAAAACTTTTATCCAATTTAGCTGAAAATATCCTACACAATTTTCTATCAACTCGTACGAACTCTTGTGCACCGCTAAGAGCGTAGTACAAAGATCTCCATTTTCGGTATTTCAAGTGATCATCCTGCCAAAAATGCCACTTCAAAGCTACCGAGCTAACGAGTGCACCATTCGATCCAAGCCTACCAAACCGCCGGCACTGGCCGTCAAATTAGTCGTCGAACTTTACCGATGGATTTTTCCTCGCGAACAAAGAATACCAAAGAAAAGAGAAAGAAAAATCCTTTGATCGTTTAAAAAAGCATGATCCGACGGGTGTATGCCAACCACAGCCCGTTAACGCGGCGCGAGGGGTGTTCCAATTAAGATCAAAGGCGTGTGAGGGAGCTTAAATCGTTGCTTCGAATGAAACGTTGAGAAAAAAAAACGAAGTATTCGATCGGAATCTTATCGTTCACGAACCGAGAGAGAAGGGAGAGAGGACGGCGGATGGTGGGAAGCAAGGTAATATCCAACCCAGGCAGTAGAAAATCCACTCTGGCGCACGTCTATTTGCAGGAACTCAATGTACCTAACAGAGGTATAGCGTCAGAGACCTGGGGCAGGGTCTCGGCGACGAGGTTCAGGAACACCGTCAGCGATAACAAGATGGTCACTCCTGAAACAGTCGGTAGCCCAGCCGTGCTCAATGATCCATTTCGTATTCGTGTCCGAAGCAAGTAAGCCGACGATCGTGCTCACCCATTGGCACGAGCGTCGTCCCTTGGTTCTTTTCCGTTGATCGTCCCAGACGGCTGACAATCCGGGGATCAAGACACCGTACGTGAATCCCCGGCTTCAAAAAACAGCCGCCGGATAAAGTGAAGAATGGGAATTCGAAGCGAGAGAGTTTTCTGGGATCGACCGTCTGATCCTCGATTGAGGACACGATTGATCTTTAACTGCCGCTTAGAGCACTTCTTTAAACGTTGAAGCAGACTTCACGAGTTTACGATACGTCGCTGACTCGGCGTGTCGTTACACAGTCATTGTGAGAGGAGGATGGGATGAGGGCGTAGAAACGCGAGTCGTCGCACGACAAGTGGTATACTGTTTGCATTCGATGCGAGGGATTTCGATGAGATTGAAATATCGTGCAGTTCCAATGAAATTAGGGGGAGTTTAAGTCACCACTTTGGTGTTTACGAATTTGTTTAGAAAATACAATTTGTCGTTTACAGCTCATTGTAAAAGGAATTTTAATATTGATTAAAATGAGACAAATTTATTCGCGAAGGCGAAATCTTCTCGGTTGAAATAAAAGAATGAAGTGAAGATAAAAATTCATTTCTAAAGCCTATATTTTTTAAACAAATTCGAAATCAGCAAAATGATGACTTAAACTATTCCTAATTTCACGCGGGACACGTTATGTTTCAAGTTCCTCTGAATCTGTAACATCGTGTGCAAAATGTAATCGATTTAGCGTAGAATGGCCCAAAGGAATAAACATCGTTCTCCCGTTACAACATTGAAGTTGATTGCTACCTATGGATCGAGAAAGATGTAAAATCGCTGGAGTAATATGTGTTCTTGAAATGGAGAAGTACAGACAAGAGTTCACTGATCTGATGAGAACACGCTATTTGGAAATCTGTGCACGTTTCTTCTTTAATCGCATATTATAGTATACGCATGCACCGAACACAAATTGTACGCTCAGAGATGTGACCCCTTCCGACCAGCGTGGAGATTATTATTGTACTGTATAGGATAAATGTCGTGGATTAAAATTTTGCTATTCGTGAAGCAGAGGAAAGTTGGAAAAATTAGTAAGAGTAAAGATACTTCGAATCTCTACAGTAAAGGTTGAAATTTCCACACACCTACTTGCAGCGATATACGATATTATACATAACGGAGTCGAAGATTCAAAGTATCCTTAACGAGAATACAATAGCAGAAATTTTTACAGAAATAACTGAAAACTACTTTTCAGTTAAACAGGAAAACTATGAACACCTCCGATGACATCCAAACTCAGCAGAAACTGAGCTTGTAATTCGAAAATACGTGACGATTCACGACAACTGGAAGGACATAATAGTATCTAATCCAAGATGCTGTCATCTTTTCAATTAAAAAAGAAAGAATCAACATCTTTCCACGATGCACGTAACAGGAATAGCGTGAAAAACACGCGACACTTTTATATATCCTATTTGGAACAAAGAAATCGAGAGCTTCTAGTGGCTTTAAAACTTCTTCGACCCGTTCACAAGTAGAAATCCATTTGCAGCAAACTCGATTCACCCACAATCACAATACCACCAAGCATTCTGAAATACATTTTTCTTATTCATTAAAAAGCAGAAACACACGTCTTCGATTACTTCGAAATCCATCCGATTCTAAGCAATAGATTTCTCCTGGCGACTTTTGGTAGAAGCAACTTCTGACGATCAAAAACCAGATGCAGGAAAAATGTGTTGCAAAATAACGTTTGTCCAGCAGCATTGTCATAGGAATTCCTGTTGTGGGAAAACAGCGACAGTTTATCGAGTCTCTCGAGAGGGATGAGTTAAATAATAAATAATGCCGACAGCGTGGGAGTGGTCCACGCAACAGGGTGAATTCGTGGCCACCGTGGTTTGCTTAGTGACATTTTTATCGGAGGAAAAAGTATCGTTACCGCTGACCTTTTTCTCCTACTTCGCCGTTTCTTCCTGAATATTAATGTCCGCGAAAAAAAGAGGTGCGCAATCCGCCCCGCATGGGAGGAATATTCAGGCATGACAATTTTATTGCGCCCATGCTGCTCAAGTTGGGAATATGCGATATTTACGTGGGGAAATTTAGAGTAATGGCACAATTAATTAGCAACGATGAAGATCGACGCACAGAAAATAGAAATAAGTAATTCGGGGGAGTTTTATATTTACTTGTATTCCTGCGAGAGTATATCCACCTTCGTATACTCATTTCTTCTGCAAGGAGTTCAATGACGATTTAAAATATCTTTGTATACAGAATGAAAAATTAAAAGCAATATAGTGTCTTTAAAAGTGGATATGATTTGAATTTTTTATTTCTTACGGAGATTTAGTTTCGAGGAGGACGTAACGTGACGAAGCTAATTTTTTTCTAGTCAAGACTACGTATTTGCTGAAGTAATAAGGTGTTTTTAAACACCAACTTGTGAAGCACTTTTTTTTTAAGTAAAGTGATTGTAATTTTATCGTATGATATGCACAGAGACAAAGCAATCCCAAAACCACAAAACTTCTATGGGTATCTCAGTTTTAGTCATGTTAGCCTGTAACACTCTCCAACTGCACGCCCAGTGTGCCTGCAGGCTGCCGTAACTTAATTTGCGAGTAGATTTATGTCACAAAGTACACATAATTGTATGAAAAAATTGTACTCGTGATAGTTGAAGTAGATCGAAAGGGTCGTTAAAATTTTACAATGGAAGATCGATAGGGGTGGGTGCCAGGCCCATTACAAAGGCCACTTTATGCCAAGCAGAAATATAACGATGAACTATGCAGCACAAATTCTTCGAAATATTTGGAAATATCTGACGAAACAATTAATTGAAATTCCGCTGGTGCAAATGAATAATCCCAGACTTCCAACGAGACGTGTTAGACGCATATTACAGAAGAACGATTTCCAATAATTTCCACTGATTTATTTTCAAACGAGATGAACAGAACACGTTCAGGAAACCAGTATCTGCTTCGCGAGGAAGAACCTTTCGTGTACTGTAGAATTAACGGCGCATTTAAATGGGGAGCGGACCGGGGCGGTCCGTAAAACACCAGGAAAAATCGTCGGCTTTCCCAGCGCGAAAATGCGGTGCGTTGTTTCTCGTCCAACGACAGCCCTCCATTTTCACTCGAACGCCTGTATTTATACAGAAGAATGCGTTAATATCGAGCGCAGCGCACGACCGCAAAGTGTTTTTCACGGCCTCGTCAATAAACCGTGTCGGCGCGCCACCATTTTTCGGCGGATTGCATTTATAAATTCGACAGCCTTTCGCTGCAGTGAAATTCAGAAGGAAAAAACGACGACAAAGGGCGTCGCAGTGGTGGAAAAATGTTGAAAGCGGGTATGAAAATGAGAGAATTGGAAGGCTGTCACTCGGATGACAGTAGAAAGAGATCGATGAGGTCGATTCGCGGATGAAAAGTCTAGAAAGTGGAAAGAGACTTAAAGTATAAAAATTGAAAGGGAGACTTCGAAGTCTAAAACAGTGTGAGAGAGGCTTGAAAACCATAAAAAGAGAAAGGGGCAGTAAGTGGAATAGAAAACTAGAAAGAGTAATAACAATTCACATCGACCTGGTGCATTCACCCCTTTGGAAAAATCGTATGCCCGTTGCACGAGCTCCGGTCGTTCGACATATCGTCAGGGTGTCTCTAAACAACAATTCGTCATTCAGGGGTGTGGGACGGGGTAACAGATTTCGGTTCGTCGTCAGTTACCATTGAGCACCGATTTATCGGCAGGTATTTTCACTGGGGTTAACAAATCCACTGAAACTGTACACTGAGCTCTGGATACGACGTAGGCATTCGTTATCAAGAGGACAGAACGACGTACGCTTCGTTTAGGGATTCCTATAAGGGTGGTTCAGGTTGCTAGCGCAATCAGGACGATGGTGATTCTTTATGAAGGGATAAATCGAAAGTGTGGAATTAAGGTTTTGGAAATGAGCCCTAGTTTTGGAGGAAAATTACTTGGTAGATCTACTAGGTACTATTTCCGTAGTTGTGACCTAACATTAGACTGTGTTTATGAATAGAATTGTTGATTGTATGCTAGAAATGTAGGTACCATTTTTAAGAATTTTTACAGTAATTAATTTTCGTTATATAATTGGATATCTTAGATTCATACAGAAATCTACATTGCAAAGATGCTTAGTATTACTATAAAGTTTGTAAAATCGACATTGGTCGATTGAATAATTTGCAAATTAATTCTATGGTCTGTCGTATCCAATGGCGCCTGTTTTCATTATAGACATTAAAATTCTATTTTCCTGATTGTGATTAAATGCTCATCAATGATTATGTTAATACTAGTTGCAGCTTAGAGCAAGGCCATAGGATAATATTCAATGAAATATGTTCGATTTTCAAAGTCAATGCAACACATTTTCAGAGTCGTTTTCTCAATAGTAAAAATTCATTAATGAGAACTTCCTTTACGCTTGATGCATTTTTCTTACAAAGAATTACCATCCTTTACGATTGCACCGCCATTTAATGAACTACCTAGTGTTGCAGAGGAAACCTGGCGAAAAGCGTTTGCTCATTTGCGATTGATACAGGCTTTGCAATTTAATCAGGAACCCTGGTGCTGCTATTGTAGTAGAAAATCACTTGATTGAGTTCCGTAATTGACGGTAATTTGACCCAATCGCGTTTGTCCTCGTGCGTTTCTGCAATTTTACGATGCACGTGGCAAGTGAATAACAATCTAGGACAGCCGTTTCTTTCTGCGAATATCATTGACAGGCACCATTGCTTTCGCGCGTTAAGAAGAAAAAGAAACTTTGTGCACAAGCACCAGCTAGGATGAAAAAGTACAAGATTTAGAACAATTGCAATAATTGTGTTACGAAATAGATCTTGGAAACTGTTAAACGATAATACTAATGACGAACAGTAAATTACAGTCACAGTATAATAATCAATAAATATTCAAAAATACCCTTAAAAGGACGATGGAGCATTCGTTGTGACAAGCAATTCATTTTCCAAATATATTGATTTGAAATATCATTTATATTATTAATGGGCTTCAAAATTTTCAGCCAATTAAATTACACTATGCTCTTTCAATGGATAGGTACTGTTTTGTTTCTGATATTCGTCGTGAAATTCGATAGAAATTATGATTCGAATAGTGTTATAAAGTACCTCAGTTTTCATTCTACGGGGAATTTTAATTTACATTATGAATTGTAGCTTCTTTGCAAAAAGAGAAACTAATAGATAGAAGATATTGATAGCATGAAAACTTTCGTGGATGTACTTTCATTCTTCTTCTTAACTCGTGGAAATCTTGAAAGAATATCCTACGTGCTTAATAAAGAGAAGAGGACAGTTGCAATGCCCTCGGTGCGATTCAAAGGCACGTAAATCTTGAAATGCGGAAACAGTGGTGCATGTTTCTGTCCATTTATGGAAATTTATCGAATTCCCTTCTGAAATTACGAAGTACCTTGATCAAAGTGCTGCCCCCACAGGAGGAAATATTCGACTAGCTGCTGGGCGAGGTTTAAGGGCATTTTAAAGAAACTGTTTCTTTCTTTAAATTCTTCCTTTCACTTCGAACAAATTCTCACCATTACGTACAATAAACTGTACTATAAGTATCGAATTTCCTGGTCGTGGCTTTCTAATAGGGTGAAACTGTGAATGTTAAAAACCTTCAGATTTAATCCCAGACTGTGGTGAATTGTACAAGATCGCATTCGACACTTCATCTGAATTTTACTATATTATATAAGTTACATATCTAGTGAAAATGTTACCGTGCTGAGTGTGCATTTGCCTTTGTATCAGAAATTTGGTTCATTCCTTTGAAACGTTCGAAAGAGATTTAAAGAAGACATTGTAGGGATATTACAATCGTTATTACAAAATGTTTGAATTAATATCGTCACATGTTGGGGTATTTTCTAGGGACCAAATTTACTATCGATATTCCAATGTCACTTGGTTTCTACTAACTATAATATTAGGCAGACATCTACATCCAAATATTAAAGGATCCTTACACCAAAAATCCGTTAGCCACGATTAATTGTGCTCCACTAATTTGAATTTACAACTAACATCACTAAGAAATTTCACCTTCAATATTCATCTAACCACTTTACACCTTTCTACTCCAAGTGTGCCTCCCAGGCACACCAAAGTCTGAATTAAAGGTATCACTAAACGTCACAAAAATGAACGAATTCGTGATTTCTGGAACTAAATGAATAACTAATTTTGAAACCGCCGTACTGTACTTTTCTTCGATTCCAAAGTTCTCTGTTTACTAAGTGGATTATTGAGAGAAAGATCTGCGGTCATTAAAGAGCAAATAAATTGGTGGATAAATGGTTAGCTATTAATATCAGACATCGACTCCCATTTGCGTAAAGTATGCAAGGAATAAGCATAAATAAAGGGCTTCCAAGTGTAACAGGAAGCGTAAATGAAGATTTATGAACGGTGGTCTATGTTAATATATCACTCGGGAGAAAATTTCTTTTCATTTTCCTACCCATGTGTCATCATGAAGTTACGGACAGAACGTCCGCAGCGATACGATTTCATGTTTCAAGCTTCTCGCCGACATCATCCCACTGAAACCGCACGCCATACATAATGAACGAAATTATCCATTCCGCTTATGGGGTATTAAACTTCAGTTTCCGAAAGAGTCTTTTAATCTCGTTAATAATTTTTCCAGCCACGTAGGTGACACGGAAGTTTTCTCTGTAAAAGCGAGGAATTTCCGCACGTAAATCGAGGTGGGTCGTTAGAACACGAAGTGTTATGAATTTTCTATGGAAGCCACGAACCGCATTGCCGCGGAGAAGAAATAAATTGCATTCAGCGTAGTGTGAAATTTCGTCGGTTCCTAGGCACATTTTCTCGCCGACTGTGGAAGGGAGAAAAGAATGGAGAAGAAGAAGAAGAAGAAGAAAGGAAGAGTAAGCCCCGCTGATACACTGACTCCAGGAGAGGAGAACACACGAAGGATAACCGTAGTTATCGTCGAAAGTTTCGTGAAGGATGAAAAGGACAAGCATGGAACTCGCGTGTCGTGAAGTGAAAAAAAGTATTTTCATTCTGAGCCGGTGATCCACTGATACGTGGAGGAGTATTTCAGGGACGACTCGTCGAAGCGAGGTATCCACCCAAGGAACACGAAAAGTCGATGAAAAGTTTCGCGGTACTGTGAAATGTCGTGTGTAATGGAGATCTCCGATTCTGCTATACGGCGAGGCTGGGCATATTATATTTATGATCAGAATTAGAAAGAAAGGTACTAAAAATTATGGAAATTCAAGATAACGTTTCGGTATGAAATGTGATACAGAATCAATTTTGAAAGCATTTCATTAGCTTTTCGTACTAATGTTCACGAAAATGTGTTTAGTTTATTTTAATTCTAGGTTCTAGGTAGTTACAATTGTTCCCTGAAAGTTAAAAATGTAAAACTAGAATGAGAATATCGAAAAAGTAGAACAAAAAATTGTTTACTGTAGTTAAGACAATTTTTATTTGTAGGTGATGGGCGGCTTAATTAATACGTATACCTAATGTATAAGAAGAATTCGGTAAAATTTGTTCACTTTCTGTGTCCTTTCTCTAAATAATAGAATATGCTAATTTTAATTGTTATAGATAATTTTTCCTACCAATAATATGATTGTATTCAGTCAAACGTTGTAAATATAATTTAATAGTATTCTGTTAGGTAAAACTCTGGTATTCATCAACAAGTCCCTCTGCATAAATTACAAATTGAGATTACTGATTGATTATTTACTAAAAATTGATCAACGTAATTGTATTTCGAATATTCAATAATCACTAAATGAAGCAGCGCGTTATACAAAGTAATATTTCAAAATGCCGAATCCTGCAGTACAGTAGATACGATAAAAACAGTCAAAGATTACACTCGAAACATTAAAATTATTGTTATTCTTAAAGCACTCCGATCTTGATTTCCAATTCATAAATCTAATCAGCCTCCCATCCCACTGCTTCTTCGCGAATAACTTAAGTAACTCATTCTACTTTGATCGGCCGAAAGATTAAGTTATTTTTAAAGATTTTTTCTCAGCAAATACAACATATACCGAAATAAATGTTTATTAAGCGCTAATTAATAAACGTACAGAGTTTGGAATTATAATTCTCAATACTTTTCTTTGAAAAAGTTCTCAAATATTTGCCTCATTTTAATTTAACAAATTTATTTTCAGAGTGTCAAACTAGGAAGACCCCTCAAGGCATCAAGCTAACCAATACCTCAACAACGACGAAGCAAAGAAATCCTGAGAAACAATTCCCCCAATTCCACCGCAACGAGTGCAATTTTTATTTAACAAACAGTGAAACCCGGCACAAATCTATCAGCGGTGTAACGAAACGAACGTTGCCAGGAATTCCCGAAACCGCAAACAGATGGTATCATCCCCTCTGGAAACCAGTCCGCGCGATACAATTGAACCAACCAACATTTTGCATTACAATACCACCAGCGTTGTCGAATGAATGCCTGTTAACACCCGAATCGATTAATCCAAAATAATTCCCCGTCACCGTTGCCTAACCCCTTGTCCAATAGCCAACGCCAAAAAATGACGCGACCGATGAATCCAAACTAAATTCCGGGCATGAAACGCGAAATGACAATACGTCGTCGAGTAAAACGTGAGCTAAAAACCGAAAAGATATCTTCGAGGCTGAAACCTGTCCGCGCGGGTTGTGTACCCGTGTCGGCGTAATCACGAGCGCCTTTTTATTAATTCAATCAGACCGTCTTCGGACAGAGAGCAGCGTGAAACGGACAGCTAGATTGTCCAAGATAATCCTCCAGTCTGAACTTATAGCTTGCATTAGCCGCGCCTTTAACGGCCCATAAAGTATCGCTGGATAACCGAACGAACTTTTCCAGAGCCAGCGTTCATCATCCCCCTTTCCGCCCCCGAATGCCCCTTAATTCATCCTTATTCTCGTTTGCACCCAGCGCCTAGCCAAACCACCTACTCCAGGCAGGTCGTTCCCACTATTGCAATGTCTGAATAGGGACGGAGTTGGCCGCGATATCCGAAACCGATTTAAACAAAATGTTAAACGTTTAATGGAAACGCTAGGAAGATCGAAGTTTCGATTACCCATGGTCGTTTTTTGACGCGCGTCGCTGGCTTGTGCGGTGTGATTTATGCGACTCGATGCATTACGATTGTAACGTGTCGGGGGAATTTAAATTTATACGCGACGCCATTCTACGCGTGTCATAAAGCATGGCCGCTATAAAACACAATAAAACACTTGGGACGCTGTACAATAGAATGTTACCCCATAGGAAATAGAAATATTCTCGTGGCTCCGGGGGATATATTCTTCGTTATTGTTCGAAGAAACAATCGCGCCACACGCGAGTCTGACTGCTATTTTTTATTCAAATGGAGCATTAATTTGAAGGACCAATATCCTTCGAAACGGATTTTCACGAACAGAAATTACATCGCGAGTTAAATCGAAGATAGGAACCATTCAAAATGCCTGTTTCTCCGAAGAATTGAAGAGTCCTTGTAGAGAGCACTGTAAGTGTTGAAAATCAAATTTTTCAGAAGGAAGGAAAAAGTTCCCTGACTTTAAATATGCTAAAGTATTCAATAACCCAAGTAGATCTCAAATCAATTTCTATTTTTTGCATTAATATAGTCAAAATTCGCACCGATATCATATTTTAGCACTAACTTATTTACAAAAGGAAATTGCATTAAGATTCTATACTATAGTATTACCATTGGCACGTAGAACATTTTCCGCGAAAATTGTTTTCTTCAATTTTGGCACTTACAGCGTTACTTACTTACACTACAAGGACCCTTGAATTTGGAAATAAACTGCTGTCGACAGATCGATACGTGTATTCACCATCAATAAATGCAAGATTCGAAACGCTAGACACTCTTCATTATCGCTCTAATAAATAAAACGTTTATATTTTTAGATATCCCAGAAGTTGCACCACAAGATTTTAATATGAACTCGATATATCGCTAATATTCTCCCTTTGCAGATAGAATTCTATTAGTATTCGATGGTATTAGATAGTAGTCTCTTCGAGTTTCATAATATGATATCATAGCCTTTGATTGCAAGCTCGAACAAGGTATGAGAAAATAGCGGAAGGTGACGTTTTCCACGCGACGAACGCTTCAATTGGAGCAAAGTGAAGAGTCAGATCTGTATGCGCTTGGAACGGCAGACTAATTAGAAAAGCTTACACGAGACGCTTAAACGCGTCACTAATTTGAAGTTCATTCTGAACTTCGGCTAATCACGTCTATTACCTAATCAGAAAGTTCGCCACTTAGCGTGCTCAATCGAGCGCGCTGTGTCGGATGTTGCTTGGGGCGGCGTTCATTTCGAGCGATGCGTTGAAATACTTGGAATATAAGTGAACGTACGTTTAATGATTCTGTATGTAATTCGTTCAAATCGGCGCTTTCAAATGTTTGCTTTCTGAGCTCTGACACAGTTATTCTGAACTTGGCTTTCGTTAACCTTTTCGTAAAATATTTATCTTAAATCGTGGTAAGAGAGTACTCAATACAGGGTGGAGCACCTAACAGTGTCACACTCACTATCTTCATTGCATTTGAACTTTCGGAAATGTCGATCGGTTTAAAAGAGGAATACCTATTTCAGATACGTAATGTTTTTTGGATGGAGTTTTATATGCCTAGAATTTTTGAGTTAATGAGAAGTTAAAAAACATACCGAAAGATTAGATATTTTAAAACAGCAAAATTATTACACATTTTCTTCATCTTAAGCATTATTCTGTGTACCAAATAATACGGATAATCGTGGAAACTTGCAAACGGCAATCTTGACAAAAGGAAAATGTCTATCATGACATTTCCTCGTTTGAACCGAGCAATTTTTATCCCAGACACTTCTTCGCTTTAAAATCAACAGAAACAGTGAGGCGCACACTTTTAGGCTCCCTTTCCCTTCATAAAAAAATTCAATTAACTCACCAGTAGGTAATCTATTTTATATACTAATTCACCATTTACCAAATAAATTGAACTTTACATTCTCTTGTCCACAAATATTTCTCTGCAAAATAATTCCTCCAACGTCCAGGATAACTGCTAGAATTTCAAAGTTTCCCACCTTCCTATTTACAATTCATTAATTAAATGCAACATATAATAACGTAACGTATCGATAAACATTTCGATGAAAGTTCCCCATTGAATTTACAGTAGGTAAATGTAATACCTGCCACGCAACAGAGACCGAGAATTATTCGAGCTCAAACAGCAAACCGTACAATAGATCGGGTCACGATACATTAACTGGCGATATTACATCTGTTGATCCAAGCTCAGCTTCAGCTCCCTTCCTCCTCATAATCCTCGTCGCTGCGAACTTTATTCAAACAGTGCCGCGGAACCAAATTGTCCGTCAGCTTTGGTTCGAATCGACGCGGCGATGTAAAACGCCGCGGGACATAACTGTCGTTCCAACGAACAAGCAGCGCCGCGATAAACGATAAGAAACCTTAGACGGCGACGCCAAAGCGACAATCGACGAAGCTGATCGCGTTGGCGGAGGAATCGATCGTGTTGTCGCCAGCGAAATAGCTCGGGCGCAGCATTCGATACGACGGCATCACGCTCCTGCAGAGCCTAGACATCCGTGCGACCATTAAAATCGATTCTGCGGACGTTATTTGCGGTACGCTGCGATTCACAACGACTGTTATCGCGAGACTGTCCGAGGATGCTTTGCAACTGACCAGGAGTTAGGGCGCCATTACGCAACGACTGGATTACGGGCGAGATAAGGAGATACATCCACTAGAAGCGTACGATCGAAAGGATGCGAATTTGCTGAGACTTCAACATCGTTATCTGGATCCAGCGTGGAACGTGGAGGAAATTCGAACTCAGAGATAGGGATTAGACAGGGATAAAGAACCTTCCTGCTTCCCCCTTTCCCTGATAAGGGAGGCGCCATTAAAAATCCTTGATACTTGGGGTGGGTTGTTTGCGGAGAAGGGGTTGTTATTCAAGCATGTGAACTTCGTTTAAATGACTGCTATAAACTTCCAGAAGTCGGTTAAAATTCAAAGGCCACTCCACTTTTGGAATTGCTCGATTGCTTGGAAATATGTAGGTAGAACCTGTCAGCATCTCTGTGGAATTCGTGGAAAAATGTAGTCTAGGTCCCAGACTTTAGGAGCTGCTGACGAATTTGAATTGGGATTTATGATGTGAATTGCTGGTTTAGAGCTGTTGGTTATTTTTCTGGCTGAATTTCATAATTTCATCTTATTTTTTCATAAACTATCAATCATATCACAAGTCATAGCACCATGTTGCATAAAGTTACATATTCAAATAATTTACCATTTGCAAATAGGTACTACAATTACACTGCTTAAAACAATAAGCAATCACGTTTCTGTATAATTCTGTACAATGAACCAAATATCAGATATGAAATGACCACTGCACACTAAACATAAAAGTTAACTGTACCGAACATTTAACTTCGTCACACGTGACATCATCTTAGACTATCAAATATCAAATACTTCACTCCGCTTTCCAATTCACCTTTCAGCCTTTTAATTTCGCCAATGCATTATCTATACCGAAGTAAATTCAGTAGAGCATAGTTTCGAGTTCGAATCCATTCGAAGCTAGAAGTGAAGAATGGATAAAGTCATCGAGGTACTGACTTACAAGAAACGACGAGGAATAACTTAATCTGCCGATTTCGATCGCGTTGAGACCGCTCGTCCGCCTCGAAGAAGCGTAAAGCAAGGAGGATGAAATAAAGGGCAAAGGTAAGATGAAATCGTTGAGAAGCACGGTTGTCCGAATCGAATAAGTTCTTGGACGATATGTCGTCGGGGGCAACTGTCCTCCGAGAAACAACCGAATAAGTTTCGTGTGAATGGAGCTGCGAAAAGGAGCCCCCTCGGATATTTTCCTCCAAGGACAGACCGCAACACTCTCGTCGGGCGAACTTGGCGTTTCAGTCTTCCGCCAGAAGTAGATTTCACAAGCTGCCCCTGGCTAATGGCTGCGAAATTTAATCCTTTCAATTTTACGCTCGAATCCTTGGCGATCTGCTAATGACGCGATTTCGTAATTACGTTTAAACTGCATCGAGCACGTCAACTGCAACGCTATTTCATCTATTTTATAACTCTTTCAATATGCAGAAAAAAGATTCGACCATTCTAAATTTATTATTATATATTTCACTCGATTTAGAGACGAGAACTTTTCCCTTCCTTATTTTTTACTATATCGTTTTATATTTGTTTTATAATTCTGTTCGGAAGATCGCATTTTGGCAAATTATATTCTAATTCTACATAGTGATTTATTCATAGGTACTCCAACAAAAATATTTTCACTTTCTTTAATAAGTGATCGCAAAGTTAACTTAATTTTATTGTACTTCTACATATCAATTTATATTCTGTCTGATAAACAAAAATACCAGTAAAATAGTCCTTCGTTTAAACGGAAATAAATATGAGAAGACAGCAAACACGTAAATTAATATTATTTTAAATAGAAAGCTCTAGCTGCAACTAAATCCTTTGCTGAGTCTTACGCTTTATTTTTCTGCTCGCAAAACCTCCAAAACTTTTCCTACCTTCATCATGCTATCCCCTGTTGTGCAACAGACTCTAATGGCTACCACGATTCGCTTGCAGTCGTACATACCTACCGCAGCATTTTCTGATATTTCGAAAAGTTTTTATACCACTCGCTTTCGGTACACCGTCCCGAATCTTCAGATTCAATATCGTGGGTCTCGAACTGTGATGGAAATTGAAATTTGCTACGTTCGATGTTGCGCACACGCGTACATATGTGCATGCATGCACGTGTACAAAATACAGATGTACATTCGAGATTGAGTCGACTAAGCGAAAGGATCAGATGAGTTGCGAGGCACCCACTGTTTTTACGTCAGATTAAACGAGATCACCGAAATCGAAATGAATTCTCCAACGTAGAAAAGGATTGGATTGAATTTCGGTAAATCGATACTTCTGGAGGTTTCTAATCGAATATGCTGATGCTCCTCTCCTTCCTTACTTGAAAGGAATAATTAGACGGCATTAAGGATCAATGTATTAAAAAATTAATCGAGATTATCTGAAGAGGATTAATTCTTGATTCTATTCATTTCGATACTTCGTAGTTGCTAATTGTTCCAGCTTAAATCTCCACGGTTCTGCTCGCTCACCCGTTCAACTTTCAGCTGGAACTTTCGACTGTGCCAAGTAAAATCGTAATTACTCGTGGAAAATTTCAAACGCGCCAGGGATACTGCGGAAGGAAACGTGGCGCGGAAATATGTGCCTAATTCCGAACAAGATGGTGTGGAGAATATCAAGAATAGTCGGAACATCTGTTGAAATTTTTAAAAAAATACTGCTATTCTCGAGGAAACTTAGAGTGTGAAGCTTTCCCAGAATAGACCAGTGCTACTAACACAATAGGTACGTAAATCCTAGTATTAACTTTATCATGTACACGCGTAAAAACGAGAATTTTAAACCTTCCTTTGACCACCACTGTACGTATCATAAGGAGCAGAGACAGAATTCCAACCAACAGGGCTCGCAGACCTGAAGAGGTCCATTCTTGTCAGCCCCCAGCCGTATTAGCGCGCTCGATCGATTTCGCTCTTCGATCGTCCCCACGGGACGAAAGGAAATTTCTTCGAAAGAAAAGGAGCCCGTGATATTGGCATAAATACAGTGCGCTGCGAATGTCATGTATACGATATCAGCCCTGGTACATAAACCTGCATACATACGAAGCCTGCTATCAGCCGGTGCACCGAGGGCTTGCGCAACCGCACGCGACAGTGATGGCCTGTCTTCTGAGTCGACTATTCTGCACGACAGAGCGGGCTTCTGCATAAATTTGCATGGAGCCCTCGATCGGGACGTGTTGCGGGCCGCTTTGAAAAAATATCAGCACAAAGCAGCCAGGGTTCGTCGGCCGCAGTATCAGCTCGCTTCACGCCGTTTTCTTGCTGGCGTTATGCATTATTCCGCCGCCCAGCGGGCGAGACCAGCGCCCCTGGAACTCGGTTAGCGTCAGTGTCGAATTAATAAATGGTCCGCCGCCATAAGAAATAAATGGGACGACACGAATGGAACGCGAAAAATCACGCTGTGAGACCGTTGTCAGCTTTTTCCCTACAATTGTCGTTTCACTATCCGCGCGGAAAGTGGCTGCCTGCAATCGCGTGGTATTAGCGATTTTGGCGACAGGGCGGAGGAGGTAGCCAGAGCTCCGAAGGCTGAAGGGCTAATGCTTTATGGGGGACTTCCATCCACGTCTGATGGGGATAAGTTTGATAGAAGCCCGACTTAGTGTTAATTGTATTGTGCTTGGTAGAGATACAGTGATATAAGCAGGGGCAAAGTTGACAGCACCCTTAAGCGACTTGCTCGGAAGTCAAGAGCCCTAGGGAAAGCCTCACGAGCTCCAGTTGACACACTTTTTGGACACTTCGGGGGACGAAGGAATCAACATTCGTGTATTCGATATCTCATGGTTTCAAAGTAAACCTGTCTGCACAACATCAAACACAGTTAACTATCCCTTCACATCGACCCGACTAGAAAACACACCGTTGTCAATACTGAAAGCTACACGATCCCATCGGAAGGAAAGCAAAACAGAACTAGTTATTTCGTCGACGTGCTCGATGCAATTTTCCAAATTGACCCTGTTACTTGGTCCGTCGGGTGATCCCACTTTGAGAACGTCCCGGGAAAAGCAATGTTGAAGCTAACAAAATGGATCTCCAGTTCCGCCGTGAGCCACTGGAGGCGACTATTTCGAGAGAGAGAAAAAAGGAGAGGACAGGGTGGAGAAACATCCGAGAGGGAATCGATCCCCTTACGAAGCATTTTTCCGCGGGTTTCGCGAAAGCGCACGTCTCGTTTCGACGACGGTGGACATTCGTTTTCACGCGGGCTCAACATTTAATTGGTCCCGGCAAGCCGGCATAAAGAGCCGAGGAATCATTCGTCAGGTTCAAAGCAGCGCGGCGAACTCGCCGATGACACCCGTCCCTATCGATTCCCGTCCGCGAATCGACGATTTTGTTTATCGCCCCAACGCCACCGACACGGTTATCGGAAACGCTGTCTTGATTTATTTCCATTCCGCCCGCTGAATATCGGGCCGCGGCTGCGGCCTGCCGCTTGGAGCCGGGGCCAATGTCGAATTGGGGAAATAATGGCGTTTGATTGCCGAATAACGGGAATCAAAGAGGCCATTGAACGTTGGTCACGTTACCAGAAACACTTTCTCCGCGAACGCGCTGCCTATTCAAGCTATTACGGGAGCGTAACGCGAACCACGCTTGCAATAGTAGAGCGAGACTCTGGAAATGGCTTGGTTATTGTTAAGAATATTTTTAGAAGAGGATGTTAATGACGGTTCGGTTGGATGAAAGTGGGTGTTGGTGATGCTCAGTTTAAGGGGAGTCGATGACGGAGGATGCAGGATCGATGAACGATTGCAACGAACTGATTCTATGTAGGTACGTCTTTGACTCTGCAGCAGATTTCTATTTTAATTCACACTTCCCTTTGTATCATCTGAATTTTGGTATTACAGTTACTGTATCATTGATCTTGCGCACTGTATCACAACTCCGACTCCCTGAACTTCCAACTCTCGGTTCAGTGTAACTTCAATTCCTAGTTGAACACTGATTCTATCCTAGTTCGCTTCCAAACTTGCAAATTTGTTTCTGAATTGCGGTTTCATAGAATCTATGAATCTATGCCTCGCCAACTATTACAATTCAAAACCCAAGAAGTTACCAGAAGAAGACTGACGATACAGTGCCGCGGAAACTATTGACCTATACTACTGGCCAGACCAGAAATACTTCAAGCTTCCACTCCATCAGCGCTGACCTCCTAAAATTCACGCACACGTCGCATCGCTGCGTCTCAAACTACCCCTCGAGTAGAACAAAGTCACAGTTTAGCAGACGCAGAAGAGGTTGACCTGACCGAGACCACCGAACGAATAATTCCGCGCCAGCACAAATTAGCGACGGCAAACGCGGTCCCGCTGAAACAGGGTAGCGTTGCCCCATCAAATTTCAATTAATTTCACGGCTAGGTATAGTCGAGAGACGTATATACAACCGCCGCGGCAAAGGATCCGACGACAAGCGGAACCGCCTTTCTGCCAAAGCGAGAGTAATTCGTTCCGCTGGAAGGACCGTCGTATAAATCAGCCGCGGCTCCTAATTGCCCACGGTCTCGATGCTCATTAACAACCGTGCCACAGGAAATCCCTGTTCCTGTCTGAGTGACAGGCGGCCGGGAATAACACGCGATCGAGGTCGTCGAAGAAAAGAAACGCAGAGTTTCTCTGACGGTGGGGAACTAGTTTCCCGCGTGGCGGCACGTGCGTCGCTAATTGCCTGGTGAAGAAAGTTGGTTAGACGGCCGGGGGGGGGGGGTGGCAAACCCCTTCCTGGAATGTCGCTGCTCGCAGTCGGCTGGGAACAATTTTCACGTGTGTGGCCGCGTCGCGGTCACTGGTTAGCCTGACTGGTTGATGCGACGCGCAAAAAAGGGGGTCGAGGGAGGCTGACCGCAGAAGCGAAAAAGCGACCAGAGGGGAGGAAAATGACTCCGTGGGAAAATAAAGAAGCGGCTCCGGCGGGGCTGAGCGACGTATAAACGAATTCGTTGGCCCGGCCAGCGAGGAGATTCTACGCGGGGCTACACGGTTTCGGGGCGCGTCTCGTGCCTCGCACGTGCAGCCCTCTTGCGCGCCCCTTATGCTTTAATTAAACTTTCCTCAGGTTGTAGGGCTGCTGGCCTGGTGCTTGGGGCCGGAGAACGAGCCCCGGTTTAATGCTCCTCTTCTTCTCTTTCCGCTGTTCCCTCTCCGTTATTTATTGGACTCGTAGCCCTTGCGGGGGGTTCGATCGGAGGCGAGCCGAATGACGGGGAGATCGATAGATTCGCCAGTCGCCATCCGTTGTCCTTCTCATTCGTCAGCGCCAAGATCGCGGAAGACGGCGCGAGCTTTTGTCTCTCGGCGACTGGCGTTGTTCGTTAGCCCGAGCGTGAGTAATTTCTTCGTTGTGAAGAAGCTGACGGCTCTACTCGTTTGGGAGCTTCGAATTTTGAAGGAAGAATGAATGAATGATGAAGGTGCTGTATATCAGCTTTTTCTGAAGTTTTGTACAGGCTCTCGGGAGCTCCCGGTTGCTTCTGCTGATGCGGGTACTTGTTTCACCAGAATCGGTGGTTTATTTGAGGTAATGTTTTGCCGAATGATAAGAAGATTTGATAGATCGCTTTTACGGGAAGCTCTTACGGACTAAGTCTCGACGAATTTCCTTGCGATGAAATAGTTAAGTTGTTAGGTACTATTTGAATTATTATTCTTTTCCCTTGTCTAGATATTGATTTGTCGGTTGGGTGCGTATTTAGTGGCTTGCAGAAATTTGCAGACGTTCTGAGTTTTAGCTGCGCTTTTGGAGAAGGAATGCTAAGAAAGTTTTAGATAATATTGAGGTGGAGTAAAATGGGGAAAATGCATGTCCTTTGCTTGTTGTTTATAGGGTCTTTGTGTTTATTTAAAATACCATATTCAAAGTGGAAAGTGAACATGGTATTTTAAAGAAGGAGTAAGAGTTGATTTAATAGTTTGTAATCAGTAAAAATTCTCATTTAAAGACTCGAATAAATATCAACTAACCACTATAATAACTGGCCTTAAATTTTCTTGCAATTATTGTAATCCAATTATGCCAATAAATGTAAAGATATCCACACTTAAAAAATTGCTAATAGTTTCACTATTTAAATGATAAATATAATAAGTTATATAAGTAAAAATATGATTATAATTCTTTGTTTGAATTATACTCTCGTTGCAATTTATGTTTCTCTATTTGCCACACGCGATACAAATAAAAGCCTACTTGAAAATGTATACGTATAGCAATAATATTAATTAAAATAGAAAGCATCATTACAGGTAACGAAAATGTTTTTTGTTACAGTTCTGTCTTTCCTTATTATTACAGTTTACTCCTATATTATTTAAAATTCGTCTTAGCTTTCCACCTGCAAAATGGAGCTAACAACAACTGTTTGCAACATGTTACACGCCACCGTACCGCGATATATTTCTTTACCTAAATGCCACAATAAGCAAGAAGATCGAATCAAATTCCCTTTTGATCAGAGTCGAAGGCCTTGTATTTCTGAAGCTTCTATTAACTAAACCCTTGACCTGTAAACAAATAACGCTCCTACGTTACACTTTCATTATAAAGGAATACGACGAAGGTCGTTCAGATCTATATCGAATTGCATAATCAACCAACGATTACCATAACATTACGTTTCTGGAGTTACAACAGTTGCTTTCGCAGAAATAAGGGTCCGAACGAAAACCGATGTAAATAACGAGGGTGTTGCGCGTCGGGCTCGAAGTTGATGTTATAAAAAAGGGAAAAGCTGTTTCTCAATTACCCGCGGAATTAAGTGCGTTGCATCCGACACCGACGCTACGCGTTCCGTTGATTTCGAATAGAAGGAAAAACGAGCTGAAACATTAACTCAATATTCTATAGGCAGAAATATTATTATCTCAGGCAAAAACCCAACGGGCGCTACAATCGATCACGTTATAACGGAAGTAGCGCGTATCAGCCCGTGAAATTGAACTTACTGTTTGCACGAGCTGCCCGATAAACTGATGGAATATCCCTTGCTAAACCCCCAAGGGGAAACGGCAGACTATGAGTAAACTATGGGACCTTTCAACAGGCAATTAACACAGCAATGTATACCTAGGAATTCGGTGCTACGTGTAATTCTCTAAAGTATGACGTGGAGGTACAGGGACAATTAAGTCAATTAAAGTGTTCCTCTAAACACACGAGCTGCCGTTCGATACTGTCACAATTAGTATACAATACACCAAAGGGGGAAAGAACCGTGCATGTTTGGAAACAACGGAAACCTTAAGTAACAATAATATGTAGCTGCCCAAAAAACTACACACGATTAAATACATAAGATCATTACTCGGTTGTTTCGTTTCTGAACTTCGATAGGAGGTTTAGATATAAACAAAATGCAACTCGAGTCCATTAAGTCGAAGGGATCTGCTTCAAGCTTTAGATAATTATCGAAGTAAAATAATTCTGGGAGACTAAATGACACTAATTTGTATATGGAATGATTAGAAGAAGATGGAAGTTGAATTTTTGTTTTATCTATTCGATATCTGCTTTATTTATTTCTTGAGTAGGATGCATTGGGATGACAGTTTTGGTTCGTGAATGTAGTTTCTTAGGCAGCTACGATATTTGGTACTTTTCATGGAATTACGTCGTGGAACGAGGTGATTATCTAAACATTAATGTAACGCAAGCCGGTGGGTTTATCCTTGTAGAAGGGTTTAGAAAGGAACATTGAAAGAATAAAAGTATCGAGGCGGAAGAAGATGGAAGATCGTGTTCTGGTTTGAGCGCACGCTGGTTTGTCTCGTTTTTCGTTCCAAAGTAATACGATTATTTATAGTCCAACATAATGGTCGATATTTAATTTTTACCCGCAACATACTTGGAAGAATTAGAAATGCAGGAAACGTGATATTTTGTCTGTTACGTTTACCCCAATATTCGTCATCAAACATTATTAAACACTTGTCACAGAAAAATTAATTCATACAACACACCCACACTATACTATCTAAATGATGAAAGATTGTTTTAACCCGTTAATTGAGAAGTTTCTTAACCTTCGCATATTTCACAAGTATGAATTAAAATATATTTCATACTACCAGAATATAAATTACAATGTATGTGGTCCATATTTCCCAAATGTGAAATAAAATATATCCCGTAGCTTCAGAATATAAATTGCAATGTATTTTATTTTTCGAATATACAAATTGAAATGTATCTCATATTGCCAGAATATGAATTAAAACGTACCTCATATTTTAGAAGTATACATTGCAATACAACTCATATTCCCAAACTATAAATCGCAATATAATCTGATATTCCCAAAACATATTTCCATCTTTAAAGCCATAGGTGGGTATACGTACTGAACATTAATAAATCTAAATAAAACTGACAACCAAATTCCATTTAACAAACACTTCATCTGAAAACAAACCTTTCCAACTCCCAAGCCACTATACCCGATACGGTTTAATATTTACACAGCATGTATCAAAAGTTCCCGAACTCCGAGTTTAATAATTTATTGTGCTGGAATGTAAGACAGCGAAAAGGAAAGCATGATACCTTCATAAGTTGGCAACTCTGCCCAATGGCGACGTAACACCTTGAGAAGAGGAAGAAGAAGGAGAACGGACTACGTTAGTCAGTCATGAGCTTGTCGCGAATACGGAGGGTTGCACTTGTGACGGCGTCGTTTTACAAACAAATCTTGCAAAAAATGTGTTGAAGTTTTTCAAGCTTGATTTCCTGACAGCGTAAAACCTCGAAGAAATATTGAGCATGATTTCATCAAACTTTTTCGTGATACTGCAGAACATACTGTCTTTCATTCCACCACGATAAATTATTAAACTGAGAGTCCAGGAATTTCTCACACACACTATACAATACCCTAACCAGTATAAATTCACCTAGCACAAATCCTTCCTTCAAACCAGAGATGAGTAAAATTCTTATTTAATAAAATTTTCAAATAACGAATGAAAATTCAAAAAATTATTCGTCATGTGTCAAATTGAAAACTTTATTCGACACTGAAGTTGAAACGTTTGACGAATAAAAAAATTAACTTTACTTGTCGAACAGGCTTAACCCGGATTATTCGAGCCTCGAGAAACGAATAAAGCTAAAGTAACTTTTATTTTATCCGTTCTTTAAATATTGTTTTATTTAGTTAATGCACACCTCTGCTTCAAACTAACAATGGGTTATAGAGGGTTAAAGATCCTTTCATTTTCACGCCACTTTTACCCATTAAAACGAGGATTGCAGCCGAGCACCGCATCCGAAGATAATAGACCGCGAAGGGCGCGGAGAATTGAAACGCCTCTTCATCAGAGCGCTTACCGTCGGATTCAGACAAACCGATGCGTACGATTCCCATCGCGAACGGATTAAACGGTTGAAAAGTGTTTCCGAGTCGGTCGTTTACACATACACCTCATCAGGGCACGTGCTATCGCGGTCGGAGCACGGAATTTCGCCGGTGGCGTCTTGCCGCAAAAAGGATTTCCAGGGAGCAACGCGGAAAGTTGTCCGGCGTAAAAGCGTTACAACTTTCGTAACGGTGGTCCTGGGCCGCCGCGGTGGCCCTTAAAACTTGCACACGCTTTAATGCACTGGATGCGATAACGACAGAGCCGTGGGGGACTCTTTCTTCGCGGGGGAACGTTTACGAGGGAAAGACCGTCCTCGTGGCGCCAACGCGCCGCGTCTGTCTCTTCGTGGTTAAGCGCGGCGAATAATGAATTCACGCGCAATCCGATTCGAAGGAAGACGACGGTGATGGTGAACATTCTGATATCTGTTTTTAATGGTTATGATTATAATGATGGTAATGTAATTAGTGAGGAGGCATAGTGTTAAGTTTAACGTTGTCAGAGAGGAAGAATTACAGTGGCGAACGAAAGAAAGTTTACAACATTCAAAATCGCATAACTTTTTTATAATTGGTCCAAACGACATGAACTTTTTTTGAAAAGCTAGAAGAATTAGTTTGCTAAGTGACGTGTTTCGTCGTTTTGAAAAAAAATGCAATTAGTTGGAATAGCAACAAAAATAGTAAAGGTGTTGTTTTTTAAACTTTTTTTGTGAGTCTGTAATGAAAATTCAAAAAACCCGTTTGTAGATTGAAGTAAGTTGTATACGGGTCTAAAATTTCATCAAAACCGGTTAACGTTGCTCTGAGCTATAAACGCTTAAAGATCGCAGAATAAGGTCGAGAATCGCGGAAATTCCCGAAATCAGTCACTTAGCAAACTAATTCTTCTAGCTTCTCAAAAAAAGTTCGTGTCGTTTGGATCAATTATAAAAAAGTTATGCGATTTTGAAAGTTGTACATTTTCTTTCGTCCGCCACTGTATATGGTTACGAATATAAATTAAGTATGTTTTAGAAATTCTTGAGTGTAGATGTAACTTATTTATTAGGGTGGTCCTTATTTTTCAAGTTTAAAATATATATTGTCTGACCCTCTTAAAATCTTCTATTTGACAAAAAAAATATCTCCGCGTCTTTTATTTGTATATTTTGATATATAAAGGTCGCTGAAGGACTTTATATTTCGCATGTAGGAGAGACCGGGGCAAAATCGGGACGTTAAGAATAAAATCTCATAACTTCGACATTATTAAGTGAAAAACAAATTGAAGGTAAATAATAGAAGGAAAAATACAAAAAAAAATAATGATTTAAAATATGATCCGTTTTTACGATTTTATACCGTGGCCTGAGTAAAACGGGGCACCATACTAGATATTGGCCCTAGCACCTATAACAACGAAACTCATCCAAATCTTCAGTCCTCAAACCAGTTAGAAACAGCTGTAAAAGAATTTTTTTTTTTAAATTTATACCAAAATAGAAATCCTTCATTGCCATTGAGCGACCTTTAATCCTTAATATATTTTAATAAAATTTTAGACGAAATTCTTTTAAACTATGTGGAAGCTTCTGAGAGGGTCAGAAGAAAATTTTAAAATATTTAATTATTTTCCATACATACATATAAGGACCACCCTATTATTTATATTATGTAAGAGTTGATTCAGGTATGTAACAGAGTCCCTGTAGAAGTTAAGGCACGAACGAAGTTGGATTCAAGAATTAGATTAGAGAATTTTGGAGATAATAAATTTTCTTCTCCGGTGAATCCCAAGTACGAATATTGCAACTGTGTCGCAGGTGGGCGTGAGTAAATTCTGGGATGGAATAAGAGTAAACGTTTGATGATGGGATTCCTCGAGGATGATTGATCAACCGTTGAAACAGAGATGTACGGCCAGGAGAAATGGTTTCCATGTCTGCTGAATTCTATTGGCATTTCCAGGACGCGAGCTGCATATCCGTCGAGTTTTCTACTTCGCGGAATTCGGATCCTTTCCAGGGGCTTTAATAGGGAGATTGCTCGTTGCGTTGCATCTCGAATGCGTCTGGCTACATTCTACGGTGTAAACTCGATAATAGGAGCTAATTAAAGCAACGACTAGCGTTGTTAATTAACGCAACAACGGCTCCAATTACTATTCCTTATTGCCGCTGCATTCCAATTGTCGTTCGAGGAAAAGATTCCAAACGTTTGTTCAAATTGCCGATTCAACGAACAGAGAAAGCGCAGAAAAATGTATTTGTTAATTTCCAGAGGATTCTGATGAAATTGAAGTATGATATTGTCTACGTGAAATTAAAGGAGGTTTAAGCAATCATTTTGCAGGTTTGCTGTTCGTTTAAATACGGATCGTCAAATTTCACAATTTCTCCTTATTTTTGCGAAAATAAGCTCTCAAAATGAATTTTTATCTCCAAAATTATTAGTTGCACGGCGTTCCTTCTTCTTTTGTTGCAATCGACATTTTCGAATACATTTTTGGATAAATAAAAAATCAGAGAAAAATATCACTGGATGATTTGAAGGCTTCTCTATGACAACACTTTGCCTAGTGATCATTTAAAAATTCACTTGACAAATGTTACAAACTTTGACGGCCTGTATTTCTTAAAGAAATTCGAAATCAGCAAAGTGATAACTGACACCCCTCGCCTCATAATTTCACGCGGACAACATTATATTGCAATTTTTTCCAAATCCTTGGCATCCAGTGCGCAAAGTGACCGATATGGTCTGGAGTTATTCTAGTAAGGGGATTGCTTTAAATAAATGAAACTCCATACATTTTAATACGAAAGAACGCGAATGTAGCATGCACTGTGTGCAATGTTAATATCCATCGTATAACGTGTATCCTGGACAAACAACGAAATAATTCCAAACCACTCGAGCTGCATTGATTTCAGTAGGTACGTCGTTTTGATGCATTGTATCGAATGCAGCTGCATTTTATCTACTTTGATATTATTGCAATATTCCACGATTTTCGTACGTCGATCGATCTTTCTTGTTAATAAATATGCACAATACTTCGTTTACCCGGACTATTATTTACTCGATGCCTCAGTGAAGTTACTTTTGGATATTTCTCTATGTGTGAACAGCTAATGCAACACGCTGCACTTCCACGCACTCAAACAAGAATAATATTTGAATTTTGATTTTGCCTTACGCGCGACACGTTTCCTGCATTTTCATCCCCCTCCCTTATTTTCATTCTAAATGATCGGGCTGATTCATAGCCAACGGAACCAGCCGTCGGTTCGACGTAACGCGATTTTCGATCCCCCCCCCCTGGAAAGCTGGGAAAAATACAGGGCGCGGGCAGCCACGGCATTTTGCTGCTCGCCAGCTAGCTTCGATGAAAATTCAATTTCCTTTTTTTGCAGCCAGCCTTGCGGCGAAATTAAATGGCTATCAGGCGAAACGTGGTTTCTCGTCGACAGCCAGTTACCGCGGCAAATATAAAAATTTCTTGTTGATAAGTACAATCTATCTCCGTGACGGATAGGTTTCCGAGCAGGGCAAAAAGTGATGAAAGAAATGTTTCCATTTGTTTAATATTTGTAGAGATAATATTAGAATTCAATTTTATCAGAAGTTTGCAGGTGTCAACTGTTATTCTAATCAGAAAATGATGTTTCTTCCACCCCTTTTAAATAAAACCCTATATATTTCTTATAATAATATAAAGGGCATCAAAAGTGGCTCAATCCATGCATACAATTTTATTTTAATTCAATTAGATTTTAATAACCTATTTTTAAATAAAGTCTTTGAGTTTCACGTACAAATGTTTTTAAACAGCGATACTTTATGAAAGGTGAAATGCATTTGAAACATCTGCTTTAGCATAAATTATCCACCATACAAGAAAGAATGATCTAATCTCTGAAAATATTTCTACTCAAACTTTCCACTTGTTAGGAGTATATTGCCAATTTAACATCCAAGGAACTGGCGTCGCGTGCATGAAGTAAATTCATTTCGATCTCCTCTAACTATCCCATCAGAAAAATAATTAAATGGTTCCCTTAAAAAAATCTAAAACTCCCTTAAAAATTTAAAATTGTTCAATCAATTTCTGTTACTATAATTTATTATCGGTTGAACATACACTTACTTTCGTAACAATTTCTTTCCGAACCATGAAAATTAGTTAAAATGCAAATACTACCTTGAATGTCGACAAAGTGTAAAATCCACACGATACGCTACAAACGTTCCTTATTCTAAAAAAGTTGTCCCCTCGGAGACTTTTCAGTTCACGATACTCGTGAAATCCCCCAGAACCAAAAGCCGCGAGACAAGCACAGCCAGACTCAGCCATCCGCCCCGCATTAAAGCACAGAATGAAATCGCTTCCTGGTTCAAAGTAACCGTGCGATCCCCGCAGCGTTCTACGGTTCCTTCGACTCCGTCGAGGCCGAAGAATGGTCGTCGGCGGACTAAGCCACGACCACTCCATGGCCAACACCCGTATCGAAATTGCCCTTTTCTCACCGTCAGCCCTGGAAAATGGATTTCGAGGATTCCATCCAGCGGAAATCGCTAAATCGACTCGCAAATCTGAACGACCTTCGACCGTTCTTACCGTCCCGCGTGACTTCCCCTCGCGCCACCCGTTTTCAGCGACTCCCGAGGGTCTTCCCTTCCTGAAGAGGATGCTCAACGACAGGCACAAAAACATGGTGAACGTGTATGGACGTGTATATTTACAGACACAGAGAACAAATATCGTAACACACGCTTGCCAGGGGCGGGATGCGTAATTATCGTGGTGATTTGTTATAGGTACCTATTAGAGGGACAGCGTCCGAGGTGGTCGGCATGCTTTCTGCCACGAGGTTCAGGAATACTGTCAGCGACAGCAGAATCGTCACCCCTGCGATAGCCGAAAAATATTCACCTGTCAAGATGGATGCTTACTGTGGAGGATCGCGGGGTTGTTTCGGCTGGTACCCGCGCCAGCTACGGGCCTGGGTGGGCAGGTCGAGCTGCGGGCACGTTCCCTTCGATAAGATCGCGCACATGGCCCTCGATTTCGGGGGAGATTCGAGGATAATGCTGTCGTTTCGGGAAGGCTCGTACTCGGCTCGAGGGTGTACACCACTCGACACATTCGGGAGTTGCGAAGTTTCGCGGTGCAGCGCGGTTCGACTTTTCGAAAACCGTTCCTAGGAGAGTGCGGGCCACGTATTTGTCTGCCTCGGCGAACACTTGTGGAGCTCCAAGTGCGCGAGACGTTTGGTAGTTTTGGGAATTGAATCTTCTGGGGAGTGGAGGTTGCTGGGACGAAGAGTTCGGAGTTTCACGGGAATCTGTCAACTTCGAATGCTCTCGGCTTGGAGAAACAAATACTGGTGGATAGGTATCGTTTGTTGCTTTCTCTCTGAGTGTTCTGAATTACTGTTCGATAACGAAATTCTGGTTATTTTCGGGGATTCGGATAGACGTTTGAGGTAGCGAAAGAAATTGATGGTGATGATCTTTGTTTTAAATTTTGTAATGCGTGATATGTCAAACGTAGCCTGTTTTTACTTTGGTTAGACAAAGTTTGGAGATGTGCAGTCAGATTGCAAGTAAAAGAGTATCATCGCTTTGCCGAGTAATTGTAAGAATAGTAGTTGGTTCAACAAATTGTTAGCAGATGAGTGCGTGCTGAGAGCATTAATTGTCTCGTGAAATCATCTCATTAATATTTTATACTTTTTGCAGAGTATTTTTCACAATTTATAATGTTTACTAGATTGAGTATTTAAGTATATGGATATAAAGACGGTAGAAACATTGAATTATATTTCAAACTGCAATGCTATATGTATTCCTGCAATTTATAAAAATTCTTTGACTTATTCCTGCGTAAAGAATCACTTGCATTCAAATTGTGTAACGTATTTGGAGATATCTGCTTCTCACACAAAGTATATGCCAACGGTACTAAGTAATATATTAAAAAATATATACCTCACTGTTCCTCTGCTCTTCCTTGAACTACATAAATACCTACGACGATTTCATAAATTTGTGTACACTTTTGAGACATATCAGCACAACAAAATAAAATTCAAGGTACCATCAACACAGAAGAAAATGACCTACGCCAAATATCAACACTTAATCAACAAAAATTGTATACAAGGTTCCACACATCTTCTCTTTAGAATACTCAAACACGCTCTTCCATTCAACTGGAGTTTAAGAAGCCTCGACAAAGAATCAGAAGCAAGATCCATATCAGCCAACCCCTTTCTTCCGCGTTAGTTATAGACTTCCCCGATTTTCGATTGAAGAAAGTTGTCGCCTTTGATGCATTCTATTTAGGCAGTCCTTCAAAGGCAAAACCTAGAAACTGAACTACTAAGAGTGCTATTCGACGTTCCTTTGTCGAGCAGAGTGGTCAATTTTCCAAGCATTGCCCACGAGGAAGTTCATAACCGAGTACTTCAAAAGCGACAACTTTCCTTCGCCACGGAGGAACCTCCGTACATTTCGCATTCAAGTTTTACGCAGCTTTATGCATGGAGTTTTAATAATCCCATTTAGAGCAGGGAAATCGAAGGACGAGACGGAGAAGTTAACGAGCCTGTAACGTCACGGCTGAAGGAAAACTTCGAAGACGAATAGGTTCATTATTATACTAGGTCCACTGATGGAAACGCTGAGAAGGATCAAGTACACGCCATCGTTCCACATGGAAAATTGGAAAATCGATGTTTCGTCTTTTAGTGTACAGAATGTATGTTTAATGATTTGGTTAGATATACATACAGGAGATGAATTGGTTTCTGTTCAAGTGTTTTCAAGCATCACTGCTTTAATTCCCCGGATGCAAATGTGTTTTTATTTTCATAAGAACTTTTCATTTGAATTTTATTGAGAAATACAGTAACGTAGATTTTCTAACGGTTAATAGATAATTTACCATTAAATTTTGAGGAAAATTATTGCATCTATGGGTAGAAAAGGACTTCAGCCGTTTATGGTTGACTTATACTACTTGATGTCTGACTTATTATATGGGTGTACAATGAATTATCTAAGAAAATCACCTCAAATAATTGTTGTACTATTCGTTGCAATTCAAAATCGATTCTGGATAAGATTATACTGCTTTGGGGGACAGGACAGCTGCAAAAAATACTTGTGCATGTATTTTGAAATTAAAGTATATACAATAAAGTAATGTTGTAACACTCGATTTTTGAAGATGGTGATTTCATTCCTCAATGTATCTAAATAATCTATAATAAACTATTTCCTTAAATATTATGCAATAAATAACAAACGTTTTAATAATACAATTTACAGTAAAATTCTAACGACTGTGATAATAATGAATTCGTTTCAAATGACGAATTGGATTTATCAAGGATAGGTAATTATTACTTATTGTTAGAATATATTTAGATTTATCTCTATGAATAATTTGATGAATAACTTATCTGATGAATAATTTTAAAAAGGGCTTTGATAATTTTGGAGGAATTATTTGTTGCATGAAAACTTTTTCATTGATGGACTTACTATGATGATATTCCTGGGAATATTATCTTGAAAATAAGTTCATCAATAGAAAAGTCCATTTCATGCAACAAATACCTCCTCCAAAATGATCAAAGTCCTTTAAAAGTAATTCATCAATACAATGAACTCTAAAAGTGTTACTCGAGGAGATAACCTTGCACAGTCGATCTTGTATAATATCGCCACTGTAGTTTACGATACCAATAGAAAGTTAACGGTCAATCAAATAATTGTATGACCTATTTATCTGACATCAGTTTCAATTAATAATTACCCGTAATATCACTAGCCGACGTAGCCATTGTGAGGGAACTTCGGCGAATAAAATCATCTAAACGACGACCACGATGCCAACGACGAACGTTCTCGGTTCTCTTAAGCTGAAATATTCATCGAACGATATATTTATGCCCAACACAAATTTCCCGCAGCTGGAAAGTTCTACGATTTGCGTAATTCTCAGATTGGTGCCCGCCGAGGACGGATTATCCCGACGAGTTTGGAAAGCTGCGACGTCTGCCCGCGGTCTCATGCGTTTCGAGGACCGCGTCATTAGCGACGGCAGTGTGGGTAATCCATTCGCTAGGAACTTTCGTTCCACCCTCCCCAAAGCGACGATCGCCGCCCCCGTCAAAGGCAAATATTTTCCACCACCAGCCTCTATTTTTTCACCACCAGCGACTGTTCCCAGCGAATGATAAATGAGCCGATTCAAGCCGACAAAGAAGTGGCGAACGAATGGAGCTCTTCAATCACCGTTACGGAAGAATTATAGAATGGTTTAGGACGATCCCCGTGGGAGAGAAATTTTATTAACGCTCGCTGTCTTCCACTATATTGGTACTGCGAGCCAAGTGTGTTCATCATTTCTGTTAGTGGCTTGTGCAGTTGCCTATAATTTCTTCCCATGCTGCAAACACTCACTCATATGATTCGGTACCCATTGGATTATTTTATACAATTTTTGTGACAATCGGAGTGGTCTTGAAGAATTTGTATAGTTCGAGGTTCATTAACCCTTTCGCTGCGTATTTAAATTTTCGGACGATTCTTGAAAAGTATCAATTTTACGTCGATAAAACAGTTGTTAATTTTCAACTTTTTTTGCCTTTTACATGTTTATTACAGTAGAAGAGAATAGGTACATTTTTTTAAGGCGCGGACTATAGTCAAAATCCGCATCGAACGGGAATGTAGCGGCGTTCGACTATAGTTGAAAAACGCAGAGGAAGGAGTATGGTATTTTTTGGTAATAGTAATAGCTTGTGTTGTGGTAGATAAAGTAAGATAGTTTGATGACGTTTAGTAATGTGTTAGATATTTTTAGTAACAGTACTTATTTGGGTACTTGTATTTGTGTTCCATAGATATTTAGAATTTCATTTGTACTTTGTATAATATAAGTGATATTAGTCGATGTTAACGTTATTTGAAATTAACGTGATGTAACTTTCCTGTATGAAACTTTATTTTGAGTTGTGGTTTAGCAGAGAGGAGAATTTTATCATATATTTAAGTTATCATAAATGGCTAAACAGTTTCTTTAAAAAAGATTGCACCAGTGTGGTGATCAAATTCCATATTTTCAATATCTGATTCCACTTTTCCCACAAATCCGTAAAAAATAGATTAAAAGAGAAACGAAGTATTCAAACGTCCGGAATTAAAACCTCATTCGTTTCTTTCTTACGCCTGGCACTTCCATGTAAATACTACGCCGACAAGTTGCGCGTGAACAGTGTTTACATGGTCCAGGAAACGGTTATCCAGGCCGCGACCATTATCAGTGAATTTACGGGGAGTGGATAAACATTAGTTGCCTGTCCACGTTCAACAAATATTGTGGATATCGTGCAGGCGCATGAACGCTGGAAACTTAACGGAGATTTACATAATTTCCACAGTGGAGAACTTAGAAGACGGATTAACACGTTGTGGTTACAGTATTTTGAACGGATGGATGTGTCAGAGTGTCGGGTCTCTCGGTTAGCACCTGCCTAAGTGAATACATCAAGTTTCCATCGGTTTACGTTGGTTTCAAGGCACTTGCGATTCCCATTAACCATTATTCCATTGTTCTTCAGTTCACTGACCCAAAGAATGGCTAACAATGTTCGAAGCCCAACTGACTGTAGATATTTATGAAGAGACCACAGAAAGTGGCTTTTGAAAGTATCCCTGAGAAATGAATTACTCGACCCTCGATTTACGCTGAGTATTCGTTACGCGTGTTTTTAATTACGCGACTGAGAATCGCGCAAATAAAGTCTGCCAGTAAATAAAAAAAATACGTGAAAAGGAAAGCCCGTGAATTGTGTAAAAGTATTTATTTCACATGTTTATGTTCAGAAAAAGAAATTTAAATTTTATTTGTTGTTGCTGTAAGTAGGTGCACTCTAAAGCATTCAACTTTTCCATTTTAATTGGTTCGAAGTTATTATTCCCAATATTAAAAATATATGGCACTTCTACTTCAGTGTCATATAATAAAAATATATGTTCTAATCACGTAACTCCGCGTATAAAAAGTGCCGAGTAAACGGAGAAATTATTTACCGCGTATAAACAGTACCCCGCAAATCGAAGGATAAGTGTAACTTGGACACTTGCATATTGAAATGTGTGTAAGTATTTTCACTAAAAAGTTAATTTGGAAGATTTTTAATTTGATTTATTGCATATTTATGTGTTTTACTTTTTCTCTCGTTATCTGTTGGGTGGAACGAGCTGTTCGAGAGGTAATCGTAGCAATTATGCGTAATTCGTGTTACGGTAAGCGACGAAATGCACGAAGATGGATTAATACGTCAAATTAGGGACACAATAGTGCTGATGCCATGAGCACGCAGCCGTCCAAGTCATTAATAACGTTAGTCCAGCTGGTTGACTTGAAATTCGAAAACCGTCGACCGCATTAGCCCGAAATGCGTCCTATTTATTTATTAACACGGTGATTTCCGCGTTAAATATTCCACGGGCACAGCGAGTCCCCGTGTATCGCGTACGTCTTCCATACTTGATGGCCGCAAAACACGGTGGGAATGTTTAATACGGGAGAAATTTACTTTATCTGATTACGCATGAAACGATAGTAAAATGTGCAATAAAACTTCTGTCGGTGAATAACTGACGAGCTGGGTGCTCAGGATGTACATGAATAGAGATTAACTCATTTAAATTAAATTGTGAAATATTTTCGTGCTTCGACGTGAAAGGGCTGCCATTACATAAATGCCCAGTGGTTCAGAAACTCGCCCGACTATGAATTAAAAATATGCTACGAAGACTTCGCTCGACGCTACGTTTTGAAGAAAATTTGATTCTTATTTGATCCCATTAAAAAACTAGTTTACGTAGAAAATAGTGAGGAAGTTCCTTAATTTGGAAACATACATAGTTATAGGACGTACAAAGTCTGCCGAGTGTGTTTGACTAATGAATGGAACCTTTGCACGATGCAATATGGAAATTTCTTCAACAGTTCTTGGATTACAATTTAAAGGATGTTCTTTTCAATACTTCCTCCATTTTGAAGTCTATGCATATCTTGTATACACTTTCGTAGGATCGGGAGGTTATTAGTATTATTATTAGTAGTAGTATTAAGCGTCTTTATTGCCCAATACAAAAATAGAAATACGGAGAAAAGAGGAAGAAATAAAAAATAGCGCAAATACGAGGTTCAGTCGTAGGACTGTTTTGCAACCTAACCGTATGGAAGCATCTGATTATTCACTCCTGTGCACTAATTTCAACAGAAGCATGATATTCGATTATGGAACAGACACTGAAACGCCTAATTACCTATCGAACAAAAATTAATACAACTATTCCGATATAATTAAAATAATGATTATTAGTTACAGTGGCTGGTCAGTGGTGATAACACATTCACATATGCAAATGGTATTTCTTCATCAGACAGTAGAATCAAATCAATTGAGAGCGCAGAGGGTGAAATGTACAGTGTAAACAACGGAGCTGCAGCCACCTGGAATTATCGATATAAAAAACGTGCAGTCCAACAGGTACCTGCAGGCCTGATAATTCCCTCGACACGAATTCCTAGCAGGGATTTCGGGCTCGCCTCTTTCCCCCGGAGCATTTTAATTCGTTTAGGGGCTGTTCCCGACACGGATCGGATAAGAGTTCGAGGTCACATTTCGATGGGATCGTAGGGCGCAAACCGCGACAAGATGCATCCGCTGCAGGTGGCAAACCGCCAATAACATCCAGGGTTGTTGGTCAGGGAGCGGTGAATAGGGTTGGGGGTTGAGGAGAGCCAGCAATTAGTTCCTTACGATTAGTTTCCTGTGTTCGTTTGGATAGTTCTGCAGCTGCGTAATGACGACGGTTGTACGTGGCAATGCGTGCTTGATTAATATGCAAGATTGATTCATGGAACTCCGGGGCCCGCGACTCGAACACCGGCAATTTATGCTTTTAATTCTGACATTGTGGCTCGCCGTTACGGGGGCGCAATTGTACTTGTATGTACTTAAATTGCCAACTGCTTGTGTCTATGGATCTTCCCAACGCGTTTACAGTCAGTAAATCTTGGTGCAAGTATGTTACTAAAATGGATAAAGCGTCGCCTCATGCACGGAATGGTACTTGGCAGACCTACATTGTTTTCTAGAAATTTTGATATGATGAAATTTGTAGTTGAAAAAATAGTTGTGGAAGAACGCGATTTGTTTGTTAAATTCACCAATTATTAAATTTTATTATTAAGGTCTACAAATTTACAGAAATATTGGCAAAGACATACTTCGCGAACAAAATTGCCTGGGGTGCGACAGGTACATCCCGCGTGACCATGAAGGGTTAAATAAATATTTCTTAATTCAAGAAGAACACTTTGTAAGTTTCTATACGACACACACCCTATCACAGTCTCAATATCCTTCTTCGCGTTATTTTCGTTGAAACACGAAACTGAAAATTGCAATTTCAGTTTACTGAAATCACGAACACAAACGTGGGGTATCATTTCATCCCCTAAGAGGGAGGGCATCAATTTGTCCTATTTATCGTGTGATTAATCTTCCGATTAATTCCCCACCGACACAGAAAGCACACAATCATTCGCAAAAAGGATTTGCATTCCGGGAGCACCGGTTTTGCGAGGAGAAAAGCTCTGTTGGGGTAGTTGCAGACAGATTACACGGAGCCGCGTCGTTGATAAATCACGTTGTCTCACGGATCATTTACGAATTGTCCCGAAATCGCTGGTTACACTCACTTGGAAACAACCGGCCGCGCAAATTGCGCCATGGCGAAAGACGGTGTGGCAACGGGTACCTGTGCGATGATATATTATGACTGTGATCGTGTGTGTGTGTGTGCACTCCCCTACCATTTGTTGCGGGAGTGACAAATCAAATGCACAAGGTGCGCTATTTGTATAAAGCATGTTTGAATAGCTTGCATTTAGAAACTTCTTTATGGAAATAGATAACATACGTCTCAAACAATTTGGTATTCAATTTTGACATAGTTCAAGGAGTATGAATGAAGTAAGACAAGTAGTTGAAAAATTCTTGTTAGCATATGCACAACGATTTTAGGTATTTAATAAAGTTATTTTGAACTTTATATGTTCTTCATTCCACTTTAAAATCTCCTGAGTGAAAAATAGTTATTAATACACTTTTTCAATTGTAAGAAATTTGGAAAAATGTTGTAATTAATGGTGTTTATTGGCAAATTAATAAATGAAATATATGAATGTCTCTATCGTTTCGTATGAAAGCAGCAAGAACACTTCTAGTTGTTATCTACTATTTTTTAATACAAATGACCCAAATGAATATTGAACTATAAGAAAGTTTGTTGTTTTTATCACTAACAGTTTTTGAAAAAATAAAGTTCAGACGTGGAAGTAATAATTTTGGGAATTGCCCTGTACTTTGTAAGATACTGGATCTTGACACATAGGAGTATAAAACCGAGTAAACCTAAAGCTTGATACTCTCGACATTTGACTTTTCGTTTTCATTAAAATTTTTTTAATTAAATCAGTTTTCGATATGAGTCACAAAACATTGCATGCCTGCAGTTTTATCATATTTCATTTAATTAAATCTACTGGTATAAATATTTAAACATCGAACGCGAGTACTTCAAACTCTCATGTGTACAGAAAATTTAATGGAGAAATGTCAGTGCTACATCAGTTGATTTGATAGACAAATTCTAAGTCAAGAATTTTACGTGAGAGTGAGTCTGATTGTCGGTGTTTGAAAAACTTCATTTACCCCTACTTCGTCGACACTTGTTTGCATTTGCATATCGGTTATTAATTTTCTTACATATATCACAAAATTGTGCCTTTAGCAGAATGGATATTTATATCTTAACTGATGGATCTAGGAAACGTTGATTGGATGGTGTACAACATGAACATTTTATCCCCTTAAATGAAGAGGGTTGAAATTTCGTTGATTGGAGTGGCACGAAAAGCCACACTTATTGGCGTCTTAAACACGAAATGAGAAATCAGAGTTAGAAACGTGACTCGAGAAACCACTCATATACTGGCAATGGGAGTAAGTTCTCGTCTTCCTGGGAAGATCAATCTCGTTCAAGTTGAAACTTACAAATCCCACAGGAACGAAGAATTAAGCTCGTGTTGATGCGATGTATTTGACTAAAAATTACGAATTAATAACTACTTAGTTAGGCACTCGTGTTTAAGATGAGTTTTCAAGAGACTTAATTAATTCGTAATAAACTAAGCCAGTAACAATTAATACTTCTGCATTGTGAAATGTGAAACTAAAATTTAAGTACACTTAGATAACAAATCCACAAAGTATCAATTACCTCGAAGATATTTTTGATATTTTGATGATTCATTCTGACGAATCCCAATTTCTTATCCTTACTATTTTATTCCATACAGAGTAGTTAATAACTAGAACAAAAATTTAAAATTTCCACTCTGACTTCTCCAACCGCAAATAACATCAACCCTATCGACCACAAATTACTATCGTATCGACTCAACCAACACACTTAATCACATTCCCCCAATACATGAAAATCAAGCAGAAGCAACAGTTTCCACAAACAGTTACCAAAACTAAAATCGTACTCCCAACTTTGTACTCCCAACACGTCTCTGCACCCGAAATCCTTTCCCCCTCACGCTGCCAAAATCTTGGCCGTATTTTGCAGCAGTAAATCGTGGCAAATTTTCCTACACAAATACACGGTGCAGGGGTCGTGGAGACGGGAAAGAGAGCAGCCTGCGAGAATCGTGTCAAGGTGAGAGGCGATACCCTTAGCCGTGCCAGAACGTTAGCGGGGGTGGTGGTTATGTGTTCGCAGACCGAGCTCTTTGTAATGGTAATGTTCGATCAAATACACTTTCCATGAAAAGGGCAGTGTCGCTTTGCAAGCCTCGGCGCGGGGAACGTGGAGCGCGCATTTCCTCCATATTTATCCGGTTAATGAAATTCGCGATGCCGTCGCCCGCGCCGCTCACAATTTACAGCGGCATAATATTATGGAAATTTCATTCATGGACGTCGCAATAATGCCATGCCTAAAGAGCTACATTTTTGTCCATAATAATAAGGCACTCGACTATGGTGAATATGATTTCTGGAAGGATAACGGAGGGATCTTGGGAAGGCTCCAGCGTCGCCTGCAGTTTCTCTCCAAGACGGTTAGGGTGTGTCCTCAATTAGAGGGGAATAATGGGACGCGTTTGTTACGCGGCTTCAATGATAATATTTCCTTTGAAGGGTTGCCGCGAGGCACTGAATGACATTCTGGTAGTTAGCGTCTGTTATTGCTTCTTACAGGGATTAAATGTCAAGTGTTCGATGAGGATTTTGATGAATGTTTGAAAACAGGCTGGGTTCTGAAACTTCCAGATTGTGTCTTGATGTGACATTTTTTTAAATTTACCTTCTTGCGAATATTAAGATATTAATATTAGATACTGTTAGATACAAGTTTGTTTATTCATATACGTAGGGAGGCTTAAAGACTGGCGTTCTTGTACATTTATTTTTAGAAAAGAATTAACATTATTGCACCCGTAATATTTCATTAATAATGTCGCATCCTTGGCTACAGGACTTAATTTTTGTAAGTAAAAATATTAGTCGCAGTACCCACTCCTAATTAAACAGATTTTACATGACAGCAATAAGCAAATTAGTTTCTTAAAATATATTAACAAATGCTGTTTCTGACGGGGCCGAGTTAAATAAAAGTGAATGTTTAAAGACATGGCGGCGCTCTGAAGGAGCTCGCACAAGCGACGTGAGTTACATCTCTGCAGATCAAGCTACCAAAGCTCACGCCTCATTACGCGACATCATTAGGATTTCATAATCATTAAAAATCGTACACCGAGATCACGGTAAAAGGGCTTGAACGCGTGCAAGCAGCCAAACGTCGCGTTTTCTGTCGGTGTCAAGTATTAAGGTAGTCCGTCACGATTCACTAGACTTCCCCAGACTTCCCCAGAATCTCTAAAGTTTGGAGGGATACCGATCTTCCGAAGCTCTAACACGTTTCACCGAACTTCAGCGAGTCGTGACCTCTGCAGGCCTCCCACGTAAGAAACTTTCTAGTCGACGTTGAAAGTGGAAAGAAAGCTCGCGAACAAGAGACAGAGCACGGCTGGTAATTAATTACAGGAGGGAAGCTGGGGTTGTAAGAAAAAAGCGCGGGGTAAGAATGAACGATGACGCCTTTTGATAAATCGAACGGTGTCAAAATATTATCTCGAACAATCCAGGGTATTTGTACCGACGTATTTCACGGCGCCGTGAAAAATTCCAAGTCCAATGGGGCATTTATGTTGCACCTGAGGATTACGGGGTGCGGGGTCGCATTTACGACGAGGCGCACTACTTAGGCGCAAGCTCGGGCTTCACTCGCTACGTTTAAAACCTTACCCCTCACAAGCAACGATATAAAAAGCAGCCTAGTTATAGTTGCAAAATACAATACTTCTTTTTAAATATTAGATTTATAATATAAAAAATAGAGGCAGCTGAAAAATTTATCAGGCCTCCCATTTCAAATACATCGTTCGTTCCTTAGAATATAAAATTGGATAGGAACTGCTGTATTGCATAAAATTTATGTACGTATGCGTACCACTAACGGCGCAAAAAACTATTCGGATAAAGCTATTTTTCTCTCTATACCTATTTGCAACATAATGCTGTTGCGCGTAGGGCCTCCAAAAGTATAAATACAGCCCTGACGGGGTATTTAGAAGCAGCCACTGTGCTACATAACTCGTCCAATTGTAATTATCTATCAATATATGGTATTTAAATGATAATGTAATATTCTAATTAGTGGTTGAAAAATTGATTGCGAGGAACTGTGAAGAAATATGGATTCTATTGACATATGTATGCTTTTCAGTGCTCATGGTGACCTTATAATTCTTCTGGACGTTTCTAATTATATTAACTACAGTCTAAATTCACTTCACCTCTATTTATCAAACTAGTTTCATACATTTGCTCCTGCGCGATTTATTTCCACGAGTTTGAATTAACGATAAGCAAACAAGGATTCCATTTCAACAAAATTTATTCCCGACATTCTGAACACGTAGGTACAGAAAAGCTAACGAAAGCCCCAACACTCGTGCGAATTCACGGCGGAAAAGAATTTCAAATGGGATGGATGAAAACAATAATCCCATTAGCATATATTCAATTACCTATTCTTGAATTAACATCCAGCCGCTGATATAAAATTCCACTGAAACAGCACTCGCCTCGATCCTCCCCTCGTCCGTTTAACTGGTTCAGAGGATACCGAGCTTAATTAAGTAGTCGCAAAAGTACGGAGACGAAATTCACCGCGGAAAATCAGGCAAGCTTTCGAATTTTCGCGGTGGAGGATACTGAGGCTCCAGATGACCCGAGACGCTTGTTTTCCTTAACTTTGTTTTCACCGATAGCGTCTTCCGTCCGAAGCGCGAGCAGCCAGCCTTGGGTACGGATCCGGCTGCTTTCTATTTGATCCGTAAAACAGTTAGCAAAACTGTTTTACTTGGATGAAATAACAGTGCTGGGCTCCGCCAAGTTTCGCTAGGGAGTCCCCGAGTTCCCTGGCCGCTGGAGCGAAGGGGGATGCGTCGCCACGGACCCCCGTAGCCAGGTTTAAACGACCGACCAGCAGGCAACGTAATGTGACTACAATAGCGGAAAACGCGGAAGGAGCGCGACAAAGAGGAATTGGAAAGACGGCCTGATAACAATGACGGAGGAGCAGGGAAATGAGGCGAGCACGGGGCGCGCGGATACCGCGAGATTCGATCTTTCTTATTCAGATTTCCTGCGGGGATCCTTCTTCCGTCTCCTCGCGGGGGAAGTTCGTAATTACTATGCTTGCCGAATGTGAATAGGTTTGAGAGGACGTTCGAATATCGCAGTTCGAACTTCCGAGAAGAAATTCATCGCGCGATTGAAATTCTTTTAATGAATATCATGCACCTAGGTTTTTTCTGGCTTTTCTTTAGATTTTTGTTGTATGGATGCTTGTGGTTGTTGTCTGGGATTTCCATGACAGGGAAATATGATGTAGACTGCGGGAAATTGGGAGAGGTTTAAGTCATCATTTCGCTGGTTTTGAATTTCTTTACTGAATGCAGGCCATCAAAGATTGTAATTTGTGCACACTTTTGCACGGAAATGAGCTTTATAAATGTATTCTTTTATTTTAGTTAGGAAGGACTGACTTTCCCGACAAATTTAATTTTGGTCCAAGATATCGTTTCTGCAACACGAAACTTATACACAAATTCTTGTTTCGCGAATTGAATTCTTTTCTGCGAAAGGAGACTTTTTCTAGAATGGCCACTATAATGATTTCATAAAAAGTTGTTAAATGCCCGAATGCACTCACCAACCTCTACTGCAAAAATGATGGATTCAATGTAGAATGACTCTACAGGAAAATTCGTAAATCATTATCTGCAGTCGGTGAAATGTGGGTGTGAATAAGAAATAAATTTGTAATATTCTTTATAGGACATTATATTACTTTGATGTTGCTCTTCAGAACATCATAATAATTTGTTCTAATACCAATGTCAATGTAATAACGAGTTCTGTTAGATTGAAACCATTTGATGATATTCTACTAAATATGTTTAAAACAAGCGTGTCACTGTATCAGTTGAAAATATTTAAATTAGGATCATGAAGCTTCAATGTACAATTTGATACATTGATCTCACTAAATGATGTATTTCTGAGCGTAATATAAATTGTCCTTCATTCGCGCGAGGATAGGTATTTGATTAACGAGAAAAATCTCAATTTATGTCGCACTTTTGTTTCGATTCTGCATACATTCTCGGCGCGTTCCGATGCTGACAAGGAATTTATCAGAGATTTGCATAACAGCGAGCTGTGAAATACAACTGATAATCGATCCGTCGATGTTCGTAGTATTTATCAAGCGTAACATTTTTGACGTACCGTTATTTTTAACTTGCTCACGCTTCGGGAACGATCCATCATTTGCGCGAGGAAAATTACATTCACGATTGCGTAAGTTCGTGTTGCTAAGAATTTATACAGAATGCTTCTAAACTATCAAAGACGAAGGCATTAATAAACAATCGAATTTTTGAGAAAAGAAGAAACAGCAGGAACAACACTAATGTGAGCAAATAATAATTTCTAAGAGTAATCTTTAGGCTACTTATGGAAGAAAGGGGGAATAATTGATTTTTCCTGTAAACAACTAATTCTGATTTTCAAAAGCGGACACACATTTTTTCTTATAAAAAGGAAATTGACATTTGTATCGAATTTGGTACAAATGTGAACACATTTAGAAGCCTATTTGAATATAATTCGACTGCCTGAGAAAAAACTTGATTAACTTTCCTATATCACAGTACATCGATTAATTTAATATTCTTATCTGCAGACTGACCAAAAATCTGAACCGTGCAAGTTACAAGCTTCGGGTATGAATAATGTGAGTGAGTAAAGAAGGCGTAGTGAGAGCCTACCTTACCTCAGGTAGTTTGATATTTAGGATGGGTTCAAGTGGATCCTGTATGCGCCAATGGAGTGTTAAGATCTTTGATTGCTGGCAGAGTGGTGCCGCTTTAGCATTTTCGGATCATCGAGATCTTCGTGCGCTGAAAATTACACGAGACGAGGGTAATTTTTTAATAACTCCCTCCTCTAGCCAGGCCAACTGCAGCTCCGACGTACGTAGGCTTGACAAACGACCCGCAGTTATGTTTTAATTGCGCTGTTCCGACCATTTCCGACTCTATATACATACATTGTTCTTTGTCGACGCGCTAACACCCACACAACCGCCGTTCACCCAGCACAATCTTGCCACTGTGCGCTCGTGTGTGGCGAGCGCACGAATACATTCCGTTCATACTTCAAAGGGATTTGATTATGCAACGTTTCACGTTTTGTTCCCTACGGAGTGGAAAGCTTTCAGGCCACTTTCCGCGTGCCGCTTCTTTTTTTTCTTCTCCCAGAATCATGCATACATATATGCACGAAAGGAGGCATTCTTAATAAATCAAAAACGGATAGATTTATCGTTCCTGCCAGATTTGCTTTTGTCTGAAAAGGAAGATCGACGATTCGAATTTCTTCCACTTTCCATTCATTTTGAAACAGGTTTTCTGATTTTCTTGGTTGTGATTAAAGTAGAGTGGAGGATTGTTTATTAGGAAGCTTAATTGTGTGTGATAATGATGTGGATGTTAGGGTTGCTTTGGTTTATAAATTATAAATTATAATGTTTGATATTGTTGCGTTTAGGGTAGACAGTGAAGTGAAAGAATGATTTGCGCGTGGTAAGGAAGGTATTCGTGTCGAATCATTACCGAAATAGCATTCTTTTGTAACGACTTCAATGGTTTTGTTAAATATTTTTAATTTCTTAGTGCTTATCAAAGGGAAATATTTTTACGAAAATTTACTTATTGCTAGTTAATTGTTAATTTCTCTGGTATTTAATATCGCGTCCATGGCAATTAATATTTCTCAACTCATTTCATTTATAGGTGATTGTACCCGAATTTCAATTGCCAAAATTGTTGAGCAGTCTGACTATCCGCAACCAAAGCGTTTGTACCCAGATTTATGGCGATGAATCTTAAGCTCTAAGAGGTAATGTTGAATCAAGAATTATTTTATAATTGCAACTGGGATTAATTTTGGCCATAATCTCAAAAACAGTGATGACCAGTAACAGCGTCCAATGCAAAGGCCATAAATTCGTTCCACTTGACGGAGGATGCTATCCGCCTGTGATACCAAGCAGGACAGTGATAAATTGATATTTACTCTGGAAGATCTTCCATTTTCCTCAGACAAGCTATCAATGATTTTCAAGTTATATGCAAAATAATTGCGGGGCACATAGCGTAACCGTAGACAGAAATTGATGACACTAACGCCCAAGAGGTGCACTCAAAATGGTTATCACAAGACAACAGAAAGTCTCCTCGTAAAATCCTATGTACAAACGAAGGTAGGTACAACATATTCAAACACTTTCATTTATCAGAGCAGATGTGACACATATCACATTTTAAAAAGAGACGACATAAAATCTGTAAACTTTTAATAAACTTCCCTAACACCTCAAAACAAACATTTGAGGGAAATATTCCGTTTTATTGCACATATTTTAAGTCTAAAGCCTCAGGGTGGAATGCAAAGGCGCTAAGCTGGTGCTGTACCTAGTTCATTATAAGTGGAAGCGGCAAGGTCCAAGAGTGCATGACAAATTGCATGAACCTCTTTACGTGACACTCGAGAACAGCCTCAAGATTTAAGTTTAAGAATCTCTAATTAGTGCTGGTTAGTGTCCAGTGAAGTGAACGTTTCGAAACTTTTTAGTACAAACGAGCTGCAACTTTCTCGTTGCCTTCTATCTTCATCCTCGCAAGTACCCACTTGCCCGTCACGGGTTACTTTCATCACGTGCCTATCGAGGGGCATTCTTGCATTCTACCTTAGTGTTCACCTTCTCAAAATTCTACGTTGCAATATATTCTACGATCGGTGGAAGAATGCACAATAGATTATGTTCCCTTCAATCGCACCACGGAAATCGAGGCGGAATTAGAACGTTGTAACCGCTTCCTCTTCCCCAACAAATGCAGTTCTTGACTAATCGGAATTTCTAAGGAGAATCTTATTTCTGAACGGAGTTTGAACGGAATTCGTTTTACATCGCGTGTACCTCGGGCTACGGCGATGATGAAACTCGGCTGGAATGGAATTTCTATGATATTATACTCTCTCTATCGACCATTCGCCTATAGTACTGGTATTAGATAAGAGTGGATGCACCCCGGCGCCATACTCGGCATACCCAACTTGATATTATCAATATGTTTGAGAAATTCGACAGATTACGGGCGCACCCGGGTTATTTCGTTCCGGCATTTAAGCAAAGATTCCTATTCGTGCTTGTGTCCCTAAAAATTCCGTCGCTAAACACTACAGTGGATTCAGGTATCGAAAGGATAATCGAAATTTGAGATAGCCCTAATCGTCTACGTTGTAATCATCTCGAACGAGACAGGAAATATAATTACGATCGAACTTCACTTACGTAAGTTCGCTTGATCTATAATTACTTATTATTTTCATCGTCGTACATGATGTACATCTTCACGCTAAATTCATTATTGTTACAAAATAAATCTCCTATTTACCACACTCCAGTATTTTTATTATTGTTCACCCTTTGACTTCCCGCCAACCTCCGCTATTCTACAGGGTGTTTCAGATTTGTAGTCAGAGACTTGCAATAGGCAAAGAAAGGTGTCTTAATAAACATAATGTCTGAAACTATTTAATTTCTATTGATATATCCAGCTTTTTATTTAGCAAGCTAAATTCTTTGTACAATTACACATGCTGTGGCATCTCAGTGACTCCAGAGTATAATTTTAAAATTCAAAAAAACAAAAACTTCCACCGTCAACATATGACATTATACACGCCACTATTAAAAATATAAACCACACTTCCACAGTATCTATAACATTTTTAATAATACAAAGATCCCAGCTGACAAAATAAAAAGAATATCTCGAGAACGATTAGTTTACAGCCCCACATTTCCCAAGACATTTCGCCTGCCTTTGCAAGTTTTATTAGCACTTAAATCTCTACCTACAACCATAAAGCCCCTTGCATAATGAACACAAATTACCCTCAACACAGAGACACAAATTCTCGTCCATTATTCAAGATTACCTCTATAACACCATATACCTGTACCTCGCTTTTCCACCGTACCTACCTACTCATACTTATTTTCATATTTTTTAATAATTCGTTAACACTTACTATACATGTACCTAGCCTACCACTATTGCAATAAATACCTATTATCATCATAATTAGATATTACTATTCACCTTGATATACACGCGAAGATCAAGATCCTTCTCTCGTGCCCCAAGTTGGGTATATTCATACCTTGCACACAGACGTACGTGTGCGACACTTTTCTTTATCTCTGTTAAACTTATATTTAAATTACTCTCTTAGTGCAATAAAGACGTTAATAATAATAATAATACCTCCCACATTATTCTCCCCGTTACTCGTCCAACGTACCCCAAAATCAAGGACGAAGTGGTTCTAATAAGGCGTTCAATAACATTTCACCTGAACGTAGACCCCTGCACGACATATCGAATAAAAATCACAGAATACATAGTTTGGCGGGAGCACAGAGGCGGCGCGCGTCCCCTGTGGGGAATGGCGGCCAGCGGAGACGGAGTATTTTCACGGTGCTTTCCTGGTGGCCGGACGGCGCTCGGAGAATTATATACCCGCGCAAGCTCATGGGACACGTGGCATGCAGGACACGTTCGTGTTTGTATGTATACACGGCCGAGTCGCGTAGATAGTGGCAATTGTACGCCGGGAACAACGCCGGCGAGAGCTCGAATCCCTGCCAACATCGATCCCCAGCCCCCTGTCATCCCCTCGCGAACCGTCGAATGGAAATTCAATTTTCGCGCCTTCTCGGCTGGGACCAGTTTCTCAGATCGATCCCCCGATTCGCAGGAAATCGTCCGTCACAAGAGACTCGTGTTTGCAACATGGGTGTTGGCCTACTTACCCTTTCCTAGCCCCTTCCTTCTTCAAGTTTGCGCGTGTGCACGCGGAAAAATTCACTCGTGGGATCTGTGTCAGTATCATGGAAAACCCAATTGGCTGGATCCGTGACACTCGGAGGCATTGAGGGGTGGGATTCGTGTGCATTTTTTGGGGGGAGCAGATTTGATTTGCTTGCTTGTATTTGGGAACTTGCTGGTGAAAATTGATGGCGTGATCGTACTGTTGGGTCACGTGTGAGACGTCGATGTTAATTGATTGCATTAAATTAGATGATGGTATCGATTGTCAGAGAGTTAATTATTTATTTAGACTTTGCGTTTTCCAGGGTTTGGAATTTTTATGTCCCTGGATTTCACGAACATGAACTTTCCTATTTAGACTTTGTCATTATCGTTAAATGAATTTGCCATTGTGTGCAAGGAATATTTCTCTTTCGTTGCATGTACAGGGTTGTTCGTTTAGTGGCGTGGCGTGCCTTCGATCCTTCCAGCGTTCCATATATGCTCCACATTGTGGACTTCGATCACTGAGAAATTGAAAACTCAGAGATCTCTTTGTCGAAATAGACACTGAATACATAACAAAAGTTTTCTGAACTGTTGATTCTGAACGCGACACCTTCGCTACAAACATTTATAACGTAAATAATGGAATTCCTCCATGAAGGATATTTCTTCCTGTCCCTGCACTCGATCAACACAATCACAACCTTCTAATTTCACGGATCAAAGAATTTCCTACGATGAAGAGAGACGCATACATATTTTAATCATTGCTTCGCTTCGATATAAAGACTCACGCGCTCGGAACCCCCATAAGCACCTGTATCTCCGCAAAGCAGTGCCAATAACTGCACTGAAACCATCTTAAGCTGTGTTGCTCGAGTTTAGGCGAGCCCGGAGTAGTGGACGATGGGCGAAGAAATTGCAGTGAGACTGGCACGTCTGAAAGCGTGATAAACGAGGAAACGTCCAGAGGTCTGAGTGCAGCGTCTTCCGCCATAAATCTATCACAATTATGAACGTTCTTGAAGGGGGTTATTTCGCGTGAAAAGCATTTTGTTCCCGGAGCCTGGGCGACGTGGCGCGAATCAGGTTTCTTAAGAGGGGCATTAAAGAATGATCGAGCTCGACTGGCGGGAATAAGAGGGGCTACGATCACGCGCTGCTATTGAAATATATGGCGAGAGGTGAGATCTGGCCTCGTGTATCAAAGAGTCGTTTAGGATCGACGTCGATATTTCCAGCGGGACAGTTCCCATTACGGCTCGTTCCACCGGAGGACATCGTTCGGCTTTTCGATTATACGTTTTATCGAACACTGACTGCTTGAAACGTCCACCAGATGTGTCAATAATTCCTGTCCCTCGCCGTTAGAACGGTCGAAATGCCGTAATGGGGCAACAGGACGCGCCCCCTTGCAGGGCAGGGTAAATATGGTGGGCGAGTTCCTGGCAAATTTCTCCATGTCGGTGAACGGAGAGATAGACGAGGACAGCGACCTGGTGTAATTATCCTTTCGCCTGACCTCTGAAGACTCGCGTCTACCTTTGAGCTTCCAAAACTTGCGCGGCCGACGGACTTCCTTTTCAAGGACTTCCTACAAAGAGAGCAGGCTCTGCGCCGCTCGGCTCGAAGAGTTCGGAAGTTCCTGACGTGCAAACCGTTGTAGCGACTGAGTAATTTAGGGGAGGCAAAGTGTTGCGAAACGATTCGACGAAGACGCTGTTACCTGGGGATTTAATTAGCGAGTCCCAGCGAGGGATTTTCACCAGTTGCGTGTTAGGGGAGCGATTGTATCGTGGCGATAAGGGTAATATTGTTTCCACATGCATTTATTCGTTTTGCTTAGCGATTGCTTGCGGATTTTAGAGTACTAAGGCACTGAGTCACTTAAAAAATGGATAGATTATATGAAACTGAAAGTGTAATAATGCAACGTGACTGTAATCGAAAATTACAAAGTTCTATGAGCTCCAATTTTTGGTTACATTGTTATATACACGTGTATAGAGGCAAGTGCAAAGTCTAATTGTATTTTTACTCAGTGGAATTTATATTTTCAAGGGATTAGCAGCAACATTTCCTCATTCTCTATAAAAGATTAAATATTATTTAGGTATAGAAAGTTTGCATGTCGTACAATTTTTAATAAACACTTTTTTAATATCCTTGCTAAAAAAAGCTATTTCGTTTTTGAAAATGCAAGCCAATATGATTCTGAAAAATGTATATTTATATGTAAAGACAAGTTACTTTTCATATTATCGTACCAAATTATAGCTCATAATACAATATAATTGTACATATTGTAAGATATTTTCAAAGATAAAACCTGGTCCCAATTAGTGGGCCATTCTACAGATTGCGTCAAGCATTTCCCAAGTACAATTATGTTGCCAACATAAAACAGTAATCCATAATAAACGATAACAGTATTCATATAACAACATAACACAAAAATTACCCTTATCGCACTGAATAAAAGACAACCCTAAAATTCCACCCCTGGACGACTCTTAAAAACCACCACCAGAAATCCGAAATCCCTTCCAACCCGAACATCCACTAAACTACCCCTCCACATTAAAAATAAAACATACCAACAGCACATAATTTCCCTTTTAAACATAAATCCCGACCATCCAGGCGAAACAGAATAAAAAAATCCTGCCTCCATCGAAGCTCACAGGAGACTCGCACACCTCTTCCAATCATGGTTCCCAGGTGGAGAGAGCGGTTGGCCCGACGATTTCGATAAATCTCGAGTCCTCCAGCTGCCCGCCAAGACAAAGGAATCTCCCCCCGCGACGCGCCCTCGCGATACATCGCCCCGAATAATTAATCGGCTGTCCGCGACCTGGCAGCCACGAAAGCCAGCCCCGCGTCCCAGAAGACGTATTCGAGGCAATCGTTGCAGCCTCATGAAGCATACATCGGGCCGGAGGGAGCGTGGCCACGGCGGTATGCATAATGCAGGGTGTAGCGTGCAGCGCGGAGATTTTCTCCCCGTTGTAATCCGAGGGATGCATTCCTATACAAAATTGAAATCACGCGACGCGCCCGACGCTGAGGGCACAGTCACGATCGCTCGTGGCGTAAGGATGTAGAAGATACTGGGGGAACAGTGAGCCCCCATAGATATCGCTACTTTAGGAGGGAGCGCAGGCACACCGCTATCGATGCGCGTCGTGCAACGAATACAGCAGTTGCGCAACTCCACAGGGCTTCACCGTTCCGCGTCTCTTATTTTTCAGACACGAGGACACGGGGGGCTGCGACTGCAGATAGGGGGCAATCACTGACATCCTGGAACTCTGAGAAATCGTTACGCTGCTGCTGAGAAAATCGGTAGTAAAGGTTGTCGAGGGAACCTCCGTGAAGATCGTTCGAACTTTGACCAGCGACGCAGAGCTCTAATGAACGCGTGATGGAATTGTTATCGGAGGGATGTTTGCAGAAACTCTTTTTTTTTGTAAATTTAAAGTGGAAAGAAAAAAGCGTTGGAGATATTTAGTGTTACAAATTTGTTAAGTGAATGCAGGTTTTAGTTATCTTAAGTTTATACTTCAGCGTGTGCATTATGTAGCAATATGAATGGCGACACGTGTGACGTACTTTATTATGCTGCAATTTGTGCTACCCGCTTCGTCACATTGAATTCATGTTTTTATATCAGCAAGCGTTTTATGAACGTGGTTACGTATCGGCGAAGATTCCGATGAAAGTGAGTTTTAAATCCCCGCGGAACACACGCGTTACCAGTTAAAGCTCGAACGAAATTTTCTATTATAGCTCCCATTTTCTGGTTCCCTGGATTTCCTCTGAATACAGCGAGCACTGAATGCGTGGCAGGGAATACATTGCGTATCCTTGCAAATGAGGAGACCTGCATCGAATTACACGTGTAATCACGTTCGAGTAAATGAAGCAATTCGTTCCGTACCTGGGAAGCTGGGCACAGGTACAATACGTAAAGCAAACGCATTCGTGACATTTCCATTCTGTCGTGTCGTATTTTTCCTTTGGGATTTCAGGCTATCTGTCGGGGCCAGCCAATGTATGTTTATTGGCGAAATCCATAACAGCATTTATTTCAGACTGGTGCCATAAATTTTTTTTTCATAAACTGTTCATCGCGATATGCACCATCGTTATTCCACTTTTGTATAAATTTCCTTCGGAATTATCATTTCAGTCCAGGAGATTCACGAGTGGAGAAATCACCCACACTTTAGCCCTACGATAAAAGCTGAATATAAAGATCGACGAATTGTACGAAATATTCAACAGCAGATGCCTCTATAAATAACTTCCGATACCCCAGAATATATCTGTCAATATCTACGAAGAGGTCAACACAGTAATTTCTATGCATCATCGACATGAAAATGCTGATTCTGAAGCGATCGTTCGCCAACGCATCGAGTTGCTGATCGAGGAAACTTGAATCCACGTTGATTCCGCTTGAAAATTTATTGAAGCACACTATGGAAACACAGAGCAAGATCAGAGGTCATTCTGGTCAGCACTGATTTCAGAAGACAAACGATCACGGTGCCATTTTTTGAGTACCAACGCTGATCCCCGAATCGATCCACTTTGGGGTCCCATCTGACGACTCCAAATTCACCCTAAGCTCCTTAATCCGACCAGCCGTCCCGGTTCACCGTAAGACAGCGAAACTATCGGGAGAGGCAGCCGTAATTCGACGGCTGGAGAACGATCGACCGAGAAACGTCGTCCGACGTGGCGTATCGCAATGTCGTGCGGCCGTCTGTGGTCGAAGGGTGGGTCGATCTCGTTACTTCCTTTCGTCGTCCAAACAAAAGATACGCAGGACAGTCAGCGTTTCGGTGCCGATTGGTACGAGGCGTCAGAAACATAATCCGACGTGTCGAAAATCAAACAGTTGCAAGACTCCGTGTATGTGTACATACACACATATACAAAGAGGTACAGAGAGATAGGTAGATAAGAGGTAGATGGGGAGAGAGAGAGAAAGAGAGAGAGAGAGAGAGAGAGAGAGACAGATGACAGACAGATAGACAGATAAACAGAAGATAGGTAGACAGACAGACAGACAGACAGAGAGATAGAGAGAGAGAGGAGAAACAATATAGAAGAGACGTGTCTGGCTGGTGTAAATACGCAGGCAGGTCATGCTACGAGTTACGTTACCTAAGGTGAGCTTCTCCCCGGAATCTGGCGGCAGCGTGAAGCCCAGGAGGGCCATGCTCGATATCAGCACGCATGGCACGATCAGGTTGAAAAAATAGTATAACGTCCTCCTGCGGATCTGTATGGTGAACGTGACGTCCACGTATGGCTCCGGACAGCACTGGTACATTATCGTGTTCTTCTGGCCAGGCATCCCTGCAACGACAAGCTCGGTTAGCGTTACACGATAGAAACTAATGGCCGCTCGAACGACTGGCAGCGACGGGGCGCGGGGAGGTGACTCGAAGGACTGCTTTGTCCTGATTTCCGCGGCGCGAGGGGCCCGCGGTGTGCACGCCGCGCCGGCGTGTAATTTGTTGGCGGAGAAATTTGGATACGCGCGTTTAATCACGCACTCGTTCGTTGAAACACGTTGATCAAGTGAAATCCTTCAGCTCGGAACACGTGTACGTCGCCGGTGGATTTGCGCTCAGCGATGCTGTCGCTTGTTCAACGTAAGCTGCCGCTGTAGCCGGCGGACACGACGGTGGGCCGGGAATGTTTCAAACTGTTTTCGAAAGTAATGGGTTTCTGGTATGCGCTCGTCGTTTAAATTCGTTCAGCAGCCGTTGTCTAGCAGATTCTGCCTCCAAGGAAGTTGGAGGGGTTCTCTCTGCAGGGGGTGGTTCTCTTTGTTGATAGGATCGACTTTAGTATTAAAACTGGTGATAAAATGGGTTTGTATGGATATGTGTATTATTTGAACTTGTTTTCTAGTTATAGGTGTAGTAAGACACGCTTTATAGAACTCTGGTGTCAATGTGAAACTGCGACGGCTACTTACTCCAAAATGATACCATACAGTTTAGACTGGACAAGTATTACTGACGAATTTCACTGGCAGGCTCGCTTTTGTTGCACGTGTCTGCTCGCTTTAAGCGCGGATTTAGAAACCACGTGTACTGTTAAATCAATGACTTCGAGAGCTTACACTTTTATCATTGTGATGAGGTTGAATTTAAAGTCGGAATGAAAGCAGAGAATCCAGCGAGATATTATGAAAGTAACAGTAAATAATAAGTAATGCTGAAACATTTGACTGTCTGCGCTACTGTTTAAAATACAAGTAAATAAGTAGGTATCAAAGCACTAAATAGATTTCACAAGCTAGTTTTTCCATTACTCTTCAAAATGGTGAAACTTCAGTTACATTAGCGAATTAAATCACGCCTCGAAGTGCTAAGTCTTCAAGGGCAACGCCCACGTGTTTCGGTCAAAGCAGAAGGATATAACATAATGCACTTGCATTTCCAATCGCAACGTTTTGCCACAAATTACACGCTCGCCTGCAAGCACACGCTCGTGTTTCCCTTGTATAGCGTAAGTTGCTTCAGAAACACGTCGCGAACGCTAAGCATCTGAAACCGTAATCGCGCCAAAAGCAACCAGGAAAACGCGACGACAGGTGTCGCGTGATTCCTTTGCAGCCACTTTTACGAGGCGATTACGTTCGGTGAAGATCTTGTGGCGGGCTTTACGGGCGCGTAAAAATTCCTTGCATTCGACTGTCATCCTTCTTTCAATCGCGAGACGTTCGAGCGACGAATGGCAGCAGATTACACGGGGACAGGGTATTCGTACGCGGTCCCGTATCGCACCCCCGTAAAGGGATTAACGTGGCGAGTCGATGCGACGCAGCTGGCTCCCCCGAAATCCAATAAAGGAACTGGAAGTATACTTACTCGTCCACGGGCGCGAGCGTCGTGTTAATAATCGCGCTAAAGGGAACGAGCTTTTTAATTACTTTCAATCGAACCGGGTCGTTCCGATCGAGAACGTTATTTCGAATAAGGAAGTATCGGGGCACGATCACTTGTTGCTGCATATCTGGGGGACTCTTCCCTCCCCCGCCAGGTATTTCTATGCTAATTTCCCAAATGGCGCGCCATTCGTTCCAGCTGGAAAAATTACGAGGCATACACCTGCGACTACTTTATTCGGGGGATCGTTGTACCTTTAATTGCCTCGGCCGCGTGGCCGCTTAATGAGGGATGCGGCTGACTATTTTCTCGTTTTATCTTTACCGACCACCCCTTAAAAGAAGGCACGTTTACGCGTGATAAATTACATGTCCTTTCATGTTTCATTTATAAATAGTGATCACGTAATTGAGATTTTTGCCTTTGATCCTTGTGCGCTTCTCTGTCCATCGAGATGAAAATGTTTCGGTAGTTTGTAAAGGGTGTTTGAAAGTTTTTAATAGAACGACTGGGCGGAGATCCTTTCACACGACGGAATGGAGCTTCTTGCCTTCGTTTGAGCGACGTAAGTATTTCAAAGGAATGTAATTCGTGAGCTCCAGCCTTTTCGGACACGGTGGATTAAAGGAAGATGATGAAAAATTGAGATTAAAGAAGAAAATGAATTTTTTTTTCAAATTCTGTATTAGGGACTTTTGCAGCAATGCTATTTTATTATGAGAAGTAATTTTAGTAAAGGTGATTGTGTTGAGTTAACGAAGTAACTAATAGGTACGTATCCTTTTTATTTCCCATTTTATTATCTCACTTTTCTCATTGCTATCCATACCTCTACCAAACAACGAGTATCATTTGTTCGGAGATTGAAAATACTAAAAGCAAGTGCATTAATCATTACTTTTCCACGAATATTCAAAATGGAATATGAGGAGCCGGTTTCATTTTTCCTGCTATTCCAAATAAATCGTTACTTCATTCAATTCTACCTCTCATTACGAATGGAAAATTAAAATATCCTTTGAAATCGTTAGTTCTTACATTGATTTGTGTCTACAGTTATCAATTTCATACGAAGTAAACATTTCCCTGCAGATAACAGCATTTTTGCGTTTCTTCACACTTCAACAGTACCCAACCCTGCCAGCCATCTTAAAAACACTCTCACTAAAATAACCTAGCATCTCGCTTCCTCCAAGTGAATTCCAGCGGCGTCAATGTCGTAAGAGAGAAAAGCGTTCGTACGGTTCGAAGGGGGAACGTGTCGCGCGGCCATGTGGCCCCGGCAGCATCAAAGAAATCTAAATTTATTAATGCAATCTCGCCCCGGCATATTCCCTAACATTCTCCCGCCTTACTCCATTATTCAGCACCCGCATTTCAAATTCCTCGCCGCGTATTCTCATCCGCCAAGTCGAAGAGCTTCGACGGAATCACCGTTCGGGAAACGAACACGAAGGCCAACGCGAGAGATACACTCGTAAAGGCACCGGGTGAACGAGAAGTTGGCGTGAGAGCGGTGCACGAGCGTCCTAAAGCCGTAGCGTGGCACGAGACCGACGACAGTTCCGTGAAACCGATGCCTCGTAAAGTCATTCGACACTCATTCAATCGCGGCATCGATCGGAAAGTTCATGGGGTGCGGACGAAAGGAAGCTACGAAGGCTGTGGCGTGCAGGATCGTCTTTGCGCTCGCAGAACCACGGAAGTGGCCTCTTAACGACTTCCACCCGCATTCCTTTGCACGCCGACGACGTCACACGACGCTACGAACATCGAGTGCCGAAAAGAGCGGGGTGGAAAGTGCACCCTTCCTAGCTAAGCAGAGGATTTGACCGTTCCGATGCCAGTGGCTACTAAGGGGAACGTGGGAAGAATGCTAAATAATTTTCACTGGCATTTCGGGCATCCCGAAGAATGTGTAATGACTAGAAGTCGGCGGAGCGATGAATTTTTGGAAGGAAATAAGAACTGTCTTTTAGGGATGCAAGGTTGCGTTTCCTCAGACGATGAAGAGAAGAGCTTCTTTATATTTGGGAATTGCACTGAGGATAAATGTTGGATTTTATAAAAGAAGACTTCATAGTTTCCCACAACAATTAAGGATTCTTGTAATAGGTTCTTTGATCTATCAGAAAAGATTTAGTAGGATTGGTGACGTCGTTAGACCTGAATGTTTTATGTATAGAAAATTCTGACGATTAAAATGATAGAAGCTACCGAACGAGACTTAGTATTAAGTCCGAGGGAAAGTTCCACCGTTTTAACTTACAACAAAGTTCGACCAGCTCGTGAAAAACGAGCAAACCCCTAATCGATACGAGGTTTTCCCTGGTTTATTAGGCACAGCCTGAGCTATAAAATATTATGAGTTCTTAAGGAATGAAACTTTCCTTACGAAATTTCACAGAGTGAAGTTGCCGACGGGCAAAGTGCACTTTAGACACTACGCTTTACGACTATCCAACGAGCAATAAAGTGGCAACAGCTGTCCAAAATTTGTGTACAGTTTCCGTGCAGAATTGTGCCACTGCTGTACATGTTTAAGATGATTCATTTGAGAGACTGGCAGTTTTTGGCAGGTATTGATGCAACACACGTCACATATTCACGTGATTTACCCGTGAGGGCTTGAAACTGGCGCCCTGCTAGCTATTAATGAGCTATAATCGATGTAGAATGGAGTATGGGTTGTCGATAATACGACAATGGTCTTAAACCAAATCAGCTTATGCTTTACAATACATCCTCGGCAGAGAATGCCGCGCTAAGGGCTTTCGAATAATGCGCCAATTGATTTTGAAGCGTCTATTTAGAAATGTGCGAAGGGGTGGCGAGTAATGTATGAAATCACTCGTGGAACCTGTGGCTTCAAGTGTAGATTAGTTTAGCTATATTAGTTTCTGCCTACCGTATTCTACTTTCAATGGAGATTTGGCGCTTCAAGCAGATTTCAACAGGCAAGCTCACTGCTGTTATCATTGCAGAAAATGTTGTACTTACGTTTAAATCAAATCATAGCTAGATGATTCTTCCGGAAAGAGTAAATTGGAATTTTAGAGTCGATTATTCTGAATAGGCAGCATGGAATTTAAAAGGAAAATTGATTTCACGAATGGTATTGTACAATATTACGTTTTAAGATTCTATTAAAATTTATTTCCTTGTAATAGATAAATTAACTTTTATTCCCCATGCGTAGTTTCTTAATTTCTGAATATTGAAAATGATATCCTTGCCAATGCGAAGAGATTTATATCTCGATTGAAGTTTGAAATAATATAAAATTTTGAAAACTGAAATGAAAGTATAAAAGTATTTACGAACATCGAAACAAATGCATATGAGTTGACAAGTTGTATTTAAATTTCAGACTAAGAAGTAAACATTTTTCGTCATACGCACACAGGCAAATGCTTCAATGATGCAGCAATGGCGTATGTCGATAAAGGCACTGCTGCAGCTGGTCAGTTCTGCTTGTCTAAATCCCGGCTATTAGTAATTCTAGTCCTTTCCCTATGCGCAACGGCATAATTGTATTAAGTGCAATACAAACAGATTCGCAAATGAGCAAGGATTAACATGTATTATCGTCGTGCTCGTGGATAAATGCGAGTTACGATACGAGTGAAGCAGACTCCCAGTGCATTAAAGTGAACCTTTTCATTGCATCCCCCATTTTAGAATTTTTTAGTCTGAATTTGGACTGGCATAGGTATAATAATCTAGCAATAATAATATTTGAATAAAAATACTCTTCCCGATAAAACTTTCAAACTCCGTAAACGAGTTCTTAAAATACTTGACACGTTTGTGGAAGTAAGTACAAGGAAGCTATGCGTTTCGATCAATTTCAAAGCACAAGGAGTTCAGAGATGGGAATTTTGTAGTGCTGTTATAAGTTTAATATTCTTCTAAATAGTTTCACAAACCCTCGCGAAGTTACGCGTAGTACCTATTACGAAGAATGTCCGAACGTTGTTAATTATAAATGGAAGAAAATTAAAAACTTTGACTATGGGGTAACTAATAGCAATTAGAAACTTCGTAAAAATATAATAGTTAATGATTTATATCCATAATTTGAATTTATCAGTTCGTGTAAACTCAGCAACGTCGAGATAACGTGGATTATGAAGCATTCAATATTCTTAGATTCTTTTTGATTCTATTTTTAAATTACTTTCATTTCTAAGTTTCATTTAATGCATACAATTTCAAGCATTAAGATACTGATAACATCCAGTAGCGTGAAGCCTCTTACATTGTTACGAAGGCAAGGCATTTCATTTCGATGTGTGAAATTCAACGTCACTCTTCACTTAACTTCACTTAATTCAGAATCAGAAGTTACTTATTTGCCAGTTATCGATTGAGATTTGATGACCCTAATCATTATATGTAATTTGTTTACCAAACGTGATTCGTGTCACAGTATACATATACCTACAATATAGGTCACAAACCTGCTCATGATACATATATTGACTTGTACTACTTACTATCCGCCAGCGCTTCGTTTACTGAGTCTGACACGCTACGCCCTCATTCTACTTCTGGCTGAAGGTACAGCGAAGCAAATAATTCCCCATAATTTCTAAAATTCTTCAGCAAACGTAAACGTAAAGATATATTATGACATAAAGTAGACTTTTAAAAAGCTACATGTAAAATAAATCATATTTGACTCAGAACTGAGTTCTCGCAAAATTTAAGTATTCACTTAAACCCTTCAAAGTGAAAACCAATGAACCCACAATTCTTCTCACAGAAAAACATTACCCATCCAGTCATAAAGCTTCATCTTTTCACAATTATTCAGTGAACAATATGAATTCCCCACTTTCCACTTACAAAACACTTCACAAATAAAACATCTTTCCAATAATTGTAATCCTTTATCCAGTATCCTTCACCTTGATGGACAAAGAAGCCGAGATCAGCGGTGAATATTCACTCCGAAGTAATACCAATCTGCCTCCGCATCTCCAACGTAATCGCAGCTGGAAACTCGAAGGAACATCTCCGGTTCGATTTCGAGTGGCGTGTTCACACACACACACACACACACACACACACACACACACACGTACGGCGACCTCCATTATCTCTTTCCGATCCGTCCAACAAACTTGCGTTCAGAGAAACTCACCGATCAGGTACCATTCCCCGTTCATGATGAAATCGGACAAGTCACCGCCCTCCACTGAGTTGAGTACCAGATCGAGCTACCAAGGTCAAAGTTCGATTAAGACAGGCACGTAACTACGGTTCAGGGCGTTCCGCTATGAAACAGCAAGCAGACATGCGTGCACATGCGACAGCTTTGTATCTATCATTGCCTCTACGTTCACGGGACGACTACTTTCGCAGCTACCACAGATCACGCAGCGTCGGGAGCGTTAACCGATAAATCGTGCAAGAAGGGGACTCTGGGGACTATGGTGTGTCGTGAAGGGTGTTTCCTACGCGTGTCTGGTACATAAAAGACAAAGCGAACCCGCGACGATTGACAGACGGAGTCTGGGATATTCTGGTGCGGTGACAATGAGAGAAACGCCTTTCAAGCTGGCGTGTGAAGCCTGAATTTCGAAGCGATCATGACGCTCCGGGAACCCCTTAATCTGCTCTATATTTTCCTTAACTTTTTATCACGAAAGTATTGTCTTCATGGGTGTATCCGGAAATATGTATATTATTTGTGTAATCTGTGTCTGTTTCTCAAATGGTATATATGTATAGTAGGGCGGAGCGGAAAATTTGAATTTGAATTTTCGGTGCGGGATAGTTGTCTTTTGATTAACCAAACACAACTGTAAAAAAATTTTTGAAAAATACTCATGTCTGCAGGTTCCTTTTTCTTCTAAAAATGATTATATGATCATATAATCATTTAATCATTTTTAGAAGAAAAAGGAACCTGCAGACGAATATTCTTCCAAAATTTGTTTACTGTTGTGTTTGGTTAATCAAAAGACAACTACATATCTTCAAATTTAAATTTAAATTTTTGCCTATATAGTATCGCTCCGCCCTAATGTATAGATAAAAAAAGAGGAAGAAGTGTGATATGAATAAAGGATGGCTAAGGATTATTTTCTGAGTTGTGGGAAGTTAAAGTCACAACCGCGGTGCAATTTATCGTAGTATTCGTTAGTATAAGAATTTTTCTTACTTCATCGGTGAATCTAGTCTATTACTTTGACTTGAACTGGTAAAACGATAGAATTCACTTCACGACGTTTATCTTTTCTAAACAATTAAGTTACACATTTTTTGGAGTTACACATAAATGGAAGTTCCTGTACTTAAGCTTCAGTAATAGACATGTAATTAATACATTGTACATCATCCACTCGCTTCAAATTACCATAACTCTTCTAATTACCATAGATCTTTCTTATTCTTTTTTCTTATTCTCCCTTCTATTTATCTCCTGAGGTATAGACACGCAAAAAGTACCAGTCACTTACGAATAAAGGCGATAGAGATGGAGTGTCCATTTACCTCATCTCAACCTCCTTTCCTCCCAATCACTATCGTCTCTACTATTTTCATACCGCTTTTCAATACCTAGTCGTATTTGCGTCTATCCAACATAGCAGCACACAAAATCGCTATTGTCGAGAAAAATTCGAATTCCTCAGAGATCAACCAACTCTGTTTCGCTTAAATGCTTCTGCTACGTCGTTTCACTCATTTCCTTACTCTACTCCAGGCCCTCCTTAAACCAGCAAGGAGCAGAAATTGTAACAAGGAGTGTTCGAAGGGTACCCTATCATCGAATGCTCTTTAAACCGCACCCTCGATCTCCTGCAAGCTCACTGCCACGCCTCCTCGCCTATCTGTTGCTCCTTGATCGAGAGTCAAACGAGACGTGGTTTAACGTTCTAACTTTTATGGCCAGCATTTCCATCCCCGAAGCGCCCTTAACTGCGTTCCGGAATTACTCGGTATCTTGATCGCTTAAGTGATTCCCAGTCGTGTTCCTCGTAGCCAACGGGCGCCCGAGACGCTTGTTTCCCCGCTCGAGACCCGTATCTCGAACGCAATAAAGTCTGATTTATTGGAAGGCAGCTGGACAAGATCAGCGGGCAAGTACTTTCTCCGAAGAAATTGAATAAATTGTTCGACGGAGTTGAAAGATGCTCGCGGATCAGGAAATCGGAGATTTATAAGTTTCATAAGGACAGCGGAGCTTGCAGGAGTCTCCTCATTAAATCGAAATTTCATCCATTCGATTAAATATTCCTACGTTTCAAGACCGTAGAGCTTAGTGCACACTATCGACTTCCTGTCAGCGGACAGCTGCCTATTCAATGCCGCAAATAGTATGAGTTTATGTGAAAGAGTGCATATTTATTGATTGCACATCGACTCGGGGAAATAGTCGAATCAATTATCGTTTTAACTGTGTAACTCACGGTGTGAGTAACATACAGTAATACAATTCTCGTAACAAAGTTCCTGTGCATATCTTTCTTGCAACAGTAGCCTCGCGTTTTCAATCCTGAATCCTTAATTGTTAAATCCGACACGAGCAGCTGTTGAATTTCCAAAGCAGGTTTAAAGAGGTTCCCATAAACGTCAGTTCACGATGTATCGCTGAACGAATATGCGCATCGATCCAACTGTCATTTTCAATTATCAGGGCAAGAAAGCGTGGCAAGGCTGTCGTCCATCGACTCCGTCTGTTTGAAATTTATCGGCCCATGCACGATTGACAATTAATCCTAAACCGGTGACGGCTGACTCGGACTCGAATTACGTTGCTCAATGCGCACGTTTTTCTCCTGATACGTCTTCCACGTCGGCGATAAATTTTCTTTCCTAGTAGCATCTATTAATAAAATTACTAACTATTAATTACTCAATAAGGAAATCAGAAAAATCTATGCTTTGAACTGTTATTTCATTCGTTACTTGAAATTGGATTCTTGCAATGTACAGTGGATATAGTTCTCAATCAATGATGAATAAATTCGATCACTAATTAAGAATTGACCTTCTTCAAGTACGTCGGCGTTTAATAGGAATTAACACTCAAGTCTCTGGAGAGACTTGTAGAGTGAATGGAGTCACCAACTTAGGATCAACAGCGTGTGCACGCGAAATCCAATTAATGGGAGAGTTTTCAGCCAGGGGATTCCTTGCGTGAATGTATTAGCGCGGGGGGGATGAGGGTGGAGCTCGATGGATGTACGATTGCACTCGCTTACGAATATTCGCAAGGAGCATTTGCATTGTTAAACACGCGGGTTACGTTATGAAGGGCTCGCTGATGAGTACAATCGACTAGCGTGTCGACGACGGCTACATGTGAGTACGCGTTCCCATTCACGAAGGGCAACAAATATCTGGATACTGCCTTGGCGACTTAATTGGGCGGGATAAATCGTGATAATTCGAGCGTTTGCCGGTAGAACGACTGAACAAGAGCTGTTCGAGTGTTTGCGAAAAGATCGAGCTGAATTCGACTGCAACTAAAAGTCGAACTCGAAAGATGGAGGTCGATCAAATAGACTTGAATAATATTTAGAGTAGCTCAAATAAAATCAAATAGAGTTGGTTCAAATAAATTTGAATCCAAAATTGTTCAAATTTTTAGAAGTTACTTGGACATGGATCAGTACGGCGTGCTAAGTTGCTCCTAGTTCTTGAGAGTTTCCACCTACTCCAAAGTTGACTGACACTCCAAAGAGCACTCGAACAGTTCCAATTCGACAACGATCACGTTGGTATCGAAGTGTAAATGTTTGTATCGTTTGGAGAGCAGGGCTGTCTGCATTAATGGCCACCATTGTTTAAGTAGTTGAGATTCTCATGGCTCAAACTGCGACTGTTGGAGAATTCTCAGTACAAACTTCGTCACATTGATGAATCAGGTACCACGCGTCATTAGATCTCTGACAAAGTCAGCTACAATTCTAACGATGGAATACAAGGGGCACTTAAACCCTCGAGCAGTGCAATCATTGTCGCCATAAAGGACTATCCAACTTCAACTTTCTTCGGCGCCATCATTAATACCTTGAACGGCTGTAGCGGGTTTTCTCGTTCATATTTTCTGGGAAGCATCGAAAGTGTTGGCCGCTCGAGGCGGGTTAAGCAAACCTATCTCGACAGTAGCGATAGCTCGGAAAAGTCTGGCAAGGGAAGATCCCCGAACCAGAAATTAAAAAAATTATGAATCTTTGGGGATATGTAGAGGATTTGCTGCCCAAATTCACTCCAAGAGAGTGAAACTGACCCCTGAAAATCCTCTTTTCCGATTTTATGTTATAACTTACGAACTCTAAGAGATAGAAAAAAAGTCTTCGCACAAAAGTTACTTCTTTTAATTAGCAGCATCACTTGGTAACTTACAGTTCCCGAGTTACAAGCCAAAATCGGAAAGTAGCCGGATATTCGGGGGTCAATTTGGCCCCCTTAGAGCAAATTTGGGCAGCAAAGGAAATATATCCTCTACATATCCCTAATTTTCCTACGTTTCATAATTTCTCGAATTTCCGGGTTAGGGATCTTCTCTTGCGAGTCATTTGAAACGGTGTTTCCTAAAAAATTGGGTCACTCAATGTGTTAATATCCATTGGATTAAAACACAGACACTGCTGTCCAAAATGACACGAACTTTGTACACAGAACGTCGATCATTCCTGACATCTCAGTGACATCGGGCAACCGTTTATCAAAGGGCCCCGATGATCCACGCGGTAGTGGCGGTACACGGTAAAAAATGGAGCGCACTCGCGCACGAAATGGGAGAACAGTGCTGTGAACCATCTAGATCGAGGGAACTGCATGCGTCTACGGTATCGCGGGTACACGTTGCACATCGATCGGGTATTACACGTGTATACTCGCACATGCACGGACGGACATACGCAAATACATGTGCATACACACGGCGGCATGCGACACACACGCTGTACACTTATACGTCTAACCGTTTGATCACGATCGATGGTTAGTTCATTGTGATGTACAGGGGCTGAGCGTAGTGGAGGGGTGGCGAATGGGGGCGGGGATTCAACAAGAATTACAGTGGCTCGTGTGAACGGTGTTCAGAAAGAGTTTTTACGGTTCCCTTCCCAGTTTCTTTACGTTCTGGGAGACAGTCGATGAGGGCGAGGGGGCAGGGGAGCGTCACAGGCGACACAGTAATTTCAATGAAACGCGCACGGGCTGTGTTTTCCGGGGGCTTGCAGTGGCAGACGGGTGGAAGCTGGAACGACACTGGTGCCAACCGATTTTTATTGTCCCAGCGATTTTCTTGCACGTCGTAAGCGAGAGAGGGACTCGCGTGTTGAAGAGGGACTTACCTCCATTCGCGCAATCGCGTGGAGCCGATTAACGCGCGTCCACGAGAAATTACCCAACAAACGAGTCACTGGATGTTGGCCCGCATTCGTGGTCGCGAGTAATTAAGAGAGCTGAGGAAAGTTCGAGGAAGACTGTTCACTTTTCAAAAGTCCGAGGAAGTCGAACATGGATCGTTTACTTTTGTAGGTTTTTAGATCTCTGATTGTGAGTCGGGGCTATCAGGTTCCATTGAACTTTAGACGGCGAGGACACCTGAATATTGTGAAAACTACACACACTTACGTAATCGAAAGCAGCACAAAATAAATACAGGACAATTACGGGATTCTTTGAAATCTTTGAATCTATCACTTTTTGCAATGTAAGAAATAACGCCAAAGAACCCCGAAATGTAGAAAGGAAGTGTAACAAACGTGGAGTATCCTGCACTATAGAAAGCCTAAATAACTAGAAATTTTCACTTTGCTATTTGTTCAAAGAAAATAACACTTGTACGTCTTCGACGGTGCAAAGGTGACGACACATTAGATCCCAAATATTGCGTAACATGTATCTGCATACCCTTTCCACACCCCTTGTTCTAAACAGAAAGCATTGATACCGTTTCCGATTCCCGCTATCCCACACAAATCTACAAACCCACAAAACAATAAGAGAATCCATATTTGACTGACTCCTCGCAAAAAGGAAACAATGTTCGTCGCCCCAAAGATTCGTCAGCTTCGGAGGACACTGAAACTGGTGTATCATTTCTTTCGCAAGGAGTATGTGTCGTCGAGGGCCACTATGCAATTTCAGGCTGAGCGATCACTCTCGAGTCCGGCACCGAATTTTCCACTGTTCCGTGTAAACACGCAGGCTAGTCGCGAATGGTTAATTAATCAGCGCGGGAGGGGCGCGCTTATAATTATCCCATTAGCTGACACACGACTTCAATAGGAATACACAGGCGGCGATCACGCGGGCGAAATAGAATTTCCCGAGATTTCTCGACTGACACGCGGATGATAGCCGTTGGAGAGGGTAGAGCCGGGAACAGGGGGGGAAACCGCCGCCACTGCCAGCCAACACGAGAAACGATGCAGCCAGATAACAGTGCCAGTGTCACGACCAACCTTCATGGAAAATTGAAAAATTTTTACGGTCGACGCGCGTACATACGCAGCGGGGAGAATCGACCGTTTCAACGTCCATCTTCGCTCGTGTTACAGCGACGTCAGTCGCTGGCGCACCCCCTCGCGCGGCGTTTCCGCGCGGGAAATGCATTTTTACGATCCGTCCGCCCGGATTTCCTCGTTCGCCGGCCCGACGTTCGAGCAACGATCCGACGCGTGCCGTTCGTCCATTAATTAACACGTAGGCGTGGAATAATTCACCGCACGCCCGTCGTGATTACCATTGAACGATCGATCGCGCCTGATTCTACGCGCACGGGGGCACGCAGTCAATTATTTCGATGGGATCGATCGACCGCCCGGAGCCTCGCTCGGGCGAGTAACACGGGCGAAGCTGGAATCGGACGATTCTCGATGCCCGAATGGTGTTACCAACTTCTCGCGATTAACACTTAAGTGCCAGGAGCGGGTGAACACGGTGCTTAATGTATCATCGGGAGAGGTCGGTAGGTGTTCGGACTCTGATCTTACGTGAATGGCCTGTCTCGAGCATCGAGCAGCTCTACTTCCATGCTCTCGGGTTTGTTCCTTTATGGTTCGACCACGTGGCAGGCACTCTGGTAGTGTCTATTTTTTTTTTCTTTCACCCTTTCAGTAACTCGTGCTCGATTGCAACGAGGGGCACGCAAGTAAGAGCGCATCCGAACGGAATGAATTCGCTTCGCACACACGAGGAAGTCGGTAACGACGTGCACTTGTTTCTCGCCTTTCTTGGAGTTTCTACGGGGGTAGTAGCCGGTAAGTGGATCGTCCAACTAGTCGTGAAGTTTCTGTGGGCATTGCGCAGGGGGCCTGATTAGGATGAACAGAAATTTTGCGATGGTAATAGGTAATAGTTTCAAATTCCTATCCACTGGATCCTGTGGATTGTTATGTGAACGTTGTGTAAGTAAAAGGTTTGTTTAAAAGATAGTGTTTGTCAGATTTTTAATTATAATGGCAGGGTATATTTGTAGATTCTCTCTGTGGATCGAGTGATGGTGATTAAATTTAGAGTTCCACTAGAAAATAAGGAAATCGGCCATAGCAGGTGTCTGCTTGAGACCGTAATTCCCGAAGACATGTTCTAATCACAGAAGTTGTAACATTTTCCTGTGATACAATTAAGGTCGCGACGAAGCACCCTTTAGTTTTTAGAATCAGTTCCATTCTAACGCCTCTAAAAATCATTTTTCGACTATGAAATATAGCACAATGGCTATATTAACATTATTTTTATCACAGGTGGAAATACATTTCAGCGATTTCTGTGTTCCTCATCCAAACTTACTTAAGTTTCCACACACTTCCATCCTCAAACTGACAAGACCCTCACCGCCTTTCTTCGAGACATTTTTCTTTTGCCCCATCATTAAGCTTAAGTTTCACAGAAACAAGTATTGCTGAACCTTGCCTTTTTATCATGATTACTATTATTAAATCCTCGTTAATACTATTTCTCTGACTCTTACGACTCCTGAGATCGCAACTAAGCACAAGCTGAACAAAACGTGACACCAACGCGAATGCTGTCCTTCACAATTTTTCCCGTCGAAGTCACTAATCTAACTTCACTCAGCGATTAATCCAGCAATCCACGCACCGCAGAGCGCATCGAAGTCGGTCAAACGGGTGAAACGGACCTCGTCGGAGGGAAGCTCGTTTTCAGGTCACACTGGAAACAAGTGTGCTCGCAAGCAACGAACTCGCGAATCATCGGGAGCAAGGATACGCGACAAGGAGCCTTGGTCGTCGAAACGGGGAAAGAATGGAGCGGCTGCGTCAACGCGAAGTATCTCGAGACGTCGTTGCACTGGCAGGAACACACGTGCAACAGGTGAAAGTTAGGTATCGAGTGGTTGGCTCGCTTATTTCACGGCTTTCGTGGATTGGTGAAGGGAGGAAGAAAAATTTCATCAGGAGACCGCCGAATGTTTACTGGATTCCATGCCCGAGATCAAAGCACCCTCTGAGAGGCTACACCTGCAACAAGTTTCGAGACTCATTTTTACGAAACCCTGCCTATTTGAGGAGCAAGGGGAATTTGAATGGTGAGGTGGATTCTCTTCCACCGAGGTATTCTTTCATTTCTATCCCTTTTTGTTAAGATATTTTAAATGGAAATTGATCGGTGTGCTGCTTTTCATGGATGTATGTTAATGGAATAGGAATACGAGAAGAGGAAATAAATTTTGAGGGTTAAATGACTTTTCTTCCATCAGTGTTGGATTGGTATTGTTCTATTGGCACTCCTTTTGCTGGAATGTGCTTCGAATTAAAATTCACCACTGTATAGGGTTCTTTGTGGCTTCACGTTGGTCGATGAGATGGGAATAAAAAAACGAGAACACAACAAGTTTCAGGACCCTTTTTTACGAACCACTGCCTATTTGCGGAGCAAGGACAATTTGGAGAGATGTTTTTTCTTCCTTTGGTGCTAGCACGGTTTAATTTTATTTTTAACCTTTTTACTGTGGTGCGTTTCAAATGAAAATTGACCACTGTGTAGAGTTCTTCGTGGTTTCCCTCTGATCGATGAGATGGGGATAAAAACCGGAAACGTAACAACTTGCGGGAATATTTGGTGGGAGATATGGCTTCTCGTGTATAGCTGTTAGAAAGGCTTTGTTTTATTTTATAACCCTTTTGAAAATTGACTACCTACTGCTTTAATTTCCACGCCTTAACATTAGTCGCTGCGACGGGAAGAAGATGAAACGAAAACGCAAGAGGTCATAGTTATCGCGAAAGATGGTGATTCTATGGGAAAAAGTAAGTTGAAAATGTAGAATAATATTTTCTGATTTAGTCCTGCGTTTTTTTTAAAAATAACAACATTAGGAATATTCGTTAAGTACTTGTGTGTTTGATCAACAATTGGTAGAATGTGCCAGTACGCATTATGAAACAATTTTCTGTAACTTTAAATTAAGATCAAGCTTACTGTAAAGCGATACAATTTTCAAGTTTTCGAAAATTACGCCGTGTACACAAAATAGAAAATAAATTTTATATACAGAAATCCTTATAAGTGTGCTGATAAGAAACTGTACCCTTTTATGCCTTAAAGCCATTTTCAATACTAACGCCAATTGCTGATTTTGTAAATTTCCTCCGGTTTAATGAAATGTGAATGTTTCCCTGAATATAGGACACGGTGTCTCGAAGGTGTTGAAGATATCATCGCCTTGCGCATTGCGAGACTCATTAAAAAAAATTGTATCGTCGCGAGAACCACTGGGACAGATCATATAAAAAGAAGCATCGACAATTTACTTCACCTCTGCCATCACACAATAGTTGAAATAATGAATAAATAACAGGGAACTAAAACCCTATGATCGTGCATAGGAATTATCTTGAAAGGTCATTTATTTTTGATGGGATGAAAAAGAAAATGTGTTCGATTTAGGAAGATCACCTGATAGTACTCATAAAAATGTGCACAATTAAAATGAACGCCACTTCTTATTTTTCATCGTAGAGGATGTAATTTCTTTTAAACTCTATTGCATTGTAATTAACGTTTCTCAAACAAGTTTCGTTCGAAATAAATGCAAAGTATTCTCTTGTAACGACGACAAAATTTGTTCCGACGGATTCTTGGATGGAAACATGTGAAAGCTTTCAACGTGACACCAGATTACAAATTTCCAACGAGTTATCTGGAATTCTTTTATAGACAGAGCTACGGATGTACTTCTATTACAAATAAGAGACAGGTTTGACTGAAGATGCATTAATCTTCGTTGGTGTAAGTACAGCAGCCGTGCTAAAATTCTTTTTTCATTTGTCGTTGCGATCGCACATTATTCACCGCATAATATGGCGTGCGTTCACATTGAAGTATGAGCTTCATGTGCTTTCAAAGTTTGAAAAGAAGGCAAAATATAAAATTCAAGTTATTCATTGTATTTCCACCTGCAAGGTTAATTTTAGAGGAATTCTGATTTTCGTAACAGCGATTGACTGACAATTTCAAAATTCGACGATTTTCGACGGTCCACTTACCACTGTACTAATTCTAATCACCGTTCACAGGGTAGTGCTATATATTTCCATACCTAATTTTTGGGATCACATTAGCAAGTGTGTGCGAAACAAATACGTACTTAGCCTAAGCTTAGTCAGTGAACGCTCGATTTTCAACTTCTCCGTTTAGCAAGTACATTGCATATTTCAGAGACAATAGAAAAATCTACAAACCGTCTCTTTTCGTTTCTACTTAATCGAGCGCAGTTGCTTATCAAGATGACTATCAAAATAAAATAAACAAATACTGATTCCTTGGTTACCGCCTAGGTCCGTCTTTTAACTAACACAAAAGAAATAAATATTTATAGCGCCGAATAATTAATTAAATGTACAATAATTTCTTCATGCAAAATAGCGCAATAGTGAATCGTCAACGATTTCACGCTTTGGTTCTTAGGCAAAGATCGTGTCGCAATTGCAAGAAAAAGGCGTGCAAGAAGATCGTGTGAAGTAGGTATTACCAGTCCGTCGTAAAACTTTCGCGGACAATGTATTACGAGGTGATAAAACTCGATCGTTTATTGAAGTGCAGACAAGTACCACCCAGGTGCAGGTCCCGATATTCAATTTATCTCCTGTTCTTAAGGACTTATGGCCGGGAGACGTACGGTATCTTGATCTGTGCACATGCACGTTTGTGTCAGCAGCTCATCGATTTCTGTTACGTGGTGCACTTATGCCTTCACTTCCGTTTCGTACAAACTATTACCGTTACATAGTTGCTATCAAGTTCTATCATTATCAGCTAACTACGTCTTCCACGCTATCTTATTTATGGTATACTGTGGACACCAAATAGGGGTCGATACCACCATTTTTATCGTTTCGCGGCATCCGCCTACAAACGCGTGTTCCTTTCGATCCAAGAAACGTAAAAAATTCTCTCAAAATTGTAAGAGTATCATCTCAAACTTTTTAACTCCTAGGGCTGTCGACATCAACTAGTAGTCGACGCCACAATTTTTCTTAACATCTATAAAAAAAACCGCATTTTTCTTTTGAATCAAGAAACAGCAGAGATTGCTCGAAAATTGCAAGTCTATCGCCCGAACCGAACAAGAAACGCGTCAGGTGTGTCCTGAATTTCGCAGCCCATCGTAGGCAATTTCGTCGTGCTTGTACTCGACAGTCGATAGTGGAATCTGTTGGCGTATCGCAAACGGATTGAGGCACTCGATATCTTGATCTCCGCGCGTACACTATCAGCCCGGCAGTTTGTCAGTTTCTATTCCAAGCCACGAAGTGGCCAGTTGTCCACCGTGGATGAGCACGATTAACAGTTTATGATTAAGAGCGTCGCTCACACACGAGTAGCAAACAATGCCGCATCTCCGGCGCAGATTTACGAGCTGTCTATCAGCGGTCTTGCGACAATCGTAAAACAGGCTACAGCCATGGCCACTGCAATCCTCTGAACTGTCGTAAAACGGTAATTGCTCAGTCGCTGGCAACGCACGGACGTTGCCACACGAGCTAAATTAATTTAACATGATGCTATCAGGTTGCTAGCCTGCCACGCGATACGTGGCAGCAATTTACGAGATGGTATACACCGCTCATAAGAACCGATCGAGAATGGAAGTTGAAATTTTACGTGGGGTGTTTTTTAAACGGGGCTCAATATTTTGCACAGTTGTAGCATTCGCCGAACTGAAAGAAAGGGGTTGATTCAAGATCGGTGTGTAGATCGATGCTTTCGGAGTGCAAAGTGATTTTCCATTGCTAAAGGGAGTGTCTATTGCTTAAGATAGGAAAAATATAGCTCTGTTGTAGATAAGTTTAAATATTGGGTGTATGAATTTGATAGTTCATTGAGGAATCAGTGCAGTTGATTCTTGATGGGATAGCTGTGACTATCATTTCAAAGTTGTTTTCTCGAGAACGACGGTTTGATGCACTTCTATCTTACTTTTGGTGAAAATCACCAGTATGCACAGTAACATTTCCTTCAAAGAGACACTATTTTCTTAACGTTTTCAGATTTTCGATGAGCTGCTAGACCAGAGAATTCGTTCATCAAACATTATTTTACATAGGTACTGATTTAAATACTCTGCACTCGCAATACCTTTCACTGCTCTTCAATTTCCAAATTTAATTACTCTCTTTCCTTACGTCCTTGGAAATAGAAAAATCGTTAGACCGAAATTATTCATCAAACCAAATAAATTACATCAAATTCACATAGCCACGGCATTTTTCCAAAGCAACGATTCACTTTTACGCTGGAAATTAAATGGAAAGCAGTTAAACAAACAATAATGAACCAGCCGCTTGGAAATGTAACAATTATACATGATTATGAAAAACTTTGAGGTATTTAATATAGTGCCGTAACTAGTACAAACTCAGAGGTGGTCGGTTTCTCCACAAAAAAAAAACGAGTAAAAAATATACAATAAAATTTTGTCATAACTCGCTCGGTTATCTAGAAAATTGACATCGAATTTCGTGCCCCTCGGGCGCCTAAAACTGTACTTCGGTACACGCGTGCCCGATTAAAGTCAACTTTATCAAAAACGGAGCGCAATATCAAAATCGGTTATTGTATATTTTCGACTTTTTTCATGTAGAATCACCGCTTTTGCGCTTGTACTACCGGCTACGGGACACCTTGTATAAGATCCAATAAAAAATTGACGGGTCGAATGTGCACCAAGCACATCTGCATTCCGACTGTGAACAGTCAGAATCGATCTGCTGGAATGAGGCATTGCATTGCCTTGCAAGTATCTTGGAGAACGGAGAAGTTCAAGTGCGAACGTTCTCGACTGACGGGCATGGGTAACGTCACTCAGCTATCGACTCCGCGATGGAAACTTTGCCTGGGCCTTGGACAACGGATCGGCAGATTGCAAATAACTTGATCCTCGTGTCTGCTTCGCTGCCTTCGTATCGAAAGACACGGGGATCGTGCGAGACACGGCGTTGGAAAGGAAAAAGAAAAATTACAGAGGGGTGGAGAACAGAGGAGGAGGAGGAGAGAAAGCCTGAGTGGTCTACGTGGCAGTGGGAGCTGCCTGCAAATTGTGCGTAAAGAAAACAGCCGTGGGTTGAAGGCTTGCAAAAAATTCAGTAAAACGGAGCCTTCGTTATTCCTCTAACTCTAGGTTGAAAAAAGCTGACTGGAATAAATCGATCTGAGCGGAAGAAAGTGATTGCTGGCTTTCGCTGATAAGCATAGGTAAACCTTCTCAAAATTAATTTTCTATACTTGCTGATTATGTAAATTTAGTGTTAGTGAGTAATTGAGAGGTTTGAAGATCTGTTGAATTTAATACTGCTGTAGGATTGTCTCTGCGTGTGAAGTACTTTCATTAATTACGAGTACCTACTTTGTACTGTTTGGATCTATGGTTTATGTATTTTATAAATAGTGCATTTTATGAAACAGTTTGCTATGCTGAAATTCATTGCACTGATTTTACTTCTTTTTAAGAGAAGTATTTATTGCACTTGAATGGGATGTTCAGTACTAATTAACATCAATTAATTCTGGAGATTTTGCTTTAATTTAAGCAGGATTTGCAGGATGTAGATCGAAATGATCAAGGTGTTCCTGTATTTATCCAAACTTTACCAGTATATAGGTATTGCCAGTAGCATTGATAAAAATGTGTCATGGAAATATAGTATATTTACGAATATTATCTACAAATATTTTATTTCCCAATTAAAGGCTTGTGGAGACCTCTTTGATTAGTGACAGCTTTTTCGTGAACAATCTGTTTCAGATATTGCTGAATGAAGAAACTTAATTGACATAACTTTGGAGGAAAAAATAGAACAACTCTAATAATTTAATATAAATTCTTAGCAATAGTTTCTTCAAGAAACACAATTCTGACTACTCGCAGATGTGTGAAATAGAATAAATGTTTGTATTACATACAAATTACTGCTTATATTTCGATCAAGAGCAAAGTGTAAATTTTTCCATGTCTACATATTTATAATTATTACAACCGTTTAAAATCCCTTGTAGGGGTTTGCATGGTGAAGAACCAGCAGAAAGAAAATTTAAACTTGCAGTACATAGCATGGCCAGAGAAGTTGCTGTCGAAGAACTCTTCATGTACTTTTACGTAGCAAGTAGCAATCTGTCTTGTAAATGTCACTAGACCCCTTAACATCCTATCAAACTCTTTAAGTGTTCAAGTAAACCTGCCATAACTCTTACTAACAAGAACAAATAAAAGCGGTAGATTTTCTTGAAAATGCCCATAAATTGTTGCAAATATGACTTTGGTAAAAATTGTATTCTCCTTATTAGACAAATCCCTGTACTGCTACAGGGACAATTACATCCACAATTGGCTGCATTCATCTCCCTATCAGAGAAATGTCAAACAATATCTCTACATGCTTAAAAAATGACTCCCAAATTAGATTCTCTTCACATATATGAATTGAATATCTGTAATCCAGAAACAGTGACTTTGTGGACTTATATTTTCGTGACACTTTATCGAAAACACTGGTAAAATTTGGAAACTATCCCGCAGAAAAATTATCACCAAGTGTACGTAATCTATATGTAAGGAATATCGGTACCCCTTTAAAACTTCCAAATTCCGCATTCTCGAAATGCGTCAAAACACGTACTCGCCAAAGATCTGCCTATACGCATAAAAGAAACCTGCGAATCGCGAGACTCACCTTCCTCCGCGAAGCTGCAAATAATAGCCCCGGCATGCAGCAATACGTTCGCAGAAATCGCGAGCATACACTTCCGCTCGTGGGAGACGCGAAGGCAGAAACGAAGCAAGGCATCGAAGGAAGGAAAAGGAGCGAGCAGGAGCAGGCAGAATCGCCAAGAACGGCGGGGAAGGGAAGGTGCGTTGGACGTCGGGGTACGTTTTATCAGAGGATCGTCGGGGATGATCGGTGCGGAGTCGATAGTAGAGGGGCGTAGAAGTGCTCCATGCGAAGTCACAATTCCAGCTCAGACATAATCACGTGGTCCCTGCTTTGACTGGTCGATGTATCTGTGTGTGAGGCATGTATAAGTATATTCTGGGTCAATGTGTTCTCGGTCATTCTGTCCCCTACGTCCGCTATCTCTATTCTTTTTTACCCATCTCCGCGAGGGTGGTTTCCTTTCGGAAGTAAGTTATTACACGCATGTAATGGATATTCCTGAGGGGGTGCGGGCGATGGGTTTTGGGGGGAGTGTCACGCGATATCCTCCTTTCTTTCGTTCGCTCCTTCCCTTTATCTCTGTCGAGCTCGCTTCTCTCGCACATGATCGTATATATCGTTCGTATGCACGTATAGTATCTATGGTTACAATATAGTGAAAGCACGCTCGATATGTTTCGGTAGAAAAGCCCGTGAAAGCAAGAAACACCGGCAAGCGACATCAGCCCATCGTTGCAGCACCCCCCCATACTATCGGGGGGGTTAATGCCGACACCACGGTACGTATAATGTCCAACACATTTATAGCCAATTCGTGTGCCGAGTACGCATTCACGAATCTGTTATGCGTACGTGCCTTGTGCGCGTACAGTGGATCGACCAGTGGAGAACGCCGTGCCACCGGGTGGTGGCAATATTCTGATCAAATATATTATAGGGTGTACAGTAGTACGATTTTTAAGATCTCTTGCAAATATGCTGTCATGTTTACGATGATTGGGCTTGAAGTCACTGTGCATTCAGTTTTTTTTTAATGTATACGTCTTTTTTCGTGGTACAGAAGCGGCGAATTTATGGAAAATAGACGTGTACATGGATTAAAGGAACTGCTGGCACATTGAACTTCAATAGTGAATTATTCTGTAAACACGATGTCGTATTTTCAAGGAGCTTCGGGAATAATTTTGTTTTAGGGAGGAGTGGAACCGTATCTTGTACTATTCACGTGTGTGTAAAATAGTAAGGTACTGTTAGGGGTTAAAAGCAGCGGATCAATCTCCCATACGCGCATGTCTCTGTACGCATAACAAATCCTCTCAGCCGTTAAGAAGATGTCGCCAGACACAGCTTTTAAGCAGACTTTTCACGATTAAACGAGTGCACACTATCGAAACTTGTATTCCAGACAATCGTGAAACCTTCGAAAAGTGTGTGGAACTGAACGATTATACTCTCTGCCCCTGCTTATACCTTCTCCCCATAGAGTTAATAACTTTGTAGTTAACGTTATCGCTGGTCCTCTCTCGCCAATATTTAAAAATATCAAAAGTAATAAATATCAAATATTCCATAAAAAGAGGATCGAACCTTCCTTAAAGGAACAACAGTGCTTATCGATTGTTTTGTTAAGGCAATATTAGATTTATGTAGAAGAAGGGCGTGCCTGATGTCAGGAATAATTAACTCTACCTTGTATACTGTTGCAAATATGCAACCTAATTTATCTTTTTAATTTTTTTGTGACTAGCATGTAGTGTGATGTAACTACTTTATCATAAATAATACATATCCCAGCGTCTAAACATTTACATGGATCGCGTTGAAATAACTCAAATTGTTTTTTCTTATTTTTTCCCTATTATTGTCACTTGCACAAGTCCAAAAATGTTATTTTTTTCAAAATCGAAGTAGTTATGCAATGAAGGATTACTGCTCGATTTAAGGTACATTGATTGCTTATTAGAAATTTTACTACTATTAAACTTGCCTAATACCTATTCGCTTGAATAGATTAATATAGTCGACGTTACGTACTTTTATATCTAGAGTATCAACACTATTATTGCAAAAGAAATGTTTAATAGTGAAGAATTAATTGTATCGAGGAATGAATATTTATTAGAAAGAAAAACTACGCACCCTAATTTTTATTTACATGAATTTTGAACTTGCACTTAATTTTAATGGTCGATATGATACCCGTTAGGTCGCTCAATAAATGCATTTGGTGTGTAAATTTCGAAATCAATAATATTAATAACACACACGTCGCAAATTACTATCTTCGAATATAGTAATAATTAACACCATCTGAATTAAGGGTGTACTTAACTTGAATTTACGTTTCAATTGTTAATAATATTGCAACAATGATTATCAAGTAGTAATTATTAATTTTCATATTTCCATTGCGTCGATATAATAATATTCAAAGGAGGATAAGTAGTTTCAATCAACCATTGATCAGACATATGAATAGACGCATGAGCACTACTCCAAATCTGAGTTCCACTCAAGTGTATTGCTAAATAGTAAATACTTTATATAATGACTCCAGATGTAAATTTACTTCAGCCTGCATTATTTATTTATAAAATATACGAAGTTTATCTTCCCAACAATACACCACCTTATACCTAATATCACTGATTTCATGTCTAACTTTTATGTAGGTAAAGTATTAAGGAAACATACAGTTCTATTGAAAAATATAAACCACCCCGAAGACTTGAAAACGACGATTCTATGAGAAATCTGTCCATTATCATATTTCTCAATTTCTATTCGTTCTACTTTTCTGGTAGTTTAAACACCACGAAGATCAGCTGTACAATTTCACACTCACAATCTTGCATAAATTCACAAGAAGACACTATCTCCAAATCATTAAATACGAAACCCGAACCCAATTTCCCGCATAGGAAATCCCCAAAACACAGATGTCAATTTAACAATACTAATTGAAGATTGTAAAACCAAAGACGTCCAAATATTTCCAAAGTTAGAGTAACTTATATCTTCAATCCTGCTTTTAACTTAAATGGACAACAAATATCTTGCACAAACACGTGAGTAAAAGGAGAAAAGCAAATCCGTACAGTTAATTAAAATGTACGTACATATACGTATGCAGAGTAACATTCACGACAGAGTTCATAATTAAGATTTTCTCGTCCATGAATCTGAGGGAAAACGGGCGTATGAATTTGACGTGACTTTGGACGACGAAATAACTCGAGTGGGAATTCACGAGGACACGGGAAGATCGACAACTGCGTCGAAGCACTGATTCGACCAATAAATCCTCCACGCTTTATGTTCCGCACTCGTCACTTCCGTTTCCCGCGCGCTATCATCGCAACAAGCGCGTTCTTCGACCGTTCGCGACGATTACCCAAGTTTATGACGCGCTAGCTGGTCCACGGTATTGTTTAAACGAGATAAAATATCGCCACCTATCATTCACAGCTTCCGACGTTCCCCGGGCATTTTAGCCCGCCAAAAATCAGTCGTTTCGATCGAAGAGAGTTATTATAAAAATAGATTTCGCGAGCAAATCGATGATTCTTAGGAAAGAAAGAGACTTGAGTTGACTTTGACTTCTGGGCTCATTCGAAATCTCTTTCGATGTTAAATTTTATGGAGTTTGAATCAGGCGACTTTGTGGCCTCTGTGGGGATAGATGATCTTTGAATAGAAATAGGTCTTTTCGTTACTTATAATTGAGAGTCGGATTCCTCGATGATTCCCCATTGAGTAATTTATAATTGCAAAACAGAAATGACAACACAATAAAACTGATGACTATTTCATATAAAAGCAATAGGGGTAAATTTGGAAATTTGTCTTTACATTCACGGGGTTCCAGAGAAATATTTACTGCAAAAGAGTAGAGCTACGATAAAACAAATTTCTTTTAACTTGGTTTCTGCTTAAATCGACAATTTGCTTAATTCGAGATCGAATTCAGAAGAGGTTAGCGTCATCATCGTTCTTTTCGTTGATAAATTTCTGTTTGTCCAAATGTTTCATCTTACGTCGAGTACTACTCCTTAGATATCGAGTAGATTTGGTCTTTCGCTTAATCCGAATTATCAATAAGTCGAGATGGATTGGGTCCCGTTTACTACGGAGTATCAAAATTCTACTGTATATATATATATTACCTAAATTGCTAATTCACTAAGCAATAAATAATAATATTTGCATATCATCTTTCTCAAGTTTCTAACGTAACACGATCTACACGCTTTCGTGCGTAATAACAAACGGCAATTAATAATTAAATAAAGGAGATGTCACACACGAATCTAGAAATGCATTGGTTTAATCATAACCCCAAAAGTCATTCCACTGTTAAAAGTGTTAAATGGCGTCCCTAAACGATCCCGAGCAATTACTCCAAACTTCATAACACTTGATTTATCGTGATGTAAGCAAATGACTCGTGTCCTGACACGTTCACTGGTAAACAGATCCAAACGAAAGGTGTTAAATCGAAACACCTATGGGAAAATTTCAGTTAGCTTTCAGTTGACATTGATTGATATGGATTACACCTCAGAGAATTCTAAAATGTATGTAGTTCCCTCCGTTTATGATTCTTTCGCAAATAGTTCGTTGCTTTGAAATTTTATTGAACCCGAGGCGACCTTTTAACGACTATTTACGATTCCTCGTGCAAAGTGTGTGCTCTCCCTCGAGGCATTTAACATGCTACCACGTGTTATATATTTCTAACCTCGTGATTTTCCAACGTAACTTTTTTATTAATCACTCTATGTGCCCAATTAAAAATGTGCATTCTACTGTATATCACAATGCTTCGACCCCGCCGAACAGGCTAACTGAGCAAATTTTAAAGTCGCAAGCATTTAACAGAGTTACAAAGGAATCCGAATCTCTGTTTTTAAATATCTCACAGCCTACTGAATTGTACGTAAAATACCAAGCATGGATTAACTATATCTCACTTCCTTATTTAATTATCAAGTTGCCTTTAAAATCGATGTGCAACGCACCGCGTGGCTCCTCGCAAGACGTCGTCGCGCTTGAATATTTGATGCACATTGGAAGCACAGATTTATTTACTAGTTTCGAGGGTTGGAGAGCACCCCTTTGGCGTAGGACCCCCCGTCGATCGGAGCTTCGCAATTTCAAGGGGCTGCGTGTGCATCGCGACGCGGATAACGCTCGTCGGGCTGAACAGGAAGGACGAACCATGCGTGATCCTTTACGCGCGCGTGCTCTGAAAAACGAGCACCGACTGTCGCAGAGCAAACGGTCCGAGTGGGGATCGTAAGTGAAATGAATTTATCATATCCCTGTCTGAACAGCCGGATGTCACGTGCTGTGACACCACTCGCGAATTCGCGCACCTATATCCGACAGTTCGAGCGAGTTTGTTCTTTGACGAAGGGTTTCGCGAAATATAACACGCGCAGGATCGCACGAAACAGTTAAAAACGGAATTGGGGAAGTGTCGCGCGATTCCATTGGCAGTCTTTGTTATTTGTCGCACAAACTTCTACTTAAATAGGGCGAGTGACGTAAAATGTTACAAATGAATATCTATTAAATGTTAACCAATTAGACACATTTTTGGGTCCTTTTAAAATTTTCACCACTACGATTCCATTGAAATAAACTAAAACTTTTATGCTAACGCATCGAATAAATATGTATAAATTGAACGTGGCCTTTGGACTTTCATAATTAAATTTTCACGTTCAGAGTTTTGTGAAAAATCTATAAAACTCTAATAAAAATGTGAAGACGAGTATGGAATAAAATATAAATTGTCGAAAACCTCTCGAATCACGAATTAAAAAGCCGCAACTCAGCGATAGAATGCCGTAGCGTGCAGCAGCACGCAAACGTTGTTCCATTAACGGCGATTATCTCAACTTCCCCGAAATTCCGTAACAGACGAGTAGAGCATGTTTAACGAGATTTAAGGTCCGACGAAATCTGCCATACAGCAACGTCGTAGCACACAATTTGTTCGAGAAAAAAAATATGCATCTCTGTCAGAACTAATACTAACGTACTGCGTTGTTCTTCCACGAAGCACAACGCAGGATGGTTGCCGACCCAAATTTTGTACACACTTAATGCGTAGCATGTATAATTATGTACTAAATTTAGAGTCTCCACTAATCCACGGCATTCCAATATTCCTTAAAATTTATTTCGCTTTCTTTAATCATTACCTTGCCAGCTTATAAATTACCATGTTACGTTAAAAATTAGAAAAGTGTAATATTATAATTGTCCCTAATATCCGAACTATTTCCCTCTGCAATTTACTCTCACGCGAGATAAACCTGCCAAGTGCAAAACTGATAAAACCCAAGTCACGGAGGGGTCTCGAAAGAGTGCAGAAGTCAGACGTGGCGTAAGTCACACGGGAGTTACGGACATTACCAGGAATTCTGAATGCGAGTTCTCGATAAAGTGGTCTGCTCCAGAGCAGCAAAAGTTTCGAGCTCAAGCCAGCTCGTTAGTAGTGGGAGCATGTTATCATGCGTCCACCAGGGGCACACGATCAATTAATCATCCAGCCCGACGATAACGAAGCGGTTTCCCTTAAAAACTGCAATTCCAGTTGGCAAGCGACGTGGCAACGCGTCAACAGTGGCCTAGCGATCGTCCCGTTAACGACAATTAGCTCAAGTTGGCCGCAGCATGGAAATAATTGAACACGGCGACTTCTAATCCGACGATGGTTCACGCTATTACCACATTTCCGAGCGGCAACCGCCCTGAAAGTGGAATACAATTAACGGAACCGCATCTGCAAATAGGCGCTACCAGGATCGGTTCCGCGCGCGCTTCAGGGTGCGCTCGCGACAAATTCGGGCATTAAATAATACACGCGGGGGTATTTAACGTCCGCCGACGGGACGAATTTAATTATTCCGCTAGCAAGGAACGATCGTTACCCGCGGCGCTCGCGGAACTATCGAAAAAGTCACCGACACCGTGGCCACTTTGCAACTCGGATTCAACGTTTAAAGTTTAATTAATCGACGGGAAATATGGCGGGTCGTGACAGATATTCAAAGAAATGGCGCGATCGTTTGCGACGATTAAGTGGGGATGAAACTTGTGAATGTTGAAATCGGCTTGCAATTGTTTCCATGAATTTGATAACTTGGAGGAGCGAGAGAAATGCTTTTCGGCAAAGTTGTATGGTGGAGAAAGGAACGTTATGTGTTGATAAAAATTTGTTTCTACATGAATTAGATTCTGTAGCTCCTTGGAGGTAGTAGTGTACTCGAGAGTATAATATTGGTCGCCTTGATTTATAGAATATTGAGGTAAGGAAACAGTAAGTTGCAATTTTAGAGGATTAAGTAGGTAATTCGTGTGAATTGGTTTATGTCACGAACGGGACTCGTTATTGAGAGAAATTTCCCTATAGGTGGTAAATTATTGGGCCACTGCGTTAATAATAGCCTGGGAAATCTTAAACAAAATTTTCCCTTCTTGCCAAAAGAGATATTGAGAAGTAGTTTTCCACAGCTGGTAGAATTCAATTTTCAAATGAAAATTACTGAGATACAAAAATATATGTACAGTTAAGATTGATACACTTCGTTGAATTAACGACTTTTTCGTTTCAGGTAGAGAAAATTTTGAAATTTTGGACTTCGTAACTGCGAAAATGATGGCTTAATTTAAAAATCACAAATGTAATTGCCGGCGAATTTGTACATCTGTATGAAGCTTCTGTTAGTATGACGAAACTTTACTCAAAACCTGCTGAATTTGTATATTTTTGTGAGGCTCGAGCTAATCTGAGTAGCTTTTATTTACAGCGATATTCAAAGTAATGCAGGTCTTTAACGATACTATAGATTATAGAATAAAGGAAGGTCTGGCTTATCCGTATTTAAGGGAAAAAGTTCGTGTATGGTCAGACGAGTCTCTGAAGCGCTGCAACAGAAACTACATTTCCCTGTAGCTTTTCATACGTGCGTTATTTTAAAAACTGCTTGCAATAAGAATTATCCAAACTAACAAGAACCTTCGAAACGGACGAAAGTTGGTAGCAATTTCATTAAGAATTCATTAATTACATCTCCATTTGCATGTCCTTCTGTGTAATACAACAGACTTCTTCATACCGCGAAATTGAATAAAAAGATATTAATATCCTCGATGCAGTCTTTGTAAGAGTTATTCCAGCACCCTATTTATGTAACTATGACAAAACTACTGCGCCATATATAAATGTCACTTTCCAGCACATAACTCTTAACCCTCGGTTGTCGCACTGGGTCAAATTGACCCTGCAATTTTTGAAGTAAAACACATTTTCTCGGAATTCTTATTACTTCAAATTTTTTTTAAGCATGATGACACTTTAAATATCAACTTTCAACGATGGGCATATATTCTACAATGTTCAAACTTTATCTCAGAATTTTTTAGACTTAATTTAACAAATAGTTTTTAAGTAACAACTGATTGAAAATTGGCAGGGTCAAATTGACCCAATGTGACAACGACGTTCGAAAAAGTACGTGTGACAACCGAGGGTTAATTAAATACACAACACAGTATCCAGTTAATTCCTCACGAATAAAAACATAATGTTACATCATTTCAAACCAGATGTTAATCGAAAGTAGATACCATTACGTATTCCACTAATCCAACAAAGCTGCCCTGCCTTGTTAATTCTACTAAAGAAACAAATCACAAGCACACAGTGTTCGACAAACAACAATTGCATTCTGATGTTTCTCGTAAACACGTGAAAGCACACTTCTAATCAGTTTCCTGATTATGCTAAAAAATTGCCATAGAACTTTTATACCTGCCGACAACGTCGATTCTTTCTCGACACCTTGAAAATCTACCTCACTAGCCGTTCTCTGCCAAATCGCAGGCGACGGATTACCTACTTTAAACGTAAAAAGAAAGTGAGAGAAGAATGATTTAGCGAGAGAGGACATCCCATATTCCTAGCCATCGGATGCTGTAGCGACCGCCTTTCTTTCACCCCTCTGTTTTCCCACACTTCTCGATATTTCACGTATGTTGGTACATGTGCGTGTATGTGTCGTATATACACATATACGTAAAAAATATATATATCGTACCATATATATATCTGAGCTGAAGCTACGAAGCGTGAGAACGAACGGCTATCTATGGAGCGTTGCTATTGTGTTGCACTGAGTTCTTGTGTCGGACAAAGAAGCCTCGGGAGGGAGCTCATGAGCGTGGGATCAAGAGGACTTTTCTTTTTGCGTAGGTGGCGGGAGACGGGATCGAATATCGACGCAATAAGGATTCGTCAATGCTGGCGCGGTCTCCAAAAGCGTCTCCATTTACTGTTCACGGCGCCATGAACGGAATCGTCAGACCATTCTCGCCACCTGGCAGACAAGTGTAAAAAAATTAGACGTATGTCGCTTTTACGGTCGTTGATTTGTGGACACTGCCTTCGCAACTCGATTGTTGCGTCTGAGCTTGTAAGACGACCGCGACAGGCGCGGATACCGATATCGACAGCGTTCCTTCAGTTCTACCCTGTCACGCGTAGCTGCTGTCCGAAGTCTTGACTTCTCGCTGTTTCGCTTGCACAGTGATTGCGACTGTATTTTTTGTACGTAAGAGCGAATAGCAGAAAGATTTGTCAGTAATAACGCTTCACACTTTCCACGTCTTACTATGTTCCTTAAATCAATACTGTCTATGCCAGATAAGTGTTCGAAATATCATTGATGAACAATAATAAATCGCGTGAAAAGACTCGGACAGTTCGATCAGCTGACGGAACTCAAACTTCGTTCAACCACGCCGGAAATGAAGTAACGTCATTTAAATCATTAAATATGAAAGTATATACGACATATCAATCTAGCGACGTCATCATTTATTTGCCCAGCGCAATGGAGTGTCCGATTCGCCATCTCATTAATCATTTAATTTCCTAGACTTCATCGGCAGCAGGATCTCTTTTGCAGAGTCAAAATTGCCTGACAAAGTAGCATCGATCACACTGCCCTACATCTCAACGACTTCCCACGAATTCCAGAAATATTAATATTACGCGACAATACGCTTTACGTAAAAATAAATAAAGTTACGATCTCACTAACCAAAGTTACGGTATTCAGTCCCTCGTTGTTTAAAATAATTCTGTTTCTAGTCCGAGGAGTTTGGTCGAATTGTTAAAGAAATTTAAGCAGCGTTTCTCGACATGGCGTCGTTTACAGTGATTGGAGGCCCCGCATTTGGACGACACGTCGCCAGAAATTCCCACGTTTGCACGCACCGGAGACGAGCGCACGGGTGCTCTGGTCGGCGAAACTCGGGACCAATAAGAGTTTTGGTGCTCCGTGTGTATTCTGAGCGTGTTTTAGTGTGTAGTGGAGGCAGTAGTGTGTACCTGGTTGCCGTCGTAGGTCCAGGATCCGAACTTCATGTCACAGTGTTGGTCGTCAAAGGGGAACCAAGTGATGTCTATCTTGCATGTGCTCTTGAAGATGCCCGGGGGGACGTACAGGCAACTGCCGTTATGCGTGACCACCACGTTCGTTTGGTACGTCCCGTCGAAACCCTCATCCGCACTAACGTGTTCATACCACAGCTTCATTAATCAATGCGATCAACCACGCGTCGTTTCGCGTTCCCGTCTCGTCGCGCGCGTATCACGCGAGATTCACGGCCCATCGATAATTTTCACGTGAGATTTCTTTCGTTTCAACCAGATCAAGCTGAGAAAACAGATTTCTATTGGCCAAGCATTGCTGAAGGTTCCCGCGTCGTTCTTTGTTTTGCACCGGGGAGAAATAAATGAGAGAAAGGAAATCATAAAATACACCGATCTGTATCAGAATTGTAAATAATATTGGATTCTTTACAAAATTTTCCATTTCTGGGGTGTATGTGGATTTGTTTTAGTGGAATGTATGTAGGTGGAATAGAGGCTTGCTGGAAACTGGATTTCTATTTTGGCAGAGGAAGCTGTATTTGTGTTTTAATTTTTGGGAATGAAAAATGGGGATGTTGATAATGATAATCAATGCTATTAACGTAACGGACTTAAAATGTATTTAAAATGTCAGTGAATCTGACATCCTTTATATAATTTAATTCTTCCAAGATGCCTTGTTATTGAAAAGTTATTTTCCAAAAGTTTATGTTCCAAAAGTATACTGTAACGTGTTTTTTACCCACCAGTGCAATCTTTTTTTTTACATCGTTCTTCGACTTTACACGTTTTGGCTTACATCTCTGAACATTGTAGATGTCATGCTAAAATGATTGTAACTGTCGCTCCTTATCAGATCAGGGGAAACCTAAAGAGGGTCTCGTGCTCATTCAAGCTGACATTATCTAAAAATACATTGGCTTATGCAAAGGATGAACCGTCAAAGCCATTCTCCAGATTAATTGAATTGTAGTTAAGCCGCTATGAATTTAAATATAAATTGTTCGCGAGGAAAGTACATTAATCAAAAGTAATCTACGTAGAATTAACGAAGTTAGAGCATTATAAGTAATAATCTTCAATGTAATAATCGGTAGGATTATGAATGTAACCAAAATTACGTTTTATGTCTGCATCGTCAAGAGAATCATCTATTGTGCCTTTACAAACCAACACGATTACGTTTTGCATTCGAAATTGGGATTTTCATGAAATTAAAATATAATATAGCTTACGAAATTGGGGAGGGTGTCATGTCACCATTTTGCTGGCTTGGAATTTGTTTTATTTCAAAATATACAAAGCCCATCAAGATTTGTAACTTCTGTTGGACAAATGATTTGTCAATATAAAAACAAATTTATTAAGAAAGTCCAATCCTTCCCGATTGAAATAAAAGAAAAGTGAAATTTGTGAGACTAATAGTTTCGAAGGTATGAATTCATTTGTAGACACTGCTTTCGTGAAAATGAGTGAAAAATGAAAACTTCAACGGACTGTATTTTTTAAACAAATTCGATGCCAGGAAAGTGGTAACTTAAACCCCCATCATTTCGCGTAGACGGCATTATATCACAATTTTCCTCTGCAAAATTCCTGACATCAAATGCAAAAAAATGACCGACTTTACGTGGAATAGCCCTACCATCTTCCGCTGCGAGACGAAAAGAAGTATCTCTAAATCAGATTTGCATCTCGACGGTACGCGCCTCGTTTTGCAAAAGATTTGTCGATAAAAGCCGCTTATCACGTTCTGAAGAGCATCGCAGACAAAACACAGCGAAGAAGAGCTACCGTCATATGCATCCTCTCCACGAGAGTCAGAGGACTGTGCAGAGCAGCTGTGCAGCTTGCAAATGTAACGTCAGTATTATGATAGTTTTCAAGGAGAACGAAGAAGAGACTAAAGCGAAAATATATTTGGAACTTTCCTTCATATGAGGCGTTCAAAAATATTGGTACATATACTAGATTTATAGAGCTTCTTTTTAGAACCAAAACTTCCCCACGCGTAAGGCAAACGAAATTGGCGTGATATCAAAAACAAATTTGATTGAAACTTGATTCGAAAACATTTATGAAACGTAATTCCTTATTGCGAGGGCAGCGCAGTATACATCAATAATGAGTCCTTACCACTTGATTAAGAAACAGCGTGCAAGCAACATTATAATTATTTTTCCCAACAATCGCACTTCTCCACCATATTATCGTTCGAGTGCTTCATTGTTATTTTCGACGAAATGCCTTCATAAGTTCGTGCAGAATGATTCATTAATTGCACGGCAATACGTGAGGGGATGAATGAAGTGGCAAAGAAAGTTGCATACACGTACCTCGTTCAGTGTTTATTCATCGAGATAGGTATACCGAATGGCAGAATGTATCCGGTACGTTATGCACAGGGTGCTTCAAAACTACAGGCAGAAATTTAATTAGAAGAAAGAAGGCATAAAAGACACAAAACGGGGGTACGTCAGCGAAATGGTGAGATAATATCTAGATTCATAGTTGCTTGAAGATATGAGGATCACTTAATGTAAAGTGACAGAAATAAAAAATGTAATCTATAATAATGTGTCTCCTCTTCAAAATAGATGTACATCTTGAACTACTGAGATATTATTAGATGCAATAACATATTAGATGCCAGACTGGCAAAACACGAGAGGCACTAACAATTAGCAACACGTTCAATCGATGATTGCATACCTAATTGAATGTGACATGTTCGCAAACAAAGTGCCGCCACACTAACTTTTCCCCATGCCAGCGCACGCGAACGATGCAGATGTACACATACAGATAAACAAGCGACAGAGACTGTTCAATTAACGACAATTACCTCAAGTTATTAGCGATGTGACGCGACAATTATTGTTTACCCGTAGCACACTGTAATTACTGTAATTACTATTGCGTAACAGCGTGTTAGGTACGATTTCCAACTAATTATTATTGTTACCGCCATGTTTAAATGATCCACGCGCGCGCCCACGACGTGCTACATTTGCCACTTCGTAGATGGCACGTGACAATAGAGAGCCAAACCTGCTGGCAAACAATACATCGTTACTATTCGTTGTCATACACTCAATGAATCCCACTTTAACTATCCCGTTTTGCAGTTCACAGCTACCATTTTGCTCTCACTCTGTCTAAAAAAAACAAAGCAATATTGCACTTTGTTCCTTTGGCACCTTGGAAGAAAATTGTACATACTTCCCCTTTGCTCAGGATGGTACTATTGTCTAATAAAATTAAAACGACGAAATGTGAAAGCGAACGGAATAATACAGGAGAGTCGAGGGAACGTGAGAAAAATTTTTGCCTTTATCACCTTTCAAAGACACGGCATTGTGCTTCGCCCAGGAGTTAATTGAGCGAACATACCAGAGATAAAGTGAATCAAAATCCCGGTAGAAGAGGGAAGGGTCGAGGGAAAAGAGGGGAAGGGTGCTGTGAAAAAGTATTCAATTAATTTTCACAAAGAACGAGGCGTTCTATCAAAATCGCTTCTTTCCATATCCCATTTCAGCTTCATCTTGCCGCATATTTCACGTACTTTATCCAATTGAAAAGTTTCACCCTAACGAAAATTTGCTAAAATCAATTTCACCGGTTATTCCGCGAAGCCCCGTTTAAATCACCCTTCAATTCCGACGAACGTACGATTCGTTTGGTTCGTTCTCGCAACGGAGGGTTTTAAGTGGTCACCGTTTAAATATCGACGGGCAATGCGTGTGTTAACGTTCGATCGACAGGTTTGCGAGATATCGAAATTACAGTCACCCTGGCTCATTGCGACGATTTAATGTATCGATTATTATTCGTTTCGTCTCTTTGTTATTGTGTGTTACGTTGCTTTGCGAGCAGCTGCGCGCTGCAGCCGTCATTGATATCTAATAAATGTCAGCGATATATTACCAGGCGAGATTTATTCGACGATCCATACGTTTCACTGGTTGTTCATACGTTTCTCCTGGAATGATTAATTGTTAGACGGACCGAGAACTGTACTTAAATCCTAGTAATTGAAAAAGGTAATATCGCAGGAGTTTACATTGAAAAAAACACATTGGAAATTGTATTATACCATAATGCGTTCTTAATTGTATTATACGAATGACTATTAATACGCAATTGTATTAGCATTTTGTGCAAAACGGGCGGTAATATTTTTAAAATCTTAAGATTCAAGTTTTATGAACATTAAACTGATTTAGCGAGGGATATAGGCCATTTAATAATGCTAAGCCATAAGTTTGCAAATTGGCGAAAATGTTATTGAATATTGCTTCTGTAGCGTAGTCGAAACAAAATGAATGAACTGCTCAGGGTCTTTCCTGTGATTGTAATTCACGAGAGATAAAGAGTGCCCATCCTGCAGGTTTAGTCAGAGATGAGTAGATCAGTGATATAACCATGTTATATGGTCAGCCGCTGAGTGACCCTTGATTTTGCCCCGATCAGAGTATCGAATGTGAGGCAGTATTAATCGAAATGAATAAAAAATTATTAGTAAACATAGGAAACAAAATTAACAATTTTTGAGATGTAAAATAGAAATACCATTATTTTATGGATGAGTTTTTCGTAAATTCGAATACGAAACTCGACACGTTTCTTTACACATTGCAAACATGTAGAAACGGTGAGTATACGAATTCTTTTTAATTAACTCCCTAATAGGGACGATAATTAACAAGAATAGATACTACATAATATTAAAAGAAATAGTTAGATTTCTTATTCAAATTTGGTAATATTTTTGTTGTTTCTTTTGACGAGTACTGCAGGCCCTGAAAAGTTTGTGCTGTACATTTATGAACACCCTGTATTTGTACGGATAGTGAAGAATTAATAAAAACAGATTGTAAGAAAAATCCTAAGAGTAAGATCACTTTTATACGCGAGAAACTAATCCTTCACTCGCTCCTGGGAATATCCTTTAAAATGAAGAGTTCCTTAATAAATCCATCCTCACAGTGTGACACCAAAAGAAGGAATCAAATATCCTCGAGATCAAAGGCCTACGTAGTGGTGTTCAGATATTACCCATTGAAATGCGACGTATTATTAAATAGCCCACAGGGAGTTACGGACGAATGATTTCATGGAAAATATGCTAAATAATGTAGATATTAATCATTTCATTCTACTGCAATTAAAGGAGACTACTTCTGTTGCCACGAACATGTTCACATAATTAAATTTCCATTAATAAATGCCACAAGCGTTTTTATTTACGTAGTCAGAAATAGGTCCGGCAAAGTTCGATAGTGATAATGAATAATGGAAGATTGAACATATTCTTATTCCCGCGAGTAAAACGAATATTGTGAAATTAAGAAGCTGAAAAATTGCAATACTGATTATATGCAATGTATTAAATATTCGACTACCAAACTCGAAATTTTCCTCAACACTCAAAGCATCCTATACAACTAATTCAAGCTGTCCTTCAGACGATTTGAGATTGAAACTCATCTCTAATGTTCTAACTATTGAAATTGCTTCTACGAATCAATACACTTGCATCCAACAACGTCACAGCAGTTGCATTTTCTCCCTTGAATGAGTTTCGCATTCTTTAATGTACACATAGATGCTTATCTTATTCCCTTTGAAAAAGATGTTACGCTGCTTTACAGAAACTTTCCCCGGTTTAAGGTTCACTTTTGCATCTGTACTAATGCTTGCATGCATATGAATGCGCAGTTTAAACAATTTAAACATATATTCATCTCGAATCGCTTACACCCCGGCTGCGTTATATTTCAAAATTAACGCGACAAAGTGTACGCAGTTTTCTCACACACACACGATCCGTCGACTGTTCTTGTAAGCAGCAGGCCAAGGTACATAATCGTGCAGAAGTAAACGAAGGTTTAACATGTCGCGGCGACTTTAAACCAGCACAATAATTCTCGAATTAGGTTTAATGAAATCTTGAGGGCGGTCTGCGGAGAAACTTTAATACCGACGCGACGCTGGCCATTCACGGGGCAAAATAACAGGCGGATATTGTTGTAAATCTCGCGCCTTCATATGCATGCAAATCACGAGGCACGACGCGAGCAGAGGACGTCAAAGTTTAAAGCAATTGCCTGCCCGTCTCTATCGGCCACTCTCGAATCACGAGGCAACTTCCAAATTTGTTAATACTTTCGATCGTACGGATAGTTTGCCAACTCCCTCCTGGAAAGTGTGCCGAACAGGTATTAAGCACTGTTACCGTAAAACGGAGTCCTGCCATTGCCTACTTAGCAAATAAGTCGAGTCACGGGTACTTGGGCGAGGAACGAACAGGGGGCACGTAAGGGCAGCGAGAATCGATACGAGCAATTGCCTCCCGCGACAGATTCTGATTTCTACGAAGTTCCCCCGAGTACGGAAGTTTCTGTACTTGTACACAGTATTTTCCTTGTAGCTAATATTTCGCATGCTCCTTGAACTTTGCATCACCTTCGTTTACTTACTGTTCACGGATATTTACGATTAAAATTGGTAGAAATCATGTATACGATGCACCAGATTCCCGTCACACTCAACAATCAATCACTCTTCTTAGCTTTACATGCGACTGGAACTTGTCGAAACTTAATCGTTGTTTTTTTGGAAGGCAGTCGAAAAATCGATATTTGTTATTGCATTTTCCGAAAGGACTATCTTTTCTGAATAAAATATCGTTCGGTTTATATTAAATTTCGCAAAATTGTTGATTTGAAAGCTAAAAAGGTCAAGCGGTAACTTATAGCGTCGCCTTTGCCCAGAAACTTTAAACGCGTTTTCCTAGAATCCTTTCTCCCTTAGTTTTGCCGTATTTGCGAATGAATGGACGTTCAGATCGACTTGAAAAAATTACAGGATATATAAAACATGTGCCATTTCCCGCGGAAACTAGTACATGGCCAGTAAAAATACGATTAAAAAGTCGCGGTTTCTTAGTCCCGTTTCGCCTACTCGCAATAAATCGAGCCAGAAGCATCGGTCACGTCCCCCTCGAATTATCGCGTTCGCGCTGTGCGTCGCTAGTCCATTCAACCGGGCGGGGCTGAAATCTAGACGAAATGTCGTCTGGGGCGCGAGCAATGCCTCGAAAATTTCCGCGCTCCGATATTCCGTTTCATCGGGTAGGAAACAATCGCGCGATGAGAGAATATCCTATTGGTGTAATTCGACGGGAAACGGAGAAGCGGCTGTAATTGACACCAAGCGAATTCCTCCGTTTTTCGTACCGACGCCCGCTATATAAACGGCCGTCTTTCCCTTTTGTTCGCGGCTGCCGCGACGATGCACAGCGCCGCGGCGAAACAATCGCGATGCATCGCGCGTATCTCGCTGCATTTATCTCGAGCGCTCTAACTCTTCGAAAAACGAAAGGCGCGTAGAAACGGGCGAAAAACATAGGGTACGAGAGGCAACAGCCAGTTACGCAGACGGCTTTCGTTTATCGCAGCATTAAAAGCTGCCGGCTTAACATCGACAGCTGGTCTCCTATGTTTTCAGCTCTTCAAATTTTATATTACGTACTCTCCTTTGTGTATTAGTAGTTGAATCATCTTTGGTTTAATATACAGGCTGTTTCGTAAGAATAGGTAAAAACTCGACGAAAAAAGCAAAAATGTGTTACAAGTAGGGAACGTATTATTGCTTGGAAATTGGAAAAAATATCCTTTCAGAGATACTGAAATTTAAGTGATTGGAATACGTAATTGTAAAATACTTTATAATGTTACGGCTAGCTTACTTTTGCGGTTCCAGCTACTTGGTTCGTTGTCATCGTAAACGTCAGCTTCCGTAAGATGTTATTATTTACACACTGTGCATAAAAATGTATCACTTTCAGCAGTTGTAATTAAAAATAAAAAAGGGTTCATTTCCGGACATATGTTTAGCAGAACTTTTTTCATTCAAGGAGTTTGTTTCAAGGGTAACTTCTGTGTAACATAACTTTCTTGGGTATTTCTCGACCCAGCCGTGTTCTCATTTCCTTGACCCTACTATAGCCCTCGAGTCCTTTTTCACCGAATTACGTTTTGATTTGTTTAAATACCTACTTTCCTAACTTCGAGAAAAATATTAGGAAATTATTACTGACGACGGGTTTCTTGTTTCTCAACATTGTGTTAATTTCACTGACTATAATAACAGGTGGAATAAGAATTTACATTTCCCTGGCCCGTAAATAAATAGGGAAAGTTCCTGACCCCTTCAATCAATAGCGGCAACTATACGATTTTAATCCACAAATTGCGGCGAGTTGAATCAGCTACTCATTGCCAATCTTCCATCCACAGTCTACACATTGGAGGCTCATATTTTCATACGCATCATTTTTATATTTATCATTCTTCGAGACCGATAAGGGATCGAACCAATCGCTAGATGCCAATTAATCAAGGTCGCTATAAAACGTGGCAATCTCTTCTGTCGCGCTCGAATCGAGGGCGATAAATCAAGGGGGCACAAGCAACAAGCCAATCATGAATTTATAAGTTCCCTCGTGCTAGCCTACCGTTTCCGCAACTGTAACAAAGCGTCGCGGCGTGCGGCGCCGTTTATGAATTCTAAGGGCCGCACTTTCGCCGATTGTTCCGCGCCGTACAAAGACGATCTCTGCGCGCTCAGCATTGTCTAGCTTTTGGACAAATTCTGCCCCCTGCCCCCCGCTTCAAGATCGCTGACCCTTTCCCCATCCCCTGTTTTGCTCCTCACGTTTTCTGATTCCCGCTTTGTACGCGACTGTCGCTTCCGAGATATTCACGGGAGTAAAGGTGTCGAGGACAGCGTGCAACAAGTAAGTTCAGCTAGGGCAAAGGCATTCTCCCCTTTTGTTTCGTGAATAACGACCGTCCCGTCCTCCATTATCCGTGGACATTGTGTACCTTTTAAAGATATTAACGCGATGGTCGCTTAGCATTAATTCAGGGCATCGGTAGCCTTATACTATCCCGATTTCAGAATTCAAGCGAAGTAACAGCAAAATTAAAGAAAGATTCATCCTTCGCAGATGATAATTGCGCTCCAAATTTTTATAGTAGAAGAAAAATTCGATTTTTATCGTCTCTCCATTAGTCATGCTTCTGGGAAGCTTCTATTATTCAGTTTGTCAAGATACAGGGTGTTCAATGTTAATCAATGCGTTCGAATTCCGCAACACTTAAATTAATTATAGAATATTGTTTTTTATGGTTCCCAGAGAAGTTACTTTTTTAAGGTAACTTTTCCTAAGTGGAAGTACCCCAAGGTAATGTAAAAGCCACCATTATCTTTTTAAGCGCAGTAAGGAAACCCAAATAGGATATTTATAAATGGTACATATGCATCTTATTTTATTTCCAAGAAAAATAATGGTATTGATTACGAACGCTGTGCTATAAGATTTTTCACAGCTTTCCAAAATTATCGTACCGCCCTTGCACATAATGCAGATATACAATACGTGTATCTACTAATAATTCAATGAGAGTGTAAATAATACCGAAATAAAGGAAATCCTTATTTAAACTTGGTACCAAAGACAATGGTATGAAGATAGAACTAATGGATCCGATTAAAAATATTTCTATACAAAATACACGCTGCTCTTACAATGCACGTGATACGCGAAATTAGTGACAAATATTGCTGGAGATTATTTAAATAACTACCATTTAGGTTCTTTTCACACAACACCATTCCTGTGGCTCACAACTAGTGTTTGTGATATATTTATACAATTTGTATCTTCCTTAACCCAGCAGTGGTTCTGTCACGTGAATATATTCAAAATACAAGTCATGAACCACACAAGTATATTACGTGAAAAGCCCTGAAGGCTGCAGTTCGCATCTAAAAAAAAAAAAATTTTAACTGAATATCGAAGAATCCACAGACACATAAAACTCCATCGTCTCCACACGGGAAGCAGTACCCCCTCTTGTGAAAACTATCAGAAATATCGTGCCTGACCTCCAACAGTACAAAATGTACGCGAAAAAATCGTCGCTTAGATATATATCGCCACTGACAATCTTCACGAAGCTAACCAAGCAATTAAACATTCAGCGGTCCGCCGAGATTCAGCAACGGATCTCGCCAACAGCCAATAAGCCAGCTGCCCGCGCGGCGCGCTCCTCGCGACAGAATTAGCAGCGAATCCACGGGAACGGTGCCGCGTCAGCGATCGATCATCGTTCTGGTTTATGTTTGCGATTTGTCGCGAATTAAGCGTCAAGCTAAGGGATTTATCTCAAGTTTCCACGGCGCGCGTATCGGCGAGGATTAAGCTCGTCTCCCAGTCGCGTAACGTTTTAAATGGGGAGCCTCCCTTAGAAATTCGGGCGGTTGAGGTTTCATCGACCATGCCGCGGAACCCGCTCCCTCTTTGCTTTCTCCTTTGCCCATCTTTCGCCAGAAAACTTTCCTCCTTGCGCGTCTGTGCCGAGCCACGCTTCTAAATCTTCTGTGCACGTGTGTGTGTGTATGCGTGTGTGTGTGTGTTAGTGAAGGTATGCGTAGGCGCGTTCGTTCGTATGTGGGTGGTTCAATTACAAGGATAACTTGTGGAAGCTCGAGTTCTGGTGGAAACCGAGGCGGCTCTACGCGGTGATTCGATTTAAGAATTTTCATTCCCACTACGGAGCGGCTTTACGCGAGAAAGAACTGCTGCTGCAGGAAAATTTATCCCCTGCTGTTCTGCGCGGGCTTCGAAGGTATGCGAATCTCCGCTCGCTGGACGATACCCCCGTGCACGTGCGCCCATGCACGTAAAAATGGGAAACCTTGGAAAAAAGTATAGCCTACTGGCTTTGTGGTTTTACAAGAATTTCCAGCGTCCCGTGCAAGGGAGTTTGCTGAACCTTCAATCTGTAGCAGCTTCGCCTTACTTCATTTAATGTGGTTCTATTTCTCGAAGGGAAGTCGAGATTTTCGAGGATTCGAGGCTTGTGATTTATCGTAGGTGACGGTGGCTGAAGGCTGGGATTCGGAGGAAACTTTTTATTACTCTGACACTGCAATAGTAGATAGTTACTAACGGTTGTAACTGGGATTAGAATTCTTTGTTTTGGTTAATTTTGTTGGTAGTGTCTTCTAGTTTATGTGAAATTACAGGATTTATGCAGGAAGTGCCTGTTAATGATTTTGATAGAACTGTGAAGGTTTTTGGAGCAACCAAATGTAAGAACTTTTTTTCGCCTCCGAAACTTCCATTCGCTGATGCTGCCTTGGTAGGCTTTTGGGGATATAAAAAAGATTTTTACTCGTATTTGACATCGAAATAATTAAAAAGTGACGAAGAAGTATGGGAATGTTGATAAATTTGGAACTGGAGGCAGTATCGAATTTAAAAGCGCAACTGCGCAAGTTTCCTATAAATTATTTGACCAATGCTTACGCTGTGTTCTTTATTTTCTAAAATCATACAAGAAATATCGGCGAAAGTTGTTTATACTTCCAATAGATTCCAGAATACTGCCAAAGTAGAGAAGTAGAGTGGAAAGCATCGAAGTGAAGATATCTGCTCGCTACTTTTGACTACACCATAAACCTTTATCATTTTATCAATATATTACACAATAATTTTAACAAACACGCTCTATTGCCAGGGACATTAATCTTAAAAACGAATTTAACTGATTAGAATCTACCTACTTCTGTGTATGTATATATAATGAACGCGATAACCAAGCAGTACCTAATAACTGAAGTACATACAGCTCTATTAATTTTAATATTTTGCTGTATCCCTCAATTATGTAGGTAATTTATTCACGTACAATTTTAAATGAAAAACACGATAGCAATTGATTTTCCAATCCAATACATGCTGATTCTATCTGAAAAAGTAAATAAAAAGTGGACAATAACGTCCTCTGATTCAGACTTCCATTTTCAAAGAATAAAAAAATTGCTTCTCATCAAAACCGTGCAAAATGTAGCACTAAACGTAAGAACTGAATCCTTGGGTCGAAATGGTAGAATAGCTGTCAATATTCAAATATAAAAAAATTCAATTTGAAAAATCCACCTAATACGAAAACCAAAGTCCCTTTTAAAAAAAATTATTCTACTATTTGTGGACTACAAACACTACGGAAAAAATTATTAAAAAATTCGCATTACCACGTAAAGGCCAAGTAAACCAACAAGCCTTGAAAATTACAACAGCCATCCCCGTCGAGTAATCTATCGAGTATCCCCCTATAAGCGTGCGAGCAACAACCGCAGGGCCAATTTCCCGCGCGCCCACGCGGTTATGCGCGTATTTGTTCAAGTTGTTATACCCCCATGAGCAAACAGTCGTGACGACATAACGAGGTGGCGGGGTGGGTTCTAGCTCGACCGTCATAAATGTCGGGCAAACTGTCGGAAAGTTAACGGCGGCAAATCACCGTGCACGCCTATGCACAGTGGTGTGGCATTAATTTGGCGTGGGTGTGCTCGAAACTTGGCGGTTTGCGATCCGCCGTGAGCATCGCTTCGGAACGCGTGCCCGGATATTTTCGACGGGGAAATTAGATATTACGTGCCCCGCGGCAGAGAGCACTTTACGCCTCCGCGCTTTACGACGAAAGTGCATTATTCAGAGCGGCATAATTTATAATAGAGATCGCAGTGGTCGTTACGTGACATTCCCTGCGAAGATGTAACGACAGTTTCGATTCGATAGTGGCCTGCTGACAATAGAGACGTGTGTCTGATAGTGAAGGGTTTAGGGAATACGATAATACACGGTTAAATGTTGTTTGATTTCCTTTCTTTTTATTCGGGAGATGATTGAGGATTTCAGAAGTGAATTCTGATGGGGTGTGCTTAAGGTAGAGGTAAGGGTGTTTGTACACGAGACATTCTTATGACTTTCGATTGGTATTTGGAATGTATTCACATATTTTATAGATAAAAAATATTCTAGAGATTCAGATTTAGCATTTTCTAAAATTTGCATATTTTCGTTACGATCTTCCCACAAATTATTTTTAAAAATCCATTTACATAACATTCCCGACTCATCTATATGCATAGGCATAGAGTAACGTGTCAGACTTTGGCTGCGAAATTTGTAGACAGTCTGATCGTGTAATACTTCGAATAAAAAATACGCCGCATCATGATTGAAAGATGAATAATGCAACGTTATTTAAAGCAGAATTCCTGTCTCTTTACGTTTCCTTCCTAATGAAGATTCAGAATTTATCAACTGGGTATCGTCCAAACGAGAGTTCATATTAACTGGCAAATTAATATTAATACCCTGCTGTTCTTTCGCTAAACATTGGAGCCTACTTCATTATCCCTGAACCTCCTACAATTAATCAAAGTACGGGGGTCGTTAAGTCCCAAAGCATTAGCGATTCCCGTCGAACAGAAATTTTCGATCTGTATGCAAAATGCATCTGCAAATTTTACCTGACTATTGCATTATATTAGTTATCTATAGAGTTTTCCTAAGTACATAATCTCCAGGATTTCTCAATAATTTAGATCGAGATTAATTAATTCGAAGCTCACGTGCGAGATTTTTGTTAGGTTCCTCATTATTATCAGTAAATTTATAAAAACCGCTTTGCAGTTATTTCCATTGTACAAGCATTTGCATTACGTGTCGCAATCTACATTTGAAAAATTGAATAATATCCTACAACATCAATTTTTCTCTTTTTCCTGCAGCAAGCTGTATTGAAACTTGAAGCTTCCAACAAGTTATCAAATACAAAGTCTTTCACGCGTAGCAGCATAACTGTAAAGCAGATACCTAATTCCCGAAGAAGGATAAACTGAAAAAGTCGAATAAAATCTCCGACGTAGCTTCGTTTACAATAAAATCTGCAGCGCAATTTGGTGCACACGGAAATCGATTCAGAATATCAACCCAACACACGTACTCTGAAATCACAGAAACCTTGATGAAAATTAAAAAGAAAGCTCCAGTTTCAATCAAAACCTTGTTACGCTTGCATAAAACGTACCATCCCAATCCCTTACAACTAACAACAGTAACAAACACAGAAAATGAAACTACGCCACAGCTTCCGGTGCTCATAGTGTACCCAAGAAAATGAAATAAATCAACACAAATATCCCACTCCTCGTTTACAGAAATCTACGAACTTTAAACCACCGTTAATCCAGCGCTTGCCACAGGCCTTCAAAGTCGATTTGCCACGAAAAGAAACGCTGCCACAAGAACACCTTCTCCGACATAATCAATCTACCCTTTTTTTTTTATACCAAACCACCCTACAACGTGAACGATCGATCAACCCTAGCGAACGGTGACCGCGCAGTCAACCGAGACGCTCCTGCAAATCGTCTGACTTTGGTCTCGCAACCCCGTACGTACGGGGTACGTAGGGGGTACGCAGAGGGTGCCCTCGATGGCTTGCATACCGCCAGGAGCGGCCTGCACGGCCGTGCACGCGTCACGCGGAGTTTGTACGTGTCCCGAGTGTAGATGGATACGGATTCGTGGCTAGGCCCAGAGTGATCACGGCGTTGGAGTAGTTGCGTCTACCGCTATTCGGTCTGGCCCGCAGGAATGCCGAAATGTTCCTACGTGTTGCGCGTGTTTAGAGGGGGCGGGTACCGGGCCCGGTGCTGCGGTGGCCCGCAGTAACGGGGTGGCCTGACGTCGCATCTCTATTAATTATTCACATAATTACAGTCGCCACCCGCTGCGAGCCGTACTCGCCGTCGCCGCCGTCGAGAGCAAACTTGAAGCGATTAATCGAGGGGTCGGGGCTGCGGGAGAGTGGGAGGTTTATCGGCACGCATACGCCGGGGCTAACCAGCTTTTACTGGCCACCATAACACGCGGAGCTGACCTGGGCCAAGCTAAACCGTTCCGACGAACGACCTACGCCTTGCCGCTGCGACCAACCACTCCCTACCTCAATTCTTAAGCCGATTAAACCGAGTGATTACCGGAAGAACAGCGCGTAACGCGATTACCACCGATTCGTCACCGTACGAGGACGTTGCGGGACCGATGTGCATTAACTTTCGACAGGCCGACGAGGATGCCACCGTGGAAGGTTTACGGTTTCGGGCGGCACCGACGTTGGCAGGTGGTGAAATTTTCATGCGCCGCGTAAAAGCGTTTCGTTGTGGCGGGAATGAAATATGCTACAACGTCGAGCGGGAGGATCTGGCTGGGCCTCGCTGGGATTGGGCGATGCCAGATTGGTGGAAGGAGAACGTGAGATGTTGGTTTGATTTTAGATTCGTAGGATAATGTAATGAAGTTGACGATTTTTTTGGTTTCAAATAAGCAATTTGGGGATGAAATGGATGCGGTTCGGTACATGTGGCTTTTAGTCGATGATTTTTGATAATTTGGGAACGTTGATTTAGAAACTGTGAAGTAGCTGCTCTTGACATTACAGTAGATATTGCGAAGTTCCTGCTTCGAAATCTGTCCTGAGGAAATATTGAATAGGATGGAGGATGTACTGCGATATAAATGATACCAAAGATATGATAGTATAAATACACTTAAAATTAAGCTTTACGAAAAATATCACTGTAGAGTAGGAGAAATTGTACATTCATTTTAGAGCTGATGCCAGGAATGGCATGTGTTCGACTACAAATTCTAAGTCGATGAACTAACGTTCACTATTCCCATACTATATATAACATCTAACTTAGAATGTTGCCAAAAGTAATTCTCGAAATATAATATATGAGAAATAGCAACACAAGAAGAATCACATTTCAGACATCCATTTCTGATCTGTTTAGTATTGGCTAAAATTCGTGGATTACATCGTTACGATAAATTCCATGAAGAAACAACCGGTAATATCGATTAATCGCATGATTTTTAATAACGATACCTGCCCCACTTCACGAATAACGATATGACCTCGACAGGCTTCTTGAAAACACGGTTGTTCACGTGTAATATTCATTACACAAATATTGCCGAAACCAATACGGTGAAATAACAAAATCCAATGCATAATCCTGTAACATTTCCCCATGTCACATAGGCAGAAATGAAATTTACCTCGACAAATATGGACAGCGAAATTCGCGGGGATCAAACAGCGAGTGTACCTCGTTATGTTAACGTTGTTCAACGTTTCCCCAAGCAACAACGTGTTCACTGTAAATTTTGCGGTAATTGAATTTGACACCGTCCGATTGAATTTGAGCATCGTTCTTCTTTGACACGAATTCTCTCGTGTGTGCTCTCGAAAAACGGGACAGTTTCACATTTCACAAGGACCTCTGCAGATATTTGCACATCCGAAACCTACTCCGTCACATTACAGGACATGGTCAACAAGTATTGCCAACGAACCCTCCAGCACCGTATTAATACGGAAATTGAATCTTTGGAAAGTGTCTCATACGTGTAGATGTTGCTTCGGGAATAGACACTTGAATTTGCATGAAATCTTATGGAGAACTGCGAATAAGTGGGATTTGTTAAAAAGAAGAGAAATCAATGTCCCCGCTCGATTCGCCTAGTACAAATTTTATAAGTATCGAGTCGATTCGTGGCCGTGTCGTGGCAGGGTGCAACGTTGGGTACATACGTACATAGATCCGCGAAGGTGTTCGGATGAAACGGATTTTACGGGCTGCACGCTAGTCCCGAAGCTTTAACCTCCAGGTTATAGCAGCTTAAATTCAGTAGTACCGCCTAAAAGTACCTTGGAGCGGGATGCTCGGGATTCGCTTTACGGTTTCGCAGGAAACACCGTTCTCTTTCGAAGAACTACTCGTAGTAACTGTTCCCCGGGGTATGTACAGTGTGTTGCTAAATGGGCACATGCTCCGATATCATTTTCGTCTGCTTCAGGATCTCGAGGACAGGACACATTCAGGCTACGTATAAACACACTGGCCTGTTCTTTCCACCAGAATATGTAACTAATCTTACTTAAACGGAACATCGTTCAGGGAGGTTTAAATAAATTTATTGTAACAGGATAAGTATTTTAATATTTTACAGAAATTGAAATTCTTTTTTATACTTTGCAATATATTAAATATGAATTTGTACGTACGTAGGTAATGTGTATAAAAGAAAAGTGATGAGCGATTTTACAATTGAAAATAGAGTTTCTTTAATAGCAACATTTACGAATTCGATTCCCACTGATGAGTGCATTTAAATTTTCGTTCACCCCATATATTCATATTTTCACGACAGAAGGTCTATAATAAAATACTTGATACGTTTTGTTTCAAACTGTACGTGCTGCATATTGCATATTCGGAAATACAGTATACTTTTTCGCTTCATTCAGTTATCAACACCGAAACCACTGAACAATAAAATATAAATATATTCAAAAACAAGAGTGTTTGGACAAAAATATTTCTATGGTGAGAATCATATACAATACTATCTACAGTCTCTCAAGTTGCATGTAAAGCTAGTACTAGTTTTAATTAGATTCCTCCAGCTTCGACGCAATGGTAAACATACATAAACCTAACTTATATTCTGATTGCTCCCATCGATAAGCTCGCCTCATCATAACGATGAGCGAACCATAAACTATAATACACTATAAAACATAATACGTTTGTTTTTAATACGTTGCTATAACCATAAGTTTAAGTGAACCCTTCTTTCGCGCTCAATCCATAAATTTTCAGGACCGATAAAAGCGGTACATAAAGCGAGTGATTCAAGTGTCACTGCACTATTTATCGCTGTACTAAGGATTTATTTTACGTTGCTAAATACGGAATAACAACGAGTATTCTCCTCTTATGAAAATGAAATCGTGCAATTAAAACCCACGTCGATGTATTTTTGCGTAATGCTTGTACTCCAATTCTTTATTGCAGCGCGAATTTTCGAATATTCAATTTCATTACTTAAGCATCATCAACTCATTAGACGCCAGTAATATCTCTGGTGAATAAATTCAGTTCTTTACTTTATCTATTTATTCTTTCTTTCACTTTCTTTCATCAGCCGTTGGTACGTAAAATGATTTAAGTACTGAGATTTACTGAACTTTATCCAAATTTAGAAGAAGCAAGAGGATATCTCAGTAATAAAGTAAAATCACTATAAAATTGTCTAAAGCTTAAAGCACACTAGTTTGCTAAAAGAGCGTATAAAAGACGAAAGTGTTATCACTTACAAGCTCTTAAAACTTTAATTTTTATATACCTAGTAGTGACATTATAGTCTGCAGTAAAAAAGATAGTTATGTACTTGTTAAATTAATTAAGCTATATGTTTAATGAATAGAAGGGAATATATGATTTTTCAAATTCACTGAAACATGTTTCCACAAGTATTTCAAAAATGGAACATTGGCGCCTAATGAGATAACACAAATTTTGGACGACTGTCTACCTGAATTGTGACGTATAAAATAAATAAACCTAAAACCTGTGATTTCTTATTGAATATTGTTTATCTTATCAGATATATTATTAAATGCTTTTACTTCTTTGACACTCCGAGTGTAATCAGCCAAATTTCAAATTTGCAGAAATAATGTTAAAAGATTATCATTCCTTTACTTACACAAGTTTTAACTTTATGAAATGAAACATCAGAGTTTTAGATCAGTACGAATATACGAGATTCTAATTTTGAGATTGATTTCTATGAAATGAATACCGAAAATCTTCGTAAATAACCTTGTGTCGCAATACAAGAAATGGGATGAATAGCGCAAGCAACCCAAGTAATCCAGGAAGTCAGCTCTTGGAGTTTCAGATTGAATAGGAACAGTTCACGATTTAGTACATTAGGGATTCTGGTCCCAGCTTTCAATGATACAATCGAATAGTTCACAATAGTATATTGTCCCGCTTCGCAGTCGAAACAATGAGTATCCATTACAAATGGATTGCAATATCTGCGGAAAGACCGAGGATCAATTCTAAGTTTACGAAAGTTCTGCTAACATGGCGCAATCCAAACTTGATTAACCTGCTACGAACGATGCTCTTGTTCGCCCCTGTCCTCGAGGGAAGATATCCTCGAAAATAAGACGAACGAAAGAACGATCTGCTACATCGTCTGGTATATCTACGACACCTTCGCCATTGAAGATTGGTATTTCATTTGATTCGGCAAGAAAACTATTTAGCCGAATTATGATACCTTTATTTTCCTTCACGCCTCATTTACCTAGCCTTTATAATACAACTGACAACGTATTTGAAGAATGCATTAAGAATTTGCGATCAACAAGCATTCGACTGTGGAAAATGAAACTGAACATAAGAAATACGTCAAGAAGTCTGCCGATCTATCGAGGGCTATTAGTCTTCCCCGCGAGACTTTAATTAATTGTTTCACCGCAACATCTATTCACGTGGAATTCGCGGGTCTGGTTGGATCCCGGTTGACCAACCTGATCAGGTCTTAGTTACCGTTGAAAGAGGACCCGTCGTTTCCCATTTCTCACCCCCTGGTCCACCAAGGACCATCTGATCCTGCTGTTATTCCCCTTTGCTTCCTGCGAGGTGCACCCTGCGCCTGCGCGATCCTTTTTTCCAGTCGGCTCGCGCGGCAAGGCACGACTATCCGGATTTCCGGCGAGTTATCGAGGTTCGAGGGAGTTTCCCAGGAATTCGGGGGATCAACGCGATTACGAGAATTAAGTGATTCCGAGATAAACTTGGGGAGGAACATGAACAGGGAGGGTCGACGTCTGCCAAGTGCGCCGTTAACAGTTACGTGAAATTGAATTCAACGAAAAATTCTAGCCCGGGTTATGGGATTGAGGCTTGGGTGGCGTTGCCGCGTTTCATTTCGAGAGCCATGGCAGTTCTGGGTTGATGGGGCGGTAATCACTCAGTGTTGGTGGCAATTGTTTTCGGCGAAGAGGAGAAACTACTGTTCGTGTGTGAATTCTAGCTTCGTGGTTGATAGAAATGATGATGATAAGAAATGGGCAGCTGGAGAGTACGCTCTCAATGAAAAATTTGTGGAAAACAGGCATCCCTGGATCCCTGGAAGATGAAAATCATAATTATTTAGTCGACGTGCGAGGGAAATGTTATATGAAATACGTATAAATATGGGAATGTGACCAAATCGATATACCTCACTTAATTAATATGTTTTATTCCCCTAACTTTTAGATAACAAGATATTCCTGTTACGCGATATTCAATAAAACTAAAATAATATAACAGTGCTGCTATATGGAAGCAACAATCAACAACTTGACAGAAAATGATTGACTTAAATTTTCGTTGCAAAAGTGGAGTTGTTACGGAACATTCATATTGGAAATGCAGAATAACAAAAAGAGACCAACGTTAGGGTAAAGGGCCCAATTACTGACACCTAACCAATTACTGCCACCTTAAGCTATTTTACTTAAAATAACGAATAAATAAACGTTGTAAAGTCATACAAAAAAAGAATTATGTAATTCAACCTGTAATCTATACTATAGATTATATACTATAATTTATTTATTCATTATTTTAAGTAAAATAGCTTAACCCTATAAAGTCCTTTACCCTATATAATGAAATCGATGAGTAATACAATCTTAAACACTGTACAACTGCGAATAAATTCTTCTATAACAATTTCATTTTCTCAACCAGAATCTAAATCAACTATATACTGGTAGCTTATTAGACTTTCGTTCCCATTAAACAACAATTTTATATTATTTTACATAATACCAACGTATCAGGAACATATCTGCAAATTTTCTTAACAATCATTTCGCAGATGGATTGTCACCCGAACACATTGAACACGAAACATATTAATTACATACGTCACGCCCACTATGACATCACAATATTTACTACTACAACTTTTCCACCTCAAATCAACTAAACAATCCTGATATCCATATTCCTCGGAACCTGCAGACACATATTCTACAAAACTTTCTCATTAGCAACATGATCCAAAACCATCCATTGCTTACTAATTGCCCTTCGACCGATAATAATTAGAGCTACTTTCCGATCCAGAAAGTAATTTACTCGAGAAGCGATCACATAAGTAAACTATCGGAACGCTTCTCCGCGTTCGTTTCAATGGTCCCCTGAATTTTTCAAGCGAGCGACCTCCCCCTAACGTCGGACTGGATCTATCTCGACAGAGCGCCCGGAAGGAAGCGGGCTCTCAAAGTGTCACGTTTGCCAAGGAGCCGTTTGGTCGCAGCGGTTTAAATCGCGGCTCGCTCGTTAATCCATTATTCAGAGGGGGCGGATAGGGATTGGTGCTCGGGTCCGTGTAGCTCGCGGCACGTAGCTTGGCGCCGATGCGTAATAATTCGGCGGAATGACGGGTGTATTTAACGCGACGACCGATTTCCAGCGGCGACGGGGATCGGCTGGCAGCGGAGCAGCGAGCAAATTAATTTTGCAGGCCAGCAGAACGTGGAGTACGCGCGAAGACGCTCCGCGTTCTGCTCCAGTCGCGCGCACAGCGCATACACAGTTGCAGCCTATTAGTACCTAAGGCTAATTAATGTAGAGACTGTGTGGATCAAGTGGCTGAAGGCGGGAGCAAGCCACGGCGTTAATCAGTGAGAAATCGCCTTTCCCCGCGGGGGAGATTCAACCTCCCCTGCATGGAAAGTCATTATTCCTCATATTTCGTCTTCAAGTTCGCATCGATCAAGCGCAAGAACGTTCGTGTCCTTTCTCGTACTCGAACACAATCATTGGTGGATGGCGAAAACTTACTCAACTACGAATGCAATCAAAACAGGGGCTTGATTTTCTGATTGCCCTTCTATATTAAGATTCATTCGATTCGGTTTGCTCCTTTATGTAAATACTAGATGAAACTTGAGGTAGTAAATATAAGGAACCCTGATATCTTTCCTAAATCTTGTCTGGTCCAGGATGCCACGACATATGATATTGCTATTTCTCCTGATAATTCTAAGCCCAATTGCTAAGTTGAGTGTTTTCGCCAGGATACACTTCGTTTTAGCTCTCTGATGTGTTCGAGTATGCACCTACTAATTCGCACGCGGTGACGCGAACCGTCGAACGTAAACGCCGTGGCCCTTGATGCTTTTTGAAAGAAATGAGCATGACTTATGCGTATGTAATTAATGCTTCTGCGTTCTCGCAAATCGATGTACATTATAGAAGAATGTACGAAAGAACGCGGCAACGAGCCGACCAGCTCTCGAAGCGGTTCCATGAAACCGTGAGAAGCGAGAATGGTGCAGCAGGCTCGTGTTATGGGGAGTCGGATGCGCGGCTAAACTGGCCGACTCGTGGGACAAAACGCATCTACGACTAGGATCGTATAATTCTCTGGGATATTTATGTATACCTATATATATATATATACGTAGACGTATTTTACAGGAACGAAAAATGTAAATATACAGCTTGTACGTACTGGATAAGATACTGTGTTACTCAAGAAAACGCATGCACTTCTGGGACTTCGGTATTCATACATATATATATAGAAATACGTAATATATCTTCGATATACGTGTATCATATTTCATATATATATGCATAAGTGTTTGTGCGTGTTGTGTGTGGAATATATAAGGTTTAAGATGCGAAGCAATACTGGGATGTTGTTTTACGTACCCTCGTCGCTTTAAATCAATTACTCGCAATCGGAATAAGCGTCATGTGAAAAAGGAAAGGAACGTACGTAATTCGATTTACGCATCGACAACATACTTTTTTTTTGCCGCCGTGGGTTTTCTGAAACATTCTCAAAATTGTAATTCCTCTCTTCAAGGCTTCTACAAATTCTTTATCTCCGAATTGGCGCGGCCCGTTTAACGCGATCACGCCGATCCGCGGTTTACCGTGTTTTTGCTTCTTTCTTCGGCGGAGTTCGTTATTAAACGCGGCTGGCTTCTGCGTCCCTTTCCCGTTGCTCGCTTTACCACTGTCCGTTTCTTATTTTATTCTGTTCCCGTCGGTTTTACGCGGTCGATTCGCGTCCGGGGGTTCGGATGCGGTTTTACGAGCGGGGCGCTTCTTTGCGAAACTTCTGATACCGTTACGCCGAAACTAATTCGGCCGCTCGGTGAATTATTGATCCCCGAATTCGGAAACGAGCTTTAAAGTTCGACAGCTTAACCTCCGTGGTGTAATTGCAGCTCAAACGTGGCGGATTACGCGGACGTATTTCGTGCGCCACGAATTCACTCGACCTAAACGTTTCCGAGTTCTACACCAACGAAAATATCGCCAGCTGGATTTCGAGTTGTCATTCACGCTGATTAAATGTTTAATGATCCTGAGCTTGGGTGCTTTTTATCGTTATGACGAATGACTAACTACTGAGTAATCACTTTTAAGGGAGATGGAAATCAATTTTTACATGTTGCATTATTTCATTTTATAGGAAGAATCATACAAAGTCTTGCGAGTCCTTCTTTCGAAGGCTACCGCAAATAACAACTCAAGTATTTTCTCGTATTTTATGGAATAAGCTGCCCTTTTTATGAGATGTAAGTAGCTTATTTTTTTTTTAGATGGAGTAACATAAGTTTTTACGTCTTTGAATACTTCTTTTGCAAGCGAATAATTTTTATTTCATGCATTTCCAGTGGCTTATATAGCTATGCAACTATGACAACAAATATTCTTTATTATAAGAATCCTAATGTGCACGTAAACATACTTTTCTCAATTATTTCAACGACGTTATTCAGACAATGTAACATTGAAATTAGTAGTGGCTGCGTAAGCAAAACAATTTCTCGTTTTTCATATTCTGAATTTTATCAGCTTTGATAAAAGAATGAATAATTACGGGCACGTGTACACCGTTTTATAAATTTGGCAAACTTATGTCCAACTTACAGTACGTTCGCTTTGATGTTATTAGAGTACATTCTTAGTCATACTTCCATAGCTGTGTAAATCAAGGAAATATGATTGAAATAAAAGTTATTTGTGTGAAACGTAAAAACTATTATGTTGTTATTTCAAAACTAATACAGTGCTTAGTAGTCTTAGTACTCTAGCTATACGAAAATGAACCAAGAAGGTTACCAGAGGATTCTACGATCAAATTAAAAAATTCCATCATTACTCCTAGGAAATTTTGAAAAATGCGTTATAACACTTCATGTGACTCGACCCATAAAATGAACGAATAAATAGTGCAAAAGAAAATATTGCACGATTCACGAATGTCTACATCTAGGCACTGCTTGTGCAATAATTAATCAGATGTAATTAATTACAACGCACCAGGCCGAGAAATTCGTGAGACACGATACGTCATTATCGATGGCATTATTCATTTAAAACGATCAAATACGCGATTTTCAAATTTTAGAGAATTTTACTAGCTGTGCGAACGCGAAATTCCAATTTTCGCACGATGAAGTGAATTTTTCCCGGCAGAATACACGATCAAATAGATTCGGATTCACATTAAGAACGCTTTAAGCCGCGTAATTGAATTTCATTTCGGGTTACACCGATACACGCTTCGCGTCAGAGATTTTTGTGCGAAACATTTCTATTCTGAGCATAGTTTGACCGGCCATTCCATTAAATTAATTGCCCCCCGTTAATTAATCGAATCTTCACCAGCGAAAAGGGCTGATCGCGCTTTTAACGAGAACGAATTCACCCGGATTTTTACATTTCACGCGCTTTAATTATGTTCGCCGATTTATCGCGCGAAACAGAATTCTCTATTCAAATTTACCAAGATCGGATTACCTGTTGTACATGAGGATGTCTGGCTTCCAAAGCTTGTTCGGCGTAATTCGGAGGTCCTTCACGCCGCCGTACTCGGACTCGTTCCACTGGAGGTTGTAGTCCGTCCATTCCTGCAAAGCAAATCAATGAACATTCGTGAGGAATGAATTAAAAATCCAGGGGAATATCTTTTACACGAATATCTAAATCGCACAACTTCAGCACGGAAATAATTCCCGTCGACAATTGATAAAACCAGAATTTGATTCGTTGAAATTACGCAGAGCGCTACAATTAGTAGCAATATCACTTCAGCACAGGGTGTGAGATACGAAAACAATTACCTACTACCTTACCGTGGATTAATTAACTAACCAATTCAATTAATTTTAATGCATCTGTATTTTGATTCGGTTATTCCGTTTCAGCAGCAAAGAAAGCATTAAATAAACGCGCAGTGCATCACTGGACCGGGAGAAACAATATTAATCTTCGTGAAAATTGTAATTCTAAGTGATTTCTAAGATAATCGGTAAGACGCAGTTACGTTACCTGTTTCTTAAAGAAGACTACACGAAGCTTCTTAATTATCAACATTTATGCTTGCTATTTGGTAACGATTTTGGCGGCGAAGAATATATATTTTCCGTGGTCTGTCGGAGATAATGAAGCGCAGAAAGTCACGGAACTTCGTTCAGACATAAAATCGGTAAAATTAATTAATTCTCATCGGGCGGAAGACTAATTACCCGTGGGAATTCCTTCCTGCGGTCGGTTAGCGGCAAAGTCTCGCCGAAATTCGCTCGAGCACGATCGAATCTCCTCTGGAACGGCGAAGATCGACAGTGAACTTTGCCGTTGAATCCGTTGGAACGTTCGTGCACGTCAACGACGTTAAATCATCATCGTCTCCCTTTGTTGTCACCGCCCCTATCTGGTTCGAGCGTGGCGCGCAAACGGCGGGACTTAAGAGTATTCTCGAGTCACCCACAAAGCGCCAGATTCGAGGGGATAAATTCGCTAAGAACACGGGAATAGAGGAAATCGGCCGGAGCGAATTACGGTCTAATGACAGAGGGGCATTTCAAAGAGCCCCCCGGGTAATTGTTATTGTTTCAATCTGAAAGTATCAAGGAGATGAGAGTGCAACGGGGAGACCCAGAATGGAGCACTTTAAACGTAAACTGTTCAAATATCCTTTGCGCCATTTATTTTCGCAAAAGGAAAGATTGAATTGAAATGCGAAATAGTAAAAGATAGCTTGATGCCTGCGATATTCATATTATATTACTTAAGCGAATGTGTCACGAAGCTATTGCTTATAAGAATCGTTTAAACGTTTTTGTTTATCTCGCCTTGCCCTTTTAATCTGAGTATCTACTCATATCTACACACTATTGTAAACCAAACCTGTCAAAAAATACATAATAATAATCACATTTGTACAATATACACAAACGATATAACACGGTCATCACAAAAATCCCACCAACGGGACATTAAACACCCTTCATCAATTTAATCAAACCGCCTGAATCGCCTTAAAGGTATGTTTCGCTACTAATCGAAATCAGGCGGCTGCCACGATTAAGATTCATGTCAGATCCCCGTGAAATTACAGCCGCGGCGTTACCGCCGACGAAAAGGGGCGGATGTAAGAAGAGAGAGGGAAAAAAAAAGTTCGCGGCCTGTAGTTCTGTATATTTAAGCGCAACGACTTTCGAGGAATGCGCGACCTGGTTTCACGATGGTGGTGTGCAAACTGCATAGAAAACGCGGCGTTTTATAATGTATACTTCAATTTCCGGGTCTGGACGGCAGGTCTCGGGCGTTTGCTCATTAGATTACGCGGCTGAATTGCACAAACGAGGAATTCAGAGGGTGAAAGTTCACCCTCCCGTCTCCGTCCACCCCGTTCGTCCATGGGCGCATCGTGTCTGCCTCAAGATTTTCAAGTTCCTTCACCTTCCCGATCCGACGGCTCCCTGTGATCCGTCCCCGCCATGGAAACGAGGCGTAACGAACGCTCTCTCGGCGTTCCCTCTGAAATAAAATTTCGTCCCGCCGGCACGGCGAGTGCTTTCTATTTGCTGCCGGAAGTAGTTTCACATTTTCGGGGATTAAAGGATCGTTTTCCCTCGTCACGGAGCAAGCTGTTCGAGGACTTTAACGCTTTCAACTGCAGCCGAAAGGACACTTGTACTGTCTTCGGGTGGATGTATTAAGCTTCAGCTTGCGACACGGTGCCTCTGTTGCTCTCACTCTGCTTTATTCTTTGCAGAGTCATTCCACGACTTTATTTGCGCTTGATTTTTATTCAGAAGAAATTATAGTGGGCTTTGTATTTAAGAGGTCTTTCCAAGACGTAAGCAAGCATTATTGGAATATGAAATTTTTTGAATTCTCAAAACACGTATTAATAAATAGAAAAAACTTTAATTTAGCAAACACATTCTTTTTGAAATAAAAAAAGTTCCAAAGAACGGTAATTGTTTAGGGCGTTACAGTAGAATAACCCCTTAAAAAGGATTGTTGGAATTTCATGTTACAAGTTTATGAACGAAGATTTTGTTGGTGTTAGAATAAATTTGTTCATCTCATGAACTGTAGAAGTTATACTCTTGGAGAGGAAAAGTTATGGGGTTCAGAAGCGACCGCTTCACGAGTGTAACTACTTTATTATAGACTTTATTCTATAAAAAAAGTAAATTCATCTAATTCTGCAGTAGGTATCTTTAATAATTTGTTAGTAGGTACATGTTAGAAAGCGATTGTTCCTTCACTGAAGAGAACAAGATTTATTTTCATGGTGCATGTTAGTCGGAAAATATTTGACTGCACAGTTTTCAATTTTGGTATAAGACAGTTACTGCAACGTTCTCGCGCAATAATTCCCGTTTGATTTCGACTTCCAATTTTCCAGGAAGCTTCGTAAGTTTCAACTTGCATCCCTTAGGTAACGTCATATTTCTGTATGCTTCCACGCGAAATGAAATTCGATTATCTAGGTTGGATATAAACTGTCTCATTGAATTGATACAGCAGTTTTATACAAGTTTGTGGAATGGTCCCTATCGTTTATCGAACAGCGAATACATGTAGGTATGTACTTCTGATTGAATATTGTAACATAGAAACGAAATAGCTTGTTAGATTTCATCAGACGAGGGGGGAAGAATTATTTGAGATATTACCTTTTCTAAACATATACTAAAAATTCGTGGACGAAATTATTCCAGTAATTATTTTTCAAGTGAACCTTTAAATCTAAGTAGTTTAATCAATAGTGTTACACACGTCAATAGGTACGTTTGCAGTTTTCTTTTAGAATAATATCCAACTGAATTATCGATCTTTAGTTTAACAATAAACTTTGCGTAGTGGTATTTGACGCATAGTCTCATAAACGTGGTTTTACTTTAAACTCTCAACATGGCAGGACAAAGCCCTTCTTGACGTCCAAGTTTACGCAGGACTGGTCAAAGGGAAATCATCTTTCAGAAGGGAAAAGAAAGTGGCTAACAATATACAAGATTTCTTCCAAGAGTCCTCAAGTTCTTTATTTTACGCTCGACTTTACGCATGAATACATTTTTAAGAGAGCACGAATCATTCTTAGCAGCAGGGAATATTTCTGGCGAATACTTTCCCAAGCACAGAAATAGAAAACCTTGAATAAATTTGTGAAATTACAGGAGATTACAACATGAAAATGACCATTCTTGCCTTTATAGAACTCTGCTGATATGTAAATTTTCCCTAGCCACAAAAAGTATCTTAAGTTGAGATCATATTATAGTGTCAGTACTTCTTCGTGCAATAGGGAGTCCTCCGATTTTTTGCGGCGATAAATTGCAGCTTGCAGTGGAATCGTTGATGCCCTCGTAGGAAAAAGCGATATATCTCAATCGGATTAGTCTCCGCAACTGCCCATCGTTCGGGCTGCAATGGATTACCGCATCCATCTTCGGATGACCACAATGGTGTACGTATGCACTTGACCGGCTCTCCCGTGTGCATTAATGCAACGCGTGCTTTCGGTTAAGGCCGAGGGTGGATGGCGATCTTTCGAAACCGCAGCGTTACCCTGATTCTACATTGTTACGATCATGCCAATCCAAGGAACGCCCCCTCAGAGACCTTGTTCTTCGGGGGATGCCTAACGCGATCAATTCGTGTGTGAGGGATTCGATCCCCTAACTAACAGATTTCATGAGTTCGCGTCCTAAATCCAGTGGGATTTAAAGCCTCCCTTAATGTATGCTAATGCTTTATACATATAGGTATATTGCTTGACTGAGATAGGAGATCGTTCGTGAATAACTTTTTTTTTTAAATTTAGGACTCATCCTTTGTACTCTTGGTAGAAAAGGAATAGCGAAATCGCGAAGTCAGTCAGGTGTTAAAGTGAAAGGATTTCGGGCGTGAACATACCTAAGCCACACGAAAGAAATATAAGGAGACAAGGACTCAAGCTTTGCTCAAGACCGCCTGAAGGTCCTTTAACTCGTTTAGTTGCTATGAACCTCCATACAGGACACACGTAACCTTAAAATGGGATTCGGTATGCGGGTATGTGGCATTCTGCTTGGATTGGTGCCTACCGCTTAACTCTTTGCACTCCAAGCATACCACCTAAGCACACTCAAGTAGAAATTAACCTCTCAGTAGGCACTGTACAGGGTGCTCAAAAACTGATGGTCATTTCTTCCAGGGGTGAATCTACACTCCTGGATCGGTGGACAATTATTGTGGAAAAAACTTGCCACCAAATTCTTTATAACAGAGAAAATTAATGTTAACTTTTTTTACGTCAATATATTCCGCTCGTTGAAAGGAGAAAAAGTTTGAAAGGAAAAGCATCGTTTTCTACGAAAAAAAAATTCATAAAGCTTTAGCGTGGCTGAAGTGATCTATGTATATTGTACCTACTGGATGAAACCATTTTTCACGTTTTTGAGAAAACGATGCGTTTGCGACATGCGATTCTTTTTAAACTTTTTCTGCTTTCAACGAACAGAATTTATTGTTCAATGTCAGACACAATTTTACGGCAAGGTTTCTTAATAAACGTCCATCGATCCGGAGGTGTAGATTCATGTCTGAAAGCAGTGACCATCACTTTTTGAAGACTCTTACACACTGTAGACTTCGCAAATTCTAGAATTAGGTGTAAGTATTACCAATTTCGAAGCGATTCTGTTATATGATTTCCTGTTCCAAGGTCTTCTATTCGGCATGTTCGGCAATGAGCAAATATATCTCCGTTTAATCGATGAACGTGTGAGTTAGAGCTCAAAGGAGTGACTGTCGAATTTACGACTTCGCTACATTTCTATCCCGGAGTATAGGGCCGTTGATTGAATATACGATCCTCGCTGCACGGAATCCGGCCTACCTAGGCGACGGTGGGTGTAATCAAAGTTGCCCCGCCGAAGATCAACGAAACTCGGTGGAACGTGGGCCGTTGATAGAAACCTCGCAAGACGATTACGCAGCGTGCGCCGAGGCCGACAGAAATTATTGATCTTGTTAGGATAATTAGAATTATCGGGTTATGCGGCGTAGGAGATTGCTGTGGCGCGCGCGACGAGGGTAACTTGTGTGCAGCTCGGCTCCGGATAGATTACGAGCCGACGGATTCCGTGGGCCGGAGGGGGCGGTGTGGAGACGGAAGCCCGGGACATGCCGTATGTCGCTTGAATTGTTCATTTGACGGCTTCCTGTGCGCGATCCTGTGTCTCCTGGATTAAATGCCATCAAATATGGAAGGTCTTTCAGCTTTCTCAACACGTCGGAGTCAGGTACAGGCTGTAGCTGTCCTGGTCGATGCGACGGCTCAGAATTGATAAGATAGGCAAGGATTGCTTCATCAATGTTATTCAAGCAATTGTTCCGCTGACTATTGTTCGAAAAGTGACAGAGACTGGGGTCATTTTTTATTATTATTAACCCTCGGTTGTCACACTGGGTCAAATTGACCCTGCAATTTTTTAAGCAAAACACATTTTCTCGGAACTCTCATTAATTCAAACTTTTTTTAAAGCATGATAACACTTTAAATGTCAACTTTCAACGATGGGCATATATTCTACAATGTTCAAACTTTATCTCAGAATTTTGTAGACTTAATTTAACAAATAGTTTTTAAGTAACAACTGATTGAAAATTGACAGGGTCAAATTGACCCAGTGCGACAACGACGTTCGAAAAAGTAGGTGTGACAACCGAGGGTTAAATACTGTGTTCTTGCTGCATCAGAATTACGTAGATTGCTTCAGGGACATTCCAGCTCAAATCGATTACTGTGTACTCTGTATGTCAGAGATCTCGATGAAATTGGCATTATGGTGTAGACCACGTGAAATTAACGGGAGTGTAAGTCATGATGTTGCTGGTTTCGAATTTTGCAATTCTTGCCCGTTTCGCGAAGACAAGTTCTATGAATGAATTTTTGTCTCCAGAACTGTTAGATTGCACCTAGTTTGTTCTTCTGGTATTGTAGTCAAAGAGGATTGGATTTTCTGAATATATATTATCTTCGGACCGAAAAGTCGTTGATACAACATGAGAATTATAAACAAATTCGTGCTGTTAAAAATATGTGACCCTTTTATGTCCACTTTCTCTATTTTTATTTAGGTATTACTATTACAGTAGTAAATAGAAAACTTACTGACGTAATGAAAATATTGAAATACTAAACCTAACAGCAGATATGTTCTCAATACAATAAATAAATACCTACATTCCTTATCAAAATTAACTATTGCAGTTTTCTCCGGGTTAACCACAAATACAAGCAAGTGGCTCAGACACTTCTTAACTAACGGAACGAAGAAAGCGCGTCGTTCAGGTGATAATCCGTATGTTGTGTGCTTCACAGGCAGTTTGCTGCGAATGGATGCGCTCGCATGCATGTATGCACATATAAATGAACGTAAATGCATGCAGATATGCATACAGCACGAACTCGTGACATATGCATGTTTGAATTCACGCAAGAACTATTTCGCTGGAGATGAGCTTTAAAAGAAACAAGCAAAGCATATATTAATGTTATCAAAGCGTGGATTCTGCTTATGGGGGAATCCTATTTTGGGGGCAAAAAGCATAGCAAAAGTTGGGATTTTTTTTCAAGAAACTAGCGATTCGATTCAACTGAAATTTGGACCATGTTTTTATGCATCATTGAAAAAGTGTCAGTTTTTTTATTATTAATTTTTAATAATATATATGGGAGTTAGGCATGATCGACCGTCATCCCGCGTAAAATTCATCGTCCGCTGATTTGCGTGACATTTATCTTCGAAAACATAAAAATGATATAATCATTATATCGTAATATGCGGTGAATATCTCCTAATAATTTTAAAATCGATTCGGATCCGGTCATTTTGCATACCAAACCAGAGAACGCCATTCAAGCACTGAAATATTAATATGGCTTAATACACCATTCATTCCTCTCAATTCTTTATCTGGCGCAATCGCTCAACTCGCGTTACCAATAACGCTAATTGCATCGAAGGTAGCGTTACAGATTTTATACGTTGTTCTCGAATAAATTCCACAGCGATCTGGTGGATTAATTTCTACTGTATAAAAAATCTATTCGCAAATCGCTGAATCTACCATATCGAAATCTTAATAAAATTCGATCCAAATAAATTAACACACGAATATGCTACGGATCTTTGAGTCCCTTCTGCTGTTTGCCTTTATGGGCTCTGGAATTCTACAGACAGAGAGAAATATCGTTGAATGACCTAAGATCAGGGTTCGTCTAATTAAAGTAACCTACCGTCAGAAATAACAGGATCCATTTCGTTGGAACAAAGCCGATGAAAAGGAACGATACCGGCTAATCGTAGTACCATTGTTGCAAGGGTAACACGGAGAAACGATCCTCCGAAGCCAGTTTAAGGTCACCGGGAAGCCTTCCCCCCGATTTCAACGATTCCCAGCTTTTTCAATTAATCCCGTCACATTTAGACGGTCGTTTAGCCAGTTTAAAAAGCTTTCTCTTAAAAATTCAAATGGAAGGAAAAGTGACGTTGCTCGAACTTCTGTTAATTTTATTACTTATCTTATCGTTACAGCGTCTATGGTTGTGACGAAAATTATGCTAGCTTTATACGAAATAATACTAGTTCGATGTACTGAAGAGTAAATAAAAAAGAGTTTGTGGTTGTTGATAATATCTGTGTACTAAAATTTAATTTATATTTTTCGTAATTAATTGGGAGATGTGTTACGGTTGTCTGTAGAGTGCATATAATAATATATGTGTTTTTGTGTTTCAAATAATACTGCCGCACCCAGAAATATAAAATAACATATTTGAATTAAGAGATATGTTATCAGTGTTTATTTACAGAAGTTGACTTAGCATTACAATTTTATTCGCGATGATATTGCATTTTGAAACAGTACGTATTAATTTAAAAAATATACTTTTATTAACCTTATTAAGCTTTCTCTCGTAAGCTTGATAAAAACCACTGCGTAAAGTATAATTATAATTTTCTCATAGCTTTGATCCTTCGTTACACTCTGAAGGTAGTATATATTCCTTAATAAATATTGGAAACAAATACTTTCCCACTGTGTCGGAACAACGAGAATTAGTTCTTCATTAAACGTGTTACTGAACGGGAAATTGGAGCAAATTTTCATTCCAGACATTGTTTCTTTAGTAGCGATAAACTGATATTCATTATACAACTGTAATATCGTATATTTAAACGAAGTACCCCTTACAGAATACCTTTCACAGACATCGCGAGATGAAGTTTCATTACGGCAAAGAATGCTTTAATGCCAGACTCAGGTAATTAAATTCTTCCTTTATCCAAGAAAGAACGTGTGCATGGCAGAGATTTTCATTAAAACGATAGATGGCCAAAGGATTCGCCCTAGCATTTTAAATGGAACCCTCCTATACACGCAACGTCACATAATTTCACTACGGTCGCACAGCACAAGAAAACGGTACTTAAAGTATCATTACTACACACAGAAATCTCACTAAACACCCTTATCGAATAGCTAGAAAGTATAAACTACGTGAATTCGAATAAATACCCCATCATGAGCCTGAATCACGGCAAGATACACATTATCACACACTCCCTGAATCACTCGGTTCACCAAAACGGAGAAACAAGCTCCCACAGAAACACAGAAGTCACGTGCAAGGCGAGTCGGGTACCTATGTATTTAAACGAAAAACGAGGCTGAGGATTCGATTTAGTCGCGAAAAGAGGGAGGCCATGTTCTTTATTCCCGCGATTTATTGCATCCCAGGGTCACGTTTATTCTCGGAGGCAGGCGATAGTTGCGCGTTTCTCCCTGGGATCGCAACACCTGTGACCGTTGTTTAACCGTTAATGCCCGCGATGGAGCCGGCGCGATGCACTTGGTTGAATTCCTTCGTGACGATACGCGCGAAAGCGAATCCTGCCGCTAATTGCGCGGGAATCAAAGCCAACGTACCGTGAATTCTTGAACGATACGCCCTCGACAAACACGTGGCAGTGTGTGCCGGCACACTGTGCAGTCGCACACGTTATCGTTCGTTCGGAAACGGATATTCGGCGAAGGATACGCTCGATGTAATCCTGGCGTGAGAAAGTGGGCAAGGCATTAGACAGGGATGTGTCGATCGGGCCGCCGTTATTGACAACCGGGGGGAATTTAGCGGGGAAATAGGACGGCGATCACCTTTGATCGGTGATGTACTAAACAGCAAGGTTGACGGTATTTGGTATTGAAATTGTGGAATAAGTTTCAAATGCGGGGACGATGGATTTAGATATAGTAGATGTGGAGGAACGATGTTGAGATGAGTATGTTTAATGCAGAAAACAACATATAAGTGTCTCTGAAATATTTAGAATGGAACTGTTTAAGATTTCGAATATATATACATTTACGTGTGTTAAGAAGCCATAGAATGATTGTTAGAAAATTGACAGACTGTTTTTTAAAACAATTTTTTCTTTATTTCTGTATAATTAATTGTATTGTTAATTTAATAATGGTAGACTAGAAAGTTAGCAACGATTCAAATCTTCAATTCAGTATTCCCGTAAATTTTCCTCATTAAATACGTTGCTATTACGAAAACCACTAAAAAGTATTATTATTACGTTATACTTGTTTCATTTAGCAGTAAACGCAATATTAATTATAAACATTACTGGAATTTATTTAATTATTGATGGAATAAATCGTTCGTACTCTTATACAAATTGCATCGCAGTTGATGATTAAGAACTTTAATTAATTTTCTATCGTTAGTTTAATTAAATTTCGTCCCACTTTCAGAGTTGTTAAAAGTAACGTCTTTCTAAAGTAATGATACTTTCACATTGCTTTTAATTAAAACCAAGTTAAAATTCAATGTATTTAATATCGTGATGGAGGTGCGTTCTTACGGATTATATGCTCGTGGCAAAACTAGTTTCGAATGTTAAACAATTTATAAACTCAATACAGCCGGCAAACATGAAGTTTAATTTAGGCAATATAACAAAATGCAAGACGATATGATTGCTCTGTGAAGGTACGAGGAAAGTGCACGGCAAGAGATAAGTGGAAGAGATATAGATCTCTACGCGTACGAGTAGAGACCAATCGTACGCCAGGCATCTTGACAAATGCACATCAAATGCACATCAATACGTCGTACGATTGGTCTCTACTCGTACGCGTCTATGACGCGACGCTTCGTGGACGGACGGGCTTAGTGAAGAGTCCTGTAGTCTGTAATTGTTAGTATGAACTTGATAACATACTTTATAAATGCTTCTCTTCGTTACTTTGACCATTTTCATCTAAAGCAATTAACATTTTCTTCTTATAGTACTTATTATTCATCTTAACAATAATGTTTGACACTGCTACGCAAATTGCATAATATAAAATAATAAACATTATCATATCCACCACGTTTTCAGATATATCACTTCCAACTTACCATATGTTTCCAGACGAGAAGAAACACGGAATCGTTTCTTTAAAACGATTAAAAAAACCTACGTTTTCACAATCCTTTGCAAAGAAAATACAAAAATTCTCTTCTCATTACCAAATATTTCTCAATTCAAGTCATGAATCCCAGATACTCAAACAACGCATTCAAATTTCAACCCAAAAAACATATAAGCCCTAAACATATCTATTCTTTCCTCACAGCAGAATCTCCTATCTTCCCAAGTTTATCTCACGTACACCTAATTTAGCTAATTTTCCGCACACTAACTGAATCAAATCATTCAATTTCACTGCCCTCCGAAATTCATTCGCCTCTGAAGCCACTCATACATTCTGGCTGCATTCTGGCACAAATGCACGCAAATAGATACGCGGCGCCAGGTGGACAGCGATATTCCAGCAGCGCACGTGCGCGTGTCGAATGTGTAATCGTGTACAACGGCATCCTTGAAAAAAATTAAGTCCATCTGCGTCACATGCAGCATGATAAGGTCGACCGTGAAAAACGACCCCTCGAAGCTGCATCCTGTAAAATTCACCACGTCATGGCCACGCTGTGCTGCACGCCAGATGCAGATGGACGCGAGCGGGTATCGCGGGCGTACGTTTGCCAGGTCGTGACTTTCGCGGGAGGCCTCCCATTGCGCCATATAGGGCTTGCATATTTCAAGAGATCAGAGGGAGAGGAGCGAAGTGTCGTTTGAAAATGAAAGACGCTCCGTAATGGATATCTGTGCAGTGAGAGAGAGAGGGAGGGAGAGAGAGAGAGAGAGAGAAACCTCATCGACAAAATACAAATGTCGAAAGCGCAGCACTCGCTGCCTGTTGTTTCACGCAAACATCGTTTGCTGTTTTTCAGGTGGAAAGTTTCACCGTTGCGAGCATCTCGTTTTTCATGGAGAACCACTCTTCAAGGAAAGTTTCCAGTGCACCGGATATCAACTCGTTCAGCTTTCTGATTTCCCAGAGAGTTCTGCTCCCGTACTTGTATTTCCCACAGGTGACGGATTCAACGTTAATTTTTGGTTCGAGCCACGTGCAATTTGCAATTTTCTTTGGCGACTGTACCGAAAGTAGGTGTAGTTAAATATAATTTAGGTTTGTTTGCCTAATTGAAAAGATGTACATTGTATACTCTCTCTCTCTCTCTCTCTCTCTCTCTCTCTCTCTCTCTCTCTCTCTCTCTCTCTCTCTCTCTCTCTCTCTCTCTCTCTCTCTCTCTCTCTCTCTCTCTCTCTCTCTCTCTCTCTCTCTCTCTCTCTCTCTCTCTCTCTCTCTCTCTCTCTCTCTCTCTCTCTCTCTCTCTGTCTCTTTAGCATAGGTATGTAACCTACATTCTTTATCACTGTCCTTACATCAACACTATGCTACACTTATTATTCTACACTTTTAATCTATCTTATTTGCTATCTCCTACTTTATATTCAAATCTTTCTGCCCTCCTGATTTTCGTCTGCTCCTATTCAAATTTTAATCTACCTGTACTCGTTCATCCAACTTTCTCCTGTTCCACGGTCATACAAAATTTCCCTTATTCTCTTCAGTCCCTTGCATCACCACGCCTATCTAATATATGCTCACACTAAATGCCGGATGTGTGAGAAGTCGCTTTATCGTTTGGAACCCGACAAAAACATTTTTTAATAATTTGTATTTAATTTCTTTATCACATAAAGCATAGAAAATGGAAATTCTTTTAGTTTATGTGCGGAAAATGATGTCACGTAAAGGACACTCGTCGTCAACTTCGCAAGCACGGTCTCATTTCCATGACTACTTTCAATATGTCTGATTTCAGAGCTCGAATTTCGTCAGGAATATCGTCCTTACACTGCTATATTGTTCCGCTTTTATTGACACACAGCTGGTCCTTCAGGTAGCCCTAAAGAGAAATGTCTGGCGCTGTCAAATCGGGCGAACGGAAAGGCCAACTGAAATCCGAGGCTCGCGGAATTATTGGATCGCTTCGTCGTGAATTCTTCCATAATAAACTTCAAAAACTAATTTGAAAACATATAATAGAAAAAGAGTTATTCAAATTTTAAATAGTAATTATAGCATTTTGTACTACTATTATATGTTAATAGTAGACTTATTCCTATTATTTAGTCATCAGTCAGTTTTTTTCGCATAAGTTATCCCTTTTTCCTAATAGCATCGACTAAATATATAACGAAGCTTATTAAGATTATAAGATTTTATATTTTATATCTGTGCAAATACAACTGCACAGTACTCTAAATCATGACTGACACAGCTCATGTTTTGCTGCGAGAATTGAACAAGGATGCTTTTAACCGCAGCGTATTTTCTAGGGCCAGGATTTTCGAAGCGACTTATTTCCTAAAAAGTTTTTCTCAAACTCCAGGTTACATTTCGCGTCTTTCGCGGACTACGCGATTTTCTTCAGGGGTTGATGGAAGGCGTGTTGCAACTCTGTGACAGCAGAGAAACGGCATGGAAGAAGTTCTCCACGAGCATGCATTGAACGACCATTGAATCTGACGATTCACATTGGTCAATCCTCGACCTTTCAAGGTTGGTACGAGCAGAGGGTGGAGGACATGCGATCAATACTTTTCCAACGCCACGATAAAATTCCCCGAAACCATTTACGACATACTATAAACTCATAAGCCTATTCTCCTAGAAACCATCAAGCGACAATCCCAGCGATACAAACAAGATTGATTTCTATTCTCTAAAAATCGCTGTGCGGCACAGAATTATAACTTCCCCTCAAATTTACTCACGCCTTACTTCAAGTGTTCTATCGAAGTTTTATCTGTAAAACTTCAGTGCACTCATCAGCGCAACAAACAAGTGCATCGTGTCCACGCAAACGTACCCCTGTTGAGGAGAGAAAGTCTCCTCATAAAACTAAAGGACTCACGAGGGTCTCCAACGATTTATGTGTCTCATCTGGCAGAAACTCGGCCCGTCAGTCTTCGCCTGCAAACCTGGGACTCTTGCAGAACCAATTGTAACCCGCGGAAATAAGGCCATTAGCTCGATCTAGCACCAAGACTCCCGGGGGGTAAGGACCATTGCTAGATGAGCCGTACACATTGTCGTTACTCGCATTGACTAACCGATAAATAGAAAAAACCCGACCCCTCTGTTAGGTGCCTTCTACTCAAGAGGAAGATTATAAATTGACACTTTCCAGCATCACCCATAGCTCCACTCATTCATTCCCACTGTTTTCTTCCGCCGCTCACCACGGAACTGCAATCAGAATCCGCTTAGAACTCAATCGTATCACATTGGAGAACTCGGTCACATCTCAGCGCAGTACCAACTCATAAAAAAGTCTTACAGAACCCAGAGTAAACTCTCAAGGTGCGAATATACGATGAGATTTTACACGACACCAAATAATGGAAATAGTGGCGAGAGATGAGATTTTTGAAAATACATCATGAAACATGTTTCGTGAAAGTCTAGCTTCACAAAACTAATGACGAAATAATTAGAAAATAATAAAATAATGAAACAGTTGTCTTATGAGATTAAAGTCCCGTGTGAGACACGATATATTGGTCTCGTCGTGGATTTGCACCTTTACAGAGCTCATTTACATCTCTCCTGGGGGAAATGAAGCATATCGAGAACACAACATTCCCCGAAAGAGACCTCATTTACTCTAGGACAACACAACTCGTGCATTGAGAACTGTACCATGTTTAATGCATTAAACTAATTGTCACTTTATCTTAAGAACATAATATAAATACAATAAGTGTTATTGATCAGACGTGGTGCTCTCATTTACCACAACACCTCCATGTCTCTCGTAAACTAATCACTAGGCTCTTGTGATCGCAAAACATCGCAAGAGGGCGACAGTGCGTCGTGAACCTTACAACCCCCTGTGCGCGACGCTCTGCCACAACACGCGCTGCTACCTCCCAGCCCAGAAGGAAACGCTTTACAGGTGTATCCCTACGCGCTCCACCCGTTAAACTGACTAAAAAACCACGTTCCAAAGGAATCCCGAGCCAAGGGCTAACACCCCGTCGAAATTGCATTTCACCTTATCGCATACGTTCACCGTGTACAAAACGGCCGCACGAAATGCAAGGGGTCGCGCGTAAACACACAGACGTCCGCTGAAATTCACACGGACTCGCGCGCGCGCTTATACCAGGCAAGGTCCCCTTGTGAGCATGCACCGAAAGAGAGTCTTATATTAGTGGGAGAGGAGGGCGCGCTTTGATGCCAGAGACGTCCTATTGTTCCTTGTTTGTTCTCTGTACCTCTGTACAGGTGCACACACTCGCGCGCCGACGTTCACCGTCGCGCACTAACAACGATGAACTCGAGTGTGCGGGGAGCGGCGAGCAAAGAGAAAGGGAGATTATTTATGAGATCTTGTCGTGCGATGGTTTGATGGCAAGCAGGGGAAACAACAGACGGAATGATTTAACGTGCGTTGCTGTTTCTTGGTGTTAAATGGCGACTGCTGTTATATCATAATTGGTCGCTGGCCATGCGGGTCCAGAGACTTGAGGCCCTTTCTACGCGAGAAACTTCTGCATCCAGTGAGCATGTTGGAGATATTTGCTTTGCGCGTTAAGAATAGTAGATGGACCTTGAAACACCGATGAAAGTTTCTGTAGTAGAGGTTGAGAAAAATTTCAAAAATTATATATACACACTAGCAAAATACCTCCGCGCTTCGCTTCGAGCCCAAGAGATATTGAGAAGTCCGTGAAAAGACAGTTTACCGCTTTTCACCCCCTTAGGGGTTGGTTAGGGCAAAATCCTGAAATTGGTTTTTAGGTATTTATGTGGGTAATCTGTACGAGTAAGAACCAAGTTGATATCTAATCGGGCCTAAGAGTTATTGGGGAGTTCGAGAAAATACATTTTACCCCTTTTCACCCCCGTAGGGGTGGAATTTCCAAAAATCCTTCCTTAGTGGGTGCCCACGTCATGGAGACAATATACCTTCCAAATTTCACGTTCGTAAGGTAAACGGTTTGAGCTGGGCGGTGATGAGTCAGTTAGATTTCTTCGACGAGACTTGTAAAATACTGCTTTCAAGAGCTCGACAAGCAGAACATTGAACAGAATATTTTTTTAGAAACATTATTTATGGTGTTAGGCTACAGTGACTCGGTGTGCATATTTAGTGCACCTCCAGATGTAAATGCGTTGTTTCACTGAAAAAATGATGTTTCGATGCATTAGCGTCGGTAGCTACTCTGCGGTTTTTGGGAAATGTGGAAGTTGTACATGCGAAGCTTGAAACTATCTTGCGCGGATGGTGCTTTTAAAAGCCCGGTGGAACATGTAGAATGTATGCAGACACGGATTTCTTAATGCGCGCGCATAGGGCATAGAGCTTGCTTCAACGCAAATTATGCTTCTATTTCTTTGAAATCTCCTTTTTCCTCCAAATTTTTGGTAAAGTAAATCCTACCTCTGTTAGGTACGAACTAGGACCCTTTCGTTAGGTGACTTTCCATGAAATTCGAATAACGAGGAACGAAACGTTTCAATGAATTAATGATTCCACTACCAAGCATCGCTGCAAAAGGTTTGTAAATAACAAGGAATCTATCACCGGGCATTTGTATTTATCCGTTCATAAGCATCGTTCAGTGCGTACATACATTTCCAAAATACAAAATTAATAAATGATTCCCGGCGTTTCGTGTGTTTTCGCCACTGAAGCCTCCATATTATAATTTCGCATGAAATAAATGTGCATGACGCTGACGATATTCCCCGGTGCAAATACACGATGTACAAATATGCTGCAACGCGCGTAATTTCCGTTATAACAGTCGCTGACACTTCGTCCTGCTGTTAATTATAATTTTTTAGCAGTCTGGTGTTTTTGAAGGTCCGTCGGCGTAAATTAAAAAAGAGCCAGCGGAGTAGCTGTATCATCTGCTTCTACCTTTCGAGAATATCGAGGAAAAGTGTATTAAATGCTGCTGTTTTAAAGGAATCAAACACAGCATGCTTACGTACAAGAAGCTTTTCTTGTACACTTATGCGAACTGTGACGCGCTAAGGCAGTTTCCTATATTCACGTTTCAGTAAATAGTTTAAGGCGCGCAATTCTTTCTACTTCCGCCGAGCCTCGGAAGCTCGTCTGCCGCAAGCTGAAGGTCTCTCGAACCTTTTAAGAGCACTCTGCAGTATTTCAACAACCGATCCACACTAAAATGTGACTAAATACACTTTTTTGCGAGTGCCAAGACAAAAGATACTTCCGACTGCGAAAATCGATTCGTGTCTAGTGTGTAGACCCATTCTGAATGCAATTTAAAACGTGTCACAGTCCCAGTTATAATTTACTTGTGGAGGTAAGCTCATTACGTAAAATGCAACAAAAAACTTTCCTTATTTGCTGAGCAAGCTCGTTACAAAACATTTATAAACTTTATATCCATTGTTCCTTCGCTATTATTAATCCACTTCCATTTAAACTTTCTGGTATTGCTGTCGTTTTCTCACAAGCAAAGCCATTACACAGCTGTAAGTTGAGAGAAGTCCATTGCAATAGCTGACTGACATGTTCTTGCTAATGCATGGAGAACTTTAATGGGAAATCTTTTTCCTTATATTTGATGGCATTTAGGAATTCAGAGACACTCAATGAAATGAAAGGCAGAGGTACCGTGCACACTGCATTGGCCTGGGAAATGAAAGATGTCATTGAGACCAATTCAGAATCGATTTTAATGCCAAAAATGCGACCTCATTTTGTGATAGATATTGCAAGTGGTCGTATTGAATATAAAAAATTCAAATATTCGAAGAGAATATGTTAAACGCGTTGAATTTCAGTTAGTAATACAAACTGGACGTTGAATGTGAAACGTAGATGAAACTTTATATTGGCCTTGAAATAGGTTTTTAGCATCTCAAATTTGTATTCACTTCTATAGTTCATAAAACGAGCCAAGCAATTTAATACTTTTACCAGAACAGTTTTTCTCGCAAGATGTGTGCGCGTGACATGGCACTTCAACTTCGCAAAGTTATTATATTCCTATACGGCCGACGCGTCGCTAACTTCACGAGCAAAGCGTCTTCTCCAGCATCCCCCCGTTTTGTCAACAAACTTCCATTCCCATCGTGCAGAAATGCAACGCTTCGGAGGCGTAATTGGGAAACGCTGACAACTATCCGCCCGCCAAGTCTGAAAGCACACTAAATCGTATTCCTAAAGAGCGAAGCCAGGGCATTAATTAACTTTGAAGCAACGAAGTAACTGTGGGATTGTTTTGAGATGAGCTAAACGCAGAGGGAAAGTGCAGTTGTTTTAGATTACTAAAATTCCACGAGGCACGCGCATATACTATCTCTCTATCGTCTGTCAAAGAGAATGGAAAATTGGCAAATCGATGTTTGGATGCATTTAGAAATGCCAGGCGTAGGAACTTCGTTCTGCTTCTATTTTAATCCGCCAGAATTCACCTTCTCCAATACACTTTTATCATCGTAGATTCTACGAACTAGCCAGCAAACAAGAATTTTCAAAACAAACTAAAAATATCTCAGTATTCTATCTCTCGACCAATAATTCCACCAAACGAATCACTCGGCAATTATTAAGCCCGATCAATCGTCGCAGAAACAGACATGTGAAATGAAAGGAGAAGGAGAAAGGATGTTTTTGAATTTTGCAGCAGGCACGTGCACGAAGGAACAGCAGAGGATTCAAAGCGAATCGAAAATGGATTCATTCGCTGCCAGTCGGCCGATTAAGTGGCGTATGAATTTTTAACAGGGCCGGTGGCATATCACGTTTTTATTAAACACTGCGTGCTTTGCCACTGTTGTCGGTTAACCCGAAATTTATCCAGCTGAATCCACAAATGGTAGTCGGCGCTTGCTAAATAGTTCCTGGCACGCGCTTACACCGGCTCCTCTTTGGGCGTGCTTTAGGTACGAGCAAGTAAAGCGGGCATTCAAGTCAAACACACAGATAATTCCGTATTAAAATACGCCTGTTCACAGCGATTCATAGCACGCCTTTGAGCCCATCGAGCCCTCAGCCACGATTACGTTTAAAAGGGGCATCGCTTTCAATCGTGAATTGCCATGAAAGTTGAGTGACACGATTAGTAACCGATACATACGTGGATATGGATTCTCTGAGCATTTACAATTATTTGACTGGATGATAGAATTTGTGGAAATAAAAAAGTCAGTGTTAGTCAATGTATATCCGTAAATTAATAATTCCTGAAGTAGGTGGATATTTTGTTTTTTTAGAAACGTCTTCTCTATGTTTGGGGTACTCTTAGGTTGTAGATCTTGTGTTACAGTTTGTGTATTCGTACAGCGAATGTTTGTATTTGTGTTTGGTATATAAATATAAGTATTAGGTGCCTTTTCACATGCACACAGAAGCTGAGGAGCAGTCGAAGGAAATTCTTGCAGATAAAGAAATTTTGAAAAATATGGATTTACTATTTATTTAGAGAAACTACATTTATTTAAAATGAGGAACAATTGATATTCGTTTAATTACTCGTATTCGTTTGAAGCTCACCAGTTTTTGGTGCGATGAGTTCTTAAAGAGTTCTGAGGTCTACCAAAGATACACCGGTTTTCTCTTTTTTCACTTAACTTTGATATATTCTAAATGGTCTCAGGGTAGTTTCGCTGATTAAATCGAATCCAACATTCTCGTTGCAATTTAAGCAAAGGAACGAGAAACAATAACAATTTCCTACAATTCCAATCCACTCTTTGTGCGGTAACAGGCGAACGCGATTCAATTACTTCTACGCAATCGTCGAGGAAACGACGCTCTTTTTCTGACCTTTCTCTCCATATACTAATCATTTGACAGCAGCAGCTGCGTATTTTCCCCGACAAATAAATATTTGCGACGCACTTTGCATTTAACGTGTTGGTATTAAAGTTTTAACGACTTAGCCTTTGTGCTTGTGAAAATCATGATATGAAATAACTGACTCCTATAAAGATATTTAATTCCTACGAAATTCAACTTCTACACAAAGTTATCTTTTTATAAATATAGATTTCATATATAGCTTCGTATTTGTGAGGCTATTTTCAAAGTGCTCGACAATATCCGCTTCAAACACTTAATATTTAATTATCTTTAGAAAGAGGAAGGTACTTTATTAATACCTTTTATCAAAACAATGCAATTATTAACTACACCGTCCAAAAATATTTAAATAACCACCCGAATGCTGATTTTAACTCCGTAAGTTAACTCGAGATTACCAAAGACAAATTGTGCATGAAACCAAATCATAACGTACAGCTCCTAATATTCCAAGAATATTAAACACATCTCACAAGAAAATTCCAGCTTAAGCAAGGAACAGCACCTCTGTCAATAACCCAAACAATGAATAATCTATCATAATATTAATATAGTTATGAATAAAAAGAGAAGTGTTTTTTCCTTTTTACCTAAAAATACTACAGGTACGTGGGCATCACAAAAAATTTGGTAATGACAAGCTATTAGAAAATTCTAGTATATACACACACTAAGTAGTAATACACAACACAGACTGTGCGACATATTCCCTTCAGTTTCCCTGTAGAAAAACCACACCCCTTCACGCTTCTTACAACTCTTAGCAAATCTATCGGACAATTCACCACCGTCACGCTTAATTACTCTCATCGCATCAGTTGCGATCGTTTACGGCAGGAAATAGTTCGTTAGATTTTTCCGTGAAGAGCACAGCGAGACACGAATATGAAGGTGTGGTGTAACGGAAGTGTCCGTTGGCGAGGGCGCAATTCGCGTAATTGGTCGAAAGGCGAGGACGATGTTCCTCGCCGGAAGTGAAATAGCCTATAACTCTTCGTAAAAGCTCGAGGCCGGATTGCCGAGATCGGTAAAAAAAGTTAAAAGATGCCCGGGGAAGAGGCGTAAGTGAAATTCAGTGTAGAAGACTTTAATTCAGACGGTGACTCTAGAAATCTCCTATTGATGCGGCGGAATTTATCGACGGCCCCCTAAAAATTGATTCCCCCTGGCTCGCGGTGAATTACGGCTTTTCCAACGGAACAAATATTTGAAGGATTTACCTCGTCCCGTTTTAAGTAACCATTATTCGCCTCTGTGTACGAGCAGAGGAAAAAGTTTCTCGTTTCACCGACCCAACGTTTCTCCCACGAAGGGATGCTCGTCGGAACCGGAATAGATTTCAGCGCGTCAAATCTTCCCTTGTTTAATTAAAGAGCGTACTCCTTGGAGAAATTCGGCTGGAACACAATACATTTTTTACTTCTAGAAGCTCTCGCGTGGCTACGAAAACTATTTTTCGTTGAATATTCATCCGTGTTGGAGAAATGTGTTGCAATTTACAGAGTTTAGACTGTCTTGTGTACAGTTACTGTACACTTCTTGTAGGCAGATTGTAGTAGCGCAAACCACATAAGTTTTACCCACGAATTAGAGTCTGTATGTTTATGAAACATTTAAACTTTCATAATGACGTCGCATGATTTTAGAGTGGCGGAGTAATAGGGGTGACATAATGAGCTATATTTTAAGGTCTACACATTTTACGCAACTGATATTTCTTCGTTTCTGTTGGAACCTACATGTCTATCCACGAGAATTTCGAAATTGATTGGCATGTATAAGATTATGAACAGGTAGGAAAGACAGTATCTTGGAAAAAAGCTTTAGGATAATGGAATTTTTCAAAAGGTAATATTATAAAGTATCTAATAAAACAGTTGAAATGGAAAAGTATATAATAATATAAGCAATATAAAGTTTGTCCAAGCACATTGCTTGTAGAATCACAGTTTCAGTAGTCTACTACACCATAAATCCGACAACTCTTATAGGTATCTAGAAATCTCATACTTACGCCGCAATTTTTAAAAATTGATTCCCAATAATGTAATACAAACAATCAGTTGAAAGAATTAGTAGCACCTAATTGTTGCAAGCACTGATGAATAAAATAGTGCAACTTATATTTAATCGTATGAAATGAAACAAACTGTTTTTAGCCCTACATTAGCAAATTTGTATGGAGAAGTTTTCACTATAACATACTCATGTATCTTAAATCATCGCTGCGAAGTTCGTAAGCACCCGAGCATCACCATTTCTATAATCTCTTAATAGTATCGGGACAAGAGTGGTGCCGTGTTATCACAAAATTGTAGTGTCGCCGCGCTAATGTACGTACCTCGTAACTGATAATACACCCCCTATCTACGTGCCTTTATAATTACAAATCCTATACTTGATGCAACTGGAGGCGCAATTAACGCTAAGGGCGTAAACTTAGGTTGTTATGTCTCGCAAAAAGGGTTGAATGTGAATTGTTACAGTTTTTTAAACCGATGAGGGCCTATTATAGGTCTCCACAGAAATCTCTTTCTGAATTCGAATGTAAAAATGAAACAATGGGTAATTAGAAATAACTGAGACATACGAATTGTATTGCCAGACATACTTGATTTATATCTGGTAGAGAACAAAAATCCTTCTCGAGCAGTTTAAATAAATTTATGAGCAACGAAGTTGTAGAACAAGAAGTGTGAAATCATTTTGGATGACAAACATTTCTCCTGAATTTCTGTGACAACTCAATCGCACTCAGTTACTGTCGTCTAAGAAAAGTTATAAGCATATATTTGTAGTCATCGATTAAAGCAACAGACCTGTAGGTACTTACTAAGTTTGTATCGAGTTGGCTCCGAAAATCAATTGCACACAGATGCGTGCATGTAGGGGTTGTAATCAACACTACTACTGTGTAAAGCATACTTCTTTAATGAAGCTTTCCCGTTGTCAATAACGAGCAAATATAAAAAGTCACATAATGCAGAAAATAACATAGAAGACTAAACTAAGTAAAATAAATTGAGATTTTATATCAAATTCCTCTCGCCATAACACAACATTTTCTCTTACTACTGCCTACTTATAACACCCAAGTTCATTATTACAATTCTTCATTCGTCAATAGTACACTCCGAAAAGTACGAATTGTATGCGCAGGAAGTTTACTTTATGAGAAGTTAACTATGAGGAACTTAACAATTACTATTACTTTACTTTATGTCCTGCAAGAACTGTCTATTAATTCATCAATTTCGAAACACATGTAAAAACAGTACGCATATGTACATCCATATTCACCGTGACGAATGTCACGTGTCCACGCTGAAACGCACATGGTAAATCGATGCGCATATTCCTGATCAACTACATCACTATGCGCGTACGCGTAATTTCTCGGTAATGTCAACGCAATTTCACGTTGCCTTCACCGAGCACCGTCATTAATATGCCTATTTTAGAACAAGTGACATCGTTCGATATCCCTTTAGCAATAATCACCATACTTTTTATGGATGAATTCTATAAAAAAGACTCGAATATTAACGAACGTTTCGTTTGTGCCTCTATGGCCAGTACGAATAACTGGGAGGATTAAAAGAGGATATTAGTCTGCGATAAAAGCTCTGCAAAGGAAAACGACATGCCTTCTGTCGAGAATTTCAGTAGCCGGAGCTGCAGCTTCGCTACTCAAACTGCGTGAAATTCAACAAAATTACCAAGCCCGAGGGAGAGAGCAAATTTTAATTAAAGACAATCGACGGTGGATCCGTGTAATTGTAAATACAGAGGTATAGCTGTTGTAGCGACGAGTGGCACCCGTTTGGCAAAATTTTGCTCTGTACGCTGACTGCAGGAAGAGGACAATTTCAAATATCGAAAAGCAAAAGCTGCCTCGTCACGTTGATGTAAATATTAATTTTCAATGGCGTATCTTTCTAATATGTTTTAGTAATCGTGTTACGGTATGAGAAATCTAGTTGTTGAAAGAAGGGGTTTTAAGAACAAGTGTGAAATCAACGTTAGATGTATTTCATTCGGAACTTATTTAATTTCAACGATAGCAAACAGTACACAAGAAAGTATTGAATAAAATATTCGACGAAAGAGTAAATTAATGTTTCTTGAGAAGATCACTTTCTAAATTCTATATCGAACCTTTCCTTAAATCAAATAATACCATGTGTTACACAAACTGTATTGTAGTTTAAGTGTTGCCGATGCATACTATTGTTAACAAGATTTCTGAATCCATTTGAAATGAAAACATAAAGAAAGTTTCACAGAACCTTCAATTATTTACGTTACTGTGCACTAAGATGCGAGGATTCGTTTTGGTTCGATGACGTTAAGAGCAGCTAAAAATGTCTTGCATTTCCTCAAATTTTTTATTTGACCTTCCATCACTGAAATATGATGTTTTTATTAAATATCGCCAAGACTTAATCTACAGCCGACTCAGATTCATAATATCACGAAAATGGACGAGAATGGTTTCTGTTTTCAGTACGTAAAATCGTTACTTATGCTTCTTATTCAGCACAGTAACTAAAGAATCTCTACAGCTGGGTTGGTTGAAAAGCCACTGAAAGAATTCAGCTACATACAACTAACTGTAAAAAAACATTAAATGGAAGCTTGATTCCTTCGACAAAGGCTAATTAAGAACTGGTTCTTTACATTCTAATTGACGAATTGTTTTATACAGATCTTAAATACCTCCCATTTACTGCCTTCTCAGCTTTCTTTTCTTATTGAGGGACAATGCTATGTACTTGAATAATTCTAAAGGTAACTCTTCAGTGCTCACCTTCATTATGTACTATCTGAGATAGTTCCTAAAGCGATAAAGCCAATTAATATTGTGTTCTTAAAAAAACTCTTATAATTACAACACATTTTCGTATCAAAGACAATAGAAACTAAAACTTATGTGCTCCTAGAAATAAATTCCTAGATCCCACCATGAAGTTGGTACCTGATTAGCAGTCGACGCATTCCAATTATGAAATAATTGCCCAACTCGAAAGTACCAAATGAGATTTATAACTATCGTGAGAACGAATCTTCACGAACTTTCTTTCAGCATTAAACAATTTCGTGTGAAACAAGTGGAAACGACGGAGTACTTGCTTCAGAAGCTGTCCCATTAATAGTTGCCTAAAAATTAAAGGCAATTATCGAGAGGCAATAACAGCAGTTAAGGTGAATATTATTAAGGTCATTAAATAACGGACGCAACAATTGGTCGTTACACGTAATTTCCAGCAAACTGGCGTAATAGCCAGGAAAATATATTAACTGGTAGAAAAGCGTTCCCTAGTAGAATTCGCCGCCATTAAACGCGACTGCGACGCAATGTTAAATCTTCGTGCATTCTAGTGCGTGGCACTTTAGTAGGTATAGAATAAACAATTGTAGCGTGGAACCTCGATAATACGGCACTAACGAGATTTCGGTAGCAGATTAACGGATATTCCCGACTATTGGGCGATACTCCTCGAGATATCGCAACACAAATATCCGCCTTTTGCGAGTAAAACCGCTTTGGCGAACGATAATCGCGACCCTTTAGTATTCCACCAGCGAAGATGAGCGTTAACTCCTTTAGAAGCGGATTAGCATGCTTATCGTACCACAGTGTGTATTAAGAGCCACAAATGAATCGAGGCCACGAAGCTGTAGCCTCTTAATACTGAAACTATTTAGCCGAAGTGTTTCCTTCCATTCTGTAGGAGTCTGGAAAATGCGTTTTCTAATATCTTTTGCCAAAATTTGTTAAAACATCCAGGGCCAATAGACAACTCTAGTATGTGGTTATCTGCACAAAGTGTAAATAGCGTATAGAGTAAAAGTAATTTGTGGCTAGGCGAGATAAATAAATGAAAATAATGTCTCATATTTTGCCGGACTGGGTGTTTAATCTTTTAAAGAAAACGACGTAACTGCAGGCAGTTGCTTCAAAGGAAAAAGCTTATAAGTGCATATAAATGTCAAAGCTCGTTTAAAGAATGAAATGGAGAGAAATCGAAAATGCAATTCAAGGAATTCTTCAAAGGAACTTCATAAAAGGGGAACGAAAAGCCTATTAGAGACTTTGAAACGATTGTTCATAATGAGACAAAAATAAAATGATTAACAAAAAACATTTCACTCTGCCCATCACGCGGAACGAAATCCCCGTGCTACTTATAGAATGGCCTACTATTTCCCCTTCAAAAAAACAATTCTTTCTCACACATCTCCCTTACCGTCGAAAGCAGTGTCCACAGGTATGGAGGCTAAGCCGAACATCTAGCAGAAGGGTGCACAACAACGCCCCATTTTATTTTCCATCGATTAATCTCGAAGCGTATAGCCCGTAAGTCACGCAGTTTCCCGGTGACGGGGCCGGTCAAACGACCTCGTTAACGGACAAAAGGGGAACGAGCTTCCAATGATTCGCGATGAATCGATACCGCGGGGGCGTCGACGCATCGGTGCGTCGCGTTCATATGCACCGAGGTCACAGTCGCGACACGGTGGAATCGCGGATGGAAAGCGCCAGCGACAAACGAAGGGCGCGACAACTGGTCTCGACTTGTGCTCGCGACTAACAGCCACCCTGAACCTGTCAGCTGGGGAAGACGAGTTACCTCGTCGCTCGAGAATTACTTCGCGTTGGGTAACACGAGTGGATTCGTCACGAAGATTTCGAAACTTCATAACGTCTTAGATTATACATCGCAGTTTACCGTGGACGAGAAGAGTTCGCATTTATTTTTAACACACTGGAGACGTTTCTGATGACTCAGAAAGCTTCTCAGGAGTTCGCCTCTGATTGCTTCGGTTTTTGGATATGTTTTAGGGGACCGAAAAATAACAAATAAGAACGTATTTTCTATTTTGTCCCGTTTGCACATTTTTCGGGGTGAAAGAACCTCTCAAGGGTCATAAGAACAGGTAGAAAAGTTCCTATTGTTAGTTTAAAGAATGTTATAACATTGTGTATATCAACATCAAGCATGTATATCAAGTTTTATTCATCACAGTGTTATAATATTCTTTAAATTAATAATAGAAATTTTTGTACCTCTCCTTACGAACTTTGAGAAGTGGTTTCACCCCCAAATATGCAAACGAGCCAAAATAAAAGAACACGTACCTATTTGTTATTTCTCTGTCCTCTAAAACATATCCGAGAACCTCTCCAAAAACCTCTCCCTCAGTTAACTGTTAACAGGTTAACTATGGATTTCCGTGGACGAGGATGGCTCGAGGTAATTGGAGGCCGCGTGTCAAGGATCGCCAGGGCATGCTGTCGCCGTGCGCCACTTTCGGTCCACGGTAAATCTGCTGGCTCGTTAAACGCGCCACGATCGAGATTATTGTTCCCCCGTTGCGTTTAAAGCCGACCACCAGCCACGTAAATCTCGCTGCGACGCCTCCCAGCTTTTGCGCGGATACTTGCTTCGGGCCCGTTTCGGCCGATCTGTTGCAGCCCCCAGGGTTAAATTACCCTGGCTGCTAGCACGTTTTGCGATTTCTTTACGCGGTGATGAGTTTGAGGGGGTACATTGGTTATCACTGCTCGTTGCGGTGGTTAATTCTTGAGAAACGTTGGTGGCTTTTTGGTAAATAGAGGATAGGAAATTGCGTGGGAGGATGATGGATATAAAATATTGCGATCTTTATGAATTTTCCATGCGTATTGTAAATTTCCGGTAGAGGTCTATTAATATTTCCTAGTCTATGCAAAGCATGTTTCATCGCTAAATTATACTACCAACGACAGGTAAATTAAAAACCAATTTCATTTCCACGTTTTGGTAGCAGACACTTTGAAGTCGTTCACGAAAGAAATTCCATTTTCTCGCGACATCCTCGATAGCAGAAAAACGATGAAAGTACTTACAAGGTAGGTAATAATACGAAAGTCGATGGAGATTGGAATTCGCAATTGTCCTCCGCCATACACGTGCGCTAATTGGTCAAAGACATTTTTAATTAACCGCGGCACTTTTACGACTCATCCAAAATTCCCACGGATTCTCCAAAGTATAAAAGGTATTCCACAGATGCTGCACTTCAGTTGCTTCCTGAAATCCTTCAAAGCGTTCGACTATCACTTTGATGGATCTAAAGAATGGTTGCTTTGATCCGATCGCCGTGAAACGAAATTTCATGCATAAGGGGAAGGTTTTCACGCTGGAGGATGGAAGGTTCCGAGCATAATTTCAATTTTTTGGTCGGTATCCACGTGGGACCGATTACTAGCATCGAACAGATGCTGACAAACACCATTTCCACTCTGCTGATTTCTTTGAAACTGTGCAAAGCAAATACTGTACGTTATAAAAATACAGATGCACCTTGATATCTCCGTTTAAGGGGGGAATCCTATTTTATGCGCTAAAACCATAACAAAATTTGGGAATTATTTTTTAAGAAACCAGCAATTCGATTCATCCGAAATGTGGAACATGTTTTCATACATCCTTGAAGAAGTTGCAGTTTTTTTCTTTATTCATATTTAATAATAAACTCGACGTCCGCTTGCGTGCATGATATTTACCTTCCAGGTAATCTGAAACAGAAAAATGAAACGACGTTTTACTTCACACATATGTAGCTTCAATTTGATGAACCAGAATACCGCTAAGTTCCATATTTCTTTTGTTATATAAGAAACTTGGCGCAAAACTGGATAGCAAAAATTAAAGGTTCAGACCTAACAGTTTGAACACTCCCCACACTCCTCAATAAATTTTTTAGTTTTTTGCTGGTTCATCAATTTCAAGCTACACATGTATAAAGTAAAGCGCCGTTTCATTTTGCTGTTTCCGATTACCTGGAAGAAAGATATCATGCACACCAGCGGACGACGACCGATGATTAAAACTAAACCCGACACGTCGCCTAACGTACGCAATATTATCTCGAACGAGACGTCTGGTTACTATCCCTAAATCCTGGGGCTGCTGAAGCTGATCGCACTGACAGAGGGTCACAGTGGCGCCAAATCACTCGTTACCCCCCAAGAGTCCCAGGTTTACGCTGGTCACTGCACCAGCGACTGACCAAATGTCTGCCAGGCAATACCGTAAACTATACGAGCCTTTCCTTGAAATCCCCGAGTGGAATCGTTCACGCTCGACACCAGCATCCCCAATTCGCGATTTAAAAACACTCTTAAAGCCCAAACAGAATACAAAAACTTTAGTAATAGCTACAGTAATATTCAGAAGAAAATTTGAAAGTTGTACAATTACAAAAATACCACATTCAGACAAGAAGCTACTGCGTAACTATCTAAATCAAATAGAATCAAAGGGTTCCCCATAACAACCCCTGCTACCACCATAATAAACAACCTTTGGTATCCAAATCGCCCATACAAATACAGAAAGATATACTGTCCGACCTTTCCTTTAACCACTCGCTCTGCACTTTACCTTCTCCTTACATATCATCCCTCGACCTCATAAGCCTCGCAGGCACTTTTAACTTCTAAACACCGGCTGAGAAATTTCAGTCCAGACGTGGAATCTGTCGTGGCGTGGCGAATGCGCCGAAAAGAATCAATTTATGGGACAGGGCCGAACGTTATCACGACGAAGTCGCCGCTAATGAATTTATGCAGCTGGTGTACAATGAGATTCTAGCTAGGAGAGAAACGTCGTTGCTGACGGCGCCGCGAGAAGGGCTCGTTGAAAGTTCTCGTCGCCGGTGCAGAGAGAAAGGGAGAGGGGACAAAAAAAAGGAACGGTCGAAAAACTTCCCAGCGCAGACAATAAAGGGAGATCTCTCGCGAGTTCGTACCCGATGGCACCGAGAACTTCAACGAGGAACGCGGCCGACCGTAAAACTCGCCTGCGTGCGTACGCTTTTTCGCTTAATACTTGCGGATTAGTATCTCCGTAACAACATTTTGCTGTTCCAGACACGTCGCGGAACGTAATATCAGCGGTCCCCCTTGACGGCCAACTTTCAATCTACGACAGTTTTCCCCGGAAATATAGGTCAGGCGTGGTTATTTAGATTTAAACAGTTTCTGAGAGGTCCGGAGGTTAGTGGTGTTTGTTACGAAGGGGTGTAACGTGTGGGTGTGCGTTTAAATTGTTTAAGGAATCCAAGTGGATACGCGCATAGATTTGGAATATTTTTTTGGAAAGCTTGTTGCTTTTTGGGTGTAGATAAATAGATGGTTACTGGTTTTATGGTAAGTGTTTCTTTACGATAAGGAATCGAGGTGCTCACAAGGGATGTTCTGCTGCCCGAACACTCCGTTTTTTTTAAAACTATGCAGGTTTGTAGAGGAGCTCGATAGAAGTATCGCGTGATTTTTCGTTTATGCTCGTTTCCGGTTCTTCAGGGTGAAAACATCCGACGGCTTTTTATCATGTACATATAAAACTGTGTAATCAAATTGTTTAAAATTTGTAATTTAAGTAGGAAAATGTTCCCACACCACAAATTTTAAACAATTCAATTATGTACATAGTTTTATATACCTCTCGCCTCTTTCGTTATTAGACAGACGTCTAAGTAGAAGCGGTCTATACGCGGTCAGACATAGTTCGATACTTTAGATTGTGAATACCTTTAACGTGGCAGTTTACATTGGATAATACATATACGACTAGTAAACATTGGTACACTTATATTTCATTTTAATATTTTAATATCGAACACAATATTGAAATGAATTATTTAGAACATCCCTCATCAGTTACTAATTATTCTACTGTGGCAGCGATATTCCTCTGATTACGCATAATGAATTCTCCCACCATGATATACACAAACAGACCTGCATGAATTCATTGAATTCACACGAAGCTTTGTGCACATGAAAATCCATGGCAAGAGACACAATGCGGGAGCAGTTGAGGTATAAACAATAATCAATATAGTTGTACAGAGAAATCTTTTGCCCTACTGTACCATTGGCCTAAATTATGTTAGCTCTAAAGCATAGCCTAAGTCGTTAACTTGTTAACCGGTGAAGACAAATTAACTCGTCATTTGCAAAGTCTTCTGGATTGTCTAAGATGAGCAGATTCGTAACGAAATAGGTATACGTAATAGGTTATTTTACAAACTTAGTACGACCAAACCAGTTAATTCGTATACATATAAGCATTCTTCGAGTATACAATTTTAAATGTACTAAAAACTCTTCTGACACATAAATGCTTTACTTAACACATTAATTATCTTATGCACACACTTATTATCCAACCAAAAGTTTCCCTTTGAATTCAAAATCTCGCCTACCCCTCCTCAGCTGCCATAAGATCAGGTAAGAAAACAGTTTTATATACTTAGCGCTATTTTCTCTTTCTCTTTCTTTATTCCTTATATTTGCATCATTGTGCAATAAAGACGCTTAATAATAATAACAATAATAATAATACTCTCATCGTCAAAATATTGTCCATCTCAATCCAACTATTTCAACGTTCAAAACGTATGTACTCTGTCAGATGTATCTTAAAGCCCACAGAGCTCACGCTCTTGACCTCGATCGCATTCAGTTCCGCAAACCGTTTTATAGCGGAAAGACAATACCCGATAGAGGCCTGGTAATCTTGAACCTCATAATGCGCTATAGTGGTCTGTCAAGTCGTCGTTATCAATATAGTTAGACCAGCGGGTAGGTCGCGTGTAGGTGGCTTCCGCGTAGTTCGAGCCACGAGAGGTCCTCGTGGCATCAAGGGCCTCAAATGCAGACCTCGAACGTAAGTGGGCCACTATGAGCCACGCGCACGCGCCCCCGTCAGCCACTCGCGCGCGCGCGCGCCGGGAACGGCGAGTGCATCGAAGCAGAATGGAGGCGGACGATGAAAGCGAATAATTGAAACAAGAAAGAAAGACAAAAGGGGAAAAAGTGAAACACGCGGAGGCAGCCGAGGACAATGGAAGAGAAACAACCGCGGGAATTGTTTGCACTTGAACTTCTTTAGGGGATTCAAGAATGTTGTGTCTGAAAACACATTTCCGTTTAATCAAGGAACGACACTCGCACTGGCTTTACCTCGAAAAATGTATTCATTGGAAGCCATCTTCGACACGATCGCAGATGCTCCGAGAGGCGCTTTAGAGGCGGGAAAGAAAACAGTGGAGGACCATTGCTGTGTCAGGAGAGACGTGTGTAACAGGTATCTTCTGAAGTAATTAAAGTTATGTGACGGAGAATAACGGAAATAAATTGGGTCACAAAATGATCTACGAACGTAGATTTAACTGTCTTCGAAATAGTTTACCTGCAGATAATACTGTGCAATTGAACAATGTCGCTCTTTCGTTTTAATGGGATTAATAATAATTTGGAAAGTTCTTGGATTAAGAACGTGAAAAAGTAGAAGAACCTTTCACTGCCTTCGTTAAAAAAATTACTCCATTTTAAAGAACGATCGTGATTTAATAGAGTACCAAACAAATTAACTAATGTTTAGTGGAAGTGGGAAACACACTAATGAACTTAGGCACAATAAATATGATAATCTGGAGGAAATCTGATAGGTCTGGCATCTGGAAGGATACGGTTCTCTTCACGATGCTCCTATTCCCCCATAAATGGATACTTTTACTCACATTTTTTGTGATTGCCTTAAAAGGCGATAGAATTAAGCTACGAACGTGCAAATTGCTATGTGCAATTCTTGTTTCCATTTTTAATTCCCGAAAGACTAAGTTTTTTTCAGTCGGCACACTAGTTTACTTTGACTTTCATGAAATCCATGCATAATGGTAATTTCCCACTTCGTACCAAAATTTTGTACAATAATGCATAATCGAATTTCAGTGGATAATATATTCCCTCCGCACACTGCAAACCTACATAACAAAGTATTTCTGCAATCACTTGCCTCTCGTGTTTTATAAATCCTTCGCTTCGAGCACGCAGTGCACTTTTATTATCCCATTCGATTGACGAATAATCGTCGATATAATCGTCAATATTAATCGTAAAACGTTAATTATCAAACATTCTTGTCGTTTATCAAATACTAACGTATTTAGAACGTCACTATTTCCGCGATCAGTTTGCAGGGGCGACATAAGCCACCTTCAAAAATCAATGAGTGTCTGATGCGGGCATAGGAATTGGGTCAAGAAATATAAGGTTAACAGTTCCGAGCGAATGCACTTTACATAGATTAGATCAGCGCAAGGACACGACGATGAGCGACGATGCTATATAGTCTGTCATAAAAAGGCACGGCGGGTTTAACAGCGCATGAAATGTGTTCGATTTATCATAATCCGAATCTAGGCATCGTCACTATGATACTCTCTATTTAGCTTCATTTCTCTTTGAGCGATAAATCTATCACATTTTTCTAATTCTCTTTAATACAATAATAATAATGTTAACAGAGTTGTGTTGAGGAGAGACTCAGCTTGGATGCTATTAAGTCTAACTTAAATATTATTATTCCCTTAGAATATTATTATAGGAGTAAGAGTTTAGAGAGAGAGAGAGTGGCATTGCGCTATTCGAAATAGGGGGTGAGTCCTTAACGCCTTATCCTTTTGAATTCTGCTTTGCGAGAACGTCTAAACAACAAAGATACATGGAGCTTTAGAACGAATATTTACTGAATTCAGAAAACGTAGCAAGTAATCGATCTTTCCGAAAACAAAACCGAATTGTTGGAAAGTTATTCTAAAATGTCCATTTATTTATACACATGGATATATCTTATTCGCATTCAGCACCATATGTGCTGAAAAATTCTGCAGATTCATAGTCAACCGTCCCCTCAGACATCAAAATCGATTTTCTCAAAAACTTTCATTCCACACTTCCGACTTATTTTTTCTAACAAAATCACCACCCTTTTTACCACCTATTACAAAACACCCTGCACATATTTCGTGTGGAAAGGTACCATATTATCTTAACCGTGAAAATCATGAAAACCACCATCCACACTATTAATCTGCACAAGCTTCTTAAACAGTGGATAGCAAATTAAGGGCGTCAGGCGACATGCTCGATAATTTATAGGATCTGGCGCGACATGATCATGGGTAAACGAAACCTACGGGGTGTCGTTAGACGCGACAAGTATTAATAACCCACGATGCAGGGGAATTAGATTGTCCGAAATCGCCGTGGCTATCCGTTCCATCGGATTCCCTGGAGATCTTCAGGTGGATCCTTCTTTCTACTGTTTCGCTTAGAAGCTCATAAATCAGTCTATCGCAACTACTCGAATTCTCAGGCGGATATCGAAAGTCGTGCATTACGGAGGAGGAACGAATTCCTTTGTAAGGGAAGATTTACTCGGCGCGGCTCTCTGTGCCGGTATATCGACCGCGGACCTATCCGTTTGTATCGTTCCAGGCACGGGATCGGATAGAATTGAATCAAATGTCAGGATGACGAACGAAATCCACAGGAAAGTGAGAACGATAACGCGAAGCAGGCACATCGCTTCGTGAACGTCAAAAGTTTCTGATGCAGTTGCGATCGGAATGCCATTTAATGCGTACTTATAGATTAAACGATACGAGGCTAACGAACAGGGATCGGAATCAACAGTTATCTTTCGTTTTTAAAAAAATTCTGTTAGGAATTACATGTTTTATTTAAGAAAATATCTGTTCCTGCGGAATTTTTATGGAAAGAAATGTTACCCTGAGAAACTTCATTAAAGAGTGTTCTCATGGAACAGATATTTTAGAATTTGGATTAGAAAAGTTCTATAAAAACAAGTGATTTTAGAATGTTTTTTAAAAAAATTCCGCGGCCTATATTTTAAATAGAACCTATTAAATAGTTCTATAACTCCCTTCATCCCTGTAAATGAATATAAAATGTGACGTATCTTGGAGATAAATAACGCACTTGATGGCAAAAGAAACTAAATTTGAATAGATAACATGATTAGAAGGATTCTCGAGTTCTCTTTACTGAGCTCTGCTGAGAGAATCGAACCTGTACTTAAGACCGCGAGGATTCAATCTAAATGTAAAACGAAGGAAACTGAACCTTCATTGAAGGTTACTATTATAGTATTCCTAAAAATTGCTTTCCACGAGAGTGCCCTTGTCTGAAGGTGCTTGCCAGAATAAGATCACTTATCTAATGAAAGAGTACTGGATGCTGAATAACGAAGAAACTGACAACAATTTATCATCTTCCATAGTTTGAACCTTTGAAAATAAGCGAAGTCTCACACTTACGAAAGAATATTTAAATTTGTCAATTAATTTATTTTTTCTTCAAATCGCTTTCAGAAAATAGCGTTAATAAGTACCTACTGCTCTCAGATATGGCATATCAAGTCTAACGGAGAGAAATTGGAAATTTATTGAATTTATCATTTTCAATCGAGTTCACTTAAATATCTATTATCTAATAAACAAATCTACTCCGTCGTTCATTCCACAGAAATGGGTCCTCTAATTTAATTTATTGTGAAAAGCGAGACAGATGAGGCATAGTGAAAAATCGGAATGAAAGGAAATGGAATATAACTTTACGATTCTTGTTTGTTTGTTATAGGTACACATGTAAATTATTTCAGGCACAAATGTACTGGCAGACCAGAGGCAATTGGCATTTGGTGCCACATCCTCTGGAATTCTCCTATCGGAATCGCGAACAGTCTCTTGACTGAACTGCAATTGGCATTATAGTGTGAATGCAAGCCATTGTATCACGATTCCGCAGCAATTGAACACTAAACTAGTGTAAATCAAGTTTGACGCGATACGAGCTAATGTCGTGTCGGTAAATTCATCTGATAGTGTTCCACACGAAAATTGAATTGAGTAATAAATCAACTAAGATGTAAATGCAAAAATAGAACGACTAGATAAACTTAGAAACACAGTAGCCATTCACGAATAATCAATATGTACCTGCTTTAAGTATTTATCTTTTTGAAGTATTGTACACCTTAGGTATTTATTGTTAATTAATAACTAAAGGAGTTATTGTCTGGCATAGAAAGTATAAAAAAGAAGCAATAATTTATGATATGTATGTTTAAGGTGCCGGAGAATAATCATTTATAATCAACTTTAGGAAGATGGCAAATGAAAGGTAAGTAGGTCTGATCAGTTTAAGTCTACTCTACTCACAGACGCTTCAAACGCACACACGTTATGCGTAAATCTTTCGTGTTCTCTTCCTTGAAATTTAAGTTAAGAATATAACAAGAACTCTTGAGGTTAAATAAGATAGTATATTCAAAATTCTATTTTAACAGTAACTAAATACATATCATGATACTTTAGGACTGTAACAAGCGTTTGTTTTAGTAGGTTTAGATGAAATCTCTTTTTTTTGTTACTTTGCTATTTCCTTAACAAATGAATTCAAATTTTTTTAACGGATTTCTAATAATATTTTAAAGGATTCCGACATCTTAAATTATATGGACCTTAAGAAGTTTCATTTCCAACAGTTGCTTGATCGAAAAAGTAGTCTACTGTAGGAAATTATTTAAAATCTCAACTATTCGATTAATTACTACAATCTAAAATTCTACAATCTAGATCATTCAAGGTTAAATTCGATAATGATGTTTCAGTAAACTTCATAATTGTATACCTAATTACAAACTACAATTATAAGCCTCTTTTATTCACTTTTAATTGTATCTTATTGAATTCTTTGTAATAAAATCTGGTTACTATTCAGTATAAAGATTACAGTAGATATAATTTCACTTGTAAAATAGCTTGTAGAACAATGTTTCACATCCCCAAATTCCATCTATGTACTTTTCTACTTTCTCAATACAGGCTCAGGTTCGTGGAACGAAACACACAAACATCACAATGATTCAAACACATCTCAACAACCCGAGATCCTTACAACTGCATACAACCATAATTTTCACCATAACCAAGCAAAATAGTGAATACAGGAAATACTACTACGCTCTCTGCTCCCAGTTGTACACCACATTCCCCTTTCACCAAATACATAAACACGAGCATCGTAACCAAACTCTACTGTCCTTACACTGCTGCAGACATCGCAGGATTATCTCGCAGCGAGCGTTTCGCGCACCAGAACCCCATAAAGCATTCGTTGCAGCAACGAACGACCCCCCCATAAAACACAGTGTCCCTGCAATCGTCGGACTCGAGCCACCTATATTCTTCAATTCTTCTTCCGTTTTTTTTCTCAGACGTCGCTTCTATCACGCCGATAAATACCACGGGACCGGCGATATATGTACAGCCACGGAATACGTTACATCGTTCAGCTTGAAATATCGTGCCCACAGCGTCGTTAAACTCCGTAATACGTAGCGTCCAAGCAGCCGCGATAGATCAGGCCGAGGGCCTACGTACGTTGGAATTTTCGCGTCGATATCGACGGCTGTGGGTCGGCAGAGGCCTAATAAGGAATGGTGCCAGGCTGCATCCGTATCGAATTGTTTATGTGGACGCGGGAGTCAATTTATCCGACTAACAGATAACGTTCGACGACGTTTCCCAGCGTCCATAGAGGATCGCCACGGCACATGGCCAGCGCAAGGGGCCGTGTTTATCACTTATACAAGCTGTACGTAATTCCACGTGCTTCCTTATAATGGCTTCCACGATCCAGGAGCACGGGAATAAAATTTAAACATGACCACCGTACCTACACGTACGAAGGAAATACGTCCGACCCTGTCGCGTTAATATTGATTTCAGAGTGCCCAGTCTGTATAAATTTCATGTAATATCGGTGTCTAACTGTGTTGGTGTTCTTCCGTTGATGCTGTTATCATTAAATGTATTGGAAAATTCTGAATTAAATAGGATTTCAATGCCTGCAGAATTCCTTTCCCAGTGAGGAGTTTTCATTTGATGGACAGTGAGTTACATTGCTTTGTAATATAGGTACAGTTACTCACAACAGTATTCTCCCATCTCAAATTTTTAACATATTTTACTCATTTAAGTAATGTTAGATTCAGAATTACTAGTTACAATTTACATTAGTATAAACCTTGAGTAATATGTTTTAGTTAGCACTATCAACCAAAGAAATGCTTAAAGAAATTTTGCTAAAAAAATGAAAGAAGATACGCCCGAATTTCACCGAAAATTAGTTGAATCTATGCATAATAGATTAAAGCTTAGAATAAAGTCGCAGGGATGATAGAAGAATATTAACTTACCGTAATTACGTTGGTTTAAATTAAATATTGAATATGAGCGAATTTTGCAATTCTGTCATGGCATTTTTGTCTTTCCAAATTTACTTGACTTGAAATAGAACTTGACTAATGTGAACGTACGCACAAGTGTGAGCTTGAAGTTAGTTGATGTAAGCTAACTGTCTATCGTTTTTGAAAAATGACGTTATAATCATAAAACAATGACTGATTGTAAGAATAGGTGGAGTAACGTCAAGATTTCTGAATTCTTAAAAACGTATAGGAAATATGATATTTTATGAAATAACAAAGGAGACCACCTCCTCTGACGCCATTTTAGATATCTACATGCTTCGAGTAATCTTAAAAGTAACTTGAAGGTAACTGACACTACTGAACACAAGCTTGCAGTCAAGTTACTTGAATTTAAGCGACTTGAGGTCAAGTAACTCGACTAATGAGAACGTGGCTTTGTTAGGAAAGGCAGTAGTCATGAAACTACCGATACCTGCACCCTTCAAGGCTTAACAAACCGTTAAGTCTACTTACAAGGAGAGTTTCCCAGGTGTCCGCCTCCGATTGCTTTGGTTTTTGCGTATGTTTTATAGGATCGAAATATAAGAAACTGGGGTCCTTTTATTTCGACTCGCTTACATGTTTGGAGGGTGAAACCACTCCTCAAAGTTCATAATAGGTACAAAATTGTGTTGAGTTAAACTTCATAGGAAAAAACATATCCAAAAACCAAAAGCAATCGGAGGCGGGCACCTGAAAATCTTCTAACTTTGAGGGGTGGTTTCACCCCCTAAATATGAAAACAGTCCGCTGTAAAAACATGCGTATATCGTATTTCTCGGTCCTCTAAAACATATCCAAAAATCAGAACAATCGGTGGCGCACACCTGGGAAACTCTCCTTGTTACTGTGTCAAATATTTTTGAACATGTAACAGCATAGCGTTACTATTAGACACTGTAACAAGCTCGAAGAAGAAATCCTGCTATAGTGCATCAAGAAACGTTGCTATATCATTTACCATCTTGCATCATCATTTTTCTGTAATTTACTGTATAAAGGAGATACTGTACGGCATAAAATAGAAAATAAAACGAACATTTCTTAACCACAATTTTGTTTTTCTTCCTCATCATATCTTAATCCCAGACCACCTAAATTTCACCACACCTCTCGCCCTCTGAAGCAGAGTTAAACAACCGCAATGAACCGAACCGTACGCACTCCAGCACCCCAAAGTGATATTAGAATTCACCGAAACGCTTGCTAAAAAAGTAATCCACTGAAAAACGGTGCATCGTGTGGAAGACCAGTCCAGAACGCTACCTGCCGTATAAACATCCTCGCGTTATTCTTTAATCGACTTCGCGCAGTTTATTGGATCCGATCGGCGGTTCGCAGCAGTCTGCACTGTTTCACGGCGTTTTACAGAATTCGCTCGTTCGCGCGATAAATCTAGAAAGTATGCAAATATTTGGCCACACGGGGCTGGTGCGCGTATTTCACTTCCGCCAGCAGGGACGACCGTTCGATCTATGATCGATGATTTACGGCAGTTTGTAAAATGCTTGGAGAATTCCGTGATGCTCTGCAAGAGGCTGACCGGTTGCTGAGCTCCCTCGCTCCCAGCAATAAGTCAAAACTGTGGAATAAAGTTCCCGTAGCTGGTGGCCATTGGTATTCGATAGAAACAACGGACTAAATAGGGACGCGGCGGGCCACCTGATTTGTTGCCCAAGTCATCGCAGACTTTCCAGGCGGAAAAGCGACGCTTACGCGAACTTCATGCCGGATAAATCGAGCGTTCGTTGAATCATGCCCGGCAGAGCGTGCTACACGGTTGCGTGGAAGAATTACGCGTAAAAAATACAGCGGTGCTTCAAGTTGTACGCGACAGGAACATCGCAGTTTGTTACAGGCTACACGGCCTGCTCGAATTTCAAGTGCATGTTCTGCTTCGTGTTAATATTCGTTGGAGTTGCAGTATTTACGACTTATGCAAGAGACAAGGTTGTTGCAGTTTGAGAGATAAGAAGTTCATGATTCGATGTTGGTTTCGGAAATTGGTGAGGTTTATTTTGGATTCGGAGAAGGCAGTGTTCTGGATAAAATTTACATATCTAGGTCGCTTTAAGGGATGGAGGTCCTCGCCACATTTTTCCTCTCAGATTCACTTCGCCTGGGGTTATTGATGTTATAAAAGGTTAGCTTTTATCGGCGTTACACGTCCTTTCTCTTTGGAATATGTAGCTGATCTTAACTCGTTTGAATTTTCGTGCCATAGTATGACCGCGAGTTAAAAAGTTTGTATTTCTGTATGCCTTTAGGTTCTACTTACGGCAGAAACTCTGTATAAAATTGAGAGTCATTAGTCTCTTAGAATAAATTCTCATTTTATAAGTAAAACTTCCGGTAAGCATCAAAGAATGTTTTAATGATAAGAAATATGTAGAGAGAATAATAACTTACCTAAAAGAAACCAAAATAGTCGGAAAAGTTTCACAAAAGTAACGAACAATTTTATAGACAAATAATATAAATATAAATATTTATAGATAAATAAATAAATAAAAAAAAAGTTCTCATTGTACGGACAAAGATTTCATGAATTATTACTCGGGAAAACTGTTGAAGTTAAGATACAGCCATTTTCATTAATACTTATTACCACATACAATAGCCACAATATTAATCTAGTTGAAAAAAATCATTAAAAACGTTTGGGACACTAAAAAAATTATTAAAAGAAATCTCTTCGAAACGTTACACCTTTGCAGCCAACTGCATTCTTCCTCAAATTCCGAACCTTTAAATCGAGTTGGATTAGAAATGGATATTCAATAGATTAAAAGACAAACTCATTACAATTGTTTCTTTTTCAATAATAACCGTTACTATTTTCTTTCTTGAAAATAATTCGTTTCTATACATATTCGTTATGAATGACGCCTCCCAAATAACAATTTCCAAAATTCCCTCTCCCGGATTCCCCCAAATCGTTGCTCAATGAAATAAATGTGGAAACGAACTCTAAGTGCGACAAAGGCTGGTACAAAAGACTCGCCGATTTATCTACAGACCATAGCGGAACGTATGTATGGAAAGGGTCGCCAATCAATAGTCAATCAAACGGGCTTCCGTGCTAATCGCTTGCGAAACGAGTTTATTATTGGCGCAACTATTCGTTCTCCTTCCGCGATACGCCTCACGCCATCCTGTCTAGTCGCGCCAGACATTGTCGGCAGATGCTATTAAAATCAGCGACACTGATTGAGCTCATGATACGAACGAGGTTTCTTCGTCATTTTCGAGATTATCGATTCCTATGTAGGTATCTCTAGCGTTTTCAGCTTGCTGATTCATGATTCTAGGGATCCGAACTTTTGGTAAAGTAATACAAGAACACTTGAAATTTTCCACTGTTTTTTAATGGCAACGTATTAGGTAAAGGTTTACACGAGAAAGTAACTGTAGAGGATATTTAAGCGAAAGAGGATTTATCTTTGGGAAGTTAACCGTATAGTTCCTGAACTAATTGTAAGAAAATATTCCGAGCAGAATTTTATGCTCTTTATTATCAGAGAATACAAGCCATTTTGTGATGAAAACTTTTCCAAAGTCAGTGGAAAGTGGATCTCGTTTGGAGATACACGAACGATGAGTGGAAGAGGTCAAATTGTGGAAACAAATTTGTAAAATCTTCCTACAAAGATGGTGTAAATATTTCTTTTAATGGAACTGTACAAATTTTGTACTCCTAAGATTCCTCCTAGTAATCTGCATGTAAAAGTAATGCACATGTAAGATGAATACTTTTTTAAGGTATTTTAAATTCCTCTAAAAAACATATTCATTAAGTTTTACTTCCACGTGAGATACATTTCTGTGTTACCAGAATAAAGTTTGAGTTCAAAAGAATTTTATTCTACTAATCGAGATTAAATAAGGATAATGTTTGATTTCCATGAGCAATAACGTGAAGCGAAGTTTCACCTAGTTACAGGAGACGCCATTATGCCTAACCCAGACCAGTCCACAGAAAAAAAATACACTAGAAATGAATAATAATTCGAAATTAGAAGGAGAGAAAAAACAGAGACTTTGTCCTTTTAACATAAGGACAAAGACAGTAGTATAAAGAGCGAGATTCAGTGCAGAACAATTTGCTGTTATTTTCTAAATCTAACTCGAAACCATATAGCCTACCATACTGCAGTTTTATAAATATTTATAATATATATTTATTAATTATATAAATGGGTTATATTAGAACATATTTTGTCATCGACCATCCAATTTTCTTCATATACTTTTGCTATGCAATTAGTACAGGGGAATTACAATCTAATTGAACCTGTTGCACAGAAATCACTTTAAAACGTATCGTTTTTCGTCGTCCTCCGCATAGTTATCCCTCCGCAGTAAAAAGCTCAAAACTAGTCTCAATATCCAGGTCACGTCCTTTCATGAACTTGATTTGCATCCAGGACTTTTAGCAGAAGAAAACTCTCCCAGGATAGGGAAAAGCTGTGGGCACGTCTGATTCTCTTTTTTCTCTTGAATCGCGGACTAATGGTACCTTAAACTTTAACATTCGTCTTCACGTAGAGATAGGATTTTAGCAGCTGCTGTGAATTCCCAAGTGCATCTGGAATGCTTTCAAATCTTTCGCACTTTGTCGTACCACACTGCAGTGTGGAAGAATCAAAACAGAATAAGATTATGTTTAATTAGCACTGTAACGCGCACTCGCACTGCTGTCGATAAAAAAATTAAAAAATTACGCAAACGGTGGGTCATCCTACACCCACATCTTACGATTGTAATATTTATATAGAAATTAATGTCAACGTGGTTTAATAATTTTGTTATAAAATGTATTAAGCAAAGAAGCACTTCAAATTTATGTTTAAACTCCTCAGATTATATTCCCCTTGGGGAAACGCGGTAAACAGGTACTAACTGGTATTGCGTAGCGCATGATACCAGTAAAACTGAATTTATTCGTATAGCACATTTCAAGATCTCCTGTAGCTATCAGAAATTCCGCTGCGCGTTTCATTATTCCTACTCATTTTTGAATTTTCCTCGCTGGCCTAAATTTCATTGGGGGCGAAAAGGTGGGGAAAATAGCTAAGATGCAGGCATTCAAAGCAACAAGATTTAGTTTAGCGCCTAGGAACGAGCCGTGATTGCGCTGCATAAAAGAGAAGTTTATCAAAGAGCCGTAACGATGCAATTCCGCAACACCCACGGCAGGAATATTTGATAACAGGGCTGAAGGACGATACCGTTAACGTGACGTTAAAATTTATTGTCGACTAGGCGGAAATTGGCCAAGGGAATCGTCAGAGGGATTAATGCATCCCGTCGTGATACCAGCCGATTCAAATTCCGAGATAACCATTACAGCACATAAATTATTCCACCGCATGACGTGACGTCTCGTTGAATAGCATTCCTCGGAATACAAAACGCGGTCCACGTTTCAGTTGTACACAAAATAAAAATTGGAAAATAAGCAGCAAAGCACGCTAGAAGGTCGCATTCAGTCTTAAATGGTAGAGGAGAGTTGATAGAATATGCCAGTGCAAACAGATATTAAATTTCGGGGTTCTGAATAGTTGTACATTGGTGTCATTTAAATAACATTAAAGATGAGACTATATAATTAATTATCTTTTCTTTTATTTATTAAGAATACTTTTTTACTCTTTTTCTATCTGTAGACCTCACACTATCTCAAAATATAAAATTACCAAAAAACTGTGCACAGCCTTATAAAATTTGATTATTCTAACAAACGTAGATATCACGACTTTCATCCCCTTCAAGCTGTTCCTCTACGTTAAAAAGAATCAGTTTGTCAGGCAGGATTGCGCTCGACGTACCGATTTCTCGGTTTAAAAACCCCAATAAAACGTCCACTTTAAAAAGCCCCATTTGAACGCGTTTGCACAGCCAGTATAAACGCAGAACCAAGACAGCCGCGGCCGAGGTAATTTTGCTCCGCTGGAATTGCTCGTTTTGAACTTTTATCGAGTAGCCAAACGATAATAACGCTGCTGTATGCAACGCAGCCCGAACGAGCACGGAGCACGATGCTCTTTGGAAGCAACAAAAAGGCGAACGACGATGGTTAATCGCGAAGGTATCCTATTCCTGGAAGATAACGCGAACGTGTATACGGACGCAGACAATTTTTGATGAAATTTTCAGCCTTTGACGGGAAGCTTTCATTCGCGTGCAATGAGATCTCCATCCTCTCTTACTCTTGCTCGCAGGAACGGTTTAACGAACTGTTCCTGAACTGTGCGAACTTTGCCTCCTATGAGAAACTTTATTTGATAATTATTCACCCTGATGAAATTGAATAATTCGAAATTAAGAAGAATGGAAGATGGAGACACAATGGATTCTTTCTTCGATGTTTGTTAGGTGGTAGTGGTTCCATAATCCTCAATTATCTTCATTAATAATAAGTAATGGACGTATCAGTGAAGCTGGTGTATTAATTATTTTATTTACCTCTGCCTTTGCCAGTCTTTCGGCCCGTTTTTTCGATAAGTTCACGATCATAGATTGCCACGTGGTTAGTTTCGATTTCATGACTGACGTAATTGTATTATCGTAGTTTTATTGTAACTAAAGCTCACCAAACAATTTTATAAATATTCTACTGTATAATTCTGGTCCCAAGAAGGAAGTGAACAGAGTATTTTACAGTAGTATTTGAGGAAATGATGAATTTCCTATGTTTACTCCTCGATTGTGCACAAAATGTATATTGAAAGAGCTCTGTTGCTTCGGTACTGATCATGCCGTGCTCCGTATGGCAAACGATCCCTTTGTTTCGCTGAGCATCCGTGGTTATACGTGGTATTATGACCAGAATCGCGATTACCCGCGCTTTCAAACGTCAAATTCAGCAACAGGAACGACGTTGCACATAGAATGCGCGCGTTTGATTGGAATAGCTCGACCAACACGGTCGACATAGCGGAATTTAAATTTTAAAAGTGGACGTCGCTCCTATTTTTCAGCCGACCGTTCCCTTCAAGCATTCCCAAGTCATATATCAGTGGGACAATTCAGAGACGAGTGCAAACTGTTTCACAAAGAGCTTGTTCAACTGAAATTGCCGGTTTCTGCAGTCTACGTGGTGTGAAACAAAAGAAACATGGAAGATCTATTTAAAATCCTTAGCGCGCACCAAGAGAAAGATAATTATCAGCGATATGTTAGGGTGGCGTTCAACCATCCCCTCGGCGAGGACTCAGAGACGAGGTCATTTGTAAATGTTCCGTCGCAAGACCCAGAAATAATTAAGAACCTTTTCTTGTAGCTTTCATTTACTACATACCCCAGACTTTGACGCAGGAATCACCATAAACTTCTACAGATTATTCAGAGAAAACTAAAGAGCGATGCTGAAAGCTCTTTAACAGAGGTAAATTAGATATACAAAGGGCAAATAGCAAAATGTAAGTTAAATGAAATTTCTACCGCAAAAAAGGCCCTACAATATACAAAACGATGTATTGTCTTCTATAAAACGGTGTATTGTTTTATATATTGTTTTATATAACATAAAGAAAGAGCTCCATCTAGAACTTTCACTGTTACAGCGTTCTAAGTTCAAATTCCCCGGAATGCTTCGCAAGCGCTGAGAACCAAAGACACAGAATCAGCCTGCTACCCATAGGATGAATTTTCATTGCAGGCGTTTGTAAAGATTCCATTAGGAACGGAAGAGCACAGTAGAGTAGCTCGATAAATATCGCGACGAACCGAGGGGCGTTTACTGAGAAAACAGTTTGAACGTTCGAAAGTTGCTCGAAATTTAACCTCGACCTACGAAACACTTCCGTTCGTAGACAAATGTTTCTACAAGAGCCGCCACCAGGGCACGTTCTTTGAAACACGTTCGTTCTCAGCGAGACTCATTGCAAGAATTTTGCTTCATTTACGTGTCCAATGTGACATCAGCTTGATGGCCATTCGTGATCACTCTAGATTGCATTACTTATAAGTGTAATATACATTTAATTTTGAGGGGTATTCTACGTAGTCACTTACTGATATTTAGTATTTGGAGTAGGCGCGCTGACACACCAGGCTATCGCTACCTAGTTGAATTTTGGACTATAAGTTTGAGAATATATTTTTGAAATGTTTTAAAAGCTAATTATGGAATTATTTTTCTCAATTTTTCGGCTGGTTTAGAGGGTCTTCTGCCCTTAAACATTCTTTTAAGATCACTAGTAATTTCTCTTCTTGTCTTCAGTGACTCAGAGATTTATTCACATAAATTCAGAAAAATAATTAATACTGAATCTTAATACGAAAAATAAGATTACACGTATAATGTGGTCGCATGAACGTAACACTCCTTCGTGAACACATTTGTAAGTGACTAAATGTTTCTGTGCTGTATTTTCTAACGCACAGTTTTCGCTATTCCTTTCGTTCCTGTCGTTTCCCCATCCTTGACCTTCAATTATTTCTTTTCCTCTCATTGCCAGAATTATTCGAAAGCTTCTTCATTTATCGTACGTCTGGGCGAATGAATAGAAAAACAAAGTGCGTCGCTAAAAGAGCAGCATGCCTGTCAACAGATTTTTCGTTAATGTTGAAAGCTCGTATTCAGAGGAAATCTGTTTCGCTATTCGACCGCTGGTTTGTCGTGCGCATCTCAGTCACTGCAGCCTGTTGGTTGAATGCCTTGTGCGCGAACGTTTCCACAGGAGGCATTCAAACAGTTTTGTATCCTGCGAGCGTAGACCGCGGTTTGAATTATTTTTCGGCCGTTTCGCGCTCGCAAGTGGTAGTTCAAACAATGCTTTCACTTTTTGCCCGTGTAAAACACGAAACAACCGACTGCTTTCAACGAACTGGCGGTTTCGCGTTTCCACGGAAATTTCCAAGGAGTTATTGCTGTCATTGTTCCAATATGTATGTTCCTGAAATCGCTGCGTATGTCACGAACTTCGATTGTCGCGTACAATGGGGTTATCGTCGAATATTGCTGTATGATTATTGTGAAATTTCGACATTTTGATTAAACTGACGCAGTTTAGTATTTTAATATGGTTGAAACACAGGACTTGAAACAAGTAATGAAAGTAGAAACAATCAATTTTTATATAATTCTCTACCATTGGGAAGGAGAAGAATATTGCTGGAAATATGTATTTTGCTGGGGCTGAATTATTTATTGTTTAGAGAAAATTCTACTCTGCAAATCCCAATACTGGTATTCTGCTTTTAAAACATTATTCTATCAGAATGAACTCACTTCTTATTATTTCTGATAACACAATTTCCATAAAGTCAGAACCCTGTTTTGAAATTTGCTTATGTACTAGTCAGTCCTACCTTTCCCACAGAAATTTGTTATTTATTGAGGTTCTCTGATTATTTAAAGTCGTCATTGGCAGGTAATTTAGAAAATCAACGAGTACGCTCCAAGTAATTACTCATTGTCAGTACACTACATTCAGCATTGTTTGAAAATATAGTCGAGTTAATAATGGGGAAACTGTTTTAAAATGAACTCTTAATTTATCCACAAATTGAAGCAAAGAAGTCTATACTCTCGCTTCATCTTATGTAGGGTATATGTGCCAGTAAATAAACACGTACCAGTGAATGGACATTTTATATTAAAATGAGTAAAGTAAATTATTAAAATAAGCAACTAATTAATTAGAGACGTCTTTTAATTTCTTGTTTCATATCCAAACAATTTTTTGCAGCACGTGGAATCAATCGCGCTGCAAACATAATTTTATAAAAGTGTTCATTCATTAGCCTTAAGTGTTCATTTATTGGTGCGTTTACCCTACCTACGTAAATACAAGCTTTCTTCTGCATAAAAATTACATAAAGACTCCCACCTAAAAACCTTACACGACACACACTACCGTTCTCCTCCACTTCATCCAATTTCTCAATATCCCCAGCCGTTTTGTTCCTTCTGTTCCCTCCAAACTCAGCCCAATTCTCACAGACGTGTAAATACACAATGTTCACCTGGGAAGGGAGGAGCACATTTCGTTCGGTAGCGCCGCGCACACGGTAATAGAACGCTCTGTACCGTGCAGCAGACACAGTATACTAAATTTGAGCATTTCAGCCCCCAGGAATCTGGATTATGCTCGTATCGATTCATTCGTTTAACTGTGTACTCCCCGCTCTTTTCACGCTAAAGGGGCAGAAATAACCCGTGCTCTATTCAGCGGCTCTCGTCCGAGAATGAATTACACCGAGTTTCAACAGGTCCCGAAGTTCCGCAACTGGTTGCCCTCCAAACGAAAAGATGATACCCGCCCGCCAGTGGTGCGATGGTGTGCCGTCTCCCGGCACAAGTGTCAGCCGCTGGATATTTCATGGCACCCGATGAATTAGGCCAGTCACGTCGCGCGCTCAAGCTTCGCTTCGAAATTCTATTTAGCTCGATGCATTGGAAAGTTTTGATTGGCCACTTCAAAGCGGCCGGTGCTGCAGAAATTAATGCCTGTCCGCGGAACTTGGTCATTCAGTGGGGATTTCTATGCGCAATTTTGATGCACGGGTACCCAAGGAATCGAAGATCCGCGGACGTTAAGCTCGTTGTCGTCCGCTGGAGGCTTGGAGCTTCGGGTAATGTAATATTGAACACGCAGGTGAACAGTATTCTCCGAATAGCGATACCGATGTTAACCAAAACGTCAAGTCCCAGTCCAGATGAATCGTACAAACATATTGATTTGGTCCAGAAATTCTTAAATTCCACCCCAAGTAGCACTATAGAAGCTAGTCCCTTTGAATCAATGTTTGGAACCAGAATGAGACTTTTCGAGAATGTTGTATCACGAAATCAAATAGAAGAAGAATGGGAATTTTTTCAGGAAAATCTGAAATTAATAAGAATAAATGATAAGGAGGTCATTCTTAAAGTACACGAGGAAAATAGGAGGAATTATAATAGAAAGGGTAGAGCAAGAAGGGTGTATTATATAAAATTGATGATTTAATGGCGATGCAAAGAACACAGTTAAAATTCATACATCGCTATAAGTGTGTTACGGAATGATCGTTATGTCCTACAAAAGGTGTGTAATCACGAAGGTCCTCAGCAAACATCAACTGCAGCAGATTATGTGAAACCATAAATTGACAGTGAAGAGGAAATTGGGATCCTCTAGGGACAGATAATAATATGTTTGTTTTGGGAAGTATAATGAATTGGAGAGAATGGATAATTTTATTGAAAGAGTTGAAGAAGTATGAGAGGGACATTCAAATGTTGAACAGGAAGATTGGTGTATAAAGTGTCAAAGATATTGCTAGGTCATCTTGGGGTTTTTAAATGGAACCATGTGGTTTTGAAGACATGATCTTGCAGCTGACGCGAATATAAATTCGCGTACTATAACGCATTGGTATAGGAACGTGTTGTTCAAAAGACTAAGATGCTTATTCTTAGAAAAACCTGGATTAGAATTGGTGAATGAAGAAATGCTTAGATGGTGCACGTTACCAAAATGACCCATCAATTTAATTCATTAATCACTTGCGGACACCCAGTTCGAATCTCCAGTTAATTCTCCAGGGCCATTGATTTTTTCACCACAGGCGAAAAAGGAAAAGTTTCTTCAGGCGATATGCAATGGAAGGTATACTATATAGGTATCTGAACTATGTGAGAGGTATTTCTACGGTGAACATGAAAATGCAACTTATCGTTGGAATGACTGTGAAGAATGTTGGTAAACCCTAACAGCTATAATCGCCTATCTTCACAAATATCCCCATCGAAAAGATCAACTGTTCACCTTCAATCCCGAAACTTTCGAAATATCGGCTGAGGAAATATTAATTAGCCATCGGTTTAACTAACGCGGTTACGAGATGCAGCGCAAACCTGCTCCCCTAAGTAACCACGTTTTCATATCTCGGGACAAGATGGCAGAGAAATATATTTAGGCTAAAGGAACGAGTATTCACGATTACGGGAAGACCACCGTGGAATCCACAAGGACCCCCGCGCTAATTAATTAATCAAAAAGTTCCCGTGTTCGATTTTTCCCCCTTCCTTGTCGCCATTGATCGCCCAGCGTATTTCGTAGATTTCGTTGCTACTCTCGAAGGAATCCCCGGACGATCGCCAGGAACGAGGCGGGCAAACAAAAAGGCAGGGACGAAAAGAGCTGCGACACAATCGGATTCCAGGGTGGCCCGTGGGAAGAGAAAGGGTGGCGAACTGAAAAGGTATAAGAAATGATGTGACGAATTGGCCGAGCGACGGGCAGGAAGGAAACCTTTGCCACAGCTGGAAATCAATCCCTCGGAGACAATAAAATAGCTATAAACCGAAAAGCCGGATGATATCGACATGATGTGATTTACAGGCCAGATAAAAGTAATGAGTGGAACAAAGACGAACGGAAGCCGGTTAATAGTCATAAATTAAGCCCAACCGTTCCAGCTAGCGAGGTGAATTTCAATTATCAAATTATAATTCACGTACTGCTCCGTGAACTGCCGGGGATTTCGAAGGTGTGACCACGAATTTGTAAAATCTGCGGTAAGTTTAGAGAAATGATTTTGACGTGAATTGAAAGGATTGATGAAACACTGGTAAAGTGGATGTCGTTAAAAAAATTCTATGGTCTGTCAAACTCACTTCTTTTTTCTTTATACGTGGGTAATTGAACTCTTTACGATATCAGGAAAATTGATAGAAGTGAGTATCGGAGGGACAATAAAATTGGGGTGTAAAATTATTTTACGAAGATCACGGTGAGGTCAATATTTTGCTTTGTAGGATATTACGATGTTTATCACGAGATTGTAATCAATTTAAGAAGGTGGAAGTATTGCAGATTAAAGCTGTTACTATCCGTTGGTACCCAAACTGACATCAAGAAGCTCGAAATGTCTATTAGGTACATAATTATTTATTCAAGAATACTTCAGTTAGTCATATAAACGAAGGTAAAAACAATAATGAATACTTTCGTAGTCGCTTTTGCGGGATAGAATATTAACAATGGCGCGGTTTTATGGCGCGCGTGTGAATGCTTATTTTAAGGAGTGAAAACTTATCACCTTTAGGATTTACTTTTAGTAAACGGAATATTCTATTATTTTCACACATAATCCTCGCCATTATTAAAAACCCATAACGTTAGAAATTGATATCAAAGAGCATACTAGCAAAGTCTGTGAATCTTCCAATAAAAATAATTACGAATAAAATCCCCCATAATTATGAACGGACCCACATTACCAAAAGGCACAAACTGCCAATCAAGAGATTGAAATGTCTACAAAGTTAACGGTAAAAATAGTTTACTAATAATAAGACGAGCACGTGCAGTCTCCATTTAATCCCCAAATCGGGATGAAACATATATCCTGTAGCGTCCACATCCAACGAAAATTACCCTAAGTGTACAGTAAAATATGTATAGGGCACGAAGTCCCAGGGAGCACGGTAGACGGTCGCGAATAATTTTGTGTGTCGTTCTCGCGTGTCACGAAGAGGCCGAAATGTCACCGAAACGCAGCCATATCGTCCCCCCAGCATTTCCTTTCAACTCCTTTATTTGAAGCAGCAACGTCAGAAAACGTAACCCGTCCTTTTCATTTCGATCCCAGTCGAGGCTGCACAAGGGCGCAAGAGTGCATCATTCTGCTTTCTCGGGTTTTCCACGAATCCACCTCACCCTGCACGCCCTACTCCCGTTTTTCTCGTTCGCCTTACTCGCCGCTCTCCCTGGCGGCCGCCAGCCATCCCACGTTCCTCGTCCAACATTCCCTTCGCACCCCAGGGGAAGCACGAAGCTGCGACGCGGGAGAAGAAACGAGGAAAGGATGGCTGGAAGTCTCTGATGCGACTGTGATGCATGCACCTCCTTGTTCCCTGGATCACAGACTGATACGTAACGGCGTAAACGAAGATCGATTTCGGTGATTCTCCCGAGTTCGGCGAGTTGGCGACGCGACGGTGAGGGACAAGTTGCGCTTCTGACAGGATGTAGTGCGCCAGAAAGTTTGAGGAAAATACGGGTTGCAGAAGGTGGAGTCAGCGGCTGGTTTAAAACACGGGCTGCAGATTTTTTGGAAAAATAGTAGGAAATTACCAATGAATCGAGAGGATATTAATAATTTACACGTGTCTGAATCATCGACAGTAGTCTCACCACGCTATAAAATCCGTGGTACATACCTTTGGTATTACCCATTTTTATATTAATCTGGCGAATAATTGCTTAAACTAAGATGTACCACAAAGGTTGGATACTGGCAATTATGTCTCGAAGGGACTGGAAGAATTTGCACCGTTAATTAGCATCGAAAGAATTTCACATTTCAAGCACTGTTATCCTGTTTCCATTGCAAAAGCTTTTCCCTAAGCAGCATTATCGGGATACGAATACGCATACGGTTGAAAGCCATGCAGGGGTTCGTTTTTCAGACCTAATTAATGACGAGTACACTGCGTTAGACTTGAAAAGGAGTTCTCTACCCTCCTTTTGGATACTTCGTTTGGAAATTCGTATAATGATACCCTTTGACTAATGCAGTGCTTCAATATTAAATATTTCATTTTCTAGGTCGATTATACGTGCTATTTGCAAAGAATTTGTTATACTCAAAATTCTTGGACTCGGAGAAACATTTTCAAGCAATACAAGTTATCAACAAGTTACTAAAAAAATAATCCAATTTCAAACCTACATCTACAGCTGATTAATTTGAATTCATTTGTATTCGGTTCTAATTAAAATGGAAGTTTGAAACTCAACTCGAATTAAATCCTGCAGTCACGCTAAGACTGAAAAATTTCCTCCACAAGTATTCGATTTCATTCCAGGAGGAGAGTCGATGGTACGGCAAAATAAGACACTGTTAGAGGATAATCTGTATCCAATTAGCCCGGTATAATCAATGGATTTCAACCCTTCTTTTTGCAGTGCAGACTGCCCTCATTGATGGGGTACGTTCTTTATCGAGAGCGTTATACCACTTTGATGGAAATGAGAATAGCAACAGTGACGGGGTATTAGTCGCCGTATATTGATTTCCTGTATGCGAGACCGTGCCGCGAAAAAGGGAAGAATGTGATACCACCGGGGGTGCATTTTAAATTTCTCATTTTTTAGTGCCAGTCACGCCGCTTTTATGCTCGTTTCCGTGACTCCTATGCCAAACTGTTCTTCGAAAGCGAACCATTGTACGAAACACTTCGTGGCGGTCAAAGTTTCCTACTTTGTTACACTTTCTACGACTTTCGGCCAATTCCTTTATTTAACACCCACGCGAGCATCAAACGCTGTGTGGAATACTTTGTGTCGAGTGGGTTGGAAATATCGTTCAGTTTTTCAGTAAAAACAGTCGAAATATTCCTTTGTCGAAACGCTGGACATCGTACTTTATTATTATCTATAAGCTGGTTTATTATATTCGTTATATATGTGGCACATGGAACACTTCTATTTCTAGAATAAGTTTGTACGCGATGACAGTGACTGCAGCGCTTTGCAAGGAACAAATTTTGTTGGAATTAAATATCTGTTCTAATTATTATGTATAAATAATGATATGGAGATGAAAGATAGAAACCTGAAAATTGCCAAGTACGGTAAAACCTTCGGAATCGTTAATTGTTATTGCTGATGCACTCACCAATTTGAGCCACGCGTTCGTCGTTAATATTTGATTCTTCTCATCCTGAAACAAGTAAAACACAAATTATTATTATTGACGTGGTTTCTAAAGAGTATTAACAGCCATAATTTATGGGAGTTTGCTTATATGGATGATGATAAACACAGTTAAAATTATTATGAACCATACAACCAGCACTGAGCTGAGTTATTAAGGTTTAAGGATATCATTGTTGCTTTTACTATTCGTCTAACAACAACACATTTTTCAGATTATATGCATCTTCTATTCCATATGAAGAATATTTAATTGCATTACCCAATAATCACATAAATTACATATCCAGACGTGAGCAAAAGTTTCTAGAAATTAAAATACACAAAGAATTAATAAATACATATTTATAGTTAGAAGAACATAAAGCATAGGATAATCTACGTGTATAGATGATAGATTGAAAGACTCCTCGTGTATTAACTGTACTAAAAGAAACACAGCTACTAGATAAATTAATGGATAATCGAATCACAAAAACCAATCCACACATCACGTCATTTGTAATGACAATCAACAATCGATGCAACGATGGGTAAGTTTGACACTCACCAAAACAAATATCCAAAAATTCATATAAAATCTTAAATAGGTAGGTACTTCTATCTTTGAGCATAATATGCGGTAGGTCATAAACGTACTTTGATACGTTTAATCCTTTATTCTCAATCTTATCAGGCGAAAAGATAAACCCACGCGTTTGATAAAAACCGCAAGTTCACCATGTGTTTATTAAATAGCCAACACAGAGCGGCGGAAACTGAATACGTGTTCTTACCGAGCACACGTAGGAACGATGGCGTGCATAAAAGCGGAAAGAGAAGAGCAAAGCCAGAGAATCGTAACATTCACGCCAAAAACTCGAGAGCCAATAACCACAAATTGTTGCTGCAATCGTTCGTTTTCCAGCCCTCTACTGGAAACCACATTTCGCCACTGAGTGATCAGAACTTCAAAGTGATTTATAAAACGAATACACTTCAACGATGGTGTCAATCGACAAACCGCTCTGTAAACGATCACTCTGGACGAATTATAGCCTGGCAGCGATCAGATAACCATTTCAAAGCCATTCTTCGGGCAATAAAATACATCAAGTAGGATACGAGACAAATTATTAGATGTACAATATTTGTACAATAGATGTACAATGTTTGGATAGTAGAACAGTCACTTTTCACATGATATTTTGAATTACAAAGGGATAATTTTATTTCTCTAAATAATATTCTTAGACTTTCTTTAGAATACTTTCGGGGCACTAAAAACTGCAAACAAAAATAATTTCCAGCAAAAATCTGCGTTAAAAGTAATATATCACTTGCGAGTCAATGAGAATTGGGAAATTAAAATATTAGATGAAAAGAATTAGTGTGTTAGGAATTTAATATTGTGTTATAAATAAATATTTGTGCATGTCAAACAATTGTTCAATTATTTGAAGAACTCGACTATCTAAACATAGGACCTACAAATCATTATGGATAATCGAGGTTATATAGTATCTTATTTCTGAACTTCGGCAACTTCTAAGTCACCATAAAATGTTTGTACTCTTCACTTTACATTTTGAGGGAAGTGAAACTTGCTTTAAATCAAGATTGAATCCATCACGAGGCTTGACAATAAAAAGGCTGAAAACTTTCTAGTTAAGAATACGTGAGAAAAGGTTGTGGAAAAATAATACATGAATGTGGAATTTTTATAAGTTCATTGAAACAGCTAAGTCGAAAATTTAACCTTAGTGTACATGATCTGATAACAATTTAACATTAAACGGTAAAACCCCAATGATGATTGAATTTGTTAGCGTATTTGACAGTGGCAACCTTGGTTCACGCACGTGTTAAACACTGCTCCCTGTTCGAAAGTTAAATCGAATTAACGCTCGATTTCCACTTTAAAGTGGCATTAAATCCAGAGTCGAACTTCCATTCGAGTAAAAGTGCGATTAGATCGATCACCCATGTGGAAAGTCTTTCAGTTAAAAGGCTCACGCCACAAAAGCTTCGAAGTCCAAACTTTCTACGTTTTAATTTATAGAGACCATTGTACGCCAAACTCATATATTTGATGCTAGTAATATAATGTATGAAATTAATTGTACTGAATATGATAAATCATGCGTATAATAAACTAAAATGCAATAGATAACTGAAATTTATGTATATAGAAATTAAATTTTTAAATAAAACAATTGTGTGACGGTTTTACGGTTTTGCGGAAGCTCACCATAATAATTGTAGACCATAACTTTGATTTTTAGAACAGAAAACTAATTAGTAAAAAGAGAACTTTCGAAAATACTACCTCTATCATCATTGTATATTAGGAACAACACTAATCTAATTTTAATTCTATAAATCTAAACGGAACAAAATAGACACATTCTATCATACCCTGTTTAAAAATTAATAATTTAATTTTGACTCTACACTTCTTGATATTTTTATTTTAATATTATATATATTGTGAAAACTCTGACGATTGTGAGAAGCAGGCACATGCTATAATACTATAAATTTACAGGAATGCAAGTTTTGGGGAAAATGATTTTTTCAGGAAATTCGATGGTGCAATAAACAAAAAATCTATACAGATGTGGCATGTGCCCCTTTTCTATTGAGACCCTCAATTCAATTGATATGTGGTATTTGTTCAAAACAGAAATCAAAAAGTAATTGTATTCCGCACAATTGATAGATTTCTACGCATTTCATCAAACAAAATAAATTATTATGTTAACGTTCATTGAATTTCAATCCCACAACTTTCAGTACGATTCCCTTGACGCGAGGTCGAATATTTTTCCTCGAGGGACAGCAGAGAGAGTTCATAAAGGCGGCAGAGCAGCATCCATTGTAGAAAATAAATTAGGGATGCAACGTGAATTCTTCTCCCGTGTCTATTTTGAATAAATTGCATATAAAGTTGATTGCATGCACAGCTTGCATTAATAGCTCGACATCTGAAGCCGGTCGTTAAACCGAGTTCCACGGAGATTATAGGCGCACCTTTTTGCTCCTTCAAGTTTCAATTATCTGCACTCATGGCGTAAAAGCGATGCATCGCTTTAAGGTCGATTTACTATCGACATCTAAGCACTTAATTCGGACGCATAAAATATCACTAATGTGTCTTTCAAAAGATTTTCCACTGACTAAAAGAAACTAAAATCTACTGTAAATTACATTGATTTCAATGGTACATTTACACATCAGGGTATAATGTACAATTAATATCAAATCAAAATGTAGAACTATTTTGTTTTTTAAAGTTTAAGGTGGAACTATATAGACGGTGTAATTAATTGCAATTTCCTCTATTACGTTGGGTTGTTAAGGACCAAAATGTTACTCACAGCTGGTGAATATAATGAAAAATTCAACTATACTATAGATATAATGTGAAGATGTTCATAAATATGGTAATAAATAAATGTTTGAGTGTCACTAGAATTGTTATTACACCGTATATATGAAGACGTTTCAAAGAGAATACAAATGGCTATTTCTAATGTACAAGAACAGTGTGTTTGTCCTATTCTATGTCCCAAATACGATTCCTTAACTGTTGTCCGAAATTAATTATTGAATTCATATTTCTACGTGCAATAAGAGTTTTAGTCCCACGGTGCTTCGACATGGGCCCATTTGATTACAAAAATAAATATTGACACGAGCATGATTAATCGTTGTTTAATATGTCCCATGGTGAAGGAAAGCACCCGATTATTGAAAATCAATAAGCGATCAAATTATCGAATCAATCATCGTGAAACAGACCGCGCTATAGGCATCCACGCTAACTATCTGGTTATTAGGTTATTAGAAACCCTACTCATAGGTTGCGTGCACGTAACACATTTTTAATCAACTCTTTTAATTAAAAGAAAAGAAAATTCTTACGTTAATGGTAAAATAATTTAACCCGCGGAAATCTATCAATTGTACAGATTAAATTTACTGTTTGATTTCTGTTTTGAACAGCTACGTGCACATTTATTCTTCGAAAAGTTGAATATTAAGAAAACCTTGGATAAAGCTTGGACGTGTTAGGTACGTGATAAGGAGTGTGATACATTTTACACAGCAGAGCAATTTTAAACGTAAATAATAGTATTAATAGTATTAATAGTAATAATGAATAGTATTTCTACAAAACTTGGTTGAAAATTTCTTAACGATCAACATTGAATCCAGAAATATGTATGCGTGTGAAAAATTGACGTACGAGAAGCGGAGTGGGTCGTCAAGGGGTTAATACATAACATTACTGTTATTAATAATTATAACAAACAGAGTTGTCTGCGAAAGACATGTCTGGTTTAATCGCTCATAATTCCGTTGAATTTTCTTCTACCCACGCCAAATAAACGTCTTCGTGTAAAGTATTGTAAATGGTTTAAAACTACCAGAATTTCTGGAGAATCATCTATCACTATTACCACTTTTCTACCCCCTTGCAAAAGGGGTAAAAAATACGCACGAAAAGAGCTTATCATGTCTATTCTTCGTCTTCCTATGCCGCAGCAACTTCATAAAACGGAAATGCAGGGCTAGTAACGAGATACTAGGGAGCACAAGTTTCGTGACAAGCATGGAACAGTTCACAAAGTCGCAGTGTTAAATGCCCTTACGCTCCGCCATGCGTTCGAACGCCGTGCACGTACGGCACGCAATTCAATAGCGACTTAGATAAACCCGCCCTGATCCAACGAGTGACAATGAAATATCGTACACTGCGAACCAATAGCAAAAAGGGGTGGTTGAAAAGCACACCGTCCTTTGTCTCATCCTCCGAAATCCGCGATGTATGACGGAGGTTTGCATACTTTGTTCGTCGAGCAGGGGACCAGTCTGTGTTTCATATAGCCGAGTGTCACACCATTCAGCCACGACGTAGGTGTCGAAACTAATCGAAATTGTTTCGGGCCCACGCCTTTGGCCGCGTTTCGCGCAACGCTCCCTCGTAATCTGCGCCTCTCTGCACTTCAAAGAGAACGTGAATCGAAGGTCGATTCGGACGGGTCAAACCTTCACGCCGAAATTTCTCTCTGAAGTGGAGGGAATATGCTTCGCGAATCGCGATTTTGGGGGAAAAATACTAATACGTGGAATTCAACGGCAATTTCTAAAGTGAGTATTGCAACGAGTATTTCTAAAGTGAGTATTGCTAATTGAATGAGTATTACATTATATAAATAATTGTGAAAGGGGAGAGAAAAAGGAAACGTGTATACTAGTGGAGGATGCAGAGACGAAAATAATTGAATTGGAAAGAGAAAGAATTTAGAACATCAGAATTTGAATTTAGGAAACTGTCGAAGGTGGTTGTTAATCCTGAAATGGTAGGCGGGATTTAAAATTGCTCGCGGAATTTTTTGCAGAATATTCTATGTAGAAGTTGTTTGTTATGAATTATATATGTTCCACGCAGGAAATATCTTAGATGGAAATAAATGTGGGAAACCACAATTTTCCTTCTTTAAACTATATTATAAAAAACTTATCCTGGTATTTTCACTTAATTTGTCGTTCATTAAAGATGTTAAACCGGAGCTATATCTACTTTTCCAACTATTTTTGAAACGAGAAAAATTACAATCCTTGCGATGATTCATTTCCACAAAGCATATAATTTAGGTACGAATGGTAAACGAAAAATAAAAATTCGCAAGGCAACCCCGCCATGCAGGAGTGGCAAGCACTTTGAAGGTACGCGTTTCAAACAATTTAACTCTTTGTGCACGATAATTTCAATGCGGTTCAGAGCCGGAATAAACATTCTTGGGAACGAAGATGAGGCAGGAAAAATACACGCGAATGAACGAAAAATGAAACAATTCTGCTGTTTGCATCGCCCGTCTCTAAATTACACTCTTACTCACAGGGCATGCGACTGAAGCCAGAAACTTTTATCTTTTTGTGAACGGATTGTTTCATTCTGATATGTGTGTTATTTCTCGTTTGAAAATAAAACATTAAAAAAACAAATGAATCAATAACCGCAGCTAATTTAGTAGGGCAAATAAATTGATGTGCTGAAGAAGAAAATCATATCAGCACCGTTAAGTGATTTAATGAAACAAATAATTTGATATATTCAATAAATTAAAAATAATATTTAACTCTCCATTTGAATTCAGTAGACTATGTAAACTGGAATATTCAAAGAGCAATGAAAACATTGTTACCCTCTGTTTATTATTTTATTATACCAAACGCTTTGATGGATGAAGTTTTTCGAAATAGTTACAAAAAATTGTGCAACGTTTTCCTCTTTGATATAAGAAAAGTAATTATGAGGAATTATTTTACTATATCAGTTTGTTGAAGAAAACTTATACATATCGGTATGACAGTCTAATTAAAATAATTTTTTGTTTCCTATAGATATTACAATATTACATCATCCTCATTATTTTAACATAACGAAGTAGAAACAAATTTTAATGATATAGTGTAACACCTATATAGTAATTATCTAATACGTAAAATGTAGTCAGAGCATGATTGCAAACAGAATATGTTTGTTTATAACTGCTGCAAGCCAATCAGTAGTGTGACTCGAGATTTGGTCGGACGCGGAGGAAAGCAGAAAAAGGAAAAGCATAATCCCCGGGAATTTATAGAGAAATGTAGCCTGCGACACGATCCCTGTATGAAAAATTGCGACCACAATTTTCTTACTTGGACAGGGATAAATTTATGAGGTTCTAGTTCCGTAAGCGCCTACGGTATTTCTTGAATTGCAGAAGATCCCGTGAATTTTGTTTACAAACCATTCTTACTCTCCTAATAAAGTTTCTGGACCGTATACAAAGCGACACATTTTTGGACGCAAGACAAAATAGTGAAATAGAGGTTTGTGATTGTCAAAAAGGAAGACAGGTTGTAGCTGCAGTTATTTCGTGAATAAATTTCAAGCTTGGATTCATTTTAAATACCTAAGACCACCAATTTTAAAGTTTTTTTATGCACAGGTATAGTCTGCTAGAAAATATTGCAGTTCGCAGAAAGAAACGTTTGGTAATATAATGTTAATACCATTAATAATAATGTTAATGCCATTTAATTTTGAGGTATGTAATCTTTAAAAAAATGAAAAATTCTATTACTCGTACACGAGTAAATTCGCAATGCATAATGATCATAGAATCGTGAGAAGTATATTTTCCGAAGACAATCATTGTTGTTTCATGCATTTTAAAATGTGGATAGAAACAATAACTAAATTTGCAATTAGCATAGCAACGAGTTTGCGTATCATTTCGGGCGATACACAAAAGCTACGTTCCATCAAGTTTACAGAACTTAAATATTTTGACAGCGCTTGTTGCCAACAATTTCCAGCAGGTACCTACTCGTAATTTCCTCTGTTGTCCCACTAATTAAGAGAATAATATTGTCGTCGAGAGTACGACATTCAAATCGAACGAAAGTTTCAATTAAAAGCATCCTCAAACGATAACTAGAATCATCCTCGACGTACGTTCGCGTGTTTACATTATCCCGATTCGAATAACATCGTATTTTGCATCATACTATTTTTTCAATATCTCTTAGGCACATTACAGAATTACGATACATTACCAGCTACAATCTGCAATGAATTTTGGAAAGAAGTACAAAAGGTAATGGTTCTGTAAAAATTGGATAAGAATAACAGATATCACAATTTTGCAATATAGCCGGAAAAGCTCTTCAGCGTGTGCGCGCAAAAATTGAAGAAGGCAGGTCGGAATTTCGAATAAAAAATGCCGGAACACAGGTAGTTTGCAATTCCCTGAGCAACGATCGTTCAGGAAGTACGAGGTAAAAACTGAGACCAGGTTGAGTAATGCGACTTAAGGAAACGATGGCGCAGAAGAAGGGGCGAGCGAGCTGAGTAATGGAACGTGTTTTGCCCCACTTAGAAATATCTCTCGCTCTAATGCACGAAACTGCTCAGTACATCTTGTTTTTACGCGTGAAACGTTGGATAGAATAAGGGTGTAAAAAGATGACAGGAAGCGTCAAATAACGAGAAAGCTACTATAATACATCTCCGCGTAGAAAACAACGTAACTACCAAACGAGATTCATTTAGCGAGTCTTCACCCCCCAGATTATTACTGCATCTCTTTGTACAAAGACAAATGAACGCCCATCCGCTATTTAATTCCTGCTGTAACATTTTTAACTGTCTGACATGAGAACTGTTGGATTCGCTTTAGGAATAGAAAGAAATACAGTAGAACCTCCACTATCCGAATTAATAGAGAGACATGATCATTCGGATAAGGAAATTTTCGAATAGTGGAACACTCACTTTCCTCGTGGTAATTATTCTGTATCCCAGAGAGAATGATACAAGCAACAATATAAAAAATTAAAAGTAATCTGAATGCGCTATCATAGTTGTTTCAATTGTATATTCTTGATACTTTTGCGACACTCTCACTATTTTTTAGCACAGTGATTTCCACCCTGTGGGTCGCGAAGTGCTTTCTGAGGGGTCGCTACGGTTTTTTGAGTTTTTTTTTTAAATATTAATAAGTCTGATATACATATAGGTATGCATCACATATCTAGTCATGGAAGAAAATACTGTTCGGATAATACAACGCTGGAATGAGAGAACTTTCAGATAGTAGAACGATCGGCTAACAGGTGTTCCAATACTGGAGGTTAAAAATATGTCAACACCGATAAAACAGACATTGTTACGACTCAACGGAAGCCTGCGAAGTTTTTAAGGCCCTCGACCGACTCAAGTACGTGCAACTTTCTCCACGAACCATAAAATCCACAAGTTCAGAAGTCGCCATACACCCTTCACTGCTATGAGCAGTACCTACTAGTGGCGAGTCAGGGATCAATGAACTCGTTGGTTATTGGACAATGGTCAACGAATGTAAACTATCGTGTTGACTTGTATATTTAACCGACAGAAGAAAACCAGACGCATGCATAATGTATACCTAATTTATTAACTTTCCAAGCAATCACCGTGCACGAAGAAAGCTGAGAATTTTCCCTTTCGTCTTACCAATTACGGCTGAATTTGTTAGTACGAAATACATATGTAATTTTTATCGATAAATTCGTTTCTACTTTCGGAGATATTGAGGCAAACGTGTTTTTACCTCCAAGTTTGAGAGCTGCTTTCACTTCCTACATATGAACGATTACTGATAAAGAAAAATATATATCAAATACTTTTTCAGTAACTACTTTTTCACTACTGACTTCACTTATTTTTGTCACTTATTTCGCTCAATCATTATCATTTCCACCTTCGGCAACACAAAGAATCTCAACCAGCCCTTCTAATATTAATTTGTCAAAGAGTTACGCGTCACGAGACTTCTAGGTACCCACAGATTAATTATTTATCGATGCTGCGTCACAAGAGACATCTCCCAACGCATGCTGACACGAACCGCGATCCATCCAAGATGCCGAGTGTCACCCGTTGCCTGGACCACCCTGTACAATGCTTTTACATTAATTACACGTGAATTCCACGCGAGATTGCGCTGTGTACGTAAGTCTCGGCGGCACTTGGCGCCACAAAGAGGGAGAGCATCCCGAGGAAAGGGGAAAGTTCGCGCGGCAAAATTCGCCTCGCTCGGTCTCGCGCGACGCGGCGGAAACGGGTCATCGAGGAATTTTATTACGACCTGAATTACAATTTCGCGCGACTACAACCTCATTAATGGGCCGGGCCGTGCGGACGGCCAGGTTCTCGAATAGAAGTCGCGGGATTAATCAGGGAACTTGAAAAAGAGAAAGCGCGGAAAAGTAAAAACAAGGTCGCGCCGAGGCGAAATTCCGCTGATCAGTCCCTTTATTCAGTCCCACGCGTACAACTTCCTCCGTGGAATAGCGCAGGCCGTAGTAATATGATGAGCTCGCTTTACCATTTTATAATTGCGATGCTGATGAAAAAGCCTCTCGTCACTTTGCTACGTTGTGGGCGTGCCTTTGAACACCGCGCTCCCCCGCTACCCGTACACACTACACACACACTTGGGCGCTCGTTTCCCAGCAAGGAACACGAGCGGAGACTGAAAATCGGCAGGAGGTCCCGATAGATTACGAAGAGCTGACAGCGGCGAGAATGAAAAGGGAGATAGAGCCGCGCAATTTCCATTATGCCCGTCATAAATACAGAGTTCATGGTCAAACGACGGAGCCAGCGTCGAAACGAGATTTACCGTTTTCATTTACCGGGTACGACGTATCGTGGTCGCGGATAATTCACAGATCGTTGTCGATCGGATCGGTACGAGTTACATGCGATTTCGCTGGGTGTGTAGTTGCTCGATTCTTGACCGAAACATCGGTGATTATGCTTCCCCCGACGGACCCCTCCTTTTCATGGATCGGATACTTGAGTACGCTGGTCAGATTGAAACTCTGCCCGGCAGAGTTGTCCACGTGACAAAGTCATTGAACGTTTCCCCAAAGTTTGCTGACGTGCAGTCCAGTTTACTTTCCGTGTGATTTCAGTGGAATTAATTGATCGCTCGTTGATGGAAGCTTCGAATTACAACATTTTGTACCAAAGGCCGCAAGAAACTTGCGAAACTGACGTTTTGAGAATGTGTTTCTGTAATAAGCGGCGAGGAAGATGTTTGGTGGTTTGGCACCGATATCGTTGACCTACACTACTTGAGGGCGGTGCCCAAGTCTTTCCCATCCAGATACGAGTTCGCTATTATTTCTCTTATCCAGACACTTGACATTATGAGCTGTAAGCCAACCTTTTAAGCTACTCCCACCTGATCCTCGATAGGAAAATGGTGTACCAGTAGCACGTTCTTTGACCACAAAGCACCATGTCAATAAACATGACTTAACTGTTTTTTTTTTGCTTCGTGATATTCGAGAAATTAATCTAAAGAAACAACTGAAGTGGAGTGACTGTGTAACGCGCAAACCTGCATGTACATGTAAATTCCACGTACGAGTTACACTAGCCTGGTCACGATCACGCGCCATCTGTTTTAGTCACGAATTCAACTGGGTTTCAGGTAGCACGTACTGTTTGGCCCACTGAATTCGGCTACCGTGCCCCGAAATATCCAATTAAAACTGCTCCGCGCTATCGGCACAGCAACAGTACAAACAATGCGTTTCGTATTGCAGAATCGTTTCTCGACGTTTGCGATGTATCAGTCCTGGCCGTTTCATATTTAATGAATGGCACCACGCCATGGTGCCTGAGCTGTTGACTCGCTTGCACAGCGATAGGCTAAGAAATGAAGAGACTTACGAGCTGAATACATTAATTAACTTCGTTTACACAAACTGTTTATTAAGAACATTTGTAGAAAAGATCTTGGTACGAATATTCACGAATTTTCTAAGGTAAAGTAAAATTCTTCAAACTTTGCATCCCAGAAATACTAGAATCGCAAGACAAAAATACCACGTCATATAACATAATAGGTAATTACTTGAACTCTCGAAACTTCTCCATCGAAAGTGACGAAATACTTCGTCTTTCAATCTTCTTTCCAAGAATCTAATTACAGCGTTCCACAAAGTCTAAATGTTTTCCCGTATCCGCGTAATGAAATCGAGTTCATATTTTAAAGAAGAACGAGACTGCGCTCGAAGCGAAACGGGCGTTAAGAAAAAGCTCACGGTTCTCTGGTGAAATTGAACGGTGGCCTACATCGAAAGCGAGCCAAGTCGAAGAATTGCTGAAGTAACAACAGTTAAAAATTTCATACCCACGATAGGTTGGAAACGAACGGGTTTCGGCGGGATCCGACGGGATTGCGCCTGCGCGAAACTTATTGTGCTTCCTCTGAGAAAGGAAGACATTTCATTCGTTGCTCCGTTGCCTTCTTTTTTCCGCGTCTCTGTGGTCCGTGGTTACTTTCAATTGAATTGCAACGTGCCGTTTCGCCAGTTTTACATCAGAGCTTCCGCGCTCCTCGTGGACACACAGACGCGCAACCGCACGGCTGAATACGGACACAAAGAGTCGCTTGTTGTGCTGTAATTACGTTCCACGTATTTGCATACCGTGTACGTCTTATATCGGAATTCCACGGCACTGTTTACTTTGTTCTACACGAAGTTGCGTGAACCGGAAAATATTTGCTTGCCAACTGGGAATTACGCTTCATATGCTCGCGCCCAAAATTGAACCCTTAGCGCGATTGGAGATTTTAGAGCAGGGGTGGTGTACACTATATTAGTGTATAATTCTGACCAAGTAATTAAGTAATTGTCGGGCGTAAGATATTCATAAACTGCTGACGAGAATGAAAAAGACCAATTTTAGAGAAAAATGTTGCATCTTATATGTAGGAATAGGTGTATTTTTTGAAAAATATGTAACAGTACAAAGTTAGAATTCACTAGGCAGTATTGTTTCTTTAATTAAGCAAGTAATAAAGTAATTAGGAAATATAGATGATAGTAAATTAATTAGACGTGCAATGGGTAACACGTCACTTTCAATCTTATAATATTCTATATTTTATCCTTCGTCCCACTTTAAAAACCTTATGAAAATCCATCCGCCGGTACGCGCCAACTGACAAAAGCTTACTGTCGCTACAGAGTTACTCTAAATCTTGTATAGTTCATATTCGTGTCCTCATTTCCTAAGCATTTCAATCGTACTGAACACTCGACGATCTGTCACTTCTATAATAGTAACAGATAATTATAATAGATCATCTCAAGTATGTACCCTGACTTATAAAAGTTTACATCTGCCCATTTAACATGAACTTCATCTTATTAATGCAGAAGATGCTACATCCTTAATTAATATCCTTAAAGAGCCAGAAAATATTAATATAATAATAAAAAATATTTGTATATGTATTTTAATATACTTCTGGCCATAGTGTGCATTGTATAATTTGCATTATTATCTTAATATATAAAGCTGAAAGTGTTTATGTGTTTGTCTGTCGCCTAAAATCTTTCGAACGGTAAACTCTGGGGCCACGTAATGTGTCCTAGCTCATTATACCTATCGAATGCAGATGAATGTGACTATTTCCACAAAAAAATATAAATAATTTTTTTTATTAAATCAGAATCTAAATTCCGGGTGAAGCCGAGTAGTAAAGCTAGTACATAATATTCCAAAATACAATTATTCTTTTATTAAACCATTCCCAACAGTACCTAACACTATGATATTATCAAAGCTAACATGCCTCCTATCTCATTGCAAATTCATATGCTGGACGTAGACTTTCGTGACTGGATACTCCGCAGTAATTCCAAAATACGATAGAAGCAATAGAAAGGAGGGATGACTACATATTGGTTCTTGCTGAGGCTTCTTCGTAATTTATACTTCGTGTAAACGTTTTCAGCTGCCAGTATCTACAATACTTACATATACAGTGGAAAGGTATTTCGCGTAATGGCCGGTGGACGCGCGAGAGGAAGGGTACATGAAGTAAATGACCGAAGTAAGGGTAGCGAAAATGGAGAACGTAATGCAATCTACCTCGTTCACCACCTCTTCCCTCCATTCACCCCAACCAACCCTACCCTCCCCCTTGTCCCGTTAACCGCGCTCTCATTTAGATAAGACCGATATTTTGACGTATAAAAACTCGTGCAGCTAATCTCGGACCTGCTTATCTTTGCAGTTCACGCAAAGATTGCAGGGTGGCCGTTTTGTGAGGTGCATCTAGCCACCACACTACTACGACCGTCGCAATCTTTCATGGAAGTAATCTCTGGAAATATTACGTGGCTATTGACACTGAATATTTAACGCGGTCCTTCTTCCGCCTGGACTTCCACGTATGCAACTACAGGGTGCCATTATGCGACGTAGAGATTTTAGTAAGTGTAATAATATTTTAGACAGTTTTAGGGGATAATTTAAATTGAGAATGGGAATTGTCAGTTATTTGGGAGATACAGAATTTTTATCAAGTTTGATAGATTTGGCTACGTTGATAAGGACGTACCTAAGAATTATTTGTGTATTCCGTGATGAGTGAATCTTTTAATCCTCAAATGTTCGAATATTAAAATTCAAATTCAGAAATTTGAATTTAAACTTTTAGGTGTTTCGAAGTTTCGAAGGTTTAATTATTAAAGCTTGGAGGCTTTGAAATTTTCACTGTGAATTGTAATAATGTCTGAGGGTCCATTAGAATGTGGGATTGTAAGAATGGATTTAAATGAGATGTTTTCGGTAAATTACCTAAAATATACATGTTTCGTGTGAGTGCGCGTAATTATGCGAAGTTCGTGCAAAATTTCGGAAACCCTCCAATGAATTCTCATTAACGTTCCCACGCTATCTCTACCCACAGCTGACCAAAACGTTTTGCGGGAAGGATAGTAGAATTTGCATTTAGTAGCAAATTACATTTCATAAGTTATAAATAAACGTCAGGAGCTTTTGGACGTTTAGGCCTGAAATTGATACAAGGATTTGAACCTCTGAATTGAATTAAGAGTAATTAAACTCCCAAATTATATTGAACTACACTACCCACAGTGTAACTGTTATCGCATGGACAATAAATTATTAGATTGTTGATTTCTTATTACTAATATTATTGAAACTTTAGCATTTGAAATATTGCCACTCAACTAGCAAGCCTTCTAAATTTTCACTAACTATTCCTACAGTGCATAATTAACGAACCCCTACTTTTGGTCTTCAAACATTCAAACTCTAATTGCTACTGTTTGAATTTTTAATCACCACTATCCAGTGATTTGAATTACGATTATTCCTGACGCAGTTCCTAGCTTCTAAGACTAAAATACCGAAGCTTAACGTGTCCATCTCGCTAATTCTACATTTCCAAATGCTAAATAAATACACAATATCTACAATCTCTTGCGATATTTTTAGTCTTCCCCATTGTACCCCATAATAAACGCTTATCACACCTTCGAACCATTATACCTTGCCAACGGGGTTCCTTCGTTGCATCAGTGGCAGTCAGTTCCGCTTGTGAGGGGAACCGGAAATAAACGACCAATGAATGCGCGAGAAAAGAAATCCGATCGAATGGTAACAGACAGTATTCATATACGATTCAAGTAACTCCCCTCATATATGAAGAAAGAAAGAAGAGGGTCATAATAGAAATCTTTCATATCGAAGTTCCATGGACGAGAACGTTCCACGTAGGTATACGTGAGCCAGCTGCATTGTGCAGTTTGCCGCCAATGGAAGCGAAAATGCTTCCCGACGTAAATCCTCTCTAATGCGATTTCCTTAAGAAAGGGAGAAATCCTCCCGAAACGTACTCGACGCGTAATTCCCTTAATGTAAATGCGATTACGCCCGGATAAAATTACAAGAATCCCGAACAACGAATCGTTTCCGCGGTAATGAACCTGGTCTGATTTGACTTGCAAGGAGAATTCACCAACGAGATCTACAAAAAATTATCCCACGTTTCTTCTGTACCCTCTGTGCTACCTTTTGAAGGTGTCAGTAGTACAGCACTATGTAAAGTCGGACTTTGCGATTTTTGCAGGGTTATTGAAGAAGCGCGAAAGCCTCTCTCAAATGAAATGCAGTAGAATGATAATTCACACTTTCTCGATGATACATTGTACATCCAACCCATGAACATTTCATCCTTCTACGTCGAAATGGTTCCAGGGAAGAGCACCCTATGCATCCTAACATAGAACTGTACATCACTTTAGTGATGCAAGTGAATTAAAAATTACATGTCGATCAGAGTACGTCTCGATTTATTTATTTCTCAACCTCCAAGTGCTTCACCAGCCCCAAAGTCGCACAATTAAATTCAAAGAGTGACGAATAGTCGGTCCACTTCGCCTTTTGTCGGAAGAATTCGCGTCCACATTTTGACGTTTAGTCACATAAAATTCCTGCGAGATGTAAGGTGACTGATGACCATTCAGATACGAAGAAAATAACTCACCACGTCGATGATCTGCTGCAGCGTGATGCCGAATTTCACCTCGAGAGGCTCGCTCTCGTTGGCGACCGGTCGCTCCAGGGTGTTGTACGTCGACAGCAGCTCATTCAACAAGCGTTTCTCGTGACGCCCACACAGGCTTTCTGCAACAAAAACGAATTGTTCGAACGTGAGCGAGAAATTTCACGGAGGCTCTGCAAACGTGGCCGGCTACCATGACACGCCGTTTTCACAGCGTGCTGTAACTTTCATCGAGAAAGTCATTCCTCAAATTTGCTCCCGAATAACACAGACTCGAGGCCCGACGCGAAACAGGAGTTACTTCGCGAAATTGTCGAAAATGCACAGTTCGGCAAAGCTACATCCCGTTTTTCAATTCGTAATGGTATTTTCCTGAAATATGCACTCCCATGTGCAAGGAGCTTCGCCACGTTTTCATGAAATGAAAACTATATGACGCGCCCGGGCGATGAACATGTCACGCCGCGGTGGAGCTAAAAATTCTCCCTGCGTATGGTTCAAAATTTTCGTTTGTCCCCGAGTATTTTATGCCCAAGTGGCGGAATATTTCGTGGCTGTTTAATGCAACTGCAGAATGTGTGCGTCTGATGAAAATAGAATGCTTTTGCACTTTTCACGCGCGAGTACGTAGGTACTTTCTTTACTGTCAAAAGTGAAAGAACGTCAGACAGAGGGAGAAGAATTTAAGTGAATTAGTGCAGATTTTGTAAAGATTAAACTGAAGTATAATTATATGTTAAAACAGGTTACAGTGCCCTATGTAAGACTTAAGTTGATAAGAGAGAAATTTGGTATTTGATTTTATATTTCAATTTTCTCATTTACTTTTTTCTGTTCTTATGAATTTTAGTAAATTTCGTCATAAATTGGTCGCGTTAACTATCGTTAAGTATTGCAATAAAGAGTTACCATTCAGGAACAGCAGCCATTCTACAATTGTCTTCTCTTGTACTATTATTAACAGTGGAAGTTATGAACACATTTGTTTGAACAACCCCTGATTGAATTGTACCATCAATCTCTGCCACATCGATTAACATTGGAACTGTTGGCTACCAAGTTCTTACAACTTCTCAGATATTCTTCAGCCCTTTCTCAGTGGCAGTTGCAGTATTAATCGTGCGTAACTCTGATATTAACTTTCGCTGTTGCATGAAATCCTCCTTTCAGCACAAGTTTGTTCGGAAATTCCTTCAGCTCTGGCGAGCATCATAGATCGTGTTGCAAGTGTGGATTCTATATATTACGGGTCAACGATAGGGAGTAAGCCACTGTAATCCCTTGGCAAACCTGCTAAGCTTGCACACATTCGACCAGGGCCAAATTGAAACAGCACGCATTTTTAATCACTCGAACTCGTGCTCAGAATCCATGATTCATAATTCAGGTTGCGGGCACTGTTACTTTATTTTCCTGTGGCACTATCTAATACATTATTTTTGTAATTAGTCGTTAACTAAAATAATTGGGCAAAGTTTTTAGAATGAAATTATAGGAATGAGTAACTTAATATGATTGATGATTCAAGGAACTATGGTTAGTAACTAATTTTCTGGAAAAATCTGTCATTCTAAAGAATCCTAGAAAACATGCATTCTTGTAATTAGTGAGTTGACTTTAGAAAGCACCCCACATATACGCAAACATGTGCATACCTTACTGGCAGGTTGAAAATAATTGATTCGTATATAAATGTATAATATAGGAAATTCTAGATTTTGGTGGGAAATACTCAGACATTGTTTACACCTCTACTGTCTTCAGTCATTTAAACAGCCCGACTGTTTCTTACGTATTTTTCATCATGTTATATCTACAAATAATTCTTTCAGATAGTGTACTGAATCAAATTACATATTTACAATCATTAATAACTATGAATTTCTATAACTCTACAACTATTCATTTCTATAACTATAGAAACTGTGAAAACAGTATTCTTTCATTCCCAACAATCATCCCTTAACCATCCCCAACAATCCTCACAATGCTAATTAAATCACCAATGCGATATCAATCACTATACACGTCTCACATCCCACTTTACAGATTTCAATTAAAACCAGTCTTCCCTCATCGAAAACTCACCGAAATGTCCTACGAATCAATCTCCTCTACGTTTTACCGCACTCCACCTTCCCCTCTGCAGACACTTGATCGCTGAAAAAATCCATATCCCCCCCGAAGCCAAAGAAAACAAAGGGTTCCCCCAACTATGATCGCAGCAGACGTTCGATAAGCGATGTTCTTAATTCCCTGGTAAAACCTGGCGCCCGTATGTTCATTCTGTCCTCGCGGCATTGTATTCCGGCGAGCGCTGCCTAACCAGCTTCAGAATCCGTTCACGGTGCCTCGGTCGAATGCGAAATGCAACAGGATTGTGTCTCCGTGGAGAATAATGGCCGTGGCCACGGCCGAATTCGGCGCACGTGCGTCCATTGAGGACAGACCGAAATATTGTGGGGTTACGACAAATGCACTTGCTCGCGAACCACCCGCGCACCCCTGCCCAACCAAACCGTCCGTCCCATACTACGTCCGACAACAGGGAGGATTCAATACTCCTTGCACTTTTTGTTCCCTCTAGCTTCCTTTCCTCCCTCCCCCCTTGCCCTTTGTTCCGCGTCTCCCTTTTTGTCTTCCCCAGCATATTCAGAGAGGCCTCCTCTTGTGCCTCGACGTGCTCAGTTGATCGTGACCATTGACGCAACGCTTTATGCAAGAATTGCTCGTCCCTTTTTGTCCTTCCGCACAAGATATTCCATTCCGAGCTACGGATAAATATAAAGCCGAAGGGAGGTTCAATTAAAGTACGCACAGCGAAAGAATTCTGGGGAACGTCCGCCAGTTCCTGTATCATGCGACGCGTCACCATTCTCTGCAGCCGTAACATTATTTAACAATAATAATCTAATGATTTTGTATGGATGTTTGTTCGTAGGAAGTTGAGTCACTGATAAAAAGTGTTCAGAATTCATTGAATCGTAGAGGGATTGCTAGGCTTTAAAGCTATTTCTTTGGTGGTTGATTTTGTGGCTTGAAACCTTTAGACTGTCCGAGCACAAACGATACACCCGAATTGAAAATTATAACCCAAACCTACGAAATTAATCTAGCGTGAACGCATGCGTTCGTTGCATTTTTATTTCGCCGGGTTCATCCGGAGCAAACACCCCGTGGAGCACGGCCAACCTGTGCGGAAATCAAATTCCAATTTGATTAATCTTTTAAAAAGTACTGCGGGCGAATTATTGTGCATCAAAGAGTACCCACTTTAGCGGCGCGCATGAAACGCAAGGTGAGAGAAATGTTCGCGCAACTCGTCCCGCGGAAATGAGTGTAGAAATATTAAATTACCGTTTGGTTGAAATGCTTCTGCATTAATTTTCTAGGAAAATTGCATTTTTTATTTAGCAAGTCGCAAAAAGGAGGAATCCGGAGAGGTTTGCTTGGTAAAATGTGAAGAGGGCGAGGTACAAGTTTGTTTTTAAAATGTTCCTTCGCGTATGTACCGGAATTCTCGACGCCATTTTATTCCTCCCCTTTCTTCCACCCTTCTTGTCGTTTTATTTCGCCCGTCTATCTTTCGCGCCAATATATCGATTCCCCTTGATTCCTTACTCCCGCATTGGTATTCCACAGTTCTCCGCGCCGTGAATATCGCTGCTCGTGCTTTCGTGCAGAATTCAGAACCTGGAACTTCTATCCTATCAATCGTGCCGCGAATTTCTTCGTTATGATACTTGCGCGTTGGCCGTTGGCTCCAACTGTGCTTTCCTACGAGGTGAATTTCAAAGCTGTCCAGTGCACGCGAGTAACCTTTTGTTCTATCCTTTATTATGGGATTCGCAGAAATCATCCAATCACGCAATGCATTCAGGAAAGTTATAATACACAAGGGGTGCTTTATTCCGAGTGGCTCAACTGGGGAGCTAGTGATTGTACATGAAAAAATAAGTAGGAGGTATACGATACAGTTTTTTGAGAAAATGGATATTGAAAATTCTTTTGGTAGACTTGTAAAGGATTAAGAATTAACAGAATGGAGAAGGGAGCAAAAAAAATCCTTCTGCGAAAATGATTGGGAAATGTACCTAGTATAAGTTTGTTTCAAAAGAAAAGGGTTCCTCAAGAAAATTGATGTTAAATGATTAAGAGTCAGTTGTCCTTCAAAATTGATCAACATGATTCCATTTGAATTTGGTAGCATACTGAAGTGTACTCTAAAATTATTATCATAAAAAAATTATTATCACATGATGTTTTTCTATCATTTCCAAACCACTCGCTGTTTATGCCAAACGTATATATCCGAAGCACCAATGGGAAGCCACAGAAAGGTCTCGTATGAATAGCCCTACCTAAACTACCTGGTTTAGGAGAGGCATTATAATTCCTCTGAAACTTGAAAACATTACCTAAACTGATATAAACAGCCCATATCTTATTAAAGCCCTTTCCCACGGGACACTTCCATAGCTCGTAACTGGTATTTCAAATATATGTGCCTATATTCGCGTAAGGGTGCATTCTCGTGTAATCCCTCCAAAAAATCATTTTTTGAGGGGATTCTTTTTTAAAGAAAACTGTATCACATAGGGTAAAAAGTCTTTTTGGTATTGATTTATACATATTTTAAGATGATAACAAAATTGTATTATTTTTTCTGATGTAACCTTGAATAAATAAAAACACTGACTTTGATAAAAACACGGTGTTTTTATCACCGGCAGAGTTATAGGTATCTATTCAAAATCACATACAAAATTTTTGTTGTATTTCTTTCAAAAAAACTTTCAAAAAATCCTAAATATTTTATGAGATTACACGAGAATGCACCATTAACAACGGCAACGCTGATATAAAAAAGACAGAAGAGGATTGGATGTGTGTGAATATATTAAAAACGCACACTAACCACCATCCACAGAAGCGTCTCGTGTGAAAAATGCCTTAGGTGACAATTAGGTACATCCACTACCACCCCCTACATCCTTTCAGTAAAAAGTTGTTTCGAATTTTACCATAAAGTATTTTCTTTCTGTTTTTAGCCCAAACTTAATAGCAAATTTAGATAACTGTATCACTTTGAATACTTATGGCTGCGCATGTTCGTCGTGGATACTTATACCAGTATTGGTACGTTAAAATGGATGCTCATTGTCGAAACAAAATCAATGTCGTCATTAATCAGATTAGGGAAATGTATTGTGTCCTATTGATCCAGTGTTGAACTGTAGTTTATATAGCACCGACATATTGCATTGCTCTGATTAATCACCTCTGTAATAATGCACGCGGAACACGTGCTTCGATCTCGATACCTGCCGGTGGTAAACAATGAGCGCTGGTCGAATCCTGAATCCTCTGATCGCGACGGATGACTGAGAGAACGAGTTGCCTCGAAATCCGCTGTGCCTGCAGAGTGTATTGGAGAATGCTGTTAGCAGCAGAATAATGAGTGTGCATTTTGTGCTGCACACGATCAAAATGAGTATTTAACGCAACAGAAAATTTTAAAAACATTTCAGTCTAATTAGACAAAGTCTTTAATCTAATGTTGAGCACGATGAAATAAATGCACCGTGAAATTCATACAGCAATAAATTCCATTTTTGTATTACATAAATAGCAAATGAATTGGATTAACTGTACACGGATTTTTGTGATATTTCTTGAGTTCTCTAACTCTTCTCGGGTATTTAAATTTCCAAACCTGGGAAATCTTCAAGTCTTTTCGAATCTACTGGAATTGTTAAGTCCCTCCAGACACTACTAGGGACGAGACGACGTCGAATTAGAAATTCCACAATGTTCGCGAAGTCGATACTAATGATTATACACATGTCTCAGAAACGAGGTGCTCTTTGGATATGTCCACGACAGCGAGCTAGTCTTATTTTCTATCAAGGTAAAAGTTTACATATAAATAAAGGCGATTCGATCGATTGATTCTAGGTCACTCTAAACGATTCTCCTCTGGAGATTAGGTTCGATTGAAAGCTCGTCCGAAACCCCGGATGGGTCCGCAAAAAGCAGAAAGTTTGTACGACTACTTCAGACGAGAGGGGTTGACCATAATTGGCGAGCTGTGGAGGACGTATAAGTTAAGGAGGCTATTTTTTCCAAACGGCTGCTTGATTTACATGCACCGCGTGGCTGAGCACTGACAAATGACAAGGAAATTAAGAGACGAAGCACCAAACGCCACGTTCTACTTTCAACCACGTAAACGGAATACAAATATCAGGGGGTGTAGAGGGGCAAACGAACGTCTGACGTTAAAACGGATGCTCTGTAAATGGCTTCCGATGAATTGTCGAGAAGAGAAGGGTGTACTCTTGACTGGAGAAAGTTACTCGTTGTTCAATATCTGTCCGTAATTATGCTTGAACGTAAAAAATGTTTGGGTATTGTGCAACGTTTATAATTATTTTTGCTAATTAATAAACTTCAAAGAAATAAATGAGGAGGTCTTAATTTATATAATGAGGAACTACTATTCCACAGATATTCTATATTTTAATCTGCAACTGTATTGGGTTTCAGTGTTTGAATAAGTATATATATTTTAGTTTGTGAATTAATGGAGCGGACTGTTATTAAATATATAGAGTTTGTCGGAAATACAACAATGGTACTGGCAGAATTTTCTTATTAAACGTCATTTGGTACGAAGAGGCTATTATTATTAAAAGAAAATACTTTGCATTTCTGTTGAAGGCCTGAATAAAGGTGTAACTAGGAAATCTTACATATTGTAGTTAAATTTTGGTATATTCTTAAAGTCCCTATTAATCTGAATAATTATTGCAGAAATAAGTTTTAAAAAGATGCACACATGAAAAGTTACAGAGAAGTATGTTCAGTCACGTATCCATAGTGCATCTGCCTACTATCTTCTAGTAGTGCGAGTCAATCATAACTTCGTATATCCTACTGCATGCATATTTCGGAAATGATTTCCAATAGAAGTTGCTCAAGTTCACAATATTTACATAAATTACACAAATTTACGAACAATTCCATTTAATTAACATTTTAAAGTTCTATCAGAATTACATCAAATAAAGGGTCTACCATATAATTTAATTTTAAAAAGAAGTTTTCCCAATACTGCCCAGCCTGCATTACACACTAACTAATACCACTAAACGTAGTATAAAAAACTAATAAGTGAATAAATTTTCCTTCTGGAATTACTCTAACGACATTTCCAATATTACATAATTTACGGTGTGCAGCGTTAAATAACAAAGCAGTCATCTTATTAACAATTTGAAACTCTGTCATGAATGAGATCTAATTACTTACTTCAACACACTAAATCTTTGCAGACAAGAAACCTTGTACATAATTAATACTGCTCTCCACTGAAAAGAGCGACTAATTTCTTAATCAACAATTGCCTTCAAAGCGCACGTAAACAACCATGAAAAAACTGTCCAGCTACAACTAGTTGGCATATCACAGCTGCTCCGTGCACAATATCTGCAGCACGTATTGAAACGTGAATAATTCGCCGCCATAACGGGGCAATTTCGTCGCAGCCAGATTTACGATTATTCACGGACATCTTTTTCACCTTGCACCGTGCTCTCCAGAATATTCCAGCGAGCCTGGCTAACCAGACAGTAGATGAGCCTTTTAATAGTTGCCACAAAGGCCGACTGAAAGAGGATCGCGGCGGCTTCATTCAAACGAACGTTGTCGGCGTCGATTTAGATTAATGAGAATGACTTTGCGAGGGGGTTGAAAAAGTCGCTGGAAGGGTGAACCGACGGTACAAGGAACAAAGAGGGAAAGAGAGGGCGAGCAGGAAAGAGAGAGAGGAATGTCGTTTACAGACTGGTTACGGGACGCTATATAACACCCCGGCGAAATATGTGTGATAACGGGTGCCAGCGTGAATAGGCCGTTGGTGCCTTTTTCGCAGCTTCGATGTCAACGTTCTTCGTGCCATTGGTGGAAGCACCCTGCCTCCGGGAACCGCCGTTATGAATAGTACTCCCTTGCAAATGTGAACGTGATCACACTGGCTCGAGCATTCGCACGCGTGACTGTCATGTACAGAGGGTGGTTTGTCCCATTTTAATCGATCCGCGGATATCGTCCAAACTACGTGGTCTGGCAATTAAATTCCACCAGTGAGTCCATTATGAGCATTTGAGGGGGAGGGTAGGTGCAGCTGGAAATAACAAAAAATGAAAAAAACCTTTTTTACTAAAAAATTCTAGAACCCTTTCTGGACATTTTGTTCCAAATAAATTCCGATTCAAGCATAAACTCCTGCCGAGTGACGCAATGCAATTGAACTGGGAGAAAAGCGCTCTCCTGTAAAATCCTTTTTTTTTGTCTCCATGTACCGCAAGCGGAGATGACTTTGTGACACTTTTTGACGTTATGAAATATCACACGAAGTCCTGAGATTATAATCCCGAAACAATACGCCTGTTTAAGACAAATCAATGTAGCTAAGTGAGAAATAAAATTTGAAGTTGTGACAAAGTCACCCCGCATTGAGGGGGTACCAGAAACCCCGTACCAAAACACCCCAATATTAATAAAACTATAATGGTTGAAATTCTCTAGCAAGAACTTCGTAGAAAAAACTTTGCAGTGTTCTATTTATCATATTCAGTTACCTAATCACTTAATATTCTAATCGCAGAAACTGAATTTCCTACTCAATTCCAAACTACATAGTACCCTACATAACCGTTTGCTACATAATCTATAGCAATTATAAACAAAGAGAAAACGCATATCTAAGCCTGCTCCTCGAGAAATTACAGCGAAACTGCACAAAATAGCGCAGGGGGTATTTTACACTTCTTGTGCACTGAGGGCCACAGGTGTTCTACACGGTCGACACCTTCCTTGTTATAAGATTATTTCTACGAGGGAAAAGCGGCGCCATGGACATCAAGCTCGCCAACATAAATTTTCACGCGTGGGCATTAAACACGCGCCTGCACGCACGAACACGCTCAGGCAAGCGTGCAATGCAACGGATCACGTGCAATCGGTTATCGTGAAACTACCAGTTCCTGTTCTTCACCATCTATGGACGAGGACTAATAATACGCGGCTCTTTAAAAAATACGTCAAGCTACCACGATATTCGATTCTTGTTTAATTATAATACCAACGTGACAGAGTGAACCGATGCGACGCCATCGTACCGTGAAAATTAGAAATCAATTGAGTAGTTGTACGTGAAACATGTTTGGCACGCGATATTTCATGAATATGTTGTATGTAATACAGAGTGTTTCTAAATTATAGGCAGCAAGTTAGCGATTATTGTATATCACAAAGGAAAACAAATTAAGATGCTGAAAGAAACTGAAGCTTTGGAGGACACTTTATAGAATGAACTCTAGTGGTAATGAGATTGTAACTATATTCATTACGATGTTTGATATTACTTGTTAATAAGCTTAACTTTCGAGATGTGGGGCATTGGTCACTATAGGTTACAGTTGCAGGTAGTTATATTATGAGAATTTGGTTAAAAATTAATTGAAGAATGGAAACGTTCAAGTAGTTTTTCTTAGATGTATAGCTTAAAATAGTATCTATTATATTCTAAATCTACGCTAGAGTACGTCTAACAGGAGATTCACTACTCCACAAAACCATGGGTTCGAATATTTGTACTTGTTGATTCGCAAATCAATCATCTTCGCCTTGATTTAATGCACCTAGAGAGCGCTATACAAGCAACGATACGAATGTACGTTACTGGGTAGTAATTCACTAATTCTGACAGTCTGCCATCAGTCACTAGTCAGACAACTACTTACATGAAAATTACTCATGTATTTTCAATCACTTTCCACACATAATCAGAAACTTCAATTATTTCAGACATTTCTCTACTTACGTTTGAATATTATCTTGATACAAAAAAGCTCTTATTATTAAAAGCCATCCACTCTCCGATCATTTTTCAACTATGAATTCATCCCCCAAGGATTTACAAAGGATTAGCAAAAAATGAAAGATTCGTCAATATTACTCATCAAGGACTTGTCACATTGCACCTCCCGCAGCATTTGAACGCCCAAATACTGTTTCATGTGTTCACCAATTTTTCTAAATCAATTTCAAAGAATAAAAATGTTGAATCTTACTCAGCTTCATTGCGTACATTACTTAGCGTAACGAATCTGGTGCTGACGAGATTGATACAGAATTATGAGGCATAGGTCCATGAATGCAGATGATTAGGTCGAAGATCTTCATTATGAATCTCAAATCATTATCCTCGCAAATAGGAACGTTAATTGGTCCATCTAGTAACTAGTTGCTGACACGCGTAGGTTGACAGCCCCGCTTGGCAGAGTTACATTCACAAGCTGATGAGCCACCAGTCACGCGGATTCACCGGCTTAAATCGAATATACTACCCCTGTTATCTTGTCTATCGCGCTAATATAGTCGTAAACCGCGGACTGTACTCCATTGACTGTTCCAGGACTTAATTCTGAGGCGGATAGAACTTCACTTCTACGTCTACTTCAATATGAAACAATGCCCGCCGCAAAATTCGGTTTAAAGTTTTGCAACCTTGTTAGTTCACTATTGTCAAGTACGATATTGTGCAACTTGCACGATTCATAGCATGAAAAGTATTTCTAATAATCCCCGCAGCGGTCGATCTCTTTTTGTTGCGCAAATTTGAAATACATAAAATGGTTTGCAATGTACAAGTATTCTTTTTAATCTACTATGCTTCAAGACAGTGATATCTCAAACATAATTATCACGTTCGATATAAAAGTTTCCCAATAATAGCAGTAATTTGGAACTCATATGGCTCAAAGAATTTTATGTATAAAAACTCCAAGAGTACGCGCTATAATTCGGGAAACTATGCAAGAATCGCTAAAAAAATATCCAGAAATGTAGATGTTATTAATTTAGGATAAATATTACGTATTCGTAGCTGCACCATAGAAATCAAATACAGAACGTATATTTAGCGAATGTGTTCTATAACGATAAAAAGAAAGAGGCACGCAGTGTTATATTCCCTATTTATTAATATCAAGCAACAAGCAGAGAAACATTCTCCGAGGAACGTGCATATTTCAGATTAGATACGTGTAGACCCCTATTGTTCCTTGATACCGCTAATAAATTGCTACGAATTACCTCGCGAACCCATTCTACCGGTTAATACCACCCCGGCCTACCCGTGCGCCATAGTTTGCATTTCATCCGAGGCGCGAAGCATCTCTGAAAATTATTATTGCACGGACGCAACGGCTTTGTAGACAACGAAACGCAAACTCCTGTCGTGGAACGTGGACCACGCCACGGCGGCGTCAGAGCATCTAGAGTCTAGAGGATTACACAAACTAAATGCTGAGAATGTTTCCAGGCGCACCCCTCGGTGTCCAATAACAAAGACGAACCATTACCTAGCCAGGAAATGTGCAAAACTTGCATTCACTAATACATTCGTGTGTACACACATAACTGCACTCGCGCGGCTCACGTATCTCGTGTTGGCCCTCGCTCAACCAGTTCGCGATGTGACCACTTTGATATTTTCATGGCTTATGCTAATGGCAAAAGTGAGCAATCGTCATTGAGTCATTTGGACTAGTCAAGTATCCAATTATTTAGTCAGTCTGCGAAGCAATTAGGCTATTAAAAATCTGTAAATCTTTACTCGACTCCTAATCAGTTGATAATTACGGTTGAAGGAAAATAGACTTATATCAGTCTTGAATCTGCCAGCACTTACAATCATACTCTTATTACCAACTTCTATTTAATAAATATGGACACTTTAATACCTCGAAAAAATCCGTCAAATATTTATGCGCGCCATCGACTAATTCAGGCCACAGTGTTTCATACAAGATATTAATCAGCAGATTACGTTACGTGAATTTCACAAAAGCTTCATTACTAAGATCAACATGAAACTGTATTTTCTACTGCGCAGTTCCAACACTGTCAGAAGCCAGCAACACGTTCGTCCCTTAAACAAGGGCCCTAGCACTAAGACGTGTTTGAGCGAAGCGTGTTCCATCTGGAACACTGTAAACGTACTTTCGCATGGGAGACGCTAACGACGTGCATAAGTTGCTGCACACAAATCTCGCCAGTGCATCCCAGCGCCAGAGGAGAAATGCAGTCTGCTTGCACGAAGGAGCGGATGATACGAGGTGGTACGAGAGAAAGAGAAATAGAATTAGGCAGAAAGACTCGAGGAGTCCATTGATCCACAAAGAATATACACCGCGTGTGGCGTAACTTCTAGCACAATATAAATTTAATATCCCATCGACCGTTGTACTCTGACTCCTGCAACTCTTGTTTAAATCGGTGACAGTTTCGGCTCTGGGCGATGTTACGTACACACCCCTTGCATGAGGGCTGAGAAGTTCCCTCCACTTCCGCTCTGCCACGCAAATATTAACTTATCTAGAATTCTATTTCCAGGTAGAGTGATGCACGAACGTGAAAAATAAAACAGGGTGAAAACATCGTTGAGTAAGTTCAAAGGGATGCTCCATTAAGTTTTGAATCTGGTGAAGGGATAGGGAATATTCTTAAATTCGTTAGAAAGCCTGTTTTGTACAGCTTGGTTGATTTTGTTAGAGATACTGCCAGCTTCAGAGAACCTTTGTAAAGAGTAGGTACTGTGTTGCATGGAAAATTGTAGAGTTGCCTATGGAAAATGCAGAAAATTCATTCGGATATGCGGATACCATATTGCTGAGGCTATTTAAGCCTGTGGATATTTCCTATTAAAAAACAACAGACATGACGCACCTTAAATCCACGAATTAATAGGGAGACATGATAGTTTGGATAAGGAAATTTGCAGATATTGGAACCCTCACTTTCCTCATAGTGATTATTCTCTTGAATTCCTAATTTTACACACGAAACTAGAACGAAATTGAGGAACTTACACACAGACAGAAGCAGCAGATAAAGTATTATGCTTCGAGTTTTAATTATCTAAATGAAATCAAGTTAATACAAGTGATCTTCAATCTTTTACCCCACAGCTATATCACATCGTGCAAGAAATCCAAACGCATTTTAAATTCAACCAGGAAGGATAACAACGCTGAGCAACATTCTCGTCAGAAATAACATTTACGAAGTAAACAAGAAGCCCCTACATAAAATACCAAGCTCCACTTCTAATCAGTTAAATGGAATCAGTTATTCCAGCTGGGTCAGTTTATCGAGAGAATTCTAAGAACACAAAACTGGCAGTAACACTAAGAAAAGGTTAAATGGATTACAGGTTGGTACGAACTTCCTTTTATTGTGTTTGGATCCTGAGTCTACAGTCCAAGTGCTGTCCACACGTTACGATCCATCCTGTGCAATATTTGCTGCTCCCAATACTCTGTTGATTGCGACTAGTTCTCCATATAGATATATATATATATATGTGTGTGTATACCGTGCAGAATATTGCGGACGTTTATGTAATATATTCCCATCGTGAAAAGATATCGTGCGGGAGAGGTAATGATCGATGAATAACTCTTTTACCACAAAACGTTTCGCGCTCCGTTAAACACCAATGCTGATGTTATATCACCTACATTGTAACATTGATCCTGCCGTAAATAATGTGAGTTCTAGGTTGATGTTTTTCAGGCTTCTTAATAAAACCTACAAAAACTATAGCGCTCGATGAATGAAATATGAAATTTTTCTTTGGTAATTATTTACGAAAGAGCAGGGATTAAGGAATAAACATGTTTTGTCGCGAGTGGAATACGTTTCTCTCCACTGTGCAATTACCTACAGACAGACTGATTCCTCCTTCCGTGAGATAAGCGCTACCGCATCAATCAATAATGCGTACACATTACCAGCTGGATTATCGATGCGAACGCACAATAATATAATATGTATCGACGTTGCTCTATTGAATAGTATTCATTGTTGATAACTAGTATCTCGGATAGCAGAGTTTCGACGTCTCGCAGACTAGTGCAGAGGAAAACATTCTACCTAGATAGTAATTTTATCCATAAACTTAATTAGAGAGTTATTCATGAATGGGTATTGTATATGTTATAACTCAATATTTATTCCTTTTCGGCTTGCTTTTACCATTTGATTACTTCTAACTTCAAGTGTAATTTTAATTTGAACATAATTCTATTTCTATTTCTCTTCAATTAAACATTATTTTTCATGTTATGTTCCCTTATATTATTGCATCTACCTGCCTACACCACTATGTATTTTCTTCCCCTAAGTATTATTAACGTTAATTACATAAACAGGGTAACAGAGAAGCGGAGCGTGATGCGTGCCATAATTAAATATTCTATATAGTCTATTAAGATAATGTAATACCTATTTAAAAATATTTTGTAAAATCACGGTGCTTTAGATATTCCAATAATTGAGCGTCTGATTGAGGATAATTCCTAGTGTCCCATTTTGTAGATGTAGCACATTAATTTAAAGATATGTATTGAAGTACTGATAGCATCAGCTGCTAGTGCATATTTAAGATATTCACTAGATGCGATTCTATGCATTGTAAAACAGAGAGATTGTAGAGTAGACGTAGGTAAAAGTTCGCATCATGCGAATTTCATTGTTTGAGTTATGGCAGTGGCTAGTGGTGATTAACAGTCAAGTGTCAATCAAGATAGAGTCACCAGTGTCGAATTATGTAGCTGTGCTTCGTTTTGTTATCGTACAATGCGGTAAGTACTGAATTCGTTAGTTCTGATGTAATATTCTCATTTTTTGGAATCAATATTATTCTTGTAAATTGATCAGTGAATATTTTAATTAATACGTCGTCTGAAAGAGCTGAAATTCTTCTATTCAAAAGTACTAATAGAAGTTTTCAGTTCTCCTCACAGATAACAGGATTGATTAAACAATGGAAAAGTAGCTGTGGGGGCAAGAGTTCGCACAATGCAGTGGGCCAAGAATTCGAATGAAAACTGCCTATTTAAATATCAGCTTGAAGTAAATGAAGCAATGAAAAGAAAATCTGAATGCGAACGTGCAAAGAAATAATTAGGAAAGCAACAAAAATCCAAAAATAGCATTTTTTCAAAAAATAGCATTTACAAATTTTCAAAGGAACAACACGAATCGGTTCCAAAAAGAGAATAACCCAACCATCAACGTCTATGGAAAAAGTAATTTGCCCTGCGTGTGAAGAAGAATGCACTGATCCTCAAGAAGACTCATGCCCGCGCAAACTACGAAGGTAGGGGTAATGTTATGTGCTATTACTGTTACCTTGATTAAAAACCAATTAATTGTAAACTATTAGTCGTTTTGCTATATTACCACAACTATTTTATGCAGGAAAATAAAACACTTTTGTGAAAATTTCTCGTTGCGTTCTTTACCCCATAACATGCGAACTTTTGCCCCACATATTGGGTAAAAGTTCGCATTTGACACTTTTTGGAAATATTTATTTTATATAAGTTGTAACAGGTAAATTTACATGAAGCCACTGCCTATCGGATAATAAGGGATAGCAGTTATTTCTTACACAATGATATGACTATTAGTGTAATACCAAGGATTTTAGGGAAGTCTAAACTTTAAGTGCGCACTCTTGCCCCACAATACTCTAATATGGATTACTAAAGAATTATTCATTGGATCATGATGAATATAAACTTGATACGAATATTACAGATAAATTACGCTGTATTTTCAGACCTACTCTAACGAATTTCATTAGGTAACAATATGTTAGAAAGATATTGGAAAGATCGCTGTATTCCAGAGCTCTGGGGTAAGTGCCGTGTGGTTCATCACAGATCACAGTCCTCTTACCGGAAGGCATCCTTCCCTTCCCCACACCATGGCCACTGGCCAGATCCTTAAGGAACAGAGACCCTATTCTGTAGCAATACGGCACCGGGCCGCTTGCTATCTCCGAACTTTCCTTCTCTCTCCTCATTCAAACAAGCAATCCTTCGACACCCGATAGCTGGGAGACCAAACAACCGACAAGGTCCCAGTCATAAAACCCTCGAAAGTAGAGCAGCTGACAGTATGAGGCTATCCGCCCTTGATTCCACTCATAAACACGTTGACGCTAACAAACAATATAAAAAAACTTAAGGCCACAGGGGGCCCATACAATTGGGCCTCCACAGCAAGTCTATTAACCGTGAAATACTCTATAAAAGAATAAACCGTTTCCCACAATCACAGCAAACAGTTTATGCCCTCCAAATCTGTCACCATTTTTGACAAACACTTTCCCACTACAAGTAACATTTTCGACAGGCAACACCCTCATCCAGCCCCCACATTAATTAATAATCTCATAAATAACTATATACGATTACTCTAATTATGTTAACACGCTAACTGAATGGCTGATTTCCCGAAACCTGGCGAGATCGCTCGCAAACCTGCGAACTAATCCCCAAATATGCTGCATTGTAGTTACAGCTATGCTTAAGCGGGGGAAAGGTTTCGCTGGACTGTAAACATGGTGCCAGCGTTTCGCGCGGAAGGGAAGCAGGGTGGAGACGACAAAACTTGGCAGCAGAGAAATTTGGTGAAACTAACGCCGCAGAGCGTATTTCTACGAGCAGAGCGTGTACTTACTGACCACGTACAGTAGTTGCGCGGCCGCGGAGCGGAACTACGCCACCGGAAGGCATCCAACGAACGGGGAGTTCGGCTTTCGGTACGGACTAATCAAAAGCCTTAATTGGGTTTCTGCCAGCGGAGATCTGACACGGTGGCTCGGTTTGTCCGCGCACGGATTTTCAGCGGACCTGCCACGATTTCATCGGAAATTCGATTATTCCGACTCGATAGATGCCGTACGATTATTATTCCTACAGCAAAGGAACGGAAGATTTCTTCGTTGCTCGCAGCTGCGTCTGCGATTGCCTGCAGTCATACGGTGATTTGCGTGCGATATAAATGCTACATAAAATCAATAAACTCTGAATGGAAAATATTTGTTATTATTTAACACTGTGTTGATGGCGTTAAAGTTATTAAGAAGTGTGAGTCTGAAGTTGAAAAGAAAATGTTTTACGGACTTTAGAGGAACGAGTTCCATTTCATTTTTGGCAAAAGGATATTTCCATTCTTTTAATTATCTACAGGTCAACTTGCTTCTCTACATGCACGATTTAACTATCTGGCCAGAAATTAATAAATACCACCGCATAGTGTTATTCTTCGATCAGTAAGATCGAATTTAATTTCAAACGCGACCTGATTATTTTTAATTAAATCTTAATTTAAAGTATGAGAAATGACAATTGGAGTTACATGTCTGAATACGAGTGCCCCAGGAAGCGTTACATATTTAAATTGGATTTATTGCATCGCGCTAGTTTACAGGATCATTGACGTTTCAGATTCGAATAAATCAACCGTGAATTCGTTCCTTGCGCTATCCCATGATTGTTATTATAATTTGGGATGAGCGCGTTATGCTCGGCAGGAATGTAACCGCACCACGCACCTGCGCGGCACCGGCACCGGAAGAGTGACACCGAGCGTGAATTCAAGTTCCAAGCACGGACCAATCAGAAAGCTTAATTGGGTTTCTGTTAACACAAGCCTCATATTGCCCGATCCTTCTCGCGGCACACAGATTTTCCATGCTTCGCGTGTAGTTCCGATGCAGGCAGTACATTATTGTATCTTGCGATGACATTCAGATGATTTTGAAAATAACCTCTACTGTTTTGGTATAAAATCTTAACACAAATATGCCAGCATCTACAAGATAATGGTCACGCATCTTTTTCTAAAACAGCTCCTTTAGCGTCAAAAATTTGTATAATATTATTTACTAACACGATGCCGAAGAATTGTAAGAATACTTTTATTTTCAGTGGATTCCTTTCTCATACTGCTTCCTCAAATTTCTTTATTATTATTCTTTTACTATATCTATTATGCAATCAGCATAATCTGTCGCAAAAAATAATCAGAATCCAATGTATCGTTCAAAAGAAGAAGAGTTACTTATAACGAGAAACAATACACTGGTTTTATTATCCGAAATTTCTCTTGTTTCAAATAAATCCCTACTCCTTTTAATTCCCAACATCACTCCCGTTCGAAACTTTGAAATCGTTATTTCCTATTTCGGACAAAACCTGGTCAGCTCTGAATCCATTCATCAACATTCCGTTTGCTCGTGAATTACAGTGGGGCCGATTACGTGGCGCGCGAATTATTAGCACGAGTAATTTAATCGCGCGCCCGCATCCTGCGGAGGCAACCCGCTAGTTTAAAACGGTTTGACAGTCGCGGAAGGAGTAGCAGGGATTGGAAAAAATTTGTTATGCCCCAGAAAGCTTTAAAGATCTGCGGAATTTCGTTTGAGCGACCACGAATGGATTACGATGACGCGGTATCATTGTCCGAGTTTCTCTGACGAGCAGAAAATCGAAAGTGGCGCGGGACCACTCGCGGTGAACTTAAATTGGACCCACTAACAGAGCGGAAAGGGGGTGGGACAGCGAGGAATAATGTGAAGCGACGAAAGCAATGGGGGAACACAGTTTCGTCCGCGAATGTCGCAATGAGAAATTGAATATTCATTGTCTCCAAAGAAATCAAAGCAGGCTTGAAAGGACATCGAATTGTCGCACAATTTCTTTGTCCCAGTTGCCAGCGGCCTGGACCGCGAATTTTAAATCGCTCGATGCCACCGAACAGACTGCACAATGGCGAAGTTGAATACCCAGTTTATGCATTTTAATATAAATTGCAAGGTGCTGAATGATTTAGTGAGTTAAATAAGTTAGTTAAGTTTGAATAAGTTATCGGCTTCCCAACAAGATGCTAATCCCGCGGTACGCTGTGTTTAAGGTAACAAAAATTAAAATTTAGATGTCTTGTACTGTTTAAACAAATTCGAAACATGGAAAGTGTTGATTAAACTATCCCTAAATTCACGTGGACTACAGCATACGCCAGTTTGATCGAAAGTCCTCGATATGGAGTGCCACGGGTGATCGATTTGCCATGGAATGGCCCGGACATGAAATTGGTTATTAGAATGTGTGTAAATAAGCGACTGAATTAGGAGGATCGAAGTTTGTTTAAACTTCATGTATGGAAAGAAAGACTGAAATTCTGATCAAATATGGGTGAAGATTATATGAATGTCTGCTTGTATGGAGGAGGAAGCTTAGTATCACAATGATAACATAAAGATATGTATATATTTTCTCAAAATTTATGTTGTAAATTATAACACTTTAAATGAATTAATCAAATCATATTACAATATTTAGGTGACTTGATATTTGCAAAATATTGAGGAGTTTAAAATTTCTCATGTAAAAAATATACAAATGAAATTGAATCACTATTTTTCTGTAAAAGCTGTAGATAAATATATAATTGATGATATGCACCAAATGACTTGTGTGGTAACGACTTCAACGATGAAACTTCATCGTTTGGAACGGAGTTTACGTCTGACCCGTGACTGACTCTTACTATTTACGCAACTGAAACTACTGCGCTTCTGAATTGAGATTTGTTCAAGACGTTGGCGTTGCAGAGCAACACCAAAGTCATAAACCCAACAAATCTAGTTATCCACGTTCCAGAAATTAGATCTTTTGATCTTAAGTTTCTGTTATCATGAAACGTTGCTAGTCGCTCTGCTTAAACTGCAATTAAACTTGAACATTCCTGTTAATCGTACCTACGTATTTTACGACTAAATATAATCAAGAATCGGTGTGCGAAATGACATGGCTAGACTTCTGTATTCATAAGAAATTTACAATCATTTTCTTGAATGTAACGTGTACAAATAGTTCCTACACTTTAGGGACTGTGGCGCTGAGAAATAGTGATTTATTAAAGAGAATGCACGCTATACTCGACACAAACTAAGGAAGCTGAGAAACTGATTTAAAAATTCAGTGGTATTGAAAGTAATTGTTGCTACTAAAATTTGCATGAATGGTTCACTACATGGACAGTGAATATAATCAATTCATTTATCCACAATCGATAACACTGTGTCTCTTATTGCACGGGTTCACCAATATGTCACTGATTTTGAGAGAAGGTAGCAGGATTTTTAAATACCTAAGGCCTGAGTTTATCAAGTAGATGTTTCAAAAACTGAACTGTCTTCACTGGTGTATACAAATTATTTTATCTAGAAACAGAAGATAGTTATAATGTTGTGGACATTTCATTTCTAAATGAAACAAAGGAAGAGTAAAATAGAACACCCATTACTTATAATAATCTCACGTTTCCTCTACTTATTTACTATTCGACGTCAATATACATTTTCCAAGCGAATCTGAAAAACAAATCGTATGTACACCATGAAAAATGAACTACATCGCAAATAAATTAGTGCGTTCCTTTCAGCTGGTGCTCTATACTCAGCCCCGAAAAAATTTCGCATTACGCGCTGAAATTCATGAGGCACTCGACTTTTTCATTATGTAGAGAAAACTATTTCAGCGTTCCTCCATTCCGCGCGAATACTTCTCTACATCTTAAAGGATTAAAGGCACCGTCAAGAACGAATTACAAACGCCTCGTATCAAACACTTTAAGCTTATTTCCCCATGGCATCTCATAAATATTAACGTGACTATGTCGCAGCTACGGCACTCTACAATTTATATGGTCTAGAACAGTGCGCTTATGCTGCGCGAACGAAATGCACGACTGCCTGCAACTTCGGCGAAAGCGTGGAATGCATTTTACGAAGCAGTATTGGCAGGCAAATGCATTTTACCCGTTCGCTGCACGTAATTTTAATTCGTTTTGAACTAAGCGCCCCATTAATTGGACGGAGCATTAAAGCAGTAATATGAAGGCTATTTTGTAATAGGCAACACGACCAAAAGCGTGGTGGATCTACATTAAAAATCAAGTTGGAGATGTGAAATAAAATTTATTCATAGGCGACTTGTTTCCCAAGCAAATCCATTTTGGGAGCTAGTTTGATATGCAGGCACGAAGAATTGGCAGAGTGCAGTAGAAAATATTACGAATGAACAGCTAATGAGCGAGAACACGAATAACAGTTAAGGCTTCACCTTCGTTTACCTTAAAAATGTTTAAACAAATGCTATAGCAGTTCTCGCTTAAAAGTAGTTGTACCTTAAAAATGTTTCAAAAAGTACAAACCGAAGTCAATGAATATCTCCATTTAACGAAATTGCGGAGCATTTCTACTAGATAAAGTATGAAATAATTTCGAGTATATGGCTTATTCTTTATCACGTACCTTTAACGAAACCTGAAAAACTCTGTTCTGCTCGTTCTATAAAACATGAAGTTAAACTCTCAGTTACGATTAATTCAAGGAACTCCATTGTGGAGGGATGTAGCTGAGGTTACTGCGACGAGCTAGGACCCGTTCCCTGAACGGAAACGAAACATTTTATTGTCCGAACGGAGGGTATTCGAAGGACGAAAAACTTTACAACGTTGTCTCCTACTGCAGTTCTCACGCAAATGTAAAATCCTCCCTTGCAGCGAAGAAATGTCCGTCAAGCCAACAAAAATCCTTCTTTCAGGTGTCGTCGACGCGACACTAGAACGCGAGGTGTGTACAACAGGCGCAGGGAATGTACAAGAGAGAGAGAGAGAGAGAGAGAGAGAGAGAGAGAGAGAGAGAGAGAGAGAGGAGGAGGAGGGGAGGGAGCGAGAGAAGGAGAGAGGGAGAGAGAGGGTGAGAGGGTGAAAGGGTGAGAGGGAGAAAGAGCCTATCGTAACAACTTTTTATTACTTCGCGTGACATACTTTTCTTCGTGGATGCGCAGATGGGTGAGGGAAAAAATTAATTAGCCAAGTCCACATTAACGAAGCCGCGATACCTACAAGTAGTGAACGCAGGTGGATTAACGTTCGTCCCGCTACTTACCTCGCGACGAAATGCGAAAACTTTCGCGGGACGCGCGTGTTTCCCCTCCCGTAAGGATTAAGCCATTAAAGAGAGACATAGAGGGACGACCGGCAGAGCAACGGTGCCGGAGAAACTGATACGTTATAAATAGTACGAGCACAGGCCAGCAGCGTGTGCGTGATAATGTTTTCACGACGAGAGGGAAATTTATGTGATGAGTTATTACCTGAAGCATCGCGGGGATAAAGGCTGTCGCACGGCACAAAGCATTCGCCTCTTGCTGATTTTTTTTCTCCTTCTCCGGCCGTGCCATCGTGAGAATCTTTGTGGCGGAGCTTTTATTTTTCATACGACGCGATAAATGCTTTGCGCGGGACCGAGGGCCTGTATCGACGTCGAAACGTCCAGCGGAGCCATCGACGTGTCCGACATTGTGAGTCATCAGCCTCACGATGTCGGTTATCACTGGCTTACATAAAGTGGAAGCGACGGAGGGGAAGGCAATGTTAACGAGGGTGTTATCGAGTGGACCGCGGGATTATTGACGTGCTGTACTAATTTACTGAATACTCTTCCAGTGCCTCTTTGAATTTAATATTCATCGCGAGATAAAAAATATTTCTAACTGTCGGCTACTATTGTTTTTATATTTCGACTCTGTTCGATTTCTAAGAGGGCGGAAAGCTTGCACACCTCGCTTACTTTCGGAGCACAACCCCTACGACAATCCGTACCGATTTGTCAGGTCGAACGAGTCACAGCTGACGCCTGCAATTCTCATTCACCTACCTTCGTCCTATGATCCTGTATATCTTGAAGGACGAGGGGGTACCCAAACCCTTACACACTTCCACGTTGCACACAGAGGAATTCCCCAGGCCTAACCTCAATACCCAACGTCCTTGCCCCCCCGTCAAGCCTGGATGGCGCTGTCGCGGTCACAGAACGCTGCCAGTCCAACTTCTTGCACAGCCTCAGCGTCGATAAGCCAGTTCAGGTAGCCCTGATCCCCAGCTCCCGTCTTGAAGTCTTCCAGGGCATAATCATCCATGAAACAGGCCTCAAGCCCTAGGGTAATCCAGCACACAAATACCTGACCCGCAAGAGGAGTGATCTACGACAGGTCCAAGAAAGTTTTGCGGCAGGTCGCGCGCGCACCTCTTCAGGGTTAGATTACAGGTGTCTGCAACCACGTGTGGATGGCAGCAAGCCATCGAGGGCCACCCTTCGCTGCTAGGAGGTCAGATCCGATTTACGGGCAGCGTGCCAGCACGCGAGGATCGTAAACCCTTGTATTCCGATATACTGCAAGGATTGTGACCAAGCAGCTCCATATCCATGCCCGGGATATCAATTCTGCTATTGCTGCTCCAACGATTCCCACAGGAGGAGCGGTGCAGTCGCCGCTCGCGTGCGCTGCAAGCGCAAGTAGATTCGCGCCTCCCCGATATCTATACTGATACTTGATGACGTTGTGCTCGATATCGTCGCCAGGGATTTGTTTCCACTGGGGACAGCAATTTTAATAACTGACGGGGGGAGCGAAATATGCTCGTGAACATCGCTGCCTATGGAATGGCGCTATGCTTAACCCTACTGTATCCCTCGGGTCATTTTTCACCCAATTACGTTCTCATTCCTTTAATTAATTTAATAAATAAAACTTGTTGCTAATATGTGGATCTCTCATTATTCGGCATTATGTTAAACGTGTAGGTGAACCGAAGATCGCAGTAGGGTTGAGGGAGTATTCTTATTTGCTAGCAGAGAAAGGTGTTTTTCTGGAATTTAAACTTGTAGACTATGGTTTCTCTATCTGGATAATTGTGCCAAGTTATGCAGAAATCTACCAATCCTCGAAATGACAAAAAGTTAGTTAAACGCGGTACGGATCCCATAAATTTTGTGATTTCTATTTTGCAAAAAATTACCAACCCATAGAACATTTCTTACATTATACAATTATTAAAACTACCATGCCATAGTTCCATTTTAGGTTTAAAAAACAAAATTTAATAATAAATAGAAAATTTTAAATAATATTAATTATGCTACTCACTATTACATAACCCATTGAGAAACATTGTAAAACAATAACAGGAAATAAAATATACCCAATGGAAATGAAGCATCTTTTCTTTAAAAATTAAAACCTTCAAACTAATTGGAAAACTCAATTTGAGAATACGCCCTTAAGTTGATTCACTCACATCGCTAATACTGAGCGTGTTCGTTTCGTGTGGTGAGCAGACGTTATTTTTTATTTTCCCGTTCGTCGTTCATTATTTCACGTTTTCTCTGAAAGGGCGGCGGTGGTGTGGGTGAGAGAGGATTTTGTGCATCGCGAGGTCACGGTTGGGTGAGCGAACTTGTACGTTTTGTGTGGATGATAAGTGTTTGGGAACGAAAGCAGGGAAGGGAAGCGATTGAAATGAGTCGCGAGAATCGTCGTAGAGTCAAAAGCAGAGGGGCCTTAAGGTAGAGAGTCTTCAAAGAATATCGAGAGAGTTGAGATCAAGGGTCGTAGAGAGTACAGAGTACAGAGGCATTGTAGTTGTACCTATAGAGTTCTTTACGTTCGAAGAAACTGTTGGTTTTGCTAGAAGTGCTTTTTCATACCTCCTGCCTCACGACCCGACATTACTTCACAGTAATAACGAAATATACTCAAATGTACGAAATGAAAAGTGTTTCAGGCTTGTGAGGTGATATTGTAGCTCGCATTGGTTAAGAGGATCTTATTTCAGGAAGGGTAAACGACGGTTCGTGCGGAGGTAAAGAGCGCAAGGAAGGAAGGACAAATTCGTTGTAGATATTTTTCGCCCTATTTCATACTGTCAGGACACTTAAGCTCGTGTAATTACTTTTTAACTAAAGCACTCTGTGTCCCTACTGGTTTTTGTTATCGAGTGATTTACCGTACAGGATTGAAAATTCATTATAAATTGAATTGTATGTTTCGTGAAATGAAGTAGGTATTCGACACACATAATTAATGTCAATTTCGAAGAGAGTAAAGTAACTCGTATTATGGATGAGTGACTGTATGTACAATGTATACATATAGTTGGGCACTTGGCTGTATAGAATAACAATTTCGTTCTGCTACTTTGAATGTACCTAATATCTGAAATCTTATATGCTCAGATCGATGTCATGAAGGTATAATATTTTAAGGGATGAATTTACACATGAATATGGGTAAGAATGTTATATAGAACTACTAGGCACTGTTCTTGTCTGTCTTTCTTTATTATTCTTTAGCATTTATAAGGCATTGTTTAATAGTTTCGTCTATAGTCTATTATTGAAAACTTTCTCTACCTTCGCCTAAGTAAGAACTGCAGCAATTCTAAAACCATTATTTCGTAAAACATTTCATTTACCATAAAATAGAATAAAATATCTTTCCCTTCATATTTTCATTAAATGCGACTCAACTTTTATAAAAATACTAATTTAGGTCGAATAAATAATAAATTGCTCAAAGACTTTTTTAATTCCAATGCAGTTGTAAATAAAATATATAAAAAGTATTAACGTCCGCAATATATTTCCTCGTGAACAGGAATATTTCCATGAATATTTTCTCGTGAAAAATGTTATACACATTTCAGAAAATACTGTACACATATTACAGCACTCGACTTTGGAAACTCATTGTCAGTCAGCGTCGAACGCCCTTATTACGACTCATTACTGACAGAGTGACAGAGAACTACGTTCAAACCTGATTGCGTTACAGAAACAAGAAACGAGAGTTGAATGTGAAAGGAAACGCCAGTTCAACGAGATGAAAACTCAACACACGAACCACCTTGGCTGTTATCACTTTAACGGGAGAAAATTGTCTTTGAAAATAGGTCGAGCGGAACATCGTGTGATTTCGTATCTACGTCTAGGATATTAATTCGGCCATTACCGCACGAGCAGTTTTTGTGAAATCGGGGAAGAACACATTTACATGCACAGCATTTGCACGCAAGGCACAGACAGAACTAGTCGACGACGAACTTCGAAGTCGTAGTTCGAAAGCGAACTTCACCATACATTATACGAATTCTGCCATTAACCCAAATATCGTTGAAATGTGTGCATGATTTCTCGATCTGGTTGCACTCGGTGCTCCAGGCACCTTGTTAAAGTCACTTTAAAACGCATCCTCGATAGTGCAATAGAAACCACACAGTTGGCTTCACGTTTCTTTAATACCTTATATTTTGCATGTCTGTACTTAAATAGGGGATCCAGCCGAGTATTACTTTAGTAATTTCTGGATTGCTCTAAGCAACGTGATCTTGAAACTATTAATATTGGGTGCCATTATTAATAGACGATTTGCTTGCTAAACTAATGAGCAATATCTCCAACTGTGAATATCGATATTTGTTCATATCTTACACATAAATACACGTAACTTATGAAACTTAATATTAATAGTATGTTAAAATAACAAATCTACCTACTTCAAAAGGAATCTCTAAGTGCATTGTAGACTATAAGAGTTCTGTATCACACTGCTAATTTCAAATTCAATAAATATTAGTAACCCCCATGAAACCTAATATCTTTATAATTATTCTTATAACCCAAGAACGCCTATATTTTTATTGTGCAAACATTTTTCCGAAATTTTGCTACTCCCGTTACCAGAATCCTGCTAACTTCTGAAGGGTTTGAAGAACAGCTGCTTCACAATGGGTACTTTTTTTTATGTACGCTTTCAAACTCAGAATAGAAATACGTGACGCTCGTATAAGCAAAATGGTCGACTAAAGATTTTAAGATTCCTGTATTCAAGAGGATGTCCGGAGTCGTGCGCCGTAGGCATGCTTATCGTTCACACGCGCTGTAATAGGTATTCCAGTTCGCGTTTTATGATATCACAAACGGGCTGTTCCCCGTGGTCGCACGTACCCGTAACCTCGCACGTTAAATTTATTAAATGGCGATACGTGCTGGGGGAAGTTTACGGGGATCTGCTCGAATAATCGGGTCAGCTTTGAGGGACGCCTTTCTCATCGCGAAATCAATTTCGAAGAAGCCCAGCTGTCCGTTGTTTGGAGACTTAAATTCCAAGTTACCACCGATTCAACATCGATCATCTCCTCCTAACGAATTTTTGATTGATAACGACTGTATCGATCCGAAACGACACCAGTAGTGTATAATAGGGACAATGGAAATAGGACAATATGTTTTCCTATGTTAAAGAGTGTTTGTGATACTCGTTCATCATTTGCCAGGAATTTTTTAGATAAGGCATTTCCTCGACAGCTTGGAAAGTGCCAGCCTGGGGATAATAAGCGACGATTTGATATCACGCATAAGGATTTGTATAATTTGTATACTCTGTGGTGCTTTTTAATATTAATGGATCTCCTTCGTGTCGATTTGATTGTTAAATTTTTTGAACACTCAAACATGATAGGCAGCTTAGGAGAACACTGTGTTATAACAGGCTTTCACACGTTCGAATCTGACATGTCGCAAAATGGCGCCCCGTAATCGATAATATAATAATATATGTAGAGAGGTAGTCAAACAAATCTGTGCCAAGTTATAGAATACCTATATGTATAATATTTGCTGTAGGAAGCAGAATGCTTAATTCGTGTAAGTTGAAAAATCATTCGTAATATAGCACTGATTATTACTACTTTTTGCTTTGTACTTGTTTATACATAATTAGTTTGCCAATACAGCCTATTTTACTTACAATTTATTTTTTGCCGTCGAAAATTCTCTGTATTAAAATGTATATCTCGTTGTAAAAGAAATCAAGTGTTTCTATAATTGAATTTAAGTTGAGAAAATAAAAGTTGAAGAAATAAATAAATTCTTTACAGCAGTTACTGAGGACACTCTTCCATAAGCAACGTAAATTTCAGGATTCTATTTCTTGTCATTTTTATAATTATTATATGCTCATACTGAAGTCCAATGGCCGAACCTTATGTTACTATAAGATTTTTACCAGATTTATCGTTCCCCTTCTAACAGTTAATAGACTCGTAAAATGCACACAAATTTCTAAATTAATTAATATTAACGATCCCGAGAGAGCTTCAACAGTTCCCCCGCGTCCCCACGGACTTTCAGCTATAGATATGAAAATTCAATCAATAAAATATGGCTGAAGCCACGATTGCTCACTAATTATATTGATTACCTCTTAGTGAATTTAAATCTTATTAATTTTTCGTTATCTGTTGCACTATAATACACTAGACTTGTTATACCTACTTCGTTTCATACGGTATTGGCCGAAAAATGCTTATTCGATGACGAACGAACTATAAAACATGACTTTTACTAAAATGCTGGTCAGTTTAATTTGGTTGTGCGAACTTTGACGACTTGAGCTATTGATTCTACAAACTCTCCACTATAAAAATACATACATAGTACGAAATTCTTATATTGAAGGTGCAAAATAGTTTCATGCAAATAATCGATTAGATTCGAGTAGAATAATCGATGTAATAATCGATCTGCATGCTTTTACGAAATGTTTGATTCACAATGTGTAAAGAAAGTGCATTTTCCTGTTTTGCTTCAAAATAACGAGTATGGATGATGAATACTTTATTCGGTATGAAGCACTTCCTTCGATATGTACTTTCCTAAAGCTTCCTGAAAGCAACATATAGAGTGTTCGTTTTATTACTGCCCAGCACTCTTCTCGTGACTGAACGACGTAAGGAAAAGTAAAAGAAGGTAAAATTACGTTGATGATATTGTAAATTAATTTTTAGGCCGCAATGAATTTCGAAATTTACAGGTACTTTTTTTATTTCGTGTTTTATGCATCGAGTCGACATATCTAAACACCAATATATTTTAACCACCTATATTCGGAATTAAAGGAAACTAATTCGTTTTAACAATATAGGCCACGATTGTGCTGGATCAGGGAGTGTTCTATAATAAAATTCTATGCATTATCGAACACTTCAGTCAAAATAGCAAAAAGAATTCTCAGCAATTATTTTTAGGAACACAATATAACTGTCGTGACTACTTATAACCAAACTATTTGCCCGATATTCTTCTCAATTCTTAATATTGTAAAGCAGCGAAATAAGGTTTGTAGAAATAGATGTGTATTTTTTTAGCTGTTGTACGAGTGCCAAGTTATCAGATCCTGTGATCCTCCTATTTCATCCAGATAATCGACTCTCAAGTATCGCTGACATTAGTGTCTTTGAGTTGAAGAAACTTTATAGAATGAATTCGAAATGAAATGTAAAGGAATTTCGTGGTTGATATAACCAAGGGGAATCAATGCCCTTCGCCCTACATTATTCAGTCCAATCAAATGCCGCTTCAGGCATCCGGGTCACTTGCCACGTACTGCCCCAGGTACGTACCACCCTCTTATACTTGTATCCACGAACTGATCAGAGTGGGGATGCCGGAAACTTAGCGAAGATCGATCTACAAATCGCTATAGCGTCGTTGATTGCCATAACTCGCATAACTCACGCGACCAATAACAATGTTCCCCCGCGTATTTCCATAAAGACGATGTATTTCGGGTGTGATGTGTCTCCTGACATGCCTGCAGTATCACACGTAATTGAGCATGCATCTGCTCAAAGTTGACAACATGGAAATTACAGTGAAAATAAAGAAAATTAAATCCTGCTATTAAATGATTTACATAATGATAGAATTTACCTTATTTGGAAATAGATAGAAATAAATATTATTTTATTAATATGAAGGAAAAATTACCTTCGTGGTCTTCTAATTTTTAGAATTATGTAGCAAGATTATATCCAATCTTTTGTCATCTTGATTGAGCCACAAGTGCTTCCTATCAACTACCTTATGATCAAAGTAATTAATTCTAAGCGAAGTGAGTACAAGTAAAAGAAACAATCATATATATGGATTCACGATTTTTTAACAAAATTGTGACTATTTGGTGTGAGTTTCAGAAATGATGAATTAAACCCCACCTAATTCCAATTTTAAAATCCCTGAAACAAGAGTGCAAAAAGTGGTCGATTTCGCGCAGAACGGACTAGCATTGAAATTCCTCTAATCTGTCTTTAGCCGGCGCATATATTCACAAAGTAAAACGAGGCGTTCGATACGTGCATATTCGATTTTCACAGTACAGACGAGATAGCATCGCATTGTAGCGCACATTTCATGAGCATTGTTCCTCTGACTTTGCGTCCATCACTCATGGCTTAACTTAACGCATCAGAGGTACCGCGATGGCTGATTTCCAGCGCACAGAGAATCTCGAGTTGACTGTAAACGCTGCTCTTCGCTTGCCTTGCACTTCATGATTTCAGATATATGTCGTCCTTAATAAATCTAATTGCATTTTTCCACCCGCTGACACCCCGTGGAAAACTTAATTCGATTCCATTCCTTCGCGACAGGTAATTGAGTAGAATGTGCTTAAAAACTCAACGCAGGCACAAAAACAAGAACACGTTTTACCCCATAAAGTGGTACAGATTCGCTGTAAAGTTGGCTGAAATATGACAATTTATACTACTCGAAAGGCATGGTCTCGTAGTGATCTTCTCATCAGAATATTCTCTGGGTTTTCCTGGGAACCGAGCAACTGTTATTCTGTTCAAACGTAACTATTTAGAAGAGTCGCTGTTTACAATCGTTTTCTGTTCAATTTCAGAGTATTGTTAAAGCAACAGAGCACAGGTTTTGGACAGAACGGAAATAGGCAGGCAATGCTTTTCCTTGAAATATGAAACAAGCAACGCAAAGTCATATGTCCATATCTTGACGGACGACCTACTTTCAGAAGAAAAATATTTAACTGAAAGCCTTCGTAAAAAGAAAAATATCTTCAAACGAGATTTCACACGGGCTAAATTTCCCTGCGTTTTATTCGTGTCACACGTGAAATTGTACGTGTAACGTTACATTTATGCGTTGAATTTTAGTGCACTTTAATTCATGTCGATTCCAATGGTTTCAATTAGTAAACGTTACTAAAAGAATACAGCTTTGACATAGTGAAAATAGTTGAATAAGTCAGGAAAGTTGAAATAAATGTCCTATAAAGAAGCAATTGCGAATCCATCGTAAGTTTGCGGAAAAATTGTAGTCGCGAAGCCGCGAAATCCCCAGGCGAAAATGAATTTCAAGTAGGAAAACCAGAAAAACAGTAGTGAAGATCTATGATGCGATAAACTGCCACGATCCACGAAACTGTTACTAGAAATTAGTTTCTTGTTACGAAGAGAGTTAAATAAATTCAATATTGATTTTTGCACTTCGTGCGCAGGAATTTGTTGAAATTAAATATTTTATTTCGCCCAATGAGTATCTGACTCAGTTTGCCTTTGAAGATTGATATTGGATACTAATTCAATGTGCCCGATTAATGAAACAACATTTAAAATAAATGAACTGTCATAGGATGTTCGTATTCATTTCAATTTTGAACAGATTCTGATAAAATTGAAGTCAGATATACGTAGTTAATGTAAAATTAGGAAGTGTTTAAGTCATCATTCTGTTGGCTTCGAATTTGTTTAAAGAATACAGGACGAAGTGATTTACCAGTAGACACCCTTGGATATTTCTATTTCACATAGTATAACAAAGTAAAAGTTACATCATTAGTTTGGGAGATGTTTTAATAAAATTCTTGGAAACAAGCTCCTCTTTTCCCTCGGCAACAATGGTTGCTTGAGAATTAGCTGGCACACCAGGTGCAAAATTGCCAAAGTTCTAAAGACTTTTCATTAAACTATGGAAAGTAACTACATGAAATTTGGAATAGTTCGTATAATAGGTTTAAAGTTCCCAGTTAATTGTAAAAAATATATTCTCCAATAATTTTGTGTTGTCACTCGAGAAGAATAAATACACTCCTTTGCAAGGAAAGCTATACCGCGACCGAGGAAATAATAAATCAACCACTCTTTATTCATAATTTTCAATATGCACGCAATCTTAGTGACAAATGAAAATAATTACAGCTGATTCTGCATTTAGAAAAAAGAGATAAAGAGCATAAGCCAGCAATTGTAATACCTTCGACATGAGTTAGTGCGGGAAAAACAGTTCGCATCCCTCGTATTTAATAGTTCTTCTTCAGAAACTACAATCACAAATGACAATAAGAAAAGAATTTCCTTAGACTTCGAAATTATTAAATGATGTCAATAAACAATATTCCTATTATACGAAATCAGTATCGAACGCGCGAATAAAATAATCGCAGGCGTAACGAGAAATCGGTTTGGACGTCAAGCCAGAACCGCCACGGAGGAGAAGGACTCTCGAGCTGAAGATCGTTTCCTCGACAATGCGCCCCTCGAAGTAGCAACTGCCGATATCGTTTGTCACTCTTGACGTCTGAAACGATGAATCGAGGAAACGAAACCCAATGAAGCGCCTCTGTGCCCTCCTACAGACCGAATCGGGTGGCTATCACGCGAATCGACCGACGAATGAGTGGTTGGTGAACGTAAATATTGATAAGGTTTGTCGAGTCGTCGCTGTGCACTTAGCTCCTTTCGCTGGTCACTCGACCCACCTATAGTTCCGCCAAGGAAATTACTTCCACCCAAAGCTGCGAGCACACGGCGCGTGGCTCAGCGAGTTTCGTGCCGTGAGATTGCACCTCAAGAGGATGTTCCGGTCTGGAGCCCGTAAAAACAGGTGATCTTTAGGAATTAATTAAAGAAAAACTACTACAGATAATTTAATGGAACTTCTTGCATTGTATTAAGCATGTTTTCAGCTATAGAATTGTATTTTTTCTGTAATTAATCATTTGCGAATGGTACTGGGGACTGGTAATAAAATGGAGGCTTCAAAAAATTCGTCCAAAACGGTGGGACTTATAGCACCTAAACCACAGATCTGAAATAGGAGACAATGTCAGATTATTAAAGGGCATGCAATTCTCTTGTGGACATATCTTTCAAAATTACAAAAAGTAGCATTTTTGACAAAATAACGACACTTGGTGTTTGAAATCACCTTTTCCCTATGTTTTTCGTTCTCACAACGCCTTTAAAAAACACAATTTTTAAAATGTTATAGGTTTCTCCATTGCATAGACGTATATTCTTTAAAATAAAAATGTTTCAATCGAATCCGATTTGAAGAACACTGTTTCGGAAAAAATGCGTTTAAAGTGTTACGTGACCGCCGCGCCGAGTGGTCGGCTTTTATCACGAGTTCGCCGTCACTCGTAAGCTTATTACTTCAGGAATTTTTCGATTTTCAAAAAATTGAACATTCGAAAAATGAAATACAAAGAACGATTTTTCGACAGACCACGAGGGAAAACACTGGAGGTGATAAGCTATCGATGCTGAAGCGTAAATATGAATTACTCAGCGAGATGATTAATGGAAAACAAAAGCTACGCGACAGTAACTCTGGTTGCTATTAAAAAACGAAATAGAATAAATTACTTTATATTTAAATATACGATATTAAATACGTGACTGTAAAGACCAAAGCATTAAGGGAGACGATTTACTTAAATCAGAGACGATATCGCGAGGATGTTGCACGTATTAATATACTCATAGAGAATATTAGAAACGCAAAGTACACATCCTGCAACGGCTACAGAATAACTCATGGGAAATCATCCAGCACAACCCCACGGATCTCCGAAAGATTCGGAAGAAATGAAAGCAATTTCTCCCGAAAGTTCACAAAGCCAGGATAGGAGGAAGTAGGACGCCGGTACAGCTGAAGCAAGGATACGTCTTCGTCTCCGTCTTTCGATGGATTCGAGGAGATTGTGACAAACGTTGGGAATCACATTCAACCCTTTCACGGTTGTCGTTCACCGGTAACCCCCGCGCCTTTCTGCCAGGAGGTCGCGGCAGATTGGCAGGAATCGAAAGCTCTTTATGAGGAATGGCTCTGGGGCGCCACGCTTAGCGGAAACGTACGACGAGGGATCTTTATGTCCACTTTTCGAATCGCCATCATGTGGCCACGAGCGTATGGGGCAAAAAGGTAGAGGAGAAACGAGGCAGCGAAAAATATCCAGCAGCCATACTTTTGCTAGAATTCCATCTTCTGTTGCTTTCTCAGATCCCCCGCCATGCCTGTCGTTTTCTTAAAAAAATAGTACGGGTGTACGTGACAGGAAACGAAAATATCGCAACTTGGATTGTATAAGGTGGATATTCTAATTGAGACGTCTAAATATTTTGGAGGAGACTTGTCTCTTCTCATTGAATATTATTCCTCATTCCGTATCGCAGCAGGACAATAGGAGCGAATTACAAACGGATAATTTATCTCGTCGGACCACCGCTTTCCAGATACTTTGGTTAGCATTTCCTGAATTCGGTGCGTATGAAATCCTGGATGATATCCCACATCGTAATATCGCATTTATCTTCATACGTGTCGTCAAAGATAACGTATTATACTTTTCCAATAGACATAATATATCATGCTGGGGAACAGTCTCGCAGTACTCCACCTACACACGTGCCATCAGCTAAATTGAAAAGATAAAAAGGGGTAGGTTCGCCTTCTACTTGCGGAATCTGATACCGCTGGCGTTTCCCTTTCGCGTTTCCGTGCATGTGTATCGCGGGGCGACGGCGACGGGGACGTTTCATAGCCCACATAATAAAGGATTTTACGGTAACTGCTTGCCTTGGAAGATCCTGCGACATGTTTGTAGTGGTGGCAGCCTACGTGCGAGCTACTGTTTTGCAAGGATACTTCTAAATCCTCGAGGAACCTAAAGCTTTCAACATTTGGATATCGACTCGAACACGGCAATACCTTTCCCTAGTTCGATCTGCACGTCTGTCCCGCCAACGGTAAAATCTTCTTACTGCCTTCCATTCACCCGCGTAGGCAGCCATTCGCCCACAGATGTACAACACGGTACCTCTGAATAGGTGGAATAAAAAGCAGATTACACTCATCTCCTGAGGAGTTGTGTAAGATTTAATCGCAGACTCAGTCTTTCAGTTCATCGATCAGATTAATTCCACTGCGCTCTAATTCCAACTAGACACGAATCTAGCCTGATAATACCCACAGCTGGGATAGCGATATTTGCTGCGAGTTTACGTTTGAATTTTACCAGCGAAACTCAGCGAATCGAGGAAACCTTAAGTGGGTCTCCCCATCGCGGGGATTTACTGCTGGTTCTTACGTCAATAATTATTCCTCGAGTTTCTCACAATAAGAGCGTTATGAAGTACTGAAGTCATGCTAATGCTCGTTGCGCTACCAACTGGTAGGCTCAAAAGGAACGTATGGACAAAGAATGTTTTTCTATTTTCAGGAGAGGTCAGTAGTCAATGTTGTCGCTTTCATCAACTTCCAATGGAGTTTGAAAAATTTTTAAAAATGGAAACTGTTCTTGACAATTCATTTTCTTATCATCGACAAATATGGTGATACATGGTACAGCTTTGCTTAGATATTACTGTATTAGTTCAACACAGATTTCTGTAGAACTTCACCATTCGAGAATGTATTAAACGTTACTAACTCCCTATTGCAATAGAAAAGAGCAAAGAACTTTATCTGTTTTTGTAGAATACACAATGTATCAACAATTTTGTGAGATTGGATGATGGGAAAGTTGTCAATTTTTTGTATAAAACATTATTCTTCTGTTAAAAGTTGTATATTATATGAAAGAAGAACGAAGTCATTATGATTAATAAGTATGGAGATATAAATTTATTTATATTACAATGATTGGATATGAAATTGCTGTTTCGTGTGCAGGCGTTTGAATGAAAATATTTTTTGCTTTTTAACTATCTTGGTTATTTTATGTTTTTGAGCTTCTATGACATTTCCCGAATGGAAACCCAGCGTTAGCAATTGTTATTATATTCCCACCATAAATGAAGAAACTTTTATGCTATCCGCGGTCGGCAATGTCATGTGCATAATATTTTCACGCAAGCAGGCAAAAACTGCAAGCTTGATTGGTCTCTATTTTTTAAACAAATCCTACACCAGCAGCGTGACAACTTAAACCTTCCCAATTTCGCGTATTCTATATACGATCTAGATTTCATCCAAATCCATCGTACCACTTGGAAAAAGTGATCCATTTAGCACGAAGAGAGTCGAGCCCCAGTTACAACCGAGCCACATTACCGAGTACACGCATATCTCCTCGCCATCGTCGCCTCTTTACACTTAATCCGAGCTCCACAAAGGAGCTATTCCCTTTGCCCCTGAAATAGGAAGTGAAATGTGATTCGCGTGGCTTGCCACGACTACGAGCACAGAGGCGCCGGTATCTCTTCATACAGGTCTCGTGCACCGCGAGACGGGGCCCCGTTGTCAAATTGAACGTGGTTCAAGTGTTCGGGACCGAATCGAATATACTCGACTAAGTCAAATATCCTCGGCGAGTACGTGGCGGTATTTGAGTTAGGCTCGCGACCGGTTACGTTTAAAGGGCTGTACACGTGTGTACACACGCGTCGAGGTGGAGACCTGGTATAGGCAGAAGCGCACACGGGGGCTTCTATACCGGATGGAATACCTGAATAACCTATAGACGCTTGTTTCCTTTGTATCTCCATATCGTGGGTGGCGGTAGCTTGTATCGCGCGTATTATGTGCCACCGTTACCCCGCGATGTTCTCGTCATTTCCACCCCCCTCGAGATTATGCAACACGAGCTCGGATGCTTTTTGAAAGGCTGCAGTTGTTAATCGAATTCTACGCGATCGTACGAGCACTCTTGCAAATTTTATACAAACTGCCACGGTTCGTATGTGTGTTTTCTTATTTTCTAGTGAAATGTCTGATTTATTTTCGGTGATACTACTGAGATGTTTTGCAGGAGAATTTTCACGGGAAGGCGGAGTACGCCTTGGAGTCGAAGTAGCGATAATTTGGAAGCGGAGGTTTAACTCCATTTCTGTTACATTTTTTGGCAGGCTTTGGAATATATGTGAGAAAATATTCGTTCCGGCAGCGATTGGTTGTATTTCGGTGTCACTTAGTTTTTGGGTTGCAACTGTATGCGTGGATACTCTTGCGAAGGAATGTCGATAAAAAGTAGACGCAGTGGTAATTTCCGAAGTATATTCGCCGAAGTGAAATATTGAACAGGTTCAACAGAGGGGAACGTGTAAATAAAAATTCACTTTTATTTGTTCGTTTCGAAGTTAGCGCCGCGTTGAAATAAACGCTGAAAAATGCCCGGGTCAACGACACAGAGTGCTGTAACGTTTGCGCAGTGCATATCGCGCTTTTACAATTCCAAGCCTAATTACGTGAAGGAAATTGTGAAGCGGCGGGTGGTAGATTTTCGCGGAGTCGCGAGTCAAGTACGAACAGAATTTCTGCGGGTGATTTCTTGATTCCGGGCACAATGCTCTACAATTACATTTCAGAAATGGTAATGCTCTGCCTTTAGAGTATCTCATCGGCGGCGAAAAGACACGCGAACGAAGAAGACAGTTTTACTCGGGTGGTCAAATATTAGAAATCCGTGAAATATTGTACGTGACAATTCTCTGAATAGCGCAACGAATTTGCATGGATATTTTCGTAGGTTGTTAAAATGCATCCCTTGACACGAACAAGATTTACATTTTCCAATGAGAGAATACGATATCTCTGAAATACTATGTAGTTACTAGAAGTTATAAGTCCCATCGTGAACAAACTAAAGCTTTTTTGTATTAAAAGTATAAAGGTCGGCGAGATATTTTTTACCAAATTTTTGAATACCATTTGTTCCTAATTATTTTTCCTTCTAGCAAATTTTTTAGAAAGGAAGAAATTACATTGCAATTATTTCATATGCACGCACAATTTTCATATGTTCAATTTTTGTTCCAACGAGTTAAATGTATCGAATTCGGCTACGGTTTCGCCAAAAGGACAAAGAGCAGACGATTTATCGAAACCACAGAAGCACTTTGCCTTCCGTTAATAATAAGTGAGGGAACGAAAGGCAAACAACTACGAATCTATAGAGAAATTTAGTTTTCCGCTCTATCTAGTATCTTTTTCACATTTCAAACGGAGCCTTTATCAAATTTCACGCCAAATCGACCCACCCAATCAATACTCCTCGCATATACTCTGTTCGCTTATATAAAAAAAAAAAGGAAAAGGAAAAAGAGCAGTGTTGTGGGCAACTGGCATTGCGAAATATCTGATCCCACGGAACTTATCCATGCAAATATTTTTTATCGCCCCCGTCGCGATCCGTTTACGAAAATCGAACAATTGGTTTTATTAAAGTTTATACGACCGTAGCCTCCGGCCCCTATGTGTTACACGCCGCCGGTACCGCTACTTCTATTACTTCTGCTACTCTCCCCTGATATTACGTTGCCTAGAATATGGAACTGCTTGGTGCTTGTAACCAGGAAACTCATATTCGGTATACACGGGGTCTGCGGCTGCTTATTGCTCTCAGTGACTTTGAGTGTAAGATGTGGGACTGCAACTTACTGTCGTCTACATTGTCTTTATTTCCCCGCAGAAGAACGAAACGTTCGGGTGGAAAATGAAGAACTCTGAAGGATAACGATTAGTTGTAGATTTTACCTGCGACCTTGTTAAACAGCACATATGCGCTTTAATTCGTCCAGCATATATTCGAGTTTAAGGAATGAGAATATCTAAAAGAACATCTGTGCAAAACTGTATAAAAATCCATAGAGTTTTATTCAAGTTAAAGTGTAGTTAAACTTAGAAATAAATTCCCAAAGATGCGATATTTCTTGACCTAGCTAAGGTGGTCTAACCCCTTAAGGGTGAGAACACCCTCTCGAAAAAAGGTGAGCTTTCAGAATATCGTGAATATCTACGAAACTCTAAAAGATATAAAAAAAAAGTGAAGTTCAAAGTTTGAAGGTTTTTTATGCCCCATAAAGCGACGATAAGGAACTTGCGAAAAACATTACTTTCTTCAAAATTTGTCTCCAACCACAAAGCCATAAAACTGTATCTTGAATTTTTTTCGATATCTTTTACAGTTTCGCAGATATTCGCGATAATATGAAAACCTACAATTTCATTGAGGTGGTGAGTTCACCCTTAGGACCATTTTATTGCCGCATCAAAAAATAGTTACGTTATTAGCATCACTTGAGCGACATTTCTGCGGAGTATCAAATTTATTTGAATTTCCGAGTTTCCAAAGGTTCCTTGTCAGTTTCAAGAAAATAATATTTTCAATAAAACAAAACAGTCGCAAACAACCCATCAAATTATCTTACACTCAGAATCCTGCGGCGCTCGTATCGACAATTTCTCCAACGCCTTAATACATCACACACGAGATTAAACTGCCAGAACGCAACAGGAAGATTCTACTTTCTCCAACGCCTAATACCCATCCCTTCCCGTTCCTCGCCGCCGCCTCTCCATTACATGCCCGCCCCATTTCAAAGGTCTCCCAAACAGAAAACGTGGCATTACCCTTCCCCGTTCCCCGCCCGCCCTCAAATCGATATCCTTCGCATACGCTATCTGTCGTCTTCCGATTGTCATTCCGAACTGGGTCCCAAGTTTCGATCGCAAACTCCGGGCAACAAGTCGATTGCTTTCATTCCGAACTTCCTTCCCCATTGTCGTCGATCGTTAATCCAACCATGAGCCGAAACGCTGATTTCCTTTATCAGGCCCATGTCACGCGTCCAACTCTTTGAGCCGCGCGCTGCCCCCCCTGCCTCTCCGCCTGCCAACCCTTCGGGCATTATGCCACAAAGGATATAACATTACCAGCCTTTTGTCGTCGAAGAAGTTACGCGCGGTGTCTGCGGCTGCACCGTGTGTTCTTTGTTGGGGCAAGTTTACGCGCAAGCAGCGCGCCGCTGTCTCGCGCGCCATTGTCTGCGCTTTAATTGACCTGACACTAACGAATCGGGCCGCGAAGCGCAGATGAGAGCCGTCCATCTCCGCGAACGAGAGTGCGCCAGTGCATCGACCGCTAATTACTTCTGTTGAATGCGTTACGTTTTGCCCGCGCCACCATCGCGAACAAACGTTAACTGCTTTATACGGCCCTGCGTCTTTGAGCGATGACTGCCGTTGTTAAACGTGTGAAGTTTCTGGAGATGGGTGCCTGCCACATTTGATCGACGTGGAGCAGATGTTATTCAGTGGTAGAGGTGGGTACTTTGAAAGGGGTTTATTTCGAGCAGATCCTGTTGGCTGTTTCAGGGCATTGTATTTCACGGAAACGAAATTTTTCTGCAGTTTCCGGGTTATATCGATAATAACTTTGTTTTGGTAAATAATGGCCATTAGTACGTACGTGCACGACGAAATATCTTGCTCTCTATAGGTTCCCCTCGATTATTTTAGATTTATGTGTTTAGACAGGAATTATTAAAATATGGTATCAACTTTCCGCTTGAAGCTTATAGGGGATGATGTACACGAAATGAAAGTGGTTTGTTCTTAAGATCAAAGAAATGTTGATACTGTTGAATCGTTGTAGATGTACAAGTGCTTTCTGAGGAGGGGAAGAATAAGGAACAGTTGAAGGCGAACATTTCGTTTCTGAATTTAAAAAATATACAATAACCGTTGGAAGAAAAATCAAGGTCAATTATGGCGTATTACAGTTCAATATCAAATTATCAAGGAAAGTAGGTTTTTTCTGTAAGCTTTATTCTTCATGTCTAAAGAGTTTTAATTACTTCTTGTTACGAACATTGTCATAGGTTAAACAGTGTATTCTTTCTGTGAAATATCTCACAGTCAGAATACAACATGCGACACTGTTCTTCTATTTTTTAACTACTCTTGGAACAAGTTTCTCTTGGCATCGTATAAAGCAAAGCACAACAGGGTATCACTGTTTCTGCGTTTAACTCATAAAATGTCTCGTATAAATACAAAATGCTAGTTTTCCTTTGTCACAGTAAAGTCCCGTTTAAAATAATTGCCTCTTACTACACTCCGTGCGCAATATGTAATTTCATTTCACATCAAATATTGAAAGTATTCGCAAACTTGCACTGTCTCTCCCTATCCCTTTCCTAAATGAAGTTACAAAGAATCAAGGAATAATTTTCATTGCAGGATGCAATATTACATTTAATTCCCACGGAAACGGCACAATTTATATTTACCACGAAACCATTAATTTCCCTTTTAGAAATTCATGGAAACAAAAAGTTACACAATTTATGATTCCAGAAAAGCGGGTCAGACTGTTTTAGCAACACGTTTGGCGAAAAATTGATAACTCATTGTTCTCAAGCAATTGTTTTCATTTCCCTATCGAACGCAAATGTACGTCACTGTGAATGAAATTCGAAACTAAATCCATCTGCAAATTCGATTAAACGCGAGGACCAGCGGGACACGTGCGAGCATACAACAAATGCAAACATGTAAACATCCGATAAGCATCGTATGGAAAGGATTAAGCAGCAATTACGTTTGAATTGAGCCATATGATATTTAATTGCGCACGGAAATCAATAGGGTGCCTCGTTAATAAAAGTTCGCATTTGGCAGACGAGTGAAAATAAAATTCTACCCACGCTTCAAGCTCGCGTATTTGAATTCCATGCACCACCAGGTACTGTTACCGCATTAAACCACCAAATTTCTACAGTAAATCATTGACATCGGCTAAAAACTCGCATTCCTGTATTAAATAAAGAGAAATCCAATAAAACCCTACAAACCTCGCGTACTTTTCCAAGGAACTCACATTTTCTGAAGATCGCTTTCATTTGAAATATTAATTAATTCCATTATTGCTCACTCTGCTTAAAAATAAATATGCAAAGTGCTGTTCAAATTCATCCCAAAGCAACGCACCATGCTTGATTTACCCCATTTTTTAAATAAACGATAAAAAGTGATGAGGTAACGAAAATTATTCCTGAAAATTGTTTTTGGCCGGAGTCACTTAATCAACGAAGCAGTGATACGAACGAGTCCACGAATGCTTGGTGGCGAAATTCTCCCAGCGATAAAACGAAATTGACTGAATCAGCATCCATACGTGACGGCAGACCTTCTCAATTATCCCTTTTACATTTAAATGGCTCAGAAGATTCGACGAGCACTGCCAGATCGTGGGATGGCTGCAGCCGAAAGTAGAAATCGGGACTCGAGATTTATGCATGTTATGCATGTTTGGAAAGAAGAAATTCCGTGCTACTCAAGTGGGCCTCGATTGTCATCGAGTCATTGAGTTCCTGTCAACTCTGAAAATAGGACAATGCTCTGTCGCTTCCCTGACGCAAGGCAGGTAAATTCTATCTACGTGCAAGAGGAATCCTCGTGTCACGGGATAGTTCTGATGCCCGGAAGCGGAACAGGAGAGCCTTTCAAAGTCAGAAACACTGCTATTATACATATTATCTACATGCTTGTATATACACACCCGCCCAAATGTCTTAACTCTCAAGGGTCACACTGGGTTAGCGTAACCCAGGCCGTCAGGAAAACTCCTGGCATTTCTGAACGGTAAGCTGTGGGGCATTAGGGCTTTGGGGAAACAAATTTGAGACTTCTTCTATAAATCTCCCCACAGGATCGCTGGTATGTCTGAAGCAGCCGAGTAATATCATTGCAAATGTAGCCTGTGGGTTACGTTCACCCAGTGTGATTGTAACGTTAGGAAATGCATTAAAAGTGAAAGTGGTTTTAGTAGTGAATATCCTTTTGTCTCCGACAATTTATTATGCAGGATGTTTATGAATAAGTGGAATAATTCTTCAGGATGGGTTCTACCCATCCAGATAATAAGATAAGTCGGTATACGAAAATGTCCGATAACGCACAGTTTTGCAGTTATAAGCATTTTTATATTCCGTAAAATACTCTCGACCGAAATCACGTCCCTGTGCGTCCACACTCGTCCGGCTTGATAATAACAAATTAATGTCACTGACTGCAGTATTCTGCAAAAGAATATTCTTCTAGCAATCGGAATTTTTCTTATATTTACTCCAAAAAAAGGAGAATCGTAACACATATTTTACGGTCGTGGAACGGTTCGCTACACGTTATATGCACATCTAGCAATTTGTTGCATAAATCCCGGGCGTAACTTATGGTATCATGGCCGCAATTTATTACGCCTCGTACACGAGACTGTATATCTCCATAGTCGGTGGAACTTCCACTCGAGGAACGACGACGGTATCACAGTTCAAAGGATGATATCGATGGCAGCATACAGTATTGTTAAAATCAGAAAGAACGTTTCCTCGATCGTCAAAAAGTCTGTCGTTATTGTGGAATCGATTGTCGACAGGGTCGTACTTTGATCGAAGTGGTCACGAGTGCTTTCGGGAATTTTGAGCGAGCACAGCAAAATCTACCAGATTGAATCTGTTTGAAGCTACCACTTGTAATTAACAAGCCACTGTTACTCTCGCGCGATGAAACATTGTTCGAATTTTTCCACTTTCCCTACGGGATCGATGACCATTGTCGCGTAATAGGTTTACTAATTGCAAAAGCAAACGTGCTCTCTGATACACAGTCGACCTTTGACTTTGACTTTTAATTCGAAACACTTTATATTAGACTAAATGACGAAATTTGTGAATTACGAATCAGTGGGTGCTTTCGTGATTTTTGCACACCGGAATATGTTTAAGTGATGTAACAGCTGGGAAGAAAATAAGTTAGTGGAGAAATGTTATGTTACAAATATAGGAAAATGGAGAAGGCAGCAGCAGTTCGATTCTAACAAATCCATAAATTATAAAGTCAAATGTTCATACATACTTATTATAATAAAATTCAGTTCAATAATTTCTTGTGTTAAAATACAAAAGTATGCAGGAACCTGTGACAGTGAATCCTCATTTCAAGAATAATTTTATCACGATGAAGATATTTCACTGTTAGCATTAAACCATTGTGGTTTCATTTTTTTATTTAGACGATAAATAAAACGCTTTCATGTCGACGTACTAAAGCGAATCAGAAAAGTGTAGATCACAGTTACATGGTTAAATTTTACATAACACTGCATCTTATGCACCTTATGATTTATTATGTTTTTACATGAAAAATCACTCCCCAATATTTTAAATCATGCTACAGATTTTCTTTTTCTATTTCCCAAGGTAAAATCACAAGAAGACTCAATCTTAGTTACAATTTAATTGAAGTAGAATCGAATATAATAATAAGTTAATAAAGAATATTCAAATCACTGCAACGTTGTTATCAATCGTGTATAAACACGTACAGCACGCAGAATCTTAGAGAAAATGAAAGCCTCTGCACCTGACCATACATTTTTTAATTGGATTAGTCGAGAAATTTCTCAAACACACTGTGCACGTAAGCGTATTGCAGCGAGGCAACTGAACGCAATCCCACCCACATATATTATTAACATACTTACGGTTCGACAAGGAATTTCGAATTTGTCGGTCGACAAGAGATATGCCGGTGGCATTAAGCAGCAGGAGGAAGGAATAATGAGCATCTGTAATCGAAGAGCTTGCTTGGTATTACCGAATTGGTCACCACAGGAATTCTGTGTGATTGGATTGGTTTCCACCGCTGACGGGAATTTAGGGCACGCACGATTATACGTGTGAAATTGCCTCAGCGTGCGACCGTGACCCGTAATTACGCTCGTGTTATCACTATTTTCTGACGGTAGGTGGTCATCAGAATTTAACGATCACGCGGTGTTCGTATCGTGCTGTCGACGATAATTCGACCGATTCCGGAGTATCGCAATGTAGAAAGGTAAAAAGCCAGAAATCCTGCGCGATTGTATAAAATATTGGTTAATTAATCCACCTCTCGTTATTTGTTATAACAATTATTTTGATTTCGCGTTTCCACACTCGTCTTTTATAGGTAATCTATCTGGCGTCGGCCTTTCGACTAGCATTCTTTTCTCCTCGTATCGATAGTACGTGCAAAATGAACTTCTCTACGATCCGTCAGGGACCAAAATCTGTTTTCTTCTTTATGGTGTACGGAATGATTTGGTCTTGAAGTTCGCAGTTTGTTCGGGTAACTGGTACCTGGACGATTAGATGTATTAGGTATTTTATTTGACTAAGGACTGAATTAATCAGCACCCAATGTTGATAGTGCGTAGTTAAGCATGTATAATGTTGATACGATGATGAACAATGAATTATGTGCAGCATTATTGATGCGAATAAGTATCAGCAGAAACGTAGAAGGGGTATTACACTGCAAGTAATACCGTATCGATCATTGATGGCGTATGAGTTAATTACTAATAACGCTTAAAATTAAGAAAACAACGGTAGGGTTTTATGATCTGCTGGTAAATGGTGTTATATATATCGAAGCACACAGTAGCGGGAAATTAATGATCATCCTACCCAGGCTCGTTGCATGAAACCGATTTCCAGATAGGATTACGAATAATATTGCTTGTACGATTTATTAAAACACATACTTAAGCCCATATTTTCGTTGTATTATTTTAATTTGCAATCTTGTCTTCGGCCTTCCACCCGCAATTGTGTTATTTTACGCAGGGAAGTGTAATTAACTTGAAATTACTTTTCTATAAAGTACAGGCATGTACCTACGCGTACGATGAAACATTAGTATGTAGGTAACTTTATTCTGTATCGATTCTAATACTTTTCCAGTATACTCCTGTGTAGTAGATAAAGTACTGAATTACAAAACCTCCATAAAGTCATGATTCTTATAGAAAATGCATCATCCTTCATCGACTCCGCTCCATTCATCGATCCTCAATCCCACAAAGCACACATGGAACTTGAAAACCGTGTACGAAAACACATAATCACATAAGAGGAAGATAAAAATTAATTTTAAACGATCAATGGAAAAATATCACATCTGAATTCACGAACAAGGTTGAACAAATGCCACACATCGCGAAAGACTGTTCAATAACTGTACCTATTACCCATTAAATATTAATAACAAAATTAGCATAGAACACGAATGTTTTCGTACCCGTGAAATATTACTGTAACACAAATTCTCATGGAAATTCCTAAAAATTACTGCATTACCGAATTCCAACATCAGCTTCACATATTCCCCTGTATAACCCAATCCCACGCACACTGTAGTGTCCAACGCATCAGAACCATTCCCTCGTCGATTACAAACCTTCCGGTTGTAATTTCCACGCTGTAAAACCACTCGTATCCACATCCGCGCGTTATTGCGCGATGGCACGCGACGTACTCCAAACATCTCCAATAGTATGAGCGAACAAAAACAACAGGAAAAAAAATACAAGCACTAGAAGGTATCGTTGGAAAGCGGTGGTTCGATGAGGGGACAACGATGTCACGGGTAATGATGATCGCAGTGGACAACGATAAAAGCGATTTCCACTCGGCAGTGTGCAGTGAATTCTCGTGCGCGTAACGCATACGTCGATCAGAGAGGCTGGTGGGCGAACGGCAGAGGTAGCACAGGGGGCAGTGCGTTTTCAAAGTCAAAACGACACGTAAGAGCGGTGAATAGGGCCCGCGAATAATCGATAGTATGCACAACAGAATGAATTCTCCCCGTGGCAGACTCTTCTGCCGGCAAATGGACGGACTCTCGAATCCACTTACAACAAAAGCCGGTTGCTCTGGAATAAATTGAAGAGATACGCCTCCTTGTCGATCGACGCCGATTAACTGGGGATCGCCCAACTTCCGAATAGTTCCTCGAGTGGCTTGTCGTCGATTCGAACCATTTCGAGAGCGTTCTGGACGCTCGCCGTGGACGACTGAATTTTAATAGCCAGTACCAGTGGAGACACGGTAATCCTCGTCCTGCTGGACGTACAACTCCGTTATTCCGACGGAAATGTGCATTGAATCTGATGTAGAGTATCGATGGAGAAGAATAAGTATGATTGAGTGTTTTGAAATTGATGAATTTAATTTACAGGTATTTTTCACATATTTTTCATTTATTATGAATTTATGATTCTGAGGCATACTCCTGTAGATTGATAACGTTTTTTTTTTAATTTTTATTTGCAATCAATGGGCGTAATGGAATCGTGTCGGTTAGGTGGATGTTTAGGTAGGAAACTTGAACACCACGTCGTGGGTGCTGTTTGAGAACCATGTATCCTCTATTTTACAATAAAAAATATGATAATACAGACATTATTAAATAATAGTAAAAAATTTGTATGTTACCATTTACAGTAGACCTTGGCTTCTGTTGCCACATAAGAAGCTTTGATATGGGACCTCATCATGATACCTACACCCATCAGAAGGATTGAACTACCGTACCTTTTAAAGTATCTAATTCCATCTTATGTTAAATCGATCAACTTTTACACTCGATGCTAGGGATTTTTATGAAATTGGACTATGATGTAGTCCATGTAAAATTAAAGAGCGTTTAAATCCTCATTATGTTAATTTCGAACTTGTTTAAAAAATGCAGATCGTCAAAGTTTACAGCTCCATAAATAAACCTTTATCTGCGAAACTCTCAATCGTTCCAAGTTTATTCTCCTTTTATTTTAATCAAGAAGCATTGACGGTCCTAAATGAATTTGATGGAGACTAATTTATCGTAGGTTTATCGTAGAATATTATAGCCGTGTAAACTTTTGTGATTGATTGTGAATGTGACGTACAGGAAAGAACCCGATAAGAGTCGTTCCCAAGCATGTAAAAGTAATCAGACGAACAGTGGTTGCGATTAATCTGTTAATCGTGCTCCATTCTAATTACCTCGTTTATAATCGTTTACTTTTATGATGGATGCTACACTAATTCATATGGAAGAAGAGCGATAGGGGATAACGGTTTTAACCCTCGTGTTTCCCCCTGTGTGATCCATCACCCAGTTTCACTCCATTTGTGGATATTGCGAATTCCAAAAATATCCAATTCATTATTTAATGTATTTATACGACGTATGAATTCACAGTAAACAGAATTAATTACTATCTGCGTTTCTGAGTGTACGTAACAGACTATGTAGTAATTAATATGAGCGATCTTCCAGGGACACATCACCAATGGAGTATGTGTGTATCGTTTCAGAATACCCACTCGAATGGACACGAATTACTGACCGTTATTAGAAACCGCATTGACTTCTCTGTGTTCAAAGGATGCACACTGCACAGAAATTGACCGATCAAACGGAGATGATTACCACCCTTCAAAACAGAAATGTACCCTTTAGAAATTAATCCCGCCAAACTATATTGTTTTATTTAAACTCTAAACGTTGCGTAGTTTTCCGCGTACTTGGCAGTAATACAAGTAATCATCGAGAACGAGACGCACAGTATAATTAACTCAAATTTGATTATGTTTTGCAGAAGACTTTTAGTGAAGCTTGGAATACAGTAAATAATCCCAGAAATTCTTGGAAAAAGATCATTACCCCGAAATGATACAACGATTTTATTCATCACCAATTCACGAATCGACTTTTGCACCACGAGTGAAAAAGGAGGAAAATTTCATGAGGTGCAACACATGCGCCAAACAAAATCAGGAAGCCTATTCGACGTGTGAAATATGTGACACATATTTCTGTGATGGACATAAAAATGCCCTTTATTCCCAGAAAGACTGCAAATAATTTTGAAAAATAGTCTTCAGTGTCTTTATTATTCCAGTAAAGAGGACATAGTATGAAATATCACTCAAAAGGGTATTATATGTAATTATTTGTTAACAAAGAGTGAGGATTAATAGTTAATCATTGATAAAAGTTATAAACCTAAACCTCATACTGTTGACCCATCACGAACATTTTCGTTTCACCTGCCGACCAAATCATTCACCCCCTTACCGAACACTGCCGTTTCACGGAAATATCGTATAAGGAGATTCTGTTATCGGCTCCACCCACCGTTATCCAGTTTACTTTTCTTTAACATTAAAACGCTGAAATGCGTGTTCGGGCAGATAAAGCGTAATGATAAGCATTTCAAACGTGATTATCGCGGAACGAGATTCGGTCGGCAGAACAGAAAGTTATTAATCCGTGGTACGATTTAGACGAGACGTTGCGGCAACTTTCGTCGTTATATCCGTGTGCCGCGTGGAACCGTTCCGCTGCACGTCTATTTGCAATTTAAACCTCGTGGGTAATCATTCTCTGGATTTCCCTAGGCCAGGGATATAAACACGCCGTATTTTACCAGCGTATGCACAGAGCGGGTCAGTCAAGGTTGTCGAATAACCTGTTGGTATTAAATCTCCGAGCACCCCCGAAAATGCCTCGGGGCTACCAATAAGTAAACGACTGAATTTCTGTACAAATTTCTCCGCGTACTTCAACCACTTTTCTCTGGTAATAATATTGGCAATGACTTATGCTTTTCACGGTAATGGAACATTTAAATTTTTCGCGAATCCTGAACGTATGTAGGTACATATGTGTATGTATAGAGCGACGTTACAAATAATGATAGGGTATGGGTCACTCCACGACAAAGCAATCAGTTTCTGCATTTGATAGCATGGATTTTAAAGAAATCGAAATATAATGAAATTAAGGGGCGGGGTTACTTCATCATTTTGCTGGGTTCGAATTTGTTTAAAAATGGCACGTTGAAGTTTGCAATTTTTGCTTGGTTTTGCAAAAACGGATGCAGCTTTAATCAAGGTACATAATTCTAATTAGGTAGAGGAAGTGCAGCATGTTTGGAATACCGAAATATCTAAAACTACTAACGTTATCCAATTTGTAACCACAAATAACAGGGGCGAATGATCTGTTAACTAATGCTAGAATTCATATTTACTTAACAATAAGATGGTTGCTGGAACAGAGTTATTATATAATAAATGCTGGTCTAAACTGGAATTTTGATCTAAAAAAAACGTCAAAATTGTTCTGAATTAGACAATACTGTTCGTTTCAGTCGCGAGGATTCCCCGCAACGAAGCGCATAGCAATTAAATTCCCGAAAATTTACGAGCTGTTACGGTAGCTACGAATTTATTTATTACACGCGTCTCTTCACAGTGTGTTAAATCAAGAGTGTTGGTTGCAGCCTTCTCGGAGACAAGAAATTTCAAGCGAGAAGTTCAGCAAAGTCTCGAGGGCAACTGATGTCACGTAGCGTACGTGGCACGTCATGAATGCGTATATTAAGTGTCGAGGAATTTACTTTATCAAACTTCCACCTACGTTATACTTGCGTTCACTTCCTCGTCGAACGCTGTGATTCTTGATCTACTGTATCCAAGGTGTTCATTAACTGTCGCCGTTCGAGAAAGTGTTTCAAAACCGCAGGCACGGTGATTACTTTCTATCAAATGTTCTTAGACCTTACTTTTCATTATTGTTCTTTATTCGCTAAGGTAATAGATCCGATTACTGCCACCTACCCAATTACTGTCACTCTAAGCTGTTTTACTTAAAATAGTGAATAAACCTTGTGAAATCATACCTAACCCAGATCCTTGAATATTGTATCTCATACGTCTTCTTTCGAAACCGAATGGTATTTCGATTCGCATAATACTGATGGTACGCGTGTAATTATCGCGAGAAGCTTTGCCAACGAGAAATGTGTCAGCTGGTAATTAGCAATAAATATGGTTAATCCTACATTACCAGTTTCGTTGTAAATATTCTGAATGTATGGTGCATATGCGTTGGCTCTAGATAATACGACAAGTTGTGTAGCTATTTAGATAAAGTGATATTTCAAATAATCGTTACAACGTTATTAAATGAAACAATAGCAATTATGCTACTTTTTCGTCAAAATTTCAATAATGAAGCGAATAGTCTTACTAAACAGAATATAACATAAGACAAAGGCGTTTAAAAAAAAATTGAAGAAAATTATATTAAAAATTATGTTCCTTATCTTGCAATTTCTGTCTGGAAATAAATATTGCTTATGAGTAGAATCTCAGGTATAAAAACACAGCTTAGTAAACAATTGTTTAAATGCTCATTTAATTATCAGAACACCGTTTAATCGAACGCTTAATTTTCGAGCAGTGTTGTGCAACAGAACTGTGTTATCAGAAACTAAGCGTGAAATAATAATTCCACTGAAACATGGTAATGTAATCGACACTCAAATGAACTATACAGATTGCCTATGAACAGAATCATACTACGAAGAATTATATTCCTGCGCATTGTGAAGCCGTTTCATGTTGAGAAAGGGTATAAAGATATTTTCGAATGGTACGCACAAAGAAAACGGTGCTGCAACTTCTGTACTAAGGAAATAACGATCACCCATCTACAATAAGTGTGTAGAAGACTCCAAGTTCAGAGGACGTGTCCTAACCTCACAAGACCACATAAAAATCACCCAAAATTGCCTAAAAGACGCTAACCTCTAGGAAACCCCACAAAAGTAGTAGCTCTAAATGAACAATTAAACCTTCGTGTGATTTCTTCATATCAGAATCGTTCCTACATCCAAAAACCATGAGCGCCAATGCCACATCAACATCCGTCCCACTCGAGTCCGCCGAACAAATCGAAAAGCGGAGAGGGCCTCAACGATGCAGCAGCCAATTTCCCCCGTTTCAAAGTTTCATCGTTGCCATCAAAGACAGAACCAGGCTCGCTTACACCGCACGGAAGCGCATCACCTCAAATGGGACGCATCAAGTACCAATCGTTCAACTAATTCATAACGTCCCCCGCGTGTGTACGTTGTCCCTGATAGACGTACCCGGTGCCTTGTCGCAGGGGGTCATTCCATAAAGGGGACACGGGTCTCCAAATATTTTATTATCATCTCGTTAGTGCATTGTCGTTAGGGAGAGAAACGTAACTTGAAATATGCAAGAGGACAGAGACCGTAGGCCACGGATAACCCGCTGACAACGTCAGGCATAAACAATACATGGTGTCCCTTGACCTGCCCCTCTCTCTCCCTCTTTCCCTCTGTCGGCCACCCTCTGCACCCTGCTCCCCGGGATTCTGCTTGCATGTGCTTGAATCTGACGAAGCTTAGTCACCCCCGCTTTTATCGTGGCCCGGTTACCGCGAACAGCGAATCGAGCGTAACCCGTGAAGCGGGGTCACGTTAAACGTAGTTTAAACTCGTCGCACCGCCAAACTTCCAGCCCCCAAAACCGTCCTTAGTTCGCGCTCTGTCGGGGAATAATGGAGGGCCGTCTACAGAGTTTAATTGTCACCGATTGTACGGGGCCCCTGATGAAAGCATAATTACTTTCCGAGGCTTCAGGAAATTAAGATACACCGATATTCCGCCCAGGCGTTACGTGCCGGTGTGCGTTTCTTGGCGAGTTCAAGTGTTTTGCCTGGGGTGCTACTTACGTTGGGAGGGAGGCACCGCGCGCGACACTGGATGAGACCCGCGAGCGCCAGCTACCCCCCCTGCACCCTTCCTCGCCGCGCGCTTACTATTTATGCCGTTTCATCGCGCTTCAAGGAAGAGTCGCTTTAGCGCTGGGCGTAATTAGACGTAATTGATGTGCCAGCTTTGATTGTCGCAGTTGGACGTAAAGTGACGGAATTTCTAAAGATCGACGGGGAGTTATGAATCGTTGAGACGATGGCAGGGTTCAACCTCTGCCCTTCGTAACGAGGAAACGAGAGTGTCGCGGGAGATATTGGACGAATTTCATTTGCGTTCATTGGGGATCTTGCTTCTCTCAGTTACCCTCGCCTTTGATTTAGGAGGGCGAATGTTGGACGAAGGCCTGTGTCTAATGGAAGTGGTGACAGTCGATTATTCAGAAATTTTACAAACTTTTTGTGTATACTATTTTTCAGATTTCATATTGTTCGCTATTTAGAAGGGAAGTTTTGATAAACGTGATTTGTACTTCGTCGTTTTATAAGCGATGATGTAACGAGTTTTTCATTTCTCCAGTTTATGAAACAGGAATCCTGGACGTTCGTAGTCAGTCGCGCGATATTTTTCTCAAGGATTCCCTGACAATTAAAAGCAAGCTTATGCTGAGTGAAGCAGATACTTTGCTTGAGAAGAGACTCCGACTAAAGACGTTTATTAATTTCCTCACAACGTGCTGTTAGTTATTGAGAATTGAAAGATGAACAGAAGAACAACCCCTAATTGAAGTGCCTTCGTTATTCGTACCTTCCCGGATCATTTTCTTGAATCATTTATTATTGCAACACTCCGAGAAGTCCAAGGAGCTCGATAACAGTCGCACGCAAATATTAAAAAATAGAAGTGAATTCCACAAAGCGATACATACAAATTACAATAAACTAACGAACAGCTATGGTAAAGGACCCAATTACTGACACCTAACCAATTACTGTCACCTTAAGCTATTTTACTTAAAATAACGAATAAATAAATGTTGTAGAGTCATGTAATTCAACCTATAATATACTATAGATTATATACTACAGTTTATTTATTCGTTATTTGAAGTAAAATAGCTTAAGGTGACAGTAACTGGTTAGGTGTCAGTAATTGGGTCCTTTACCCTACAAGCTTAAAATATAATTCTATACAAAACAAAGGAATTCAATATCCAAGAATCATCTCCCTTATTGGCCACCATAATTCAAAACAGACCCACGCGGAGGTTACAAAAAGTGTCCCCTACAGTACAAATTCTTCCTCGTTCAGAGGGGTGGGAATGATCGAGCAGACCGTCATCAGGAAGACAGCGGTGGCACAGTGGATAGCTGCTTTTAAAGCAAGAGTAGCCGGCTCGTGCCTCGATCGAACCAGCAAGCAACCCTTTCATTGGTTTTCTGCCAGCGTACAGTGACTTGTTGATACTTGGGGCTGGTAGCTGGGGGGGGGGGGGGTGGAGGAGCCCAGGGTCGACAGAGGCCGAGCAGGTTTCCGCGAGCTTCACCCAGGCCCGTGATCGAATATCGACGTTTCAATAGATCACCTTAAGTCGACTCCGGACGCGCATTGAATATTTATGACTTCTGTTATTGAGTATAGTTGGTCTTTACGCGCGTGTACGTGCGTTCGCGCGTGTGCGCCTCTATGTGCTCGAGGTATGACGGGAGCCAGGCGAAACATCGCTGGCGATTTCGGTTCGCAGAGCTTGCCACGAGTTGCGGAACTTCGGGAGTACACGGTTCATGATATTTTCTGCCACGTTAGTTGCGTGCGTTTCGAGTTAATTTCACGCCACGGTATTAAATTGCTTGAATGCGTGATTCGAAGGAGATGCCTGGATACAAAATTCCTTTCCACGGCAACTTCTTTCTCCGTTATATATGGATCGTCGATTTGATTTAAAATTCGCCCGTGGTTTGACATATCATGAAAAGATGCGGTGCGTCTTTAAAAATTGAAATAATTAATAGTAGAAATAATTACGATTTATAAAATTCAAGGCTCTGGTAAGACCGTAAACTCTAAGCTCGATTTTCCCCTCGAAATTTTAAGTAGTACATCATTATATGTACTCGTACATACCATGCATTAATTATATGTATATCAAATTTGAGTCGAATCAGTGATCTAAACCCTGTGGACGCCTCGTAAGATTAAGAAGCATTCTGTGATCCTATTCAAGTTAATTTAACCGGAAACGAAGTATAAATTTCAATATTTTCAATACGATACTACTTTAATTAAATACCGTGCTTCTCATATTTATGTACACCTAACCGGAATAGACTCGAACAAAAACTAGTAAACTAAACTAATAAACAATCGTTAAGAATATATTCCTCTAACTTTAATCTACAGAGTCGTCGCTGAAAGTTTAGCGTAATGAATCGTCTGAAGAGTTCGCCGAACGCAAGATAGGCACACGTGCCCGAATTATTTATTCTAACGCCAGGATTGAAAAGGCGCGTTCGTGTCGCCGAATCTGTGAAACATACTTCATTAAAGCGTCTTCATGTCATTCACGCTAAGCTGTTCGCGCGCTAAGTTGTCTGACCACTTTTATTCAAAAGCAGCGGCGCGAGGAGGGTTCATTGGCATGTCTCTGGTAACATTCCCAGCGCAACAGTTGTATTAAAACGTTGAAAGCCGCGAAACACGAAACATACAGCCGTCTTTATGGGCTTTCACGTTTCACGTGGGAAAAGGGCAACGTAGTTTGCGATGACGCGAGCAGCGTTACAGAAGCTAACGGCGATGCGAATGGCTCCGCTCGCTCGCCTCTTCGCAATTTCATCCTCCGCAGGAATAAGGTGCGTACAACGCTGTGCACTTCCAATTCGCCAATAAAATTCTTCGTACCTTTAAACCCACCATAACCAACGAGTCTAAGGTGGCATTACCATATGCATGAGGTTGGTTAATTATGCCGTTAACCTGTGAAGTCTGCGCGCAGCCTGCATCACCCTTTGCATCGAACAGAATTAATAGGATCAAAATTTCCGTTTCAAAGTGTCTTCGTAGATTTTTAAAGACGACTGACCAGATGAATCTAGATTCTAGAAGAATGTCGAATAAAGCCAGGGAAAATTATGTAGGACTAGGGACCAACTTGCCAAAAGAATTATTAAGAATTTGATTATGACAAGTAGATTAATTATTGAGGAATTATAGAAATTGTAGATTTTATGTTCTTACCTATAGTCTATGGTTAGATG